>BSBN01001231.1:0-2671597 GCA_027924645.1 Cunninghamia lanceolata | reverse complement strand
GTTTCAAATGTATGTAAATGCAACATAATTACTATGTGATTATGCAGCTTTGTTTTTTATGCACTTAGCTATGTTTTTTATTGTCTTTGCTTTATGATGTGATATGATGATGATGTATGGATGATCTAATGCATTGTTTTATGTATGCAACTAACTCAATCATGTTCATGACTAGCTCTAAATGTGATATGATATGCACCTATATGCTTTGTTTTTGTGATGTCCAAATGTACTCTATCGACACAAGAATAATAAGATGATAGATAGAAGAATGGTTGTGACAGAAATGACTTAGGAACTGCATTTGAAATTGTTACTCTGCAGATTTCAGGTAATGTGGATTGTATGGGATATGGATGCATGAATGTGTATATGGATATAGGATGGATGTTTTGCTTTTAGAGTGCTTTATTTCATCATTGGGCAATTTATTTTTGGAACATTTTCTAAAATGTTGTAAGTAAATACAAGCATCTAGGTATAATTGAACCGAGATGACCTAAGTACTACTTACATGGATTGTGATGTGGCAAGTAAATACAAGCATCTAGTCAAAATTGAATCTAGATGACCTGAGTACCTCTTGCGTTTCAACAAACAAGGATTGCCCCCATTCATGTTAGACCTTTGATGTCTTCGATGATCTTTTGCCGATCATGTCCTAAGACAAGGTGTCACATTACTAAAGTGGAATCCACAGATAGAAAACAAAGAAAATAATCATGCCCCCATCATAGCAGCTCTAGCTTTTGGTGTTCTTGAGTAACATAGGAGGACGTGATAACAAAAATCAAGATGCTGTAAACTAACCATGATTTCAAACCACAAAACATTCTTGCATTTATATGTGTTTATTTCTTGCTGTAATTTGCGTAAAATCATTTAGAAGGCCTTGGGTATTTTGTCTTGCGTTTGAATAGGTTAAGCTGTTCATAGTCAAGATTCCTGCTTGAAGCGTGGGTTCTGCTTTGCACCTGCTTGCTTGGTGATAAGATTGCACAATCATTATTGAGGAGACGGACCCTAAGGGACTGACCTAGTGCCTCGGGGGCACATTACTAAATGGCCTTGCCTACGTGACGACGCAGAGGCAACGTAGTTTGGGGTAAACCCTAATGGACCATGGATGGACTAGAAGAAAGACAACAAGAAAGAAGACCAGAAAGGGGATGAATGGGACCATGGGAGCCTCGGGGGCGCATTAGAATAATGGCCTTGCCTACGTGACGGTGGAGAGGCAATGTAGTTCACAGACTTGGACCATGGACACTAACGAGAGACACTATGGTAGGCTCATACTGAGGAGACGATATGGGTCAAAACCTTGGTTGACAAGGCCATAAGGAGAAGATCAAGCCATGATATGTAACTGTCAAGTGTTTATTGTGGGACAGATATGGGTCGAATGGGAAATGAGTGAAGGAGGAATGGACTCAAGGTGATTGGATTTCCAAAGATGGAGAAGGCGGTTTATCACAAGTAATGCCTGTTTACTAGGTTTTCATCACTTGCTTTTATTTGCATGAGAAACTAGAAAGTAAACATGACGCCTATTTGCCAGGTTTTCATCATGATACCTATCCAAGGTGCCTGTTTGCCAAGTTTTCACCAGAGGATGATCTTTTTGTAAGCTTTCTCCTTTTTCTAATTTTTTGGTATTTTCTTTTTTCAACTTTTTTTTTTGATTTTGATGTTTTTGATTTTTTTTGTGTTTTTGTGCCCCCTTGCATTAGGGTTCTCCTAGGTATAGAAGTGGTGAAGGTGCATGCTGTTGATTGGATCATCGAACAACTCACGCTTTGAAGTGGCCAACTAATATGTCCCTGATCCATAAGCAGCTACAATCACATAGGGCCCAAGCCAGTTAGGTTCGAACTTGCTTTTCTTTTCTCTGTCTTGTTGATTGTGAGGATTCTCTTTGAGAACGAGGTCCCCAAACTTAAAGCATCTTGGGTGAACTTTGTGGTTATCGCTTCTTGACATCATCTATTGATAGGCTTTGACATGATCAAAGGCTTTCTGGTGCCTTTCTTCTAGTAGCTCTAGTTCTTGTAACCTGGAGACTCAGTATTCTTCATCTGATATGAGACCTTTCAACGACACCCAAAGGGACGGTAATTCAACTTCAATGGGGAGAATGGCTTTGGAACCATAAACAAGGGCGTAGGGTGTAGCACCTGTGGGAGTGTGTATACTAGTTCTGTAGGCCCACAACGCGGGATTGAGTTGGACATGCCAGTCACGGCCAGCCTCATTGACAGTTTTCTTTAGGATTTTCAGAATGGTTTTGTTCGATGCCTCAGCTTGGCCGTTACCTTGGGGGTAGTATGGAGTGGAGAAATGATGTTGGATTTTGAAACGCTCACAGAGTTCCTAGACATCCTGATTTTTGAATGGTCTTCCATTATCCGTTATGATGGATGAAGGAATGCCATATCTACAGATAATGTAATTCAGAATGAAAGAGGAAATTTGCTTATCTGTGACGGTGGTTAGGGGAACAGCTTCAATCCACTTTGTGAAATACTCAATGGTGGTTATGATGAATTTGTGGCCGTTGGAAGAGGGTGGATGAATCTTTCCCACAAGTTCAAGTCCCCATTGGTAAAAGGGCCAAGGTGTCATTAAAGGTCTCAACTCTTGAGTAGGTGCATGGATCAGGTTTCCATGTATTTGGTACTATTTGCATTTTTTGACGAACTGATATGAATCCATTTTAATGTTTAGCCAGTAATAACCCAAATGCATGAGTTTCTTGGCTAAGGAAGGACCGTTGGAGTGTGTTCTGCAGATCCCTTTGTGTACGTCTCGCAAGGCAATTATGGATTCTTCTTGTTCTAAACAATGGAGCAAAGTACCATCCAGACCACATCGGTAAAGGGTATCAGCTATGATGGTGTAGTGAGAGGTTTGTCAGATGAAAGTTTGTTTTTGGTTGGAAGAGAGGTCAGGTGGGAGAATGTTGTCCTTGAGGTAAGTGTAAGTCTTACTGTACCAAGGTGAATCAGATCCGACTAGGAGGCAGATGGAATGGGTCTCAAGGAGATCATAAGCCAGTTGCTAGATGGTTTCCACTAAGAACTCATATCGTGACTCATATTTAGGTATTTCTAGAAGAGAGGCTATGGTAGCCATTGCATCTGCTGCTTTGTTCTCTATCCTGGGTATTTGCTCGAAGGAGATGGTCCCAAAGTGTTCTTTGAAGTTGTCGACCATCCGTTTGTACAAGATGAGCTTCTCATCTATGGTTTGATACTCATCATTGACCTAATTGATGATAAGCTGAGAACCACCATAGACATATAGTGCTTGGATTTTCCACTCAGTGGCCATCTTGAGACCAATTACCAAGGCTTCATATTTCACTATGTTGTTTGTGCATGGAAATAACAACCAGTAGGACTTCAGAATTGTGTCGACTTGGGGGGTGATAAACAGGATACCTACCCCCAATCCATGGTTAGTGTAAGACCCTTCAACATAGAGTTTCCAAGGAGATGTGGATAGAGTGAATAAAGACTCATCAGGAAACTCAAACTGCATTGGTGAGGTGTCTTGTAGTGGTTCATCAACTAGTTGGTCAGCTATGATTTGTCCCTTGATGGATTTTCTATCCACATATTCTATGTCATATTCATTGAGAAGCATTACCCACTTTGACCTGTGAGAGCTGCTTTGCTGAGGAGATACTTCAGTGGGTCAATTTTGGCAATGAGTTTGACAGGATGTGCCAGCATGTAATGTCAAAGTTTTTGTGAAGCAAAAACCACCGCAAGGCATGATCTTTCTACTTGTGAGTATTGCAACTCGTAACCCACTAAGGTTCGACTGATGTAGTATATAGCTCTTTCCTTGTTCTCATAATCTTGCTGTGCTAGAAGAGCTCCAAGAGCAGTGGGTGTAGCAGATATGTAGAGAATTAAAGGTTTTCCTTGGATCGGAGGCATGAGTATGGGTGGATTCATAAGGTACTCCTTTAGCTTGTTGAATGCTTCTTCACACCGCTCATCCCATTTAAATGGAATGTTCTTATGCAGGAGGTGGCTGAAAGGTTGGCACTTGTCTGCCAGCTATGATATGAACCTACGGATGGCCTACAGCTTGCCCTATAGGGATCTCAACTGAGTTAGAGTCTTGGGTGGTGGTATGTCCATTATAGCTTTGACCTTGGCAGGGTCTACCTCTATTTCATTTGCCGACATGATGAAGCCTAGCAGCTTGCCTGAAGTTACCCCAAACACACATTTCTTCAGGTTCAGTTTGACTTGGAATTGGTCCAATCGTCAAAAGACTTTTTCTAGGACATCCAAGTGTGAGTCCCTTGTGAGAGATTTTGCTAAGATATCGTCAACATAGTCTTCCATAGTTACATGCATCATGTCATGGAATATAGTTGTCATAGCCTGCTGATATGTAGCACCTGCATTTTTTAGCCCAAATGGCATGACATTCTAGTAAAAGGTACCCCATGGGCAAGTAAAAGTTGTTTTGTGTTGGTCCTTTGGTGCTATTTTGATTTGATTATACCCTAAAAATCTGTCCATGAGTGATAGCATTGTATGTCCTGTAGTTAGGTCGAATATGATATCGATGTTTGGCAATGGAAAGTCATCCTTGTGGCATGCTTTGTTTAAGTCTTGAAAATCATTGCATAGTCAAACCTGGGCATCTGGTTTAGACACTGGCACAATGTTGGATATCCATTCTAGGTAATCTATGGCTCTGATGAACCCCACATCTAACAATTTTTTGAGTTCTTCTTTGACCAAAAGTGCTATGTGAGGATGCATTTTTCTCAGCTTCTGCTTTACTAGTTTTACTCCTGGATCCAATGGCAAATGATGTAGAATTAACTTTGGGTCTAAACCTGGCATGTCTACATATGACCATGCAAAGCTACCTCTCTTCTTCTTAAAGAACGGTACAAACTTGGTTTTCTCTAGTGGTGTGAGAGATTTGGCAAAGTGGATAATCTTGGGCTGTTCTTCGGTTCCAATATTCACAAGCTCTGTCAGCTCCACCACAATCTGTGACCTTTCTTGGTACATATCACTAGGGAGAGTGTCAAGCATTCCATCGTCAGGTGCCAAAGTTGGGTTTTCACCGTTAGATGCGTCCTTTCTTTTTACTATTTTGTGATCTGACACTACCGCAGGGCGGTTTTCACTGTCAGATCCATTTTTGATCTTGATGTTTTTGTGACTGGAAGGCTTGGCACCCTCTCTGAAGTAAGCCACGGTATTCAGTTCGATAGGAAAACCAGCTTTATGATCTCCCTTTGGTAAGTGATCCCTAAGTTCCATATAATCAATGTAAGCATCATCATTCTGGAACATATCTAATTGGGGGGTTCCTTGCAGATCCCAGTCAATAAGCTTAGGGTACAAGAGGGGAAGGGAGTTGGATGAGAGACCTGATTCATTGATGGTGTGAATGGAAATATTATGAGCATTGGTAGGGGTAGTGTTCAGGGTGGTACTTTCTTCTAAGTTGTTTATTGCAATGGAATCTAAACTTTCCTTGAAAGCCATAATCTTAGGGGTGGGCAAATCAGACTCCAGTGGTCTATTCCATTGCGTTTGTCCCTCATGGTAGGGGCTAAGAGTTTGGATGGTGTCGACTTCTTTGTCATCGTAGGAGTGCTCTATTAGCTTGTCCCACTCATACTCATTTGAATCTATGTTGCTGTCCACTTGGAGTGTTTGGATTGTTTCCACAAGACAGGCATTTTCCTTGGCTTTATCCTTGCCTTTGTATCCTAGGCCAGTTGTGTTTCTAGCCGATGAGGATGAAGAAGGTTGAATAGGTTCAATGATTCCTTCTTTTCTGAGGCCAATGGGGCCTTGTCCTTTGTACCCCATTCTGTGTAGAATAGTCTCACCTCACCCATAGAGTTCTGTTGGAAGTCTAGGCGGGGCTTGGGGTGTGTTTTCTTCTTCAGCATAAAGCCATTGCAGGAGATCTTGTTCCTTTGATTCATCAGATAAGGTCCCCCATTTTACAAAGGGAGTTGTGGGGGCTTTGGGAGGAGCAGATGGCTTTGGAAAATGTCACGGTTGGCCAAAAGATTTAGGAGATAAAGGCAATGTGGCAAGATTGAGACTATGCTCAATTGAGTACTCTCCCACTCCGGTTTCTTTCATGGTAACCTTCTGGGCTTTGGGTCTTGAGGAAGAAGCTTTAGCGGTATGGTCCTGTTGCAGGGTAGGGGAAATGTATGCTCTATTGTTGGGTATGACACATTCAAGTTTTGCACGGAAAGAATTACAGTGTTGGTAGGGGTCGGGGTTGCCTTGAATGGTGACCTGCTTGCCATTGTGCGGGAACTTAATGCATTGATGATAGGTTGAGGGGACAACCTTCATGGTGTGGATCCATGGTCTCCCTAGTAGGATATTATAAGCAAGCTCCCGATCAAGGACTTGGCACACCATATCTTTTATTACCGGTCCCACTTGAATGGGTAGGACAACTGTTCCCTTTGTGGTTCTTTCTTCCTCATCATATGCTTTGATTGTAATTTTCCTCCTTGGATCAACTGCCTGTTCAGAGAACCCCAATGCAAGGACTAGCTTCAATGTGCAAATATTTAAACCGGCACCCCCATCAATGAGAACCCTCTTGATGCGGTGCTTGTGTATGAATGCGACAATGTGTAAAGGGGTGTTGTGGGGTTGAGATACAGAAAGGTCATCTTGCTCAGTAAACGATATGGAATTGGATGATGTCAGATTGCCTACCATGGTCTAGAACTTCTCTTGAGCCAAGTTAGTGGGGACAGTGGTTTCCACTAAGGCTTTCTCAAGAATCTCCTTATGAGAAGGAGATAGACGTAATAGATCCAATATAGAAATGTGAGCTGGAGTTTTCTGTAATTGGTCGATGAGATTGTACTGACAGAAGGTGGATGGAGACGGTGATGACCTTGGAGGAATGGTATTGAGCGTGACTTTACCAATGTGGGTAATTATACTACAACTAGTTCTATTAGGTCCTGGTTGTTGGTTGGGTGAGATGACATTGACCTGTGGGATGTGCTCAGAAATGCAGTTTATGGTGTAGTCAAATGGAACACTTGCATAGTTAGCATTACTAGTCCCGCTATTTTGATTTGACCAGTTGCGATTATTGTTGTTGTCATTACTGTTGTTGCCATTATTTTTGTGGCCATTATTGTTGTTGTTGTGGTTGTTATATGGCCTGTTATGATTCAGAAGTGGATCCCTGTAGGCCACATGAGTTTCATTGGAGGTATGCTGTTGTGTCCCTCCTTGATTCTGATCCAGTATATCTTGTATGACATTTTTGAGGCGGATGCAATTGTTAGTTGTATGCCCCCTTCCTTGATGATATTCACAATAGTCTATGTCCTTCTAGTAGGGAGGTTTGACTATAGGCTCGTAATCACTTGTTGGCGGTAGAGAAATTTCGTTGTTACCCAACAACTTCCTTAGTGTCGACTCTTGAGACTCACCCAACGGTGTGAATTTTCTCCTTGAATTTGAACTGAACCAAGGTCTAGGCTCCTAAGAGGGTGGTTTGTTGAGTGTACCATTGTTTGTTTCTCCCTTAAGAGTGAATATGGGTTGTTGTTTGGGAGCTGCCGCCTTGGCATCAACTAACCCATCGTTGACCACATTCTTGTTCTTGGTCCAAAACTTTGATTTATCTGTTGTGTAATTGGAATTAGGTGTGTTCTTGTATAGCTTGATAGCTCCTTTAGTGATCATAGCCTTTTCGATGAATAAGCCCATTTCGATGACTTTTGAGAATGACGTAGGGCATTGTATCTGAATTTGATAGCTAAGATCTGTATTCAAATTATGGACAAACATCTCCAATAGTTGCTTCTTAGGTATATCATAAGAACACTTGCTAGCTAATTGTCTCCATCATTGCAAGAAGGTGGAAAATGACCCACCACTCTTTTGTTTGGTGTTGCATAGATCTAGCATGGATACCTCGTGTTTGATGTTATATGAGAAGTGCGTTATAAATTTATTGACAAGTTCATCAAAAGTTCTGATTCCTGGTGGGAGACGCGAGAACCACTCCATAGCTTGACCACCTAAAGATCTTGGGAATAGTCTCATCAAGTAGGTCTCGTTGTGAGCTACTTCTAAACATGCTGCATTGAATTCTCAGATATGATCTCTAGGGTCCCCGTTCCCTTTATATTTGTCAAATTTCAGAACCTCAAATCTGTAGGGGAACAGTCTCATGTGCAGATCTTTGTCAAAAGGGTACGGAGCTATGTCTTCCAAGGAGTAGTTCTTGGTACTTGTATTGAGGCTCTCAAGTTGCTTCCTCATTTCTTCCATGGGTGCATTTCGATCCATGGGTCTCTTTCCTCTATCATTTGCATGCAGGACTGTGTCATTTGTACCCCTCTCATGATCATTGTCTACATTTTCCATGATTGTATTTATATCAAAGTCTACGGGGAGTTTAATTCTTAGACTAGCAAGATGATGGAAGTATTTATGGGGGTCTTCAAAGAGCACCTTCTCTATTAGGCGTTGGAATTTTCTATCTTGGATGTGCACCTCATATTCTTCACGAGAAATGTCTTCATCACTATCATGTGGTGTGACGATGCGAGTGGATGAGCCGGCCATTTCTAGTTGCTTTTTGTACTGGGATCAAGTAAGGACCATGCAAAGTGACGTGGGATGGAGTGGACTAGGATTAGAAATTTTGGCAAGGTGCCGACTGAGACTGTTGTGAATGGGATACCTAGGACAAGACTTGGACAAAGGATTTTCTCGCTCAATGACTTCAAGTAAGATAGTTGACACAAGATGTTAGCCACTAGTAAGGGTAGTCGATACCAGTCTTACTGTGTAGGGCCTAGTCGTTCAACAAGACTACTAGCAAAGGTATTGTGACCTACTAGGCTTACGTGAATTCACTAATGATATGAAGAAAGGACCTATTGCAAACCGGTATGGGATAGACTGACTTTGGGACAAGAGGCATTTGGACAGAAAGTGAATGGGACGATTAACAAAAGAGGGAGACTTTGGGTGAAACGGATGAAGACTAACTGCAAGGTTAAATCTGACCTCGAAATATGAAGCTAGGTTGAAATGGGTGCTCCAAACAGGTAAAAATATCTCCTCAAAAATAGTGCAAATGCTCACTATCGTGTATGCGCAAAAACAAATGCGCAGCAGGAATGGGTATATGTGTAGGAAGTCGCAATGTATGCACAGCACTGGTGAAGAACATATGCACAACAATAGTCTGTAAATGCGCATCAAGTATGTAAATGCATAGTAAGTCTGTATGTATGCGCAGTAAGTCACTACAAATGCACAGCAGAAAGAGGTAAATGCGCAGCTCTGGTTTTTTTTGCAAAATTTTGGATTTTTCTAATTTTTTTTGGTATTCTTGGCTAGAAAAAGGCCTTCTTGATCTGATTTTATGAATTAACAGCAAGAAAACATAGCAAGCACAAAGAATATTTTATAGTTTTTCATTGTTTTTGTAGTTTTCTGACTCTATTTTGGACTAAACTAAACAAAAGCAAGCACAAAGATCCTAGGTGAGAAATGGATTATAAGGGATTTGGGCCACTAGAACAAGAGGTATTTAATGCGGGCAACTGTTCAAGTGGTTACACATGCAGCGGTACTACTCTCCATTATGGAGTCTCCCAGCCTCAAAGGGTTTTGGGGGAGGTTGGCCATCGGTGTAACATAGCAGCACTTGTTGTAGGAAGTTTTCACCTAAAGTACAATTTATTTTAAGTGGCTTGGTAGGGCTTGGCTTTAACCTGTTACCACTCGGGGTCATTCCCACTTGGACAAGCATGCATCCAAGGGCAGGCCCCTCCTAAAGGTTAAACAAATAGAATGACAAGTCTGGCACTCTGATCACCCAAAAGAGGGGAGAGCATAAGCCTATTGTCATTCGTCAAGCACAGAATACACTAATTAATCCAATCTAGTTAAAAGTGAAAAACTAAATGGGCTAATCTACTTGGGCAAGCACAAAACTTTGAAGTGATTTTAGCAATATAGCATTGGTTCAGTTTTATCCCCAGAAATCAATGGTGAGTTCAATTTTAAACCGCGTAACATGAGATAGTTAACTTTGAAGTTTTGGTCTCATGAGATAGCAATAGTTCATTTTAACCCCAAGATCAATGGTGAGTTCAGTTTTAAATCCGCATAGCACGAAATAGTTAACTTTAAAGTTTTGGTCTCACGAGATAGCAGTAGTTGATTTTAACCCCAAGATCAATGGTGAGTTCAGTTTTAATCTCAGATAGCAATAACTTGGAAGGTGTTACAATGCAAGAAAGAAATAATCCAGTTACTTTCTCCCTAATTAGAGCTAGGTGAGGATTTGAATGAACATTAGTTTTACTATCCCTTAGAAAGTGAAGTGTGAACTATTTAAATGCAACTACATGGAACTAAACCTGAACCTATCCTACAAAACAGCTCCAGCAAACACCTGTGAAAAGGTTAGCGTTAGCAAATTCTACTAGAAAAGTACTAAAACCTTAGTCTATTACAAAAGCGCAGCTTCAGTGATTAAATGCGTAGAAATAATCAACAGAAGCGCAACAATAATGAATGCACCATAACAGTGCACGTATGCGCAACGTAAAAGAATAAATGTGCAGTAATAGTGAATGTGTCGTAACAGTGCTCAAAAGTGCAGCACAAATGAATGGATGCACTAAAATTATGAATGTGCAGTAATAGTGGTCAAAAGCGCAGCAAAATGAACATATGCGCAATAATGATAGAAGCACCATAATAGTGCGTAAAAGCGTAATAAGAATACACAAAAGTGCAGAAAGAATAGAAGCACCACAGAAATGGGTATATGCACCGTAGAAATGTTCAAATGCACCGAAGTAACCTGTGCGTGCCTGTGCATGACCAGTATGGAACCTACCTTCAAAAAAGCTCAGATTTTGTTAGATAAAGGGGCAAAGACCCCACGATGGGCGCCAAAAATGTTAGGGTAAAATGTGGTTTAATCAAATGAATAATGTAAAACTCAAACATCAACAGAATAATGAAAACAAGAAAGATTCAATGAAATGAAGCAATGAACAATACACTGCAAACCTTCCCCGTTTCGAAGCTTCTGTTGTTCGCCTATTACAATCATCTTTTGCTGGTGAAGTAGGCCCTCAGAGTGTGCACTCTTTTAGCTGTTTGTAGGAAGTCGATAGTAAATGGCTATGATAATGAATATGCCAAGAAGATGAGCTTCAAAGCAATAATGGTGATCTCAAGCAAATAGTATTAGGGTGCCAAAGGTGTGCGGGTGGATTTCTACAGAGTAACAATATGATTAGCCTGGATGATTAGAATGAAGGGATGAGGTTTCTTTTATAGACTCAGAAGAATGAGAATCAACGGTTGAGAGGAGATATGAAGATCAACAGTTGATGATGGTTGAGGAATGTGCAACCAGTAGAAATATGACAAGTATCTCATCTCCATCATGAAAGAGGGGATTTGACAAAATTGATTAGAGAGTTAACTCCATTAACTGATCAGTTAACAAACTTGATTAGTCAGTTGGAAGAATGGATTATGGAATTGACTAGGTTGATTGAGGGATTAACTCAATTGACTAGTTAGTTAACACTTTTGATTGATTAGTTAACTAACTTTTGATTTGAGAAGAAATAGGCCATGTGGGTGAGGGAAAAAATAGGTAATTAAATATTTAATATATTTAATTACATGTGCAACCCGATGAGGTGGACAAGGTGAGGTGGAAAGATGATGTGGAAAGATGAGGTGTAAGTGTGAGGTGGATTTTTGGAATTAGAACTTAGGATAGAGGAATTTGGATTAATTAAGTAATGTAGGATTATTTAATTGTGTGAGACCTTAGAAGAATTTAGAGATTTTAATTAAATAAATTGAATTTATTTAATTATGGAATAGTGAACCACTTAAATAAACTTAGAATATTTATTTAATTGGTAGAGGAATGGAATAAATATTAGGAATATTTATTTAAAATGAATCGTGTCATTTTTAGGCATATACAACCATCTTTCAATGGCCGTTGTTTTAATTGCAATAAGTTTGGTCATAAGGCTACTCAGTGTGGGAGTAGAATAAATTTGAATGTTTCATCATTCTCTAGTCAATGTTTCAATTTCAAAAAAATTGGTCATAAATCAAATAAATGTAGAGGTCTGGTAATAAATAGGTTTTACAATGCAAGGAATACTCAAGCATTCAATGGAAAGTGTTTTTCTTGTAATAGATTTGGACACATGGCTAATCAATGCAAATCAAGGATGAATTCATTCAAAGGAAGGAATCAAGGATAGGGAAGTATTGTGTTCTATAATTGAAGCAAACTTGGTCATATGGCAAAATTTTGTAGAAGAAAGAATCTGAAAAGAAACTACTATGCTAAAGAAAGGAAAACAAAGTAGAGGAATGATAAGGGAAAGGAAAAAGTTGATCCAATTGAAACTAAGAAAGAAATGGGCAAGATCTAAATCAAGAAAGATGTGATTGAAGTCAAAGATGGATCTGCACTAGCATCTAGTGTAGATACTTCCTCTAAGAAGTGAATTTGTGAGCTCTAGCTCAAGGGGAGCTGCAATGAAAATCTTAATCCCCTAGCTAGATTATCAGTGTTGGAATCTGACACAAAGATATATTGAAAAGATGCATATGACTGATCCTCTAAAAGAAATTCAAGTGAAAAGGGTTCAAACACAAAACATTGCAAAGCAATCCAAATAGACTACATTCTACAGAGATGTGTTTGATAGCTTTTTAATAAGGGCATTTATGACAACTAGGTTATCCTTGCGGAAGATAAAAAGTGGCTCATTTGATAGATAATTCACTTTGTATTCCACCTTTCAAGCATCTAGGAGAATTAAAAGAAAGAATCCAAGATGTAACGTTAGAAAATGTCCCCTTGGGGGCTTTTCCTTCATAAGGTTTAGCTCCCGGGTCTTTAGTGCACATTTAGGACATATTACATCATATTTCAACATCCCGATGGAATGAACCCTGGGTATCATGTCAAATGGGACCTATGGGGACCCCTTGAACCTAACCTTGCCCAAAATAGGGGGGAGGACTTGGGCACCTACACCCTAGTCTTGCCCTATTTTGGGTCAATCCCAATTTTTGGGTGTCGGCTTGTGAATATTATTTGGGTCCTATGCCGACATGGTAAGTTTGAATCACGAAATTCTTGGCGGGATTGTTTGTAGTTGCATATAAAAGCATGTTTAGACATTTATTTGTAAACTAGATGGACATTATGATTCTCAAGCATTCTAAAGGTGATTCAAGACTTCCATTGTGTGTCAAGAGCAGATTTGTGTTGTTTATGTGTTTGTATTTGCAGAATTGAGCATCCATCTCCTCATGGCATGAAGAGCTTCTTCCTTCCATGAGATCTTCACTACAAGGTGACATCATTTGTGTTTTTGAGAATTTATCATTTGGTTTTTACCTCTACCTCCAAGGGCACACACACTCTATGTAACAACGGTGTTCAGAAGACTTGAATGTCTCTATAGGACTTGACTGAGGCAAGCCTCTAAACACCACAACCCCCTCCCAAAGTTTTCATGATTGTAGGTTACAGGTTGAAGCTACAAACAAAGTGAAGTTGTAGGAGGGTAGAACAGAGTGTCAAAGTTGCATATTAGAGAAGAAAATAGCTCCCTGGACTTGGGCACCCACTCATTAGTCCTCGAAGTTTCGTGACAGGAAAACCTTCAATACAGTAGGAATAGGTTGTAGATCTTGTTTGCAGATCCTAACAAAAAGTAGGGCATTGGACTTGGGTACCCACTCTTTAGTCCCTGACTATTCCACTTTCGAACCCCAAAAATAGGTGCACAGTTATTTGTTGTTTTACATCTTTTTGTAGCAGCATTTTTTGATATTCGTCTATTTACTATTGTATTTGCATAATTAGGGTTTTGGTGTGTAATTGAGAATAAGAGAAGGTAATTGACAATCAAATCATAAAAATTCAAGTTTCCCTACATCTCATAGTGACCTAGGGTATGATAGTACACTGCAACTCAACCCTAGGTCCTTGAATGAAAGGGTGAAAGGAGGATGCATACACAAAACTTTCAAAAAATTAACTATCCAAATTTTACCCTTTACATTTTGGTGAACCTATGTTATTGGACTTGTTTGTACCTTTCTGAATGTTTTTCTTTAGATTTGCATTAATTTTTGTTCACTCATCTAGTCATTTATCTTATTGCATTGGAAAACTTACAAAAAAAATTGAAAATTTGGAAAAATTAGGAAAAATTACATGCTAGGGTTTCTAGTTTGCATCAATTAATTTGAATTTAATCAAATTTATGATTTTTGAATTAGATCTGAATTAAATTGTAGAAAATTACAAAAATTCATTAGTTTGCATTGCATTTTCATCATAAAATTGCTAGGGTTTTGTTGAAAATTGTGAATTTTGCATATAACCTAGTAATTCCAAAATCTAGGGTTTGTAGGTAAAATCTTGTTTCATATTTTTTTTCTAATCTTAGACACTCATTCAAATTTACATTTGTCTGCAGTGTTGTATTTTAGTGTAAATTTGAATTTATATCTCAAAAATTTGCATTTTTACATAGAAAATTTCAACAAAAAACTAGCATTTTCATTGATTTTTCCTTAGATTTGCACTTGCATTTTGCATCTTAGGACTTGGAAATCATTTTCAGATCTAAGATAATTTAATTTTAATCATAAATTAGATCTCAAAACATTCATATAGCATTTCACATCAAGATCTCAAACCTAGGGCTTGAAAAACCTTGATTTTCACTAAATTTGGCCTTATTGACCCTCTAAACTTGCACTATAGGCGTGTTGTAAAGAATATTTTTGTACTAATTGACTAATATTATGGGTATTATCTACTGCCCCTCATAAAATTCTTTACAGCACCTTGTTATTGGCCTCTTGTATTGAAAATTTGGTGAAAAAGTGCACATTTTGCTATTTTTGCCCTAGGGTTTGGCCTAGTTTGCACCCTAAGCATATTGTAATAGATTTTATGCTTATATGTGACTAGAATAATTGATATTATTTGTTGTACCTCATAAAATTCTTTACAACACCCCTTTTTTCTAGGTCTTGGAATTGAAAAACCTTGAAAAATTACCTATTTTTGCTATATTTTCACTAGGGTTTGACCTTACGTGGCACTATAAGCGTGTTGTGATGGATATTTTAACATTATGTGGATGTTATTACTGATATAATTTTCTTTCCATCATCATTTTCCTCACAACACCCTTTGTCATGCTCTTTTGCATTGAGATTTGGTGGAAAATTTGCATATTTTAGTGAATTTTCACTATATTTTGACTTGTCATCATCTTAGATTTGCATCAAGAGTGTGCTGTGAAGGATATTATTGCTGCATTGGACTGATATCAGACATATAATTTTTTGTTCCTTATCAATTTCCTTACAACACCTTTGTTTTCATATATTTGCATTGAAAAAGTATAAAAAATCAAGCATTTACAACATATCTTGCGCCTAAAATTTGTGCATATTGCTGCATGAGTCTCATAACTCACTGCCCTAAGAGAAATATTCCTTTAAGAAGAATCATAAGACACATGGCAACTATTGCTCTTGAGGAAGTTGGTACATTGAACACCTTTACAAAAGGAGAGACACAAATGTTACAAGATATTACACCTATCACAAGTACAATGGAAGAGCAAACTTTTCACGATGTCGATGATATTATTGAGGCTACAGGATATGTATCTGATGAGAAAATAGAAAAATTAGATAAAGAGCTAGTCAAATTTCAATCATTTATTGAAAATGAAGAATAACTGAAGAAATTGTTCCTACAATTCATAACATAAGAGATTTGATAAAAGAGGGACAAGATGGTGTTAATACAATTCGTGGTCTAACACATATTAGACAAACCAACATTATGCTAGTGACCAAATGTGCACAAGTGATAAATAACACTTTATCACCATCTCATACTCAAGTATCGGTACCTATACTAGCTACAGGAATATCTACCTTTTACATCAATGATCTTAACAACTAATGCGAACGCTTGTAGTAATGCTACCACTGGTATTGGAGTATCTAATGTCACTAATTACAAAGCTGTAGGATTTAATTATCAAAATTTGGTTCCTAAGGGGACCTCTTCTATGAACAATTACTGTCAACCACCTCTTCATCCCACTTATTCTCAACGCCCATCACATATAGTTATTCTCAACCACCTACCATTATGTTCAACCACCATTGACCTATTCACAATCTCCACCTATCATATCTCAATCTCAATCACCTCCTCACTTTGGTTCCAATTCCTCGCAGCAAACTGCATCTCCCAATGATGTCATCCTAAACCAACTTTTGTAGGGCATGACTACTTTACAACAAAAAGTAACAAATTTGACAAATTCTTCGTAGCCTAATATACCAACATATCATGCCCGTAATCCCTTTTCCTATGCCATTTTGAGAACTCCTATGCCCAAGAGGTTTGAGACTCCTTGCTTTAAAAAATATGGTGGAAAAGGTGATCCTAATACTCATGTGGTAGCATTCACAGCTATGTGTAGTGATTTCTATTTTGAAGAGGATTTGTTGGCAAAACTTTTCCCATGATCTCTCAAAGATACTGCTTTAGAATGGTTTTGCTCTTTTCCTCTGAATTCAATATACTCCTTTTTCGTAGTTGATTGATCAATTTTTACAACATTTTCAAGCAAACATTAGACCTCAAGTCTCTTTGATTGATTTAGTTCATTACAAGCAAGGTCTGAAAGAGAAGCTAACTGAATTCATTAGTTGATATCAAGCTTTATATACACAAATTCAATATCAAATGAAAGATGAGGATGTCCAAAAAGTTTTTATTACAAATCTACAACCTAACATCCGTGATAAGATCTTCTTGATGAAGTATAACTCCTTTCAACATTTATCCACCACCCTTCATGATTACCAACTTTCGTCTAGTCAGTGTAGAAACCAAAACTCATTGGCTCAAGTTAGTCAATCCATGGGTGGATCATCACAAAAAAACTTTAAGAGGAATAACAATAATAATAGGAGTTTCAACAAGATTAATAGACCAAATATGAACAATTTTTCTAATGTGTCTACTATCACTAATCTGAAGAAGACATCATATCAACAAAGAAAGTTTACTCCAATATTGGAGTCTATCATTCTATTATGAATCAAGTTGTGAGTAATAACATTCTGAAGCTTCTCCTGATTAAGCCTATCCATCCTAGGAGAGCACAAGGACCTTACTTTGATGCTAATACCTTTTGTCATTTCCATCGAACACAAGGACATGATACTGAACAATGTATGTATCTTAAACATGAAATACAAGACTTCATTGATTCAAATTTCATACAAGTATCAGGTGTGAATGATAACGGAAATAAATCAGTTGCTCCACCGAATCAAAATTTAGAAATCTTTACTAATCCTTTCCCTAAACATACTAATAACAATATGTTGGAACAAGGTTTAGTGGAAGTAGAGGATGATGATTATTTAGACTATGATAGTATTGTGGGAATGATTGAGGTGGATAAGAAAAAGTTGGATAATTGACCTCATCCATGAAGAAATAGAATTTATGCTAAGGTTCCTCCTCTGTTATCCTTATATGGATCAATAGATAATAAAAAAACATCAAAAAGACAAATAGAACAACCAATACAGATGAGTGAGACGGTACACGATGATTCTTGTTACTGTGTTAGATGACATCAACAACGAAAACTCACTAAAAATTAGAAAAGAGTAAGAAGACTGTCAGTAGTTGGAAATAATAGTGGTTCTCCTCCTCATAAGCAACAAAAAGTCTCATCTACACAAGGATTTAAGGAACAAGCATCATATGACAATAAACAAGAATTTCATAAGAACCACTCAAACTTTGCACTAAACATGATCGAGTACCTCTCCGAGACATTCGCAAATTCAAAACTCTGATATGACCTACAGGTAAGTATTTCTAACCCTTTATCTCTCTCATGATGTGTTTCCCCCGTGATGTGTTATCTATTGTTTAGGCCTCCTTGAATAACCCTTGATTCTCTTGTAAGGTCTGGGATACTAGGAGACCACCTCTATTGTGACCTTCTATTTGTATCATCATTCTTCTACATTCTCTCTCTCTCTCTCTCTATGATTTCATTGTTGTGTGTTGTGTCATACGGACATAGCATTGCGGTTGGTGACTTAGGGGCACCCTCTTATATGACTATCCCTAAGACACTTGTTTCTCCTCTCTGATTTATTATTTCCCTTCCTCTAGTGTTTCTATCTAGTGGGCAGATGACGAAAAACATTTATATTGATGCGGACCTAGCATCCCTTTAGTGAGAAATAAAAAATTGGCCTTAGTTCCTAATATGATGATGGGGTTGTATATCTTATCTTGCACTTGGCTAGTGGAAGCACTCGTGCTTTCCACGTAGTGATTTTGATGATGTTTTTATCTCATTTACAAATCATAACAATACTGTTGTTCCGTGCACTTTGTCTATCTTGAATCTTGAATTTCTCAGATTTCATATCCATTATCATGATTTTGTAGACACTAACATGTTTCTTGCAGGGATGTGTTTGTGAGAACATTTGGTTATCATAAAGTACATGTCACCTCTAGGGAGCATGGGCTTTGTGAAAGTCTATGTTCCCTTGTGTGTTTTCTTCCTACCTTAACATGGTTGATATCAATACCTGATATCAACCACCTTAAGGTGGGGGCATACATAAGGTAAGCTATTTGTTGTAGATGTTAGCAATGTGCTTGTCCTCATGTGCAGTTTAAAGACTAGTGTGATGATTGATTCCTACACTCTAAGTTTGTTTGCAATCAATTAGTCAATCATTTAAGCCCTTTGCATAGGCAGGATATTGCATATATCCTTTTTATTTTAAGCCCTCTACGGAGGCTGGGGTGGTGTATTTCTAAGAGTAGATTGCACCATCCTATCATTTTCAAAAGTCCTCATTGGGAGGTAGGGAGCAGTTCTATGACTAACTCAACCCTTAAGCCTTCTTAACTTAATTTTATTTTAATGCAACAATTAACCAAAGCATTAATCAAACAATTCCAAACCAAATAACCCAAATGTCGAACAATACTTGACACTATGCACAATCGAAAAGCTTGACCACAATAACAAATAATGACTATCATGCCCATACTAACCACATAGACTAGATACTCATCCTTTTCAAGGATGATGGCTAACTAGGGGACCATATATTATCTCCGTTCAATAGTTTCCATTGGGTTTAAGGCATGCTCAGACCTATCAATTCAAGTGGAGTTGATGCCTGATACCTACAACCTGTAGCACACAACATAGTCTATACACAAGTATAATAAATATAAAACAGTCACAGAGTGAAAGAGAATCACAATGTTGCTGAACGCTCATGAATGAGTGGTACGACATTGTCTCTTCTCACACCACACAATAATTAGATCATCCTATAATAACAAATCAATTGCATAAAAATCAATTCTAACATATGACAATCATAGTAAGATCAACATCATAATCACCTGAATGTAAAACAATGTTAGAGCATATGAATTATCAGTGTCCCAACAAGGATTATCAATAAAACATACTAACTGTCATATGAAACCACACATGAGGATAATCAGGAAAGTAACCAACATGAATGTAGCATCTACCAACATCAACTATCTAGCATGCCTTAAATATTCCTATTATTGTACCTTCATCTTCATGCTCCTTAACCAGACTATCTGCACATCCAAGGTGAGAATGGAGGGGCACTACAAAACTACCTCCTTCAATTGCAAATGCAGACTACTGAATGACTGTGAGGATTGTCTATAATGTTTGGAACATTGATGGAGCCAAACATTGTTGGGGTAGATGGTAGGGTGTGCTTGGAGGTGACGATGTGTTATGTCTTTTGTTTACAGTTGTAATTTGCACCATAAATTGCATATTTAAATAGGTGTTTAAATGTACAAACATTTATTGTGCCTAAGTAGAAATCAACCTAAACCTGTTCCAATTTCCCATCATGTTTCCAATGTGATGCAGGAGCATCTAGAGGCGTAAGGGCAATCTTGCATCACCCAAAAAGAAGTTAATTCAAAACCATTGTATTTGTTCTCATTTCTTCCCATAATTAGTGTTTTTGGTTCCATAATATCCAGAATAATAATGTAGGACTTTCAGTTTTTCCAAAACTGCTAAAAATAGCAACCTGCCTATTTAGGAAAGTGTACCTGCTTATTTAGGAAAGTTTGCATTTGGCCACGTAATGAAGTAAAAACTTCTAGAAAGTTACATAATGGAAATATAAGATATTTGGTGAAGGAATCAGGCAAAGATCATTTGTGAGCTGAAAGATATTAAAGTTTTTATTTTCTGAAAAGCCCCTGAAAATTTACGGAATGAGATATGAGGCAAATAAAATTCTCATAACATCTCAAAAAGTTGATGGAAATTCATTTACAAATTTTTGGCATGATAGATCACATCGCAAGCTTTCCGGCACTTAAAACGGTTCGTCAATCAGACACCCGGATCAAAAGTTATGCTTCCTGGAAGTTGACCTACTTTTGGAGGGAGTTGCAAATTTCAAATTTTAGCTAGAGGCCACCAAAAAGTGCTATTTATGACTATTTTGGGAACCTTGGATAGGGTAGAGTTAAGGGGGGCTAGTGTAGAGTCCAGAAAAGGGGGAAAAAAATAGAAACCCTAGCTAATTTGGGGTTACAGAAAGCTGAAGATTCTAGAGTCTTGAGGTTGGGAAAGTTGTAATGTCTTGCAGCCAGTAGAGGATTCCTCCTCTGATTGTAATGGAGCTTCTATAATGTAATGAGTTGCCTAGTTCAATAAAAGAAAGTTCTATTTGCTGTGGTTAATATTTGTTATTGTGTGTTTTGTGATTTACCCCCTTCATCAAGTGGTATCATAGCAAGGGTTCTTGAGTGTGTAGACAGATCGCCGATCGTGAGGTAGTTTGCACCAGGACCTAAGGTTGTGGGTTTGCTGCAGAGACTAAGATGCCTCCATGAAGAAATCGTGTTGGGAGGAATGCTTTGAGGGAAGAGAGTTTTAGAACCCTACAAAGGCAAATCGATGCATTGCAAGAGGAGCTGCGAAGAGGGTTTGATCTGAGAATAAGAGAAGAAAGCGAAGATGAAGCCGAAGAGGAGCTATCTGAGGAAGAACAAGACACTATAGGAGATCCTGCAGAAGTTAGGTTGTTGAGGGTCATTTCAAAGATTGGAAAGAGGCCCAGAATTGAAGTTTCTACATATTCTGGAGATTTGAATCTGGAACAACTCATTAATTGGATCAATGACATGGAGGAGTATTTCAAGTATGAAGATGTGGAGGACCCAGATCGGGTCAAGTTTGCAAAAACAAAGTTGAAGAGCCATGCTAGTATTTGGTGGAAGGAGGTCCAATTAGAGAGGAATAGAAGAGGAAAAGGAAAGATCACTAGATGGGATCGGATGGTGGAGAAACTGAAGAAGCAGTTCATTCCTTTGGACTATGAGATGGAGTTGTTGAAGAAGCTGCAAGGACTAAAGCAAGGTAACAAGTTTGTTAAGGAGTATACGGAAGAGTTTTATAAGATTACTATCAGGATAGGCCATGCAAAGCCAATCACAGAAAAGGTAGCCCCTTACATTAATGGGTTGAGGCCGAGTATTCAAGAGGAGCTGAGCCTGGTCAAAATGACCACCATAGAAGATGCATACTAGTTTTCCTTGAAGGTGGAAGAGAAGCTGAATAAAAGATTTGACAGCAAGCAAAGGGGAAGAGGTCAAGGCGGAAGGACTGGTGGAAGACCCTATGGGGGCCAAAATGAAGATGCAAAGAAAAGTGAAGAAGCTAGCACCAGTCGAAATCAGAGAGGAGATAACACCTACCATCCTCGTGACAAGAACAATGGTGAGCAAAGAGGAAGAGGAAGAGGTAGACCTGGGCAAGGACAGAGGAACTTGTTTCCAATGTGGAGAAGAAGGGCATCGAGCATATGAGTGTCCGCAACATCAAGCAAGGACGAATATGAGACCTAAAGGTAATGCACGAGTTGCACATATAGATGAAGATGCACAGTCTGAGCATTCTGAAGATGTTGAAAGGGGAGAAACCCTAGTTGTCAGAAGAACCTTGTTGAATGAGGAGAAAGAACCAAATCAGAGGAAGAGTTTATTCCACACAAGGTGCAAATGTGAAGGTAAGTGTTGTGATATTATTATTGATAGTGGAAGCACTGATAATCTAGTTTCAGAAGAGATGGTTGACAAGTTGAAGTTGACAAGAAGAAAGCATCTGCATCCATATCAGATTGCATGGTTGCAGAAAGACCATAGAGCTTTGGTCAATGAGGAGTGTTTAGTGAAGTTCAAGATTGGGAACTACCATGATGAGGTACTGTGTGATATCATACCGATGGATGCATGTCATATGCTGTTGGGAAGGCTGTGGCAGTATGATAGGAGCACTGTCCATGATGGCCGTGTAAACACATATTCCCTAACAAAAGATGGAGTTCATCATAAATTGAAGCCCTTGAAGGAGGTGGAAGAAAAGGTATGTAGTACTGCCGAAATTTGCTTGGTAGATGGTAGGAAATTTTTGGAGGGTATGAAGCATGAGCGTCATTGCTTTGCATTGATTCCTAAGATTAGTCAAGAGAACTGTGAAGATGTACCAGTAGAAGTTTCAGATATGTTGGAAGAGTTTCAGGACATTATCTCTAATAATGTACCAGAAGGTTTACCACCAGTAAGGAAAATAAGTCAGCAAATGGATTTGATACCAGGAGCCAGTTTGCCAAACAAGGCAGCCCATAGAATGACCCCTGTAGAGAATGAAGAGCTGAATAGACAAGTTCAGGAGTTGTTAAGGAAGGGACTGATAAGGGAGAGCCTAAGCCCATGTGCGGTACCTGTAGTACTAGCACCAAAGAAGGATGGAGAATGGAGGATAGGTATAGACTCTCGAGCCATCAATAAGATAACAATCAAGTATAGATTTCTATTGCCAAGAATCAATGACAACATGGATTGTTTGAGTGGAGCCAAGTACTTCACGAAAATTGACCTAAAGAGTGGATATCACCAGATCCGTATCAGAGAAGGAGATGAATGGAAGATAGCCTTCAAGACAAAGGAAGGTTTGTATGAGTGGTTAGTCATGCCATTTGGGCTAACCAATGCACCAAGCACATTCATGCGGCTCATGGACGAGGTACTGAAAGAATTTTTCAGAAGTTTTGTTATTGTTTATTTGGATGATATTTTGATTTTCAGTAAGACTTGAGATGAGCATCTAATGCATATCAGAAGAGTTCTAGAGAAGCTGAGGGAGGAGAAGTTGTTGATTAATCTGAAGAAATGTAGTTTTGCAAAGAAGGAGTTGGTGTATCTGGGATTTGTTGTCTTAGAAGAAGGTCTTAAGATGGACCCAGAAAAAGTAAGGGCTATCATTGAATGGCCTACGCCAAGGAGTGTCACAGAGGTAAGATCTTTTCATGGTTTGGCAAGTTTTTATAGAAAGTTTATCAGGAATTTCAGTAGCATTTGTACAACCCTAACTGAGACAATGAGAGGGGATAGAAAAGAGTTTAGATGGACTAAAGGAGCAGACAAGAGCTTTGATACACAACCTATTTTGGCACTTCTAGATTTTAATAAGGTATTTCAAGTAGATTGTGATGCTAGTGGTAGTGGTATAGGAGCTGTTTTGAGCCAAGAAGGTAAGCCCATTGCCTATTTTAGTGAGAAGGTTAATGATGCCAAGAAAAAGTATTATGTTTATGATCAGGAGTTTTATGCAATAGTTTAGGCTTTGAAGAAATAGAGACATTATTTGTTGCCAAAGGAGTTTGTTTTATATACTGATCATCAGGCTTTGTAGTATCTTAATAGTCAAGGAAAGTTAAATCAAAGGCACTTAAAATGGGTTGAGTTTTTGCAGAGCTATACTTTTGTTTTGAAGCACAGGAGTGGGAAGTCCAACAGAGTTGCAGATGCCTTGAGCAGAAGGCAAAATTTGTTGACAGAAATGAAGATAGAGGTTGTTGGGTTCGATGAGCTCAAAAGTTTTTGTATCCTGAAGATCTAGATTTTGTAGAGGCCTGGAAAGCCTGTTTGGAACCTGTTACTTTAGATAGGACAAAATGGTTGGATTTCATTATCCAAGATGGCATGTTGTTTAGAGGAAGTCAGTTGTGCATTCCAAGGAGTTCCATGAGAGAGAACCTGATTAAAGAGAAGCATAGTGGGGGATTGGCTAGACACTTTGGTCGAGATAAGACCATTGCTATTATTGGTGAAAATTATTATTGGCCACAGTTGCAATAGGATGTGAGGAAATTTGTGCAGAGTGTGTCAGATGGCAAAAGGAACAAGTCAGAATACAGGGTTGTATCAACCATTACCTGTACCGGAGAAGCCATGGGATGATATTAGCATGGATTTTGTTCTTGGTTTACCAAGGACATAGAGAGGACATGATTCTATTTTTGTAGTGGTGGACAGATTCTCAAAAATGGCACATTTTATTCCTTGTAAGAAGACTAATGATGCTGTTCATATTGCAGAGTTATTTTCCAGGGAAGTGGTGAGACTACATGGTCTACCAAAAAGCATAGTTTTAGACCGAGATACCAAGTTTGTTGGTTATTTCTGGAGGACATTGTGGAAGAAGTTGAAGATAGACTTTAAGTTCAATTCTGCACACCATCCACAGACTGATGGACAAATTGAAGTAGTGAATAGGAGTTTGGGTAAACTACTACGATGCTTGGTAGGAGATAAGCCTAAGGGATGGGATTTGATTTTACCATAGGCAGAATTTGCTTACAACAATTCTATCAATAGGAGTACAGGTAAATCACCATTCCAATTTGTATATGGCAATAGCCCAAGAAATGCTTCTGAGTTAAGAAAGCTAGACAACGAAAAAAAGACAAGTGCCGAAGCTGAAGACTTTGTAGAACATCTGAAGAATTTGCATGAAAGGTGAGAAAGCACATTAATAAAATGAATATTCAGTACAAGGCTAAGGTAGATTAGAAGAGGAGATATAAGGAATTCCAGGTAGGAGATGAAATCATGGTTCACCTGAGAAAAGAAAGGTTCCCAATTGGAACATACAATAAGTTGAAAATGAAGAAATTTGGACCATGCAGAATCATGAAGAAGCATGATTCAAGAAATGCATATGAGGTAGAGCTGCCGAGTGGGATCAATATTTCCCCTGTTTTCAACATTGCTGATTTATCAGAATATCATGAAGGTGGAATAGAGGATGGACCAATAGAAGTGCAGTGGAGTATTCCGGCATCTACTTCAATAGAGGAGATAGAAGAGATCTTGGATAGACGTGTGGGAAGGAGCACTCGAAACAGGCAATATGAAGAATATCTAGTGAAATAGAAAGGAAGGCCTGTTGAAGATTCTTCTTGGTTGTCTAAGGCAGAGGTTGACCGTTTGGGTTTTCCTCACACAAACACATGAGACATGACAGGGTCACTTCTCAAATTTACCCTGGGTGTCTGATGCAGGAGCATCTAGAGGCATAAGGGTAATCTTGCATCACCCAAAAAGAAGTTAATTCAAAACCATTGTAGTTGTTCTCATTTCTTCCAATAATTAGTGTTTTTGGTTCCATAATATCTAGAATAATAATGTAGGACTTTCAGTTTTTCCAAAACTGCTAAAAATAGCGACCTGCCTATTTAGGAAAGTGTACCTGCCTATTTAGGAAAGTTTGCATTTGGGCACGTAATGAAGCAAAAACTTTCAGAAAGTTACATAATGGAAATATAAGACCTTTGGCAAAGGAATTAGGCAAAGATCATTTGTGAGCTGAAAGATATTAAAGTTTTTGTTTTCTGAAAAGTCCCTGAAAATTTACGGAAGGAGATATGAGGCACTAAAACTTCTCATAACATCTCAAAAAGTTGACAGAAATCTATTTACAGATTTTTGGTGTGATAGTTCACATCGCAAGCTTTTCAGCACTTAAAACGGTTCGTCAATTGGACACCCGGATCAAAAGTTATGCTTCTCAGAAGTTGACCTACTTTTGGAGGGAGTTGCAAATTTCAAAATTTAGCTGGAGGTTGCCAAAAAGTGCTATTTATGACTATTTTGGGAATCCTGGATAGGGTAGAGTTAAGGGGGGGCAGTGTAGAGTCCAGAAAAGGGGGAATAAAAATAGAAACCCTAACTAATTTGGGGTTACAGAAGGCTGAAGATTCTAGAATCTTGAGGTTGGGAAAGCTGTAATGTGTTGCAGCCAGTAGAGGATTCCTCCTCTGATTGTAATGGAGCTTCTGTAATGTAATGAGTTGCCTAGTTCAATAAAAGAAAGTTCTATTTGCTGTGGTTAATATTTGTTATTGTGTGTTTTGTGATTTACCCCCTTCATCAAGTGGTATCAGAGCAAGGGTTCTTGAGTGTGTAGACAGATCGCCGATCATGAGGCAGTTTGCACCAGGACCTAAGGTTGTGGGTTTACTACAGAGACTATGATGCCTCCATGAAGAAATCATGTTGGGAGGAATGCTTTGACGGAAGAGGGTTTTAGAGCCCTACAAAGGCAAATCGATGCATTGCAAGAGGAGCGAAGAGGGTTTGATCCGAGAACAAGAGAAGAAAGCGAAGATGAAGTCAAAGAGGAGCTATCTGAGGAAGAACAAGACGTTACAAGAGATCCTGCAGAGGTTAGGTTGTTGAGGGCCATTTCAAGGATTGGAAAGAGGCCCAGAATCAAAGTTTCTACATATTCTGAGGATTTGAATCTGGAACAGCTCATTGATTGGATCAATGACATGGAGGAGTATTTCGAGTATGAAGATGTGGAGGACCTAGATTGGGTCAAGTTTGCAAAAACAAAGTTGAAGGGCCATGCCAGTATTTGCTGGAAAGAGGTCCAATTAGAGAGGAATAGAAGAGGAAAAGGAAAGATCAATAGATGGGATCGGATGGTGGAGAAACTAAAGAAGCAGTTCATTCCTATGGACTATGAGATGGAGTTGTTGAAGAAGCTACAAGGACTAATACAAGGTAACAAGTTTGTTAAGGAGTATAAAGAAGAGTTTTATAAGATTACTATCAGGATAGGCCATGCAGAGCCCAACAAGGAAAAGGTAGCCCCTTAAATTAATGGGTTGAGGCTGAGTATTCAATAGGAGCTGAGCCTGGTCAAAATGACCACCATAGAAGATGCATACCAGTTTTCCTTGAAGGTGGAAGAGAAGCTAAATAAAAGATTCGACAGCAAGCAAAGGGGAAGAGGTCAAGGCAGAAGGACTGGTGGAAGACCCTATGGGGGCTGAAATGAAGATGCAAAGAAAAGTGAAGAAGCTGGCACCAGTCAAAATCAGAAAGGAGATAACACCTACCGTCCTCGTGACCAGAACAATGGTGAGCAAAGAGGAAGAGAAAGAGGTAGACCTAGGCAAGGACCTGGAAGAGGAGGTTTCAGAGGAACCTATTTCCAATGTGGAGAAGAAGGGCATCGAGCATATGAGTGTCCGCAACATCAAGGAATGACAAATAGGAGACCTAAAGGTAATGCACGAGTTGCACATGTAGATGAAAATGCACAGTCTGAGCATTCTGAAGATGCTGAAAGGAGAGAAACCCTAGTTATCAGAAGAACCTTGTTGAATGAGGAGAAAGAACCAAATCAGAGGAAGAGTTTATTCCACACAAGGTGTAAATGTGAAGGTAAGTGTCGTGATATTATTATTGATAGTGGAAGCACTGATAATCTGGGTTTAGAAGAGATGGTTGACAAGTTGAAGTTGACAAGAAGAAAGCATCCGCATCCATATCGGATTGCATGGTTGCAGAAAGACCATAGAGCTTTGGTCAATGAGCAGTGTTTAGTGAAGTTCAAGATTGGGGACTACCATGATGAGGTACTGTGTGATATCATACCGATGGATGCATGTCATATGCTGTTGGGAAGGCCATGGTAGTATGATAGGAGCGCTGTCCATGATGGTCGTACAAACACATATTGCCTAACAAAAGATGGAGTTTGTCATAAATTGAAGCCCTTGAAGGAGGTGAAAGAAAAGGTATGTAGTACTGCCGGAATTTGCTTGGTAGATGGTAGGAAATTTTTGGAGGGTATGAAGCATGAGCGTCATTGCTTTGCATTGATTCTTAAGATTAGTCAAGAGAACTATGAAGATGTACCAGTAGAAGTTTCAGATATGTTGGAAGAGTTCCAAGACATTATCTCTAATAATATACCAGAAGGTTTACCACCAATAAGGAAGATAAGTCAGCAAATGGATTTGATACCAGGAGCTAGTTTGCCAAACAAGGCAGCCCATAGAATGACCCCTGCAGAGAATGAAGAGGTGAACAGACAAGTTTAGGAGTTGTTGAGGAAGGGACTAATAAGGGAGAGCCTAAGCCCATGTGTGGTACCTGCAGTACTAGCACCAAAGAAGGATGGAGAATGGAGGATATGTATAGACTCTCGAGCCATCAATAAGATAATGATCAAGTATAGATTTCTATTGCCAAGAATGGATGACATCATGGATTATTTGAGTGGAGTCAAGTACTTCACGAAAATTGACCTAAAGAGTGGATATCACCAGATCCGTATCAGAGAAGGAGATGAATGGAAGATAGCCTTCAAGACAAAGGAAGGTTTGTATGAGTGGTTAGTCATGCCATTTGGGCTAACCAATGCACCGAGCACATTCATGCGGCTCATGCATGAGGTACTGAAAGAATTTTTGGGAAGTTTTTTTATTGTTTATTTGGATGATATTTTGATTTTCAGTAAGACTTGGGATGAGCATCTAATGCATATCAGAAGAGTTCTAGAGAAGCTGAGGGAGGAGAAGTTGTTGATTAATCTGAAGAAATGTAGTTTTGCAAAGGAGTTGGTGTACCTAGGATTTGTTGTCTCAGAAGAAGGTCTTAAGATGGACCCAGAAAAAGTAAGGGCTATCATTGAATGGCCTATGCCAAGGAGTGTCATAGAGGTAAGATCTTTTCATGGTTTGGCAAGTTTTTATAGAAAGTTTATCAAGAGTTTCAGTAGCATTTGTGCAACCTTAACTAAGACAATGAGAGGGGATAGAAAAGAGTTTAGATGGACTAAAAGAGCAGACAAGAGCTTTGATACACAACTTATTTTGGCACTTCTAGATTTTAATAAGGTATTTCAAGTAGATTGTGATGCTAGCAGTAGTGGTATAGGAGCTGTTTTGAGCCAAGAAGGTAAGCCCATTGCCTATTTTAGTGAGAAGCTTAATGATGCCAAGAAAAAGTATTATGTTTATGACAGGAGTTTTATGCAATAGTTTAGGCTTTGAAGAAATGGAGACATTATTTGTTGCCAAAGGAGTTTGTTTTATATACTGATCATCAGGCTTTGCAGTATCTTAATAGTCAAGGAAAGTTAAATCAAAGGCACTTAAAATGGGTTGAGTTTTTGTAGAGCTATACTTTTGTTTTGAAGCACAGGAGTGGGAAGTCCAACAGAGTTGCAGATGCCTTGAGTAGAAGGCAAAATTTGTTGACAGAAATGAAGATAGAGGTTGTTGGGTTCAATGAGCTCAAACGTTTGTATCCTAAAGATCTAGATTTTGTAGAGAGGCCTAGAAAGCTTGTTTGGAACCTATTACTTTAGACAGGACAAAATGGTTGGATTTCATTATCCAAGATGGCATGTTGTTTAGAGGAAGCCAATTGTGCATTCCAAGGAGTTCCATGAGAGAGAACCTGATTAAGGAGAAGCATAGTGGGGGATTGGTTGGACACTTTGGTCGAGATAAGACCATTTCTATTATTGGTGAAAATTATTATTGGCCATAGTTGTAATAGGATGTGAGGAAATTTGTGTAGAGTTGCAGAGTGTGTCAGATGGCAAAAGGAACAAGTCAGAATATAGGGTTGTATCAACCATTACCTGTACCGGAGAAGCCATGGGATGATATTAGCATGGATTTTGTTTTTGGTTTACCAAGGACACAGAGAGGACATGATTCTATTTTTGTGGTGGTGGACAGATTCTCAAAAATGGCACATTTTATTCCTTGTAAGAAGACTAATGATGCTGTTCATATTGCAGAGTTATTTTTCAGGGAAGTGGTGAGACTACATGGTCTACCAAAAAGCATAGTTTCAGACCGAGATACCAAGTTTGTTGGTTATTTCTAGAGGACATTGTGGAAGAAGTTGAAGACAGACTTGAAGTTCAATTCTGCACACCATCCACAGACTGATGGACAAACTGAAGTAGTGAATAGGAGTTTGGGTAAACTACTATGATGCTTGGTAGGAGATAAGCCCAAGGGATGGGATTTGATTTTACCACAGGCAGAATTTGCTTACAACAATTCTATCAATAGGAGTACTGGTAAATCACCATTCCAGATTGTATATGGCAATAGCCCAAGAAATTCTTCTGAGTTAAGAAAGCTGGACAATGGAAAAAAGACAAGTGCCGAAGCTGAAGACTTTGTAGAACATCTGAAGAATTTGCATGAAGATGTGAGAAAGCACATTAATAAAATGAATATTCAGTACAAGGCTAAGGCAGATCGGAAGAGGAGATATAAGGAATTCCAGGTAGGAGATGAAGTCATGGTTCACCTGAGAAAAGAAAGGTTCCCAATTGGAACATACAATAAGTTAAAAATGAAGAAATTTGGACCATGTAGAATCATGAAGAAGCATGATTCAGGAAATGCATATGAGGTAGAGCTGTTGAGTGGGATCAATATTTCCCCTGTTTTCAACATTGCTGATTTATCAGAATATCATGAAGTTGGAACAGAGGATGGACCAACAGAAGTGCAGTGGAGTATTCCGGCATCTACTTCAATAGAGGAGATAGAAGAGATCTTGGATAGTCGTGTGGGAAGGAGCACTCGAGACAGGCAATATGAAGAATATCTAGTGAAATGGAAAGGAAGGCCTGTTGAAGATTCTTCTTGGTTGTCTAAGGCAGAGATTGACTGTTTGGATTTTCCTGACACAAACACATGAGACGTGACAGGGTCACTTCTCAAATTTACCCTGGGTGTCTGATGCAGGAGCATCCAGAGGCGTAAGGGCAATCTTGCATCACCCAAAAAGAAGTTAATTCAAAACCATTGTAGTTGTTCTCATTTCTTCCCATAATTAGTGTTTTTGGTTGCATAATATCCAGAATAATAATGTAGGACTTTCAGTTTTTCCAAAACTGCTAAAAATAACGACCTGCCTATTTAGGAAAGTGTACCTGCCTATTTAGGAAAGTTTGCATTTGGACACGTAATGAAGCAAAAACTTCCAGAAAGTTACATAATGGAAATATAAGACCTTTGGCGAAGGAATCAGGTAAAGATCATTTGTGAGCTGAAAGATATTAAAGTTTTTATTTTCTGAAAAGCCCGTGAAAATTTATGGAACCAGATATGAGGCACTAAAACTTCTCATAATGTCTCAAAAAGTTGACAAAAATCTATTTATGAATTTTTGCCGTGATAGTTCACATCGTGAGCTTTCCGGCGCTTAAAACGGTTCGTCAATCGGACACCCGGATCAAAAGTTATGCTTCTCGGAAGTTGACCTACTTTTGGAGGGAGTTGCAAATTTCAAAATTTAGCTGGAGGCCGCCAAAAAGTGCTATTTATGACTATTTTGGGAACCCTGGATAGGGTAGAGTTAAGCAGGGCTAGTGTAGAGTCTAGAAAAGGGGGAAAAAAATAGAAACCCTAGCTGATTTGGGGTTACAGAAGGCTGAAGATTCTAGATTCTTGAGGTTGGGAAAGCTGTAATGTGTTGTAGCCAGTAGAGGATTCCTCCTCTGATTGTAATGGAGCTTCTGTAATGTAATGAGTTGCCCAGTTCAATAAAAGAAAGTTCTATTTGTTGTGGTTAATATTTGTTATTGTGTGTTTTGTGATTTACCCCCTTCATCACAATGCCATCTCATTTCCTATTTCTCATTTCTAACAGCACAGATTGGAGGACATATGTGGCCAATGTTGAATAGTAATAGCACAAAGTACAATATATGTAACTAATCTTGAATAATCCAAAATGTGAGAAGATACCGATCAAAACCCTAAAAGATGGAAAACCTCACAAACTTGATAAATCAAATCTTATGAGCTCAATGCATACCATGAAAATCAATTCATAAAGAAACATTAAATTAGAAAATAAAACAATTTGAGTATTGCCTATGCAAATTGTTGCAAACATATTAAGATTATGGGGTAAGTTGCATGCTAATCAACATAGAGGAACACATAGAAGCCATGCAATTATTGTAATAGTAGCTATAGATTCCATCTTTGTTTCTCTGGGATTATTATTGCTTGGATTCTACTACTATAGAAGAATCAATGTAGGTAGAAGAAACCATATAGCAAGGAAAATTAATGGATCCTCAAAAAAATCCTAGTAACAGTAATATATCAAGTCAATCCAGTGAGAATAGTAGCCTAGATCTAGGCTACCATTCTCACTGGGGGATAAGTGCAGGATCATGATGGGTCAAACACTACCCCTAAGTGGCAATATAAATGTGAAAAATAGACTTAAGTAATTTCATGTCAAAAATTGAATGAGTTAGCTACACAATCTAGAAATAAGGTAGTAATAAAAGTTGTAATAAATTGAGTGTGGTTTATGGGCTACTACTTTTTAAAAAAAAATTTTAACAATAGTTTGTTGAAAATTTGATATTTCAATGAAGCACTACTAAAATTTTCAAAAAAAATGTAAAAAGTAGGTGTTATTCTGGCCAACCTAAGTATGATAATAAAAAATAATATTTTTCCTGTATGATTTGGATTTAAGTAAAGGACACATGAATAGATGTGATGCATATTTTTTTGAATATTTTGAGTAAATAAATAATTATTTATGAATTTTTTTATTGTGATTTTTTAAAAATATTAAAAATTAATTTTCCAACTAACCTAACTTGGTCAAAAATATATGAAAATTATTTTTTAAAAATTTTAATGTATACCCAATAAATCCTAGAATGTGACGCATCTTTTGGATTTAAAAAAGGATTAATATGTTGAAAGTTATGGATGTTTTTCAATATGTATATCTATTAGGAAAATCAGACATAGCGTATGTAGAAAATTAATAATAATTACCTATTAAAATTATTATGAGATGTATATTATATTTGTAGAATCTTAATAGCTTCCTCTATAAACCCTTTTCATTTGATTAAATTTAGTGAAAAAAAAGTCTATCAACTTCAAGGATGAAATTGTGGAAAATTTCAGGATAACACTAAATGGGTAGTTTTGCAAGTTTCTTTGGCAAGTTTTGGGACTTGCACTTGCCTAAATATGATGTAATCCCAAAGCATTTTTGGAGGGAATCCATATTTGAGCTATAAATATTAACACCATTTCCATCCAAATCTAAATATTAGTCTAAATGTTAGTACTTTTTCATTGAGGAAAATTTTATCATCAGATCATATCAATTCTCATGTCCCTGTCATTCATGTTATAACACACAAAGAAGCCTAGGTGTTCACTTATATGTAGCTTCAATTTGTTACAAACAATTTTAACCATGCTAATGTTATTGGCAATGGAGGATTTGGGTTAGTATACAGAAGCGTCTTGCCTGATCTGGTAAATAGTGGCCATCAAACAACTTAATAGAGGTGGAAATCAAAGAGAATGTGAATTCAAAGTTTAGGTGGACCTTCTAAGCCATTTGCATTCTCCCTATCTGCTTGAGCTAATTGGCTACTGTGAATGGATTTGTAGATTTCACATCCTATTAAAGCAGTTTTGAAAAAAAAATAGTGCAGTGGGATGAAGTACTTTATGGATGAAGTTGTTGAGAGGAAAAAAATTTACCTCTATTTATTGTCATTGCAATCTATGATAATCTATAATAGAGGGTTTGGGCTCCTAATTTTACTCTCAGGACAGTCCCATGGAAATATGTAATTGCACTTACATGAATAAGTGATTTATTCTTTAAAAAAAAAGAAGCCTAGGTCTTGTGGGATATAAGCCGAATGTTATTACACAAGAAAAATTTATGGAATATGGAATAAAAACAAAACCAAATATTAGAATGCCATTGTGAAATTGATAAAGATGAACATTCTTTTGAATGTATTCCATGAATTGCACTTTGTAAATCATAGTTAGAAATACGGCTACTAATCACACGTAGAAACAAAACTTTAGAAACCAAAAAAAATGAAAAAGATTATAGTATTTTTTTAAATTGCAATGAATGTGTACCTATCTCCACCCTCGCCGCTGGCACCCATGAGCTTGTGAGAATCAAGGAGCATTATTTTGTCCTCAGACTTCTTCTACACCACAATGCTCTGCATGGCAGATGTATCAGCCACAACCAGAGAAAACCCATCCCCAACCAGTCCAAACACACACTCCATCACACAACCACTAAAAACCAGGCTCTTCCATTTTCGCTGCCTACAAATGCTTCTTCACCAAGTAACACACATACTGTCTACCCAAATTATTAAACTCACCCTCTTCTTGGTCCCTTTCCTACTTCAGATTTTCCTATGTCGATATAAAGAAAAATAACATTTTGACTCTCTACCTAGTCCCTTTTACGTGACACAAGAAAATCTTAAATTTGGATTTCATTTTCCTAGGTTTTTAGTTTGTAAGGGTAAAAGTACCTCTTGCCTTAAATCATATTGTCTAATTTTTATTTGTGTGAATAATTATTTAGTCATTTTAATTTGTGTGACTAATTATTTAGTTGTGTTTTCTACCCGATGATCAAATTAGTCATTTATTTAGTCATTTAGCGCTGTGTTGTAAAAATTAGTAGAATTTAGTCATTTTTAGTTGTCGTGACTAAAAGTTTTAGTCACCTAGTCATTTATTTGCCAAATTCTACTAGTGGTTGTCGTATGTCTCTCAATCCGTGCTCCTTTAGAACCTGTCAACTTTTGTCGAACAAAACTCACCACCATTATTGATCCTCAAACATCTAATCTTTCTATTAGTCTGATTTTCAACCAAAACCTTAAACTCCTTAAACCAATTAAAGACTTTAGATTTACTCTTGAGGAAATAAACAAATGTCCTTCTACTGTAGTCATCTATGAAAGACACAAAATATATAGATTTTCTTAATGAAGGAACATTCATAGGACCAAACACATCTGCTTGAATATAGTCAAAAACCCCAAAAGACTTATGAGAACTGGAATAAAAGGAAACACATTTTTGTTTACCATATATGCAATGTTCACAAAATTTGAACTCGAGATTACAATCATCAAGGGTTTCAACAAGGTTTTTATTTTTCAAGGATTTAAGACCCTTCTCACCAATATGACCAAGCCTTTGGTGCCATAACATTGTCTTCTTTGCTGAAAGCTTCATCTCTAAAGAATTTGCACCCTTAGGTACCCAGAAAGCACAACCATCAGATGTATAAACAATAGATTTCTTAATTTCTAGATCTGATGGTGAGGATGAAGAATCCAAAGGCCTTTTCTTTAGCATATCAGAAGAATTATTACACTGAATAGTGCATTCATCCAGCTTGTACAGAGTGTTGATCTGAACACCCTTAGCCAACACCATAGCTCCTCTGGTCATCTTACATCCTCCACTCAAAAAAATACCCTGCACACCCACATCAATCAACTTACTCATAGAAAGAAGGTTTCGTGCCAAACTCGGGATATGCAGCACACTATCAATCCCCTTCACTCTACCATTAGGGAATCTAATCTTGATTCTTTCATGACCAATAATATTCAGATGAGAGTCATCACCTAGATACGCCTTCCCACCATCATACCTTCCATACTTTGAGAACCAACCCCTATGTGAGGTCATGTGGAAAGAAGCACCTGAGTCTATTAACCACACATCTTCTTATGTATGTGTTGCCAAGGCTACGACAAAAGCATCTACATCATTCTGAGAAGATTTACCAAAGTCAAAATCAGAGAAGTTCTTTTTACCTTTCTTTTTCTTCTCCTCCTTATAATCTTTATGGAAATGATTTTCCACTGTTCCAACATTTTGCCTTGGACTTGCTAGGAGACTTAGATCTCCCCAAAGATTTTGATCTTGACTTCTTATCCTTTTTATTGCCTTTCTCTTTATGTCTACCACAAACATCAAGGGCTTCCTTGTCATCTTAGAAGATTTCCTCCGCATCTCTTTAGACAACAGCAATGCAACCACCTCATCCATTTTGAAACTGGTGGTGGTACTTCCAATAGCCATAACTAGGTGATCCCATGAGTCTGGTAAAGAACATAATAGAAGCATGCAACAATCCTCATCTTCAATATTGGCACCAATAGAACCAATTGAGCAATCACCATGGTAAATGCATTTAGGTGATCTGCAATGAACCCTCCATCTTCCATCTTCAGAGAATATAGTTTCTTTCGTATGAATAACTTGTTTACCAAGGATTTATCTTGATAAACATCTCCAAGCTTCTTCCAAAGAGATTTTGTAGTCTTCTCTTCATGGACATTTAGGAGCACTGAATCAATCAAATAGAGTCTAACCATACCCTTGTCTTTTTGATCCTTCAAATGCCACTCTTCCTAATTCATATTGATTGGTCTTGTTTCAGATATTGCAGCCCACAGATCTCTATCCACGAGCATATCCTCCATCTTCAACTTCCATAACTCAAAGTTGTTTCCATTAAACTTATCCATCTCAATCCTACTAGATGTTCTTGTCATCTTTTTTCTACAACAAGATTTTGAAATACTTCTGCAAGGACTCCCACTCAAACAAAGATCAATACAAAAAACCTGCTACCCAACAATGGGACCAAAACGGCCCAAGCTCTGATACCAACTGAAAGGAAGCAAAGGTGTAGAACAATGCTTCCAAGACTAATCTATGTGGAGGAGATAGTGCAAATTCATACAAATCCTCGAACTTTTATAATGAAAGAAACACATTCAAATACATGCATAAAATAATAAACATCATAACACATAGATTTAAGTGGGGAAACCTTTCCAAGTAAAAAACCCCACACCAAAAGCACAGTACTTTGTATTATCAGAAACAAACAATTATAATACAATATTAGCACTAGGCTTCTGCAGATGTTCTCCAATCTTCAACAAAAATTTGGGATAATTTTAACAGCATAATGGTGTCTCAAAAATAATCAATTTCAATCTGCTAAATACACTAAAGCATAGAGTATTTAAGAATAATCAACAACAATGAATAGATGGCTTCATCACATGTAATATTTGAGACCAAATTTAAGTGTAAAACTAAGTTAAAACCAATGCAAAGTAATGTAGACTAGACTATTTACTTAGTGCAGTGTTTATCTACGCAGCCACCGGTGGAGATTACAACTGCCACTGCTAATTGCATACATGTAAACGCATTGCATGTCAAAACCTCCATCATGCGCTCATTAACTCAACCTTGGAACTCATGGTGACTGTAGGTTGAGACACATTATTTCTTAACATTGCCAAGCTCTCTGGGTAGCATGCCAGGGCACAGAGGATTATTGCCAATCGTTCTTTAGAGACTTCAAATTTCCCACAAAATTAGGGAATGTCCCACTCAAACTATTTTTGTGGAAGAAGAGAGCTTCGAGCTTTGGTAGCATTCTGAAGGCTAGAGGAATGGAGCCACTGAAACTATTTTGTGACAAGTTCACCACTCTCAATTCACTCAATTCAGAGATACGACTAGGCAGCACTCCAACGAACTAGTTACTCAACAAATCGAGCACCCACAAATTCTTGCAAAACAAGAGAGATTGGGGGAAGGGACGACCAGTGAAAGCATTGGCTTGTAGAATCAACACCTTCAGAATATGAAGGTGGCATGCAACAAATGTCAAGTTGCCACAAATGGAGGCACTCGTGAGATCAAGAGTAGTAACAGTGTTAAAATTATCACAAGAGATTCCCTTCAAAGCGCATGGATGTTGGTGAGATTCATTCCAGTTGCTCAAACATCCTTCTAATCTTCCTTTTTTATTTTAAGTAGAATTACGTCATCTTGGGAGAGGGAAGTGCAGCAGAGAAGCGAAAGCAAAAAGATGAAAATGCAGGACAAGAAAGCAAAAACTAGGCGAAGCATAATTGCTACCATATGCTTGGCCAAAATGTAAAAGCTCTCTTTGCAAAAATTGGAGAAAGCTCATTGAGATTTAAGGCTCATCAGTGCATTGTCTTTCTTTCTCACTTCCACGAAAATTAGAAAGAGGGTAGAAATTTTTGTACTACCTAGCTCGAAATATTAGGAACACGACTACCGCTAATTAGTGTGCATAGAAAGAATAAAAAGGTGGTTCGATTTTCCTAGTGTGAAAAAAAAGAAGACGAAAGATGTGAGAGTGAATGCCCCACTGCACTTGAATGTATTGTTAACGTCAAACTCCTTTCATCTTCATCTGGAAAATATGGTAACCGAGTGCACATTGCAAATATGGTTCTCTTTGATGACATTATCCAATCCTTGCTTGCTAGATTTGCTTGGAAAGACATTTCCTTGAATAAGAATAGCTCCTTTTAAACCATTTTGAAACTTTTCTCTTCATGAGTTTCATGATAAGGTGATATTGTTTTTGATTCTATAGATAACATATTTATATTTGAAAAAATATATCTAAAATATATAGAGATATCTTTTTTCAAGTATTTATTTCACTTACATGTAATAAATTGATTAAAAAATATGAACCTTCATAAGGATATCTTTAGACATATTTTAAATATATTTTCTTAAATATAAATATGCTAGTTTTAATTTAGAAAAGAGAAACGTGTGTGACTATTAATAATTTTTTGGTTAGTCATTATTACGTTGAGAGGCGTAACTACAATGGGTGAAATGGCATGAGCATGTTAAGAAAAACAAAAAATATATATTAAAATGTATTAAATAGACAACATATTAAAATAAGTAATCATAAAATGCGATATTAATAATTAAAACATATATAAAATATAAATGTTTGAAATTCTCAAATACCAAAACAACCAATAATAAAATCACTAATTACAGAAAGAAGAAGCAACAAAACAATCAAAATCAAGAATCAACGACAGGTATGAATTTCATGATTTGATTATTCATATATGCATAAATCATTTCATATTGTCCCAATATTAAAAAAAATCAAATTCATTGCTAAAATATTTAAAAAATAAATCTGTGCTTCAACATTAAAAAATTAAAATCAACATGAATAAAAATAAAACATGGATATTGCTAAAATGTTAAAAAAAATCTGCCACATTAAAAAATTAAAATGAACATGAAAAAATAGATAAAACCAATAAAACTAACAACATAAAAAAATTAAAATTAAAATTAAAATGAACATGGAAAACATAGATATAACTAGAAAATATAAACATGGATGTGTACATAAAAATAAAATAGACTTGCAAAATAAATTTATAAGTGATGCAACTTCAATATTTAAAAGCCACAAAGAAAATTAATATTTAGTTTAATGACCTTTATTTTAGATTTTTACAATGGAATTAAATCCTTTAAAAATTATAATTAAATTTTTAATATCATTTGGATTAAATTAGTGAAAAATATTCCATTAAAAACTAATTGTTAGAGGTAAGAATTGTCGTATCCCACAAAAAAAACTAATTGCAAGGTAAATTACTTTGGTTTAATGTGGGGTAGGATTATAGTTCTTCAATCTTTAAAAGATTAAAGATTTTTACTACGGGAATTAATTCCATTAGACAATTATAATTAAATTTTTGGTATCATTTGGATTAAATTAAAATTAATTTTTAGGATTGCAAATCTATAAACTAAATATAATAATTGTTTAAGTAAAACTAACATTATATAGTAATATGTATATATTTTATCTCCTCACTCTATATATATTGTAATATATTAATCAAATTATTAAACTAGCATAGATATCTTAAATACATCTATCTAAAAGACATCGAGAGATATCAGTGTCAAGGCACCTTTCTATTCTCAATATCAATTTCAATATAGGCGCCTTGAAACTCATATTTCTCAGCATCTTTTAGATAGATGTATTTAAGACATCTATGCTAGTATGAATATTTTGATAGGCATTTCAACATTTTAAAACTTAAAACCTTTGTTAAACAATGATAGATTTATGTTTTATTTAAAAAAAAATCAATGTCTAAATACATTTATGAGATTTCAAGATTAAGGAGTGCCAATGGTGTAAAATACTTCTCAACTCGCATATCTCAGTTTCAACGTAATCTTTAGAATAAATATCATGAATGCATTTTATTATAAAAGAAAAGTGAGGCAGAGCGTGATTGTTGCCATATGTTTTTGGCAAAAAAAAAAAGCTCGGTGTGCAAAAATGTGGAAAAAATTCCTTTGATTTAAAGACACCCTCCTTAAAATGGTCAAGCTCTTTGCACAAATGTACAAAAAGCTCTTTCAGATTGTCTTTCTTTCTTCCATAAAAATGAGAAAGAGAGTAGAAATTTTTGGGCTAGGGGAAAAGACTCAATAGGTGAGATAGTTCCAATGGATGAGAAAGTATATGTACATTTAAGGCCCAATATTTTTTAAGTTTAGTACCAGTATATGTACATTTTGTTGGTGTTGGAAATAAGCCACACATGGACCAATGATGGACTGGTCTAAGAGGGGCCAGTAGCTCAGTGGTAGAGCACTCCAGTAGTGATGGAAGGTCCTAGCTTCAAGTCCTAGATGGTCCATGCCTCAACATGGTATTAGAGCCAGGCCCAAGCTAGGAGCCCCAAGCACATGAGAGGTGTGGCTTAAGGGGGTGTTGGTGTTGGAAATAAGCCACACCCGGACTGACGATGGATTGGTCCAACAGGGGCCAGTAGCTCAATGGTAGAGCACTCTAGCAGCGATGGAAAGTCCTAGGTTCAAGTCCTAGTTGGTCCATGTCTCAACATGGTATCAGAGCTAGGCCTAGGGTAGGAGCCCCAAGCACATAAGAGGTGTGGCTTAAGGGGGGGTGTTGGTGTTGTAAATAAGCCACATCTGGACCGACGATGGACTGGTCCAAGAGGGGCCAGTAGCTCAATGGTAGAACACCCCAGTAGTGATGGAAGGTCCTAGGTTCAAGTCCTAGCTGGTCCATGTCTCAACACATTTAAGGCCCAATATTTTTAAAGTTTAATACTAGTAGTTGTGACTTTAAGGTTGTTAGCATTATTATAAGTACTAATAATTGAATAAAATGTGCTCTTTACATTTAAAAAGCAACCAATCATATGATGCCACATCAGCCCACCAAAAAAATATGACTTAATGCACACCTATTGGTCCACCCTTTTTGGGGGGGAACTATTTGACACCTCAACAAAAAGCATACTGATTTGACACCTACAACAAAATGACAAACATTGATCATTAATTTTCCAAGTGATGTGTAGTGCGAAAAAGAAGTTAATAAATATGGTCAAATTTGCATCGAGGAATGGCCCACGTAATCAAACTCGCTTTCTGGCCACTAAAACTTTTAGATTCATCTAGAAAATATGACAAGCAAATCTACATTGCAATGAGTTCATCTTGACGATATTTCAAATTTCTACTTTTCCATGAAATCACATGCTAGATTCCATTGTCACCTATAGATGTAAGGACAATAGAGCATTTCAAAACTTTCGTTCTACTCTATGTTCTCTATTTTTAACTAAAGTGTGCTTTTAAATTTATAATCTATATTAAAGGATAAAAAATATTTTAAATATATTTTAGATTGTAAATTGAAAAATAAGAGAGAAGGGGTAGAGTTCTATAGTCTATTTGGTATTTGGTATAATTTTGTTGTTTATTTTAGATTAGGAAGATGAATTTGGACTATGATTTTAGTTTTTTCTCGCAAATATCAAATGGATTAATCCATGTGCATTCTATTTGGTTTAATGTAATGGTACTCATTTAACCACAATCATATTCCTATGTTGTTCTAGTATCATGTATGGGTACGATGATATTCTCTACGATCATGCAATTTGCACCTAGAATGAAAATTTGATATCTAAGATAGGGTCATTCCATAGACACCTTTTGGGGGGTGTGTCTCAAGGAGATGGAACATGAAATCTTCTTTGATGACATTCGAAGCCTATAAAGATTTAACAAAATCAAAGAAGGAATGTTTTGGGAAATGTGCATTAGTGTGAATTCTAGGTCAAAGTAACATGCATATAAAAAATTATAGTAATGCCTTATTATAGAGCTTCTAAATGCTTATTACTACATATTTATACTAATTATTTCTTGTTATGAGTGTGATATTAATTATTGTATGTGTTGAAGTGTCATCTTTGTGTTCATCCAATTACTACTTTATTTAATAAGCATTATATGTCTGTTTATGACTATTTGGATGTGAGAGAGGATATATACATGCAAACTAAAGTGAAAAAATACAAGTTAAGATGGGAAAAATCAACTTTTAATCATTGCAAATGCATCATGTGTGTGGTCTGATTCCTAGATAGTGGTATATGAGGTACTATAATAACAAAGAGTGAAAAGGAATAAGACATTTAAACATGAACAAGGCTAATTCTAACATAAGGTGGGCATTTATGTATAGTTAATGTGCCAGATGGTTAAAAATAGTCATGTTGATTTTCTTATTAAACAAAGGCACTAAGAGTGATTGCTAAACAAAAGGGAAAATTGTGAAGTAGGCACTTTTCGTCTTTATAGTAAGTTTATGTTCCATAGTTTCTCTTTTCTTGTTATCAATTCCAACCTAGGGTAGGATATTATAGGTTTTGATCCAAATAAATAGTTTTGTATTGCATCTACATAATTATGTGCAATAATTTCATTTATATAATTTCTACATGATAGTTTAGCTCTAGAAATAATCTATTGACATCAATGAATTTAAGGGGCTTTAGTCTATTGATGTTAATATTTTTTGAGGAGATTTATTTTGTTGATATCAAATCTATATAGTTCATGCTTTTAAATATTTAATAGCTTGCTTTGATACCTAACATCAAATCACCATTCTAAAATACAAAAATTTTAATCTTTTAATAAATTCTACAAGTAAACAATAAAGCCGTCAGTATTGCAATGCTTAATTAATGTCTCTCTTGGTAACTGTAAGTTTTTATCTTGATGCTATATTTATTTCTACATTTATCTAAACAGTATCACTAGAGGAAAAGATTTGGCATTTCAAAGGTGTGATGTGTGAGTCTATGTGCAATTAAGAAGTTATAATGTAGTGTATAGGTTAAAATTTCAAAGTTATGTGACACTTTAGGATAGGTTTAAAAAATGATTTTTAGTTGAAAATAATTTGGCTAAAAATGTTTCATTCTACCAATTCCTATGATGGATTACATTGTCCTAGCTGAAAATGATCTAAATAGAATCTTATTAGCTAGAAACCAATAATTCACTCTAAGTACATCTTTAGATATAATCAATTATTTTTGGTTATAAGTGTTCATTGGTACTATACTTGGCAATTCTTTGGCACCAAGTTACAAAATTCCTTGAAAAACATAATGTTCTAGCCTCTTCCACTACATTATGTATTTTAATTAGTGAATATTTTCTTTTTATTCTCACTACAAATAGGTTATTGGTAACCAAATATAAGGTTGATTGCTTTCTAAAAAAATACTAAAATTTATTAAATCTTATTTTATAATAATTATGCCTTAGAGGAGAAAATTCCTATTGAAATGACATAATTTTTACCATTTCCAATAAATAGTCAAGAAAAAAATTTAAAAAATGAGTCTCTCAAAAGTGTTATATTTTTAGCAAACTTGACTTAAAAAATTTATTAAAAAGTATATTTATTAAAATTAATTTTTTAATGCATGCTCTAAATTTTCAAGTTCATAATATAGAAAAAGAGTAAGGAAAAATTAAATATACTAGAAATGAAGTGGCATCTCATATACCTCATTTTCTAAATTTTTTAAGTAATTAAATAATGGTGTTGGTCTTACAAAAAATTCAAATTTTTAAATTAAAAAAAAATAACATAAACTACATTTAAAATTCTACATTTTATTAATTTACATCATTTCAAATTGAAAACATATATCTCACTTTCAAATGCTTCAAGTTAAAAAGCTAGACTATTATTGTTCATTTCCTTTATAAAAGTGTGACATAGTATTAAACTTTCACCCTATATTATTATAGAGGTAGGAGTAGAGGTTCCACCTCTATGATGAATTATAATCCCTCAAATGATTTAGATGAAAAACAATAAATTTCCACTGGCTTCAAATTTAAGAGATCTAACATTTAGGACTAATGGATAGATGAATATTCAATCATATTTCTTCATTTTTAGTGTTGAATGGAAAAGAGTGATCTAGATGAAGAAGCTAAACTAGGTCAAAATCCTCTTCCACAACTTTAGGACACAAACCAAGCTTGGATTCTACCTAAGGAGAGCCAAACTACAAGGGTTCTGCCCTTTTGTTGTATATAGATGGATCAACTAAGTTCAACCAAAGTCAAGCAAACAAGCTAAGACAAATGATCAAACCCTAGAAGATAAAGATTAGACTATAATTAACTACTGGAAGTGAATCTTAGGAAACAAAAAGTACAATAGGGATCAAAGGAAGATTCAAAACCTAGATCTTGTAGAAGAAATACCCAGGACCAAGGTGCTTGGGCACCCTAGGCCTTTTCTAGGGTTTAGTAGAATCTTGGGGATCACCAAACCTATACCTATCTGCTCTGCCTTCTTCCCAAAAATTAGCTCCCAAAACAAGGAAAGATAAAAAGTGTTTAAGGGTTTGCCTCAATCAAACCCCATGTTGGTGTTCCCACCTCCACTGCATTAATGATTAGATCCAACAGTGCATTCCCTAGGAGGGCAGAGACCATATCTATAATAATATGATAGATAATGAATGATAATGATGATGATAACCATAAGAAATGTGACCTTAGTTGATGAAGATGACTCAAGATCCTACACCATCAAAGGAGAGTGATGATGAGGGCTTCAAACTTCCTTTCAAAGATTGCAAAAAAACTTCAATAGCATCCACAAGTAGATAACACTTCAAGCATGAAGAACACTTTAGCATAGAACACAATATGAGAGAAAACTTCACATTAATCCTCTAGCAAGCACCTTCTAGGTGTAAAATGAACTACAACACTCATTTAAATTTGCATTCCCACTCACTTATGACAAATAAAACTTAATTAGGCCTACAAATGCAAACTAAACAAGTGTCCTAAGCTGACACTACAAAGTGGGGCTAATGTTCCCAAGTGAGACCAGGGCACTTGGGCGCCCTGGACCTTTAGCCCATAAACTCTAGGGAGTGTCAAATATAGTGGTCTTAGTCTAGTCTTAAGTTGATTCTATCAGGTTTATTTATCAGAATCAGATTTCATCATTTTAAGCTCCAAAAAGGTGTTAAAATAGGTCCTAATTAATAAAGGCAACAAAATAGGTCCAAACAGGAGCTAAACTAGGTGTAAGATGCTAGTGTACACATTTTAATATATAACATTTAGCCCCCACTTTAGTGTGGGTACAAACTAATGTTTGAACTCATACTAAAGGATGGACAAAACACTCAAATATAGAAGGCCAAAGAATTTTGCCAAGTTGTGGACTACAAGTAGCCGCTAAACTTAGGATCCTAAGGTTTCAAACATAAGAAAAAAGACTCCAAACACACAAAACATTAAATATAACTCACACATACATGGAGTACTAAAAGTATATACAAGAATACATGAAGGTAATACATGCCAAACACAATGCATACATGCTTGACATAGAGCATACACATAAAGCATAAAGCATAGCACAAAGCATACACATAAGACATAATGAATACATGGAAAATATGGTGAAGACACACAAATTCAAACATAATGCATAGAACAAAAAAACATATAAATAATCATAGGAACAAACACACAAGGCACATGACTCCGGCGTTAGCTTGATCTATTACTAGGGGTCATGTGGAAAGAAGTGCCAACATGGATCACATACTAGTAAGGACCACCAAATAACTAGGTGACCACGACAAGTTACATGAAGCACATGGGCTAGCCAACTTCATTGCACTAAGTGGCTCATGGACCCAAGAGGAAATATCATAGGCTAGTGACGACCATAGAATCACTAGGTGAGTTCTATGCCAAAAAGTATGCAACTGAAAAGAAAGCATAGCACAATGTATTCCCCCACCTTAAATGAATTTCTAACTCTTGTCAGGTAGAAATCACTTTAAGGTAGAAAAAACCACAAGATAGGCACAAGAGCTTTCTGGAAGCACATGCCCATAAGACATGTGTTTCCAAACAACTACATTGCACAAAGGGGTTGCCGCCATGAAAGGCAAATCAAGGTGATGCTTCAGGCATGATACACAATATCTTGTGTAGTCATGGTATGACACGGAGCATAGTAACAAGGTGCCACATATATCAAAACATAAAAGAAGAAATAATTTATACTAAGTAATCACATGAAGGGATCTACTTAACTGACATCAGTATATGAATGGTTTTATAATAGGAGAATTCTCAAGATTATATATATGGAATTGTCATCATCTGCCAACTAGTAGAACTATAGAGACAAAGGAAGAAGTATCATATGGAATAAAAAACAAACATCCCTTGGGTCAATAAGGGAGAATGCTGAAACATCCTACACCTTGCATCATCCCCAAAGGACACAGCAACAGTACAAATAATGACACATAGAAGAATGATGACACAAATAGAGAGAATGTCACAATGGATTTTGGTCCCTTTGTATCTTTGCACCTACAAGGGTGTCAAGGGTCATCCAAAGAGATCTTAACAACACAACAATAACAATAATTAATAACACAAATAAAGTATCAAGCAACACATCACGAGGGAATACAATCACATGCACTCATAACATAAAATAAAAGGTACCTCACTTTTAAGTCAACCTAAAGAAAATCCTCCTCATCCCAATATAGCTCATAATCCACTTGAAAAGGTGGACAAGATGCAAGAGGAACTATAGCACATGAGGTATAAGGAACAAGAGCCATAACTATATTATCTTTGGATTTTCTATTGGAATGTAGTACAATAGGCTCCATAGCATCTTGTGAAGCTTTGTCTTTCTCTATAGGAGAGACAATAGCAGTAGTTGTCTCTTTGTCATCCATTAGTGATAAACACTTGTGAGGAGGGAAATTCTACTCTCATATGGCAAGGCAAGCCATACACAATGATGCTTCTTTATTTCTCTCACAATATTATTTCTCTTAGATTTATTCATGATGTTTTTAAGGGGAACTATAGTATCTCCCAATGTGGGTTCCTTTTCTTCCTTTGCTTCAAGAACATTAGAATAAATAGGAGGAACCACCGAAGGCTGGGAGACTATGGGGGAAGGGTTCCTCAATGTCGAATGCCCTTCCTTCTCAACTTTTGAAACAAGTGGAAGTCCATGAGCATCCTCAAGTGGTTGAGAAACCTTGGGAAATAAAACATGCACAACTGATTCATTTCTAGTAGTCTCAATAGAGGTAGGTGGTACAAAAGTGATATTGCTGTTGAACACAAGGAATACTGAGAGGGGGGTATGAATCAATAATCTATAAAACCATTCCTTCACATGCTCTTTAACCCATTTACTAAATTCAATAACATGAAAGTAAAATAAACATAGGAAAAGAAACCATAAAGTCATAACACAGACACCAAGATTATTACATGGAAAACCCAAAAAGGGAAAAACCATAGTGAGTGTTAGCTCACAATATATTATAATCAGTTAAAAAATATTACATAGAAATGCTCACTGGAGGTGGACTCACTGCCCACTAAGAAAAAAATAGATAGAAGAGAAGAGAGAAAGGCTCACTACCAATAAAGAATTGTTACAAATGCATTTATTAAATGTTGGAATATAGTTCCTTTGATAGCTCAAAATATAGTTTCAAAGCTCTTGATTATGACTACTCTATTTCTATGCTCTATTAACATATATTATGTTTTTCTATCCTCTGTACCCTTATTGCACTTTATAGATTATGAAAATAGTGTTAGATCATATTAACATGAACTCAATGCTACATTTTCTCCATTAACATCAAAATCCATCAAGTATTTATATCCACAACAAGATCTAACTCAAAATTAGGTCAGCTTTCCAGAAATGAAACATGTACACAAAAGTTATATTTTGTTGACTTGAATTCTTTACACAAGAAGTTATGTGGACCAATGCGGTCCTTCAAGAACCTTCATATAGGTGTGGACCTATTATAGAACCACCTAGAATGATGATCCAAACAATATATCTTTATTGCATATCGATCCAACTTGTATGTCATCTTCATCCTTAAGTATACACTTAACCAAATCTACTATCATAACACAACTTCTAATGCAGACCATCTGGGACTCTATATTCATATTAGACACTCATTATGCATCACCCAACTTACCTTAAGAACTATGAGTCATGATATTATTATGTGGCAGAGTGTAGATCTCTGAATTGTTGTCTTTGTCACTATGAAAATATTGTCAACCTAAATGCTGATACTTAGGAGCTTGTGGACGATCACCAATAAACCTCATACTTTATAAATCTGGAATTGAATACTCCTAACATGTGTTTGCAACACCTACACAAATCAAAACACCAATAGTGGAGAAATGTGGACTAAGATACTTAGGTATTCAGCACTGTTCATGACTGAACTCTGTTAACCTAGACTTAAGAAATTCAAAGTGTAGCTTCTAGAGATTTCTAGGACATGAGACATGGAATATAACATCATCAAACAACTATATGCAACATACTAGAGTTGCATACCAGAGTCTGCATTTGTGGAGGAATACTATCCAACTTTCTATCACTAACTCGGTAAGTTGCCAACACTTAGTCAATTTGACTAAGTCATTCTTTCTAGACCAAAAATGTTGTACTTAATTTGTCTCAAGGCCTATTCCCAATCATATCTACCTGTTGCTATCAATGACAACATCATATCACAATCATATTAGCAGTGTCTCTTGACCATGTTGCCAACAATCCCCTCCTTTGGCATTGATGGCAACACTTAGTGAAAAATATTCATACTGCTCCCCCTTACTATGTAGATCCAGTTTTTCTTCTCCCTCTTAGGTATTTAGCTATTTTCATTGATTTTTCTTCTCCCCCTTTGACATTAATGGCAAAGGAAGTGACAAAATTGTATCAAAATTTCAAAATTGTTATACTTGGCCGCATATGTATAAGTGCAATCACATAACTTTGTTACTATAAGTGGAGAGGATGTTTGTGTATATTTCATCAAAATCTATACCTTTTTCTATGCAAAACCTTTTACCACAAGTCTGGTCTTATATCATTTCTTGCCTCCATGTTCTTCCTTCAACCTGTAAACCCATTTATTTAGCAATGCTCTTTTACCTATATGCAATTGGACTAAGTCCTAAGTGTGATTCTACAGCAAGGAATCCATTTTCTCTTTCATGCCTAGCTCCCATTGCTTTTGGTATCTACCTACATTGCTTCTTCATAACCTTTAGGTTCACCAAAATTAGTTAATAATATAGAATATAATTATGGAGAAAATCTTTCTAGAGGTCTAGTTATCCTTGTAGAACATCTAACACTTGCAAGAGTCTGTGGGATAACTTGTTGTTGAACATCAGGTACCACTAGCATTTTATTTTTTGGAATCTCATCCAACACCACATATTCTTTTTTGGCCTATTCCCTACAACTGATCCTTATACATAACCTTCTCATTGAATATAGCATCCCTGCTCCTAATGATTTTATGATTTTCATAATCCCATAACCGATAACCAAATTAATCTACTCCATAGCCAATGAAGGTACATTTTTTAGACTTAGCCTCAAGCTTGGTTCTATTTTCAATATCAAAATGGACAAAAGATTTACAACTAAAGGTTTTTAGAAATGAATAGTTTACCTTTTTACCCGTCCATGCCTCCTCTAGAATGCCACCATCTAAAGGATTTGAAGTTCCCCTATTTATTAAGTAAATAGCGGTATGTACAACATCTACCCAAAAGTGTAAGGGTAGTCCAACATGCAATCTCATGCTCCTTGCATTCTCCATAATGGTACTATTCATCCTCTCAGACACACCATTTTCTTGTGGGGGTCTAGGAATCATTTTCTACCTACGGATTCCATTATATGATTAGTAATTTTTTAATTTTCTACTGCAACACTCGCCTCCATTATCAAATCTGAGACATTTCAACTTTTTTCCTATCTCATTCTCAACCAAAGCTTTCCACCTTGTAAAAGTTTCAAATACTTCTATTTTTTGTTTTAGGAAATACACCCATGTTTTCCTAGTTGCATCATCAATAAAAATAACATAATAGCAAGAGCCACCAAGAGAAGATCCCTGAGCTAGTCCCCATACATCTGAATGCAGATAAATGCACAAAGATGAGTCCAATTAAGGTGGAAGTTTCAGACTTAGAAAAAAACCCAAAATTGGGTTAACTAAAACAAGATCTCGCTTTTTATAAAACGAGATCCCACTTTTTATGAAACAGGATCCCGTTTTCTAGAAACGGGATCCCATTTTGAGTTTCATAAAAGGTTAATATTTTAACCTTTATGAAATGGGATCTCATTTGTAGAATGGGATCCTGTTTCATAAAATTTGAATTTTTGACCCACTTTTTGCTATGGGTTTTGGGTTAGAAAAAAGGCTTGGGAACCCGACCCTTGGCTTTGGACTTGGTTTGACCTGCAAGTTGAAGGTCCTATCAATGTCACAACAAAATAGTGACTTTGGGCATATGTCTGAATGCCTTTTTTGCAGAATTTTTTGATGAAATTAAAACCCATTATAGATGAGATAGTGTAGATTCTAAATATGTAATTTTTTTACAATTGGATTATTTTTTCTATTTTTCAATTAATTTCTGATAAAACAGGTCCATAAACTTGAATTATCAGGGTTTTTTAGTATTTTAATAACTTTTTATTAAAATATTTTTTTATAAAAAAATGTAAGAAAATGTATTTCAGACAATTCTTTTCAATTTGAAAAAAAATGATAAGTTTAGGTCATCTTATGCGTGACGTACACGACGATTTTTTAAAACACCAAAAATGGCCAATAAAAAATTAACAAAAAAAAAATTCAATAAAAAATTACAAAAAAAATGGAAAACGTGCTTCAGTGAGTTACAAATATTTTCCCAAAAGGATTTAGAAAAATATGATTATTTACGTCAAAATATGGATGAATTACATGTGCATGATATAGTAAAAAAAAAATGACTTTTAAATAGTGGTTTTTAGAAACGCCTATTAAAAATCAATTTGTATCATCTGGTTATTAAAAAAAATCAATTACATATTTGGAAACTAGACTTTGAGTACTACACTTCATATTTACTGACTTTTTTCAAGATTCCACTTTTTGGCTAAAAAGTGGACTCAACTTCTTGCACACACACATGCACAAGCTCCAATTTCTCACTCTTCTTCTCTTTCCCAATTTTGAGAAATCAGACTCTTTTCTATTTTCCATAAACATAATTTTCGCAAAACTCCAAGTCAATCTGCTTCAAACCTAGTAGCAACTTTCTAGAGTGAAGGATCTTCATCTTTTTCTCAATCATGTGCCCAAGTCTATGGTGCCACAATTATGTTTCTATCCCTGTAGAAAGTGCTATAATTGTCTCAATAACAACTATTTCTGTAGTAGCTAATGTAGAATAAGTATTACCAATACACAAATACAATGTGCCTACCTTTCCACCTTTAGCTACTACTAATGCAACTTTAGTGACCTTCTAGACTTTGTCTAGAAAAGTAACTATGCATCCTTCACTACCCAGTTGTCCTACATAAATTAAATTCCTTCTCAAATTTAGAACATACCTTACCTCCTATAGAAACCATTCATTTCCATTCTGTAACTTGATTTTTATCTTTCCTTTTCCAACAATCTGACAGGGTTCATCATCACCCAAATATACCCATCCAAAATCACCTTGAACATAATCTACAAAATATTTCCTATGGGGTGTGGCATGAAATGTGAAAATAAGTAAGGTACATGGAACACCCTTCCTACACTAATCTAATGAGGGAAGTAAAGTGCAAATTCAAATTAACCTTTCTAGTTACAACATTATTAACACAATAATAGAGATATTGCAGCAATACCCATACAAACAGAAAGTAGACAGAAGAGAGAGAGAGAGAGAGACAAGATATACGTGGGGAAAACCCTTATGGGTAAAAACCCCACACTCCAAAATACATCTCAAATGTATTACAGTAAACAATAACAGATTACAATATAGTTTTAGAGCCAATGCTCTTTCAAGAGTCTTCAAATGTCGAATCTGGAGATATTCTGGCAGCATAACAGTACTTGTACAAAAATTATATATCTCCCATCTAAGCACTTGTTTTTATAGAGTTTACAAGGCAAATATGGAACCTTCTAGAGATGGGCATCCATCTTGGACTCATGCCCCAAAACCCACACCTAAGGACACTTGTCCAACATCTCATCCCAATGTGGGTGCACTGTCCCAAGATAGGCTATGACAGATGCTCTTACACACCTTACAGCTGTCATAGAATCTTTCATAACTGACAACACTTACAACTATAAGAGAATCTATTATACACTGACTAAAAATATCATATTCCTCCTACAACATGTCATAACCTCCCTTGACCACCCAAAGATGTCTTTCTCTTGTGCAAAGATACTCACCGACACTTGTCATTAAATAAAAGTCATTTGAGGTTTCAAGGGCATTACCCCTGAGCCCCCACAAGGGAGCAGCCCCTTGACCCCACCCTATACCGTGACAGGGATCACGCCAGAGGTGCTTCCCTTAGAACCCCGCAAGGGGCTCTGCCCCTTGACCCCATCTTGGGGGTGTTGCCCCCAATCCCCCATTAATTATTCAAGGGGGAAACCGCAACTGCCAAAGTCACCAAAATTTATCCTACTGTATGTACACAAGGTGTCGACTATGTCAACTCAACATGGGATAAATAAATACAACATTAGGAATTTGCAAAGGTTGAGAAACCTTAATTCCTAAAATTCTCCCACTTGTCGAACACCTTGAAAGGGTCAAAAGTAATGAGAAGATTTAACTACTAGGGGCCAAGAGGCCCATAGACTCCAAACACCATATGAACTTTTCTATTCCCACTAGTTTTGTCAGTGCATCCACAACATTCTTCAAAGTGTCTACCTTCTCCAAATTCACCTTCCCATCCTCTACCATGTCTCGCACGAAGTGAAATAGTACATCAATATGCTTTGTTCTGGCATAGAAAATTGGATTCTTTTGCTAGGCAAATCGCACTCTAATTGTCACAACAGATCATAATCTATCCTCCATCAACACCTATATCTAAACACAATCTCTTAAGCCAAATGAATTCCTTGCAAGCATGAGTTGCTTCCATATACTCAGTTTCTGTCATGAACAAAGAAACCATAGGTTGTCGCTTACTCATCCAACTAATAGCACCACCAAACATAGTGAACACATAGGCATTGGTGGATCTCTTGTTGTCAATGTCACCTGCCCAATCTGAATCCACAAATCCTTGAATACTAACAAAATGCAGAGGTCTTGTAAGATTACCATGATAGCATATGGAATACTTAGAAGTACCCCTCAAATATCTGAACACTCATTTAACTACATCCCAATGTACCCATCTAGGATTAGCCATAAATCGACTAAGGACTCCCACTGTTTGGGCAATGTCTGGTCTTGTGCAAACCATAGCATACATCAAACTACCAACAACACTAGCATAAGGTACTCTGCTCATGTCCTCCACCTCACTAGGAGATTTTAGACAATCTTCAATAGATAACTTTGTCCCCAAATAAATAGGAACACACAATGGTCTACAGTCTACCATATTGAACCTATCTAATATGGTCTTCACATACTTACTCTAGCTTAACCAAAGTTTTATGTTAGCTCTTTCCCTTCTGATTTCCATTCCTAGAATGTACTTAGTAGCCCCTAAATCTTTCATTTCAAACTGTGTTGATAACTGAGATTTGAAATTAGAAATCATATTCTTACCCTTCTCAATGAGCAACATATCATCAACATATAATGCAACAATGAGACTATGATCACCATCAAACTTATAATATACACAGTAATCTAATTTTGATCTCACAAATCCAATTGAGAAAACCAAGGCATCAAAATTTAAGTACCACATCATAGGAGACTGCTTCAAACCATACAAAGACTTTTTCAACTTGCAAACCAAATTTTCTTTACCTTTAACAATGTAATGCTCTGGCTATGACGTGTAGATTTTTTCCTCCAAATCACTATGAAGGAATATTGTCTCATAAGCTGCTACAAGAGATAACAGGAATCTAATGGATGTCAACTTTGCAATGGGAGAGAAAATTTCACCATAATCAATTCCCTCCACTTGTGAGTACCCCTTCGCAACTAGTCTAGCCTTGTACTTTTCAACACTACCATCTGAATACCCATTTGCATCCAACAGGTTTATGTCCTTTAGGCAAAGGTACCATGTCCCATGTTTTATTCTTTTCCAAAGAAGCCATTTCATCTTCTATGGCCTCCTTCCAGGGACCTGCATCTTTCATACCCATAGCCTCTGACACAGTTCTAGGTTCATTAGTGTTAGCAAGTAAAGCAAAAGCACAACTAGAATCAAGCAATGAATAACCAAACCTATCAGGTTGCTTTCTTGTCTGTGTAGACCTCCTCAATGGCTGAGGTTGAGGTTTTGCTTCTTCTTTGAGCTTTCAGAGCTGCTAGAGCTCTCCTCATCATCAGGTCTCAAAGGGTCTGTCTATTCAGTCTTCTCAGGGGTAGAAGGAAACTGAACTGCATCCTTTTTCTTTTCTATCTATTTTGGCTGTAGAACAATAGAAGATGGTGTTAGCTCTCTGAAGATAACATTTTTTCTATACAACACCTTTTCAACCATAAGATCCCAAAGCTTATATCCTTTCACATCGACACCATAGACAATAAAGATACACTTAACAACCTTGTTCTCCAATTTAGACCATCTCTCTCTAGGCACATGTGCATATGCCTCACAACCAAAAACATAAAGATGTCTAACTAAAGGCTTCTTACCAGACCACACCTCCATAGGTGTTTTACCAATAAGAGCTGATGTAGATCTGTTTACCAGATAGCAAGCAGTGGCTACAACTTTAGCCCAAAACTTTTGTTTGAGGCTTGCTCCACTAAGCATACTCCTAGCCTTCTCCATCAAGGTCCTGTTCATCCTCTCTGCAACTCCATTTTGCTTCAGGGTATAAGAAGTTGTCTTATGTATTTCAATCCCTTTCTCTTTATAGAATTTTTCAAACTATGCCAAACAAAACTCACCACCATTATCAGTTCTCAAACACTCAATCTTTTTACTAGTCTAATTCTCAACAAAAACAATAAACTCTTTGAACTGACTAAAGACTTCAGTCTTGCTTCTGAGAAAATAAACCCATGTCCTTCTACTATAATCATCTATGAAAGATACAAAATATAAAGATTTTGAAATCAAAGGAACATTAATAGGACCAAACACATCAGAATGATTAAGATCCAATACACTAGAAGACTTGTGAGAACTAGAGTAAAATTAAACATGGTTTTGCTTTCCTTAAATACAATGTTTGCAAAAGTCAAACTTGAGATTACAATCATTTAACCCCTCAACAAGGTTTTTATTTTTCAGGGTACGCAAACCCTTCTCACCAATGTGGCCATATCTCAAATGCCATAACATAGTCTTTTTAGTAGGAAGCTTAGCTTCCATAGCATGTGCACTACCATCAGAACTAGTTACAACAGATTTCTTCACTACTCATTCAGATGGTGGAGACGAAGTGACTGCAACTCTTTTCTTTGAGTTAGAAAAACTATTGCACTATGAAGTATATGCCTCCAGCTGAAATAGAGTACCTCTCTAAGTACCCTTAGCAAGCACCATAGATCCTCTAGTCATCTTTCATCCATCCTTTGAAAAGACAACTTGCACACCTGCATCATTCAACATACTTATAGAAAGCAGGTTCTGTGCTAGGCCTGGGATGTGCACAACCCCAGTGATCCCCTTCACTCATCCATTAGGGAATCAGATTGAGACTCTTCCACAACCAACAATCTTCAGATGAGAATCATCATCCAGGTACACTCTTCCACCATCAAACTCTTCATATTTTGTAAACCAGTCTCAATGTGAGTTCATGTGGAATGATGCACCAAAATCAATCAACCACACTTCATTAGATGCATGAGTGGCCAAGGCTGCGATGAAGGCATCACCATCATCTTGTGACTTGTCAAAATCTAAATTAGGAGCATTCTTCTTCTTTTTCTTCTCCTCTTTGCATTCCTTTCAGAAATGCCCAGTTTTGTCATAGCTCCAACAGAGAGCCTTGGACTTTCTAGGAGATTTGGATCTGCCCTTCTCAGCTTTCTTGTCCTTCTTATTCCCTTTCTCCTTGGGTCTTCCACAAACTACAAGAGCCTCTTTGGCTGCCTCATAAGACTTTCTCCACATCTCTTTAGATAATAGTGAAGACACCACTTCATCCATTTTGAATGTGGATGTGGTGCTCCCAATAGCCATAACAACATGATCCCATGAGTCTAGCAAAGAACAAAGCAAGGTCATACAACAATCCTCCTCCTCCATCTTCACACCAATGGATGTTAATTGTGCAACTAGCATGTTAAAAGCATTCAGGTGATCTACAACTGATCCTCCATCCTAAGAGAAAACAACTTCTTTCTTAGAAAAAGTTTGTTGACCAGGGATTTAGCCTGATAAATATCACCCAACTTCTTCCAAAGGTCTTTTGTGCTCTTCTCCTCATGGAAATTTAATAGGACAGAATCAGCTACACTGAGTCTTATGAACACTTAGTCTTTCAATCTTTAAGATCCCAATCTGCTTGTGACATTGTAGTTGGTTTTACACCAGATATAATTTCCCATAGGTCATGATCAAGAAGTAGGTCTTCCATCTTGAGTTTCCACAACTTGAAATTAGTGCCATTAAATTTCTCCACCTTGATTCTTCTGGATGTGCCTACCATCTCTTTCCTACAACAAGATTACAGAATACTTTGCATAGGATTCCCACTCAAATTAAGATCAGCTTAAAAAGCCCCTACCCAACAACTAGGACCAAAGGTGATCAAGCTATGATACCAACTGAAAGGAAGCAAGGTATGTAGAACACACTTCCTATGCTAATCTAATGAGGGAAGTAGAGTGCAAATTCAAATTAACCTTTCTAGTTACAACATTATTAACACAATAATAGAGATATTGCAGCAATACACATACACATAGAAAGTAGACAGAAGAGAGAGAGACAAGATATATGTGGGGAAAACCCTTATAGGTGAAAAACCCACACTCTAAAACACAGCTCAAATGTATTACAGTAAACAATAATAGATTACAATACAGTTTCAAAGCCAATGCTCTTTCAGGAGTCTTCAAATGTCAAATCTGGAGATATTCTGGCAGCATAATTGTACTTGTACAAAAACTATATATCTCCCATTCAAGCACTTATTTTTATAGAGTTTACAAGTCAAATATGGAACTTTCTAGAGATGGGCATCCATCTTGGACTCATGCCCCAAAACCCACACCTAAGGACACTTGTCCAACATCCCATCCCAATGTGGGCACCTTATCCCAAGATAGGATATGACAGATGCTCTTACGCACCTTACAACTCTCATAGAATCCATCATAACTAACAACACTTACAGCTGTAAGAGAATCTGTCATACACTGACTAAAAATATCATATTCCTCTTACAATATGACATAACCTCCCTTGACCACCCAAATATGTCTTTCTCTTGTGCAAAGATACTCACTGACACTTGCCATTAAATAAAAGTCATTTGAGGTTTCAAGGGCGTTGCCCCTCGACCCTGCCCTATACCACGACAGGGAGTGCGCTAGGGGCACTGCCCCTAGAACCCTGCAAGGGGATCTGCCCCTTGACCCTCTCTTGGGGGTGCTACCCCCAAATCCCCATTAATTATTCAAGGGGGAAACTGCAGCTGCCAAAGTCACCAAAATTTATCCTAGCACATGTACATAAGGTGTTGACTATGCCAACTCAACATGGGATAAATAAAACAACATTAAGAATTTGCAAAGGTTGAGACACCTTAATTCCCAACAAAATGAAGCCCTTGAATCTATTACCTAGGAATCATTAACATTATCTAAACACAAAATTAAAGCATCCTGTAATTTATTACTTACAACATTAGCTTCATTACTATCATCATGTTGTTTGTCTCCTTGTTTGCCCTTTCGAGACCAGAAATCCTTCTTCAAGTGCCCTGGCTTTCCATAATTCCAACAATCCATTCTTCCTCTGGATTTAGATCTACCTTTCTTCAATTTCCCTTGTGACTTCCCACAATTTATTGGGATTTTTCATCTCTCCTTTGTTCTTCCCCTATTCTCTATAGTCAAATCATTACCTGATGTTGAACTCTCACCTATGCTTTTCTATCACATTTCCTTGCTAAGGATAACACCAACAACATCATCAAATTTCAAAGTATTTGAACTAGTGATAGAGTTACTTACAGCCATTACCAAACTATTCCAGCTTTCTAGAAAAGAACATAAAACCAAGAGAACCCTCACCTCTTCATCAAATTTCACTTTTATAGAAATTAACTGACTGATAATTGTATTAAACTTATTTAAATGATTTGTCAGATATCCACTTTCAATCATTTTCAGATTAAACAAATGCTTCATGAGAAATATCTTATTTGAGGCTGAGGGTTTTTCATACAATTTAGCCAAATCTTTCATTAGTTCATCTATTGTCTTTGCTTCTATTATATTGAATGCCACGGATGGTGCTAGGCACAAATAAATGCTTCCTAGTGCCTTTCTATCTAGAAGCTCCCAATCCTCATCAATCATTGCTACTGGTTTCTTGGCTTTTCCTTCCAACAACCTCCATAAATCCTTCTGATAGAGATAATCCTCCATATGCATCTTCCATAACTAATAGTTCTACCCATTGAATTTATCTACCTTCAATTACCCTCATCCACCATTGCTCCCACTTAACTGTGAGACTCTCACTCAGCCATGAGACCTTCCTGCAAATGATAATTGAACATAATCTACTCTGATACCAGTTGTTAGGTTTCAAGTAGATCAGAGCAATAAACATTAACAATTATATGTAGATTAAATAAACCAAATATAACAATGAAGAATAACACAAAAGAGATCAACACATAATTTTAACGTGGTTCACCCAAAATGGGCTATATCCACAAAAACTCAACCATCCAATGATCTTATTATCTAGTGCAAAACATATTACAATCTTGCAAATTTCACACCTACAACATACATTCCAACTGCTTATAACAAGCTTTTTAAAAGCTTCTAGAATTAGGGCTTTACAAAGTCATTTTTCCTTTGTCAGTTAACAAAAATTAACTACCGAACCTCAATAAGGATACATTATGAGTGTACAATATTTGCATGATCAATCACCACATACCAATAGAGGGAGGTGGTAAACCTAAGATTAGCTAATCTAACAGGTAATTTTGTAGAGGCCAAACAAACCACATAGACTATAAAAGATACCGGCAAGTATAGAGGAAGTAGAGGAAACATACATGAAAGTAGAAGGACAGATAGCCATGGTGGCTAAGGCCAAGAAGCAGTGGGATGTACTAGTTTGACTCAACTCAAGTAAATTTACAAGACTATCCTACCTAGCAACTGACTTTTCATGTCTTGAGGACAAGACATAATTTTGTGGGGGGGATGATGAATGGTTACTTGATAGAGAACAAAGCTCCTCAGAGGAGATTACACAATATGTGGAGGTTGGAAGCTAACAGAAGACACGTCCCTATGTAATAGTATATATAAAGATAGGAGATAGTAGAATGTAAGTAAGCATGATAGGAGAATAGGGATATATTCTGATGTAAACAATGACATAGAAGTGATGTATGTAACTATGCCGAAGGATAGACAATAGATGTATACATTTGATTGCTACTAATATATATATGTGTGTGTGTGTGTGTGTGGAAGTCTATTGGTATCATGTAATTATGTGTGTTATCTTATTTTGATGTGTATGTGATGCTTTGTTTGGTTATTCTTTAAGTTTTGTTATCAATCTCTAGCTACTTGACTAGGGTATAAACTGACTATAAAGACTTGATTGAGGACCAGATCTCTGAACTAGTATATCCTCTCTATTTCTTGCTAACATGACTTCTTCATGATCTCTTTCTCTTTTCCTATATGGTTTTTGTATGGTTGTTTAGGTTTATATTTGATGTGCATTAGATTATATGATCTGCTAACATTAGTATTTCTATAAATAATATTAGATCTAATCTTCCTTTGTGGAAGTTTATATATGCAGTTCTAATGTTTCCTTTTATGCATGTTTTGTTTCCTAATACTATGATCTTGTAGGTTTTTGATTCCTTTCCTTTCCTTTCCTTGAAGAACTCCTTTCCTTGAAGAACTTCTTGTGCCCTCTATAGTATCCTTTTAGGAAACTTTCATTGTGTTATTTCCTTTATATACTTTAGCGTACCATATCACCTAGGGTCATAAGCCCACTAAAGTGGGGGCTAAATGTAACATAAAAAAATGCATACCCTTGCAACTTCACACTACATTGTTTTGCTCATTTTAGTGTCTACTCACCTAGCATGGTTTAGGTCCATTTTCATCCTACCTTAGCCTTTTTCCAACCCACAAATGTTATGTTTGTATTATGTTTATCCTTTATGTTCATTTTTGCAAAATTTAATTTAAGTGTCTTAATTATTTTCCTATCCTAAGGTGTTTTGGGACTTCAAAAGTTGATGTCACTCAAACACTAGCACTTAGCACAGATGTCCATGCAAAGTGCTAGTGTCCTAAGCCTATGTAGCATCACAATGACCATTTTGAATATGTTACTTACCACCTTCTGTGACATGCAAGTTCTTGTGTAATTCCTCTATGACCCTCGAATGGCTTCATTTGACATGTCTTTCCTTTTCTTCCTCAAATTTATCTCTTTTGAATTCATTCTTTCTAATCTTGGAGAGAGATTTTTATACTCTTGAAGTTTCCTCTTACAACTCTATTGTTGTTGATTCTAGCACTCTTTATTGATTTTAAGAATTTTACAACACTCTTGGAAATTTACATTTGTTCTCTACAACATACAATGAATTTCTATTGAGCTCTTCAAGATTATGTGATCTTCTTTCAAATTTTGACATCTCTGTAAAGTTTTATGGAACCACTACTTCCTACTGGGTTCTCTCTTGAGCCTTGCTCTTGAATAGTAGCCTTCATCTTTATTTGAGAGGTGACTATGTTCCATTTTTCCCTACTTTATTTATTTCATTTGTGTGATCCAGTTGTGTTTGTGTAGTATTTTGTAGGTTAACTCATTTCCATTCCTTCATTCCATTGCATACTAATTTGCTCTAGATTGAGTTGAATAGTATTTATATTTTCATTCATATCATTGTCACTACTATTATTTTTCTTGACGCACTTAGAGGATAATAGCACACACTTTCTTTTCAAAATTTTTCATATTGGCTATCCATGGAGGTAGAAATATCAAAGTAGGGGTTTGACCTAAATGTAAAGTCCCAAATAGCACCAACCTTTCTCTTGTTTCTTGTAGGTTGTGGATTTAGAAGTGGAGATTTCAACCACATGCTGGTCTTGTAGGTCTCCCCTTTTCATTTTTGTTAGTTTATTTATCTCTTTCAAGCATAATAGTAATTTCTCTTTGATTTTAGTCTATTTATGCCACCTATAAACTCTTAGTATTTGTTGTTATTCTCCATTGTGCAAGTTGGATAAAATAGTCTGGAACAAAATTGAAATTTTTAATTTTTTACTTTTTGGACTATAACATGATGTGTAGACATCTAAACAATGTACTAGCATCTTGGGTAATGGATTCCACCATATGATATCAGTTTCTATTCAATTTTCTATTTCTAGTTTTGTGATCAAAATTTGTAGATTATTTTCAATGTTACAATAACTAGTATTTTATCAGTTCATTCTTCATTTCCATAACAAACTAAAATTGTTCATTGCATTTATATGTAGCATTCTAAGGATTGTAATATCATTCTATTAAAACAATAGAAAACTAAAACAATCCCAATGTAGATTTAGTGAATAATCATTTGGCTAATGCTTCTTAGCTAAATTGTAACTTTTCCTCCTCTACATTACTATTCCCACGTATGGAAGAATAACCCTATTCTTTGACATTAAAATTGTTACGGTTTGTTTTTTTCTTTCACATGTTGAGTTCACCAATTATGTATGCATCAAAATGGGTATATGCAACTTCTTAGGGTCATTCTAGATCGATTTGCTAACACTTGTTTAACAGATCAAGTAAAGAACCACAAAACTTGAGTCTTTGAGTGATCCACAAAAGGTACAAAAATAGAAATCCCAAATGAGATCCTTTGAAGGACAATGAGTTTACATTTAGTGAGGTGTTGGGTGGTTTTAACAAGATACATACAAGGTTAGATTATGTTTTGACAAGAAGTTTTAATGTTGTTTAAAATATTATATAAGTGTAAACTTGCAAAGTGAAAGGAACCTAGGTGTGTGGAAATCACTTCCTACACTAATCCAAAGAGGAGAGGACTATGCAAATTCAATTTTATCCTAACTATTTCAGCAATGTTAAACCATTAACATGAGATATTGTAGAAAAACACAAGAACTAGAAAGTAGATAGAAGAAGAGAGACAAAGATTTACGGTGGGGAAAACCCTTATCAGGTGAAAAACCCCACACTCAGAAACCTACACAATGTATTAACAAATCTGAAAGAATGTTTACAATACACTTGCAATGTAAGCTTTAATGGTCTTCTATACTCATGTCTAGAGTCAATTTGGTAGCATAATAGTACCTGCAAAACCTGTGATATAACTCCCTCTCCAAGCACCTATTTATATAGAAAATACAAGGCAATATTGGACCTTTCTTGGAATGGGGATCCAATTTGGCCTCATGGCCCAAAAACCATGCCTAAGGACACTTGGTCAACATTGTAGAATGTGCCTAACACTTGTCCATAGCTCCCATCCCAAAGGGGTCACCTATTTCCAAAATGGGTTATGACAGATGCTCTTACGACACGACTGTCATAGAATCTGTCATAGCGGTTACAACTTAGAGCTATAAGAAAATCTATCATACACAAGCTATAAATAGCATATTCTCTTACAACATGTCATAGTCCACCTTGGGGTGCCCAAATATGCCTTTTACAAAGATGCTTCATGACACATGTCTTCACCTATCTTACTAGCTTCTATTTCTGACTCTTACATGTCATAGATTCGTCACAGGAATCTGTCATAACTGTTTTGGTCAAACATTCCCTTACACAACATGGAAGATGCCGACACATGGAAAAATGCTCCTACCACAAAGTGGGATGCCTATCTCCTCATGTGAGGACAAAATTACAAGTTGTCATATTCCATGTAGGATTGACACATCACCATGCCACATCCCACAATATGACAATTGGAATTTACAAATATTTACAACATAGGCAATTAAATAATAAATACAAACATTAATAATGTAAGGAATTTACAAGGTTGGGACACCTTAATTCCCAACATTCTCCCACTTGTCGAACACCTTGTAAGAGCCAATAGAATAATAGGATTTAACTGCTATAGGTCGAGAGACCCATAGACCCCGAACACCATCTGAACTTCTCTGTGCTCACTGGTTTTGTCAATGCATCAACAACATTCTTCAAAGTATCTACCTTTTACAAATTTACCTTTCCATCCTCAACCATGTCTCATATGAAGTGAAACTGAACATCAATGTGTTTGGTTCTAGCATGGAAAGTTGGATTCTTTGCAAGGAAAATTGCACTCTGACTATCACAACTAATCATGATCTAACCTGCATCAACACCAATATCTAAACACAATCTCTTAAGCCAAATGGATTCCTTAAAAGAATGAGTTGCTGCCATATACTCAACTTCTATTGTGGACAAAGCAACCACAGGTTGTTGCTTACTCATCCAACTAATAGCACCACCAAACAGTGTAAACACATAAGCACTGGTGGATCTCCTGCTGTCAATGTCACCTACCCAATCTGAATCCACAAATACATGAATGTCAATGGAATGCGGAGGTCCTATAATATTACCATGATAGAAAATAGAATACTTAGAAGTACCCCTCAAATATCTGAACACTCACTTAACTCCATCCCAATGAACCTGTCCAGGATTAGCCATAAATTGACTAAGGACCCCTACTGCTTGGGAAATGTCTAGTCTTGTGCAGACCATAGCATACATCAAACTACCAAAAGCACTAGCATAAGGTACTCTGCTCATGTCCTCCACCTCACTAGGATATTTTGGACAATCCTCAACAAATAACTTTGTCCCCAAAGAAACAGGAACACACAATGGTCTACAGTCTACCATACTAAACCTATCTAATATGGTCTTCACATACTTACTCTAGCTTAACCAAATTTTGTATGTTAGCTCTGTCCCTTCTGATTTCCATTCCTAGAATGTACTTGGTGGTCCCTAAATCTTTCATTTCAAACTATGCTGATAACTGAGATTTGAAATCAGAAATCATATTCTTACCCTTCCCAATGAGTGACATATCATCAACATACAATGCAACAATGAGAATATGATCACCATCAAACTTAAAGTACACACAATGATCCAATTTTGATCTCACAAATCCAATTGACAACACAAAGGCATCAAACTTCAAGTACCATCTCCTAGGGGATTGCTTCATACCATACAAAGACTTCTTAAGTTTGCAAACCAAATTTTCTTTACCTTTCACCATGTAATGCTCTCACTGTGACATGTAGATTTCTTCCTCCAAATCACCATGAAGGAAATTTGTCTTCACATCCATCTATTCTACCTCCAAGTCATAAGCTACTATGAGAGACAACATGAATCAAATGGATGTCATCTTTGCAATAGGAGAGAAGATCTCACCATAATCTATACCCTCCACTTGTGAATACCCCTTTGCAACCAATTTGGCCTTATACTTCTCAACACTGCCATCTACACCAATCTTCCTCTTGAACACCCATATGCATCCAATAGGTTTCCATCCAGGAGGCAAAGGCACCAAGTCCCAAGTTTGATTATTTTCCAAAGAAGCCATTTCTTCCTCCATGGCCTCCTTCTAGGAACTTGCATCTTTCATATCCAAAGCCTCTGACATAGTTATAGGTTCATCACTATTAATGATTAAATCATAAGCACAACTAGAATCAAGCAATGTAAAACCAAACCTTTCAGGTTGCTTTCTTATCCATGTAGACCTCCTTAAGGGCTGAGGTTGAGGTTCAACTTCTTCATCTGAGCTTTTAGAGTTGCCAGAGCTCTCCTTATCATCAGGTCCAACATTGTCTTTCTGTTTAGTCTTCTCAGGGGTAAGAGGAAACTGAACAACATCCTCTTTCTTTACCTTTTCTTCTAGCTATAAAATAGTGGAAGAAGGTGTAAGCTCTCTAAAGATGACACTTCTGCTATACAACACTTTTTCAGCCACAGGGTCCCAAAGCTACTGGCCCCTCTTAGACCAATCCATCATCGGTCCAGGTGTGGCTTATTTCCAACACCAACACCCCCCCTTAAGCCGCACCTCTCGTGTGCTTGGGGCTCCTAGCCTAGGCTTGGCTCTGATACCATGTTGAGACATGGACCATCTAGGACTTTAACCTAGGACCTTCCATTTGCTGCTAGAGTGCTCTACCAACTAACCTACTGGCCCCTTTTGGCTATCCCATCATCGGTCCAGGTGTGGCTTATTTCCAACACCCCCCCTTAAGCCACACTGCAGGTGCTTGGGGCTCCTAGCCTAGCCCTGAGACCACTTGTTGAGTTGTTGCTCATATGGACTAGCTAGGACTCAAACCTAGGACCTTCCATTCATTGCAGGAGTGCTCTACCATTGAGCTACTGGCTCCTTTTGGCCAGCCCATCGTTGGTCCAGGTGTGGCTTATTTCCAACACAAAGCTTGTATCCTTTCACACTGACACCATAGCTAATGAAGATACACTTAACAGCCTTGTTCTCCAACTTTGATCACTTCTCCCTAGGCACATGTGTATATGCCTCACAACCAAAAAAATAAAGATGCCTTATTGAAGGATTTTTACCAAACCACACCTCCATGGGTGTCTTACCAACAAGAGCTGATGTAGGAGATCTGTTTACTAGATAGCAAGTAGTGGCAACAACTTTAGCCCAAAAATTTTGTTCTAGTCCAGCTCCACTAAGCATACTCCTAGCCTTCTCCATCAGTGTCCTGTTCATCCTCTTTGCAACTTCATTTTGCTATGGGGTGTATGGAGTTGCCTTATGTCTTTCAATCCCAAGTTCCTTGCAATATTTATCAAATTCTGTAGAATAGAACTCACCACCATTGTCAATTCTCAAACATTTAATCTTTTTACCAGTCTGATTTTCAACAAAGGCCCTAAACTCTTTAAACTTGTTACAGACTTCAGATTTGCTTCTGAGAAAATAAATCCATGTCCTTCTATTGTAATCATCTATAAAAGATAGGAAATATACAGACTTTGATAATGAAGGAACATTAATAGGACCAAACACATCAAAATGAATAAGGTCCAACACACTAGAAGACTTATGAGAACTTGAGTAAAATTGAACACGATTTTGTTTTCCATAAATGTAATGTTTGCAAAAGTCAAACTCAAGATTACAATCATCTAACTCCTCAACGAGGTTCTTATTTTTTAGGGTACCCAAACCCTTCTCACCAATGTGGCCAAATCTTTTATGCCATAACATTGTCTTTTCAATGGAAAGTTTAACTTCCAATGCATGATTACAACCATCAAGACTAGAAACAATAGATTTCTTCACTACTCGTTTAGATGGTGGGGATGAAGTGACTTCTGCCCTCTTCCTTGAGTTAGAAGAACTATTGCATTGTGAAATGCATGCCTCTAGCTGAAATAGAGTACCTCTCCTAGTACCCTTAGCAAGCACCATAGCTCCTCTAGTCATCTTGCATCCTTCTTTTGAAAAGACAACCTACACACTTGCATCATTCAAACTACTTATAGAAAGCAGGTTCCATACTAAGCCTGGGATGTGCATAACCCTAGAGATTCCCTTCACTCGACCATTAGGGAATCGGATAGAGACTTTTCCATGACCAACAATCTTCAGATGAGAGTCATCACCTAGATACACCTTTCCACCATCAAACTCCTCATACTTAGTGAACCAGTCTCGATGTGAGGTCATGTGAAATGATGCACCAGAGTTGATTAGCCACACATCATCAGATGCATGGGTTTCCAGGGCCGCGATGAAAGCATCACCGTCATCTTGTGACTTGTCAAAATCTGAACCAGGAGCTTTCTTCTTCTTCTTCTTCTTCTTCTTCTCCTCTTTGCATTCCTTTCAGAAATGCTTGGTTTTGCCATAGTTCCAACAAAGAGCCTTGGAGTTTCCAGGAGATTTGGATCTACCCTTCTCAGCTTTCTTGTCCTTCTTTTTCCCTTTCTCCTTGGGTCTTCCATGAATTGCAAGGACCTATTTGGCTACCTTAGAAGACTTTCTTCGCATCTCTTCAGACAACAGTGAAGAAACCAATTCTTCCATTTTGAATGTGGATGTGGTGCTTCCAATAGCCATGACAAGATGATCCCATGAGTCTAGCAAAGAACAAAGCAGGGTCATACACTGATCCTCCTCCTCCATCTTCATACCAATAGATGTCAATTGTGCAACCAACATGTTAAAGGTATTCATATGTTCAGTGACGGATCCTCCATCCTCCATTAGAAGAGAATACAACTTCTTTCTTAGGAAAAGTTTATTAACTAGGGATTTGGCTTGATACACATCCCCCAACTTCTTCCAAAGTGGTTTTGCAATAGTCTCCTCATAGACATTTAACATAACAGAATCAACAAGACTAAGTCGTATGAGACCCGTAGCCTTCCGATCGTTGAGATCCCACTCATCTTGTAACATTATAGCTGGTTTAGTCCCATTAACACTTTCCCAAAGGTCTCGGTCTACAAGCATGTCTTCCATCTTGAGCTTCCACAGCTCAAAATTAGTGCCATTGAATTTCTCTACTTCAAATCTTTTAGATGTGCCTACCATCTCCTTGCTACAATAAGATACAGAATACTTTGCATAGACTCCCACTCAATCTAAGATCAGCTCAAAAAGCCCCTACCCAACAACTAGGACCAAAGGTGATCAAGCTCTGATACCAACTGAAAGGAAGCTAGGTGTGTGGAAATTGCTTCCTACACTAATCTAAAGAGGAGAGGGCTACACAAATTCAATTTTATCCTAACTATTATAGAAATGTTAAACCATTAACATGAGATATTGCAACAAAACACAAGAACTAGAAAGTAGACAGAAGAAGAGAGATAAAGATTTACGGTGGGGAAAACCCTTATCGAGTGAAAAAACCCACTCAGAAACCTACACAATGTATTAACAAATTTGAAAGAATGTTTACAATACACTTGCAATGCAAGCTTCAATGGTCTTTGACACTCATGTCTAGAGTCAATCTGGTAGCATAACAGTACTTGTAAAACCTGTGATACCACTCCCTCTCCAAGCACCTGTTTATATAGAAAATACAATGCAACATTGGACCTTTCTTGGAATGGGCATCCAACTTGGCCTCATGGCCCAAAACCCATGTCTAAGGACACTTGGTCAACATTGTAGAATGTGTCTAACACTTGTCCATAGCTCCCATCCCAAAGGGGTCACCTATTTCCAAAATGGGCTATGACAGATGCTCTTACGACACTTACGACTGTCATAGAATGTGTCATAGTGATTACAACTTACAGCTGTAAGAGAATCTATTATATACAGGCTATAAATAGCATATTCTCTTACAACATGTCATAGTCCACCTTGGGGCATCCAAATATGCCTTTTTCAAAGATGCTTCATGACACATGTCTTCACCTGTCTTATAACCTTCTATTTTCGGCTCTTACATGTCATAGAGTCATCATAGAAATTCATCATAATCGTTTTGGTCAAACATTCTCTTACACAACATGGAAGATGCCGACACATGGCAAAATACTCCTACCACAAAGTGGGACACCTATCTCCTCATGTGAGGACAAAATTACAAGTTGTCATATTCCATGTAGGATTGACACATCACCATGCCACATCCCACAATATGACAATTGGAATTTACAAATATTTACAACATAGGCAATTAAATAATAAATACAAACATTAATAATGTAAGGAATTTACAAGGTTGAGACACCTTAATTACCAACACAAAGATTCGATGCCATAATATTGGAAAACTACCAAATTGCAAGAATGCAAGAAATTAAAAGTTTCAAACCAAGTGTTCGATTATGCAATGCTTTTATGTTGTATGAATTAGTCTTGAAATTATATGTTTGACAAGGAAGTGTGAAAGTTAGGATCATGAAAATGACCTCCTTCACTTCTCATACAATCTCTTTGATGAAATTTGAGATCAAATTGCTAGGAATATTTAGTTTTACAAATGTCTGAGTTGATTGAAATGTTTGGATTGTTTGAATTACTAGTTTCTTTGTAAAGGAAGGAACATGGAAATGTTGACCTATGTTATACAAATTCTAACTACTAAACTAACTAACTAGTAGACTAAAACTAGATTAATACAATAAAATTATAAATCCTAACCTTTGTCTAAATGTCATTATCCAAGAGTGTTGGAAAACCAAAAGTTGAATGAAGCTATGAACTTTATCCTTAGAAGGATGCCAATTCTATCTCTACTGCAAGTGATCCAACCATCTTGATACCTTAGACATTATGAGGACCTGTTAGAAGGTGTTTTGAGATGACCAAAGATGTAGATTGAACAAAAGAATGGTTGCGAATGTGTATAACCATCAAAGACACATAAACAACTAAGTTACACACACATGGTGAAAGGGAGATCTGTAAGGAGAACTTCCTATCTATGAAAAAACTAAGAAATTTAGAATAATTAGATGGGTTTGTGTAGACAAGGTATAGGGAATAGATTGCACTAAGGATGGACAAAGAAAATCATGCTTTGTTTTGGATATTGCTATAGAGAATATTAAAAGAATAAACTATATTTATTTAGCTTCCCTTGTCTAAAAATATTATCTCCCCCCTTCTTAAAAAAAATAAAAGTTTTGTTGGGGTCAAAGGGAAGACAAAGGGACATGGAATACAAAGAGGAAAATATTATTGTTGCTCTAATTCACATTTTTGTGTGCTTTGGCAAAATCACTAGTTTTAGTAGAAGATAGTTGCAAAACTGTTGTGGTGGTGGTGCAAGTGTCATGATAATTCTAGGACAATTTGAGCAGTCATGCAACTATTGTGGTGAATGATGACATCATTGTGCCAATTGTGCAACCACCGCTTATGTAGGATAGTCAATTTTTCCATTAGAAAAATGTGAAGTTTGAAGAGGTAGAATGATTACCAAAAGGTATAGGGAACAAATGGCACTAAGACACACATGTTAAAAGAAGGAAAACATGACTAAGGGGACTATGTGGGCATTATAACTACTCATTATTTTTATGTCATATTGGTGTTTCATGTGTCACCAATCATCATTGGACTCCAACCATGTAATATTGTACAAAAATGAGTACTTATGGAGAAGGAACTCAATATTTAAGGACTTTGTATTATACTAATGGAAGTAAAGCAAGTATGGTGTATATAGGCACCAAAATGCTAGATTAGAACTCAAAACCTTGAATAATTGTGAATTTGAGTCCACACTGAAAGAACACACCTTGTGAATTAAGGTCCACACTAAAGGACCAAATTGAGGCCTTTATTAAGAAACTCACTTTTTAAGGACTTTGTATTATAAGGTGTGTAAGGTGCATATAGGCACTAAAGTGCAAGATTAGAACTTAGAACCAGATATTTATGAAGTTGAATCCAAACCAAAAGACCAAACTAGGCCTTCGGTAAGGAACTCACTTCTTAAGGACTTTGTATCATACCAATGAGAGTAGGGCATCTAAGGAGTAACACGTAAGGTGTATATCTAGGCATTAGACTATGAAATAAAATTAGAATGCAACTAAATACTTACGAATTTGAGTCCACACCAAAAGACCAAACATAAACTTTTGATAAGAAACAAACCTTTTTAGGACTTTATTTTTATTTGTAGAGTACTTTCACAAACACTTAGATAATTCATAATGAAATTCTGAAACTATTCTTCAATATCTAATAATTTAATCATTAAAAAAAATTTATTAAAAATAAAATAATTAGTTATCACTTTTAAACATGAATAAACTATAAAATTATTATAAATTATTTAACCATTAAAAATTTAAATAGAACGGAATTATACAATTTTAATAGTACATAAAGGTCTCAAACTTTTCTATTCCTTTTAGTTTTCTTGGAAAATTTGTAGACTTGTTCTACATTTTTCTTTCTACACTCTACTCAAATATCATCCACTTCAATGATCCAATAGCAATTTTACATCTCATTCACAAAAAGTGGTAAATATTTTTCCTATTTTAATTGACCAAAATTGACCTTTGACCATAATAGTGGATGATATTTAAGAATAGTCTTCTTTCTACAAGAGTCTACAATTGACCATTCAACGAAGACGGGGTGGGGACATTATCACTAGAGTTTTTGAAGTCCGTTAATCCAAGAAGTAAATGAATTCATTCTCACTCTCAAAGTGTTTACTTGAAACCCTTTCCAGAAGTTGAGATATTATTTTATCCCTCATCTCCTGACCATTGTCCCCACCGTATGCCACTAACATCTCCACTACTTTTCTCATCAAAGGTCACCAGTTTGGTACTCTTTGAGTGTAAACCAAACCCACACGTAACACGCATAGCAATTTTCATCCACCACTCACTTATCCAGCACTTCCATCTCTTTCCTACCCATCCAAATTGCATTGCGTATCCAACCCACGATGTCCACGCCCTCTCCGTATTCCACCTCACCCGTTGCTTTCTTTCCACTCACCAGCTCTAACATCACCACTCCAAAGCTGTACACATCACTTTTCTCATTCACCTTTAGCCTTTGCATATTCTACTCCCCACATTTTGCCCCAAAGAGAAAGAAAAGCAAGCAAGAAGTGAGATAACTAATTAGTCCAGGAAAACTAAATTATTAAAATATGGAGGATAGAAAGTGTTGGTACCTGGGGCTATATAACCATGTGACCCTACATAACCAGACACCGTATACTCATTTCCCAACATATCAAGCACTCTAGATACGCCAAAATCTACAATTTTAGCCCCAAAATCACCGTCCAACAAGATGTTACTGGATTTCACATCCCTGTACAATATTGAAGGAGAGCAATCATGATGCATATAACTAAGCCCACGAGCTGCGCCAACAACAATCTGATAATGCATTGCCCATTGCAACGCCATTTGTGGTGGCCCTCATGGGCCACCGTGTAGATGGTCGAACAAGCTGCCGTTGGGCATCAATTCGTATACTAATAGCTTGAAATCAAACTCTTCACTTGAAATACAATAGAGAAGTTTTAAGATGTTGGTGTGCTGGATGAGTCCTAATGTATCCACCTCCACTTCCACAATTTTATTCTCTTCCTACTCATCTTTTCTCTTAAAATGTCCTCCTGATCTGCTCGTGTTCCAGATCCTCTTAATGGCTACCGCCAGCCTGTTCTGTAGAATGACCTTGTAAACTTTTTCGGCACCTCTAGATCCAATAACATTACTCTCCTTCAGATTGTGGAGGATGTATAACTCATCGACATCTGTCTAGTGGAATGGAGTTAATTTCCACGCATGTTGCTTTGCTTCCTAAAAGACAAGCAACATAGACAAATGAAGCACAAGGTGAAGGCACTATGAGTAAAGGCGGTACCAGAATTGTAGCTAAACTCTGAGGTGATTGTAGAGTATAAAACTCTACATTTTGTTTCAGAAGGAGTGCATCCGTAGGGAACAGTTTTATGTCTGAGAATGTGTCTAAATTATAGTCTATGTTTGTTAATGTTTCTTAGAGTGGCCACAAGGGTTTCATTTTGATAGAGCCACGGAACCCGCCAAGTGTCGAGCCTCAGTTCAAGCTGTATTTTGTTTCTAAGTTATAACTTTAACGCAGAGTGTGCCATGTAGCGGAAGATGTTTCTTTTTGTTTTAAGTTACTAGCTACAGAAGCCGGCATGTGTCATCAGCAGACACTCCCTAAATGTTTCAGCATAAGCATGGATGAAGCCACATGTTTTTTGTAATAGCAGCGAAACGTGCTAAGTGTCAACTTCTGCATTATAGTTTCTGTTTTCTTTGATGCTAAGTAAAGATGGAGGTGGGTCCTGATATAGAATCTTAAGAGCAGCAGAATGTGCCACATGGTGGATGCGGCACCCAAATAAGAGCTTTCTAGCTTTTCCTCCGATGATAATAAATGTTTCTCAAAGCATGTGGAGCCTGACATGTGTCAACCTCCACGTGAGTCTCAAAGGGTTTCAAATGTTTCAAGAAGTAATGTGGAAAGCACCATGTCTCATCTATTGTGAGCGTGGAAGGTGCCATCTATCCCTATTTCTTTCCTTTGAAAGTTACTAAACGGAGGGTTGTGGGTCCCATTTCTTATATGTCTTAAAGTTCTAGTTGCTGCAGATCGTGACAGATGTCACCTACAGAATCCTCCCGAATACAAAGACACAGTAAAGTATCAAAGTAGTGGATAGAGCCACGTATATGTTTCTAAGTGCCGCGAAAGCTTCCAAGTGTCGCTTTCCTATTTCTTTCTAAGGAACGAAGGAGTTTCAAACCTTGACGTGGACGCTGCCATTTGTCATGAAGTCTTTTATTTCTAAGGAGTGCGGAGGTCACCAAATGTCTATTCCAGAGTTAGTAAAGGTATGCCACATATGTTTTGTCACATCCAATGGGCATGCAGAAGGAGTAACTGTTGCAAATTTGAAGATCCTTAACTAACAGAGGACTCCTAGTTACCTCCAATTTGGTTGAGCCATTGGGATTTGATTGTTACAGAAGATCTAGAGTTGATCTCCTGCTATAAATATGTAACTTTTATAATAGTTAAGAAGCTCTTTTCGAAGTCAAAATTCTAGTTTCCAAAGATAGTTTTCTGTCAGAGTTTTAAGAGAGAAGTTTGAGACTTTTGCTGTGACCAGTGAATATCATTTGCCTTTATTTTTTTATTCTTGATTCAGAAGGTTAATGTAAGTGTGCCTCTTATGTTGCTGGAAAATTAATGAGAGAGACTGAGTTCTATGCCTTGGTTGATATTTCTGTGTCATTGCAAAATTGTCAGATTGTAGGCCTTTGATTCTATTCATTTTATCTATTTATGTTAATCATGCAGTATCTGCTCTTTAATGTGACTGAATCTTGAGGGTAGTTCACTATGCTTGGTTGAGAGAAACACTTTATTTCAAGCACATCGCCATAAATAGATTTGCTTTTCATTGTATCTGTAATCCTATTTATTCCTCCCATTTTCCTCAAAACTCATTTAAGATAGAGAAGAGCCAACTTCTTTAAAATTTGGAGGTTATTTCAGGTAGCAAGTCCCACATTCCTAAAACTTCCCATGTTGGTGTTGGAACTTGCATAATTTTACACATCAACAGTTTTTGGCATGCCCGGTGGGACCATTTCTTGAAGTTTCTGTCGAGATTGTATGAACCAGAGAGCTACATAGAGTCAGAGCTACCGACCTATAACCAAAGCTCAATTTGTTGCTAATCCAGGTATTCTTTTGCCACCACTAGTAGCCAACCTGAGGAGAAGAGTGAATCAGTTTGTAGTAGCACCAAGAGTAAACATGGGAGTACCTATAGCCCCAAGGAATTATGCAAATTGGAATACTGGCAGTCCTCTGATTCTCCTAGTACCACCAGCCACTTGGGATCCTATTCCAGCCAATGCCCTAAAGGCTCTTCCTAAATTCAGTGGGGAAGATTCCAAAACACCTGAAGAACATCTGCAAGATGTATCTAATGTATGTGCAGTGCACGTGATCACTCAATAGAATGTGGCTATAAGACTATTGGCAGCTTCTTTCAAAGGAAAGGCTCTGGACTGGTAGAGATCTTTAACTCCAAACACTATATCTACATGGGATCAGCTTGGTGATGCTTTCTTTGAAAGGTTTAAAGAAAAGGGTGATAAATCTTCTTTGCTACAACAATTGATCACCATCAAAAGGGCACCACAAGAAGCAATGACTAATTTCAACTCAAAATTCCAAAAGACTTGGGAGAGAATTCCTGCTACAGCTAGACCATTACCAGGTATGGCTATTGTGCTTTACCTCAAAGCTTTAAACTTAGATATATCAGTGATGATTTAGTCTCTTGGGGGTCAGACACTACCAGAAGCCTATGAGTTAGCAGTCAAGGCTAAAAATAACTTAATAGATGCTAGAAAGTTGCCACCAAGGCCTCCTATGCCCATGTTTCCAGAAATTACCTTACCTTTGCCTCAAGAAACTCCTAATCCTACAACCCCACTTGTATCTATGTATGCATTTCCTCAGCAACCTGCTAAAGCAATTGCTCATGTTCAATCATCTGAAATGGATGATGTCAAGATATTTTAAGGACCTTCTCAAATGAGATAATTAACCTAAAGAGACAACAAAATCCTTATCTGAAGCCCCCTTATCAAGGGTACCAAGGAAATAGACCTCCCTCCCAGTCAAATCAGTATCAAGGTCCTCAAAGGCAAGCTAATCCTCAACCATCAAACCAATTAGTCACGGTCATTACAACCTTACAAACTATAACTCCTAATCCCAACAGGGAAATTGTTCCAGGGCAAAATAATTTTGTAGATGACACAAATGCTTGGTGCTTTCCTTGCAACAATGCCCATAAGCCCAGAGACTTCCCTAGAGGAAACTTGCAGCAAAAGATAGTAGAATATAGAGGATTAGAAAGATAATTTGCAACTTCTAACACTCCACAATATCAGTCTCATAGTGCACAAAATGCAGCCCTGGTGGCCCAGATGCAAGGAATGTCTCTACAACAGGAAGAGGAAATAGCCCCTAAACATGCTTTATTTTCATGGATTGAAGATGAAGAGTCAGTGTTCTTGAATGAAGCATCTACTTCCAAGAAGCCATTGGTGCAATCTGATTACTATACCAGAGCGAAGAGGAGAATGATGGAATAGCCTGAAGTCACTAATAATGAGATTATGGGAGCTCCTCCATTCCAAAGTCATCAGAACATAGTCTCTAGACAAGAAGCACCCTAGCCTGTGCAGAATCAAGTAGCCACAGGGCAAGTTCAAGAGAAGTCAAGATACCCTTATTACTCCAAGGTCCAGGCATTAGGACCTGTGAATATAGTGGATCAGCTAAAAAGAACACCAATGCATGTATCAATCTAGGACATGCTAGCTATTCCTGAGAAGAAGACACTGTTGCAAGAGGCTTTGCTAGGCCAAGAAGTTCCTAAACATACCGGTGCTAAAGGAGGATCCGCTAATAAAGAAAAGTTGCAGCTCAAAGATATTATACCTTTGCAGACAACAGCACTGTTGAATAATGCGCTTGAGGTAGGTAGATCTAAACCAAATCCTTTTTACTTAACTCTAATAATTGGGAAGAAACTGTTGCATAATGCAATGATAGACTCTGGGGCCAGTACTACAGTGATGTCAAAGCAAATAGTAGATGCTTTGAAAATAAAATATGAGCCACTTGCAAGAGGAATTATGCAGTTAGATGGGAAATCTGTGCAGACAATAGGAAAAATTAAGCAACTCCCATTGCAACTATACACCTACCCCAATATAATTGTAAATCAGGATGTGGTAGTCATAGATATCCCCCCTGTATTTGGTCTATGCTTATCTAGGGACTTCATAGCCAAAATAGGAGGTTACATGTCATTAGACTGGTCACACCTCATTCTGAAAACCAAGTATAGGACAAAGATGAAAATACTATCTGAGCCATTATCAAAGGACCATATTACAAATGAACCAACCCCAAAATTAGAAGCAGCTCATGCTATGCTAAATAAAGAGAGAACATTTGTTGAAGAGCTAGGTGATTGGACTAAACAAGACCAATAGGAAGAAGAGAATAACCAATTACTGACTCTGATGCAAAGTGATCGATATGGGAATTATGACTCTACTGGTCTAGGCACTTATGTCATTTTTGAAGAGGACCAAGAGATCCCCAATGTTTTAAAAGAAGAGCCTAATCAAACTCAAGAACCTAAGAAAGAATCAGAAATCTAGACTCTAAATTTTGATGGGGCTAGAAGTAAAAATGGGGCTAGAGAAGGAGTTTGTCTTACTACCCCGAATGGTGAAAAAATATTAAGGGCCATTCGTTTTTAGTTTTCCTATACTAATAATGATGCTGAGTATGAATCTTTAGTGCATGGACTCTTGTTGGCAAAAAAAAAAGGAATAAAGAATCTACTAGTAAGGGGTGATTCAGAATTAGTGGTAAAGAAAATAAGAGAAAAGGCAGTGGCCAAAAATGTAAGAATGAGATCCTATAGGCACAGAATTTGGGACCTAATAGATGGTTTTGAAGCTTTCAATATTGAGGTAATCCCTAGAGCCCAAAATTCTTAGGCTAATAAGATGGCACAGATTGGTTCACAATCTAATCCATCAATTGATTTATTAGTCAATAATGAATCAGTCAAAGTTATAGTAAGGCCAACTATCCCAGATAATGACCAAAATTGGCAAGTTTTTGAAAATGATTTTCAAGTACTTTCATTTTTGCAATAGTCAGGGGAGTTTAGTGATCAATTGCAACCTAAAATTGAAGAAGCATACGGTGACCAAATTATTCAACTGAAGTCAAATAAGCTCCCTAAAGGTTTGATTACCCTAGAAAACTTATTTGACCCAGAAGATGTAAGCCTGGAGAAAAAGAGGTTTCAAGAAAATAAAGAAGACTATTCTAAAATACAAGTGAGTGAAGGGAGGAAACTAAAGATTGGCAATTCTACAACCCAGCAAGAAAGAGAAAGGTTAATTCATCTATGTGAAAGATATGATAGGATAATAGCCTAGACCTATGAAGACCTCCTTGGTTACAATAGGGATATCACAAAGCACACCATAGAGCTTGCTGAGTGATCTAAACCAGTTAGACAAAAGCAAAGGCCAGTTAACCCCAGAATTGAGCCTTTAATGGTGGATGAGTTGCAAAAGCTCTTAGAATCAAAAATTATTTTTCCAATCAAACACTCAACTTGGGTATCAAACCTAGTTCCCATCAGAAAAAAGAATGGTGACATAAGGCTATATGTAGACTTCAGGGATCTGAACAGAGCATCTTTGAAAGATCATTACCCCCTACCCTCTAGGGAACAAATTTTACAAACTGTGGCTAGATCAGAGAGATTTTCCTTGCTAGATGGTTTCTCTAGATACAATTAGATTTGGCTAGCTGATGAAGACCAGCATAAGATTGCATTTACTACAAAATGGGGAACATTTGCATATGCAAAAGATGCCTTTTGGCCTTTCAAATGCTGGAGCTACTTTTCAAAGAGCCATGGATGTAGCATTTGGAGATCTTATAAATAAAATCATCCTGATTTATCTAGATGACCTCACTATTTTCTCTAAAAATGCTATGGATCATTTTGATCATTTAGAGGCTATTTTTAAGAAATACCAAGAGTTTGGAATATCCCTGAATCCCAAGAACTGTATCTTTACAGTACCCCAGGGTAAACTGTTAGGGCATATAGTGTCAAAGGAAGGAGTCTCTATTGATCCAGAGAGAGTCACTACCATAATGAATCTATCTCTGCCAGTCAATAAGAAGGTAGTTCAGTCTTTCCTGGGAAAGGTCAATTTTGTCAGCCGGTTTATATCTGACTTTGCAGGTCTAATTAGACCCATGACACTGTTGCTAAAGAAAGACCTAGTTTTCAAGTGGACTGCAGAAGGGAGACAAGCTTTTGAAGAGATCAAAAGGGCCATTTCAACAGCCCCAGTGCTCAGAAACCCAAACTTTTCTAAATCTTTCATTATGTATGTGTATGGAGGAGAGTTCAGTGTTGTTGTCTTAACCCAAAAGGACGATCAGCAAGGAGAGCACCCAATAGCCTTTTTCTCTAGGACTCTCAGGGAATATGAGGCTAGATACAATTTTGTGGAAAAATAGGCATATGCCATGGTAAAAGCTCTTAAGAAATTTAGACATATGGTCACAGGGAATAAGATTTTGATATTAGTGGCTCGTCCTAGCATTAGAGAATATATTATGGAAGGTGAGATCACTGAAAAAAGAGCCAATTGGATAACAAAGATCCTTGAATATGATGTAGAGGTCAGACCCACTAAGTTAGTCAAGGGCAGAATATTATGTCAATATATGGCTCAAGACATGGAGAAAATGTTGACTGAAAAAATAGAAAAATAAAATGTATTGAAGATATAAGAAGTTGATCAAAATTCTTGGGTCACAAATAGAATACAATTTATGAAATATGGGGTTTTCCCAAATTAGCTCTCTCATGATAAAAGAAGATACTATAGGCAACAAGGGGCCCATTTTGTGTTAACTGACCATGTCCTTTTCAGAAGAAATGCTAATGGTATACTTTTAAGATGCATAGAGAAAGAAGAGGCCCAAAGAACACTACATGAACTGCATCATGGAGCCTCAGGTGGACACTTTTTAGCAAGGACCACTGCAATAAAAATAACTCGAGCAGGATACTTCTGGTCCACTTTATTTATAGACTATTATTAGTTGGTTAAAGAGTGCTAGTCTTGTCAGTTTTATACAGGAAAAAGAAGAAATGCAGCAATGCCACTAAGCCCCATAATTGTGGATGAACCCTTTGCCCAATGGGGTCTAGACTTCATTGGTATGATCAATCCGATGTCAAGTATGGGACACAAATGGATCCTAACTGCCATAGATTACTTCACCAGATGGAGTGAAGTAGTACCACTCAAGGAAGCAACTGAAAAGGTAATATTAGACTTTCTAGAAGGTATTACTGCTTGGTTTGGCCCTCCTCATACCATAATATTAGATAATGCTAAGGTATTTTTGGGAACAAAAATATCTGAGTTTGCAATAAGGAATGGAATTTATTTGAAGATGTCTTCAAATTATTACCCTCAAGGTAATGGTCTGGCAGAGTCTACTAACAAGAACCTAATCAGACTCATTAAAAAGATAGGGACTGATCATCACAGAGAGTGGTACAAACTACTTAACACAACACTGTGGACTAACAGAATCACACCAAAACAAGTGATAAAAATGTCTCCATATGAACTAGTCTATGGTAAGCCAACTGTAATGCCACTAAGCTTAGAGATCCCTACTTTACAGTTATTGAAACAAATGGAAATTGAAGAGAATGGTCCCATGCAAGTCAGACTTGCTGAGCTCCTAGAAGTACAAGAAAAGAGTGAAAAAGCACATGAGTCACTAATGAAACATTAGAAAATAATCAAAGATTATTTTGACAAGAAGACTTCAAATCCCCATTTTGAAGTTGGCTCAATAGTTTTGAAGTGGGATGAAAGAGCTGCTAAGCCTGGTAGACATAGCAAATTTGAATCACTATGGACTGGTCCTTACAAGAAGAGGAACTATCCAAGAACAAGGGTTCCCGAGGTAGGGTATTTTGTCGACCTAGAGAAGGTTAAGGACTTCGCAGATGATATCTTTGACCCAGCCCTTCAAAAATCTATGAGGACTCTTCGAGAAGGGCACACCAGAGATACATTCAAAAGGCAAAGAGCAGACAGTCTAAGACCTTTGGAATGATAATTTGGACCTCATAGTTAGCACAGTTCATGGTCCCAAGTGTGCATCTATGTCCTGACCTAATTGATATATGCATAGAGTTGTTTCATGCGCCCTCAAGCACCATACAATAGGGTTCCTTTATGGTGCAAATTACACCCAAATCTATAAGAGACATGCTGGCCCTATATCACAATAGAACGACCACATTTCCCACTATTGCCAAAATGCAAAAGACATGGTCTAATGTCAAAAATCAGCTGAGATTTCTCAACTCTAAAATATAGTTAGACAAGCAGAACACCCAGATGCCCACATTACCTACATGAAGGGTACAATTCAACCAGGCTAGTCAAGAGGCACTGTCAATGATGGATTTTATTTTTGGGATGAAGGAAGACATTGCAGTCTATGACTGGCAAATTGCTATCCTCTTCAGGCTAAAGACTGTGGATAAGTCCTAGGAATACCGGCTAGACTTTTCAGAACAAGTTGCTTATTCCATGATCGAACAGCTTGTTAACTTCAAATCCAAAGGAGTTTTCAGGTATTCTGCTTATCTTTTTCATTTAATGTTATATTAGAATCATAGTATTTTTTCACAATACATGCAATTGAACATGTACAACCCAGATTTTGGGCAAAATAGAACTATTCCTGTGTCTGCATGGACACATGTGCTATCTGAGGCATCAGACCCTTATGAGTTTTCGGAACTCTTTGTTGCCCCTGCCTTTTGCCATTTGAGCCCTGAACCTATAGAAAATAGGTTAACACCAAGCATTAAAGGTTTCATGACTAATTGCCCAATCCCATGTGACTATTTCTTTGGGTCCCAAAATACTATCATTATGGTCCATGGTTTCAATGGGGAACCTATGCTGCTACCTAAAATTTTGACCCCTAGGGTAGTGTTTCTAGAAGTAACCTAACAAGTGTCTGTGGTTGATAATGAGTATGGCACCAAGAGGAAGAAGAAGAAAATGTATGATGACCCATGTATCAGATAGAACATGGCCCTGGAAGTCAGAGATGCTGAACATCTGTTGCTATGAAAGTTAGTTGTCTTGGGATTCTTCATTATTGAAGACAAATGGAGGTACGACCCAAACAGTTTTATAGCCTCTTGGGTTAGAAGCAACAAAGTTAGAGCTAAAATAGTACATGAGGGTCGGCCCTTTTGGGAGGATAGAAGAAACCCTAGGGAAGATAACCCTGACATATATGTGGAACTGGCAAATTTGCCTTATGAAGGACCTAGGCCATGGGAGACCTTCTATGTTAAATAGAAGGTTTTTGACCCTAAGGTTAGAATGGGAACTAGTTTGAAGAAAGCATTGAAAAACAAAGAATGGAAGCTAGAGAAAATTGAGGCCTATTGGAAGTATAGGTAGGAAATCTCAGAGATTACCCATTCATTCGAAAATGTTGATATTGATGAAAGATGGGAGTCTATCTAGGATGAGTGGCATCCTTCTCCAGTTTCTAGCCCTGATACAATCAGAATTGACAAAAAGGGTGAAGAGTCTAAAGAGGAGGCTAAGTCAACTCATACAGTGCAAGCAACAGGACAAGCCTCATCAACTGCCCCTGTATCTTCTTGGCCCCAATCTCTCAGTACTCTAGAGAAACAAAAGGGGGTGGTGTCATCACAACCTAGAGGGACTCCATTAGTTTCAGCTACTGGGGCTTCCAGTTTTGTATCATTACCACCATCAGTAGTGGTCAATGTTGTAGAGAAGGAATCAAAGGAGCAAGAAAAAGAAAGGCCAAGGAAGCATAGAAAACTAAACTTGCCACCAAAGTCAGATGAAGAAGCATAACCCCTACTCCAGCAAATACCAATCACATCTGCTGCTCACTAGGTAAGTGTTTCTTCTCCTTTTTCCTCTATGTCTCATTCTTCTACTATAGGGGTGGCAATCCCAACTGGCCAAACATTAGTATCCCCTACCACCTCTGTTGTGCCTATATCTACACTTGCCCCAATTGCTAGTCATAAGGCCATGTCATCATAGGCCACTTCATTACCATTCTTTTCCCCCTTTGTTCCAAAATGAGCCCCTCCCCAAAATACCCCTAGCCAACAATCATTGGCTATACCTTATGGTTTATCTCAGGGTCATCCCTTTACTGGGGGTTACATTGCCTCCCCTCCCACTTTCCAGGCTCAAGTAGATACTGCTAAAAAGGCTAGAGAAGCTAGAATGGATAAAAAGAGAAAGAAAGAAAATAAAAGCCTAGCGGTGCCACATATGAGGTCTCTCTTTGACCCAATTCAATAATAGTTGACTGTCACACATTTGTCCCCAAATGTGGTGAAGCCAAATGAGTAGATGCAGCCTCAGGACTTTGCAATGAATGCAGTAGCCATGGACATGTCACTATTCAGACCACAAGATAGGGTTGTGCTACTCAATGAAACCACTTTTTTTGTTGTAACAGACTACTTGAAAGTGTCCAGGAAGTTGTACAAGGTTGAAATTGACTTATCTCAAGAGAAGGCAAATAGTAGCAACCTTGCTACAAGGTTGAAATCTAGAGAAGAAGAAATTGAGAATCTAAATAAATAGTTGCAAAATACTATTTCCTATCAAATTCATTAGACAACTCAAGCCCAAAATGCTTCTCTAAAAATGGAGTTAGCATAGGAGAAAGCTGCAGTAACTATTTTAAGGTAAGAAAAGGCCACATTGGAGAAGAGATATCAAGAAAAATTGCAACAAGCTACACAGTTTCAGTAAAGGTTGCTAAGTGAGCAGAATGTTGCTGCTGCAATACAGGCTCAACTCCTAGCAAAGCAACAAATGACAAAACAACTAACACTTGAGTTAGCTAACAGGCCCCAAAATGCTGGAGTTCTGAATTTGGTTAAAGAGCTATATGTTTCAGTTTGGAAATGAATCTCTGAGGAGATTGTCCATCTAAATCCATCATTGACATTCCTGTTAAATGCACAGCAATTGTGTGAGAAAGTAGAAGCTTCAGTTTAGGCCACTCTATCTACTATTTCCTTGAGAGTATCTGACTCTAAACTGTTGCTAAAGAAGCTATATGACACAATAGGTGAAATATTGTCAACAACAGGGATCAGTGATAGAATGATACCTGCAAAAAGGGTAAATGAAGTTCTTAGTTGCAATTCAACTGCCACAAACTGCCAAGAGCTCCTGGATATTGTCAAGGAAGGAGTCAAAGATATGAAGAGACACATTGAGGATTTGGTGTAGCTGGGTCTTCCATCACCATTTCCAGATAACAATACTGTATTGATGATTGATGAAATTAAGACCCTACTATTAACAAAGAAAAATGATCAATCAGTTTTTCAAGGTTTGAGTGATTCCTCATCAGTACAGGAAGTGGAAGCTGTCTTGATTCCTATAACCCAATTGGAGTTTAAATTAAAGGGTGCAGTTCAAATTTTGTAGACTTTCTCTCACAAGGATATTATAAATCTTGATTTTTCCTTCCAAGATTTACAGAATAAGTAGGGACTCTCTGATTCCGAATGGTCTATTTACCAGACAGCTTTGCAGAATCTGTGACCCTACGTTGTATTTTAAATACACATTTTTTGCCATTTTTGGGTTCTTTTTGAGCAGGCTCAAAAGTCCTAGGGGTCGCCAAGAATTGTAGAGTATAAAACTCTACATTTTGTTTCAGAAGCAGCGCATCTGCAGGGAACAATTTTGTGTCTGAGAATGTGTTTGAATTACAGTCTGTGTCTGTTAATGTTTCTTAGAGTGGCCGCAAGGGTTTCATTTTGATAGAGCCGTGGAACCCGCCAAGTGTTGAGCCTTAGTTCAACCCGCATTTTGTTTCTAAGTTATAACTTTAACACGGAGTGTGCCACGTAGTAGAAGATGTTTCTTTGTGTTTTAAGTTACTAGCTGCCGAAGGCGCCACGTGTCATTAGTGGAGGCACTCCCTAAATGTTTCAGCATGAGTGCGGACGAAGCCATGTGTTTTTTGTAATAGCAACAGAACATGCCAAGTGTCAGCTTCTACGTTATAGTTTCTATTTTCTTTGATGCTAAGTAAAGATGGAGGTGGGTCTTGGTATAGAATCTTAAGAGCAACGGAATGTGCCACGTGGTGGATGCGGCGCCCAAGTAAGAGCTTTCTAGCTTTTCCTCCAATGATAATAAATGTTTCTCAAAGCATGCGGAGCCCAACATGTGTCAACTTCCGTGTGAGTCTCAAAGGGTTTCAAATGTTTCAAGAAGTAACATGGAAAGCGCCACATCTCAGCTGTTGTGAGCGTGGAAGGCACCATCTGTCCCTGTTTCTTTCCTTTGAAAGTTACTCAATGGAGGGTTGTGGGTCCCATTTCTTATATGTCTTAAAGTTCTAGTTGCTGTGGATCATGACAGATGTCACCTACGGAATCCTCCTGAATACAAAGACACAGTAAAGTATCAAAGTAGCGGATAGAACCACGTATATGTTTCTAAGTGCTGTGGAAGCTTCCAAGTGTCGCTTTCCTGTTTCTTTCTGAGGAACGAAGGAGTTTCAAACCTTGACACAGACGCTGCCATCTATCAGGAAGTCTTTTGTTTCTAAGGAGCGCGGAGGTCACCAAGTGTCTATTCCTGAGTTAGTAAAGGTATGCCACATATGTTTTGTCATAGCCAATGGGCTTGCAGAAGGAGTAACTGATGTAGATTCAAAGATCCTTAACTAATAGAGGACTCCCAGTTACCTCCAGTTCAGTTGAGCCGTTGGGATTCGACTATTGCAGAAGATCTAGAGTTGATCCCTTGCTATAAATATGTAACTTTTGTAATAGTTAAGAAGCTCCTTTCGAAGTTGGAATTCTAGTTTCCAGAGATAGTTTTCTATCAGAGTTTTAAGAGAGAAGTTTGAGACTTTTGCTATGACCAGTGAATATCATTTGCCTTTATTTTGTTATTCTTGATTCAGAAGGTTAATGTAACTGTGCATGTATCTATGCCTCTTATGTTGCTGAAAAATTAATGAGAAACACTGAGTTCTATGCCTTGGTTGATATTTCTGTGTCATTGCAAAATTGTCTGATTGTAGGCCTTTGATTCTATTCATTTTATCTATTTATGTTAATCATGCAGTATCTTCTCTTTAATGTGACTGAATCTTGAGGGTAGTTCATTGTGCTTGGTTGAGAGAAACACTTTATTTCAGGTGCATCTCCATAGATAGATTTGCTTTTCATTGTATTTGTAATCCTGTTTATTCCTCCCATTTTCCTCAAAACGCATTTAAGATAGAGAAGAGCCAGCTTCTTTAAAATCTGGAGGTTGTTTCAGGTAGCAAATCTGACATTCCTAAAACTTCCCATGTTGGTGTTGGAACCTGCACAATTTTACACATCAACAGTGACAACTTATGAAAAGAGAAACACTAAGGTAGCGTCAAATTCTAACCCCTGCATAGCTTCAGATTTCCCAGAAAGCTCTCCTTGTAAGTCGGATTGTCTAGAGCGTCAGGAATGCGTCCAGACAAGTGATTGTTGGATAGAATGAAAACATTCAGTGTCAGGCATCCTAATTGGGAAGGAATTCCACCAGAAAACAAATTGTTTGAGAGATCAAGAATGTCCATGTCACTCAAAGCTGGAGGAATTTCGCCCATAAGTTTATTGCAACTCAAATTGAGCTGATGGAGTTTCTTTAGCGACATTATTTCCTTGGGAATTTCTCCTGAGAGGAAATTATGGTCCAGCAGGAGAATACTGATCAAACTTAAACCTGCGAGCTCATATGGAATGCGCCCTAACAACTGGTTGTTGCTGGCTTCAAAAACTTCATGATTTGTCAGCTGTTCAACTTGTGGAGGGATACTTCCTTCAAACTAGTTGTTGCTTATGTTCAACCGACTCAGATTATTTGCTTCACCGACTGAAGCTGAAATCTAGCTTTCAAACTTATTGTTGTTAAACAACAACTGTATGAGATTGGAAGAACCCCATAGCCTAGGAGGAATCTCACTGCTGAGCTGGTTGTTGTCGATGTGCAGATATTGTAGAGATTTGCAGTCTTCAAAGGACGAAGCAGACTACCATTGAAATTATTTGAAGAGCCAGCAAAACTATAGAGCGCTCCTCCTTGACACAGATTCTTTGGCAAAGGGCCTTCCAATATGTTTCCCACTAGATCAACGACAATGAGATTAGAGTAAGTACCCAAACTCTAGGGCAACCATCCATTGATCTTGTTGCAGAACAGCTTCAAGTAACTCAAGTACCGTAGCTTGCCGAGCTCCATAGGAATCTCTGCGGTAAGTCGATTGTAGAATAATTGCAGAGAATTCAAATTTGTGAGATTAGCGATTTCATCTGATTGTTGCTAAAATCCAAATTAGATAAGCTACTCAGTTGGCCAATGTTGGCTAGAATTTGTCTAGATAAATTGTTGTTCCATAGATACAGTGCTCTCAAATTTGGGAGAGCTGTGATATATTGCTAGAGTCATTTGTTTGCAAGGGTGGTATATTGCTAGAGTGATTTTTTTTTGTAGGGTTGCTATATCACTAGAGTGATTTTTGTTTGCAGGGCTATTATATTGCTAGAAATGCAAGTTGGAACGAGCTAGAGGTATTATTGGTAGTGCTCTCATGGCCAAGTATAAGCAAAAAGATTCAATCTCATATGAGCAAGCTAGAGGGAAGAAAGAATGTGATCAATCCATGAAAGAGGAATATGATAGAAGAATGCTTGGCATGCTAGAGGTGAACATTAAGGGGGGATAGTAGTATAATGTTCCCCTCTCGTTTATATTTCCCCTCTCCTTTATATTATCTTTGTATTATTCTAGCCAATCTTAAGGGGAGATGTTAAGGATTAAGATTGTCTAGAAAATGATAGAATGCTTCTAGAGTTTTTTTATAAGTGAGAACATTTCTGAAGCTGTTCTAGAAAAGAACATTCTAAGAGCTATTTTAGAATTATCTAGAAAACTAGAAGCTTCCAGGCTTCAAGTTTTTGTAATTATATATATGATTGTACAAAGCTATTGTAAATGGCATTTTGGATGAAATATAATTCAAGTTAGATAAATGTTTTTCTAAGTTTATTAACTCTGTTTTACCCTATTTTTATTTGTTGTTATTTTGTTTATTGGGCCTATTCTTTCAATTAAACTAGTAGTAATATCACCTAAGAGACTATTCTGCGACAAATCCAACTCCTCCAGCCACGTTAAATTGCCCAAGAAACTCGGGATTTCGCCCACAACACTACAGTTATATAACAATAACTGCTGCAGCTACTTTAAAGTGCCAACCTCTCTGGGTACCACACTAGGACGTAGAGGATTATTGCCAATTGTGAAGTTCTTTAGAGACTTCAAATTCCAGACAAAATTAGGAAATGTCCCACTCAAACTATTTTGGTGGAAGAAGAGAGCTTCGAGCTTTGGTAGCATTCTGAAGGCTGGAGGAATGGAGCCACTGAAACTATTATTTGCCAAGTTCAACACTCTCAATTCAGTCAATTCAGAGATACGAGTAGGTAGCATTCTAGTGAAGTGGTTACTCGACAAATCGAGCTCCCACAAATGCCTACAAAGAAAGAGGGCATGGGGGAAGGGACCGGTGAAAGCATTGGTGTGTAGAATCAACACCTTGAGACTAGGAAGGTGGCATACATCAGATGTCAAGTTGCCAGAAATGGAGGCACCCGTGAGATCAATAGCAGTAACGGTGTTGAATTTATCACAAGAGATTCCATTCCAAGCGCATGGATGTTGGTGAGACTCATTCCAGTTGCTCAAAGCACTACCTGCATCCTTCCAATCTTCCTTTTTTATTTTTAGCAGAGTTACTCCATCTTGGGAGTGGGAAGTGCAGTGGAGAAGCAAAAGCAAAAAGGTGAGCATGCGTGAAATGAAAGTGAGAGCGAGGCAGAGCGTGATTGTTGCCATATGTTTTGGCAAAAAGAAAAGCTCGGTTTGCAAAAATGTGGAAAAAATTCCTTTGATTTAAAGACATTCTTTAAAATGCTCAAGTTCTTTGCAGAAATGTATGAAAAGCTCTTTTAGATTGTCTTTCTTTCTTACTTCCACCAAAATCAGAAAGAGAGCAGAAATTTTCAGGCTACCTACATCGAAAACGACTAGAGTGTCTTTCTTTCTTACTTCCACTGAAATCAGAAAGAGAGTAGAAATTTTTGGGCTGCCTAGATCGAAAACGACTATCATTGGTCACTGATGAGTACACAAACAAAGAACCAAGAAAATTCTCTCCGATTTTCCTAGTGATGTGTAGTGCAAAAAAGAAGTTAATAAATATGGTCAAATGTGCATCGAGGAATGGCCCGCGTAGTCAAACTCACATTCTGGCCACTAAAACTTTTAGCTTCATCCAAAAAATATGACAAGTGAGTCTACATTGCAATGAGTTCATCTTGTACAATATTTCAAAATTTCTACACTGCCATGAAAAAGCTGCTAGATTCCATCGTCACCTATGGATGTAAGGACAAAATACAGCACCTTAACTTTCACTCTGCTCTATGTTCTCTATTTTAAACTAAAGTGTTCTTTTAAATTTATAATCTAAATTAAAGGGTAAGAATATTTTAAATATATTTTGGATTGTAAATTAAAGGATAAGAATATTTTAAATGTATTTTAGATTGTAAATTAAAGAATAAGAGAGAAGTGATAGAGGTAATTTTGTTGTTTATTTTAGATATGGAAGATGAATTTGGACTATGACTTCCGTTTTTGCTCTCAAATCCTATATCAAATGGACTAATCCATGTGCATGCTATTTGGTTTAATGTAATGGTGTTCATTCAGCCACAATCATATTCCTATGTTGTTCTAGCATCATGTATGGGTACGATGACATTCTCTATGATCCTGCAACTTCCACCTAGAATGGAAATTTGATACCTAAGATAGGGTGGTGCCATAGACACCTTTTGGGGGGTGTGTCTTGAGGAGATGAAACATCAAAACTTCTTTGATGACATTCAAACCCTATAAAGATTTAACAAAACCAAAGAAGGGATGTTTTGGGAAATGTGTATAAGTGTGAATTCTAGGTGAAAGGGACATGCATATGAAAAAAGTATAGCAATGCCCTATTATAGAGCTTCTAAATGCTTATTACTACTTATTTATACTAATTATTGCTTGTTATGAGTGTGATATTAACTATTGTGTGTGTTGAAGTGTCACCTTCGTATTCATCCAATTACTACTTTATTTAATAAGCATTATATGTCTGTTTATGACATAGGATTAGTGACCCTTCGGGTCATAATTATCTCCATCACAACATTCCTAGAATGACCTCATCAAATATCAATCCATACTAGGCCTGTAGATTGGCCAATTGCCCTCTGTAAAGTTCTACTTCCATGCAAATAGAACCACCCTCGAGTCTCACCTCCACTCGAATGGCTTTTGCCATGAGAGCGAGAGTGACTTGGAGGTCTCACGTAGTAAGGAGATGGGTTCATGTGTGATATCAAAGCTGACTAATTCACGTTGTGCTTGAGTCACATTTCAGAGAACACCTATTTTGGTGAACTTGAGGTGAAGAGCAAAACCTCCTGGTTAAACTTTTTGTATTTTCATTGCTTTGATCCCACTTCCATCATCATTTTCGCATCCAATGAACAATGTGAAGAACAAATCCTTTTGGGATGGCTTCTTTCACATTTTTGCACATTTCATGATGTTTCATGCAAAAAGTCCAGGGGAATGTCCCCTCGAGTGAAATTAAAAATTTAGAAGGGGATGCAACGAGATCCCCACAACTTTGACCAAATCAAAACATAACATGTGAACTTTCAATTTGAGATCCATCAACATGATCAACCCATAACAAGCCATAGAAAAATGGATACCCAAATGGACAATGAAGTGTTCTATCAAAAGAAGAACTTACAAGAAGCTCAGGAGGTACAAAAATCACCCAACATAGTACATCAAGATAAAAGGTCCACGACATGTCAAGTGTCAACAGAAAGAACAAACATGGTCACTCAAACCCCAAATAAAAACAATCCAACACAAGTTGGCAAAACTCAAAGAATGAACAAAGCCTCACCCATAGACCTTATAGCAACATTGGTCCAATGAATCAAGACCCTTGAGGCTAGGAGTGTTGAACAATATTTCCAAAATAAAATTGAGGAAAAAGCTAAGGCACATGGAAATCCTTTCATTGACAAGATCAAATCAAACTAGGGAGAAACACAAAATCTCCCTCATCTAAACTTCCATTCTTATGACACACATAATGAAGCATTCATGCCTCCCTTACCCTCATCATCAAACACAACAAGTTTCAATCAAATAGGTGGGATTCCTATAATGCAAAATCAACCACAAATGATCCCACCTAATTTTCAAAACATAAACATGACATCATCTGGTCATCCAACTTTTTTAGGATATCAACAATCTAGCATGCCCTTTCAACAAGCTCCACCTTAAGGGCTAATTTGTTTGGAGGAACAATACCCTCTACACATAAACCCCTCTTAGGAACATACCTCAAGTGTTTAAAGGAGACTCTTGACTACAACATTCGTCAGGTCATACTACCACATCCTCTCCTCGAGCTTCCAAAATTTAAAGGAGAGGGTGATCCCAACTCTCATATCAAGGCTTACATCATGGAAATGCAAGAGCTCCTTCCTTGGGATGGAGTGGTAGAAAAAAAAATTCTAAAGACTTTGGAGGGTATTTCTCTAGATTGGTACTATCAACTTCTAGAATCATCAATCCACTCTTATAGACAACTCATTGATCAATTTGTGACTGCCTTCAACATAAACAAATTGGTCAAGATAGGAATGCGAGAATTTCTAACACTCAAATAAGAAGCCAATGAATTGGTTGCACACTATATCACACAATGGAGGAAAGTTCTCTATTCTTCAATAAGCTCATTGAACATGGATCATAGGGAACTTTGTGATCTCTTCTTACATGCTCCCAACAATGACATATGAGAACAAGTCCAAAAAATCCCTTATAAATGTTATGGAGTAAAAAGTAGACACATGCCTTTTTACCTCCTAGTTTAGCTCCTAGGTCTTATTTGCTTCATTATACATTCTAATTGATCATCCTGAAGGAAATTACTTGACACCCATGACATTTGGGACCCTTGGGACCTCCTTTAGATTAACCCTGACCTAATTTGGGCCCCTGGACTTGGGTGCCAACCGCCCAAGTCTCCCCTGATTGGTCAGGGCTAACTAATGGCATGTTGGCTTAAGCCCTTCCAAAATGTTTCTCCCTATCAGATTTTTTGATTTAAATTCATAAATATAAGTGGGAAAGCATATATATAAGTGAGTTTATGACTTCATTTTAAACCTATATGGATAAAGTGAACTTACGATATTGGAGCAAAGAGCATTCAAGGCATTCATTGTGTTATTATTGCAGATTTGTGTTTGTATTTGTGTGTTTGTTGCAGATATGGAATTGAATCATCCATCTCCTTATGAGTTGAAGAGATTTCATCCTCCTATGGACTTCACCTCTGAGGTGACTTAATTTCTATTTGAATCATTTAAATCATTTCATCATTTGGATTAACTTTAGCCTCTGCCCTACAAGGACATGCTCTCTCATTAACAACAGTGGTGGGAAAGATTGAATGCTGACTTAGGATTTGATTGAGGCAAATCTCTAAACACTACAACTCTCAAACCCCTCTCTTTTCATCTTGTGTTCAAGTTATAGGCACAAGTTTTAGGAAAAGTGGAGCTATAGGAAGGCAGTACAGGAATTAGAGATTTGGGATCTGGAAACAATTCTAGAATATCTCTCCAAAAAGACTTGGGCGGTTGGCACCCTAGTCCATAGGGCTTAAAGCTTTTGAATCTATTTTCTAAGAAAAATTTGTAGCATCTTCTCAGTTTTGACCTCTGGCAAAATCTCACTTCTAGACTCGGGTGGTTGCCGAATTTGTCCTCTAACACCTATGCTTTCGAGAGACAGGTTCTGACATCTTACTGATCCTATCTGTACTTTTGGTTTCCATATTTCTGTTTTTGATCATCTGTTTCAAGCTTATTATCTCATAACTAGGGTTTCATTCATACTTAGCCCAGGGTTGGATAAAAATCTTGGTTGAATCTCATCTTTCCTTGACAAACAAGAGCACCAAATCTACAGCTGAGTCTAGGGATTTTTTTAGTGGTGAATCTTCACCAATTGGTGAATAGTTCATTTCTGCAAATGAGGAATTGACGAATACATTACCACCGGTGGGGGGTCAATTCACCCAGTTTTTGTGGATTTTTGGTCAAATGTGTTTCAATTCACCACCCTATTAATTTTTGAGTCATTTATAGTTAGTATTTTCACCACGGCATAATACACGGTTCTAATGGTGATTCACCTAGAATTTCGGAGGCATGTTTTAATTCACCCACTTATTCACCAATATCATTAAACAGTTGACACGCATGAAGACCCAATTCACCAATATCATTATATGGTTGACATGCACGAGGACCAATTTTGCTAGTATAATTAAATGATTCACATGTATAAGGACAACTTCACCAATACCATTATAACTCCATGCTAATTGTAGGGCCATATTCACCTAGAAAATTACTATATATGTGTTTGATGGAGGTCCATTTTGCCTAACATTTATAAGTGTCCTATTAATAGTATGTGGGAATCGCCATATTATTATAATACCATTTGAAAATCCTACGTTATTTGCCAAATATGCATTGATATAAATGCATTTGAAACACTAATTAATCCTTTAAGTTTACACATTTTGTTCATCTCAGCTCTCGAATCCTCAATTCATTTCAGATCATAGAGAAGTTACAGCTACAGGCATTGGCGAGTCACTGAAAGGTAAGTGATCATTTCTTTACAAGTTTACTGTGTAATAATGTAGTTGATTATTTATGTCTTTGTTATAGATGATATTAATTGAGTAGGAATTAGGACTAGGGAGATATCTTAGTCTAAGACCCAGGGATCTATATTCTATCATCTATGATTGCATCTTGAATAAAATGACATTATTTCTATAGCTTTTAATTCATGAGAGATGTTGAGAAAGAAGAAGTTGTCTAAGGGTGGTGAAGGGACTCAAGGGAGGTCAACGCCATCAAAACAGAGAAACAATAACATAAAGTCGTACTTTGGCAATGTTGGTGGTCCATTGGATGTAGCTACAACATCATAACCTGTACCATCTATTGACTTACATCACAATGACACGGATGATATTCTAGGGAATACCCAATGTAGCAGGAATGATGACAATGACACAGATGATATTCTAAGGAATACCCAATGTACCAAGAATGATGAGAATGCCACAGATGATGTTCCAAGGAATACCCAATGTATTGAGAATGATGAGAATGCTACAGATGATGTTCCAAGAATACCCAATGTATCGGGAATGATGAGAATGCCACAAATGATGTTTGAGGGAATATCCAAGGTAGTCAGAATGATAACAATTTCACAAATTATGTTCCAAGAACAAATGATAATGAAGCTAATGAAGTTATAGAAATCAATGAAGATAAAGATCCTGCAAGTGCACACAAGGAGAAAAGAAAATCCAAATCAAAAAAGGGGTGCGAGTGGGAAATGTCAAGGAGTTTTCAGATTGATTGCGTGTCAAAATTTCCATTCATTGAACTGGTGGAGAATAAAAACAAAGATGAACCTCCCATAGAATGCAAGTGTAAGATTTGCAGTTGGAAATATAATAGGAAGAAGTGGTTGCAATTAAAACTTGACACCATAGAAAAACATATCGGTAAAGTTTATGAAAAACAAATCATAGATGGACAAGAAAAATCAATGATAAGCTAGAAAATGAAGGAAGAATGTCTTCATGTAAAGAATGCCCTCGAATATGAAGCACATTTGCAAAGCAAGACAAAGATCCATGCAGGTGGAGGTTCAATTGAAGCTCAATTTGGAAAGATGATGGGAGAATTACAAATGGCAAAAACTATTCAGTTGGGTGTTGTTTTTCATATTTTGAGCAGAGGGCGTCCTATGATAGACTATCCTGAATATAATAGTTCATTATCTTTTTATGGGCGTTCCTAATTTTCCCAACACACACTGGTCAATAAACAATGGATGGGAATGGGAAAGTTCTCTTGCTAAGGTGGAAAAATGTGATTTATAGGAAAAAATAAAAGAGTCAACTTTTATTGTATTATCTCTAGATGAAGTTATAGCAATAGATAATACTTCTTGGGTATGTATGCATGTGTATACTGTGGCAAATCATGTCCACCAACCTCATCTACTCTTTGTTTATAAAATGAAGGAGAATGCAACATCACAAAATCTATTTGAGATAGTTAAGAAATCTTTGAATGAAATTAGATATATGGATAACTGCACAATTGCTAGAAAGTTGGTGTGTGTAGGGACAAATGGAGCTTTAGTAATGCAAGGTCATAGGAATGGTCTATGTGTGAAGCTACAAAATTCTATTTCACCATGTACATGATTGGAATTCACTACATAGCCCACAGAATGAATTTAGCATTTAAAATTGTGAGCAAGTTTTGTGCAGTATCAAAACTTGAAGATCTAGTCTGCAAGCTCTACTCATACTTCTGCCGAAGTCCCAAAAGGTTTTTGAAATTTCAACATTTTACTGAGGGAATAACTATAGGAAACAAGCTTCTTAAGGATGTTGATACTAGATGGATCTCCTTGATTGAACCAGCTAAAAGAGTTTTTGCAGAATATCAAATCCTTGATTGGTTTAATGTATGAACATTGCTTCACAGTTGACAGGGCTCCTGACCTCTTACATAAGTTAAGTGACATAGAGACACTCCTCATTTTAGTTGGTATTCTTCCCATGCTAGAGGAAATGAACATGCTTATGAAAAAAGCCCAAGAAAGGACTATGTATATTTCTAAATATACTAGACTACGTAGAATGATATGCATGACCCTCGATAATCTATATCTATCAAGCCAGTCCTTCATAAGTCCAAACTTTAGCAGCTGGCATTTGATAACAAATGTGACCAATAATGCTAATATTTTACTGTTTAATGATAGTGGGGAGTTCTGTGTCTCTATAAAGGGATTTGAGATACCAATGTACTATTTAAACAAGGTCAAGTGCACTATTAGAGAAGAACCTATTTCAAGGGAAGCTTTGACAAGATTGTTGATTCTATAAGTACTACTTTAAAGAATATTGCAAAATATCTTTCCTCGGAGATTAGAGATTGATTCCCTTGTGATGAACTGCTTGAAGCCATGTCTATAGTGTATCCTCAATATTGGGTCAACTGTGAGCCAACTGATTTTCACAACAAGATAAAGACCTTAACAAATCATTTTTGCAAAAGTATAGAATTCAATGGACAAGTAATAGAAGAAATTTTAAATCAAACTAAGCTCAGTGATCAATCAGGTTGATTTGCAATTTCAATAAGGGAACAATTTAAACTCATGGAGGCTCCCCACCAACATGGATTGATAATAAAGCTTTGGGCAACCTTAAGTCAAAGAGAAATATTGCGTGATGCATTATCAAAATTTTTCAAACTTGTTGATTTATCTCAAACCATGATATTGGGGTCAGTGGATGATGAGAGAGTTTTCAGTGCATTGGGGTTCTTAAAATCAAAGATGAGAAATAAAATTGACAAGAATTTGGAAAATTGCTTGAGAATGTATACAACTAGACATGATATCCAGAGTTTTCCTTTTGATAGGGAACTCGCAATCTGGAGGTCCTCATGTGAAAGAAGAGGGTTGTGGAACACTTCAAACAATAATAGCATACAGGACAGTGACACGATGAATACTAGTGCCACATGTAGTGGTAGTGGTGATGATGAAACACTCTTAAGTGGAGATATGGAGATAGAAGAAACTAAAGAACATGATCAGGATGATTCTGGATATCATGATCAGAGGGAGGATCGGGAGAATCTAATGACGAGATGATTTGGCAATTTGAAGGGAATTAGAAGCTACTAGGTATTTATACTATATTACATGTTCCAAACTCTAAAATGTTGTTGATGGCATTTTATTTCAATTTGTCTATCTGTGATGTACATTTTTTATTTTTGATCAAAAAAATTAATATTTTCATTTATTATTGTGTGATTCTGATAATTTTTACAAGCATTCAACTAAATGTGAAGTAATTTTTCTTCTCTATAACCAAAGTAGTGTTTCATTTGTTTTCCTTTATTGCATTGCGATGGTTTTTTTAAATTCCCAGACTCCAGTTCTTATAAACTATAGAATAATGTATTGCATTACCATACTTTGATCAGTTCCTAAACCAACTCTACTTAAGAATCCTTGTAATCACTCAGAACACTCAATATCTTCTTAAAGAATTAAATTTACTATGAGTAAAACCAATAAGATAAATATTCAAGCACTAAATTTAGGTTCCTCGGTCATAGTGTTTTATCAATTTTAAAATAGCAGACCTCAGAAAATTGTGCCATGATGTCTAGTAGAACATCTTGGTGGTGCTTCCTTAGGTTTTAGGGCTTCTAGTTCGCTTGGTTTCATATATTTGAATCCCTAATTTATTCTCAGTGTTTATACTTTGTGCTTCCTACACTTTTTCTTCTTTCCCTCTGTTGACTGTCTGTCGAAGGCTACCGGTTGCTTAAGTCACAACTTAATGTCTTCACACCAGTGAGTTGACTGGGCCCTAATCCTAACCTTATGTATTGTCACCCGTAAAAAACAAAGCCTTAAGTCTTAGGTTAAAGCTTAATAAAGCGTATTTCACAGCTTCGCAGTGCCTTTTTCATGATGTCACATCCCCCGCGATGATGCAAAATGACTGCCATTTGTCAACCGATATGATAGTGGTCCATAGAAGAACTTTTGATCCAATGGCTATGCTCCATTGGAGAGGTATCTCTCTGAGGGGAATATTCGCTGCGCTGTCGCGAGATGGCGACACGTAGCACTCCTCTATTAAAGAATTGAAAAGTAAGTGGAAGGTGGGCACATGGGGGCTTAATCACACTGTCGCATGGTAGGTAAGTGGTGGGCCATTTCCAGATGTGAAGTGCGAGGCACCATGCGTCTGGTCTAGACAAAAAGGTGATGTGATCTATGAAGAGGGTATAGCTGATCTGACCTATTATGAGTGGTCAATGACTTTTCAAAGGTGGTGACGAAGATTTTCAAATCTAGTCACATGATCTTAGTTGTCGATTGCTGAACGTAAGGAAAGGATCAATGGCCCCATTTAAAATTTCCTATGAATGAGGATTTTCAACTGTCTATGGCACGAACTGAGTAATGGCCGTCATTGTCACCATTAATACTGCAAATGGCAAGAAATCTAGCATAATAAGGGCATAATTTAGGGCATTATCTGTCATTTTCAAGAACACAATTGTATTCCTAGTGAAAGGGGCTTCAAAATGAACAAGATGATGTGATTCCAAGCCTCTGTTAGCATTAAAAACTAGTAAGTGGCTTCTATTCCTCTGTGTCTCATCAATTTAGCTATCTATTGATTTCAAAGTGTTAAGAAGTAATTTATAGTTGTAGAAGCCCTAGGTTAGTTGCATAAACATAGTTTAGAAGGATGAGTCAGTCTAGTCAACCTTCCACCTCAAAACGTAGTCTAGATGAAGACCTCATGATCCAATGTCCCAAGTCATTAAGGAAAACTACAACAAGGCTAGGAGAAGTAGGAAAAAATGATAAAATCTATGCCCTATGTGTGAACTGTAGAGATTCTAGGATACTTGTATCAGCGTGGAGCCTATTTGAGCATTGGCATAAGAGAGAAGATTATAGAGCCACTATTTGCCATGCTTAGAAGCTTGATTTGGCCAAGTTGATTTGCTCCAATTTCTTTGTCAATCCAGACCTAGTCAGAGCAATTACAAGTAGATATGACCCCAAAACTAGATCTATTTTGTTTGGAAATGGTCCTATCATAATTAGATTCACAAAAGCTTATATTTCAACTATGTTTAATTTATACCCTACTACCAGTATGCCTTCAGAGAAAAGTATACGATTGTCAGATATGCTTATAGATCATTCAATCTAGCCACGCATAGACCAAGGGGAGTTGATGGAGGCCTAGTAAAAATTTATGATAGAGAAGAGGAGACCTTACATTGTAAATTGTTCATGGAATATTTTGTCGAAACTTACCATAGTTTATGCCATATGCTTAGAAGGGATACAACTCACAAAGTTCTAGTATCCTTGATGATGATGGAAGTTTGCATTCAAGATCTTGGAACCAGACATCCATATGACTATGTGGGTTACTTGGCTGATAAAATGTACAAGCAGATGGTGACAATAAAAAACAACCTATATACTGTAGGTCCCCATGTGCAATTCACATGGTATTCTTTGATGTGCCGCATGATCCTATTCTCTCTATCAAGCCATTGGCATAAAGATTTACATGTGAGGATGACAGATGAACAAGGCAACATGATGCCAGTGCAAATGTGTACTTTGCATGCTTGACATGCATTTTAAGGATGCTAGTTATGTTGTTTTTGAGGAGCATTTTGTAAGGAAGGTCTTATGTTTCTTGGGACCTGAGGGGGACATAATACCTAAAGAAGTTAAGGATTTCTTGAGACCTTTGGAAAGAGCCCCACACTTGAACATAAAGCACAATTAGGGAGATTGGTTTCTACATGCAAATACTACTTGCATCAGGATTTATGGGTGTGAGACTCCACCTTACACTCTACCTAAGTTTGTGCCCAAGAGGCTTGCCTTCATGAAAATCATAAGGCAATTAAATGAAGTTGACAAGGAGCATTTTAGAAAGCACAAGAAGGGGTCACTCATCCCTATTTCATTGAAGCTCAGTGATTTTATAACAATTGATAAGAATGGATTAGATCAGATTGGCTCCATGCTTCAGTGTTACAGGATGGATACGAATCAAGTGAGAGCATTCGACCCTGAGGGTTTTATTCACAAAATAAGGTTGAAGGTCATTTGGCCTGGTTACCCCCACCGAGTCATCTTGGATGAAGATATAGTAAGAAACTTACAGTCAATGCAAGAGATATATCTTTTGAGAAATAAATGGAATGTAGTGATGGAGGGAGAGAGGATGAAGAAAAATGCCAATGCTGCATACCTTGGGGCTTTTGCTGAAGTTCAAGATCCCATAAGGAGAATTGAGATGATCTTTGCCAAGGCAAATGAACTGATAGCTAGTGTACCTGCAAGTGAGGAGAGGCCATCTTACCAACCAAGCAGTTCTAGGGGTAAGTATGTAAGAGAAGAAGAATCCCCTGATTCCCCTGCTCCAAAGAGAGCAAAAATCATTGACCTTGAGGTAGAGGTGGAGATAAAAGTTGTGGAACAGATGGAAGAAGCATCAAATGAACAAATTCAGGAGCCTCTTCATCAAGACAGGTCCCCATTAAGGATAAGGCCATACTCTTCACTAGATAATAGGTTGACAAGGTCAACAATTAACAATGAAGTTGATACAGAAGATATGAGAGTACTGACATGTAACCAATTTCTTGCAAATGATGCATTTGTCAGCACACCTGAATTCAGGTCATTCATGCTGAGGACAAAGAATGAAGAATTTCAAAGGAGAATTGAGGAAGCAAAGAGTGGTGCTAACCCCTCTGAGTATGATACTATTACTCAAAGGGTTTTGAGTGAGGTTAATAAGGATATCAATGCAATAACCCCAGAGGAGGGTAGGGCTCTTGTAGCCAGAAGAAACATCCTACTTCTACCACATTGGACTCTATTAGATGTAATTACATTTGATACCATAACAAGGGATGACTCTGATATGACAGAGGAATACGTTAGAAAATCTTTGCAGGGTGTTGCATCCCAAGGTTTAAAACCTTGGCAATTTGGGCATAGGCCCCCAGTGATAAGAAACTAAAAGTTGGTTTGGAGGAACTGATTGGCAATGTCATAATTAGAAGGATGTCAGACACCCCTGCCCCTCAAGCTGCTAGTCTAAATGTGCAAACTGTATAGTTTGCTGAGACAACGACAATTAAACTACAGAAAGACTATAATGAATTGTTGGAGAAATGTGAAGTGTCCATGGCCAAGTTGAGAAAATATGAAGGGAAACCATAGTTAGAGCCTAGTTCATCTTAGAGTCCCCCTATCATTCAGACTATAGAGTCACTTCCAATTGACACACAACCTCTCCTTTCAGAAATCAGAGAATTGAAGGAGGATAACAAAAAATTGAAAGAAGAAAAGGAGAACAAAGTAAAGGACATGGTCACCAATTTGATCAAAAACATAGTGACCAAAATCTTAGCCAGAGTGGAGGAGACCTAGAGGACTTACTCACAATTAAGGATAGCCTATGAGAAGCATGAATTTGATAAGCAGAGACTATCAAGTGTGAAAGCTAAGTGGCTACCAAGAACTTTAGTGGTCAAAGATTTTCTTAGGTGTTGTAGATTTGATGCAAATGCACCTCCTGAGCTGAAATTAGTGTCAGATATACTAAAACATTTTGAGGATGTGGCCAACTTTCAATTGAAATTGGATACAGTTTTGAGGGAAAAGATGTAGGCAATAGAAAAGATGGACACTAAATGGTTGCCACATATTTTGGAGGCTGATGGGAAGGATAAGGACTTGGACAAGTGGAAGAGAGAAATAATAGATAATGGTCATCAATTAATTCCCACTTGTTGTGATGAAGGTGATCCAACCATGTAGGTGCTGAGTTTATCACTTGACAAGCTGCATGTGGTTGAAATAACTTTTGAGATATTCTGCAAGAATGTAAAGTCTATTTTGGATGCCAAGTATGTCAGTCATAATGGCAAGATCGCAGAGGTTATCTCATTCCCCTGGCCACTTGAAAAAACATACAGTGAAAGGAAGGACAAGTATAGGTCGCAAGATTGAATAGGCCAACCACCTTTTCCCTAGCATTAACGAGGTAGATCTTTAGGTGGCTACAAATCTCCCAAAGTCCATCTCTCCTTCTCTTTTCTTCTCTTAAATGAAATTAATGTTTTCAATGCCATGTTGGCAATGCATTGTATCCAGAATCTATTTGAAATGATAATGTACTCAATGTTGAGTACACGTTCTTGGTCTATAAAAAAACTGTGTTACTCATTCTTGTGTGGTTAGAAGATTTTGGAAATTTTAAGAAGTAAATAAGATACAAGTACTACTTTCTAATGTTGAAAGATTGGGGAAGTTTTGAACAATGAAATATAATACAATTCTGATAGGTTGCCCATATTTCTGGAGTTGTAAGTTTCAGTTTCTTGCATGTTGCATAATTTTCATGATCATTTTATTAGTTCCAGATTGAAATATATGAATAATGATGTAGCATATTATATTATTAATATACACCATTACCAAATATTTAATATGAAGTGGGCAATTAAATAATACATGTAATTTCAACACATAAAAGGATTTCAGTGTTATATTGATTTCAAATGAACATTCAAGGTCTGAAGGAAATTAGAATACATTGAAGACTGAAGTATTACATTTATAATGTACAATAACTTGCTCAAAACCAACTTTGTACAATGCTCTGTTGGAACTTGGAAACACATGTTATTGATTAGATAAGAGACAAGACAAGGGTGTTGAACCCATTACAAAGCAGCCCCTAGGGCAGTCCAAATGGACAACAAAAAGAATAGATGCCAAAAAATTAGAGACAACAATCCAATAGCCTAGTCATTCTGGTATTGATGTCATTGGAAACACATGTTACTAAAACATTGTATCAACTTTTGTAGAGTGCTCTACTCTTCATCTGATGGAAGTGTAATTTTTTCTTAACCCATAGTTACTGAGTTGTAACTATGATAATATTTTATAACTAATATTGTTAGTTGACTTGAATGTATCACTCAGAGTTGCATTCAAAGTTATTAGTGGTACGATGGAATCCATAAAAATTGCCTCATCAAGATTTTGAGGAAACTGGTCCTTGTCAAAGTTCATTTTATCCTCCATTTTCTTTTTGAAAGCATTCTTTCCAATGTATCAGTATGATGGGTCAAAAGCCATCAGAAAACCAAGCTTTTTGAAGTGTTCTACATTTGTTTGCAGCTGCTTTGTCAATAATGCAGCTTGTACCAAAAGTTCTTGTGCTTGTTCCATTTTTGTACATTTTTCAATGATAGTTGAGGCCTTTATTGTGGCATCAATATAGTTCTAAATTCCTTTGGATTCCAATTCTTCACCACTAGCTATGTAGATTGATTGCAAAATTTTGTTTGCATCTGACTATCTTGAAGTTGCCATGTCTCCATTTTCAACAATGTATCGTTTGAGTGTATTACTACATAATACTAGATCATCAATGAATTCAAACATTTTAGACAAACCATCAATCCTCTTCATTATTTTCTCCCAAATGTTACTTTTTATATAAACCATTGTGTTTCTATATAATTCAGATACTTTGTTTTGGTAGGATTTTATTTCATTTTCTGCATTCTTTAGTTTTTTCAGTAAATTTTCAGAGAATGATTTCTTGATCTTGGTATGACAAATAGACATGCTTTACCAAACCAATACAACATCATACCAAGACCCAACATCTTCAAGACACCATCACGGAATGTGAACATTGTCATGACATGAAGTAACTGAACTCAACACCAAGTAACATGAACTCGAAGAACATAAGAAGACACATTGAAGGCCAAACCTGATCAACCAAGTACTGATGACATCAAACACATTGAGGACACCTTTTTGACATCAATGACAACCTAACTCCATCACATACATATATTAAAGGTGTCTACAGCTCCTTTAATATTTATATGAAGTTAGGCCCCCTTTGATGATATAATAACTAATAGAATAAAATGAACACATTGACATCATTGCATCTATAATAAAGTAGAAATTGTATTAATATAAAAAGATTTACACTTGGGTAATTATATTGATACAAAAAGATTTACACTTGGGTAATTATATTAATACAAAAAGATTTACACTCGAGATATTATATTAATATAAAAACCACTCCAGCAGCTAGTGCAGGCTCCAAAAACACATAGCACTAGAGAGGCTACTAGAGTACCATAGAAATCCTTAGCCCCTTGATTGAGTGACTCCTCAAAAACTTGCCAGCCTACCACCCTAGCATGAAAATCACCAAAAAAAGTAGCCCTGGTAGCCCGACCACTCCTATGGCCACTATGAGTAGAATTCCCTCGCACTCATAATGGCTACGAAGTATTGAAGCCATACTAGAGTCTCCTCTATGTCCATTCCAATTGCCTGCCAAAGAAAGTGTCTCCCACAAGCTACCCAAATCATGTGCCTTCCCAGTTGTTGCTCATTCATGTTTAGCAAGAACGACTACCTAACTACGCCCTCATGTCCCTCCCACAACTTCTCCAAGTCTCTTGGCCACAGGATACCGACCCCCAACTCTTCATAAATCGCCACGTCTATGTCATCCAAAAGAATATCTGGAGTGAATACCTCTCGTAGAATCATTAGTGCATCCACCTTTGCCTCTCCTAGGTCCAACAAAGAAGCCAGAAAGCATGAGGAAATGTCTGAATTTACCCTATATCTATCCTCAGAGACCAAGAAGTCTTTACCGAGGACCATCTTCACTGGCTCAATAAAGAGGTAGTTTTGCTGGTTACAAATGTTCATCAGTCTGCCATCTCTGATATGGCCCAGAAAGGTGACCTGATGCTTATTGCAGTGGAGCCTTATGGGAGTTTCCATGCTATATTTTGAGCAAGCCAGTCGAGTGTCATTTTGCTAGAGACCTCCAAGATTTAAAAGAAGAAGGTTAATGAACACATGCCTCAATTGACAGATGCATTTATTCGTTGTCTAGATTTTTTGTAGCGTCAATCTTTGGCTCATGTAAGGATCAACCAACAGTGATTCTCTAAACTTGTCTCAAAACTATTTAATAAATTAAAAATTAATGCTTCAAAAAAGTATTTTGTAGTCCACCAAATGAAATCGATATCAATATATAAGTTTATAATAATATCATGTTTTATATAATATAATTACAATTTATTATTATATTATTATTATCATATATAATATAATATAATTATTATATATATTATAATACGTAATATCATATATTATATAATTATTATCATTTATTATATTATCTAATAATAATATAATATATGATGTTAATCATATAATGTAATTATTATTATTATATAGTCAGACTTAGAATAAAATAAAGGGGCTTTAGGTCGGTAACTTAAAGCAAAGGGCCAATAACTCGACGACAACCAAGGGGATAAAAGAACAACTTAAGTTGAGGAAATCGACTATAGTAGTCAATGATGAATTAGAAGGATAAACCCTAAACGCCTTAGACGAAAATAGCTGCAGTGTTATTTAATATTAAAAATTTGATTCTTTGAACCATCTATGATCTATATACATTGCAATTTGCCATTGAACTCATGCCAATTTCAAACCGTAATTACTTCTATATTATTTAGTAAAATTTAACATCACCCTTCAAAAAGATTGGGAAATTACATCGTACATGAACCTCTAACCAACCTCAAGGTTCCAAACAAAACTCCTATCCTGTGATCTTCAAACCTTACTTTGATCCTCCAAAATCTTTTTGGTTCCTCTTTTTGACGACACGTAATGAATATTTCACTATAGTCCATAATTACCCTATTAATAGGAAATGGGTCTGTTACAAATTCAATTATGTCCTCATTCACAATGTGAGTCAATGATTCACAATAGAACCTTACTTTATATGTATAAGAAACCACTAGGCATGGGTAAGAATAAGGCAAGTAAAGGAGAATTAAATTAATTTTCTTGAGGTCACTAGCAATTGAGTTGCAATACCAATTCCATGTGTCCATTTGAATTTCCAGTTTCTCATACATGCATGCATGTGTGGGAGATTCAACCCACTACCTAGAATAGAATGCATCATTTGCAAATGTTAAAAGTTGTTGGTTTACAGATTTTGTCACTTCAATTTATACTCCATTTACACACAATGATGACAATCTAGCCAACAATTGAGTCACTTGCAAGGGAATGTGCAAGTGCTCTCTGCTTATTTTACAAGGTGCAGCTACCTTCGAATGATTTGCAATGAATTGAAATATTGGGTATACTTTTGACCAGAAAGCAGAAAAGGTAAACTACCATCTACCCATAGCTATAAAATAGATTTGAAAGATTGAAACTGAAATGAAAAGGATGTAGGTTAAATGACTCATAGTTCACATCCCCCACAACCCCAATTGGTAAATAAGAAAAGGTGAACATCAGACCATTCCCAAAAGATAATTTAATTTCGAATTCACAGTTTTAGAAATAAATAACATCAACACAATCTGAAATAACAAATAGAATATTGAAGAATGATTACGGAGACACAAAGGAAATAACAATCAAAGAGAGTATTAATAAATTTTGAAGATTTAGAAATAACCCCTTATTTCTCCAATATACAAGTTCAAAGACTCCACATCTAATACAACAAAATGTGCTTGAGAAAGAAAATTTAGCTCTTGCTTCCCCTGTTCCCAAGCTGGAAAAAGATAGAAAAAGTCCCCCCCTTCTAAATCTACATATCACATATTTATAAGTGTGTTCACTAAGACTTTATGGTTTCCCTAACTACCTCTTTTAAAAATTCTATTCTCCAGAAAACTCTTTGATTTCCATCCCAAGAGATTGGCAAAAATTACTTATTTTTTCCCTTACCTGTGAAGTAACTGTTTCTTTGAAATTTATTGCAAAAGAAAATAAATGCGCAGTTATAGAGAGTATATGCGCTGAAATAGAGGATAGATGCGTCGATCTAGTATATGTGCTATAACAGAGATTAAATGCACCGAAATAGGGGACAGATGCGCCGATCAGACAAATGTGCAGTTACAGTGAGTGTATGCACTACAGAATATAACAGATGCACAGGAACATCTTGTGTATGGATTCTAACACACAAAAACTCAATTTTGTTGTTAAATTAGGTCAAGGCCCCATGTTGGGCGCCAAAAATGTTATCGAAAAAATGGGAATAATATCAAAGTAATCCAATAAACTCAATGAAATGGAAATAATTACTATTAAACAACAAAGACACAAAACCTTGCAAACCTTAATACCTTGTGGCTTCCATTGGTCATCTATCTCAAATCGATCTTGTATGTGAATAGAGCCCTCAAAAGGTGCACTTCCTTGATTTTTTCTTCAAGATGATAATGGAGAACGGCTATGATAGGTCTTGCAATGAAGAGGATCTTCACAATGCAATGGTAATGATAACAATGATAACAAGTGATCGCAAGCTATAGAGTGATTTGGTGCCAAAGGCGCACTATGGTTCCTATAGAGTAAGTTTGCTAAAAGCTTGGATTCTTCAAATGGAGAAGGGTTGTACTTATAGATTTGTGAGAGAAAAGATCAATGGTGTAGAATGAATAAGAAGATCAACGGTTAAGGAAACTTGAGAGGATGTGCGTGAATAGGAAGAGGACAAGTGTCTTGTTCCTTCATGCACTAGAGGAGTTAGCAAAAATAAATTGAATTGATTAATTAGTTAATAGAGAAGACTAACTAGTTAACTGATTTGCTTTATGAGTTAACTAATTAGAACTGGAAGATAAATAAGATATGTGGGTGAGGGAACAATTAGTTAAATATTAAAATATTTAATTGCATGTGCACATGGATTTGCACGAATTAATTTTGGTGTTAATTCAATTTTAGAGGAAATTAATAACTTAAATAAATATTTAGATTTATTTAAATATAGAGGATGATTTAAGTTTAGAAAAACCAATTAAATAATTTGGTATTATTTAATTTATAATGATTTTGAAATTTAGAAGAGCTAATTAAATAATTTGGTATTATTTAATATAGAGTGACTTTGGAAGAATTTGGAAGATTTAATTAAATAAATGATTTTATTTAATTTTATAAAGGAATATGAATCAAATAAATAAATTGATTTATTTAGTTATTGATAGAAAAATTTAAGATGAAATAAATATTTAAAATATTTATTTAGATGGAGTCATATCATTTTCAAGTGTATACACATGGCAATGTAAGACGTTTGATTCAATGAAGACTCGCTTGTCATATTGTGTAGATTTTTTTTGTTTTAGTGGTCAAAAAATGTGTTTGACTACGCTGGCCATTCCTCGGTCCATATTTGACCGTAAAATTAACTTGTTTTTTGTACAAGTCACTAGGAAAGTTCCAGAGCGTTTTCTTCTTTGTGTACCAATCACACCAGTACTAGGTAGCCCAAAAATTTCGGTTACTCTCGCACATTTTCCTGCAAGAAAGAAGGAGACAATCTGAAAGAGCTTTTCGTACATTTCTGTAGAGAGCTTGAGCATTTTAAAGAGTGTCCTTAAATCAAAGGAATTATTTCCCAATTTCTGCAAACCGAACTTTTCTTTTTGCCAAAACATATGGCAGCAGTCACGCTCCGCCTCGCTCGCGCTTTCATTTCTTGCGTTCCAACCTTTTTGTTTCTGCTTTTGCTTTGCAGGCATTTGCGTGAGCTCGATTTGTCGAGTAACCAATTTGCAGTAAGTCTGCCCAGTCATATCTCTGAATTGAGGGAGTTGAGAGTCTCGAATTTGGCACAAAATAGTTTCAGTGGCTCCATTCCTCCAGCCTTCGGAATGCTGTCAAAGCTGGAAGCTCTCTTCTTCCACGAAAATAGTTTGAGTGGGACATTCCCTAATTTTGTCCCTGCAGCCCTGAACGACATCATGAACAGTCTTGATCTGCCAAACAATCTGCTTGCTGGGGGGATTTTTTAATGTATCCAACAATCACTTATGGACGACGGCACCCAGAGTGAGAGTGAGACGGCCGTTGACGACAATAATTCTAGATTTCAGATTGCCCAACAGCCACCGGTTGAATCAGAGGTTCAAAAATAGCCACGGGTTGGCGATCAGCCACAGGCTGAACGGGAGGCTCAGCAACAGCCACTGGTTGAACCGAACGTAGAGAAGGCCCTTGAAAACCTATGAAACTTTGCCGCCAGTTTGCTGTCTGTGACAATGGGCCTCATACTGAGCGTGTTGATTGCTTTGAAGGATCACCTCACACATAAGGACCAAACAATTGCCTTTTAACTTATATCTGGTGGGAGGCATTGTGTCTCTGTTTGCTTTGATAACAGTTGTTGCGATTCTTGGGATTAGACGGCCCGTCCGTAGCAACAACCCTATCTTGTTCTATGTTGGCCTCGTTTCAACTCTTCCAAATTTAAACTTTTTCTGTCAAAATGACAAATCTAACCATGCTTTGAACCCTTTCTCAGAGTCACTTTTTGATTGCAAAACACCAGTGTCACATTTTTCCTGCATGAGTCATTGAGATAACTTATTTTTGAGATGTCACAATCTGTTTCCCTACATTGAACTTTGCATAACAACATCATTTTGGAGCAGAGATGCTCATCATTTCGTTGAGTTTCTCGGGCACACTTATCCAGTTTGCCGCATTTTATGAAAACAATTAAATATTGCAAATCCGTGACAGATGGCACAAACTAATGTTTATGGCAATGTGCGTGACTTCATTTAACCTGATCTGGCAACTTTTTGGGTCAAGAAGTCTTATGGTTTGAGAGATTTTAAACTTTCAATTTTTTGGCGGGTGGTTGACAAAAATAATAAAATTGTGATTTTTGTAAGGGCTAGAGCAAAATTGTTTGGCACAAAGATTTATAATATTAATACAGACAATGTGGAAAAATTTCACGACGATTTGACTTTCCAGTTGAAAGTTAAATACTTTTAGCCATTTCTCGCTCCTGCATAGTTCGCAAGTTGCAAATTTGCCAAAGTTGAAAAGATATCACCTGTGAATTTGGTTAAGTGGTTTTCATTCAAAAAGAAGTTATTTTTGGCTTACTTAAGAAAAAGTGGAAGTTCACGTCAAACTTGTACTTTTCACAAATCTCACATCAACTTTCGCTTCTCAAAAAGTTTGCATTAACTTTCAAATTTGGCTAAGTTCGCGTGCACTTTTAGTTTTGGCGAAGTTGTTCCAAAAGTAAAAAAAAAAAAGGAAGCAAGTTGTAGTTTTGACTAACTTGTGAAAAGAAATATGGTTACAAATAAAAGTAGTTATTATAACTACTTAGAAGTTAAAACCCTCGCCAATCTCCAACCTTGTGAAACCAGTCAAGCCGCCCTCTTATATGATGATACGCTCAAAACCGTGTGTTGTGAAGTTTATAAAAGCCAAGAGCTTACGTTTTTTTGCAAAACATGAAGAAAGAACTCTCAATTAGTGTGTCCAAACAGAAGGCAAACATTAAGAATGAAACTTCAGTAATTTGCCAGCATCCTTCTAGCCAACGACAGTACAACCATCCATCAAGGAATAATGTAAAGGATTTTTGTCTGATATTATACTTGGAAACTTTCTAGCAAAAATCTATGTAAAATCAGGAAGCATAGACAAAGGCAGATAAACCATTTGACATAATACTTTAATGAAACATGGTTTCATAGAATGCAAGGACTGTAGGAACATGCAGCAAATGGATCCATTGAACAAGACACTACAAACTTTCAAGCAAATATGTTTGCTACAGTCACTTTGGCGTTAAAATCAAACTTCTCAACTTTTGCTAACAAACTTCTCACCTGCATGCCAATGGGAGCTTCAAAGATAGTTTATAGACATCCATTAGAGTAGGACTGAAAGTAAATTTTTGTTACATATTGTTGTTGCAACACTATGGTAGTTATATATATGCAAATTGTGGAAGCATAGAAAAAGCCACTGCTAAACCCTCACGTAACACATCCTTTCTAGCAGTTATCAAATGGGAGTGTTGGAATGAATAGATCACGGACATCCATCAAAAGTATGATTAAATGTGAATTTTTGACAAATGTTGCAATTACAAGTTCCATCGTGATCAGGTGGTAAGCCACATTCTACAACTCACAGCTCTGTCCTACCCACGTAAAACTAGAAGCTTTGAAGTAACAGATATGAACATCCACCAAAGCTTAATAAAGATATTGTAATTGCAACGCCATGGTAGGCATGCATGGAAGATGTGGAAGCAAAGCCAACATACATGAACTATTTGATAGAATACCTCAAAAAGATGTCATCTCATCGAATGCAAAGACGGCAGGATACTCATGAAATGGGTTTGTTGAAAAGACTTTAGAAACTTTCAAGTAAATTAAATTTGCTGGAGTAAAACTAGATTCTCCATGACCTTTACTAGCATACCCCTAAACCATGCCAAATTGGGAGATTTGTAATAGGGTACGACATTTATCAAATTATAATGGAGGGATGACTTTTGTCATAGTGCGAAACATTTTGGTAAACATGCATGAGAAATGTGGAAACATAAGTAAAGCACTTAGAAATGTGAAAGAACACACACAAAATGTTTGATTAAATGCCTCAAAGAAGTGTCATTACATTGAATGAATGAAGGACGTGCGCAAAATAGTTTTGTTGAATGCAATTGGTGGGTGTAAAGCCAAATTTCGCAAAGGATTTACAAGACACTCAAAGCGGTTTAACAGAATGCATCAATAAGATTTAATCTTATGGAATGCAATGAGTGTAGGCTATACATCAAATGGATATGTTGAAGGCCACTGAAACTTTAAAGTGAAGGCAATTGATAGGTGTATACCTAAACTCTACAACCTTGTAGCCTATGTCAAAATAGGAACTTTGGAGCAGGATGTAGACATCCATCAAAACATGATGAAAGGAGGAATTTTTCTTTAGATATCGCAGATGCAAGTGCAGTGATAAACATGGGTGTGAAATGTGGAAACTTAATAAAGACTGTGACTTCTTATGGGTTTTAGGAAACAATACGAGGAAAGAGCACGATTTGTAGTGGCAATGCATCTTGCATATGGTGGACACCCCCTTCATGCACACGAGCTTCTTCAAAATCAAGGCAACGATCAACTGCCATTCATGTTCAAGAATAACTCTACGACAGAGATCATGGTCCATGACCTTGCGATGTAAAATCACAGATGACATGCAAAATGCCTTAGTCAAGGGGTATGCACATAATGGATTTATCGAAAAAGCATTAGAAACTTTCAAGAAGATACAATCAATAGAGATAAAGACACATTCTGCAACATTTACCAACATTCTCAATATCTGTGCTGATTAAATGGTGACTTTAAAACATTAAGATCCATCAAAACATGATGTTTGCAAAACTCGAAAGCATTGACATGGTGTGCGAATGGTTTTGAGCCTTAAAGAAATGCCATCAAATCGAATACAATGATTGCAGGAGATGTTTACAAACATTGGCAGCATCCTCTCAAGATATTAGAAGGAGAATTTTTGTCAAATGTAATTAAATACCTTAATGAGATGATACAATGGAATGCAATGATGGCAGGAGATGCACAAAATTGGGATAAACAGTTGAATATAGAGCAATATTTTAGTTTGAAGACGGTTTGAGCCGCCTATGTTGAGCCTCATGGATAAAAAAAATGAAAATGAGAATCTTCCACACAAAGCAATAAAAGAACTTGCAAGGGAGGGCTCAAAGCACAATCGACAAGCATTAAATTAATTTTTTAATGATGACAGTTTCTCAATCATGTTCTTAAACATTGAAGGACCAGCTGGCACTCCATATCAAAATGGTGTTTTTCCCCTAAAATTTGTCTTAACTGCTAATTTTGTACACTCTTTGCAAAAGGCTTATTTTATGACAAAAATACTTTATCCTAATATTGCAAATAATGGAGAGATTTGTGCCAACTCTTTGAAGAGGGATTGGGATCCAAGCCTTGGATTGCGACATGTCCTAGTGGTTTTCAAGCATAGATGCAAAGTATGGAAGATATCATAGTTTTAAGTGCTCTTGTATATATGCATGCAAAAGATGAGAGCGAAGTCGAGAAATGGTTGGAGAGTTGGAATAAAAGCAAAATAGTGGGGTTATTATCAAACAACATTTACAAAGAGGATGTCAAGCCTCAAGTTGTACCAGATGAAAATAGTTGGTTATATGGATTTCTACAATAATTATAGTTCTTGTTAATAGCAGAGTGTTTCTATCCTTTGAGAGTTTCTATTTAAGATTCCAAGAAAGCTGATATGCTGTAAGTAAAAAGTAAACAAGTCATTTTCTACAAAGACTTAACTTCCTTATGAATTAACTTTGATGCAAGTAGAATGAAAAATTCAAGGAGATCGTTGATGATGACTATTGTGTGAGTATGAATTGGAACAATCTCTATGTGGTGGTTGGTAGATTGAGATTTCATGAGGGATTCAAAAAGACCGAGATCCGATGCAGGTTTCAAAGTTACATCAGATAATATGAGGCATGATTATGAGAAACCTTCGAATGATGAAAAGTCTTGTTTAACAAGTTGTGATCTAAAATATGAAATGCATAGTCTCGAATGCTAATATCCAACTAGGAGAGAAGATGGGAAGTAACTTAGCTAAATCCACAACTAGTTACCTTTTTGAGAAAGTGACTTAAGTCACTCTTTGCAATGTAAAGTTAGAAATTAAACCTTGTTTCTAAAAAGTGATGTAAAATGTAATTTAAAATAAGGTTTATTATTTTACTATTTTTCAAAAAAAAGGTAGTTACTTGAACTGGTTAGGAAGTAGTTGCAAGGTAGTTGCAAGTTAGTTACAAGTTGGTTACTAAGTGGTTGCGGGAAAAAGCCTATAAATACAAGGCTATTTGAAATGTAAAGGGGGGGGGAGGTCTCTTTAACGAGAACTTCTGCAGGGGGAACTTATGAAACTTCTTGGAATATTTTTGGTCTTACACATTGTATAGTTTACCTTTGAAATTGTATAATTTCAAAAAGATAATGAAGAATTGCATTTCAGTTCGTATGTTCTTGATGTATTTCTGAGTTATGATTACTAGTTTCTCGTATGTCAACTTGGTGATCTTTCTATGTATTTGTGTAAATCAAAGTTATCCATTGAAGCATGCAATTGGGATGATGAAACACAATCATGTCTCGGTATCCTGATTTGAAAGTGTTAAGATAAATTATCTCTTCGTATGTTGAGATTTGCCATCCTTCTTCATCGTTGTTGCACATATGTCATGAAATTCATCATGGAGTTTAGGAAAGTGGTTTCTATATTTGTGGTGAAATCCCCTCATACTTTTTAATAAGATTGTGAAATTCCTATTGGTTTTCGTACGTCTAACACTAGGGTTTCTACATGCCCATTTCTTCTGTCATTTTGCTTTTCTTCCTTTTTGTACTTTAAGGTTAAAAATACACAAAAACCCACAAATAACTCTATCATATGAGGGAGTTGTCCCTCTCAAACGCAGAGGAAGATCGTTGCTCTGTCGTGATCTCTCCAACTGTTGCCACAATTTAGTCACTGCTCAAAGGGCAACGCGTCATTTTCAAAGGTTATTTTCATGGTGACAAATCTATTTACCAACAAATTTTTGGCAACTTCGTTGGGGACATGAGCTGAAGCGTTGGTGCCTTTTATTCCTCACAAAAATACAAGTATCTCCCTAGAAAAGAAATTGGCGACTCTATCTAAAAGAAGAATCCTGAAAGATGTTTTGGTATTGAATAACTCGGATGCATAACTTGCAATTTCCTAAATCAGATAGTGACAGTGATAATGAAGATTATTCTTTTTCTGCATCCTTTGCTCAGCAAAATCAAGTTCTTGATGATCCTAAGCAAATAGAGTTTTTGAAGAGTTTCTATGGTGGCATGCAACTTGCTACTAATCAAGTTCATCCTTCTTTGCTTCAAACATTGCAGAAGATTGAAGAAAAAGATGGGAAGCAAACTCATTTTCTTGCCCATGATCATAAGCCCCTACCAGAAGAAATTCATACACCAGAAGAGAAAAGAAATTATGCTAATTTATATCATTTGCATGATGAGGACAGCAATGAAGAGACAAAAGTTTTTCCTACAAATGAACCAGTATTGAGGGAAGTGTCTAAAAGAGACTCATCAGAAAATGCATGTACTAGAGAAGAAGAAGTTATTATATTTCATCATAATAGGACATCTCCACTAAAGAAAGAAGAAAAAGAAGTGATAGAGATGGAAGATTGTATGGAAGCATGAAATTATGAAGAAGAGATTTGTCAAGACAATGACATGCTCTCAATTTCTTTGAAGGATGTCACTCCTCTTGTGACAACTTGCTCTGGTTCCGTAGCTACAACCTCTGAGAAAGATTTATGTGACATGGTTAATGATCAAGGGAATGCAGAAGAAATTTCAAACCAAAGTACGAACAATGATCACGAAGACAAGTTGCAAGGTGTTCTCTTGACATGCATGCAATCGGAACAAGAGGAGAATGATGATGAAATAATACCACTAGATTTTTTCATGAAGTTTCCATCACAAACTGGTGTCTCAAGACTCCTGAAGATGATTTTCTTTGTAAGGTGCAAGAAGACCACAAGGATATTGGGTGTGAATCTGCAAGAAAAGAGGTTACAAATGAACTTATTCCTGAATATCCTTATTTGAGTGATTTCATTGTATGTTCTAGTCCATCATCTGCATACAATAATGTTGGAGAAGGTAGTGTGAGTAATAGTTATGATAATGATAAAGGACATCAGATTTCTAATGTTTGTTGGAACATGGATGAAATTGGAAGTGTTCAAAAGATTGATGAAAAGATACATGTTATTTCCTCTTCATCAACTGTAGAAGGGACTTTTCAAGGTGGAAAGGTGCATAATGCAAATTCATTGCTTTCTCATCCTCATACGCAATCCTCTGATAAAGAATATCCTGAGTTGGTAGTGGTAAAGAAAGGGGAATTTTATTTTGCATGTGATGATTCAATGATAAAAGAAGACATTATTCATGAGAAGGATTAGTCACAGAGTATTGAGTTTTCTTCGCTAATAGGTTCACATGAAGGATGTCTGGTTCCTGGTTCAACTTCCTTATCTGATTCAAACTATCAAAACAACCTTCAGATAGAGAAAATTGGTATGCTTGATATAACACCAGAAGGTCTGATCAACACTACGCAAGGCAATACCAATATGATTCAAAAGGACTCGGAAGTTTATAATGAAAATTGGTTGTTTGGGGCACTATTCAAGGAGTCTTCATTTTTCATGCGGCTTATTTTTCTTGTCACTTTGGAATGGTTACTGAGTTCATAGGCACCTCATCCGTTCTCTTCTCTTTTCTGTACAGGTGCATATTTTTCTCAGCCTGTCAATGGGTTCACTTGATCTTTCCCCAGGCAGTTTGAGGTAGGAATCACCTACCATGTACATAGGTTAACTAGGTATTTTGGTTATGTTTGTCTTGTTTCGGTTCCTGTTGTTTTTGTCATTTGCCTCGTCTCTGTGTGTCCTTGTCTCCTTGTTTCCCCTTATACATCGCGTTATCTCCTGACTCTACCCACCCAATGGATAAGGCACTATTCATTTCCAGAGATTCTAGGTTCACCCTACATCTGCAAGGTCCTTATCCCTAGTTAGAGCCAGCTGTTGGCCTCGTTTTCAACTCTTCCAAGTTTAAACTTTTTGTGTCGAAATGACAAATCTAACCATGCTTTGAACCCTTTCTCCAGAGTCACCTTTTGATTGTAAAACACATAGTGTCACATTTTTCCTACATGATTCATTGAGATAACTTATTTATGAGATGTCACAATCTGTTTCCCTACATTGAACTTTGCATAACAACATCATTTTGGAGCAGAGATACTCATCATTTCGCTGAATTTCTCGGGCACACTTATCCAGTTTGCTGCATTTTATGAAAATAATTAAATATTGAAAATCTGTGACAGATGGTACCAAATAATGTTTATGGCAATGTTCGTGACTCCATTTAACTAGATCTGGCAACTTTTTGGGTCAAGAAGTCTTATGGTTTGAGAGATTTTAAACTTTTAATTTTTTGGCGGGCAGTTGACAAAAAGAATAAAATTGTGATTTTTATAAGGGTTGCAGCAAAATTGTTTGGTACAAAGATTTATAATGTTAATATGGACAATGTGGCAAAATTTCATGACAATTTGACTTTTCAATTGAAAGTTATGTACTTTTCGCCATTTCTCGCTCCTGCATAGTTCGCAAGTTACAAATTTGCCTAAGTTGAAAAGATATCACCTGTGAATTTGGTTAAGTGGTTTTCTTTCAAAAAGAAGTTATTTTTGGCTTACTTAAGAAAAGGTGAAAGTTCACGTCAAACTTGTACTTTTCATGAAACTCGCGTCAACTTTCGTTTCTCGAAAAGTTTGCATTAACTTTCAAATTTGGCTAAGTTCACACCCACTTTTAGTTTTGGCAAAGTTGTTCAAAAGGTAAAAAAAAAAAAAGGAAGCAAGTTGCATTTTTGACTAACTTGTGAAAAGAAATATGGTTACAAATAAAAGTAGTTATTATAACTACTTAGAAGTTAAAACCCTCGCCAATCTCCAACCTTGGGAAACCAGTCAAGCCGCCTTCTTATCTCATGATACACTCAAAACCGTGTGTTGTGAAGTTTATAAAATCCAAGAGCTTACATTTTTTTTGCAAAACATGAAGAAAGAACTCTCGATTAGTGTGTCCAAACAGAAAGCAAACATTAAGAATGAAACTTCAGCAATTTTCCAGCATCCTCCTAGCCAACTATAGTATAGCCATCCATCAAGGAATAATGTAAAGGTTTTTGTCTGATATTATACTTGGAAACTTTCTGGCAGAAATCTATGTAAAATCAAGAAGCGTAGACGAAGGCAGATAAACCATTTGACATAATACTTTAATGAAATGTGGTTTCATAGAATGCAAGGACTGTAGGAACATGCAGCAAATGGATCCATTAAAATAGACACTACAAACTTTCAAGCAAATGTGTTTGCTACAGCCACTTTGGTGTTAAAATCAAACTTCTAAACTTTTGCTAACAAACTTCTCACCTGCATGCTAATGGGAGCTTCAAAGACAATTTATAGACATCCATCAGAGTAGGACTAAAAGTAAATTTTTGTTACATATTATTGCTGCAACGCTATGGTAGTTATATATATGCAAATTGTGGAAGCATAGAAAAAGCCACTGCTAAACCCTCACATGCCACATCCTTTCTAGCAGTTTATCAAATGGGAGCATTGGAATGAATAGATCACGGACATCCATCAAAAGCATGATTAATTGTGAATTTTTGACAAATGTTGCAGTTACAAGTTCCATCGTGATTAGGTGGTAATCCACATTGTACAACTCACGGCTATGTCCTACCCACGTAAAACTAGAAGCTTTGAAGTAACAGATATGAACATCCACCAAAGTTTAATAAAGATATTGTAATTGCAACACCATGGTAGGCATGCATGGAAGATGTGGAAGCAAAGCCAACATACATGAATTCTTTGACATAATACTTCGAAAAGATGTCATCTCATCGAATGCGAAGATGACAGGATACTCACGAAATGGGTTTGTTGAAAAGACTTTAGAAACTTTCAAGTAAATTAAATTTGCTAGAGTAAAATCAGATTCTCCACGACCTTTACTAGCATACCCCTAGCCCATGCCAAATTAGGAGATTTGTAATAGGGTACGACATTTATCAAAGCATAATAGAGGGATGATTTTTGTCATAGTGCGAAACATTCTGGTAGACATGCATGAGAAATGTGGAAACATAAGCAATGCATCTCAAAATGTGAAAGAACACACACAAAATGTTTGATTAAATGCCTCAAAGAAGTGTCATTACATTGAATGAATGAAGGACGTGCGCAAAATAGTTTTGTTGAATGCGATTGGTGGGTGTAAAGCCAAATTTCGCAAAGGATTTACAAGACACTCAAAGCGGTTTAACAAAATGCATCAATAAGATTTAATCTCATGAAATGCAATGAGCATAGACTATACATCAAATGGATATGTTGAAGGCCACTGAAAGTTTAAAGCGAAGGCAATTGATAGGTGTATACCTAAACTCTACAACCTTGCAGCCTATGTCAAAATAGGAACTTTGGAGCAGGATGTAGACATCCATCAATACATGATGAAAGGAGCAATTTTTCTTTATATATCACAGATGCAAGTGCAGTGATAAACATGGGTGTGAAATGTGGAAACTTAATAAATACTGTGGCTTCTTATGGGTTTTAGAAAATAATACGAGGAAAGAGCACGATTTGCAGTGGCAGTGCATCTTGCATATGGTGGACACCCCCTTCATGAACATGAGATTCTTCAAAATCAAGGCAACGATCAACTGCCATTCATGTTCAAGAATAACTCTATGGCAGAGATCATGGTCCATGACCTTGCGATGTAAAATCACAGATCACATGCAAAATGCCCTACTCACGGGGTATGCACATAATGGATTTATCGAAAAAGCATTAGAAACTTTCAAGAAGATACAATCAATAGAGATAAAGACACATTCTGCAACATTTACCAGCATTCTCAATATCTATGTCGATTAAATGGTGACTTTAAAACATTAAGATCCATCAAAACATGATGTTTGCAAAATTCGAAAGCATTAACATGGTGTGCGAATGTTTTTGAGCATTAAAGAAATGCCATCAAATTGAATACAATGATTGCAGGAGATGTTTATAAACATTGGCAGTATCCTCGCAAGATATTAGGAGAATTCTTGTCAAATGTAATTAAATACCTTAATGGGATGATACAATGGAATGCAATGATGGCAGGAGATGTACAAAATTGGGATAAATAGTTGAAGATAGAGCAATATTTTAGTTTGAAGATGGTTTGAGCTGCCCATGTTGAGCCTCATGGATAAAAAAAAAATGAAAATGAGAATCTTCCATACAAAGCAATGAAAGAACTTGCAATGGAGGGCTCGAAGCATAATCAACAGGCGTTAAATTAATTGTTAATGACAACAGTTTCTCAATCATGTTCTTAAACATTGAAAGACCAGCTGGCACTCCATATCAAAATGGTGTTTTTCCCCTAAAATTTGTCTTAACAACTGATTTTGTACACTCTCTACAAAAGGCTTATTTTGTTACAAAAATACTTTATCCTAATATTACAAATAATGGAGAGATTTGTGTCAACTCTTTGAAGAGGGATTTAAATCCAAGCCTTGGATTGTGACATGTCCTAGTGGTTTTCAGGTATAGACGCAAAGTATGGAAGATATCATAGTTTTAAGTGCTTTTGTATACATGCATGCAAAAGATGATAGTAGAGTCGAGAAATGGTTGGAGAGTTGGAGTAAAAGAAAAACAGTGGGGTTATTATCAAACAACATTTACAAAGAGGATGTCAAGCCTCAAGTTGTACCAGATGAAAATAGTTGGTTATATTGATTTCTATGATGATTATGGTTCTTGTTGATAGCAGAGTGTTTCTATCCTTTGAGAGTTTCTATTTAAGATTCCAAGAAAGCTTATATGCTATAAGTAAAAAGTAAACAAGTCATTTTCTACAAAGACTCAGCTTCCTTATGAATTAACTTTGATGCAAGTTGAATGAAAAACTTCAAGGAGATCGTTGATGATGACTATTGTGTGAGTATGAATTGGAACAATCTCTATGTGGTGGTTGGTAGATTGAGATTTCATGAGGGATTCAAAAAGATCGAGATCTGATGCAGGTTTCAAAGTTACACCAGATAATATTAGGCATGATTATGAGAAACCTTCGAATGATGAAAAGTCTTGTTCAACAAGTTGTGATCTAAAATATGAAATGCATAGTCTCGAATACTAATAGCCAAGTAGGAGAGAAGATGGGAAGTAACTTAGCTAAATCCCCAACTAGTTACCTTTTTGAGAAAGTGACTTAAGTCACTCTTTGTAATGTAAAGTTAGAAATTAAACCTTGTTTCTAAAAAGTGATGTAAAATGTAACTTAAAATAAGGTTTATTATTTTACTATTTTTTAAAAAAAAGGTAGTTACTTGAACTGGTTAGGAAGTAGTTGCAAGGTAGCTGCAAGTTAGTTACAAGTTGGTTACTAAGTGGTTATTGGAAAAAGCCTATAAATATAATGTTATTTGAAATGTAAAGGGGGGTCTCTTTAGAGAGAACTTCTGCAGGGGGGACTTATGAAACTTCTTGGAACATTTTTGGTGTTACACATTGTATAGTTTACCTTTAAAATTGTATAATTTCGAAAAGATAATGAAGAATTGCATTTCAGTTCGTATGTTCTTGATGTATTTCTGAGTTATGATTACTAGTTTCTCGTCTGTTAAATTGGTGATCTTTCTATGTATTTGTGTAAATCAAAGTTATCCATTGAAGCATGCAATTGGGGTGATGAAACACAATCATGTCTCAGTATCCTGATTTGAAAGTGTTAAGATAAATTATCTCTTCGTATGTTGAGATTTGCCATCCTTCTTCATCTTTGTTGCACATATGTCATGAAATTCATCATGGAGTTAAGGAAAGTGGTTTCTATCTTTGTGGTGAAATCCCCTCATACTTTTAAATAAGATTGTGAAACTTCTGTTGGTTTTTGTACATCTACCACGAGGGTTTCTACATGCCCATTTCTCCTGTCATTTTTCTTTTCTTCCCTTTTGTACTTTAAGGTTAAAAGTACACAAAAACCCACAAATAACCCTATCATATGAGGGAGCTGCCCCTCTCAAATGCAGAGGAAGATCATTGCTCTATCTCAATCTCTCCAACTGTTGGGACAATTTAGTGACCGTTGAAAGGGTAACACGTCATTTTCAAAGGTTATTTTCATGGTGATAAATCTATTTACCAACAGATTTTTGGCAACTCCACTGGGGACACAAGATGAAGCGTTGGTGCCTTTTTATTCCTCACAAATATACAAGTATCTCCCCAAAAAAGAAATTGGCGACTCTATTTGAAAGAAGAATCATGAAAGATGGTTTGGTATCGAAGAACTCAGATGCATAACTTGTAGTTCCCTGAATCAGACAGTGACAGTGATGATGAAGATTATTCTTTTTTTGTATCCTCTGCTCATCAAAATCAAGTTCTGGATGATCCTAAGCAAATAGAGTTTTTGAAGAGTTTCTATGGTGGCCTGCAACTTGCTACTAATCAGGTTCATCCTTCTTTGCTTCAAACATTTCAGAAGATTGGAGAAAAAGGTGGAAAGAAGACTCATTTTCTTGCCCGTGATCATAAGCCCCTACCTGAAGAAATTCATACACCAGAAGAGAAAAGAAATTATGCTAATATTTATCATTTGCATGATGAGGACAGTAATGAAGAGATAAAAGTTTTTCCTACAAATGAACCAGTATTGAGGGAAGTGTTTGAAAGAGACTCATCAGAACATGCATGTACTAGAGAAGAAGAAGTTATTATATTTCGTCATAATAGGACATCTCCACTAAAGAAGGAAGAAAAAGAAGAAGTGATAGAGATGGAAAAAGAAGATTGTATGGAAGCATACAATGATGAAGAAGAGATCTGTCAAGACAATTACATGCTCTCAATTTCTTTGAAGGATGTCACTCCTCTTGTGACAACTACCTTCGGTTCCACAGCTACAACCTCTGAGAAAGATTTCTGTGACATGGTTAATGATCGAGGGAATGCAGAAGAAATTTCAAACCAAAGTGCGAACAAAGATCACGAAGACAAGTTGCAAGGTGTTCTCTTGACATGCATGCAATCTAAACAAGAGGACAATGATGATGAAATAATACCGCTAGATCTTTTTCATGAAGTTTCCATCACAAACTGGTGTCTCAAGACTCCTGAAGATGATTTTCTTTATAAGGTATAAAAAGACCACAAGGATATTGGGTGTGAATCTGCACGAAAAGAGGTTACAAATGAACTTATTCCTGAATATCCTTATATGAGTGATTTCATTATATGTTCTAGTCCATCATCTGCATACAATAATGTTGGAGAAGATAGTGTGAGTAATAGTTATGATAATGATAAAGGACATTAGATTTCTAATGTTTGTTGGAACATGGATGAAATTGGAAGTGTTCAAAAGATTGATGAAAAGATACATGTTATTTCCTCTATATCAACTGTAGAAGGGACTTCTCAAGGTGGAAAGGTGCATAATGCAAATTCATTGCTTTCTCATCCTCATATGCAATCCTCTGATAAAGCATATCCTGAGTTGGTAGTGGTAAAGAAAGGGGAATTTTATTTTGCATGTGATGATTCAATGATAAAAGAAGACATTATTCATGAGAAGGACAATCACAAAGTATTGAGTTTTCTTCGCTAATTGGTTCACATGAAGGATGTCTGGTTCCTGGTTCAACTTCCTTATCTGATTCAAACTATCAAAACAACCTTCAGATAGAGAAAATTGGTATGCTTGATATAACACCAGAAGATCTGATCAACACTACACAAGGCAATACCAATATGATTCAAAAGGACTCAGAAGTTTACAATGAAAATTGGTTGTTTGGGGCACTATTCAAGGAGTCTACATTTTTCATGCAGCTTATTTTTTTCGTCACTTTGGAATGGTTACTGAGTTCACAGGAACCTCATATGTGCTCTTCTCTTTTCCGTATAGGTGCATATTTTTCTCAACCTGTCAATGGGTTCACTTGATCTTTTCCCAGGCAGTTTGAGGTAGGAATCACCTACCATGTACATAGGTTAACTAGGTGTTATGGTTGTATCTATCTTGTTTTGGTTCCTGTTGTTTTTGTCATTTGCCTCGTCTTTGTGTGTCCTTGTCTCCTTGTTTTCCCTTGTACATCGTGTTATCTACTGACTCTACCCTCCCAATGGATACGACACTGTTCATTTCCAGAGATTCTAGGTTCGTCCTACATCCGCAAGGTCCTTGTCCCCAGTTAGAGCTAGCTATTAGCCTCATTTTCAACTCTTCCAAATTTAAACTTTTTGTGTCGAAATGACAAATCTAACCATGCTTTGAACCCTTTCTCTAGAGTCACCTTTCGATTACAAAACACTAGTGTCACATTTTTCTTGCATGAGTGATTGAGATCACTTATTTCTGAGATGTCACAATCTGTTTCTCTACATTGAACTTTGCATAACAACATCATTTTGGAGTAGAGACGCTCATCATTTCACTAAGTTTCTCATGCACACTTATCCAGTTTGCCGCATTTTATGAAAACAATTAAATATTGAAAATCCATGACAAATGGTACAAACTAATGTTTATAGCAGTGCTTGTGACTCCATTAACCTAATCTGGCAACTTTTTGGGTCAAGAAGTCTTATGGTTTGAGTTTATTTTAAACTTTCAATTTTTTGGCGGGCGGTTGACAAAAACAATAAAATTGTGATTTTTGTAAGGGCTGGAGCAAAATTGTTTGGCATAGAGATTTATAATGTTAATATGGACAATGTGGAAAAATTTTACGACGATTTGACTTTCCAGTTGAAAGTTATGTACTTTTCACCATTTCTCACTCCTGCACAGTTCGCAAGCTGCAAATTTGCCTAAGTTGAAAAGATATCACCTATGAATTTGGTTAAGTGGTTTGCTTTCAAAAAGAAGTTCTTTTTGGCTTACTTAAGAAAAAGTGGAAGTTCACATCAAAATTGTACTTGTCACAAAAATTGCGTCAACTTTCGCTTCTCAAAATGTTTGCATTAACTTTCAAATTTGGCTAAGTTTGCACGCACTTTTAGTTTTGGCGAAGCTCAAAAAGTTAAAAAAAAAAAAGGAAGAAAGTTGCAGTTTTGACTAACTTGTGAAAAGAAATATGGGTACAAATAAAAGTAGTTATTATAACTACTTAAAATTTAAAACCCTCGCCAATCTCCAACCTTGTGAAACTAGTCAAGCCGCCCTCTTATCTCATGATATGCTCAAAATCGTGTGTTGTGAAGTTTATAAAAGCCAAGAGCTTACATTCTTTTTGCAAAACATGAAGAAAGAAATCTCAATTAGTGTGTCCAAATAGAAGGCAAACATTAAGAATGAAATTTCAGCAATTTTCCAGCATCCTCCTAGCCAACGACAGAACAACCATCCATCAAGGAATAATGTAAAGGATTTTTTTCTGATATTATACATGGAAACTTTCTAGCAGAAATCTATGTAAAATTAGGAAGCATAGATGAAGGCAGATAAACCATTTGACATAATACTTTAATGAAACGTGGTTTCATAGAATGCAAGGACTGTAGGAACATGTAGCAAATGGATCCATTGAACAAGACACTACAAACATTCAAGCAAATGTGTTTGCTATAGCTGCTTTGGCGTTAAAATCAAATTGCTCAACTTTTACTAACAAACTTCTCACCTGAATGCCAATAGGAGCTTCAAAGATAGTTTATGGACATCCATCAGAGAAGGACTGAAAGTAAATGTTTGTTACATATTGTTGTTGCAACGCTATGGTAGTTATATATATGCAAATTGTGGAAGCATAGAAAAAGCCACTGCTAAACCCTCATGAGCCACATCCTTTCTAGTAGTTTATCGAATGGGAGTGTTGGAATGAATAGATCACAGACATCCATCAAAAGTATGATTAAATGTGAATTTTTGACAAATGTTGCAGTTACAAGTTCCATCGTGATCAGGTGCTAAGCCACATTCTACAACTCATGGCTATGTCCTACCCATGTAAAACAAGAAGCTTTGAAGTAACATATATGAGCATCCACCAAAGCTTAATAAAGATATTGTAATTGCAACACCATGGTAGGCATGCATGGAAGATGTGGAAGCAAAGCCAACGTACATGAACTGTTTGACAGAATACCTCAAAAATATGTCATCTCATTGAATGCAAAGATGACAGGATACTCACGAAATGGGTTTGTTGAAAAGACTTTAGAAACTTTCAAGTAAATTAAATTTGCTGGAGTAAAACCAGATTCTCCATGACCTTTACTAGCATACCCCTAGCCCATGCCAAATTGGGAGATTTGTAATAGGGTACAACATTTATCAAAGCATAATGGAGGGATGATTTTTGTCATAGTGCGAAACGTTCTGGTAGACATGCATGAGAAATGTGGAAACATAAGCAAAGCATCTAGAAATGTGAAAGAACACACACAAAATGTTTGATTAAATGCCTTAAAGAAGTGTCATTACATTGAATGAATGAAGCACATGCACAAAATATTTTTGTTGAATGCAATTGGCAGGTGTAAAGCCAAATTTTTCAAAGGATTTACAAGACACTCAAAGCGGTTTAATAGAATGCATCAATAAGATTTAATCTCATGGAATGCAATGAGCGTAGGCTATACATCAAATGGATATGTTGAAGGCCACTGAAACTTTAAAGCAAAGGCAATTGATAGGTGTATACCTGAACTCTACAACCTTGCAGCCTATGTCAAAATAGGAACTTTGGAGCAGGATGTAGACATCCATCAAAACATGATGAAAGGAGGAATTTTTCTTTCGATATCGCAGATGCAAGTGCAGTGATAAACATGGGTGTGAAATGTGGAAACTTAATAAAGACTGTGACTTCTTATGGGTTTTAGAAAACAATACGAGGAAAGAGCACGATTTGCAGTGGCAGTGCATCTTGCATATGGTGGACACCCCCTTCATGCACATGAGCTTCTTCAAAATCAAGGCAACGATCAACTACCATTCATGTTCAAGAATAACTCTACGGTAGAGATCATGGTCCATGACCTTGCGATGTAAAATCACAGATCACATGCAAAATGCCCTACTCACGGGGTATGCACATAATGGATTTATCGAAAAAGCATTAGAAACTTTCAAGAAGATACAATCAACAGAGATAAAGACACATTCTACAACATTTACCAGCATTCTCAATATCTGTGCCGATTAAATGGTGACTTTCAAACATTAAGATCCATCAAAACATGATGTTTGCAAAACTCGAAAGCATTGACATGGTGTGCGAATGGTTTTGAGCCTTAAAGAAATGCCATCAAATCAAATACAATGATTGCAGGAGATGTTTACAAACATTGGCAATATCCTCTCAAGATATTCGGAGAATTCTTGTCAAATGTAATTAAATACCTTAATGAGATGATACAATGGAATGCAATGATGGTAGGAGATGCCCAAAATTGGGATAAATAGTTGAAGATAGAGCAATATTTTAGTTTGAAGATGGTTTGAGCCGCCTATGTTGAGCCTCATGGATAAAAAAAAAATGAAAATGAGAATCTTCCACACAAAGCAATGAAAGAACTTGCAATGGAGGGCTCGAAGCATAATCGATAGGCATTAAATTAATTGTTAATGATGACAATTTCTCAATCATGTTCTTAAACATTCAAAGGCCAGCTGGCACTCCATATCAAAATGGTGTTTTTCCCCTAAAATTTGTCTTAACCGCTGATTTTGTACACTCTCTACAAAAGGCTTATTTTGTGACAAAAATAATTTATCCTAATATTGCAAATAATGGAGAGATTTGTGTCAACTCTTTGAAGAGGGATTGGAATCCAAGCCTTGGATTGCGACATGTCCTAGTGGTTTTCAGGTATAGACGCAAAGTATGGAAGATATCATAGTTTTAAGTGCTCTTGTATACATGCACGCAAAAGATGACAGCAAAGTCGAGAAATGGTTGGAGAGTTGGAGTAAAAGAAAAACAGTGGGGTTATTATCAAACAACATTTACAAAGAGGATGTCAAGCCTCAAGTTGTACCAGATGAAAATAGTTGGTTATATTGATTTCTATGATGATTATGGTTCTTGTTGATAGCAGAGTGTTTCTATCCTTTGAGAGTTTCTATTTAAGATTCCAAGAAAGCTTATATGCTATAAGTAAAAAGTAAACAAGTCATTTTCTACAAAGACTCAGCTTCCTTATGAAATAACTTTGATGCAAGTTGAATGAAAAACTTCAAGGAGATTGTTGATGATGACTATTGTGTGAGTATGAATTGGAACAATCTCTATGTGGTGGTTGGTAGATTGAGATTTCATGAGCGATTCAAAAAGATCGAGATCTGATGCAGGTTTCAAAGTTACACCAGATAATATGAGGCATGATTATGAGAAACCTTCGAATGATGAAAAGTCTTGTTCAACAAGTTGTGATCTAAAATATGACATGCATAGGCTCGAATGCTAATATCCAACTAGGAGAGAAGATGGGAAGTAACTTAGCTAAATCCACAACTAGTTACCTTTTTGAGAAAGTGACTTAAGTCACTCTTTGTAATGTAAAGTTAGAAATTAAACCTTGTTTCTAAAAAGTGATGTAAAATGTAACTTAAAATAAGGTTTATTATTTTACTATTTAAAAAAAAAAGGTAGTTACTTGAGCTGGTTAGGAAGTAGTTGTAAGGTAGTTGCAAGTTAGTTACAAGTTTACTAAGTGGTTTTGGGAAAAGCCTATAAATATAAGGCTATTTGAAATGTAATGGGGGGGGTCTCTTTATAGAGAACTTCTGCAAGGGGAACTTATGAAACTTCTTGGAACATTTTTGGTCTTACACATTGTATAGTTTACCTTTGAAATTGTATAATTTCAAAAAGATAATGAAGAATTGCATTTCAATTCGTATGTTCTTGATGTATTTTTGAGTTATGATTACTAGTTTCTTGTATGTCAAATTGGTGATCTTTCTATGTATTTATGTAAATCAAAGTTATCCATTGAAGCATGCAATTGGGGTGATGAAACACAATCATGTCTCAGTATCCTGATTTGAAGGTGTTAAGATAAATTATCTCTTCATATGTTGAGATTTGCCATCCTTCTTCATCGTTGTTGCACATATGTCATGAAATTCATCGTGGAGTTTACAAAAGTGGTTTCTATCTTTGTGGTGAAATCCCCTCATACTTTTCAATAAGATTGTGAAACTCCTTTTGGTTTTCGTATGTCTACCATGAGGGTTTCTACATGCCCATTTCTCCTGTCATTTTGCTTTTCTTCCTTTTTGTACTTTAAGGTTAAAAGTACACAAAAACCCAAAAATAACCCTATCATACGAGGGAGCTGCCCCTCTCAAATGTAGAGGAAGATCGTTGCTCTGTCACAATCTCTCCAACTATTGGGACAATTTAGTCACCGCTCAAAGGGCAACGCATCATTTTCAAAGGTTATTTTCATGGTGACAAATTTGTTTATGAACATTCTACAAGGTAGTTTTGTGCACTGCACTGGGATTCTTGGAGTTGAGTTTCCTTGCAGCAACTCAGTTGTTTATATAGCATGAAGAAAAATGGGTTGTAATCATTCTGGCTTTAGGTACTCTAGCCATAGTACTTGTTTTGTACATCATCCTCAAAAAGGTTTGAAGAAAAGGTTTGAAGGAGGACAGTAAAGCACTAGGGGAGAGGAGCTAGTTCAGCGGCTATCCAGCTCCGTATTTGTACCGGGCATCTGTCTGCATGTTATATATGTATATACATGTAATATGTCATTTGTCAGGGTTGTATAGAGTCAAATAAAGAAGTTACCATTTTCTGTTTCCTTCACTTGGTATTCATTAATTTTAATTTTCTATTATTTCATTTTTCTAATGGATATTACCATGTCATTTAATGTTTGAAGTCTTCTCTACAAAACAAATATTTAAGTAATTAGAAAAGCAACTTATGGATTAAAATAAAGCATGTAATTTTTAATTTTTTGAGTCATTTTATAGATTTTGTTTTATATATTAAGTTTTGTTTTGATTTGTTTTATTTTTTAATTAGTAGCTGCCTTTGCAATGAGTTTTTTAAACAAATTTTAACTTTTTAAAAATCTATATAAAAACATTTTTAAAAAAAAAATTCCAAAAATCATTTATCTGTGTTGTGATTGGTTTAGGATTTTGCCCAAATACTATTTGATTAAAACAAACATACTAAAATCAAGAAAAAAAATCATGTAGGAGGGAAGTGGTTAAATTCTTGTTGGGAATTTGGTTATTAAACAAATAATTTTTTAATGTTAAACAAATAATATTTTTTTCTTTTATGTATATGCAAATATTATAACAGAAATGTAATATTTATATTAGTATAATATACTTATTAATGTGATTATTTCATCATTGTATATATATTATTTATAAATTTGATATTTTGAATATATATTAAATTATTGATTATACAAATTAGTAGAATTATGATTATAATATATTTATGTTATATTATAGTAAAATGAAATATAATATATATTATTATATGTTTCATAGTTCTAATTGTCATTTCCCAGTGCAAATATTTTATTAACAATATTTCATTTTGCTATAATATAACATAAATATAAATACCTTATAAATTTGTATAATCAACAATTTAACATAAATTGATCATTTTTATTTTAGAGCATGATGGCGATAGCATGTGTGGGAGAGCAAGCTAGGGCACTTGAGCCCTAGCTTGCAATTTTGAGCTTTCTCTGTGCGCAGGGGATTTGCATGTCAGCAGGGGGTCAAACTGACCGGGTCTACTTCTTTGTTTCTTCTTTTTTTTTGGTTTTACCTGGCTATGAGGCATTCTTTGGTATGGGTGGTGGTGTGCAGGGTTCAAGGGTTTCCAACTCTAGGTTCTCTTTTATTGTGTGTCCTTTGGTTCATGTTTGTTGCATGTTGGGGGGGTTTTTTTTCTTTTGAGGTGTTGTCTCTTGTGGTGTTGCGTCTGTCTGGAGCCATTGCTTTGGATTCAACGTGGTGTGGGGGGGCATTTTGAGCCCTCACTCGTTTGGTATAAATGGCTTCGAATGTGCCTTTGGATATGGCGGGTCATGCTTCTTCCATGCCTAGGGAGGATGCTGGTATTCCCATTCAGTCTTCTTCTGGATTAGATGTGGTCCAAAATGGTTCCCTTAAATTGCCAAAGGTGAATAGATGCTTGGAGAGGGCCCATGAGCAGTCGATTTTAGTAATACAATCAGAGTCGGTAGCTGAGGATATTAATTACTACTGCAATCATGTTTTGATTTGTAAGTTCATGGGGATGAGAGTTTCTCCCCCATTTCTTGATACATGGATTCATAAGACATGGAACCCAGAAGGAGATTTTGATATTTTGATGGCTGTAAATAACTTCTTTATGGTGGATTTTTTGTGTGTCTCAGATTAGAATAGGGCCTTCGAAGGGGGCCCATATTTTTATAATCAAGTGGGTCTCTTCATAAAACCATGGCATGCAGGCTTTAACTCAGCAGAGGAGTTACCTTCTAGAATCCTATTTTTGGTTCATCTTCCTCGACTACCGCTTGAATGCTGGAGAAGTGATATATTGCAGTTGATTGTGCTATTGCTAGGAAAACCTATTGGTCCTTCTTAGCAAACTTTGAATAAGAGAGTTTTTTCTTATGCTAGGGTTTGTGTTGAAATTGATTTGAGCCAGCTGCTTCTAGACTATATTGATTTGACTATTGGGTCTTGGTCCTAGACTCAACCATTAGATTATGAGACATTACCTTTCAGGTGTCGGCTATGTCATGAATATGGTCATCTTCAGTGGAGGTGTCCTCGAGATTTTGGTGTAGCTGTTTCAAGTAATGCTCCTACTCAGCCTAATTTGAAAGCAGACAAGGGTAAAACCCCCATGCAGGGAGGTGGGGCTGATAAAGAAGGTTTTATTCTGATTAAGTCTCGTAATCATAGTCAAGGCCTAAAGAGATCCCTCAAGGATAGGTAGGAGGAGGAAACTTTCAACCGATTTGAGACATTGGAGGATTTGGTCTAGGATGAAGGCTTTCAAGCGGACTTGCAAGAAATAGTTGGATCTTTTACTGAGGTTGTTCCTGGGGATCAGCCTAATGTGATTCCTAATTTAGATCAGCTTGGTGAACAGGGTACTCAGATGGACACTGAATTGGCTCCTCTAGCTCTTGTTCAAGGTGTGTTAGATTTCATGCCAGAGGCTTCTTGTGGCTCTCCTAGTGCTGGTGGTGTTCTATTTGAAGTGCGGGGTACTCTAGACTTAGGAAAAAGTAAGGCTCCTTCCCTAGCCTTGGGTTTGCAACCAAAAACCCTCAAAAAAGGGGCTCCTGAGAAACCTCTTAAGGTTGGTAGAAAAAAGGACCTGGAAAAGGTAAAGCTAGTTGGTGAGACATTGGTTGAGTCGAGTTCGGTGAGGACTATTGATGCTCACTTCTCCCAACCCCAATGATGATTGTGCTCTCTTTCAATGTGAGGGGTATGAATAGCATCCCTAGACAAAAGGCTATTCAGGATTTGGTTCATATTCATTCTCCTGATGTGGTTTTCCTTCAAGAAACTAAGTTATCAGTTGATAGTATGATGAGTGTGGCTTTGAAGATTTGGAGTCATGGTCAGTGTCAATGTGTTGGTGCTCTTGGTAGCTCTAGTGGGGTTGCATGCTTATGGGACCTGCGTAGAGTCAGGCCAATTTGGTGGTACTTCTGCAAAGGTTTGATTTCTTGTGTTGCTTCTCATCTTGAGTCTAGAGAGAGAATACTCTTTTCTAACATCTATGCTCCAGCTGACCTTCATGGAAAGGTAAAGTTGTGAGGTTTTGTCAGATATGTGAGGACTTTAGATCCTTATCTCCCATGGATTTTAGCTGGGGATTTTAATGCCATTGTTTCTTTGGAAGAGAAGAAGGGAGGCATTGCTCTCTTGGAGCCTTCTTCTAATCTCTTGTAGGTTAATGTGGCTCTCTTGAATTTGGTTGACATCAAGCCTGTTAATGGGGTCTTTACTTGGAATAATAGGAGATGTGGGGATGCTACTATTTCTGAACATCTGGATAGATTCTTGGTGTCCAGTTTCTGGCTGGGGGACAGGTGGTTGACTAGCTCTAAGATTTTGGATGGGCGGGGTTATGATCATTAGCCAATCAAACTTATTGTTGAGCTTCCTTGGCATTGTGTAAAGTAGTCTTTTAAGTTTCATCTCATGTGGTTAAGAGATGACTCCAACCATGATCTTCTTCCTGGTTGGTGGAATTTGGGGAAGCCGTCACATGGGACCGCTATGTACTCCTTCTCCAAGAGGCTCCAATATGTGAAATATAGGTTGAGACAATGGAATAGGCAACACTTTGGTAATGTTTTCCATGCAAAATAGTCTGCTCAAGCTCATTTGGAATCAATCATAGGAAGATTCATGATTAGGGCCTCACTGAGGATCTAGGTTTACTGGAAGTTGCTGTTATGAAGGAAGTTGAGGAATGGGAATTATGTGAGGAAATTTTTTGGAAACAAAAGTCTCAAATTGAGTGGCTTCAGGCGGGAGATAGGAATACCTCTTTCTTCCACAATTCAGTAAAAGATAGGAGACAAGGTAATGTCATTTCTTCTCTCAAGTCTTCGAATGGAGAGATTCTCTCCTCCTCTGCTTCTATTTCTATTGAGGCTCTTCATTTCTTTTCTATTCTACTATCTGAGGATTCCCTTCTTGCGGAGGAGGATGAAGTTGATATTTTGAATAATATTCTGCCCTTAGTCACCAGTGAAATGAATGCTTATTTGCTTCATCCCATTTCTTTGTCAAAGCTTGAAACTATTGTGTTCCAGATAAAAAAGGGAAAAGCTCTAGGGTTTGATGGTTTCCTGATTGAGTTCTACCAGGAGTTTTGAGAAATGATTAAGTTGGATCTATTGGAGGTCATTCAGGAATCTTTCATGAATAAACAAATGCTGAAATCCATGAATACTACCTTCTTTTCTCTCATCCCAAAGAAGGATGGGGCTAATTCTCTGGATCTTTTTAGGCCCATTGCCTTATGTAATGTGGTTTATAAGATTATTACTAAGTTGATTGCTGAGTGGCTGAAACCCTGGCTAAGTAGGTTAATTTCTGAAGAGCAAGGGGGTTTTGTGGCTGGTAGGTAGATTATGGATGGTGTCATCATTGTAGCCAAGATGATTCATTCTATGGATCATTCTAAAGAGAAAGCTATGTTTATTAAGTTGGATATGGCTAAAGCTTATGATTGGGTTAAATGGGCCTTCTTATTTAAGATTCTGGGAGCATTTGGTTTTGTTGGTGAATGGATTGAGTGGGTGAAGAGATGTGGTACTTCTCCTTCCTTTTCGGTGTTGATTAATGGTGAGTTGACAGAGTTGTTTGGTGCTTCTAGGGGGCTCAGACAAGGGGACCCTTTATCCCCCTATCTATTCATCTTATTGGCAGAGGGTTTGGGGAGGTTTATTAGATCCCAGGTGGAGACTAGATTGATTAAGGGCTAGAGTTTTGGAAACAATATTCCCCCTCACTCACATTTGCAGTTTGTTGATGACACAGCTCTAATGGGCAGAGCCAAGGTTGAGGAGGCTTCCAGTTGGCGCAGGATTCAGGAGTGTTATTTGGCTGCATCAGGTCATAAAATTAATAAGGGGAAGTCTTTTATTTACTTCTTTCATACTTCGCAGTCTATTCAGAGGAGAATTGTTGGTATCCTTCATTTCCAAATTGGCACTCTCCCTTTTGTGTATCTTGGTATTCTGCTTGCTATTCGTTCACTTCCTAAATTGTTTTGGCAGGAGAATATGGATAAGTTTAGAGATCTGGTTAGTCATTGGACTAACAGTTGGCTCTCTTTTATAGGTAGGATGACTCTTATAAAAGGTAGTGGTGTAGGCTCTTCTTCTATACAGATGTTTTTTTCTCTCTGCACCTTTTGGTTTTATCAAAGACTTTGAGAGTTTGTCTTGGCAGTTCCTTTGGTCTGGCAACCTCCTTCATAGGAAGTGGAGTTTGGTTAAGTTAGAAGCTATTTGTAGGCCGAAGCAGGCTGGTGGTCTAGGTCTGTGTATAACTGATTTGAATGGACAAGCTTTAGCAGCTAAGCTATATTGATGGTGGTGTTTGCAACAACATCAATCATGGGCAAAAATTCTTACCTCAAAGTATCTAGGTGCAGTTGAGAGTGTGGATGTTGCCTGCTTCAATTTGGAGGGGAAGGGTTCTATGATTTGGAATACCCTCAAAAGGGGCACTAAGTTAGTCAAGAAGGGGTTGTTTTTGATTTGCAATGGGGGGTACGATGCTCTCTTTTGGCATGCTTCTTGGAATGGTTATCCTCCCATTTTGTCTACCCACCCCCACCTACAAAATTTGAGTAGGCATTTTATTGATGTTGGGTGGTGCCATGTTGTTGATTTTAAAACTCTTCATAATTTGGGACAAGTTAGTGTGTATAGATGGAAGGTTCTGCAGGAGTGGCCTCGTGGTGGGGTAGCTAGGGATTATCAGGAGCTTGCTAGGATCCTATTGAGGCATGTCTTCACTTCTCTTCCTAGGAGAGATGTGTTGGATTGGGGTCCTGATCCAAAAGGCAAATTTACTATTGCCTCAGGTTATCAAGTTCTTGATAAGCAAATGTTTGGGAGCTTAGAGGTCTCATGGTGAAATAGGTTTGGAATAAGTTTGCTTGGCCTAAGTGTAACTTCTTCTCATGGTTAGTTGTTCAAGGGAGGTGCCTTACTTGGGAGAACCTATAGAAACATGGGTTTCAGGGGCCCTCTAAGTGTGTTCTGTGTGGTGGGCATGAGGAGTGCATCCCCCATCTCTTCTTTTAATGTTCCTTTGTGAAATTTATTTGGTATTTCTAGTGGAATGTCTGGCATATACCATGTAGACATGCTTCTTCTTTAGAGGATTTTTGGAGGAGTCTGGGACCTCCCCCTGTAAAGACCTCTTTTCTCCTCACTGCTTGGATTAGTGGCCCTAGTTTGATAATTTGGCATATTTGGTTGGAGCGCAACCATAGAATTTTTCTAGACAAGAAGCTACTTGTTGGTCAGCTCTGGTTGAGGATTCTGGGGGGTCTATAGGAAACTTTGGCTGCTAAGTGTGATCTATTTGTCCCTGTTGTTTCTGGTGACTGTGATGTGGTTAAAGCCCTGGGTCTCTCTAGGGGTGGACAAAAACATTTGAGGGCAGTTCAGCATAGGCGTGGGAGAGCAAGGGTCTATCATACTGGTCATTGGTGTTCTCCCACTATGGGGGAGCTGAAAATAAATACAGATGGATCTTCCAGAGGTAATCCTGGCCATGCTGGAGTTGGTGGCATTGGCAGGGATAGTTCAGGGGTGGTAATTTTTTTCTTCTCTATATATAAAGGTCGGCATACAAATAATCTCATGGAGGCTCTTGCTATTCTTCTAGCATTAGAGCATGCTTGTGCCCTTGGATGGAGGTAGATTATTTGTGAATTAGATTCTCAGGTGGTCATTGATATGCTGAATAAGAGACATTTTGAGGAGGTGAATTGGTAACTTGTAGTGGTGGCCAAACAAATTGTTTCTCTGAGCAATGCTTTAGATTCTATTGCTTTTTGTCATGTGCCACAGGAGTGGAATAAGGTGGCAGATGGTTTGGCGAGGTGGGTGTCTGAGTAGATGGAGACTTGGAATGTGGATGATTGGGGCAATCTTCCTAGGGATTTGGCCCCTATTCTTGAAGATTGGGTTATGGAGGATATGAGGAGCTTTTGGGGTGTTACTTAATTCTTGATTTAGGTTGTGCCCCTTATGGGTGTTTCATTTTGCTTTGTAATGATTTTATGATTCAATAAAGTTTTTACCCCCTTTTTTATTAAAAAAACAATTTAATATAAATTTTATTATTAAAATATATATAGATAATGAATAAAAATTAAATAATTTTCATTAGATATTTAATATTTATACACAAATATATATTAATATTTCATTTTATTATATTATAACAAAAATATATTATAATCATAATTCTACTAATTTGTATAATCAATAATTTAATATACATTCGAAATATCAAACTTATAAATAATATATATAATGAATCAAAATGAAATAATCACATTAATATGCATATTATATTAATATAAATATTACATTTTTGTTATTCAAGTGAAAAATGGCAGAGAGGAGCGAAAGGCATGAAAAAGTAGGAGGCGAAGGCTAAAGAATGTGGAGGCTTTGGATCAAATTGATGCTTCTCTCACTAGAAGGGCAATAGGCAAAGCGAGTGATGGAAAAGGGGGTACAGGCTCTTCCTCCTGGGCTAACGATGCTGAACACAAATTCCCCTTTGAGAAGATCTAAGAATGGGCTTGAGCAGAAGCTTGGTGCAAGTAGTCAGATTGTTACAAATTAAATGACCAAGGCATTAATGGATGGCATGAACGACATTGGTAGGGTTTGTACGCCCAAAATCATGACCTTGGTTGATTGGGGCTATCAAGTTAGATTTTGGCATGCACATGGACCCTTCCCTCCTTGCCACGGGGCGATCTGCCATGTCACTCTTGCTCTCATGGAAGTAGCTAGTCGAGAGGAGGCTAGACACGGTGGGGTCTGGCTCATTGGAGAGCTAGACTTCACAGAAAGGGGTCGGCATGTCCGAAGGCCTTTGTCACTATATGCTAATATAAATGTTTCATTTGATGACTGTTGTTGTAGAGATAACCCTATGACTTGAAGGGTCACTAGTTACTCTTCTCCTGTTGGGGTTTCTACTATTCCACCTCTATGGGTAAGTTATTACTTTCGGTGATGGCTTTTGTCTTTTAATTTGTTGGATGATTGCATGTTGTAATTGAAGTTGTCTAAATGCCTCTAGTTGTTGTAAGACAAATGGATCTTGTTGAGGTCTTGGATGGTTTTCCTCAATCTCACCAAGGACTACCCTCACACACTCACCTCTTAATCCTGGGCACATTCATGAGTCAAGACAAGGGATAAGTGTATGTGGACTAAGCTTGACTAGACTTTAGGGTTTGTCATAGGATTTTGGTTGACTTAGGGTTTAGTTGTGCATTGACTTTTGTTGACCTTATGATGATATCAAGGGTTTGCAATGTATCTATGTGACTAATGTTTTTGTTATTTTCTATATTTTTATACATGCAAAGCTATATGAAATGCAAACTTGTTTTTGTGCTTTTTTTATATTTAAGGAAATAAAGATGCTTTTTAATCTAGGAAAGGAAATATGAATGCAATTTAGAATGAATTTATCCTAATTCAATTATTCTATGTTTTTGGGGTTTTCAAATGTTTAAAAATAATTAATCTAGAAAAGGAAATTACAAGTAATTGAATTTAAACTATGAATGTAAATTACTTCTAAGATGCAAGATCTAACCTCTCTATCAAGGAAAAAGTAATAAATTACTAATCCCAAGAGCAATTTCAATTTTCTAATTACTACAAATTGACAAAAGCATAGAGGAACTTGAAAATAGAGAAGATTTGTGTGATTCCACTACCCTAAAAAATCCTTGATGGCAACCTTGTATCCTTTTGAAGTAGAGGGAAGACCTCTTGATAACAAGATAACACAAAGAAGCAAAAGAAGCTTGTAGAAGCTTGAGAGAGCTCAATGAGAGCTTTTGATGAGCACAATGGCATTGATTGAAGAAATGTAATGATACTTGAAGAGCTTTATGTGAAAGCTTGATGAATAGTGAACAAATAAAAGACAACTTCATCCTATGTGAGCATGAGAATGCTGATTGGAGAGTAAAAACTTAGCAAGAGAGTGCACAATGAATTTTCTTCCCTTTGTGCTTGAGGGAGGGGGATATTTATAGGTTGGAAGAAGGGGATTGATTGAGAAGTTAACTTAATTGATTGAAGAGTTAACAAGGATTGATTAGGGAGTGAACTAGATTAATTACCCAAAGAACTCAATTAACTAGGGAGTGATAAATCAATCATAGCTCATCACTGAAGAGGAATTGGAGTTGGAAGAATGTATGAGAGAGAATGAGATGTTAATTTTAGATCAAATGGAGCTAATTATGCATGTGTGGGTGCATGAAATAGTCAAATCCATATTAGGCATCAAAAATCATGTGAACTGGAAGAAAAATGGGTGAAAACAAAGCTATTTTGAGTGAGAAACTTGAGTTTTTTCATGGCTGGAAACATGACAGGATCACCCCTTTCACTAGTAGGATCACCTAGGGGGTGACCTTGGTCACTTAGGGGATATCCTACTTTTTGAGGATCACCTAGTAGCCCTTGGATCACATCATTGGTAGGTGTATGGGTAGAGGAGCGAGGCAATAGAGGAGTGGATTTGGAGTTCTCCATGGTAGGATTATTATGCTTTGGGCCATGTGTTCTAGGAGATGGTGTAGGAGGACTAGTAGATGGAGTGGTATATGTTTTCCAAATTGAGGTGGTGCTTGCCTTGTCAAGAGTATCATGAAGGTGAGAAAATGATGTATGCTTTGGGGGTGAGGTGTAGCTAGTACTGGCTTGTTCAGCCTGTAAGATTGTCATTTCTTTTTGTATCACTTGAAGTTCTTGGGCAATTGCTATATGATCCTAGGGAGAGATATCAAAGTCTAATTGCTCTCATAGGTATTGGAGTTCTTGAGTAATTGCTTCTAATTGGTTTGTCATTTCAACATAAATTGACACGAGACTGAAATGGGTACCTAGAAAACCTAAAAATTTTCTTTGAAAAGATGTGGAAGTACTCACTATCACTCATGCACTGCATAAACTGGTAAATGTGTAGAAATTCAGTGTATAAGCACAACACTGGTAAATCTCAAATGTACTGTAACAGGTTGCAGAAGTGTTGTAAGTTAGTGCAGATGCACCGCAAGTTGGCAAAAATGCGTAGCAAAAGAGGACGAATGTGCTGCTCTAGTTTTTTAGTGATTTTTACAAGTTTTTGGCAATTTTCTGATGTTTTTGGTATCTTTGGCTACAAGGTCTTTTTTATCTAATTTTTTGAAATTATGGCAAGAAGACACAGCAAACACAAAGAATGTTTTTTGGTTTTTTATTTTTTTGTGATTTTTTGACTCTTTTTGGACTAAAAGAAAGCAAGTACACTCCTAGGTATCAAAAGACAGTATAAAACTGAATTCTCACTATCTCTAGTGAAGCATCTTCAGGAGGTGATAATCGCCTTTCCCTACACTAGATTATAGGGGTTTTTGGCCACTAAGACAAAGGTGTTTAATAAAGGCAATCATTTGAGTGGTTATACATGCGGTAACACTACTCTCCATTATGGAGTCTCCCAACCTGCAAGGGTTGCACCTGGGAGGGTTTTGGGGGAGGTTAGTTGTTGGTATAACACAACTACACTCATTGTTTGAAGCTTTCACTCCAAACACAATTTATTTATAGTGGCTTAGTAGGGCTTGGTGTCTATCCTATTACCACTTAGGGTCATTCCTACTTGGATGAATAGTATCCAAGAGTAGGCCCCTCTAAAAGAAAAACACATGCAAAAATGATATGTCTGGCATTTTGGTCACCCAAGATAGGGGAGAGCATAGGCCTGGTATCATTCCCAAAACATAGATGACTAGTGTTACCCATACAAGTGGGACCAATAATAAAAGATGTCGTGTGCCATGTCCTAGATAGGGAGTTTGCCTATAATATTCTCCTAGGTTGACCATGGATCCATGCCATGAAAGCTGTTCCCTCTACTTATCACCAATGCATAAAATTCCCACATAATGGCAAGCAAGTCACCATCCAAGGTGACCTTGATCCCTTCCAGCATTATAACTCTATCCTTTCAAAACCTGATTGCATCATACCAAACAATAGAGCATCTACATCCCCTACCCCACAGCATGATCATACCTCTGAAGCTTCCTCATCAAAGCCCAAAGAGTAGAAAATTACCATCAAAGAAATTGGAGTTGGGGAATACCCCATTGAGCACAGCCTAAATCTAGCCAAAATGCCTTTATCTCCTAGATCTTTTGGTCAACCCAAGTATTTTCCAAAGCCATCTACTCCTCTTGCACCTCCCACAACTCCCTTTGTAAAATGGGGGACCTTATCAGATGAAACAAAGGAAAGAGATGTCCTACAATGGCAATATATTGAAGAAGAAGAGAACACACAACATGAACCACCTAGGCTCCCAATAGAAATCTATGGGCAAGGTGAATCTATCCTACATAGAATGGGTTATGAAGGACAAGGCCCCATCAGCCTAAGAAAAGAAGGAATCATAGAACCCATTCAACCTTCTTCATCCTCATTAGCTAGAAATACAAAAGGCCTAGGATATAAGGATAAGGGCAAAGCCAAAGAAAATGCTTGTCTAGTGGAAATGATCCATACACTTCAAATGGACAGTGACATAGATTCCAATGAATATGAGTGGGATGAGATGACAGAGCATTCCTATGATGACAAGGAGGTTGATACCATTCAAACTTATAGCCCCTATAGTGAGGTACAAACGCTACGGCATAGGCCATTAGAGTGTGATTTGCCTATCCCTGAGAATACAACTTTCGAGGAAGGTTCAAGTTCTATTGCAATAAACAACTTGGAGGTAAGTACCATCCTTAACAATCCCCCTACCAATAACCCTAGTATATCCATTCAAACTATCAATGAATCAGATCTATCATTTGACTCCCTCCCCCTCGTGCATCTTGAACTTATTGAATAGGATCTATGAGGAACTAGATATGTTCCAAAATGATGATGCTTATATTGAATACATGGAACTTAGAGACCACCTACCCAAAGGAGATCATAAAGGTAGTTTCACTAATGAACTTAATACCATGGCTTATTTCAGAGAGGGCACCAAGCCTTCTAGTCACAAAAATATCAAAATAAAAACTAGATTTGACAGTGAAAACTACTCTGCGATAGTGTCAGGTCCCAAAACAGTAAAAAGAAAGGACTCATCTGAAGGTGAAAACCCAACTATGGCACCTGATGATGGAAGGCTTGACACTCTCCCCACTGACATGCACTGGGAGAAGTTTTAGATTGACTACATGGAACTTAGGGACCACCTACCCAAAGGAGATCATAAAGCTGGTTTCACTAATGAACTTAATACCATGGCTTATTTCAGAGAGGGTACCAAGCCTTCCAGTTGCAAAAATATCAAAATAAAAACTAGATTTGATAGTGAAAACTACTCTACGATAGTGTCAGGTCCCAAAACAATAAAAAGAAAGGACGCATCCGAAGGTGAAAACCCAACTGTGGCACCTGATGATGGAAGGCTTGACACTCTCCCCAATGACATGCACCGGGAGAAGTCTTAGATTGTTGTGGAACCCATAGAGCCAGTTAACATTGGAACAGAGGAATAGCTTAAGATCATTCACTTTGCTAAGTCTCTAACCCCACCAAAGAAGACTAAGTTTGTACCATTCTTCAAGAGAAAGCAAGTCAATTTTGCTTGGTCATACACAGATATGCCAGGATTAGATCCAGATTTGATTCTACATCATCTTCCATTAGATCTAGGAGTGAAACCAGTGAAACAAAAACTTAGAAAGATGCATCCACACATAGCACTACTTGTAAAAGAACTCAAGAAACTACTAGATGTAAGATTTATCAAAACTATAGACTATTCGGAATGGGTTTCCAACATTGTAGTAGTGTCCAAACCAGATGGTTGAGTCAGACTATGCAATGATTTTAGAGATCTAAACAAAGCTTGTCGCAAGGATGATTTTCTGTTGCCAAATATAGATATCATAGTCGACTTAACAACATGGCATACCATGTTATCTCTCATGGATGGCTTCTCGGGATACAATCAGATCAGGATAGCACTACAAGACCAACATAAGACATCTTTTACTTGTCCATGGGGTACTTTTTGTTGGAATGTTATGCCATTTGAACTAAAGAATGTAGGAACCACATATCAATGTGCTATGACCACAATATCTCATGATATGATGTGTTGGGGCTCGAATTGGCAGAGGGTTTGCAAGTTCCAATGCATAGGTAGATTCAACCAACTAATATAGGAGGTTGCATGAGTTGCCTCCCCTTCACTTCTGGTTCTGCTACACCAAGGGGGGTATCCCTATAGCTAAAGATTTTGCTTTGACTCACCTAATGAGAGAAATATTTAGCTTTACAACAACAAGCAGAATACTCTAATGTTTGGACCAAGATTGTCATGATAAATCACAAGGTTGGCACTGTTCTTGGACATATCTAATTGGTTGAGGTATGAGAGTACGTAGGGGTCCTACTCCTACTCCTACAAACTAACAGGTTGGAAAAATGGAAAGATGGATTTTATGTTTTGGATGCAAGACAGGGGGTTTTGGATCATAACTACTAATCTAGAAGTAGTCCAGTGCCTATCTCAGGGCAAGAAGTCAACTAGACGTATATAAGAGAATGGCTTGCAACTGACATTCAAATTTCAAGGGGTTAGAACTCATATTTGCCTTACAAACACCACCCAAGGATAAGTATTTGACTGTCTCTACTTACATACATCCCATCTAACATACAATCTTCTCCATACTTGACCTAAAACACTTTAATCCACTCCTTGAATGGAAGTTAAAGATTAAGCATGTGATACAGAAATCTATACCCTAGAATCTAAGAAACCCTTAGTAACTAGATTTAAAAGAAGAAAATGCATACAACAAATGGAGACAGACAGATAAACACATACAATAATGCATTTTTCATATGAAATGATAGGAAACTAAATATATGTGTAAGGTGCACTCAAATGCAACTCATAAACTCCAAAATGAGATAAAACAGCAAGGAAATGCCCTACTTTTTGCTATTCACACAAAAGTGTCCAAGTCTTCAACCACCTCAAATGAGTAACACAGTTTCATCTTATAACAAGACTATGTACTCAGTAATTAATTACATGGCATTTCAAAAAATCTGCTAGATACATTGCATCTTCAGAACTGGCACTCAAAACATTCAATGTGGCCAAGAGAAATAGAGGAGAGAGCGGGTGAAATCAGGATCTACATGGCCGCTTGAAGATTTTCCATTAAAAATTGTGGTTCACCTGTCCATTGTCGACCCAAACCTCTGCAAATGCTGCCATCAATGCCAACCTACCCACGACCCTTTTGAAAACGCAACTAACTGCGTACTTCCAAAACTTTTCCCACTTGAAAATAGCTGTAGATACAAAGAAAATCCTTTGCATGAAACTTTAAAACATGGCCATCAATTCATTTCCTCCCACTGAGATTTGCGGCCTTAAATCACCTTGAAAAGTCACTGCCTAATGAAAACATGCCACGTAGGCTCATCTTTTCCATCACTAAATTCTTTCCATCCATTTTTTTGTTTTCACCTTTCAAAACCATTGTATATGCAAAAGCATATACATACAATCACAACATACAAGGCGCAGACCCCAAATATTCATGAAACAATTTGAAATCGAATTCGGGTCCAGCTTGTATCTCCCTCCTTTGTATATCCACGATATACAACACACACATACATACAAGTCACAGATTTCAAATAATTATGAATCAAAATGTACCTCCTTTTGAAATCTGGCTTGTATCTTTTTCATTGCACATCGGTTTGTATATCGGTATATACAATGCAAAACATACAACTTGCGGGCCCCACCATGTAATTGAAACTGTTGACCTTTTGATCATTCCCGCTTGTATGTTTCACTTGTATCTTTTGCTTGTATGTTTGAATGTACATTGGGAACATACAATCCCAATATATAACCCACGGACCTCATCCACTTCACCAATGTAGTTAACCTTATCGTCGCATTCGCTTTGCATCTGCTTTTCCTCTTGTATGTGGTGAATGCATGTCACATATACAAATAACTTAACATACAAGGAAAAAAACTTTGTATCTAACTTTTTTTGCACATTTTCTTTGCATGTGCTTGATGTACATTCTTCTTTGTATATTTGTGGGCCCCACCAATTGTATCTACTTGTTGTATGTCAAACATACAACACAATATACATGTAAACATTTTGATACATCCACAGAATATTGTGGGAAGCTCCAGTGTATATTCCACCCTTGTATGTCCAGAATGCATATACAAGCCTGATATGCATAAAATGAGGCCGAGGGACTTAGAAATTTCTAGGTTTTTATGAAAGGTGTCTGCAGATGAAAGTCTGAAACCTGAATGTCTATGCACGCACCAACACCGGCTCTGTTTGGGGATGCATGCCTCTTGCAGGCATGGTGAGAACCATAAATCTCTAGGATGCAGACCAGTCCCTATCCATTAGGCAACAGAGTCAAACATTACACCAACCTACATCATAGATCACATTTTCAAACATTATTTTGGTGGCCCTAGGCAGCCAAAAATGAAAAACCATAATTTTCTTTTGTCAAATGCCTGATTCAAATTTGAATAAACCTAACCATAACTGAAAACACTAAGATAATTTGCCCACAAGAAAATCTTATCAATCACATGCTTCACCATTTTTGAAAGCTTGCCCCTATCATTGTTACCTCTGTCATTTTGCATTTCAAAATCAGACACATAACCATACATACTATAAAATTCTTTAGCGTTAAGCAATGTATGCATGTCATATTCCTTAGATAGTATATCCTCATATTGCATTTGGTATTCCTGATCATTTAACTGGCTATTGCACATTACCAAACACTCATCCAACTGATCCATAAACTCAAAACATTCAAAATTTATGAGACCTTCAATATCATTCATATCACATACTGACATTGAAAACAAAACCTGATCTACACACCCATAGTTGCACATGTTTGAACCAACTGATGAACATTCATTATCCATAGTTTGCATATCCATATTATCTTCACAAGAGCTGAAGATATCTGATTCTGACTCATATGTCCCCTCTTCACAAACTAATGTAGCACCTATGTCAGTTGTTCCTTGATATTCATCATCATCTTCAAAAAGAGGGTTAATTATGTACCAATGAAGGTCAAGACTCACAGTGTTCAGTGTATCATTAGGCTCATCATAAAGAGGATTCATACTCATTGCAAAGTTCTCTATTTCTTCTTCATGACAATCTAACTCTCTTTCATCATTTGATTGCCCCACTTACAAGATTTCTTCTACTTCAATGTAATCTGAAGTTGAACTATCTACATCATTCTCCAGCCCTCTAATACTTCCAAATGAAACTGATATTGACTCCTGATCCATATGATCACAACTTTGTACAGCTAGATCATTTAAACATGACGGCTCTTTGCTAAGGACTGGCATGTAAATACTACTTGAAAAATCATCACAATCAGCGTCATTTGCTAGGCAAATTAGGACATCCTCCTCTATAATAGAGTCATCATCAACTTTAGCTGATGCATAAACAGGGACAATAGGGGTGTGAGTTCTTTGACATTCATTTTCAACACCTGAATTACATCTTTCATTAACATTGGGGACTGCAGGGCAGCAGAAAATTTTAGAGAAATAACCCTTTTGAATTCCATGTCTCTAATTGTTTTCAATGTCAACTGCAAACTGATGTGCCTGATGTAATGTGGTGGGCTCCTTATCTCTCAATCTATAGCTCATTTTCTTATCAATTGCTCCCAAATAAACCACCAGGCATCATGCATCATTAGGTCTCATGCATTCTAGAATTCTTTTCAATGCCTTCATAAATCTAAGGTTAAATGCTGGAATTAACTCATCCTTTTCAATATGAATATACATAAAATCACTAATAACTACATATTCAAAAATTCTCTCACCATATTGTTCTAGAAATGCAGATTTAAATTCTTGCCAAGAGCTAACAGAGTAGGCTGGAAGGTAGGAGAACTAGTCCCTTGCATCTTCATCCAGAGATTGAACAAATAATCTCATAACTACATCTTCATGGTCAATCTCAAAGTCATCTATCAAATTCATAAATTGCTGCTAGTGTCTCTTAGCTGATTCATCCTTTTCACCACTAAATTTGGGCAAATACTTTCTAATCTTAGATGGAAAAGCATTTGGATAACTATAAATGCCACTGAAATTGATGAGCTTATATTTGTCGATGTTGAAGCTTCTTTTACTATACAGTTGGGATTGATCACTATACATTATTGCATTTGACACCTCACAAGGGTGCATGGGCTAATAATACATCTTTATACACTTTCTACAACCCTCTTCTCAACTCAGATTTTTAACCAATGACCTTAGGCTTTTAAAATATAACTATTGTTTCAAATTTCCTAAAGTCCTCTAAATGAGTCTTTTCAACAATATTGCATGCCTCACTTGAAAATATAAACTATATTCTCAACAAATACAAAGCATGCAAACTCATCATCAATATTTCCCTCTTAACCAGTGCTACTTCACCAAATAGGGAATCCTTTAAAACCTATAAAAATACCTGGATATGTTGCAGTTGCTGATAGGTTCATTCAACAGAGTCCCCACCTCCTTGGTAGAGGAATAAGCTTCAAACAGGCTGAAGCTAAAAATTCATGTTTTTCCTTTTTGGGTTCTCCAATAGCAGAGCTACACATAAAATTTTCTTTTGTTTGCTACAACAAAGCACTTCCAGGTCTGATTCTTCAATCTTTTAGACTCAAACTTTTACAGATATGACATTAGGTTTGTCCCCAGCAGAGTTACCATCTGTTGGGGCTCAAATCAGTAGAGGGTTTGCCAGTTCCAATGTATAGGCAAATTCGGCCAACTAATATAGGAGGTTGCGTGAGCTGCCTCCCCTTCACTTTTGGTTTTGCCGCACCAAGGGGGGTATCCCTATAGCTAAAGATTTTGCTTTGACTCATCCAATGACAGAAAGATTTAGCTTTACAACAATAGACAGAATACTCTCATGTTTGGACCAAGATTTTCATGATAAATCACAAGGCTAGCACTGTTCTTGGACATATCTAACTAGTTGAGGTATGCGAGTATGCAGGGGTCCTACTCCTACTCCTTCAAACTAACAGGTTGGAAAAAAGGAAAGATAGATTTTATGTTTTAGATGCAAGACAGGGGGTTTTGGATCATAACTACTAATCCAGAAGCAGACCGGTGCCTATCTCAAGGCAAGGAGTCAACTAGACGTATACAAGAGAATGGCTTGCAATTGGCATTCAAATTTCAAGGGGTTAGAACTGGTATTTTCCTTACAAACACCACCCAAGGATAAGTATTTAATTGTCTCTACTCACATACATCCCAGCTAACATACAATCTTCTCCATACTTGACCTAAAACAATTTAATCCACTCATTGAATGGAAGTTAAAGATTAAGCATGTGATATAGAAATCTATACCCTAGAATCTAAGAAACCCTTAGCAACCAGATTCAAAAGAAGAAAATGCATACAACAAATGGAGATAGATAGATAAACACATGTAATAATGTATTTTTCATATGAAATGACAGGAAATTGAACATATGTGCAACGTGCACTCAAATGCAACTCATAAACTCCAAAATGAGATAAAACAATAAGGAAATGCCCTGTTTTTCGTTATTCACACAAAAGTGCCCAAGTCTTCAACCACCTCAAATGAGTAACATAGTTTCATCTTATAACAAGGCTGTGTACTCAGCAATTAATTACATGGCATTTCAAAAAATCTGCTAGATACATTGCACCTTCAGAACTGGTGCTCAAACATTCAATGTGGCCAAGAGAAACAGAGGAGAGAGCAGGTGAAATCATGATTTGGACAACTACCTGAAGATTTTCCATTAAAAATGGTGGTTGGCCTATCCATCATTGACCCAAACCTCTACAAATTTTGCCATCAATGCCAACCTACCCACGACCCTCTTGAAAATGCAACTAACTGCGTAGTTCTAAAACTTTTCCCACTTGAAAACAGCTGCAGATACAAAGAAAATCCTTTGCATGAAATTTTAAAACATGGTCGTCGATTCATTTCCTCCTGCTAAGATCTGTGGCCTCAAATCACCTTGAAAAGTCATCACCTAATAAAAACACGGCACGTAGGTTCATCTTTTCCATCGCTAAATTCTCGCCATCCATTTTGCCATTTTCACCTTTTGAAACCCTTGTATATGCAAAAACATATACATACAATCACAACATACAAGTTGTGGACCCCAAATATTCATGAAATAATTTGAAATTAAATTCGGGTCCAGCTTGTATCTCCCTCCTTTGTATATCCGCGATATACAACACACACATACATACAAGCCATGGATTTCAAATAATTATGAATCAGAATGTACCTCCTTTTGAAATCTGGCTTGTATCTTTTTCATTGCACATTGGCTTGTATATCGGCATATACAATGCAAAACATACAACCTATAGGCCCCACCATGCAATTGAAACTGTTGACCTTTTGACCACTCCGGCTTGTATGTTTCACTTGTATCTTCCACTTGTATGTTTGAATGTACATTGGGAACATACAATCCTAATATACAACCCACGAACCTCATCCACTTTACCAATGCAGTTAACCTTCTTGTCGCATCTGCTTTACATCTGCTTTTCCTCTTATATGTGGCGAATGCATGTCACATATACAAACAACTTGACATACAAGGAAAAAATGTTTGTGTCTAACTTTTCTTGCACACTTTCTTTCCATGTGTTCGATGTACATTCTACTTTGTATATCTGTGGGCCCCACCAATCGTATCTACTTGTTGTATGTCAAACATACAACACAATATACATGTAAACATTTTGATACATCCACAGAATATTCTAGGAACCTCCATTGTATATTCCACCCTTGTATGTCCAGAATGAATATACAAGCCCGATATGCATAAAATAAGGCCGAGGGACTTAGAAATTTTTGGGTTTTTATGAAAGGTGCCTGCAGATGAAAGTATGAAACCTGAATGTCTATGTAGGCACCAACATGATGCATGTAATAATGGAAGATTATGTAGATGATATCCTAGAAAAGTCACTCACAAGAAAATCACATCTGGATGTGTTAGAGGTCTTTCAGAGACTCAAGCAATTCCAAGTCAGGTTGAACCCAAAGAAATATGTGTTTGGAGTCACCTCAGGAAAATTCTTAGGTTTTATTGTATCAACAAATGGAATAGAGGTGGACCTTGCCAAAGTCAAGGTTATTATGGACATGCCACCACCCAAGACTCTTACTCAACTAAGATCTCTACAAGGAAAGCTACAAGCAATCTATAGATTCATATCACAACTGGCAGACAAGTGCCAACCATTAATTCATCTCCTACACAAGAACATTTCATTCAGATGGTATGAGAAATGTGAAGAGGCATTCAACAAACTGAAAGAATATCTTATGAATCCACCTATTCTCATGCCTCCTATCCAAGGGAAACCATTGATACTATACATATCTGCTACACCAATAGCTCTTGGGGCTCTTCTAGCACAACAAGATTATGAGAATAAAGAAAGAGCCATCTACTATATCAGTTGTACATTGGTGGGCTATGAGTTGCAATACTCTCAGATAGAAAGATCATGTCTTGTGGTAGTTTTTGCTTCCCAAAAACTCTAACATTATATGCTTGCGCATCCAGTCAAACTTATTACAAAAATAGATCCACTAAAATACCTACTAAGTAAAGTAGCTCTTACAAGTCACCTAGCAAAATGGGTAATGCTCCTAAGTGAATATGACATTGAGTATGTAGACAGAAAAGCTATCAAAGGGAAAGTCATTGTTGATCAGTTAGTGGATGCACCATTACAGGACACCACATTGATGCAATTTGAATTTCCATATGAATCCTTATTCAATATATCAACACATTCTTGGAAACTCTACTTTGATGGGTCCTACACAAACCATGGATTGGGGGCAGGAATCCTGTTTGTAACTCCTCATGGTGACACCATACCAAAGTCTTACCATCTATTATTTCCATGCACAAACAACATAGCAGAATATTAAGCCTTAGTCATTGGTCTTAAGATGGCAACAGAATGGAAAATCAAAGAGCTACATGTCTATGGTGATTCTCAACTAGTAATAAATCAGGTCAATGATGATTACCAAACCAAATATGAAAAGCTTGTCCCATACAAGCGCATGATCGAGGACTTCAAAGATTACTTTGTGATCATCTCTTTTGAGTAGATACCTTGGATTGAGAACAAAGCAGTAGATGCCATGGTCACCATTGCCTCTCTTCTCGAGATACCAGAGAATGAGTCATGATACAAGTTCTTAGTGGAAACTATTCAACAACTAGCTTATGATCTTCCTAAAAACCATTCCATATGCCTTTTAGTTGGATCTGATTCACCTTGGTATGGTAATATTTATACTTACCTCAAGGAAAACACCCTCCCACCTGACTTATCTTTAAACCAATGATGAACCTTTATACGCCAAACATCTCACTATACCATTATTGCCAACATCCTATATCGATGTGTTCTAGATGGTACTTTACTCTAATGTTTAGAATAAGAAGATTCCCAAACCGCCTTACAAGATGTACATGAAGGGATTTATAGAACACACTCTAGCGGTCCTTCCTTAGCTAAGAAACTTATGCGTTTGGGTTATTACTGGATGAACATGGAAATAGATTCATATCAGTTTTTGAAGACGTGCAAGCAATGCCAAATACATGGGAACTTGATACATGCACCAGCTTAAGAGTTGAGACTTTTAATGACACCTTGGCCCTTTTGCCAATGGGGACTTGACCTTGTGGGAAAGATCCATCCACCCTTATCCAATGGCCACAAATTCATAATAACCGCCACTGAGTACTTTACCAAGTGGATTGAAGTTGTTCCCCTCACCATTGTCACAGGTAAGCAAATCTCCTCATTCATCCTGAATTACCTCATCTACAGATACGGAATTCCCTCATCCATTATCATGGATAATGGAAGACCCTTCAAAAACTAAGATGTCCAAGAACTCTGTGATTGATTCAAAATCTAACACCATTTCTCGACACCCTATTACCCCCAAGGCAATGGTCAAGCTGAAGCATCCAACAAGACCATCTTGAAACTCCTCAAGAAGATAGTCAATGATGCTAGTCGTGATTGGCACATCCAACTCAATCCTGCTCTATGGGCCTATAGAACTAGTATACATACTCCCATAGGTGCTACCCCTTATGCCCTTGTCTATGGCTCAGAAGCTATCCTCCCCATAGAGGTTGAATTACCATCTCTCAGGGTGTCGTTAAAAGGTCTCATATCAAATAATGAGTACAAAGTTTCTAGATTGTAAGAACTAGAGTTGCTAGAGGAAAGGAGATAGAAAGCCTTTGACCATCTCAAACCATATCAACAAATGATGTCAAGAAGCTATAACCATAGATTTCACCCAAGAGTCTTCAAAGTTGGAGATCTAGTCCTTAAGGAGAATCCTCGCAATCAACAAGATAGGAAAAAGAAAGGCAAGTTCAAACCCAATTGGCTTGGGCCTTATGTGATTGTGGCTGCTTATGGATCGGGGGCATATCAGTTAGCAACATCAGAGGGTGAGCTATTAGATGAACCAATCAATAGTATGCATCTTCGTCAGTTCTATACCTAAGAGAACCCCAATGTAAGGGGGCATAAAATACAAAAAAATAAAAAAATTAGAAAAATACAAAAAAATACAAAAATACAAAAATACAAAAAAATAAAAAAATTAGAAAAATACAAAAAAATTGTCCTTTGGTGAAAACCTGGCAAAAAGGTGCCTTGGATAGGTATCATGGTGAAAACCTGGCAAACAGGCATCATGTATACTTTCTATCTTTTCATGCAAATAAAAGCAAGTGGTGAAAACCTGGTAAACAGGTGTTACTTGTGATAAACCATTTCCTCCATCTTTGGGAAACCAATCACCTTATGTCCATTCTTCCTTGTGTCCCATTCAATCCATATCTATCCCATAATAAAATCCTAACGATAACCTATCATGGTTGGATACCCTATCTCTTTATTGCCTTGCCGACCAAGGTTATATCCCATATCGTATCCATAGTGTCAGCCTAGCATAGTGTCTCTAGTTAGTATCCATGGTCCAAGTCCATGAACTACATTGCCTATGCATTGTCACGTAGGCAAGGCCATTTCTCAAATGCGCCCCTGAGGCTCCACTGTCCCATCCGTCCCATGTCTAGTTCTTCTATTTGTCTGAGTCCACACTACTTTCTACTACCTAGGTCTTAGGTCCATTAGGGTTTACCCTGAACTACGTTGCCTCTGCATTGTCACGTAGGCAAGGCCATTTAGCAATGAGCCCCTGAGGCACTAGGTCAGTCCCTTAGGGTCCGTCTCACCAATATAGATTGTGGAATCTTCTCACCAAGCAAGCAAGCACAAGCAAAACCCACTCTTTTCAAGCAGAAATCCTGACACAAGAAATTAACCTATCTAGAGAAAAGAAAACAAACACCTAAGGCCTTCTAAAATGATTTTACCCAAATTATGGTAAGAAACAAACACATCTAAATGTAAAAATATTTTGTGGATTGAAAACATGGTTAAAATACAGAGTCTTGATTTCGGCTATCATGGCTTTCTGTGCTACTTGAGGATGCCAAAGGATAGATATGCTATGATGGAGGCATGATTATTTTCTTTGTTTGTTATTTGTGGATTTAACTTTAGTAATGTGAAGCCTTGTCTAAAGACATGATCGGCGAAAGATCATCAAGGACATCAAAGGTCTAAACATGTACAGGGGAAATCCTTGACTGTTGATACGCAAGAAATACTCAGGTCATCTCAGTTCAATTATGCCTCAATGCTTGTATTAACTTGCTAAATCAAAATCCATGTAAGTGATGCTTAGGTCATCTCAGTTCAATTATACCTAGATGCTTGTATTAACTTACAACATTTCGAAAAAGTACCAAAAAAAATTGCCCAATGATGAAATAAGCACTTCAAAATACTTGCACCATCAAGATGTTAAAATCAAAACATCCATCACACATCTATTATACATCCATACATCCATATCCCATGCAATAAATGATCCAAACAGTGTAGAGTAACAATACAAAGTCAAAGCTTGTGAATCTTTCTATCAAGTCATTCTTTCAATCAATCTTCTGCCTATCATTCTATCACTTCTGTGTCAATGGAGTACATTTGGACATCACAAAAACATAGCATATAGTTGCATATCATATCATAGGAGATAGTCATTTACATGATTAAATCAATTGAATACATAGTAAGTGCATCACATAAGTTGCATAATCATATAGATATCATTTTGCATTCACACACATTAGAGACATGTCAAATGAAAAGATCTAAAGTCTGCATTAGGTTGTATAGCATCACATAGCATCATATGAAAACCTACATTAGATAACATCACATAGCATCAAGTAAAACATCTAAGTCTACATTAGATAAACATGTACATCGCACCATACAATAGAAATGCATCATAACTCATACATATAGAAAACACCAAAATAGCTGCATCATCATATAAATATCGTAAAATGTGTCCAAATGTACAATATCAAGTGGTCCTTCTCTGAATCAATGTCATATACAAAAGGTACATCCCAAAGATGGTGATACATGTCTCAAATTACAAAAATGGTACATAAGGTCTATCCATCTATTTGAGCCATCAAAAAGGTACATAAGATCCAAAATCTGCAAGTCTGCTATCCCTGTTGCTGTGAGCCACTGCTACCAATAGTATCTCCCATGTCCCCTCCTCTGCTGGCCTTAGACTGCTATGGACCCACCACAGAGGCTCCTGACCTCGATCCACCTACTCTCGGGGGAGCCATAGACTGGCTCTTGTAGCTAGAGGCTCTCTGACTAGCTGGCATGACACCATGATATAGACCCTAATAGTACTATGCCTAAGCCTGCACTCTAGCAAGTTCACCCTGCACCTACACTAACTATGTCTGTGCCTATGCCTGGTGCACCTGCCCAACTAGAAAGTTACTCATTGTACCTATCCCAAGGGCTGCCATTGCGGTATCCCGCTCTACTCAGATAACTCATATCCTCACATCTGCCATATCTCTCTCTCTAGTAAGCCCTACAATTAGCTCTGCATTTGTCTCTTGCTGGGCATTAGCTCTCCTAAGTTGTTCCCGTAGCTACCTCACCTATCCTCTCAAGGTAGCTATAGTCCTCTCCTAGACATCTGCCTGTGCCAAACCTTGGGCTGCCTCTGCCTATCCCTACCCCTGTGGCTAGGGTCCCTGCTGCTGTGCCACCCGCTAAGGTGGTGACATCTATACTTGCAGTTCTTGTTGTGGTGCCTGCTGTATGACCTATGGTGGCATTGCCTGTCTAGGTCAACCTCCATCATCTCCATCATCTCCATCATCTCTACCACCCCCATCCTCCTCTCCCCCTCCTCCTCTTTTGGCCAACCTGGCCCTCGTCATCTGAGTCCGCCTCATCTATCTGAGGCACCAACACCCCAGGCCCTAAGTATCTTTGAAATGGGTGGGTAGTGAACCAATCCTCATAGTCCTGGGTCATCCTAGCATCTGCAATCCCCCTTGTCATGTCCCAGGTGATGTAAGGCATCTACCGAAACTTTGCCAATGCCTCCTCGTAACATGCCATAGGTCCCCATCTAAGCCTCTTAGCGCGAGTCCTCGCAAATTGAGCCTGCTCCTGTGGCATGCCTTCCCTCTTCCCAAACTGTCGCTGTACTTAGCTGACAATCTGCCGCTCCAAGATAAACCGTCTCCACCCAATCAGCTATAGCATCTGATAGCAGTAAGGTAGCTCATCTACCTTGTCAGCCCATGGCTCACAGTCTAGATATGGCTACCAGATGACAATATCTACTCCATCCAAAGCATGCCGCCAGTACTTGAGCTTCCCCAGCCTATGCTGGGAAATCACTCCTCCATATCCATAGCTATATGGCTCTCCTCTCTATCTGCCAAACACACATATCAGTCTGGTGATTTCTATGTGCTCCCATAGATAAAACTGTAGCAGTGACACACCTGCAGATAGGCTCGTACTCCTGTGATATACCACCTGATGCATATTGTGGTATAAGTGTGCTAGTACGCAAACACCCCAACCATACCATGTGCCCTCTATCACTATCCTCTCCATAATCTGACCCCATCCAATGGGGAACCCATGTGATCTCCTATCGGGGCATACCACACCTCCAATTAGTCTTGATACAATACCTGGGAAGTAGTCATAATAGTCATAAATATCCTGCCAAGAGATGACCTACCCTACCAGCTTGGGGTCATCAAATACTCACCTGCACTTAGCAAGTCCTGCATCTCTCTATGGATCATACTCCACCAGCTCACCCTGAATGGGTAAGTGAAGAATCCTATACACGTCCTCCAATATAACAGTCATCTCACCAGTAGGGAAGTGGAAGGTCACGTCCTCACTGTGGAACCTCTCCACTGCTGTAGTCAGCAAACCGTGGTTCACCTGAACCTCAGGCATAAAGCAAACTTAATCAAATCCCATCGTGCCAAGCGCCTCTCTATCCATCTCTGTCAGCATGTGTCTCTGCAATATAGGCATTGGGAACTGCTCCCTCGACTGAAGCATATCTCGTATATCTTCTTGCAAGCATGCAAAGCAAGGCGTCAACTTAAAACTGCAAGTACCATACTCAACATATCTATAGAAACATATCAACTAACTTAGCATTTCAAATTCATCAAAATAGCACACTACATCTCTTTACTAGATTCTTGGAATCTCAGAGATAGCTTATCGATTGACGCATCAAATAGGATGCCAATCGAGTCATATTTGTTAAGTAAACTATCTATCCATATCGTATGTGCCATAATAGGTGGTAAATGCACCATTTCTTAACAAGTGCACCATTTCTTGACACATGCACCACTTCTAGCAAAAGCGCTACAAGAATCCATGCATGCATTGTCCTATGTTGTAAATGCGCTGCCCCGTCACATGTGCTACTACGTACTGTAAAAGCGCTACAGAATCATGCATACACCACCTAAACCTATACATGCGCAACTTTCACATATGTGCTGCTTTATATCCTACATGTGCTACATAACTTTGTATGCACAGTTTCACATGGCATATGTGCCACACTGTGTTTTAGCACTTTTGTCTATCCTAATTTTCTCCTATCATTTATTGCTATCAAACTCGACCCTAGAGGAAATTTTTTGGGATACATACCAGGGGTCTTACCTCTGCTAGCTAGTCAGATTGACAGATGCACTCGAATCGATGTTCCTAGCATAGAATATCCATCCTCGTGATGACTGCTCTATGCTCTATGCTCCTCTAAGCTCTCCAAAGCAAATCAAACCAAGTGTGCAAATGAATTGTCTTGTGGACCCAGCTCCTATATATAGCATGCAAACCCTAATTTAGCTAGATGGTGACTGTGACTACTTCCTGCGCCCGTTTCTTCCAGTTTTCTTCCTGTTTTTCAGAAATGCGTCCCATTTTCTTCAAACCTAACCAAGTTGTCCCTTCGTCTTCGAGAGATTGTTCGTCTCTCGTCCTTCTGCCTTCTTCTTCTCATCCAATCTCTCGAGGGAGCATCCTATCGTCATAACCTATACCAGGGGTAAACTAGGGCATGTATCATTATCAGACTATTTATTCTTTGAGGCAATGTCGTAAACTGCATTGCATCAAAGAGGGGTAAAATGTATACGTTTAAAAATGACACGATTCAGTCTAAATAAATAGTCTTAATATTTATTCCATATTTATTCCTCTTTCAATAAATAAATAAACAAATTTATTTATTTGATTCACATTTCTCTAAGTTAATTAAATATCAAAATATTTAATTATCTCTTTTTAAGGTCAAAATTAAATAAAATCCTTTTATTTAATTAAATTCTTCCAAGTAATTAAATAATTCTTAATTATTTAATTAAATCAAATCATTCCTCTAAATTTGAATAAATCAAATCAAATTTATTTAAATCCTCTCAATCTCTAAAAATAAAATATAATCAAATATTTTATTTATTCTTCCAAAATCATTCTAAATTAAATAATTCCAATTATTTAACTGTTTCTTCTAATAATATCTTCTCTAAATTTAAATAAATAAATTATTTATTTAAGTTGCCTTTTCTTCTAAATTGAGTTATCTCTAAATATAATTCAATCTTTGTGCACATGCAATTAAATATTCCTAATTATTAATAAAGCAAAATATCTTCTTGTTTTAAATCACTTGACTAATAATTATATTCTTTTAAATGCTTTAACTCATTCTTCTATTCTTGTTAACTCCTCTCATGCAAAAGAAAGCAAGACACATGTCCTCTTCTTATTTGCGCACATTCCTCAACTGTTCTATACCATTGATAAAAAGAAACCTCATCTAGGGAGGTAGGATTCACACGTTTTGACACACACACCACAACAATGCAAATTTTTCAAACACACATAAAATTTCCCCAAGGTTGCACAAAACTAAACTTGTGAAAGTTTGATGGGGGTAGGGGAGTGGATCCCTCAACTCAAGAGGTCACTCCATGATCTCAAAAATCACCAAGTCTTAAGGCCTCAAGCCACAACCACAAAATGCATATCTCCAAAAACTCAACAAAAACTATCATGGAACTCTTTCCATCAAAAATGTTCTCAACATCAAAGAAAATCCCTCAAGGCTATAAGTAGCACAAAAATAAGGAGGTGACCTCGAGGAGGTTCACTCTCCCCTACCCCATACAAGTTGAGCCTTACCTCCAAATGGAGGTGCTTTCACCAAACTCCCAACCCACACAAAATGAAAACAACCAACAACATAAAACCACAAACACAACATAAATGAAATATACAAGGGTAAATGGCCATAGCCATGGAGCTTACCTTCAAAAGCCCTAAAAATGGAAGCATGTTTGGTGAAGAGCTCCAAGTCTCCCAATCTCTAAATTTCTCTAACTCCCAAAAAAGAACTCCAAGAATAGAAAGAAAAAATATCTAAAATGCAAGAACCCCACACTCCTCATCAAGAGGAGATAATATAGTCCTTCCAATTTGGCCTTGAGGACTGAGAAGGTTGTTGGCAAGAGACATGTTGTGGGTTCATGAGTGTTGTCATTGATGGTAACAAAGTCCATCCCACACATCCGCAGGACATGATATGACCATACTGAAAGACAGACTGAAGTGTATCCTGGTCTGGTAAGCAAGAACAGAGTATGTAGCAAGGTCTAACAATTAGGTCCGGATGTCTCAGAGGAAGTATCTCAGTAAAGCATGGACTTGGGGAAGTCAAGTGGAGTACCTTGACTAATATATTCCAGAGATTGAGCCTCTGGTGATGTAAGAGTGAAAAGATATGAACACCTAAGTGTTAGGTTCCTATTTGGTAGAGTAGACTAAGGAAGAACTGACCAACAGAGCATCAGACCTTAATCTGGATGAGATATTGATGGTGATCAAGTTTCTTGAGGTATCATTCATGATTAGCTGACATGATTGATGAATTCTATAAGCATCTCCTTGATACGCATCACTTGATAAGAAAGGATTCAACTGATAGATCAGAGTTTGAGAAAATATTAACTATTCTGGATGTCGACTAAAAAGGTGTTGAAATCATTGATGTAGATATATATACTAGATGAATTTGGATGTGAAGGAGTGGTGTTGTGTGAAGAAAAGTAGAGAGAAGGGTGGAAGCAGCAATAAAGGTCTAGTATGTGATAGAACAACAACACTAGGTAGAGGAAGAATGAAGTGTAGTAGATCAGTGTATTGAGCTTAACCGGAACTGAGCCTAAGCACATGTGGATGCTTCTCATTAGTTCAAATATCTAGTTTACTTCTATAATCTATTATAGGCAGTGAGCCTCTTGTGAGAAGTGTGCTCGGGTAGTGAGCCCTAATTGGCAAGTGTCATTTTTTACTACGTTATTCTTTTAACAAAGAATACAATCTTGGGTTAATCACCCCGTGGTTTTTCCCTTAACAGGGTTTTCCACATCAAAAATATTGTTTCATGTGTGTATCTCTATAGAGAAACTAAGTATCTCTATGAAAAAGAGAAAGGAACTACTTTAGTAATTGGCAAGTCAAGGTGAAGCCAATGATACAAATGAAGATCTAAGGAGAAAACCAAGTTGTGTGAAAAGTTATCAAAAGAGGTTATTATGGTAAGACATGAAATGGAATCAGGGGTTATGAAATTCACTCAAGAAATTGAAGAAGAAAGAAAAGTTGAAGATGATCTAAGACAATCTCTCAAAGAGAAGTCAGAAGATTGCCATAAAATGGATAGAATAATCAGGCATCTGGAATCTGATCTTGAAGAAGCAAGAGATAATGAAGAACAACTTGAGAATCAGATTGACCCTCTTAAAAAGGATCTTCAAACAACAAATTAATACAAAGAGAAATTCAAGATAAGTTATGCTCAACTTGAAGTTCTTCTTCAAAACCAAAAGAGGGTAGATGACAAGCAAGGCTTGGGGTATGAGAAAGGTGAAAGCTCCAGATCCAGTCAAAAGAACTCTAGATCAGGAAATCCTAGGAACAGACCTAGAAGACCTCCGGTAAGGCAACCAAATGATCAAAGATATCCATCTTTCAATGGATACTGCCACAACTACAATAACTTTGGTCATAAAGCAAATCAGTGTAGAAGAAGAATGAATCAGACTAATTCATCCTTCTTTGGATAATATTTCAATTGCAAAAGGTATGGTCACAAATCTCATGAGTGTAGAAACATGTAAATGAACAATTCTTTCAATGGTAGATGCTTTACATGCAATAGAATGGGACATATGGCTAATCAGTGTAGATCAAGAGGATATCAGTCAAATATGCAAAGAAATGTTGTTTGCTACAATTGCAATAGATCCAGTCATATTGCCAAATTCTACAGAAGTAAGAATCAGGACAAAAAGGGTCTGGTACATCATAATCAAAACCAAGACAAAGGAAAAGGAAAAGTGAATACGGATGAAATCCAAAGGGAAGTGAACAAGATTTGGGTGAAGAGGAGTATAGAAAATGTTGAGGATGGATCTACACCAGAATCTAGTACTAATGTTTCTTCCAAAAACTAAATTGATGAGCTCTGGCTCAGGGGGAGTCACAAAAGAAAACAATATCCCCCAGCCAGTCAATTGGTGCCTAAAATTGGTACATGGAAGGTTGCAGATTAAAAGGGCTCTTAGAGAAACATCTAAATAATCCTTGGTAAAGATATGGAAGATCCGCAAGAAGCTTAGAAGAGATTAATCTCCCAAGATTGATCTGATTTAACAGTCATCCAGTAAGAAGTAGGATTTTCACAATTAGATCCGGCATGATTCAAAATTGAGAAATCTTGATCTATGGATAGATCAAATGATTGGGAAAGGGAGATAGATTGTCATTAATCATCAAGAATAGCTCTAAATGTATCTCAATGATCTAGAAAAGATCTTTCTCAGAATAAGGAGAACAAGGCAACCGAAATGACTTAAGTTGAGCATTTATTGCAATGTGGAATTAGGGTTTTGCGTAGAAATATAAGGGTTCTTTTGTTCATCATTTGCACATTTTGCACTTGAGAAGAAGAGAGAAGGAGCTCTGTAACTAAATTGTCTCAAACCTCTCAAAGATCAACTGCAGAAGTCAATTCATCCTACAACCCAATCTGGCTCATATCGTGAACCCTAGAAGCGAAAAAAGTATTTTCCATTCTTGATCAAACTCTCTCTAAATCTTTAAGATGGCTACTCTAAATGTTGTGAAGATTACTAATAGGCCATGCCCTAAATTTAAGAAACATCCCTACAAATATCTAGAAGTGGATCCCTTGGGCACATTTTCCAGCATTCCGCATTGGGTTTTGTATGTTAAAGACATTAGGGCATACATTCATGCGAACATTGAAGAATTTGGGGAATCCAAGTTGATGGATATCTACCACAAGGAACTGATAGATGATTCATTTGATCTCAAACCCTAATACAAGGCCATCAGTGATAAACATTTCAGTCAGTGCATCCATTTCCCCTATTTTGCAGAAGATGAATGGGTCCAATATGGTTTGAGCATAATGCATGACAACTTCATGTGGTTGAATAGGCCTTTTAAGATCACTAAAGATGCCATTAGGGTAGTAACTAGATTGCACTCATCCGGTGGGTTGCCTACTCTCAAATCCATCAAAAACCAAATTGTGAGTGAGGCTACTGGATCAAAATTTGACAAGAGAGAAATGACTATAGAAGATATCACTGATCTAGATATCAAGTTTGCATCTATGATAATTGGCTATAAGATATATCACTCCAGCAGGGAGAATTCTATATCTGGAACTGCTGTATATACTGCTTATGAAATGTTAAGAAAGAATGCTAACTATGATCTTTGTGAGCTCCTTCTAAACCAACTTTCAGAGAATCTACAGAAGATGAAGAAGGACAAGAAGAACTCTTTCAAATACGATGGATTGATACTTTGTCTATTTTTCTATTACATAAATGAGCTACTTGGATCTAGTGGTTGGATGTGGCAAAATGACAGACCAGTAGCCATAGAAATCTAGGATTATTTGCATGGAATAGGTGATTCCAAGGCATAGAATACAACACTATGGGGCTACTTCAAGAACTTTCAGAGTATGATGCAAGCAAGAGAGTGAATCCCTCAATCTCTAGTTGAGAAGTATAAGGATAGAGTATGCTTTATGGTAGAAAATGATCAATGCTTATTGGAGGCAGTAGAGCAAAGGATAGTCTGGATCATGCCAATGGGGTATGAAGTAGATGAGAAAATCGTAGAGCTACATGTTCAACACATGCTTAGTCAATTCAAGGATCCTAAGGCAGAAAGGTTTGGAACCTTTAAAGAGTTGAGTGTGAAAATTCATGTGGAGCTAGGACAACCGGAAATAAAAAGAAAAATGAGAAGGGAAGTAGAAGAATTTGCCAAGAGGCATGGAATATCAAAAGAGGCACTTGATGCAAATAGAGAGAAGATGGAAAGGGCAGAGAAAGAAAAGGAAGAAGTAGAAAAAGAAAGTGCTCTGGTAGAAGCCCCCTCCCGGACTAGATCCTCTAAGAGCTCTGCACCTACCAGTGCTAAGAGCTCAAAGCCATCAAAACCTGAAGCAAAATCATCTAGTAAAGGAGAAAAGAGAACAAAGACAAAGGCTACAAGATCATACACAAGCCTCAAGGATGATGAAGAGACAAAGACAGATGAGGAAGTAAAGAAAATGAAGAAGAAGAAAACAACCGGTGAACCCTCTACTGGTCAAGACAAAGAAGAGAAGGCAGAGGAATTTGTTAAAAAACCTACTCTCTGCATTGATGATATCATCAAATCAGTTATCGTGGATGGGAACTTACAACCAATGGTTGAATTTTATGATGAATATAATGAAACTGATCAGAAGATATTGCAAGATGCCATAGTCAGGTATTTAAACATCTACAACAAAGCATTCATTGAAATTATATCTTTGATTCCCAAAATCTTAGAGAAGGAACTTGAAATAAGGAAGAACAATGCCCAAGCAAAAGATCTAGAAATTTGAGAGCAGATTGCTATTCAGCTCTATTCGTCCATTACCCCTAAACAAATGAATATTATCTTTAAGGACTGCAAGGATGAGTTCTAGAGAAAAGCTAGAATGAATCAACTTATGCTTAGTGAAACTGACAAAGTGACAAAAGAAATAGAAGATATTCTATAGAATGCTTTTAAAAGATTTAATCTTCCTATTATAGAGGACTTAGGTAATGAACCCTCTGTCATGGATGACAAAGAAGAATCTTCTGAGACAATGGCAGAAGAGGCAAAGGAGACAAGTGAAGAGATAGATAAATACTTAGATTCCCCTGCCCCAAAAGAGGAAGTCCATGAAGAAGCACACATCTCTCCTCCAGTTTCCCCTGTAGACTCCAGATCTAAAGGAGAAGAAAGATTAGAGGAGAAAACCAGTCAAGAAGAAGTAAAGGAAAAAGAAAAAGACTAAATAGAGAAGATCCCAAGAGATAGTTCTGAGACTGTAAAAGGAAAGAAGACTCTGTCTCCGGCAAGAGACACTGCAAAAACTATCAAAGATTTCTTGACCAAAGAGATGATGGAATTTGATGAACTGGAACTGCTTCAAGGAGCATTCAATTTTGATTCCCTCTCCCCAGTTCAAACCATGAAACCAACATCATTTACTCAAGCAAAGGCAAAAGAAATACTCCTGAAGTCTCACATGGAAGACTGTGAGCTCATAGAAGCTGCATTCGGTGTATTGGAGAAGATCATGCCATCCTCCCAAAAGGATCCCTTGGCCTCCATATACAGCAATCTAAAGTCTCTTGTAAATTCTATTCATACGCATTTTGATTCCTTAGAGAAGTTAGTAGAAGAAATGGTCCGGAAGACGTTTTTCAGAAAGAGATTCTTCAAAGTACTAGAACTAATAACCAATGATAGGAGAAATATGGATATTGGGATAAAGAGCTTAGAAAATGCTCTTAAAGATAGCAGAGAAATGTATAAATTTTGTTTATCCTGGTCCAAAGTAACAATGGATATTGATAAGAAAGTGAAAGAACAAGAGGATAAACTGTCAAGACTATCTCAGAATTTTGATCCTCTTACCACATCCATAATAAATCAAGAGTGTCAGACTATTGCAGTCTTAAATGAAATTAAGAAGCTTAAAAAAGAGGAGAAAATTAGAATAATCAGGTTGAGTGAACTTAGAGGGATAATTATCCCTAAGTTAGAGGCCATGCATGAGGCCCTAAGTGATGCTCAGACCACAACCCAAACCAGTGATCCGACGGATCTAAAGAGGGCAGACACTTTTGCATTCCTATTGAGTGGTCACATCTCAATTTTGGACAAGATGAAGCAAAGTTGGGCAACAAAATTTGTCCAATTGAAGATAACTTTTGCAGATATACTTCAGTATATGTAAGTATGCTATGTATAGATTTTTGTGCGGCCAAGTATCGATTATTTTTAGAAATTTTGGTATGCAGATCCTACCCTTTGCCATTGATGTCAAATGGGGAGTGAGGAACAGTGAAAAATGAGGAATCCAGATAAGGGGGAGCTCTAGAGAATTGTACATGAGAACAAGAGCATCAGCCAAGGGGTAGTATACTATAACACTTAGTCATTTTTCACTAAGTGTTGCCATCAATGCCAAAGGGGGAGATTGTTGGCAAGAGACACGTTGTGGGTTCATGAGTGTTGTCATTGATGGCAACAAAGTCCATTCCACACATCTGCAAGACATGATATGACCATACCGGAAGACAGACTGAAGTGTATCCTAGTCCGGTAAGCAAGAACAGAGTATGTAGCAAGGTCCGACAATCAGGTCCGAATCTCTCGGAAGAAGTATCTCAGTAAAGCTGGTACTTGGGGAAGTCAAGTGGAGTACCTTGACTAATATATTCCAGAGATTGAGCCTTCAGTGATGTAAGAGTGAAAAGATATGTACACCTAAGTGTTAGGTTCCTGTTTGGCAGAGTAGACTAAGGAAGAACTGATCGGCAAAGCATCAGACCTTAATCTGGATGAGATATTGATGGTGATCAAGTTTCTTGAGGTATCATTCATGATTGGCCAACATGATTGATGACTTCTATAAGAATCTCCTTGATACGCATCACTTGATAAGCAAGGATTCAGCCGACAGATAAGAGTTTGAGAAAATATTGACTATTCTGGATGCTGACTAGAAAGGTGTTGAAATCATTGATGCAAATATATATACTAGATGAATTTGGATGTGAAGGAGTGGTGTTATGAGTTGTGTTGTGCAAAGAAAAGTAGAGAGAAGGGTGGAAGCGGCAATAAAGGTCTGGTATGTGATAGAACAATAGCACTAAGGTAGAGGAAGAATGAAGTGTAGTAGATCAGTGTATTAAGCTTAACCAAAACTAAACCTAAGCACATGTGGATGCTTCTCATCAGTTCAAATATCTAGTTTACTTCTATAATCTATTGTAGGCAGTGACCCTCTTGTGAGCAGTGTGCTCGAGTAGTGAGCCCTAATTGGCAAGTGTCATTTTGTACTACCTTATTCTTTTAACAGAGAATACAATCCTGGGTTAATCACCCCGTGGTTTTTCCCTTAATAGGGTTTTCCATATCAAAAATATTGTGTCATGTGTGTTGAGTTTATTTATGCTTCCATTGTTATGTATGCTGATATGATTTGATATTGCTCTAATTGTTAAAGAAGAAAAGAAAGTCAAATAATTAAGATAACTGATTCACCCCCCCTCTCAGTTATCAACAAAGGTGACACTTGTCACCTTCTCCTTCCTCATCCCATGCCACTTACAAGGGAGAGGAAGTGTGAGGGTGACAAGTGTCACCCTCCAATTCCATTCCAACGTCACCTTATCCAATTGTGCTCTCACACATGTGTGAGAGAACAAGTGGTGAGGTGGTAATTCGCTTCAAGCCTCCATGAGGATAAGGGATGCCATATGGCATCCTCTTATTCTCCAAGAGAGCCATCTCCCTCCAAGATGCTCTCACATGTGTGTGAGAGTCTTGGAGGGAGATCCCACACACTTGGGAGTCTTGGAGACCTCCCAAGTCTTCTTGGTGGAGGGATCCCCAAACTTTGGGGAGGGAGATGGGTCTTTCCCAAAGCATGACTCATCTCCCACCCATAGCTATTTCAAAAATTGTCACTTTCAATAAATCTTAGTTAAAGTGACCAAAAGTGAGTTACCCCAAGGTTTAGTTAGTTAAAATTCACCCTAGACCCATGGGTAACCACCTAGGGTAAGTTTTGGGACACTAAGGTACACCTAGGGAGTCATAAATTCACTTTAAATAGCCCATAAATGAAAACAAATACCAAATATTGTAAAACAATAAAAATTATACAACACATGATATAAATTACTTTAAAAAAAGGGATACTAGGCCAAAATAATAAATCAAACAAGCACTCAAACAACATCTGATCAAACGTGATCCCCATCCCTCTTAGGAATGGATCAGTTTCACAAGGAATAACATATGTGTGAACACTACCTCCAATTTCCCGTGGCCTGGGAATATAGTCCTACACAACTAGATCAAGTGTCAATTACATCATGTATAGTCATAGCCAAATCAACTCAAATTAAATTCATGTCATTGCATATTAATCATTCACAACATAATTCAAGACTAAACTACATTTTCTATCTAATGTCACATAATCATCATCAATTAATGAATCCACATAATAAACTAGAAATCACATCTATAATCATCATCTAATATATCTCGCATGTCTATTCTCATCGTAGCATCAAAATATGATCAAATCGAATCATCATAGGTCTAATCAATGTCAAACCAGAATCAGGAGATATAATCTAATCTGCATAATGGAACAATAGTCTCTAAAAGTCTAATAATGTCATCAACTAAAAAGTAAAACTATCAAAATAAGGAAGGAAAATAATCAGCCTCACAAACTGCCATCCACCCTTCTTTCTATCTAGCATGCTTTTTTTAATTCCTTTCACTTCTTTTTTTAGTTTTTTTAATTTGTGGAGTGACTATTTGGTCTTTTAATAAAGATTCTAGATTGGAATCTTATACATTTACATAGAAATTCTAGAATCTTTTAGCTCCCATTCGTGCTATGAATGTAGGAACACCTCTCAACATAACAAGAAATGGTTGCATAATGGATAAAAAATAATTAAGTAGTCAGGAGTTAGCATTGCTTAAAATTTATGTTCCTTCCAAAATCATAAGATCATAACATTTTTAAGGATTATAATTAAATGATTTTAAAGTGTTTTAGATATAATGTGTTAAATAAATGTTATAAATATATTTAACTATTAAATATGTTGTACTTTTATTTATATACAAAGATAATATTCCTTTTTGGATAATTAAAAAAAAAAGATGATATTGAGAAGCTTTAAAGAAGAAAAGCCAAAAGGCCTTGGCATGTAAAAAATTAAAAATAAAAAGAAAGAGAAAACTAAGGAAACAAACTAAAAGAAAAAACAAAGAGAAAAATTAATGAAACAAACTGAAATTAAAGGAAAGAGAAAAATTAAGGAAACAAGCTAAAAAATTAAAAAGGATGAAAGTCTTTAAAAGAGGATATAAGCCTTTAAAGAAAATTAGATAGAGATGAAGAGAAACTAATTGAACGAAGAACAAAGAGAATAGATAAGGAGCACTATAGCATGAAGGGCGATAGAAACTATAGGAAGAATCCATTTGAAGAATATTTGTGTTGCACAGGTACACGTTTTTATGCAATTTTGCCTGTAGCCGTATGTTCAGAATGGAGTGGATTTAAACTTTGGTTTTTTTCTTGGTATGGATAGGCCTTTTGTGTTTTGGCTTAGTCTAGTTAATTTTCTTTTCTTTAAACATTTTACCTCTTTCATTCTAAATGACGACTTTTCTCTGTATCAACCGACCCTGTGTATGTAACAAATCTTCTATATTGGGAATGATTTTTCCTCTTAGAATCAGCCTTTTTAATTATTTTTGCATTCTTCAAACTTTTGGATCAACCCTTCTTATTTGTTCAGTGGTTAATATGTCTCTTCAGTGGCTTTAATCATTTTGATTCACCTTTAAATCCATTGGTATCATCCTTTACATAATAGGAATTGGCTTTTAAAATGAACATCTAACTTTTTAAGTATTTATGACCTTTTTCTATTATATCAACCTTCCTTTAAACATTATGGCCTTTCTTATCTGATTGTTTTTAAATGTATATCACCCCTTCAAAGATGGAAATCAACCTTTTGGCTTAATAATTCAATGTTTCTATATTAAGGTTAACATTTGTTATCAAACAAAACAATGATCTTTATTTTTCAATTGCCATATTCTAAGTTTTGAACATTCTCATGGAAATTATAGCGGCTGATGATGTATTTTGTTAGAGGTTTATACTTAGTTTCAAAACTTCCTATAGCTATTACCTCGTGTAGCTTTCCCTATTTTTCTATTTTCTTTAAATTGTATTCTTGTCGCAGCAGACCATTTTCTTGTCGTAACAGACTATATTCTTGTCATAGCTTTCTGTATTCCTATAGTTATGATCTTTCTTTGTGTAGCTGCACTATTTGTTTGTAGCACAAATTAGTATATCATGAGTTACCCCCCTCCTATTTTTGCTTTTCTAACATAGCATAATCCCTGTAACTTTCTAGTTATCTTGTAGCTTGTTGTTTCTATTTTCTGTAGCATTCAGTGTTGCTATCGTAGTTAACTATTCTTCATGTAGCTTATTGTATCTCCTATAGTAGATATTTGGGCTTCCATAGTAACTAAATAGTCACCTATAAGCTGCATGTAATTGACTTATCTACTTATGACCTTATTAAAGAGTGTTTTCTATTAGAAATTATGAACCTAAAATTAATTAAATATATATTTTCCTAATTCTTTCTATTCATATAAATTTGATCGTTATGGCATTATAAACCAACCTTACTTGTTGATATAAATGAGTAGATCTAGTTATTTCTTTTATAATTATGAAAGCAATGTAATGACCTATATATACATAATATATATTTATATATATAAATACTTTCATGGTCAATTTTGACATTATTTTAGTATATAAATAGTGGAACTCTTATTGTTATATAGTATTCTTACATCATCATAGTTTTCATTCTTGTTCAGTAAAACAGACTCACACTATCTTTTGCAAGAAATTAACTAGTAAAATGCATGTGCTATTATGAATTGATTTTGCAATAGAATTAGCTTATTTTTCTATGTGCATGTTGAGCTTACCTTCTGGGATAGGATTCTGAATGTGGACTAACATAGAATGCAAATCCTCTTTTTCAAGATTTGACTGATATTTTAAAGTGCTTTGGCCAAAGCCATGTATTAATTGAAATAGATGAATGTATGCCTAGAAAAATTATATTAATATGTTTCTCTACCACATCATGTTTGCAATATTATGATCAGTCTAGATTAAAATGCATATAGGCATCAGACATGGTTCGAGTGTTCCCTTCTGCCAATTGTTCTAGGTTGCTAGACATTTTGTGCAGGGTCAGGTGTTCTTTGAGATAGGAAGAATTCTGGGGAAGTGTAGTGCTTTGTGGTTGGGTGGAAAAAGTGCCTTAACCATGTTTTTGTCCTTTGTCTTGAAAAAGACTAGTTGGTTATGGCGGCCAAAGATGGATATTCATATGAATGATCATTATTGTATAATTTTGACATTATGTTTTATCATTGTATTGAAATGATTGTATGGAATGATTACCAAGAGATGAGACTTTGTATATTCTTTGGTTGTGCTATCTCCTAGTTATAGCACAGGAATTTTTAATCTTTCAATTAAAAGTTTAAGTGAATGAGCTATTTTTACTTCTATATATTTAGCATGTGGAATGCTTACTTTATAATTCTAAATAACTTGAAAGTTGATCCATCAACTCCTCTTACAACAAATAATGTTGTGCAAGATTCTAAAAATTTGAATGCATTCCTTGGTGACGATTGGGGTTCATTAGTCTTTCCTTCTACCTCTATGGGAGAATACAATCTTAACAACCCTAATCCTAAAACTTTAAATGTTGCATCAATTTCATTTAATAATTCTATGAATATACCTAAGGAACCTAAAGTTTCTTTAGTAACAAACATAAATAACACTCTTACTTACACTACAGATTATGAGACCTATGAGGTTCCACCTTCTTCTATAGAGATGGCCTCTCTTTATGGTTGAGGATTTTAGATTCTTTATAAAAATTGCAACTATGTAGATAATGGTTGCAGTATTAATCGACAAGGAATTTAAGTACCTATAGAAGCTATTTCACGACATCACTTGAATGGAATTGGATATAATCCTTTCAAGGAAACCAAATCCCACAAACGTCCTAATCTTAATGTGAACACAATATCAACACTCAACTTGATATATCCTGAGATGATAGACACAAATTGTCCTCCAAAAGATATTCCTTTAGATACATTTTCAACAGATGAAGCAATAATTGAATTCTTGGGAGCTTATGACAATGATCCTCATTATCATCATAAGTGTGGATTGCCTTATTATTTAAATGCTAATGCGTACTTTGGAAAATCCACTTGTTCAGTAAATACTGCTATGACACCTAATGAAGAGTCTGAAGAATCATCACAATCACCCAACCTCCTAGACCATAGTACTTTACTTAATGGAAAGACTGTCAAGGATTTCATGGAGAAAGATAACATTGAAAAGGTTATTTCTATAGGTAATTGTTTAAGTACTGAAGAAAAAGAAGATATGACCAAACTTTTACATGATATTTCTGAATTGTTTGTTGGGAATTACTCATATATGCTTGGCATTGATCCTAAGAATGTAACACATGTAATATTGTATTACAACTCGATGCTAAGTTGTTTAAACAAAATATCCATAAGATGAATCCTAAGGTTGCATTGTTAGTCAGAGATGAGATAGAAAATATTTTACAAGATAGTTTAATCTACCCTATTGATTACCCACCTTGGATCTCAAATATTGTGGTTGTTGCTAAACCTGATAACCGTATACAAATGTGCACTAATTTTATGGATTTAAATCTTTCTTCTATGATTTCCCTCTTCCAAACATTGATATGATAGTTCATTCAATAGTTGGCCATGAATTACTTTCCTTCAGGGATGGTTTTCTGGGCTACAATCAAATCTTCATCAACCCTCAAGGTCAATATAAGATAGCTTTTATAACCCATTGGGGAACATTCTATTGGGTAGTCATGCCATTTGTATTAAAGAATGCTGGAGCAACTTATCAACATTCCATGACTCTTATTTTTCATTATTAGATGCGTAATATCTTAGAGGATTATGTCGATGATGTCCTTGCGAAGTCTATTCATCACCAAGATCATGTCAGAATCCTCTATCAAATCTTTGAGAGAATACATAAATATAACATGTGCTTGAATCCTCGTAAATGCATCTTTGGCATAGACAATGGAAAACTATTGGGATTTATGGTCTCGCATCGTGGTATTGAAGTAGACACAAAGAAAATTGATGCAATTATTAATATTTCATCACCTAAGAGCATATTTCAACTTCATAATTTACAAGGGAAGATATAGGCCATTTGTCGATTTGTTTCACAACTGGTGGATAGGACTCGCCCTTTTAGTCAACTACTAAAGAAGGATGCAAAATTTCAATGGATTTCTAATTGTTAGAAATCTTTTGAAGACTTAAAAAATTATCTAGTTAATCCCCCTATTTTCCAGCCTACTACTGCTGATAAACCTTTTCTTCTCTACACCTTAGTATCTAATAATGCTCTAGCAGCTTTATTAGCACAACATGATACTGAAAGCAAAGAATGCATTGTATATTACATCAGTCAAACTTTGCTTGATTATGAAGTGCAATATACTATTATAGAGAAGAAGTGTCTGGCTCTTGTCTTTGCAACACAGAAGCTTAGGCATTATATCTTAAATGCTAAAGTTCATGTCATGGTGAACTTTCATCCTCTAAAACATTTTTTTTTTAAAATAGATCTTTCAGGTCATCTTGCTAAATGGGTTATGTTATTAACAAAATTTGATCTCAAATTTATTTCTCAAAGAGTGATTAAAGAACAAGATTTAACCAACTATTTAGTTGAAGCAACTTCACCTTTCTCTATCCAAAATTAGGAAGCATTTGCTTATGATCAAATTCTAAGTATAACTTCAGATGATAAATCAAAATTGTATTTCAATGGTTTGCAATGTAGAACTAGCTCTGGTGCTAGTATCATACTAGTACCTCCTTCTAGTGAGCCGATTCCTCTATCTTACCATTTAAACTTCTCATAGACAAACAACATTGTTGAGTATGAAGCTCTCATTGCAGGACTTTGTGTTGCTTTGGCTCTCAACATCAAACACATCACCATATATGGTGATTCACAATTAATTATATTACAAATCATAGGATCATATCAAGCTAAACAAGATAAGTTATCTCAATATTATAATATTCACTTATCTTTACTAAAATAATTTATATCATTTTCAATCGACACACAGATGCAATGGAAATCACAACTTCCCTTATATCTCCTATCAATTCACTTGACAAATATCTATTCATCATTCATAATATCAAAACATCTACAATAAATGAGGCTACACCTTCAAATGCTAAACTTTATTGTAACACAAATTCTAATGAATGGTTCTCCAATATATTCTATTATTTGTGTGATGCTACCATTTCTAATGTAAAATCTAAAAATGCACAAGTTTGCCTATGCAAACTCATGACACATTATATCATTCTATCTAATGTCTTATATAGAAAAATCTATAATGGTGTTCTTCTCCGATGTCTTAGTAATCTAGAGATCTTGATAGCTAAATAGAAGAAGCTCACTTCGGTGCTTGTGGATGGAAATTTAGAGGAAAATCATTGGTACAAAAGATTTTATGAATGGGGTAATATTGGCAATGCATGGAATAAGATTCCTTCACATATGTCAAGAAATTCCCACAATGTCAACAACATAAATATTTAATCCAAGCACTTGACCAGGAACTTTGATCCTCAGTTTCACCTTGGCCATTTTTTGTTTGGTTTTGTTATATGGAGCCTAATCAGACTCAGAGGTTAAATTTTCCCCACTTTTATCGATGCAATTTCCTCCCAAATTATTTAATGGGGGAGTGCAGCTGGGGCAGAGCCCCTCTTGTGGGGCCCTATTATTTTATAAAGGCGTCGGGAGTTATTTTTCTAGTAGCTGAACAAAAAACCCTATTTTGTAACTAACATAATTCTTGATAAAATGGCTAAGGGTTAGGGTTTCTGTTGAGACTATATTGTAGCATTTATAGCAGTATTGAGTTGCAAGGATTGCTGGTTGTAATCAGTTTGATTTATTGGATAATAATATTGGACTCTCTATTGGTGGATGTAGCCTAAGTTTAGATGAACCACGTTAAAACTTGTCTCTCGCTGTTATTATTTTTGTGTATTTTCATTCCTTTGTTTAATCTTTATTTTCATTTAATTGATATCTTTTGCCAGTTAACCCTAACAAGTGGTGTCATAGAGGGTTGTGTTTAATTATCATCTAAAGGAAGGTCTCACAGTTGAGTGGGAGTCTCACGGTTGAGTGAGATCAATGACAGACGAGGGTAAATTGAAGGTAGATAAATTCAATGGGAAGAACTATTAGTTATGGAAGATGCAGATGGAGGATTATCTCTATCAGAAGGATTTATGCAGGCTATTGGAAGGAATAACCAAGAAACCAACAACAATGGCTGATGAGAATTGAAATCTTATAGATAGAAAGGCACTAGGAACCATTCAATTGTGCTTGGCACCATCTGTGGCATTCAATATAATAGGACCGATGACAACAAGTGAACTAATGAAAGCTTTGGCTAAATTGTATGAAAAACCCTCAGCCTCAAATAAGGTATTTCTCATGAAGTATTTGTTTAATCTAAAAATGATTGAAGGTGGATATGTGACAAATTATTTAGATGAGTTTAATATGATTAACAATCAGTTAACTTCTATAAAAGTGAAATTTGATGAAGAGGTGAGGGCTCTCTTGATATTATGTTCTTTTTCAAAAAGGTAGAATAGCTTCGTAATAGATGTAAGTAACTCTATCTCTAGTTCAAATACTTTGAAATTTGATGATGTTGTTGGTGTTATCCTTAGCGAGGAAATGTGGTGGAAAAGCTCAGGAGGGTCTACATCAAGTAGTGTTTTGAATGCAATAAGTAGGGGCAGATCAAAGGAGAGAGGAAGAGGTTCTGGAGGTCATGGGAAGTCATGAGGAAAATCAAAGGACAAGAGGTCCCAATCTAGAGGATAGAAGGATTGCTCATATTTTGGGAAACTAGGTCATCTGAAGAAAGATTACTGGTCTCAGAAGAATAAAGGAGACAAACAAGAAGGCAATGAGGAGGCAAATGTGTTAAGTAATAAATTTGAACATGATTCTTTGATTCTTTCCCTAGATAATGCTGATGATTCATGGGCTTTATATTCAAGGGCCTCATTTCATGCTATGCCCCATAGAAGTTATTTTCTTGATTATGTCCAAGGGGATTTTGGGCTGGTTTATTTGAGAGATAACAAACCCTATCAAATTGTTGGAAAGGGAAGAGTCAAGATTAAGTTGCAGAATGGGAATCATTAGCTACTACAAGAGGTAAGGCATGTTCCAAGGTTGAATAAAAATTTAATTTTAGCAAGATCGCTAGCTAATGAAGGTTGCATTATTACATTTACTGATAAAAATTGAAACGTTTCAAGAGGTGCCTTAATAATAGAAAAAGGTGTGAAAGAAGGCACCTTATATCTTTGTATAGGTCATATTGTTCCTTCTACTTTAGCTATTGCAGAGAAAAATAAATAGGTTCAATAATAGTTGTTGCAGGTTTGTAGGAAGAGACTGAAACAATTGCTGTAGGTTCTAAGACAACACTATGGCATAACATACTTAGGCACATGAGTGAAAAAGGTATGAAGGTACTTCATTCTAAGAAAGTTTTACCAGGTCTAAAAAGTATTAATATAGATTTTTGTGAAAGTTGTGTGTATGGAAAACAAAAGAGAGTCAGTTCTCTCAAGGATGGGAAGCAAAAGAAAGATGAAAATTAGGAGCTTGTGCATACAGATGTATGGGGACCAACTCAAGTATCTTCTCCCAGTGGCTCTCGGTATTATGTTACATTCATAGATGATGCAACTAGGAAGGTTTAGATTTATTTCCTTAGGTAGAAATTAGATGTATTTGAAACATTTAAGAAATGGAGAAGCTTGGTTGAGAATGAGATGGGTGAAAGATTAAAATGTCTCAAATCTGATAATGGTGGTGAGTATTGCAGCAAAGAATTTGAGGATTATTGTCCCTTTAATGGAATTCGTAGGTAGAAAATGGTTCCAGGAACTCCATAAGAAAATGGAGTGGCTGCACGCATGAATAAGACAATAATGGAGCATGCAAGGACCATGAGATTGCATGCTAGGCTACCTTTAAACATGTGGGCAAAGGCTGTCAATACCACTATATATTTAATTAATAGAGGTCCTTTAGTTCCTTTGAGCTATGGTATTCTAGAGGAAGCATTGATAGGTAAGAAGGTGAGTTTTTCTTTTCTCAAAACCTTCAGATGTGAAGCATTTGCACATGTACATTCTAAAAATAGAACCAAGTTGGATGTAAAATAAAAAAAATGTACCTTCGTTGGATATGGTATTGATGAATTTCGTTATAGGCTTTGGGATTTTGAAAATTAGAAAATTGTGAGGAGCAGAGATGTTGTATTCAATGAGAAGGTGTTGTACAAAGATCAGTTGCAACAACATGAGAAGAAAGAAAAGGATTATGTTGTGGTGCTAGATGATACTCCAGATAATGATGTTCCATTGGTTCCTCATGCTCCACAAAAGCAACAAGAAATACCACAAACTTTAGTGAATGTTAGAAAGTCAACAAAGCTAAATAGACCTCCTAAAAGGTTTTCTCCATCTTTGTATTCTATTTTGTTAATAGATGCTAGTGAACCAGAAGGGTATGATGAAGGTATACAGGTGGATACAAAGGTTGCAATTAAAGAAGAAATGGACTCCTTGCTAAAAAATTAAACTTGAGAATTATGTAAGTTGCCTATAGGTAAAAATGATTTACCAAACAAATGGATTTATAGGCTGAAAGAGGAAGATGGATGTAAGAAAAGATTTAAAGCTAGGTTAGTTGTAAAAGGATTTGCATAGAAAAAAGGTATTGATTTTTATGAGATTTTTTCTCTAGTTGTTAAGATGACTTCTATTTATACTGTTTTAAGTATTGTGGTTGCTGAAGATTTACATTTGGAATAGCTAGATGTGAAAACTACCTTTCTCCATGGTGATTTGGAGGAGGAGATCTATATGGAACAACCACAAGGATTTGAGGTCAACGATAAGGAGAAATTGGTGTGGAGATTGAAGAAGAGTTTGTATGGCTTTAAACAAGTACCTCAGCAATGGTATTTGAAATTTAATAGTTTTATGGCTGATCAAGGCTATAGTTAGTGTAATTCTAACCATTGTGTTTATTTTAAGAGGTTAGATAATGGTAGCTACATTAATTTATGTCTATATGTTGATGACATGCTTGTAGCAGGGTCTAACATGGATCACAGAAGAGAGTTAAAATAGCAGTTAGCACAATCATTCACTATGAAGGATTTGGGGGCAGCAAAACAAATCCTTGGTATAAAAATTTTTAGAAATAGGAAGAACAAAAAATTGACTCTATCTCAGGCTGATTATGTTGAAAAGGTGTTGCAGAGATTCCATATGGAGAATGCAAAAGCTGTCAGTACACCTTTTCCTAGTCATTTGAAATTGACTAAGAAAATGTGTCCTAAGACACAAGAGGGGGAAGAAAAAATGTCTAAGGTACCATATGCTCCAACTGTAGGAAGTTTAATGTACACCATGGTATGCATGAGACTAGATATTGTACATCATGTAGGAGTCATAAGCAGGTATATGAGTCATCTCGGATTGGAGCATTGGAATGTGGTAAAATAGATTCTTAGATATTTGAGAGGTACATCCAATAAACACTTACATTTTGGGGGCTCTAATACTAATTTAGTAGGTTATGTAGACTTATATTTGGTAGGAGATATTGATACCAAGTAGAGTACTATAGGTTATGTCTTTACTGTAGGTGGGACAATGGTGAGTTGGATCTCTAGGTTGCAAAAGGTAGTTTCTTTATCCACCACGGAGGCAGAGTATGTAGTTGCAATAGAGGCAAGCAAGGAGATGGTATGGCTGCAATCTTTCATGGAAGAATTGGGCAAACAACATGCCAACAGTTATTTGTTTACATATAGTCAGAGTGCCATATATCTGGCAAAAAATTCTCACTTGCATTCAAAGACCAAACACATACAGTTAAGGTATCACTTCATCCATTTGGTGTTAGATGATGGACAGTCAAGGCTAGAAAAGATACATACATATGAAAATCTAGTGGATATGTTTATGAAGGTAGTGACAAGGGAGAAGCTGATCTCCTCTTCAACTTCGGTTGGTCTTCAAGACTGAAAACAAAAATCAGAACAAAAAAGTCTAGGGTGCTTATTTCTAGTGGGAGCTACATGGTTAGCAATGTTATGATTAGTCTCCAAGTGGGAAATGATATGGTGTGGAGTTTGATCAGTCTCCAAGTGGGAGATGATATGGTGTGGAGTCTGATCAGTCTCCAAGTGGGAGATTATTTTTATATGGAGCCTAATCAGACTCAGAGGTTAAATTTTCCCCACTTTTATCGGTGTGGTTTTCCCCCAAATTATTTAACGGGGGAGTGCAGGGGGTAGAGCCCCTCCTGTGGGGCCCTATTATTTTATAAAGGCATTGGGAGTTATTTTTCTATTAGCTGACATAAAAAAAAATGCTATTTTGTAACTGACATAAGTCTTGATAAAATGGCTAAGGTTTAGGGTTTCCATTGAGATTGTATTGTAGCATTTATAGCGGTATTGAGTTGCAAGGATTGTTAGTTGTAATTAGTTTGATTTACTGGAAATAATATTAGACTCTCTATTGGTGGATGTAGCCTAAGTTTGGGTGAACCATGTTAAAACTTATCTCTCGCTGTTATTATTTTGTGTATTTTCATTCCTCTATTTAATCTTTATTTGCATTTAATTGATATCTTTTGCCAGCTAACCCTAACAAGTGGTGTCATAGAGGGTTGTGTTTAATTATCATCTACATGAAGGTCTTACAGTTGAGTGGGAGTCTCATGGTTGAGTGGGAGCAATGGCAGATGAGGGTAAATTGAAGGTAGATAAATTCAATGGGCAAAACTATTAGTTAAGGAAGATGCAGATGGAGGATTATCTCTATCAGAAGGATTTATGGACGCCGTTGGAAGGGATAGCCATGAAACTAGCAATAATGACTAATGAGAATTGAAATCTTCTGGATAGAAAGGTACTAGGAACCATTCGGTTGTGCTTGGTACAATTTGTGGCATTTAATATAACAGAGCGATGGCCACAAGTGAATTGATGAAAGCTTTGGCTAAATTGTATGAAAAACCCTTAGCCTCAAATATGGTATTTCTCATGAAGCATTTATTTAATCTAAAAATGATTGAAGGTGGATATGTGACAAATCATTTAAATGAGTTTAATATGATTACCAATCAGTTAACTTCTATAAAAGTGAAATTTAATGAAGAGGTGAGGGCTCTCTTGATTTTATGTTCTTTTCCAAAAAGATAGAATAGCTTGGTAATGGATGTAACTCTGTCTCTAGTTCAAATACTTTGAAATTTGATGGTGTTGTTGGTGTTATCCTCAATGATGAAATGTGACAGAAAAGCTCAGGAGGGTCTACATCAAGTAGTGTTTTGAATGTAGAAAGTAGGGGTAGATCAAAGGAGAGAGGAAAGGGTTCTGAAGGTCATGGGAATTCATGATGAAAATCAAAGGACAAGAGGTCCCAATCCAACGGATAGAAGGATTGTTGGTACTATGGGAAACCAGGTCATCTAAAGAAAGATTGATGGTCTCACAAGAATAAAGGAGACAAAGAAGAAGGCAATAAGGAGGCAAATGTGGTAAGTAATAAATCTGAAGATGATGCTTTGATTCTTTCCCAAGATAATGCTGACGATTCATGAGTTTTAAATTCAGGGGCCTCATTTCATGCTATGCCCCATAGAAGTTATTTTCTTGGTTATGTCCAAGGGGATTTTAGGTTGGTTTATTTGGGAGATAACGAACTCTGTCAAATTGTTGGAAAGGGAAGAATCAAGATTAAGTTGTAGAATGGGAATGATTGGCTACTACAAGAGGTAAGGCATGTTCCAAGGCTGAGTAGAAATTTAATTTCAGCAGGACAACTAGCTAATGAAGGTTGCATTGTTACATTTACTAATAAAAATTGAAATGTTTCAAGAGGTGCCTTAATAGTAGCAAAAGGTGTGAAAGTAGGCACCTTATATCTTTGTACATGTCATATTGTTCGTTCTACTTTAGCTGTTGCAGAGAAAAAATAAGTAGGTTCAGGAACAATTACTGTAGGTTTGCAAGAAGAAATTGAAATAGTTGCTACAGGTTCTAAGACAACACTATGGCATAATGGTGCAGGAGCACCTACCTGACAGCTGGTCCTGATAAGGCAGTTAGTAGTTTAGGTGTTGTTTGTGTTTCCAAGAAGGTCTGTTAGACCAAATGCATGTAATAAGGTCATGCTGATCAGGATAAGATCATGCTGACCAGGCTTTTGCTATTTTTAGCTTGTTAGTTATAACAGCTGTCATGATGTATGTTCGGTGGGCTCTCCCAGCCGCCTGGAGAGTTCCCAGCCGCTTGGAGTCGGGTCAGTAGTACTCGTAGGAAAGTCTTTATAAGCATGAGATCGTTTGATATTGCATATACAGACAGATATCATCGATCGGCAGTGTAGTGTTGCATCAAGCAGAGGAGTTGAGTGTTCTGTGTGAGGAACATCATATTGTATTGCATCTTTGAGTCAATAAAGATCCTGTTTCGTTTTCTGTTTGATCTCCTTCCTATAATCGATTGCTGGTTTGAGAGGTTTTCATGGATATACTGATCCATTCCACCGGTTGACTCATCTGATCGGTGGAATGGCAATGTACAGTAGGTTAGTAGGTAGTTTGTTTGTTTGCATGCAGGTGTGCAGGATCGCGGTCAAGAGATGTTGAAGACCCTAGCATCCTCATGTGCTAGGTCAAGTTGAGAAGTTCAAGTTGAGAGAGATCACCCTAAGACTGGATCGGGTCGTCCCTGGAGGATCAGCGAAGTGAGATTTCGCTAAGTGAAGAAGTTCGTGAAGACGGCATCATCAGGATATCTGGGTGAATATCCTGCAGTCGGGTTAGGCATCATCATCCGGATAAGTGAAGATGAACATGATGCAGTTGAGCGCATGAAGTGCGGGTTCGTCGGGGTGATCATCAGCAGGAGGAGCCGAGGTGGAGTGTATCGGCATCAGGATCATCATATCGGAGTACCAAACATCCGCATATCGCGTGTAGATGCGGGAGTGGAAGTTGAGTTTTTTTTGACTAAGTGTTGAGAAGGTCATCAGGATATTTGGTGACGTCATCGTCATCAGGATATGACGTCATCGTCATCAGGATATTGAGATATCCCCCTATGCGAGTTCATCCTGCTGTCGTTAAGTATCGGCATCGGCAGAAAGTGTATTAGCGTCATCAGGAGGTTTCGAAGAGAACCGGATAAAGTAGATCATGATGCTGTTGCTTGTGTCGTCGGGTAGCGGAGCATCGAAGGTAAGCTGCTGAAGGTGAACGTCATCAGGATATTTGGGACAACCGGATGTTGAATATCCTGCTGATGAAGGAAGTGTTGCATATGATGATGACGATGGAGTTCGGAGCCCGATGAACAGTGCAACCGGAGGATGTGTTCGCCCGCTGAACATCATGATGATGATGTTAGAAGGAAAGCGGAGATGAACAGTAGTCGGCAGGCGGATGTTTGCGACCGTCTGAAATATGATGATGCTGACTGTGTAACGCAGAACATGATGATGCTGTTGGTAGTTTTAGGGAATATGATGATGATGGCGAAGATGATGATGATGAGGTTGGTCTGCAGACATTCATGATATATGCGAAGGTTATAGTGTGGATGCCTCTGCATCATAGTGGTATCAGAGCTCAGCAAAAGGTCTGGGCTGTTGTGTGTTGATTCTGTCACTGAAAGGGCAGAGGTAGAGATAGAGTTGATTGTGTGTTGTGTGTAGATTGAGAGGTTGACAAAATGCCTCCTAAAGGTAGTGGTACTGCAAGGGAACTGCAGGAAATGAAGGAGAAACATGCTAGAGAGATGAGGAAGATGAAGGAGCTTGCTGAAGCACTTCAAGCCAGGCTGACAGCCCTAGAAAAGAACAAAAAGAGGGAAGTGGAAGACAGTGAGTCTGAAGAAGATGCAGATACTGTTGAAGAGTATGAAGAGGTAGCTGAAGATCTGGATGCTGAAGACCAGAGATTGGCAAAACTGTTAAAGGCAGTGCAGAGTGAAAAACCTAAGGTGAAGGTTGATGTTACCAAGTATACTGGAAGCTTGAATGAAGATGAGTTGTTGGACTGGATTGCTGCACTGGATAATCACTTTGAATGTGAAGATGTTGCTAAGGATCAGAAGGTGAAGATTGCAAAGACCAAGTTAGGAGGTCATGCTTTGGTATGGTGGGATTATGTACAATCTGAGAGAAGGAAACAAGGGAAGTCTAAGATCACTTCTTGGGATAAGATGGTAGCAAGGATAAAGGGTAAATTCTTGCCAAGGGATTATGAAATCCAGATGTTTAAGAAGCTGCAATTTTTAAAGCAGAAAGACAGGGATGTGAAAGCATATACTGAGGAATTTTATCTGTTAAGTATGAGATCTGGTCATCATGAGAATGAGGTAGAAAAGGTGGCTAGGTACTTGGCTGGTTTGAGGTTTAACATACAGGATGAGTTAGTGTTAGCTAACCCTAAGAATGTGGAAGATTGTTACCAAATGGCAATCAGGATTGAAGAAAAGTTGAATAGAGGACATGATAAGTCCATGAGAGGAAGAGGAAACCATAGGGGAAGAGGAACAGCCCCTGCACAAAAGCAAACCATTGAAGGTCAAGAAGACACTGGTAAAGGACAAGGACAGTCTGATTTCAGAGGTGGATGGAAAGGCAATAGAGGAAGATTTGGAGGTGGTAGAGGTTCTACTACATTTTCAGGAAAGTGTTACACCTGTGGAGAGTTTGGTCATCCATCTTTCAAATGTCCAGAAAACAAAGGTTCATCATCCAGAAATGATAGAACAAGTGATAAGAGAGTACAATTGGTACAAGAAGAGAAAGTAGAAGAAAGTGCACAGAGTTCAAACAAAGGTCCTGAGAATTTTGGATATCCAGAGAGTGGAGAATCATTGATGTTAAGGAGAATTAGTTGGCAGGCATCAAAGGATATGATGCAAAGAAGAGCTCTTTTCAAAACTACATGCAAGAGCAAAGGTAAGGTATGTAAAGTTGTCATTGATACTGGTTCAACAGACAACATGGTATCTCAGGAGATGGTTGATAAACTGAAGTTGGAAAGAATTCCACATCCACACCCTTACAAGGCATCTTGGGTGAGTGATAGGCAATCACTTTTTGTCTCTGAACAGGCATATGTGGATTTCCAGATTGGGCCATATCATGATAGAATTTTGTGTGATATATTGCCTATGGAATGTTGTCACCTACTGTTAGGTAGACCATGGCAATTTGACAGAAGGGTACTGTATGATGGGTATGCTAATACCTACACCATCCAGAAAGATGGGAAGATTATTAAGTTGATGCCATTGCAGGCAAAAGCTGCAGTACAGAAGGCAGCTCAACTCATTTTAATGGGAAAGAAGGAGTATGTGCAGATGCCTAGAGGAGCAGGCATGAAGGTAGTTCAGGACACTGCAGAGAAAGGAGTTGTTACAGACAACAAGCTGAAGAAAGTTTCAGTTGTGACTGACAGAGGTCAGCAGCAGGTTCAGAAACAGGGGTGCAACCAACCATCAGTTGAAAGGAATGACAAGGATGTTGTCATAGTTGGGACTATTGCTTGTCCTATGAAGATTGAAAGAAAGGTACAGTTGAACACCACAGAGGTAGTTCAAGCAGAGGTTCTGGTCAGGCAACCTGACAAACACAAGGAATGTGAGAGAAAGGCCTACATCAACAGGCATGAGGATTTACTTGCCAGCAAGCAAGTTACAGTTCAGAAGTCTTGGAGCAGCCAAGAGTCAGCAGCAGACAAAGCTGGAGCAGGTCAGAAGACTGACAAATCAAAGTGTAAAGGTGGAAGCCTTCCACATACTAAACTCATGGGACATGAGTTCTTTTCTGTTGGGGAGTATGGTGCAGGAGCACCTACCTGACAGCTGGTCCTGATAAGGCAGTTAGTAGTTTAGGTGTTGTTTGTGTTTCCAAGAAGGTCTGTTAGACCAAATGCATGTAATAAGGTCATGCTGATCAGGATAAGATCATGCTGACCAGGCTTTTGCTATTTTTAGCTTGTTAGTTATAACAGCTGTCATGATGTATGTTCGGTGGGCTCTCCCAGCCGCCTGGAGAGTTCCCAGCCGCTTGGAGTCGGGTCAGTAGTACTCGTAGGAAAGTCTTTATAAGCATGAGATCGTTTGATATTGCATATACAGACAGATATCATCGATCGGCAGTGTAGTGTTGCATCAAGCAGAGGAGTTGAGTGTTCTGTGTGAGGAACATCATATTGTATTGCATCTTTGAGTCAATAAAGATCCTGTTTCGTTTTCTGTTTGATCTCCTTCCTGTAATCGATTGCTGGTTTGAGAGGTTTTCATGGATATACTGATCCATTCCACCGGTTGACTCATCTGATCGGTGGAATGGCAATGTACAGTAGGTTAGTAGGTAGTTTGTTTGTTTGCATGCAGGTGTGCAGGATCGCGGTCAAGAGATGTTGAAGACCCTAGCATCCTCATGTGCTAGGTCAAGTTGAGAAGTTCAAGTTGAGAGAGATCACCCTAAGACTGGATCGGGTCGTCCCTGGAGGATCGGCGAAGTGAGATTTCGCTAAGTGAAGAAGTTCGTGAAGACGGCATCATCAGGATATCTGGGTGAATATCCTGCAGTCGGGTTAGGCATCATCATCCGGATAAGTGAAGATGAACATGATGCAGTTGAGCGCATGAAGTGCGGGTTCGTCGGGGTGATCATCAGCAGGAGGAGCCGAGGTGGAGTGTATCGGCATCAGGATCATCATATCGGAGTGCCAAACATCCGCATATCGCGTGTAGATGCGGGAGTGGAAGTTGAGTTTTTTTTGACTAAGTGTTGAGAAGGTCATCAGGATATTTGGTGACGTCATCGTCATCAGGATATGACGTCATCGTCATCAGGATATTGAGATATCCCCCTATGCGAGTTCATCCTGCTGTCGTTAAGTATCGGCATCGGCAGAAAGTGTATTAGCGTCATCAGGAGGTTTTGAAGAGAACCGGATAAAGTAGATCATGATGCTGTTGCTTGTGTCGTCGGGTAGCGGAGCATCGAAGGTAAGCTGCTGAAGGTGAACGTCATCAGGATATTTGGGACAACCGGATGTTGAATATCCTGCTGACGAAGGAAGTGTTGCATATGATGATGACGATGGAGTTCGGAGCCCGATGAACAGTGCAACCGGAGGATGTGTTCGCCCGCTGAACATCATGATGATGATGTTAGAAGGAAAGCGGAGATGAACAGTAGTCGGCAGGTGGATGTTTGCGACCGTCTGAAATATGATGATGCTGACTGTGTAACGCAGAACATGATGATGCTGTTGGTAGTTTTAGGGAATATGATGATGATGGCGAAGATGATGATGATGAGGTTGGTCTGCAGACATTCATGCTATATGCGAAGGTTATAGTGTGGATGCCTCTGCATCACATAACATACTTGGGCATATGAGTGAAAAAGATATGAAGGTACTTCATTCTAAGAAAGTTTTACCAGGTCTAAAAAGTATTAATATAGATTTCTGTGAAAGTTGTGTGTATGGAAAACAAAAGAGAGTCGGTTCTCTCAAGGATGGGAAGCAAAAGAAAGATGAAAAGTTGGAGCTTGTGCATATAGATGTATGGGGACCAACTTAGGTATTTTCTCTCAGTGGCTCTCGGTATTATGTTACATTCATAGATGATGCAACTAAGAAGGTTTGGATTTATTTCCTTAGGTAGAAATTAGATGTATTTGAAACATTTAAGAAATGGAGAAGTTTGGTTGAGAATGAGATGGGTGAAAGATTAAAATGTCTCAGATATGATAATGGTGGTGAGTATTGTAGCAAATAATTTGAGGATTATTGTTCCTTTAATAGAATTCGTAGGCAGAAAATGATTCCAGGAACTCCACAACAAAATGGAGCAGCTGAACACATGAATAGGACAATAATGGAGCATGCAAGGACCATGAGATTGCATGCTAGACTGTGTTTAAACATGTGGGCAGAGGCTATCAATATTGTTGTATATTTAATTAATAGAGGTCCTTCAGTTCCTTTGGGTTGTGGTATTCCAGAGGAAGCATGGATAGGTAAGAAGGTGAGTTATTCTTTTCTCAAAACCTTTGGATGTGAAGCATTTGCACAGGTAGATTCTAAAAATAGAACCAAGATGGATGTAAAATCAAAAAAAGTACCTTCGTTGGATATGGCATTGATGAATTTGGTTATAGGCTTTGGGATTTTAAAAATTAGAAACTTGTGAGAAGCAGGGATGTTGTATTCAATGAGAAGGTGTTGTACAAAGATCAGTTGCAAGAACATGAGAAGAAAAAAAAAGATTATGTGGTGCTAGATGATATTCTAGATAATGATGTTCCAGTGGTTCCTCATGCTCCACAACAACAACAAGAATTACCAAAAACTTCAGTGAATGTTAGATGATCAACAAGGCTAAGTAGACCTCCTGAAAGGTTTTGTCTATCTTTCTATTCTATTTTGTTGACATATGCTAGTGAACTAGAAGGGTATGATGAAGCTATATAGGTGGATACAAAGGTTTCAATTAAAGAAGAAATGGACTGCTTGCTGAAAAATTAGACTTGAAAATTATGTAAGTTGCCTACAGCTAAAAAGAATTTACCAAAAAAATGGGTTTATAGGTTGAAAGAGAAAGATGGAGTAAGAAAATATTCAAAGATAGGTTAGTTGTAGAAGGATTTGCATAGAAAAAAGGTATTGATTTTGATGAGATTTTTTCTCTGGTTGTTAAGATGACTTCTATTCATACTATTTTAAGTATTGTCGTTGCTAAAGATTTACATTTGGAACTACTAGATGTGAAAACTACCTTTCTCTATGGTGATTTGGAGGAGGAGATCTATATGGAACAACCACAGGGATTTAAGGTCAATGGTAAGGAGAAACTAGTGTGCAAATTGAAGAAGAGTTTGTATGGCTTGAAACAAGCACCTCAGCAATGGTATTTAAAATTTGATAGTTTTATGGCTAAGCAAGGCTACAAATGGTGTAATTATGACCATTGTGTTTATTTTAAGAGGTTGGATAATGATAGCTACATTATTTTATGTCTATATATTGATTACATGCTTGTAGTAGGGTCTAACAGGGATCACATAAGAGACTTAAAATAACAGTTAACACAATCATTTGCTATGAAAGATTTGGGGGCAGTAAAACAAATCCTTGGTATGAAAATTTTTAGAGATAGGAAAAATAAAAAATTGACTCTATGTCAGGCTAATTATGTTGAAAAGGTGTTGCAAAGATTCCATATGGAGACTGCAAAAGCTGTTAGTACACCTTTGCCTAGTCATTTAAAATTGACTAAGGAAATGTGTCCTAAGACAAAAGAGGAAGAAAAAATTCTAAGGTACCATATGCTTCAGTTGTAGGAAGTTTAATGTACGCCATGGTATGCACAAGACCAGATATTTTACATACTATAGGAGTTGTAAGTAGGGATATGAGTCATCCTAGATTGGAGCACTAGAATGTGGTCAAATGGATTCTTAGATATTTGAGAGGTACATCCAATAAACACTTATGTTTTGAGGGCTCTAATACTGATTTAGCAGGTTATGTAGACTTAGATTTGGCAGGAGATATTGATACTAGGTAGAGTACTACAGGTTATGTCTTTACTGTAGGTGGGACAACAGTGAGTTGGATCTCTAGGTTGTAAAAGGTGGTTGCTTTATCCACCATGGAGGCAGAGTATGTAACTACAACAGAGGCAAGAAAGGAGATGGTATGGCTGCAATCTTTCATGGAAGAATTGGGCAAACAACATGCTAACAGTTATTTGTTTACACATAGTCAAAGTGCCATACATCTGGTAAAGAATTCTCACTTGCATTCAAAGACCAAACACATACAACTAAGGTATCACTTCATCCATTCGGTGTTAGATGATTGACAGTTAAGGCTAGAAAAGATACATACATATGAAAATCTAGTGGATATGTTTACAAAGGTAGTGACAAGGGAGAAGATGATCTCCTCTTTAGCTTCGATTGGTCTTCAAGATTGAAAACAAAAATTAGAATAGTAGAGTCTAGGGTGCTTATTTCTAGTGGGAGCTACAGGGTTAACAATGTTATGATTAGTCTCCAAGTGAGAGATGATATGGTGTGGAGTCTAATCAGTCTCCAAGTGGAAGATTGTTGTTATATGGAGCCTAATTAGACTCGGAGGTTAAATTTTCCCCACTTTTATCAGCACGATTTCCCCCCAAATTATGTAATGGGGAAGTGCAGTGGGGTTAGAGCCCCTCCTATGGGGCCCTATTATTTTATAAAGGTGTCAGGAGTTATTTTCCTATTAGCCAACATAAAAAAACCCTATTTTGTAACTGACATAAGTCTTGATAAAATGGCTAAGGGTTAGGGTTTCCATTGAGATTGTATTGTAGCATTTACAGTGGTATTGAGTTGCAAGGATTGCTGGTTGTAATTGGTTTGATTTATTGGATAATAATAGTGGACTCTCCGTTGGTGGATGTAGCCTGAGTTTGGGTAAACCACATTAAAACTTGTCTCTCGCTATTATTATTTCTATGTATTTTCATTCCTCTATTTAATCTTTATTTGCATTTAATTGATATCTTCTTGCAGCTAACCCTAACATTTGGGGCTGAATCTAATTGGTAAAATGTATTCACCTTCTTCTCAAGGACATACTTTCATCACCATTGCTATCGATTATTTTACGAAGTGGGTTGAAGTTGTTCCACTATGATCTATGACTGCTAAAGTAATTGGTCATTTCATACAAGATAATATCATCTCTCAATTTGGTATACCTTCCTCAGTTTCTGATAATGGTACACTAGTAAGAACAAGGGTGTGAAGAAATTCCTTAAAAAATATCACATCCAACATCACTTCTCTATGCCTTATAGTCCTCAACCAAACAATCGAGAAGAAACTTCAAATACGATCATTGGACAAATCCTATGGAAAATAGTTAATAAATATCAAAAAGATTGGCATACTCAACTCTCCTACATGTTCTAGGCTTATAGAGCAAGTGTTCATATGGCTACTAGAACTACATCATATAATATTGTCTATGGCACCGATGCGATAATACCTTTAGAGCTATAAATTCCTTCAGTGTGAGTTTCCCTAAAGGACATTCTTGATGATGACATGGAATGAAAGAAGAGATTACAAGAACTTGAGATGCTTGATGAACAATGTATCAATGCTCTTGAGCACTTTAAGGCTCATTAGAAGAGTATTCAATGATTGTACCATGAGTGTGTTAGACATTGTTCATTTGACATTGGAGATTTGGTACTATAAGAAATCAATGTAATGTGAATGCACCTATTGGAGAAAAAAGAAAATTCAGCACTAATTGGCATGGAATTTATGTTATTCTAAAGCTTTTGGATTAGAAGCATATAAATTAGCTGATGAACAAGGTATGCTGCTTAAAGAACCTATCAATGTTGTGCACCCCGGGAAATTCTATGCTTAAGATTGTATGTTAGATGTTATTTCATAAAATAAATTTGTTAGTATAGTCAAGTTTAAATTCAATTTTGACAAGATATATCATTTTATCTTAATTCATTTAACATAAAATCTTTTTTGTTTAATCATTATTGATCTTACTTAAACATGCTTTATTAGGATCACATTTGCATTAACTAAATATAGCATAGCATTGTACTTATGTATGAAATTCATTAATCATTGTGGCTTTTACTAAACCTACAAAGAGTTGATTATTTTATATCACATTAGCATTAATTACATTTCTACATAATCATTAACATTTATCACTAGTTGCATTTTTATACATCACATGTGATAACTCAATAACATTATAGCATTAATAGAAAACATCATATATATATGAATCATTTTAAATATACATCAAAGTTGACTATCCCGTACATCAAAATGGGATGTCATAATACATAAGATACATCACATAGCTAAACCTCGGTCATCGGCTCCCTTAGGACCTAGTGGTGTGTGTGTGTGATGGAGGGTTGCCCATGTGTGGCCATGGACCATGAATGACTCCTAGAGGTACTTCATTACTGTAGACCCCTGATCTCACCACTGAGCCTCATCACCTTGCCCTATGACTCCATGTACATCTAGTGGAATTGGTCTTTTTCTAACCACACTCTCTTTGTTTGATAGTGCTCTATCTCTCTCTGATTGAGCCCTGTCTCTCTCATCTCTTGCCCAATCTAACTCCATCTATAAGATCTGAGTCATGACAAGACTAATCTCAGATGAAGGTAGTGCTACAACCTAATCTCATTGTGCCTTGAGCTCAGCCTCTACATGCTCAGCTCTTTGGATCGTCTGATCTCTCTCCCATGTAATATGATCTAATGTGACCTCCATAGCCACACTATATCTCATAAATGGCATAAACAACTCTACATGCCACCCTACAGAGTGTTGTCATGAATACCGTGTCCGCACTCATTGCTCAGCCGCATCAGTAGGAACTATATCTGCTATAACGTGACTCACCAAGTCTTGTCATGCATCTATACCAACTAAAAAAAGAAAAACAAAGGCAATATCAGTATCTCATCATATATATAACATCATAAGTAATCACCAAAGCAATATATCAACATAATAATGTCTCACCCTGATCGCCATCTCACCAGGATGGATTCCAAACTACTATTGGTATAAGAAAATCTGTAGTTAACTCAGTAGCTAGGGGCATACGACTACTCATCTCCCGTTGCTTGAGGTGACTTGATCTACTAACATCAGTAGGGGCTAGACCATGAGCTCTTGACCCTAGTATCTCCTCGGTCTCGTCGCTATCTACCACCTACTGGTCCTACCATGGTCTCGCTCTGAAGATGTATTGCACTGCGGTATCTTCATGATGAAGGGGGTAAATCACAAAACACACAATAACAACTATTAAACACAGCAAATAGAACTTTCTTTTATTGAACTGGGCAACTCATTACATTACAAAAGCTCAATTACAATCAGAGGATGAATCCTCTACTGGCTGCAACACCTTACAGCTTTCCCAACCTCAAGGCTCTAGAATCTTCTGCCTTCTGTAACCCCAAATCAGCTAGGGTTTCTATTTTTCCCCCTATTCTAGACTCTACACTGGCCCCCTTTAACTCTACTACTGCCCAGGGTTCCCAAAATAGTCATCAATAGCACTTTTGGTGGCCTCCAGCTAAATTTTGAAATTTGCAACTCCCTCCAAAAGTAGGTCAACTTCCGGGAAGCATAACTTTTGATCTGGGTGTTCGATTGACGAACCGTTTTAAGCACCGAAAAGCTCACGATGTGAACTATCACACTGGAAATTTGTAAATGGATTTCCATCAACTTTTCAAGATGTTATGAGAAGTTTTAGTGCCTCATATCTCATTCCGTAAATTTTCAAGGGCTTTTCAGAAAACAAAAACTTTAATATCTTTCAGCTCACAAATGATCTTTGCCTGATTCCTTTTCCAAATGTCTTATATTTCCATTATGTAACTTTCTAGAAGTTTTTACTTCATTACGTGCCCAAATGCAAACTTTCTAAAAATAGCAGGTACACTTTCCTAAATAGGCAGGTCACTATTTTTAGCAGTTTTGGAAAAATTGAAAGTCCTACATTATTATTCTGGATACTATGGAACCAAAAACACTAATTATGGGAAGAAATGAGAACAACTACAATGGTTTTGAATTAACTTATTTTTGGGTGATGCAAGATTGCCCTTACGTCTCTAGATGCTCCTGCATCATTTCATCATCATAGTTATCAAGATCATAATATCCTACAAAATCACTGACATCGTCCTCTATTATTGTGTCACTCCTAAGATCTATCCATGGTCGTGAATCGCTTTTGGGGTGATCGATAGGGAAGATAGGAGTAGGCCATGCTATCTCCCACTAGGTCTAATATGCTCGGTAACACCAATTTCATCTACATCTAATAGTGTCTCTGCATCCTCCACACTATCATCATCACTCTCCACTACCTTAGCTATCATCGGCTATAGGGCGGCATTCACCCTGACTGTGTTGCATGTTGAGCATGCATAGCTCAGACCCATCCTAACAACATCATGTCTACATCCAAAATACCATGCTCCTCTATCAAAATAGAACTAGACAACTATGTGATCAAGGTGACCAACCATCAGCAGATCCCATTGCATCCTTGCTAGCTATTTGCGATACTCCATCCATGGCCTCTAGCTGTGATATGGTCCCCAGATTATGTCATTGTGCCAAAGTCTATCAAACACCACTCTCTAATATAATAAATCACCATGTCTCCAACATCTTATGAGTGGATATGCATACACACATGGATATATACATGTTATCTTTAAGGAAAAACTTGTGAGTCATGTGCACCTAATATACTCAAACATCCATACCTATAATAGGGCACACACATCAAACTTTACACCTCAGAATAGACGTATCATCCCAAATCATGGTAGAGGTGTGCAACCATATTGCACCCCCATGCATACACCATTTTGCACTCTTTCATCGACCTAATAGTGTGTACGAGGCCCCCATAAAGGTGTGTGCCCTGTCCATCATATGCAACCACTAAGGCAATGGTAGTGATCATAATGTGATGCATTAAGAGAATATCAATGCATCCCTACTCTAACCACTGAAGTATGATGTGTCCTCATCCTAGCTAAGTGATGACATGACCCACACAATATAGATGACTCTCTCAGGTGTACTCCTCTGAGTGATGATCCATGATCCTCACTGTCTCTCCTCAAATTGGTAATCGCAAGATGTGATAAACATCCTCTAGAGTCATAGTCATCTCACATGTGGGCAAATGGAATGTAGATGTATATGCATCCCACCTCTCCATAAGTGCCATCAACATACTGCAGTTGAATCTCATTGTGGGCATAAAAAATACCCACCATAGGCCCACTGCCTGCAGGAAACCTCACTCCCAATCAGAGATAGTACTGATGTAGCTATGAAGTGGTGTCATTAGGCAACACCCTATGTGCTCCCATGTCTCAGGGATATCTAGCACATTAGACATTCAAGTTCGAATTAGTTTACATCATCAAATCATCAATAGACATCTAATTGATCTTTCTATGCCCTATCCTTAGGGCCCTTGTCCCTTCTAGACTTGGGCACCCTGGTTGGGAACCCTTGTTCAAATCAGTCTAAATGGCACACAAAATGATGAAATATACAAAAATAGGAAATTAATTTGATAAAAGTGAAGTTTAGAACCCTACGTCTGGCTCGATTTGTTTATCTGCGACTCAAGATCGGAGCACCTCTACTCTCAAAAGATGATATGAGTATTGCATCATCATGGTTGGTCTCTTTCTCTTTCTCCTTCTTCTTCTCTCCTCTACATAATGAAAACAAGAATGAATTGTGGAAAAGTGAAAACTCCCTTTACTTATAGTAAATGGATGAGAATTCCTATCACTATCTAGGTGTAAAATTATACAACTTTATTCATGAACCCTTATCTCAGGCTATTGGACTCAAATTTTCATGTCATCTATTGCATTGGATTCCTTGTTCTAACCTCAATATAACCTAGTGCTTTATGATTTGGTGTTGTTTGCAAAACTGGCCCCATAATGCATTTTTCATCACCTTTCCTTGAAATTTGTGTGTGAAGATTACCACCTTGTTTCTATTTTTTGGACTAAGCAAGTAGAAACAAGGGGCGGCATATATCTCCCTCAATTTCCTCCCTCATCATGTCTCATCACTCAACCAATTTAGTGCTTATGGATGACCTATTCATTTGTTGTTTGCAAGATGATTCGTTTTGGATATCTGACAAGTGTGCCTTTGCAGGATGTGATCCCTAACTTTGTGATCTTGTAGGATTATAAACTAGGGGCTTTTTCCTCTTGTTTGACAACACTTTAGATTCCTCTACAGTATCATTTTGGGTATCCTTTTCATGATTGATGTATTTACTTTTCTTTAGTTCCATATGCATGTGGTGTCATATGGTCACTAAAGTGGGGGCTAAATGTTATGTCAAAAATTATATTCGTGCATGGATTAGCACAATTTTGCATAGTTTATCTCCTCTCGTTTGGTGTCCTCTTACCCTTTTTGTTTCTAGCTTGCCTAAACCTTGATTGACCTATACCTCATCGAAGAAATGTCATATTTTGAAGCAACAATTGACTGAATCTGAAAATAAAGTTTGGATTTTGGACATTTTGAACCCCCTTGAAGCAAACCTAAAGTGAAAATTAGGGTCTGGACTCAAATGTTTGGGCCCTAGTCCAGCCCTATTTTTTTGGGTTTTTGAATTTTGGTGGGGTTTCGTCTTGTTTCGTGCACCTCAGGATTCTTATTTCAAATTTTGGTTTTTGCATGATGTCGGCATGTTATTTTAAATATTTGAATTTCTAAGGTTAGGTATTTAAAGAGAATTGAAAATCATTTTATAACACACAATCTACATGCAAGATTACTATGCCAAAATTCTTCCATTGTTGCTATTGAAGATCAACAATTTGTTGAAGCCCTTTGAATATATTGATATTTGCTATCATGGAGATGTTCGGTTGAGATTACGAATCAAGATCTTGAGTCTTTCTTGCTCTTCCTAGGGTTTTGTCAAGCCCTTTGTATGATAGAAAGAAGGGTTGAAGTCTCCAACTTGAGCTTTGAAATCCTCCATAGATATGTCTGCCTCACCTTCTTGTTCTATGAGTCTTCATTGCTATCATCTCCATGAGGTGAAGTTACTATTATTTCCTTGAGTGAAACATTATGTAGATCTATCCTTGATTCTTGAGTCATTTAGAATTTTATTATTTTGCATACACATGTGATCTATGAGCACACACATCTACATAATTTCATCATTGGCTATTGTTGAGGTAGAAATACCAAAGATGGGGTTTGACTGAGGCAAACTCCTATATAGCCACAACCATCTTTCTCCTCCTTTTGTATGTGCAAGTTATATTCAAAAGAATTTGGTAGAAAGGAGTGGAAGGAGAATAGGTATTATGGATATAGTTGTCACAAAACTTTAATTTTCATCATCATGAAATAATTGTGACTACAGGGCAGGTGCCTTAGTCTAACTGGGCTTCAAATCTAGGATCTAGAACCCTCATGCAGACACTCTAGTATCAGGTACATCAAAATTTGGCAGTCAGAAACTTTCAGGACTCTGGGACGGGCACCTTAGTCTAATAGGCCCTCAATTTCTGGGTGCATGCTCTATGTAACCTATACTCTACATTTCTATAGTTTGCTTATCAGGTTCTGTGTCGAAAATTAGTCTATTATTGCATATCTTACAATTAGGGTTTCATGCTATATGGTTGCTTGAAGCTTGTAAAAACCTAATCGGGGCATCTATTTAGTTACAACAAGCATAAAAGGTCATAGGAATCAATATCTTGATCCTTCATAGTGAGCAAGCTTGGTTCCTATCTCCTAATGTGATGTTTCAAGTGAAACAGGGGCTTGATTTTGGTTTTTGTAAATTATATTTTCCCTACTTTTTCTCGTAATATAATATGCTCTAAGAATTTGAATGATTACTAAATGTGAGTTAATACTCAGATAAATGACTTTAAATTTTTAAAGATAAAACAAATTGTCAAACAAACATGTACCAAGTCTACCCCAATGGCTAGTGGGAAAGAGGGAGAGTTTATGAAATTTGAATTTTAAAATTTTTAAGTTTGGAATATACTTGTGTTGTGTGAGATTTATTTTACATGTCATAGAAATTACTTGGGACCTAGAATGGGTGAATTTGAGGTAGCAATGAATATCTATAAATATGGGCATAATAATGAGTTGTAGGTGTAGAAATCCATGCATATAGGGTAAGAATAAGGGAGCCAAACTTAACACAAGAGTGTGCCACATGTTTCTATATAGGTGCATTAAGGCATTCCCTCAAATTGGGCCTAAACTTAAATAGGAATAATGGATATTTGTTTCCTATGAACGGATATTCATTCCTAGCTCTACAAAATGGATATTTGTTACTTTAATAATGGATATCCGTTAGTAAAGGATATCTATTTTTCTTTGGGAATGCCTTGTATTTAGTCTTGGAACTGTCATAGTTGACTTTCTCTAAATTTTAATGTGTTTACAAGTTTCACCCTCTTCTTCAAACTTCACCCCCCTTGCCGATGACTTTTTTATTCAAATTTGATAAAATGAAAAGGGTTTCTTTCAAAGAAATTGTCAATTTTATAAAAATATAAGATTTTCTTGATTATCATATTATTAAAAAATTATTAATAATTTTCTATATAGAGTGTGTCTAAAATCCTGATGGACACACTGATTGAAACACATCCATAACTTTCAAACCGTTTCACCTTTTTCAAATTAGAAAGATGCATCACACTCTAAGCTTTTCTAGATATACGTTTAAAAAAAATGAATTCCAATTTTTTGATCGAGTTAGGTTGGTTGGAAAATTACATTTTAGTTTTTAAAAATGTTGCAAGTATGTGCCTAATCAGTGTTTTCATTGATGTCAACATATCTGTGTTATCATTGATGTCAACATATCTATGTTGTTACTGATGTCAACTGTGCTTCTAATCTGATAAGTTAGATGCTTTGTATTGGCTCATGGAAGTGTTGGAGAAAATGAGTAAGTGATCCAAATATTGAGTTTTGAAGTGCTTTTGAAATAGTGTGTGGAAGAGTATCTTTGTTTACTGAAGAACAACCTGGTAGATTGCTCCACATTTCCAATAGAATGAATATCTTGGTCTATGGAGTGGAAGTTATTTAGAGGCATGTCTAAAGATGTTATATCTCAAGTTTGAGCCTTCGGTATGAAGATTTGAGTGAGTTATGTTCACCAGAGTAAAAAGTTGCTTTTTCTAAGTATTCACTAGTGATAGGGAGAAGGTATTTTTCTCTGCATTCCTCCACATTGAAGTATTATGATTTGCGGTTCTATAGTTAAGTCTAGAATGATTATAACTACCTTCAAGTCCAAAGGTTCATGATTGGTGATCTCCAAGCTATCATTTCTTTATGACAGTGGCTGACAGTGTTGTTCTTGTGCTCCGGTTTGAAGAATCTTCTTGACAGAGTCATTAGAGATCATGTAGTTGTTCCTGGTGATTACAATGTGCTTGTGGATATCTCTTGATCATGTTCCTACCTTTGGGTTGGTCTGCAAAGATAAATTTGGATTGTGAATGAAGTCTATTCTTTGAAGACCTAGTGTTAACACCAGTCTTGGCTAACTTGGTTATCTTCACTTCTTGCAGAGATGCTTTGAAGATTATGGAAGCGTGTCATGACATGGAAGATTGCATTTGAATCCTAATTGAGGCATAACATGATCTAGATACATCTTTACCTTAGCAAATCCTATTTAGGTCCAGACCTTTTTCTTTGTATTATTGTGATTCTAACCTTTGGGAATGTTCTAATGGTTGATGAATGTAATGCCGACCTTGATGTACATTCCAAGGTTGATGAATTGTATAAAAGCATGTAATGTAGTTGTGAAAAAGATGTCCCTGAGCAGAAATGAAGAGATAAGTGCAAAGGTGTAAAAGAGTAGAGAAAAGGAGTTATACTATGCTTCAATGGAATTGAACCCAAGCATGGAGTAGATGCTACCAAATCAGTTCACCATCCTCTTGGTAGTGAGCCACCTCTTTGTAGTGAACCGTCCTTGGCAGTGAGTTGTTCTTAGCAGTGAGCCTAAACATTTGCAGTGAGCCCTAAGGCAGTGTTCCTTAGTTTTTTAGTATTTCTATAACTTATTTATCTTGTGGGCTAAAACCCACCATGGTTTTTCCCTTATAGGGTTTTCCACATAAAAATTTGATGTCTCATGTGTTGATTGTGTTATTGTATTGAGATTCTTGTTTAATGCTTTCGTTGTTAAATATAAACAATAGTTAATAAGTGTTTGAAGAGTTGATGTTCATAATTGTTCAAAGTTTTAGGGACAACTAATTTACCCCCTCTCAGTTAGCTGGTGCATTTCAACAATTGGTATCAAAGCAAGGGTTCCTTGGAAGAAAGCCTAACAGCTTGAGGTTGATTTGAGATGTCACACAAGGATGAACTATCTTCAAATTGTTCCAATTGTGGTGAAGCTAGTCATTATGCATCTAGATGTTCAAAAAGAAAATTAAAAAATTATTATGATGAAAAAGGTAAAAGAAGAAAGACCAAGAAAATATTTTATGATGTTAAAGACAATGAAGATGATGATTGTTACTTTCATTAAAAGGATGACAATTACAAAGATGATGAAAGTTTTGATCCAGAAGTAAGTACTGACAATGAAGATATAAGGGACTATTGGGTTATTGATAGTAGCTTCTCAAATCATATGATTGGTGATAAAGGTAAGTTTGTTAATCTTGTAAAGAATGAAGAAGAGTTAGTTAGATTTGGATATGATCGTACTGCTAAAATATGTGGAAAAGGTTCAATCAGTTTTGATGCAAGACAACATATAGATGATGTTCTCTATGTTGAAAGCCTAAGATAAAATCTCCCGAGTGTTAGACAATTGTGTAGAAAAGGATACAGTTTCATATTTTAGAATGATACCTTTGAAATCAAAGATAAATTTAGAGCTATAATAGTTGGTGAAAAAAGGACAGACATAAATCTTTATCATCTTAGAGAAGGCAACATTATCTACTCTATAACTCAGAATCATGGAAGTTGGCTTTGGCATAGGAAATTGTGTCACATCAATCCTAATGATCTAGAAAGGATAACCTCAGCTCAATTTGTGAAAGATCTGCTAGAGAGGATACATTTTAGCAACATCACCTGCAAGAAGTGTCAAGTAGAGAAGCAAGCAAGAGGAAGTTTACAAGATGAAGAAAGATTCTCAATTAGACTGATGGAATTGCTTCATAAAAACCTTTGTGGACCTACAGGAGTGAAAAGTCTCCAAGATGACAGGTACTTTATGTTCTTTGTTGATGATTATTTTAGAATGACTTGGGTTAGTTTACAGTTTCATATTTTAGAATGATACCTTTGAAATCAAAGATAAATTTAGAGCTATAATAGTTGGTGAAAAAAGGACAGACATAAATCTTTATCATCTTAGAGAAGGCAACATTATCTACTCTATAACTCAGAATCATGGAAGTTGGCTTTGGCATAGGAAATTGTGTCACATCAATCCTAATGATCTAGAAAGGATAACCTCAGCTCAATTTGTGGAAGATCTGCTAGAGAGGATACATTTTAGCAACATCACCTGCAAGAAGTGTCAAGTAGAGAAGCAAGCAAGAGGAAGTTTACAAGATGAAGAAATATTCTCAATTAGACTGATGGAATTGCTTCATAAAAACCTTTGTGGACCTACAGGAGTGAAAAGTCTCCAAGATGACAGGTACTTTATGTTCTTTGTTGATGATTATTTTAGAATGACTTGGGTTAGTTTACAGTTTCATATTTTAGAATGATACCTTTGAAATCAAAGATAAATTTAGAGCTATAATAGTTGGTGAAAAAAGGACAGACATAAATCTTTATCATCTTAGAGAAGGCAACATTATCTACTCTATAACTCAGAATCATGGAAGTTGGCTTTGGCATAGGAAATTGTGTCACATCAATCCTAATGATCTAGAAAGGATAACCTCAGCTCAATTTGTGAAAGATCTGCTAGAGAGGATACATTTTAGCAACATCACCTGCAAGAAGTGTCAAGTAGAGAAGCAAGCAAGAGGAAGTTTACAAGATGAAGAAAGATTCTCAATTAGACTGATGGAATTGCTTCATAAAAACCTTTGTGGACCTACAGGAGTGAAAAGTCTCCAAGATGACAGGTACTTTATGTTCTTTATTGATGATTATTTTAGAATGACTTGGGTTAGTTTTCTCAAAGAAAGATAAGAAGCTCCAGATGCATTTAAAGCCTTCAAAACAATGGTTGAAGATGAATTAAATGTGAAAATCAAATGTCTAAAATTTGACAAAGGAGTGGAGTTTACCTCTGATAAATTCAATATGTTGTGTGAGACTCATGGAATAAAAAGACAGCTATCTAGAGAGAATAAAGAGATGGAAATAATGAGCAGGTCTATTCAAGAAGCTACAAAGACAATGATAGAGGAAGATGACCTACCAAAAGCATATTGGAAATAAGCTATACATACTATTGTCTACATTCAAAACAGAGTTCAAGTCAAACATAACAATACTAAAACTCCTTATGAATCGTGGTATGGAAGAATACCTTTGGTAAAATATTTCAAAGTTTTTGGAAGCAAATGTTATATCAAAAGAGAAGAAGAGCTAAGCAAGTTTGATGTTAAGTATGATGAAGGAACTTTCCTTGGATACTCTACTGAGAGTAAGGCCTATAGGTGTTACAATAAAAGATTGAAAAAGATCATTGAGAGTGCAAATGTAAGGGTTGATGAAGACATACATGTTGTGCCTTGCACACATGCCCCATTTTGTGAAATAGGGACCCCCTCATTCAAGATTTGGTTTAGAGTGTCTGTCCGGTTCATCTGATTCCTAAGGTGTCAAAAGATGGTCAATTGTATTCCTTGCCATGCTAGAGAGGTTAGTGTCATTAAGTCATCTCAAAATCCACTAAGTCCAAGTACTTTCCTTCATTAAAATCAAGTTTGAGATCCATTTGTGCTAAAAGCCCTTGCAACTTCCTTTTGCACTGATATTCCTTCCATCTGACTTAGCGCTATTTTTATCGGTGACTGACCTTTGTGCTATTTCCTTCACCAACTGCATTTTTTGCTAAATCCTCATCCAACTATGCACTACAAAGTGCATCATCTGACTAAGTTAGACCATGGAAAGATCCGCACAAGTCTGATAACCCTAAAACCACTGCAAAGTGCTAAAAGAATCAATGACTAACTTGGCGCTGAAATCAACCGCGTCCGACTTAGTCGGTAACCTTCAAACGTTGCACAAGGTCAGTGGTTCCAATTTTTCATGCAAAACCCTAAAAAATCTGCCACACACCATGACATCACTCTGTACTCCTAGCATTTATGGTGATCATTAAGGAAGAATAAAATGTGTTTTTTGACTTGTTTGAGCTCCATTTTCCATTTTGAAATCAACTGGAGAGCTCTTTGAATGGTGTGGAATCGATCTTCTACAAGTGATCTATGGATTCAACCTGAAAGCATCAACCTCACCCACATTCCCATTCCATTTCACCTCTGCAAATTAGGTAAGTACTTCATCTTCAGGCCTAGGGTTTCACATTTCCAAGCTAGGATTTGTAATCGATAAAATGAGGTTTTTTTTGGTCCCAATTTAGAATTTCAATCTCCTTAAGAATGAACTTGTCAACGTATTTAGGGAATAATGAAGGGTTTAAAATTATAGAAAATAGGGTTTTCTCTATGTTTAAAAAGCATCTTGTCTAGAAGACCTTAGTTCAAAAATGAGTTGGGCTATTGAGCTATTAAAATACAATTGTGTCAAGGCCAAAACGGAGCCCGTTAAAAATTATGTTGAAGCCCCATTAGAATCCTCACACCAAACCATCAAGAAAACGTGATTGAAATCAATACATATAGCGGACCTATTGATTTGAAGCTAAAAATTTGTCTGACTAACCTCTAAAATTCACAACTGGGTCAAGTTGGTTAGAAATCCTGAAAGGTCCCACTAAATCTCAAAAACCTGCTTAGCACTTAAAACCCAATCACCCTACTTGGCATCATAAACCAATCGACTAACCTCCAAACTTTCGCAACCAATTTAAGTTAGTCAGTCACTTCAAAAAACTCTACCAAATTCCTTAATGCAATCAGCACTAAAAACATTGTCTTCCAACTTGGCACTAATTTCTACACTAATTGACTTGGTCGGATGGCACTTAAAACCTCGCAGAATCTCAATGTTCACTTTGTGTTCAAAACTTTATTGTCTAACTTAGAGCTAAACTTTGCCTTCTTTGACTAGGTCAGACACATCCAAAAACCCTGCTGAGTCAGACAACTTCAAAATTTGTGCTAAGCATGGCAAATGATTTAGCACTAAAAATCACCTTAACTGACTTGCATTGCAAAACCAACCGACTGACCTCTGAGAACCATTTGAGTCGGTCACGCCTTAATTCCACGCAAGGTCGGATGTTCATGAAATCGGTGCAAAACACCATAATGGCAAAGAGATCAAATGTTAGTATACCCTATAGGTTAGATGACCTCAAATCCCACACAAGGTTGGATGACCTTCAAATCCACGCTTTACTCTCAAGAGGTTGAACAACCTCCAAATTAGCACAAAATATGCAAAATGACCGTTTTAATGAAAATTTCAAAGGGTAAAGGATCTGTTTGGATGAAATAAAAGCTGCATTTGTAGAATCATGTCTTACATATTTCAATTTAGCTTTTGTAGTATTTAAAACATTTATTGCATGAATTGGCATGGAATGTATGTTGTTTATCATTTTTGTCATGTAATAAGTACAGTAACTAGTAAATTTCTAGACTTGTGCATTTCATGGGTAATCATTTATCACTTAGTTGGATAGATTTTGATTTCATTTAGCATGACATGACTTAGTAGTATGGTAGTCAACATGATAAGCATACATTCAAAACTTAGGAATTAGAAAACCATTCAAAAGCATCAAGACTTATGAGGTCCAGTCATGCAGGTTAAATGACTGCAAGAACCCAAGCCATGAAGTGCGAGTTCAAGGGCATTCCTCCTGAAACCAAGATCACCTCAAGATGGAAAAATATAGGAGACACTGATCTAGGTCATACTGACTTAGATGACTTCGGACTTCAAATAGTTGGACCTAATCCCACCCCAAGGGCCAAGAAAGTAAAAGATAGTGGGATTGCAGAGGCTATTGCCTTCCCTACTTCATCCCAATGTGTAGAGTTAATAGTTGCCTATGCTGACAGATATGACATAATGACCAGGATTATACAAACTCACAATGAGGATGTCCTAGCAGATCTAAGTCCACCATCCTTTGCAAAGACCTTTGGGATCCCATGGTACCCAGTGATGACTATGCCAAACAAAGTAGATGCAGAGGCCACATATAAGAAGGGTATGGATACATGCAAGAAGCATATCAATGAATGGTGGATGAAAAAAAAAAGATCTGATATTATTAAACTTCCTTAGGTCTTATACAAAAGTGATTTCCATGATGAAATAGGGGATTTGGTAACCCTACTTATTAAAATATATGGATTGTCCGCTGCATCAACATTTGAAGGGTGGATGTTCTTTATGATTGAGGAAATAATCAGTAAACATATCAAATTCCACTGGGCTTAGATATTAAGTGATAACATGCATGAGACCTTTAGGAATTTCAGGGATAAACAAATATTCTAATGGAATTCTTATGTTGTGTACTCATTAGCAAGGAGAAATGAATATGCTAGATTGTCAAAGGTAGGAGAGGTTGGAAATGATGAGAAGCATCAAGTCAAAGTTTATGAATGCTATACACAATTGGCATTATCCCAATCTCTCATCTATTTCAAAAGGGTAAATGATGCCTTTACCATGTACATAACTAGACTGCTGCAAGGGAACACAACCCTCAGAATATCCACTGAGGCCATGAATGAAATCATGAAATATGAAAGGTGGTATATACAATTTGAGAAATTTATTTATCTAAGGAACCAAGGCTTCACTGAAATGGCCTTCACTGAAATGGCCTATAGACTACCTCATTATCCTATAGACAAAGTAGTTTTCTTGGAGCTATCAAGGAAGTTAATAACTTGTACAAAAAAATTGAAACATCTACATAGAAAGAACATCTAGTTTCCTATCCTATTAGGCAAAGCTAACTATGCATGTGTTTCCCTAGGGGCATTTGAACACTTAGATACAAATCTCCAACTACTTAATCTCCATCTACATACAAAGAGAAATCATTTTGACCCATGTAGAGTAATGGAGAGATTTGTGAGCAAGAAGTTGTTTCACAATATGCAGTTAGAAGATTTTTGGGCCAATTGTGTAGATGACTATGAAATGATGAAGAGGGCCCCTTCAAGATTATCCTTGGGATTTATAAGAAAATTCTACATCATAGCAATCCCAGATCAATTCAAAGATGATGAGAATGTAATGCATAGAGGACCTTGGGAGACCCAATATCATCAACCAATTCCTTTGCCAAATTGGGTGAATGCTGAAGAAATCTCTCTGGATGAAGTGATGAAAGAACCAATAAGATTAAGTAAGGCATGGGTTAGAAGCCAAGTTTTTGTATTGGAAAGACAAGGAGTACAGCTCACATATATAGAACTTGAATATGAGGAGTCTAGAGGTGAAGAGAATATACCTATAGAGATAACAGATGAAGCAGAACCAACTCAAGAGCCTCACATGAAATTAGATAGTGAGGAACATGTACCCTTGGTAGAGAAATGAAAATGGAAAATGGTAAAGAAGGCTGCCCCAAAGGAATAGAATAAAGATATGCCTCCTGTGACGAGAACAAAGGCATCTAAAAAGAGGGACATGCCTAGTGGTCTAGGAGAGGGTTCAAAAACAAAGAAAGCTAAAGTAAAAACCACTGGCATAACTATAGAAGCATCTACTATTGTAACACCTAATAACACAAACTTGCCAGTAGCTTCTCCACCCCCTACTACCCTAACTCTAAATACTGCTCCACTTTCTTCTACTGATTCAACTGCTGCCCCTTCTCTTGCTATTTTGACTGCTGCTCCTGCTGCCCCTATAACAATCATCCAAGAAAATACCTCTACTACCTCCTCACCAGCCATTACTATCTCAACTACCTCATGTCTGTTAACTATAGATTCAAACACCCCAAGTAGTCCCCTTTCTTCCATTGTTGTCTCTTCACTTTCATCTATTTCCACCATATGTATGCCTTCCATATCCTCTATCTCACTCTCCACTTCCTTTTCCTTGCAACTTATTTCTTCCATTCTTTCACCTTCTTTCCCCATGCCTTCCTTTTCCATTACCTCACCTATTGTCATTTCCTGTATCTTGCTGACTTCTACCATTCCACCTACCATGGGGTTTACCTCTTTTACAAACTTGACACAGGCTAGCCTGTCTTCATTTGCAATAGTCCCATCATCTTCTACCCTTGATCCCAAGCTGCAATAACACAAGATTCAACTCCCTTGGCTATACCACTGCTGCCAGGATTAGAGAAGGTATGTGCAGAGTTAGGCCTTCAGGAACAAGAACTTGAGAAGGATACATTTGAAGAGTCTCTTGCCGAAGCAGTGAATATTGAAGTGATAGAAGTTTCTGATAGTCCTATGGAAAAGAACACAACAGAAACAACCTTGGAAGTTCCTCGGGAGGAAATGTTAGAAAATTTACAAAATGTTGAAGTTGAAGAAGAGAATATAGATAAGGAATTTGAGCAAGAGTAGACACTTCTCGAGGGGCCACCAAGCATAAATGATGACAATCAAGATGTTCCTAAAGATTCTACCTCCACAACACCTGATTGGTTACAAAACAAGTTGACTTATCAAGAGCCTCGGGTTGAAATTATGAAGTGAGATCTTGATGCTATTCTAGGTCAAGCAAAAAAGCCAAAGAAACACAAAAGGGCTAAGGTGCAATCAAGAATCTATAAATATGCTACAACATCCCACATAGCTGAAGTAGCAGTCCCACTAGCTGATGCAGATAAAAGATAGGTTAGAGATAAAGATTACACTATAACTACTATTGATCTAGGACCTACTACGAGGAGTCAAAAGGTTCATCCATCCTAGAGCAATTGAACAAAGATGAACTCACCAAGAAAGAGATGAAGCAACAGAATGAGGAACTCAGGGCATGTCTGTAGTTTCTAGTGAAACCTCTGGATTCTAAGGGTGAGCTAGGATCAGTCTTGACTTTGATATCAAATGATGAATTGATAAAATTTGATGATATCAAGACAATGGCTGTTGGAACCCAAAAATTGTTTGACAAGATATACCTAGAAGGATGTGATGCAATCACCTTTACGGCAGAGCTTCACAAAAAGTTTTGCAAGTTATGGAATTTGTGGGAAGAATTACATGAAGAATGTGACACTTATGATGAATATTACTCTCACATATTTCCATGGGTACATGCAATAAGGGATCTGCCTGCTGAAATACTGTTATCTATAATCATCTTGACAGCTGATAGAATGCATAAAAAGTTGAAATGGTACCAGTCGTTGAAGTTGAGGAAAGAACTCTTTGATAATGTTAGAGAGGCTTACGAAGTGGCTGATGAAAATATATTGTCTTTCATTTATGAAATAAGTGACTCCTTGAGGGATTTCCTAGTGATGAAATTTGATGATTTAACTCCATATGATGTGCAAGGTTGCCAAGATAAATTGCATCAAATAACTTGTGAGGAAACTACATCAGATGTTTTGAACAAAATGGATAAGGTCAGGGATCTCTGGACTGCCTTCATTTCATTCCAAAAGAGCAGAAGAGTGTTGGAGAAAATGTATATTCAATACAGTGAAGGATTGGAAATGTTTAGCTACAGAGTGGATCACATCAAGAACCCGGACCCCACCAACATCAATCCAACATTATCATCTTGGGTCAACTATAACAATAAAAAGGCAGAAGAAGACAAAATAGATTTAGAGGAAGAACAATAGTATAGTTTTGAATATTTTGAAATGTAATCCCGTCACAAATATGTATTGCTATATTTGGAAGGTCATGTGACACTATTTTGTCCTTATTATGTCTTGAAAATTGTCTTTTCAATATATATATTCAAATGGGTAGTCAATTTGTCCATGTTCAATGTATTTGAAGGTCATTTTTCATCTTTTTCCTAAGAGACAAATTGTAATCCGGGAATGCAAAGTGTTGTTGTAAATTCATTTAATATTGATAAATCTGGGCCATTAGTGTTGAGTTAATCTCCGCCGTTCATTCAAAAATTTAGTATGCACGTCTCCTATATAAAGGGATGTCATTTCCCTCATTTGTAAGACTCTTGAAGCTGAATTGTTGATGCTCTACCATTTGAGATTAATACAAAACAAATTTCTATAGTGTGTTTGAGAATTTGTCTACTTGTGTTATCTATTTGGTTTGATAGTTCTCTTTATGATCTGCATTAATTAGATTGTGCTTTTGCAATGTTAATGGTTTGTTGAAAGGTATTTGATGAATATTTTTAGTCCATACTTTTAGTTGCTTACTGACTGTAAGTGGCTGTGTAAAGTTATCCTGGACTAGTTATTTCATGCTAAGTTCAATTGCAATTCATGAGTTAAATCATGCCATTACTTGGGTATTTGATAAATGGATGTTATCTAAAAATCTTAAGGATCCATAGAAGATAGCATCATTTTCTATAGTGCTGTAGAAACTAGTTAGCCTAGTTACTTAGGAAATTGGTTAAATTTTGGAACATTTGTCTACCTATAGTAGTCTCCACATTGTGAATGTCACTTAGGATTTCTCTAACCCCTATCTTCTATTGTATTTTCTTTCAAAATCAACTATTAGTTTAGGTTTTTTAGCAGCATTTTACATTGTCATATCAACTGAAATTATAAAGGGTTTGCGTGAATTATTTTTCAAACAATCCAAATCTGTCAAACTGCATGTAAGACCCCTTGTAGGAACAACTAGTACATCTCAATTGAGAGATTCCAAGCACATTAAGACCTAGCTATATTATCCTTGGAGTAGTCTTACCTAGGGTAGGATACTTTTCAAGAGAGGTGAAATCCTTGTTGTTTCACATGCGTTGTTGTGTGCTAAAAACACCATCAACAAAATTAGCACTAGAAGAAGGGCTAACCAAGTTAAACTCCCCTCCATAAAATAAGCAAGTCTGGGGACTAGATAGAGACATACCAAATCTAGCTTAGTTGGAGAGGAGCTACTATCATTGACAAAGTTTAGAAGAACAAGAAGGGATCAAGGAATACCTAGAGCACCAAGAGCTCAATCAATCCTAAGAAATGTAACTGCAACCCCAATCAATCCTCTATTCATGGATTTCTTCATAGAAAATAACTAGTCCCCATTCCAGTTTAATGCCTATCATGACATGCCAAAAAATCCTGACAAGTTTTGCTCCAAGTTTTGAGTCAATGATCTAGATAGAACTATAGATGAACATATCAAAATCTTTGAAAGTAACATGTTCATACTTTAGGTACAACATGAAGATGTAGTCTTCCAATTGTTTCCTTACTCTTTGCAGGATGAGGCTTACTATTAGTTTTCCAATCTCCTCGTGGCCTCCATATGCTCATGGCTAGCCTTGAAGAACACATTTTTGGATCATTTCTGAATGCCAACTACTCGAGTAGACCTTTACAAGTCGTTCATGGAAATTTGTCAAGGCGAAGGTGAGTTGATAAGTTCCTTTAATAATTGATTCCAAAAAGTTTTTAGTCGTCTATAAGATCCTTCTGTTATAGGCCAAGCTGCAGCTCTACCAATCTATTATGTAGCCCTAGATTGGCTCACATCTATGTTTGTAAGAAGAGCCAATATGCCTCCTAACAACCTAGCTAAAGCATATACTAAGGTTGTTACTGTAAACACCCAGTTAGGACAAACAACGATAGGTCCATTGAATCACATGGGTCCTGTAGTAGTGCCCAATCAAATGCCCATGATCAATCAAACCCTAGTGAATCATACCCCATAATGAACCTAGTTCCAACACCTAGCTAGGACAAATAATTATAGGTCCATTGAATCACATGGGTCTTGTAGCAATGCCCAATCAAGACCTAGCAAATCATACCCCTGTAATGAACCCAGTTCCAACTCCCAATGCAATGCAAGCTTTAGTGCTTCACCTAGGAAATCCTGTAGCTAAATTTCCTCCAACCCAAATGCCCTTTCTTGAGTTTGCTGAAATAGCTAAGGCAAGGGATGACATAGATGACATTAGAGAGTTGGTTGAACAAATGAAAAAGCTCACTACAGAGGTCACCTATTTGAGGAATCAAAATCAGAATTAGTTCCATAATCAAAATCAGAATTTTCAGTGATCAAACCAGTCTTGGAATACTAGGCCCAACAACGAAGGAGTATTGCCACCATTAGAGAATCAGAATAATGATACCCATCCACCTAGTAGAGTGATGTTAGTTGAGGCAACATTGTCCACATGGTGTAGACTACATAATACCAATGCTCATTCAAAATTGGACTGTCCAAAATTTCAAATAGCATCTAGCATTTTCTACATGGAGATCCAAAATGCTAAAACACAAGAGAATCCACCGACAAGGTATGAACTAGTTCCTTCTCAAAGGTATGATACTGCCCTAGTTCTTGATAGTTATACATTTCCATTTCAAGATGATAACCAGCCTGAGGAAGAAGAGCTTGATGAAGTAAATGCCTATCAACAATATAACAAAACTCCATACAAGTTGAGGAGTAACAAGCCCAATGGACCTTATACCACCTCAATCCCTCCAAATAACTATCAAATCCCACCTGACCTGAAAGCCTCCAATAATTTGGAACTCCCAAAGGCCACACCTCAGTTGATGCATCAGGGAGCTATTGTTGAAAGTTCCCAAAGGTCCGATATAGTGAAGATGGGATAATATGTTGCAAATGAGCTTAAGAAAATGAAAGTTAGTTTGTCTGTCTGATTTACTAAAAGTGCATGAAGTTAGGACAGCCTTCTTTCAATATATGGGAGCAAGTGTCAAAATAGATTCTTCTCATAAGGAGACTCCCATAAAGGATAAAACTAATAAAGGAAAAGAGAGAGTCCATGTGACAGATGCTGAATAGAAGGTAACTTTGTATAAAGATAAGAGAGAAAGTCCTCCCTTCCTCTTGACACTCAGAATATTCAAAAATAACCTTCACAATTGTTTAGTGGATTCAGAAGCTCCTACTAATGTGATGCCTTTATCAGTCTACAAAGCACTTGGTCTCACCCTAGCAAAGTCTTCTAGGAAGGTTATGCAGTTGGACAAAACTAAGGTAAATGTAATGGGAGAGTTGAACAGAATACATATGTAGCTCACTTATGATCCTAGAGTGCAACAATACATAGACATTCAAGTAGTGGATATTCCAGATCAATATGGCATGCTCTTAAGCTATAATTGGCCCAGGACTTTGAATGACTACATGGCAACAAACTTTTCCCACATGTGGTTTCCATGGAAGGGATTGGCAAATCAGATCTGCATTGAGAGGGAGAAAAAAATGAAGCACATGATTACGAAGTATAATCAGGCCAATGAAATCCTATTTTTAGAAGTGGATTTAGGGGTTTATCTTCCACATGTTGATTAGGTAGAGGAGAAATTCATGCTAAGTTGTAGCAAGCCCACTGATCAGCCATGCACAAGATATCAAGAGACTACTAAAGCATGTGTGCAATCAGTACTTGAGTCCTCTTTTGATGATGACGAACTAGGGATATTCAAAGGATTTCAAGACTTTGTAGCTAGATTCATAAGTGACCAAGTAGCTGTTGGAAAGCAAATACAAATGGAAGAATTTCTACAGCCAAATTGGTACTGTATCCATGATGCATCTCATTCTAAGTTTACATGTTTACTTTGTCATGAAGTAGCAGAACAAGTGCAAAAATACTTCAATATTCCCATAGTTCCAAAGAAAGGCCCAAATGCTACAAAGACGGTGGAGCTAGAACCTCAATCAGATGAAAAGAGACAAGGCAAGACAACAATAGTAAGGACTTCCACCTCTGGACTCTAAGATTTGATGGATCTAGGTGTAGACAAGGATTTGGAGCAAGCTTTGAACTAATTAACCTCACATGAAGTTCTTATTTGGCATCACACTAGTTACAGTTCCCTTGCACAAATAATGTGATAGAATATGAAGCTTTAGTGAAAGGATTGCTGATGGCCCTCCAGAAGAAAGTTTGAGTTATTCAAGTATTTGGAGACTTAGAATTGTTTGTCAAACAAGTAAGAAGGTAGTACTCTTGCAACGACAAGAGGTTAAATCGATATAGGAACTGAGTATGAGACTTGATCGAGTGTTTCAATGGCTCTAATATTCAACTAATCCCATGGAGGTAGAACCATGTTGTTGATGCTCTAGTACAGATAGCGAGCACGTTAGAACCAACATCTATGTCAAGTTTAAAGAAGTTTACTGTCAAATTCATTTCCACTCCATCGGTACCAAATAACATCACCAACTTTCAAGTCTTCAAAGATGATAAGCACATAATTGACTTCCTCACTTCATCAGATGTTTTTATTGTACAAATAATAGATGAAGAGGAGATGGAGCCTGCTAAGATGGATTTGGAAGGAGTTCTTAATTTGAAGACAAACATGATTCCATGGGGAATGGTAGAATCAGAATGATTGTTCGACTTAGACAAGCTAGGAACCTAGAGGAAAGGAAGAGAATCTCCTAGTGGGCAGTGTGATCCTTTTAATTTGGGGACACCCAAAGAAGTTAAGAATGTGTTCATTACTAAGGCCAACACAGAAGAAGAAAAAGTAGGTATTATGAATGCATTAAGAGATTATCATGAAGTCATAGCATGGAGTTATGAAGACCTCAAGACATACAATACTTCAATCATTACTCAAACTAGGTGTAAAGCCCTTTAGGTAGAGGCAGTGGTCGGTGAATTCTTTGTTAGAACCACTAATTTTTAAAGAAGTACGAAAATTACTATCTGCAAGAATTATATTCCTTGTTAGACATTTAGCCTGGGTGGTAAATTTAGTCCCTATCCATAAGAAAAATGGAGAGATTAGACTTTGCATTGACTTTCACAATTTGAACTGAGCTTCTGAGAAGGATAATTATCCACTACCATCATTGGATGAAGTACTGCAAATTGTCAATGGCTCTCAGATGATGTCTTTTCTAGATGGATATTCAGGTTACAACTAAGTGATGATCGACTATGAGGACAGGTTAAAGATATCTTTTACATGCAAATGGGGAATCTATGCATATCATAGGATGCCATTTGGGCATATTAATGCTAGTGCCACATTCCAATGTGCAATGAATGTAGCCTTCAAAGGATTAGTTGGGAAGTGCATTATAATCTATATGGATGACCTTACTATGTTTTCAAAGAGATGGGAAGATCATGTGGCTGACTTAAGGAAAGTTTTACAGTGGTGTAAAGACTACATGATCTCACTTAATCCTAAAAAGTGCATCTTTGGAGTAACCAAAGGAAAATTGTTAGGACATGTTATCTCTGAGCAAGGCATATCCACTGATCCTGATCGAGTACAGATGATCCTCAAGCTATTACCTCCAGCCAGCAAGAAGGAAGTTATACTTTGGTAAGATCAATTTTATCCACAAATTTATCACTGGGTTTGTTGAGATTGTCTAACCACTAAATGACATGTTAAAGAAAGATGCCAAGATAGATTGGACTCCGGAAGCCAAGGATCCATTCACAGAAATCAAACAAGTTGTAGACACCTAAAATTGACTTTCTTTACAAACCAATTTCCCATATCTCTACACTACCAATTAATTAAATAAATTCATTTTATTTAATTAATTTATCCCTAATCATCTACCCTTAACCATTCATCTATCATTTGTAATCAATTAATTCATTTAATTTATCACTAGACCTTACAACACTATCCTCATCTATTAAATAAATATTTCTAATATTTATTTGGCTATTTTGTCCATCTCCCTAATCCCTATCAATTAGATAAATCATTCTTATCTAATTAATCTATCCTACTAATCAATCTACCCTAGCCTACCTATCCCCTAGACCTAGGTTAATTAAGCTAAACACTCAATTAACCTTGCTTATCCCCTTCTTCCATACACCTTTGAATAAAAATCAATCTTTTATTCAAAAGGGTCAAATCCCCCTTACCCATCATTTATCACTCTCTTACACATGTAAGAGTATATCTTCACATGTCCACATAAAGGTGAATTTAAAATTCACTTGTCATGTCCACTCTTCCCAAAAATGAATCTTTAATTCATTTTAATCCTCCACACCTTTCCCCATGTAAATTTAAAATTCACTTTTAATGAGAGCCCTCCAATCCCATTGACCAAAATTCAACCCTTGATCCCTCTCATCCACTCCCCTTGTGACACTTGTCACAAGGCTATGGCTTCAATCCTAACCCTAACTCTCATTGATTCTTAGCCCTTGATCTCATCTTTTGATCCTCACCCTCCATCCTCATTTCCAAAACTCTATAAATGAGACCCTTCTCTAAGCCATTGAGAAGAACTTCTTCATGCATCAAACCTCTACCAAAATCTCTCCACAATCTCCTCATCCTAACATCATAATGCCAAAATCATGCCTCATTCCTATCTCCATCTCCATTTAATCCCTTAATCTATCAATCCCCATCTCATCTACATTGTGTTGAAAGCATTGAGTAATCCACATACATTCTTGTCATGGGTAAAATCTGAGGAGCTATTGGGTGCAACTCCTTCCGTCTCTTGGATTTGTGAGTCAAAAGGAAGGTATAATTATTTATTTTTGCATTTGATTCATATTCTATCTTTCATTTTGTTCTCATAGATCACATTGGCACACCCAGTGGGACCCGCAAGGTCCGAATCTAATTTGTTTGTGTGAGTTTTTGTGCTTAGGACATGTTTTTATAGGTGCAACACCATCCACCCTACGCAGTGGTGCTATCCTTAGCACATTTTAGCGCTATCCACTGTTTTAGCACCATCTCTGCCGAGCATTTTTTGTTCTAACTTCCACTCACATGTCTCTTTTAAAGCATATTCCTATAGTTTTCGTGTCAAAATGCTCTCAATTTTTGCAAGAATGTTGATTAAACAAGGGGAGGCTATGCCAAAATTTTTGTAGAAGAAAAACATCTTTTTGTAGGACGGACGAGTTCAGACACGTTTTAGCGCTATCAGAGCCCAGAGTGATGCTATTTTCAAAACTATGACCAGACCATTTGATAGCATGCAGTGGTGCCTTCTTAGACCTATTTTAGCACTATTTATTCATTTAGTGCTTTCTGTCTATTGTATTAGCACTATTCATTTTATTAGCGCCTTTTGTATAATTTTGTAGCGCCATATTCTGTTCTGGCACCTTCGGGGTCTTAAATTAGCGCTATTTGATAAATTAGTGCTATTTGTATAGTGTCAGAATTTCTAGTCAGTTTTCTATCAGTAGTGCCATTTACTGTCCGCAGTGGCACCATTAGGTCTCTGTATTAGCACCATTTTAAGAAACTGACTTTGTTCTCTGCGTAGGGACTGACAGTTTTCTTGTAGGTCACAAATATCATTTTATGGACACTAACACCTTTTTGTAGGAATTGCTTAGCATAGAAAACATTTATCTTTGGTGCACCTAAAAGGAATCTTGCTTCTAAACAATCTACAATCAAACATTTCATTTTGGTGTACCTAAAAAGTATCCTTGTTTGCCTTAGTGTAGAAAATATTTGGTTTTGGTGCAACTAAAATTAATCATTGCTTGCAACAAACAACTATCAAACACTTCAATTTTGGGATTTAAAAAGAACCACAAATTTGCATCAATTGAAAGCATTGGGTTCAAAAGAACAACAAACTTGCATCTTTCACACATATAATCAAGCAAATCATTCTAAATAATGTGAAGTGTCTTGTGATCTTTTGCTTGTGGTGTGAAAAAGCATATGCTCTTCCCTCACATCATTTTGGTGACCTTGGGAATCAAAAGCTTCTCACAAAACTTGCATTAATCACCCCTAATTTAATCCAAAGATCTAAAAATGAACCATGCTTAGTGTGATGCAATCATTAAAAATACGTATGCTCTCCCCTCGCACCTTTGTGTGAGCTTGGGGATCAAAAGTGTTTTTATGATTGTATTGCTTTTGTAAACCTTAGAGGGCCTACCACCCTGCTCTGAAAGGTGGGAACAACCCAAGTGGCAACAAGCTAAAGCCAAGCTCTTCCAAGACACTATATAAATTAATGTGTTTGTGATGAAAGTCATAGACAACAAGTGTTGTTTAGTTATACCGACAGCCAACCTCCCCCAAAACCCTCCAAGGCGTAACCCTTGGAGACTGGGAGACTCCATAACAGAGAGCAGTGCTGCCGCACGTATAACCACTTGAACAGATGCCCTTACTATGAACCTTTGTTCTAGAAGCCAAAATCCCTCTACTTGTTCAACAAGTATTGTCCTTGCTTCACCTCAAGTTGTGCATGCTTGATAAATCTTTCACAAACAAAACCTTTGGACATTATGTTTTCTTTCTTGATTGTTTGTCTACTTGCCAAGAAAAATCAAATTCATCCATCAATCCAACCATTCACATCCTTTAGCACTATTTTCTTCTATTTTAGCACTATTTTCCATCTATTTTAGCACCTTCTTCATCCATGCCCAAAAATCAAAATTTCTCATCAAAAACATCAATTTTATAAGCCCGTTTTTGAAAAAAATTCTAGTCGGGAGGCTATGCCCTCAAACCCCTATCAGCAGGGGGGTGCATCCATGCCCCCGTACCCCCCCTCACGTCGGGCTAGGTTTTCCTCCCAACACCGCTTTACCATCCCCCCATTTATCAAATCCTGTCAATTGAGCTTGTCAAATCCCTTTATTTGAGCTTGATCAAATCCATCGTAATCCACTTCATCCCTAGTCATAAGCATCTTCATAATCCTTAATCCATTTCATTATCATCATCTTAATCTGATTCTTCCATCCATTTGATCAACATCATCAAATCCTCATCCCAAAATCAACCCCAAGTCAAAATCATAACATCAATCCAAAACCAAAATCAAATCCAACATCAATCATCCCTCATCCATTGTCAACTCTAATCAAACATTCCAATTCCTAATCCTTAATCAAAGATCATCTTTTACAAATTAAACCTTGGTTAAGGACCTAGTCTCCTTCATCCTCCATCAATCCCCTCATCTAAAAGCACAACCACAATTATCCACATCATTAACAAAATTCCCCCAACATAATTATCAAACTCTAAATCCAAATCAACCCAATAAAAAATCAAGACCTTAATTGATCAACTAATCAAATCAACCCAATCAACCGTCTTGCTTAAGATCATTAGTCTATCTCAAGCATAGAGAACCATTCATCAAAACAAATAAAATAAAATAAAATCATCCTAAGGTCTTGAAATTTGATCCCCAACATCACAATCATCCATCATCCCCCATCATCTCATATCTCTCCCACAAAATGGATCCTTATGAATCAATGCAACACTTACAAAGACTTAGAAAAGTCTATGAGAATATGGATCCTAATGCTAAGGAAAAATACAAAAATGACATTAGAGATATGCCCTTAGCACACCTCATCATTGGAGAATCCCAAGCCCCTACCCAACCTTCATCATATCAACAAGCACCCTACTCATCATCCCCATCCACATCATATCAACCTTCAACATCCTACATATCCATGCCATCAACCTCATATCAACTTCCATCATATCAACCTTCATCATATCAACCTTTACCCTCATATCAATCTCCATCCCCTTACACATCCATGCCATCATACCTATCCAACCAATCAATACCTCCACCTTATCCATCCCCCAACCTTTGTCATGCTAACTTTGATCAAGGGAACACCAATCTAGCACACCTTATCTCCGAAATCCAAACCTTATATCAACAACCAAATCCACCTTATAATCCCCCATCCTCTAATACCTATCCCATCAACCTTAATCCATCACCAAATCCACCTTACAATCCCCATACCAATCCCCCATCCTCTAATCCCCATCCCATCAACCTTAATACATCACCAAATCCACCTTACAATCCCCCTCCTCCAATCCTCCCATCACAATATCTCTCCAACCTTATCAACCTTATCAACCTTAGTCCATCACCCTATGTAGCTCCAAATCCACCAATCCCTATCACCCATCCATCATCTAATCCACCATCAAATCTTCCAAATCATAACACCACGACATCCAAAGAATCCTTGTGGGATTTCCTCCAAAGAACATCACCTTAAAAATGAAAGCAAAGCTATAGAATCCCCCAAATCCTCCACCTCTCCAACACCACCATCTAGTCCAACACCTATCCTTGAACCCATCCAAGAACCACCATTACTACCTAATCCCATCACCCACCTATCCAATCCCAATCCTAATCCTACACCATCCACACTTACTATTCATCGATTATATTGTTCTTCAACCCATAAACTCATGAAGGATACCATCCATTGGCTATTAGCAAGGAATCAAACACCCTCATGCAATCCAACATTCACCAAACCTCTTGAACAACCCCCTATCATAAGTCAAGACCCATCATGTAGCCATGTTCCAAAACCCATAAGTCAAGCACCCACCACATCTATCCAAGTCACTCCCACTTTTATCCAAGCACACGAGCTATGTCAAGAATCAAATCCAAAGCATGCTGAAACATCAACCCCTTCTCATAATCAGGATCTAACCATTCCATCTAATCCCATCCCCGATCCCCTCCCATCTATTGATCAACTTATTAATCTCACACCATATTTTACCACCCCTTTACCATCCCCCATGAATCCTTCACCTCCATCTACCAATCCCATCCCAAATCCATCCCCTCTTATCCACTTGGCACAAGCACTTTCATTTGTGGTGACTCTCTTGTAGGAGGTGAACGACTTCCATCCACCATCTATCCTTCTCTAGCAAATAATGGACTCGCGTCTTGTTTCCAAAACACCAAACATCCCATTGCATGTCGTATGCTCCAACATATGAACTATCAAGGAAAAGGCTTAGGCCTTCATGAACAAGGCATCTTGGAGCCCATCCACACCACATTCCATCCATCCTCGCATGGCCTTGGCTATACATCCCAAGGCAAACAAAATCAACATGTTGGTACCATCCACCCACCTTCCAAAATCCATTTATCCAATCCCAAACATGGTGCATCTCATCGCACCCCCAAAGCATATGTCACCATCCCTCCTCCATCATCATATCATTTGCAAAAGCATGTGACCACCCATCTTCCCCCATCAAATTTACCTCCACTACTTCCAACTCTAAATATCCCTATCAAATCCACTTTACCTCCTATCCTACCAACTCCCAACATCCCTATCCACAAATCCCCTTATCCTCCCATCCTGCCAACTCCTAATATCCACATCCTCAAATCTCCTTATCCATTTATCCAAAAATCCACTTTTAACCCCTCCACCCAAAAACCCCCTAAAATTTCCAATCAAGACCAACAAAAGCACACATCCTGCATACATTATGCTTCCCCCAAATCCATGGGATTCAAAAATAAAAATTTGAATGCCTCAACTCATAAAGCACAAAAGCCTAAAGATGTTATCCCTTCCGATCAAAATAAAAAATCTAAAAGGCTATCAAAACCCACACCATCACAAGAAAAAGAAAAAATAAAAATGGTGTGGGTCCCTAAGCAAAGATCAATCAACTCTAATGAGGCATCCACATCCCAATCCACTCCAAACTCCCAAACATCTCGCTCCCCATCTAAAAATCCCATAAATCCTAAATCTATTTGGGTCCTTAAAACCCCAAATTGAACATCCAAAAATCCCCTATCCCAATCCCCATTACTCCCAACTCCACATCCAAAGTACAAGCTTCCAAATACATCATGGTGTGTGCAACTATTGGTCTTCGTTCCCCTCCACCACTTGACATTCCCACATACCCCCATTTCTCCATCTTTCATCGACTATCCTACATATCTTCCCCATCATAGTCTTATGGTCCATGCTATTGCATAATCCACCTCATAATCTGCATAGTCCACATCATAATCCACATAGTCCACATCATAATCCGCATAATCCACACCATAATCCACTGTCCACCATCCATTCCATCTTCTCTTATCTACCAACAATCCATGCAATCATCATCCATAATTCTATCCAACATGGGACCATCTTCACCTTGCTATGGAAATAGACGTTAGAATCGCCATTCCATCAAAAAAGCAAAAAAATCAAAAAATAAGAAAAAAAAGTAAAGAGAACAAATCTGTCCAATGGTGAAAACCACTCCTTGTGGCGCCTTGGGAAAGTACCTTGATGAAAACTCCTTGTGGCGCCTTGGGAAAGTACCTTGATGAAAACCCCTTGTGGGCATCATGTGTAATCCCTTCTCCATCCATTTTGTATCCCTACACTTGGGGGCAAAATCATATCCTTCATCCATATCCATAATATCCTTGGCACATCTTATCCACTCTCTTATCCTTATCCTATCATATTCTTATCCACCATCCCCTATTTATCCTATCATTTCTCATCTATCCTATCCATTATATCTTTATTTTACCATCTCCCACCTTAGATCTTGATAAAGACAAGGGGAAAAATATCAACAACATGCTTTGGATACCTTTCGGCATACTCCCTTTATAAGTATATCCTCCATCCATCTACTACAAAGTCCATCCATTCAAACGTGAGCCCATCATGCAAAATTCTAGGCATTGGGGCATATGATTCCTTACAACGTAGCCCTTGAAGAAAATCCTAAAACTCCCCATCAATATATCATGCATACCAATCCTTATCCCTCATCCCTATCGCTTGTCCATTCATCTATCATGAATCAGCTATCCATCATCTTTCATCGCCAATCCCCCTATCCAACGCCATCACCTTCACCTTTAGACTTGGTGTTCCCTTGTCATTGGGATTTAGCGCAAAGGTTATCCAAATGAAATCCAATGCAACCATCTCATAATAAACCATTCCTTTTCCAAAATCATGAAAATCCAAAAAAATCAAAAAATCCATAAAATCCCAAAAATATCCATCACAAAATCAACATTGCTCCATCAACATCTCATCATCTTCCAACATCCTCAAAATCACCCAAATCATCCAACACATCATCTTAAAACATCATCACATCTATCCTCAATCATCACACATCACCATCACAAATTCGACCTACATATCATCACCACCTGCATCTTAATGTGCCTTGATCCCATGGATACAGGGTATGTAGGCAGTCTGGAATACGAAGGAAGTTTCCAGTACTCAGGTACCTAAGATGCACCCATCCAACCTGCTGAGCTTACACTAGATCCAAGCATCGCATCACCTATCAAAGCATCATACCTTAACAAAAATCATCAACTATCAAATCAACATCAACCACAACTTGTCACCATCATATCTTGAGCCAATCTTACAACATCAACTAAGCATGATCCAATCATCTATCAATTCCTGCCTTAGGATATATCTTTCCTACAATAGGCAGAATCTATCAAATCATTATCCATCTTAGCAAGAGATACAATGGCTACTTGTTTGGTTCCTTGGTCTTTTGGTTTTTGATTTTTATCTTTTGTCCTATTCGAAGATCACATCAAAGCTACCTTGATCTCACTATATCATGGTATGTGGCGAAAACATCTAGAATGGGGCATAGTCTTGCTTTTGTATGCTATGTTTGTGGGTTGGTTTTATTACTCCAATCTAGTATTCATATCTTGTAGATCATAGTGTCGGTTCTAGCATATTGATCTCCTTATGCATCTAAGGTTCACAATACCTTTTGTGTACTAAGGACTTATGCTATGAGTCCCCTTCCCTCATCTAAGACAAGGTTGTACTATCTTGGGCATGCATGAGATCATCCCTTTGTCTATGTGTCTAGTCCATGCAAATGTTGGATAAACATCATCACCTTGGTCTTCTATACCTTGGTGAAAATATCCACTTTGCTATATCAAACCTAGGATTGCTCTAAATCATTTTCAGCACAATGATCATCCACCAATCAATCTCCCAACATTATCATACTTTCATCTCACTCCTTATCCTCCAACCACTTCTACCAATCTATTTGATCCATTTCAAGAGCACAACCGTGTTCTTGTAACCTGCCTATCCTCTCAAGGGGGCATCACCCTTACCAATTATCCCCAAACCTTACCCTATTCTTCTAAGCCAAAATATTTTTTCTATCCAATCCAATTCTATGTTTTAACTTCTTTGAAATGATGTTAGTTAGCCGCAACACCATTTCAAAGAGGGGCAAATGTAGACACCTAAAATTGACTTGCTTTGCAAACCAATTTCTCATATCTCTACACTACCAATTAATTAAATAAATTTATTTTATTTAATTAATTTATCCCTAATCATCTACCCTTAACCATTCATCTATCCTTTGTGATCAATTAATTCATTTAATTTATCACTAGACCTTACAACACTATCCTCATCTATTAAATAAATATTTCTAATATTTATTTGGCTATTTTGTCCATCTCCCTAATCCCTATTAATTAGATAAATCATTCTTATCTAATTAATCTATCCTACTGATCAATCTACCCTAGCCTACCTATCCCCTAGACCTAGGTTATTTAAGCTAAACACTTAATTAACCTTGCTTATCCCTTTCTTCCATACACCTTTGAATAAAAATCAATCTTTTATTCAAAGGGGTCAAATCCCCCTTACCCCTCATTTATCACTCTCTTACACATGTAAGAATACATCTTCACATCTCCACATAAAGGTGAATTTAAAATTCACTTGTCATGTCCACTCTTCCCAAAAATGAATCTTTAATTCATTTTAATCCTCCACACCTTTCCCCATGTGAATTTAACATTCACTTTTAATGAGAGTCCTCCAATCCCATTGGCCAAAATTCAACCCTTGATCCCTCTCATCCACTCCCCTTGTGACACTTGTCACAAGGCCATGGCTTCAATCCTAACCCTAACTCTCATTGATTCCTAGCCCTTGATCTCATCTTTTGATCCTCACCCTCCATCCTCATTTCCAAAACTCTATAAATGAGACCCTTCTCTAAGCCATTGAGAAGAACTTCTTCATGCATCAAACCTCTGCCAAAATCTCTCCACAATCTCCTCATCCTAACATCATAATGCCAAAATCATGCCTCATTCCTATCTCCATCTCCATCTAATCCCTTAATCTATCAATCCCCATCTCATCTACATTGTGTTGAAAGCATTGAGCAATCCACATACATTCTTGTCATGGGTAAAATATGAGGATCTATCAGGTGCAACTCCTTCCCTCTCTTGGATTTGTGAGTCAAAAGGAAGGTATAATTGTTTGTTTTTGCATTTAATTCATATTCTATCTTTCATTTTGTTCTCATAGATCACACAAGCAATAGCCAATGCTCCAGTACTAGTGAGCCCAGACTATATAGTACCATTCTGTATCTACTCATTAACCTCAGAGCATACTTGTGTAGCCATGCTAACACAGAAAAAGAGTTGTCAATGATGAAAGACCCATTGCTTTTATGAGCACTCCATTAAAAGACACAGATTTAAGGTATTTGAATGTGGAGAAGCAAGCATATGCCCTAGTAAAGGTAGTTAAGAAGTTCTATCATTACATTCTAAGAAGTCAAGTAATTTCCATAGAGCCAGATGCAGCAGTTAAAGCACTGTTGATGTAGAGTGAACTCGGTGTAAGTAGAAAAAAATGGGTTACCATTCTGTAGGAATTCAACATAGAGATACAACCTATGAAACTAGTACAAGGACAAGCATTAACCAAAACAATGGAAGAGGTTGGTTGGGTCTTAGTATTCTAGCGATACATGTTAAAAGACATCTCCAAGGATGAATGGTATGGAGACATTATGTTTTATCTTCTTAATCAGTGCTGCCACCACAGTTGAATTTAGTTCAGAGAAGAACACTCAGATTGAAAAGTAAAAGCTATATGATAATGGGATAAGTACTATATAAGAATAATCATGAGGGGATCTATCTGAGATGCTTGGACAAGATAAAGGTAACTCAGGTTCTGACTAATTTTCATGATAAGTTTGGGACAAGTCACAAATCAACTCATTCAACTTCCAATCAAATTCTTTGGGTGGGGTATTATTGGCCCACTTTATTCAAAGATGCTTATTCACATGTAATAACTTGTCACACATGTCAGACGACTACCACTAGAGAATGAAATGCTACAATGCCACTACAACCAGTCTTGGAGGTACAACCATTTACATAGTGGGGACTCGACTTTATTGGTATGGTCAATCCACCTTCCTCTATAGGCCACATGTATATTTTGATAGCTACTAATTACTGTACCTGATTGTCTTAAGCCATAGCTTGTAAACAATACACCACAGAAGTAGTCATTGAGTTTGTTGAGAAACATATCATTACTAGGTTTGGTTGTCTATTTTTTTTAGTTTGTGATAATGGCCCTACCTTTTCTTCACTACATTTTTTCTAACTGGGCATTTGATTATGGGATTATTCTAAAATTTTTATTGAATTACTATCCTCAAGGGAATGGGGTAGCTGAGTCCAAAAACAAAAATTTGCTTGAGGTAATTAAGAAACTACTAGATAAGAACCCCAGAGACTAGCATACCTAGCTTAGATTTGCTTTATGGGCTAACAGAATTAGACACAAGGCAGCACTAGGAACATCACCCTATCACTTAGTCTATGGCATTGATCCTATCTTCCCCATTCATTTGAGAATCCCTGTGCTACAATTCATGCAAGATTGTCTTGAACCAAATGATTAGTTATCTTCATGATTAGCCCAATTACTACACCTTGAAGAGAAACATGACACTGCTATATAAAGTTTTTCCAAACACCAAGGGGTAGTGAAATGATGGTTTGACAAGAGAGCCAAAGTCAAGACCTTCTGCATTTCTAATTTAGTACTATACTGGGATAAGGCCCACGAGAAGAAAGGTGAACATGGTAAGTTTGATAAACTTTGATTAGGTCCATATCAGATTTATGAGATCCTTGGTGACAACACATATCGACTAAAGAGCCTTATTGGTGAGGAGCTTCCATTGCTCGTCAATGGACAGTTCCTAAAGCACTACTTTTAGACTTAGGAGGCAGCCTTGCCTTTTGTTAGTGTATATAGTTAGGTTGCTTCTTTGCTTTGCTTAGGTTAGGTTGTTGTTTAGATTAGTCTTTGATTTCCATTTTGTTTTTGTAGTTGTTAGATGTTTTGATTTCATTTAGTTTAGTTTCCTTTCTCGCTTTACTTTTCCCTATTGTGCTTGCTTTGTTGGGAGTCTTTGTTTCTAGAATGTGGTGGCAGTTATGTAGACTTGCAAATGCTTCTTTTTTAGGTGAATAATTTGGAATATTTCTTTGAGAAGCCAAGGTTTCTACTTAGGTCTTGTTGTGGGTTCTACTGTTATACCAGGGGATATGGTGTTTATTCATTGCAAAAGAGTCATTAGTCGATGCGCCTGAAGTATTTTCTAACCATATAACTCTAACACTCTTAAGTAATCCTAAAGTAGCTAAGTAAGTCTTGGTGATCTTGCATTAAGTGAAAAATCTAAGGTCCACCTTTGTCGCCATCAGGAGTCCACACCTAACTAGCTAAGTTATCACAATGGTAACAGTATTGCATTGTACTCTACCAAATTTAAGCTCAATGAAACATCAATCAATCAAAGAAAGAAATACAAAAAAAATTGCACTTACACACACTATAACTTAGTTAGATGGATAGTTAAGTAAACTCTATCAAGGCTATGGATGCCTGACTGGTAGTGGGGCTCTACTTGAGTGGAATTCTGAGACAAACTTGTCAGGGCTATAAACGCTTGCTGGCAATGGTGTAATGTCCAAATAGTTCAGAAGGTGTGTACAAATCACGTAGCTTAATATGAAAGATCTAGGATGAGCTTAGTTGCTAAGGGATGGGAATGAATTCAAATGTACACACTCAAGTTTTCAGGATATGGATGGTTGTACTGGTTGTTGAGCTTTGCTTCTTTGATAGGATATCATGTTTTCTTGTCTAGCATGTGGGAAACATAGAAGTTCTAGGTTCAAATCAATAGTTTGTCTTTGAAATGCTCCAGAGCATTTCCCAGTAGAGTCACCATTTGTTGTGCCTTGCACACATGCCCCATTTCATGAAATAGGGACCCCCTCATTCAAGCTTTGGTTTAGAGTGTCTGTCTAGTTCACTTGATTCCTAAGGTGTCAAAAGATGGTCAATTGCATTCCTTGCCATGCTAGAGAGGTTAGTGTCATTAATTCATCTCAAAATACACTAATTCTAGGTGCTTACCTTCATTAAAATCAAGTCTAATATCCTTTTGCACTAAAAACCCTTGCAACTACCTTTTGTGTTGATATTCCTTCCATATGACTTAGTGCTATTTTTATCGCTGACCAACCTTTGTGCTATTTCCTTTGCCAACTGCATTTTGTACTAAAATCCTCCTCATCTGACTACGTACTACAAAGCACATCATCTGACTAAGCCAAACCATGGCAAGATCCGCGCAAGTCTGACAACCCCGAAACCACCTCAAAGCACTAAAAGAATCAATGACTGACTTGGCACTGAAATCAACCACATCCGACTAAGTCGGTAACCTTCAAAATTTGTACAAGGTAGGTGGTTCCAATTTTTTGTGCAAAACCCTAAAAACTCTACTCTACACCATGATGTCACTCTATACTCCCAACATTTATGGTGAGCATTAAGGAAGAATAAAATGTGTTTTTTGACCTGTTTGAGCTCATTTTCCATTTTGAAATCGACTGGACAGACTTGCGAATGGTGTGGAATCAATCTTCTACAAGTGATCCATGGATTCAACCTGATAGCGTCAACCTCACCTGCATTCCCATTTCATTTTGCCTCTACAAATTAGGTAAGTACTTCATCTTTAGGCCTAGGGTTTCACATTTCCAAGCTAGGATTTGTAATCGATAAAATGAGGATTTTTTCTGTGCCAATTTAGAATTTCAATCTCCTTAAGAATGAACTTCTCAATGTATTTAGGGAACAATGAAGGGTTTAAAGTTATAGAAAATATGGTTTTCTCTATGTTTAAAAAGCATCTTGTCTAGAAGACCTTAGTTCAAAAATGAGTCAGGCTGTTGAGATATTAAAATACGACTGTGTCAAGGCAAAAACAAAGCCCATTAAAAATTGTGTTGAAGCCCCATTAGATTCCTCACATCAAACCCTCAAGAAAACATGATTGAAATCAATACATACAGTGGACCTATTGATTCAGCACTAAAATTTGTCCAACCAACCTCCAAAATTCACAACCAGGTCAAGTTGGTCAGAAATCTTGAAAGGTCCTGCTAAAACTTTGAAACCTGCTTAGTGCTTAAAACCCAATCACCCTACTTGGCATCAAAAACCAACCAACCAACCTCCAAACTTTTGCAACCAATTTAAGTTAGTTGATCACTTTGAAAACCTCTGTCAAAATCTTAAATGCTATCAGTGCTAAAAACATTATCTTCCAACTTGGCACTAATTTCTTCCCTAACCAACTTGGTCAGATGGCACTTAAAACCCCATAGAATCTCAATGTTCACTTTTCACTCAAAACACTATTGTCCAACTTAGCGCTAAACTTTGCCTTCTCTGAGTAGGTTAGACACATCCAAAAAACCCACTGAGTCAGATGACTTCAAAATTTGCACTGAGCATGGCAAATGATCTAGCACTAAAAATCACCTTGTCTAACTTGCACTGTAAAACCAACTGACCGACCTCTGAGACCCATTTGATTCGGTCACACCTTAATTCTACACAAGGTTGGACATTCATGAAATCCACGCAAAACACCATAACAAGCAAGAGATCAAATGTCAGTATACCCTATAGGTCAGATGACCTCAAATCCCACGCAAGGTTGGATGACCTTCAAATCCATGCTTTACTCTCAAGAGGTCAAACAACCTCCAAATTAGCGCAAAATATGTAAAATGACTATTTTGATGAAAATTTCAAAGGGTAAAAGATTTGTTTGGATGAACTAAAAGTTGCATTTGTAGAATCATGATGTCTTACATATTCCAATTTGGATTTTGTAGTATTTAAAGCATTTATTGGATGAATTGGCATCGAATGTCTGTTATTTATCATTTTTATCATGTAATAATTATAGTAATTAGTAAATTTATAGACTTGTGCATTTCATGGGTAATCATTTATCACTTAGTTGGATAGATTTTTATTTCATTTAGCATGACATGACTTAGTAGTATGGCAGTCAACACGATAAGCATACATTCAAAACATAGGAATTAAAAAACCATTCAAAAGCATCAAGACTTACGAGGTCTAGTTATGCAGGTTAAATGACTGCAAGAGCCCTGTTGATGATTGTTTTTACACATTCATAACAAAAGTTAAAATTCATAAAATGAACCTAATTGTCTTGAAAGATATGAAGAAATCAGTTAAGATTACTTAATCCCAAGTTTCTATATGGTCAGGTCTTGACCTTGTGGATAGTTCAGTAGGTTAATATGAAGCTGTAATATGTAAGGGGCTTTACTTGATTTAAGGTGATTGATGACTTACTGGACTCAAATTATGCAAACTGTTGCAAATATCAACAAATTATCTATCTCTTTGCATAAATTTGTTACTGTATCACAAAGCTTTGTATGATTTATATTAAAACATGCTTTTCTTTTCAAATATTTTTAAAGATTGCCAAATATCAACTTAATTGTTCCTATTTCTTTCAAATGTCAGACAATCTCCTTTAGATTTATATGTTTAGGCTAAGTATTCCAAAGTTTGGGAAAAGTTAAAGAAATTCAATTTCAACATCACTTGCTACAGGATCTAAATACTCTGTTGTGTACATGGTAAGAAATACAGCAAATTCAATTAAATCAACAAACTAAATCATTAAATGCAAATATCCTAAGTATTTTCACGAATATGCATTCAAGATCATGAGATTTAAGAGAAATTGTTTCCAATACAAAGAAGAGCCAGAAGACACTCTGAATATAGATGCAAAATTCCATATTCATTTATATTCAAAACACACACTCATATATGATTTACAATGTATGAATGACACTTAGCTTCATTAATCAAATTCACAAAAACTTACAATGCTTTACAGATACAATAAGAAAGCTGGACATTCCATGCGTTCCTTAGTACAGACACAGGTGACCTCCTCTAAACTAAAATACTCCTACTCAAAGTCTTAGAACAAATTACAATTGCTAGCTAATTTCTAAAAATCCCTGTGTAAAAAATGTATAGGTAGCAAAGTTCCTTATATAGATTTTGAACTTCTCATTGCTACGGCTACAATTTCCATCTACGGTTTGAGATCCCTCCATTATTGATCAATGGTGTATCTTTGCCTCTAACCGTCTGCCAAAATATCTAAATGACATCTTTTTCTTTCCCTCAAAGAATTCTGTTGGAATATTCTCAAAAATAAGATTCCCCTTCTTTATTGACTTTCTCTCACTGATGCCCTTTATTTGACTTCTCAAAAACCATTGCTCATCTTTGTCTTCTTCTCATTCTTTCAAATATGTTTTGAAATTGCTGATTACACCTTCTACAAAGGTGCAGTGCCCTCCTGGACCCTTTGCCAATATGTATTCCTGCATCACAACCCCTTCCTTCAACTTCTTTTCTCTATTTTCTAAGCCTTCTCTTCTCTTCTTATACTTCTTCATTTTAGCACTTTCTTCCATGAATGTATCCATCATTTGTTTGTTGAGATTTGCATCAGGATTTTCTATGCATGGTGTAAATAAGGCATTGAACTCTGTTAATACCCTTTCTAACTCATATGCTGGCATTTCCATACATTCATGCTGCATGAGTCTTTCTATTATCTTCTTATGCATCTTTATCATTTCATCTACTTTCTCTTCTAAATCCTGTATAACTGTTGTACATTTTCTGAGGTTATCTTCCTCAAATTTAAGTTCTAATCTTGTCTCTGGCACTTGATTTTCCAATGCAATAGTAATTTCTCCTTCATTGATCAATTCTTAAGCTCTTTCTTCAACTTATGTCAACTGTTCAATTTCATACCTGCATTCTTCTTTTCTGGATTGGCAATTATGTACAAGTATCATGCATTTGCTCTTTTCTTCTGCAACTACCCTCCAACTTCCCATAGCCTGCCCTATTATTTTCTCATCTTTTTGCATAAAATCTCTAAACCATTCATCAAAAATGTTAGCCTTGAGCCTTTTATTTTCCATGTCCTTTATTTCTTCCTTTGATACCACTGCTATGTTATTAGGCATTTTTGAGACTGTGGCACTAGGATCAAATATCCCTTTAATAAATTGTTGAAGCTGAAAAATATGTCCTTTTAAGTATTCTTGTTTATCCTTGTCCTTTCTTAGCATTTCTGCTATCACTTAGTGCATATCCTCCCATTCATTAATGTGCTGCTCTCTTGTAGAATGCCTAAGGTCAAGATTCAATATCTTATACTCCTCCAAGGCTATTTCACCTTTTGCCTTTTCCTTTTGTGGTATGGCTAGGTTCCGCATTCTAGATCCACTTGGACCTCTCTGTATAGCAGACATTGTCCTAGCCTTTCTCTTTTCTTTTCTTGGAGTGGTCTTCTCACCTAACAAACTCTTGATATCAATTGGTACTAACTATACCTCTTTTTTCTCCTTTCTTATTTATCCTCCTAACCATGCAGGAATTTATTTTATGCCTTTTGTAGCCTTAACATCATCAATTACCTCTTCATGACGTCTCTCTATTTCCACTTCTTCTAGCTGCTTTTGTTCCTATTGTTGTTGGTGTTCTTATTGTTGCTTTTATTCTGGAATTTGCTGCTGTAGTGGAGGCTCCTGTCCCATGGGATCATTTTCCTATTCTTTTGATTCAACCTCATTTTCTTCCTCTTCTATTTCAATGTCTCCTCCAACTTTAGCCTCTTCTTCAGGACTTTCTTCTTCTGATGGTTCTTTTTCCTGATTATCTTCTACATGTAGTTGTTCCATGGTTGGCATGTTAATATCTTCTATTTGTTCTTCAACTTTAGTCTCATCAACCTTTTCTATTGCCTCTTGGTTTCATCTTTTGTTTTGTCTGTGTCCTCTGACTATATCTTCTCGGTATGTATAGGGGAATTTTCTTTTGCACTATCTTCTTTTACTTGCTTTCCCTGATCCTACACATTTTCTATATTTTTCTCTTCTACTCTTGGCTCATCATACATATTTAGCATATTTAAGGCATCCACACCTAAGGTGTCATCTTTTGTTTTTTCTTCTGTTGATGCATGCCTTTCTATGATTATCTCTTCAGATGCAACTTCTCTTTCATCTTCTTCAAATTTATGTGCCTCTTCTTCCACATCTTTAATGATTTTAGGAGGAACTAAAGTACCAAATGGATCCACTGATCCTATTTCTTCCTATACCTTTTCTTCTTCATGTTCTAGGCTATGCTCAATTTCCATTTTAGCTTGAATGCTTGGCTCCTCCTCTTCAGTCAAGAAATCACTAGAATCTTCTTCTATTTCAATCTCTTTTCCCTTATACATTGCTCTTTCCTCACTATCACTACTCTCAATATGTACAGTCTCTATAGTTTGTTTGTCTTTGTGGGTTTTTGACTCTTGCTACATTTCTGTAGCCAACTCTGTTTTTACTTTGATATATGTTTGTCTTGGTTCTGATGAAGTGGAGGCACTAAGTATATTGCTTAGCTTTTCACCTACTTGCTGTGCTCGAATTATATCACCTAGTTTAGAAGTCTCACCTTTTCACAAACTTATTGGGATTGCCCTTCTAATTTGTTGTCCTGCTAGCTCCTTGGCAGTCTGTGCCTCTTATGCACTAATTTCATGACTTATTGACCTAGCATCTACAAAAGTATCTGATGCCACTGCTACTGTTATCCCCAATGCATATGGATCCATTAAAGTATCATTTTTATCTTTTTCAACAATTTTGGCCTCTACGATCTTCCTTTTCTTCTCATAAAAGCATTGCAAATCTTCACTAGGCTATGCTTTTCTTTTTCTTCCTTTCTTTGGATATGTGATTTCTTTTCCTTCAGTGTTAAGTTCCTCAATTATATCTTTTAGCCATGTCTATGAAAATAATATCACTGGCTCAGACAATACATCCAGAGATGTATTCGAGGGCTTTGACCAATTAGGCTCTATAATAGGAGACAATCTTGCTTCTATATAACTATGATGTAACAATTTATCATCTTCCTGAACCTCTGGAGGAACATATATGTTACCTATAGACTTCATTTTCTCAATGGTTAATCTTTTATGAGCTCTTTTCCTCACTTCCCTGTCATTCTTGCAATCAGCCCAAAACTTCTCAATATGTATCTGATGTTTATACTTTTTATCCACAAAGTTTTGGATCATATGGAAAGGATCAAATCTCCTGACTAAATCAAACTCTTGAAAGCCATAATATCTCAATTCTTGTTCTAAATATCCTGCAACCTCTTCACTAAAACAAAATTTTCTACCAATAGCCCAAGGCAACTTCATATTCCCTCTATTGAACTTCCTTTTATACATCCTAAAAGCATTCAAATTTAACCTTGAAAACTCCAACACAATCAACTTATCAGAAGGATACTGATGCAACATAAATGGTTTTCCTTCAAATCCTTCAATCCTTATATAAGTAAAATGCTCAAACTGAATGAACTAGGAACTATGCAATCCAATTGCATCTTTTGCACTTTTAGATAATCTTTTGTCAGGTTCCTCTCTCAACACCCTTACCATGTAAGTATAAAAGACATCATTAACCAAAGCAAACTTTTTCAATGCATTCTCTTCTTGTAATTCAGGATAGTGATCATACACTAATTTCTGATCATGACCATTCCCTAGGGTACCAACCCTTTCTATTCCATGTATATAGGGTTTAATTTATGTAGCACATGAATATAACACATATGAAGACAAATAAAAGGGCAACATTTTCTATTTTCTCAGCATGGCTTGCTTCCAAATAGTTGTGTTTGTTGCCTTGGCCCAGTGGATTTTCCCTTGCTCTTTTTCTCCTACTCTTATGAACTCAATAACAGTGAACATCCATGGTTCACAATTGGTTCCATCTCTCAATCCAACTAACCTACTCAGCATAGTGATCATCAAATGAATTTCTTCTTTGAAGTATATCCTCATCAAATTCTTATGTACCTTGGCTATAGCCTTGGGTTTGGCTTCTAGGTTATACCAGCTGCAGAATATTTTACTTTTACAGTCTCCTTCATTTGTGTGAAAATCTTCATTATATTGATCAATATCAATATCTCTCATTTTCTCATTAATTTCCAATCCAAATGTTTTGGTAATCCCCTCTGTGGTTAAATCAATAATTAGTCTTTCATATAACATGATCTTTCTTGTAGCTAGATCATATAAAGTCACACAGTCCAAACACAAATCCCTAGCCTCCATAGCCAGTGGGAAACCTGTAGCTCTGTATAGTCCACTCTCCCAGATACGTTTCATATCTTGTGAAGCATCTACAACAGTAATTTTCTTCAACACAACCTCTGCATCATAATTTCCTATGTTTGTATCTGTACCTACTCCACTTGTACTAATCAGGGATGGATAACTTCTATGCAAGGGCAATTCTTCTTTCTCTACCTCTTTTTGTGGCTTCCTTTCTTTTTTTACCTCACCCCCTGTATCTTTCTTCTGTTTCGGGGCCATCCTGTAGAAACATGCATCTTTTAACTTTCATTTTACTTTCATGCCTAGGGTTTTTACAGCGAATTTCTACTTTTACCATTTTACCCTAACTCATTTGTTCTTTCTATCTTTTACCTTTTAAATTTGTTAGGCTTTACTTAGCTAATTAACAGTTAAAACAGTAATTTGACAAATGCATACATTTTAAACTAAAATTATTGAAATCAACATCACATTTTACCATTTGAAATTAAACGATGTTTTGAGATAAATACCTATTTTTTGTGACCATTTAACCATTGTCATTGACTTACTTTTACCTTTTTGCTTTCATCCAGCTATTGTAACTCTGTCTCCTTAATGAGTTCTACTCAATTTATTGTAACAATTCTCCTTTTCTGTAATTTTTACTCTTAGCAGTATATTTGAAAGTGAAATAACCTTAATTTTACCCTAACCCTCATTAAATTTTACTTTTCTTGAGTGTTAGACTTGCATTAATTACAACAATTAATGCACTAAAACTTCAACCTTCTATTATAGTGTTTACATTCTTTTAAAACTTTCTTACCATTAGCTCATCTTTGCATACATACCTTTTCTTTGTATTTTCCTTTGTATGTTTTCTTTTGTATGTTTTCCTTTTGTATATTTTGTTGTATCTTTAAACATACAAGCACTTTATGCAAACAATCAAACTAAAGTTCTTTCCTATTTTTTGCTTTTTCCATACTTCTTTGTATATCGTTGCTTGTATATCACGTTTGTATATTCCTTTGTATAATCGCATATACAACCACCTTATACAAACTTTCTCTTTCCTTTTATTTTCCATGATGCCTTTATTTCTTTGTATATCAACATTGTATATCATAAACATACAAACATCCAAACATACAAAAACTTTTCTATTTTTTAATTTCTTTGACATCCGGCTTGTATCTTTTCTTCGTATCTTTCACTTTGCATATTGGCTTGTATCTTGAAAGCATACATTGTAATTATACAAGCAAAATGTACAAACAGTGGGGTCCACCTTACTTATTCACTTGTATCTTCGCGATGCATATGACGCTTGTATCAAACCATTAGATACAAGCCAAAATGCATACAACCTCTTTTATATCACCTTTCGGACTTGTCCTTGTTATAAACCACATTTAACTTACTTTTGGTTCCGCGATGTATATAAATTGTAATGCATCCTTAGATATACTTTGAGTCCCGATGCATCGTTTATATCATATTTTAATTTTCTTTAAATTCCACGTTGTATATATCGTAATGCATGTCTCCCGATACATACATACAAAGCATGAAATATACAACCATTATATCCTATTTAATAAAATTTTAGTTACGTGACTTGTATAACCTGTTGTATATCCTGCTTGTATATTTCACTTTTGCCAAACATACAATCCTAACATACATTCATCGGACTCAACTGACTATTCATTTCAACTTTAACTCTTTTTGGGTCTGACTTGTATGTGAAGATAAAGTGTTAATAAAATGCATACAAGTATAGCCACATATAAAAACTTGATGACTTCCTTTTTGTGACCAACACAAAAACCCGACATACCAACGACCTTGTATATGAGTGGTCCTGTATACAAATGGCTTTGTATATACAAACAGCTTTGTATATGCAACATACAAACCCTCTGATTATACATTTACTGGAAACACTTATAACTTGCAAAATATTGTGAATTTTAAAATGGTTCAAAAAGTAACCCTTACTCATTTTTGACAAGGAATTCACCCATACTCTACCCTAGTACTTAATGTGATTTTTTCTTTATTTGCACCGAGGTTTGTAACTTTCATTTCCTTTTCCCTTTTACCACCAAGTAGATCCACACATAAAAGAAAAGAAGCCAGCCATAGCAGGGGTCCTCATTTTGCTAAGAAATAAAATGGGGCGTGTTGTGAGCATCACAACAAATAGCAACCAAATAAAATAATTAAATTAAAACCATTAAATAAAACTAAATGAAATAAATCCATAATTTCCAACTATCTTTCTTGCAAATCATTATTTCACTTGAGACTCAATCTATTCAATAAGGTGCATGAATTTCTTTTTTAGTTTAAGTGGGTGCACGTGATTAATAATCCTCATCTTGAAAATTAGTTGAACAAACTAGTGACTGATATTAGACTAGCTAGTTGATGTCATTCCCTCATAGCCAACCGGATAGAGCCTTGCTGCCAGCAGGTGTCCATAGTCCTGACAAGGTTATCGTTACAATTCTCCTAAGTAGAGCCCCACTGCCAGCAAGCATCTATAGCCCCGGTAGAGTTAATTAGATGATTTAACCTGGATTTCAGTAAAATCCATTTTATTTATTTATTTATTTTGTATTTGATAGAGATTTCATAAGATATTACAATTGTAACTTCATGATGCAAGGAATGATCACTTGCTAAAATTAAGCTAAGAATTGTAATGGTAGCAAGGGTGACCTCTGATTTTTCACCTAATATCTACATTGGTAAGTTCAACAAACCCAAGGATTTTAAGTGTGTCATTGTGAGAAACTTCCCTTGAATACTCAACCCACAGTTATTGAATACAAAATTTCACAAGTCAACTAACTTTCTACATTCATGATAGTCACAACAAGTTATGTATAAATTTCAAATAATTAACTTGAATGTTCTAAATTTTCTATTATTTTCAGTGGTTGTTAATTTGCTCCTGTCTACTTCCAAATAAAACAAACATCCCTGCTAAAGCAACACAACACATAACACACAAAACCAAAACAAAAAAACAATAGAACAAACAAAACAAAACACAAAAAAACAACAAAACTGTACATTATTCATACTATTATACAGAATAGACCAACAACCCTCACCTCAAGCTTAAAAGTAATGTTTCAAGTGTTGGCCATTAACTTATAACGGAACATCTTCTCCAGACAAGGTCTTGAGATTGAAAGTGTTATTTCCTATTATTTATGAGACCTATAATGGACCTAACCATAACTTGTCAAATTTTCCATGATTTCCTTTCTTTTCATGTGCTTTATCCCAGCACAACACTAAGTCTAAAATTCTAAATATTTTGACTCTTGCTCTTTTATCAAACCATCTTTTAACCACTGCTTGGTGTTTAGTAAATTTCTGAATGGTTTGATATCTTTTCTCATCTAATTGTAGCATTTGAATGATTCTGGCTTCCATGTGATCATTAAAGCCTAAATATTCATTAGCAAACTTCCAGAATGGTATTCTTAGACTTACTGGAAGTATGGGATCAGTCCCATAAACTAGGTGATAAGGTGCATTGCCTAAGGTTGATTTAACCTTAGTCCTATCTACCAACAGTGCATACTTTAGCAATGTGTTCCATTCTCTTGGATTCTTTTCAATTAGCTTATTGATTATATCTAACCAAATTTTGTTTGTAGACTCAGCTAACCCATTCCCTTGAGGATGATAGTTTGAAGAAAACTTTAAAACTATTCCATATTCATTTAGAAAATTTCAAAGAAGAAAATGTAGGGCCATTGTCACATACCAGCAAGTATGGAGCTCCAAACCTGGTTATGATGTTATCTTCAAGGAATTTGATGACTACCTCAGTAGTAGAGAACTTGCAACATGTGGCTTCAGTCCACCTTGTACAATAGTCAGTTACTATCAGCATAAACTTGTGTCTTGTGGATGATGGAGGATTTATGACTCCAATGAAATCTAAGCCCCACTGTGCAAATGGCCTAGACTCAATAACTGGCTATAATGGATTAGCCTAATTTCTTCCTTTATCTGCTATAGTTTGACAAATGTGACAACGTCTAATGTGACTCTCTGTATCTTTAAACATAGTAGGCCAATAGTAACCTGCTCTCAATATCTTATGTGTTATGGCTAAATGGGAACCATAGGTAGTTCCATACTTATCATGCAGCTCTAGCAATACCTTATCTGCTTCCACTTTGTTTAGACATCTTAAATATATTCCTTCATGGTTCTTCCTGAATAGAAGACCTCCTTGTACCATGTATTTTTGTGCTTTGATCTTTAAATCTCTCCTTTGTGAGGATTTCATCTTTCTTGGATATTTTCCTGATATTAAAAAAGTATTCAAATCATCATACCACCCTGATGCATCACTAGTATTCAACAAATAATGTTGTTTCACCAAATTTGGGTCTGGATTGGCTATGGTTTGCACTAAAGCTTATCCTCTAACCAACTTCATTAGGATAATTTCTATATTAAACTCTTGCAAAGTTGTGATCCATTTAGCTCTTTTCTCCCCAAGCTCATTCTGCATCAGCAGCATCTTCACTGCTGCATCAGGTACTATGGCTTTAACCTGACTGCATAAGATATAATGTTTGAACTTTTTCATTGCTCTTACCAGTGTAAAGGCCTATCTTTTTGTATTAAGATATTTCAACTATGCATCCTTTAGAGGTGCACTCATAAAAGCTATGGGCTTTTCTGTTGATAACTAAGAGGGGGGAGGGGTGAATCAGTTATCCTTATTATTTCAATTTTCTGATCTTCCTTAACAATTAATGCAACATCAAATCAAATAAGCAAACATAACCATGAAATGGAAATAACATCAATACACATGACACAATGATTTTAACGTGGAAAACCCTATTAAGGGAAAAACCACGGGGTGACTAACCCAAGATTGTATTCTCTGTTAAAAGAATAGGATGATATAGAATGGCACTTGCCAATTAGGGCTCACTGCCTGAGTACACTGCTCACAAGAGGCTCACTGCCTACAAGAGGCTCACTACCTACAAGAGACTTACTGTCTACAAGATATGAATGAGGTAACAAGATACTTGAACTGATGAAAAGCATCCACACATGCTAAGGTTCAGTTCTGGTTAGGCTCAATACACTGATCTGCTGCACTTCATTCTACCTCTTCTTTGGTGCTGCTGTCCTATTACATTTCAGACCTATCTTACTGCCTTCACACTAATCTCCTACTTTTCTTCACACTTCACAATTCACAACTACTACCTTCACATCCAAATCCATCTAGTATATATATCTGCACAAGTGATTTCAACACCTTTCTAGTCAGCATCTGGAATAGTCAATATTTTCCCAAACTCTGATCTGTTGGCTAAATCCTTGCATACCAAGTGATGCGGATCAAGGAGATACTTATAGAAGTCATCAATCATGTCAGCCAATCATGAATGATACCTCAAGAAACTTAATCACCATCAATATCTCATCCGGATTTAGGTTTGATGCTCTGTCGGTTAGTTCTTCCTCTGTCTACTCTGTCAAACAAGAACCCAACACTTAGGTGCTCATATCTTTTCACTCTTCTATCACTGGAGGCTAAATCCTTGGAATCTATAAGTCAAGGTACTTCTCTTGACTTCCCCATATCCACACTTTACTGAGATACCTCTTCTGAGAGATCCAGACCTGACTGTCTGACCTTGCTACCTGCTATGTTCTTGCTTACTCGACCACAACACTTCTTCAATCTGACTTCCGGTAAAGACACACCATGTCTTGCAGATGGGTGGGATGAACTTTGTTGCCATCAATGACAACAATCGTGAAGCCACATAGTGTCTCTTGCCAACAATCTCCCCCTTTGGCATTGATGGCAACACTTAGTGAAAAATGACCAAGTGTCACACTATACTCCCCTTTGGCTGATGCTATGTCCTTATGTACATTTTTTGGAGCTCCCCCTTAGCTAGATTCATCATTTTTCACTATTCCTCACTCCCCCTTTGACATAAATGGCAAAGGGTGGGGTCTACACACCAAAATTTTCAAAACTTAATCTATACTTAGTCGCATAAGTATATTATCCGGTTGTACTTTAGGGTATGTGCAGGATCATGATGGGCCAAACTATACCTCTAAGTGGCAATGAAAATACAAAAAATCAGACTTTATCAAGTTCATGTGAAATTTTGAATGGATTATCTATACAATTTGAAAAAGATGTAAGAATGAAATTTGTAGAAAATTGAATCTAGTTTATAGGCTACTATTTTTTTTAAAACAAAAACTAAATTTACTTAGTGAAAATTGAATATTTCAATGAACAGCTATTAAATTTTTCAGAAAAAAATAAAAAGTGGGTGTCTGTCCAGCCAACCTAACTATGATTAAAAATATATATATTTTTTTTAAACTTTCAAAATAAGTAGAGGACTCATGTCCGGATGTGATGCATATTTATTTGAAATTTTTTTCTAATAAAATAATCAGTTATGATTTTTTTACTGTGACTTTTTTTAAAAAAATAAAAAGTAATTTTCCAGCCAACCTAACTCAATAAAAAATAATCAAAATTCAAAAAAAAAAAATTTAACCTATAGCCAGAAAAACATAGAGTGTGATGCAGGTTTCGAATCTCAAAAAGGTGAAATGGTTTGAAAGTTATGGATGTTTTTCAATCAGTGTGTCCATCAGGATTTCAAAGACACGGTATATTGAAAATTATTAATAATTATTTAATAAAATGATAACCAAATAAATCTTATATTTTTAGAAAGCTAACAATTTTTTCTATAAACCCTTTTCGTTTTATCAATTTTGCATAAAAAAAAGTCGTCAGCACGAAGGGTGAAGTTTGAAAAAGAGACTGAAACATTAAAACATGTTACAATCCATAAAAAGTCAACAATCAAAATGGATATCCGTCTTGCTTTGTACCAAAGCAAGACGGATATCCGTTTTGCTTCAGTGAAAGCAACTAGAAACAGATATCCGTTCTAAAAATGGATATCCGTTCTGAAAACAGATATCCATTCTAGAAATGGATATCCATTTTCAGAACGGATATCTGTTTTGTTGATCTATCAAAAATTTTTGCCATTAGTTTTGGATGAAGAGAAGCAACATATTTTGTACCATTGGTATTGTTTCACCGAAGATACAATCCATGGGTATATTGTTTATGTATTCGTGGACATTTCGTGTATATCTTGCTATCGTTTATCGTGGCTGTAAATGGTGAATGTACATGTTAAAGGATACAAAGGTTGACCGACCATATCAGGAAAATTGGGAAAAGATACGTTAGTTGACTGATGATAACAAGTCATGTTATGTACAGGCTAAATCGAAGACATCAGACTGACAATAGTTATCAGAGAGACAAAGTTCCATTGAGCTGACAACATTGATCTCACAGATCAAGTCATATCGGGGTGACAATCATTAAGTGTCACCGATGGGTTATTTATCGGCACATCAGAAGAACAGTTGAGAACTACACCAATGAGAGGGAGTCACACCGACAAAAGGAACATCAGAAAGAGATGGACTCTCAGAGGTGAGAAGAAAAGTGTCACCGATAGAGACAGTCTGGTTGATGGTGTAGTTCGGTGGTTATTCTTTTGGTGTGAGATACGATATCAAAAATCGAAGAGAATGTCTGACCAATGTAGAAGTCTTACCGATGATTAATGGATGGTAAACACATCGAGGAGAGTTATAACATCGGAATGCAAGTAAAAAGTCTCACCGAGGGTATTGGTCTTACCGATAGACAAGGGTGGTGAATCTCACATCGAAGTAAGTGTGTATATATCTTGCAATCATCTTATTCCATGAGACCACATTTCTTTGAGGCATTTTTTCAAACAGTTCATGTGTCTTGTCTATGCTTCCACACTTTCCGTACATGTCTACCAGAGCATTTCCAACTAGAATATCTAAAAAAATCCCACTTCCATTATGCTTTGATGAATGTCCATACCCTATTCCAAAGCTCCCATTTTGGTAGAGGTAGAGAGGATGCTGACAAAGGTTGCAGAATCTAGCTTTACACTTGCCAATTGCATTTTCTTGAAAATTTCTAAAGCCTTTTCAAGAAACCCATTTATGCATATCCTACAATAATAGTAGTCGAGGAGACCACATTTCTCCAACTAGACTTCTACCAATTCAGAAAATGTGTGCTTTTGGACCAGTGTTTGGTATAAGAAACATACCAATAGAGTGGTTGATGCGGAGGAAATTCCACAGTTCACCCTAAATGGCGCTATCGGCCTGTATCGGCCAAACCCTTTCGACGTTCCCCTAAAAAAACCCCTATCCATTACCAATTTGATAGGGAGCACGCAGCGGAAACATAAATGTCTTGCCGATAGTAAAGAAAGAGTGTATTTCGGTCTCGTTTGGACCTTGGGAAGGATATTTTAAAAGCTATTTGAGCAATTGGTGGGTTAATGGGTATTTTACACCTTGTTTGTAAGCTTTTGATGTGTTGCTCTGCATCACTTGTCTATAACATACAAAGTTTACCTTTCTCACCCATACCTTCAGTATATAAAGGACATTAATAGGGAATTCGTAATTTCCACTCAGTCAGTGCAATCTAGGAGAGGATAGATTGTCTAAAGTTGTGATCTATTTCCATTTACACTTGCCATAACTACAAATGCTTAGTGTTTATTCTCAAGCCCGGTATATGAATAAAATGTGGCCTATTGTTCTAATAGGCCTATAGGGACAAAGAGGTGATAAAGCCTTTAATTTTAAACATGACATGGTTTTGATAACTTCCCATATTGGTAAGGTCCTGGATGACAATCCTTTGATGCACCTAATTATAATAGGTGTTATGATAGTCCTTGGTATCTTTTCATTTCTTTCTTGAATGGCCTGCAAATAAGACATAAGACATATTAGATCCTTCATAAATAAGAATTCTCATACATTACATTTAAACTTAAACTCCTTAAACATCCATCAATCCATCCATTAATATCAAAATGCCATGAATATCCTATGATCAACCATTCTAATTCCTAGGATAGTCATATATTGCAATTTTGCTTCTCTATACTAAAATAGCCCAAGGAATATCTAACATCGAATTTGTATTTTAACAATCTAATGTCTTTACGAATAACATTGAGTCTTCTTTTGGGACAACATTTTTGCCTTTAGAAGCTCCTCATTTGATGATAGCCTAAAATCAAATAATGGCTTATATCCAGAGCTTTATTAAGTTGATACCTAGGTGGATTAGTGTGTAAACATTGAAATTAGATGGTAATTCACAAGTTTATTGAATAATACAATGAATCCCTAGTATAGAATCCAAATGTACATAATAAACTGGATATCTATTTTGTAGTAGGCATATGGACGTTGCAAGTGTCCGTTGCAACGAATTGGGTTTTCCAAAACGGATATCCGTTTTGGAAAAGCAAAAAAAAAGACAAAAGAAATATTTCTGGGCCCGACTTCTGCAACCAAAGACCCTCTGTTGTCGAAATACTCATGATTTCTGGCTATGACAGTGAAAGAAATCTTTTTATGCACTTTTGGAGACACAATTTTCTTGTTACAATCATAAGGGTGATATTTTTGTTCCCCTAATGGGGAGCAACAGTCGTCGTAAAGCAAAAAGGAGGAGGAAAGTTACATTGGAGGAAATTGAAGCAATTAGGAAAAAAGATAGGGAAAGGAAGAGGATTGGAAGGGTGGGTTTGGTGGATGCTCATCAAGGTGAATCTTCTTCTTTACCATCTAATGACATGCAAATTGAAGATGTTAATTTTGATTATAATGAAATGTTAGATAAGAATGAAATTCACCATGATATTGCAAATGAAAATATTGAAAAATGTTATGAAACACCTATTCATAATAGCAATACCATGGGCAAAGAAGAAGAATAAAAACAAAGACGTGCACTTGAAGAAAGTAGATATGAACATCATGATATTGAAATTGCACTCCATAATCCATTTGTTGATAAAATTGATGAGGTTGAAAACATGGATGAAACAAGAACAATCAATGTATCTCCAAATTTCATAAGAAGAGAGGACATTTGTCAAGAAGAGAATAACCATGATGAAATTGGAAAACACCCAAAAACCCCAAAATGGTTACTTGAAATTGATGAGAACATAATGGAAAAACTTGAAGGCAAGAGGTCATCACGAACGGTTCGGTTGTGGGCTACAAAACTCTTCAATGAATACTTTGAGAAGAAAACATTAACCGAACAATGCCAACTTTTTGTGCAATTATTAAAGATGTACAAAATGAGACCTTTACTAAAGAAATTAAAGATTCAGTTAAACAAAGTGTCCGATCGGAATAAAATTATTGTAAGAAGCCTTTTCAATGCACTCAATTCTATTGGAAAGGCTAGCAAGGAGAAAGATAAAAGAGCTGCCTATAGAGTAATAACAACCTCAATATTAAGCAAACAATTAAGAAATGCTCAATTAATGAGGCAAACTTGTGTTGACTTAAGATTGAATCGTAAGACATTGTCAAAAGCACTAGCATTAAGATCAAGGCTAGATAGTCCTGTTGCCAATGATACTTGGGCTTTCAGTGGTAGGCTTCCACGAGTTGACAAGAAGCTAATTGATAGCACAAAGAAAGAAATTGAACGATTTTGGCACACTAACTCTAGGGTATCACTGAATGCAAAAGATGTTGTAAAGTTAAGAATTGGTGATGAAGACCACACACCACATCCTAAACATTACTTGGAATGTAGCCAAACAACATTGTACAAACAATATTGTGAAACTCACCCAGGTATGACAATCTCACAAAGAGCATTGGAATCTCTTAAGCCATTTTATTGTGTTCCTCTTAAAGTTCGTAATACATGTTGTTGCAAATACCATGTAGAATTTTCTATGTACCATGAATTATCATGCAATATTCGTTCTACTTTGCACACTAACGAAATGTTACAGGAGTGTGGTGCAATTCAACTACCAAAGTCATCTAGGGACTTATTGGATTTATTTCTATGTATTAGAGATGATGGTTGCATGTTCTACAAGAATGATTGTTTAAATGAAAAGTGTTTACAATGTGGTGGGTTATCAAAGTTTGTATCATGTTTTCATGAGGGCAACAAGCATGATTTTGGAAAGAGAATGGTTGAGAAAAAGAGATATGAGACAGTGAAATACAATTTGAAAAGTGGAGGTGAAGGTTCTAGATGTGAGTTGATTGTAAGAGAGGTGAGTATTGCTGATTTTATTGATGATTTTAAGAAAAATCTTTTCTACAAGTATGTCAGACATAGCCACAGGTCTCAATGGTAAGATCAATAGTTCAGGATGTGTAAAGACTCTTTCCCAATTGGAACTATTGTCTCTGTAGTTGATTTTGTAGAAAACTATACATTGCAACCCCAAAATGAAGTTCAATCCCAGTACTACAATTCTATTCAGATTGCTATTTTTGTTCACATCACATACAGACATGCCCCCGAGAGTACAGAAGAGAATAGGAAGATTGTCAGAGAATACCATTTTTACATGAGTGATGATCGATCTCCTTCAGCAGAGTTTGTGCAATATTGTTTTCAACAATTTTATGGGTTCTTGCAAGAAAAAGATATTAGAATAGATCAACATCTCATTTGGTCAGATAATTGCACTGGTCAATTCAAGAATGCTCGTAATTTCTATTGGTTGAGCAAAATGCATGTAGAGAAGGGTATACCTCATATTTGGAATTTTTTGAAGCCGGGAATGGAAAAGGTGAACATGATGGAGCAGGTGCATGAGTAAAGAGAGCTCTTTTTAAAGAACTAAAGATTAGAGGTGGTGCCATTCAGTGATGCAGATTCCATTGTTAAGTGGTGTAACTATGCATTGTCACGAGGAGTGGCTCTTGATTCTAAAGTGTGCAGGTTCTTTTGGTTGGTTGATGATGAGATAGTGATAGAGAAATTGGAATGTTAGAGAATCAGTGAATCATCAAAGATGCATTCATTTCAAAGCTCAAATGCAAGTACATGGACTATTTGGACACGAGAATTAGCTTGTTTTTGTCAGAGTTGTATTAAATGTAATTGGAACAATTGTGAGTCAAGTGAGTGGGTAGATGCATGGATTCCACAATATTTAGTCCCTTTATATGAAGGTCAATCATCTTCCATCAATGACATGGAGAGCTCATTTGACTATGAACATCTTTCAGACCTTGTACAGCTAGGTCATGTTTATGCAGTTGTTGCACCGCATGGAAATGAAGAGAGGTCAGACTATTGGTTGGCACGATGTGTATAGGGAAAACAAAAGCTAACACAACCTATGACAGATGATGATGGGTTCACATATCCTACAGGATCAGTTGTTATTGCTAGGACTTGGTTACGAACATATATGGTTAAAAAGAATGGCATCCTGGCCTTTGAAGACTTTGAGAAGCATAAAACCATATTGATGTATTCTCACCTAGTTGTAGCAACAAATGTCAAGTTACTAAAGCATCGTGGAAGACCAAAATCAAAAGAACTATGGAAAATTAGTAATGCTGATCATGAAGCAATATTGGATACTTTGAAGGTAAGAGATGACCCCTCAGGTACGCTTGACTAGAATTTAAACTTCCAGATGGATAGGTATGACATTTTTTATCTTAACTTGTTCTTGTTTTTTCTATTTTTTAGAATTGTTTTATTAAAATTCTTGTTACTTTAATAACTATAATGCATGCTTTTGACTATACAGGACAGCAAATAAAGTTATTTTAGATGGCATCATAGATTATTTTGCATGGCATCATAAATTATTTTGTATGGCATCGTAGGTTATTTTGACTATACTCGAGGTATGATTTTTAGTTCTCATTTGTATTTCTTAATACTGCACATTTGTACCTTGGTGCAGGGGCACCCGCACATGATCAGGATATAGGATAATTGTCCGCATGATGACAGGATAGTCTATTTTTAGTATGTTTGACTTCATCATGTAATAAGGTCCATTGGACCGATGCTATGTATTAGTTCAGCCTAGGAGTATGTGTAGGCAGTTAGAGATCGTGATAAGGTTATCTGAGCTGTCCTCTCTCCCAGCCGCTTGGAAGCTCCCAGCCGCTGGGAAGTGAGTTGGTAGTACTCGAAGGACTTTGTTATATATACCTTCGATCTGTTAGGGTTTAGCATATTTGATAGATGTATTGGTGTTGTGTTGAGTTGAGATTCAGGAGAGCAGTTCAGACATTGTGAAGCTGTATTCAGAACTTTTGAATTTCATTTGAATAAGATCTCATCATTTGCAGTATCTGAGTTTATCAGGTGTATCTGTTTTGATTTCTTTTCTGTTTGCAAGTTGATGGGTACTTTTAACCCTTCCACCGGTTGATCCTGCGAATCGGTGGAATGGTCCTGTATTATAGCTTAGTTTGCATTTGTGTTTTCTGTTTATGCATTGCATTGTTCAAGAGATCAGTTAGGAGCATGCTGTGAATCAGCCTAGCATCCTCATGTGCTAGGTATAGAAAGATAAGCTGTTAGATTTTGGTTTGAAGGTGATCCGGCCCGATCGTCATATCGTCTTTGTGTAATAGAGCGGTTCTGAGTGTTTACATGCAGTGGATGGATACACAGGAGTCTGCATGTGCGTTTCCAGTCGAAACAAGCCGCATCGTCATCTGCGAATGCATCGCCATCAGGATCGGGTCATGAAATTGTTGAAGTTTGCATGTTGCAAGTGCATCAGGATGTTTTAAGTCAGATATATATACTCAGTGTATATATCGCAGTCAGGATCATCTCTCGGGGGTGCTCATCATCCGCGTATCGCTAACAGATGCGGGAGTGAAAGTTTGGGTTTTTGGCTAAGTGTTGAAGAGGTCATCAGGATATTGTGTGACGTCATCGTCATCAGGATATGACGTCATCGTCATCAGGATATTAAGATATCTCTCTATGCAAGTTTATCCTGTTGTCGCTAAGTGGTTAGGCATCGGCGTAGGCAGAAAGTTGTGAAACATCATCAGGATATTTGGAGCAACCGGATATTTGGATATCCTGCTGACGAAGGTGGTGTTACATATCATGATGATGCCGCTAGTGTTTGGCGCCCGATGAACAGTGCAACAGGAGGATGTTTGCGCCCGTTGAATATCATGATGATGATGATAGGCGACAGGCGGAGGAGGTGAACAGTAGTCGGCAGGAGGATAATTGTGATTGTCTGAAATATGATGATGCTGTTGGTGTTTACAGGAAATATGATGATGATGCTGAGCCGATAGGGATTTTTATCATGCTGTTTATATTATTGACTCCTCCTTCCTGTTAGTTAGCTTCCGTTGCGTTCCGCTCTGCATCATAGTGGTATCAGAGCAAAGGTTAGGATCTTCTGGAAAAGATAAGCAGGATGTCAGACGAAGAAGGAACATCTGAGGTTCCAGCAAGGATGACCAACGCTGAGTTGGCAGTTCTGGTGAAGAAACAGATTGCAGAAAGCAAGGCCGTGAAGGCTCAGAATCAGGAGTTGAAAGATGAATTAGCAAAGTTGAGGAGCAGAGTAGGTTCTGGTAGAGAAGATGATAGGGAAGAAGAAGAGATCCCTAATTGGAGCGAGGAGGTCATTCCTGCAGACCAGAGACCACTGTTGAACGCCCTCAAGGCCATGGAGAGGAGAACCATGGATGTGAAACTGGATTTGCCAGTGTTTACAGGTAAGATGGACCCTGATTCAGTGATGGAGTGGATAGACTGTTTGAACAATTTCTTTGTAACAGAGGAGATACCAGAACAACAGAGAGTGAAGATAGCACAGTCAAAGATGAAAGAAGCTGCCTTGACATGGTGGAATTTTGTTCAAGATGATAGAGTACAGGAAGGAAAACGTAGAGTTGCCACATGGAAGAAGATGATGGCATTAGTAAAAGAAGCTTATATCCCATTGGATTACAGTATCCAACTACACAAGAGGAAGCAAAACCTGAAGCAGAAGGAGCTAGATGTCAGCTCATATACAGAAGAATTCATGAAACTCTGTATGAAGACAAAGGTGAAAGAAAGTGAAGAAGAGAAGGTAGCCAGATACCTTAATGGATTGAGGTTTAATATTCAGGAAGATCTAAGTCTACATAACCCAGATACAGTGCAGAAAAGCTTTCAGTTGGCATTGAAAGTGGAAGAGAAGTTGAAGAGAAAACAAGAACAAAACAACAGAGGAAGAGGAAGACAACAAAGAGGTGGAAGAGGTCCTTTTAGAGGCAGAGGACATGGACAGGGATATCAAGGAGAATCCAGTCATGACAATAGTAAGGGCAACAATAGTCAGAATCAGAGAGAGAATTACAGTCAGCAAGGAAACTTCAGAGGTAGAAGACCTTTCAGAGGAAGATCCCAGGGCAGAGGTTCCATCAGATGCTATAACTGTAACAAAGAAGGCCATATAGCCAGCAGATGTCCAGACAAGGCCACAAGCTCAGCAGGAGAAAGGAGGACAAATCTGGTCAAAGAACCTGATAATCAAAGTAGGACAAGCTCTAATGATTTTCAGAGTGTGAATACTCCTGATAATTATGGATATCCAGAAAGTGGAGAGTCTCTGATGATGAGAAGAACAGTAACTACCATGAAGGTACCTGACAAAGAAGCCCCTCAAAGGAAGTCCCTTTTCAGAACCATTTGCAAAGCAGGAGGTAAGGCATGTAAAGTTTTGATTGATTCTGGTTCTACTGAGAATTTTGTGTCTGAAGAAATGGTGATAAAGCTTAAGCTTAGGAGATTGCCTCACCCATCCCCATATAAAGTCTCATGGCTTACCCAAGGTCAGCAGACAACTGTAGAAGAGCAGGCTTGGGTAGAATTTCAGATTGGTGGATATAAGGATAAGTTGTTGTTTGACATTACCAAGATGGATGCTTGCAACCTTTTGTTTGGTAGACCATGGTAGTATGATTTGAAGGCACAGCATGATGGTGTTAGAAACACCTATAAAATCACTAAAGATGGTAAGGTGATAGAGTTATTTCCATTGAAGGAGAAAGAGGAGAAATCTAAAGGAAAAGGGGTGAAGGTCATGCTGATGGAAGGCAAACAGTTCATGAAAGAAGTAGCAGCAGAAGGTGCAGTTGCATATGCCCTAATCCCATGTATGAGTGTGAAGAAAGAACAGCAGCAAGAAGTCAAGAAAGAGAAGAGGCCAAGGTTGATAGACCCAGCTATCCAAGAGCTATTGGATAAGTACAAAGGTGTCATCTCAGAGGGAATGCCAAGATCCCTACCACCTGTCAGAGATATCAGTCATTGCATAGACTTAATTCCAGGGTCAACACTTCCAAACAAAGCAGCTTATAAGCTTACTCCTGAACAGAATGCAGAAGTAGCCAGACAGATTGAAGAATTGATGGATTCAGGTCTGATTGGGAAGAGTTTGAGTCCATGTGCAGTACCAGCTGTACTAGCACCAAAGAAGGAAGGCACTTGGAGGCTTTGCACAGATTCCAGAGCCATCAACAAGATCACAATCAGGTATAGGTTTCCAATCCCTAGAATAGAGGATTTACTTGATTGTTTGGGAAGTGCTAAGTACTTTACAAAAATAGATTTGAAGAGTGGATACCATCAGATCAGGATTAGACCAGGTGATGAGTGGAAGACAGCATTCAAAACAAATGAAGGGTTATATGAATGGAAGGTTATGCCTTTTGGTTTATCTAATGCACCTAGTACTTTTATGAGGCTGATGAATGAGGTTCTGAAGGAATTCATTGGTAAGTTTGTCATAGTATATCTAGATGACATTCTGATTTTCAGTAACACAAAAGAAGAACATCTCAGACATATAGATTTGGTTCTTAAGAGGTTACATGAAGAGCAGCTGATGATAAATTTAGACAAGTGCTTGTTCATGAAAAAGGAGATCACATATTTAGGTTTTGTCATTTCACAAGGAAAGTTACAGATGGATAAGGAGAAGGTGAGTGCCATACTGAATTGGCCAACTCCACAGACTATGAATGATGTCAGAAGTTTCCATGGGTTAGCAACCTTCTACAGAAAGTTTATAAGAGGGTTCAGTCATATTTGTGCACCCATACTGGATACCATCAAAGGAGGACAGAAGTGCAGGTTTGCTTGGACTCAAGAAGCAGATGATTCCTTTGAGACATTGAAGAGGAAGGTGGCACAGCAGCCAGTCCTTGCACTTCCAGATTTTAACAAAATCTTTCAGGTAGAATGTGATGCCAGTCACATGGCCATTGGAGCAGTACTCAGCCAAGAAGGTAGACCAATTTCATTTTTCAGTGAGAAGCTCAATGATGCTAAGAAAAGGTATTCATCATATGATCTGGAAATGTATGCTTTAGTTCAGTCCCTCAAGAAATGGAGGCATTACCTGATGCCAAAGGAATTCATAGTATTCACAGATAACCAGGCTCTAAGTTTCATAAACAGCCAGGAAAAGCTGAACCACAGACATATGAAATGGGTAGAAACCTTACAGGCTTTCACTTTTACATTGAAGCATAAGAAAGGGGTCAAGAACAAAGTTGCAGATGCTTTGAGCAGGAGAGTTCTCACAGTCAATCGGATTCAGTTAGAGAGTGTTGGCATTGACTCACTCAAGACCATGTATGAGTCTGATGAAGATTTTGGAGAGATATATCAGGTCTGTACTTCTTTTGGGGAGAAATACCATGCTGAGTTCTCTGAATTTTTTATTCAGGATGGATTGTTGTTCAAGGGTGGACAGTTGTGTATCCCAAGGTGTTCTATGAGGTTAAATATAATCAAGGAGAAACATTGTGGAGCTATGGCAGGTCATTTTGGTCTAGATAAGACTCTTGATCTGGTCAGAAGGCATTACTTTTGGCCTAAGTTGTAATCAGATGTCAGAAAATTTGTAGAGACATGTGTGATATGTCAGAAAGCTAAAGGCAGGTCAACTAATGCAGGTTTATATCAGCCCTTACCCATTCCTTCCAGACCATGGGAAAGCATCAGTATGGATTTTGTCTTGGGTTTACCAAGGACAAGGAGAGGATTTGACAGTGTTTTTGTTGTAGTGGATAGATTCAGTAAAATGGCACATTTCTTGCCATGCAAAACCACTGCTGATGCTTCATACATTGCAGATTTATTCTTCAGGGAGATTGTCAAAATTCATGGATTGCCTTTGAGCATAGTTTTAGACAGGGATGTGAAGTTTATTGGTCACTTCTGGAGAACCCTTTGGAGGAAACTGGGAACCAATTTGTCTTTTTCCTCTGCATATCATCCTCAAACAGATGGACAGACTGAAGTAGTGAACCGTTCCTTGGGGAATCTGCTTAGATGCTTGACAAAACAGCATGGAGAGAAGTGGGACAATATTCTGTCTCAAGCTGAGTTTTCATATAATGATACTGTCAATAGGAGCACAGGGAAATCGCCTTTTCAGGTAGTTTATGGAATGCATCCCAGAGGAATTTTGGAGTTGTGAGATCTACCTACAGCAGACCCTGTTAGTGCAGAAGGAGAAGCTTTTGCTGAAGCCATCAAAGAGGTTCATGATCAGGTCAAGACCCAACTCCAACAAACTACCTTGAAATATAAGGAATATGCTGATAAGAAGAAGAAGGAAGTTCAATTTGATGTTGGAGATTTGGTTTGGGTTCACTTGAAGAAAGACAGGCTTCCTAAGGGAAAGTATACTAAGCTCATGCAAAAGAAAGTTGGACCATGTCAGATTTTGCTCAAGCATGGACAGAATGCTTATGAGATCCAACTCCCACCTGATCTTGGTTTGTCTCCTATCTTCAATGTATGTGATTTAACTCCATACAAGGCTAATCCAGATGCAGATCAGGATATCCTACAGGATACAGTTGCTGAAGACATTCCCCCACATGATCCTCCACAGTTACAGAAGGTTTTGGACACTAGAGTGGTCAAACAGACCAGGAACAAACAATACTTGGAGTATTTAGTCTCTTGGAAGGGACAGCCAAATTCTGAAGCAGTGTGGATGACTGCAGAGCAGATACAGAAACATGGTGCAGACCTTGCTACTCTCATCTCAAGTGGACTTGAGATTTCTTCTTCTGGGGAGTATGGTGCAGGGGCACCCGCACATGATCAGGATATAGGATAATTGTCCGCATGATGACAGGATAGTCTATTTTTAGTATGTTTGACTTCATCATGTAATAAGGTCCATTGGACCGATGCTATGTATTAGTTCAGCCTAGGAGTATGTGTAGGCAGTTAGAGATCGTGATAAGGTTATCTGAGCTGTCCTCTCTCCCAGCCGCTTGGAAGCTCCCAGCCGCTGGGAAGTGAGTTGGTAGTACTCGAAGGACTTTGTTATATATACCTTCGATCTGTTAGGGTTTAGCATATTTGATAGATGTATTGGTGTTGTGTTGAGTTGAGATTCAGGAGAGCAGTTCAGACATTGTGAAGCTGTATTCAGAACTTTTGAATTTCATTTGAATAAGATCTCATCATTTGCAGTATCTGAGTTTATCAGGTGTATCTGTTTTGATTTCTTTTCTGTTTGCAAGTTGATGGGTACTTTTAACCCTTCCACCGGTTGATCCTGCGAATCGGTGGAATGGTCCTGTATTATAGCTTAGTTTGCATTTGTGTTTTCTGTTTATGCATTGCATTGTTCAAGAGATCAGTTAGGAGCATGCTGTGAATCAGCCTAGCATCCTCATGTGCTAGGTATAGAAAGATAAGCTGTTAGATTTTGGTTTGAAGGTGATCCGGCCCGGTCGTCATATCGTCTTTGTGTAATAGAGCGGTTCTAAGTGTTTACATGCAGTGGACGGATACACAGGAGTCTGCATGTGCGTTTCCAGCCGAAACGAGCCGCATCGTCATCTGCGAATGCATCGGCATCAGGATTGGGTCATGAAACTGTTGAAGTTTGCATGTTGCAAGTGCATCAGGATGTTTTAAGTCAGATATATATACTCAGTGTATATATCGCAGTCAGGATCATCTCTTGGGGGTGCTCATCATCCGCGTATCACTAACAGATGCGGGAGTGAAAGTTTGGGTTTTTGGCTAAGTGTTGAAGAGGTCATCAGGATATTGTGTGACGTCATCGTCATCAGGATATGACGTCATCGTCATCAGGATATTAAGATATCTCTCTATGCAAGTTTATCCTGTTGTCGCTAAGTGGTTAGGCATCGGCGTAGGCAGAAAGTTGTGAAACATCATCAGGATATTTGGAGCAACCGGATATTTGGATATCCTGCTGACGAAGGTGGTGTTACATATCATGATGATGCCGCTAGTGTTTGGCACCCGATGAACAGTGCAACAGGAGGATGTTTGCGCCCGTTGAATATCATGATGATGATGATAGGCGACAGGCGGAGGAGGTGAACAGTAGTCAGCAGGAGGATAATTGTGATTGTCCGAAATATGATGATGCTGTTGGTGTTTACAGGAAATATGATGATGATGCTGAGCCGATAGGGATTTTTATCATGCTATTTATATTATTGACTCCTCCTTCCTGTTAGTTAGCTTCCGTTGCGTTCCGCTCTGCATCATACCTTTTTCTACATAAGGCATTCCATGAGGTGACATGTATTTGATGTCTTTTGCCAAATAGTTCATGTGCCTTGTCTATGCTTTCACATATTACATACATGTGTCACATGGCAATTGCAACTACAACATTTGACAAAATTCTCATTTCTTTGAGGTATTCCACTAAACAGTTCATGTGCCTTGCCTATGCTTCCTTACTTTGCATTCTTATAAAAGTCCTATAACAGTCATAATTAATCTTCATACTAATCTTGATAGTAATCTTGCCATCATTGTATTCCATGAGATGACAGTCCTATATATGTCTACTAGGATAGTTTTAACTACAACAGTCCTACAATAGTCCTAAAATAGTACTAGAACAGTCCTATAATAAGCGCAGCATTTAATGTACATATTTATGATATTCATGTTTACTTTTAAATCTGCTTGTTCATGCTTCTCATAGGACGTCACCTCCCCTACCCATCTAGCTCTATAGAAGAAGAGAGACAACAAATGATCAAAAGGGATCACCAATTGGTGGTAAGTGATTGATTACTTATGTCATGTTATATATTTTGAATATTAAATTCTATATTAATGTGCACGTTGTTTGATTGTATTAATAGGTGAAAATTCAAAAATCTCTATCGAGGAGGTCTAGTCGATGAGCGATGGAAGATGAGTCATTGACTAGTTCACCATCTTCATGGCCTAGCAAGAGCCATAGATTATTTGATAGCAATCCATAGGAGATTTGATTTTGGGACATTTTGTTACATATGTGTATTTGGCTTTGTAAACATACTTTTGTATGTTATCAATGTATATCATTATATATACCCATATGGTTTTATTTGTACATGCCTATATGGCTTGATATATACACTATACATTATTTTCATGACATTATCTGCATATATGTATATATAAGATCCTAATTTGGCACAAGTAGGGAGAATGCTTGCACAGGTTATGGAATTTGGTTTTAAACGTTCCAATTGTATTTGCTTCAAAGTTTCTAAAGACTTTTCAAAAAATCCATTTTGTGCATATCTTGCAATCATTGCATTCCATGAGATAGCATCTCTTTGAGGTGTCATGCCAAACTATTCACATGCCTTGTCTATGCTTCCACACTTTGGATTTACACCCGCCAATTGCATTTTCTTAACATTTCCTTTCAATCTTTATCAAAAATTTCGTTTTGTGCACATATTGCAATCATTGCATTCCTTCATTTACAACACATGATTAAATAAGAAGATGCATATTTACAACACTTAAGACCTTCATGAAATGATACATTGGTTTCTTGATATTCAATCATGCATTGGAGATCTTCAAAGTGTTAAATATGTTTGAAGTGATGAACAAACTTGTTATTTTGATGTATTTCAACTCCAAACTTCCGCCTAGAAATGAAGGCGCTAATCCTTTTATCAAACTAATCTAAAAGTGCGCCTTGGTACTTAGGGGACTAGATTATGATTGATCAACCTAAAATGTGCGCCTAAGGCTAGATAGTGAATAGGAAGGATAAAATGCATCATCAAAGGAGTTTATAGTTATTGAAGGCATCAAATGATGACTTGGGCGCACATCTACCTCTCTACACCATATGTGACTAGTGCCAATTATTGAATAAACAACCTAGAATGATTGCCTTACTATTTGAGGTGTTAGTTCATGTTTCTAGAACACCAAAAGTGCACCTTGATGTTGAGGTGCTAGCTCTTGCTCAAGCAACCTTGAAAGTGCGCTTTCACAAGGAGGTTAAAATGTATTATCAAAGGATTAAGTTGAATCAAGGAATCATCATTGAAGACAAGTAAAACATGACTGTGAATGAGGCACACTTTTCATCATCTTAACCTCACAATTGCGCCTTCCATTGGAAGCTCATATTGTGCCTAAAGGAATAGTACTGAGATATCATCCATGTCAATGATTGAGAATGTGTCAACTGGAACAATATTTTTTGTTCTACTCATCGTGGGGTTGAATGGACTATGCCAATGCGTCGGGGTGGGCGGGTAAATGCTAGTGGAGGTCTCGTTTCATGCACCAAGCATCCCAGTCCTTCCACTACATCAAATTGAAGCATTTTGAGCCAATGCGTTTGATTTCAACACAGTCAAATGGAATGGAGTTGACCAAAAACAAGAGAGGTTATTGTGGAAGGATGTCACATGCACCTGTAGGTCCAAACAGAACATTCCCAACTTTTACAAATTCTGAGAACTGCCCAGTCAAAGTTTGGCAGTTTTTTGGTCTCAGGGATCTTAAGGGACTTTACCGGTAGCCTCTTGCCCGGAATGGCTGGGACGCTTGGCGCACAAAATGAGACCTCCACTAGCATTTACCCACCCACCCCGATGCGTTGGCATAGTCCAGTTGACCACACAAGCTATGGAATGAAAAATGTCGCACCTAGCACCTTTCCACTACATCAAATTGAAGCATTTTGTGCCAATGCGTTTGATTTCAACACGGTCAAACGGAATAGAGTTGACCAAAAATGAGAGAGGTTATTGTGGAAGGATGTCACGTGCACCTGTAGGTCCAAACAGAACATTCCCAACTTTCATGAATTTTGAGAACTGCCCGGTCAAAGTTTGGCAGTTTTTTGGTCTTAGGGATCTTAAGGGACTTTGCCCGTAGCCTCTTGCCCGGAATGACTAGACTCTTGGCGCACGAAATGAGACCTCCACTAGCATTTACCCGCCCACCCTGACGCGTTGGCATAGTCCGTTCGACCACATGAGCTATGGAATGAAAAATGTCACACCCAACACCTTTCCACTGCATCAAATTGAAGCATTTTGCGCCAATGCGTTTGATTTCAACACGGTCAAATAGAATGGAGTTGACCAAAAATGAGAGAGGTTATTGTGGAAGGATGTCACGTGCACCTGTAGGTCCAAACAGAACATTCCCAACTTTCACGAATTCTGAGAACTGCCCGGTCAAAGTTTGTCAATTTTTTGGTCTCAGGGATCTTAAGGGACTTTGCCCGTAGCCTCTTGCCTGGAATGACTGGGACGCTTGGCGCACAAAATGAGACCTCCACTAGCATTTACCTGCCCACCCCGACGCGTTGGCGCAATCCGTTCGACCGCACGAGCTATGGAATGAAAAATGTTGCACCTAGCACCTTTCCACTGCATCAAATTGAAGCATTTTGTGCCAATGCATTTGATTTCAACACGGTCAAATGGAATGGAGTTGACCAAAAATGAGAGAGGTTATTGTGGAAGGATGTCATGTGCACCTATAGGTCCAAACAGAACATTCCCAACTTTCACAAATTCTGAGAACTATCCAGTCAAAGTTTGGCAGTTTTTTGGTCTCAGGGATCTTAAGGGACTTTGCCGATAGCCTCTTGCCCGGAATGACTGGGACACTTGGCGCATGAATCGAGACCTCCACTAGCATTTACCCACCCATCCCGACGCGTTGGCGCAGTCTATTCGACCACACGAGCTATGGAATGAAAAATGTCGCACCTAACACCTTTCCACTGCATCAAATTGAAGCATTTTGTGCCAATGCATTTGATTTCAACACGGTCAAACAGAATGGAGTTGACAAAAAATGAGAGAGGTTATTGTGAAAGGATGTCATGTGCACCTGTAGGTCCAAACAAAACATTCCCAACTTTCATGAATTCTAAGAACTGCCTGGTCAAAGTTTGGCAGTTTTTTAGTCTCAAGGATCTGCAAAATATTTTTCATCACGGGCTCCATGCTCCAATTTTTAAAAACAAAAACCACCGAACTTGACCGTTTACCTTGATTTAGACTTTCCCACCCGATGAAGAAAGATGGGGCTAGTGGTGACAATGTATAATAACCCTTTGGCCGGTCAACATAAGTGAAATGACCTTAAATCTTAGAAATTGAACAACCTTTCTTTAACCAAAACTTGAAGAGTGAGTAACCAGTGACAATCAAGGTAGGAGAATAGAGATCTGACAATAGCTCAAAACATCCTCAATTGTGAAACAATATAGTGTGTGGCATGTATAGTCTTATGCACCTTTAAAGGAGAAAATTGTATGCATAAGGATATGTTTACTAAGCAAGTTCTATGAAGATGGATAAGGGAATGATAGAAGACAGCACTGAGAGATGACAAACTACAAGAAAAACACCAAGGTGATCAATACTCTCAAATACATGAATCTTGTATATGAATACACATGAAATGCATGAAAGCCCATGACCAATTTCATTGCCTCTTGTAAATCATATCATCTATTTCACTGAGATCAAATATGATTATGCCACAACATGATGTCAATTGAACTCCATCACCTATATCAACAATACCACTGATAAACAACTCATCACATGAGAGATATACACTAAACAAGCCAACTCAACTGACAACACTTATTCTGTCCATATGATCAACTGACAATTCCTAATGTATGAAGGCACCAATTCAAACTCAAAACCATATTGATATCAAATATTCATCCTAAAGATATCCTGAAACAATCTGCATCCCTGAAACATTCTCAAAACTCTCTTGAGAACATATTATCAATATGAACACACTAAAGTAACTCCAAACCATCAATACCTTTTTGACATCAATGACAACCTGACTCCATCAGGTTTATGCATATTTATACATGATTTGAGGGAAACCAATAGTCTCCAACTAACTCTTGAGTACTTGACTATTCATCTTCCATACTTTTGCATTTTTTTTACATTTTTCATATGACAACTTTGACATATTTACAAAATTTGACAAGATGAAGACTAAATACATGATGAAATGGTTTATCATGACCTTATTTGATTAGGGCATATATAAGGAATTTTTTCATATTGATTCTATTGATCTAAAACCATTCTCTTGATCTAAAACCATTCTCAATGCTAAACATATCATCAATGGACTAAAGAACTATCATCATAATGTATGGCATCATGGGAAGTATCATGACTTGCACATAAGGAATTTAAATTATATTGTATATCAAGGTGTATATACATTAAAATCTAGTCCATAATGGTAGACATATACAAAAATTTGGCAAATATGCCAACTCAAAATATTTTTTACAAAATGTGGCATATGCCATGTCTCAAAATCTATATACAATCTACATGCCAAATAGCTACATCAAATACTACAAGTCCACTTGACCCTCAATCTATGATGGATCCACAATCTGTGATGGATCCACAATTTGTGATGTATCCACAATCTGTGATGGATCCTGAAAAAGTGTCCTCTTTGTACCAAAATGTCTAGTAATTGATGGAGGTGAAGTTTCCTGCATTAACAAGTCAAAACACAAGTTAAAGTTAGTAAATAGATTCTTATCTACTACAATTAAGAACTTTCATTTATTAACATATATCTAAATCACTACAATCAACTATAAGACCGCTAGATAAACTATCAATTATTTAGAAAAATTCAATTCAATTACCTCGACTCTATGTTGTTGTTCAAACAATCGCTCTGCAAATGATTTTCTCTTAAGACGATTAGGTGTCCTAGTGAAGCATGATGGCAAAGGTGGCACATCACTCACATTCTCAACAGACTACATAAAAGCAAAGTAACATTGAAATAAATTAATATATAATTATTAAACAAAATAGGAAATGCATACATTTAAAATAGGAAATGCACTACACAAAAACTTATCTACTAGAAAACAAGCACATACCACCATCGAGGCCTCCTGCATCAATTAAAAAGGACAAGAATGTAAGACTCTAAATAACTATAATCAAATATTTAAGTTTTCTAAATTATCAATTAAAGTACAATTCAATCAAATTACCTCCACCCTTTGTTGGCGTTGAGAAAGCCATTCTGCAAATGATAGTCCCTTGGGTCGATCAGGAGTTTGAGAAAAGACTATTGGCAAAGATGCCACATCATTCACATTTTTGATTGGCTATAAAATAAAATTAACATCAAGATATAAATTAATATATAATTACTCACAAAGAAATAAATGCATAAAAAAATGTTAATGTGTACAACAATTTATACCGGCAAGTCCAAGCCAAATTGGATGGCAGACAAAGTTGCATGATGAACTTCTGTCAACTCCTCCTCTGTCATCAACTATTATCCCACTTAGATACATTAGTACTAATAAATTTGTTTATATATTCAAATGGAATAGACCATAAAATTTAACTTTAAATTTTACCTGCACAAAAGATTGCTCATGCATTTCTCCTTCTCTAATGTTTACTGATCCGGTAGCTTCTACTCTTGTCCCTGACCCCTCAGCTTGAGTTCTGGACCCCATTGCCTCATCTTGTGAATGGAGATCATACTCTGATGTGTTCAACGGTGGCTCACTACTCTCCATAATAGGACCCAAGCATAAATGATTGCAAGAAATGCAATGATGGGGCACACATATATGTCTAGACGACGATGGTCTAGTGGTACTAGGTGATCCAATATCATCACCTTCATCATGTGCTTGTGCAAACTGAGATGTCTGTATGATCAAATGCTCGGTCAAAGAGTGTATGGCACTAAGGCCCTGTTATGTTGCACTTGTAACAACGTCTGGGTGCTGCATTGGGGGTGGAGAAGGGATAACAGGAGGGGGAATATAGGGACCTTGTACTTGTCTAATTGCCCCAAGTCTATCTTGAGGCATTCCTTTGCCCACTCCTTGAAACTCTCTAAAATCAAAATAATTAACATGTTGACCCATGACAAAATCTGCATAGAGTTTACAGAGGAAATACAAAGGCACATCTAAATTATTGTTGGGTGGTTTATCAAAAATCATCCACCAACGATCCCAAAAGTTTTGACTAATGCCCTCATAAATACACCATTTGATTGAAAATTTGGGCTTACGGACATCAACATGCAATCCAGTTTTAGGATTGACAAAGTGTTGGGCCAACATAGTTTTTGTAATCTCTAAATCTTTGACTTCCTCATATGACAAACCGTCAGCATATTCGGCCTTCTTGGCTTCTCGCCATTGCCAAAATGATTCGTGTTGGGTGGACAAGGTTTGAATATGATTAATGATTCCCTCTAAATTTGATGTCATTATAGACAATTGAGGGTGGCGGCGATACATTTCTATGATCCTACTTATATGATCAATATTTCTTTGAATATTCTCTTCTACTGTTGGAGGAGGAGGGTTTGGTGGTGGAGGGTTTGGATTTTCATTTTGTGCATCCATTTTACCTAATTAAATTATAAAACATACCCACTTAGCATAAAAACCAAAAAAATTGCTTGAAAATACAAAACAAACCAAAAAAATGCATGAAATCTTACCTCTTTGGATCGAATATCCATTCCTCAGCACTGATATCCATTTTTTTGAAGATGAGACTGCGTTTTTGCAAGCCACGGGTTTGTAAAAATGCAGTCTTTTTTGCTTTTTATGATCTCCAAAATGGATATCTATTTCTAAAATGGATATCCGTTTTCTTTTTCCTTATTATATTTCATCTTTTTTATTTTATTATTTTAGCATTGCTATAAAATAAAAGTATTTAGGCATTTTAGCTATAAAATACTATCAAAATTTATATAGGATTATGATGATATATATGTTTGATTTTTATTTGATTTACTTATACTAAGGTATCTCATAGTATTTTAAAGGCACTTTTGAATAGATACAGGAGAGAGGTAGATGCGGGTTAGGGGTTAGGGATTAGGGCCATTATTTAGGGTTTACAGATTTAGAGAGAGAGAGAGACTACTTTTGACATGCAACCGTAAACCCTAAATAATGCCCCTAAACCCTAAACCCAAGTAACCCTAAATAATTCTTCCAAATACTAAACCCTAACCCCTAAACCATAAACCCTAAATAATTACCCTAAGCCCTAAACCCTAAACCTGAGAAAGGGAGTCCTAGTTTTCTTGTTTCCATTTGCTTCATCGATAAGGGAGAGGGAAAGATAGAGGTGAGAGATAGGATATATAGGAATGATAGGGGAATGACTGGGATGCATGATTAAACCTAACCCCTAACCCCTAACCCCTATTTCTGAACTCCTAAACCCTAAACTTGAGAAACCATAAACCCCTAAATCCTAAACACTAAACCCAAGAAACCCTAAACCTCTATCGAGCTCTATCTCCCTATCTCACTATCTCCCCATCACTATCATTCCTCTACCTCTTAATCTCTCTCCCTATGCTTTAGCCATGTCCCTCACTCTATATCTCCCTATTGGTCCTCTCTCTCTAAACACTAAACCCTAAACCTCTAAACCTTAACCCCTAAACCCTAAACATGAGCAACCCTAAACTCTATCTCCTATCTCTCCCTTATCTCCCTATCTCTATCGTCCTTCTACCTCTCAATCCTTCTCCCTATTTCTCTAGACATATCGCTCACTCTCTATCTCCCTATCTCTCCCCTTCGTCACCTCTATCTCTCCCTATCTGTCTCCTCTCTCTTTCTATCTAAACCCTAAATCCAAAACCCTAAACCTCTAAACCTAACCCCTAACCCCTAAACAATAAATCCTAAACCCTAAATTATAATGCCCCTAAACCCTAACCCCTAACCCCTAAACCTGAGAAACCCTAAACCCCAAACTCCTAAACCCTAAACCCAAGTAACCATAAACCACTATCTCCCTATCTCTCCCCTATCTCCCTATCACCTTTGTCCCTCTACCTCTCAATCTCTCTTGCTCACTCTCTATCTCCTTATCTCTCCCCTTTGTCACCTCTATCTCTCCCTATCTGTCTCCTCTCTCTTTCTATCTAGCTATCTCTGAAACTGAGAAAACCTAAACCCAGGTACACCCTAAATCCAATCAACTCTAAACCTATATCTCCCTATCTCTCCCCTATCTCCTTATTTCTATCATCCCTCTACCTCTCTTGATCTCTCTCCCTATGTCCCTGGCCATGTGCCTCACTCTCTATCTCCTTATCTCTCTCCTCCATCTCCTCTCTCTATCTCCCTATAATTCCTCTCTCTATAAACCCTAAATCCAAAACCCTAAACCTCTAAACCTAACCCCTAACCCCTAAACAATTTAAATCCTAAACCCTAAATAATGCCCCTAAACCCTAACCCCTGACCCCTAAACCTGAGAAACCCTAAACCCTTAAACCATAAACCCCAAACCCCTAAACCCTAAACCCAAGTAACCCTAAACCACTATCTGCCTATCTCTCCCCTATCTCCCTACCACCTGTGCCCCTCTACCTCTCAATCTCTCTCCTTATGTCTCTAGCCATGTCCCTCACTCTCTATCTCCCTATTCCTCCCCTCAGACTCCTCTATATCTCCCTATCATTCCTCTCTCTCTATAAACCCTAAATCCAAAACCCTAAACCTCTAAACCTAACCCCTAACCCCTAAACAATAAATCCTAAACCCTAAATTATAATGCCCCTAAACCCTAACCCCTAACCCCTAAACCTAAGAAACCCTAAACCCTAAACCCAAGTAACCATAAACCACTATCTCCCTATCTCTCCCCTATCTCCCTATCACCTTTGTCCCTCTACCTCTCAATCTCTCTTGCTCACTCTCTATCTCCTTATCTCTCCCCTTTGTCACCTCTATCTCTCCCTATCTGTCTCCTCTCTTTCTATCTAGCTATCTCCAAAAATGAGAAACCCTAAACATAGGTACACCCTAAATCCAATCAACTCTAAACCTATATCTCCCTATCTCTCCCCTATCTCCCTATCTCTATCATCCCTCTACCTCTTTTGATCTCTCTCCCTATGTCCCTGGCCATGTGCCTCACTCTCTATCTCCTTATCTCTCTCCTCGGTCTCCTCTCTCTATCTCCCTATCATTCCTCTCACTCTATAAACCCTAAATCCAAAACACTAAACCTCTAAACCTAACCCCTAAACAATTTAAATCCTAAACCCTAAATAATGCCCCTAAACCCTAACCCCTAACCCCTAAACCTGAGAAACCCTAATCCCCTAAACCATAAACCCCAAACCCCTAAACCCTAAACCCAAGTAACCATAAACCACTATCTCCCTATCTCTCCCCTATCTCCCTATCACCTTTGTTCCTCTACCTCTCAATCTCTCTCTCTATGTCTCTTGCCATGTCCCTCACTCTTTATCTCCCTATCTCTCCCCTCGGACTCCTCTATATCTCCCTATTGGTCTGATGTAGAGCACACAGTGGAAGCTCTCAAAACACGGTGAAATACCCATCAAAACCCATAGTTCAAATAGATTAAAGCTTAATCAGCTTTAAGAAACCTTCTCAAAGTCCCAAATAACATCAAATCATATACATTCTTCCTATCGGTAAGATAAACACTATCGACCAACTCAAAAATTCTTATACTGATGCTCCGATCACTCCACTTTTGACGAGCCTTTGAACCTTTTGTTGTGACATATATCCATCAGCCCAACTTTAAACTAGTCTTCCGATCTCCCATACCACCCATTTCTCACTCCACAACCTGTATTAACACATGATTAAACCTAACCCCTAACCCCTAACCCTTATTTCCTAACCCCTAAACCCTAAACTTGAGAAACCATAAACCCCTAAATCCTAAACACTAAACCCAAGAAACCCTAAACCTCTATCTCTTTATCTTCCTATCTCACTATCTCCCCATCACTATCATTCCTCTACCTCTCAATCTCTCTCCCTATGCTTTGGCCATGTCCCTCACTCTATATCTCCCTAATTGTCTTCTCTCTCTAAACACTAAACCCTAAACCTCTAAACCTTAACCCCTAAAGCATAAACCCTAAACCCTAAATAATGCCCCTAAACCTTTACCCCAAACCCCCAAACCCTAAACCCTAAACGCGAGCAACCCTAAACCCTATCTCCTATCTCTCCCTTATCTCCCTATCTCTATCATCAAGCTCTACCTCTCAATCCTTCTCCCTATTTCTCTGGACATCTCGCTCACTCTCTATCTCCTTATCTCTCCCCTTTGTCACCTCCATCTCTCCCTATTTGTCTCCTCTCTCTTTCTATCTAGCTATCTACAAAACTAAGAAACCCTAAACCTAGGTACACCCTAAATCCAATCAACTCTAAACCTATATCTCCCTATCTCTCCCCTATCTCCCTATCTCTATCATCCCTCTACCTCTCTTGATCTCTCTCCCTATGTCTCCGGCCATGTGCCTCACTCTTTATCTCCTTATTTCTCTCCTCGATCTCCTCTCTCTATCTCCCTATCATTTCTCTCTCTCTCTCTCTATAAACCCTAAATCCAAAGCCCTAAACCTCTAAACGTAACCCCTAACCCCTAAACAATTTAAATCCTAAACCCTAAATAATGCCCCTAAACCCTAACCCCTAACCCCTAAACCTGAGAAACCCTAAACCCCTAAACCCTAAACCCAAGTAACCCTAAACTACTATCTCCCTATCTCTCCCCTATTTCCCTACCACCTTTGTCCCTCTACCTCTCAATCTCTCTCCCTATGTCTCTGGCCATGTCCCTCACTCTTTTTCTCCCTATCTCTCCCCTCAGTCTCCTCTATATCTCCCTATCATTCCTCTCTCTCTATAAACCCTAAATCCAAAACCCTAAACCTCTAGACCTATCCCCTAACCCCTAAACAATAAATCCTAAACCCTAAATTATAATGCCCCTAAACCCTAACTCCTAAACCTGAGAAACCCTAAACCCCAAACCCCTAAACCCTAAACCCAAGTAACCATAAACCACTATCTCCCTATCTCTCCCCTATCTCCCTATCACCTTTGTCCCTCTACCTCTCAATCTCTCTCGCTGTCTCTTGCCATGTCCCTCACTCTTTATCTCCCTATCTCTCCCCTCGGACTCCTCTATATCTCCCTATTGGTCCTTTATCTCTCTCTAAACCCCAAACCCTAGACCTCTAAACCTTAACCCCTAACCCCAAAACCCTAAACCCTAAACCCTAAATAATGCCCCTAAACCCAAGCAACCCTAAACCTCTATCTCCCTATCTATAACATCCCTCTACCTCTCAATCTCTCTCTCTCTATGTCTTTGGACATGCCTCTCACTCTCTATCTCCCTATCTCTCCCCTCTATCTCCTCTATCTCTCCCAAACTCTTTTAGTCCCCTCTCTCTATCTCTCTTTAAACTGTAAACCCTAAACCCCTAAACGCGAGCAACCCTAAACCTCTAAACCCTAAATAATTCCCCTAACCAACCTCTAAACCACTTCTCTATATAGGTGCAACTAATACCACTTTTTCATTGTTCAGCTTGATGTTCATGTTGTTGGTTCTATGTCATATAATGTTCCACATCGAGCTCTTTATCTCAGTCATCCAGTTGTTCTTTATCTTGCTCTTTATTCTCATCAACTAGATGTTCCTCTGTTTCCTGATCTTTTCCAAGATCCAAATACACTTCCTGTTGTTCTTCTTGATGCTGGTCATAAGGATGTGTCACTTCACCTTGTTGCTTTTTAAAATAACCAAGAAGAGGCAACAAGAGGCAACAAATTGTTACTTTTCTTAGGCAAATTTAAGTTTTCTAGTTACTACTGAAATCTTTTTAAAATAATGTAAAGAACATGCGAAGCTTCAAGGAATCTTTTTATGGCACCTGTGCCAGCTTTTGTCCTCAAGGATCTAACATTTTGGTATCCTCCTTTGTAGAAATTAGAACATCCTCTTGATGACAATGGGAAGAATAAGGATGCCTTGAGAACTTGGAGATTTTATGGAGAGTGTAAGAACCTTCAAATCCTTAAAATTGAAATGGAAAAGGCTCACAAAGTTAGGACTGTAAAAGTATAATAATTATTGTGGGGGTTGTAATGAAAATATGGCTTAACTCTTTTGAGGTGACTCACTATCCATGATGTGTTGGGATCAATGGAAAATGGAATAAGAGATATTAACAAGAATTTGACATAAATGGAAGAAATGGATAGTCTCCCCTAAAAATGATGGCGAGAGATGTATTAATAGTAGAAGAAGCAACATGAATGGTGGGGTTGGTTGGGAGTGGACTAAAGAATTGATTGAGAGATTATAGAAGACTAATTGGGAGTGGACTAAATAATTGATTGAGAGATTATAGAAGACTTATTAAGAGTGGACTAAAGAATTGATTGAGAGTCAAGAGGATAGGAGAATTAGTTAGGGGAAGTAATGGTTCAATCAGGGGTGGAGAGAACTCTCAATCACAAGAATAAATGATGCCAAAATGGATCGAACTAAAAGAAATCATGCATTCCAAAAGATGACAAGGTTGGCCCTTTCATATGATACAGTCTTTCTAAAATTTAGATTGTATTTTTTAGCTAAAATGCCTAAATAGTAAAATGCTAAAAATGCTAAAATAATAAAATAAAAAACAATGAAAATAATAGAGAAAAAGATAATGGATATCCATTTTCAAAAAGGATATCCATTCTCAGAATGGATATCCGTTCTCAGAACGGATATCTGTTCTCAGAATGGATATCTATTTTGAAAACAGATATCCATTCTCAAAATGGATATCCATTTTGGTTTGGTACCAAACCAAAAACAAACCAAAATAGATATCCATTTCAAAGTCAAACTTTGCCAAGTCGCGAATTTGGCTAAGTAAAAACGCAATTTTTTTCCTATTGCCACTGTTTGGCCTGCGATGATCTTGCACATACCCTTTACATATACTTTAGTATATCTACAAAAGTATTCTTCAATTGTAGAACTTCTATCACCCAACTTAGCTTCATCCTGTCCAAAATTGAGATGTGACCACTCAATAGGAATGCAAAAGCTTCTGCCCTCTTCAGATCTATCAGATCACTGGTTTGGGCTGTGGTTTGAGCATCATTTAGGGCCTCATGCATGGCCTCTAACTTAGGGATAATTATTCCTCTAAGTTCATTCAACCTACTTATTCTATTTTTCTTCTCCTTCTTAAACTTCTTAATTTCATTCAAGATTCTAATAGTCTAACATTCTTGATTTATTATGGACGTGGTAAGAGGATCAGAATTCTAAGATAGTTTTGTTAGTTTATCCTCATGTTCTTTCACTTTCTTCTCAATCTCCACTATTACTTTGGACCATGATAGACAAAATTTATACATTTCCCCGCCATATTTAAGAGCATTTTCTAGGCTCTTTATCCCTATATCCATATTTCTTCTATCATTGGATATTAGTCCTTGTACTTTAGAGAATCTCTTTTCTAAAAACTCCTTCCAGAATTTATCTTCTACTAACTTCTCTAGGGAACCAAAATGTGTGCTAACACTATTAACTAGAGATTTGAGATTACCAGATGAAGAGGTTGAAAGATCCTTTTGGAAGGATGGCATTATCTTTTCCAACACACCGGATGCAGCTTCTAGAATCTCACAGTCTTCCATGTGAGACTTCAAGAGTTTTTCTTTTGCCTTTGCTTGAGTGAAGGATGCTAGCTTCATGGTCTGAACCAGGGAGAGGGAATCAAAATTGAATGGACCTTGAAGTAGTTCTGGTTCATCAAATTCTATCATTTCTTTGGTTAAGAAATCTTTTACTACCTCTGCTATGTCTCTTGCCGAAGACAGAGTTCTCTCCCCTTCTATAACCTTGCCATTATCATCTGAGGCTTTCTTTGTTGGACCTTTCTCCTTTTCTTGTTCTTCTTTTCCTTGACTAGTTTTCTCCTTTATTTGTTCTTCTCCTTTAGATCCAGAGTTTGCAGGGGAAACAAGAGGAGTGATGTTTACTTGTTCATGGACCTCCTCTTCTGGAGCAGAGGATTCAAAGTCCTTATATTTCTCTTCCCTTGTCTCCTTAACCTCTTTTGCTACTGTCTTAGTAGATTCTTCTTCAACGTCTGTAGGTGAGGGATCATCACCTAAGTCCTCTATAATAGGAATGTTAAATCTTTTATATGCATTCTAGAAGATCTCTTCTGTCTCTTTTACTACTTTGTCTGTTTCTCCAAGCATAAGTTGGTTCATCCTAGCCTTGCTCTGGAACTCATCTTTGGATTCTTTGAAGATCATGCTCATTTGCTTTGGAGTGATGGAGGGATAAAGCTGAATAGCTATTTGTTCTCGAATCTCCAGATCCTTGGCCTTTGCATTTTCCTTTCTCATTTCTAGTTCCTTCTCTAAACTTTTAGGAATTAAAGAGATGATTTCAATAAATGCCTTATTGTATATATTCAAATATATGACTGTGGCTTCCTCCAGAATCTTCTTATCTGCATCATTATATGAGTCATAGAATTCTATTATTGGTTGCAAGTTCCCATCCACAGTAACTGCTTGAGCTTTTAGGAGCAAAGCTCTTAGAGGATCTGGTCTGGGAGGGGGCTTCCACTGGAGCACTTTCTTTTCCAGTTTCTTTCTTTTTTTTCTCCGCCCTTTCCACCTTTTCTCTATTGGCATCAAGTGCCTCTTTTGAGATGCCATAACTTTTGGCAATATTCTTAAATTCTTTTCTCACTTTTCTCTTCATTTCTGGTTGTCAAAGCTCCACATGAATTTTCACACTTAGCTCCTCAAAGGTTCCAAACCTTTCTGCCTTGGGATCCTTTGGCTGACTTAGCATGTGCTGAACATGCAGCTCTACAATTTTTTCATCCACTTCATAGCCCATAGGCATGATCCATACTATTCTTGGTTCTACTGCTTCCATCAGACATTGGTCAGTGTCTACCATAAAGCACACTGTATCTTTATACTTTTCAACTAAAGATTGGGAGATTCTCTCTTGCTTGCATCATGCTCTAAAAATTCTTGAAATAGCCCCAGAGTGCTATAGTCTGTTCCTTGGCATCACCAAGACGATGTATATAATCTCTTATTTGGATGGCTACTGGTCTATCATTCTGCCACACCCAACTACTGGATCTGGGAAGTTCATTCATGAAGAAGAACAAACATAGTATCAACCCACCATACTTGAAGGAGTTCTTCTTGTCCTTCTTGATCTTCTATAAGTTTTCCATTAGTTGGCTCAGAAGGAGTTCACAAAGATCATAATCTGCATTTTTCCTCAACATTTCATAGGCAGTATAGATTTTAGTTTCGGGTACTAAATTTTCCCTGCTAGAGTGATATATCTTATAATCAATGATCATGGAGGAAAACTTAACATCCAGATCAGTGATGTCATCTATTGTCATTGCTCTTTTGTCAAATTTTGATCCAGTAGCCTCACTCACAGTTTGATTCTTGACTAATTTGAGAACATGTAACCCTCTAGATGAGTGCAAACCGATCACATCTTTAATAGCATCTTTTGTGATCTTGAATGGTTTATTCAGCCACATGAAGTTATCATGTACTCTACTCAAAACATACCTGACCCACTCATCTTCATCAAAATAGGGGAAATGAATGCACTACCCAAAATGTTTTTCCCGGATGGCCTTATATTGGGGTTTAAGCTCAAATGATTCATTTATCAGTTCCTTGTGATATATATCCCTCAATTTAAATTCTCTGAATTCTTCAATATTTGCGTGAATGTAAACCCTAATATCTTTTATATGTAAAACTCCATGCAAAACACTAGAAAATGCCCCTAGGGGATCTACTTCCAGGGATTTGTAGGGATGTTTCCTAAATTTGGGGCGAGGCCTATCAGAGATCTTCACAATATTCAGAGTAGCCATCTTACAAATGATTTATGGAGAGATATTCAATAAAGGAAAATACATCTTGTGCTTCAAGGGTTCACAGAGTGAGCCAAATTGATTTGCTGAAAGAATTGACTTCGGTGGTTGATCTTTGAGAAATTTGAAACAATTTGTTGCAGAACTCCTTTTCTTTTCTTCTTGAATGCAAATGTGCAAATGACAAGTGAATGAACCCTTTTATTTCTGAGAAAACCTTAATTCAGCACTACAATAAATGTGCAACTTAAGTCATTCTGGTTGCCTTGTTTTTCTTATTCTGTGATAAATCATTTCTGGATTCCTGAGATACACTTAAAGTTATTCTTGGTGAATAGTGACAATCTATCTTCATTTCCCTAATCACTTGATCTATCTACAGATCAAGATTCCACAATTTTGAATCAAGCTGGACCTGACTGTGAGAATCTCGTTCTTACCGAATGACTATTAAATCAGATCAAACTTGGTAGATAGACTTTTTCAAATCTTCTTGTGGATCTTCCAAATATTAACCAAGCCTTCTCTTGATGTTTCTCTGAGAACCCTTTAATCCGCAACCTTTCAAGTGCCAAATTCAGGCACCAATTAATTGGCTGGGGGAAAATATTTTTCCTTGTGTCTCCCCCTGAGCTAGAGCTCACTTTTTAATTTTTGGAAGAAATATCAGCACTAGATTCTGGTGCAGATCCATCCCCTACATTCTTTGTACTTCTCTTCACCCAAATCTTGTTCATCTCACTTTTAAGTTCATCTGCATTCACTTTTCCTTTTCCTTTGTCTTGATTCTGATTATGATGCACCAGACCCCTTTTGTCCTAATTCTTGCTTCTACAGAATTTGGCAATATGATCAGATCTATTGCAATTGTAGCAAACAATATTTCTTTGCATATTTGACTGGTATCTTCTTGATCTACACTGATTAGAAATATGTCCAACTTTATTGCATGCAAAGCATCTACCATTGAATGAGTTGTTCATTTGCATATTTCTACACTCATGGGATTTGTGACCATACCTTTTGCAGTTGAAGCACTGTCTGGAGAAGGATGTATTAATCTGATTCATTCTTTTTCTACACTGATTTGCTTTATGACCAAAGTTGTTGTAGTTGTGGCAATATCCATTGAAGGATGGATATTTCTGAGCATTTGGTTGCCTTACCAGAGGTCTTCTAGGCCTATTTCTTGGGTTTTTTGATCTAGAGTTCTTTTGACTGGATCTGGAGCTTTCACCTTTTTCATACCCCAAGCCTTGCTTGTCATCTACCCTTTTTTGGCTTTGAAGAAGAACTTCAAGTTGAGCAGAACTTATCTTGAATTTCTCTTTGTATTCATTTACTGTTTGAAGATCCCTTTTAAGAGTGTCAATTTGATTCTCAAGTTGTTCTTCATTTTCTCTAGCTTCTTCAAGATCAGATTCTAGATGCCTAATTATTCTATCCATTTTGTGGCAGTCTTCTAACTTCTCCTTGAGAGATTGTCTTAGATTATCTTCAATTTTTCTTTTCTCTTCAATTTCTTGGGTGAAATTTATAACTCCTAATTCCATTTTATGTCTTACCATAATGACCTCTTTCGACAACTTTTCACATAGCTTGGTCTTCTCCTTCAAGTCTTCATTTATATCATTTGCTTCACCTTGACTTGCCAATTGCTGAAGTAGATCCTTTCTCTTTTTCATAGAGATATTCAGATTCCCTTTTAGTTCATTTATAAAGTCATCAGCCTGTTTAAGTCTTTCCTTCAATTCATTGACTTCAAAGTTAGATTGCTCAAAATCATCTAGGGTAGATTGAAGTTGTTCCTTCATACCATACACATCCATTTGAATTCCCATATCTTCCTCAAGTTGTTAGGCTCTATTTGGAGGAACTTGGCTCTGATACCAATTTTTGATAACTGAGAGGGGGGGTGAATTAGTTATCCTTATTATTTTAGTTTTTTGATCTTCCTTAACAATTAATGCAGCATCAAATCAAATAAGCAAACATAACCATGAAATGGAAATAACATCAATACACATGACACAATGATTTTAATGTGGAAAACCCTGTTAAGGGAAAAACCATAGGGTGACTAACCCAAGATTGTATTCTCTGTTAAAAGAATATGATGATACAAAATAGCACTTGCCAATTAGGGCTTATTGCCTGAGCACACTGCTCACAAGAGGCTCACTACCTACAAGAGACTCACTGTCTACAAGATACAAATGAGGTAACAAGATACTTGAACTGATGAAAAGCATCCACACATGCTGAGGTTTAGTTCCAGTTAGGCTCAATACATTGATCTGCTGCACTTCATTCTACCTCTTCTTTGGTGTTGATGTCCTATTACATTCCAGACCTATCTTATTGCCTTCACACTAATCTCCTACTTTTCTTCGCACTTCACAATTCACAACTACTACCTTCACATCCAAATCCATCTGGTATATATATCCACACAAGTGATTTCAACACCTTTCTAGTAAGCATCTGGAATAGTCAATATTTTCCCAAACTTTGATCTATCAGCTGAATCCTTGCATACCAAGTGATGTGGATCAAGGAGATGCTTATACAAGTCATCAATCATGTTAGCCAATCATGAATAATACCTCAAGAAACTTAATCATCATCAATATCTCATCTAGATTTAGGTCTGATGCTCTACCGGTCAGTTCTTCCTCTGTCTACTCTGTCAAATAGGAACCCAACACTCAGGTGCTCATATCTTTTCACTCTTCTATCACCAAAGGCTAAATCCTTGGAATCTATAAGTCAAGGTACTCCTCTTGACTTCCCCAAATCCACACTTTACTGAGATACCACTTCTGAGAGATCTGGATTTAACTGTCTGACCTTGCTACCTGCTCTATTCTTGCTTACCAGACCACAACACTTCTTCAATCTGACTTCTAGTAAAGGCACACCATGTCTTATGGATGGGTGGGATGAACTTTGTTGCCGTCAATGACAACAATCATGAAGCCACACAATGTCTCTTGCCAACATTTTCTTCATTATCTTCTCACTTCTATGTCAAAGCAGCTACAACAGAATGTGAAGATGCAAACGAATAAATGTAAAATGGCTTTGTATAATCTTGACTTGTCAACATGGGAGCATCATAAATAGCCTCCTTGATATCTTCAAATGCAGCTTTGGCTACTGGTGTCCTTTCTATCACTGCATCCTTCTTCAACATGGTGTTTAGTGGTTGTACAATCTCTACAAACCCTGTAATAAACTTCCTGACAAAGTTAATTTTACCAAAAAATGATTTTAATTCCTTCTTAGTGTTTGGTAATTGCAATTTCTTCATTCCTTCTATTCTATCAGGATCAATAGATATGCCATTCTTAGAAATGACATGTCCTAATAATTTTCCTTCAGTTAGCCTAAATGAACATTTCTTAGGGTTAAGAGAAATTTCATACCTTTCACATCTCTTGAGTACTCTTCTCAGATCCTCAGCATGAGTGGACGCATCTTTAGAATAAATAGTTAAATCATCCATATAAATTACAATGCATTTACCTGACAGTCCATGGAATACAATATCCATGGCTCACTGAAAAGTGGCACCTGCATTGATTAGACCAAACGACATTCTTTTGTATGCATAATTACCCCATTTACAAGTAAAAGTGGTTTTCAACCTGTCTTCTTTATCAACTAGGACCTGGTTATATCCTGAAAATCCATTTAGAAAAGACATCATCTTAGCTCCATTCACTGCTTGTAACACTTCATCTATTAGAGGCAGAGGATAATTATCTTTTTTAGATGCCTTGTTCAAATTCCTAAAATCTACACATAACCTGATGTCTCCACTTTTCTTTCTAACATGCAATAAGTTAGCTACCCAGGTTGAATGTCTGACTGGGAAAATTATTCTAGTAGACATCATTTTTTTCACTTCTTCAAATATCCAAGGTTCTAAAATGGCATACACAGGCCTTTATTTTTGCCTAAATGGTTTGACATCTAGTTTTAAAGGTATCACATGAGTTATGATGGACATATCATATGTCCACGCTATGATGTGTTTGTAATCTTTCAGAACATCTATAATTTCTTTTCTTAACCCTTTAGAACAAGCTTTTCCAATCTGTACATTTTGAGGATTTTGCTCTATTCCAAGGTTATACAGATCACACTTACCTCCCTTAGTTTTAGGCAAGTCTTTTTGTCTTACTACCCCATCAAAGTCAAAAATTTGTTCTAGCTCAATCACTCCTTTAGGCAAGAAATTACTTTTTAAGTTGATTATGTCTTCTTCATCCCAAGACACATCAAGCCTCTCTTGTTCAACAATAATTTGAGCCTCAAATACCTCATTACAAGTTAAAAAATCTACAATTTGTTGATTCCCTTCAAATACCTAAAAATGAGTTACATTGTCTGGTACACTGGGCACATTCACTAATTCTACATCAAATCTTTTTAACCCTGACAGTGTTAAAGGTTCTAAAGTGCTAGCAGCAACTGCTAGTGCATCTGGCCTATGGTTCAATTCTCTAGGGATATGCTCTATATTGAAAGCATCAAATGAATCTATCAAATCCCACACCCCATGTCTGTAGCAAACCATCTTTTTTGTAATTACAAGCATCCAATTTCCTTACTTGTTTGACTACTACCTCAGAGTCTAAAAAACACTTTGATCATTTTTAGTTTTTTCTTTATAGCCATGACTAGTCCATAGATTAAAGCTTCATACTCTACCACATTGTTAGTGCAAGCAAATTGTAACTTGTATGCTGCTAAATATGATTTACCATGAGGATCTATAAGCTCTACACCTGCACCTACACCTTGTTTAGACTTGGATCCATCACATTTTAGTGTCCACATACCATCCTTATTCTTTTGACCCTTTAATTTGGCATGTTTTTCTTTTTCTATCACATGTGAGGTGCTATCTTGTTTATTCATATGCAATTCATTTTGACTTACTTGTACATTCATCTTTTCAGTGTGTAAATCAGAATGACAGACGCTTTTGTCTTTTGTCTCTTTTTCTACATCTAGAGTTTCTACATTTATAGTGTTTTGAAAGTACTTCTCCGGTTGATTGGGATTAACCTTTCCTTCTCAAAGTTCCATCCCCTTTGTGCACTTTATATACTAATACTAAATAATATCCTGGCACATTCCACACTTCTCTTTAGAATGTGGCTTATCATGGACTCTACACATGCTTTTGTACAATTTGCATTGAACTAGAATATTTTGTTACATGCACCTTTCCATTTTCTATCTAATGATCTATCCAAAATTATTCATTGCATTGTTTTCTTCATTAGAAGAACTTCCATCAAACTCAACCAATAATACTGTCTCCTTATTGACCTGTTTTTCTCTAAAATTCAGCATTAAGATTTCTTCAATTTGCACCCCTTTGTTAGTGACCCTGTAAACACCAGGTTCAATAGAAGCATACAATATTTCATTAGTCCTATTATATTATGTGATCATATGTTTCATCCTGGGTTCAGCTTCTATTCTAATCTGATTTGGAACACCTCTCCAAGGTAACCACATATGTGAAAAATTAGTGGCCATATATCTGTTTAATGTTTTAGACCAGTCTCTACTCAACAACATTCCATAATTTATAGGTATATCTACTACTTGGATGTTAATAAATTGACTTACCCTAGGGTCTGAAGCTAACTGCATCTGAATATGCATTAGTTCTCCAATCACATTAACTTCAGTTTTATCCAACTGTGTAACAACCTTGGCAGATTTGGTAGGGGTCAACCCTAAAGTTTTGCATATCCCTAAAGGCATTACATTAGCTGAGGCACCTAAATCTACCATACAATTGTGTATGTTCTTTCCAAAAATTCTAATGGTTAACAAGAAAGGAGGAGCCTCCTTATTAGCATACATTACCACATTGGTGTTGGAAGGTTGTTCAGTTTTCTTACTTTTCTCTTTTGGCTATGCATCCCTACTAGGAACATTTACCTCAGCAGAAATCTCACCTATCATAGACGCATCCAAAGATTTTATGAAAGAATTTATAACCCCTGGACTTTTCAACAATTCACACAAAGGTATACTGAGCTTAATTTTCTTTATCTCCTCTAACAAATAACTCATCAATCTCATTATTTCAATTGTCTTTGTTTTACTTGTTTGGACCTTTTGTGCTATTGTTCCATTATTTGTATGGTGATTGGCTTTCAGTATAGCAAGATTATTTCTATCATTCTAGTCTGGGGGGTATTGAAATTGTTAGGAGGAGTGGAAGTGGTGAAAGGACCTCCTGGCTTGGTATTATTTCTCAGATTGTAGGTATGGTTCTTATTTGACTGTTGGAAGGCTTGTACCTCCTCTGTTTCATACAACACCTCATTTTTAGTTTCAAATGGAAACTAAAATGCATTTAGTACTAAGGTTGTTTTAGGATATAGGTTTTCACAAAAATAGGGCTCATCTTCTAACAATTGGTCTTCTTCCTCTTCTCTGGTTGCAAAGGTAAAAGTTTCTAATACTAAAGCAGCATCATATCTTGAGGGTACTAATTCATTACTTTTGGGAATTAAGAACTCAGAAGTAGGAGCCTGTACGTCTACGTTAAAAATACTTGTTGCCAGATGAAACTAAGGACAGTCTAATTCAGCATGGGCACTAGTATTATGAATTCTACACCAATTCTTTAATGCTACATTGGGCATTTGAATCCTAGTTGTTTTCTTTATATCCTGGTTATCCACATTCTCAAATGGAGAAGCTAGAGTGCCATTATTAGGCCCTATGTTCCATGTTTTTGGTGGCCTTGGCTGATTCTAATTTTTGTTATTGTTACCCCAGGCTCTGTTATCTATAACAGGTCCTCTATTTTGCATCTATTGTCCTTGATTATGATTCTGATTTTGACTATGATTTTGACCCTGATTAGACCCTTGACCTTGGTTATAATTTTGATTTTGATTTTGGTTGGGGCTTGGATTATAATTCTGGTTGTGGTTTTGATTGTGGTTCTGGTTTTGACTCTAATTTTGGCTCTGATTATATCCCTGGTTGTTTCTACTATAGAAATTCTCATTTCTTAATTGTTTCATCTCAGTGGTCAATCTTCTCAAATGTGCAGCAATCTCTTTGATTTCTTCTCTTTCCTCTTGTGCCTTTGCCACAAATGTATCCTGAGGAGGTTGGAAGAAAGAATGGCCATTATTCTAATTATTATTGGTAGTGTTACCAGTATAAGGGACTATGGCTTAGATTGGGGCAGGATTATACACAGGTGTGTATGTAGGAACAAGATTTAGCAATGGAGTGTTATGTGTAGGAAATCCATTCCAAGGTTCTGCTTGATTTTGTATCCCAGGATTTCCTCCATTGAGAAATGGATTATAAGTTGTCTACCTCACCTCCTGATTTACAGAAGCTGCCTCTTTATAGGCTTTAGATATTGTATCTATGTCAGGCTTTCTTTTGATAAACATGGCATTTAATGGATCTAAGGCAACATAATACATGGCTAACAATGTATCTGCATTTACTGTGTATGGAGCTATCAACCTAGAATAGGCCTTTTGAAACATGTCATTGAAATTATCAATCAATTCTCCCTCACTTCTCTTAATTGCAGCCAACCTATGATATAAAATGGAAGGATCTATTGGTCCCCTAAATCTAGATAAAAATGCTTCCTTCATAAGTGTCCAAGAAGAAACGTATCCATTAGGCAAATTCACATACCAGTTAGAGTCTTGTTCATTGAAAGTGTAAGGAAATAATCTACACACAACATCTTCATACTCTAACCTGGCCCTAAAGCATGCCTCCTTAAATATCCTAATATGATCTTCTAGATCTTGATGCAACTGGTATTTAGGACATATCTTTTCAGGATTCTTTGGCATCTCATGATAATCAGTGAATTGTATAGGTGAATTGACATTAAAATAAGCCATTATAGGTACTTGTGCTTGAATTGGACCTATAGGAATACCTGGATTTCTAGGAGGACTAGGACCTCTGGGAGGACTAGGACCTCTGGGAGGACTAGGACCTCTGGGAGGACTAGGACCTCTGGAAGGACTTGAAACAAGATTTAAGGATCTGAATGAAGAACTGTTAGGACTCACAATATTATGGATGTTAAAAGGCAATCCAGGAGGCATTCTAGATGAAATTCCTATATTTGATATTTTAGGATTCTAAATTAAAGGACCTTTACTCTGCCTCCTATCAGGTAATTGCACAAATATATCTTCATAATTGAATTTGGACCTAACCACTTTACCATTGTTATGAGCCAGCTTTACTTAAATTCAACCTTAACTCCAATCAGAACTCCTTCTAGTGCCAAAAATTGTTGATGATTGTTTTTACACATTCATAACAAAAGTTAAAATTCATAAAATGAACCTAACTGTCTTGAAAGATATGAACAAATCAATTAAGATTACTTAATCCCAAGTTTCCATATGGTTAGGTCTTGACCTTGTGAATAGTTCAATAGGTTAATATGAAGCTGTAATATGTAAGGTGCCTTACTTGATTTAAGGTGATTGATGAGTTACTGGACTCGAATTATGTAAACTATTGCAAATATCAACAAATTATCTATCTCCTTGCATAAATTTGTTACTGTGTCACAAAGCTTTGTATGATTTATATTAAAACATGCTTTTCCTTTCAAATATTTATAAAGATTGCCAAATATCAACTCAATTGTTCCTATTTCTTTCAAATGTCAGATAATCTCCTTTAGATTTATACGTTTAGGATAAGTATTCCAAAGTTTGGGAAAAGTTAAAGAAATTAAAATTCAACATCACTTGCTACAGGATCTAAATGCTATGTTGTGCACATGGTAAGAAATACAGTAAATTCAATTAAATTAGCAGACTAAATCATTAAATGCGAATATCTTGAGTATTTTCACAAATATACATTCAAGATCGCGAGCTTTAAGAGAAATTGTTTCCAATACAAAGAAGAGCCAGAAGACACTCTAAATATAGATGCAGAATTCTAGATTCATTTATATTGAAAACACACAGTCATATATGATTTACAATGTATGAATGACACTTAGCTTCATTAATCAAATTCACAAAAACTTACAATGCTTTACAGATACAACAAGAAAGCTAGACATTTCACGCGTTCCTTAGTGCAGACATAGGCGACTTCCTCTAAACTAAAATACTCCTACTCAAAATCTTAGAACAAATTGCAATTGCTAGCTAATTTCTAAAAATCCCTGTGTAAAAAATGTACAGGTAGCAAAGTTCCTTATATAGATTTTGAACTTCTCATTGCTACGGCTACAATTTCCATCTACGGTTGAGATCCCTCCATTATTGATCAATAGTGCATCTTTGCCTCTAACCCTCTGCCAAAATATCTAAATGGTATCTTTTTCTTTCCCTCAAAAGATGCCATTGGAATCTTCTCAAAAATAAGATTCCCCTTCTTTATTGACTTTCTCTCACTGATGCTCTTTATTTGACTTCTTCTCAAAAACCATTGCTCGTCTTTGTCTTCTTCTCATTCTTTCAAATATGTTATGAAATTGCTGATTACACCTTCTACAAAGGTGCGGACCCCTCCTGGACTCTTTGCCAATATGTATTCCTACATCACAACCCCTTCCTTCAACTTCTTTTCTCTATTCTCTGAGCCTTCTCTTCTCTTCTTATACTTCTTCATTTTAGCGCTTTCTTCCATCAATGTATCCATCATCTGTTTGCTAAGATTTGCATCAGAATTTTCTATGCATGGTATAAATATGGCATTGAACTCTGTTAATGCCCTTTCTAAATCATATGCTGGCATTTCCATACATTCATGCTATAGGAGTCTTTCTATTATCTTCTTATGCATCTTTATCATTTCGTCTGCTTTCTCTTGTAAATCCTGTATAACTGTTGTACATTTTCTGAGGTTATCTTCCTCAAATTTAAGTTCTAATCTTGTCTGTGGCACTTGATTTGCAAATGCAATTGTAATTGTTCCTTCATTGATCAATTCTTCTGCTCTTTCTTCAACTTCTGTCAACTATTCAAGTTCATACCTGCATTCTGCTTTTCTTGATTGGCAATTATGTACAAGTATCATGCATTTGCTCTTTTCTTTTGCAACTACCCTCCAACTTCCCACAGCCTACCCTATTATTTGCTCACCTTCTTGCATAAAATCTCTAAACCTTTCATCAAAAATGTTAGCCTTGAGCCTTTTATTTTCCATGTCCTTTATTTCTTACTTTGATACCACTGCTATGTTATTAGGCAATTCTTGGACTGTGGCACTAGGATCCAATATCCCTTTAATAAATTGTTGAAGCTAGAAAATGTGTCCTTTTAAGTATTCCTATTTATCCTTGTCCTTTCTTAGCATTTCTGTTGTCACTTGGTGCATATCCTCCCATTCATTAATGTGTTGCTCTCTTGTAGAATTCCCAAGGTCAAGATTCAATATCGTATACTCCTCCAAGGCCATTTCACCTTTTACCTTTTCCTTTTGTGGTATGGATAGGTTCAACATTCTAGATCCATCTGGACGTCTTTGTATAGTAGACATTATTCTAGCCTTTCTCTTTTCTTTTCTTGGAGTAGTCTTCTCACCTAACAAACTCTTGATATCAATTGGTACTAACTGTAACTCTTTTTTCTCCTTTCTTATTTCTCCTCCTAACCATGCAGGAATTTCTTTTATGCCTTCTGTAGCCTTAACTTCATCAATTACCTCTTCATGAGGTCTCTCTATTTTCACTTCTTCTTGTTGCTGTTGTTCATGTTGTTGCTGCTGCTGTTGTTGTTGTTCTAGAATTTGCTGCTATAGTGGGGGCTCCTGTCCCATGGGATCATTTCCCTATTCTTTTGATTCAACCTCATTTTCTTCCTCTTCTATTTCAATGTCTCCTCCATCTTTAGCCTCTTCTTCAGGACCTTCTTCTGATGGTTCTTTTTCCTGATTATCTTCTGCATGTATTTGTTCCACATCTGGTATGTTAATATCTTCTGTTTGTTCTTCAACTTTATTCTCATCAAACTTATATATTTCCTCTTTACCCTCATGTCTCTTAGTTTCATCTTTTGTTTTGTTTGTGTCCTCTGACTATATCTGCTCAGTATGTATAGGGGAATTTTCTTTTGCACTATCTTCTTTTACTTCCTTTCCTTGATCCTATACATTTTCTTGTATTTTTCTCTTCTTAGCTTGGCTCATCATACATATTGAGCATATTTAAGCCATCCACAATTGAGGTGTCATCTTTTGTTTCTTCTTTTACTGATGCATGCCTTTCTATGTTTATCTCTTCAGATGCAACTTCTCTTTCAGCTTCTTCAATCTTATGTGCCTCTTCTTGCACATCTTTAATGATTTCAGGAGGAACTAAAGTACCAAATGGATCCACTGATCTTGTTTCTTCCTGTACCTTTTCTTCTTCATGTTCTAGGCTATGCTCAATTTCCATTTTAGCTTGAATGCTTGGCTCCTCCTCTTCACTCAAGAAATCACTAAAATCTTCTTCTATTTCAATCTCTTTTCCCTTATACATTTCTCTTTCCTCACTATCACTACTCTCAATATGTACAGTCTCCATAGTTTGTTTGCCTTTGTGGGTTTCTGACTCTTGCTGCATTTCTCCAGCCAACTCTACTTTTACTTTGATATATGTTTGTCTTGGTTCTGATGAAGTGGAAGCACTAAGTATATTGCTCATCTTTTCACCTACTTCCTATATCTAATTATATCACCTGGTTTAGAAGTCTCAGCTTTTGACAAACTTATTGGGATTGCCCTTCTAATTTGTTGTCCTACTGTCTCCTTGGCAGTCTGTGCCTCTTCTGCACTAATTTCATGACTTATTGACCTTGCATCTACAAAAGTATCTAATGCCACTATTACTATTATCCCCAATGCATATGGATCCATTAAAGTAGCATTTTTAGCTTTGTCAACAATTTTGGCCTCTACAATCTTCCTTTTCTTCTCATAAAAGCATTGCAGATCTTCACTAGGCTCTGCTTTTCTTTTTCTTCCCTTCTTTGGATATGTGATTTCTTTTCCTTTAGCTTTAAGTTCCTCAATTCTATCTTTTAGCCATGTCTTTGAAAATAATATCACTAGCTCAGACAATACATCCAGAGATGTATTCTAGGGCTTTGACCAATCAAGCTCTATAATAGGAGCTAGCCTTGCTTCTGCATAACTATGATGTAACAATTTATCGTCTTCCTAAACCTCTGGAGAAACATATATGTTACCTATAGACTTCATTTTCTCAATGGTTAATCTTTTATGAGCTCTTTTCCTCACTTCTCTGTCATTCTTGCAATTAGCCCAAAAATCCTCAACATGTATCTGATGTTTATACTTTTTATCCACAAAGTTCTAGATCCTATGGAAAGGATCAAATCTCTTAACTAAATCAAACTCTTGAAAGCCATAATATCTCAATTCTTGTTCTGAATATCCTGTAACCTTTTCACTAAAACAAAAGTTTCTACTAATAGCCCAAGGCAACTTCAGATTCCCTCTACTGAACTTCCTTTTATACATCCTAAAAACATTCAAATTTTGCCTTCAGAACTCCAACACAATCACCTTATCAGAAGGATATCGAGGCAACATAAATGGTTTTCCTTCAAATCCTTCAGTCTTTATATAAGTAAAATGCTCAAACTGCATGAACCAAGAACTATGCAATCCAATTGCATCTTCTGCACTTTTAGATAATCTTTTGTCAGGTTCCTGTCTCAACACCCTTACCATGTAAGTATAAAAGACATAATTAACCAAAGCAAACTTTTTCAATGCATTCTCTTCTTGTAATTTAGGATAGTGATCATACACTAATTTCTTATCATGACCATTCCCTAGGGTACCCGCCCTTTCTATTCCATGTATATAGGGTTTAATTTCTGCAGCACATGAATATAACACATATGAAGACAAATAAAAGGGCAACATTTTCTGTTTTCTCAGCATGGCCTGCTTCCAAATAGCTGTGCTTATTGCCTTGGCCCAGTGGATTTGCCCTTGTTCTTTTTCTCTTGCTCTTATGAACTCAATAATAGTGAACATCCATGGTTCACATTTGGTGCCATCTCTCAATCCAACTAACCTACTCAGCATAGTGATCATCAAATGAATTTCTTCTTTGAAGTATATCCTCATCAAATTCTTATGTACCCTGGCTATAGCCTTGGGTTTGGTTTCTGGGTTATACCAACAGCAAAATATTTTACCTTTACAGTCTCCTTCATTTGTGTGAAAATCTTCATTATATTGATCAATATCAATATCTTTCATTTTCTCATTAATTTCCAATCCAAATGTTTTAGCAATCACCTCTGTGGTTAAATCAGCAATTAGTCTTTCATTTAACATGATCTTCCTTATAGCCGGATCATATAAAGTCACACAGTCCAAATACAAATCCCTAGCCTACATATCTAGTGGGAAACCTGCAGCTCTGTATAGTCCACTCTCCTAGATATGTTTCATATCTTGTGAAGCATCTACAGTAGTAATTTTCTTCAACACATCCTCTGCATCATAATTTCCTATGTTTGTATCTGTATCTACTCCACTCGTACTAATCAGGGATGGACAACCTCTATGCAAGGGCAATTCTTCTTTCTCTACCTCTTTTCGTGGCTTGCTTTCTTTTTTTACCTCACCCCCTGTATCTTTCTTCTGTTTCGGGGCCATCCTATAGAAACATGCATCTTTTAACTTTTGTTTTACTTTCATGCCTAGAGTTTTTACTGTGAATTTCTGCTTTTACCATTTTACCCTAACTCATTTGTCCTTTCTATCTTTTACCTTTTAAATTTGTTAAGCTCTACTCAGCTAATTAACAGTTGAAATAGTAATTTGACAAATGCATACGTTTTAAACTGAAATTATTGAAATCAACATCGCATTTTACCATTTGAAATTAAACAGTGTTTTGAGATAAATACCTATTTTTTGTGACCGTTTAACCATTTTTGTTGACTTACTTTTACCTTTTTTTCTTTCGTCCAACTACTATAACTCTATCTCCTTAATGAGTTCTGCTCAATTTACTGTAGTAGTTCTCCTTTTCTGCAAGTTTTACTCTTAGCAGTATATTTGAAACCGAAATAACCTTAATTTTACCCTAACCCTCATTAAATTTTACTTTTCTTGAGTATTAGACTTGCATTAATTACAACAAGTAATGTGCTACAACTTCAGCCTTCTATTACAGTGTTTACATTTTTTTTAAAACTTTCTTACCATTAGCTCATCTATGCATACATACCTTTTCTTTGTATTTTCCTTTGTGTGTTTTCCTTTTGTATGTTTCATTGTATCTTTAAACATACAAGCACTTTATGCAAACAATCAAACTAAAGTTCTTTTCTATTTTTTTCTTTTTCTGTACTTATTTGTATATCGCTGCTTGTATATTGCATTTGTGTATTCCTTTGTATAATCGCATATACAACAACCTTATACAAACTTTCTCTTTCCTTTTATTTTTCACGATGCCTTTATTTCTTTGTATATTGGCATTGTATATCATAAACATACAAACATCCAAACATACAAAGACTTTTCTTTTTTTTAAATTTCTTTGACATCCGGCTTGTATCTTTTCTTTGTATCTTTCGCTTTGCATATCGGCTAGTATCTTGAATGCATACATTGTAATTATACAAGCAAAATGTACAAATAGTGGGGTCCACCTTACTTATTCACTTGTATCTTCGTGATGCATATGACACTTGTATCAAACCATCAGATACAAGCCAAAATGCATACAACCTCTTTCGTATCACCTTTCAGACTTGTCCTTTTATAAACCACATTTTACTTACTTTTGGTTCTGTGATGTATATAAATTGTAATGCATCCTCAGATATACTTTGAGTCCCGATGCATCATTTATATCATATTTTAATTTTCTTTGAATTCCATGTTGTATATATCACAATGCATGTCTCCCGATACATACAAAGCACGAAATATACAACCATTATATCCTATTTCATAAAATTTCAGCTCCGTGACTTGTATAACCTGTTGTATATCCTGCTTGTATATTTTTCTTTTGCCAAACATACAAGCTTAACATACATTCACCGAACTCGACCGACTATTCATTTCAACTTTAACTCTTTTCAGATCTGACTTGTATGTGAAGATAAAGCGTTAATAAAATGCATACAAGTATAACCACATATAAAAACTTGACGACTTCCTTTTTGTGACCAACACAAAAACTCGACATACCAACGACCTTGTATATGAGTGGTCCTGTATACAAACAACTTTGTATATAAAAACAACTTTGTATATGCAACATACAAACCCTCTGATTGTACATTTACTAAAAACACTTATAACTTGCAAAATACTGTTAATTTTAAAATGGTTCAAAAAGCAACCCTTACTCATTTTTGACAAGGAATTCACCCATACTTTGCCCTGGTACTTAATGTTGTTTTTTCTTTATTTTTATCAAGGTTTGTAACTTTCACTTCCTTTTCTCTTTTACCACCAACAAGACCCACACACAAAACTGAAGAATCCAGCCACAACAGGGGTCCTCATTTTGCTAAGAAGTAAAATGGGGCGTGTTGTGAACATCACAACAAGCCCAAGCCATGAAGTACGAGTTCAAGGGAATTCCTCTGGAAACCAAGATTACCTTAGGCTAGAATAATATAGGAGACACTGATCTAGGTCACATTGACTTAGATGACTTTAGACTTTGAAAATTTAAACCTAATCCAACCCCAAGGGCCAAGAAAGTAAAAGACTATGGGATTGTAGAGGCTACTACCTTTCTTACTTCAACCCAATGTGTAGACTTAATAGTTTCCTATGCTGACTTATATGACGTAATGATTAGGACTATACAAACTCCCAATGGTGATGTCCTAGTAGATCTAAGTCCACCATCCTTAGCAGAGACCTTTGGGATCCCATGGTACCTAGTGATGACTATGCAAGACAAAGCAGATGTAGAGGACACATATAAGAAGAGTATGGATACATGCAAGAAGCATATCAATGAATGGTGGATGAAAAGCAAAAGATCTACTATTATCAAACTTCCTTAAGTCTTATACAAAAGTGATTTCCATGATGAAATAAGGGATTTGGTAACCCTACTTAGTAGAATATATGGATTGTCCACTGCATCAACATTTGAAGCATGGATGTTCTTTATGATTGAGGAAATAATCACTAAAGATACCAAATTCCACTGGGCTCAAATATTAAGTGATAACATGCATGAGGCTTTTAGTAATTTCAGGGATAAACATATATTCTAATAGATTTCTTATGTTGCGTACTCATTAGCAAGGAGAAATGAATATGTTGGATTGTCGAAGGTAGGAGAGGTTGGAAATGATGGGCAATATCAAGTCAAAGTTTATGAATGTTATACCGAATTGGCATTATCCCAATCTCCCATCCATTTCAAAAGGGTAAATGATGCCTTTACCATGTACATAACTAGACTATTACAAGGGAACATAGCCCTTAGAATATCCACTGAGGCCATGAATGAAGTCATGAAATATGGAAGGTGGAATATACAATTCTAGAAATTTACTTATCTAAGGATCCAAGGCTTCATTGGAATGGCCTACAGACTACCTCGTTATCCTACAGATAAAGTAGTCCTCTTGGAGCTATCAAGGCAGTTAATAACTTGTGTAGAAAAATTGAAACATCTACATAGAACAAATGTCCAATTTCCTATCCTATTAGGTAAAGGTAACTATGCATGTGTTTCCCTAGGGGCAGCTAAACACTCAGATATAAAGCTCCAACTGCTTAGTCTCCACCTACATACAAAGAGAAATCATTTTCACCCAAATAGAGTAATGGAGAGATTTGTGAGCAAGAAGTTATTTCACAAGATGCACTTAGAAGATTTTTGGGCCAATTCCGTAGATGACTATGAAGTGATGAAGAGGGCCCATTCAAGATTATCCTTGGGATTTATAAGGACATTCCACATCATAGCAGTCCCAAATCAACTTGAAGATGATGAGAATGTAATGCACATAGGACCTTGGGAGGTGCAATATCATCAACCAATTTCTTTGCCAAAATTGGGCTAATGCTGAAGAAAGCTCCTTGGATGAAGCGATGAAAGAACCAATAAGATTAAGTAAGGCATGGTTTAGAAGCTAAGTTGCTATATTGGAAAGACAAGGAGTACAACTCACATATATAGACCTTGAATTTGAGGAGTCTAGAGGTAAAGAGGATATACCTATAGAGATAACAGATGAAGCAAAACTAACTCAAGAGCCTCCCATGAAATTAGACAGTGAGGAACATGTACCCTTGGCAGAGAAAGGAAAAGGGAAAAAGGTAAAGAAAACTGCCCCAAAGGCATAGAAGAAAGATATGCCTCCTGCAACGAGAACAAGGGCATCTAAAAAGAGGGACATGCCTAGTGGTCAAGGAGAGGGTTCAAAAACAAAGAAAACTAAAGTAAAAACTACTGGCATAACTAAAGAAGCATCTACTGCTACAACACCTGATAACACAAACTTGCCAGTAGCTTCTCCACCCCCTGCTGCCCCAACTCTAAATACTACTACACTTTCTTCTAATGATTCAACTATTGCCCCTTCTCTTGTTGTTTTGACTACTACTCTTACTGCGCCTATACCAATCATCAAGGAAGATACCTCTGCTACTTCCTCACCAGTTGTTACTATCTCAACTGTCTCTTGTCTATTAACTATAGATTCAAACACCTAAAGTAGTACCCTTTCTTCCATTGCTACCTCTTCACTCTCTTCTATTTCCACCACACTTATGCCTTCCATATCCTCTATCTCGCTCTCCACTTCCTTTTCCTTGCCACCTATTTCTTCCATTCTTTCACCTTCTTCCCCCATGCCTTCCTTTTCCATTACCTCACCTATTGTCATTTCCTCTATCTTGCTGACTTCTCCCATTCCACCTACCTTGGGGTTTACCTCTTTTACAAACTTGACATAAGTTAGCCTATCTTCATTTGCAATAGTCCCATTTGTTGAAATTAAGGAACACTAAGAGGGGGGTGAATCATTGTTCTACAATACTTATTAATTTGTTCCTTTATTAATTTACCACATACATCCAAAAGAAAGAGGCATGAACACAAGAATAGAAACAACAAGATCACAACACATGAACACCAGGATTTTTACATGGAAACCTGGTTAAGGGAAAAACCATGGTGGGGGTTAACCCACAAGAATTTATACTTTATTAAAAGTATTACAAATGGGGAAGGCACATGCCTTTGGGCACACTGCTTAGAGCTCATTGTTCAAAGAGGCTCACCACCTATAGATCAATTACAAAAGTTCATTGGAATGTTTGAATTAAGGAATAACATCTAACAATTAAAGATTATAGTTCTAGTTGAGCTTAGTATAATGACTTTACACACTTCATCTTTCTCTTTCCCTGCTTCACTACTCTGCCATGATCCAAAGCTTAGATCTCTTCACTTTGCACTTGATTCTTCTCTCCTTCACATCTATCCATTCATATTAGCAACTACATACATGGAAATACTTGAACTCATCGATTATATATATCCACTACAAGAAATTGTATCAACTACAGTCAGCCTTAAGAAAACTTGGAAACTATTTCAAGAACACTGTTCTATCAGATGAATCCATGCACAAATATTAATGTGGACCAAAACTTATGTGTTCAAGTTACCTCACCTATTAGAAAACATGACTAGATCTCATAGATTGCTCAACCAACCAGTTCTCTTCATCCGGACAATGATGAAACACCTAGTCTGCTTGTTTCTCACCGGACTGAACTATCAAACCAAAACATGATACTCAGATGCTTGTAACTTACAATCCCTTTATTACTGGAGGCTAAAATCTTGGATTTAGGTATCCCTAAGATCCCTTAACATTCCCTCGGATCCATAGCACAATGTGATTACCTATGGAGAAATTTGGACTAATATGCTAAACCCTGTTAAATGCTTTGTTCCTGTCTATCAATAATTAGATAAATCTGCACTTTGACTTCCTTTATGATCAAATGATGTAATGTGGATGTGTAAGATAGATTCAATTACCATCAATGACAATACCTGACATGCCTAGCAGTGTCTTTTGCCAACAATCTTCCCCTCTGGCCTTGGTGACAACACTTAGTGAAAAATGACTAAGTGTTAGAACAACTTCCCCTTACTATTTACACTTATGATTTCCAATGCTCCCCCTTAGATGGATTCCTCATTTTTCATTTTTTTTCCTCTCCCCCTTTGACATCAATGGAAAAGGTTGGGATATGCAATACCAAATTCATGCAAAAATTTTATGTACATGAGTCAAAACTCTAAGTAGATACTTTCGCATATGAACACATAGTCCTTAAGCCTTGTTTATCAGAAAAAATATATCAACAAAAATGTTTTTCAATTATGACATTTCACTATCCCAGTTCTTATTTAAGCTTCCCAAAATGAATATATGCCCACTAAACAAAAATGCCTATGATCCTGCCTTTTGAAGATCAGTAGGATCACTAGTAACTGCAGCAACTTGGGATTCTGCCAAAATATCATACATAGTCTCCAACTTAGGAGAAATTAGTCCCCGGAGCTCATCCAATCTATCCAAAACTTTAGCCTTTTCTTTCTCCAAATTGGTCATTTCATCAATTAAACTAACTACTTGACATTCTTTGGTTATTATAAACTCAGTTAGAGGACTATAGGACCGAGAAATGTTAGACAGTTTGAGCTCTAAGTCCTTAATCTTCTTCTCAATATCTTCAACAACTTTAGACTGATTTAGACAAAACTTATAGATCTCTACACCTTTAGAGAGAGCATTTTGAATACTCTTTACACTAGTATCAAGCACTGATCTATCATAGCTAATTATTTTCCTTATTTCAGCAAATCTCTTCTCATTATATTCATTTTTGAATTTAACTTCTGCTAACTTCTCAAAAGTTTCAAAATTGGTACTTACAGAGTGTATCAAACTCTTCAACTAACTGGAGGGAGAGTCAGATGAGTCTTTTTGAAAGGTTGGCATAATCATTTCCAGAATTCTAGAGGCAAGACCAAGCAACTCACTATCCTCAATGTGAGTTTTCAGAATCTCCTTTCTTACTTTTGCTTGTGCCACAGATGCTAACTTCATCTTTTGTCGGGGGAAAGAGTGTCAAAATTGATAGGTCCTTGAATCAGCTCTAGTTCATCAAACTCAAGCTTGTCTTTCTCAAGTAATTTCTTCACTGCATCTGTAGTGTTTCTTGCCAAAAATGCAGCTCCATCTTTCAGATCCTTGCTGGTACTGTCATCTTTATTTTGCTCTTCAATATTCTCTGCTATTTCTCTTTCTTGTTCATCCTTATCCTTAACCTCTTTTGCTTCTTATTTTTTATTCTTCATAGAGTCATCTTCACCAAGAGTATCTACTTCTGTATTTATCTCTAATTGGTCCAAAGGAATTTGAGTGTCCTCTGCACCATCAAAATTAACTTCCTCCCCCATCTCTTCATCTCCTTTATTTAGCATTTCATCTTTCGAAGTAGAGATGTCAACATGTTGTTCACTTTCTTTTAACTCCTCAACATTTGGAATGGAGGAATCAATTACATTATCAATTTCTTCTTCAACAATGGGAAGATTATGTCTTTTTAATGCCTTCAGAAGAATCTCTTGTGTATCTTCAACTACCTTATCAATTTCACTCAGCATAAGATTATTCATTCTGAACTTACTCCTGAAGTCATGTTTCACTTCTTTGAATATCAGGGTCATTTGTTTTGGAGTAATTTGGGGACGTAATTTTATTAGCACATGCTCCCAAAGATCAACATCTTTAACTTTTGCATTTTCTTTTCTTATTTCTAGAACTTTTGCAAGACTTTCCATAATTTCAGAAGTTATTTCAAATAAAGTCTTATTATAGATATTCAAGTATTTGACCGTTGCTTCCTCCAAAGCTCTCTTATTAGCATCACTATAATGATAATAAAATTCAGTCATTAGATTCAAGTTTCCATCTATAGTAACTGACTTAATGATGCCATCCAAAGAAAGAGTAGGCTTCTCAACATAAGCCTCTATCTTATGCCTCTTACTTGACTTTATGCTTCTGGAGGGCTTCTCCTTAGACACTTTAGCAGATTTGGTGCCTGAGGCCTTCAACTCCTTAATCTCATCATCTGAGTCAGTTTCTTCTTTATCCACTTTCTCCACACTGACATATGTTCTTTTTCTCTTTACCTTTGTCCTTTTTCCTTCCTTACCGATAGGTTTTTCTATAGCAGGAGAAGGTGACACACCAGAAGTTGAACTAGAATTCCTAGTACACCTTGCTTTAGAAGTGGCTTCCACTGAAACACTTTTATGTTTTCTGTCCTACTTCTCCTTCTCAATTTTCTCTATCCTTTCTCTATTTTGTCTCACAGCTTCTCTTGTTATGCCAATGCTTTCTGCACACATCTCAACTTGCCTTTGAATCTTTCTCTTAGATTCAGGTTTCTGGAGCTCAACATGTAGTTTCACACTGATTTCACCATATGTCCCAAATCTTTCAACTGTGGTGTCCTTTGGTTTACTTAGAATGTGTTGAGCATACATATCGACTACTTTCTCATCAACTTCATACCCCATGGGCATGATCCACACAGTTCTTGGTTCAACTGCATCCATTAAACATTGATCTGTATCCACCATAAAATAGACTGTATCCTTGTATTTCTCAACCATAGATGTAGGGATTCTTTCCCTTGATTGCATCATGTTCTAAAAATTCTTGAAGTATCCCCAAAGAGTAGTCCTTTGGGTATTGGAGTCACTGATCTTATTCAATTGCTCTCTTATTTGTATGGCAACAATCTTATCACTGGTCCAATACATGCTTTTCTTGTTGGGTAACTCATTCATGAAATAGAAGAACAAACATAATGCCAATGTCCCATACTATAATGTATTCTTCTTGTCCTTTTTGATCTTGTTCAGGTTTTCCATCAGCTAGTTTTGCAGCAACTCACACAAGTCATAGTCAACATTCTCTCTCAATATCTGATAAGCTGCATAGATAGGTATACCAGATACATAATTCTCCCTATTGGAATGATATATCTTGTATCCAATCACCATTGATGCAAATTTGACATTCAGATCAGTGATGTCATTTATTATCATTTCTCTTTTATCAAACCTTGAACCGGTAGCATCAGTTATAGTTTTATTCTTTACCGACTTCAACATTGGCAGTCCACTAGATGAATTCAACCCTATCATGGCCTTGATGGCATCCTTAGTGATTTTGAAGGGTTTCATTAACCACATAAACTCATCATGCATCTGACTTAGCACACACTAGACCCACTCATCTTCATTGAAGGATGGAAACCCTATAATCTGAATGAAATGTTTATCTTGCAGTGCCTTATACTTAGGTTTAAGGCCATGAATTTCATCCCTCAAATGATTCTTGAACAAATCTACTAACTTTGAGTCCCTAAACTCATCTATGCTAGCATGAATATAAGACCTAATATTTTCAATGTGCAACACACCATACAGAACACTTGAAAAGGAACCTAATGGATCAACCTCTACAGATTTGTGTGGATGCTTTTTAAATTTAGGATGGGGCCTTTCAGTGATATCAACAACCAATGGAGTAGCCATTTCCAAAGATAGTAAATTCAAAAAGCGTTACAAAGAATACCTTTCACTGGTTAGGGTTTTCATTTAGAAATCTTCTTCACACTTCGATCTCTTAGAAATCTTCACACAGAGCTCGCCTTTCTTCTTTCTCTTTGAATGCAAAGTGATTTTGAAACCACTTGAGCTTCTTTTTATCCTCCACACACTTACTTTTTGGTGTAATAAATGTTGTTTTTCCTAATTTATCTGGTTACTCTATTTTTTATTACAGTCAATTTTTAATTGCTCTGCAATCAATCATATTATCTTCTTTTCTTTTGGAATTTTCTTTAACAAATCTAAAATAGGCTTCTTTATCTTCATTTATCATGCTAGATTCAAGCACCCACTTACTGGTAGGGAGAATTAGATTTTCAGTACAGCTCCCCCTGAGCCAGAGCTCCTGATTTAATTTCTGGAGGAATTATCAGCACCAGATTCCAGTGTGGACCCATCACCATTATTCATATAACCTTTCTTCACCTAAATTTTGTTCATTTCATTCTAAATCTCATGCACATTCACTTTGCCCTTGCCTTTGTCCATCTTCTACTCTGCTCTTCCTTTACCTGCCTATGAATTCTCCTTTTTATTTCTACAAAATTTGGCAATGTGTCTGGATTTATTACAATTGAAGCACACAATCTTATTCCTCTGGCAATTACATGTTGGAATAGGTTTAGATCTGCATTATATTACAATATGGCCAAACTTGTTGCAAGTAAAACATCTTCCTTTAAAAACTTTGAAAGGAAGTTAGGTGTGCAGAAATCACTTCCTACACTAATCTATTGAGGAGAGGGCTATGCAAATCCAAATTTATCCTAACTATTACAACAATGTTAAACCATTAACATGAGATATTGCAGAAAAACACAAGAACCATAAAGAAGACAAAAGAAGAGAGACAAAGATTTACGGTGGGGAAAACCCTTATCACGTGAAAAACCCCACTTAGAAACCTGCACAATGTATTAACAAATCTGAAAGAATGTTTACAATACACTTGCAATGCAAGCTTCAATGGTCTTCGACACTCATATCTGGAGTCAATCTGGTAGCATAATAGTACCTGTAAACCTATGATACAACTCCATCTCCAAGCACCTGTACATAAAGAGAAGTAGTACGAATGGAGGTAGCTTCTAGAGCAAGTCACACAAGGAACTCGTCCAAATCCATGTGACCCAATTTTCAAGGCCATAAAACATGTGTATGACACTTGTAATTGATTCTCTTTCATCCCTTACAATGCCCCAAATTGGCCACCCCAAATTTACCCAATTAAGGTATGACAGATGCTCTTACAATGTCATAAAATCCATCATATATGACAACTCTTACAGTTGTAAGAGAATCTGTCATAACTATCTATTAATAGCATATTCTCTTACAACCTTGTCATAGTCAAACTTGGGTGCCTACTTCCCCATGCAAGATGCTTTCGGACACTTGTCTTCACCTATCATATAATCTTCCATTTCTAGCCCTTACATGTCATAGATTTTGTCATAGGAATCTGTCATAACTCTTACGCATCATAAACCTCTTACAACTCCTGAAAGATGCCGACACATGGTAAAACTCTTCTACCACAAGGTGGAACGCCTATCTCCTCATATGAGGACAAAAATAGATGTGGTCACCTTCTATGTAGGATGACACATCACCGTGCCAACTCCCACAAAGTGACAAAATAGGATTTGCATCCAAATTACAATAATAGGCAAAAAAAAAATACAATTAAATAATAAATGCTAGAAACTTGCAAGGGTTGAGACACCTTAATTCTGAACAAACTTGTTTGATCTTAGAAGGATTCCTTGATCCATTTTTGCAATCTTTAGCCTTATGACCTATCTTTTTGAAATTAAAGCATTGACTAGAGAAAGATGATGCATTTTGGTTCTCTTTACTTCTGCATTGATTAGCTCTATGACCATACTTAGTGCATTTGAAACAATTGCTATTGAAAGATGGATACCTTTGAGCCTTAGGTTTTCTTACTAGAGACCTTCTAAGTTTCCTTGATTTATTTCTTTAGGATTTTTTTGACTGGATCTAGAGCTTTCACCTTTCTCAAATCCTAGACCATGCTTATCATCTGTCATCTTTTGACTATCAAGCAACAGCTCAAGTTTAGTTGAGCTTATTTTGAATTTCTCTTTATATTCATTTCCAACTTCTAGGTCATGTTTGAGAATGGCAATGTGTCTTTCAAGTTCTTCCTCATTGTCCCTGGTTACTTGTAGATCAAACTCTAGATGGCCAATTATCTTATCCATTCTACAACATTCTTCTATTCTTTCTTTCAGAGATTGGTTTAGTTTTTCTTCAGTCTTCTTCCTTTCCTCAATTTCCTTGGTTAGTCTCATTACCCTGGATTCCATTTGATGTTTTAGGACAACAACTTCTTTTGCTAGCTTCTCACATTCTTTTGTCTTCTCCTTCAGGGCCTCATCCATGTCATTGTCTTCATTCTGATTTGCTAGCTGATGAAGTAGCTCCCTTGTCTTTTCATTGGATTTGCCCAGTTGATTTTTTAAAGTCTAAATGAAATCCTTAGCATCTTTAATGTTCTCTTGTAGTTCTTTGACATCTTCTCTAGACTGATCAAGATCTTCTAAAGCAAGTTGAAGTTGTTCACTGATGCCATAAGAATACCTAGATGAACCCATTGAACCACCTTCCTAGATCTTCCTAAAGTTGTTAAACTTCTTCCAAGGAACCTCGCTCTGACACCAATTGTTGAAATTAAGGAACACTAAGAGGGGGGGACGTGAATCAGTGTTCTACAATACTTATTAATTTACCACATACATCCAAAAGAAAGAGGCATGAACACAAGAATAGAAACAGTAAAATCACAACACATGAAGACTAGGATTTTTGTGGAAACTCGGTTAAGGGAAAAACCATGGTGGGGGTTAACCCACAAGAATTTATACTCTATTAAAAGTATTACAAATGGAGAAGGTACATGCCTTCGGGCACACTACCCAGAGCTCACCGCTCAAAGAGGCTCACTTCCTATAGATCAATTACAAAAGTTCATTGGAATGTTTGAACTAAGGAATAGCATCTAACAATGCAAGATTATAGTTCTGGTTGAGCTCAGTATACTGACTTTACACACTTCATCTTTCTCTTGCCCTGATTCATTGCTCTGCCATGATCTGGAGCTTTGATCTCTTCACTTCGCACTTGATTCTTCTCTCCTTCACACCTATCCATTCACATTCATATCAAAATGCTTGAACTCATTGATTATATATATCTGCTACATGAAATTGCATCAACTACAGTCGGCCTTAAGAAAACTTGGATTCTATTTCAAGAACACTATTCTGTCAACTAAATCCATGCAAAAATATTAATGTGTACCAAAACTTATGTGTTCAAGTCACTTCACCTGTCAGCCAACACTACTGGATCTCATAGATTGCTCCACCAACCACTTCTCTTCATCCGCATAATGATCAAACACCTAGTCTACCTATTCTTCATCAGACTGAATTTTCAAACCAAAACCTGATACTCAGCTGCTTGTAACTTACAATCCCTTCATCATCAGAGGATAAAATATTTGATTTAGGTATCCCTGACATCCCTTACCATTCCCTCAGATTTGTAGTACAATGTGATTACCTATGGAGAAATGTGGACTAATATGTTGAACCCTGTCAAATGCTTTGTTCCTATCTATCCAGACTTAGATAAATCTGCACTCTGACTTCTGGTATGATCAAATGATGTAATACGAATGTGTAAGATAGATTCAGTTTCCATCAATGACAACACCTAACATTGCTATCAATGTCTCTTGCCAACACCATCATCTTCTACCCTTGATTCCCAAGCTGCAATAACACAAGATTTAACTCCCTTGGGTATACCGCTGCTGCCATGAATAGATAAGGTATGTGTAGAGTTAGGCCTTCAGGAACAAGAACATGAGAAGGATGCATTTGAAGAGTCTCTTGATGAAGCAGTGAATATTGAAGTGAGAAGTTTATGACAGTCCCATGGAAAAGAACACAATAGAAACAACCTTGGAAGTTGCTCGGGAAAAAATGTTAGAAATTTTACAAAATGTTGAAGTTGAAGAAGAGAATATAGATAAGGAATTTGAGCAAGAGTAGAAGCTACTTGAGGGGCCACCAAGCACAAATGATGAGAATCTAGATGTTCCTTGAGATTCTACCTCCACAACACCTAATTGGCTGCAAAATAGGTTGACTTATCAAGAGCCTTAGGTTGAAATTATGAAGTTGGATCTTGATGCTATTCGAGCTCAAGTAGAAAAGCCAAAGAAACAAAAAAAGGCTAAGGTACAATGAAGAATCTATAAAGATTCTATAAGATCCCACATAGCTGAAGTAGTAGTCCCACTAATTGATGTAGATAAAAGACAGGTCAGAGCTAAAGATTACACTATAACTACTATTGATCTAGGACCTGCTACAAGGAGTCAAAAGGTTGATGAATTCAAAGGCTTTGTTTCTTCCATCCTAGAGCAATTGGACAAAGATGAACTCGCCAAGAAAGAGCCAAAGCAACAGAATGAGGAACTCAGGGCATGTCTGTAGTTTCTAGTGAAACCTCTAGATTCTAAGAGTGAGCTAGGATTAGTCCCGAATTTGATATCAAAGGATGAATTGATAAAATTTGATGATATCAAGATAGTGGCTACTGGAAGGCAAAAATGGTTTGACAAGATATACCTAGAAGGATGTGATGAAATCACCTTTGCGACAAAGCTTTACAAAAACTTTTGTAAGTTACAAAATTTGTGGGAAGAATTACATGAAGAATGTGACACTTATGATGAATATTACTCTCACATATTTCCATGGGTACATGCAATAAGGGATCTTCTTGCTAAAATATTGTTATTTGAAAACATCTTGATAGCTGATAGAATGCATAAAAAGGTGAAATGGTACCAACAGTTGAAGTTGAGGAGAGAACTCTGCGATAATGTCAGAGAGGCTTACAAAGTGGCTGATGAAAATATATTATCTTTCATTTATTGATTGCCTAGTGATAAAATTTGATGATTTATGATGTGCAAGGTTGCCAAGATAAACTGCATCAAATAATTTGTGGGGAAACTACATCAGATGTTATGAGCAAAATGGATAAGGTTAGTGATCTTTGGACTACCTTCATCTCATTCCAGAAGAGTAGAAGAGTGCCAAAGAAAATGTATATTCAATATAGTGAAGAATTGGAAATGTTCAAATACAAAGCAGATCACATCGAGAACTTGTGCCCCGCCAACATCAATCTAGCATTATCGGCTTGGGTCAACTATAGCAATAAAAAGGATGAAGAAGACAAAATAGATTTAGAGGAAGAACAATAGTATATTTTTGAATATTTTTAAATGTAATCCCATCACAAAAATGTATTGCTATATTTGGAAGGTCATGTGATGCTATTTTGTCCTTATTATGTCTTGAAAATTATCTTTTCAATATATATATTCAAATGGGTAGTCGATTTGTCCAGGTTCAATGTATTTGAAGGTCATTTTTTGTCCTTTTCCTAAGAGACAAATTGTAATCTGGGAATGCAAAGTGCTATTCTAAATGCATTTAATGTTGATAAATCTGTGCCATTGGTGTTGAGTTAATCTCCACCATTCGTTTAAAAACTTAGTAAGGCACCTCTCCTATATAAAGGGCTACTATTTCCCTCATTTGTAAGACTCTTGATGCTGAATTGTTGATGCTCTTCCATTTGAGATTAATACAAAGCAAAATTTTGCAGTGTTTCTAAGAATTTGTCTACTTGTGTTATCTATTTGGTTTCATGGTTCGCTTCATGATCTTCATTAATTATATTGTACTTTTGCAATGTTAATGGTTTGTTGAAAGGTATTTGATGAATGTTTTTAGTCCATACTTTTAGTTGCTTGCTGACTGTAAGTGGCTATTAGCCTGGACTAGTTATTTCATACTAAGTTCAATTGCAATTCATGAGTTAAATCATGCCATTACTTGGGTATTTGATAAATGAATGTGATCTAAAAATCTTAAGGATCCATAGAAGATAGCATCATTTTTTGTAGTGCTATAGCAACTAGTTAGCCTGTTACTTAGGAAATTGGTTAAATTTTAGAACATTTGTCTACCTACAATAGTCTCCACATTGTGAATGTCACTTAGGATTTCTCTAAACCCTATCTCATTTTGTATTTTCTTTCAAAATGAATTGTTAGTTTAGGTTTTTCAGCAGCATTTTACAATGTCATATCAATTGAAATTATAAAGGGTTTGCATGAATTGCTGTCCAAACAGTCCAAATCTATCCAATTACATGTAAGATGCCTTGTAGGAATAGCTAGTACATCTCAATTGAGAGATTCCAAGCACGTTAAGACCTAGCTATATTATCCTTGGAGTAGTCTTACCTAGGGTAGGATACTTTTCAAGAGAGGTGAAATCCTCATTGTTTCACCTACATTGCTATGTACTAAAAACACCATCAATAATATAGAAGTATTTAGAAATTAATAATCATGCATCAAATTCAAATAGGCTTCCTTACAATACAAAAAGGGAAAAGGTATTTACCAAAGAAGAAGATGATATTGAAGAGAAGAAAATGAAGAAAGATCTCTAGTATGAAGTAAAAGGACAAATGAATTGGTGTTTGATTACCATTGCTGAATCTAAATCAATGTCTAAAGCTTGCAACAATATAAATTCCTCTAAAGATGAATATTTGTCCACTGACAATGAAGAATCCAAAATTGCTCTTGAAAATCTTGCGAAATCTAAAGAAGAAAACATGGACTTAAAAGTAAATATAATAGAAGCAAATGAATACATTAAAGAGTTAAAAAGGCAAATCAAGGAGATTAAGTAAAGACTTGAAGAAAATAGTGAAGATTTGAAGTTAGCAAATGAAGAAAAAGCAAAAATTGTAGAATTCTTGAAAAATAAAACAAATGATTGTATAAAGCTTGAAGAAGAAGTTGTGGATCTAAAAGTTGATCTGAAACATGCATGGGTTGAACAATAAAAATTAAATGTAAGTACAGATGGATTTGATAGACTAATGGCTGAAGCAAGTCAGAAAAATCCTGATGACTTAAACCTGGTATAAGACCTGAGAAAGATGAAAGTTCTAGAACAGATCAAGAAAATAATTTTGAGGTCAAGGAGGACAAAGGCAAACAAACTCACAATCAAAGGAACAAATCAAGAAGACCTCTAGTCAGGAAACCAAATGCACAAAGGTATCCATCTTTCAATGGTTATTGTCATTCATGTAGTAAATTTGGCCATAGGACTACTCAATGTAGAAGTAGAATGAATCAAGATGTTCCATCTTTCTCTGGTCAATGTTTTAACTACAAAAGAATTGGTCAGATAGAAAGTGAATGTACAAGTATGACAAGGAATGGCTTCAACAATATAAGGAAAACTCAATCTCTCAATGAAAAGTACTTTGCATGCAAAAGGTTTGGTCATAGAACAAATGAGTGCAAGAACAAAATGGTAAACTCCTTCAATGGGTACTGTCATACATGTAATGCATTTGGCTATAGAGCCAACCAATGTGGATCTAGAATGAATGAAAGGAACAATGGATAGAGGAATATTGTGTGCTTCAATTGCAATAGACCTGGACATGTTGCTAAATATTGCAGAAGCAATCTTGAACATGAAGAAGGAGAATCAAGCAGAGTTAAAGAAGCTAGTGGAAAAGATTGATCTAGCAGACATCACAAAGGAGATGGATAAGATTTGGGTAAAGAAGGATGTGTTAGAGATTAAGGATGTATCTGCATAGGTATTTGGTGTAGATGTTCACTTTGGAAACTGAGACTAAAGCTTTGTCTTAGGGGGAGTATTATTGAAAATCTTTTTCCCCTGCTAAAGGATTGATGATGATACCTCAACACGAAAGGACAAGATCAAGGATTTGCAACAAAGGACTAAGTCAAGGATAAAGGAAAGATCTTGTACAAAAGTAAGAAGCCTTCTGTGTAGAAAGAACTAAAAATCAAATCACTGGTGATTGGAAAGAAGAAAAGTTATAGAAGAACAGAAAACTAGACTTGGGAATATGTCCCTATATCTGTAGAAAAAAAATGTATTGTTTCACCCAGAACAATAATAGATATCTCTCAAAAGCTAGTAATAGTAACTATTGATAGGAAAAGCTACAAATGAATATTGATCCAAGGAAAATTTTCTCTATATGTTGTCATTGATATATTGTCAAAATATGCATTGCTTTTATAAGCTGACATGAGGGTTGATAAAAGATGTGATTGGATGGCATACCTTGATTTGTGCCAAATCCAATCTAAAGCTTTGAGAAGACAAGATATGTTACTTCAGAAGTATTAGTGTAAATCCTAAGGTTCTCTAAAATAAGAGTTGATACAACTTGAAGTACACTCCTAAGAGCGATTATTCAAAATAATTAAGAATAGTGCAAGTATGTTCCATTTGCCACCGATGTCAAAGGGGAAGAGAAATCATGTGAAAAACTTAGGGGGAGAAAGTGTGTAGATGTGTAAAGAGAAAGGGAGAGAATCTTGTCTTGAAGGTCTTTTCAGTTTTTCACATCATATGTTGCCATTAATGACAAAGGAGGAGATTGTTGCAAGTATGTGCCTAACCGGTGTTGTCATTGATGTCAATTGTGCTCCTAATCTGATAAGTTAGACACTTTGTATTGGCTCATGGAAGTGTTGGAGAAAATGAGTAAATGATCCAAATATTGAGTTTCCAAGTGCTTTTGAAACAGTGTGTGGAAGAGTATCTTTGTTTACTGAAGAACACTCTAGTAGATTGCTCCACATTTCCAGTAGAATGAATCTTTGTTTGCAGATTGGAAGTTATTTAGAGGCATGTCTGAAGATGCTATATCTTAAGTTTTAGCCTCTGGTATGAAGATTTGAGTGAGTTATGTTCACCAAAGTAAAAGTTTCTTTTTCTAAGTATTCACTGGTGACAGGTAGAAGGTATTTTGCTCTGCATTCCTTCACATTGAAGTATTATGATCTATAGTTCTATAGTTAAGTTTCAAATAATGATAAGTGCTTTCAAATCCAATGGTTCATGATTTGGTGATTTGCAAGCTATCCTTTCTTTATGACAGTGGTTGACAGTGTTGTTCTTGTGCTCTAGTTTGAATAATATTCTTAACAGAGTGGTTAGAGATCATACATTTCATCCTGGTGATAAAAATATGCTTGTGGATGTCTCCTAATTATGTTCCTACCTTTGGATTGGTCCCCAAAGAGAAATTTTGATCGTGAATAAATTTTGTTCTTTGAAGACCTAGTGTTAACACTAGTCTTGGCTGACTTGGTTGTCTTCACTTCTTGTAAAGATGCTTTGAAGATTATGGAAGCCTATCGTGGCATGGAATATTGCATTTGAGTCCTAGCTAAGGCATAATGTGATTTGCATATATCTTTACTTTAGCCAATCTTGTTTAGGTCCAGACCTATTTCTTTGTATTATAGTAATGCCGACCTTAGAGAATGTTCCAATGGTTGATGAATATAATGCTGACCTTGATGTACATTCCAATGTTGATGAATTTTATAAAAGCATGTAATGTAGTTGCGAAAAAAATTTCCTTGAGCAGAAATGAAGAGATAAGTGTGAAGGTGTAAAAGAGCAGAGCAGAGGAGATATATTGTGCTTCAATGGAACTAAACCCAGGCATGGAGTAGATGCTACCAAATTAGTTCACCATCCTCTTAGCAGTGAGCCACCTCTTGGTAGTGAGCCATCCTTGGCAGTGAGTCATTCTTGGTAGTGAGCCTCTATTTTTTTGGTATTACTATAACTTGTATATCTTCTGGGCTAACACCCATAGTGGTTTTTCCCTTATAGGGGTTTCTACATAAAAATTCAGCGTCTCATGTGTTGATTGTGTTAATGTGTTGAGCTTCTTGTTTCATGCTTTCATTGTTAAATCTAAACAACATTAAATAAGTGTTTAAAGAGTTGATGTTTATAATTCTTTAAAGTTTTAGGGATAATTGATTCAACCCCCCCCCCACAGTTGTCCAGTGCATTTCAACAAAAAAGTCACAGTAAAAAAATTATAACGAATTATTTTCTTAGAAAAAAATTTCAAAACAATATTTATCACATCCGAGCATGAGTCCTTTACTTATTTTGAAAGATTCAAAAAAACATACTTTTTGTTTGGTTACGTCAGAAAATGTCCCATTGGGGGCTTTTCTCTCTTAAGGTTTAGCTCCCAGGTCCTTTAGAATGCATTTAGTTCATCTTGCATGTTAATGGCTACTCACGATGAGAAAAATCTAAAGTTTCATGGTGAATGGGACCTAGGGGGTGTTCTTAGCATAAATCCTACCTAAAATAGGGGGGAGGACTTGGGCACCCACGGCCTAGTCTTGCCCTATTTTAGGTCAGGACCTATTTTTGGGTGTTGATTTTGTGAACGGTATTAGGTCCTATGTCGACATCTCAAGTTTGAATTATGAAATTATTAGTGGGAATGTTTGTAGTTGGATATATAAGCATGTTTAGGCATTCATTTGTAAACTAGAAGATAATTGTGAACTTTTGGTATATTGGTGATTTCAAGATATTCATTGTTGCAATAGCATAGCATTGTTATTGTGTTTGTGATTGTAGATTTGGCTTCATCTTCTCATGTGATTGAAGAGCCTTCATTTATGTGAGATCTACACTATAAGGTGATATCAATTGTGTTTTTTATTATTTATCAATTGGATTTTCCTTGTATCCCGTAGGGATATGCACTCTTTATCTGATAATGATGTTTGGAAGACTTGAATGTCTCTCCGAGGCTTGACTAAGGCAAGCCTCTAAACACCACAACCCCCAACCCACTTTTTTGTGATTGCAGGTTACAGGTTGTGGAAGTGAAAGAATTAGAGTTGTAGGAGAGTAGTGCAGACTATAAGAATTGCAAATCTAAGAAGAAAACTAGGGCTTGAACTTGGGCACCTACTCATTAGTCCTTCAGATTCTGAGGCGGTGAAATCTTAGTGATAGTAGGATCAGGTTGCAGACATTATTCATAGATCCTGACAAAAGTATATACACTAGACTAGGGCATTTGCTCATTAGTTCCTAACTTTTTTGTACACCAAAGTTCAAAATTTGGTATGTATTTGGTTGTCATTTGATATCTCTATGTGTAATCATTTTTCATGATTTGTCTCTTTGTTTACGATTTCATGAAATTAGGGTTTTGAGCATAATTGGAATTATTGAACAACAAAATCACACAATTCCAATCTTCCCCTATGTTCCAAGTGATAGGAGATCTATAGTAGAGTTCTCTACTCAATTGAATGTCTTTGAATGTTTAGTGGTGAAAGAAGGATCAACACAAACACCATTTGGCCATCATTTCTTTCCCCCCTTTTTCTATTAAACATTTTGGTGAACCCATGTTTTTAATAAATTTTTCACCTTTCTAATTGTTTTACTTTAGATTTAAATTCATTCCATTCATTCATTTCATTGTTCATCTTATTGCATTTGATAAATTACAAAAAAATTGAAAAATGTGAAAAAATTAGCATTTTTAGCTTGCATTTTCAAATAATTTGAATTAGTTGGAATTTAATTTCAATAAATTTATGTCATTATAATAATATCTAATTTAAAATACAGAAAATTTTCATTCATCATTCATTTACATTGCATTTTCATGCCTAAATTGATAAAAATTGCTTGAAATTATGCATTTTTTCATATAACTAGTTTTGCATTAGCTAGGGTTTTTAGTCAAAATCTTGTTTTAGATTTTAATACCCTTTTCAAACACTCATTAGGACTTATTTCTAATTGTAGTGTTTCATCAGAGTGGCTTTCTTGCAAAATTTCATGTCTAGGGTTTGAAAACCTTGCATTTTCACTAGATTTGGCCTTATCATCTCTCTAGAATTTCACCATAGGTGTGTTGTGAAGGATTTTTATGCATTACTTGGTTTTTATTAGGGTTATAATCTGATTCCCCTCCTCAAATTATTTACAACACCCCTTTTATTGGGCCTTTGCATTGAAAATTTGTGAAAAATCACATGTTTTAGTGTATTTTCACTAGGTTTTGACTTGTCATCATTAGAGGATTGTATCATAGGCATGTTGTGAAGGAATTTTCTGTATTGATTGGATTCAATCAGGGTTATAATCTTCTTCCTCTCCTCAATTTCTTTACAACACCCCTTTTATTGGGCCTTTGCGTTGGAAATTTGTGAAAAATTGCATGTTTTAGTGTATTTTCATTAGGTTTTGACTTGTCATCATTATAGGATTGCACTAAAGATGCGTTGTGAAGGATATTATTGATTTATTGGACTGATATTAGACATATTATTTTGCACCCCTGATCAATTTCCTTACAACACCTCTTCTTTCACTTATTTGCATTGGAAAAAGTTGAAAAAAAAAGCATTTTTGGTCATTCTCACACATAGTTTTGCATTCATGGATTCTCCTCATCATTCATATTTGGAAGATTTATTTGAGTACATTATGAATTATGACAAATTTTGCAAATTCACTGATAAACATCCTCAATTCTTGCATCAAATAGCATACATCTATGGTATTGACTTGTCCATAAGCACTACCTGTGATATCCTTCGAACAATAGCTTATTTTGAAAGCTTTCTCACTATCGTGGGTGTTTTCCCTTCAATCTTGGAAAATCTCACTAACTTCATTTCTGAAAACAACCATGGGGAAATTAGTAGTGAAAACATTATTCCCTCTCTCCCTTTTTTGCATGATGAGATAAAGGACATTCTTTCTGAAACCTATGAGAACAATATAGCAATAGGTGATTCATCGAACAAAGAAACTCATCCCAACATAACTGCACTTAGTGAGGATATTTTGGCATAAGAAGAGGACATCATGGACACATTTATTCACACTAATCTACCATCCCTTCCTATTCCCCCTAGCCAAGATGAAGCACTAGATGATGTAGATTCCCTTTGATTACATTTGCTTCAACCTGCTAAAATTGTAAACTTGCCAACTGATGTTTAAGAACCTCTCAATTACATCTTATGAAAAGAAACATATCATGAATCTTTACCTAAACCTTCACATACCTTGGAAAATAATGAAATTCACATGATATTGAAGAACAAACTATCCCTCAAACCCAAGCTATTCCAATACCCTATATATGGACTGAAATGGGCACTTTGTGGGTTCCACAACAACCTAAATCAACTAGAAAGGGAATTATAAAATCTCCTACATCACTCCATTTAAATAACATAGAAAAGTGAAATATCCCCTCTGTACCACCATCAATAGACAACCTTCTTACAAGGATACCCTTACAAACTCATGAAAATGTGGAAGAGAGGAGATAAAGCCTTAACCATTAAGGTAAAGATCAAGATCCAAGGCAACTGCTCGTTTGGTTGTCCCTATAGGTAAGTATTTCTAACCCTTTACCTCCATGTTGTGTTTCCCCTGTGATGTGTTATGTGTTGTTTAGGCCTCCTAGGATGACCCTTGATTCTCCTATAAGGTCAAGGATACTGGGAGACCACCTTTGTTGTGAACCTTCTTCTATTTATACAATTATTCTTCTATATCGCTTCTCTATTTTCATTGTTGTGTGTTGTGTCTTGCAGACATAGTGTTAGAGTTGGTGACTTAGGGGCACCCTCCTACATGACAATCCCTAAGACACTTGTTTCTCCTCTCTTGATTTATTGTTTACCTTTTTCTAGTGCTTCTACCTAGCTGGCGGATGATGAAAAACAAATAATAATTGATATGGACCAAGTGTCCCTTCAGTGAGAAATCAAAAAATTGACCTAGTCCATCATGATGATAGGGTTGGTGTATATATTATCTGACACTTGGCTAGTAGACTCACTCTGTGTGATCCTGATGTTATCTTATCACACTAACAAACCATAACAATATAGCTACTTTGTGCACTTTGTTTATCTTTGAATCTCGCCTTGTTTACATTTGATTTTGAGATCTTGCAGTATAGCCCCATAGTTATACTTAGTTTTCAAATCCATAGTGTAACCTTGGATTCTTGATGTGATAATTTTTCATGCATTTATTTTATCATGCGATGTGGGTGTTGTCTTATGAAAAGATTTCTAACCTCTTTCTTATAGGAATGTGTTTGTGGGAACATTTGGCGATCGTAAAATACATGTCACCTCGGGGGCATGGGCTTTGCAAGAGCTTGTGTTCCCTTGTGTGTTTTCTTCCTACCTTAACGTGCTTGATATTTGCACATGACATCAACCACCTTAAGGTTGGGGCATATATAAGGTAAGCTGTCTAATTTAGATGCTAGCAAAGTGTGTTTGTAAAGTTGAATCTACTACAATCACTTAATCTCTTTGTGAAGGTGAGATATTGTGCATATCCTTTTTATTTTAAGCCCTCCATGCAAGATGGGGATGGTGTATTTCTCAATGAGATTATACAATCCTATCATTTTCAAAAAGTCCTCTGAGCAGGTGGGAAGTAGATCTAAGACTATCATAACCCTTAAATGTGTCTTTGGAAATTCTTGTGGTGAAGCACAATCATTGGTGTGTGCTTGTAATGTGCCTAAGATGGCTGTAAACCTAGGAATAGGTTTCTTCCATCGATTGTCTATCGTATTTTCTTTGTATCTTCCATTTGTGTGTGTATGTCATGTTTGTTCCCAAGCATAGTTTAAAGACTGATGGTGATGATTCCCTCCTATGCTTTGGGATTTGTATGGCATGTTTGTTCTCAAGTGCAGTCTTAAAGATTGTGGTGATGAGTCCCTCCTACACTCTGAGATTTGTTTTGCATGCTTATTGCTCCATATGTAGTTCAAAGAGCAGTGGGGATGAGTCCCTCCTACATTATGGGTGGTGTGTTTACTTTCCTTGTAGTTGCATTTGCATTTTATATGTGAGAAAAAGAAAAAGAAAATGATCACTATATTCACTACATTCATTGTATTCACTGTGTTTTATGTGTCTCCAATGGTTGTATTCTCCATGTTTTACATACTTGTTACTATCTTCATTGTGATTGGCGTGTCTTCTCCATGCTTGGCATGTTTGTTGTGCTTGTTAACCATACTTTAATGCATGTATTGGCCTTGCATTTATACATACATTAAAGTAGGGGCTAAATGTTATGTTGGAAAATGTCCCCTTGGGGGTTTTTCACTCTTAAGATTTAGCTCTCGGGTCCTTTATAATGTATTTAGGTCATCTTGCATATTAATGGTGACTCCTGATGAGAAAACCCTAAAGTTTCATGGAAAATGAGACCTAGGGGGTGTGCTTAACATAAATCTTTCCTGAAATAGGGGAGGAAGACTTAGGCGTCCACACCCTAGTCCTACCCTATTTTAGGTTAGGACTTATTTTTGGGTGTTGGTTTTGTGATTATTATTAGGTCCTATGCTGACATCTCAAGTTTAAATTACGAAATTCTTAGTGCAAATGTTTGTAGTTACATATATAAGCATGTTTAGGCATTCATTTGTAAACTCAAAGATGATTGTGAACTTTTGGCATGCTGGCAATTTTAAGATATTCATTATTGCAAAAGCATAGCATTGTTATTGTGTTTGTGATTGTAGATTTGGCTTCATCTTCTCATGTGATTGAAGAGCCTCCATTTATGTGAGATCTACACTACAAGATGATATCAATTGTTTTTTCTATCATTTATCATTTGGATTTTTCCTCTATCCCGTAGGGATACACACTCTTTATCTGACAATGGTGTGTTGAAGACTTGAATGTCTCTTTGGGGCTTGACCGAGACAAGTCTCTAAACACCACAACCCCCAACCCACTTTTTTGTGATTGTAGGTTATAGGTTGCAGAAGTGAAAGAAGTGAAGTTGTAGGAAAGTAGTGCAGACTATCAAAATTGCAGATCTGAGAAGAAAACTAGGGCTTGGACTTGGGCGCCTACTCATTAGTCCTTTAGATTTCGAGGCAGTGAAATCTTTGTGACAATAGGAACTGTTAGAGTAATAGGTTAATTACTTAATTAATTTAATCATATTGATTAATTAATTAAGTCACCTTTACTTTATTTTTCACTTAAGCTAAACTTAGGCCCATTAATAATTAATTAATAATTAATTATTAATTATTCATCTTAGGGTTTTCACCTTTAGGGTTTTGATCTCCTTTCTTAAGGATTGATCTCTTTGTAATTATTCATTCTTGTTAATGCATTTTTTGCTTCAAGGTTGTAGAGCACCATTTTTGTGTCTCTTGATCCCCTTTATGTGACAGGTTATTTGCTTGCAGGTGTTCATTGGGATCTGTGAGGTTGGTTTACCAACTTCAACATGGTATCAGAGCTCTAGATCTATAGCTTCCTATTTATTTTTAAGGGATCTTGCCTTAAAGCAACATTATAGTGCATCTTGAGTCAGTTTGGACCTCACCATTGCGTCCAGAAGGTTTGAAATAGTCAAGATTGACCTTCATTTCATCAATTTTGGTTATACGGTGCCCGATCTATGAAGGTTTGAAGTTTGAGAGGGTTTCCAGATCCAGAGGGTACCTGCAACTTTTGGAGCATTTTCAGCCACAGACCTTACCATCGCATTCAGAGCGCCCCAAAACCCCAAAATTGACTGTCAAATCATCAAAATCAGTCACAGTGACTCCGGGAGGTTTTTTTTTTCATTTCTAGGTCGTACGGCCTGGTACAGCACACAATCCAAGAAAAAAAATAGAGAATGCACAGGTGCTGCAGTCAGTTAACCACTAGCAGTTAATGCTAGCGGCTAGTTAATTGCCAGGCTTCCCCCCAAAGCCCTTTTGGAGTAGTTTTGGTATTTTGGCTTTAACTTTTGCATATGAACTCAGATTTTCAAAAACAAAATATTGCCAGAAAGCTGGTTCCGAGCCCGATCAAGTGGTATAGAAATTTTCTCCTAGTTTTTCTATTTTTCTACATTTATTTCCAGTCAAAGTCAAACCTTATTTTCGCACTTCTAGGGGCATAACTCTTGCATACGGACTTCGTTTTTTGCAAATGAATAGGCATTGGAAAGGTATTATAGTTCTCTTTCCATATCTGTAGAGTATTTAATCAAAAAATTCACCAAGTACACAAAGAATAATCTGAAGTGATTTTTTCTTTTTCAAGCTTTCTAGCTTTCAAAATTGTACTGGGGTTTGATTTTTTTGTGTTGTGGGGGTGTTGTTTTCTTGCTTTATGTATATACACATCAGAAATCAGAAACCTCTATCATTAAACACATTTCAAAAACTCAAACATCATGGCAGACACCTCATCAGTTGAACATCTTTCCCCACACAATTATCATACCTGGAAAGCACATATGACTAGACTTCTCATGTCTAAGGGGTTATGGTCCTGTTTGGATGAGATTCAGCCTCAGTTGCAACATCAATTTGAGATTCTGTAGCATAGGAACAAAATGGATAAGGCCATGGGTTTGATATCATTGCATGTTTCAGACAGTCTTTTATTTCACCTTGAGAGTTGCACAACTCCTCGAGCAATGTGGACAAAGTTCAATGATCTATTTGGCACCATTAATGAGTTTAGAGCACTTCAGATTGAGGCAGAATTGACTTCCTTGGTACCTGATTCTTTTCCATCTATTGAGGATTTCTTGATGAAATTCAAATCACTTAGATCTTTGTTACAGGGTTGTGGCAAGACCAAAACTAACACCAAGAGTATTTACCTAATTCTATCTAAGCTCTGAGGTTCATTTCAGATATTCTCTTCTACATTCTACTCCACCATGGATGCTTTGGGTCCATGATTTACCATGCCTACATTTGAGGTATTTTGTGATCAATTGTCCCATGAGTAGTCCAAGTTATCATAGTTGGATGCTCTTCCAGGATTACAGAACCATGCATTGGTAGCTCAGTCATCTCAGGGGAAGCAAAAGCAGAAGCAGAAACAGAAACCAAAGACCATAGAGCATGGGAAGGATTTTAGTTCACAAAACACTTCTGATTCTCATTCTCCTAAGGGGGAATCATTGAAGAAAGAAAGACCTAAGTGTACTTATTGTAATAAGTCAAGACATGATGAGTCTAAATTGTATGAGAAGAAGATAGATGGATATGCACAACAGGTCTCAGATTTGACAGCTCTTCTTATGAAGAACAATATTCATCCCTCTTCTTCATCTACATTTGGTGGGTCTTCTTCTTCACCATCATTCCAAATAGATGGATAGACTCCACACAAAGGTCATGCATTATGTGCAACCACCAGTTCACATTCATCTAGATGGCTATTGGATTCAGGTGCTTCACACCATATGGCATCTTCTCAGGACATGTTCTCATCTTTTGAGGCTGCATCCTCACCACACATATTGATGGGTAATAACACTTATATGAGTGTATGTGGGAAAGGTTCTATCGACATTGATGATGGTACATTCAATGATGTACTATGTGTACCATCTTTGTCCACCAACCTTCTCTCCATTTATCAAATTGCTCACAATGGGATAGGGAAGACAGTTGAGTTCACACCGGATTTAGTGCACATCAGAGACATTCAGACTGGCAACATTGTTGCAATAGGGACAGTTGATCATTCTTCCTGATTGTATGCATTCACACACTTTTGTCCACCATCTCCACTGTTTGGGTATCACTCTCTTTCTCCAAGAGAGCATGTTGTATCCGAGGAGAAGTTTGGTCACTTGAACTTATGTGTTCTTCCATCTGTTCATGAGACCAGTGTTGAGACTTCTATACCTCCACCTCCTGTTGAGACCACATCTATTCAACAGGATCCCTCTTCAGGTTTGACTGACATTGTAGCTCCACTCATCGAGCCATCTTGTGCAGTTGTTGAGGCCATATCAGAGGATATTCATTTCCTCACAGATGACAGATTCAACACATTTGTTATCCCATCTTCATTGGAGATTCCATTTCAGGATCATCTTGAGTTGTTTGATGTTGATACATTTGATTCAACATTATGTCATTTAGATAATGTTACTACATTTGATTCAACATCCTATCATTCCGACACTCATGCTTCACTTCTGTTCTCTAATGAGCATCATCTAGGACTTCCAGTTTCACCTCACATCCAGGGCTTTCCTCATCATTGACCATTGGATTGGTTTCTTCCTCAAGGGAGTCACATTGGTTTGATCATCGGCATAGGGGTTCTCTCATTCTAGGGGGCTTTGGAGTCTCCACTCTCTTTCATGGGGGGGTATCTGATTGTATATTTGCATATGTTCTTGAGAGAGTCTCTTGAGACATTTCATTTGTACTTTCTTTCAGCATCTCTTTTAGGAGAGGAGTTTTTTCCCATTGGGTTTTCTCCTTTTTCTCCACTTTATAGAGATTTCATTATACTTGGGTACCTCATCAGGCCTAGTTGCCGGGACCCATCTTTGCTTTCATGCATTTTGTCCTTAGTTTTTTAGCTTCTCCCTAAGTTCATCTTAAGGGGGGTGTTAGAGTAATAGGTTAATTACTTAATTAATTTAATCATATTGATTAATTAATTAAGTCACCTTTACTTTATTTTTCACTTAAGCTAAACTTAGGCCCATTAATAATTAATTATTAATTATTCATCTTAGGGTTTTCACCTTTAGGGTTTTGATCTCCTTTCTTAAGGATTGATCTCTTTGTAATTATTCATTCTTGTTAATGCATTTTTTGCTTCAAGGTTGTAGAGCACCATTTTTGTGTCTCTTGATCCCCTTTATGTGACAGGTATTTGCTTGCAGGTGTTCATTGCGATCTGTGAGGTTGGTTTACCAAATTCAACAGGAACAAGTTGCAGATATTATTCAGAGATCCTAAGAAAAGTAGGTACACTAGACTAGGGTACCTACTCATTAGTCCCCAAATTTTCTACACACTAAACTTCAAAATCTGGTATGTATTTGGTTGTCATTTGATATCTTTGTGTGTGATCATTTTTTGTGATTGTTCATTTTTTTATGATTTCATGAAATTAGGGTTTTGAGCATAATTAGACTTAATTGAACAACAAAATCACACAATTCCAATCTTCCCCTATGTCCCAAGTGACAAGAGATATGTAGTAGAGTTCTCTACTTAGTTGAATGTCCTTGAATGTTTAGTGGTGGAAGGAGGATCAACACAAACACCATTTGGCCATCATATTGTTCCCCCCTTTTTCTATTAAACATGTTCATACTTAGGCTGGTTGGAATGACACCCACTTTTTTTTTTTTGAAAAATTTAATAGTTGTTCATTGAAATATTCATTTTTCACCTTGTAAATTTAGTTTTTTTTTTTTAAATGTAACCCATAAACTAGATTCAATTCTCTACAAATTTTGTTCTTACATATTTTTCAAATTGTGTGGATAAGCCATTCAAATTTTCACATGAACTTGATTATGTTTGTTTTTTAGTATTTTCATTGCCACTTAGAGCTATTGTTTGGTCCATCATGATCATGCGCTCACCCTTTTGCAAATATCACAAAATTTAACCATATTTCTGATGATCAATAAAAATTACTATCACCTGGCAATAGTAAGACCTCCTAAAGCCTGCAATGCAACCATACCTAATGATCCATTTGAAGTTATAATATTTCTGTGCTACTCAAGTAAACATTTACACTATTCTTTAAACAGAAAGCAAACTATAAGGAGAACTCAGTACAACAAATGTGTATGAAAAATTTTATAACCCTTGATTATTCAAAATGGAGATAATTACATAACAATATGTATTCATATCTACATGATTAATGATACAATAATGTTGTAGAAATTGACTTACAAACAAAGGTCTGAGACTCAATAATAGGCTTAAAACCTATTTTCCCTTTACAGAGTCCCGTTTCAAAATTTTCTAGAACTCTTAAACCAATGAAGCCCCTAGAACCGTTGAGGTAACCATCAATAGGTAGATCAAGAAACAATCATAATTGCTCCGTAGAGGAAGTTGTTGTAGGAATCACCATCATTCAAGCATCCAGCTTCCTAGTTCTGCCAATAAACTCCCAATGGTCCATCACCAACTAGACCATCCAAATGTTATATTCTTCCACTTGACAAATGTCTCTTTGGTGAGTGTCATCTAGCCTAGAAAAGGGGAGACAACATAATGATGCCTCTCTACCTAAGCATTTGACTTTGAAACTTGGTTGAGGTTGTTGAAAATTCAACAAGTTTCTCTACTTTAGCCAAGAAGCTATATGCAATTGAAGTCCCTAAGCAATCAAATCTCTCCCTCACTTGAATGACACTACTAAAAACTAGTCATGAGGAAGCAGCAAGGTTGCTAATGTCACATATTCACACTTTCTCTCGAACCATCCATTCCTTGAGCAATTCATTCCATGCTCTTAATTTGGAATGGAAAAATTTACAACCAGGAGAATAGTGACATGCCTCTTTGGGAAAGAAAGGACACAAAAGGAAAAAAAAACACAAGAGAATACTCTACATTGTGCCCATGGTAGAAACTGATGTAAACTGGTCACAAAAACATTTCCATTTATAGCCAAAAAGGATGAAAGCTTTTCACTTGAGTACCTCCTACTTATCGACAACCCCCATAAATCCATTTTAGGCACCTGGAAGCTTCGTACCCTTAATCCTTATATGAAAATATTTGAAGATTGTATCACAACTCACAAAGAAGGAAATTGAGGCATGAACTACTCATAACTCGTCAGAGCTGACTTACAAATACATCTTGCATAGACAACAAATGTCTAATCAATTTACCAAAACTAGACTAAAGATTAAGACTAATTGGTAAGATGTACCTAATGTCAAATCATAATCTTTTATGCTCGAAGGATACTAGCCTTGCTCACATACTTGAGCTCCTACTAGATCATAGTGGAGGACTTCGAAATCCATGTGAAAATTATCGTGCAACAGTCACTTTGCCATTAATGCCTGTGTACTCAACTAGACCACCTACAATAGGCAAATTCAAATTTAAAAATGGACCGTTGATGTAATGTTTGTCATGGCAAGATCAATGGTCCAAGGTAACCATAGAATTTTGAAAATCCAATGCGAGTGTTGAAAAGTCCTCAATCAACCACAATGTGCCAGAAAGACTTCACCATGTTGCAACATCTCACACCTCTGCACTCTCTATCAAGTATCAAAATTCTGACACCATAGGCTTGTACTTTCCATCCACGTGGAATGCATTATTCCTTAGGCTCTACAAGTATTCAGCTAACTAGGGTACACATGGAAAAAAATCACAACAGTGCAGAACCAACTCAGTTCTAACATCTTGTCCTCTGAAGTAGCGTGTGACCAATCATAGTTTGAACAACTAGACTTCTTTACCTCTGGCTTCAGTGAGATCATGGACCCACTAAATAGGTGGCACCATTTTGTGATAGTGTGGCCCTGACAAGGTACACACTTCAAAAGATCATGGGCTCATGATAAGTTGCCATGTGTCAATTCCACACTTGACTGTCACATTAAAGACTTATAACTTTAAATATTTCCACTGTCCACGAGTTGTCAACTAGTACCCTAGGACAAAGGGGTTGATGAGACATGACATACAAAGGCTTATATTGTAACTTAAACAAATGGCAACTGAATGTTGGTGTGAACACATAATTCACACGTGTTAAGTTGACTTAGTGAGTCTTCTAGATGTCTAGGTGTTTCTAGTTGTGTGTTGAGTTGTTGATAGTTGAAGTGAGCTGTCTTATCCTCCACATGTGCAATTAGTTATCATCCTCTAATTGGCACATGTTGTAGGAATATCTCCACCTTTCACTCCACCCTTCTAGCTCTCACCTTACCTTTATAAGCAAGGCTCTCTCATTCTATTTCATATGACAGTTTAATACAGTTGCTCCATTGTTTTAGCATCTTCTCTTGTCATCTTTGTGTGGAAGTTTGTCTTGATTGTAGGTGATCCTGGCTTGCTGAGTCACATTGACTCTTACATGGTATCAGAGCCTAATCTACAATTCCCTTCCCTCACTAGAGAGATCTTGAGTATAATTCATGGTGGATCTTGAGAGTTGAGTATGCTCTTCTCTTGCATCGAATGATGACCTGGAGAATCAGAAAAACTTGATAGAGATACTAGTTTTGTGAGGGTTTTCCCTACTTGTCCTTGTATTGGAGGTGCATTTTGGTGTGTGTTTCTACAAATTAGACTTCACCATTGCGTCCGGAGCAGCTAAAATAGTCAAGATTACCTTTTGTTTCATCTAAATCAGACATCGGAGGAAAATTGATGAGGGTTTCAATTTGGGGCGCTTTGGCATGATCCAGGAGGTACTAGCAATTTCAAAGCAATTTGGCCCAAATCAAACATCGCCATTGCATCCGCAGTGGCCAAATCAGTACGAATCGACTGTAAAATTGTCCAAATCAGACAAAGTTGGACTGAAAGGCAAAATTGTTTTGCCTCTCCACCGTACGGAATCTGTTACAGAGAATATTCCTTGTTGCAGTCGGCATATTCTGTAGAAGCTTGTCTGCGCAGTCACTGGCATCATCAATTTTTTGTTCGAAGGTTAATAGATGTGTTTGCAGGTTAAAAGATATATTCTACGGATTAAATCAAATTTCTGTCGATTCTGTATAGGGTACATTGTACCCTATTGCAGGGTACCACCTACTATCTACAGGTGTATGCAAAGCTAATAGGCCGGCACCACGAGGTGTGGGACTCACCAAACCCATATTCCATGACAGATCTTTGGCAGTGACATCTAATAATCGGCAGTGACATTTTGTTCAGGAATCTCTGTATGTTCAAAACCTTGGCCGATGACTGTACATTTGCCAGTACTTCGGTGGTTTTTCATGGCCTTCACGATGAAATCTCTTCACAAATCAGCATTTTTAGCTGCAACCAATAGTCGGTAGTCATCTAAATTGCTTAGCCCGCAACTCTCAAACCCCCAATTCTAGTGAAATCATCCCAGATCCTTGGGTAGGTTTTCTCTGCCATTAGCGGTCCAATCAGTCTCTAACAGGCGGTTTTAAGCTTGATCTAGTGGTGATTTCTATCAACAATCATTACTCACAGTCATCACTGGTGGGCATTTTGCTTCCGGTGGCTTTCAAAACCCCGCCACCCTCCATTAGTGGTTAATGTTTTAACCCAGAAAATGACAGGCAATTTCATCTCACAAGTCAATGGTGGACTATTCCCATACTCTGCAATTGGCCTTTGTTATTAGCTGTAGATGGCCAACACCTTGACTATTCATGATCATTGGAAATTCTTCCACAATGATTAGTGGTCCAATCAATCTCTAACAGGTGGTTTTAAGCTTGATCCGGTGGTGAATTCTGTCAACGGTCATTATTCACAGTCATCACTAGCAGGCATTTTACTTCTGGTGGCTTTCAAAACCCCGCCACCCTCCATTAGTGGTTAATGTTTTAACCCAGAAAACAACGGGCAATTTCATCTCACAAGTCAATGGTGGACTATTCCCATACTCTGCGGTTGGCCTTTGTTCTTAGCTGTAGATGGCCAACACCTTGATTGTTCATGATCATTGGAAATTCTTTCACATAGCGGTCAATAAAAGAGAATGCAGTTTTATATACTGCCAGTTGATCCTCACCTTCAGTGATCTTCTACACGATGGTAGTCATCACTTTGGCAGCATTCAATCGGCGGTCTTTGATCCAATAATTTTCTGGTGGTCACAACAGGCAGTTCAGCATTTAAGCCTTGATTCCAGCGGAGGCAACGGGTGGTCTTAAACAATCACCATTTTCCTCTCAACACAGACGGTTTCAAGTTTGTGGGATTTTTTTTTACCGGCAGATGTTCCTTACCCACAACAACCACATTAAGATTGGCAAAATCTTCATTGGCAGTTTTCAGATCCTGTGCAGTCAATACACCTTTCGGTCGGCATCCGCAGGTTACAAACCCGGCAGTTTAAGGTTTTGCTCGACAGGAGGTCAACCAAAAGTCTTTACATTTTCGTCGGCATATACCTTGACCCTCCATACTGGTAGTTTTACTGGAGATAAGCAGTTTTGACCCGCAAAAATAGACTTCCACATTGGCAGTTTTGCAAAACCCTACAGGCGGTATCTTGTCATCAGGCAGATTCAAGGTGGTTTTGTGCCAACATAGCTATTTTTTACCTCTCAGGTGATTTTTAGCCCAAATAGAATATTTTTCCCTAACAAGCAATTTTCCGACAACCAAAGCATATTCCATCGAATCTAAAGGAATATTTCGTGCACAGGGGGCCTGTTTTGCCCCTCAAAGCCCTAAAGTAGGGCTTTTTTTCATTTTTGCACAACTTTTGCTCACAGTGTCAAAATCAGGCAAACGAGATATCATCGGAAAGCTGACAAAGAGCTCTTCATAGTGGTGTTAGAAATATTCTTTGATTTCATTGTTTAATAGCATTTATTGCAGGTCAAAGACAAATCTTCTGTTTTGGCTTCCAAGCTCATAACGTTTTGCCACGATCTCCAATTTTCATGATTCAAATGTCATTGGAAAGGTATTCAAGAGCTCTACACAACCATCCATGCACTTTTCTCAGATTTTTTTTTAGGTTCATTTTATTTCATTTGTTAGTTTTTTGCCATCTGAGTGATAACTTGAGGAGGTGAAATTTGTTTTGAGAGGATTTGTTTGTTGTAATACATCATTGTGAATGACTATAATCTCACTTGGATCTCTTTTTTAAGAGATTTTGGTTATTTTCCCAATTTTGGTCCTTTGAGGACAATTGCAAATCACACTAAGTATAAAATGCCACAACAAATTGGGGGGGCCTCTCTTACATAGTAAAGCGGTGTTGTTGTCTTTCCTTTTCATCATGGATGTGCCTCAATTTCCACTTTTAACTCCATATAATTATATAGAATGGAAGAAAAACATGGAGTTTGTGTTGTATAAAGAAAAGTTACATAAAATAACTTTAGGCATAGATCCTGAACCCACAGGTGCTACTGAGAGAAGAAAATGGTTAGACAGAAGAGATGAGGCTTTTGGCACACTTTGTCTTGCTATTTCTCCAAATTTGAGATTTCATGTTGAGTCTATTACTACACCAAATGAGATATGGACAAAACTAGACAATCTATTTGGCAAGCAAGATAAAATAAGAAGGTTCAAATTGGAGAATGAGCTAATTGCACTTAATCCTCAAGACTTTGATCAAATCGAAGACTTCTTCACCAAGTTTAAGTCTCTTAGGTTGCAACTCAAACAAAGTGGTCTTGAGAAAGAAGATGAGCAATTGATTCTATCTATTCTTGCAAAATTGGGTCCTGCATATTCAGTTTATGTTTCTATCTTTTATGCTACAATGGATGCCTTTGGTACTAAGTTTACCATGCCTTCACTTGAGGAGTTTGCTACACAACTCACAAGAGAACAAGCCAAGCTACTACATATGGGCATATTGAAGTCACCTATAAAATAGGCTCTAGTTGTGACACAAAGCACAAAAGATCCTAAGGCTTCACATAACAAGGGATAGAAACAAAAGGATTCAAAGTCTAATAAGTAAGAGAAAGAATCAAATAAAACCCCCAAATCTTCTTCCAAAGAGGAGTCCAATAAGAAGAAGAAGCCGAAATGTTCTTATTGTAAGAAATTGGGTCATGATGAGACTAAATGTTATGAGAAAAAGTTTGAAGAGATGTCACAACTTCTTCAAAAACATAACATTGAGTATTCTCCATCAACAACAGTTTTACCCAAGTCTTCTTCTTTGCCACAATCATCATCTACATCTATAGGGACAATAGGCTTTGCTAATGGGTCATACAAAGGAAAAGGAAAAGCATTCTTTGCATCAACAAGTCTACAGTCAGAGAGATGGCTTCTTGATTTTGGAGCTTCTCATCATATGGCATCTTCACAAAGGATGTTCTCTTCATTTCAGTCATGTACTTCGCCACCTATTTTGATGGGTAACAATACATACATGCATGGAAGATAGTTGAGTTCACTCCTTTCCATCTACCAGATTACTCATTGTGGTGCAAGGAAGATAGTTGAGTTCACTCCTGATTCTGTGATCATTCGTGACTTGGAGAGCAAAGATATCATTGCTATTGGGATGGCTGATCATGCATCTCACCTTTATACTTTCTCCCATTTTGTTTCTGATGATGATGTAGATCCATTGTATGCTATTCACACTCATGCATCAAGTGTGAATCATGTTTCTAGGGAGAAGTTTGGTCACTTGAACCTTGGTGTTCTTGCATCTACTTCGGTTCTTGAGACTAGTTTTGAGCTTTCTTCTTCTCCTACTTCTTCAAAGATTGGCATTGACATAGCTTCATCCACTTTAGTTGAGCAGGATATTGTTTGCCTTCTAGATACAGGTTTGTGGGATGAGTACTTGATAGATATTTCAGACTTGTTTCATGAGTCCTATCTTGATGACTTGGAGGACATCATTGATGACATTCATCTCCTCTTTGAAGGAGTTGAATCTTCTACTTCGGATGAGCATCCACCTTCTCCTCTTCACTTTTCATAGTTTGGCATTGAGTTGGAGTGTCTTGACCCTCATTCGGAGATTTCTTCGTCTTTGGAGATTGATGATCTTGATTTTTCATCTTGTCTTAGATTGTCACATGCAACACCTGATTATGTGACATCTTTTGGTTGTGACATGTGGACACTTGAGCAGTTTTCATAGACATCATACATCATGAGGCTTTTTCCCTCATACATTGAGATGGAGTTTCTTCAACATCAGCCTTTGGACCTGTTTCTTCATAAGGGGAAGAATGTTGTTTGCAGGCTTTGGACACTCTTCAGGATTCTTCTTCACGCATTCATCATCAGTATAGGAGCTACTTCATTGTGGGGAGGACCTAGAGTCTCACACTTGCTCCCCTATGGGGGGTAATTGATTGTACATATGTGTTGGATGTATTCCTTGGGGGGTCTTGAGTCCTCCTTCCATCACATCTTTCATTTGTTTTTGCATTCTCACTTTTGGGGAGGAGTTTTGTCCCATGAGGTTTTCTCCTTTTCTCCACTTGAGATTTGTTGTACATGGGTACCTAACATGGCCTAGTAGCTAGGACCCATCCATCATTGCATCATTCTTTTAGTCAACTACTCCCTAAGTTGCACTTAAGGGGGGGTGTTGGTGTGAACATATAATTCACACATGTTGAGTTGGCTTAGTGAGTCTTCTAGATGTCTAGGTGTTTCTAGTTGTGTGTTGAGTTGTTGATAGTTGGAGTGAGTTGTCTTATCCTCCACATGTGCAATTAGTTATCATCCTATAATTGGCACATGTTGTAGGAATATCTCCACCTTTCACTCCACCCTTCAAGCTCTCACCTTTTCTTTATAAGAAAGGCTCTCTCATTGTATTTCATATGATAGTTTAATACAGTTTCTCCATTGTTTTAGCATCTTCTCTTGTCATCTTTGTGTGGAAGGTTGTCTTGATTGTAGGTGATCCTGGCTTGCTAAGTCACATTGACTCTTACACTGAAGCTAAAAGGTCAACGATGAAACATAAGGTTAAAGTGAACTAGAAGAATGGTTTAGGGTTTTAGACTTAAGATGATGCTTTGAAGGAATGATCCTAAAACCCTAGAAAGTAGCAAGTTCTAACAAACCCATTGTTATCATTTAATAATCATTTGTATATATTGTAAAAGGCAAAAAAGAGGATTTAAAGGATAGTGTTGGTGCTTGATTAGTTTGATGTCTATCCACCTTTCACCACTTACATTCAAGGACCTTCGATCAAGTGGCAATGCACTATCAGGCCCTTGATCACTATGAGATGTAGGGAAACTTGGATATGTGTGATTTGATTGCCAATTGTGTCCAATTATGCTCAATTATACATCAAAACCCTAATTGTACAATTACGGAAGCAAACAAACTAATTACCAAAAATGTTGCGATAGGGAGATGTAAAATGATAGATAAATGTGCACCTATTTTCGAAGTTTGGGAATAGAACAATTGGATACTAATGAGCGGGTACCCAAGTCCAATGCCTAAGTTTTTGTCAAGATCTAGAAGCTTGATCTATAACATGTTCCTGTTGTATCAAAGATTTTCCTGTCACAAAACTCAGAGGACTAAAGAGTAAGCACCCAAGTCTAGGGAGCTATTTTCAACTCTAATGTGCAAATTTGACACTCTGTAATACCCTCCTACAACTCCACTTTTCCTGTATCTTCAACTTGTAACCTGTAATCACAAAAACTCTGGGAGGGGGTTGTGGTGTTTAGAGCCTTGCCTCAGTCAAGCCCTATAGAGACATTCAAGTCTTCTAAACACTGTTGTTAGATAAAGAGTGCATGCCCTTGGGAGGTAGAGGAAAAAACCAATTGATAAATGCTGAAAAACACAAATGATATCACCTTGTAGTGAAGATCTCATGGATGGAAGAAGCTCTTCATGCCATGAGGAGATGATTGCTCAAATCTACAAATTCAAACACATGGACAACACAAATCTGCTCTTGCTACATAATGAATGCCTTGAATGACCTTTAGAATGCCAATGCTCATCTAGTTGTCATCTAGTTTACAAATGAATGCCTAAACATGCTTATATATGCAACTACAAACACTCTCACCAAGAATTTCATAATTCAAACTTACTATGTCGGCATAGAACTCAAATAACAATCAGAAGCTGACACTCAAAATTTGGGACTGACCCAAAATAAGGCAAGACTAGGGCACGGGCACCCAAGTTCTCCCTCCCTATTTTGGTTGAGGTTAGGTTCAAGGAATTCCCCTAGGTCCCATTTGTCATGAAACTTAGGGATCATTTCATCAGGATGTCAAATTATGATGCAAGATGTCCTAAATGTAGATAGAAGACCCAGGAGGTAAACCTTATGAGGGAAGAGCCCCCAAGGGGACATTTTTTGATGTTACATTTAGCCCCCACTTTAATGTATGTATAAATGCAAGGCCAATACATGCATTAAAGTACAGTCAACAGACATAACAAACACGCCAAGCACGGAGAAGACACACCAGACACTTTGAAGACAATGACAGGAACACAAAACACAGAGAAGACAGTTACAGTCACTAAAAACATGGAGAAGACAATTGATGCATAGAAGATAGTTAATGCATGGAAGACATGAATATTTTTTTTTTCTTTTTCTCATATATATATATAATGCAGATGCAAGTACAAGGAAAGTAAACACACCTTCCATATTGTAGGAAGCACTCATTGCACTGGTCTTTAGATTGCATATATTGGGTAACACACACACAAGACACACCAAACCTCCCAAAATGTAGGAAGCACTCATCGCACTAGTCTTTAGAATGTATATGGGGCAACAAACATGCCAAACAAAGAAAGCATGCCAAACAAACACACTTTGAAGACATGGAGAAAACACGGTAGACAAGTGATGGAGTGTTCCTATTTCTGGGTTCATCACCATCTCAGGTATATTACAGGCACACATGGACAATTGGGTTATGCCACAACAATCATTAAAGACATGCTTAAGGGTTGAGTTAGTCACAGAACCATTCCCTACCTCCCGATGAGGACTTTTTGAAAATGATAGGATGGGCACTCTCTACAAGAGATACACCACCCCTGCCTCCACAAAGGGCTTAAGATGATTGATTGATTGATTGACTGATTGATTACAAACAAACTCAAAGTGTAGGAGGGATTCATTGCCACCAATCTTTAAGCTGCACCTAAGGACAAGTAAATTGCTAACATCTACAATAGACAACTTACCTTATATATGCCCCCACCTTAAGGTGGTTGATATCAGGTATTGATATCAAGCACGTTAAGGTAGGAAGAAACATAGACTTTCACAAAGCCCATGCCCCCTCGGAGGTGGCATGTACTTTATGATTACCAAATGTTCCCACAAACACATCCCTACAAGAAACATGTTAGTGTCCATAATCATGATAAACAACAACATCAATGCATATGATCAGTCACACAAAGATCCAAGGTTATACTATGAATTTGGAGATCAAGGATAACCGTGGGGCTATATCATGAAAATCTCAGAACCGAGTGTCACCAAGGCAAGATTCAAAGACAAACAAAGTGCATGGAGCAGTAGTATTGTTATAGTTTGCAAGTAAGATAAATAATCATCAAAATCACTATGCAGAAAGTATGGAGTGCTTCTACTAGCCAAGCATCGAATAATATATTACAACCCCATCATCATATTAGGAACTAAGTCTAATTTTTGATTTCTCACTAAAGGGATGCTAGTTCTACATCAGTATAAATGTTTTTCATTATCTACCTGCTAGATAGAAACACTAGAGGAAGGGAAACACCAAATAAGAGAGCAGAAACAAGTGTCTTAGGGACAATCATGTAGGAGGCTGCCCCCAATTCACCAACCACAACACTATGTCCATAAGACACAACACACAATAATGAAATCAGAGAGAGAGAGAGACAATATAGAAGAATGATGATACAAATAGAAGAATGTTACAACAAAGGTGGTCTCTTGGTATCCTAGACCTTACAAGAGAATCAAGAGTCATCCCAAGACGCCTAAACAACACATAACACATCACAGGGGAAGCACATCACAAGAGAGATAAAGGATTAGAGATACTTACCTATAGGGACCACCGGACTAGCAGTTGTTATGGATCTTTATCTTTATCTTAATGGTTAAGGTGTTATCACTTCTTCTCTCTTCTATAGGTTCACGAGTTTATGAAGGTAACCATGTAGGAAAGGTATCCCTTAATGATGGTTGAGAGGGGATGTTGCCATTTCCTTTGTTAGCTATAGGAGTTCTTGAAATTCCATTTGAATGAGATTGTTGAGGAACCTGAAAAATGCTCATTTCAATCCCTATATAGGGCGTTGGAATATCTTGAGTTAGAGGGATAGTTTGTTCTTCAATATCATGTAGAATTTCATTATTTTCCAAGGTATGTACAGGTTCAAGTAAAGGTTCATGATACATTTCTTTGTTTAAAATGTAGTCAAGATGTTCTTGAACATCAGATGGTAAATTTTCATTATGTTGAAGCAAATGGTTACAAAGAGAATCTACATTATCCAAAGCTTTGTCCTGGTTAGGGAGAATGGGAAGGGATGGTAGATTAGTATGGATAAATGTGTCAATGATATCTTCTTCTTGTGCAAATATATCCTTACTAAGTGGGGTTATGTTGAGATGAGTTTCTTTGTTCGATAAATCACCCCTTGCTATATCGTTCTCATAGGTCTCATAAAGGATTTGCATTATGTCATCATGAAACAAAGGGAGAGAGGGAACAATGTTCTCATAAATACTTTCCCCATGATTTTTTTCAGCCATAAAATTAGTGAGATTCTCTATGATTGAAGGGAAAACATCCACAGTTGCAAGGAAGCTATCAAAATAGGCTATTGTTCGAAGGATATCACAAGTAGTGCTTTTGCTCAAGTTAATGCCATAGATGTATACTATTTGATGCAAAAATTGAGGGTGTTTATTAGTGAATTTGAAAAAATTATCATAATTCATAATGTACTCAAATAGATATTCCAAAGATGAGTCCTTAGGAGAAGCCATGAATGCCAAACTATGTGTTACGATGACCGAAAATGCTTGATTTTTTTGTACTTTTTCAATGCAAATATATGAAAGAAAAAAGGTTGTGAGGATTTTGATTAGGGGAAGAAAATAATATGTCTGATATTAGTCCAATATAGTAGTAATATCTATTACAACACACTTTTGATGCAACTCTAGAATGATGACTAATCAAAACCTAGTGACAATGCACTAAAATATGCATTTTTCACCAAATCATGATGCAAAAGAGCATGACAAAGGGTGTTGTGAGGAAAATGATGATGGACAGAAAATTATATCAGTAATAAAAACCACCTAATTCCAAAAAATCTATCACAACACACTTATAGTGCCACTCAAGATCAAACCCTAGTGAAAATATAGCAAAAATATGCAATTTTTCACGATTTTTCAACTCCAAGACCTAACAAAAGGTGTGTTGCAAAGAATTTTAGGAGGTGAAGAAAATAATAGAAATTATATCAGTCACCTACAATCATAAAATCTTTTACAACATGCTTGGAGTGCAATCTAGGTCAAACCCTAGGGCAAATATAGCAAAAATATGTAATTTTTCATCAAATTTTCAATACAAGAGCCCAATAAAAAGGTGTTGTGAAGATTTTTAGCAGGGATAGAAGATAATTACCCTAATAAAAGCCAATTAGTACAAAAATATTCTTCACATCATGCCCATGGTGAAAATGTTGAGAGTCGATAAGGCTAAATCTAGTGAAAATCAAGGTTTTTCAAGCCCTAGGTTTGAGATCTTAATGCAAAATGTTATATGAGTGTCTTGCAATCTGATTTATGATGAAATTTAGATGCCATCAGATATGAAAATGATTTTCAAACCCTACCATGCAAAATGCAAGTGCAAATCTAAGGAAAAATCAATGAAAATGCTAGTCTTTGTTGAAAATTTCTATGTAAAAATACAAATTTTTTAGGTCTAAATGCAAATTTACACTAAAATGCAACACCACATCCAAATTAAAATTTGAATGAGTGTATAATATCAGTAGAAAAATATGAAACAAGACCTAAAAACCCTAGTTTTTGGAATTACTAGTTTATATACAAAATTCACAATTTTCAACAAAACCCTAGCAATTTTATGATGAAAATGTAATGTAAACTATTGAATTTTTGTAATTTTCTGCAATTTAATTCAGATATAATGTAAAAATCAGAAATTTAATGAAATTGAAATTAATTGATGCAAAGTAGAAACCCTAGAATGCAATGTTTTCAAAATTTTCAAAATTTTCAAATTTTTTTAGAAGTTTTCCAATGCAATAAGATGAATGATAATATGAATGAATGAAATTAATGCAAATTTGAAGCAAAAAACTTAGAAAGGTGTAAACAAGTCCAACAACATGGGTTCACCAAAATGTAAAAGGTGAAAAAGAGGGTTTAAAGGATAGTGTTGGTGTTTGATTAGTTTGATGTCTATCCTCCTTTCACCACTTACATTCAAGGACCTAGGTCAAGTGGAAATGCACTATCAGGCCCTTGATCACTATGAGATGTAGGGAAACTTGGATTTGTATGATTTGATTGCCAATTGTGTCCAATTATTCTCAATTATACCTCAAAATCCTAATTATGTAATTATGAAAGCAAACAAACAAATTATTGAAAATGCTGCGACATGGAGATGTAGAATGATAGATAAATGTGCACCTATTTTTGAAGTTTAGGAGTGGGACAGTTGGGGACTAATGTGCGGGTGCCCAAGTCTAGTGCCTAGGTTTTTTTAGGATCTAGAAGCTTGATTTGTAACCTGTTCCCACTGTATCAGAGATTTTGCCATCACAGAATCTGGAGGACTAAAGAGCGGGCACCCAAGTCCAGGGAGCTATTTTCAACTCTGATCTACAAATTTGACACTCTGTAATACCCTCCTGTAACTCTACTTTTCTTGTATCTTTAACCTATAACCTACAATCATAGAGACTTTGGGAGGGGGTTGTGGTGTTTAGAGGTTTGCCTTAGTCAAGCCTTGGAGAGACATTCAAGTCTTCTGAACACCGTTGTTAGATAGAGAGTACATACCCTTGGGAGACAGAGGCAAAACCAATTGATAAATGCTCAAAAACACAAATGATATCACCTTGTAGTTAAGATCTCATGGAAGGAAGAAGCTCTTCATGCCATGAGGAGATGATTGCTCAAATCTACAAATACAAACACATATACAACACAAATCTACTCTTGCTACACAATGAATGCCTTGAATCACCTTGAGAATGCCAATGCTCATCTAGTTGTCATCTAGTTTACAAATGAATGCATAAACATGCTTATATATGCAACCACAAACACTCCCACCAAGAATTTTGTAATTCAAACTTACCGTGTTTGCATAGGACCCAAACAATGGTCACAAGCCGACACTCAAAATTTGGGATTGACCCAAAATAGGGCAGGACTAGGGCGTGGGTACCCAAGTCCTCCCTCCCTATTTTGGTTGGGGTTAGGTTCAAGGGATCCCCCTAGATCCCATTTTTCATGAAACGTAGGGATCATTTCATCAGGATGTCAAATTATGATTCAAGATTTCCTAAATAAAGATAGAAGACCTGGGAGCTAAACCTTATGAGGGAAAATCCCCCAAGTGACATTTTTTGACATTAAATATATGCATGTTATTACATTATTTTAGATTAAATCCTAGGGAAATTTTATGTTTGTTTACACTTGTCCAATCTTACATGACCTAGTCAATTTGTAGGGTTCTTCATCATTATCAGTGTATCCATTGTATTTTTCTAATTTCACATCTTATTTAGAAATATGATCTTTTTTCAATTTTAGTTTTGTGCTTCAATAATACATCCTTATTTTAGGGTTTGGTATTTATTTGTACATATCCCATCTTTTACCCACCTTTACTTTGGCCTTAAGGTTTACAATTTACACTTGTTTTTGGATATGATATAGATTTATTTTTGTATTTTTCTAATCTATGATTCATTACCCCTTTTCCATATTACTAGTTTACATTGTTTTTATCATGGATAACTACTTCCCCATCTTTATGAAGCTAACTTTTTATGTCACTACATTTTATAATGATACATGATCTTTTGTGACCTATGATAGTTACTTAGCTACTACTTCATCCTTACATGCACTTGATATAACTATGGATCTTGGCTCATGTGATGACGTACCTAGTGAACATGATACATTTTCTCTTACATCTATGCATTCTCCTCCATGTGGCTCTCTTAAGTCATCTTTCTTTAACAAATCTAGTGTGTCTAACCCTCACTTACCTATGATGATGCATCTTCTCCCATGCCTAGTGATACACTTGTTGATTTGGAATTATCTATTTATGATAACTGCACTAGTGATGAGATTTATGATGATTATATTTCCTTTGTTGCTAGTGATATTCCTAGAAATGATACATGTTTTTCACATTCACACGAAGTTGATAGTCCTTGTTTCCTATCTTGTGGGTCATGGTATATCAATGATATGTTTAATAATGAGCACAATGATTGTTCTTTATATTATTATGATGAAAATGATGACTTATTGTCTCATGATGACTTCGTTACCTTGCACAAATTCTAGTGGCCTTTCCTTGTGGATCCCATACATTTCTCTGTGTCTTGATGATATATATCTGTTTGATAGAGACCCACTTGTGTATCCTCTCATGTTTTCCTCAAATATATTTTTGAGTCATTTTGGAGCACATTCTTATACACCTACTACTAAACAAACATAGGACCTAGACACATATAAGGATAAAGAACAACATAAGGATAATATGCCAGTAATTGATAACACATCTCCCACTATTACACATGATATGCATATACATATGGATATAGGATATTTTGATAATCATATTCCATCTTATGAGAGCCACCACATTAGTGATATAGCTCATCTAAAAGAAGTGTATTAATGATTATAAGCAAAACCTTAAATAGAAAGAAGATTATATCATTTGAACTAAGATTACACATTCGTTTAATACTTGAAATTTTTTTACTTATCCTACTCCAAGTAGATTTGTGGCACATCTTTTCAAAGAGTATAATAGTAAAGGTTATCCATTATGACATATACACTACTTTTAAGTTTTATGTCTCTCTTATTTTCATTAGCAACAATTACTTGCTAAGGTGTTACCATAAATTTTGAAAAGCCATGAAAATAAGCACCCTTAAAATTATTGCTTCCAAAAATTCACTAATGCTTTCATAGAATATTCTCATGTATAATATTGAGCTAAGACATTGATGAAATGCAAGCAATAAAACTATGAAAATTTGAATATAAATATATAAATTTTAAATTCTTTAATGAAATTTCTTTATTTTTTAATATAAATTTCTATGATTTTAAAAAGAAATCCTAAATTTTTAGATTTTTCTTAGAAATTTCTATTATTAAAAAAAAATCCCAAATTTTTAGATTTTTAAAAAATGTTCTCAATAAATATATATAATTTTTACATTCTTTAATAGAATCTTCTATTATTTTAAAAAAAACCAAAATGTTTAGGTTATTTTTAATAGAAGTTATAAAGAATAGTAAGATATTTGAAATACTTTATAAAAAACAATTAAAATACCAAAAAGGAAATAAATAAAAAAACTTACAAAAATCAAAGAAAAAAACCAAAAAGAAATTAAAAACTCTTGAAGGAGAAAAAGCTAAATAAAGAAAACTATGGAACTAAATAAGAAATTGGAAAAAATAAAAAATAAAAACTAAATAAGGAATAGGAAAAAATAAAAAATAAAAACCAAAAAGAAACTAGAAACTGTTGGAAGGAGAAAAAGTTGGAAAAAATCATGAAAACTATGGAACCAAAAAAGAAACTAGAAAAATTATAAAATAAAAACCAAAAAAGAAATTGCAAATGAAAAAAGTAGAAAATAAAAAAAACTATGGAAAAAAGATATCCCTCCGCATACTTTCAGATATATTTTTTTAAATATAAATATAGTAGTTTTATATGTTTCTTATATAAAATTTCACTTACATTAAAAAATTAACTGTAGGAAAAAAATTTGTTGACAGGCAAGCTTGACTTTCAAATTTAAGCGTCAGTCACCATCACCCTTGTTTGGCATAAAAACTATTCTACGTATTGAATGAAGATAATCATTCTAACTTCTAACGTTTGAAGATTTTTTATCAATTTCTTAATAAAAATAAAAAAAACTAATTGCGTTGTGCATTTCTTAATTTGAATGAGTGCCATATCTTCCAAATTTAGGAGCTTAGTGAATGTTTCTGACAACTGAATTTAGGAAGTTGATATGCATTTCTAATAGATGAATTTAGGAAGTTGATACATGCTTCTCATGGCTGAGAATTCGTGGAGGGAAAACAACTATATATATTTTTACATGTCCTTGCAAATCAGCGATGGTAGATTTTGTTTTTCTCCCTTCAAGCAAATTGAAATTTGAAATTGTTGGGAAGATGTCTAATAATCCATTTCTAAATAATAGCATGTGGATGAAGAAGTGTAGCAAACACTTGTGTGAGAAGTGGGAGTGTGAGTGTGAATTTGAGGTACAAGTGAAGGAGATGCAAAGTGTGAGGGATGAGTTGCAGAGGTGGAAGAACAAGTGTGTCAAGATGGAGGTGTTAAGGATGGAGAGGGACAAGTGGAAGGAGGGTCAATTGATTAGAATGAAAAAGCATGAGGAGATGGAAAGTGTGAGGGATGAGTTGCAGAGGTGGAAGAACAAGTGTGTCAAGATGGAGGAGGGGTTCAGGATGGAGAGGGACAAGTGGAAGGAGGGTGAATTGATTTGAATGAAAAATCATGAGGAGGAGATGGAAAGTGTGAGGGATGAATTGTAGAGGTGGAAGAACAAGTGTGTCAAGATGGAGGAGGGGTTCAGGATGGAGAGGGACAAGTGGAAGGAGGCATTGATGCTCATGGAGTCTGAATTGATTAGAACAAAGGGTGAGTTGGATAAGATGGCTAAGGGTTTGAAGAAGACTCCCAAGAAAAAGTATGAGGAGGAGATGGAAAATGTTAGGGATGAGTTGCAGATGTGGAAGAACAAGTGTGTCAAGATGGAGGAGGGGTTCAAGATGGAGAGGGACAAGTGGAAGGAGGATGAATTGATTAGAATGAAGGGTAAGTTGGATGAGATGACTGAGGAATTCAAGAAGGCTCCCAAGAAAAAGAGATCATGGGTCAAGAATTATGAAGAGAAGGATCCTGATTATAGCCCTAGCATGAGGAAGAAGCAAAAATATGGAAAGTTTGGTTTCCAATGTTAGTTTCACACGAGGCAAAGGAGGGTGAGAAAAGATAGATTTGATATGTAGAGATGGGTAGATGAAGTTGTCTACCCAAGTTATTTTAGCTTCATTTGATCAGAGAAGTGAAAAGGCTACAGGGGAGAGTGCTTGTTCTATGTTGGCAGTTGTTATTGCTGAGTGGTTACACAAGAACAAAAATTTAAAGCCAACAAAATCCCTCTTTGATGCTTTGATATAGAAAGGATCTTTATAGTGGAGGAAGTTGTATGAAATTCAATATTACAAATAGAGATTTCCAGATGGACACTTTGACTTGGAGATTTGTTAGATGCAAAGGTATGCCCCCTTTCTCTTACCCCAGACAAAACCATTGTGGCTTTCTTTCAACCTAAAAATATGGGAGATTCTTTTGAATTTGAGTCTATGCATTTTTTTAAAATGTGGGAGAAAATTACCAATGAAGTGTATAGAGCACAAATTTATATTGTTAGCTGGAATGACCATTTTTTCCTTCTAAAGATTGAAAAGGAAGTATGCTATATAATTGATACATTGGGTGAAAGATTGTTTGAAGGATGCAACCAAGCTTATATTTTGAAGTTCGATAAGAACACAACTATATATCAGTTGGGAGAAGACAAAAAGAGTTGTATCAATAATGCTACAAGAAAACTCACTTGTGAGGGACACGAATCTTGCAAAGAGTTTATCAAGGGATTTTGGGCAGCTCTTACATGAAGGGACTTAGAGAATGATATAAAAAAGGGGCTCTTAGGAAGTATCCACCCATATCAACGGTTGCAGGTTGAGTTCCATTTTACTTGTATAACATCATTGGAATTAATAGGAGGCTAGCATGTAACTATGGCATAGTTTTTTCTATTATAGAGATCAATTTCTGAAGTTGTTACTCACAAACGATGCATTGTCCATGGAACCCCAACAATACCCTTACCAAATGATTCAAATTTTTTTATAGAGATAAGGTCAACACCATATATGCAGCCAATTGATTATTTGTAAGTCTCTATGACCCTCTTATTTGGAATTTCCCAAGGAATTTCAAAGGCAGTATAATTGTGTTCAAGTGAGAATGCTTTCTGCTATCCAGGTTTTTCAAATTTATATATTTTAGTGGACTGTTTATCCATCATTAGCTCATACTTTGTACATGTTTTTTATTTTTTTTCTAGGCCTCTATAACCCTCTAACTTGGAATTTATCAGGGAATATCAAAAGACTACTTTTAATATTCAGGTGAGGATGCTTTGTTTTGTTTAAGGTTTTCAAAGTTACATATATTCAGTGGATTGTTTATGCAGCATTGGAATCACACCATGTAGAGATTGAATTCCATTTTACTTGTTTAACATGACAGCAAATATGATCAACGTGGAGTAGTTAGTATATATGTTCAAACATGTGCAATAACTTTTATTTACTTTCAAGTCTTGCATTTAGTATTATGGTTGAGTTATTGGTCATTGTGGTTGTGTGCCATAACTCACCTGTGTTTCTTAAAGTTTATATACTGATGCCCTACCTCTTCATCTCTAAGGTAATTTGGGGCTTTTGTATTTTTGTTATTTTGTGATCAATAGATCACTTTGTTTGTCTATTTTGCCTTCATATGGTATTAGAGCCAATTCATTTGAAAGAGAGAATTGTGACGTCTATTTGGAGATTGTGAAGTTTGTGTTGGCTTGGAAGAATCCAATAGAGGTGTCCAAGAACCAGAGGCATTCCAGAGGCAACAGAGGAGCAAAAAGTTGTCACTGGCATTTGTATTGAAGTTAGATCTTTTGCAGCTAGCTGTGTAGACAATAGCACTTCCCTGTTGGCATGTTGTGTGTATGAAGATGGTGCAAAAGTGTGAAGAGGATGCAGGCCATGGTAAGAGAAGTTGCCTTTGAAAAAGTCAAAAGGAAAATAAAAGTTTGTCATCTAAAGAACATTTTTCTCTTTTTAATCTTTTGCATTAGCTCTTAAAAGAGCTTAAAGCTTTATGCTTTAAAAGCCACATGAAAGTCTTTAAAATAAGAAGTTTTTTTTAAAAGAAAAAGAGTAAGGGGAAAAGAAATCAAGTTTTTTTATTTAAATGAAATAGTTTTAAAAAGTTTTAAATATTTGTATTGCCTTTTGTATAAGGTAAAGGGGTATAGAAAGTTTGGTTGGTAATAATATGTCTAGACATTGGAATTAACTTTTGAGAGGTTAAAAATTTAAAACTTTCCAATTGTAATTTTTCCTGCAAAGTGATAAGAAAATTATTTGTAATTAAGTGCATTGTCAGTTGAAATCGACACTTACTCACCAAAGACAAAATAATATAAAATATTTTTGTGTGTGGGTCCTATTTGAAAGGGCAAGGAGAGTATCCATTTGTAGAGATCTCTCTAGGTTTTTCATGTTGAGCCTTTTAGTTTTTGTGCACATTACTCTTATGGCAACTTTGGCAGGAAATGTTATGTCTAACATGCTAATTCCCATGTTTGAAAGGGACAACTTTACATATTGGTGTACTAGGATGCAAACCCTACTCAAATCCAAAGATTTGTGGGAAATTGAACAAATAGGGTATGTAGAACTAGAAACAACTGCATTTAATGCATTAAATGATCAACAAAAAAGAGAATACAAAGAAAATGTAAAGAAGGATAATGAAGCCTTATTTATGGTTCAAGGCACAATTAATCAGGCAATTTTTCTTAGGATAAGTGGTGCTAGTAATTCTAAGAAAGCATGGTGAATTCTCAATAATGCTTATCAATGTGCACAAACTACAAAATTACAGACAGTGAGGAAAATTTTTTAAAATGTAAAAATGGTCAATAGTGAAAGTGTAAATAATTTTCTAACAAAGGTAGAAGGCCTAGTTAGTCAAATGAAAGTTCTATGAGAAGATATGGATGACAAACATGTCATTGAGAAAATTTTAAGGAGTTTAGTTCCTAAATTTGATGGTGTGGTTTCTACAATTTAGATATCCAAAGATCTCACAACTATGCAAATAGATGAACTAAGTGGAATATTATTAACTACTAAAGAAAGAATGAAAAGTAATGAAGAATGTCTAGAACAAGCATTTTCCTCTAAAGCAAGTATAAGAGGTAAAAGAAACACATTTTTTAGGAATCAAAATAAAAATGAATACAAAGGTGAATCTAGCAATTCTAGAGGAAGAGGTAATAGTTTCAGAGGAAGAAGTAGCAACTTCAGAGGAACAAGAAGATGAAGAGGTAGAAATAATGGGGGAGATAAAAAAAAGTCCATGGCTTTCATTGCAACAAGTTTGGACACTATGCATTGGAATGTTGGAGTAAGCAAAGTGAAATAGAAAAGAGAAATGCTCACAATATTGTTGAAGATAAACAAAATTTGTTTATTTCTTGCTTTAATACATATATCAGTGAGAATAATGTATGGTACATTAATTCTGTATGTTCATCACACATGACATCTAATGAAAATCTGTTTATCAAACTAGATGAAAACTATCATAGTACAATGGTATTAGGAGATAATCAATCTCATGGAACTAAAGGTAAAGGTACTATTGCAGTTGCATAAGAATATGGTGAGGTAAAACATATCAATGAAACATTATTGGTTCTAGCACTCAAAAAGAATTTGTTGTCCATTAGATAAATGTTAGAGCAAAATTATCAAGTGACTTTTGATGAGAAAGACTACATAATAAGAGACAAGTTAAAAAGAAATGCAGTTGTTGCAAGAGCAAAGATGACAAGTGATAGGATGTTTCCTCTCCATTTCACCCATGGAAACCAAGCATTAAGGTCTAGTGAAATGAATGAATGAAGAATTTGACATCAAAGATATGGCCACCTCATCTTTAGTGGGTTAATTTTACTCAAGAGATTAAAAATGGTTGAGTGTCTACCTTTCATTGAAAATACAAAAGAAGTGTGTCAAGAATGTCTCATTGCCAAACAACACAGAGCTATCTTTCCAATTGGTAAATCTAGTAGAGCCAAGCAACATCTTGAGATAATCCATATGGATTTGTGTGGTCCTATGAAAACACCTTGTTTGAATAAATCAAAGTATTTTCTAAACTTCATTGATGATTACTCAAGAAAAACTTGGGTATATTGTTTGGTTTCAAAATCAACAGTATTTGACAAATTTGTAGAATTCAAGAGGTTGGTTGAAAGACAAAGTGGTAAGTACATCAAGATGATAAGGTAATATAATGGAGGTGAGTACAAATTAAATCAGTTTCTAGATTTTTGTAGAAATAATGGAATCAAGAGAGTTCACTACTTCCTACACCCCACAACAAAATGGAGTTGTTGAAAGAAAGAATAGGACCATTGTTGAAATGGAAAGGAGTATGATGAAAGAGAAGAATTTAGATAAGATGTTTTGGGCAGAAGCCATTTACACAACTGTATATCTTCTCAATTGGAGTCCTACAAAAGTAGTTAAGGGGATGACTCATGAACAAGCATGGTCTGGGGTAAAGCCAAGTGTTGAACATTTGAGAGTATATGGGTGTGTTTCTTATGCACACATACCAAACGAAAAAAGGTCTAAGCTAGATGATAAAGGCCTAAAATGTATTTTTATTGGGTATGGATCAGAAAATAAACCATATAGATTGTATGACCCAATAGGAAAGAAACTTGTTATAAGTAGAGAAGTGGTATTCAATGAAGTAGTAGAATATACCAAGGAAAATGAAACAAAGGGAAAAGAGATAATGATTGATGAAGTTGAAGAAGGAGAAGAAGAAGAAAATGAACCTGAGTCTTCTAGTATAGGAACAAGAAAGTATAAAAAAATCAAAGGAGGATAAAAAAGAATCATCCATCAACTCTTATGTTGGATTTAAATTTTGACAAAATGACAACAAGATCACAAGCAAAAGTGAATTATGCTTTGATGACTCAAATCATGGAAAGTAATGAGCTAAAACATTTGAACAAGCTCAAGAAAAAGAAGAGTGGGTTGAAGCAATGAATAGTGAGATAGAAATAATTGAAAGGAATGACACATTGGATTTGGTTCAGCTACCTCCTGGTAAGGAAATTGTTGGTACAAGGTGGGTGTATAAAACTAAGTATAAATTTGATTGAAGCATTGATAAACACAAGGCTAGATTGGTAGCCAAATGATACACTCAACAGGAAGGTATTGAGTACACTGAAACATTTGCACCTATAGCATGAATGGATACTATCAGATTGGTTTTGTCTTTGGTAGCTCAGTAGAGTTGGGTAGTTTATCAAATGGATGTAAAGAGTGCTTTTTTGAATGGATATATTAATGAAGAAGTGTATGTTTCTCAACCTAGAGGTTTTGAAATACCTTCTAAAGAACATTATGTTTACATATTAAAGAAGGCCTTGTATGGTCTTAAGTAGGAACCATGAGCATGGTATTCAAGGATAGACTCATACCTATAGTAGAAAGGTTTCTTAAGAAGTCAATCGGATCCAAATCTTTATATTAGGATCTTAGCTAAGAATATTTTTTCCTTAGTTCTCTATGTTGATGATCTTATCTACACTGGGAACAATTCAACTTTATTTGCAAATTTTAGAGTAGCTATGGTTGTTGAATTTGAGATGACAGATTTGGAACAAATGCACTATTTTCTTCCTATAGAAGTATGGCAAAACAAAGGTGAAATATTCATGTCTCAAAAAAAAATGCTTCAAACATCCTACAGAAATTTTAGATGAATAGTTACAAACTAGTTGCAACACCCTTTGAAGTTGGACTAAAGTTGTCTAACTTGGATGTGTCAAATCCAGTGGACCCCACTATATACAAATAGTTGATTGATAGTTTGATCTACTTAACTACTACTCGGCCATATATCACATGTGCAGTGAGCTTGGTATCTAGGTTCATGTCAGAACCTAAGCAAACACATTGGAGAGTAGCTAAGAGGATTCTTAGATATGTTAGAGGGACATTGAGTTATGGTCTTAGATTTTAGCATCCAGAGGATAGTAAGTTGATTGGTTATACAGATTCAGATTGGGCAAGTTCCATAGATGATTGGAAGTCTACTTCTAGTTATAGTTTTAGTCTTGGTTCTGTAGTATTCTCCTGAAAGTCCAAGAAACAGTTGACTGTATCACTTTCTACAGTAGAGGCAGAGTATAAATCTATAACATTTACAGCATGCCAAATAGTTTGGTTGAGATGACTATTGGAGGATTTGCACTAGATATAGAATGGACATGTTGATGGTGGTTTTAGCACACAACAATGCAGGTGTGATTGTTGGTTTCACACCTCTCTTTTAAAATATCCTACCCTAGGTAAGACTACTCCAAGGATAATATAGCTAGGTCTTAGCTTGCTTAAAACATCTCAGTTGGTATGTTCTAGTTGTATCAACAATGGGTTTTACATGCAATCTACAAATTTTCAATTTTGGGGCAGCAAACACACGTGAACCCTTTATGGTTTTCAACTGATAAAACAATGTAAAATGCTGGTAAAATTCCTAATCTAAAAACTAACAATGGTTTTAAAGAAAATGCAAAAGGTTAGGGTTTTAGAAGAATCCTAAGTGACATTTACAATGCACAGGTTATCTTTGGTAGACAAATACTCTAAAACTTTTAACTAGTTTCTTAAGTTACCAAACTTAAATAGGTGTTACACTACTACAAAAAATGGTGCTATCTTCAATGGAAGTCAATAGATTTTCAAATTACATTCATTCGTTAAATACCTAATAAACAACACAACTTAACTTGTGAAAAGCAATTGAACTTTAGCACAAACAATTAGCCCAGACTAACTTTACATAGTTATTTACCATCAGTAGATAACTAAAAGTATGGACTTAGAGTATTCATCTTAAAGATACTTTAGTAAACTATGAACATAACAAAAGCACAACTAACTAACTATGGGAGAGAAAGAAGCAAACCATGAAAACCAAAATGAGCCCACACATGACACAAACTCTCATAATTACTACAGAAACTTGCTTTGTATTACTTCAAATGGCATGGAGTCAACAATTCGGCATCAAAATCTCTCTTACAAACAAAGGAAATGGTAGCCCTTTATATAGTAAAGCAGCATACCAAGTTTTCAAATGAATGGTGGAGATTAACTCGACACCGACAGTCCATATTACATTGATAAATACAGTTACAATAGATCACATCAATTCTCAGATTACATTTTGTCTTCTATGAAGAAGACAAAAAAACAACCCCCAGATACATTGAATCTAGTCAATTTGACTAGCCAACTCAATATATTAGTAGAAAAGAACATTTTAGAAGCATAGAACAGACAAAATAGAGTCACATGTTGCCCCGAATACAATGATTTACAATTATGACAGGATTACATCCTTAAAATATTCAAAATAATATCAGAATTCTTCATCTGAATCAATTTTATCTTTGCCAGCTAGCTTATTACGGTAAGTCAGCCATGCATCAAGTGCAAGATTAATCTCTAATGGATCTGGATCCTTCAAATGATTGATCCAGTAGTCAAACATCTCCAGCTCCCGACTAAATTTACTGTATATTTTCTTTATTTTAGCACTTGCCTTTTGAAATGCCTTGAATTCAACCCTGAGGTCACTTACCTTGTCTAACCTATGCTCCATACTAAGCTTGGCATCTTCAAAAATGACCTTATGCAACTTATCTTTACATTTTTTGATATCAAATGGGGCATAGTCATCATAAAGGCCTCTAGGCAATCCTTTAAAGAATCATTGATATCATATATAATTGACCTTAGCTCCTCATTGGTTAGCTTATATACTTCTTTTATATGTTCAAAAGTTTCTTTTCTCAAAAGCAGCTATTGATACCATTCAATGGCCTTAGGCAGTTGATTCCTGGTCAAAATATTCTCTATGACCAGAGTCTAGGCTAGCAATTCCCTGATGCTCTTTATCCGAGGATACATATGCGAATAATACTCATCTAAGGGATCACATTCCTCATGCAAATCTTTCCATTTCTTATGCAATTCTACTAATTTCTTATGTGCTTAAGCAGAGGCATTAATAGTTTCACATCCCATCTCAAAAACTTTTGATAGCCAATTTTCTGTACCTTGGGATTTGGATCTTACTTCACCCCATCTGGCCATTTCATCAATAGACAAGAAAGTGGGTATCATCCTTATATCTCCTCCTACATGTACTAGCTTAACTAAAAATTGAAGGTACGCACAGAGTTCTTCATTCTGCTACTTCAAATCCTTCTTGGACATTTCATCCTTGTGCAACTGTTCTAGAATTGATATGACTGATCCCTTGAAATCCTCCACTCTTTCTGCACGAGTGGTGGGTCCCAAATCAACTATAGATATCACATAATCTTCTGACCTGACTTGTTCTTTTACTGTATTAGCTAGCGGGACCGCTATTTCTACAATTCTCAATCCTGACTCATCTTTATAGATTCTGGACTATATTTTAGCCTTTTTTTTGTTTCTTAGGCTTCTAAACTTGTGACAAAATTGTACTCAAATCTAGCTACATTATTTCCACTTGTGGCTCAGGATATGTCATTCTACTTTGCATCCATTTAGGTGCAGAAGATTTATTCAATTCAGTGGCTCCATCACCATCAATTACAGCTAGTTCTTTGGGTGATTTTTGCTCTTCCTCTGGTTCTTCATTCTTTTCTGTGCTTATCTCTTCTTCTTTTACTTCTTCTTGGGCCAAGTTTTTTAGATTTGCCATTGTAGTTTCTTGAGCTGACTTGAAAACTACCTCCATCTAACATTTATCTGAAGGACTATCAAATACGCCAATGACTTCAACTTTGACTAAAGGTTCATGGGAGTCTTTATCACTTCCTTCAGCCAACACTCCTTTCTCCTCCTCAAGTGCAATTTTAGGCTCATGCAATCCCAAATCTACCCATACTTTCTCAATCCTAGGCAGTAGTGATATGGCCAAAGAATCTGCAAGCATTTGTGAGATGGGAACAATAGAAGATATGGCCAAGGGAGACACATTGACTTGCATCAGATTAGCCAAAATTGTCGATAAGGAAGAAGAGATGACAAGAGGTGAAGGAAAGGGTAGTGAAGGTAGAGGGAGAGGAGGTGAAAGGATGGTGAAAATGGGAGGTAATGCTATGGGAGTAAGCAATTGAGTGGAAGAAGTAGAGAGTGTAAGTGTAGTAGTAGAAGGGGATGAAGTGGCAACAATGGAGGAGATAGGATTGCTAGAGGTATTAGAGTAAATTGCTAGTGAGCAAGACATAGTCGAAATGGTAGAGGTAAGATAGGTGGCAAGGGATGTTTCTTGAGTTATGGGAGCTGAGGTCATGGGTGAAGTGGATGCAGCAGTGGAAGAAGTGATAGAAGAAGTGGTAGCAGAAGCGGCAGGGGTTGTGACAACAGTGCTTATGTTTTGGGTAGTAGGAGATAGGGAAGTTGGAGGACTAGAATCTTTCTTGGCTGTATCATCCTCCTTACTTACCTCTTTTACTTTTGTTTTCTTTTCCCTAGAGCCTTCTCCAGGGCCACTTGGCATGTCTCTTTTGTTGGAGGCCCTTGTCTTGGTAGAGGGAGGTTGATCTTTCTTTAGAGGAGGCCTTGCAGATGGCTTCTTAATTTTCTTCACTTTCTCAGCCAAAGATATATGCTCTTCACTGCCTAATTTTTGCCTCTCAGCTAGCTCTGCCTCATCTGTGACATTGATTGGCTCATCCTCTTCCCCCCCAGAGTCCTTATTTGATTCCAATGTTGTATAAGTGAGTTGAACTCCCTATCCTTCTAGAGTAGCCACCTGACCTCTTACCCAGGCTTTGCTCAATTTGATAGGTTCTCCCATAATAGTATCCAAGGAGCTTTCTTCTACATTTTCCCAATTTGGTAATGGGATAGGCTGATGGTATTGAGCCTCCCACGGCCCTCTGGCCATAACATTTTAATCATCTTACAACTAGTTTGGTACTGCCATAATGTGAAACTTCTTAATAAAATCCAGAGGCAGCCTTGAATGTGCTTTCTTCATAATCTCATAATCATCTGGGCAATTGGCCCAAAAATCTTCAATATACATCTTGTGGAACAACTTCTTACTTGTGAATCTTTCCATCACCTTATTTGGATCAAAATTATAGTGTAAGTTGAGGAGTTGAAGTTCTTTATCAAAATGCTCTGCAGATGCCAAAGAAGGGCATGCATAGATCCCCTTACTGAACCTGATAGGAAATTGAACATTGGTTCTGTGTAAGTGTTTGAGCTTCTCGACATAGGGTATTAACTATCTAGACAGTTCCATAAGCACTATCTTGTCATCGGGATACTTGGGAAGTCTGTAAGTCATCCTAGTGAAGGCTTGCACTCTTAAATATGTGAATTTCCCAAATTGGATGTACCATCTGCCATACTTAGTTATTTCATTCATTACCTCAGTGGAAATCCTCAAGGTTGTGTTACCTTGTAGCATTCTGGTTATATACATTGTGAAAGCATCATTTACCCTTTTGAAATGTATCAAAGATTGAGATGAGGTCAGCTGTTGGTAGCATTCATATACCTTTGTCTGGGTTTGTTCATCATTCCTGACTTCTCCAATCTTGGACAACCCAACATAGTGATTTCTTCTTACTAATCCATAAACAATATAAGATGTCCACCTGAAGTAACCTTTATCCTTGAAATTGCTAAAGGCATCATGAATATTATCACTAAGGATTTAGGCCCAGAGGAACTTAGTCCCTTTCAATATCTCAGTGACGATAACAAACATCCACTCCTCAAAAGTGGAGGCTGTGGGTAATCCATATATCCTGCTCAAGAAAGTTACTAAATCTTGAATTTCATCATGGAAATCACTCCTGTATAGTATTCGGGGAAATTTGATGAGAGCAGACCTTCTACTTTTCACCCAATTGTCATTCATGTACTTTATGAATCCTTCTACATCTTTGTTATAAGTCTTCTCCGATCCTTGTTTGTCTAGCATTGTCATAACCTTGTGTCAAGGAATATCAAAGGTCTCAGCTAGAGAGGGTGGGCTTAAAGCAGCCAAGATATCCCCATTGGTTGTTTGGATTGTTCTTGTCATGACATCATACCTATCTGCACAAGTTGCCATCAATTTTGTACATTGTACTGAGGTGGGGAAGACAACAACTTGTGATATACCACTATCCCTGAGTATTTTGGTACTAGGAGTTGGGTTTGGACCGAAGACCCTCAATCTGAAGTCATCTAGGTCTATGTGACCTAGGTCTATATCTCCTTCATCACTCCACCCAGAGTGAATCTTGGTCTTTGGAGGGATTCCCTTGAATTCATACTTCATAGCTCAAGCTTGGGTAGTCATTTAGTCTGCAGGACTGGACCTTATAAGTTTGATACCTTGAGAAATCTTTCATACACCCCTAAGTTTAAGATGAACCTTAATGAATCTACTAGTACTACTGATATACCCTTTTAGAGAATCTCAGATGTAATAGTTATTACTATTGCACTTATAACAATTATCATTAATACATGCAAAGAAACATTTAATGTTGCAAGAAATATTATGAAAATCATCATTATCTATGCATTACAACATTAACTCTATCATTTTTAGCACTTTCCATTCGAAATTTTTTTGAAACACAGTCATTTTGCATGATTTGCACTATTTTTAGGGTCATCTAACTTGCAAGTAGAAAAGTGCTAAAACTAGGGTCTATCGACCCTAGTGGGAGAAATGGGCTAGTCTGACTCAAGGTTTTACTACTGTTCACGCTTTTTTAACATTTACACAGATTTTGGTTGCTACCAACTTGCGCTACTTTTGAAGGTTACCGACCTTCTATTAGTTGTTCAATCAGTCGGTTGTGATTTAGTGTAAGTCCCTTTGAGATCGTTTGTATCACATTTGTGCATGATTCGGCTTGGTCTGATTTGCGCATGATTTGGCTTGGTCTGATTTGCGCAAGTTTTGAATTTTGACTGACCAAGTCGGTGGGAGAGCATTAAAGTATAGGGTTAGAAGGGATCATTTCTAGTGCTAGGCTGATGTCTTTCTTTCAACGGGACTTTGGGATGTCACCAATATTGCGGTGAAATTCAGGGTTTCTGACCAGGTCGGAGCCAGGGTCATTTAGTGCAAGGTAGGTGCAAGGGATTTTTGGTGCAAAAGTAATTTTCAAGGTTAGCAGGGTTCTAAGGTCCCGCCAACTTAATCAGTGAAATGCAACATGGGCATGCAGGTTAAAGGTTAGGTTTTTTAGTGCTAAGTGGAATCCATAATGTAGTGTGGATTTCATCAGTCGCTGGCCGACTAGAGAGTTGGCTTGTTTATAGGTCAGTTAGACTATGATTTGGCACAAAAATTGGATGTGTTCACTGTAGTATTGTGTAAGTTTTTGTCCTTTTTTACTTATGATAATTTGTTCATCTTTCAAAAGGGAATTTTAACTAGGTTTTAATAGAAAATAGTCGGTTCATGTACAAAACCCTAACTAGAAACCCTGAAGGTGTTCATTTAGAAAATCATTTAACCAAACCCTAATTGTACACAGTGAAAGCTCAAAAGACAAAGTTTGGAACCCTACCTGGTTAATGTTGAAAGCGTGTCTGCACTGTTCAGGTAGGAAGTGGTCATGGTTTTGAACTCAGGCAAATCGGTAGCAAAAGTGTTCAAAATCCCAACGGAGCTCTGGAAATCCCGATTGAAATGTAAAAGACCGTTAAAACAAAGGGATTTGCCCCTTTTATCCCTAGAGAAATTGCCATTATTGCATAGTGTATGATTGTCAGATTAGGGTTTCGGCATGATTTCTCCTTTCAATTAACTTGGCAGGAAAATTGGTCACGTTGGACTTGGCCGGTGAAGGCTCCTTTCAACGCTATGAAAAGTAGGTTCAACTTGCGTATTTTGCAAGATTTTAAGTTCCCTCTAACTTACGAGCATTTTGGCCTCATCTGACTTAGTCAGTGATCGAATGATATAGCGCAAGTCAGAGACAGTAGATTTTAGTGTAGAAGTCCATTGGGAGGAAAATTAGCACTGATATCAGTGATAAAGGATTTTAATGCCAGGTCAGTTGGAAGGTGATTTAGCACAGTGGTCGGATAGATAGCAATTTGGTGCAAAGGTTAGTTGTGTTGGGTTTCAAAAATGCAGGTTGTGGATTCTAAGGGGATGCCAAGGCCTATGGTCAAATCTACAACATTTTTGAGCCAATGACTAGAGTTTGACCTTAACGATCAACTTCTCCCTACACTTTAGGTCCAACTACAACCTAGGCAAGTGAACCTTTGATTATCAAAGTAGGTTGTATGATTAAATCAATGTTGGTTTGCTGCTAGTTTATCTGATTACAATGGCATACTTATAAATCAGATGAGATATTGTAAACTATTTCTAAAGAAATCAAATGATTTAATCTAAATTCTAATAGAAATAAATAACAAATAACATGAAATGATTCTAAACTATAACAATAAAATAGAGTAAAGATTTTAAACATAAAATGAATCAATAATTAGACTGGTGCTTTGTCCATTTGGGCAACGGAGACAATATGTCAGAAACAAATAACTTGTATCATGTAATAACTTGATCTGATTGGCACATATAACTGTTTGTAACTTGTACAACTGTGCAAGGAAGAAATTATTAATTCATTCTTAATAATCCAAAGGACATAATTGTATTAAATGCAAAATATTAAAAGGATTTTAATCTTTCTTGAAAGAACCAATTTAACTTTGCAAAATAATAAATTAGATCAACTCTGGAGACAAATTAATAACCCTAATCAATTAATCATTCTTAGTAATCCATTCAACATTCTAAGATTACTATAATTGATGAGAAAGGATTTAACTCTCTTTGAGAAACCAATCAAATCAACTATACTGAATTAGCAAATGTAACCAGACAATTTGAACATATCCTTAACATAGTCAAATTAAATAATCAGAAAATCAATGACATGGAGATAATTAAATTGATTGAATTAAAAACAACAAACAGATGATACCATCACAATGTATTTCGAATTTGAATCCTCAACTGCTACTTCAGAATATATCATGCACCATAGCCTTTCTCAAAATGAAATTGCATAGAAGGATCAAATTTGCATCAGATTGAATCAAATCTAACCTAATCTAATCCTAAAATGTTTCAATTGTCTTTGTGTAAAAATCTCTATTTCTAATCTAATTCTAGCCCCTATTCTGGGTCCTGGAATCTCTATTTAAAGAGATGCAACAAGCCTTAGACCCATTACATTCATTTTTTGATGGTTAATAACTGGTTGAACTAACCATAAGAAATGACATATTTTATTACATAAATTAAATAAATTGGTTTGAAACATCTAATGATCATCTCAGCTTGAAAATTAATCTTCTTGAGCCACTTCATTTAACCACCAGTTGAGAACTGCTTCAATGTAATCAAAATCCTGGATAGAAAACAAATTATTCATCAGATAAACAATATACAAACATATAAGTTACATTGAGGTGAACCTTAGGATCTATGGTGTGGTATCGTTTCCTTATTTCCATTGTATATTTGCTTACTACCATGTATTTAGGGTTTTATCACCATGACAATATTCCATGTTATCTTAATTAATTGTCACTTTGTCTACCAAAATATTTAATAATAATTCTGTTTGATATCCCTTTTTAGGGCTCCAATAATTTCAAAAAAAAAACTTTGGCATGACTATTCAATTCACTTCGGGCAAAATAAAATATTTAATTGGTTACTTTTACCAAATTAAATAATTAATTTTAATCTTCATCATCTTTGATAATAAAATATTTAATCTCATGTCTTAGCATAATAAAGTATTTCCAATAGTTTAATCCTCATCTCGTTTCCCAATCATATTTCTTATGTTTTTACTATTATTTGAAAAAATAATTATTTCCCCCATTTTACGAATTCAGTGAAAATACTTTACTCCAAATATTCCTCAGGCTTGATTTGCAATTATTTATTTGACGTCTTTACATGTATTTTAACTCTTTGTTTGATAATAATTCCATTTGGGTGAAAATAATTATCAATTCCCCAAATTCTTAGGTGAAAATATTTTACCAGATTTCATAAAATCTTCACCTTTCAGTTAATTTTGTAAAAACACAATATCCTTATTTACAAAATCTTTTCCTGGATAATAACTAATCTCATTGCACTTCTGGTTAAAATATTTCTTGTTTTGCAAAATTTATTTCTCCTCAAGATAATTTTTCACATGATGACTTTAATATATTTCCCCAAAGTGTTTTATATTTCTCCCTGATACTCTTTTAAACAAATCCTTTATTCCTCTCAGACAATCGAAGAGAATTACCATTTACTTGTACCAATATGTCAAAAATTCCACCGATAGGTTTTTATTTGTATTATTGTGTCATTTTAGGGTTTCGCAAATAATTGACAATCATCATTTAACTTCTAGTGGTCTAAGTTATGTCTGGAAGGTAATTGTTTATAATAACTACTAACATAAAATTTATGATCAACAACTATTGTCCCATATCTATGATGTTTTAGAATGTGCAAGGGATAAATTGCTAATAAAAAATAATAAAGAACTCCAAATTGTTGTTTGAAGTTTACGCAATACCACTGAATGTTTATGGCTTTGATGGTAGTCACTAATTATATTTAAACCAAGGTGAATATTTTTTTATGGCATGAAACAATGCCCAATGTATTTAGTTACCCATTATTGACTTAGGGTTTGTGAAAGAAAAAAAATCTCAACGACGACCTCAAACATGCAATTGAGATGCTTGATAAAGGTTGTAAACCTAATGTTGCAACATACATAATTTTGATCGATGGATTTTGTAGAGAACAGATATCGAAATCAAGAAAATCCTAATATGAGATAAATGATAAGAGAATTTAATTTTGCCACCCTAATGGAAAATTTGGTCAATAAGGACTCAAGATAATGAGTGCAAAGCTTTTGATAAAATATGTAACATCTAATATGCAATGAAGGGCACTAAATCCAAACCATAAAAGGTATGTTTTGCTAGCAAACAATAAACATGAATCTTCCAGCCGACAACATTGCAAAGACTCAGCAAAAACCTGCACAAACTCAGCACAAGTTCTTACACAACAATTGATTATGAGGGGCATGCTCAACCATAACAGGGTCTTGCCTTTGTACCACCTCAACATTGATTTCATTCATTGTTCCATACCAAATTTTGAAGAAATCTTTCATATATTGTGGGAATTTGTCCATTAGAAATGTATCCCACCTTCCTATAGCTTCTGTGAGAATTATCAACTCATCTTGTGTCCCATGCAGGTTGTTTGCTGGAACTTTTGCTTCCTCTTTTAAATTAACTAATGTGCATTTCTCTGGTTTCAGTTGTTTCCCGTCAAACTTACGTCCATTTTCTCTCTGTGGCAGATGTAATAGTTTAGTCTCATCTCCTTCTTTCAATATTTGAATTTTAGAAGTGATAAATGCCCATGATTCATCATCAGCTTCCTTGCAATCAATCACATTATCACTATGAATTGCATTTCCATTATTTCCTTCACATTCATAGGCAATATTTGGACTACTTTTCCCATTTGAACTAAAGCTTTCCCTGTCACTAGTGGAATGGATACTAGCAGGACTTTCCTCAATGCTTTCCTGAACACGATGTGCCTTCCAAATTGGTCTATCAAGAGAAGTTCAAGTGTTGAATCCAGATTTAGCACGACATTGAGCAACATAAAGCTGAAGATGAGGATGCCTTAAGATTTCAGCGGCCATGGGTCTATTTTTTAGATTTTTTTTTAGCATACTTTTGATAAGACCTTTTAAAGAAGAAGAGTAAATGGTTGGTAAGGGGCTGATAGCTGAACCATTTATCTTACTTATCAGCCCAGCCATATCAAATGCTTTAAATGTAGGTCGATGAGCATCCGCCTCATACATGCAACAACCTAGTGACCAGATATCAGATTTAAAACCATAAGGAATAGCTGCAAGAAGTTCTGGGCACATATAGTTTGGAGTGCCCACAACAGAGGAAGCCAGGTCATCTGCCTTCAGAGTTTTTGCCAATCCAAAATCACCAAGTCGCACTTCTTGATCCTTGGTTAGGAATATGTTAGAACACTTCCAATATCTATGAAGAACATAGTTTGAGTGCAGATAATTGACAGCCAATAACAATTGTGTAAACCATTTCAATAGATTCTCCTCAGGAAAAGTTGTCCTGTTAGCTTTCTTAATCATCTATGCCATATCTCCACAAAAACCTCCATAGTCACTCAATGGAGCATTCCTTAATGGCACATGAACCAACCGATGTGGTAGTGTATCTTTTGATGAATCTGTTACTGGCATAAGCTGATAAGAGAACCTCAATCCCACCAAGGAAGAAAAAAATTTATCTTCATTATCGAAAGCTTGAATGCGAAGAGTAGCAAGCCCATCAAGATCGAGTTTGAAAGAATGATGGAAGATCTGAATACGAGAAATTTTATCAATGAATACTTCACAATGAATAACCTGCCCACTCAACATGTCTGAGGCGAGAACTGCTGTTACTCTTTGGCCACCATATGGAGCAATTGATATTAATTGTCCACTTATCAAGCATTGACTTGTCTCATTATACTCTGATACAATAGACAATATTTTACAGTGATCCCATTGCTAGGTAAAGCAGCCTTCCTTTCCATGAAATCTGAAGCCAACTGGATTCGAAATACGAAGACGTAACAAAACATTGAGATCATTTAAACTTGGAAAGTCAACCAAAGAAGCCGCATATTTGGCACTCAGTGCAACAAAAATTGCACATAATGCAGCCACTAGCAGAGCCCGCACAAGAAAATAAAATGCCGTCATTACTGTAATATGAAAACACTACTATATTTGCATCTACATTTCACTCCTACAGATTTGCCAAAGTTTTCAGCGTTCTACAACAAACCCTGAGGTTAGGGTTTCAATACATTATGGCATACTTGGCTTCAAAATTTGTAGTCATTAAAGCTTCTGATTCAAAAATTTTAAGTTGCATTAAATCGTTCCAATTTAATGAGAAATATGGGGAGCTTCTTGCCAAAAAAGATCATATTTATTTTACACGAGGAACCATGGCATGGAAGAGGTTAAGAAAATTTAAGCGACGGGCTTGCAGAATGTCTCCTTTAATTTAAAAGAGATTTGTACAATTCGGTATATTACATCTTTGATTTGACTTTGAGTAAGACTATTTGGGGGCTGAAGCATTTTGGGTCGAATATGTCGGAGGCAAGTTAGTTTGGGGACTATCTTGAAGTTCTTTGGAGATATGTCAGACAACAAAGTGGTTTCTATCTAAAGATGTATATTTCTTGTTTTTGCAGATACATTTCAGATTGAAATTTTTTAGCAGCTAGGGTTTCCGTAACAAAATATTTCCAATATCTGGCAGAATTTCATGTTCTTACATCAAAAATCAAGTTTTTGGCTCTTCCACATTTAGTTTTCAGAATTGGCTGAATATTTTTTCATTCTTCATGTTCACAAGTGCAATTTTATGATCAAAATTGCAGATTCTTTTTGTTTTAACTTTTAAGTTCTTAACAGTCAATATGGATATTTACATACAACTGATAAATTTTAGGACTTCGTCAAAATGACTACTTTCTTTATACCATTATAGGATTTGTTGTCATTGTGCTTTATGGTCTAATTTGGCCCAAAGATCTTGCAATATGATATAACGACAAGCAAGGAGTCAAGATAGGTGATCAAGCACTGTATCAATGTCTTTAATTACCTCCCAATTATTCCAAATCATGTCTTGTGACACTTGATTCCTTTTAGCTTCTTCATGAACATGCTCTCGTACAAAGAGGTCCCACAAATATTTTAAGTTCCTTGCAAGATCCATCTCACATTCCTGACTTGTATTCACTACTTCGTTGATCGGTCATCCCATTTATTTTTCCATCATTTTAATGTTTTCATCAATAAATATTGACCGATGTTTCCTTTCAATCACCTTTTGATGACCCAGTTTACGAAGGTAATGGCACCAAAATGTTTGCTATTGATTCTACACTACCAAATTGCAACAACATATAAAATGACAATAGTAATAGCAATTAACACAATAAATGCCAAATAATCAGATGTTCTCATAAAGGTAGTTTCTATACAATTGTTTAGTACATGGAGGCCCCAAACTCAGCATACCTTCCCTGACATAGACTTGATTTAAATGACAATGCATACAGTTATTATATACTTCGTGAGTTGTATGACACACATCGACTGAGAAACTAATAGCAGGAAAGCATACACCAAAGATGATCTTTCATGTATCATCACATTGCTTGACAATATTTACCTCTACATTGGAACTGAACCAGCAATCTTACATATGCATTCTAGAAATTTTGCACTCAGTTGGGTAAAATAATCTTGAAGTGCATATAAGTTAAGCATTTTTTGAAAAAAAAATTGACTGGAAATTTCTAGTTCCAACATAGGCTCCGTCTGGGGATGTATGTCCCTTATGGGCATAGCAAGATCCATAGATCTCTGGGGTGTAGACCAGTGCCTTATCCATTGGGCGACAAAGTCTACTTTTGCCCCAAAACTGATACGGTCCAAAGACCATATCAGAAAAGAAAATCCATGTCTTTCCCCTATCAAAAACCTTGTTTTGATCATGTTGTAATGAAACCAATTTGAACATATCATTTAAGTTTGCATGATTGGTCATATCCATATTTAACTGATTAGTGATGCTGGTAAATTCTTTACCATTATACATTTGAAAACCATCTATAACCTTACACTTGTATGACATGCTAGAGACAATCTCTGTATGATATTTTATGTAACCGTATTTGCTGTCATCTTCCAAATGATGGTTCTCTATCTAAACTGAGAAGCAGAAGAAATCAATTTGCGTCTGATATTTATCTTCTTGAGTCTTGGCACCATCTAATGAAGAAGCATCACTATTATTTTCATCATCACAAGTAACTTTCCTACACGATTGTGATCTTGAGACTCCATTATCACAAGATTCAATATAAACATTTATCTTTGGACAATCACTGCTATCGAATTCACAATCATCAATTGTTTCTATCTCATATGAATGTGATCTTGATACTATATTTCCACACCAATCATATGGTCTACTATCACGTAAAGTATCCTCACTATCAAAGCATATGTATGTTGGACATGGTATTTGAGTATCATCCTTGTGTACATATTTTTGATATTCTATAGTGAGTAATTCTAAAATTTGCTCACTATTAAGTGAGCATATTTCTTCCTCCACCACATTGGGGATACTTTCTTCATCTTTTTCATCATTGCCACAACACCCAAAATCAGATGTACCCATTTCATCAGCATGGACACAAGATGTATCATTTTGATCATTTGAAAATACTTCATCCTCTTCTTCCCCACATTGCTGGTCCATATATTGTGGTGGGTGGGCTGGGATGAAATTCGTCTCATATAAAGATTGATAGTAAGTATTGCAATGTGGCACATATTACTGGTATTGCAGGGCATAGTACTATCCTAGTGGTGGACAGTATTGAGGAATGTTACTTGCATTTATAAGCTGGGGCCCTTGTGGTGGCTTATTATGCTAGATATGGTTATGGTATGGATCATGAGGTACTCTTGGAGTATGTGGAGAGTATCTATTCTAAGAGGGTGCATGTGAATTGACATCACTACTTTGTTTATGTGGAGGGATAGGTTTTGGTAGTTCCAGTACCTGGAGGCCCAATTTTGCCAGCTGTCTATCATATCCTACTATTTGTCTATCTAGTTCTTTGCTTTTTTGTATCATCTGTGATATCCTAAGCCATTGTTCTAGCCATTCTAAATGCTCTTAAATCTTTTGAACAGTCATGCTATCAAGGTCAACAATAGTTTGATCAATAAACTCTCCTGATTTTCTTCCATCCATGGTTGGATAATATTAAAATCTTTTCAGACCCGCCATCTACTTTTCATAAGTAGGAAAATGATTTACTTCTTCCATTCATGTTTCTAAAGATAATATTTGTTTAAAATCTATAACTAGAATGGAGTCACCACCTACTTTAATCAAGTAGGAAAATTAAAATTCTTTCCTTCCCAGCGGAGTCTTTTAATTAAAACTTTGGATTTGACTCTATAACAAATGGCTTTAGATTTTCAGGAAAACTTTCCCCAGTGGAGTAGCCAATTTGTTGGGTTTCAAAAATGCAGGTTGTGGATTCTAAGGGGATGCCAAGCCCTATGTTCAAATCTACAATGTTTTTGAGCCAATGATTGGAGTTTGACCTTAACGATCAACTTCTCCCTGCGCTTTAGGTCCTGCTACAACCTAGGCAGGTGAACCTTTGATTATCAAAGTAGGTTGTATGATTAAATCAATGTTGGTTTGCTGCTAATTTATCTGATTACAATGGCATACTTGTAAATCAGATGAGATATTGTAAACTATTTCTAAAGAAAGCAAATGATTTAATCTAAATTCTAACAGAAATAAATAACAAATAACATGAAATGAATCTAAACTATAATGATAAAACAAAGTAAATATTTTAAACATAAAATGAATCAATAGTTAGACTGGTGCTTTGTCCATTTGGGCAACGGAGTTAGGATGTCAGAAACAAATAACTTGTATTAGGTAATAACTCGATTTGATTGGCACATATAACTATTTGTAACTTGTACAAACGTGCAAGGAAGAAATTATTAATTCATTCTTAATAATTCAAAGGACATAATTGTATTAAATGCAAAATACTAAAAGGATTTTAATCTTTCCAAAAAGAACCAATTTAACTTTGCAAAATAATAAATTAGATCAACTCTAGAGACAAATTAATAACCCTAATCAATTAATCATTCTTAGTAATCCATTCAACATTCTAAGATTACTATAATTGATGATAAAGGATTTAATTCTCTCTAAGAAACCAATCAAATCAACTACACTGAATTAGCAAATGCAACCAGACAATTTGAACATATCCTTAACACAGTCAAATTGAATAATCAGAAAATGAATGACATGGAGATAATTAAATTGATTGAATTAAAAATGACAAACAGATGATACAGTCACAATGTATTTCAAATTTGAATCCTCAACTACTTCTTCAGAATGTATCATGCACCATAGCCTTTCTCAGAACAAAATTGCATAGAAGGATCAAATTTGCATCAAATTGAATCAAATCTAACCTAATCTAATCCTAAAATGTTTCAATTGTCTTTGTGTAAAAATCTCTATTTCTAATCTAATTCTAACCCCTATTCCGGGTCATAGAATCTCTATTTAAAGATATACAACAAGCCTCAGACATGCTACATTCATTTTGTGATAGTTAATAATTGGTTGAACTAACCATAAGAAACGACATATTTTATTACATAAATTAAATAAATTGGTTTGAAACATCTAATGATCATCTCAAGTTGAAAATTAATCTTCCCGAGCCGCTTCATTTAACCATCGGTTGAGAACTGCTTCAACGTAATCAAAATCTTGCATAGAAAAAAAATTATTCATCAGATAAACAATATACAAACATATAACTTACATTGAGGTGAACCTTAGGACCTGTGGCGTGTGGTATTGTTTCCTTATTTCAGTTGTATATTTGCTTACTACCATGTATTTAGGGTTTTATCACCGTGACAATATTCCATGTTATCTTAATTAATTGTCACTTTGTATACCAAAATATTTAATAATAATTCTGTTTGATATCCCTTTTTAGGGCTCCAATAATTAAAAAAAAAAACTTTGGCATGACTATTCAATTCACTTCGGGAAAAATAAAATATTTAATTGGTTACTTTCCAAATTAAATAATTAATTTTAATCTTTGTCATCTTTGATAATAAAATATTTAATCTCATGTCTTAGCATAATAAAGTATTTCCAATAGTTTAATCCTTATCTCATTTCCCAATCATATTTCTTATGTTTTTACTATTATTTGAAAAAATAATTAGTTCCCCCATTTTACGAATTCAGTGAAATACTTTACTCCAAATATTCCTCAGGCTTGATTTACAATTATTTATTTGACGTCTTTACATGTATTTTAACTTTTTGTTTGATAATAATTCCATTTGGGTGAAAATAATTGTCAATTCCCCAACTTCTTAGGTGAAAATATGTTACCAAATTTCATAAAATCTTCACCTTTCGGTTAATTTTGTAAAAACACCATATCCTTATTTACAAAATCTTTTCCTAGATAATAACTAATCTCATTGCAAATTTGGTTAAAATATTTCTTGTTTTGTAAAATTTATTTCTTCTCAAGATAATTTTTCATGTGATGACTTTAATATATTTCCCCAGAGTGTTTTATATTTCTCCCTAATACTCTTTTAAACAAATCCTTTATTCTTCTCAAACAATCGAAGAGACTTACCATTTACTTGTACCAATATGTCAAAAACTCCACCGATAGGTTTTTATTTGTATTACTGTGTCATTTTAGGGTTTCACAAATAATTGACAATCATCGTTTAACTTCTAGTGGTCTAAGTTATGTCTGGAAGGTAATTGTTTATAATAACTACTAACATAAAATTTATGATCAACAACTATTGTCCCATATCTATGATGTTTCAGAATGTGCAAGGGATAAATTGCTAATAAAAAATAATAAAGAACTCCAAATTGTTGTTTGAAGTTTAAGCAATATCACTGAATGTTTATGGCTTTGATGGCAGTCACTGATTATATTTAAATGAATGTGAATATTTTTTTATGGCATGAAACAATGCCCAATGTATTTAGTTACCCATTACTGACTTAGGGTTTGTGTAAGAAAAAAAATATATCAACAATGCCCTCAAACATACACTTGAGATGCTTGATAAAGGTTGGAAACCTAATGTTGCAACGTATATAATTTTGATTGAGGGATTTTGTAGAGAACCGATATCGAAATCAAGAAAATCCTAATATGAGATAAATGATAGGAGAATTTAATTTTGCCACCCTAATGGAAAATTTGGTCAATAAGGACTCAAGCTAACGAGTGCAAAGCTTTTGATAAAATATGTAACATCTAATATGCAATGAAGAACACTAAATCCAAACCATAAAAGGTATGTTTTGCTAGCAAACAATAAACATGAATCTTCAAGCCGACAACATTGCAAAGACTCAGCAAAAACCTGCACAAACTGAGCACAAGTTCTTACAAAACAATTGATTAAGAGGGGCATGCTCAACCATAACAGGGTCTTGCCTTTGTAGCATCTCAGCATTGATTTCATTCATTGTTCCATACCAATTTTTGAAGAAATCTTTCATATATTGTGGGAATTTGTCCATTAGAAATGTATCCCACCTTCCTACAGCTTCTATGAGAATTCTCAACTCATCTTGTGTCCCATGCAGGTCGTTTGCTGGAACTCTTGCTTCCTCTTTTAAATTAACTAATGTGCATTTCTCTGGTTTCAGTTGTTTCCTATCAAGCTTACGCCTATTTTCTCTCTATGGTAGCTGTAACGGTTTAGTCTCATCTTCTTCTTTCAATATTTGAATTTCGGAAGTGATAAATGCCCATGATTCATCATCAGCTTCCTTGCAATCAATCACATTATCACTATGAATTGCATTTCCATTATTTCCTTCACATTCATAAGTAATATCTAGACTGCTTTTCCCATTTGAACTGAAGCTTTCCCTGTCACTAGTGGAATGGATACTAGTAGGACTTTCCTCAATGCTTTCCCAAACACGATGTGCCTTCCAAATTGGTCTATCAAGAGAAGTTCAAGTGTTGAATCCAGATTTAGCACGACATTGAGCAACATAAAGTTGAAGATGAGGATGCCTTAAGATTTCAGCTGCTGTGGGTCTATTTTCTAGATTTTTTCTGAGCATACTTTTGATAAGACCTTTTAAGGAAGAAGAGTAAATGGTTGGTAAGGGACCAATAGCTGAATGATTTATCTTACTTATCAATCCAGCCATATCAAATGCTTTAAATGCAGGTCGATGAGCATCTGTCTCATACATGCAGCAACCTAGTGACTAGATATCAGATTTAAAACCATAAGGAATATTTGTAAGAAGTTCTGGGCACATATAATTTGGAGTGCCCACAATAGAGGAAGCTAGGTCATCTACCTTCAGAGGTTTTGCCAATCCAAAATCACCAAGTCGCACTTCTTGATCCTTGGTTAGGAATATGTTAGAACACTTCAAATTTCTGTGAAGAACAAAGTTTGAGTGTAGATAATCAACAACCAATAATAATTGTGTAAACCATTTCAATAGTTTCTCCTTAGGAAAAGTTGTCTTGTTAGCTTTCTTAATCATCTCTGCCATGTCTCCACAAAAACCTGCACAGTCACCCAACGGAGCATTCCTTAATGGCACATGAACCAACCAGTCTGGTAGTGTATCTTTTGATGAATCTGTTACTGGCATAAGCCGCTAAGAGAACCTCAATTCCACCAAGGAAGAAAAACAATTATCTTCATTATCGAAAGTTTGAATGTGAAGAGTAGCAAGCCCATCAAGATTGAGTTTGACAGAATGATGGAAGATCTGAATACGATAAATTTTATCAATAAATACTTCATAATGAATAACCTACCCACTCAACATGTCTGAGGCGAGAACTGCTGTCACTCTTCGGCCACCATATGGAGCAATTGATATTAACTGTGCACTTGTTGATGACTGACTTGTCTCATTATACTTTGATACAACAGACAATATTTCACGGTGATCCCATTGCCAGGTAAAGTAGCCTTCCTTTACGCAAAGTCTAAAGCCAACTGGATTTGAAATATGAGGACGTAGCAAACATTGAGATCATTTAAACTTGGAAAGTCAGCCAAAGAAGCTACATATTTGGCACTCAGTGCAACAAAAACTACACATAATGTAGCCACTGGCAGAGCCCGCAAAAGAAAATAAAATGCCGTCATTACTATAATCTGAAAACACTACAATATTTGCACCTGCATTTCACTCTTACATATTTGCCAAAGTTTTTCAGCATTCTACAACAAACCCTGAGGTTAGGGTTTCAATACATTACGGCATACTTGGCTTCAAAATTTGCAGTCATTAAAGCTTCTAATTCAAAAATTTTAAGTTGCATTAAATCATTCCAATTTAACGAGAAATATGGGTAGCTTCTTGCGAAAAAAGATCATATTCATTTTACGTGAGGAACCATGGCGTGGAAGCGGTTAAGAAAATTTAAGCGGCGGGCTTGCAGAATGTCTCCTTTAATTTAAAAGAGATTTGTGCAATTCGGTATATTACATCTTTGATTTGACTTTGAGTAAGACTATCTGGGGGCTGAAGCATTTTGGGTGGGATATGTCGGAGGCAAGTTAGTTTGGGGACTATCTTGAAGTTCTTTGGAGATATGTCAGACAACAAATTGGTTTCTATCTAAAGATGTATATTTCTTGTTTTTGCAGGTACATTTCAGATTGTAATTTTTTAGCAGCTAGGGTTTCCGCAACAAAATATTTCCAATATCTGGCAGAATTTCATGTTCTTGCAGCAAAAATCAAGTTTTTGGCTCTTCCACATTTAGTTTTCAGAATTGGCTGAATATTTTTTCATTCTTCATGTTCACAAGTGTAATTTTATGATCAAAATTGCAGATTCTTTTTGTTTTAACTTTTAAGTTCTTAACAGTCAATATGGATATTTACATACAACTGATAAATTATAGGACTTCTTCAAAATGACTACTTTCTTTGTACCATTATAGGATTTGTTGTCATTGTGCTTTATATTCTAACTTGGCCCAAAGATCTTGCAGTATGACATAACGACAAGCAAGGAGTCAAGATAGGCGATCAAGCACTGTATCAATGTCTTCAATTACCACCCAATTATTCCAAATCATGTCTTGTGACACTTGATTCCTTTTAGCTTCTTCACGAACATGCTCTCGTAAAATGAGGTCCCACAAATATTTTAAGTTCCTTGCAAGATCGATCTCACATTCCTGATTTGTATTCACTACTTCGTTGATCGGTCATCCCATTTATTTTGCCATCATTTTAATGTCTTCATCAATAAGTATTGACCAATGTTTCCTTTCAATCACCTTTTGATGACCCAATTTACGAAGGTAATGGCACCAAAATGTTTGCTATTGATCCTACACTACCAAATTGCAACAACATATAAAATAACAATAGTAAAAGCAATTAACACAATAAATGCCAAATAATCAAATGTTCTCATAAAGGTAGTTTCTATACAATTGTTCATTACAGGGAGGCCCCAAACTCAGCATACCTTCCCTGACATAGACTTGATTTTTAAATGACAATGCATACAGTTATTATATACTTTGTGAGTTGTATGACACACATCGACTGAGAAACTAATAGCAGGAAAACATACACCAAAGATGATCTTTCATGTATCATCACATTGCTTGACAATATTTACCTCTACATTGGAATTGAACCAGCAATCTTACACATGCATTCTAGAAATTTTGCACTCAGTTGGGTAAAATAATCTTGAAGTGCATATAAGGTAAGCATTTTTTGAAAAAAAAATTGACTGGAAATTTCTAGTTCCAACAAGTTGGAGGGCAATTTAGCGCAAAAGAGCAATTCAAGGACATTAAAAGGCATATAAAAATCCAATTTAGCAGATTCTTGAAGTGATTTCTTAATATCATCATTCAATCAAGGTCAAAATGCACTTTGACCACTTAACCACTTGGGAGATGAAAAGATCTAATTGACATCCTAAGCCAATTCAAAAGACAAGGTCCCCATTTTGGAATGGGGCATGTGTGTGAGCCACAACAAATGGCGAATCTACTAGGAAATGCTCCCAAGCATTCCAACAAGAAACATTTAGTTCGAACCCAGAATCTCTATGTTCCCCACATATTAAATGAAAAAGCAAGGTACCTTATCAAAGAATCTAAGATCACTAACTAGTGCAACCATCCACATCCTGAAAACCTGAGTGTGTGCAATTGTATTCATTCCCATCCTTCAGCAACTAAGTTCATCCAAGATCTCATGTGACAAGTTAGGAAGCTGAGATCATTCTACCACCAAGAAATGCTCAAATATTGGAATGTGATGAGTTTTTAGAAGAACAAATGATAGGTAATGTTTTCTGGTATGATGGCATTTGATGGTAATCATTTCTAGATAGTACCTTTTGTGAGAATTTTCAATTGGTAGTCTCTTTTATTTGCATTGTAACGGGTCTAGTGTTGAAAAAAACACCTTTTATTTTCACCCAATATAGGGTAGCAACACTTAGTGTCACCTTCCTTCTTTCTTGATTGATAGTGCATGTGGTAGAAGAAGGAGTCAACCCTTCTACTTGACACAAGATCACTTAGACTCACCTAGCTACCTTAGGATCAATTAAAGTGTGAGAGATATATGGTTAGAAAATACTTCAGGTGCACCAACTAATGACTCATTTCCAATGAATAGATGCCATACTCCCTGGCATAACAATGGAACCCATAGCAAAACTAAGCAAAAACCTTGGCTTCTCGAAGGAAAACTCATGACTATTCACCCATCAAAGAAGCACTTGTAGGTCCACACAACTGCCACCACATAAAAAACAAAGACCCCGCAAAAAAGCAAGTGCAGCAAGCAAAACCAAAAGGATGACTAATCTAAGCAAATCACCTAACAACTAAGGAAAGCAAAGGCAAGAAAGCAAAACTAAACTAAAGGCAACCTAAACCAACCAAAACAAACAAACCCCTAGCTATGTACACTAAAACGAGGCATGATTGCATCTTAGGCCTAGAAGTAGTGCTTTAGGAATTGGCCATTGATAGGCAATGGTAGCTCCTCACCAGTAAGGCTCTTGAGTTGATAAGTGTTGTCTCCAAGGATCTCATAGATCTGATAGGGGCCCAACCAAAGTTTATCAAATTTACCATTTTCTCCCTTCTTCTCATGTGCTTTATCCCAACATAGGACCAAATTAGAAATGTGGAAGGCTTTGACCTTGGCCCTTTTATCAAACCATCATTTTACAACTCCCTGATGTTTAACAAAGTTTTCTATAGCAGCATCACATTTCTCTTCAAGGTGCAGTAATTGGGCTGACCTAGAGGACAATTGATCATCAGTTTCAAGGTAGTCTTGCATAAATTGTAGTACGGGGATCCTCAAGTGGATGGGAAAGATGGGTTCAATCCCATAGACTAGGTGATAAGGTGATGTGCTCAGGGCTACTTTGTGTTGGATTCTATCAGTCCATAAGGTGAACTTAAGCTGGGTATGCCAGTCTCTGGGGTTTTTATCTAATAGTTTCTTAATAACCTCGAGCAGATTTTTATTCATTGATTCAGCCACCCCATTCCCTTGTGGGTAATAATTAGATGAGAACTTGAGAGTAATCCCATAATCAAATGCCTAGTTAGAAAAATGTAATGATGAAAAGGCAGGGCCATTATCACATACCAAAGCAAACGGACAACTGAATCTAGTGATAATATGCTTTTCAACAAATTCAATAACTACCTCTATGGTGTATTGCTTACAAGCTATTGTTTCAGACCATCAAGTGCAGTAATCAGTAGCAGTCAGAATATACTTGTGGCCTACAGAGGAAGGCGGATTGATCATACTGATAAAGTTGAGGCCCCACTAAGAAAATGGTCATACATCCACCACTGGTTGCAAGGGCATGGCTGTGTGTTGCTCTCTATGTGCAACGGTCTAGCATATATGACAGGTTCCTACATGTGAATATGCATCTTTGAATAGAGTTGGCCAATAATATCCAACATGAAGAACTTGATTAGATGTTAAGTGGGCTGATCCATGACTTGTTCTAAATCTCTCATGAAACTAGTTAATACTTGATTAACTTCTGACTTATCCAAACACCTTAGATAGATGCCTTTGTGATTCTTCTTGTAAAGGACCGATCCTTTTATCATGTAACTACTACTCTTTAGTTTGAGTTCTCTCCTTTGAACTGAATTGAGTTGTGATGGACAACGTTGATTGAGTAAGTAAAATATGATGTCTCCATACCACTCATCTTTTGAAATGTCTTCTAACAAGTACTGCTGGGAGACTAGGCCTAGTCCCCCTTCAGCGATTATTCTGGTGAGGGCCTGACCTCTTACCAATTTCATAGGTTGAATATCTATGTCAAACTCTTATAGTATGGTGACCCATTTCCCTCTTCTTTCTCCTAATTCACTTTGCATCAGTAATACTTTGACTACTGCATCTAGGACTATGGCAATTACTTGACTTCTTAAGATGTAATGATGGAATTTCTTAACTACCTTTACTAGAGCGTATGCTTATTTTTCCACATTTGGATACCTAAGTTCTACGTCTTTTAATGGAGTGCTCATGAAAGTGATGGGCCTTTCATCATCAACTAATCTCTTTTGTGTCAACATTGCAATACAAGTATATTCGGAAGCAAACGAGTATATCTAAAATGGCAAAGCATAATCGGGACTTACCAGGACAGGTGCATTGGCTATATCTTGTTTAATTTTTGTGAAGGTAGCCTTGGCCTTGGGAGTCCAATCAATTTTGGCATCCTTTTTTAGCATGGTGTTGAGAGGTCGAACAATTTCAGCAAATCCCATGATGAATTTACGTACAAAATTGATCTTACCAAAATATGACTTAAGCTCCTTCGTGCTGGCTGGGGGAGGTACTTTGAGTATTGCTTGTATCTAGTCTGGATCGATAGATATTCCTTGCTCAGATATTACATGTCCCAGCAACTTCCCCTCAATTACTCCAAAAATGCACTTCTTAGGATTGAGTGATATACCATAATCTTTGCTTCACTGCAACACCTTCCTCAAATCTGCTACATGATCCTTTCGCATTTTTGAGAATAGTGTGAGGTCATACATATAGATGATAATACATTTTCCAACTAATCATTTAAAAGAAACATACATTGCATGCTGAAAAGTTGCAGTAGTGTTTATTAAACCAAATGGCATGTGGCGATATGCAAAGATGCCCCATTTATAGGTGAAGGACATCTTCAATCTGTCTTCATATTCTACCATCACCTAGTTATAACCAGAATACCCATCCAAGAATAACATCATCTGGGACCCATTAACAATCTATAACACTTCATCCAAAGAAGGCAGTGGGTAATTATCCTTTTTAGATGCTCTATTTAAGTTACGGAAATCAACACAAATCCTGATTTCTCCATTTTTCTTTCAGACTAGAACTAAATTTGCTACCCATGTGGAATGTCTAACTAGAAATATTATCCTTCCTGATAATAACTTTTGAACTTCTTTGAAAATTAGTGGTTCCAATAGAGCATTCACTAGCCACTCCCTTTGTTTGAATGTCTTTGCCCCTAGCTTCAACGGGATGTGCGTAATGATCGAGGAATCGTATGTCTTTAGATCTTCATAGCTCCATGCTATAACCTCATGGTAATCTCTTAATGCATGTATGATTCCTATCTTTTCTTCTTTAGTACTAGCTTTCCCAATGAACACATTCTTAACATTTTCTTCTATTCCCAAGTTAAATGGGTCACACTTTCCCCCTAGAGATCCTCCTTTCCTTTGGATTCCTAAATTGTCTGCATCAAACAATCTTTCTAGTTCTACCATTCCCCATGGAATTGTATTTATTTTTAGGTTTAGTACTCCTTCTAGATCCATTTAAACAAGCTCCATTTCTTCTTCATCTATTATCTGAGCAGTAAAAACATCTGATGAAGTAAGGAAATTAATTATGTGCTAATCATCTTCAAAAACTTAGAAATTGGTAATATTATCAGGCACAGATGGGGTAGCGACAAATTCAACAGAAAACTTCTTTAATCCTACTGTGGATGTTGGCTCTAATGTACTTGTTGTCTGAGCTAGAGCATTTGCAACATGATTTTGTCTCCTTGGGATCAATTGGATGTTAAAAACATCAAAGCATTCTATCAAATCCCAAACCCTATTCCTATACCTATTTAGCCTCTTGTCATTACATGAGTACTATTTTCTTACTTGTTTCACCACTAATTTAGAATCACCAAACACCTAGATAATTCTGACCTTCTTTTGTAGTGCTAGTAGTAACCCTTGCACTAATGCTTCATATTCAGTGACGTTTGTGCATGGAAACTGCAATCTCTGTGACACCAAATATGAGCTCCCAATGGGGCTCATTAATTTGACCCCTGCACCAGACCCTTGTCTGCATCTTGAGCCATCAAATCTTAATGTCCATAAGCCAAAATCTCTACTGCTATCATTCTATTTTATAGATTTCTTCTCATCAAGTAGAGGCTCAAGTTCTTCCTTCTTTTCAACACCTAATACCTTCTTTGGAATTATGGAGATCTTCAGTTGTCTTTGTACTTGTTTGACTACCTCTTGACATAGCTGCCAAGTAAATTCAGAATGTGATGTATCATGTATGCAGCACCAATTAGGTAGTAATAATTCCTCCATTTGAACCTGCTTTCCAATAGTAGTTTGATCCTGCACAAATTTAGCTACAAAATCACAAAGTCCTTCAAATATCCCAATTCATCCACTTCGAAAGAGTCTCCTAAATCTGATTGAATGTATGCTTCTATACTTTCTAGTTTCTCTGTAAGTAGTTTAAGGGGTCTTAAGCAACTCAGCCTAAGTACTTCTTCTGATTGACTAATGTGTGGAAGATAAACTCCCAAATCAACTTCTAAGAATAGAATCTCATTGGATTGATTGTATTCTATAATCATATGCTTCATCTTAGGTTCTCTTTCAATACGTATTTGATTGGCCAACCCTTTCCATGGTAGCCACATATGAGAAAAGTTAGTTGCCATATAACTATTCAAAGTCCTAGACCAGTCTCTACTTAGAAGCATGCCATACTGATCTGGAATGTCCACCACTTGAATATCTATATACTGCTACACCCTAGGATCAGAAGTCAGCTGCATGTCTATCCTGTTTAATTTACCTACTACGTTCACTTTAGTCTTATCTAATTGTGTCACCTTTCTGGAAGACTTGACTGGAGTGAACCCAAGTGCTTTACAGATTGATAATGGCATTACATTCATGGAAGCACCAGAACCTACTAAATAGTTATGAAGGTTTTTATTGAATATCCTTAGTGTTAAGAGGAAAGGCAGACTTTCCCTCTTGTCTTTATACAGTGTTATCTTTTATTCCACGTCAGTCACATGTATTTTTTCTTTCCCTTTATCAACATTATCTTTGGAGATATTCTCCTTTGGCACATAATCGATTTCAGTTCCAACACCCATATCTTGAAAGAAAGATGTCCTAACCTTGCGTATTTTAAGTAGCTCATATACATAAAGACTAACCTTCATTTTCTTGAGTTCCTTAGCTACATACTACCCCATCTTCACTATGTCAGATCATTGAGAATTTTTTGCAGTAGTAGCACCTTGATATACTGGTTGATGGGTGACTTTCGTGGGTTCAGGGTTATTAGAAGCTTTTGGATCTAGTGGGATCTGAGAGCTGTTTGGAGGGATGGAGGTGGTAAAGGACCTTTAGACTTGCTACTTCTTAGGTTGTAAGGAGTCTTATTGTACTACTGATATGCATTGACTTCTTCAGACTCTTCTTCCTTAGGTTGATTATCATCTTGGAATGGAAATGTATAACTATCAAGAACTAGGGCAGTGTCATACCTCTGAGAAGGAACAATTTCATACCCTGTCAGCAGAGTCTCCTAAGTTTCAGCATTTTGAATCTCCATCTAGAGATACTGGATGCGATCTAAAATTCTGGGCAGTCTAGTTCAGAGTGAGTATTTGTGTTATGCAGTCTGCACCAAGTAGCTAAAGCTGCTTCAACTAGCATCACATGACCTAGTAGCCTGGTATCATTGTTCTAATTTTCCAAGGGCGATGGTACTCCTCCATTGTTCAGTCTGGTGTTCTAGGATCAATTTGGCCACTGTTGAAAGTTCTAATTTTGATACTAGTTCTGATTTTGATTCTGGGAGTACTGCTGATTCTAAAAATGTTGCTAATTCTGTCCCCTCTGCTATAGATAAGCATTCTGGTTCTTGAGGTGGGTAACCTCAACATTTAGCTTCTTCATTTTCTCAACCAATTCTTTGATGTCTTCTCTGTCCTCTTTGGCTTTGGTTGTTTCTGAAGATTGTAGGAAAGGCATTTGTGCTGGATGCATTTTAGCTACTGGATTCCCTGGGCGGATCACTAAAGCTTGTGTTATAGCTAGGTTTGGAATCAGATTCATCACAGGAGTATGATTGGCCAACACGTGATTTATCATAGGTATTTGATTCGGCATGGCAACAGGTCCCATATGGTTTAATGGACCAGAGGCTGTTTGTCCTAGTTGGGTCCTCACAGTGACATTAGCAGAATATGCTTGAGCTAAAGTAGCAAGGATTGGGTCAGCTCTACTTGCAAACATGGAGGTAAATTTATCTAGGGAAACATAGTAAATGGGTAGGGCAGTAGCCTGTTCTAAAGCATAAGGAGTTTGCAAGTGACTGAAGGCTTTCTGAAATCTATTTTTAAAGGAACTTATCAATTCTCCTTCACCTCAATGGATTTCTACAAAAGATCGATAAAGATCAGCTGGGGTGGTAGGCATACACAACCCATCCAGAAATGTGGTCTTTAGGTTTAGCCATGAATTTATGGATGCTATAGGGAGGTTAGTGGACCAATAATAAGCTTCATCCTGCAAAGAATAAGGGAACAACTTACATATCACATCCTCATACTATACTTGCAACATGAACATGTTAGCTTCAAATATTTTAATGTGCTCATCTACAGTCCTATTTGGATCATTTACTCTAAACTTTGAATATAACTTATCTAGGTTCTTTGGCATATCATGGTAATCGTTGAACATAAAAGGAGACTGTTATTTCCTACAAAGAAGCCCATGTTGGGAGGATTAAAGGGAGCTACAACTATGTTCCTTGGGGTTGACTGATCTCTTGGGGCTCTTGGTATCTCTTGATCTCTTCTTGTTCATCAAAATTCTATCAGGGACAACAACTCTTCTTCAACTGAGCAGGATCTAGTGCATCTCTACCTAGTCCCCAGACTTGCTAATTTTTAAACAGAGGAAAGTAGTCATCCCTCCTTCTAGCACCAATTCTGTTGATGATGGTTTGAACACACAACAATGCAGGTGTGATTGTTGGTTTCGCACCTCTCTTGACAAGTATCCTACCCTAGGTAAGACTACTCCAGGGATAATATAGCTAGGTCTTAGCTTTCTTAGAATCTCTCAATTGGTATGTTCTAGCTGTATGAACAAGGGGCCTTACATGCAATCTACAATTTTTCAAGTTTGGGGCAGTAAACACACATAAACCCTTTACGGTTTTCAACTGATAAAACAATGTAAAATGTTGCTGAAATTCCTAATCTAACAACTAACAATGGTTTTAAAGAAAATGCAAAAGGTTAGGGTTTTAGAAGAATCCTAAGTGACATTCATAATGCATAGGTTACCTTTGGTAGACAAATACTCTAAAACTTTTTAACCAATTTCATGGTTACCAAACTAAAATGGGTATTACAGTGCTACATAAAATAGTGCTATCTTCAATGGAAGTTAATAGATTTTTAAATTACATTCATTTGTTAAATACCCAATAAATGATGCAACTTAACTTGTGAAATGCATTTGAACTTTAGCACAAACAATCAGCCCAGACTAACTTTACACATCTATTTACCATCAGCAAATAACTAAAAGTATGGACATAGAATATTCATCAAATACTTCAGCAAACCATGAATATTCCAAAAGTACAACTAACTAACTATGGGAGAGCAAGAAGCAAACCATGAAAACCAAAATGAGCCAACACAAGACACAAATTCTTAGAATCACTACAGAAACTTTCTTTGCATTATTTTAAATGACATAGAGTCAACAATTCATCATCAAAATCTCTTTTACAAACAAAGGAAATGATAATACTTTATATAGAAAAGTAGCATACCAATTTTTCAAATGAACAGTGGAGATTAACTCGACACCGACTATCCAAACTACATCAATAAATACAATTGCAACAACTCACATCAATTCTCAGATTACATTTTGTCTTCTATGAAAAAGATGAAAAACAACCCCCAGATACATTGAATCTAGTCAATTTGACTAGCCAACTCAATATATTAGTAGAAAAGAACATTTTAGAAGCATAGAAAAGACAAAATAGAGTCACATGCTACCTTGAATATAGTGATTTACAATTATAATGGGATTACATCCTTAAAATATTCAAAATAATATCAGGATTCTTCATCTAAATCAATTTTGTCTTTGCCATCCAGCTTGTTACAGTAAGTCAATCATGTGTGAAGTGTAGGATTAATCTCTAATAGATTTGGATCCTTCAAATGATTTATCCAGTAGTTGAACATCTCCAGCTCCCGACTGAATTTACTATATATTTTCTCTATCTTTGCACCTACCTTTTGAAATGCCTTGAATTCAGCCCTGAGGTCGCTTACCTTGTCTAACCTATCCTCCATACTAAGCTTGGCATCTTCAAAAATCACCTTATGTGACTTATCTTTACACTTTTTGATATCAAATGGGGCATATTCATCATAGGAGGCCTCTAAGAAATCCTTTAAAGAATCATTGATATCATATATAACTAACCTTAGCTCCTCATCAGATGGCTTATGTGCTTCTTTTATATGTTCAAAAGTTTCTTTTCTCAAAAGTAGCTATTGATACCATTCAATGGCCTTAGGCAGCTAATTCTCAGTCAAAATATTCTCTACGACTAGAGTCTGGGCTAACAATTCCTTGATGCTCTTTATCCAAGGATACATATGCGAATAATACTCATTGAAGGAATCACATTCCTTGCACAAATCTTCCCATTTCTTATGCAATTCTACTAATTTCTTGTGTGCTTGAGTAGAGGCATTAATAGTTTCACATCCCATCTCAAAAACTTTTGAGAGCCAATTTTTTGTACCTTGGGATTTGGATCTTATGTCACCTAATCTGGCCATTTCATCAGTAGATAGGAAAGTGGGTATCATCCTTATATCTCCTCCTACATCTACTGGCTTAACTAAAAATTGAAGGCACACGTGAAGTTCTTCATTTTGCTACTTCAAATCCTTCTCGAACATTTCATCCTTGTCTAGTTGTTCTAGAATTGATATGACTGATTCCTTGAAATCATCCACTCTTTGTGCACGAGTGGTGGGTCCCAAATAAACTATAGATATCACACAATCTTCCACCCTGACTTGTCCTTTTCTTGTATCAACTAGTAGGACTGCTATTTCTGCAATTCCTGATCCTACCTCATCTTTATAGATTCTAGACTATATTTTGGCCTTCTTTTGTTTCTTAGGCTTATGAGATTGTGACAAAATTGTACTCAAATCTAGTTGCATTATTTCCACTTGTGGCTCAAGATATGTCATTCTACTTTGCATCCATTCAGCTACATAAGATTTATTCAATTGAGTGGCTCCATCACCATCAATTACAACTAGTTCTTTGGGTGATTTCTGCTCTTGCTCTAGTTCTTCATTCTTTTCTGTGCTTATCTCTTCTTCTTTTTCTTCATCTTGGGCCAGGTTTTCTAGATTTACCATTGTAGTTTCTTGAGCTGACTTGAAAACTTCCTCCGTTTGACCTTTATTTGGAGGACTATCAAATACGTCAATGACTTCAACATTGACTGAAAGTTCATGGGAGTCTTTATCACTTACTTTAGCCAACACTCCTTTCTCCTCCTCAAGTGTTGTTTTAGGCTCATGCAATCCCAACTTTATGCATACTTTCTTGATCCTAGGTAGCAGTGGTACGACCAAAGAATCTACAGGCATTTGTAAGATGGGAACAATAAAAGATATGGCCAAGAGAGGCACATTGACTTGCATTAGATTAGCCAAAACTGTCGATAAGGAAGAAGAGATGACAAGAGGTGAAGGAAAGGGTAGTGAAGGTAGAGGAAGAGGAGGTGAAAGGATGGTGGAAATGGGAGGTAACGCTATGGGGGTAAGTAATTGAGTGGAAGAAGTAGAGAGTGTAAGTGTAGTAGTAGAAGGGGATGAAGTGGCAACAACGAAGGAGATAGGGCTGCTAGAGGTATTGGAAGAAATTGCCAGTGAGTAGGAAGTAGTCAAAATGGTAGAGGTAAGAGAGGTGGCAAGGGATGTTTCTTGAGTTATGGGAACTGAGGTCATGGGTGAAGTGGATGCAGCAACAGAAGAAGTGATGGAAGAAGAAGTGGTAGCAAAAGCGACAGGGGTTGTGATAGCGGTGCTTATACTTTGGGTAGCGGGAGATAGGGAAGTTGGAAGACTAGAATCTTTCTTGGTTGTATCATCCTCTTTACTTACCTCTTTTACTTTATTTTCTTTGCTCTAGAGCCTTCTTTAGGGCCACTTAGCATGTATCTTTTATTGGAGGCCCTTATCTTGGTAGTGTTAGGGTTAGCCGGCAAAAGATATCAATTAAATGCAAATAAAGAATAAACAGAGGAATGGAAATACACAGAAATAATAATAGCAAAAGACAAGTTTTAATGTGGTTCACCCAAACTCAGGCTACATCCACCAAACAAAGAGTCCAATATTATTATCCAGTAAATCAAACCGATTACAATCAGTAATCCCTGCAACTCAATACCGCTACAAAATGCTACAATACAATATATCAAAACCCTAACCCTTAGCCACTTTTTATCAAGCTTTTTGTTGGTTACAAAAATAGGGTTTTCTTATGTCGGTCAATGAAAAATAACTCCCAGTGCCTTTATAAAATAATAAAAAATCGTGTGAGGTTTCAGGGGCATTGCCCCTGAGCCCCCATGGGGGTGCTGCCCCTCAACCCCACCCCTCAACCCCATCCTGTATCGTGACAAGGAACACACCAGGGGTGTTTCCCCTGGACCCCGTCTTGGGGGCATTGCCCCCAAACCCCCACAAGGGGCGCTGGCCCTTGACCCCATAGGAATTTGGGGGGAAACCGTGCTGATAAAAGTGGGGAAAATTTAACCTTTGAGTCTGATTAGGCTCTATATAACAATAGGTAGAGGGAAGTTGATGTTTCTTTAGAGGAGGCCTTGCAGATGTCTTCTTAATCTTCTTCGCTTTCTCATCCAAAGATGTATCCTCTTCACTATCTAATTTTTGCCTTTTAGTTGGCTCTACCTCATCTATGACATTGATGGCTCGTCCTCTTCTCCCCTAGAGTCCTTATCTGATTCCAATGCTGTATAAGTGAGTTGAACTCCCTGTCCTTCTAGAGCAGCCACCTGACCTCTTACCCATACTTTGCTCAATCTGATAGGTTCTCTCATAATTGTATCCAAGGAGCTTTCTTTTACATTTTCCCAATTTGGTAATGGGATAGGCTAATGGTATTGAGCCTCCCATGGTCCTCTGACCATAACATTTTCATCATCTTGCAACTGGTCTGGTACTACCATAATGTGGAACTTCTTAATAAAATCCAGAGGCAGCCTTGAATGTGCCTTCTTCATAATCTCATAATCATCTGGACAATTGGCCCAAAAATCTTCAATATGCATCTTATGGAACAACTTCTTACTCATGAATCTTTCCATCATGTTATTTGGATCAAAATGATCCCTTGCATTGTAATAGTGTAAGTTGAGGAGTTGAAGCTCTTTATTAGAATGCTCTGTAGATGCCGAAGAAAGGCATGCATAGATCCCCTTGCTGAACCTGATAGGAAACTAAACATTGGTTCTGTGTAAGTGTTTGAGCTTCTCGGCATAGGGTATTAACTATCTAGATAGCTCTAGAAGCACTTTCTTGTCATCAAGATACCTCGGAAGTCCATAAGCCATCCTAGTGAAGCCTTGTACTGTTAAATATGTGAATTTCTTCAACTATATGTACCATCTACCATACTTAGTTATTTCATTTATTGCCTTAGTGGAAATCCTCAAGGCTATGTTACCTTGTAGCATTCTAGTTATATACATTATGAAAGAATTATTTACCCTTTTGAAACGTATCAAAGATTGAGATGAGGTCAGCTGTGGGTAGCATTCATATACCTTTATCTAGGTGTGTTCATCATTCCCGACTTCTCCAATCTTTGACAACCCAACATAGTGATTTCTTCTTGCCAATGCATAAACATTATAAGATGTCCACCTAAAGTACCTTTTATCCTCGAAATTGCTAAAGGCCTCGTGAATATTGTCACTGAGGATTTGGGCCCAGTGGAACTTAGTCCCTTTCAATATCTCAATGATGATAACAAACATCCACTCCTCAAAAGTGGAGGCTGTGGGTAATCCATATATCCTGCTCAAGAAAGTTACTAAATCTCCAATTTTATCATGGAAATCACTCCTATATAGTACTCAAGGAAATTTGATGAGAGAAGACCTTCTTCTTTTGGCCCAATTGTCATTCATGTACTTTCTGCATCTTTCTACATCTTTGTTATATTTCTCCACTGATCCTTGTTTGTTTGGCATAGTCATAACCTTGTGCCAAGGAATATCAAAGGTATTAGCTAGAGAGGGTGGGCTTAAATCATCCAAGATATCCCCATTGGTTGTTTGGATTGTTCTTGTCATGACATCATACCTATCTACATAAGTTGCCATCATATTTGCACATTGTACTGAGGTGGGGAAGGTAGTAGCTTGTGATATACGATTGTCCCTGAGTATTCTAGCCCTAGGAGTTGGGTTCAGACTAAAGACCCTCAATTTGAAGTCATCTAGGTCTATGTGACCTAGGTTTGTATCTCCTACATCGCTCCACCCAGAGTGAATCTTGGTCTCTAGAGGGATTCCCTTGAATTTGTACTTCATAGCTTAGACTCGGGCAATCATTTAGTTTGCAGGACTAGACCTTATAAGTTTGATACCTTGAGAAATCTTTCATACACCCCTAAGTTTAAGATGAACCTTAATGAATTTGCTAGTACTACTAATATACCCTTTTAGAGAATCTCAAATCTAACAGTTATCGGTATTGCACTTATAACAATCATCATTAATACATGTAAAGAAGCATTTAATGTTGCAAGAAATCTTATGAAAATCATCATTGTCTATGCATTACAACATTAAATCTATCATTTTTGGCACTTTCCCTTTAAAAATTCTTTGAAACATAGTCATTTTGCATGATTTGCGCTATTTTTAGGGTCATCTGACTTGCAAGTAGAAAAGTGCTAAAACTAGGGTCTGCTGACCTCAGCGGGAGAAACGGGCTAGTCCGACTCAAGGTTTTACTACTATTCATGCTTTTTTAATGTTTGTGTGGATTTTGGTTGCTACTAAGTTGCACGGGTTTTGAAGGTCACCGACCTTGTATCAGTTGTTCAGTCAGTCAGTTGTGATTTAGTGCAAGTCCCTTTGAGATTGTTTGTATCACATTTGCACATGATCCGACTTGGTCTAATTTGCATGAGTTTTGAAGTTGACTAACCAAGTTGGTGGGAGAACGTTAAAGTGTAGGTTCAAAAGGGATCATTTCTAGCGCTAGGCCAATGTCTTGCTTTCAGCGAGACTTTGGGATGTCATCGACTTTGTGGGGAAATTTGAGGTGTCTGACTGGGTTGGAGCTGGGGTCATTTAGTGCAAGGTCAGTGCAAGGGATTTTTAGCACAAAAGTAGTTTTCAAGGTTAGCAGGGTTCTAAGGTCCTGCCGACTTAATCAGTGAAATGCAACACGAGCATGCAAGTCAGAGGTTAGGTTTTTTAGTGCTAAGTAGAATCCACAATGCAGCATAGGTTTCATTGGTCACTGACCGACTGGAGAGTTGGCTCATTTACAGGTCAGTCAGACTCCAATTTGGCGCAACAATTAGATGTGTTCACTATAGTATTGTCTAAGTTTTTGTCATTTTTTACTTATGATAATTCCTTCATCTTTCAAAAGGGAATTTTAACTGGGTTTTAATAGAAAACAGCTAGTTCATGCACAAAACCCTAACTGAAAACCCTAAAGGCATTTGTTTAGAAAATTATTTAACCAAACCCTAATTGTACATAGCAAAAGCTCAAAAGACAAATTTTGGAACCCTACCTAGTTAATTTTGAAAGCATGTCTAGGCTGTTTAGGTAGGAAGTGGTCACGATTTCAAACTCAGGCGAATCAGTAACAAAAGTGTTCAAAATCCCAACGGAGCTTTGGAAATCCTGATCGAAATGTAAAAGATAGTTAAAACAGAGGGATTTACCCTATTTATCCCCTTGCGAAATCTCCATTAATGCACAGTGTATGATTGTCAGATTAGGGTTTCAGCATGATTTCTCCTTTGAACTAACTTCGTGGGGAAATTGGTCGCAGCGCACTTGGTCGGTGAAGGCTCCTTTCAACACTGTGACATGTAGGTTCAACTTACATATTATGTAGGCTTTTAAGGTCCCTCTGACTTGCGGGCATTTTGGCCTCATCTAACTTAGTTGGTGATAGAATGATATAGCGCAAGTTGGAGATAGTAGATTTTAGTGTAGAAGTCTGTTGGGAGGAAAATTAGAGCTGAATTTGGTGATACAGGATTTTAATGCCAAGTTGGTTGGAAGGCGATTTAGCGCAGTGGTCAGATAGTTAGCAATTTGGCTCAAAGGTCAGTTGGAGGGAAATTTAGTGCAAAAGGGATATAAAAATACAACCTAGCAGATTCTTGAAGTGATTTCTTAATATCATCGTTCAATCAAGGTCAAAATGCACTTTGAACACTTAACCACTTGGGAGATGAAAAAATCTCATTGACATCCTAAGCCAAATCAAAAGAGGGGGTCCCCATTTTGGAATGGGGTGTGTGTATGAGGCACAACATGACCTACCTTATTGTATTGTGACAACAAGAGTACTATACAAATGACTAAGAATCTAGTGTTTCATAGCAGGACCAAACATAGTGAGATTCAATATCACTTCATTAGAGAGTTGGTTCAACAAGGATTGATTGAGATTGTGTACTGTAGTATAGAGGATCAGATAGCAGATATCTTCATAAATCCTCTAGCTCATGACAAGTTCAAGACACTTAGAGATCTACTCCAATTTCTTCCCAATGGTCATTATGGAGGAGAATGGTAGTAAATATGATAAATGTGGAGTAGTCAACATATATGTTCAAACATGTGCAACAACTTTTATTGACTTTTTTGTAATGCCCATTGGGCTTATTTATTCTGTAGCTATTTTTTTTTACTTTCAAGTCTTGCATTTAGTATTATGGTTGAGTTATTGGTCATTGTGGTTGTGTACCATAACTCACCTATGTTCTCAAAGTCTATATATTAATTCCCTACCTCTTCATCTCTAAGGTAATTTGGGTCTTTTTTATTTTTCTTGTTTTGTGATCAACAGATCACTTTGTTTGTCTATTTTACCTTCATAACATTCTTGCAATTGAAGGCAGACTAGTGGGCAACCTTGGCATAGTTGTTTATACTAGAGATGTTAATGTCCTCAAGTTGTTACTCACAAATGATGTATTATGCAGGAAAGCCTAGCAACCAGATCATCCTTATCTTGTGATTCAAAATTCTATATGGGGATAAGATCAATGTCATCCATGTAGTCAATTAAATTTTTATGGGGATTTAGAATTTCCCAAGGAATTTGAAAATATAGTTGTACTGTCAAGTGTTTGAAATTTATAAATTTCAATGCACTATTTATGCATTATTAGCTCACACAGTGCATGTCTATTCAATTTGAACTTGAAGTGGTGACCATTTTTGAGGCATTGTCATGCATCAGAGTTGTTTTGGAATTTGGACAATGGTCAAGGAACCATATTATGACCAGCGGATGACACTTCTTAGCTTGATTCTTAGAGATGACTTAATCATTTTGATACTACTCATGTTGTGATAGCATCTGAAACTAAGGTGTAGAATTTCTCATCTGTATACTACCTTGATGCTTGTCAGTTTTGTATAATGGAAACTTTTAACCAAGCATTACTCTTTTTCTTTTCATTCTTGAATGAAAATTGATTAAATGGATATTACAAATATGAATTTTCCTTTTGTGTGACTGGATTAAGTTTCAAAGTTATGTACTACTTGTTTATCTTTGTTCATTATTGTTAAGAATTTCTTTTTGACCTTTAGTCAACACTAGAGGAGAAGCACATGTATTCCTCTTTAGGCTTATAAGGTTGTAAAATCTCATCTCTGTTAAGTTCTTAGAATGTATTAGGATACATTTTATTATGTCATTCAAGGAATGGATCCTTTATTATCTCACACCCAAGTATTAGACATTCTTGTTTCACTAGAAAGAACTAACAAGGCATGGTAGGATCCTTTAAAACTTTATAAAATGTAAAATGTTCACCATAAATGTGGTTTAGTTTGAGTATGGATATCCTTGAGTGGAAATTTTTAGAGCTTGAAATTTGTTAAGGAAACATGGGTACAATCGTAAAATTCATAGTATTCGTAAAAGGACAAAGATAGATATTTTCCAGTATCCAATTCAATTTGATTACCCTATTGATATAGGCAGGTGATATTAATTTTGGGGTGTTTACTGCAATTTGATCTCTTTTTTTTATATATTCAATTGATTATCTATTTGTGTACAACTCCTGGCAAGAAAGACCCCAAATTTAGTTTCATATTCAAGGAGATTTTAAATTCTTTGCTATAACATGAAAGCTAGGAATTTATCATTTCTATGTTTGTTTTGGATGCAAATTGGTGAGATGTTTTTTCATAATTGATTAATTGTTTGGAAATTGTTCCACTTTTCTTTCTGATATATTGCTACATGATCGTAATTCTTGATGCTTTTTTCTTATGCCTTTCTAAGGATTCTGATAATATTATGATGAGAAATGTTATATTGCTGCCACTTTTCAAATTTCTCCGTTGTGTGTCATGCATGAGCAAAGTCATAGTTTTTTAGAGAGAGAAAAGGTGGAATAAACCACCCGTACCATATATTAAAATGAGATGAAATTAGAAAATAAGATGCATTTTTTAAAATAATGCATGAGTAAAGTTAACACCATTTAAGATAAATGTAATTACTGGTCCAAAGGATCAAATGTTGCTTTTATTTACAACATGGTATTCTTGAGAGAGAATGTTGACATAAAGAACATATTAAATGAATGGTGAAATTAGCTTTAAAACAAAATCAATGATATTCCAGGAACAATCTAATAGCTAGGCAAAATGGCCAACTCATTGTACTAACTTATTATCGATTTTCTATAAAAAAAATTCTCTTAGTTGAGTTATCAAAACAATGTATACATTGAATCACGGCCTCTTATGAACATGAACCTGATTAATAAGTCATCAAAAATTAATGTTACACTTCCTCGGTATAATCAGACCCATCAATGCAGCTACCTTTAGGATACCATGGTTGACTATTATACAAAATAGCTAGCATATTGGACCTTAAAATTATGCTCTCTATTGCTTAAGTCTTGATATTTGATAGACAAACTAAGGAGATTTTATCCAAAGATTACATCCCTACCATATGTTCAGTTGATGTGATGATTTTTGCCAATATTGGGTGGACAATCTGTCATTGTAATCAGAGGATTGGAATTGATAAGGCTAGTGTACTTATAATGAAAATCAATGGTGAAATTACGTTTTCACCAAAATACAATTATCCATAGTTCCTAGGAAACCTCATTATAAGAATGTGGACACATATCCACAATTTATGATAACTATATTTATATATAATATAACTATTTTCTTATTTATTTACTCAAGGCCCCTATGATTGGTGTCCTCATATCAGTACTGGCACCAGTACCCCTGCTTCTCCTAGTAACTATGCAATTATTCTTCAAATGAAAATAGAGCGCTCGAGCTGATGTAGGAGCATCTAGTGGTGTAAGAGCAATCTTGCATCACCCCAAAAGAAGTTAATTCAAAATCATTGTAGTTGTTTTCATTTCTTTCCATAATTAGTGTTTCTAGTTCCATAATCTCTTGAATAATGATGTAGGACTTTCAGTTTTTCCAAACTACTAAAAATAGCAAATTGCTAGTTTTGGAAAGCTTAACTGCCATTTCAGGAAAGTTTACATTTGGGCACAAATTGAAGTTAAAAGTTACCAAAAGCTTCATAAATGAAATATAAGACCTTTGGCAAAGGAATCAGGCAAAGATCATTTGTGAGCTGAAAGATATTAAAGTTTTTATTTTTTGAAAAGCCCATGAAAATTTTTGAAACAAGATATGAGGCACTAAAACATCCCATAATGTCCCAAAAAGTTGATGGAAATCCATTTATGGATTTTTGGCATGATATTTCAAATTGTAAGCTTTGTGGAGCTTAAAACAGTTCATCAATCGGACACCCAGATCAAAAGTTATGCTTCCCATAAATTGACCTACTTTTGGAGGGAGTTGCAAATTTCAAAATTTAGTTGGAGGCTGCCAAAAAGTGCTATTTATGACTATTTTGGGAATCCTGGGCAGTAGTTGAGTTAAGGGGGAAAGTGTAGAGTCAAGAATAGGTGGGAAAATAGAAACCCTAGCTGATTTGGCATTACAGAAGGCAGAAGATTCCAGAGCCTGGTCATGTGTAGCTGTAGTGTGTTATAGCCTGTGGAGGATTGATTCCTCTAATTGTAATTGATCTTCTGTAATGTAATAAGTCATCCAAATCAATAAAGAAATATTCTATTTTCTATGTGCCATTTCTATTGTGTTGTGTTTTATGAATTACCCCATTCATCAAGTGGTATCAAAGCAAGGGTTGCTAAGTGTGTAAAAAGATCGCTAACCATGAGGTAGTTTGCACTAGGACTTGAGGTTGTGGGTTTGATATGGAGATCCAGATGCCTCCACAAAGAAATCCTATTGGGAGGAATGCTTTGATGGAAGAGGGGTTTAGAGCCCTACAAAGGCAAATCAATGCATTGCAAGAGGAGCTACGAAGAGGGTTTGAGCCTAGAACAAGAGAAGAAAGCAAAGATGAAGCTGAAGAAGAGCTATCTAAGGAAGAACAAGAAGTTGTAGGAGATGCTACCGAAGTTAGGGTGTTGAGGGCCATTTCAAAGATTGGAAAGAGACCCAGGATTGAAGTTTCTACATATTCTAGAGATTTGAATCCAGATTAGCTTATTGATTGGATCAATGACATGGAGGAGTATTTCAAGTATGAAGATGTGGAGAACCTAGATCAGGTCAAGTTTGAAAAAACAGAGTTGAAGGGCCACGCCAGTATTTGGTAGAAGGAGGTCTAATTAGAGAGGAACAGAAGAGTAAAATGAAAGATCACCAGATGGGATTAGATGGTGGAGAAACTGAAGAAGCAGTTCATTCCAGTGGACTATGAGATGGAGTTACTAAAGAAACTACAAGGACTGAAGCAAGGTAACAAGTCTGTTAGGGAGTATACCAAAGAGTTTTCTAAGATTACTAGTAGGATAGGCCATGCAGAGGCCAAAAAGGAGAAGGTAGCCCATTATATTAATGGGTTGAGGCCAAGTATTCAAGAGGAGCTGAGCCCTCGTCAGAATGATCACCATAGAAGATGCATAGGTGGAAGAGAAGCTAAATAAAAGATTCAATAGAAAGAAAAGGGGAAGAGGTCAAGGGAGAAGGATTGGTGGAAGACCCTATGGAGGCCATAATGAAGATCAAAAGAAAAATGAAGAAGCTAGCACTAGTCAAAATAAGAGAGGGGATAATGCCTACCACCCTCGTGACCAGAATAATGTTAAGCAAAGAGGAAGACGAAGGGGCTGACCTGGGAAAGGACCCGAAAGGGGAGGTTTCAGAGGAACCTATTTTCAATGTGGAGAAGAAGGACATCGAACATACAATTGCCCACAACATCAAGGAAGGACAAACAAAAGACCTGAAGGTAATGCATGAGTTGCACATGTAGATGAAGATGTATAGTCTAAGCATTTTGAAGATGCTGAAAGGGGAGAAACCCTAGTCAGAAGAACTTTGCTAAATGAGGAGAAAGAACCCAATCAAAGAAAGAGTTTATTCCATACAAGGTGCAAATGTGAAGGTAAGTGTTGTGATATTATTATTGATAGTGGAAGTACTAACAATCTTGTTTCAGAGGAGATGGTTGACAAGTTGAAGTTGACAAGAAGAAAGCATCCACATCCATATTAGATTGCATGGTTGTGGAAGGACCACAGAGCTTTGGTCAATGAGCATTGTTTAGTGAAGTTCAAGATTGGGGACTACCATGATGAGGTGCTATGTGATATCATACCAATGGATGCATGTCATATGCTATTGGGGAGGCCATGGAAGTATGATAGAAGCAATGTCCATGATGGTCGTGCAAACACATATTCCCTAACAAAGGATGGATTTCATCATAAGTTGAAGCCCTTAAAGGATGTGGAAGAAAAGGTATGTTGTACTACCAAAATTTGCTTAGTAGATGATAGGAAATTTTTGGAGGGTATAAAGCATGAGTGTCATTGCTTTACATTGATTCCTAAGATTAGTCAAGAGAAATGTGAAGATGTACCAACAAAAGTTTCATATATGTTGGAAGAATTTCATGACATTATCTCTGATAATGTACTAGAAGGTTTAACACCAATGAGGAAGATAAGTCATCAAATGGATTTGATACCAAGAGCTAGTTTGCCAAATAAGGTAGCCCATAGAATGAATCCAATACAGAATGAAGAGTTAAACATACAAGTTCACGAGTTGTTAAGGAAGGGACTGATAAGGGAGAGCCTGAGTCCATGTGTGGTACCTACAGTACTAGCACCAAAGAAAGATGGAGAGTGGAGAATGTGTATAGATTCTCAAGCCATAAATAAGATCACGATCAAGTACAGGTTTCCATTTCCAAGAATGGATGACATAATGGATTGTTTGAGTGGAGCCAAGTACTTCACAAAGATTGACCTAAAGAGTGGGTATCACCAGATTTGAATCAGAGAAGGAGATGAATGGAAGACAACCTTCAAGACAAAGGAGGGTTTGTATGAGTGGTTAGTCATGCCATTTGGGCTAACCAATGCACCAAGCACATTCATACGGCTCATGAATGAGGTACTGAAAGAATTTTTGGGAAGTTTTGTTATTGTTTATTTGGATGATATTTTAATTTTTAGTAAGACTTGGGATGAGCATCTGATGCATATTAGAAGAGTTCTAGAGAAGCTGAGGGAGGAGAAGTTGATTAATTTGAAGAAATGTAGGTTTACAAAGAAGGAGGTTGTATACCTGGGATTTGTTGTCTTAGAGGAAGGTCTTAAGATGGACCAAGAAAAAGTAAGGGCTATCATTGAATGGCCTACACTGAAGACTACTACAAAGGTAAGATCTTTTCATGGTTTGGCAAGTTTTTATAGAAAGTTCATCAAGATTTTAGTAGCATTTGTGCACCCCTAACTAAGACAATGAGAGGGGATAGAAAAGAGTTTATATGGACTAAAGGAATAGACAAAAGCTTTGATACATTGAAGTAGAAAGTCACAGATTAACCTATTTTGGCACTTCTAGATTTCAATAAGGTATTTCAGGTAGATTGTGATGCTAGTGGTAGTGCTATAGGAGTTGTTTTGATTCAAGAAGGTAAGCCCATTACCTATTTTAGTGAGAAGCTTAATGATGCCAAGAAAAAGTATTATGTTTATGATCAAGAATTTTATGCAATAGTTTAAGCTTTGAAGAAATGGAGACATTAAAAGAGTTTGTTTTATATACTGATCATCAGGCTTTGCAATATCTTAATAGTCAAGGAAAGTTGAACTAGAGGAAATTAAAATGGGTTGAGTTTTTGTAGAGTTATACTTTTGTTTTGAAGCACATGAGTGGGAAGTCCAATAGAGTTGAGATGCCTTGAGCAGAAGGCAAAATTTGTTGACAGAAATGAAGATAGAGGTTGTTGGGTTCGATGAGCTCAAAAGTTTGTATCCTGAAGATCTAGATTTTACAGAGGCTTGGAAAGCTTGTTTGGAACCTGTTACTTTAGACAAGACAAAATGGTTGGATTTCATAATCCAAGATGGCATGTTGTTTAAAGGAAGCCAGTTGTGTATTCTGAGGAGTTCCATGAGAGAGAACCTAATTAAGGAGAAGCATAGTGGAGGATTGGCCGGACACTTTAATAAGAAGAATATTCAGTACAAGGCTAAGGTAGATCAAAAGAGGAGATATGAGTTCCAGGTAGGAGATAAAGTCATGGTTCACTTGACAAAAGAAAGGTTCCCAATTGGAACATACAATAAGTTAAAAATGAAGAAATTTAGATCGTGTAGAATCCTGAAGAAGCATGATTCAAGAAATGAATGAGGTAGAGATACCGAGTGGGATCAATATTTCCCCTATGTTCTATTGGAAAGAGACATTGTGTGGCTTCATTATTGTTGTCATTGATACACCCGCAGCACATAGTATGTCTATACCGGATGTCAAATTGAAGAGTGTCTTGATCTGATGAGCAAGAATAGAGCATGCAGCAAGGTCTGACAATTATGTCCAGATCTCTCAGAGGGTGTAACTCAGGAAAGTGTGGACATGGAAAAGTTAATAGGAGTATCATGTCTACTATATTCCAGAGATTGAGCCTCCACTGATGAAAGAGTGAAAAGATATGAGCACCTAAGTGTTGGGTTCCTGACAAGTAGAGTAGACTGAGGAAGAACTGACTGGCAGAGCATCAGACCTTAATCCAGGTAAGAAATTGATGGTGATCAAGCTTCTTGAGGGATCATTCATGGTTGGCCAACATGATTGATGACTTCTATGTCTATATTTTTGATATGCATCACATGTTGAGCATGGATTTAGCCAATAGACCAGTATTTAGTAAATCTCTTGAGGATTCTGGTTGCCAACTAGGAAGATGTTGAAATCCTTGGTGCAAATATATATACCAGATGGATTTTCATATGAAGAGGTGTGTGGGTGATAGAGTATGTGACAAAAGGTAGAGAGAAGTGTGGAAGCAGTAATACAAGTTCAATATTGGATAGAACAACAACACTAAAACAAATGAAGTATGAAGTGTAGTAGATCAGTATATTGAGCCTAACTAGAACTAAACCTCAGCATATGTGGATGCCTCTCTTCAGTTCAAACATTTGGTTACCTTTTATATCCTTGTAGATAGTGAGTCTCTTGTAGGCAGTGTGCCTCTTGTGAGTAGTGTGCTTGGGCAGTGAGCCCTAATTGGCAAGTGCCATTTTGTACTTCTATTCTTTTAATAGAGAATACAATCTTGGGTTAGTCACCCCATGGTTTTCCCCTTAATAGGGTTTTCCACATAAAAATCCTTGTGTTATGTGTGTTGATTTCTTTTCTTCTCTCATGTTTATGTATGCTTATATGTTTTAATACTGGACTAATTGTTAAAGAGGAAAAGAAAGTTAAATAATGAAGACAACTGATTTACCCCCCCTCCTAGTTATCCACCTTATTTCCAACAATTGGTATTAGAGCCAAGTTCCTCCAAACAGAGCCTAACATCTTGAGGAAGATCTAGGAATTTCAATGGATATGTATGGTATGAGGGAACAACTTCAGTCTGCCCTAGATGATCTTGAGCAATCTCACTCTGAAGTCAATAACCTAAGGGAAAGACTCAAACAAGCTGATGATTTCATAAATAAACTCAAAGAAAAACTAAGTATCTCTGTGAAAAAGAGAAAGGAACTACTTCAACAATTAGCAAGTCAAAGTGAAGCCAATGATAATAATGAAGATCTGAATGAGAAAAATAAGTTATGTGAGAAGCTATCAAAAGAGGTCATTATGGTCAGACATGAAATGGAATTAAGGGTTATGAAATTCACCCAAGAAATTGAAGAGAAAAGAAAACTTGAAGATAATCTAAAACAATCTCTCAAGGAGAAGTCACAAGATTGCCACAAAATGGATAGAATAATCAGACATCTAGAAACTAATCTTGAAGAAGCTAGAGATAATGAAGAACAACTTGAGAATTAGATAGACAATCTTAAAAGGGATCTTCAAGCAACAAATGAATACAAAGAGAAATTCAAGATAAGCTCTACTCAACTTGAAGTTCTTCTTGAAAGCCAAAAGAGGGTAGATGACAAGCATGGTTTGGGGTATGAGAAAGGTGAAAGCTCTGGATCCGGTCAGAAGAACTCTAGATCAGGAAATCCAAGGAACAGGCCTAAAAGACTTCTGATAAGGCAACCAAATGCTCAAAGATATCCATCCTTCAATGGATACTGCTACAATTGCAATAACTTCAGTCATAAAGTAAATCAGTGTAGAAGAAGAATGAATCAGACTAATTCATCCTTTTCTGGATAGTGTTTTAATTGCAAAAGGTATGGTCACAAATCTCATGAATGTAGAAATATGCAAATAAACAATTCATTCAATGGTAGATGATTTGCATACAATAGAATGGGACATATGGCTAATCAATGTAGATCAAGAGGATATCAATCAAATATGCAAACAAATATTATTTACTACAACTGCAATAGATCTGGTCACATTGCCAAATTCTGTAGAAGTAAGAATTAGGATAAAAAGGGTCCGGTGCATCATAATCAAAATTAAGACAAAGGAAAAGGAAAAGTGAATGCGGATGAAGTTCAAAGAGAGATGAACAAGATTGGATGAAGAGAATTACAGAAAATGTTAGGGATGGATCCACACTAGACTCTAGTGCTAATATTCCTTCCAGAAACTAAATAGATGAGCTCTAGTTTAGGGGGAATCATAAAGGAAAATAAATTCCCCCAGCTAGTCAATTGGTGCCTAAGATTGGCACATGGAGTATTGTGAATTGAAGAGTTCTCAAAGAGATATCTAAATGACCCTCAAAAAAATGTGAAAGATCCACAAGGAGATTTGAAGAGTCTAATCATCCAAGATTGATCTGGTTTGATAGTCTTCTGGTAAAAGTAGGATCTTCACAATTAGATCTGGTATGATTCAAAATTGAAATACCTTGATCTATCGATAAATGGGATGCTTCAAGGAAGGGAGATACATTGTAAATTATCATTCTAAGTGCATCTCAGTGATCCGAAAAGATCTCTCTCAGAACAAGGAGAACAAGGCAACCATAATGACTTAAGTTGTGTATTTATTGTAATATGAAATTAGGGTTTACACAAAAATAAAAGGGTTCTTTTATTCATCATTTGCTCATTTGCATTTGAGAAGAAGAAAGAAAGAGCTTTGCAACAAGATTGCCTCTACCCTCTCAAAGATCAATCGTAGAATCTGATGCAACCAACAGTCTTTTTCAGCTCATATCGTGAACCCTAGAAGCATAAAAAGTTATTTCTGTTCTTGGATATCTCTCTTTGAATCTTTTACAAGATGGCTACTCCAAATGTTGTTAAGATTATTGATAGGCCATGCCCAAAGTTCAAGAGACATCCTTACAAATCCCTAGAAGTTGATCCCTTAGGTGCCTTCTCTAGCATTCCGCATGGAGTTCTACATGTAGAAGATGTTAGGGTATACATACACACCAATATTGAGGAATTTGGGGAATCCAAGATGATGGATATCTACCATAAACAACTATTAGATGAATCCTTTGAACTCAAAGATCAATACAAGGCCATCTGGGATAAGCATTTTGGACATTGCATCCATTTCCCCTATTTTGTTGAAGATGAATGGGTCTGGTATGTTCTTAGTAGAATACATGATAACTTCATGTGGTTGTTGAAGCCCTTCAAGATAACCAAGGATGCAATTAGGGCAGTAACTGGTTTGCACTCATCTGGTGGGTTGCCTGCTCTCAAATTGGTCAAGAACCAAACTATAAGTGAGGCTACTGAATTAAAATTTGACAAAAGAGCAATGACAATAGAGGATATCAAAGATCTAGATATCAAATGTGCTTCTATGATAATTGGTTATAAAATATATCACTCCAGCAGGGAGAATTCTATGTCTGGAACAACAATATACACTACTTATCAGATGCTAAGAGAAAATTTTGATTATGATCTTTGTGAGCTTCTCCTGAACCAACTGTTAGAAAATATATAGAAAATAAAGAAGGATAAGAAGAACTCATTTAAGTATGGTGGCTTGATACTATGTCTCTTCTTTTACTATATGAATGAGCTACCTGGATCCAGTGGTTGGGTATGGAAAAATGACAGACTGGTTGCCATAGAGTTCAAAGATTATATGTATGGGCTTGGTGATGCCAAGGCTCAAAGTATAGCACTCTGGGGTTAATTCAAAAACTTCCAAAGTATGATGCAGGCCAGAGAAAGAATTCCACAAACAATAGTTGAAAAATACAAAGATATAGTGTGTTTCATGGTAGACACTGAACAATGCCTAATGGAGGTAGTGGAGCCCAAGACAGTATGGATTATGCCAATGGGCTATGAGGTAGATGAAAAAATCTTGGAGCTACATATCTAACAACTGCTAAGTCAGCCTAAGGACCCTAAGGCAGAAAGGTTTGGAACCTTTCAAGAATTAAGTGTGAAAATTCATGTTGAACAAAGACAACCAGAGATGAAAAGAAAAGTGAGAAGGGAAGTAGAAGAAGTTGCCAAAAGATATGGTATTTCAAAAGAGGCAGATGATGCAAACAAATAAAAATTAGAAAGAGCTGAGAAGGAGAGACAAGAAGTAGAAAAAGAAAGTAATCCGATACAAGCCCCCTCCCAGACTAGATCCTCCAAGAGCTCTGCACCTGCCACCTCTAAGAGCCCAAAAGCCTCAAAATTGGAAGCCAAGACATCCGGTAAAGGAGAAAAGAGAACAAAAACCAAGGCCACAAGGTCCTATATAAGTTAGAAGGATGATGAAGAAATAGAGACCGATGAGGAAATTAAGAAAATAAGGAAGAAGAAGAAAACTTCAAGTGAATCCTCTATCGGTGCAAACAAAGAAGAAAAGGTAGAAGAATTTGTTGAAAAGCCTACTCTCTCTATTGATGATATCATCAAGGCAGTCACAGTGGATGGTAATCTATAACCAATGACAAAATTCTATGATGTGTATAGTGAAACAGACAAAAGGATCTTGGAAGAAACTACAATTAAGTACCTAAAATTTATAATAAAGCATTCATTGAAATCATCTCTCTAATTCCTAAAAGTTTAGAAAAGGTACTTGAACTCAGAAAAGACAATGCCAAGGAAAAGGATTTGGAGATCCATGAACAGATAGCTATTCAACTCTATCCTTCCATTTATCCAAAACAAATGAACATGATCTTCAAGGACTGCAAGGATGAGTTCTAGAGCAAAGCCAAAATGAACAAACTTATGCTTGGAGAGACAGATCAGGTAGTAAAAGAGATAGAATAAATCCTCTGGAATGCTTACAAGAGATTCAATCTTCCTATCATAGAGGAAATAGATGAAGAACCTTCTACCATGGATGTCGAAGGATTAAGTGCATCAAAGGAAGATTCTACTAAGAAAATTACAGAAGAGTCAAAGGAGATAGGTGAGGAGAAGACTAAGAACTTGGATTAATCTATTCCGAAAGAGGAAGTCCATGAAGAAGTAAACATCTCTCTTCTAGATCCCCCTGCAGACTCTGAAACTAAAGGAGAAGCAAGAAAAGAGGAGAAAGCAAGTCAAGAAGAGGAGAATAAGGGAAGAGAAGAAGAACAAATAGAGAAGATCTCTGATAATACAAAAGGAAAGAAGTCTTCGGCAAGAGACACTGTAGAAACAGTGAAGAATTTCTTGACCAAGGAATTGATGGAAATAGATGAACCAAAACTGTTCCAAGTACCGCTCAATTTGATTCTCTCTCTCTGGTTCAGATAGTGAAGATTGCATCCTTTGCCCAAGCCAAAGCAAAAGAGAAGCTTCTAAAGTCTCACATGGAAGATTGTGAACTGATAGAAATTACATCAGGAATGTTGGAGAAGATCATGCCATCCTTCCAAAAGGATCCTTCAGCCTCTCCATCTAGTAACCTCAAATCTTTGATAAACTCTGTCAACACTCATTTTGATTCACTAGAGAAATCAGCAGAAGAGAAAGTCTGAAAAGTGTTTTTGGGAAAGAGATTCTATGAAGTACAAGGACTCATAGCAAATGATAGGAGAAATCTAAATATTGGGATAAAGAGCCTAGAAAATTCTCTTAAAGATAGTAGAGAATTATACAAATTTGGTTTATCTTGGTCCACAGTGACAACAGATATTGCAAAGAAGGTGGAAGAACAAGAGGGTAAACTATCAAGTTTATCTCAGAGTTTTGATCCTCTCACCTCATCCATAATAAATCAAGAGTGCCAGGCTATTGCCACTATAAATGAGATAAAGAGGCTTGAGAAGGAGAAGAAGAATAGAATAAGTAGAATGAGTGAACTAAGAGGGATAATTATCCCTAAGTTAGAGGCAATGCATGAAACCCTAACTGATGCTCAGACTACAGCCAGACCAGTGATCTGACAGACTTAAAGAGGGCAGAAGCTTTTGCATTTTTATTAAGTGACCACATCTCAATTTTGGATAGGATGAAGCAGAGTTGGGCAATAGAATTTGTCTAGTTGACAACCACTTTTGTGGATATACTTAAGTATATGTAAGTATAACTTGTATATATACTTATACGGCCATGTATAGGTTGCTTTTTACAAATTTTGGCGTGCAAATTCCACCCTTTTCCATTGATGTCAAAGGGGGACTGAGGAGTAGTGAAAAATGTGGAATCTAGATAAGGGGGAGCTCTGGTAAAAGTGTACATAAGACAGAGCATCAGCCAAGGGGGAGTTTGCTATGACACTTAGTCATTTTTCACTAAGTGTTGCCATCAATGCCAAAGGGGGAGATTGTTGACAAGAGACACTATGTGGCTTCATTATTTTTGTCATTGATGGCAACAAAGTTTATCCCACACATCCATAGCACATAGTATGTCTATATCAGAAGTCAAATTGAAGAGTGTCTTGATTCGATGAGCAAGAATAGAGCATGTAGTAAGGTCTGACAATCAAGTCTGGATCTCTCAAAAGGTTTAACTCAGCAAAGTGTGGACTTGGGAAAGTTAATAGGAGTATCATGTCTACTATATTCCAGAGATTGAGCCTCCAGTGATGAAAGAGTGAAAAGATATGAGCACCTAAGTGTTGGGTTCCTGACAGGCAAAGTAGACTGAGGAAGAACTGACCAGCAGAGCATCAGACCTTAATTTAGATAAGAAATTGATGGTGATCAAGCTTCTTGAGGGATCATTCATGGTTGGCTGACATGATTGATGACTTCTATGTCTATATTTTTGATACACATCACATGTTGAGCATGGATTCAGCCGACAGACTGGTATTTAGTAAATATCTTGAGTATTCCCGTTGCCGACTAGGAAGATGTTAAAATCCTTGGTGTGGATATATATACAGATGGATTTCGGTATGAAGAGGTGTGTGGGTGATAGAGTATATGACAAAAGGTAGAGAGAAGTGTGGAAGCAGCAATACAAGTTCAGTATGTGATAGAACAACAACACTAAAATAGAGGAAGTATGAAGTGTAGTAGATTAGTATATTGAGCCTAACTGAAACTGAGCCTCAACATATGTGGATGCCTCTCTTTAGTTCAAACATCTGGTTACCTTCTATATCCTTGTAGATAGTGAGTCTCTTATAGGCAGTGTGTCTCTTGTGAGTAGTGTGCTCAGGCAGTGAGCCCTAATTGGCAAGTGCCATTTTGTACTTCTATTCTTTTAATAGAGAATACAATCTTGGGTTAGTCACCCCGTGGTTTTTCCCTTAACAGGGTTTTCCACATAAAAATACTTGTGTTATGTGTGTTGATTTCTTTTCTACTCTTATGTTCATGTATGCTTATATGTTTTAATACTGCACTAATTGTTAAAGAAGAAAAGAAAGTTAATAATTAAGACAACTGATTCACCCCCCCTCTCAGTTATCCACCTTGTTTCCAACATGTTCAACATTGCTGATTTAATAGAATATCATGAAGGTGGCACAGAGGATGGACCAACAAAAGAATAGTGGAGTATTCCGGCATCTACTTCAACAGAGGAGATAGAAGAGATCTTGGATAGCCGTGTGGGAAGAAGTACTCAGAACAAGCAATATGAAAAATCTCTAGTGAAATAGAAAGGAAGGCCTGTTGAAGATTCTTCTTAGTTGTCTAAGGCAGAGGTTGGCCATTTGGGCTTTCCTCAAACAAACACCTGAGATGTGACAAGGTCACTTCTCAAATTACCCTAGGTGTCTGATGCAGGAGCATCCAGTGGTGTAAGGGCAATCTTGTATCACCCAAAAAGAAGTTAATTCAAAATCATTGTAGTTGTTTTCATTTCTTTCCATAATTAGTGTTTCTAGTTCCACAATCTCCTGAATAATGATGTAGGACTTTCAATTTTTCCAAACTGCTAAAAATAGCAAATTGCCAGTTTTGGAAAGCTTAACTGCCATTTTAGGAAAGTTTGCATCTGGAAGGGATTGAAGAAAAAAGTTACAAAAAGCTTAATAACTGAAATATAAGACCTTTCATGAAGGAATTAGGCAATGATCATTTGTGAGCTAAAAGATATTAAAGTTTTTGTTTTTTGAAAAGCCCTTGAAAATTTTTGAAACAAGATATGAGGCACTAAAATATCCCTATAACATACCAAAAACTTGACAAAAATCTATTTGAACATTTCTATCATGATAGTTCACATTGTGAGCTTTTCAACGCTTAAAATAGTTCATCAATCAGACACTCGGATCTAAAGTTATGCTTCCTAGAAGTTGACCTACTTTTGGAGGGAGTTGCAATTTCAAAATTTAGCTAGAGGCTGCCAAAAAGTGCTATTTATGACTATTTTGGGAACCTTGGGTAGTAGTTGAGTTAAGGGGGAAAGTGTAGAGTCAAGAATAGGTAGGAAAATAAAAACCCTCTGATTTGGGGTTACAGAAGGTAGAAGATTCCAAAGCCTGGTCATGTGTAGCTGTAGTGTGTTGTAGCCTATGGAGGATTGACTCCTCTGATTGTAATTGAGCTTTTGTAATGTAATAAGTCATCCAAATCAATAAATAAATATTCTATTTTCTATGTGCCATTTCTGTTGTTGTGTGTTTTATGATTTGCCTCCATCAAGAGCTCATCCCTTTGTTTTTTATTTTTGTAGTTTGTATTTTAATATTATTACTGCTACTAGAGCACAAAAGGATCTCTTTTGGGACTTCAAATGACATGACAATTATGTTTGAAGTCAATTGCAAGGATTGGAACTCATCTTCTAAGCTTATGTTTTGAGAGGAATGTAACTTTTTTTTCTAAAATGGATTTAATTCTAAAGAACTTTCTGGTGCAACTTACATATGGAAGAACCAATTGATGTTCAAACATGATTAAAGAATGAACTATGAATTATTTTGCATAAAATGGGTGTTCAAATAGACAAAGAATTTAAAGTAGTAAAACTTTCAAGATGTGATTCTATGAATAATTGGGATTATCTGAATAATATTACCTTAGTACTTGCCTCTTGTTGATATGTTACAATGGTTGGTGGGAAATGCATTTTTATTATATCAGCTAATGTCCAAGAATATTGTGTCCATTATTTTTAGTCTTGGCAGGGTGAGAAATGAAACATCTTCCAATCTTGCTTGTGGAAAGAGATTCTGAAGTAGTGTATTTATTGTAGGATAAGAGCTATTAAAAAGTTCATGAATTGCTAAATTAATATAAGACATTTCAAACAAGAATCAATAAGCTTGCCTATGACTTGCAATGTGGCAATGTGAAGCAATCCGCATTAATGGACACATATAACTAATTACGCAATCATAAAGTTCCTTCCTACTTTGATTTAGTAAGGCCATAGAGATTTAGAAAAGGCTGAAGAATCTAACTAGTTGATGACAATTTTAAACTCAGCCACATGTCGGAGACACTTAACCACAAACCTAGCCATAGTTTGCATAGAATTGTTTATGGGGGAGGACTTAGTACAACATGATTTAACTTGGCACTTCAATCTCTTTAAGAGTACATTAGATTTTAATGAAAATTACATCAAGATCTTTAAGAGTACATTGGATTTTCATGAAAATTTCAGCATATATCTATATTTGAGTTAAGAGCTTAAAGTTATTCTTTAGGTTTTTGGGTATCAATGATGTAGCCTAATCAGCTACATCTTTGTTGTATTGTCCAAAAATGCCCAAACAAAATTAGACTAAAACATTTTGTCACATCTAACATGGTGGCAACCTACATGATTGGAAAATTGCATGAAAGTAAGGTAGAAAATAAAAGAAAACATTATTTCATCGATAAAACGAATATATCGTATATGGGCCAAAGGTCATATTAAAGCAAAAAACATATATCATTTAAGAAGGATGGGAAGGAGCTACATAGAGGAGGATGAAGGAATTACTACTTCATCTAGGAGGGCATGGCCTACATTGATGACATTAAATTTAAAAGACAAGGTGGATGGAAAGTAGAAAATAATGGTTGGAAAATGTCATTAACAAGCATGGCATCGATTGATTTCCACTGGTGGAAAAGAGGAAGGCATGAGATTGACTGGCACGCAAGATGGAGAATTGATTGATGTATAAATGAAATAAGAAATAGAGGATAGTTTGGGAAAAAAAAGAGGCAACAGATATGGCATGGAGGAAAAAGTTTGAAGGGCATTTTGACTACTCTACTTAAATATCATCCATTTCAATGGTCAAACAATCAATAGTAATTTTACACCTCATCCTCAACAAAAAGTTGTAAATGTTTGTCCTATTTTTATTAGTCAAAATTACATTTTGACTATTGAAATGGATGATGTTTAAAAATTGAGATGATGTTTGACTTTTGATTGAGTTGAGATGGCAATCTGGCTATGAGCTGAGAGGAGTGTTCAAGCCTTGTGGAGATTCAGAGGAGTTAAAATAGATTGTGTCTAATGAGAGCAAGGACATATGATAAGAGTGAAGTGGCGATGGAGGAAGAAACAGGGTAGAGGTAGAAGATTGAATGATACAACCCATACTTCTATTATGTTCTACAACCATGTTCAAACTGCTAAAGCATTCATCAACCACATGGTGTTTGATGAGGTGCCACTGAGGATGTTAGGACAATTACTGCAAATTGGAGCCCAAAACTCACAAGGAGATAGTGCACTATGCTCTGGCTCAAATTCAAGTATAGTGTTTTCTTCAAAGAGCTGAAGGAAGAGATAGGAGATGAGAGGGTGTCCAAACTACTATAGTGTTAATCAAAAGTTGCAAGGGAGAATATTAAGGTGATAGCCCAAATAATAAGATCTCTCTTTCTATACACCTATAGGGAAAACCTGAATGCCAAAAATGGGTTTGTCAAAAAGGCTTTAGATACTTTTATTTAAATATAAAATAATATCTTTCTAGTCTACACTCAATTTGGAGCTTAAGTAAAAAGGTAAGGATGTCCATCGAAGAAAATTTATCCCTAGATTTATGTCGGCTATTGTATTGGCTACGTCACTGTGTGGCATTATGGTCATCACAAAAATTATGCATTGAAATAAGTAAATAAGTATTTATGCACAAACTTTATCTTGAATGATTTTAAATTGTGATATTTTTCAAACATTTTGTGAATAGTTGCCATGCTATTATGGTAGATTTTCATATTTCTTTAAATAATTGTCAAGCATTTTATCACATACTGGTCCCACCTCTTCTATGGGTGTATGCTCATTGCAAAATTTGTATAAGACATTTGGTTGAACTTCCCACGTGTGTCACAATGGTTTTCTTATGTTGCAAATAAATACTACTTGGGCTTCATTTTATATAAATTTTGACTCCACTATTTATTGCAGAACTAGGCATCACTTCACAACAAATTGAAACATCATATTCATGTTCCAGTAGTCATCAAACTTCCTTCTCGATAAAAGAGGCAATATATTGTTGAAAAGGGTGCCATATCTTCTTGTTGTTTGGGTGCTACATTTAGTTGGAATGAGGGATTTTAAATAATAAAGTTGGGAGGGGTGTTTGGAATTTTGTGTGAGCCAATAGTTTCTTTGTGTTGAAGGTCAATTCACAAGTGCTAGAGTTTAATGTTTTATTTATTTACAATATAAAACTTTGTGTCTAATAACTTGATATGAAATCAAGTATCTAGACCTACTTGTTAATTGTTGTTATCTTCAATAATAGTGATACCCATTTAAATGTATGTTGTAGCAACAAATACTTGTATTAATTTTAGTGACTGGAATGATTTGTTATACTAGAAATATTTAAGCCTAAAATTATTTCATAATAAACTCCAACACATGTGGGAGCCTTGATGACTAGGGTAGAGTATAATGAGTTTATATGGAAAAACTTGTCTATATCCTATTAAATATTGGTTATCAATGTTCCATGTAACATAAATACTACTATACCTTAAGACAAGGATGCATATATGTAATCATGCACATGGATAGGGAACAAGGTATCATTGTCTAAGGATAGTGTGTCGATTTATGTGTATGTTAGAAATGTGTGCTTAACTTGTATAACTTTATGCCAAAATAATAGGAGATAGAATTGTATATGTATATGTATCATTGAAGTTTAGTTTAAATCATTAAATGGAACTTTGTCAATATTGGGGCCACTCTATATGTAGTAGTGTGAAAGTAAAAAAAATGGGTTTATGAAAGGAAAGGTTTATTCTATTATCATGCCTATTGAGTTGTACATCTGGAATACTAAGGTTATGTGGCAATAAAAGTTATACCCTGGCCATACTAGGTAGTAGAAACATTACATCATAGTGAATATACTATTACTAATGTTACTGAAAACCCACCTCTCAGGGGGAGTAAAGAGAAGTAATTGTTGGGTATAAATGGTTATTATACTAGCATGGCTTATCTACAAGCTATTGTTAATCTTAATACTCCAGTACATTGTACTAGGTTTATTGTTATATGCTAGTCTTGATTATTAAACTATACTATTGGCAATAGAGATCATTAAATATTAAGACTATTGATATCACTAGTTGTGAAGGTCATGCTATTGTGTGTAATTGACTAAGATAAGAATGCTTCCTTTTAGTTGAATATTGCACCATAGTTAATATGGTGTATTTATCTTGAAAAAGACAATTCTAAAGACTATGATACAAGCATCTTACCATGCTTAGTAACATTAGTTAAAGGACCATGGTATATGATATGATGTGTTTCATAAGTTTGAGAATAAGATTAATGAAGGAGTTTTAAACATGAGTTCCCCATATTTGGTAACTAAATCAAAGAATATTATAAAATATGGTATATATTCTAGCATGTTGGTACCTACAATTACAAGAAGTATTTATGTGTGAGTTGTTTTGGAATTAGGAGGGTTTGGGCTAATAGGAAGGATAATCTAGTATATACTAAGATATATCTAGATCTCTTCTTGATATTCTCATACCCAATCAAGTTGTATTGGAAAATAAAACCTCAATTGTTATGACTCCTACGAGTTAATAGGGTGACAAACTTTGTTGCCATCTAACACAAGAGATATTAGAACTACCAATTTAACTAGTAGGGGGTAGGTGCACAAAATTTGCTTTAGCATGGCTATGTAAGGAATGACTATTTCATGACAAGTATCATACCTTGGATATGACTTGGGTTTTAACCATGATTCAAGCAAGTTATATTTATAGTGGTAGGTCTTTTGAAGTTTAGACATGATTGTTTTAGGTTGATGCATATTGCGTTTATGACCATGAAGGATGTTATAATTTGATATAGTCTTGATACTTGATATCATTAAATCCTATACGATATAACTCCTTTTGGGACCATATCAACACTCTGTATAACTATTGCATTGTGAAGATATTTTGATTTCTATTGACCTATGATCTAATATGATGGGACTTCTTTTATGTTGATTATGTTATACCTATTTCTGTTTATGAACTTGATTATGGGAATATTAGTAAGCATTGATAAGAAATTAGGATGACTATGAAAACCTGAGGTTAAGATCCTATGTGTTTAACCCTTGAGAGATTACGTGAGGAGAACTACATGCGACTTTGATCCCATTTGGAAGTGGGTATGTAGGAAATTCTTGGGTGAAGGATGCCCTTGGACCTCAAGTCCATAGAGGAGGGGTTTAGGGAATGACTCCGAGGCATGGGGTGTTCCTAAACTTGATCAACCTTCCATCCTTGATATATTTCAGCTTCAGGCTAAAACTACATGATGGAGCTATGAGCCCACCTTCCAATTAGTAAGTCTCATTATATAGACCCAAGCTAGAAAAAGACATTCTATCAGCACTAAGCTCATATACTCTAAGGTTGTTGGGTCAAGTTCTCTAAATCTACCCCAATCTTTGAAGGACTTTTAGAATTACTATTTTCATAGTTCATCTCTAATGTGCATATATGAAGGTGACTTTGAACTTCTCTAGTATTACTATTGTGGATTTGACTTATGTATAATGCATAGTATGTTTCCAAGTGACATTTGAATGTATGGAATGACCCTTGATATTACATTGTGTTTGTATATGTTTATGCATATGTGAACAGATAGAATCCAACTCATGTGGGTCCAATATGTTTATCAAGTGTTGACTTGTAATTTAGACCCTGGACCTAAAAAGACCCTCTGTATTGGTTTATGGACCTCTATGTGGCATGTAACCAAATCAACCTAATCAGTGTCGGTGAATCCTTGTGATACTCTTATTGTGTGCTTACCTAGCTATAAGATGCCCCACATGTCAAAACTGAGTCTGATGCAAGTGTGGATAAATAGCTACTACTAGTACCGTGTAGATGATAGATGTCAGGTGCTATCTGCCGTATCTTAGGATGAGCTCGTTGTCACCAGTAGCATGGAGGTGACAAATACCAGGAGCCATCTAGGTTATGATATAGGTGTGGTTTATCCTATTGTCACTAGTATCATAGAGATGATAGATACCAAGTGCTATCCACCATATCTTAGGGTTAGTTGGTTGTTACCAGTACCACAAATGTGATGGATTCCAAGATCTACCCTTTGGTATGATAGGGCTTAGCCATCTCTCACTAGTACCATCTAGGTGATAGGTGCTAGGAGCTACCCCGTACCAGGTTGGACCAACTTTTGCCAATGGCATGGAGGTAGTAGATGTCAGGATCCACTGACTCAATTTTTCATCGGGCTATGTAAATCTTCTTAATAGCCACATGTGATGTGTGTTGTTACACCTACTCCTTAGCTAGTGATGACAACAAGTAGTATGGGATACTTTCTTGTCATCACAGTTGGATGTGAATGTGTATGTTGTTACACCTAGTCCTTAGCCAGTGTTGATAAGTAGTATGGGATGCTTTCTGGTCATCATGATTGGATGTGAATCGGGAAAAGAATGGGAGCTTATGTGTTAGTGAACCAAGTAATGAGAAGGTGCATGTAGTAGGTTACATCCACTTTCTATTACTAGTTGGTCACTATGTATGTGTGAGTCAATCACTGTGTGCATCTGTATTAGGAACCTTATGAGTTATGTGTTATTACACTTGAGCCCTTGCCAATTATGACTGCAAGTAGTATGGGATGCTCGCTCAATCATCATAGTTGGCTAGAAATCAGGAAAAATGATGGAACCCATTGTGTGCCATTAGATATACCAACATTCCTTTTTCGGGTTGGGATATATTTGAAGACTTAGATGCTAGTGAATCAGACAAATGGGAAGATGCTTGCAATATGGTCACAACCATTCATTTTTGCTACCTGGTCATGAAGTAAACCTATGATGTGCGTATGATGCCTGCACAATCTATTCACATTATGTATATGTGAATTAGTCACATTGTGTATATGTGTTTCTTTCCTGATTTATTCAAATTGTGTATATGTGATATAGGTTTGAACTAAGCACCTAGTGTATGTGTTGTATGCATGAGTTAGTCACTTTGTGTAGAAGTGATGCATGTATGAATTATTCTCCTTGTGTATATGTGTTGTATGCATGAGATAGTCACTCTAGGTGTATGTGACACATGCATAAGTTATTCACTCCATCTATATATGATATGCAAAAGCTAGTCACATTGTGTATATGTGGCATATAGATGAGTTATTCACTTTGTGTATATGGTTTGTACCTATGAGCTAGTCACACTTGTATGTGTGACCCATGTGAGTGATAGTCACATTATGTACAAGGAATGCATGCTTGAGCCTGCCATTATGTGTGAACAAGTAATTCTTATATGAGCTGGTCACTAGATGTGGTTTTGTGTATTTTCATACATTGATGTTGGAATTAAACTAACCTTTGACTAGATTGCATTTTCTATCATACTACTAAATATGAATTGAATTGGAATCATGGGATTTACTTAAAAGATATGATTTAAGAGTGAGATTAGAGATATCATATTAAAGGAGAGGATGAAGCCTCTCTACTATTGATATACAAACTATGGAACATCTAATTCCCATGAGGGGATATGTAGGTAAATGAACCCTCAAGGTTTAGGTCTGGGTCTAGGGGATGAGCCTAACCTTGGGAGCTTACCATACTCTAGTACAAGTATATGACTTGTGGCATAGAGTTGTTGCCATGACTATGGTTGGTACAAGTCTCCAAAGTTGATACTTTTCAATCAAATAGAAGACACTTGGTTGATCAAGTACTTGATGTAAAAAAAATAGTAGTAACCAGGGTAGTTATTACATTGGTATTAGAGAATGGTTCAAACATTGGACCTATAAGGGTCACTAGACTTTAGAAAAAGTAGACAAACTTGCACTCCTAGCTCACTAGAAATTGAATTGGTTACTCAGTATGATTATGATAACCTTAAATTTCTTAAGTCTACTTTTTAAACCTATAAGAATGATTGGCCAATCCTAAGAAACAAGACATAAGTTGGTGCAAAAGGGAATCTGGATATATGAATTGCAAAGGAAAATCAGACTGTGTAGTGGAAGGTTGTGGTATCGTATGGCTACTATTCTGCATAACCCAATTTTTGGATTTGAATCCTCTTGTTGTTATGTGATCAATTTCATTACATATTTAAGAATATTAAGAATAATCCTCCTAAATGTGTTGTTATATGGAGCCTAATCAGACTCAGAGGTTATATTTACCCCTCTTTTATTGGCGTGGTTTCCCCCCCAAATCCCTACGGGGTTTGGGGGCAGTGCCCCTAAGATGGGGTCAAGGGGCAGCGCCCCTGGTGCGTTCCTTGTCGTGATACAGGGCAGGGTCGAGGGGCAGCGCCCCCGTGGGGGCTCGAGGGCAATGCCCTCGAAACCTTAAATGGTTTTTTATTATTTTATAAAGCACCAAGAGTTATTTTTCATTGACCGACATAAGAAAACCCTATTTTTGTAACTGACAAAAAGCTTAATAAAAAGTGGCAAAGGGTTAGGATTTGTGTATTGTATTGTAGCATTTTGCAGCAGTATTGAGTTGCAAGGATTGCTGATTGTAATTGGTTTTGATTTACTAGATAATAATATTGGACTCTCTGTTTGGTGGATGTAGCCTAAGTTTGGGTGAACCACGTTAAAACTTGTCTCTCGCTGTTATTATTTCTGTGTATTTCCATTCCTCTGTTTAATCTTTATTTGCATTTAATTGATATCTTCTGCCGGCTAACCCTAATAGAATGGTTATGAACATAAAATGTATTGAACATTAGGATGTATATTTGAATGGGTTAATATGTGTGAAAGACATAATTGACAATAAACTTTTATGGGTATTTTGTGACTACCTTAATACTTGATGATGTAGCCACATGTTTGAATGAGCTACTTGATGTATAGCTCTACAATATAGATTAAATCAACATAGAGAGAATGTTTATCAATAATGCTAAAGTATGTTATCTTGCAACATCTAGTCGTATGAAGATACAAATTAACGGATTAAATAGTAGGTGGAGATTGTTATGTATCAACTTGTATATGTGGCATATGTAAACTAGCATGCTATAAATTTAGAAATAAATTTGAATAGGGTATGAAGCCATGTAAATGGTAACTTGCAAAGAACACCTAGACTTGTGTTCATATTCTTGGGCATGTGCATGAGGATGGGGGCCAAAAAGTGGCCACCCCACTTTTTTATTGCTAGGAAACATAAACGCAATCACATTATAATGCGATCACATTATTTCCTACTAAATAAAGTAAAAAGAACACAATTTTGCGGCCTGTGTTTTTCATTTCTATTTTCCTATTTCTCCCAAAATGTGCCTAGGTCTTTAATGCGAGTGCATGTTGAAATATTTGAAGGAGAAGATCATCAAACACAATGTCATGTTGTGAATCCTATCATGGACGAGGGCAATAAAGTCATGCAATTTTATAAGGTAGGGTTTTATCAATTTTCTTCATTTCAAAATAAAATGAATTTATTTTTCATTGTTTTAATTGATTTTTTCTTTTTAATTTTTTAGTTAAAATGAACCATTGCAAAACCTTAATCTATATGTTGAAATTCCTATTGAAGAGCAACCTCGAAACCCTCAAAATTTGCCTTCATGTCCTCACCCTCCACATGACACCCAAGAAAATTATATAAGCCAAATAAAAAAAAACAAAAAACAGCTTCAATTCTTAGTTTAAACATTGAAAATTTTGAATACAAGTAACAATCATAGGAGAACCCTTTCCACTTAACTAGAGTCAATTATTTCTCATATCAACTCAGTTGCAAAGAAAATTACCAACATAGGAAGGAGTGTTAGCAATTCTACACCGATAAATTATCATAAAAATAAGTCAAAGATAATAAAATTTCCAAAGGTGATCTATGTGCACTTTTCATCAATCCTAGAACACAACAACCATTACATGGGAGTTGCAAATGATTCCCAATTCATTGGTGTTTGAATGAAGAAATATTCAAAAACTTTTGGGATACATGGTACATAGTTTTTGATGACCTCCCTTGTAATAATAATGAGGCACTAACCCCAATCTTTTTTGAGGAAACTCTATTGTGAGTTTATCCTCAAAGACATCCCTAACTACTTTGACATCTGGTAGTTTTAGGGTAGAGGTAGTGGATCTATATAGGATAGAGAGGGTGCACACCATGCCCAAAATCATCTACCGAGACCCATTATGAGGCCACACATGTCTCACTCCCTTCAATTTTGAAGGAGAGTGTTGAGGTGGAGACACTGCATTCCCTGAGTTCCCTCACCTAGACTTTAGCATAGCGTGACGGTGATCTTTCATAGGCTGGAGAGGGTGAGAGCAGTACGCGCCGTCGGTCCCCCCATGTTTGCAGGTCATGTGGGGTATTGTGTGATTTTTGGACCCAGGATGCTACCCAGCATGCAGAAATTCCATAGCATTAGGATGATGCATAGTAGGGGCAACAACATGTGATGGACACATCCATATTAGATAGTATTGTTCTCATAGATGACCTCATACAACATACATTTGGTATTGATTCCCAGGTAATTTTTTACAAGGTTTTGCAATTTAATATATTTGTATTTGAAATCTCTAATTAATTATATGAGTAGATATTATAATTAATGTATGTAATTGTCTACACTATGAAATCTAGGGTCAAATTATTCATCCTGCATAGATATAAGTTATCCAGTTCAGGGTTATGAGAGGAGGTCTAGTCAATGTATGTATTTAATTTATCACAAGATTGTAAATATAGTACATGTAGAATTTTTGTCATATATCAATGGTGATCTTAGTTAATTACAATTTGATGATGAACAAGTGGATGTTGTAGCATCACCATTATGATGATTTCCTTGGTCCCCAGGCAGAGCCAATTTCACTGAGGTAAATTTTATCATTTATAATCATTATGCATTTAAATAATGCTATGTATCTATTTTTCTCAAATAACCTTGAACTTTATTTTTTGATGTTGAATATGCAAACTTCTCATCTTCATCAGTTAGTGGAGGTGGACATTGCTGCAACTATTTTTTCTACAAATCCTTTGGCTGAGGTATGAGCTAGTAACATGTAAATATCATTTTGTATTGCTTGTTTTATCTCACATCATTTAATGTACATAAATGATATTCATGTTTACTTAAATTTACTTCTTCATGCTTCTCATAGGACGTCACAATTCCTAACCATATAGGTATAGAAAAAGAGAGACAACAGATGATCAAGAGGGATCACTAGTTGGCGGTAAGTGATTGATTACTTATGCCATGTTATATATTTTGAATATTTCCTATATTAATGTGGATATTGTTTTATTGTATTAACATGTGGAACTTCAAATATCTTTATCAGGGAGGTCTAGCTGATAGGCGATAGAGGACAAGTCATTGACTAGTTCACCATCTTCATGGCCTAGCAAGAGCCGTTGATTATTTGATAGTAGGCCATAGGAGATTTGATTTTGGGACATTTTGTTACATATGCCTATTTGGCTTTGTAAACATACTTTTGTATGTTATCGATGTATATCATTGAATATACTCATATGGCTTTATTTGTACATGCCTATATGGCTTTATATATATACACTATATGTTATTTTCATGACATTATATATGTTGACATCCTTGTAAAATACATTTTGTGCATATCTTACAATCATTGCATTCCATGAGACTGTATGTCTTTGAGGCATCATGTTAAACAATTCACACACCTTGTCTATGATTCCACACTTTGTATGCATGTCTACAAGGGTAGTTGAAAATACAACATCTAACAAAATTCCTATATCCTTTATGCTTTAAAGGTTGTCCACACCTTGTTTTGAAGATCCCATTTTGGTATAGGCAAGGAGGATGTTGGATAAGGTTGTGGAATTTGGCTTGACACCTGCCAATTGCATTTGCCAAGAAAGTGTCTTTAAAGCCTTATCAAAAAATCCATTTTGTACATATCTTGCAATCATTGCATTCCATGAGATGAAATTTTTTGAGACATCATGTGAAATAGTCCACATGCATTGTCTATGCTTCCACACAAGTTGCATACATGTCAACAAGGGCAATTACAAATACAACATCTAAAAAAATTCCCATATCCTTTATTCTTTCATGGTTGTCCATATCCTTTTCCAAAGATCCTAATTTGGCACAGGTAGGGAGGATGTTTGCAAAGGTTATGGAATTTGGTTTTACATGTTCCAATTGCATTTTCTTGAAATTTTCTGAAGCCTTTTCAAAAAATCCATTTTCTGCATATCTTGCAATCATTGCATTCCATGAGATGACATCTCTTTGAGGTGTCATGCCAAACTATTCACATGTCTTGTCTATGCTTCCACACTTTGCATACATGTCTACAAGGGAGGTTGCAAATACAACATCTAAATAAATTCCTATATCCTTTATGCTTTGAAGGTTGTCCACACCATGTTTTGAAGATCCCATTTTTTCATAGGCAAGGAGGATGTTGGATAAGGTTGTGGAATTTGGCTTGACACCTACCAATTGCATTTACCAAGAAAGTGTCTTTAAAGCCTTATCAAAAAATCCATTTTGAACATATCTTGCAATCATTGCATTCCATGAGACAAAATTTCTTTGAGACATCATGTGAAATAGTTCACCTGCATTGTTTATGCTGCCACACAAGTTTCATACATGTCTACAAGGGTAGTTACAAATACAACATCTGAAAAAATTCCCATATCCTTTATTCTTTCATGGCTATCCATATCCTATTCCAAAGATCTTAATTTGGCACAAGTAGGGAGGATGCTTGCAAAGGTTGTGGAATTTGGTTTTACACGTTCCAATTGCATTTTCTTGAAATTTTCTAAAGCCTTTTCAAAAAATCCATTTTCTGCATATCTTGCAATCATTGCATTCCATGAGATGACATCTCTTTGAGGTGTCATGCCAAACTATTCACATGCCTTGTCTATGCTTCCACACTTTGCATACATGTCTACAAGGGCAGCTGTAAATACATCTGACAAAATTCCTATATCCTTTATGCTTTGATGGTTGTCCACACCTTGTTTCGAAGATCCCATTTTGGCATAGGCAAGGACGATGTTGGATAAGGTTGTGGAATTTGGATTGACACCAACTAATTGCATTTTCTTGAAAGTTTCTTTCAAGCCTTATCAAAAAATTGATTTTGTGCATATCTCGCAATCATTGTATTCCATGAGACAATATTCCTTTGAGGAATCATGTCAAACAGTTCACGTGCATTGTCTATGCTTCCACACAAGTTGCATACATGCCTACAAGGGTAGTTTCAAATACATTTGACAAAATCCGTATATCTTTTATTCTTTCATGGATGTCCATACCCTATTCCAAAGATCTAAATTTGGCACAGATAGGGAGGATGCTTGTAAAGGTTATGGAATTTGGTACATGTTCCAATTGCATTTTCTTGAAAGTTTTTAAAGCCTTTTCAAAAAATCCATTTTGTACATATCATGCAATCATTGCATTCCATGAAATGACATCTCTTTGAGGTGTCATGCCAAATTGTTGACATGCCTTGTCTATGCTTACACACATTGCATACATGTCTACACTTGGGCAACTACAAATACAACATCTAACAAAATTCCTATATCCTTTATGCTTTGATGGTTTTCCACACCTTGTTCAAAAAATACCATTTTGGCATAGGCAAGGAGGATGTTGGATAAGGTTGTGGAATTTGGCTTGACACCCGCTAATTGCATTTTATTGAAAGTTTCTTTCAAGCCTTAGAAAAAAATCCATTTTGTTCATATCTTGCAATCATTGCATTCCATGAGACAACATTTATTTGAGACATCATGTCAAATAGTTCACATTCATTGTATATGCTTCCACACAAGTTGCATACATGTCTACAAGGGCAATTGAAAATACAACATCTAACAAAATTCCTATAGCCTTCATTCTTTTATGGCTGTCCATACCTTGTTTCAAAGATCCTAATTTTGGCACAGGTAGGAAGGATGCTTGCAAAGATTATGGAATTTGGTTTTACACATTCCAATTGTATTTGATTAAAATTTTCTAAAGCCTTTTCAAAAAATTCATTTTCTACATATCGTGCAATCATTGCATTCCATGAGATGGCATCTCTTTGAGGTGTCATACCAAACTGTTCACATGCCTTGTATATGCTTCAACACTTTGCATACATGTCTACAAGGGCCATTGCATATACAACATTTGACCAAATTCCTATATCTTTTATGCTTTGATGGTTGTCCCTACCCTATTCTGAAGATCCCATTTTGACATAGGCAAGGAGGATAGTGGATAAGGTTGTGGAATTTGGATTTACACCCACCAATTGCATTTTCTTGAAAGTTTCTTCAATCCTTATCAAAAAATCCATTTTGTGCACATATTGCAATCATTGTATTCCTTCATTTGTAATGTGCATAACATTCCTTCATTTGTGATGTGCATAACATGCCATAATTGTACATGCTTACAACAAGTGATTCATGCTACAATAAAGCACAACAAGATGAAATAAGAAGATGAATATTTACAACACTTAAGAATATGTAGTAGTGTCTCTCATGTCATCAATACATGTTATATCCTTACTTTCTCATGCAAATGGATAAACTATGTTTCCATCTTCACATACATGGCTTACAACATGTGACAATATACCACTACAAGTTGTATATGTGCTTAACAACAAGTATACATGTGATACAACAACCCAAAACTTGCATTGACTTAGGTGAGTGGTTCTTTTATTAGTGGTTGTGTTCATTTTGGACAAAAAATAATAATGGTTATTTTTATACAAATTATTCATGGAACTTGTAATTTGCAATCTTGTTCTTTATGCCTATTCCTTTTCTAATTTGAAACAAAAGATGGAATTCTTACCCTGTTATGTCATAAAATGTTCCCCTAGGACTTTTACCTCTTAAGTTTAGCTCCTAGGTCTCTTAGATTTAATCATGCATGTTAAAAATGAATCCTGGAGCAAAATCCCCTGAAACCCATGTCAAATGGGACTTAGGGGTGCATCTTATGTTTAATCCAGTCCCAAAAAAGGCCCCTAGACTTGGGAGCCCATGCCCTAGTCTAGGCCTATTTTTTTGAGACCCAAATTTAAAATGTTGGAAAAGTGATTGTTAAAAGGTTTCCCTTTTGTCAGCATCTTCAATTTAAATTACAAATGTTTAGCAGGAATGCATATATAAATATGTTTAGGACTTCATTTTAACTAGAGATGGATAACGTGAACTTGTGATCTTATGCTAAGGATATTCAAGGCTTTCATTGTGTTGTAGTGCAATATTGTGTTGTTTTTGTACTTGTTTGTTGTAGATTTGTCTTCATCAATCCATCTCCTCATGGTGTGAAAATCTTCATCTCCCCGTGAGAGCTTCACCTCCGAGGTGACATCTACTTTGTGTTTCAATCAATTTATCTTATGATTTGCTTTTTCTTCTGCCCACCAAGTATATGCACTCTATCTAACAATGGTGTTTGAAAATTTGAATTCTATTATGGGGCTTGACTGTGACAAGCTCCTAAACACCACAAGTTCCAACCCCTCTTTTGTGATTGTAGGTTACATGTGTAGAATCTTGCAGAGAGGAGTTGCAAGAAGCCAGTACAGAGGATAAAGATTCATGATCTGAAGAAAACAATGAAGAATAATCCCTCTTGGATAAGGGTGCCTTCCCCTATGTCCTCTAGATTTCTATTGTCGGAAACTCCTGAGTAGGTTGTAGACTTCATCATCTGATAGCTCTAGATTCATAGAAAAAGTTGCCTATTGGACTAGGGCGCCCACCCCAATGTCCCTGAAGTTTCTTCTTTCCAGAATCTGAATCCTGGTATGTTTCTAATTTGTATTTAGTGCCTTCCTATGTGATCATTTGTCATGTTTCATTTGTTTGTTTATGATTTCATATAATTAGGGTTTAAGGCTTAATCAGATTAGGGTTTAACAAATTAATCAACAAATTCCAAATTTCCTTATCATTCCAAGTGACACCAAACATGTAGCTTAGTCCTCTTGCAAAAGTTGTGACTCAAGACTTGGTTTAATGTCCTTGAATGTTATATGTGAAAGGAGGATTTAATCACACTATCAACCATCATCATCATCATCCCTCTTTTCCTACATAATATACACAAATTCTATGCACCTACATTAGTGATCAATGTACTTTAACACATAGGGAGAGAGACATAGGGAGAACACCATTGATGAAAACTAGGGTCTTTGCTTATTAATAAAACATCATCTTGTTGCTGCTACAATCTTAGGATTGTCACAAATTTTCATACTTTTGACAGTGATAATGAGGGTTAGTGGATGCTCATACCCTCCACTCATGACACCCTCATAATATTCTCATAATGCTTTTGTTGATGATATAATGACTAAGTCAATAAGATAACTTCATGGGTTCATTAGAAAAAGGCAAGCCCATGATGTAACTAAAGACAAGAACCCTAGTAGCCATAGGTAATATTCCTACACACAAACATTAATCAAATATGCATGGAAGAACATGAAACCACAATGTAAGTCTAAAAAGATGAAATTTAATCCATTTTGAAATTTCTACCATAGCTACAACAATCAAAATAGTAGCAAATCCTTCCATTTTTTCCAAAAATCATCATAAACCCTAGTTTGATAACCATTTCATATGATTTTTGTAGCACATTATTTAATTTTGTCTACTTAAATGTTAGATACATGTTCTTACAAGATTATATTTTTTTATTTTAGATAAAGTTATCTATCCCATTATTACATTTTTCTTGTGCTAACATGGATTAGAATGGGTTCATCATCTTCAAGACTATTTGAACCTTTGATTAATGCCCTACAACACATTAGATCAAGGGAGAACACCATATCAACCTAAGGAGAGTAGATGAAACACCTAAAATGGAGATTACAACATAGCTTTTAGTTTAGTGAGAACACCTTTATAGTACTGAATTTTCATCTACTAGAAAGGTGTTAGGATTAAATTTTTGGATTTGACATCTCTTGGAGCCAAATAGATGATGCTAACATGTTTGGGTGAGAGGGTAAATTCTAGGGGAAGTGTCTTTTCAGTGGTGAAGCCTCTTGGTCGATCTTGGCTACATTGGACGGAGACAGTCTTTTAGGAGCCCTAAGACAAGAAAGGTGTCAAACTTTGGACTGACTATTCTGTCAAACCGTGACACCTAGAAATATCTTCTTTACATATATAGGTGGATGTTAGGTCCACCTACAAATACCTACCTCAAGCTTTTTAAAATCAAATTTGTTTGTCTGTGGTGGCAAGGAACACATTATGCTTAAGTTTCATGCAATGGAAAGGTCCTAGGAGTGGAATTTTGCCTTCCATACCTTGTGGGACCTAACAGACTGCACCAACACATCAAGGTGGGTGGATAAACACTAGGGGAGGTCTCTTTTTATGCACCAAGTGCCCTAGACATTTCAGGCTGCAGGCTACTGCCAAAGCCACTTGAGATCCCTGAGAGCAAAAAACTACCAAACTTTAACGGAGCGGTTCTTAGAATTTGTGGCACCTAGGAATGTTCTATTCTAACCTAGAGGTGCATGTAGGGTCCTTCCATAATAACCTCTCTTGGTTTTTATCAACTCCAATTTGTTTGACCATGCCAAAATTAAACGCATTCTTGCAAAATGCTTCAGTGGCATTCAACAACCTTGCCATAAGACATATTTTTTATTATCATTGTGGGGCCCAATGACCTATGCCAACACATTGGAGTGGGTGGGTAAATGCTAAGGAAGGTCTCTTTTTTGTGTGCCAAGTGCCCCAGATGTTCCAAGTTGTTGGCTACCAATAAAGTCACTCGAGATCCCTGAGACCAAAAAACTACCAAACTTTGACAGAGCAGTTTTTGGTATTCTTGGCATATGGGAATGTTCTGTTTGAACCTAGAGGTGCAGGTGGGGTTAGTTCACAATAACCTCTATTAGTTTTCATCAACTCCAATCTATTTGACCATGCTGAAATTAAACACATTCTTGCAAAATGCTTCAGTGGCATTCAACACAACCTTGCCAAGAACCATATTTTTCATTCTTCTCATTATGGGGCTCAATGGACTATGCAAACACATCGAGGTGGGTGTGTAAATACTAGGGGGTCTCTTTTTATGTGCCAAGTGCCCTAGATGTTCCAGGCTATAGGCTATTCACAAAGTCATGTTTATGGACTTTTCCAGTAGCCTATAGCCTGGAACGTCTAGGGCACTTAGTCCATGAAATGAGACCTCCCCTAGCATTTAACCACTCACCCCAATGTGTTGGTGTAGTCCATTGGCTGCCGCAATGAGCAAAACAAAAAATATGGCTCCTAGCAAGGTTGTGTTGAATGCCACTCAAGCATTTAGCAAGAATGCATTTAATTTTGACACAGTCAAATGGATTGAAGTTGATAAAAAATGAGAGAGGTTATTGTGGATGAACCCCACATACACTTGTAGGTCTAAATGGAACATTACCAGGTGACACAAATTCTAAGAGCCACTCCATCAAAGTTGTTGAACACACTAGGATATTGAGAGCAGGGGGTGAATCAATATCTAATGAAAATTCAAGTCTTTCAGAGTAGATTAAAACTTAAACATTACAACATCAACATAAACATGAAAGATTAACACAATACACATCAACACATAACACCAGATATACATGTAAAACCCAAGAAGGGAAAAACCATGGTGAGTATTAACTCACAACATATGAAGCTCAAAATTACAACTTTGTTTTAGGGCTACAGCCCAAGGAAGCTACTACTCCTTGAAAACTTTGATTTAGGGTCACTCCCAAGGAAGCTACAACTCCTTCAAGACTTTGATTTAGGGTCACTCCTAAGGAAGCTACAACTCCCTTAAGACTTTGTTTTAGGGTCACTCCCAAGGAAGCAACTACTCCTTGAACTGAGAACAAACTTAGATAAGATTACAATATGATAGTCCTACTGCTTGAAAACTGACATTGAAGCTCACACCTTTGATGATTGCAATTCTTCTTCTTCTAATGATTGAATCAATTAGGTACACTTTTCACTTCCCTCCTATCAAAAAAATGTCTTTAAGATGAATCAGGATAGCCTCTGACACATCTACTCTTTCTCCTTCAGTCAGACATCACAATGCATATGATTTTCATATTCTACTCTTCACACTTTCATATTTTCATTTTCGCAATCATAGCTCACCTAAACCAACTAGTTTTACAATATATACATGACATTACATTGATTTTCATTACAAGTCAACCAATACAACAAGGATATTACATTTTACAAGTCAGCCATAGATCACACAACATGAAACATGCATAGGGAAAGCCCTATCATGAACAACACAGTACTCTAGAAGAAAACGCATGCCTTACAGATCCCAATACATGCTTAGTCTAGTCCTAAACATCATTCATCAAGGAATCACTTCCATACATGTCACTCATTTGAAATAGGATGACCTTAAGCAGGAAGACATGAAATTTGAAGTATAACGGTCACCACCACTTGAAAACCTTGTGCAGTACTGGAAACATAAAAGATCTTCATGAAATTCTTCTAGATGAGTCTTCATGACTCATACAACACCTTTAGATACACCTCTAGCTCCGCACAACAAAGGCATTATGTTGCATACCTTAAAACAAACACACTAAGAACAAATAACCATCTGGAACACATTGTAACACACTATCATTGAGAAACTAACCTTGCAGAGCACTAAACCTCCTAAGACTACAAGGATGCAAGTAATACACATTTCTAAACATGTTCACAAAACATCATAGGCAATTCTTCTCTTTCAGAGAGATGTAAAGCATTTCAACAAGATCTCGACACAACTTTTCTCAAATAGAATAAAAAAACAAGATAACCTCATTTGCAGTCCTATATAGTCAAAAGCATGCATTATAGTTAAAGAAGCAAGATTTTTAATAAAACAATTCTAAAAAATAGAAAAACAAGAACAAGTTAGGATAAAAATTATCATACCTGTCCCATTTGGAAGTTTAAGTACTAGTCAAATGTACCTGAGGGGTCATCTCTTATCTTTAGAGTATCCAATATTGCTTCATGATCAACATTATAATTGTCCATAGTTGTTTTGTTTTTGGTTTTGCATGGTGCTTTACTAACTTAACATTTGTTGCTACAATGAGGTGTGAATACATGAATATGGTTTTGTGCTTCTCAAAATATTCAAATGTAGGGATGCCATTATTTCTAATCATATTTGTTCATAACCAAGTCCCAACAATAACAACTGATCCTATAGGATATGTGAACCTAAATCATATGTCGTGTTAGCTTTTCTTTTCCCTATACACATTATGCCAATCAATAGTCTGATCTCTCTTCATTTCCATGTAGTACAACAACTGTATAAACATGACCTAGTTGTATGAGATTTGAAATATGTTCATAGTCAAATGAGCTCTCCATGTCATTGAGTAAAGATGATTGAATTTGAGATAAAAGGGTTAAATATCATGGAATCCATACATTTACCCACTCACTTGACTCACAATTATCCCAATCACATTGAATACAACTCTAAGAAAAACAAATAAATTCTCATGTCCAAATAGTCCATGCACTTACATGTGAGATTCAAAATAAATGCATATTTGATGATTCATTAATTCTCTAACAATCCAATTTCTCTCTCATTATCCCCTCATCAACCAACCAAAAGAATTTGCACACTTCTAAATCAAGAGCCACTCCTTGTGAAAATGCATAGAACTACGCCACTTAATAATAGAATCTGCATCATTGAATGTAGCACCACTTTTAATCTTTAGTTGTTCTTTAAAAAGAGCTCTCTTCATGTATGCACCCACTCGATCATGTTCCCCTTTTCTATGCCCAACTTCAAAAAAGTTCCAAATATGAGGTCTACCCTTCTTTCCATGCATTTTGTGTTGAACACACCCGGATACTAAGAGGGGGGTGAATCAATATTCAAGGAAACTTCAAATCCTCTGGAGCAGATTAAAACTTGAAGTTTACAACATTAACATAAGAATGAAAGATCAACACAGTGCACAACAACACATAACACTAGATGTACGTGGAAAAACTTGAAAGGGGAAAAACCACAGTGAAGATTAACTCACAATATATTAAGCTCACTGCAATAAAAGATTACAACTTTGCTATAGGGCTACAACCCAAGGAAGCTACTACTCCCTGAAGAAAGGTTTTAGGGTCACTCCCAAAGAAGATACTACTCCCTGTAGAATTTTTTTTAGGGTTACAACCCAAGGAAGCTACTAGTCCCTGAACTAAGATCAAACTCAGGAAAGATTATAGTATGATAATCCTTCTACTGAGTGAAATAGACAGTGAAACTCAAAACTTTGATGATTGCACTGCTACCTTTTTACTCCTCTTTTGATGATTTCTCTTCTACTTTGACAACTTCTACACTTTCTTCAATAGTCTTCTTTGTAGCTTACTAACTCATTTCTTTCATCCTTCAAAAAGTTTTTCTTTTGACTCACTACCTCTAGATATTAGTTAGGCACACTCTTCACTTCTCCTCTATCTCAAAGATGTATTCAAGATGAATTAGGACAACCCTTATTACTTATACTCTTTCTCCTTTAGTCACACATCATAATGCATTACACATCCTTATTCTACCTTTTAACTTACACTTACAAACTACTGCAATCACACCCACCTAGATCAACTAGGTTTACAATATATACATAATGTTATATTGATTACACTACTTGTCAAATAGAGACAACATGAATATATTACATTTACAAGTCAGTCAGTCATCAATTCACATGAAACGTGTAGAGGGAAAGCCTGAAAATGAACTACATGCAACACCAAGAAGAGAAACATGCCTTGCAGATCCTATCACAAACTTAACTTGGCCCTAAACATTCTTTGCAGCAACATCCTTCAAGGAATAACATCTGTACACTTCACAAATTTGAATTAGGTCACCCTTAAGCAAGAAAACATGAAACTTGGTCACAACAACTCTGACTTGAAATTTTGGTGTGGTACTCCTGAAAGATCAAACATTGTTTGCACTTCTTTCAAATGAGTCGGCATGACCCATACAACATCTCTAGACATTCCTTGATCTCTGAACAACAAAGACTTTGTGGCATACATCACCAACATACTTAAGATGACTTCAACAATAACCACTCTTCACAATCTGGCTTGAAAACATTTTGTAGTATAGGAAACAAGAAAGATCTTCATACTCTTCAAACCTAATGTTAGAGTTACCTAACAGAAGATATCAATTAAATGCAAATAAAGATTAAATAGAGGAATGAAAATACAAAGAAATAATAATAGTGAGAAACAAGTTTCAGCATGGTTTACCCAAACTCAGGCTACATCCACCGACAGAGAGTCCAATATTATTATCCAGTAAACCAAACCAATTACAACCAGCAATCCTTGTAACTCAATACTACTACAAAATGTTACAATATATCAATGGAAACCCTAACCCTTACCCATTTTTATCATGACTTTTGTCAGTTACAAAATAGGGCTTTTTTATGTCAGCCATTGAAAAATAACTCCCGATGCTTTAATGAAATAGTAAAACACCATGTGAGGTTTCTGGGGCACTGCCCCTTAACCCCGTCTTGGGGGCGCTGCCCCCAAACCCCTGGAAGGGGTGCTACCCCTTGACCCCATAGGAATTTGGGGGAAACTGCACTGATAAAGGTGGGGTAAATTTAACCTCTGAGTCTAATTAGGCTCCATATAACAATAATCTCCCACTTGGATACTGATTAGACTCCACACCATATCATCTCCCACTCAGAGACTGATCATAACACCACTGACCCTGTAGCTCCCACTAGAAATAAGCACCCTGGACTCTACTGTTCTAATTTTTTGCTTTCAATCTTGAAGACCAACCGAAGCTGAAGAGGAGCTCAGCTTCTCCCTTGTCACTACTTTTGTAAACATATCCATTGGATTTTCATTTGTATGTATCTTTTCCAGCCTTAACTATCCATCATCCAACACTGACCGAATGAAGTGATACCTCAACTATATGTGTTTGGTCTTTGAATGCAAGGCAAAATTCTTTGCAAGATGTATGGCACTCTGACTATTTGTAAATAAATATTTGTTAGCCTATTGTTTTTCCAATTCTTCTAAGAAAGTTTGCAGCCATATCATCTCTTTGCTTGCCTATGTTGTAGCTACATACTCTACCTCCATGGTGGATAAAGCAACCACCTTTTGTAACCGTGAAATCCAACTCACCTTTGTCCCACCTACAATAAAGACATAACATATAGTACTTCGCTTGGTATCACTATCCCCTGCCAAATTTGAGTCTGCATAACCTACTAAATCAGTATTAGAGCCCCCAAAACATAAGTGTTTATTGGATGTACCTCTCAAATATCTGAGAATCTATTTTACTACATTCCAATGCTCCAATTTGGGATGACTCATATACCTGCTTACAACTCCCACAACATGTGCAATATCTAGTCTCATGCATACCATGACATACATTAAACTTCCTATAGCTAAAGCATATGGTACCTTGGACATTTTCCTTCCTCCTCTGGTGTCTTAGGACACATCTCCTTAGTCAATTTCAAATGACTAGGCAAAGATGTGCTGACAACTTTTGCATTCTCCATTTGGAATCTCTGCAACACCTTTTCAACATAATCAACTTGAGATAGAGTCAATTTCTATTCTTCCTATCTCTACAAATTTTCATACCAAGGATTTGTTTTGCTGCCCCCAAATCCTTCATAGCAAATGATTGTGCTAACTGCTATTTTAACTCTTTTATGTGATTCATTGTAGACCCTGCGACAAGCATGTCATCAACATATAAACATAAAATAATATAGCTTTCATTATCCAACCTCTTAAAATAAACACAATGGTTAGAATTACACCAACTATAGTCTTGCTCAGCCATAAAACTATCATATTTCAAATACCATTGCCGAGGTGCTTGTTTCAAGCCATACAAACTCTTTTTCAATCTGCACACTAGTTTCTATTTACCTTTGACCTCAAATCCTTGGGGTTGTTCCATGTATATCTCCTCCAAATCACCATGGAGAAAGGTAATTTTCACATCTAGTTGTTCCAAATGCAAATCTTCAGTAGCCACAATACTTAAAATAGTACAAATAGAAGTCATCTTGACAACCGGAGAAAATATCTCATCAAAATCAATGCCCTTTTTCTGTGCAAATCCTTTTACAACTAACCTGGCTTTAAATCTTTTCTTACCTCCATCTTCCTCTTTCATCCTATAAACCCATTTGTTTGGTAAAGCCTTTTTATCTGCAGGTAACTTACATAATTTCCAAGTTTGATTTTTCAGCAAGGAGTCCATTTCTTCTTTCATTGCAAGCTTCCACTGAACCTTTGTATCCACCTGCATAGCTTCATCATACCCTTATAGTTCACCAGTATCTATTAACAAAATAGAATACAAAGAGGGAGAAAACCTTTCAGGAGCTCTACTTAGCCTTGTTGACCGTCTAACATTCACTAGAGTTTGTGGTATTTCTGGTTGCTATTGTAGAGCATGAAGAACCATTGGAACATCACTATTTGGAGTATCATCTAGCACCACATAATCATTTTCTTTCTTCTCATGCTCCTGCAACTGATCTTTGTACAACACCTTCTCACTGAATACGACATCCCTGCTTCTCACAATTTTTTGATTTTCAAAATCCCAAAGCCTATAACCAAATTCATCAATGCCATATCCAATGAAGGTACATTTTTTTGATTTTGCATCAGCTTGGTTCTATTTTTAGAATCTACATGTGCAAATGCTTCACATCCGAAGGTTTTGAGAAACAAATAACTCACCTTCTTACCTGTCCATGCTTCCTCTAGAATACCACAACCCAAAGGAATTGAAGGACCTCTATTAATTAAATATACTGTGGTGTTGACAATCTCTACCCACATGTTTAAAGGCAGCCCAACATGTAATCTCATGGTCCTTGCATGCTCCATTATTGTCCTATTCATGTGTTTAGCCACTCCATTTTCCTGTGGAGTCCCTAGAACTATTTTCTACATACAAGTTCCATTAAAGAAACAATAATCCTCAAATTCTTTGTTGCAATAGTCACCACCATTATTAGATTTGAGACATTTTAATCTTTTACCTATCTCATTCTCAACCAAGCTTCTCCATTTCTTAAATGTTTCAAATACATCAGATTTTTGCCTAAGGAAATATATCCATACCTTCCTAGTTGCATCATCTATGAATGTAACATAATACCGAGAGCCACTGAGAGAAAATACCTAAGCTAGTCCACATACATCCATATGCATAAGCTCCAACTTTTCATCTTTCTTTTGCTTCCCATCCTTGAGAAAATTGACTCTCTTTTGTTTGCCACACACACAACTTTCACAAAAATCCATATTAATACATTTGAGACCTAGTAAAACTTTCTTAGAATGAAGTACCTTCATACTTGTTTCACTCATATGCCCATGTCTGTTATGCCATAGTGTTATCTTAGAACCTGCAACAACTGTTCCTGAACCTGTTTATTTTTTCTCTGCAATAGCTAAAGTAGAAGGAATAGTATGACCTGTATAAAGATATAAGGTGCCTACTTTCACACCTTTTGCTACTATTAAGGAACCTTTTGAAACCTTCCAATTTTTATCAATAAATGTAACAATGCAACCTTCTATAGCTAGCTGCCCTATTGAAATTAAATTTCTACTGAGCCTTGGAATGTGCCTTACCTTTTGTAGTAGCCAATGATTCTCATTCTACAACTTAATCTTAATTCTACCCTTTCCAACAATCTGATAGGGTTTGTTATCTCCCAAATAAAATAGCCTAAAATCTCCTTGGACATAATCAAGAAAATAACTTCTATGGGATATAGCATGAAATGAGGCCCCTGAATCTAAAACCCATGAATCATCACCATTATCTAGGGAAAGAATCAAAACATCATCTTCAGATTTATTACTTACCACATTTGTCTCCTTATTTCCTTGTTGTTTGTCTCCTTCTTTATTCTTCTGAGACCAACAATCTTTCTTCAGATGACCTGGTTTCCCACAGTACAAGAAATCTTTCTATCCTATGGATTGGGATCTCTTGTCCTTTGATTTTCCTTGTGACTTCCCATGACCTCCAGAACCTTTTCCTCTCTCCTTTGATCTGCCCCTGCTTTCTACATTCAAAACACTACCTGATGTGGACCCTCCTGACCTTTTCCATCACATTTCCTTGCTAAGGATAACACCAACTAAATCATCAAATTTTAAAGTATTTGAACTAGAGATAGAGTTACTTATAGCCATTACCAAGCTATTCTAGCTTTTTGGCAAATAACATAACATCAAGAGAACCCTCACCTCTTCATCAAAACTTACTTTTACAAAAGTTAATTGACTGATAATCGTATTAAACTCATTTAAATGATCTATCATAGATCCATCTTCAATCATTTTCAGATTAAACAAACACTTCATGAGAAATACCTTATTTGAGGCTGAGGGTTTTTCATATAATTTAGCCAAAGATTTCATCAGACCATCTATTTTTTCACTTCCATTATATTGAATGTCACCGATGGTGCTAGGCACAACCAAATGGTTCCTAGTGCATTTCTGTCCAGAAGATTTCAATCCTCATCAGTCATTATTGTCATTTTCTTGGCTACTCCTTCCAATGGCCTCAATAAATCCTTCTAATAGAGATAATACTCCATCTGCATCTTCCATAATTGATAGTTCTGCCTATTAAATTTGTTTACCTTCAATTTACCCTCGTCCGCCATTGCTCCCACTCAACCATGAGACCTTCCTATAGATGATAATCGAACACAACCCGCTCTGATACCACTTGTTAGGATTAGCCAATAGAAGATATCAATTAAATGCAAATAAAGATTAAACAGAGGAATGAAAATACACAGAAATAATAATAGTGAGAGACAAGTTTTAATGTGGTTCACCCAAACTCAGGCTACATCCACCAATAAGGAGTGCAATATTATTATCTAGTAAATCAAACTGATTACAACTAGAAATCCTTGCAACTCAATACCACTACAAAATGCTACAATACATCAATGGAAACCCTAACCCTTAGCCATTTTTATCATGACATTTGTTAGTTACAAAATAGGGTTTTTTTATGTCGGCCAATGAAAAATAACTCCTGATGCCTTAATAAAATAATAAAAAACCATGTGAGGTTTTGGGGGCGTTGCCCCTAAGCCCTCGTGAGGGCACTGCCCCTTGACCTTGTCTTGGGGGTGCTGCCCCCAAAACCCCTGTAAGGGGCACTACCCCTTGACCCCATAGGAATTTGGAGGAAACTGTGCTGATAAAAGTGGGGTAAATTTAACCTCTAAGTCTAATTAGGCTCCATATAACAACACCTAAAAGAGTCTGAGACATGTATAATGTCCACACAAACTCATGTAACTAATCTGTATACTCTCTAACTAATGTAAGTACTCAATCATGTGACCTAAGAACAATTAGGCATCTGAAACTATCTATAGTACACTGTCATTAGAAAACTAAACTTTTGGACTTCTAGATCACCTAATACTACAAAGTAGCATGCATTAAACATCTTTGATCATGTTTACAAAATTGCATGAACAAACCTTCACTTCTGAATGAATGTGGAGCATTCCAACATGCCTTCATCATCACTTTACATGGCTAGAGAATAGACCAAACCTCTGGCACTTATAACTTTCATTACTGAAGATGTAATCACTTGAAAATTTGGAAATAGCTCCTTCACAACCTAATGAACTTAACTTGACTTTATCTGCAAATGTAGAGAAATGCAGAGCCAATCTTTGCACCACTGTGAGCACCCTCATATAAACAACATTGTCTTCAAATTGTCATTTGCAAAAGACTCTTCCTATAAACCAAACATCATGAAACTTGAATCACACATGTATTGACAACACATGAATCTATCTTCAAAACCACGGGAGCACAACATCATTAGTGGATAAATGTTGAACATTTCTCAGAGACTCTGGCAACAAAAGGACAAGCTATGAACACCACCAACTAAACTGCAACCAACTGTAACAATCAACATCACTTCTAATCCTCTTTTTAGTGCTTTTGATTCCCATCTTAATGCCTTGAATCATAGTGCTTCTAATTCCCATCTTAATATATCTTATTGATGTTTCTAATTGCCATATCAATATACATACTCAATACCATAGTCTCTGCTGACATTAAACAAGACATGTCGTCCAACCAATAGCATTAGTAATGCCAATGACAACAACACTCTAAGCGTTGACATCAATGACAACCACAAGAAACATATGTGCAACATTCTCCTCAACCAATAGAACATATGAGCATTCTTGAACTGACCGGTGTAATTATCTAACCAAATGAGATGTTGATCCATTCTAATATCTTCTTCTTGTAAGAGCCTGTAAAATTGTTGAAAACAATATTGCACATACTTTGATGAATGATATCGATCATTGCTCATGTAAAAATAGTATTCTCTGACAATCTTAATGTTCTATTTTGTACTCTTAGGGGCATGTCTATATGTGATGTGAACAAAGCTAGCAATTTGAATAGAACTATAGTACTGGGATTGCACTTCATTTTAGGGTTGCAACGTGTAGTTTTTTTGCAAACTCAACTACAAAGACAATAGTTCCAATTAGGAATAAGCCTTTACACATCTTGAACTGTTGATCTAACCATCCAAACCTGTGGTTGTGTCTGGCATACTTGTAAAAAAGATCTTTCTTAAAATCAACAATAAAATTTGAAGATGAGGAAGATTTGAAAGACACAAAAATGTGAAATAAACACATAATAGCTCATGGATTATACCTTCACAAGTCTCCAAGTCTTCTTCACTCGATAAGGTGGAGGAGCTTGCACCCAAGTAGCTCCTAGCTTTACCCAAGTTCAAATAGTGTATATGTGGATTGCTCTTTCTTTTCAACACAATATGGATTGGATGAGGGATTTAGCCATGGATTGGATAGAGATTTGGCTATCGATTTGGATAGAAATGAGATGAGAGATTCATTGTAAAAGATGAATGATTTGAGATTTTGCCATTATGAGGATATGGAAGGCTTGAGATGAGGGAGATGGGTAAGGATATTTTGGCATAGTGGTGATGCCAAAAGGATGAGATGAAAATGGATTAGAGGAGGTTGTATTTATAGGCATTTTTGGAGGGATTTGAATCCAATGGTGGAGATTCAAAGTTGAGGTCAATGGTGGAGATGAAGAGATGAGATCAAGGGTGGGAGATGTGATAAACAATAATGGATGGCTCCTATTATTTTTGAATTTTAAATTCGTATTGGGAATGATGAGGAATGAATAAAAAATTCATTTCCATGGGAGAGTGTGAGGATGATTAGGACTTGTCAATGAATTAAAAATTCATTTTTGTTAGGGATGGTGCGAATAAAAAATTAAGGTTTATTGGTGAGTGTAAGGACAGGTGACACATGTGTCTTTTGGAAAACACATGTGTGAGTTCTTTTCATTAAAAATAGCTCTTATATGGAAGAGGAAAGGTGAGGTGGAAGGGTCATGTGACCCCTTTGAATAAAAAATGTTTTTTTATTCAAAGTGTGTGGGGATAAAGGTTAATGATGGTTTAACCATATTAATTAAGTATTTATCTTAATTAATATGGTTGTTGGAAATTAGTGAGGAGGCTAATTAGAGGTTAAAATTAATTAAGTAATGGTTACTTAATTAATTTGGGTCTAGGGGTTGGGTTGGTTAGGGTAGATAATTAAATAACTGCTATTTATTCATTTAGGCTAGGTTTAGGTCATAGGGTATGGGGATTAATTAAATAAGTATGTTTTATTTAATTAATATAGATTAGGGGATGAGGGAAATTAATCAAATAAATATTAGGATATTTGTATAATCAATTGGAGGATGATGTTGTAAGGTATAGTAACAAATTAATTGAATTCATTCATTACAAGGAATGAATAAGATGAATGGTTAGGGGTAAATGGTTTAGGATAAATTAATTAAATAAATAAATTAAATATATTAATTTTATTTAATTAATTGGTAAAAGGTAAACTAGTAATGTGAGGATGTAGGAAAGTGGCTTGCGGGGGCAAGTTATTTTTAGGTGTCTACATTTTCCCCCTCTTTGAAATGATGTTGTGACTAAGTACCATTATTTCAAAGAAGTAAATAAGATATAGTGTTGGATTGGATAGAAAAAGACTTTGGTTTAGAAGAATAGGATTAGGTTTAGGGATGATGGTAAGGGTGATACCCCCTCGAGAGAGTAGACAAGTTGCGAGAACATGGGTGTGCTCTCAAAATGGATGAACATGTTGATAAAGACGATAAGGGGGTGTGATGATAAAGAATGTGGGCAGGCAATGATAAGTTGATTTTGGATACTGGATAGACTGGAGATGGACAATTATTGTGTTGATATGATTTAGAGCAATCCTAGGTTTGTTATAGTAAAGAGGATATTTTCACCAAGGTATAGAAAACCAGGGTGATGATGTATATCCATCATTTTCATGGACTGGACACACAGATAAGAGGGTGATCCCATGCATGCCCAAGATAGTACAATCTTGTCTAGAAGAGGGAAGGGGACTCATAACATAAGTCCTTAGTACACAAAAGGTATGATGAACCTTAGATGCAAAAGCAGATCAATATGCTAGAACAGACCCTACATTTCACAAGATATGAATACTGACTTGGAGTAATGAGAACAACCCACAAGCACAACATACAAAAGCAATGACTATGCCCCATTCTAGATATTTTGCCATAAACCATGATATAGTGAGATCAAGGTAGTTTTGAAATTATCTTTGAATAGGAGAAAAGATAAAAATCAAGTACCAAAAGACCAATGAACCAAACAAACAACCATTGTATCTCTTACCAAGATAGGTGATGATTTGATGATGTATTCCTCCTATTTTAGGAATGATATATCCAATAAGAAAGGAATTGATGGATGATTAGGATATTTCAAAGGATGGGCTCACTTGATATGGGCTATAAGTTGTGATTGATGTTGATTTGATAGATGATGATTTTTACATGAAGGATGATGTTTTGATAGTATGCATAGAGAGTGTATTACATTTGGATCAAGTGTAATCTCAGGGGATAGGGACCATCCAAGTGGGTTGAATGGGTGCATCTTATGTACCTACATATTGGATACTTCCTTTGTATTCCAAACTACATACATACAATATATCCACATGATCAAGGCACATTAAGATGTAGGTGGTGATGACATGTAGTTTTGATGTGTGATGATGATGAGGGATAGTTTGAGATGGGTTGGATGTAGGATGGGATGTTTTGATGGTGTTGGAATGATTTTTTTGGGATTTTTGTATTTTCCAATGCTTTTGGGATTTTGTAGATTTTATGGATATTTTTGGATTTTTAGATGTTTTAGATAGGGTATGGTTTTATTATGAGGTGAGGATGAATAAGGTGATAGGATTGGATGGGGGGATTGGCTATGAAGGATGATGGATAGGTGATAGGATTGGATGGGGGGATTGGCTATGAAGGATGATGGATAGGCGATAGGAAATAGAATAGAAGATAGATAGATGGAGGGGTTTAGGGTGATCTCCAAAGTTGCATAGGAATCATATGCCCCACTCTAGGTATGATGCTTAGGATTTTATATGATGGGTTCATGCTTGAAAGGGAATATGGACTCTGCAGTAGATGGATGAATGGAGAGAATGCTTGGAAAGGGGTGTATACTAAGAGGTGTCCAAAGCATGTTTTTGCTATTTTTCCCCAGTCTTTATCAAGATCTAAGGAGGAAGATATAGTAGATAGGATGGATGGGAGATGATAAGATAGAAGAATAGTGGATAGGATTATGATAGGATAAGGATACATGATGGATAAGATATGAAAAAGAATATTATGGTTGTGGATGAAGGATGTGATTTTTCCCCCAAGTATGAGATGTAAATGTATGGAAAAGGAATTATGCATGATGCCCACAAGGGGTTTTCATCATGGTACTTTTCCAAGGTGCCATAAGGAGTGATTTTCACCATTGGACGGATTTTTTCTTTTTACTTTTTTGTTTTTATTCTTGATTTTTTTTGAAGGGAATGAGAACTCTAGCGTCTGTTTCCATAGCAAGGAGAATGTTGTACCATGTTGGATAGCTGTCGTGCATGGATGTTGGTAGATGGTGACATGAGATGGATTGTGGATACATGGATTATGGATGGATGGAGGATGATGGATTATGATGTGTATTATAATGTGGATTATGGATGGATTATGATGTGGATTATGCAAAAGCATGGACCATAGCAATGTGATGGGGAAGATATGTGGGATAGGGGATGTAAGATGGGATGATATGGGTATGTGGGAATGACATGGGGTAGAGGGGAACCATGACCAATTGTTGTACAGATCGTGATGTATTTTGAATATTATATTTTAGATGTGGAATGGGGATTAATGAGGATTGTTGATTTGGGGACTTAGGGACCCAAATAGATTTAGGAATTATGGGATTTGATGGGGAGTGGGCTGTTTGGGATTTTGAAATGTAATGGGACATGGATGCTCCACTTAGACTAAGTGCTTTTTGTTTAGGGACCCACACCATTTTGTTTTTTCTTTTTCTTTTGATGGTGTGGGTTTTGGTAGCCTTATAGATGGATTATTCTTGGATGTTTTGTATTGATGCCCTGTGGCATGATACTCTTGAGACATTTGTGGATTTTGTGCTTTATGAGTGGAGGCATCCAGATTTTTACTTTTAAATCCCATGGGGTTTGTGATAGCTTCAAGTTTGGTTGATGTGTGCTTTTGTTGGTCATGATTGGTGATGTTAGGAGATCATGATTTATGGATGGGAATTGGAAGTATGGGAGGATAAAGGGATTTGAGGATAGGGATATTAGGAGTTGGGAGGATGGGAAGATAAAAGGATTTGGGGAAAGGGATATTAGGAGTTGGGAGGATGGGAGGATAAAAGGATTTGGGAATAGGGCTATTAGGAGTTGGGAGGAGTGGGGGTAAATTTGATGGGGGAATATGTATGGTCACATGCTTTTACGAATGATATGACGATGGAAGATGGATGGTGACATATGATTTGGTGCTGCGATGAGGTGCATTGGGTTTGAAGTTAGAATGAGATGCTTTATGAGGTGGGTGAGTGCTACCAATATGGGTGGATTAGCTTTCTTGGGATGTGTAGCCAAGGCCATTCGAGGATGGATGAAATGTGGTATGGATGGGTTCCAAAATACCTTGTTCATGAAAGAAAAATCCTTTTCCTTGATAGTTTATGATTTGGAGTATGTGACATGCGATGGGATGTTTGGTGCTTTGGAAACACGATGCTAGTCCATTTTTTTTTGGATAAAAAATGGGTGGTGGATGGAAGTTGTCTGCCTCCTACGAGGGAGCCACTATGGACGAATGTGTTTTTTCCAAGTAGATAAGAAGATGGACTTGTAATGGGATTGGTAGATGGTGGTAGAGGATCAACGGGGGATGTTGTGGTAGGGGTGATAGGGTTGGTGTGGATAAGTTGATCACTAGATGGGAGGGGATTAGGGATGGGATGCTTAGATCTTGATTTAGATAGGAGGTTGATGTTTCAACATGCTTTGGATTTGATTATTGGCATTGATTGTGTGTTTGGATAGAAGTGGAAGTGACTTGGATGGATGTGATAGGTTCTTGGATGGGCTCATCAACATGGCTACATGATGGTTCTTGAGTTATGGTAGGAGATTGTTCAAGAGGTTTGGTAGGATAATATAGTGGATGGATAATGATTGCAGATGTTGTAGGATTAGGATTAGATCAGGTAGGTGGGCAATGGGATTGTATGATGATGTTGGAGAGGTAGAGGATCCAGTGGATTCCATAGCTTTGCTTTTTTGATTTTTTGCTAATGTTCTTTGGAGACAATCCTTCAAAGATTCTTTAGTTGATGGATTAGGAAAGGGAAGATTTGATGGTGGATTATATGGTGGATGGGTGATAGGGGTTGGTGGATTGTGAGGTATGTAGGAAAATGGATTAAGGTTAATATGATTGGAGGGATATTGTGATGGAGTGATTGGAGAGATTGATGGATTGGAAGATATGGGATTCACATAGGGCCATGGTTGTGCATGTAAGCTTTCAATTTCAGTCGTAAGGTGCTTGTGTGCTAGGTTGATGTTCCCTTGACCAAAGGTAGTATAATAATGGTTGTGGGATGGATAGGTTGGAGGTATTGATTGATTGGTAGATATGATGGTGTGGATACATAAGGGGATGAAGATTGATATGAAGGTGTAGATGAGGGTTGATATGATGTTGATGGGGATAAAATATAAATGAAGGTGAAGGTTGATATGAGGTTGATGGGGTTGGCATATAGGATGAAGGTTGATATGAGGTTATTGGAGATGACATGTAGGATGAAGATGTGGATGGAATAGGAGTTTGGGAATCTCCCATGATGAGGCATGCTAAGGGTATATCACCAATGACAATTTTGCATTTTTCCTTAGTATTAGGATCCATGTTCTCATAGATATTTCTAAGTATTTGTAATTGTTGCATTGCTACATAAGGATCCATGTTGTTGGAAGGATATGAGATGATGTGGGATAATCGATGAGTGTGATGTAGGTTGGAGATCAAATTTCAAGACCTTAGAATGATTTGATTTGAAGGATTGGATGATTATCTATTCTTAATATAGACTAATGATCTTAAGAAATAGAGTTGATTGGATTGGATATTGTTGATATTTGATTGGATGACTTACTTAAGATAGACTAATGATCTCAAGCAAGTTTGGATAAAGGTTGATGATGATCAACTAGGGTCTTTATTTTTGATCGGATAATGTTGCTGAGCAATTTTGATAATGATGTGGATAATTGTGATTGGGATTTGGATGAGAGGTTGATGGGGTATGAAGGAGACTAAGTCCTTAACCAAATTTTGATTTTCAAAGGATGATTATTGATTAAGGATTATGGATCAGGATATTTGATTGGAATGGATGACAGGCGATTGATGTTGGATGAGGGATAAATAGATTAGATTTGGATTGGATGGAATATGATCAAGTGGATAAGAGAATTGGATTAAGATGGTTATGATGAATTGGATTAAGGATGACAAGTAGATAGAATGGATGTCTAGGATGATTGAGATGAATAGGATATGATGGGTGAGATATGATTGGGATATGTTGGATGATTGGGAAATGAATAGGATATGTGGCTAGGATTCAGACCTTGCCTTGACTTACCAAATTGATTGGGATTAGAGTCTAATGATGATGGATTAGGAGAATGATTTGGATAACTAGGATAATGATTAGGATGAAATTGGATAATTAGATGAGTGATTAGGAAGATAAGGGGATTGGATTAAGAGGATTACAAGGTGATTAAGATTGGATAAATAGATTAGGATATGGATTGGGAAGATAATGGATATTGGATTAGAAATTGATTAGGATGACAATATGGGATAAATCTCAAAGATGAGGATTAATTAAGCTCAAATGATGGGATTTGATAAATGGGCTTGTAAAATTGATGGTTTTGATGGAAATTTTTATTTTTTGACTTCAAAGCTTCTTGGAAAGAAATTAAACAAGCAAGAAGACACAATGGCTTGAATTGAATGGGTGAAATTGGGTTGTTGGATTATATGCGCTTCGACAAAGAAGACACACCATTCACATGAACATCCTAGAAATTATTTAAGTGGGAGTAATTCCTAGTGTGGGCCCACATGATTGAATACCTATCCATGTTCTTACCTAACTAAGAACACTTCACCAAGCACAGATAAATAGGGATAAGGGCATTACACCCAATACCCCTTTTCTTGGAGGCTTTCAAGCTCTACCCAAAGAATACTTCTATCTCGACATCAAGGAGGTACAATGGTGAGTAACTTTAGGGGATGGCTTGCATCCCTTTCACCACACTAGAAAACAATCGAAAGGTCTTAATCTAGGATTGAAAAATCTTGCTAAGGAGTCCTTGATATATGCAAGGTACGTGAGGTTTAAAACTGTCAACACTAGTCCATTGAAGGGATGTGGTACCAAGTGGTTAAGAAAGCACCACTTCACCTTGTGTCTAGAATCACTTGGGGCCCCAAGGTTGTCCCAATGAAAATGCAACTAGATTGGGGTACAAGTTTCCTTCTCCCCCATTTGATATATCCCATCAGTACAGGAAGTTGAGGTCATCCCTTGGGATGATGAAATCCCCAAGAAAGCCTCCTCAGAAGAAATTACCCCTTTTTTATCACCCAAGATCTCACTAGGCACGAGGGGAGAGCATATGAAAAAAGGTAACCCCTTCAAGATACACTTAAAAGAAAGAATATTTTACAAGTAGACTTCTGATCCCCAAGATCACCCTAAGGTATGAGGGGAGAGCATACATATACAAGCAAATAAGATAAAGCAAACAAGATAAATTTCCAACTACTCCAACTTTAGTGCAACTACAAACTAGTGATAAAAATAAGCTTTGACAAGAAATTATACACCAAAGAAGTTAGTAGTTTGATAAATCAATCTTGGACAAACATTTTTAGCACCTACACAAACAAGTTAGACCCCTGCATAGACCTACAAACTCTATAAAAAAATGTACTAAAACATAGGAAAAAAGTGTTGCCAAAAAGATAGATAGCATTAAACAGAGTGAAAATGGCACTAAAATAGACACCAACTGCACTAAAACAGAGATAGAAAGTGCTAATAGATAGACAAGATGCATTACAAGAAGCATCAAAATGGCACTAATTTGAGAGAAAATGGTGCCAATTCATGGACCGATAAGTAATGCTAATCTATGGACCAACAACGCTAATCCATTGACTGATAGTGTTAGTCCATGGACCAATAGCACTAATCTGGAGACAAAGGGTTGGGCACAAATCTAGGGATAAATAGCATGAATCTGGGGACAGATGGCACTAATTTGGGGACAAATGGTGCTAATCTAGGGAAAAATGGTACTAATCTGGGAGATGGTGCTAATTCAGGGATAAATGGTGCTAATCTAGAAATTGAATGAGTTGAAACAAAGTCTTTTTGTGCTAAACCATGAACAAAAGGTGCGACTACATGGAAAGAGTGCACTAATCCAACCTGTAACATTGAAAATCTTCACAAATCCTCACAAAAACATTAGATTCATGACCAAAGGTTGCGCCAGGTGCACCAAATGAAGTTGAGGAAGACTTGAAAGACACAAAAATGTGAAATAAACACAAAATAGAGTGGATTATACCTTCACGAGTCTTGAAGTCTTCTTCACTCCTTGATAAGATGGAAGAGCTTGCACCCAAGTAGCTCCTAGCTTTACGCAAGTTGAAATATTATGTATGTGGATTGCTCTTGCTTTTCAACACAATATGGATTAGATGAGGGATTTGGCTATGGATTTAGATAGAAATGAGATGAGAGATTCATGGTTAAAGATGAATGAGTTGAGATTTTGGCATTATGAGGATATGGAAGGCTTAAGATGAGGGAGATGGCTAAGGAGATTTTGGCATAGTGGTGATGACAAATGGATGAGATGAAAATGGCTTAGAGAAGGGTTGTATTTATAGGCATTTTTGGAGGGATTTGAATCCAACAGTCAAGATTCAAAGTTGATATCAATGGTGGAGATGAAGAGATGAGATCAAGGGTGGATATGTGATCAACAATAATGGATGGCTTCCATTATTTGTGAATTTTAAATTCACATTGGAAAGGATGAGGAATGAATAAAAAATTCATTTCCATGGGAGAGTGTGAGGATGATTAGGACTTGTCAATTAATTTAAAATTCATTTTTGTGGGGGACGGTGTGAATAAAAAATTAAGCTTTACTGGTGACTGTGAGGACATGTGACACATGTGTCTTTCTGGAAAACACATGTGTGAGCTCTTTGAATTAAAAACAGCTCTTACATGAAAGAGGAAAGGTGAGATGGAAGGGTCATGTGACCCCTTTGAATAAAAAAATATTTTTTATTCAAAGTGTGTGGGGATAAGGGTTAATGATGATTTGACCATATTAATTAAGTGTTTAACTTAATTAATATGGCTGTTAGAAATTAGTGAGGAGGCTAATTAGAGGTTAAAATTAATTAAGTAATGGTTTACTTAATTAATTTGGGTCTAGGGGTTGGGTAGGTTAGGGTAGTTAATTAAATAATTGTTATTTATTCAATTAGGCTAGGTTTAGGTCATATGCTAAAGAGGGATTAATTAAATAAATATGTTTTATTTAATTAATCTAGGTTAGGGGAGGATGAAAATTAATCAAATAAATATTATAGGATATTTATTTAATCACTTGGAGAATGATGTTCTAAGGTATAGTAACAAATTAATTGAATTAATTCAATACAAGGTATGAATAAGATGAATGGTTAGGGGTAAAAGGTTTAGGATAAATTAATTAAATAAATAGATTTTATTTTATTAATTGGTAAAGGGTAAATTAGTGATGTGAGGATGCAAGAAAGTGTCTTGTGGGGGCAAGTCATTTTTAGGTGTCTACAAAATCAGCAACACTAACCTCTTGCAATCAACTCACATCTAGAACCTTCACCTCCACTTCTCAAATTGTATTTCATTGTCTCATTTCTCTTTTTCTCAACTATTTTCTTTCCAAAATCATGCTTGCTGCCCTCATGAATACATGATATAAACTTTGATAACCCACCACATTATAGCCAATTTTTTAAACAATCATTCTTGTAGAAAATTCAACCATCATCACTAATACATAGAAATAAATCCAATAAGTCTCTAGATGACTTTGGTAGTTGAATTGCACCACACTCCTATAACATTTCATTAGTGTGCAAAGTAGAATGAATATTTCATAATTATAATTCATGATACATAGAAAACTCTACATGGTATTTGTAACAACATGTATTATGAATTTTAAGAGGAACACAATAAAATGGCTTCCAAGATTCAAATGTTCTTTGTGAAATTGTCATACCTGGGTGTGTTTCACAATATTGTTTGTACAATATTGTCTGGATACATTCCAAGTAATGTTTAGGATGTGGTGTGTGGTCTTTATCACCAATTCTTAACTTTAAAACATCTTTTGCATTCGGTGATACCCTAGAATTAGTGTACCAAAATCATTCAATTTCTTCCTTTGAGCTATTGATTAGTTTCTTATCAACTTGTGGAAGCCTACCAATGAAAGGCCAAGTATCATTTCCAAGAGGACTATCTAGTCTTTATCTTAATGCTAGTGCTTTTGACAATGTTTTATGATTCAATCTTAAGTCAACACAAGTTTGCCTCATTAATCGAGTCTTTCTTAATTGTTTGCTCAGTATTGAAGTTGTTATTACTCTAAAAGCAACTCTTTTATCTTTCTCTTTGCTAGTTTTTCCAATAGAGTTGAGTGCATTGAAAAGGCTTCTAACAATAATTTTATTCTAATTGAACACTTTGTTTAACTGAATCTTTAATTTCTTTAGTAAAGGTATCATTTTGTACATCTTTAATAAATGGACAAAAATTTGGCATTGTTTAGTTAATGTTTTATTCTTAGAGTATTCATTGAAGAGTTTTGAAGCCCACAATTGAATCATTTGTGATGACCTCTTTCCTTCAAGTCTTTCCATTATGTTTTTGGCAATTTCAAGTAACCATTTTAGGGTTATTGGATGTTTTACAATTTCATAATTCTCATTCTCTTCTTGAAAAATATCCTCTTCTTATGTAATTTGGAGATATATTGATTTTCATTATTTCATCCATGTTATCAACAAATGGATTATGGAGTACAAATTCAACATCATGAGGTTCATATCCACAATCTTCAAGTAAATTTTTTTCTTCTTCTTTGTCCATGATATTGCTCTTATCAATAGGTGTTTCATAACATTTTACAACATTTTCATTTGCAATGTCATGTTCAATTTCATTCTTATCTAACATTTTATTATATTCAACATTAAGACCTTAAATTTGAAGCATGTCATTAGATGGTAAAGATGAAGCTTCACCTTGATGAGCATCCACCAAACGTGGTCTTCCAATCCTCTTCCTTGCTCTATCCTTTTCCCTAATTGCTTCAATTTCCTCCAATGTAACTTTCCTCCTTTTTTATTTACGAAGATTGTTTCTCCCCATTAGTGGAACAAAAATATCACCCTAATGAATGAAACAAGTAAATTTTTGTCTAAAAGTGTATAAAAGTATTTTTTTGACTATAACAAGTAGAGATCATAGGTTTCTTGATTGCAGAGGGTCTGTGGGCACAATTGTTGGGCCCAACAATATTTCTTTTTCTTTTTTTGGCTTTTACATAATGGATAGATATCCATTACCTAAAGCCCAATTATTTGGGTAATGGATATCTAGGTAACGGATATTCATTCTACAAAATAGATATTTGTTGTAGAAAATGGATATTTGTTCTGTAAAATAGATATCTATTATGTTTTTCCTATGTTAACAAAACCAAAGGACTTATGTGTGGTTGAAAGAAGGTGGTGAATAAAACCAAAGGACTTATTGACTTAACAATTCCAAGGGTGTTGATGGAACAATAGAGATTTCAAGTGGTAAAGGCACTAGTGTAACCTATGAAATTTTTATAGGGATCATATGGAATATCATGTAAAATATACATATCAAGGAATGCATCATGATACTTGGTATGGTTATGTGAGACTCGTAGAGTTGCTTGGTTGGAAGAGGCCAAGTGTAGGAAAGAAGAGGAATTTTGCCAAGGTGTAGATGGACTAGAAATTCTAGATTAGAAGATATTGACATAGTCTATGATGATACTTGAAAGGATAAAATACTAGCATGGGAAATATGTGGATAAAAGATGTATGAACCAATAAAAAATAAAATCCATGAGGTTGTAGTCAACACACAATGGACATATACCCATCAAAGGATGGAATAGTAAGGGTAGGAAGGAAAGAGAGGTAACAAAAAATGGCCATAAGAAGAAGATGTAGATTGAAGAGAATAATGACATATTTTCTGCTTATAGATTTTTGGTGACACAACCAACATTAGGTAAAGAGGAGGAATAGTTTCCCTAAAAGAAACAAGTGATTGTTCCATGGAACAATGGAGTTGTGGCTGGATAATCACTCTGAATAACTCTAAAAATCCATTTGCTAAAGGATTAGTCAAAATGTCATATGCCAAAGGATTGTGAAATATTTTAGTAGTGTTATTTTTTGGTTGAACACTTTGTGCATGAGTATCAAGATATCATTTTAGATTGTTAATCCCAATAATGAGGTAGTTCAAATAAGGTGAAATATCATTCTCAATGTCTCAAACTCACATGTGTATGCCTTGTGTCATATGTAACAATGGTGGAGGGTGTCAAAGATATATTATCAACTAATGCCACCTTATCCTCACATATAGCAAGTAAAAATTGTAAAAGATCCTCATGTTGTTATTCATTCTTAAGTATGTTTATATCATGTACAAGATGGAATATAGGAGGAGTAGGGATAACTTTAAGAACCCCCCCTCATAGAAGATGTATAAACCTGGCGAATTGTGTATACTTCCTGAGAAAAATATTAATTTTAGTGGTGAATTTTTTCGTTTTTCTGGAAAAAAAAATCTTATTCAAGGTGAATCTTTTGTAATCGCTAGAGGTCTATGGAAAATCCAGGTGAATTGTAATTTTTTTAAAACCAATAAAATATTTTCATTGGTGATTAAAACCTATTTTCAAACCAATTAAATATTTTCATTGGCAAATTAAAACGTATTTTCAAACCAGTAAAATATTTTTGTGGGCGAATTAAACCTATTTTTTAAATAAAAAATATTTTTGCTGGCGATAAAATCTAATTTCAAACCAAAAATTATATTTTCATTGGCGAATTAAACCAATTAAAAAAATCATTGGAAAATTAAATATAGTTTTAAACCAATAAAAAATTAATTGGTGAAATAAACTATTATGCCAATAAAAAATCATACAGTGTGGCAAAAATATCAAATGTTACATATTGTTCTATTCTGGGACAAATTTTCCACACATCCAAATTCCTTAATAAAGTGTCTGGAATGGGCAAAAGTGTCAACATATTTATTATGTGTAAAGCAAAATGTCAGCACAAATCAATATAACAGATGACCATTCAATGATTTTTTGATGGATAGCTGTAGTTGCATTCCAAAAGAAAATGTCTAAAACACTAGACCTTTGACTTCAAACCTCTAGAATAATAGTTGAACCATTAGATTTCCAAATATCAATGGTTGACATTTCATATGAGAAACCCTCTGTGTAATCTTATGTTGACTTGCTATTTCTGGTATCTAGTTGTTTAAGTTGAAACCTGAGCCATCAAAATCATGTTGTTTACCTAGACTTGTCGGTCACCACTTGGTGGGGAATGGGTTAACCTAGCAGAGTCCAATTTTTAAATTCTTTAGAAAATATTTTGAAATAACCCTAAGAGACTTAAGTCAAATAAAATATCAAGTATTATCTATATACTTAAGTCAAATCAAGTATAAATATTTGCATGCAAATTAAATTCACTTGAACAGATACATCATATCACTTAAACATTGGCACGCTTGGAAAGATATCCCAAAGCTTTGAAGCCGAGCACAATTAATGAAGCCTGGCTCTATTTAATGGAGCCCAAAAATGTTCTCTCATACCAAATATTAAAGCTAGCTGATTGCATCAGCTTTTGGCTAATCTAGACATGTGGCATCATTTTGTGGCATTGCAGCCATAAATGGCCCACCACTTACCTACCCTACGTGCATGCGCTAAAGCCTCCACGTGTCTCCTTTTCATTTTCTTTTCATTTATTTATTAAGATGAGGCCACGTATCGCTATCTTCAATTAAAGGGTTGTAAGCCCTTGATGGGTGTCACCTTGTTGTAACAAGAGATATGATGATGTCATATATGATGCATTACAATGTTGGGAAATACTTTACATAAAACTTTATACCCTTACAAAGAATTAGGACATAGATTTAATATTTCATAGGCTATAAAGGGTAAACTTAGGACATGGGGCCGATCATCTAACAAACATAAAGGCATCAAGTTATAACTTAAGTAACCGAGGACTTACTACAGGCGTTTAATAGGGATTTAAAAGATAAAGCGAATGAGACCATATCTCACCATCAATAAAGACCAACTATGGAGGAGTATCAACTATGGATGTCCAACTATGTTGACACTTTAGATTTCTAAAGTGCTGAAGTATATGTAAATGTTAATGTTTTGGTGATTATTGTACTATTCATTTATTGAATATATTTGATCTGAGATGATTTTGTTGAAATTAGAAAAAAATAATTACTCCCTCTTTTTATAGTATTTATTATTAGTTTATTGCATATAAAATTGGTCAGATTTGTTGGCAAGAGGCACTGCTAGGCATGATAAGTGTTGTCATTGATGGCAACCAAGTCTCTCTACACATCTACATTACATAATTTGCCCAGACTGGAAATTAGATTGAAGATCTATCTAAGTCCAGTAAGTCAAGAATAAAGTGTGTGACAGGGTCTGGTATCTTGGTCTGAATCTCCTCGAGAGTAGATTAGAGTTTACTACAAATTTGAGGGAGTCATAAGCATTGTCAAAAAAATCTAAATCCAGAATTTTGGCCTCTGGTGATGGAGTCAATAGTTATTAGCATCTGAGTATCAGGTTAACAGTTTGACAAGAATAGATAGAAGAAGAATAGACTGACATTGTAATTGATCTTGGTTCTAGATGTATGGAAGTCATTGGTTGGACAAGTTGTGTTGATTAGTGATAGTAGCCAACCTGACTAATGATTTGTGAGTGCAAGTTTTGGTCCACGTCTCAAGTTATGCATGGATCTAGCCAACATAGCAAGGTATTCAATAGAGTTCCAAGTGTTCTTGAAGCCGACTGAAAAGTAATTAAAGATCAGGATGCAGATATATATAGCCAATGGATTTGGATGATTTTGGTGTGTGTGTGTTATGAATATGGAGTAAAGGTGAAAAGAGAAGAGATCTAAGATTCAGATGAAGGCGGAATAGTAAATAAGGCAAAGTGAAGATGAAATGTGTAAGATCAGTATTTTGTGCTTAATCAGAATTGAATTCATGCATTAGTAGATGGTTCTCATCAGTTCAAAATCTTTGTTATTCTCTTCTAATCATTTGTAGGCAGTGAGCCTCTAATTGAGCAATGAGCTCTGAGCAGTGAGCCCGAATGCATGTGCATTCTCATTTATAAAAAAACTTTTAATAGGGTATTAATTTTTGTGGGTTAACCCCCACCATGGTTTTTCCCTTAATTGGGTTTCCACGCTAAAAATCATGGTGTCAAGTGTGTTATTTATGCTTCTACTCATGTGTTATTGATTCATGCTTTAATGAACTTATTTGATTGTAAGTTGTAAAAGAAGATTAAAAGCATAAAAATTTAATTTTTGTGACAACTGATTCACCCCCCCCTCTTAGTTGTCTAGACTAATTCCAACAGGATCTTACATATCAATTTACAAATATTGTGCTCCTTTTAATTCAAAATTGGTGACTTGTGTCATGGATTGCATATGACGTATGTGGAACATAGTTTGGAAATGCTATTAAGTATCATCTATATACTTACATCAAATCAAGTATAAATATTTGCATGCAGATTAAACTCACTTAAATTCACTTGAAAAGATATATCATATCACTTAAATATTTGTACACTTGGAAAGATATCCAAAGATTTGAAGTTGAGTGCCATTAATGAAGCCTGGCTCTATTTAATGGAGCCCAACAACATTTTCTCATACCAAAGATTGAAGCTAGCTTAATTAAAAAAATGGATACGCCAATTTGCCTTATAGCACTACAAAGGCAAACTGCTTTCTTGGGATTCATCACAAACTCGAGGCTTAAAGCGATAACTAAGCCTCACATAATTACCCGTTTGCACTTCCTAGAGTTAGAAGCCATGAAAATGGTGCTTGGGAGGGATTTCCTAATAGATAGGAATAGATGTACAGAGTGAATTCCAACATAACTTCTTCATTATTGGCATCATTACTGGACCTTGGAGGTGTGAAGGTGGATATTCTCATTCTGTTGTGAGAAATTTTCAAGCAAGATTTTTTGGGTAATGATTTGTAGGTGGTTCTTGGGGTAGATATGGGTGTGGGGATTCCATGGCCTTCTGACCTATCATTAGTGGTTTTTGGGGTAGAGATGGGTATGGTGGTTCCGTGGTTTCCCTTTCTTCTCAACATGACAGATGGGGCTCTCACCTGCCATCGTCACTGGGCCACCATCGGTCAAAATTTTCTAAGGTGCACTTGAGTTCTCAACATGGAGCCAAATATGGAATGGGTGCTGCACTTCACAGAGCTAGTGGAAACAGGTGATTTCTATGATTTCCCTTGCCAGCGTTTTGATTTTTGCAATGTAATTTTGATGTAATATTATTTTATGTAATACAATTACACATGGGAATTTTTTGTAAGAATATGCCAAGGGCGTAGCTATCCCCCAACTGTAAGAATTTTTTGAATTAATATCAACTGAATACCTACTTTTAGGGCTTAAATTTAACAATTGTATAGCTGTATTTAGGCATTTTTGCTGTAATTTAATACAATCAAAATTTAAAAAAGACTATATCATATGAAGGGAGAGATATAGGATTATGCTTATATATTTGGTTTGAGGTTTCTATATAATCTACTTATAGTAATATATGACATATTTTAAAGGCATCATTGAATAGATTACTGTCATAATAAAATTACTTGACAAGCAAGGTCGACTGTCAAATTTAAGCCCTGTGGGCTGCTTTGCAGAATTAAAACATAAAAATATTTGCATGCAGATTTAAAACATAAATCAATAGAAATGAAAAAATAAAGTTGCCAGCAAAATTACAAATTACATTATAAATTGTTTATATCATAAATTACTTGATCGTTCGATGAACATTTGATGGATGGTTATAGTTGCATTCTGGAATGAAATGCATAGAGTGCTAGGCTTGTGAACTTAAATCTCTGGAATCACCCTATAATTGTTAGATTTACAAAGATCAACAGTTTAGAAATTGCTGTGAAGTGTCAATGCATGACAGTTGTCATCCATGTACTAATTGTGTAGTCTAGAAGCAACACATTAACTTGACGTTTCATTCACTTTAATGTTTTTTACTTTATAAAAAAGCAAACTTTCTACTGCTAAGTGATTTTTTTTAAGTGAGAGGGTCAGTACATGGGGAGATTTCAAATTGCTAATTGCAGTGCACCAGGGAGATTTTAGATTGCTCATTACAATGGCACTTCCAACAAAGCCGGTAAGACAAAAGACATAATTCCTAGGCTACATTTCATCATTTCTTAAAATTTTTTTTGTCAAACTTTGGGTTTAGGGTTGAGAGACTTAAGAAAAATTAAGGAATTAAGAGGGAATTCACAATTTCACATTGTATAAGCATGTCTACCACCACTAGTAGACCAGACAAAGTTTTTGGGAAAGGTAGAGCAAGTTTCGATAGAAAAATAGATTATTTTGGATTGCTTAAAACCTCAGGTTTGACTAATGAATACCATGATATTTATGATCCTAGCATCTATTGTAAACTTACCTCAAAACTTAGATTTTCATGTGAGAATAAGGATGCCAAGAAAAAGCAAGTTAGTGGGTAACTGGATTAGGGTGCATGATGTTACATGAGGTTTTCCCTTGCCCAGAATTTATCATGGTCTATGCCCACAATTATGATGATAACAAAAGAGCAATTGTAAATAAGGATACCAAAGAAGAAATTTTATCCATTAATGCAGAAGAATTTGGAAAAGTGTTGGGCTTTACAACCGAAGAATTTGGAGACATCCACATTGACCTAGAAAAGCTTGCTAGGGATTATGAAACAGTGGATGAAAGGGACAAAAATGTTTTCCTAAATAAAATAGTTGAAGCAAAAAAAGTTGAAAAGTAACCATAAGCCTCCTTATCCTTTACAAATTTTTAAATCATGGGATCAGGATACTATTTCCATTCTAGCATTTTGCCTTGGACTGGATAGCAATTGGGAAGTGAATGTAAGCCTCCTTGAAATGGTCTATAATATCCATTATGGTATTGGTGTACATGTCAAATATAAATTTATTGAGAACATTGTAGAATCCATGCTTAAACATTTTTTAGTGATTAAAGGAGGTTCCACCAAGACATTTAGGTTCACAACCTACTTGTGCTATTTTTTTCTATTCAAATTTAGTGGAATGTTTCAGACCAACAAGCTTCAGATTCATCCCTATAGTAATGTTGAGGAAAAGAAAATGGCTCCAGTATATGATTGGACCACTAAAATAAGTATGCAAGATTCTTGAAGGAACTACAATCATTTTGTAGACTACTGTTTCACTCCATTGCATTAAGCAATTACAAATAGTCTAATGCGTAGATTGCTTATATCATGTAGAGATTTCATTAAACTAGGAAAATAAATACAATTGGCTGATTGGTACTTATTGGAAGAATATATTGTGCTATGATTTTATGGATCAAGAGTAGAGCCATACAAACTTCCACTACATGTGACAAAGCGTTTTTGTATTAGAATATGTAAGGTAGATGCAGAGTGCTGATGAACTATACTTTGTCAGTCAGTAAAAGAAGACCTTATTTCCTTCATTACCTATTTCATGTGGAGAGTTCACATTGGAGAGAAAAGCATTTATGGTGGCACGTGATCTTTTGAAATTTTTTAATTTTGATATTGTCTATCACTAGCAGTATGATCCATGTGACACCATTAAAATAATTATTGTGGCCAATAGGAATGCTACAAGTAGAATTCAACATCAAAGTAAACCCTTGCTTGAAAACTTTAGAAACAAGGATTCTTGGGATGAGGTCAAAATAGCAATGGAGAAAATTGCTACTTAGAAAGGTATTTATTTTGAACAATTGTCAGTAGAAATTATGACATTGTACCAAAATACAGGAGCTCTATCACTAACAGAGAATGAAATCTAGAGGTACAACAATTTTTATGGAAAAAGGGATAAAATCTATTAGAGAAAAAATGCCAGATTCTCTAGATGAGTCTGTTGCAAACAAATATTGGTCACGATAAAAATTACTACATTTTGGTCTATGAGGAAGGAGCTAGGTGAACCAAGAACTATTGTAGAGTATGGAGAAATCGATGAAGATGAAGAGTTTAGAAAATTGTGGAATATAGAGAATCCCAATGAACATGAAGATGAAGAAACTAATAGTGATGATGAACCTAAGATGATAGGGATGAACAAAGTAATTTCAAACCTGGTTTAAGTTAGGCCACAAAAGAAGCATATACTTCAGGAGCAACCATAACTAAAAATATGGGTTATCATGGTGGTGGTTTGGGGTCCCAAGCACAAGGCATTTAGAACCCAATAGATTTAGTCACCAGAAAACTAGTTGATAAACAAGGCCTTGGAGTTGAATCAACTAATAAAATAGACCAAAGGCATACAAGTATAGTTGAGAGAATTCATTTTGTTACAGTTTCAAATCCTAATCCTCACAGTCAGATGCAATCACAACTTAGACATGCCCATGGTGGAGAGCCTAGTGCAATTGGCACTGCCATTGGTGGAGAACTTAGTCAACATGTGCTACAACAATAGGTCCAACAACAAATTACACAAAAGAGGAAATCAATACAAGATACCACACAAACACTCAGTGATCAAGGGATACAAAAGAGACAAAGGATTATGACAGGTTCAAGTCCAACTACTAGTTCCACCACAAAGGAGTTATTTCCAGGCACTCCCCTAGCTAATGTGGCTATAATAGAAATTGCAAGTACTCCTATTCCTTCACCATTCAAGCATTCCCTTATTCCTGTGTCCCCAGGTTTTGATTACATTCAAGAGTTTAAAAATAAATCAGAATTGTATAAAAAAGAAAAGAAACAACTGATGGAGAGTGTGTCTATTGTAACTTTAGAGCCTACAACAACCATGATATTACCCACATTTAACACAAATTTAGAAACCATGGAGTACACAATTGTTGTTCCCATAGTTCAAAATAAACTAGAAAATTAGATGGATCGATATGAATTTCAAATGAGCAGTTTGCAACTTGATTTTTTTGGATTAAAAAATACTGACAAAATTAATATATCAAAGAAGAATAATGAATTGGTGTACACATCATTGCTAAAGCAAGATAGAGAGAAAAAAAAGTTACATAATCAAATAGAAAAATTACAAGTAGACTTAGAGAATGAGAAAGCAAAGAGAAAAGTCGCAGATAACAAGAGCAATGAATTAGAAAAAAGAATAAAACAATCTACCTCTACATCAACAAGCAAAGACGATAAACAAACAGAGGTGGAATTGAATAGACTGAAGCAAAGATTATAAGAGAGTAAAAAGAAATATGACAAGAAAAAATCCACTTCAGAAAATTAAGACAATGTATTGGAAAAGAAAATGAATAGGGGGAACAAAAAATAGAGAAAGAGAGAAAACAAAATGAAACATTGGCCGCAGATCTTATGTAAGCAAAAAATGAAGTAAAATCTTGTCAAAATAAGTTAATTGAATTTTGTAGACAAACAATGACGTACATGAAACAAAAGATTTGCGAGGAAATAATGTAGAGGATTGATCATTTGTGTGAATTGTTTCAATTGATTGATGCCATGAGACTACATAATAATAAGCTGAGAAAATATTTAATGGACAACAAAAATGTGCAACTGCAGGTAGAAGAGAAATATGCAAATCAAGTTCTAGAAATAGTCTACAAAGCCAGTGACAATGAATTGATTTCAAAAGGCATTACTAATTAGATTGAAGCCTCAATGAAGGTGACATCTATCATTCAAAAGTGTTCAAAAATCTATGAAACAATAGAATTTGTGATTGAGGCTACAACAAAGATTAAGAAGGAGGATGAATAAGGTAAGGAACTTGACAAAGCTTGGTTTTACACAGGCTTTTGACACAAATGAGTGATTCATTGGAAAGGATAATTTCATAAAGAAGATGGAGGATTAAAGGAAGATTGATTTGGACCAGTTTCCTCAGAACCCGGATGAGGTGAACTTTTTGGATTGCATCAAACCACTAATAATCTCAAATGTATCTTTGGTTGAAACATTCAAGTTAGGATCCAAATTGAAATTTGATCATACATTGTTAACAAAAATTCAAGTCAGACAACATCAACTAGAAGAAATGACAATTCCACCACCTAAACAGTGGAATTTGCTAAAAAAGTTGTTACAATGATTTGATATTGATAATATGAGTTTCCAAGTTCCAACTTAGCTCTGTGCAAAGTTGTCTTTGAGCAAGATTTTACATTGCCTCTATGTATTCCTTCATTTCAAAATCAATAGAAAACTCAAATTTAGTAATTTGTTGATGTTTAATTATTTGTATTATTTATTTTATCAATTGAATAAAAACTCTAGTTTCAACTACTAGATACACATTCAATGATTGCTGATGTTCATTGTTGTATATGCTACTATTGTTAATATGTTATTAAGCATTTCCATTGAGTTGAGAGATGAATCACTATGGTGGCACCTGCTTAAGTTTAGGGTTTTAAGCTTGATCTTCATGTATTTTTCCCCATTTTCCCTTAAATACATGATGGGTTTGATGGCTTAAGTGTGAACTTGGATGACCGGTAACCAATGGTAACAAGTCAACTTAAAATTATAATGCAAAAGGCTAAAAGGTTAGGTTTGGTGGTCCCCTTAGGGTTTAGGGTTTTGGGTCTGAAAAATTAGAAGTCTTTGCCCTTTGAAGAAATCCATTGAACCTAGGTCGCTAAGCTCGTGCACTTCATTTCTGTTTCTCTGTTGACCACTTGTGATAGGTTTCTGGTCCCTTAAGTTACGAATTTAAGCCTTTATACCCATTAGGTGACCAACCCATGTTCTAGGTTTTACCTTCTGTGGCCCGTAAGAAAATAAATCTATATCCCAAGTTTTTGGTAAGTTATAAAGTTTAATAAAGTAAAAATTAGAGCATCACAGTGCATCATCAATGATGTCACCACCCTGCTATGTAGCCGCATGACACCTATCATAAGAATCTATGCTTACGTCCCATTACATTAGGAATCTTGCGCTTGCCAACCATATGTTGCCAGATGTCTTTATAAAAGTGATCTAAGGGAAAGTCTTGATCTAATGGTTGCACTTCATCACAAGGGTATCTTGCAGGAAGGAATCTTCCCCACACGGTTGCGATATGGTAACACGTGGCCCTATTTTATGAAGTTCAGAGGCAAATAAAAGAGGGACGTGTGGGGGCTTTATTGTGCCCGCACAAGGTAGGTAAAGTGGTGGTCCAGTGTCAGCTGCGATGCCATGAGGTGGTGCCACATGTCCATGCAAGGACAAGAGGTCATGTGGTCAACAATGAATGTACATCCTATGTGGCTTGTCCTGATTGGTCGAAGACTTTTCAAACATGATGATTGAGATTTTCAAATCTCACGAGTAAATGGTGGCCATGGATCTTACAGGAATGAATTCAAATCAATGGTGCAGGCTTAAACTTCTATGGTGAACGTTGAAGGCATCCTATGGCATGAACAAAAGGTAATAGTTGACTCCTGAGGCTACCTCCATTAATGCAGTAGAAAGTATGTTGTGAAGCTTAAAAAGGAAGAAAAGTTAGGGCTTTGCACATTAGTTCTTCAAGCACATACAAATTTAGGTGCATGGAGAATTCTCAAGTAGGTGAAGAGCGAAAATTTGGGACTTTGCAAGTTTCAAACCAGTAAGTTCATTTTTTCTTCTCATGCCCAACATATTTTTAAGTTGATTGCTTGATTAAGGAGGTAGATAATTGCCTGTAAATGAAACCCTAGCTTGCTACAATAAGTCTAAAAAAATGAGTCAAGCTAGCCAGCCCTCCACTTCTAAGCATTATTTAGATGAGGATCTTATGATCCAGCTTCCAGGTTCTACTAGAAGGCCTTTGAATTTTTATGGTGCAGGTGGGCCCAATGATAAATTTCTTGATTATTGCTACAACTGTAGAAATGCTATTCTTCTTGTTCATGGTTGGATCCTATTTGAACATTGGCATAGAAGAATAGGCCCCCATTTATCATGTCTAGCAATTTGATCTAGCCAAGATTATTTTCTCCAATGATTTCCCTAACCCTGACCTAGTTAGGGAAATAGCAATGAGATATGATCCTTCTACAAAGACGGTTGTAGCAGGAAATGGCACAAAAATGATTAAACTCACCAAAGGATACATTACCTTTGTATTCAACTTGGACCCTGCGGCTAAGAAGCTAATTAACCTAGTTGCTTTGACAAAGAAATATCAAACTATAAAATGTGTTTATAGGGAGTACAACCTGGCCAAGCACATGCCAAAGAGTTTAGATAGAAAATTAGTAAAGATTTTGGCCAATGAACAGGAGCCTTTTCACTGCAACATGTTCATGGATTACTTTGTCAAGACTTATCACAGTTTGTGCCAAGTATTGGGTAGGGATACCTTGGATAATATGCCCATTGCTCTAATGATGATGGTACTTGACATTGAAAGTCAAGATCCCAAAGATCCATATGATTATGCCACTTACATTGCTGACAAGATGCACAAATAGATGATAGAAATTAAGAACAATCTGTCTAAGTCAGATGTCCATGTTGAATTCACATGGTAATCAATGCTATGTCACATTCTTTTGTTTGCTTTATCTAGGATGTGGCATCATAACTTGCATGTCAAAATGACAGATGCTCAGGGAAATATGTTGCTAGTGTAGGTATGGACTTGTATGCTGGATATGCATTGCACTATTATAGATTATGTAATTTTTGAAGAGAATTTTGTGAGAAGGATACTTGGTTTCCAAGAGCCAGATGGTGAGAGGTTGCACCTAGATGTATTGGATTTCTTAAGGCCTTTGGATAGTACCCCTCATTTGGGGATTGACCACAATTGGGGTGACTAGTTCTTTCATGAGCACACTACTTGTATCAGGGTCTATGGATGTCAGACCCCACCCCATATCTTGCCTAAATATGTGCCTAAAAGAGTGGCATTCTCAGAAATAATTAGACAATTAAATGATTCAGATAAGGAGCACCTGAGGCATCATAAGAAGGGATCATTCTTTCCCTCTTCCCTCAAATTTAGTGATTTTTTGATAACTGACAAGAGTGGGCTCGATCATATCTATTCAGTAATGCAATGCTTTGGATGTATTTGGAGCATCCAAGGATTTTTTACCTTGAAAGCTTCATCAACAGGGTAAGGGTCAATAAAGGAAGGCAAAGGTATACTCATCAAGTTGACCTAAATGAGGATCCTATTAGGAATTTCTTTACAATGGATGAGGTCCATCACTTGAGAATCAAGTGGGACACCATAATGGCAAGTGAGAGAATGAGAAAAAACATAAATGCAGCATATTAGGGTGCCTTCTTAGAAGTGCAAGACCCCATTCATAGAATTGAGAAGATGCTAGAAAATGCAGAGAAATTAATTGTTACTGCCCCTGTAGGAGAAGAAAGACCAACATATCAACCTAGTAGCTCTAGAAGAGGAAATATAGCCTAGAGGGAGTCAATTGACCCCTCCCATGCCAAGAAAGAAAAAATTATTGATTTTGAAAGCCTTGAAGAAATTGAAGTGGTAAATTTAGAAGGGGATGTAGGGGAACATGTACACAAAGCTGCCCATCAGGTGAATTCACCTGATAGAGTAAGACCCTATTCGTCCCCTAAAAATAGGGTAATTAGAACAACAAGATGCCAAACTATTGATCCAAGAACATCCTTGGTTCAAGATCAATCTTGCATCAACCAAAAACATTTGCATTTTAGTTTGTTTGCAGTTCAGTTTGTTTCTTTTTATTTCAAGTTTAGTTCAGGCAGAAGTAGTTTCTATATTTTTGGTCCAATTACTTTTCAGATCTTGCAAAGTTGGACTTAGCATATACATTAACTCATCTACATCATATCTAAAATTCAGAGATCCACAAATCATTACCGGAAAGATATCACTAACAGAAGATCAACTATTTCTCATAACAAAGCATCTTGATAATCATAGACAACCAGCTAAAGGAGAAACATGTGAAAGCACTTCCTGATCTATGAAGTCTAATGACACATCATTCAATGATCTTTGGTTTGTGTCTGACCTTCCGCAAAGATCCACACATCATTCCATTCATTTTCTAGAGGAGTTCTATGCAATTAGGCCTGACCTATCCATGTACATATGTTACAACTCTTCATTGGAGTTTGTAATCTTCCTTGGCCGATTCAGAGGAATCTTATGATCTGGATATAATATATATTGATGTTGTTGGGTGAATATTTTGTCTTCAACTAACTGAAGGCAAAATGGTTATATCAACCATAGTGTAATGAGATAAATCTCTCCTCTCAACAAGGGGAGGTTCCCTAATAACTATTACAAACTTATTTATACTAAAAACTAATTTCAGGGTGAAACCATGTCATCCATTTCTTTTTTTTCAGAAATGATGTTTACAATATACAATATCACTTTCACAAAACAAATCAAAATAACCAAGAAACTCACAAGAGCACAAAGTCTATTGTTGCTCTTTTCACTGATTTACAATTTAGAATCTAGTAGGATAAGGTGCAGCTCAAAGTCTTCACCGAATACTACAACAAAACATACGATCACAAAAGATAATAGTAGTTCAAAGCCTTTCCAAAATCTTTTACTTTAAAACATCAAATTACAAGCTAAAGATAATTGTTGTAGCACAAAGTCTCCACAATCAGCTTTAGAACATCTCCCAAATTATTCACACTCACACTACAATTTGGTCAAGTAGATAAGATAGTATAAGGAAAAGGACATAAGAACAATTTCCAATACGCCAAATTTATTCCAATGCAAAGATTGAAAGATCGCTTGCTTTTCTATTCACTTGATAAAATATGATTTACAATTTGAACACAAAGTCTTAAAATGCTCTTCAATTTGGTAGAGTTTCACTGTAATAACTTAAATATCATAATTACAATGGGGGTCCTCTTTATTTATAAGAGAAACTGAGAGCAAAAATAGGAAAAGAAAAACTAACTATGACTTATTCAACAAAGGAGTCCTTTTTGATTTGGGATGTCCTACATTTTTACATGTAATTACATATGAGAAAAGTACATGTAAATATTTCAAAAAATATTTCAAAAGTACATCTGAAAAGTAAAAAATAAACTAAGTAATGAAAAAGCTACTTCAACTTGCACTGCCTTCTTTCTTCATGTGGAAATCATACATGGTGAACACTGCTTTCATCCCAAGACTGTCCGGACTAACTGTGTTCTTGAAAATCATTCGGGCTCTAAATATTACATCTCTAACTGTGGTAATTGATTTTGCATGGCTAGTTAACTTGGCCTTTAGATTATCCAAAGTTAACTAATTATCAAGAATATTATCCATGGAGGCTACTAAAAATGTTTTGTCCTCAAATTCCTGGATCATCTCGTTTGCAGAAAGAAATTGATTATCCTATGACTCCAAATTACATGGCAACTCCTCCAACTTGTGCAAGAGACTAACATCACTTTGGTCACTCAGTTTCCTTGCAGTTTCTAGGTCATTGATCAAGTCTTTTAGCACACGGCTCTGATATGTCAGTGCCTCCTTAGTTTCAGTATATGAATCCCTATCTAGAATGACACTAATTGATATCAAAGCACTTATTTTCAACTTCCTCATTTCTACCCACTTATCATGATTTTGTTCTAAATGCTTAATATCTTGAGAAATAGCATCAATCAAATCATCAAGTTCTGCCCTGATTTTCTCCATTTTGCTTATTTTCTCAGCTAGCTTTGTAAGAAGAGAGATTCCTTGTGTGTGCATCCTTTCCAAATATTCTTCAAGCACTCTTCCTTTAAGGTGAGTCTTTTCATCTTTTTGGATGATAGGATCTTCTACAGAAACAACCTCAGGAGTTATTGATTCTAAATTCAAAGTAATCTTCCTTACCACTGCAGTCAATTTCTACCATTGCTTTATAATGATCTTTCATCCCTTTTTCTTTATCAAACTTCTAAATTAAAATATCCATTGCCGACTGCATGTCAGTCTTTGCACTTTCATGTGTTATTTTATCCAACTTAACCCTAGAAATAGAGTAATCATTCATACTAAAATTTTCTATGGTGGCATCCTATGGGGGCCTTGCAATCTCCACAAATTTGTTCCCTTTGTCTCTTAGCATTCTTGAAAGAATTTTTGGCTTCTTTGGGGTCTTAGCCTTAGTAGGCACCAGCTTACTAAAATCAAAGTCATCTGGAGAGATGGCTTGTTTCTTTCTTTTAGGTGTATATGTTGACAACCGTGGAGGAAGCATAGAAGTACTCACATTAGGGTCCATTTCCATTGTTGGTGTTACTAAAACTGCACTGGTACTGGAAGTAGAAACAATAGGTGGAGTATTAGTAAACACTGCACCTGACACATTCACATTAGAAACTTGTTCAGAACCCATTACAAAGTGATCAAATATCAAAGAATCTCCAATATCAAAAGATGAGGACATACTAGGAATAGACCCAGAAGAACAAAGAACATCATCAAAAGTAGTTTGAGGATTATCAAAAATTATTTTTGAAGGTGATGGAGATTCAAAATAGGGGATGTCAATGGGTGAAATAGACAGAGGAACTGAAACAGGTATGTTAGACAAAGGAGAAGAGACTCCCATATCCTATTGTACATTCTCCTGTGGAGACAAAAATTCATCTCCTTGTCCTTATGTTGATTTATTTTCAACCTCCATTTCCTCGATAGATGGCTCATCAGTATTCTATTTCTCAATTTCCATTTCTTCTACCTCAAATATTTTATCTATAGCCTTTGACTTCTTTGTCACAAATTTGATCCTGGGTTTATGTGGTTTGGAAGAAGAGGGAATATCACTCTTATTCTTCATTCTATTCTCCACCTTCTTACCTATTTGTTCTTAGATTTCAGTCTTTGATCCTGTAAGGAATTATTTCAAAGCAATTCCCTTACCTTCTAACCACTTGTTTGTGTTAGCTAATATGGGTTCAAACCTCTTCCTTAGAGGAGTCAATTCTTTTTGAGACCATTAGATAGGAGGAAGAGGAGAACCAGCAACCTATTCAATGTTATACCTAGAATCAATCAACTCTTCATCATCCACCAAGTCTTCAGGAATATTAGCTAATCCCAAATACCCAATCTATTCCAGAGATAACCTGCTATAGTCCAATTTTTGGATATCTTCCTCTGTCCTCAAGTCCACCTAGACACCTTCAACCATTGGTTCATGAAACTAGGTCTTCCTCTTAATCTTGTCTTTTACACCCCTATAATCAAAACATGCTCTTCATTTGAATTATTTCATGGTCACTAGTTGCATTTCAGTTTCCATGACTCTAGCCTTTGCGGTAGTTGATACTGAAAACCTGCCAACTTCTACTGGAAATCTAAATCCTAGTTTCTTGAGTTCCATTTGCTTATTATGTACGACAATCATTTGTCTACATAACTCCATCAGAACAAGTTTATATGAAGGAAACCTTGGCAACATATAAGAATAACATTAGAAAAAGCCAACCCTTAAATATGAGAAAGTAGGAAATTGTAAGAACATGCATCCATAATCATTCACTACTATCCAAGCTTCATCTAAAACTCTTCTTTTCTCTAACTGATGGTCAACAAGACACAAGAACACTATGAAGAAAGCATCATTTACCCTCCTAAAGTGGTGAATAGAACCTTTCAATGTCAGTTGAGGATAGTATTGATATACATGAACCACTCTCCTATCTCCTTCGGATGTCAAACCTGGAAAGATCCTCATGGAGGCTGCTATATACACAAGGTAAGAAGTCATAGAATTTAAAAGTAGTGGATACCTTAGTCAATTGCTCATGCAGAGCATTGCTGATTTTCTCACCCCAAAAGATGGCCTGTTTGCCTTGAAGTATAACCTTGATAAAAGGGTACATCCACTCATGAAAAAGAGAGGAAGAAGCCATCCCCCTTATCCTGCTAAGAAGTGTTATGAGATCACCAACCTCCTCAATAAAATCACTTCTAGGAAAACTCCTCGGCCACCTAGATAAGTTTGACCTTGAAGTCTTAAGCCATTTGGTGTTGATTGTCTTCTTAGAATTCTTATCATATTCCTTTTGGGCTTCAGCAAAATCTAGTTTCACAACTTTTATAGTAGCAGGACACATGAAAACTTTATCAATGAATTTTAGATCCAATCTTATTATCACATTGCCATTTGTATCCACCACTATCCTAGTTTCTTTGTTGTAGAACTGAGCACATTGGAGAACAAACTCAATATTATGTGCTACCACCAGAAAAGATGACACCAAGTGAATGTTGCTATCAACAATCTTCTTCATTGCAGAGCTAGGGTTATTAGACTTAGTTCTTTCCACAAACTCAGCCATGTCTACATGGCAAATCCCTGTATCTTGAATGTCATCAACATTGGAAGTAACTGAGGTGATTGGAAAAACACTCTGATACTTATACTTCATTACTTTCAACTTCTTTGGAGACAACTCAGTCATCTGAAAAAGATAACACCAGAAGGATGTCAACAAAGAGAGAAAATCTGCAGAAGAAACTGCAATAAAAAGCCATGATCATACAATTAGAGGAAATACTGGTAATCTGGGAAAATTGCATGTTGACAATCACGACTACGGGGATATGCTTGAAAGGACTAGAGCGCAAGAGGGTCAAAAAATAGAGGAAAACAGGCTCAGGAAAGTAAATTTGAAAATCTCTCAAAGTTAGAAAAATTGAGAGAGTGAATGCATGGGCGGTAAAATTTGCCGCCCTTACATTAGAGAGATGAATTGCAGGTGTCAGGGTGGCAAATTTTGCCGACCCTGCATGTTGGAAAAACTTTGATGTATGTGCAAGGTCAGAGAAATTTTCTACCATTGCATATGTTCAAGGAAAGTGTTTGATGTAGGGGCAAAAAAATTTGCCACCCTTACATATGAGGGAACAAGCAAGTTTTAATGTGAAGCTAGTCAGAATGACCACTAAGGAATATGCTCTTGAAACTCCAAGTTATTTGTGAAAGCGAAACTTTCTACCACCATTGCATAGTGGGGGTAATACACAGTGTGTAAGGGCAGTGATTTTTACTACCCTTACATGGGGATAAACAAGGTTGATATGTATCCACAAGTGGCAAAATTGCCTGCTAATACATATAGGAGGAAAAAGCTTGTGTCAAGTTGGTCAAAAAGACTACGATTTCATATGGGAAGACAAACTAAAAAATATGTATCAGCAGCGGAAAAGACCATTAATACATATGAGGGAACACTAGTGAAACTAGTTTTCATAGATAATATCTAAAATTTTCCACTAACACGAAGACTAGGGCATGAAGAATTCGTTGATAATGAAAAAGAAAATGGCGAAGAAAAAATACAAAATCACTCTATTTTAGGGTTTTTAAACTTAAGCTCAAATATGCAAAATGACAACTCAATCTAAACATAAACATTTACATAAATCCCAAACAAACATTTCAATTACAAACAAACCCTAATAGAAGGAAGAAAAAAAAAATGAAAACAAGAAAAATGTCACCCTACCTAGAAATAACAACGAAAAACTCCAGGTGCAAAATCTTCACAATCCACAAGTTTCATAGTTCAATCGACTTCACAAAGGCTTAGATAACTTATTCAAGGAGTTGAGAATAAAAATTAAAAAGAACGATGACCAAATTGCTTTAAAAAGGTTTAAAACAAAGTATTAATGGCGACATGAGTGCCATTAATGACACTTGAGTGCCATTAATGACACTTGAGTTCAAGATTGATGAGATCCTATTTTATCAGTCAAAAAGACCACTAAGGCATATGAGGGACAATATGCATGAGCAGTGAATAAGACTGCTTTTACACATGCGAATATAATATGCATGAGCAGCGGATAAGACTGCTTTTACACATGCAAATTTTGACAAGGGGAAAACATGTATAAGTAGTGAAAAAGGTTGACATTGCATATAGGAAGAAAACAAACATGCAAGAGTAGTGATTTTCACCGACTTCAGATGTTAAAACTAAAAATTCTCTAGCACCTCAAAATGATCAAAATTAACATTTTGACATGCTTGCAACTTATTTAATCTTCATGAATTTTAAGAAATCAAGTAAGTGAAATTTCACAAGTTATTCTTCAGTGTTAAATGACTTCACATGAGACTAAGAGAAATTGTCTCAATTTGCAAGCTTAGAGTGTAAGCTATGAAACAGACAAGTTTCATAGGGGTTGTCTACAAAAATGAGCGTAGCTAATTTTGAGAACAACAACTGACTCTAATTGGGGAACTTCCATTGATCAAACTTTGAAACTATCGAAGGGAGAAGAATCTAGTCTCTAAGTGCCTTCATCCATGCCATTGGGCCATAGAGTCAAGCTACCAAAAAGAAAAAGACACAAAAGACTAAACAAAAACACAAAAATAAAAACACAAAACTATACAAATGTACAAATGAACTTATTTGATACTTCAAGAATTGAAGTGCTTCAGATGTTGTCCACTATGAGGTAGCAAGAAGCTATTTTCACCACAAAGTTGATGAATGATGAACAAGCCTCTCCATAGGGAATCAAACTTCCCATGCATTCCTTTTGGTTCTCTCCTCTTGTCCCATAACAAGACTTGATCTCCAATATGAAAATCACGAGCCCTTGCTTTCTTGTCAAAAAGATTCTTCACCTAACTTTGATGTTCAACAATATGGTCTACTACCATAGCTCATTGTTCTTCAAGTTCAATGAGGTACATGATTCTTTTGTCAATAGAACTTTCAAAATTTGTATCTTCTACTGCCTTTGCCAACTTTAGTGTCGATAACTCCAAAGTAATAGGTATTTCAGCATTCAGACCATACAGAAGCTTAAACAGTGACATACCTATCACCCTTTTGAGGGTAATCCTGTCTGCCCATAAAGCATCAAACAACACTTTATGACAAGTTCTCTAATTATCTTCCACCAATTTCTTGGTAATAGTAACCAGATTTTTGTTACTAGATTCCGCTTGACCATTTCCTTGTGGATAATAGTCTAAAGAGTGAGAAAGAATGATCCCATGTTCATAGAAAAAACTAGTAATCTCATTGGAAGAGAAAGAAGGAGAATTATCTACTACAACTTTGTTTGGAACTCCAAACTAGGAAATAAAGTTTTCCTTAAGAAAATTACATACCACTTCAGAAGTAGCATGCTTTACTAGGATGGCTTCCACCCACTTGGTAAAATAATTAGTTGTGGTGAGAACAAAGTTGTGTGTCGCACTTGATGGTGGGTTCATAGCACCAATGAAGTCAATGCCCCATTGCTGAAAAGGTTCTTCAATCACAACTTGCTTGAGAGGTAAGGCAACCAACTTAGGCCTTCCAACAAACTATTGACATAACTCACACCTACGTACCCAATTGTATGCATCCTAAAATAGTGTGGGCCAATTGTACCTAGTCCGTAGAATCTTATGAGCTGTCACAGGTGCAGAAAAATGTCTTCCACAAGCTAAATTGTGAAAAGACTCTAGAAGTTTGTTTTGTTGTGCTTTATCCACACAACGGAGGAAGACTCCATCAAGGCTTCTTTTATACAAACTATTGTCCCATAGGACATAGTTAGAAGCCTTCAATTTGATAGTTCTTTTCTCCTTATAGGATAGATGAGAAGGACACTCACCATAAGTAAGAAAATGAGCAATATTGGAATACCACTCATCTGTAGTAGTGACAAAAAGAATAGTTGGCATATCCTCAACTTCTTCATCTCTTGTCTCTTTTGGTACATTGTCAGCAATCAACTGACACAAACCTCTGCCACACACAAGCTTGGTAGGTTTGATATCAAGATCAAACTCTTGAATCTTGGCAATCCAATTGCCTCTTTTGGTTCCAAACTTCTGTTGAGTCAGGCACCAAAACAATAGTATGTGAATTCAAAATATAAAATCAGAAATGCTTTACTGCCTTTATCACGACATAAGCATGTTTCTTCATATTTGAATATTTCAATTCATGAGCCTTTAGAGGACAACTCATGAATGAAATGGGAGATTCCACACCTTCATTCTGTTGAACAAGAATGGCTAAAAGTGTATGCTCGGAAGCATAACTGTATACTACAAAATCCTTGGTATAATCAGGACAAACTAGAACTGGAGCATGAGATATGGCTCTCTTGATGTCCTCAAAATGCTGCTTTACCCTCCGCACTCCAATGGAAAGTAGTCTAACCCTTCATCATGTTAACAATGTGATGGGTTTTCTCTGTGAATTCTAGAATAAATCTTCACAGAAAATTTATCTTTTTGAAGAAAGAGTGAATTGTAGTCTTACTAGTAGGTAAAGTAAGACTTTGGATGGACTTGACTCTTTCTGAGTTAATTTTAGTGCCTTCTTGGGACACAATATGACCAAGAAGTTTACCTTCTGTAACCCCAAAAACTAATTTCTTAGGGTTAAGAGAAATACCATTTTGTCGACATCTTTCTAGCACCTGTTGCAAATGATATGCATGATCTTGACGTTGTTTGGACAAAATAGTCAAATCATCAAGATATACCACAATGAATTTCCCCATCTCATCTCTGAAAGCAAGGTCCATTGCTCTCTGGAAAGTAGTGCCAGCATTGATTAGACCAAATAGCATCCTGCGATATGCAAACGTGCCCCAAGGTGTTTTGAAAGCAATTTTGTACTGATCTACTTCACTGACCTCTACCTGATTATATCTGAAAAAACCATGTAACATAGACAACATTTCTGAACCAGTTACAGTTTGCAACACTTGGTCCATGATGGGCAGGGGGTAGTTGTCCTTTAGAGAAGACTGGTTGAGATTCTTGAAATCAACGTAGATACAGACTTCTCCATTCTTCTTTCTTACAGGAACAATATTCGCAATCCAGGTGGAATGATGAATAGGAAAGATTATTCTTGCATTCGACATTTTCTAAATCTTAGAAAGAATAGTACCTAATATTTTGGGATTATACTACCTTTGTTTTTGCTTGTGAGGCAATGACCCAACTTTGAGAGGAATTTCATGCTAAATCTCCTTAGGCCTGAAGGACTTCAGATCATCATAAGAATATGCCAAGACATCAATGTAATGGTGAAGGAGTGTAGTGAATTTGAATTTCTCGTTGGCAGTGCAACACTTCCCAATGTTGACAATTTTGGGATCTGCCTCAGAACTCAAATTTACTTGCTCAAATTCTATAGAGGAACTTGAATCAAGTTGTTTCTATTATTTAATGTATCTATCATGTTTATCAAATAGCATTTCCAGGGAAACCAAACCTTTTGGAATCTTATTCCCTATTAGTTGAAGAAACTCTTCACCAGTTTGTGAATCTATTTTGAAAACATATTCCCGTGGTGGAGATTCACTACCTTCAAAATAGAGCTCATCAAAGCTATCTGTCTTTTCCAAGAAAGCTATGATTTGATTATCACCATTGAACACCTGCCAATGGTTAGCATTATCTAGTACAATTGGTCTAAAAACCAACTCAATTGTGTACTTGTTACCTTTGAAATCCTTATGGGGAACCATGAGGGTGGTAGAGACAGCTAATGAATCAGTACTATCATTAAACTCTCTCGGTACTGAAAAAATGTTGAAAGCATAAAAACCTTGGATGTAATCCCAAACATGGTTACGGTAATGCCTCAACCTTTCATTTTTGGTCTGATATAAATTTCTCATGTGGCAAACAACTAATTTAGCATCTCCTTAAGCATGAAGCTTTTTAACACCTTTAGCGTGAGTAGCCTCCAATCTGAGCAACAATGACTCATATTCAGTGGTGTATTGGTATTGTCGAATTGCATCTTGTATGAGAAAAGGAAGATATCACCTTGTGGAGATATCAAAACAATTCTAGCTCTAGAACCGATAGAGGAACAACTACCATCAAATTCTAAAACCCAAACATCATTTGATTTTTTGTTACTAGTAGATTCTTCTCCATCAGAGAGAGAAGATTCTGGCATCACTATGCTCTCATCTGAACTTTCATTTGATTTACTAGAAATATCATCTAATTCTACATCTAAAATGTCAGAGATCTCATCTAATGAACTAGAAGTATCTTCAATAGACAAGAAATAATTACCCATTCCCGAGGACTCAAACAAAATTTGGGCTTTCAGATTAGCCATTTGGGTAACAATATATTTTTCTTCTTTCTCAAGAAACAAATTTTGCATGATGCCTTTAACAGGTATCCTTGGTTTGAATAGGTCCATGTTTAGTTCTCCACCCACATCTTTACAAAAATTACGCCTGAGTAGAATGCCATAAGAGGCTACAACATCAGCCACTAGGACGGTCATCTTAATCCTCTTGTCTGGAAAGGCTACAAATGCAAATTGGGCATCTTTAATTTAGCCCAAAAATGGCACTTGCTTATTTTCCATGGAGAAACATCTCCCAAAGGTCTTGGTTAAGGTGAGACCAAGGGCATTTGCCACTTTGGTAGGCATGACATTATCGGAGGCCCCAGAATCTATTATGCAATTTCTCAACTTATGACCATTTACCAATAGAGAAACATAGAAAGGTTCTATTTTTCCCGAGGCAACAATGGGATTAGTGACAATATTATTTTGGGTGGATTTGTTCTTTGAGGAATCATGAGCAACTTTGGGAAGGTCTTGTCCTGTAGGGACAGTCTTGTTTTTAACGTATTTAACCAACCTATCAAACTGTTCAGGATTAGCTTCTAAATACTCAATCTCAGACATTTGAATTTTGGTCTTCCTAGCATGATCTATTATATCAAATAGCTGAAATGAACTAGATACAAAGGAAGGAAATCTATAATTCTAAGTTTTATTAGGGGTAGTACTAGTCTGAGGGACAGAAGTAGAAGATACAAGATTGTTAGGTGTACTTACTTGCTTATTGCCAACCAAGTCCTTCGACTAAAAAGGCAACAGAGTTCCTCATTTGGAAATTAAGATCACTGGCTAAGGTTCCTCTCTTGCCTTTCCTTTATCAACTTGCTGATTTGGCAGATTTTGGGCCCTGGTAAAAACAACATATGTTCCATCATACATTTCTCCTTCTCTTTCCACTTCATCATGGTAATTCAGAAAACCAATAGTAGAGTCTCCAGCTAACTCTTCTTCTCCTTCTGTAAAGAGGTTAGCATTATTCTCCTGATCCAAATTAGGTTGGTAAGAATTATCATTTTTCACTTCATAATAGCCAATTGTTGAGTTGACCAGTGTTGCTTCAATGGCAAGCTTCCCCTGAGTAGGAGGAAGATGATTTGGTTACCCTTGATTTCTGGCAATGTTGCTTTAGTATGAATGATTGGGAAATGTTCTCCTTGGTATATCCCTATAGGAAGGAGTAGACATACCTTGAGACATTTGTTTCTTCAGAGCTAGCAACTCATTCGCTAGCTTTTGCACCATAGGATTCATGGAGCTCATGGAAGAATTATCAACAGAAGAAGGACCTCCGTTTATGTTAGAATCTCTTCTGATTTTATCCACAAGGATAAGATCATCTTCCACCTCCATAGCCAAAATTTGGGTTGTGGGAAGATCGGCAGGACTAGACCGTCTTAGTAGAAAGCTTACATTAGGAAGCTAAGTATTGATAAAAAACATTTGAGATTATCTGCCATTGGTTGAGTGGATGTTGGAATCATGTTTCTTAGCTTATTGAACTTAGGAATGAAGTCTCGCATGGGTTCATGAGGCTCTTTCTTCATCTGAGTGAGCTGAGCCAATAAGGCATGTGCATCTTCTGCAGGTCTAAACCTAGCCTCAAACTTGGTCTTGAGGGAGTTCCAATCAGTTATAGTTTGGGCCTAGAGATGGTAGAACCAATCTATAGTAGCACCTTGTAATGTTTCCACAAAATGTTTGATTGCTACATCTTCATGTTCCACACCTATTACACTGCAAGCTATGTAGAAAGTTACAATGTGTTCATCTGGGTGGACTTTCCCATCACCATAGAACTTAGGAAAATTCTTCCTTGAACTACGAGGTAGTTCATGCAATGGTGGAGTTAAGTTCAAAGGACCAAAAGTGTTACCCCAAGGGACTTGAGCAGCCATGGTGCACTGATTAAAGGGTGGGATAACAAACCTCTATGGAATACAAATAGACAAAACTCTGTTAGTACTAGAACTAGAAGCTTCACCTGGTATTGGAGACCTGGCGTTGGTAGGAGGAAAACTCCTAGTTCGCTGAAGTTGAGGTCATGGAAGCAAAAGACCAAAGTTATTTTGCTGCATCAACTCAAATACAGGATCAATAATACCTTGAGCTCTCTTGCTTCTTATATCACGAGTCTACCAGAATACAATGTACTCAACAAAATTTTGAAAAATCTTGAAACAATGGAAAAGAACTGTAGTGCTTTAACTCAAAGCGTGAGGCTTCAAGTTGCACATTCCTTCCCTAATAGAGTCACTTAAAACTATGGTTGATATAACCATTTTGCCTTCAGTTAGTTAAAGACAAAATATTCACCCAACAAATGTAATAGATCCTTATTCACATAGAAGTATCTGATAGCTTAGATTTCTACGAGGAGCTTCAAAGCTTTATCTTACGCATGTATGTAATCAGGCCTGTGAGCCCTAATTGTAAGCCCACATGTTACCAGCCAATCTCTATTTGAATTCTATGATGAATGACCAAATCTGCATTTGTTCCATTTCTCTAAGTTGTTTCCATTGTGTTTACTCTTGTTACATGATCTGGATAGTTCATTCTGTGAACCCTCCTATTGTGATTGCACCAAGTGGTATTAGAGCGAAAGTTCAAATCTTTGGGAGAAGATTGACCATAATTGGCAAGGAATTCTATAAGATCTTTCTATGGATAGATCACTTAATTGAGGCAGGTTAGTTATGTTGCAACTAATCACCGATTGTCAGGCAGTTATCACCTTGTAGCCCAAGAGCAGAACTTGAGGCAATTTGCACTTGATCCTAGGAAGAATGCTGCTGAGGAGAGTTGTTGTTGTTGGAACAATGGCTAGAAGAATGGATGAGATGATGGAGATGATGAGAACAATGTGAATCTGATTAGATGCTATTAAAAAATATAGGCAAAGAGGGTTGACACCAAGACCTAATGCTGAAAGTGATGATGAAGAAGAAATTCAATCTGTTGAACAAGTTGGCAAAACCCTAGGAGGTGAAGAAGAAGAAGAATCAGATCAAATCAAGATGTTGTGAGCTATTTCAAAGATTGAAAAAAGACCTAGAGGTGATGTACTAAATTATACTAGTAATTTGAACCCTGAAGAATTGATTGACTGGATAAATGATATGGAAGAATACTTTGAATATGAGGAAATTAAAGATTTGAAGAAGGTGAAATTTTCAAAGACAAAGTTGAAAGGACATCCTGCTATATGGTGGAAATAAGTTCAGTTGGAAAGAAATAGAAGAGGGAAAGAAAAGATTACAAAATGGGATAGGATGGTGACAAATTTGAAGAATCAATTCATACCTGCTAACTATGAGTTGGAGCTATTGAAAAGATTGCAAAACCTGAGGCACAAGGAGAAATCTATGAAGTAGTACACTGAAGAATTTCACAAGATGATCATGAGAACATGACATAGTGAAGAAAGCAAGGAGAAAGTGGCTAGATACATCAATGGACTGAGATTGAACATTCAAGAAGAGCTAAGCTTGGTAAGGATGACATCTTTGGAAGAAGCCTATCAGTTTGCCTTGAAAATTGAAGAGAAGATGAATAAAAGACATGATCAGAGACAAAGAGGCAGAGGAGGTAAATTTCAAAGAGGTAGGACTTATTCAAGAGGAGATAGGTCATTTGCAAAGTAGAACAAGTTTGACAACACATTTAAGAAGGATGACAGAGATACTAATGCATACTAGAGAAATGATAGAAATTTTCATCCTAGAGGCAACTATAATTCATACCAGAATGAAGGATAGAGAAGAGAAGGAAGAGGATTTGATAAGAAAATATTCAAAGGTACTTGTTTCAAGTGTGGAGATGAAGGACATAGAGCATTTGAATGTAATCAGGGTAGTACAAGCAAGAGGACAGAAAGCAATGGAAGATCAGCCTATGTGGATGAAGAACATGTTTAGCTAGATGATCCCTATTTAGTTGGTAAACCGGAGAAAGGAGAATCACTTGTAATGAGGAGAGCATTATTTTAATCAGAAACAAATGAGGAACCACCGTAGAGGAAGAGTTTGTTCATAACCCGATGTAAATCAAGAGGTAAGTGTTGTCAAGTTGTAATTGATAGTGGTAGTTCAATAACCTAGTTTCAGAGGAGATGGTGACTAAGATAAAGTTGGAAAGATTGAAACACCCTAAGCCATATCAAATAGCATAGATTCATGATGATCATAAGGTACTGGTGAGTGAACAATGTTTGGTGAAATTTTATATTGGATCTTATCATGATGAAGTCTTGTGTGATATTATGCCTATGGATGTATGTCATATCTTGTTGGGTAGACCTTAGTAGTATGATAGAAAAGCTATACATGATGGGAGAAAGAATACATATACTATAATAGTAAATGGAAAGAGAATTACTTTGATTCCTTTGGAGGATGATCCTAAGAGTGAAGTATGTGGGAATGCTAGAATCTATTTGGTAGATGAAAGAAAATTTCTAGATGGTTTGAGACATGAGAATAAGTGTTATGCCTTGATTCCTAAGAAGCCTGAAATATTAAAGGAGACTAAAGAGATAGGACCGGAGGAGATAAGAGAATTGCTAACAAAGTATGAAGACATCGTATTAGATAATGTACCTGAAGGATTGACACCTATAAGGACTATCAGTCATCACATGGATCTTATACTGGGAGCTAGTTTGCCTAACAAAGCAGCACATAGAATGACACTAGCAGAGAATGAAGAACTACATAGACAAATACAAGAGTTGTTGAAGAAAGGTTTGATCTTGTGCAGTACCTGTAGTGTTAGCACCAAATAAGGATGGAGAATGGAGAATGTGTACTAACTCTAGAGAAATAAACAAGATCACAGTTAAGTATAGATTTCCTTTACCTAGGATAGATGATATCATGGATTGTTTGAGTGGAGCAAGATATTTCACAAAGATAGATTTGAAGAGTGGATACCTTCAGATCAGAATCAAAGAAGGAGATGAATGGAAGACTAATTTTAAGACAAATGAAGGATTATATGAGTGGTTGGTGATGCCCTTTGGATTGACAAATGCCCCGAGTACTTTCATGAGGTTGATGAATGAAGTCTTGAAGAAATTCTTGGGTAAGTTTGTAATTGTATACTTGGATGATATTCTAATTTTTTAGTAAGATAAAAGAGGAACATTTGTGGCATATTAGACAAGTTTTGCAGAGACCAAGAGAGGAGAAATTACTGATAAACATCAAGAAGTGTAGTTTCATGAAGGAAGAACTAGTTTATTTGGGATTTGTGATTTCTGCAGAAGGATTGAAGATGGACCCTGAGAAAGTGAAAGCAGTTGTTGAATGGCCTACACTAGAGAGCATCAAAGAGGTTAGATAATTTCATGGATTGGCTAGTTTCTAATAGAAATTCATCAGAAATTTTAGTTCAGTTTGTAACCTTGTGATAGAGACAATGAGAGGTGATAGAAAGGATTTCAAGTGGACATTAGGAGCAAATAAAAGTTTTGAATTATTGAAGAAGAAAGTGACAGAGCAACCTATTTTAGTATTACCGAATTTTAATAAGGTATTTCAATTGATTGTGATGCAAGTGGAAATGCAATTGAAGTAGTGTTAAGTCAAAGGTAGACCTGTAGCTTATTTTAGTGAGAAGTTGAATGATGCAAGGAGGAGATATTCAGTTTATGATCAAGATTTTTATGCCATAATTCAAGCCTTCAAGAATTGGAAACATTATTTTTTGCCTAGGGAGTTTATGTTGTATATAGATCATCAAGCTTTGCAATATTTGAATAGTCAAGGTAAGTTGAATCAAAGACATATGAGATGGGTAGAGTTCATGTAGATTTATACTTTTGTACTGAAGCATAGGAGTGGAAAATCAAACAAAGTTGTTGATGCATTGAGCAGAAGAAGAAACTTGATGATAGAAATGAGAGTGGAAGTGTTGGGTTTTGATGAATTGAAGAACATATATGAGGGAGGCACTAATTTTGCAGAACCTTGGAAAGCATGTAAGGAACCTGTTGTGATAGCTAGGAGAAAGTGGTTGGACTATTTCAATCAAGAAGATATCTTGTTTAGAGGAAATTAGTTATGCATACCTAGAAGTTCAATGAGAGATAATTTGATCAAGGAGAAGCATAGTGGCAGATTGGAAGGACATTTTGGCATTGATAAGACAATGGCTTTGGTAAGTAAAAATTACTTTTGGCCTTAGATACATAAGGATGTTCAAAGATTTGTGCAAAGTTGTAGAGTTTGTCAAGTTGCAAAGGAAGTAGTCAGAATACTGGATTGTATAAACCTTTGACAGTATTGGAGAGACCTTGGGAAGACATAAGTATGGATTTTGTAATGGGATTGCCTAAGACACAGAGATGACATGATTCAATAGTTGTAGTGGTTGATAGATTTTCAAAGATGGCTCATTTCATACCTTGTAAGAAGACAACCGATGCAGTACATGTAACTGACCTATTTTTCAAGGAGATTGTGAGATTGCATGGATTATCCAAGAGTATAGTTTCAAACAGAGATACAAAGTTTATTAGATACTTTTGGAAGACACTTTGGAAGAAGATGAAGATAGATTTGAAGTTTAGTTCAACTTTTCATCAATAGACTAATGGATAGACAGAGGTTGTGAATAGGAGTTTGGGGAACTTGTTGAGATGTTTGGTTGGAGACAAGACATGAAGTTGGGGTTTGATTGTTTCACAAGTAGTGTTTGCATACAATAACTCAGTAAGTAGGAGTACCAGAAGAACACCTTTTGATATTGTTACCAAAGTAAACTATTAGATTTGGGTAGACAACTAAGAGGGGGGGTGAATTAGTTGTCTAAAACTTTCTTGCAATTAATCACTTAAATCCTTTTCTTAATTCAAAAACACAATAATAAAGTAATCATAAAAATATAATGCAACAATTTAAGAGCAGAAACACATTCACACATATGACACCAAGATTTTGATGTGGAAAACCTAGTTAAGGGAAAAACCATGGGGTGACTAACCTAAGATTGTATTCTCTGTTAGAAGAATAGAAAGGACAAAATGGCACTTACCAATTAGGGATAACTACCCGAGCACACTTCTCACAAGAGGCCCACTACCTACAAGAGACACACTATCTATAGAATAATAAGTATTACATACATGAATTGGAGAATAGCATCTTCACCATGCTTGAGTCAGTTCCATTTAAGCCCAAGACTTTTGCTTTGCCTTTCACTCTTTTTCTCTCTACCACTCTCATCGCCACAAGATACTTTTATGAAATGACTTTACAATTCCTTATTTATACAAGACATCAACTTAGGAATAACCATCCAAGTCAGCATACATTACAGAGCAAATATATAAATGCAACATGACTAATTATAAGAAGACTTCATGTGGATCAACACATTGTTGGCCACACAGATCTAAGACTCCAATATTCCTTTAGGAACATGTCATTCTTCATAAAACACCTCCAAGCTCATCCACAGGATGTGTAACTCATCTGGTCGGCCAAACTTAGGAAGAACACCATCAACTAGAAGTAATTCTTTAATTACAAGCTCAATCTTCAATGTGAACCACCAACACAAACTAGAAATAATCCAAAGACCTCCACAAGCTTTCTTGAATCACTAGAACCATCCACACTACTTCTGCTTACTGAAATCATTCTCTCCTTCATCTAGAACCTCAAGAACACAGCCTATCATCACTATCATATTGGAAAAGATGCTTGTGGACCTCCAAACCATGAACCAATTGAGTTTTCAATTCACATTGACTTCCTAAACACTCCCTCAAATCAGTAGAACAAGATATTGTATTTTTAGAGCTCACCGGACCTATCTGTGTCACTCTATCACCTTTAAACATCTGCCAAAACTAGTTTTACTTAAGTGGTCATAGCTTCTTCATATCATCATGCAGACCTCTGAAATCTTTACTGGATCATAATAAGATACATATCTACAAACCCTTTGAAGTGCATCCTCTGATCTTTATCTTAGTTGGGATCTTTACCTTACTGTCTTCACTGTTCTTCTTTGTTCCTAATTAGGACTAACTTTCTCAATATCCTCAGCACACAACTTATCCAATCCTTATCATTAATGTAATAGGAGTATGTTGACATCAATGACAACACCAGTTAGGTCCATACTTGCAACAATCTCCCCCTTTGTTATTGATGGCAACTTATGATGTGAAAAACTATTTTAACCATCAAAATAAGAACTTCTCCTCACTATCACAACTCCCCCTATCAGCAACAATAATTGACATGTCTTCTCTTTCTTTCTTTCTCCCCCTTTGATTAGCAATTACCTATTTTTCACATGTCTTCTCTCCCCCCTTGACATCAATGGCAAAGGGCACATACTTGCATCACTTTAGAATCATACCGGCTGCTCCCCTTGAGTGGCAGCTTCGAAAACATCCATCTAGATCACAAGATATGACTGTGAGATCCACCAGACTGATGGACATCAGTGCATCTTAGTTCATAACTGGAGGGGTAATAACCCCTAACATCTCCCTGAGATAATCGAAAGAGTCCTTAGGAAGAGGTTTAGTAAAAATATCTGCATCTAATCCTTGGAAGGCACAAACTCTAATTTGACTTCATTCTTGTTCACTTGTTCTCTCAAAAAGTGAAACTTGATGGATATATGTTTGGTCTTTGAATGCAACACTAGATTCTTAGATATATTTATTGCACTTGAATTATCACATAAGATTATGATAGGTTCCTCATACTCCACTCTGATGTCTCTTAGCATTTGCTTCATCCATAAAACTTGAGTGCAACTTCCTACTTCTGTAATATATTCTACTTCAACTGTGGATAGAGATATTGCCTCTTGTTTCTTGCTTAGCCAAGAAACCAATCTCTTCCCCAAAAAGAATGCTCCACCACTGGTACTCTTCTGGTCATCCACATCTCCTACCCAATTCGCATTTGTATATGCATGAAGAGAGAAAACATAATCTCTAGGATACCACAAACCATACTCAACTATCCCTTTTAGATATCTAAAAATCCTCTTGATTTCCATGACATGAGATTCTCTAGGATCATCTTGGAATCTAGCAACAAGACCAACAATATTCATAATGTCAGGTCTAGTTTGAGAGAGATACAATAGTCCTCCAATCATTGACCTATACTTTTTCTAATCAGCCTTAGGAGAGTCATCATCTTTGCTCAATTTACATTTGGTTGCCATGGGAGTATCCATTGGTTTTGAGTCTTCCATCCCAAATTTCTTCAACAATTCTTTCACATATTTGGTCTTGGAAATGAAGATTCCTTTCTTTGTTTGAGTGATTTACAATGTCATATTCCCATATTAATCAATTAACCGTCATTCAAATTAAAAATATGAATGATTGATTTAATGTAAATATAATATATAATATAATATAAATATATATTATAATAATAATTATAATATTAAATATTATTATGACTAAGACAAGTCATGATCAAGTATATTATCTAATAAGGCAATAGCTAAACTAAAGTAATCTAAATAAGACTTAGAATATGTTAGTGTCAAACTAAGGGTGGCACCTTTTGAGATAGCGATCCCATGAAGGAAGGTGTCTGTTGACAAAGATGTAACTAGTCAATACTATAAATAAGTGGACATCCATCAATTGATGAGGTGGTGAAAAGATAAACATATGAAAATAGTGAATTGCTACAAATATTATAAGATATTACACATTGTTGTTGCTGATAAATATTATTTGAATTGCTATCAAATCTAAGAAGACCACTCTTGGTGCTAGTTTGTTAAGTTTCATGGGAGCTGATTTAACAAGCTTCGTCAGAACACAAACCATGGGTATTCGAAGGATTGATAGAGAATCATTAGAGTTTCATCATATAATCACATCAAGCTGGTCTATTCCTTTGGCTATGAATTCATTTAACTACAAAGTATACAATATAACCAATAAGGAATTGGTGGAGTATTCAGGTTGTGTCAAAGTTATTTGAAGTTGTGTATATAGAGTCGTGTGAGGAAAAGTTGGGAAATGAAGTTGGATTGCTACCATCAAATCACTGTACATCAACAAAGGTAGCTGAGTATTGGTATGAAGAAGGAAACAACTTCATTATTCAAATATTTAATTTGAATGATTTCTTTCTATCTAAAAACAACATTTGAGCAAATATCCAGTAAAGATATTACAGTGGTATCAGAGCATTCGACTTGCCATCCTATGAGGAAATTTGATGCAAGCTTACCCAAGAAGGTACAACACATGTAACAACAACCAAATGGATGAGGCACTAAGAGCATTCATAGCGAAACAAAACAAGACAAACCAAACTCTTCGTCAAGCACTACAAAATATGGACAACACTATCAAGAGTTTGAAGACCCAAGTAACTAATGGAAAAGAAGTGGGATCGAACCACACTAAAAATAGCCAATCCTCATCCACTCCAAAAGTGCCCATGCCATCCTTCCTCCCAAATGAATAAGCTCCTATCGAAGAAGAAAATACATCAACCGCCATGAGTGTGGATGATATAGCTACAACTTATGCCAACTTAGACCTTGAAGTGAGAAGGGTAGTTTCATTCAATGATTACTTTAATGCAAGGAGAAAAGGAGGACAAAGGGAAAGAAGGCCAATAAATAAGGATCTCAAGCAGAAAGAAAATAAAGTCAACCTTCCTAATTTTTATGGGACTAGCAAGATAACCCCTCATGCGTGGCTTCAAAAGCTAAATGACTATTTCCAACTTAGCCCTATGACGGAGAAAGATGCATTTCAATTTGCTATCCTACACCTAGAAGGGGCTGCTTATGAATGGTGGCACAATGGAAAAAGAACTCAAGATCATGGATCCATCACATCTTATATGGAGTTTTCTGAGAGGTTCCTCAAAAAGTTTGATAGAAGGCACCCACAACAAGATTTTAAAGATTTGACCATGATAAGACAACTAGGGACAGTGGATGAGTACATGAGAGAATTTGAAAAAATAGCTCTTCAATTTCCCGAGATGAGTGATGAAAGGATCACCTTCCTTTTTATCCAAGGGTTGGATGAAAATCTAAGAGGATTAGTAGGAGCACTTAGACCTTCTACTATGGATGATGCCATAGAAATGGCAACACAAATAGAACAAAGCCAAATTTTCACAAAACCCCTTCATAAGAATGAAAGATTATGCGAACCTTTCTCGCCCAAGAATGGAAGGAATGAAAAGAACTTATGTTATAGATGCAAGGAACCCTGGACTCATGGCAATAATTGTGAGAGAGATGAAAGGCCTCGAACCAGAGATGGTGCAACAAAAGATGATCTCCAAAAAAAGAACCTATGTTTCAAATACAAAGAAAAATGGGAGCCTGGTCATCGATGTAAAATGAAAGGGGAACCAAACCTAAAAATCATAACCAATAAAGAGTAAGAGGAAGATTTTGAACCTAAGGTGAAGAAAAAGAAATATAATGAAGAAGAAAGTTTATAATTGCCTGAGTATGAGAAAACTAGGTCAAGACACGATAGGTACAGAGAATGTCATCCATCATGCTCTTGTCTAATTATGTTAAGAGGATGATAGGTAGGGAGAATGTCCTCCATCATACCTCAACAAGACACGATAGGTAGGGAGAATGTCCTCCATCGTGCTCTTGTCTAATTATGTTAAGAGGATGATAGGTAGGGAGAATGTCCTCCATCATACCTCAACAAGACACGATAGGTAGGAAGAATGTCCTCCATCATGCTCTTGTCTAATTTTGTTAAGAGGATGATAGGTAGGGAGAATGTCCTCCATCATACCTCAACAAGACATGATAGGTAGGGAGAATGTCCTCCATCATGCTCTTGTCTAATTACATTAAGAGTATGATAGGTAGGGAGAATGTACTCCATCATACCTCATCGAGATGTGATAGGTAGGGAGAATGTCCTCCATCATGTTCTTGTCAAATTATGCTAAGATGTGATAGGCAGGAAGTGTGCCCTCCATCACGCTCTAACTTGCAAAGGATCAGCTTCAGAGATAACTTTAGTGTGCAGGTTAAGAAATCAGTATATCTTACAAAGGAACAATGGGGAAGTATAATCAATTTCATGAATCAAATTCCTTTCTTTCAAAACTCTCCTTGAAATTCTTCTCTCAATTCATATCAAAAATCATATTATGGGCCATAACCCACAAGGATCATTCTTCATCTATAATACTTATATTTCATCAAGCACGTTGCTATTCAAACAAAGGCTCACCAATTCTTCTGTGATCCTGACATCACATAATTAATTACTCTTCAACAAATATGACTCCTCAAATTCAGAAGATCACTAACATGTTGAAGATAAAACTACAAGAATGTCTTCATCATTTAAATCTCAGAACCTCAATACTCTCAAATCTTCTTAATCTATGATACTTGCATCCAATCGTTATTATTCAAGACATCAAACAAATACTCTTTTGATCACAAATTCTCTTTCATGGGATCACAATCAATTTCTTTTTACTAAAGCAATATTCATTCTAGATCAAATCCAAACATTGCTTGAGGACAAGCAATTTTAAGAGGGGAGGCCTGTCATATTCCCATATTAATCGATTAGCCGTCATTCAAATTAAAAATATGAATGATTAATTTAATGTAAATATAATATATAATATAATATAAATATATATTATAATAATAATTATAATATTAAATATTATTATAACTAAGACAAGTCATGATCAAGTATATTATCTAATAAGGCAACGGCTAAACTAAAGTAATCTAAATAAGACTTAGAATATGTTAGTGTCAAACTAAGGGTGGCACCTTTTGAGACAGCGATCCCATGAAGGAAGGCGTCTGTTGACAAATATGTAACTAGTCAATGCTATAAATAAGTGGACATCCATCAATCGATGAGGTGGTGAAAAGATAATCATACGAAAATAGTGAATTGCTGCAAATATTATAAGATATTACACATTGTTGTTGCTGATAAATATTATTTGAATTGCTATCAAATCTGAGAAGACCACTCTCAGTGCCGGTTAGACATATGGATGTAAAGCTGGTGCTAGTTCATTAAGTTTCATGGGAGCTGATTTAACAAGCTTCCTTAGAACACAAACCGTGGGTATTTGAAGGATTGATAGAGAATCATTAGAGTTTCATCATACAATCACATCATGCTGGTCTACTCCTTTGGCTGCAAATTCATTTAACTACAAAGTATACAATATAACCAATAAGGAATTGGTGGAGTATTCAGGTTGTGTCAAAGTTATTTGAAGTTGTGTATATCAGAGTCATGTGAGGAAAAAGTTGGGAAATGAAGTTGGATTGCTACCATCAAATCACTGTACATCAACAAAGGTAGCTGAGTATTGGTATGAAGAAGGAAACAACTTCATTATTCAAATCTTTAATTTGAATGATTTCTTTCTATCTAAAAACAACGTTTGAGAAAATATCTAGTAGGGATATTACATGCAGACCCAAGAAGAAATTCATTTCCCCAAACATGGACATCTCGAATTCACTTTTCATTTGATTTGCAAACGTTTTGTACATACTATCTATTCCTCCAAAAATGATATCATCAACAAACACTTCAACTATCAAGATATTTTCATTATCAATTTTTAAATACAAATTACTGTTAGTAGTACCTTTGTTGAAACCAATCTTCAAAAGATGTTTATCCAATCTTTCATACCAGCCTCTTGGGGCTTGCTTCAGTCCATACATTACTTTCTTCAACTTGCAGACCATATCACCATGATCAAACAATTGAAATCCATCTGGTTGTTCAATGTATACTTCTTCCAAGTCACCATTTAGGAAGGCAGATTTGACATCCATCTGATATATTTTGAAATCCTTGAAGGCAGCAAAAACAAGAAATAATCTGACTGCTTCAATTCTTTCCACCGGAGCAAAAATTTCTTCAAAATCAACTCCTTCTACTTGGGAGTAACCCTTGTAGACCAATCTGGCTTTGTTTCTGACTACTTCACCATCTTCATTCAGTTTATTCTAGAAGACCCATTTGGTTCCAATCACATTCTTATTTTTAGGTCTAGGAACAAGATCCCAAGTGTGATCTTTTTCAATTTGCATCAGCTCTTCCTCCATTGCTTTAGCCCATTTTTCATCATTGCAAGATTCATTCACTATCTTAGGTTCAATCTTTGAAATCAAACAATACTCTTCTGAATCTTGAAAAATTCTTCTTCTAGTTTGTACACCTTTGCTTTTATCACCTATGATCTAATCTATAGAGTGATTCAGTCTTACATACCTAGGAACTTTGGGAGTTTCTTGCACTTCTAATTCTTGAACAGGTTGTAGACCAATCTGGCTTTGTTTCTGACTACTTCACCATCTTCATTCAGTTTATTCTAGAAGACCCATTTGGTTCCAATCACATTCTTATTTTTAGGTCTAGGAACAAGATCCCAAGTGTGATCTTTTTCAATTTGCATCAGCTCTTCCTCCATTGCTTTAGCCCATTTTTCATCATTGCAAGATTCATTCACTATCTTAGGTTCAATCTTTGAAATCAAACAATACTCTTTTGAATCTTGAGAAATTCTTCTTCTAGTTTGTACACCTTTGCTTTTATCACCTATGATCTGATCTATAGAGTGATTCAGTCTTACATACCTAGGAACTTTGGGAGTTTCTTGCACTTCTGACTCTTGAACAGGTTCATTCAAACTTATCTCTTCTTCTGATTTACTAGATCAGTTTGAATCTAAATTTCTGAAGGGGCTTGAACTTCTTGAACAAAAACATCATTCTGATCATCTTCATCATATTCATAAAACCTTGAGGGTTTTTTAGTACCTTCATCAACCTTCACATTTGTACTTTCCACAATCTTCCTTAATCTCTTGTTATAACACCGGTATGCTTTGCTTTGAGTAGAATAACCCAAGAATATTCCTTCATCTCTTTTAAGGCAACATTTTCTACCAAAGACTTTGAAATACCTCACAGTGGGAGTGATGCCAAAGAAAAGTTCATAAGGAGTCTTACTGGCATTGCTTATGATTTGTACTCAATTGAGAGTATAGACTGTAGTGCTTACAACTTCTCTCCAATAGATCTGAGGAACATTTGCTTCCATCATCATGGTTCTAGATGCTTCCTGGATGGTCTAGTTCTTACTCTCCACTACTCCATTCTGCTATGGAGTCCTAGGAGAAGACAATTGTCTTTTTATTCCATGTTTCTCATAGAATTCAATGAACTCACCAGATGTGAATTCTCCACCTCTATCAGACCTCAGACATTTTAATTTTAATCCAATTTCATTCTCTACCATAGCCTTGAATATTTTGAATTTCTCAAGAGCTTTTGATTTCTCTTTTAGAAAAGTCACCCACATCATCTGGGAATGGTCATCAATTAATAACAAGAAGTATCTATCACCTTGCACACTCCTGATTCTTGCCAGACCACATAGGTCAGTATGAACTAAGTCTAATAATCTGGTAGAAGATTGTTCCTTGTTTTTGAATGAGATTTTTCTTTGTTTACCCAACTGACATTCTTTGCACAAACTATTTGTAGGTTTCACCAATTTTGGAAGATTTATTACAACCTAAGTGTTGCTTATCTTGATGATATTATCAAAATTCACTTGACACATTCTCCTATGCCATAATCAACTCTGATACAATTTGAACAAATAGACAACTTTTACCAGTACCAACTAAATGGAAGATATTACCTTTTGTTTGAGTACTGGATGCAATCTCTATTCCATAACTTTCAAATATCTTGTATTTTCCATTCTTGAATTAGAGATCATAGCCTTTGTCCACCAACTATCCAACACTGAGAAGATTGTGCTTCAAACCTTCGACATACAGTACATTACCAGTTTTGTTCTTTCCATCAAAAGAAATAGTTCCTCTACCTTTGATTCTTCCAACAGAATTATCACTAAATTTTACCACACCTCCTTCATACCTTTCCAAATCTATGAACTTATTTTTGTCACATGTCATATGGTGGGAGCATCTGCTATCAATGACCCAATCATCCTTTTCTTCAACTTGGTCAGCTAGAGCTCTTTCTGCAATTTTAAGATTGACAGATTTAGAGGGCATTAGATCTTGTTCTTTGATGGCTATAAACACCCAGTCACTTCTAGATTTGTTTCCTGTTTCTGATTCATCATCTATTACTCCTTCGTCATCATCTTCATGGACATAGTAACATTTCTTTTGGAACCTTGATCTGTTAGGGTTTGGCCTTGAAAATCTTTTTAGACACCTTGAGGCAAAGTGACCGATCTTATTATAGTTAAAACATTTAAAGGGCAATTTCCCTTCATAGTTACTAGATCCTCTTGGCAGTCTTTTTGCAATAAGGGCTTCAAGTTGAACATCTTCTGCTTCATCTTCTTCTAGGTCTTTTCTTTCTTTTTCATACCATGATAGTTTCCTTGAAGAGTTCTCTCCTGGATCAAACCTTTGTTTTCCTTTTACAGAGGTACTAGATTTGAATGCAGATTTAATCTTGGGGGGTATCTCTAAACTTGATCAATTTAAATGTAGCTAATTTACCAACCAATTGATCTCTTGTGATACCTGAATAGGATCTGAATTCTTCAATGGCAGCAACCTTATATTTGTAAGAATCAGGAAGGGATCTGAGAACTTTGCCAACAATTTCATCTTCATCCAAGACTCCACTAGCACATCTAATGCCACAAACAAGCTCATTTACTCTTGGCATAAATGTAGTGATATTTTCATCTTCTCTCATTTTTAGGTTTTCAAATTTTGCTTTTAGACTTTAAAGCTTAGTGCATTTAACATACTTATCTCCTTCATGCAGAAGTTCCAATTTTTCCCAAATTTTTTGGGCAGTTTTTAGGTCAACAACATTTGTCAACTCTAAATCAGATAAGGCACTTAGAAGAGCTTCCTTAGTCCACAGATTATTTTTACCATCTCTGATTTCATCTATGGTACTCAAACCATTCTGTGGAGGAGTATATTTCTTTGAACCCATGATCTAATATGGCATTCCCATACATTACAAGTGACATTCCATGTGACTTTTCCAAAGAGTGAAATTGGTTCCATCAAACCTCATACTATCCTTCTTGTAAGATGACATCCTGGATCTCCTCAAGTGGTTAAGCTCTTTTAGAGGAACTTAGTTCTAATACCAATTGTTAGATTTCGGCAGACAATTGAGAGGGGGGGGTGAATCAGTTGTCTAAAAATTTCTTGCAATTAATCACTTAAATCCTTTTTCTTAATTCAACAACACAATAACAAATTGATCATAGAAATATAATGCAACAATTTAAGAGCAAAAATACATTCACACATTTGACACCAAGATTTTAACGTGGAAAACCCAGTTAAGGGAAGAACAACAGAGTGACTAACCCAAGATTGTATTCTTTGTTAGAAGAATAGAAAGAACAAAATGGCACTTGCCAATTAGGGCTCACTGCCTAAGCACACTGCTCATAAGAAGCCCACTGCCTACAAGAGATGCACTGTCTACATAATACTAAGTATTACATACATGAACTAGAGAATAACATCTTCACCATGCTTGAGTTAGTTTTATTTAAGCCCAATACTTTTGGTTTGCCTTTCGCTCTTCTGCTCTCTACCACACTCTCATTGCCATAAGATACTTTTATGAAATGACTTTACAATTCCTTATTTATACAAAACATCGACTTAGGAATAACCATCTAAGTTGGCATACATTACAGAGAAAATATATAAATGTAACATGACTAATTACAAGAATACTTCATGCGGATCAACACACTATCGGCCACACAGATCTGAGACTCCAATATTCCTTTAGGAATATGCCATTCTTCACAGAACATCTCCAAAATCATCCACAAGATGTGTAACTCATATGGTCAGCCAGACTTAGGAAGAACACCATCAACTAGAAGTAATTCTTCAATTACAAGCTCAATCTTCAATGCGGACCACCAACACAAATTGGAAACAATCCAAAGACCTCCACAAGCTTTCCTGAATCACTAGAACCATCCACACTACTCCTGCTTACTGAAATCATTCTCTCTTTCATCTAAAACCTCAAGAACACAACCTGTCATCATTGTCATATTGGAAAAGATGATTGCAGAGCTCCAAACCATGAACCAATTGAGTTTTCAATTCACATTGACTTCCTAAACACTCCCTCAAATCTGTAGAACAAGATATTGCATTTCCAGAGCTCACCGGACCTATCTGTGTCACTCTGTCACCTCTGAACTTCTGTGAGAACAAGTTTTATTTAAGTGGCCGTAGCTTCTTCATATCATCATGTGAACCTCTAAAATCTTTACTGGATCATAATAAGACACATATCTACAAAATTTTTGCAGCACATCCTTTGATCTTCATCTTAGCTGGGATATTTACCTTACTGTCTTCAATGTTCTTCTCTGTTCCTGATTAGGACTAGTTTTCTCAATATCCTTAGCACATAGCTCATCCAATCCTTATCATTAATGCAGCAAGAGTATCTTGACATCAATGACAACACTGGTTAGGCCCATACTTGCAACATAAACCCTAGAGGAGTTGCAGAATTGAGAGATGTTAGCATGGAAGAAAAAAGGAGTGCAAAAGTAGAAGAATTTGCAGATCATATGAAGATAGTGCATAATCAAGTGAAGTAGCATTTGGAGAATATGAATAGTAAGTACAAAGAGAAGGCTGATGAGAAGAGAAGACATAAGGAATTTGAAGTGGGAGATGAAGTAATGGTATACTTGAGAAAATAAAGATTTCCAATTGGGACATATAACAAGTTGAAGATAAAGAAGTTTGGACCTTGTTAGATACACAGGAATTTGATTAAGAAAATGCATATGAAGTGGAACTACTAGAGGCATTGGGTATTTCACCTATTTTTAACATTGCAGACCTATATCGATATCATGAAACAGAGTTCAATGATAGTATGGAAGAAGACTTGAAGAAGCAGTTACCACAAAAAGCACCAGAGCAGATTGGAGACATTTTGGATAGTAGAATTGGACGCAGCACTAGAGGAAGACAATATAAAGAATACCTTGTGAAGTGGAAAGATAGACCGGAAGAAGATTCATAATGGATTTCTTAGGATGAGGTGAATCGTCTTGGTTTCCCTCTAGCCCCAACAAAGTGAGGGACTCACTTTTTTTCAATTACCCTAGATGTCTGATGCAGGAGCATCCCTAGTTCAACAGCAATCTTGCATCAACCAAAAACATTTACATTTCAGTTTGTTTGCAGTTCAGTCAGAAGTAATTTCTATATTTTTGGTCCAGTTGCATTTTAGACCTTGTGGAGATAGACTTAGCATCTACATTCACTCATCTACATCATATCTAGAATTCAGAGATCTGCACATCATTACTGGAAAGATATCACTATCAGAAGATCAACTGTTTCTTAGAACATAGCATCCTAATAATTATAGACAACTAGCTGAAGGAGAAACCTGCAGAAGCATTTCCTAATCTATGAAGCCTAATGATACATCATTCAATGATCTTTGGTTTGTGGCTGACCTTCCCCGAAGATCCACACATGATTCCATTCATTTTCTAGAGTTTTGTGCAATTAGGCCTGACCTATTCATGTACACATGTTACAGCTCTTCATTGGAGTTTGTAATCTTCCTTGGCCGACGTGGAGGAATCTTATGATCTAGATATGATATATATTGATGTAATAGATCCTTAGGAGAGTAGTGATTTACATAAAAAGTATCTGATAGTTTAGATTTCTGTGAGGAGCTTCAAAGCTTTATCTTGTGCATGTAAGTAATCAGACCTGTGATCCGTAATTGTAAGCCTGCATGTTGCTGACCGATCTCTATTTAAATTCTATGATATAGTGAATGACCAAATCTGCATTTGTTCCATTTCTCTAAGTTCTTTCTGTTGTGTTTACTCTTGATGCATGGTCCAGATAGTTCATTCTGTGAACCCTCCCACCATGACTGCACTAACTATAGACATTAACTATGTTAGAGTAATGACTTGCAATAAATTTTTAGAGGATGATGAATTTATAAATACTCTTGAATTAAGAAGTTATGTATTAAAAGTAAGAAGTGAAGAGTTTCAAAAAAGGATTGAAGATGCTAAGAGTGGAGCAGACCCTACTAAATATGAGGCCATAACACAAAGGGTCTTAAAAGAAGTCAATCAATCCATTAGTGCAACAACTCCAGAGGAGTGGAGGGCATTTGTTGCAAAGAGTAACATCTTGCTTCTTCCTCATTGGATCTTGTCAGATGCAATTACATTTGACACAATTACTAGAGAAGACTCTGATATAACAAGTGAACAGATAGATAAGGCTCTCTGGGGTGCAGCCTTCAATCCTAGGTTTGAAACTTGGCTATATGGGCTCTAGCCCCAAATAATAACAAGCCTAGGGTTGAATTGGGGGAATTGGTAGGAGATGTGATAATAAAGAGGGTATCTGATACCCCTGCCCCCCAAGCTGCAAGCTTGAATGTATAGATTGCACAATTTGTAGAAGCAGTCACCAACAAATTGTAGAAAGATCACAATGAGCTATAGGTCAATTTTGCACAGGGAGTTGCAGAGATAAACAGGGTGAAGCATCAATTGTCCTTAGGGGCTAGTACTTCAGCTCCCCATCAGTTATTCCAATAGCAGAGTCCTTCCTAGTTGATACAGAGCATCTATTGATTGAAATCAGAGAGCTAAAGGAAGAGGTGAAGAAATTAGAGGAGAAAAAGAGTACATTAGAGGACATGGTCACAAATTGGATACATAACAGTGTGACCAAACTCTAGGCAAGGGCAGATGAGACCTTGAGGTCTTATTCACAACTGAGGATTGCCTATGAAAAGCATGAATCAGATAAGGAGAGTCTTTCATTTTTGAAAACAAGATGGTTGCTAAGAACTAGAAAAGTTAGGGATCTCCCCAGGTGCTCAAGGTTTGATGCACATGCACCTCCTGAGCTAAAAATGCTAGTAGATATGTTGAAGCATTGTGAGGATGTTGCCAACTTTCAATTAAGATTGGATAAAGTTTTGGTAGATAAGAAGCAGGTTATAGAAAAAATGGATACAAAGTGGCTACCAAATATTTTGGAAGGTGATGGGCAAACTAAAGACTTAGACAAGTGGAAAACATAAATAAAAGAAAATGCCTACCAGTTAATTCCTACTTGTTGTATTGATGGCAATCTAGCTATGAAGATGTTGAGTTTAGCACTTGACAAGTTGCATATAGTTGAGATAAATTTTGAAATATTTTGTAAGGAAGTGAAGATTTTGTTGGATGCCCGATACATCAGTCATAAAGGCAGAATTGTAGAGATAATCTCATTCTAGTGGCCATCTAAAAAGACATACAACAAATGGATAGAAAAGTATGGGCCTGCATGATTGAAAGGAAAGGCCAACCACCACCTCCCCTACATTAATGAGGCAGATCTCCTTCAAGCAACTGCACATCCTCCAAGTCTATCTACCTTTTCTCTTCTTCTCTCTATTGTAGTAAATGTTCACAATGCCAAAGAGGGCAGTGCATTATATCAAACATTCTCTAAAGTGACATTATAACTAATGTTGAGTACACATTCTTAGTCTATAAAAGAACTATGTTACTCATTTTTTTTTTGTTGTTGAAGATTTTGGAAACTCTTGGAGAGTAAATAAAATACAAGTTCTACTAGGTTGTCTCATCTCATGTCTTGTAAGTCTATGAGCTATGTGTTGAATGTATTTTTGCATTAAGTTTTATCAATTTCATGTTGATTACAAATGAGAAATGCTTCTTGCATGTATTCTGTTAACTATCTCAATGGTTGTATGTGTTCTTCTTTTGAATCTAATGACTATGGGTTATCTGAGATTCCAGAATATAGGTTTTCTATATTGCATGCTTGATCATTTACTTCTATTCAAGGGATAGATTAAATGTTTTGGGTTAAGTATGGGGAAGAATGTATTGCATTAGGGATATATGTAAGTAGAGTTAACATGATACTCTATTTTGGGAGGTATTTGTAAGGCAGATACTAATTACCCCCTTGAAATCCAATTTTTAGTTTAGTTTATGCAAGTCATTCACACATATATGTCAATATGACTCCATGCCCTAAGATAAGCACTGATCAGATTTGGTATTGAGTTTATGATTTAAAATCCAAGTCTTGCAACCAAGCATAAAACAAAAACTGAACAACATTTATAAACATTTATGATTTTAGTAGTTTAGGTTCAAAATCCTTTGGTGCACAACAGGAGTAGAGTCCAAAGCTATCCCCTTTGCATTTATCTTATAGTTTTGGCTATCATAAAAAATGGTTCATCTACTTTGTGTCAATATCTAATTACAGTCAAGGATTTATCTCATAGGTATTGAATACAGAATACCCCCAGGTTTTCCAAAGCTTGAAGAAGGAGAAGAGACATTTAGAGTCTATCTCTTGTATTGTTGGCCTCTGACCTGAGAACCCTATTGATAGGAGATGGATACCTTGTAGGGGAACTTAGGAACTGTCAGTTGGAAAAAACCCAACAAGGTTTATGTGTGAAATGAAGACAAACCCCAAACCAGTGGATCAAATGATCTTTTGTAGGAGTACATTTCATTTTTTGACTCAGTTGCAGATAAGGTACTAATTAAAATAATTCATAAACTATGAAAAATGATACAGAATCACATATCAAATCAAAAACCAAAATTCTACTTTACTACAAATTTTTTTATGTTTTATGCACAAATCAACTTTAGAAAGGAACTATTAAGTATTGAGTTGAATGATGAATCACTGAGTACATGTAAAACTTATCAGTATGACACAATTAAAATATGAAATAATTAATAATATGTTAATGTATTCAATTTGATTCACAATTTCAAGGAATACAATATAAAATATCATCAACTACAGTTTTGGAATATGATTCATGAAATGCAATATAAATACCTAAAAACTGCTAATTCACTTTCATTTCCCAAATCTAGTTAGGGTCCTCACATTGACACTTAGATAAAGAAAAAGAGTCATCTTGATTATGATTTTGGTCTTCATTTTCTTCATCTTAATTCTGAGTTTGAAAGTCAAATTCATCAGTCATTATGTCACTGTCATTTGTCCCACCACCACCAACATTTGAACTTGAAGTGTTGCACAACCCTCTTCTTTCACATATGGACTTCCAAATTGTAAGTGCCCTTTCATAAGGAAAATTTTTGACATTATACACACTTCTTAACACCCTTAAGTAATTTTCTAAATTCTTGTCTAGTTTGTTTCTTATCTTTGATTTTAAACACCCCAATGCACTGAAGACTCTCTCATCTTCCACTGAACCCAATATCATTGTTTGACATAAATCAACAAGTTTGAAATATTATGATATCCAATCACGCAATATTTCACTCTGACCCAAGTTTTTCCAAGCCTTTTTTATTGATCCAACTTCGAAGGGATTCTCCATGGCATTAAACTAGTCTATCATACTTCTTTCAAACTAACTACATTGTCCTCTAAGCTTATTTCCATCTATAATTCCTTCTATTGTTTGTCCATTGCATTCTGCACTTTTCAAAAAGTATGCAGTCAAGGTGGTTACTTTTTGATGAAAAAGGCTTGGGATATCTCGATGGCCTTGAACCCAAAATTGAGGACACACAATAGACATGGCATCAAGTATTTCTTCTTGAGGGAATTGATTATAAATCTCTGTTGAAAGATTGATTGCAATTTCCTTCAAATTATTACTAAAAGATTCAACAATTCCATCAAAATCTTCCTTTCTAACAAGTACTTCTCTAATAGAGCACCTAACCGTCTTACAATGGTGCATTGGTATCTCAAATCCACATACAAAGGCACATAACTCCATTAAACTATAAATAATTTTTAGGATGACTCAAACCTATAATTATTTGCCACCTAAAAAAAGTTGGGCTTTGAGAAGTTAGATATAGATATAGATTATCAAGGGCCATGCATGTCATTCTACATAGTTTGGTATACTCATAGATAGACATAGTTTTGTCTTGGGCTTTCTTCAAAAGATTGTTCATTTTGTCCAACATGGGGAGAAGATAGCTAAAGTTAAGAGTGTCTCTATATCACTTAACCTATGTAAGAGGTCAGGAGCTTTGTCTACTATGTTGCGATGCTCGTACATTATTCCAATCAAGGATGGATAATCTAAAAGAACTTGTTGCACTGGTCCATGCAAGGAGATCCATCTGGTATCAACATACTTTAGAAGCTTGTTTCCTACTATTATTCCCTCAGCAAAATTTTGAAATTCCACAAAATGTTTGGGACTTTTGTAGAAGTATGCATGGAGCTCGCAGACAAGATTTTCAACTTTTGATACTATAAGAAACTTGCTTACAATTTTAAATGCTAAATTTATTTTGTGGGCCATGCAGTGAATGGTAACCATGTATGGTGCACAAGTAGTTTGTAATTTTGTACAAAGACCGGTCCTATGACCTTGCATTATTGCAGCTCCATCAGATCCTACACACACCAACTTTTTGGCAATTGTCAAGTCATCCATACCTATTATTTCATTCAAAGACTTCTTAACTAGTTCAAAAGATTTTTCAATGTTTAACTATCCTTCATTTTATGAACACAGAGTAGATGACCTCGATGGGCATGTTCTTTTACAGTATACACATGCATATAGACCCAAGAAGTATTATCTAGCACAGTAACTTCATCTAAAGATAATGCAATGAAGTTTGACTCTTTTACATTCTCCTTTAAATCTTGCTTTTCTACTGCAATGAGATAGTTTTCCCATTCCCATCTAGCATTTATTGACCAATGTGTGCTAAGATAGTGAGGAACACTAAAAAATGATAATAAATTACTATACTCTGGGTAGTTTGTCATAGGATGCCTTCTGGACAAAATATGAAAAACAACACTCATCTGAACAATTTTTTCCAATTGTGATCCTTCCATTGCTTTTCCAAATTGAGCCTTGATTGTACCTCCACTTACAGCAAGCATCATCATTCTTTTCTTATGCTCATCATATTCCACACCATACTTCACATGAAGACATTCTTCCTTTGATTTCCACCCTACTACTGATGTTTCTATAACATCAGAAATTGTCCTCCTATTTGGAATGGTATAATTTCCCTTGGTTTAGCTCCTCTCTTTGGGTGACCTCTCAACCTTTATCTTTATAACCTTCCTGAAACCCTGATTAACTAAGTCTAGTTGCAAAATGTTCACTTTTTGAGGTAACCTTTTGGTAGAACCCGAAAAGAGGATTTCAATTATAGGTCCTTGGGACCCCCAAAAAGTAGATTTGATTAGAAAATGGGGGCTTGGACTTAGGCGCCCGCACCCTACTCCTCCCCTATTTCCTAGCATCAGCTCCCGCCGAATGTCTTAGGATTCTGTTTTCAAATTCTTGGTTTTCACGTAATATCGAGACGCTATTTTGAAATTTGAATTTCCCTAAAGTTAGATATAAAAAAACATTTGAAAATCATTTTAACACACACAATTATTATGCAAGCTTGATGCCAAATCTCTGCTAAAATTTCCATTGAAGATCAGTGACTTGTTGAAGCTCTTGAAAGTGTGTTGTTTTTTGCTATCATGGAGACAATGGATGGAGATTAGGAATCAAGATCTTGAGAATATCTTTCTCTTCCTAGGGTTTGTACACCCTTTGCATGATTGGGAGAAGGGTTGAAGCCTCCAACATCAAGTTTGGAGATCCTTCGTAGACATTGTTGATTCACCTTCTTGTTCATGCAAGTCTTCATTAGTTTTCATCTCCTTGAGGTGAAGTTGTATGTGTTTACTTATTCAAAGCAAGTTGTTGATCTTCCCTTGATCGAGACATCTAGGGTTTGATATTTCTGCATACACATTGTTAGGTTTGTACACACTTATGTAAATCTTTATCTCTAGCTATTGTTGATGTAGAAATACCAAAAATGAGGCTTGACTGAGGCAAGCTCCTACATAGCTGCAACATCTTTCTCCTTCTTTTGTAGGTGTAGATCTTGTTTTGCAAGTTCTAGTGGAAAGAAGCTACAGAAAGGAGGATATTACAGATACAGTCATCATAAACTTTTAAATTTCTAGATTCTAACACTTGCGGGACTAAAGAGTGGGTGGCCTAGTCCAACTGGGCAAAATTTCTGGGATCTAGAAGCCATTCAGGAGTACCAGAGAGCCTGTGTAGATGATTTTCATTATCGGGAACTTTCAGGACAAAGGGGCAGGTGCCCTAGTCCAGTTAGCCCTCAAAATTTGAGTGCACAGTCTCTAAAACCCTTTCTCTACATTTCTATGGCAAGTTTTATCTGTTTCGTTATCAGAATCTGAATATCTCTGATTTAAGGCATAATTAGTGTTTTACTTGGTTTATGAACAATACACTTAATGGATCAGCTCTTAATGTTTGTGGCATTGACTTATTACATAAGGTTAAAATTGATACATCTGCAATCAAACTGGAAACATTAAGTATCTGTGGTTTTGACAATGTTGAATGGCAATCCATGGGCACTATAACTTTACCCATACAAGTCAAACCTATGATGATACCTATCCTAATTCATGTCATTCCTTGCTCTCTATCTTACAACATGATTCTTAGCAAACCCTAGATACATGTGTTAGGAGCAGATCCTTCTACTCTACATCATTTAATCAAGTTTATATTCAAAGATAAGCTACACACTATTCATGCTGATCCTGAACCAGATAATTGCTTGCAAATGGAAGTTAATAAGCATGTTGTTTGTCCAAGGACTCTAAACAATCTAAAAGTTGATTTATTAACTCCTTTTGCTTCTAAAAATGTTATGCAATAGTCTAAACAATTAAATGCATTTGTTGGTGATGACTAGGGTTCATTAGATTTTACATCTTCTACAGGAGAATACAAACCTAAAAACTTCATCCCCAAAACATCAAATATTAGATCAATCACATCGCATGCTTAGAATGATATACATAAAGCTTCTTTGATGACAAATGTGGATAATACATTTACTTACACTACTAATTATGAAACTTATGAAACTCCACCTTCCTCTAAGGAAATGGTTTCTCTCTATGGTAGAGGATTCCAAATCCTTTATAAAAATTGTGATTATGTAGGTAAAGGCTATGGTATAAATCAACAAGGAATCAAAGTCCCTATAGAATCTACTTTGTGACATTGCTCTAGTGGCATTGGATATAATCCTTTCAAGGAATCCAAAGCTCATAAATGTCCTACTCTTAATTTGAATACAATATCAACACTTAGTTTGATATTTCCTGAGATGATCGACACTAATTGTCCTCCAGGATTACTTCCATTAGATGTATTATCAACAGATGAAGTGATAATAGAATTCTTGGGTGCTTATGACAATATTCCTTGCTATCATCATAAATTCAACTTACCTTATTATTTAAACAACAATGCATATTTTGGAAAAACTACTAGCACAATAAATGCTACCATAAATCCCAGTGGAGAATTTGAAAAATAATTACAATCTTATAATCCATTAGACCACTATACTCTCCTTAATGGAAATATTGTTGATGTTGTTATGGATAAGGATAACATTGAAAAAGTTCTCCCTATTGGTGATTATTTAAATATGTGCTATTCTCAAAATCAGCTATGCTTGATTTTGTAGACAACCCCTACGAAACTTGTTTGTTTCATAGCCTACACTCTAAGTTTGCAAATATTCCCTTAAGTTGATTCCTTGAAATTCGTGCAAATCGATTAGGTTGCAAATTGATCAAGATATCAATTTTGATCATTTAGGGTGTTAGTAAGTTTCTGAAACTTCATATGCATAAGTGGTCAAAACTACCACTCTTGCATATCCTTAATACCTTTTATGTGTGATGTTGGCCAAAATTTCTGCTCATACATACTTATCTTGTCTCTTATCTTGTTTCTTTGTTAACATGCAAGGGCGGTTAAATCTACCACCCATGCAAGCCCCTTGTCCAATTTTGCATGTGTAGGAGTGGTCTTATCTGCCACTCATGCATAATTGTCCCTCATGTGCAAAAGCGGTCTTTCCAGCTGACAAAGCATGATCCCGTGAAATCCATGAACTTGAAGTTAGCATTAATGGCACTTGTGCCATGTTTAATGCATAACTTTAAAGTCTTTTAAGTCATTTTATTTTCGTTTTGATTTACTTATTGTTTGTTTTCAAGTTTTCCAACTAGATTGACACCTTCTTCACGCTGGTTTTCTTCGCGAAGCTGGTGTAAACTTTGGATCTAGCCAGATTTAATTTCTTGACTACTTCTAAGGTTTCCATTCTTTCATTAGGTAAGTCTTTGCTTTTTCTTGTTTTCATTTTAAAGACTAAGGTTTTAGCATGTATTAAACTTCTTTATTTTTGTTTTAAATTCTCTTTTATGTTTAGTGAAATTGTATCATCTATGTATGTGTTTTTTTCCGTCTTCTTTAAACCCTAGTTTTCTATTTTGTTTTGAGTTTCCTCCTATACGTGTTGGTAAAATGGGTCAGGGTTTTTATTGCCCATGTTCAAAAGCTTATGTTTGCTAGTTTTTCCCCTTAACATGTATCAGTGGTTAAAACCGCTGATGCACATTTTTTCCTTGCATTGTGTTCATACTTTATGTAAGGGCTGCAATTTTCGCCGCCCCTACATGAACCTTATATGATCTTTCTGTTAGTTTAGGTTTTTATTTCCTAGTTGGGTTATTTATTTTTCCCTATATTCCTAGGTTTTTGCTACACTTCTCTTAATCTCTCTTAGGTTAATAAAGCATGTCTTATTAGGTGAGTGGTTGTGAGGTGTCACCTTCCTACATATGAGCATCCATTAGTTATCTTGAGAAGATACTTTGTTATCTTTAGCTCGATAGATGGTTGTTCTTTATTGGTCAGTGTTGCCACCTCCTCCCTCTTCCTAGTCTATATAAGCATGCTACCTGGCTTGTATTTTGTATCTTTTGCTTTTGCATCCTCTTAATGCTATTTTGCTTCTAGCATTTGCATTACTCTCTTAGGGACTAACTCTATGTTGCTATTTTGATTTCGTATCAATTGCATTCATAGTTTAGATATCTATTCTTTTACACTAGTTTTTTGGGTTAATAATCTTTTCAAATTCTAACATGGTATCAGAGCCTTCTATGTGCAAGAGTAGATTTTAGTTTCCATATTTGAGAGATTCAGGGGGGAGGGGGGTGGCTAATAAATTTTATTGTATTTTTTTGAAAAACCTAGTATGCTCTTCTCTTGCATCTTCAGATGATCTTGAGAATCATAAAAGTTTGATAGAAACTTTTTTAATCTCTGGGGTTTGCACAGGTGTTTTATGAAATCTGGGTGATTACAGCATTTCTGGTTATACTAGTAGCATTTTTGGCTGTTCCAACGTGTCCAAGAGGCTTGAGAAAGTTAGATTTGGCTTTTGCTTTACCGAGATCAGAGGTCGTCAGATACAGTTGCAGAACTGGGGTTTCAAGCTAAAATCTGATAACCAACTTGCATATTCGATGTTTTCAATCAATATTACAGGTTCCAGCATGCCTTTTCTTGTCCTAGGTACTTGATTTAGCTTTTGCATACCATTTTTTGGTTGCTGGGGTCATTTTTTTTGTTGCTAAAGGTGTTCTATTTACATTAGAACTACATCTTTTGTACATTAGCAAGAAAAACATCTTCTGGGTTTTGTTCACAACACAGAAAACCCATCTGGGTATCTTTCTATTTTTGCATGTAGTCTATATATTTTGTAGAAACGTGCTCAAAAAGGTAAAATATGACACCTCTCCATTGGTAGTTGCATTTTTGAAGGCAGTTTTCAAATGCTCCATTTTTGCTCATACAGACTCCATTTCCCACGAATTTTTTTTATTTTAGCTATTTTTTTATGCTCTATGCACTAGTGTAGACATTTTTTGATTTTGATGCAAAGAGTTTTCAAAAATTATAGATTCTTAGTCATAACACTGCACAGTTCTCGTTTTGGAAACTTCAGAGGATCATAACTTTCACATATGAGCTCGTATCGAGGCAATTCATTTTTTGAAAGTGCATTATTTTTCGAATAGATCGCAGTGGTTGTGTTTATTTCTTTGGATATTGTGTCAAAGTTGGATTTTCAACATATGCTCTTCATGAGGGTTTTGTAATGCATTAAAATCAAGACCACTTAGTATTTCTTGCTAGTGGCAGTTGTAAATGCACTAATATAAAGTGCTAAATCATATTTTCTTGGGGGGGCAGTTGTCTTGGTTGGGTTCTCTTCTTTTCAACATTTCTTCTCTACATTTCTTTATCATGGATCAAACAAATCTACCCATCCTAACTCCATACAATTACTTTCAATGGAAATCATGCATGACAATTCACTTAAGGAAAGATAGATTAAATATGATAACTATGGGACTTGAAACTGAACCTGCTAAAGATGAAGATAAGCCTAAGTAGTTTAACAAATGTGATGAAGCATATGGAACATTGTGTTTGTTTGTTTCTCCTGATTTTCTCTTTCACATTGAGTCTTTGAATACACCAAATGAAATCTAGACAAAGCTAGAAAAACTATTTGGTGCACAAGATTCAATGAGAGGTCATATGTTGGAAAATAAACTAATTACTTTAAGTCCAGGTAATTTCAACACAATCCAGGATTTCTTCACTAAATTGAAATCACTAAGGCTATAGTTAAAACAATGTGGAATTGAAAAGAAAGATGAACAACTGATTCTTAGTATTCTCTCTAAGCTAAGTTCAGAATATTCTGTGTTTTTTTCTACTTTCTATGCTACTAAGGGTGCACTTGGTACTCAATTCACCATGCCATTTTTAGATGATTTTGCTGTCAATCTCACTCGAAAACAGGACAAGCTAATTTAGATGGGTAGTCTTAAGTCCTCTAAGTCACATTCCTTGGCTGCCAACCAAGGAACAGAAGAACAAAAATGACAAAGTAGTAGCAATAATAGTAAGGATAAGAAACAGAAGAATAGTAAGGAGAAGAAGGATCAGATACTGGTTGCTTCAAAAGCAACTAATGAGACCCAATCTTCCAAGGGTGACAAGCCTAAGAAAGAGAGGGTCCAATGTGCCTATTGTAAAAGACTCAGTCATGATGAACATAAATGCCTAAAGAAACAAATTGATCTCTTGACACATTCTTGAGAAGAATAATATCAGTGTTCCTGAGTCTATCAAACAGAGTTCTAATGAGGGGTCTAATAAGGTAAAATAAAACAACAAGGGGAAAGGAAAGGGCAAGGCCGTTGTTGCAGTTGCTTCTTCACCATCCACTTGGGTTCTTGATTCGGGTGCTTCGCACCACATGGCTTCATCTAAGGAAGAACTTGTATCTTTGGAGCCATGTACTATGCCTTCTATTTTGATGGGTGATGACACTCTTGTTGAGGTGTGTGGGAGAGGGTCTATTGATGTGGGGGATGGCACATTCCATGATGTTCTTTGTGTGCCCTCATTATCAACTAATCTCTTATTGGTATACCAGATCACTCACACAGGTTCAGGCAAGTGGGTTGAGTTCACTCTTGATTCAGTGGAGATTCGTGAGTTGCACAATGGTTCTACAGTTGTAGTTGGGAGAGTAGATCATCAGTCATGGCTCTATCTATTTTCTCATTTTGTTCCTGATCCTCTTTCGACTATTTTGCTCACGCATTCTAATGATGTGAGTAGATTATGGCATGAGCAGTTTGGCCATCTAAACTTCCGCTACTTGCAGTAGCTCAACCAACAGAGCATGGTCACAGGGTTGCCTTCAGTTTAGTTTTCAGGTGGTGTTTGCCAAGGTTGCATTCTTGGTAAGCATCCTAAGAAAAAGTTTGACAAAGGTAAGGCATGGAGAGCTTCACAGATATTGGAGTTAGTTCACAGTGATTTGGCTGGTCCATTTCAGCATCCTTCTTTTAGTAGGGCTAGATATGTCCTCACATTCATTGATGACTTTTCTCAATATACTTGGGTGTACTTTCTCAAACAAAAGTCAGAGGTATTTGATCATTTTCAGGACTTCAAAACTTTTGTAGAGAAGTAATCCGGGAAAGCCATCAAAGTTTTGCGCACTAAAAATGATGGTGAGTATGTCAACCATCAGTTTGAGAGGTTTTGCACTTTAGAGGGGATTGATTTGCAGCATTTAGTTCCATACAATCCTTAGCAGAACAGTGTTGCAGAACAGAAGAATAGGTCCTTGAAGGAAATGGTGAACTGCATGATTCACTCTAGATCTCTTGCATCATAGTATTGGGTAGAGGCCATTAACTATGCTTGTTATATCCAGAACCATGTTCCTCACCGAGCCTTGAATGGAGTCACTCCTTTTGAAGCTTGGAGTGGTCAGAAACCATTAGTTAAGCACTTTCAATTTTTTGGTTCTCCTACATGGGCCCACATTCTTGTAGAGAAATGCAAGGCCTTTGATCTGCAGAGCAGACCTTGCATATTTGTAGGCTATCCTGATGGTGTGAAGGGTTATCGGTTGCTCCACCCTACTTCACATGAGTTGTTTATTGAGAGGAGTGTTCAGTTTGAGGAGGGCTCTTCGAGCTCACTTTCTATCACTTATCTAACTCCTTCTGCTTTGACATTGGAGTCACTTGGGATACATGACAAATCTTCTGATGAGTTAGATTCACCTGAGCAGTCTTCTACCTCCACTTTCAATGCATAGAGTGATTTAGAGGACTCACCTCCTTCCACTCCTATTCATCATTCATAGGTTGATGATTCTCCTCCAGATTCTCCATCTTCTAGTCCACTTTGGGGTAGACAGACCTTGTAGTCTACAAGTGATTAGGTTGGGGATCCATCAGACACCAGGCGGACTCGTTCACAATTCCAGGATGGTCCACATGTCTTCATTGCTACTACCTTAGATCCATAGTCTTTTCATGAGGCTTTTGGTATTCCTGAGTGGGACATAGCTATGCAGGAGGAGTATAGTTCCTTGATGAGGAACCACACTTGGGATCTTATCCCTCTTCCTAAGGGAAGAAAACTTATTCAATGTAAGTGGATCTATCAGACAAAATTTACAGCAGATGGGTCGGTTGACAAGCATAAGGCTTTCTTGGTCACCAAAGGATTCTCCCAAGTTCTTGGGATTGACTACTCTGAGACTTTTGCGCTAGTTGCCTGAATGAATTCCATCTGACTTGTTCTTGCCATTACTACAGCTAATTGTTGGGAAGTACACTAGATGGATGTGAAGAGTGTTTTTCTTCATAGTGACCTTCAGGAGGAGATCTACATGGAGTAGCCATAGGGGTTCATTCAGGATTCTTCACTTGTGTGCTAACTTTGGAAGTCTCTCTATGGCCTCAAATAGGCTCCTCGGGCCTGGTATGCCAAGATGGATCCCTTCCTTCTATTAGTTGGGTTCACTTGGTACCATTCTGATCCCAATGTCTACATTCTGCAACAGGATGATTCACTCATATTTCTAGTTCTGTATGTTGATGACTTTTTTGATCACAGGGAGTTCTTCATCCACTATTTGGGGTTGTTAAAACTGCCCTTCATGATAGGTTTTTGATGACTAACTTGGGCTTGCTGCATTACTTTCTCAAGATTGAGATCTTTTAATCTTCTTCTAGGATCACCATCACATAGTCCAAGTATGCTCTAAATTTGCTCTCAAGGTTTCATATGGCTGACTGTAAGCCTACTCTGACTCCCTTTCTTTCTGGAGTCAAACTTGAGGCTCAGTGTTCTTCTCCACTTGTTGATGGCACTTTGTACCGACACCTTTTGGGAGTCTCATTTATCTAACTCATATGAGACTCAACATTTCATATGTTGTAGGCATTGTTGATAACTGAGAGGGGGGGTGAATCAATTATCCTACTATTTTCTTCTTTCTTAACTTTCTTGATAATCAATGCAGCATTAATTCAAATAAGCAAACATAAATATGAAATGGAAATACACATGACACAATATTTTTGATGTGGAAACCCTGTTAAGGGAGAAAACCATGGGGTGATTAACCTAAGATTGTATTCTCTGTTAGAAGAATGGAAATACAAAATGGCACTTGCCAATTAGGGTACACTGCCTGAGCACACTACTCACAAGAGGCACACTGCCTACAAGAGACTCACTGTCTACAAAAGGAATGTAAAACAATACTTGAATTGATTGGGAGCATCTACATATGCTAGAGTTTAGTTCCGGTTAGGCTCAGTACACTGATCTGCTGCACTTCATCTTTCTTTTTCTTTTATGCTACCTTCCCTTCACATACTGGATCTTCCTTCCTACTTTCACTCTGTTCTTCTACTTTTATTCGCACATCACCAACAACTACAACTCATCTCACAACTAAATCCATCTTGTATATATATCCGCACAAGTGATTTCATCACTTTTCTAGTCGACACCCGAAATAGTCAATCTTTTCACAAACTCTGATCTGTCGGTTGAATCCTTGCACATCAAGTAATGCAGATCAAGCATATACTTGTAGAAGTCATCAATCATGTCAGCTAAACATAACTTGTGCCTTAAGAACCTTTTCCATCATCAGTAACTCATCCGAAATAATGTCTGATGTTCTCCCAGTTAGTTCTTCCTTTGTTCATACTGTCACTCAGGAACCCAATACTCAAGTATTCATATCTTTTTCCTCATCTATCATGGAGGCTAAATCCTTGGAATCTATCACTTAAGGTAGTCCTCTTGACTTCCCCAAATCCGCACTTCACCAGGATACTTCCTCTGAGAGATTCGGACCTGTCTGTTGGACCTCGCCATATCCTCTGTTCTTGTTTACCGGACCAAAACATTCTTCACTCTGACTTCCGGTAGAGACACACCATGTCCTGCGGATGTGTGGAATGAACTTTGTTGCCATCAATGACAACAATCATGAATCCATATAGTGTCTCTTACCAACAGGCATGGTCTCTTGATTCATGCAGGAGCCTCATGAACTGCACTGGAAAGCAGCCAGCGGATCCTTCACTACGTTTAGGGTACTCACAGTTTTTGGATTCACTACATAGCGGGCATTGAGCTTGACTTGGTGGGCTACATAGATTCAGATTGGGCTGGTGATTCTTAGGATCACAAGTCTACTTTAGGTTACAGCGTCTCACTTGGTTCAGGTCCTCTTTGTTGGTTGAGCAAGAAGCAGTATGCTATTGCTCTATCTTCTACTGAGGCCGAGTATTGGGGGGTTGTGAATGTCGCCACTGAGGCCATTTGGCTTCAAAATCTTCTCACTGAGTTTGGTATCTAGATCAGATGGCCATCAGTCATATTTTGTGACAACCAGAGTGCCATTTAGATCTCACAAAATCTAGTCCATCATTAGCGGACCAAACACATAGAGGTCCACATGCACTACATCCGGGAGCTCATCCATGGCCACGTCATCGACCTTCGCTACTGTCCAACTTCTGAGCAGGTTACTGATATCTTCACCAAACTCTTCACTAAGAGCAAGTTCCTTCATTTACGAGCTTTGTTGGGGGTGCAGGATGCTTCATCTTCTGGGGCGCTTCTTCCTCTCACTCGGAGTCCTGACTCTCTCTACTTTGGGGGGGTCTCTTCTCTCTCTTTGGGGGGGAATTTTATGTACATGGGTACCTCATCAGGCTTGATTTGTCGGGACCCATTTCTACATCCACCTAAGCTTCGCTTACGGGGGGTGTTAGTATAAGTTTTTATTTCCTAGTTGGATTATTTATTTTTCCCTATATTCCTAGGTTTTTCCTACACTTCTCTTAATCTCGCTTAGGTTAATAAAGCATGTCTTATTAGGTGAGTGGTTGTGAGGTGTCACCTTCCTACATGTGAGCATCCATTAGCTATCTTAGGAAGATACATTTCTATCTTTAGTCCAATAGATGGTTGCTCTTGATTGGTCGGTGTTGCCACCTCCTCCCTTTTCCTAGTCTATATAAGCATGCTACCTGGATTGTATTTTGTATCTTTTGCTTTTGCATCCTCTTAATGCTATTTTTCTTCTAGCATTTGCATTACTCTCTTAGAGACTAACTTTGTGTTGCTATTTTGATTTTGTATCAATTGCATTCATAATTTAGATATCTATTCTTTTGCACTAGTTTTCTGGATTAATAATCTTTTCAGATTCTAACACTTTCCACATGTAAGGGTAGTTAAAACCACCACCCTTACACAAACCTTTACATTACCTTTCAAAGTGTAATAGCGTTCGAAACTCCCGCTCTTGCATATCTAACCTAGATTTTTAGGAACAATTGCATAAGCGGTCTTTTCGACCAACTCTACACTTCAAACTTCTTCCTCATATGCATTAGTGGGCATTTTTGCTGCTTATGCATATCTAGGTCAAACATGCTTGTTCCCTTATATGTAAGGGCGGTCAAATTGACCACCCCTACATCAAAACATATATATCTTCCCAAATACATGCAAAGGTGGTCCTTTTCACCGACCTTGCACATGCATTACAACCAAACCTTTTCTAAGCACATGTGATAGCGGTCAAATCGACCGACTTTACATGAGTGAATGATCCCTTGTGTAGGAGTGGTCATTTTAACCACCCATGAACATTTTCCTAAATTTTTCTAACATTGGGTAAAATTTGCCTTTCAAATCTTGCTAACCCACTTTCATCTTTTACCTTGATTTGCGCGAACTCAAGCCCTTCAACGCATATTTCCTTGTTCATGATCATCAAATTGCAATAATCCCAATTTACCCATTTTCCCCCTAACTACAAGATCATGGCTTTTTGCAGTTTTTGACAAACGTCCATGGTAGATATCTTTTCTAGAGTTCTCTCCAAAGCTGATGTCGGAGTCGTCTCCATCCAAAGCTAAAGTCATGAAGTACATATACCAAGGGGTCTTCCCTGTTACTTCAATACAGTCTAATGTTGATGAAAATAGAGATATAGAAATAGGGCATGTGGATATGGTAGAGTTTGTAGTCAGAACCAAATAGACAAATCCTTCTAAACATATGTAGAAGATCATTGACAACAACATTCACTTGGTTGCCTCCTTTCCAGTTGCTTCCCATAACCCTGAGTTTGTTCTTCAGGTGGCTAGCCATTACAACAGGGATGATAGGATTGTATCAGATTCCCAAGGGAATGTGATTTTGAGATTAGATACAGAATTTCTTGACAAAATATTCATGTGTCCTCCTATTGAAAATATTCGACAAATTGATTTTGCTCAGGGGCAACGAGACTATGATGCAGATCTGGAAGCCGCATGAAGATACATAAATAGTAAATGGTTAAAGGTTCCTTGGAGCGATCTGACCAGATGGCTGAAGGATCTCCCGAGGAGTGACTTTGTTGAGGAAGTCTGTGACTTGATCACACTTTTGAGTCATATCAGAGGAATCCCTTCTTCCTCCAAGTTTTAGGAATGGATGTACACATATATCAAGGTGATTCATTGGGGCACACAGACTAGTAATGCCTTGCATGAGCAATTGGTGAGAGTCAATACTACTTTCAAGTTTTATATGACCTCGTATCTTGTATATGCTGCTGCAAGCATGAGAAGTTTTCCTGGTCTTACTCAGGCTGGTGATAGGAGGTTGGTTCCTATGTATGCCTATTATCCTTAAATCACTCTAAAAGGATTAATTCATCATTTCTGTAGGGTTAATGATACTTTCTTTTTAGTGTTTATGTGCTTATAAGACAGTGAGCTTGTTCAAAAAGGATTTCAGATGAAGCTTGGGAAGTTGTAAATTCTTTTGGCTACTTGTTCTTACAGTTTCCTACTTTCACATATCTCAGAGTAGGGTATTATCCTGGTTACCCTTATATACTTCCACGATATCCCAGTGACCGGATTGTTCTCATGGAATTATGCAGGCAGCTAATTGTGGTACATAATAAACAAATTGAGCTGAAAAAGTCAGGGATAAAATTTCCTGTAGAAATTGGAAGGTACTCAGTTCAATCAGCTACCAAGGCAAAAACAATTGATTCTGAATTGTAACTGGTCACCATGAAAACCTTCAAGAAAAGGGACCATTTTGACTTCAAGAGGGTACAAGATAAAATCAAAAGAAAGTCAACTTTCCATATGCCAATGGTGGAAGATATTTGGGCTGATCTCAAGACACAAAATGAGATCAGAAAGTTAGACTTTTGTAGACTTCATTTGAGTCAGATAGAAGAGCTGGGCCTTGCGGATATTCTAGATGGAATGGAAGATGATGGGGATGTTCTAGATCCCAAATATAGTACTAAAAATGTTGAAGCCTCACCTCTTCTAGAGGTCAAATGGTCAGTCAAAGAGGAGACTTCTATAAGGAAAAGATTTCAGCCAATCTTGGCTAACACAAACATATGGTTGGAAAGCAAAGGGATCATATTGAAAGAATTTCTTACAGGGTCAGAGATTGAAATACAAGAGCAAATAGGTAAGAAAGTGGAAAATAGAACCAAGAACAAAAGTGACACCCCTTCTTCCTCCAAAACACGTAAGCCAAAAATTAAGTTTATATCTAAGGGAGGGAAGAAGAAGGAGATTACAGGGACCTCTAGTGTTACTGAATCTGGTATTGAAGACACTGATGTTGAGCAAATGGAGATTGAGCATGTTCAAATTAAACAACAAAATATTGAGAAAGCTAAGGATATCCAGCAAGCAGAAATGTCTGAAAAACCTGCTAAGGAAGATGAAATAGAACAAGGTAAAGATGAAGAATGTAGAATAGGAACAACTTGGTGATTCACAACTTTCCCCACAGAAGGACCTTCCATCAGAATCTCAAGTTTCTAAATCTCAGCTTCATGTTCCTATTTCTAGTATTTTTCCTACAGTTTCAAATACTCCTATTTCTCCTATTTTAGTTGTTTCCTCTGATAATACTCCCCCTTCAATAAGAACAAGTTTTGGAATAGTGTTTGATTCATCTGGGTCCATTCCTAGTTTGTCTTCCCCATCTTTTGATATTGGTGAACAAACTATGTTAGAACATTTTCTAGATAGTTCTAAAAAGGTTGTTGATACTATTGTTGTATTTACTCCTATCAGTCCCATTGTTACAATAACAGGAATAAGCATGGATCTGAAAAAGCAAGTTATTGATTCTTCTCCTAATGTGGGTGCTTCTATACTTCCTCCTTAGTTGTCTGCATATACCCTGAAAAGGAAAAAGAAAGCAATTTCACTAGATGAAATTGATATAGAGAAGCTATTGCCTTTGAAGTCAAAAATTTTGAAGAAAAAACCTAAGACTGTTTCTAGGCTTATCAATGAAAAAGGGATCAGATATGTAGAAATTTCCAAGCCACTAGAGGATGCTACTATTGACAATTTTGATATGAATGATTATGTCGTCTCAAGGGTTGAGTTAGGTAAGCTAACTCATGAAGGCATTAAGGCAGATTTTCAAACTACTACTAGCACCTTGCTCAAAAAATATGATGAAGTCAAGAAGGAGAAAAAACAGTATAAATCTAAAGCAAAACAACTTGCTACTATTCTTCAAAAAATAGTAAAGTCATATGAAATTATGGAACCTATGGCAGTAACTATAGAGGATCCTCTGATTTAGAAAGTAGAAAAAGCTCAGGCTAAAGGAAGAGTGGTAGGACATATTGTGGAGCATTTGCTGGCCCAAGGATGAGTTCTACTGAAGACCTTCGTAGAAAGAAAAGAAAGGATGGATAAAGCCAAAGCTGAACTTGATAACACGGTTGACTTACTTTCTCAAGAACTGCAGGATCAAGAAGAGAGCTTGGAGGAGTGGATAAAGATGAAAAAGATTAAAATTAAAAGAATCTGATTACAATTGGGGTCACCTCAAATCAGGAATCATATCTTAAGACTAAGGAGTCTCTCATTCATCATATCCATATAGTAAAAGGCTTACTTGATAACTTATGCCAAGCTCATGAAAATAGTGAAGACAACAATGTCATGCTTCTACACAGATTGGAAGAACTCCCTTGCACCCTCACAAGTGAAGATCATAATTTCCTTTCAGCAGATGAAATGATAAGCTCCTTTGAAAAGATGGTTCAACAAAAATTTGAAGATGCAGTGCCCTTAGTACTTTCTATGGACAACCTCTATGATCAGCATTCAACTTTTGAGAACCTGAAGGACAACCTTGACAAGTAGGAGAAGGCAATAAAGGTAGTGAAAGATGTAGTTCTCTGGGCCTGCACTATCTCAGAAAATATAACAAAGCCAGACGCATGTGAAATGGCAGCTATACAGGCCATGTATCAGGATTTTCTAAAGAAGAATGATGGAGGAAGCTGAAGTTCCTTTTTAATACCTTTGCTTAGTTTATTCTTGTATATGTAATTTGAATTTTATTATGGACATATTCATGTGTAATTTTCCAACATGTAATTACATATGATACAAAAGAAGTCATAAGTCAAATAGGACTCTTTTGTTTGAATAAGTCAAAGTAGTTAGAATTTTCCTATTTTTACTCTTGATTTCTCTTATAAATAAAGAGGACGCCCATTGTAATGATCATCTTTTAGTTATTGAAGAAAAACTCTGCCAAATTGAAGAGCATTTTGAGACTTTGTGTTCAAATTGTAAATCAGATTTTATCAAGTGAATAGAAAAGCAAGCAATCTTTCAATCTTTGCATTGGAATAACTTGTGGCATATTGGAAATTGTTCTTATATCCTTTTCCTTATACTATCTTATCTACTTGATCAAATTGTAGCGTGAGTGTAAATAATTTAGGAGATATTCTAAAGCTGATTTTGGAGACTTTGTGCTACAAAAATTATCTTTAGCTTGTGATTTTATGTTTTGAAGTAAAAGATATTGGAAAGGCTTTGAACTACTATTATCTTTTGTGATCTTATGTTTTGTTGTAGTATTCAGTGAAGACTTTGAGCTGCACCTTATCCTACTAGGTTCTAAATTATAAATCAATGAAAAGAGCAATGATAGACTTTGTACTCTCGTGAGTTTCTTGGTTAGTTTGATTTGTATTGTGAAAGTGATATTTTATAATTGTAAACGTCATTTCTGAAAAAAGAGAAATGGATGACATGGTTTCACCCCAAAATTAGTTTTTAGTGCAAATAAGTTTGTAATAGTTAATAGGAAACCTCCCCTTGCTGAGAGGAGAGATTTATCTCATTAAACTATGGTTGATATAACCATTTTGCCTTCATTTAGTTGAAGACAAAATATTCACCCAACAATATGGAAGAAAAAGAAGAGATGATCAAGTTATTGCATGAATTCTCAAAACTGTTTTCTTGGAAGTATCCTAACATGCCTGGCATTAATCCTTGGATTGTAACACATAATATCATGTTGAAACCAGATGTTAATCAATTTAAACAAAAGATTCGTAAGATGAACCCTAAGATTGCACTGCTTGTTAAAATTGAGATAGAAAAGCTCCTACAATATGGTTTCATTTGACCTAAAGATTATTCACCTTGGATTTTGAATATTGTTGCTGTCGCTAAACCTGATGGTCATATAAGAATGTGCACAATTTTTTTAGATTTGAATTTAGCATCTTTGAAAGATGATTTTCCACTCCCTAATATTGATATGATTGTTGATTCCATAGCTATCCTGAATTGCTCTCCTTCATGGATGGTTTTTCAAGATATAATCAAATTCTAATAAATCGTCAAGACCAATATAAAATAACCTTTATAACACCTTGGGGTGCATTTTGTTGGGTAGTCATGTTGTTCAGACTTAAGAATACAGGAGCTACCTACTAACGTGCAATGACTCTTATATTTCATAATTATATGCACAATATTTTAGAAGACTATGTCGACAACATCTTGGCGAAGTTTATCCATCGTAAGGATCATGCTACAATTATTCAACAAATATTTGAATGCATAAGAAAATATAATATGTGATTGAATCCCCGTAAGTGTGTTTTCGGTGTGGACAGTGGAAAGCTACTAGGATTTATTGTCTCAAATCATGGTATTAAGGTGGATTAAAAAAAGATAGATGCAATTGTTAATATGCCAATACCTAAGAACATATCTCATCTTCATAGTTTGTAGGGAAAGATATAGGTCACCCGTTGATTTGTTTCACAACTCGCGGAGAGGACTCGTCCCTTTATGCAACTATTGAAGAAGGATTCTAAATTTCAATGGAATTCTAAATGTCAAAAACATTTCAAGGACTTAAAGAATTACCTAGCTAATCCACTTGTTCTGCAACTCATTGTCCCTGATAAAGCATTTATGTTATACATCTCAACATCTAATAATGCCCTAGCAGCTTTGTTAGCACAACATAATGCTGAAGGAAAGGAATGTGTTGTCTATTACATCAATCAAACTTTTCTTGATTATGAAGTGTGGTACACTATTATAGAGAAGCATTGTTTAGCTTTAGTGTTTCCAACTCAAAAGCTTAGACATTATATCCTAAATTTTGAAGTACATATGATGGTAAAATTTGACTCGTTGAAACGTCTCTTCACAAGAACATATCTATCTGGCCGTCTCACTAAATGGGTTATATTTTTAATATAATTGGATCTTAAGTTCATTTCCTAGAAAGTTATTAAAGGAAAAGCATTAGCTAATTAGTTAGTTGAAGCTCCTTCGCCCTTTTCTACACAACATCAGAATGTATTTTCTGACAATCAAATTTTAGCAATCTCTAAGGATGAAAAATGGGAATTATACTTTGATAGATCAAGATGCCAAACTGGCTCTGGGGCTGGTGTTATATTGATACCCCCGCAGGAAAGTTGATTCCTCTATCTTACCACTTAGACTTCTCATGCATAGACAATATAGCTAAATACAAAGCTCTCATCGTCAGACTTCATGTTGCTTTGGCTCTTAATATTAAACACATTATAATATACGGTGATTCTCAGCTAATTGTCAAACAAATAACTAGATCATATCAAACTAAGAATGATAATCTATCTTAGTATCATGAGTTTGCATTATCTCTCTTAAAATAATTCACATCATATTCAATCAACACTATTCCCAAGAAAGACAATCGACATGAAAATGCAATTGCAAGCATAACTTCCCTTATATCCCCTGATGATTCTCCTAAGGAATTTGCTTTTGTTGTTCATAATCTTAAAACACTGACAATTGAAGATCCTATAGTTGCAAATACAAAACTTTGTAGTAATACATACACTGATGAATGGTTCTCCTGTATATTCAATTATTTGCATGATGGAACTATTCCTAATTCAACATCTAAGAATGCTCGAAGCCGCTTATGTAAACTAGCAACATGATACATTATACTATCAAATGTCTTATACAAATGAAGCCACAATGGTGTTTTACTCCTATGTTTAAGTAATTCATAGATTTCAATAGCTTTAGAAGAAGCTCACTCTGGTGCCTGTGGAGGGCATTTTGGAGAAAAATCATTGGTGCAAAAATTGTTACAAATGGGCTACTATTGGTAGCATATGGAACAAGATTCCTTTGCTTACGTCAAGAGATGCCCATAATGTCAACAACACAAACACTTAATCCATGCTCCCGCTCAAGAGCTTCATTCCCAGGTGTCACCATGATCATTCTCTATTTGGGGCTTGGATCTAATTGGTAAAATATTCCTACTCTGCTCTCAAGGGCATACTGTCATCATTACTGCCACTGATTATTTTACAAAGTGGGTCGAAGCAGTCCCCTTGCTATCCACGACTGTTGATGTAATTTATCGATTTATACAAGGCAACATTATTTCTCAATTTGGAATACCTTCCTCCCTCATTTTGGACAATGGTACATCATTTAAGAACAAGGATGTGAAAAAGTTCCTCAAAAAATACCATATACAACATCGCTTCTCTACGCCTTACTATCCTCAATCAAATGGCCAAGCAGAAGCTTCAAACAATTATTAGACAGATTTTACAGAAAATTGTTAATAAACATCAAATAGATTGGCATACTCAATTATCCTACATATTATGGGCTTATAGAACAAGCATTCAAATGCCTACTAGTAATACACTGTATAATCTTGTTTATGGTATAGACGCAATAATGCCCTTGGAGCTAGAAATTCCTTCCCTAAGAATTTGCCTAAGAGACATCATGGATGATGACATGGAATGTGAGAATCACTATAAGAACTTGAGACACTTGATGAAAGATGAATTAAGGCTCTTGAGCACCTCAAGGCTTATCAAGGCTTATCAAAAAGATATACAATGATCCTATAATGCGCAAGTCATACAACGTTCATTCAACATTGGGGATTTGGTTCTTTATGAAAATCAACGCAATGTAAACACACCACCTGGTGACAAAGGTAAGTTCAGCCCTAATTGGCTTGGACCATATATAATCACTGAAGCCTTTGGATCCCAAGCGTATAAATTAGCTGATGAGCAAGGTACACCGCTTAAGGAACCTATTAATGTCGTGCACCTCAAAAGATTTTATGCTTAAAGATTTAGTGTTAAATGTTCCTAAGCCAATTTATTATATAGATTAGCTTCAATTTTGACAAGATATTACTATTTTGTCTTAATTCCTTTAGCATTACATCTTTGTTCAATTGATCATTATTGTATTTTGTTTAAGTATTTTTGGTTGATATCACTTTGGTATTAACTGAATATAGCATTAAAATTTGGACTATGTGTAAAATGGTTGATCATTGTGCTTATTACTACATGTTCTCATAAGAATTGTTAGTATATCACAATAGCATTAATTATAGCATTTAAATATCCTCACTACTTGCATTTTTTTCAAAAATCACATGTGATAGATCAAAAAACATTTCACATAGATGAATATATATATATATATATCCTCAGTTTTAATTATACATCTGAGTCGACTATCCCTTAGGATAAAATGGGATGTCATAGTGCATAAAATATATACATCACATAGTTGAGCCTTGATTGCCAGTACCCTCAGGCCCTCGTGGTGTGTGAGGAACAGAGGCATGACCACGTGTGGCTATGGATTGCGAATGACTCCTAGAGATGCTTCGCGATCGTAACCCCCTAATCTAGCCTCTCATCTCTATCATCTTCTCATGTGCCTCCTGGTACATCCTCTAGTACTAGTCTCTCTCAATCTCAACCCTATCTCTGTTAGCTCACCTGACAAACCTCACATAGTAAGAACTCATTGATAGTTGACTCTCCCTCTGATATAGGTATCACTATTGTCTACTCTCATTGCACCCTAAGCTCAGCTTTGGCACACTCAGCTCTCTTTTGAAACTCCTCTCTCCCATGCAAACTACTCTAGTATAGCCTCTATAGTGGTCTTGTAATGGACAAAAGGCATAAATATCTCTGCATGTCATCCAGTGGATGACCATGGCGAATAACCTGTCCACACTCACTACTCTAAAACATCTGTAGGTACTATGTCCACTATGACACGACCCACAAAGTCTCACCAAGCATCCGTCCCAACTGCAAAATAGAGGATAAGATAAACATTAGAATCTCATATAAATCCTAGAAATAATAAACTGTATAAAACATCAAAATAGTAAATCAAACCTAACCTGGATCTTCATCTCGCCATGATGGATCTCAGTTCATCAAAGGTGTGATGAGCTCTGTAGTATGATCTGTAACTAGGGGCATAGACCTACTACACCCTCCTTGCTCTCTCTAACTAGGTCTTGCATTGCCTACAGGTATAGGACCATGAGCCCTAGACTGTGGTCTCAACTTAGCCCCCTCATCAGCATCTGCCTCCTACTGGCCCTGTTGTGGTCTCACTCTAAAGATGTACTATGATGGGACCTCCTCTGACTCATCCTTGTCATCCTCCACATCCTCCTCGATATCGTAGTATCCTGCAAAATCACTAACATCATCCTCTACCCTTGTTTCACTAGCTTGACTGGCCCAAGGTTGAGCATCGCCTGTAGGGTGACCAGGAGGAAAGATAGGAGCAGGTCATGTTGTATGCCACCAGGTCTGATATGCTCAAGGACAACCGACATCACCTGTGTTTGACTCTACATCCTTAGGACCCTCCTTATTACTAAGTGGCATGTCTGCTATTGTCGATCGTCGGACGGTATTTGCCCTGACTGCATTGCGCATAGCACGCACATAGCTTAGATGCACTACATGAACATCCTATATCTATTTGAACTACCATGCCACCCTGTCAATATAAAACCAAGACACGACATGGTCAAGGAGACCATCCATCAGCTGATCCCTCTACATCCTCACTAACTCCCTCTGTTGGTTAGGCCATCTGATATAGTCATGATATGGTCTATAGATGATGTTGCTAGGCTATAATATATCAAAAATAACTCTCTAGTATAGTAGATCCCTGTGCCTCCAACACCTAACCAGTGGATAGGTGAAAACACGTGGATGGGTGAATGCTGCCTTTATATGATAACCCACAGGTCATGTGCACCTGATGTGCTCAAATGGCCCAAACCTATAGTAATGTGCAGATCATCAGACTATGCATCTCATAATAGACATATCACCCCAAGTCGTGGTAAAGGTGTGCAAGCATATTGCGTCCCCATGCATAGACTGTCTGATGCTCCTCCATCACCCTAATGGTGTAAACGAGACCCCCATGTAGGAGAGTGCCTTGTCCATCTGACTCAATGGCTAATGTGACTAGGACTATCATAATCCTCTACAGCAAGGGAATGTCACTGCATCCCTGCTCTAGAAGTCAGAGCTAAATGTGTCCTCACTCTACCTGAGAAACAATGTGACCCAAGCAATATAGATGACTCTCGTAGGTGTACCTCGCTAAGCGATGTCCTACTATCCTCATTATCTCTCCTCAGATAGGTACTTGAAGGATCCTGTATACATCCTCTAGCATGATGGTTATCTTGCCTGTAGGTAAGTGGAATGTGGATGTATTTGCATCCCACCTCTCCATCTATGCCATCAACATAGTGTAGTGGAATCTAATTGTCGGCATATCAAACACCCACCATAGGCCCACTGTCTACATATTTTCTCTCTCTGCAGCAGACAAGGAGCTAGGACACTCTCATAGAAGTGCCATCAGGAATCACCTGTGTGCTCATGTACCTCAAGGACATCCTGTAGATCAAAAAGTAAACAAGAATATCAGAATCCCCTCTAGAAACTAAAAGCAACTATCAAAAATATAACAAAGTGCCTATGCTTAGGGCCCATTTCCTCTGTAGACCCAAGCACCCTAGGAAGACTAGGGTGCCCCAAAGGGACACTGGTACCCCTGTGGGACTAGGGCACCCCAGAGAGACTCTGGCACCCTAGGTGGACTCGGGTGCCCCTCTCAGGGACCCTTGTCCATTCCTTCCCTCTCGGTACAGTACACGATAAAGTCAAAACAATAATACACTGAAAGATGACAGAAATGCAAGATTAGGACCCTACCTTGGCCTCTAAACACCTCTCCACTACTCAAGCTCAGAGCATCTCCAATCATGGTGGCTGATACAGGCATCAACTCGGCATGGTTGTCTTCCTCCTCTTCTCCTCTCTCTCCTCTACTTTTCTACAATGACAAGAAACAAGAATGAGTAAATGATAAGTGACAACTCCCTTTACATAATGTAAATGAGTGAGAATTCCTATCCCTAACTAGGTGCAAGATTGATCCCTTTTACTCTTGAGCCTTATCTTGAGCTGTCAAACTCTAATTTCTATGTTGTTTGTTGTGTTGGAATCCTGGTTCTGCTCTCATTCTCACCCAATGTGTTGTGCTTGAGAGTTTTTTCTTCAAATGTTTCTCATAACACATTTCTCATCAGGTTCCCCTTGAAATCAATGCACGTGGGTATCTCCTTGTTTCTACTCTTCAGACTAAGCAAGCAGAAACAAGGGGGCATATATCTCCCTCAATTTCCTCCCTCATCATGTCTTATCACCCAACCCCTTAGTGTTTTTGTGCTGACTTATTGGTGGTGGTTTTAGGTTGATTTGATTTTTGATTTTCTGACAAAGTGTTCCTCTGGAGGTTGCGGTTCCTAAATTTGTGGTCTTGTAGGATTACAGACTTGGGGGTTCCTCCTTCTTAGCGAATACACTTTGGCTTCCTCTACAATATCCTTTTGGGTATCCTCTTCGTGATTGATGCATTTACTTTCCTTTAATTGCATATGCACGTAGTGTCATCTGGCTACTAAAGTGGGAACTAAATGTAATGTAAGAAATTATCCTCTTGTATGGAATGGTACAATTTCTCTCAGTTTAGCTCCTCACTTTGGGTGACCTTTCAACCTTTTTCTTTCTGACCTTCCTGAAACTCTGATTGACTAAGTCTAGTTGCAAAATGTTCACTTTTTGAGGTAACCTTTCCATAGAACCCGAAAAGAGGATTTGAATTACAGGTCCCTGGGACCCCCAAAAAAGTAGATCTAAAGAAAATGGGGGCTTGGACTCGGGTGCTTGTGCCCTAGTCCTCCCCTATTTCCCAAGATTTTGAATTTTGGCAAGGTGTCGGCTCCCGCCGAATGCCCCGGGATTCTGTTTTCAAATTCTTAATTTATGCACAATATCGAGACATTATTTCAAAATTCAAATTTCCCTAAATTTAGATATAAAAAGACATTTGAAAATTATTTTATCACACACAATTCTTATGCAAGCTTGATGTCAAAACTCTGCTAAAATTGCCATTGAAGATCAGTGACTTGTTGTACATCTTAAAAGTGTTGTATTTTCTATCATGGAGATAATGGATGGAGATTAGGAATCAAGATCTTGAGACTATCTTGCTCTTCCTAGGGTTTGTACACCCTTTGCATGATCGGGAGAAGGGTTGAAGCCTCCAACATCAAGTTTGGAGATCCTCTGCGGACATTGTTGATTCACCTTCTTGTTCATTCAAGTCTTCATTGGTTTTCATCTCCTTGAGGTGAAGTTGTATGTGCTTACTGATTCAAAGCAAGTTTTTGATCTTCCCTTTATTGAGACATCTAGGGTTTGATATTTTTGCATACACATTGTTAGGTTGGCACACACTTCTATAAATCTTTATCTCTAGCTATTTTTGAGGTAGAAATACCAAAAATAGGGCTTGACTGAGGCAAGCTCCTATATAGCCGCAACATCTTTCTCCTTGTATTGTAGGTGTAGATCATGTTTTGTAGGTTCTAGCAGAAAGAAGCTATAGAAAGGAGGATATTGTGGATAGAGTCATCATAGACTTGATTTTTAGATTCTGACACTTGTGGGACTAAAGAGCAGGTGTCCTAGTCCAATTGGGGGAAATTTCTAGGATCTAGAAGCCATTCGGGAGTACTAGACAACATGTGCAGAGGATTTTCAGTATCAGAAACTTTCAGGACTAAGGAGGGGACACCCTAGTCTAGTTGGCCCTTAAAATCTGGGTGCACAATCTTTGAAACCCTTTCTCTACATTTCTCTAACAAGTTTTGCCTATCTCATTATCAGAATCTAAATATCTCTAATTTAAGGCAAAATTAATGTTTTACTTAGTTTATGAACAAGACACTTAACAAAACCTTAGTTAGGCTCTTGCAATTAGACCATGCGAGCATAAGGGATAGACAAGTAACTCATAGATTGACCTCACACTCAATCCTTGTCCTCCCAATGTTTAGTATGGTGAAATAATAGTACCTAACATAGTTGAGGTAAAGCTACAATTTTCCCCTAAACGGTTTCCTTTCCGTCTATGATTTATTTTTCATAAACTTTACCTATATGATTTTCTATAGTGTCAAGCTTTAGTTGCAATTTATTGTCTCTTTTACATTTCCAACTACAAATCATACACTTGCATTATGTTGGTTGTTCATCTTTGTTTGCTTTCTCCACTAGTTCAATGAATGGGTACTTTGACACCCAATCAATCTAAAAATTCCTTGACATTTTCCACTCGCGCCCCAGTTTTGAATCTTTTGATTTGCCTTTTCTTTCTTCTTGCCAACATCATCTACAACACCAACATTTTCTTTTTCATCCAAGTCAATTATCACAATCTGGCTAACCGGGGTATCCCTTGGAACATCTTCTGCAGTATTGCCATCTGCATTTTGGCTAACTAGGGTTTCCCTTGGAACATCTTCTGTGGTATTACCATCCTCATTTTGGATAACTAGGGTATCCCTTGGAACATCTTCTATTGATATGCCATCCTCATTCTGGCTAACCAGGGTATCCCTTGGAACATCTTCTATGGTATCAATTGCCATCCTCATTCTAGCTAACTAGGGTATCCCTTGGAACATCTTCTGCAGTATTGCCATCCTCATTTAACTCAATGGCAATCCCACCTTCTAGTGGTGGTGAGGTATTGTGAATGGCTTCTTCATTAATATTTGGTGCAAGAGTTGATGATGTAGCTCCATCTTAATTTGATGGATCAGAAACATTGCCAGTTCCAAAGTAAGACTGTATACTAACTCCATGTTTTTGGTATTTTGATGGCCTCCCGGTTCCTTCACCACCTTGAGGAGTCTTACCCTTGTCTCACTTGTGGCTCTACATCTTGATCTATCACTTCGAATAAAAGCTAGAAAAAAATGTCTTCTTGTTTAAGGACATACTCATAGAATATAGATCCCATTCCCTACTAAATATCTTCTTTAAGATTAAATCAAGAATGGACAAGAGATAAAGAAATCTTGTAACACTATTACTATGAAGAAATGATTACTCACTTTTAAGTTTAGGTTTTCAATGACTTGCTGTTTGTTAATGCAAGAATGCCTGTGTTGTAAGTTTGTAACTTTGCCTATGATCAACTTCAAGGTTCCAACTCTAACATCTGAAATCTGAATTGAGAGCTCACAAGTTCAGAACTAAATAAAATGTGTAAGAATAAATCAGAGTTTCGATTGTATTTATATCAATCCATATTTGGTGAATTTTGTGAGAATTCTATATGGTATATGAAATTTTTTGGCAAATCCCATGTGATTATATAAGGAATACGTTTAAGTGTTAGTGAATCAAACCTCGATGGGCTACATACATTGTAATTTCCAAGGCAAATATGGCCCTATGATTAGCATGGAGGTGTCATGAAAATTGGTGAAATGGCCCCTCATAATCAACTACTTGTAAATTTTAATTGGCGAAATGGGTCCTCACGTGCAGTGACCATTTAATGGGGTTGGCAAAATAAGTCCTCACACGCAGTGACCATTTAATGGGGCTAGTAAAACGTGTCCCAATGCACAATGTTGTTTTAATAGTGTTGGCGAATATATAGGTGATTTAGTACTTGCTTCTAAGATTCTAGGCAAAAATATTAGTCAGCCCATTTGAAACGCGTAGTTTGTTATGGCAAAAATCTTACTTCATTGATTCTCATAAAATAAATTGATGGAGAATGGACATTGATTCAACTAATAATACGTAAAATCCAGGTGATTTGACCACCCTGTTGGATGCGATTTATTTGTCAATTTCAACTTGGCTAATATGTGATATTCACCAATTGGCGAATATTTGCCACTAAAAAAATCTCTGAGCAGGAGGTACTCCATAAGTACTTAATGATATGACATTTGAAAGTATGAATGGATCCAAATGGGGGTCTCTACTAATTTGGTATGTCATATTGATGCATATAAAAGTTAATTGGATCTACTACAAATGGGCCACTAGAAGGAGAAGAAATAAAACCATTTGGAAAATATTATCTAGGGCCAATAGTAAAGTGATCTATGAAAGCACATGAAAATGCATGAAAGGATGTATGAGAAGCATGACATGACTTAAATCATTACTTAGTGGTAAAAATTAATTTATCAATAAATGTTTGTATCAAAATATAGTCATCATGTATAGAAGAATAATTTGAAGATATCAATTATCTAGCATGTATCTTTACATCTTCATTACCACTAAATGACTCTAGCATATGTGTATTAAGATAATTTTCATCATAAATCACATAATCATGTAACAATGAGGACCCTGTTAACCTCATCATAAGAAGATAAATAAATATCGCTATGCGCATCACTAAACATATCATCAATAGACCATGAGCCATAAGATAGAGAAGATGGATCATCATGAACTACATGGGAGGTAATGACCTCATGTGAAGTTGAACAAGGTGTATCATGTATGTTTCTATCACTAGTGGGAGATGAAGTACAATCATCATAAATCTCATCACTAGGATTTAATCATCATAGCCAAGTAATTAAATTTAACAAGTATATCATTAGGCATGGATAGAGGTGAATCATCATCACATGTAGGTAAAGGTAAGGCATATATATATACATTTTAAGTGTCCATAGGTTTAACATGAGATATAAATAAATGATCATCATTATACTCATCATCATGTATTAAAAAAGGTAATTCATTCAAAGAACATGAATCTATGGACATAGGACCAGCATGACATGTTAAATATATATCATCAAGATAGGGTCTCTCTCTATATAGGTTCCCTCGAGCCCATCCTCATAGTCAAGCCCTATATATTTGGGGGAGACTAGGCTTAGGCTATAGCTATATATAGTTGGTAGTCGGGTTGGTACCCCCTCCCCCAGCACAACGAACCACTACTAATATGATGCATAGGTGAGGGAGGTATGATATCATCAATAGTAATCATACTATATGTATCATAACACATTATAAATCCATACTAGATGATTTTCTAGGCTTTTGGAAACTTCATATGGAGCCTAAAAGTGCTTTAACACTTGGTCTAAATGGATATTCATTTTCTCTTTGATTCACTAAATTCTTTTCTCTATAATGATTGTTAAAAGCCTCGGGGGGGGGGGGGGGGGGGGGGGGGGGCCTGTGGGGCTGCTAGATCACTAGGGCAAGTTCTCCTATGTCAACCCCTTGCAAAGATCAAATTTCCAATTGTTCTTAAATTAATAAACAACAATCAAGCATGAAAAAGTCCCCAATGATGATTTAAAAGTAAATGTTGTTTCCTTGAGTGCACCAATTGAACCGTTCCTCTAACAAATGCTTCTTGTATGCTCTAAGAATTTGAATGATTACTAAATGTGAGTTAATACTCAGATAAACGACTTTAATTTTTTTAAGATAAAACAAATTTTCAAACAAACATGTACCAAGCCTACCCAATTGCTAGTGGGAAAGAGTGAGAGTTTACAAACTTTGAATTTTAAAATTTTTAACTTTGGAATAGACTTGTGTTCTACAGGACTAATTTTACATGTCATAGAAATGACTTGGGACCTAGAATGGGTGAATTTGAGGTAGGGGTGAATGTCTACAAATATGGGATTAATAATGAGTTGTAGGTGCAGAAATAGGTGCAAATATGGTCCTACGTCAACTATGTGGAAGTGCATAAAGGAGGGGAGTATATGAGGGTATATACTCCCAAGAAAGGAGCCAAACTATGTGGAAATGCATTAAGAAAGGATCCAAACTTAGCACAAGAGTGTGCCACATGTTTCTATATAGGTGCATTAAGGCATTCCCTCAAATTGGGCCCAAAATTAAATGGGAATAACTGATATCCATTCCTAGCTCTACAAAACGAATATCCATTACTTTAATAATGGATATGTGTTAATAACGGATATCCGTTAGTTATGAATATCCATTTTACTTTGGGAATGCCTTTTATGTAGGCTTCGGATTGTCATAGTTGACTTTCTCTGAATTCTAATGTGTTTATAGGTTTCACCCTCTTCTTCGAACTTCACCCTCTGTGCTGACGACTTTTTTTTAATTCAAATTTGATAAAACGAAAAGGATTTATTGAAGAAATTGTCATCTTTCTAAAGTATAATATTGGCTTGATTATCATATTATTAAACAATTATTAATAAATTTCTATATAGAGTGTGTCTGAAATCTTGATGGACACACCATGATTTGACACACTATAGCCTTATCTCTAATATATAGCAACAGGGTAGAGTGTGTATGGATTGGTTTAATCCACCTAGAACAATTATTGTGTTGGGTGTGGGCTAAGAGGTGGTGTCTAGCTGCTACAAGGTTGCCTGTAGCAAGGGTAAAATGCGGTGTCATTGGGGAGTGGCACCATCAGATGTCAATTGAGAATGATTGTGTGCAAAAAAAACTTAGTTATTGAATCCATTTTATGTTTTAATATGCATGTTTGGCATTGTTTTCAACTATTTTTAAAATGCTTTCTACTAGAAACAATATCTATATGTGTATTTGAATAGTTGATATACACCACTATTTAAGGTTTATTGGCCTTATGTTACACATTTTTTTTATGTGGTAGTTAGCTATTTCATAGAATCTCACACCAATAAATTTATAAATATCAATGTGTATCAACATTCAATAACACCTAAAAATAATATGGTTTCTAATAAATAATCATAAATATTTTAAATCTTATAACATTAAATTGATTACAAATAGTATATGATAAGTTTGAACAACAAATATCAATATAAATCTCGGACTATACCCCTTTTATTAAAAAAAAATAAAAATTGAACAACAAATAAACTATTGCCAAATAATATAAATTTAAAGGGTGAATAATAGTTCTCGACCTAGTTCATTGGTTTTCATTATTTATATATGTTACTTCTATACTTTATTACTTAACTTAAAAAACCTTAATAAATTTGGCCTTTTGACATATTTAACAAACCTTTATAAATTACCATGACCACAAATAATCATCTTCACATATTGTTTTCTACTTTGTGGAATATTAATGCTTTTGTTGGTTTTTTCTACTAACTATCCTCCTTTCTTTGATGAGTCTCCATGTAAGAAGTAGGGATGATGCCTTTTACATTTTTCTTTAAAAAATGAGCAAAGCTCAACTCAGACCCACTTATTTCAACATCTTGTGTGTCTCCATGTATTTCTTCGTTTGAATTGTCATTAGCATTGTGGCGAGAATGGTAAGAAGGGGAGGGTGCATCCGCCTCAACATCATATTCAGATTGCTCTAAACCTTGGGCACTTTCTAGGTCTCCTGCACTTGTGTACTTGTGAAGAAGATTGAGCGGAGAAGATCCTTCAGGTGGAGTAGTTTGTCCGCTTGAAAGATTCTCCTGCCTTCTCATATTTTGCCTAAGGTTTTTCTTAGCCCTCTGGTGCCACCTCTTTAAAGAATTAGCTATTCTTTCATCAAATATGGATGTTTTCATGTTTGTGCCTAGCTGCAATCACAAATCTCATATTTCATTTTACAGTGGTATTGATGAGAGCAGAAATCAAATGTTTTTCTATCTTTATTGTGTCAGATACATACCTGTGTAACAAGAGCGTAGAGGGGGAGAGTTACATAGCTGCACAGTATTTGAACTGCTATCCTAATCATTAACAAATGCATTTTGAGTTAAAAATAACGTAGCTCAACAAATAACCATAATATTGACACCAAAATATTTGCAAACATTGTGTATAATTTTTTTTTAACTTAATGTCTTCCATCATTCATGATGATAGTGGGTCACTTAGTATAACCCTAAAACATTAATGTTAAAAATCTTGTTTCAATTTTTTCTTTCTAATCTGAAGGTACCGTGAAAACATTTTCATACGAGGAATATTGCATTTTGAAAGCAATATAACATGCCAAATAAACTTACCCCAAGCTTGTTCTAACTACAATATCTTGCACCCGTTTATGGAAGCAGGATTTCAGGCCATATTCATACTGCATCAATCATAACATATGAATGTACGCAATTTGTTAAGGTGGAGAAAATTCTGTCAAGCCAAGATTTAAAATTAATTAAAAGTAGATATGAGGAGATTTGTATGTAGATGTTTCTTCCTTACCCATGCCCAAAAGAAAAATGCCATCTGGAAAGAGCTCTACAAAATGAACATTCTATGATTACAATTTGTGTAGCATTGAAAGATAAAACAAAATAATGTTTTCATAAAAACATGTCTAACCTGAAATAGCGTAAAATGAATGAGATAGAGAATCAACCGGGGTCTACCAAACCAGAACAATTGATCATTGGGCTTCACCACAGGAGCTCCTTGCACAACAGGATTTCTATCTTGGATATCCAATGCCATTTTCGTTATTATAACGTGCAGTTTTGTTCCCACTATCAAAAGAATCTGTAAAGCACAATTATTTTAAGCCTTTCTAAATTACTTTTTATATTTTCTATACAATTCTAATTATTTCATTAAAATTCAACCAAGTGAAGCAAAGTATTATGTTCACTTACAATCAGTGGAATGAATGACAGCCAAAAAAATGTGAACCACCCTGCACAGTTAAATGCTATGCCCATCAGCTCATTAAATAATTAGAAATAATATGCACAAATAAATAGAAGGCTGATTAGATTTACCATTCCTGTTGAGAAGTAGAGATAAGATGGCAAAAAACCATAGCGGTGGACTGCACACAATGACATAAATTGTTCAAGCAATCAGTTTTAAATTAGGGAGATGGACAGTACAAAGTATGTTGCCACCATTATTAAATGTAATTACGAAACACACTTGATAGATACAACAACACTAAAATCATTGTCCAAAGATCTCTTTATATATCTTTGAAAATCAAATTTACTGTGTGGAGCAAAGTGAGCCTGCAAAATTAAACATATGCATAAGTATAGGTCTCTTGGTAACTATACAACGTAAAACATTAAAAGTATGGATTAAGAAGATTTACAAGTATAAAGCCATGGCGCAATGTTAAGTAATCCACTTTGGGTACAGATCTAACGAATTGTCTAAAAAAGCATACCTACAAATCCAAGAGAACTAAGAATTTAGTATATAGAAATCGTAGTGAGGTTAAATTTAAAATAAAGGATGACTATTTAAATTGTTAAGTTTACTTACAATCCAACTGAGAATCGGTGTTGTGGACCAGAAGCTCATATGCCTCCTTACAAAAGTGGTTTCCCGGGTAAATCTGAACCTCAAAGGATCTGCAACATAACAATTATATGTCTACTTACTAGAAATACTAGAAGGACTTGTGGCTAGCCCTCCAAATCTTGAAAAACACCAATTTGCTCATTAGAAATGAAGGAAATGGAAAATCTAAAACTAAACAGTTAGGAAATTCATAATGAAGGAAATGGAAAATCTAAAACTAACCAGTTGAAAATTCATAATCCAATGTTTTAGTCTCTTCCTCCCATGCTTTCCATTTCTTTATCTGCAAACAATCACGCAGGCTTTTAATTAGTCCTGACTACTTTAGACCTTTATATAACAATTTCGTTTGCATATAACAATAACAGGAAGAGGATTATTGATTCATACCTTTGCCCATCCTAGTGTCATGATTATAATGCAAGACAAGACATGAAAAACGGCCAATACGAAGATGAAGATGTGCAGTTGATGGAGTCCATCTTGTGATATGAGAGGGACCTTCCCCTGCATCAATAACATAAATACGTTTAACACATAATCTATTTCAATTACAAACACTACCATTCTGTATTAATAGAAAGCATAAATACTTACTTTTTTAGCACAATGACCAGTCTCAGCCTCGTCTGTCGCCAAGGTACGCCTTAATAGTATTTCTGAAGCTAAAAACAGGAGCTTACGATGGTGCCCAACTAATGACAACTTTTCAATCTGGTCAGAAACGATGTCTGCTGAGGCCTCCTCCTTTGAACAGGGAAGAAACGAGTCTCCTAAGCTCTCAGATATACAAATCTCTGAAATTGGCTTCTGCCCAACAGTAAGCAGCAGCGAGATAAATCCCAGCAGCATCAATTCTGCATATACACCAGAAGAATCAAGGTAAATAGTTTTCTAAGGAATCCGCTGAGATTGAATATGACATCAAATTATTCACCTCCTTTGATCTTTTCTAGTGCTTCGCCCAGGGATTTCTTTCGGCGTTTCTTGAGCCACTGCATTCCAAACACACACACAAAAACATTCCATTTCAATCTGTCTAAGTAAAAGCTGAACATTCAACACAACTGCATGTAGCATCTGCAGAAACGAAGATAAAATATAATTGCAGATACCTTGGAAAGGAAATGTATAGCTCGTTCGATTAGTATAGAAATAAGAACAAAGCCCAAGCAAACAATGGCCACAGCCCAAGTGGGCGTTTGTTCTAAGGATCGAGAATCTGCACTGCCACCTCCTGCCATATCGAAATAATTGTTGTTGTTGTCCTTGAAAATTCATTGTCAGTTTAACCATTCTATGCTTTTATAATCCCCCCAAAATTAGTAGGCATTAAACTGTATCCAGATCCAGAATATTGGATACAGATTTGACTAAGTATTTCACTGTTAATATTAATTAATTGAAATTCAATATGTTTTTATTCTTAATTAATTATTGCTTATGATTAAATGTGCATCTACGGTTGAATAGAATATTGAAATAAAAGAGTTTTACTGAATATGTTAAGAGTCTTACTAAATTCTATTAGAATTCTATATGATTAATTTTTATTATTATTTTAAATTACACTTAAAAATATTATCAAATAATTGAAACTCTTTATTTTATTATTATTTTTAAATAAGAAATCAATAGTTACAAAGATTGTAAGAAATTAAAGTACAGACTTAGTCAAATAAGTTTTGGATTTACTGGTGAAGTTGAATAATTTTATAAGAACTCATAAAGATCAAATCTTGCTAAGTACAAGACCCCACATTATAAAAAAATAAGAAATAAAAAAATAAGAAATGAGACTTACAAAACCCAAAAACAAAATGCAGCCTTAAACTATAATATACGAGACTTGGAATTCCACATATCGAGTAAGACAAAGTCTATGTGATTAGAAAAGGCACAAAAAGACAACACAATTAGTTGCATTTCTATGTAAGCGTAATAAATTCAATGTAAAACAGCTCCGCTTGGACTTATAACAGTCGACTGTTTCAATGCCGATTTCAAGTCGTCCCATTAGTTACGGGTAGGGCAGCTATCACTAAAGAACCTTCCACACGTTAAGGGTAAGATTTAAAACGATTTTTATAAGGGTAAGATTTAAAACAATTTTTTTCTTTTTTTTTCTTTTCATTTTAGCTTAAATTGCAGATAATATTATTAATTTTTGTTTTGGGATAACATCCTATAGGGATTGCATAAATTTTACACAATAAGCAATTAAGTATTTATTGGGAGCATCATTTAAGTATTTTAAAGATGATAAGATCATATAGTGCCTTTATACTTACATTAATAGATACTATACTAGACATATTACATCTTGTATGTCTTCAATATTTTGAAACTATTTTAGAAAATAATATTAGGGCTTTGACAAGGGATAAACAAGTCCAAATATTTAATTTTTTCATATCAAACTCACAAAGATGTTCACCAACACTATCTTATTGCCATATCAAATATCACAATGTGAATGCAAATTTTGGAGCAGGTGATAGTTGTAAATCTAGAATCATTGCAAGTAGGAAGAAATTGCATCAGATCCTATCTAACAATAGGGTGGACGATAAAGACACATAAACTACATGACTTATCCTTTAGATATAATTTTTAAAATTTAAGATTGGTCATTAAACACTCTTATGCAATCAAAATTAGTAACAACTTCTATCATCATCTAAGTTTTAGGCAATCCTAACTTTCTAGTTACTTTGTCTATTTATTAGACTCAACTATTTGTATCTATTTAGGATTAATTTACACTAATTATTAAATTGTTTGCTATACCTAGATAATTTATAAGTATAGGGACCTCAACAGGCTATTAAGGTTTCAGTTATTTTATTAACATTTTGGTGAACCACAATTTTTCAAACAACTCTAGCTTTTCCCCTTTAGTTTAATGACATCTACTTGGTTTTAATTTTTTTGATACAATATTTCTAATTATCTATTTCATATCTAAAACTTGATTATATTTACATTATTCTATTTTTTTAATATGTAATTGTTCACATGTGCCTAAACATCGACCAAGCTCTCATCTTCCACCTAGGAGAAGTCATAAATTAAATCTAACTATGACCCGACATCAAATTGAAGCCTCCATATTAAAATTTTGAATACAACAATCTATTTGAATGAAGAAGATTCCTTTTACCATAAAGCTCACCTTGCTACAATGGACAAAAGGGATATTACTAACACAACTCAAATGATAAGGGGAGATTTTTCTAATATTGACGGTAATTCTAATCCTTTTTACCTAGGTAATGCCTTCTATAGTATGCTCATGACCAAATGTTATGGAATGGATTGGTCAACCAATGAATGACCCTAATTTCCTTCATGATATCACTTCACATTCATAAGCCTTCTCATCTATTGCTCATTCTCAAACAATATCCCCCAATTTGTCCCTTTTACATTCCACTCCCTCACATGCTACTCATTTCATATTTTTATATCATTCATCTTACATTATTCCCACTACAACTACACCCCTTCTAACTTGTTACCTCTCAAAAACCTATAATACCTTATCATAGATCTCATACTATCGTTCCCCTTTCTACAAATCCATCCCAACAAATTTATACCAAACATATCATTACTCACATTCCCATCTCTACTTACATTATCAACCAATCTACCATTAATACAATCATGAAGAATCGTAAGGACGTTTAAAGAAGAGTAATTTTAAAATTTCTTAGTGTGCAAAGAAGGACAATGCTAGTGAGATCAAGTATAATCATCTTTCCTAAGATATATTTGCATATCAATTTCTCACGGTTTTGTGTACCTTTGTTTTGAAATGAATAATTTGGTAAGTGTAGGGTAAAAAATTACCTACTTTTCAATATATTCCTTATGTTTTTACACCTATTTTAGAACTCATCCCCTTAGGTATGTTATAGGGTTGATTTACCACTTCCTAAGCCTTATCCAAAATAATAGACTTATTTCCCATTAGACCTAACCCTTATTCAATCCCTAAAACCTTTTTTAGGCATTTATGGCTAAAAGTCCAAAAAGACACATGTGAAAGCACTAATATCTTGGACATTTGTCAATACCCAACACTAGTGTTTAGGTTTAACTTGAAATTTTGAGATTTTAATCATAGATCTTGACCTAACCCTAAAGCCATTCTAAAACATCTCTAACGATAAGGTTCCAAAATATGAATAAAATATATTTGGTCATTTCAATATATGGGAAGTCATATCTTTCTACACTATTGAGTTTGTAGTTACTAAACTTTCTCATTTTAATTTTGATCCCATACGTTGAATAATTTATAGATTGTTCCATGGAGTATTCTCCACCAATATCCTCAATCACCACATCTCTTACATCCTCTATATATACTCTTCCATATCTTCTTTATATTGTTTCGTATCCATCCCCAAACTGTCCTAATAGCCTCTTAGGATCCCTAATATCTCATAAATTTGAATATACATCATTCTTATCCCTTCCAAATCAATCTATTTCTCTCCATAACCCTCCAATTCTTTCTTCACTCTCACACACATTGTTCCACACATCTCCTTAGGATATCATCCACAAGAGAATTTCTATAAGGCTAAGTTGAGGTTGGAATATAACACCTAGGGGATTGATTGAGGAAATTTTATAAATAGCCACACCCTTCTCCCCTTGCCCCTATTTTAGAGTGACATTCACATTGTTAGATATCTTGAGGGAAAGTTTGCAAAATATTTTGAGATAAGTTAGAATGATCAACAAGCTGAAAAAGATATATTTCCACCATTCTCCTAGATCCTAGTACCCAAGCACTAGAAGGGACCTACAGTGGTGTTTTTGTAAGTAACTCCAAGTCCTTTACCTATAGAAGTGCCCCTATCAATATTGATGCCCTATTTTGCATTGTTTGAAGGGAAGGAGTTCCATCACTTAATGTTAGTATCTCTTTATTATTCTAGAAGGCAAGGAGCATCTAGGTTCAACATTATTGTCTTGATTTAGTTTCTTGGTCCTACATTCACATCCACTACCAATGCCTCTTTTCTACTAGGGTGTCTATGTCTAAAGCTAGTGTCTTATAATACTTTCTAGATCCTCATTTTTTTTAGATTCTTCATAAGGCATCCTTCTTCTAGCTCCTTGAGTCTACAACTACCTAAACCAAGGAGAATTAATCTTTCTCCCCCTCTTTAATTTAGATTCTTGCATTTCCAAAATTAGTGTGAATTTATTTTATTTGAAAACATAATTTTTTTGTAATTCTCAATTTACATTGGTACTAGATTTTATTGAAAATATGACACAAATAAAAGATCCAAAGGCTCCAACACAACAATTAGTCATTCATCTTCAACACACAAATGCTTACATTTTATGGCTTTATAAAGCATTTTAACTTAGCAAATACCCAAACCACTAACTACCAACTAACCCATAATTAATAACTAACTAAAAACTAACAACTAATAAATTAACATTAACATGTTAGTTTATTATTTATTACAGTATTCTATGTCATGCACTAATAATTCCTAACACCTCCCTTTAGTGCTGACATAGGAACTTTATCCTGGTGCTACAATATCAACAATTGGCATGTCTCATATTTGCCCCCCTTCAATAAAAAAACTTTCTTTGAATGTCAGTTTTGGCTGATAATGCATCCAAATACAATGTTACAAATATAAAATCTATGACACCCTTATGGCTCCAAAATCCTTATTTCTCCACTTACATAATGTTAAAAAAAAATACAATTTCATCTCTACATTCTACATATAACCGCTCCATAAATATTCACAAAATTCTTGAACGATTTCTGGGTTTTGTTCTCCTCTTTATTATCTTTCCAAAACATTTTAAATTTCAAAATTTGGTTACCAAAGGAGAAATATATCATAGTTTTATGGAGACTGGTATAAAAAACTTTCTCCAACACCAAAGATTTCTCCAACTTTAAATGTATAAGTTTTTAAAAATAAAAATTCTGATTTTTTGATATGAAATGAACAAAATGTAGTGAAACTATGAAAAGAGTGAACAATATGGAGAGAGAGAGGAGAGAATCCAAATGAAGGAACAAGATGGAGAAAAAGAGAAACCAAATGCAGATGGATGATGAATGCCACATATTTGCTCATGTTATGCACTGCACCTCTTTTGACAAAATGCAAGAATGAAATGCAGATGGATGATGAAGCCAACAGATTTTCATATGGTCTACACTACTTCTCTATTGACAAAATGCAAGAATGTTGGATATGTTGGAACTAGAAATTTCCAGTCAAATTTTTTCAAATTTTTAAAGTCCCATGACGATTAACTTGAGTGTAGTACCCAAGAATTTCATTAATCTAGTTCTCTGAAACTTTTGATATATCAGTCATATGCAACAGTCATTTTAGAACGGGGCAAACAAAGCAAAGCCCTCCCAACGACAAATCCAACAATAAAATACACATCATACACTGCAACAAAATCTCATAAATTGAATGTATTTTTCTTCTTCCTCTTTTTGATTAGGTCGATTATCCTTTAGATCGGCGATGCTTGCCTTCGCATGGAAATCTCTGTAAAAATTGGGACAAGTTTTGGTAAAATTGATGCCGAACGTCATATTTTGGTTAACATCAGATATATGTACCTTTTGCAATTTGAGATACGTTAGATTTGAGCAATTTTAACGGGAGCCCTTTTTTTATATTAATTTTGTGGGGCAGAAAATTGTTGAAATATTGTATTGGATGCAGAGACCTGAGATGGTTGCAACATCATTGTCATCGTCCCTGAAGAGCCAAGGAAAGATCTTTGATGGCCTCCTCACAAGTTGGGGTGTCTCCGGCTACTTCTCGTAAAGAGATGCTTGAAGCTGGCAAGCGTAAGCTACTAGAGTTCCGTAAGTAGAAAGCGGAGGAGAGAGCCAAAAGAGTTTCTGCTTCTTCTACTGAAGATTCTCAGTCATCTAGAATTAAGAACAGTCACACTGTGCAGCAGCCTGCAGGAAACGTGCTTACAAACACACAAGAGTTAAATGGAATTTTTTTTTTTTTGAGAAGAATCCCAATAAAGATCCAGAAAATTATGGTTTCCAACCCTCACACCCTACTGTGCCTTTTTCAGTAGTCCCCTCTAAGGAAGGAGAGGCGCCCAAAGTATTAATAGATAACCACGTCAACGTGAAGTCTTCAGCAGGAGAAGACATTCACAAAGGAACTGCAGTTTTGAGCATTGTGTCAGATCCAATTCATGGTAACAGATTGCAGAGACCATCCCTTAAAGATAATGATGAATCTGATAGACGGGATAATTTTTCTTCAAATGAGTTGGATTCAGGCTATATGAACATCGGGAGAAGATCATCTTTGGAAAATTCTTCAGAGTTGTCAAGACACCAAGAAGGGAAAACTGTAAGTGATGAGTTAAGTAAAGTTTATCTTCAATCAGCTAATATCTATTCAAGTAGAGCAGAACAGGCATCCATGAAGGATGGATTTCTCTTATCCCAAGAGCAAAACTTCAAAGACATTCAATTGGGTGAAAGGAATGGAAGGGAACATGAGTTCAAAGAAAGAATTCCAGTTGAGGAACAAGTTTCTTCTAGTTTTTTCTCCAAGAATGCAGAGGAGAATGTTCAGTATAGAGAGAAAATAAAACCCATGACACACCCAAGTTTATTGCATTTGGCTGATGATCCTGGCACGAAGAGTCAGATGGATATACATACTGGTTCTAATCACATAAAAAGTAAATTTTTGAAGCCAGAGTTTACTGCTAAGAAATTTCATGATGAGCATTGGTCTTCTGGCAATGGCAAATATGGGAAAGAAGAGACTATACTCTCAGGAGAAGGGAGCAAATTCTTGTCATCTGATGGGAGCAACAATAGGCAGTCAGAGAATCAGGACTCACTTGGTGCACAATTATATTCAGACACTAAAAACCAACCTAGCATGGCTTTGTTCTCAGCAGTTAACAGCCGGCGCTCACGTCCATCTTTCCTGGATTCTATTGCCTCATCTGCATCGTCTGCCACTGCACAAACTGTATTTGGTGGTTCAGAAATGCCTAAATCTACGGGAGAATCATTCCACACGGAAGTAAAGAATATTGCTGAGCTTAGCACTATGAGGCCTTAGCAGTCTATGGACAATGAAAAGGAAGACTCTAAAAATTTAGGATTACAGGATAGGATGCTCAACCAGCTTGAATTTTCTTCATCCCTAAAAAATGATGATTTTGGAGCTCTTGAGCAGCATATTGAAGATTTAACACAAGAGAAATTTGCTCTGCAACGAGCTCTTGATGCTTCGAGGACACTAACTAAATCGTTAGCTCAGGAAAATTCATCACTTACAGAGGCCTTCAATCAACAGGGTGCAGTAGTCAGCCAATTAAAATCTGATTTGGAAAGACAACAAGAAGAGATCAGCGCTCAGCTATTGGTACTAAATACATTGAAAATGGAGTCTGACAATGCACAACTTGAATGCAGTACTGCAGATGAGCTGGCAAAGATGCTTGCTTCTGAAGTCATTAGTCTAGAAGAAAAGGCACTTAGATTAAGATCAAATGAGTTGAAGTTGGAGAGACAGCTGGAGACTGTAAATGATGAAGTTGCTTCGAATAGAAGACATATTTCTAGTTGGGAGAAGGAGTGCTTAGATTTACGGTCTACTATTGATGCATTGCAGGAAGAGAAAAAATTATTGGAATCTAAGCTTCGTAAGGCAGCTGCAAAAGGCAGTTTCGATTTAACTGCATCTACAAAACCTTTAAAAGATGTAAAAGAAGCATTTACTTCAACAGAGGATATTGGCATTGAATTATTTAATTTTCCAGGTGGCAATGGCTTATTTTTGGCTAGACAGGATGATGTCACTACCATGACACCTATGTCCCAATCATTGTTGTCAACTGTTGATGTTCATCAAGTATTGGATCCTCAATCTGTAGGAATTGTATCTTCCACAAATTTCGGTTCGTCATCTTTCACCAACACTGCAAGCAGTTCAAATTTAAACCAAAGACATCATATGTTGGACCTTGCTGTTGCAATCCCAAATGACCAGCAAAGAATGGTTGATAACATCAACTCTTTGATTGAAGAGTTGGCATTCGAAAAAGAATCTCTCACAAGGGCTCTAAAAACAGAATCATTAGAAGTTACTAAGCTAAAAGCTTTAAACCAGGAGTTATCTCATAAGTTGGAGTCACAGACTCAGAGACTAGAGCTTCTGATTTCTCAGAACATGGCCCATGGCAGTAGTGCTTTGGGGCCTAGGAATATTGTCAATATACAAGATGAAGTAGAGTATGTGGATGAAGGGGATGAGGTGGTTGAAATAGTTTTGGGATGGATAATGAAGCTTTTTCTAGGAGGTTCTTCGAAGTGTCGCACCAGTAAACTTCTGTGATATAGCATCAGAAAATTGCCTTCAACTACTCAGCTTCCCAGCTTTCTTTCTCTAACCATTTTTATGGTCTCAACAGGATGGCTTTTCCATGCAAGCCCTGTGTATCATAAGATTCCAGTCACATGCAATTTCTATCTCTAGTGGGCACACAGAAGTGACTACAAAGGCCTTCGAGTGTTTGACCATAAAGAAAATAATGAGATTTAAGAGTGACGATTTTCCGATTGGATTGTCACTCAGATTCTTATAAAGGCTACTTTCCCTTGCAAGAAGCATGCATGCCTATTTTATTCAATTGTCATAGCGAGAGGCATAGTATTTTTTTTGATCTTCAACATTATCTAAGAAATGCATAACTTGAATTGTTCAAGTACTCATGTAAATCATGAAGGGTAAGGGCTCTATTACTGCTGGTGACACAAATTAATTTTTTCTTGAAAATATATGGCATACCTAAAAATTAAATTTGCCCAGAAAGGGGAAGAATAGCATGAACAAGCAAAGATATATGGTAGATTGAGTTGGCAGACTGGAAGAGTTTGGAAATGAATTGGATTTTGTGTTTGATATTCTGCAGGTCACCCTAAGATAAAATTGCCTCAAAGTGAAAAGTGACTTCACAACTCCTGGCATTTCTGCAGAGGGTCTAGTTCAAGCACATTTAGTTGAGTAAAAGTAAAATAAAATGGGAAATTATTTTGCCTAAGTGAATATAACAAGATTAAAATGAAATTATTTTCAGATTAGAGGTGAATTATTTTGGAAGATTTAATCCGATGCAAGGAAAGATTTTTGATATTTCTATCTTGGAATAAGGTATCGAAGGGATTAATTCAATAGGTAACTATTTCACCCAAAAATATTACGGAAGAACATACAAAGGCCGGTAAATATTTTGCTAAGGAGGAGTAATAGTTTTTGAAGTAATTTTGTCCAACTTAATATGCGGGTTAATACAAATGAAAAATAATAATTAAGGGAAGGTATTTAGAGGAATAATAATTATTATTTTCATGAAGGTTATTGTCAAACCCTAATCGAGGGTAATTATTTTTCACAACAAATATGAAAAACATAAATAGCAAATGTGAAAATAAAGATTAATGGCCAAAGACGAAATGAAATAATTATTTTATTCGTGATGATACTATAATGAAAGTTAATGTGGAATATTGCATTTTCTGCCAAAGGCATTCAACATAAAGGAAAAGAAGTTAGGGATTTCTATGGAAAGGATAAAACCCTAAATACATGAGGGAATATACAACGAAAGTAAGGAAACTATACCGCACGCCACAGGTCCTAAGGATTACCTCAATATAAGTTATATGTTTATATATGATTTATCTAATAAATGATTTGATTTGTTTTTGCAGGATTATTATTAATATAATCAAGTGTTTCAAGCCGGAGATAAAAGAATGCAAATCAAGCGGCTCTCAACAGGGAAGATTATTCCAGCCTCCGAGGATTTGTTGAGTGTTTCAAATCAAGTTATTTAAATTTATGTAATTAATGATGTCAGTTCTCATGGTTAGGTTTAATCAGTTATCAACCGTCATGAATTTTGTAACGGGTCTGAGGCTTGTTGCATCTCTTTAAATAGAGATCCCAGGACCCGGAGAATGGAGTTAGAAATTAGGTTAGGATTAGATTTTACAAAAACACATTTGAAATATTTTAGGGTTAGATTAGGTTAGATTTATTCAATCTGATGCAAATTTTATCCTTCTGTGCAATGTCGTTCTGAGAAAGATTATGGTGCGTGATATGTTTTGAGGCAGCGTTGTTGAGGATTCAAATTTGAAATACACTATGACGGTATCATCTGTTTGTTGTTTTTCATTCAATCAATTTAATTATCTCCATGTCATTCATTTTCTGATTATTCAATTGGAATGTGTTAAGGATATGTTCAAATTGTCTGATTACAGTTGCTAATTGTATATTTGATTTGATTGGTTTCTCAAGTAGAATTAAATCCTTTCTCATCAATTATAGTAATCTTAGAATGTTGAATGGATTATTAAGTACGATTAATTGATTAGGGTTATTAATTTGTCTCCAGAGTTGATCTAATTTGTTAATTTGCAAATTTAAATTGGTTCTTTCTAGAAAGATTAAAATCCTTTTTAATATTTTGCATTTAATTCAATTATGTCCTTTGGATTATTAAGAATGAGTTAATAATTTCTTCCTTGCACGTTTGTACAAGTTGCAAACTATTGTATGTGCCAATCAGATCGAGTTATTACCTGATACAAGTTATTTGTTTTTGATATCCTGACTCCGTTGCCCAAACAGACAAAGCACCAGTCTAATTATTGATTTATTTTACATTTAAAATCTTTGCTCTGTCGTAGATTCATTTCATGTTATTTGTTAGTTCTGTTAAAATTTAGATTAAATCATTTACTTTTCCTTAGAAATAGTTTACAGTATTTCATCTGATTTACAAGTATGCCAGTGTAATTAGATAAACTAGCAGCAAACCAACATCGATTTAATCATACAACCTGCTTTGAAAATCAAAGGTTCACCCGCCAAGGTTGTAGCAGGACCTAAAGCGCAGGGAGAAGTTGATCGTTAAGGTCAAACTCCAATCATTGGCTCAAAAATGTTGTAGATTTGACCATAGGGCTTGGCATCCCCTTAGAATCCACAACCTGCATTTTTGAGACCCAACAAATTGGCGACTCTACTGGGGACAACTTGAAAAAATCCTGTAGTGGGCCATCTCACCTTATAGAGTCATTAAAACTTTTTCAGGTCTTCAAAACATAGATTCATAATTGTGAAATTTGCACTCCCCATCCGAGTCTACCCAACAAATTGGTGACTCTACTGGGGAGAGTTTTGCCTGAAAATCTAAAGCCATTTGTCATAGAGTCAATCCAACGTTTTAATTAAAAGACTCCGTTGGGAAGAAAAGTATTTTAATTTTCCTCTTCTCACAAGAGGTGGCAACTCCGAAAATAAAATTGATGAAACATGGAAAAATATAACATACCCCCTTTAGATGCATTCTTTGAACCAAGGAGAGATGAAGGAGAACCATTAAATGATGGGTGTACAAATGAAAATAATGACTATAATAGCCCACATGATGAGGAGAAGCTTATTGATCAAACTGTTGTTGACCTTGATGGCATGACTGATTAGGAATTAGAAATGTATTTAGAATGGGGAGAACAACAACTCAGGAGATTACAGATGATACAAAGAAGCAAAGAACTAGATAGACAAATAGTAGGATTGGATAGACAGTTGGCACAATTGGGCCTCCAGGTACTGGAACCACTGAAACTTATCCCTCCACGTAAACAAAGTGGTGATGTCAATTCACATGCACCCTCTCAGAACACCTATGCTCCACATACTCTGAGAGTACCTCATGATCCATACCATAACCCTATCCAGCCTAATAAGCCACCACAAGAGCCCCAGCTTATAAATGCAAGTACCATTCCTCAACACTATTCACCACTAGGACAGCACTATACCCCACAACACCAGCAATATGTGCCGCATCACAATGCTTACTATCAATCTTTATATAAGACAGAGTTTTTACCCACCCACCCACCGCCATATATGGATGAGCAGTGTTGGGAGGAAGAGGAAAATAACCAACAGTGTTGGGAAGAAAAGGGGAATGAGTATTTGCAATCAGGACAAGATGACAATGAGGAGGAAATATACATGTCTGAGGATAATTTTCAAGTTTGTTCAAATCCATTGTATGATAACATAGTAAAAGAAGATGAGGTGATACTTTGCCAAGATATTCCTGAACAAGAATTTCATGTGCATTCAGATCTAAATTATGAGAGGGATGAAGTGCCTTCAGATAACCAAAGTGATGTGTCATCTTGTAAACATGCTGACAAAATAGGTGTATCTAATTTTAATGATCTTGAGCATTGTGGTAATGTTGAAAGAGATGAAGAAAATGTTGGAAACATGATGGATGAAGAGGCATATTCACTTGACAGTGATCAAATCTCACAGTTACTCACCATAGAATATCAAAAATATGCACATGGGGGTGATTTGAAAGTTTCATGTCCATCATACATATGCTTGGACAGTGAGGATACGTTGCATGATAGCAGACCATACGATTGGTGTGAAAGGATAACATCAGGATCATATTCAATTGAGATAGAAACATCTAGTGATTATGAGTTTCATAGCAAAGATTGTCCAGAGATAAGTTTTATGAAACCTTGTAATAATGAAGTCTGGGTATCACAGTTGTATGAGGAAAATACACATAGTGTTGAAGGTAGTGGTGACGACTTTGAATCTGATATAATACCATTAGATGATGCTAACATTGAAAAAAGTGAATATCAAATACAATTTGATTTTGCCTGTTTTTCAGTTCATATAGAGAATTATCATTTGGGGGATGATAGTGAATATTGTTACTTAAAATATCATGATAAAAATGGGTTTGACCTATCATTTGGGAGTTCTCAGATTGCGTATGATTTTCAGATGCATAATCATGAAGAATATAGCAACATCAATGAACCATTGTTAAAATATATGGATATGTTCAATCATGCAAATCTTAGTAATATGATTAGATTTGTTTCATTACAGCGTGATGAAAACAAAGTATATGACAGGGGAAATTATAAACCTCTCTTTTTTTGATGGCCTTGAGCCATCAGTTATGATATGGTTTCTCAGAACCATATCATTTTAGGGTAGAGAGAATAATTGGACTCTGTCGCCCAATGGAGTAGGCACTGGTCTGCTCCTCCAGAAATCTGGGATCTTGCTATGCCCATAAGGGACATACATCCCCAGACAGAGCCTATGTTGGAACTAGAAATTTCCAGTCAATTTTTTTCAAATTTTTAAAGTCCCATGACGATTAACTTGAGTGTAGTACCCAAGAATTTCATTAATCTAGTTCTCTGAAACTTTTGATATATCAGTCATATGCAACAGTCATTTTAGAATGGGGCAAACAAAGCAAAGCCCTCCCAATGACAAATCCAACAACAAAATACACATCATACACTGCAACAAAATCTCATAAATTGAATGTATTTTTCTTCTTCCTCTTTTTGATTAGGCCGATTATCCTTTAGATCGGCGATGCTTGCCTTCGCATGGAAATCTCTGTAAAAATTGGGACAAGTTTTGGTCAAATTGATGCCGAACGTCATATTCTGGTTTACATCAGAAATATGTACCTTTTGCGATTTGAGATACGTTAGATTTGAGCAATTTTAACGGGAGCCCTTTTTTTATATTAATTTTGTGGGGCAGAAAATTGTTGAAATATTGTATTGGATGTAGAGACCTGAGATGGTTGCAACATCATTGTCATCGTCCCTGAAGAGCCAAGGAAAGCTCTTTGATGGCCTCCTCACAAGTTGGGGTGTCTCCGGCTGCTTCTCGTAAAGAGATGCTTGAAGCTGGCAAGCGTAAGCTACTAGAGTTCCATAAGTAGAAAGCGGAGGAGAGAGCCAAAAGAGTTTCTGCTTCTTCCACTGAAGATTCTCAGTCATCTAGAATTAAGAACAGTCACGCTGTGCAGCAGCCTGCAGGAAACGTGCTTACAAACACATAAGAGTTAAATGGATTTTTTTTTTTTTTGAGAAGAACCCCAAGAAAGATCCAGAAAATTATGGTTTCCAACCCTCACACCCTACTGTGCCTTTTTCAGTAGTCCCCTCTAAGGAAGGAGAGGCGCCCAAAGTATTAATAGATAACCACGTCAATGTGAAGTCTTCAGCAGGAGAAGACATTCACAAAGGAACTGCAGTTTTGAGCATTGTGTCAGATCCAATTCATGGTAACAGATTGCAGAGACCATCCCTTAAAGATAATGATGAATCTGATAGACGGGATAATTTTTCTTCAAATGAGTTGGATTCAGGCTATATGAACATCGGGAGAAGATCATCTTTGGAAAATTCTTCAGAGTTGTCAAGACACCAAGAAGGGAAAACTGTAAGTGATGAGTTAAGTAAAGTTTATCTTCAATCAGCTAATATCTATTCAAGTAGAGCAGAACAGGCATCCACGAAGGATGGATTTCTCTTATCCCAAGAGCAAAACTTCAAAGACATTCAATTGGGTGAAAGGAATGGAAGGGAACATGAGTTCAAAGAAAGAATTCCAGTTGAGGAACAAGTTTCTTCTAGTTTTTTCTCCAAGAATGCAGAGGAGAATGTTCAGTATAGAGAGAAAATACAACCCATGACACACCCAAGTTTATTGCATTTGGCTGATGATCCTGGCACGAAGAGTCAGATGGATATACATACTGGTTCTAATCACATAAAAAGTAAATTTTTGAAGCCAGAGTTTACTGCTAAGAAATTTCATGATGAGCATTGGTCTTCTGGCAATGGCAAATATGGGAAAGAAGAGACTATACTCTTAGGAGAAGGCAGCAAATTCTTGTCATCTGATGGGAGCAACAATAGGCAGTCAGAGAATCAGGACTCACTTGGTGCACAATTATATTCAGACACTAAAAACCAACCTAGCATGGCTTTGTTCTCAGCAGTTAACAGCCGGTGCTCACGTCCATCTTTCCTAGATTCTATTGCCTCATCTGCATCGTCTGCCACTGCATAAACTGTATTTGGTGGTTCAGAAATGCCTAAATCTACAGGAGAATCATTCCACATGGAAGTAAAGAATATTGCTGAGCTTAGCACTGTGAGGCCTTGGTAGTCTATGGACAATGAAAAGGAAGACTCTAAAAATTTATGATTACAGGATAGGGTGCTCAACCAGCTTGAATTTTCTTCATCCCTAAAAAATGATGATTTTGGAGCTCTTGAGCAGCATATTGAAGATTTAACACAAGAGAAATTTGCTCTGCAACGAGCTCTTGATGCTTCGAGGACACTAACTAAATCGTTAGCTCAGGAAAATTCATCACTTACAGAGGCCTTCAATCAACAGGGTGTAGTAGTCAGCCAATTAAAATCTGATTTGGAAAGACAACAAGAAGAGATCAGCGCTCAGCTATTGGTACTAAATACATTGAAAATGGAGTCCGACAATGCACAACTTGAATGCAGTACTGCAGATGAGCTGGCAAAGATGCTTGCTTCTGAAGTCATTAGTCTAGAAGAAAAGGCACTTAGATTAAGATCAAATGAGTTGAAGTTGGAGAGACAGCTGGAGACTGTAAATGATGAAGTTGCTTCGAATAGAAGACATATTTCTAGTTGGGAGAAGGAGCGCTTAGATTTATGGTCTACTATTGATGCATTGCAGGAAGAGAAAAAATTATTGCAATCTAAGCTTCGTAAGGCAGCTGCAAATGGCAGTTTCGATTTACCTGCATCTACAAAACCTTTAAAGGATATAAAAGAAGCATTTACTTCAACAGAGGATATTGGCATTGAATTATTTAATTTTCTAGGTGGCAATGGCTTATTTTTGGCTAGACAGGATGATGTCACTACCATGACGCCTATGTCCCAATCATTGTTGTCAACTATTGATGTTCATCAAGTATTGGATCCTCAATCTGTAGGAATTGTATCTTCCACAAATTTCGGTTCGTCATCTTTCACCAACATTGCAAGCAGTTCAAATTTAAACCAAAGACATCATATGTTGGACCTTACTGTTGCAATCCCAAATGACCAGCAAAGAATGGTTGATAACATCAACTCTTTGATTGAAGAGTTGGCATTCGAAAAAGAATCTCTCACAAGGGCTCTAAAAATAGAATCATTAGAAGTTACTAAGCTAAAAGCTTTAAACCAGGAGTTATCTCATAAGTTGGAGTCACAGACTCAGAGACTAGAGCTTCTGATTTCTCAGAACATGGCCCATGGCAGTAGTGCTTTGGGGCCTAGGAATATTGTCAATATACAAGATGAAGTAGAGTATGTGGATGAAGGGGATGAGGTGGTTGAAAGAGTTTTGGGATGGATAATGAAGCTTTTTCCAGGAAGTTCTTCGAAGTGTCGCACCAGTAAACTTCTGTAATATAGCATCAGAAAATTGCCTTCAACTACTCAGCTTCCCAGCTTTCTTTCTCTAACCATTTTTATGGTCTCAGCAGGATGGCTTTTCCATGCAAGCCCTGTGTATCATAAGATTCCAGTCACATGCAATTTCTATCTCTAGTGGGCACACAGAAGTGACTACAAAGGCCTTCGAGTGTTTGACCATAAAGAAAATAATGAGATTTAAGAGTGACGATTTTCCGATTGGATTGTCACTCAGATTCTTATAAAGGCTACTTTCCCTTGCAAGAAGCATGCATGCCTATGTTATTCAATTGTCATAGCGAGAGGCATAGTATTTTTTTTGATCTTCAACATTATCTAAGAAATGCATAACATGAATTGTTCAAGTACTCATGTAAATCATGAAGGGTAAGGGCTCTATTACCGCTGGTGACATAAATTAATTTTTTCTTGAAAATATATGGCATACCTAAAAATTAAATTTGCCCAGAAAGGGGAAGAATAGCATGAACAAACAAAGATATATGGTAGATTGAGTTGGCAGACTAGAAGAGTTTCGAAATGAATTGGCTTTTGTGTTTGATATTCTGCAGGTCACCCTGAGATAAAATTGCCTCAAAGTGAAAAGTGACTTCACAACTCCTGGCATTTCTGCAGAGGGTCTAGTTCAAGCACATTTAGTTGAGTAAAAGTAAAATAAAATGGGAAATTATTTTGCCTGAGTGAATATAACAAGATTAAAATGAAATTATTTTCAGATCAGAGGTGAATTATTTTGGAAGATTTAATCTGATGCAAGGAAAGATTTTTGATATTTCTATCTTCAAATAAGATATCGAAGGGATTAATTCAATAGGTAACTATTTCACCCAAAAATATTACGGAAGAACATACAAAGGCCGGTAAATATTTTGCTAAGGAGGAGTAATAGTTTTTGAAGTAATTTTGTCCAACTTAATATGCGGGTTAATACAAATGAAAAATAATAATTAAGGGAAGGTATTTAGAGGAATAATAATTATTATTTTCATGAAGCTTATTGTCAAACCCTAATCGAGGGTAATTATTTTTCACAACAAATATGAAAAACATAAATAGCAAATGTGAAAATAAAGATTAATGGCCAAAGAAGAAATGAAATAATTATTTTATTCGTGATGATACTATAATGAAAGTTAATGTGGAATATTGCATTTTCTGCCAAAGGCATTCAACATAAAGGAAAAGAAGTTAGGGATTTCTATGGAAAGGATAAAACCCTAAATACATGAGCGAATATACAACGGAAGTAAGGAAACTATACCGCACGCCACAGGTCCTAAGGATTACCTCAATATAAGTTATATGTTTATATATGATTTATCTAATAAATGATTTGATTTGTTTTTGCAGGATTATTATTAATATAATCAAGTGTTTCAAGCCGGAGATAAAAGAATGCAAATCAAGCGGCTCTCAACAGGGAAGATTATTCCAGCCTCCGAGGATTTGTTGAGTGTTTCAAATCAAGTTATTTAAATTTATGTAATTAATGATGTCAGTTCTCATGGTTAGGTTTAATCAGTTATCAACCGTCATGAATTTTGTAACGGGTCTGAGGCTTGTTGCATCTCTTTAAATAGAGATCCCAGGACCCAGAGAATGGAGTTAGAAATTAGGTTAGGATTAGATTTTATAAAAACACATTTGAAATATTTTAGGGTTAGATTAGGTTAGATTTATTCAATCTGATGCAAATTTTATCCTTCTGTGCAATGTCGTTCTGAGAAAGATTATGGTGCGTGATATGTTTTGAGGCAGCGTTGTTGAGGATTCAAATTTGAAATACACTGTGACGGTATCGTCTATTTGTTGTTTTTCATTCAATCAATTTAATTCTCTCCATGTCATTCATTTTTTTATTATTCAATTCGAATGTGTTAAGGATATGTTCAAATTGTCTAATTATAGTTGCTAATTCAGTATATTTGATTTGATTGGTTTCTCAAGTAGAATTAAATCCTTTCTCATCAATTATATTAATCTTAGAATGTTGAATGGATTATTAAGTACGATTAATTGATTAGGGTTATTAATTTGTCTCCAGAGTTGATCTAATTTGTTAATTTGCAAATTTAAATTGGTTCTTTCCGGAAAGATTAAAATCCTTTTTAGTATTTTGCATTTAATTCAATTATGTCCTTTGGATTATTAAGAATGAGTTAATAATTTCTTCCTTGCACGTTTGTACAAGTTGCAAACTATTGTATGTGCCAATCAGATCGAGTTATTACCTGATACAAGTTATTTGTTTTTGATATCCTGACTCCGTTGCCCAAACAGACAAAGCACCAGTCTAATTATTGATTTATTTTACATTTAAAATCTTTGCTCTGTCGTAGATTCATTTCATGTTATTTGTTAGTTCTGTTAAAATTTAGATTAAATCATTTACTTTTCCTTAGAAATAGTTTACCGTATTTCATCTGATTTACAAGTATGCCAGTGTAATTAGATAAACTAGCAGCAAACCAACATCGATTTAATCATACAACCTGCTTTGAAAATCAAAGGTTCACCCGCCAAGGTTGTAGCAAGACCCAAAGCGCAGGGAGAAGTTGATCGTTAAGGTCAAACTCCAGTCATTGGCTCAAAAACGTTGTAGATTTGACCATAGGGCTTGGCATCCCCTTAGAATCCACAACCTGCATTTTTGAGACCCAACAAATTGGCGACTCTACTGGGGACAACTTGAAAAAATCCTGTAGTGGGCCATCTCGCCTTATAGAGTCATTAAAACTTTTTCAGTTCTTCAAAACATAGATTCATAATTGTGAAATTTGCACTCCCCATCCGAGTCTACCCAACAAATTGGCGACTCTGCTGGGGAGAGTTTTGCCTAAAAATCTAAAGCCATTTGTCATAGAGTCAATCCAAAGTTTTAATTAAAAGACTCCGCTCGGAAGAAAAGTATTTTAATTTTCCTCTTCTCACAAGAGGTGGCGACTCCGAAAATAAAATTGATGAAACATGGAAAAATATAACATACCCCCTTTAGATGCATTCTTTGAACCAAGGAGAGATGAAGGAGAACCATTAAATGATGGGTGTACAAATGAAAATAATGACTGTAATAGCCCACATGATGAGGAGAAGCTTAGTGATCAAACTGTTGTTGACCTTGATGGCATGACTGATTAGGAATTAGAAATGTATTTAGAATGGGGAGAACAACAACTCAGGAGATTACAGATGATACAAAGAAGCAAAGAACTAGATAGACAAATAGTAGGATTGGATAGACAGTTGGCACAATTGGGCCTCCAGGTACTGGAACCACCGAAACTTATCCCTCCACGTAAACAAAGTGGTGATGTCAATTCACATGCACCCTCTCAGAACACCTATGCTCCACATACTCTGAGAGTACCTCATGATCCATACCATAACCCTATCCAGCCTAATAAGCCACCACAAGAGCCCCAGCTTATAAATGCAAGTACCATTCCTCAACACTATTCACCACTAGGACAGCACTATACCCCACAACACCAGCAATATGTGCCGCATCACAATGCTTACTATCAATCTTTATATAAGACAGAGTTTTTACCCACCCACCCACCGCCATATATGGATGAGCAGTGTTGGGAGGAAGAGGAAAATAACCAACAGTGTTGGGAAGAAAAGGGGAATGAGTATTTGCAATCAGGACAAGATGACAATGAGGAGGAAATATACATGTCTGAGGATAATTTTCAAGTTTGTTCAAATCCATTGTACGATAACATAGTAAAAGAAGATGAGGTGATACTTTGCCAAGATATTCCTGAACAAGAATTTCATGTGCATTCAGATCTAAATTATGAGAGGGATGAAGTGCCTTCAGATAACCAAAGTGATGTGTCATCTTGTAAACATGCTGACAAAATAGGTGTATCTAATTTTAATGATCTTGAGCATTGTGGTAATGTTGAAAGAGATGAAGAAAATGTTGGAAACATGATGGATGAAGAGGCATATTCACTTGACAGTGATCAAATCTCACAGTTACTCACCATAGAATATCAAAAATATGCACATGGGGGTGATTTGAAAGTTTCATGTCCATCATACATATGCTTTGACAGTGAGGATACGTTGCATGATAGCAGACCATACGATTGGTGTGAAAGGATAACATCAGGATCATATTCAATTGAGATAGAAACATCTAGTGATTATGAGTTTCATAGCAAAGATTGTCCAGAGATAAGTTTTATGAAACCTGGTAATAATGAAGTCTGGGTATCATAGTTGTATGAGGAAAATACACATAGTGTTGAAGGTAGTGGTGACGACTTTGAATCTGATATAATACCATTAGATGATGCTAACATTGAAAAAAGTGAATATCAAATACAATTTGATTTTGCCTGTTTTTCAGTTCATATAGAGAATTATCATTTGGGGGATGATAGTGAATATTGTTGCTTAAAATATCATGATAAAAATGGGTTTGACCTATCATTTGGGAGTTCTCAGATTGCGTATGATTTCAGATGCATAATCATGAAGAATATAGCAACATCAATGAACCATTGTTAAAATATATGGATATGTTCAATCATGCAAATCTTAGTAATATGATTAGATTTGTTTCATTACAGCGTGATGAAAACAAAGTATATGACAGGGGAAAATATAAACCTCTCTTTTTCTGATGGCCTTGAGCCATCAGTTATGATATGGTTTCTCAGAACAATATCATTTTAGGGCAGAGAGAATAATTGGACTCTGTCGCCCAATGGAGTAGGCACTGGTCTGCTCCTCCAGAAATCTAGGATCTTGCTATGCCCATAAGGGACATACATCCCCAGACGGAGCCTATGTTGGAACTAGAAATTTCCAGTCAATTTTTTTCAAATTTTTAAAGTCCCATGATGATTAACTTGAGTGTAGTACCCAAGAATTTCATTAATCTAGTTCTCTGAAACTTTTGATATATCAGTCATATGCAACAGTCATTTTAGAATGGGGCAAACAAAGCAAAGCCCTCCCAAAGACAAATCCAACAACAAAATACACATCATACACTGCAACAAAATCTCATAAATTGAATGTATTTTTCTTCTTCCTCTTTTTGATTAGGCCGATTATCCTTTAGATCGGCAATGCTTGCCTTCGCATGGAAATCTCTATAAAAATTGGGACAAGTTTTGGTAAAATTGATGCCGAACGTCATATTTTGGTTTACATCAGAAATATGTACCTTTTGCAATTTGAGATACGTTAGATTTGAGCAATTTTAACGGGAGCCCTTTTTTTTATATTAATTTTGTGGGGCAGAAAATTGTTGAAATATTGTATTGGATGCAGAGACCTGAGATGGTTGCAACATCATTGTCATCGTCCCTGAAGAGCCAAGGAAAGCTCTTTGATGGCCTCCTCACAAGTTGGGGTGTCTCCGGCTGCTTCTCGTAAAGAGATGCTTGAAGCTGGCAAGCGTAAGCTACTAGAGTTCCATAAGTAGAAAGCGGAGGAGAGAGCCAAAAGAGTTTCTGCTTCTTCCACTGAAGATTCTCAGTCATCTAGAATTAAGAACAGTCACGCTGTGCAGCAGCCTGCAGGAAACGTGCTTACAAACACACAAGAGTTAAATGGAATTTTTTTTTTGTTTTTGAGAAGAATCCCAAGAAAGATCCAGAAAATTATGGTTTCCAACCCTCACACCCTACTGTGCCTTTTTTAGTAGTCCCCTCTAAGGAAGGAGAGGCGCCCAAAGTATTAATAGATAACCACGTCAATGTGAAGTCTTCAGTAGGAGAAGACATTCACAAGGGAACTGCAGTTTTGAGCATTGTGTCAGATCCAATTCATGGTAACAGATTGCAGAGACCATCCCTTAAAGATAATGATGAATCTGATAGACGGGATAATTTTTCTTCAAATGAGTTGGATTCAGGCTATATGAACATCGGGAGAAGATCATCTTTGGAAAATTCTTCAGAGTTGTCAAGACACCAAGAAGGGAAAACTGTAAGTGATGAGTTAAGTAAAGTTTATCTTCAATCAGCTAATATCTATTCAAGTAGAGCAGAACAGGCATCCACGAAGGATGGATTTCCCTTATCCCAAGAGCAAAACTTCAAAGACATTCAATTGGGTGAAAGGAATGGAAGGGAACATGAGTTCAAAGAAAGAATTCCAGTTGAGGAACAAGTTTCTTCTAGTTTTTTCTCTAAGAATGCAGAGGAGAATGTTCAGTATAGAGAGAAAGTAAAACCCATGACACACCCAAGTTTATTGCATTTGGCTGATGATCCTGGCACGAAGAGTCAGATGGATATACATACTGGTTCTAATCACATAAAAAGTAAATTTTTGAAGCCAGAGTTTACTGCTAAGAAATTTCATGATGAGCATTGGTCTTCTGGCAATGGCAAATATGGGAAAGAAGAGACTATACTCTCAGGAGAAGGGAGCAAATTCTTGTCATCTGATGGGAGCAACAATAGGCAGTCAGAGAATCAGGACTCACTTGGTGCACAATTATATTCAGACACTAAAAACCAACCTAGCATGGCTTTGTTTTCAGCAGTTAACAGCCGGCGCTCACGTGCATCTTTCCTAGATTCTATTGCCTCATCTGCATCGTCTGCCACTGCATAAACTGTATTTGGTGGTTCAGAAATGCCTAAATCTATGGGAGAATCATTCCACATGGAAGTAAAGAATATTGCTGAGCTTAGCACTGTGAGGCCTTGGTAGTCTATGGACAATGAAAAGGAAGACTCTAAAAATTTAGGATTACAGGATAGGGTGCTCAACCAGCTTGAATTTTCTTCATCCCTAAAAAATGATGATTTTGGAGCTCTTGAGCAACATATTGAAGGTTTAACACAAGAGAAATTTGCTCTGCAACGAGCTCTTGATGCTTCGAGGACACTAACTAAATCATTAGCTCAGGAAAATTCATCACTTACAGAGGCCTTCAATCAACAGGGTGCAGTAGTCAGCCAATTAAAATCTGATTTGGAAAGACAACAAGAAGAGATCAGCGCTTAGCTATTGGTACTAAATACATTGAAAATGGAGTCCGACAATGCACAACTTGAATGCAGTACTACAGATGAGCTGGCAAAGATGCTTGCTTCTGAAGTCATTAGTCTGGAAGAAAAGGCACTTAGATTAAGATCAAATGAGTTGAAGTTGGAGAGACAGCTGGAGACTATAAATGATGAAGTTGCTTCGAATAGAAGATATATTTCTAGTTGGGAGAAGGAGCGCTTAGATTTACGGTCTACTATTGATGCATTGCAGGAAGAGAAAAAATTATTGCAATCTAAGCTTCGTAAGGCAGCTGCAAACGGCAGTTTCGATTTACCTGCATCTACAAAACCTTTAAAAGATGTAAAAGAAGCATTTACTTCAACAGAGGATATTGGTATTGAATTATTTAATTTTCTAGGTGGCAATGGCTTATTTTTGGCTAGACAGGATGATGTCACTACCATGACACCTATGTCCCAATCATTGTTGTCAACTGTTGATGTTCATCAAGTATTGGATCCTCAATCTGTAGGAATTGTATCTTCCACAAATTTCAGTTCGTCATCTTTCACCAACACTGCAAGCAGTTCAAATTTAAACCAAAGACATCATATGTTGGACCTTACTGTTGCAATCCCAAATGACCAGCAAAGAATGGTTGATAACATCAACTCTTTGATTGAAGAGTTGGCATTCAAAAAAGAATCTCTCACAAGGGCTCTAAAAATAGAATCATTAGAAGTTACTAAGCTAAAAGCTTTAAACCAGGAGTTATCTCATAAGTTGGAGTCACAGACTCAGAGACTAGAGCTTCTGATTTCTCAGAACATGGCCCATGGCAGTAGTGCTTTGGCCCTAGGAATATTGTCAATATACAGGATGAAGTAGAGTATGTGGATGAAGGGGATGAGGTGGTTGAAAGAGTTTTGGGATGGATAATGAAGCTTTTTCCAGGAGGTTCTTCAAAGCGTCGCACCAATAAACTTCTATGATATAGCATCGAAAAATTGCCTTCAACTACTCAGCTTCCCAGCTTTCTTTCTCTAACCATTTTTATGGTCTCAGCAGGATGGCTTTTCCGTGCAAGCCCTGTGTATCATAAGATTCCAGTCACATGCAATTTCTATCTCTAGTGGGCACACAGAAGTGACTACAAAGGCCTTCGAGTGTTTGACCATAAAGAAAATAATGAGATTTAAGAGTGATGATTTTTCGATTGGATTGTCACTTAGATTCTTATAAAGGCTACTTTCCCTTGCAAGAAGCATGCATGCCTATGTTATTCAATTGTCATAGTGAGAGGCATAGTATTTTTTTTTATCTTTAACATTATCTAAGAATGCATAACTTGAATTGTTCAAGTACTCATGTAAATCATGAAGGGTAAGGGCTCTATTACCGCTGGTGACACAAATTAATTTTTTCTTGAAAATATATGGCTTACCTAAAAATTAAATTTGCCCAGAAAGGGGAAGAATAGCATGAACAAACAAAGATATATGGTAGATTGAGTTGGCAGACTGGAAGAGTTTGGAAATGAATTGGCTTTTGTGTTTGATATTCTGCAGGTCACCCTGAGATAAAATTGCCTCAAAGTGAAAAGTGACTTCACAACTCCTGGCATTTCTGCAAAGGGTCTAGTTCAAGCACATTTAGTTGAGTAAAAGTAAAATAAAATGGGAAATTATTTTGCCTGAGTGAATATAACAAGATTAAAATGAAATTATTTTCAGATCAGAGGTGAATTATTTTGGAAGATTTAATCTGATGCAAGGAAAGATTTTTGATATTTCTATCTTCGAATAAGATATCGAAGGGATCAATTCAATAGGTAACTATTTCACCCAAAAATATTACGGAAGAACATACAAAGGCCGGTAAATATTTTGCTAAGGAGGAGTAATAGTTTTTGAAGTACTTTTGTCCAACTTAATATGCGGGTTAATACAAATGAAAAATAATAATTAAGGGAAGGTATTTAGAGGAATAATAATTATTATTTTCATGAAGGTTATTGTCAAACCCTAATCGAGGGTAATTATTTTTCACAACAAATATGAAAAACATAAATAGCAAATGTGAAAATAAAGATTAATGGCCAAAGAAGAAATGAAATAATTATTTTATTCGTGATGATACTATAATGAAAGTTAATGTGGAATATTGCATTTTCTGCCAAAGGCATTCAACATAAAGAAAAAGAAGTTAGGGATTTCTATGGAAAGGATAAAACCCTAAATACATGAGCGAATATACAACGGAAGTAAGGAAACTATACCGCACGCCACAGGTCCTAAGGATTACCTCAATATAAGTTATATGTTTATATATGATTTATCTAATAAATGATTTGATTTGTTTTTGCAGGATTATTATTAATATAATCAAGTGTTTCAAGCCGGAGATAAAAGAATGCAAATCAAGCGGCTCTCAACAGGGAAGATTATTCCAGCCTCCGAGGATTTGTTGAGTGTTTCAAATCAAGTTATTTAAATTTATGTAATTAATGATGTTAGTTCTCATGGTTAGGTTTAATCAGTTATCAATCGTCATGAATTTTGTAACGGGTCTGAGGCTTGTTGCATCTCTTTAAATAGAGATCCCAGGACCCAGAGAATGGAGTTAGAAATTAGGTTAGGATTAGATTTTACAAAAACACATTTGAAATATTTTAGGGTTAGATTAGGTTAGATTTATTCAATCTGATGCAAATTTTATCCTTCTGTGCAATGTCGTTCTAAGAAAGATTATGGTGCATGATATGTTTTGAGGCAGCGTTGTTGAGGATTCAAATTTGAAATACACTGTGATGGTATCATCTGTTTGTTGTTTTTCATTCAATCAATTTAATTATCTCCATGTCATTCATTTTCTGATTATTCAATTCGAATGTGTTAAGGATATGTTCAAATTGTCTGATTACAGTTGCTAATTCAGTATATTTGATTTGATTGGTTTCTCAAGTAGAATTAAATCCTTTCTCATCAATTATAGTAATCTTAGAATGTTGAATGGATTATTAAGTATGATTAATTGATTAGGGTTATTAATTTGTCTCCAGAGTTGATCTAATTTGTTAATTTGCAAATTTAAATTGGTTCTTTCCGGAAAGATTAAAATCCTTTTTAATATTTTGCATTTAATTCAATTATGTCCTTTGGATTATTAAGAATGAGTTAATAATTTCTTCCTTGCACGTTTGTACAAGTTGCAAACTATTGTATGTGCCAATCAGATCGAGTGATTACCTGATACAAGTTATTTGTTTTTGATATCCTGACTCCGTTGCCCAAACAGACAAAGCACCAGTCTAATTATTGATTTATTTTACATTTAAAATCTTTGCTCTGTCGTAGATTCATTTCATGTTATTTGTTAGTTCTGTTAAAATTTAGATTAAATCATTTACTTTTCCTTAGAAATAGTTTACAGTATTTCATCTGATTTACAAGTATGCCAGTGTACTTAGATAAACTAGCAGCAAACCAACATCGATTTAATCATACAACCTGCTTTGAAAATCAAAGGTTCACCCGCCAAGGTTGTAGCAGGACCTAAAGCGCAGGGAGAAGTTGATCGTTAAGGTCAAACTCCAGTCATTGGCTCAAAAATGTTTTAGATTTGACCATAGGGCTTGGCATCCCCTTAGAATCCACAACCTCCATTTTTGAGAGCCAACAGGATAGATAACAATGCCTTGTGCACATGGTCCTCACTACATCATCATTGAGTGTTGTTTTAGAGAAGAAAAGATAAGCGAATGGAGGGCAACCAAAGAGATCCAAGAAACTTGCTCTAATACCATATTGAATATAATATCTTGAATTGGTTGAAGGAAGTTCTCCCTAATCTCATCTAGGACAGATTTTATCCAATCTTCCCTAAAGCCTGGGCACATTGAATGCTATACAAGAGGGGGAAATATTTGTTGTGCTGATTTTGTTGAACATCTTGAAGATGTTGATCTCATGATAGAATTGAGGCTTTGACTTGATCTTTTTTTTTTTTTTTTTTGATATTTTCTAACGTTTTTGATCTTTTGATGAATGTAAAACTATATGAATGCAAAATATTTTTTTGTTCTTTTTCTCTAAATTTCAAAATGATCTAATTATCTAGGAAGGGAAAATGAATGCAAACTATATGATTTTCTTATGGAAACTAAAATATGTTTTTTGTGTTTTTGTGGGTCGATTTTCAATTTGTAATCTAACAAAATTGAAAGTTACAACTAATCTAAATACAATGAAATTAAATTAATCTAAGAAAATAAAATTAATTTAAACAATTAAATGGCAAAAGTACTCTAAGAAAGAAAATTAAAATGCAAAAAATATTATAAGAAAGCAAATTAAATTTCCTATCAAGAGAAAAGCAAGAAACCTGTTACTTTCCCAAGAGAAAAATTTGATCTAATTACTAAGATAAGTGCAAGAAGATGGGGGCCAAAAAGTGGTCTTAAGTGGCCACTTTTTTTTTCTGAAATCAGGAAATGCTGGCCTTGGATGAGAAAATGAGCATAGTTACACTCAAAATTTGGAGATGCAACCAAAACAATGTTCGTACTGCTCCTAGTCTACTTTCTAAACTACTGACTTTTTTTAAAATCGTATAGATTAAGGGGTTCAAAAGAGGGAGCCACAGAAATTGGTGTTGTTTCTGTCAAAAAACATAACATAGCATATTTTTTGGCTCCCTCAAAAGGTTATATTTTTTTTGGTATTTTTAAAATCACTTCAGTTAGAAATTAGCTAACAACATGTAGTTTATGCCTGATTTTTCTGATATTTTTTGATGAATATTTAATTTTTTACTAATTTTAAAAGTGAACACATCCTAAAAAAACATAATTTTGGTTGTGCTACCCCTATAATTTATTTTTTTAATATGTGTTAAATGGAGTCTAGTTTCTAAAAATGTAATTTTTTTGAAATTTCAATGAATGGTTAATTTACAATGAAAAAAAGACCAAACACTAGTTTTTGCCCAAAAACGAACACACAAACAAAAGAAATTAAAGATGAAAGGCTTCACATTGTCAAAATGTGAAAAAAATTACATCGTTAAATAGCTAAGAGAAAGCCTAACATTACCCAGGTGTTTGATTTGTTTGACCTTGAAACATGTGCAAATCTGAGGGTTAACACAAATGAAATTAGGTGAAATCCTTTAAAATTTACAAAAACACATCTATGGACATTGGGAAGGCACTCCAAGCCTTTGGGTTGGAAATCCAAAGAAAATCCCAAACCTAAGGCTTGGGGTTCCCAAAGAAAAATATAACATGAGCGCGTTATAACGTGAGCGCATTATAACACGCTCACGTTATGTTTTGTTTTTCACATTTTCCTTTTTCACAAAAAAAATGCCCAATGTTTGTAATGTTCGGCATAACTCACTCGCATTATGTCTCCCTTGGAATGTTTTATGTTCAAGGTTATTTAGCATGTATGTATGTATGTATGTATTCCTATATGTATGTATGTATTGATGTATGTATGTATGTATACTTATATGTATGTATGTATGTATGTATGTATGTATGTATGCCTATATGTATGTATATATGTATAGTGTCAAGGGTAGAGGAGGGTAGAGATGAGGGTGAGGTGGATAGGAAAGGAGAGGGGTGGATAAGGGTTGAGGGTTTAAGGGTCAAGGGTTTAGGGTTTAAGGGTTGAGGGATTAAGGTTGAGAGTTGAGGGTTTAGGGATAGGATTTAGAGTTTAGGGATAAGGGATTATGGTTTAGGACCTTAAGGGATTAGGGTTTAGGATTGAGGCTTTAGGATAGCATTTAGGGTTGAGGGATTAAGGTTGAGGGTCTAGCAATTAGGGTTAAGGTAGAGTATTGAGGATAGAGGGATTAGGGATAGGGTTCAGGGTTGACGGTTTAGGGTTGAGGGATTAGGGTTTACAGTTGAGAGATTAGGGATAAGGAATTAGAGTTTAAGGTATAGTGTCAAGGGTTGAGGGTTTTGTTGGCAAGAGACACTATATGGATTCATTATTGTTGTCATTGATGGCAACCAAGCTCATCCCACACATCCGCAGGACATGGTGTCCCTACCGGAAGTCAGAATGAAGATTGTTGTGGTCCGGTAAACAAGAAACAGAGCATGTGGCAAGGTCCGACAGACAGGTCTGGATCTCTCAGAAGAAGTATCTTGGTGAAGAACGGATTTGGGAAAGTCAAGAGGACTATCTTGAGTGATAGATTCCAAGGATTTAGTCTCCGGTGATAGATGAGGAAAAAGATATGAATAGTTGGGTACCAGATTCCTGAGTGACAGTGTGAACAGAGGAAGAACTGACTGACAGAACATCAGACTACTTTCTGGATGTGTTACTGATTGTGGTAAAGGTTATGAAGGCATGAATCATGTTTGGCTGACATGATTAATGATTTCTACAAGCATATACTTGATCCGCATTACTTGATATGCAAGGATTCAGCCGACAGATCAGAATTAGTGAAAAGATTGACTATTCTGGGTGCCGACTAGAAAGGTGATGAGATTACCTGTGTGGATATATATACACAATGGATTTAGTTGTGAGAGGTGTTGTTGTTGTTGTGTTGTGCGAAGAAAAGTAGAAGAGTAGAGTAGAAGTAGTAAGGAAGATCCGGTATGTGAAAGGAAAGCAACAAAAGAGAAGAAAGATGAAGTGCAGCAGATCAGTGTACTGAGCCTAACTGGAACTGAACTTCAGCATTTGTAGATGCTTCCAATCAGTTCAAGTATTGTATAACATTCTTTTGTAGACAGTGAGTCTCTTGTAGGTAGTGTACCTCTTGTGAGCAGTGTGCTCGGGCAGTGAGCCCTAATTGGCAAGTGCCATTTTGTATTTCCTTATTCTTCTAACAGAGAATAATCTTTGGGTTAATCACCCTGTGGTTTTCTCCCTTAACAGGGTTTCCATGTCAAAAATATTGTGTCATGTGTATCTTCATTTCATGGTTATGTTTACTTGTTTGAATTAGTGTTGCATTGATTAATAAGAAAAGTTTAGAAGAAGAAATAATTAGGATAACTGATTCACCCCCCCTCTCAGTTATCAACAATTGGTATCAGAGCCAAGTTCCTCCTAAACAGAGTCTAACAGCTCAAGGGAGATCTGGGAACCCAAATGGATACATATGGTTTAAGGGAGCAACTCAAGACTACCCTTGAGGATCTTGAATAGTCAAACTCTGAAGTCAATGAATTAAAGGAAAGACTCAAACAGGCTGGTGATTTCATGAGAGAACTAAAAGACAAATTAAGTCTCTCTATGAAAAAGAGAAAAGAGCTGCTTCAACAATTGGCAAGACAAGGTGAAGCAAATGATGCAAATGAAGAGCTGAATGAGAAAACCAAGTTATGTGAAAAGTTATCAAAAGAAATCATTATGGTAAGACATGAAATGGAATCAAGAGTTAGAAAGTTTACTCAAGAGATTGAAGAAAAAAGAAAAACTGAAGATAATCTAAGACAATCCCTCAAGGAGAAATCAGAAGATTGCCACCAAATGGATAGAATTATCAGACATCTTGAATCTGACCTTGGAGATGCTAAAGAAAATGAAGAAAAACTTGAAGATCAAATTGTCTCTCTCAAAAGGGATCTTCAATCAGCAAATGAATATAAACATAAATTCAAGATAAGTTCTGCTCAACTTGAAGTTCTTCTTGGAAGTCAAAAGAGGGCATATGACAAGTGTGGTTTGGGATATGAGAAAGGAGAAAGCTCTGGATCTGGTCAGACAAATTTTGGATCAGAAAATCCAGGGAACAGGCCTAGAAGACCTCCGGTAAGACAGCCCAATGCTCAAAGATATCCATCCTTCAATGGATACTGCCACAGCTGTAATCACTTTGGTCACAAAGCTAATCAGTGCAGAAAGAGAATGAATTAGACTAATTCATCCTTCTCTAGACAGTGTTTTAACTGCAAAAGGTATGGTCACAAATCTCATGAATGCAGAAATATGCAAATGAACAAATCATTCAATGGTAAATGCTTTGCATGCAATAGAATAGGTCATATGGCTAATCAATGCAGATCAAGAGGATATCAATCAAATATGCAGAGAAATGTTGTTTGCCAAATTTGCAATCGATTCGGTCATATTGCAAGATACTGTAGAAGCAAGAATCAGGACAAAAGAGGTCCGGTATTTCATAATCAGAATCAAGATAAGGGTAAACAAAAGGTGAATACGGATGAAGTTAAAAATGAGATGAGCAAGATTTGGGTGAAGAAAAGTACTGAGAATATAGAGATTGGATCCGCACCAGACTCTGGTGCTAATATTCCTTCTGAAAATTAAAAAGTGAGCTCTGGCTCAGGGGGAGACACAAAGAAAACCTTGTTCCCCCAGCCAGTCAAGTGGTGTCAGAATTGGCACAAGAAGAGGATGCGGATTAAAGGGTTTGTAGATATGAGTCTTGAGATGGTCCAGTTAAGATTTCAGAGGTCCACATGAAAATGTAAAGAAGTTGTGATCGATCAAGTAGAACTAGTTTCGAGAGATGCTCCAGAGTGACAGAGTGTCACAAAAAGGTCCGGTGAGATCTAGAAGTGCATTGTCCTATTCTACGGACTAGTCAGAGTGTTTGGGATGTCCTTGTGATGTGTCATCTCGATTTGTTCATGGTTTGGAAGATCCACATGATGTTCATAGATCAGGACAGATCTGGTTCTTCAAGTCATCCGAATAAGGCAAACTAGATTAATGTAGGTCGAGCATTTATTGCAATCTGATATTAGAGTTTGCGGAGCAATATAAGAGTTTTCTCATTAATCACTTGTTCATTCTACACTCAAGAAGAAATGAAAAGTGGAGCTCTGCAACGAAATTCCTCAAGTTCATCGAAGATCATTTGTAGAAGTCATTACATCTAGAAATCAATCCAACCAACTCTGTGAAACTGAAAGGTGCAAAAGGTATTTTCTGTTTTCAAATATCTCACTACAAATCTCTTGATAATGGCTACTCTGAATATTGTAAAGATTTCTGATAGGCCTCGCCCTACATTTAAGAAACATCCATACAAATCCTTGGAAGTAGATCCCCTAGGTGCATTTTCCAGTGTTTCGCATGGTGTTATGCACACTGAAGACATTAGGGTTTATATACATGCAAATATTGAAGAGTTTAGGGAATTTAGATTAAGAGACATCTATCACAAACAATTGATAGATGATACCTTTGAGCTCAAGCCAGAATATAAGAGCATCTAGGAGAAGCATTTTGATCAGTTCATTCATTTCCCCTACTTTGAAGAAAATGAATGGGTCCGGTATGTATTGAGTAGGATACATGATAACTTCCTCTGGCTGAACAGACCTTACAAGATCACTAAGGAGGCAATTAGGGCAGTAACTAGTTTATATTCCTCTGGAGGGATACCTGTACTCAAATCTGTTAAAAATGACATTGTAACTGAGGCCACTGGATCAAAATTTGATAAGAGGGCAATGACTATTGAAGATATTATTGACCTGGACATCAAATTTGCATCTATGATAATAGGATACAAAATATATCACTCTAGTAGGGAGAATTCAGTATCTGGAACTGCAATATATACTGCCTATGAGATGCTGAGGAAAAATGCAGAATATGATCTCTGTGAACTTCTTTTGAGCCAATTAATGGAAAACATACAAAAGATCAAAAAGGACAAGAAAAACTCTTTCAAATATGGTGCACTAATAGTATGCTTGTTTTTCTACTTCATGAATGAGTTGCCCGGATCAAATGGATGGGTATGGCAGAATGATAAACCAGTAGCAGTTCAGATCAGAGACTATTTGCATGGGCTTGGGGATGCTAAAGCAAGAAATACAGCCATGTGGGGATACTTCAAGACCTTTCAAAACATGATGCAAGCAAGAGAAAGGATTCCTCAGTCTCTTGTTGAAAAATACAAAGACACAGTCTACTTTATGGTAGATACTGATCAGTGCCTAATGGAGGTAGTAGAACCAAGGACAGTCTGGATCATGCCCATGGGGTATGAAGTGGATGAACAAATTGTGGAGCTGCATGTCCAACACATGCTAAATCAACCAAAGGATCCAAAGGCAGAAAGGTTTGGAACCTTTGAGGAGCTGAGTGTAAAGATTCATGTGGAACTCTAAGAACTAGAGATCAAGAGGAAGGTGAGAAAAGAAGTAGAACATGTTGCTAAAGGCCTTGGCATCTCAAAGGGGGCACTTGATGCCCACAGGAAAAAGATGGAAAGAGCTGAGGTAGAGAAGAAAGAAAAGGAGAGCAAGAAAAGTGCTCCAGTAGAAACCTCCACCCAGTCAAGATCATCAAAGAAATCTACACCTATCACTGCCAAAAGTACCAAGGCATCTAAACCGGAAGCAAGATCATCTAGTAAAATAGAGAAAAGAACCAAGACTAAGGCCACAAGCTCTTATACGGGTCAAAAAGATGAAGAAGAGGTTGAATCTAATGAGGGGATAAAGGAAATAAAGAAACAGAAGAAGAAAGGATCTAGTGAACCCTCCACAGGTCAAGACAAGGAAGAGATGGCAGAGGAATTTGTTGAAAAGCCCACCTTGTCATTAGAAAGTGTAATCAAATCAGTCACTGTGGATGGAAACCTTTAACCAATGGCTAAATTCTATGATGATTATAATGAGGCGGACCAAAAGATCTTACAAGAAGCTGCAGTTAGGTATCTATACATATACAATAAGGCTTTCATTGAAATAATATCTCTTATTCCTAAAAGCCTAGAAAAGGAGTTAGAAATGAGAAAGACTAATGCCATGGCAAAAGACCTTGAGATCCGGGAACAAATAGCAATTCAGCTATATCCTTCAATCGATCCCAAGACAATGAATATGATTTTCAAAGATTGTAAGGACGAGTTCAGAAGCAAAGCAAGGATGAATCAACTTATTCTTGGTGAGACTGGTAAAGTAGCCAAGGACACAGAAGAGATCCTCTGGAAGGCTTTCAAAAGATTTAATCTTCCTACTACAGAGGACTTGGGTACTGTTGCTGTAGAAGAATCTTTTGAGAAAATTATAGAAGAGGTGGGCCCTGAATAGACTAACCCTTCTCCTCTGGTTTCCCCCACAGTCTCCAGATCTAAAGAAGAAGAAAGATTACAGGAGAAAGAAGTAGAGGTGAAAGAAGATACCAGTGACAAAAATGTAGAAGAAAAGAAAAAACTGTCTCCGACAAGAGACACTGCAAAAATTGTTCAAGAATTCTTAAACAAAGAATCAATGGAGATTGATGAACCAGAGCTTCTACAAGGTCCATTCAATTTTGATTCTCTTTCTCCGGTACAGACAATGAAGATAGCTTCATTTGCTAATGCTAAGGCTAAAGAAAAACTCCTAAAGTCTCATATGGAAGAATGTGAGTTGATAGAAGCTGCTTCTAGAGTGCTAGAAAAGATCATGCCATCATTTCAAAAAGATCCCACAACCTCCTCATCCAGTAATCTCAAAACTCTAGTCAGTAGTGTTCATACACATTTTGATTCTCTAGAGAAGTCAGCTGAAGAAAAGGTCCGGAAGGAGTTTTTGGATAAAAGGTTCTCCGAGGTACAGGGTTTGATCATTAATGATAGGAGAAACATGAATATTGGGATAAAGAGCTTAGAAAATGCTCTTAAGGATGGCAGTGAAGTATACAAATTTTGTATTTCCTGGTCCAAAGCAACAATAGAGATTGAGAAGAAAATAAAAGAGTGAGAGGATAAACTACTAAGTTTGTTTCAAAATTTTGATCCTCTCTCTTCCTCCATAGTAAATCAAGAGTGTCAGACTATTGCAATCACAAATGCAATAAAGAATTTTGAGAAGGAAAGGAAGAACATAATTAGCCGGATGGGTGAACTTAGAAGGATTATTATCCCTAAGTTAGAGGCCATGCATGAGGCCATAAGTGAAGCTCAAACTACCACCCAAACCAATGATCCGACAAATCTTAAGAGGGCAGAAGCTTTTGCATTTTTGTTGAGTGGTCACATCTCAATTTTGGATAGAATGAAGCAAAGTTGGGCTGCAGAACTCATCCAACTGAAAACAACTTTTGCAGACATACTGCAATATATGTAAGTATTCCATATGTATGCGGCTAAGTATAGTAAATTTTTTGAAAATTTTGGTATGCGAACCCTACCCTTTGCCATTGATGTCAAAGGGGGAGTGAGGAGCAGTGAAAAATGAGGAATCCAACTAAGGGGGAGCTCCGGAATATGTATATAAAAACAGAGCACCAGCCAAGGGGGAGCATAGTGTAAACACTTAGTCATTTTTCACTAATTGTTGCCATCAATGCCAAAGGGGGAGATTGTTGGCAAGAGACAATATATGGGTTCATTATTGTTGTCATTGATGGTAACCAAGCTCATCCCACACATCTGCAGGACATGGTGTGTCCCTACCAGAAGTCAGAATGAAGATTGTTGTGGTCCGGTAAACAAGAAACAGAGCATGTGGCAAGGTCTGACAAACAGGTCTGGATCTCTTAGAGGAAGTATCTTGGTGAAGAACGGATTTGGGGAAGTCAAGAGGACTACCTTGAGTGATAGATTCCAAGGATTTAGTCTCCGGTGATAGATGAGGAAAAAGATATGAATAATTAGGTACCGGATTCCTGAGTGACAGTGTGAATAGAGGAAGAACTGACTGACAGAACATCAGACTACTTTCTGGATGTGTTACTGATTGTGGTAAAGGTTATGAAGGCAGAATCATGTTTGGCCGACATGATTAATGATTTCTACAAGCATACACTTGATCCGCATTACTTGATGTGCAAGGATTCAGCCGACAGATCAAAATTAGTGAAAAGATTGACTATTCCGGGTGCTGACTAGAAAGGTGATGAGATTACCTGTGCGGATATATATACATGATGGATTTAGTTGTGAGAAGTGTTGTTGTTGTTGTGTTGTACGAAGAAAAGCAGAAGAGCAGAGTAGAAGCAGTAAGGAAGATCTGGTATGTGAAAGGAAAGCAGCAAAAGAGAAGAAAGATGAAGTGCAGTAGATCAGTGTACTGAGCCTAACTGGAACTGAACTTCAACATTTGTAGATGTTTCCAATCAGTTCAAGTATTGTATAACATTCTTTTGTAGACAGTGAGTCTCTTGTAGGTAGTGTGCCTCTTGTGAGCAGTGTGCTCGGGTAGTGAGCCCTAATTGGCAAGTGCCATTTTGTATTTCCTTATTCTTCTAACAGAGAATAATCTTTGGGTTAATCACCCCATGGTTTTCTCTCCTTAACAGGGTTTCCACATCAAAAATATTGTGTCATGTGTATCTTCATTTCATGGTTATGTTTACTTGTTTGAATTAGTGCTGCATTGATTAATAAGAAAAGTTTAGAAGAAGAAATAATTAGGATAACTGATTCACCCCCCCTCTCAGTTATCAATAGGTTTAGGAATAGGGATAGTGTTAGGGTTTAGGGTTGATGGATGTAGGGGTTTAGAGTTTAGGGATAAGGAATTAGGGTTGAGGGTTGAGGGATTAAGGTTTAGGGTTGAGGAATTAAGGTTTAAGGTTAAGGGTTGAGGGTTTAGGGATAGGGTTTAGAGTTTAGGGATAAGGGATTAGGGTTTAGGGTTGAGGCTTTAGGGATAGAATTTAGGGTTGAGGGATTAGGATTGATGGTCGATGGATTAGGGTTAAGGTAGAGTGTTAAGGGTAGAGGGATTAGGGATAGTGTTTAGGGTTGAAGGTTTAGGGTTTAGGGATAAGGGATTAGGGTTTAAGGTACAGTGTCTAGGCTTGAGGGTTTAGGATTTAAGGTTTAAGGGTCGAGGGTTTAGGCTTTAGGGATAAGAGAGAGACCTAGATGGCTAAGGGTTGAGAGATAGAGAGAGATGGGGTGAGACAGATAGGGCAGGAAAGGGGTGGATAAGGGTTGAGGCTTTAAAGATTTAGGGTTGAGGGATTAGGGTTTAAGGTGTAGTGTTGAGGGTTGAGGGTTTAGGGATAGGGTTTAGGATTTAAGGTTTAAGTACATTGAGGGTTGAGGATTTAGGGATAGGGTTGAAAATCAAAATTGTAAGTCTAATTTAATTTATTTCAACTTTCAAAGAAGGCATCTGAATTGTAGCTTTACTAGGAGGATTGGTATAACAAAAATTTAATTCTATTATAGGCCTTTCTTTGAAGAACCCTAGACATTATGGACTCTATCATCTAGAAAAGCACATGACAGTGAACTCTACCCCACCTTTCAAATCAAATAAACCTTTTCATTCAATCAAAATGAAGTCACAGATTATAAACTGACCATGCATACTAGTAAGATCAAATTCTCTGCCTTCTATTCTTATTACTCTTACTTTATTAAGAGAAGAGTGTCAAAAAGAATGGGTTTAACAAGCTAACATAAGGTAAAGTGTTTTTGTTATTACATTTTTGTGAGGGATTTCTAATAGTCTAATATAATGTAGTCTTCTAGAATATGAACATCTGCATTTGTGTGAATGCTAAGCTTTAATAGTAGTGTATTAAATCAATACAATCAGCTATTTATTGGGTTAAAATAACTTAGTTTTTGTAATGCTTTGGGAATGTAGGAGTTCCAAAAATATAATTACCAAGAGAAAAAAGTTTAGTAGTTCTTGTGGATAGAGCTAGTAAACAATGGGAGATTATTTTCTTGTTTAATAACAATAGACCTGCCCTAAGTGCGGGGTGGGTATATTTTGTACGTCATAATAATATCAAGGAAGGAGACGTTTGCATCTTTGAGCAGGTGGACAACAAGAAACATAGATTTATGTTTAGATTTCATATAGATCAAAAGATAAAATAAGGATCCTTCTAAAAGAGAGGAGGGAAATGAAAGGCCAAAGATAAAAGGAGAAAATTATACAAGAAAAGATCTTCATGAGGATTGTAATATTTTGTCTAAAACAAACAAAAATTAGTTAATTAAAAATAGAAAATCAAGAAAGAAATAGTACTAAAATGTATAGTTACTGATATATAGAATGTATAGTTACTAATATATCTATTTTTAAAAGACTGATTGATTTTAATGGCCAAAGTTGTTTATTTTACCTAGTTGATGGTTTTAATTACACCCAGACCTTATACAGTGAGAGCATATGTGTGGACATTTTTATGGCCCCAATTTAAATTCAAGCAAATAGGTGGAGAGAGTATGCTGATCTTTTAAAAAAATCTTAATAAAAAAATGTTCACTTAATGTTGACCAGGGGTTATGATTTCAACCATTCATTGCCCACTGTGGATATTCCCCAATGCAAAGCTTTTCTCATAATGATCATCCTTCTGATTTCAACTGTTAATTACTCACTATGGATGTACTAGACATAAATATTTTCTCATAGTGGGTACACCTATTAGCATAATGAACCCCAGATGGGCCAGAAAAAAGATGCCATATAATTTGAATATTCACTTCAGCTAGAAAGTTTTACTGATGGAGCTAGAAACTCAGAGAATTGACAAGGCACAATATGGCCCAAGATGTGAGATGCAAGCAAGTACAACTCATGAATCTAAAGAGTTAAGGTGTACTTGGACCTTTCCTAATTTCAATGGATGACATTTGGTCTTGCTAGTTGATGGTAAATACTGTAGTTTTGTAGACTTTATTTTCATTATCCAAGAGAGAAGCATATACCATAGCAACAACCTTGGATAGTATACCTGGTCTTCGTGCCATCTATTTTTTAAGAAAAATAACTTCCCATGTGCTAGGGATAGAATTCATTATAAAAAAATTTTAATAGTATTGCATAAAACCTGCCATTGGGTTCTTTGTAGTCAATCAAGTCCAATTTGCTAACCTTCTTTACTAATTAGATAACCCCTAAAAACTAAAAAAATATCCTCATGGAACCACTTAAAATACACATAATTATAATAAATATGGTGTAAAATTTAACTATAAATTACATAAATACATAAGATTAAAAATTCATCATGGGCTAGAGATTGGAGATTTTGTTGTGTTCAAGTGCATATCCAAGTCATATTTTAAGGTTAATATATTTCAAAGAATAGGGTGTGTGAAAAATATCAATTCTCTTCAGCATATGAATACCAACATTGATCCAGATAAAAGATGCCCTTCATCTAACATACTATGCAGTTCAAGTTAACTAATGGGAAAAAGTTGCTAAATGAATTAGTGTTTGATGGGAAAACAATAATGATGTTGAAGCAATGGAAGAAATCCAAAATTAGGGTTGAGGGTTGAGGGATTAGGATTGAGGGATTAGGGTTGAGGGTTGAGGGATTAGGGTTTAGGGTTTAGGGTTTAAGGTATAGTGTTGAGGATTTAGGGATAGGGTTTAGGGTTGAGGGATTAGGGTTTAAGGTATAGTGTCGAGGGTCAAGGTTTTAGGGTTTAAGGTTTAAGGATTAAGGGTTGGGATGGGGCTTAGGGTTTAGGGATAAAGGATAGTGTCAAGGGTTGAGGATTGAGGGTCAAGGGATTAGGGTTTAGGGTTTAGGATTGAGGGATTAGGGTTTAAGGTATAGTGTTGAGGGTTTAGGGATAGGGTTTAAGGTATAGTTTTTTAGTAAATTTCTAGAGATGTATCCTCAAATTAAAATTTGTTAAAGATATTTTGAAATGCTAAAACCTTTCTATGTAAAGATAAATCACGCATGCACTACTTTTTATTGTAGATTACATATTGAATTTTCTAACCATTTTGATGTTTATCAGTCTATATGTTTAGATTTGCATACTAACAATGTTTTACAGGACTGTGGCATACGTGCCCCACCAACATCTTTAAGAGACTTCATATCAAGAATTTTATGTCATAAAGAGGAAGGTCAAATATTCTCTAGGAAATTATGCTTGGATGGCACATGTCAGCATTGTAGTGGCTTGTAACGTATGCCAATATGTGAAAATATGGAAAGAACACATGCAGTTGGAAATGAACTAGTAGAGTTCGACAAGTACAAAACAGTGGCATACAATACAAAAGATGGTAAAGAAGCAAAGATGTGTGAATTGGTTATTGAAAAGATTCCAGTGTATGAGTTTATGGCTATATTTCATGACAGTATAGTGAATGAGTATGCAAGACATGCCCATAGAGCTTGATGGTTGGACTTGCAATTCAAGTTATGCAAGGACACATTTCTAGTTGGTAGCATTGTTTCAGTCGTCATCTTTGTAGAGAACTACAGTCTACAACAACAACGTGAGGTGCAATCACAATACTACAACTTGACAGAGGTTTCTATATTTGTGCACATCACATTCATGCATGTGAATGATCGTACAGAGGATGCCAAAAAGATCATAAGGGAGTATCATTTCTATATTAGTGATGATCACATACATTCTATGGAGTTCATGCAAGGTTTCTTTCAGGTGTTCTACAATGATTTGGCTAGAAGGGGCATATCATTCAGTCAGCATATCGTATGGTTAGATAACTGTGCATCACAATTCAAGAAATTGCAAAATTTCTATTGGCTGAGCAAGAGGCATAATTTTACAGGTGTTCAGCATATGTGGAACTTTTGTGAGGATGGGCATGGAAAGGGGGAGCATGATGGTGCAAGAGCATATATCAAAAGAGTCATAGCATGAGAAGAGTTAAAGTATAAAGACAATGCAAAGTTGACAGATACAAAATCAATCATCGAGTGGTGTAATGCTTCCATGGGTCTAGGTAATGAAGGTAAGTTTTTAGTTTGTAGATTTTTCTATTTGATAGATGATACTAACATTGTACCATATGAGGATTGTTGTACAATAATAGGATCAAGTGAGATGCACTCTTTTAGAAGCTCAATTACAGGTTCATGGAGTATCCATACATGGAAGATGGCATGCTTTTGTTCTTCATGTACAATTCAATCCTAGGATGAGTGCGAGTCAAAGGATTGGGATGACGAATGATAGTCAAGTTATCTTAGCCCAGTTGACACGTATCGACCCCCGACGACACTGGAACAAACAGAGATGGAATCATCAGTTGACTTTGACCACATATCAGATCTAGTTCAACCAGGTAATATATCTATTTGCACAGTTTTTGAAATTCCTAATGTTATCTTGCTATGTAGTGTTTTTGTAATGTTGACTAATTTCATCTAATTTGCTACACATATCAATGTAGAGCATGTATATGTAGTTATTGTAGAGGAAGATAATGAAGAGCGAACATATTATTACTTGTGTAATTGTGTTGAGGCCAAAAAGAAATTGGAGGCCCCATTTACAGATGGAGAAAATATCGAATACCCTACAGGCTCAATGGTTGTTACTAGAACATGGCTTAGAAGGTACCCACATAAGAGTGTTAATGTTTGGCTGTTTTAGGATTTTGACATGCATTAGAAGATTCTTCATTACTCGAACCTTGTCGTGGCATCTAATGTTCATTTGATACAATATCAGGGTAGACCTTTGAACAAGACCTTGTGGAAGGTGCGTGAGTCTGACCATGAGGCAATACTTAACACAATAAAGAGTAGAGCTGACCCAGATGGTTTGTTGGATTAATTTGTAAGTATTCACATTGACTTTGTAAAGTTATGTTACATTGACTTGTAAGTATGCACATTAATTTGTAAGTTTACATAGGTTTGTCTATTTTATTTATTGCTGCATTTTTACATTATCATGTTATGCTTCATGGGGTTAGACCTAAGTGATGGATAAAGTTGATCCTGAGAGTAATGTATAAAATATAGGTGTCTCTAGGTGTCTTGGTTTCTAACTAGATAATAGGTGTCTCTACTTGTGTCTTAGGTATATACTATAGGTATAAGGTATAATCTAGAATGATCTAGGTGTCTTCTAGGTAGATACTATATATCAACTACCTGTCTAGAGACTAGGATAAGGTATAATTTAATCTAGGTGTCTTAGGTAGGTACTAAATGTCAACTAGTTCTACCATAATAGGTCTCTTAGGTAGAACTATAATCTAGGTGTCTAGGCACAACTTAGGTCTAGACTATGAAAAGGTATAAATACTAGGTGTCTTAGGTCTACTATGTCTATAAAATCTAGATACATACTATACAATAGGTGTCTTAGGTGTCCTATGTCTACTAGAATACATGTGTCTTAGGTCTTAGGTGAGGCTACATGAGCTTCCACCTTCACATGGTTGGCCTTGCAGTATAGAATATTTATACTTCTTGAAGCTAAGGGAAGCTCTTTTTATTAATAAGAAAACTTTATCGACTTCAGTGTCCTCATGGTGCAAGGGCACCCAAGTTTTCATCTCTCCATGAGGGGTCAAAAAGTGAAATTTTGTTTTGATTGAGTCAATTATATGTAATAAGGTCTTCTAAGACCATTTCATCTATTTTTGAGTTGGTTTGAGTCATTTGGGGTCAGTTTGAGTCTTTGAGTCTTGTTGCAAAAAAGTGGCAATGTTGTCAAGTTACACAAAGTGACTTTTGCATTTTTGTATTTTTGGTTTCCTGCTCCTAATGTGACCAAATTGACTATTCAAACACATCTAGATGGGTGTGTTTAGGCTAGGTATAGTCCTTTTTTGCACCCAAACATGTCGAAATAGTCTGAGCTACATTGTACCAGTGATATCCCTAAAGAGTCAAAAGTGCAAAAAGGTAGCAATCTTTGACGAGATGTTAATAAAAAATTGTGTCACTTAGAGACATTCTATCTAAGGCAACACGATCATGTAGGATCCATCTACAATAACCTCTCTCAGTTTTTTATATCTCTAAGGCATTTCCCTGTGGTGAAAAGTTTTTTGCTGCCCCAAAAATCATCAGAAGGAGGTAGTGTAAAGTTGCAAAGGGGTGTAACTTTCATCTTGCTTCTGATGAAACCAAATTGATAATTCCAATGTGTCTAGATGGGTACATTTAGGCTAGGAATGGTCCTATTTTTCACCAAAATAGTCCAAGGTACATTGTACCGGCAATATCCCTGAAGAGTCCAAAGTGCAAAAAGATAGCAATATTTGACGAGCTCTTACTTAGAAACTGTGTCACTTAGAAACATTTTGTTTGAGTAAATGCGATGATGTAAGGTTCCTATACAATAACCTCTCAGTTTTTTATATCTCTGAGGTGTTTTCCCGTGGTGAAAAGTTTTCTGCTGCCCCAAAAATAATCATAAGGAGGTAGTGTAAAGTTGCAAAGGGGTGTAACTTTCATCCTGCTCCTGATGCGACCAAACTGACTATTCCAATGCATCTGGATGGGTACATTTAGGTTAGGCATGGTCCTATTTTTCACCCAAACATGCCGGAACTATCTGAGCTACATTATACCGACAATACCCTTGAAGAGTCCAAAGTGCAAAAAAAGTAGCAATCTTTGACGAGATGTTACTCATAAACCATGTCACTTAGGGACATTTTGTCTAAGGCAACGTGATCACATAGGGTCCCTCTAAAATAACCTCTCTTGGTTTTTTATATCTCCGAGGCATTTGCCCATGGTGAAAGGTTTTCTACTGCCCAAAAAATCATTAGGAGGTAGTGTAAAGTTGCAAAGGGGTGTAACTTTTGTCCTGCTCCTGATGCGACCAAATTGACTATTCTAACACATCTAGATGGGTACATTTAGGCTAGGCATGGTCCTATTTTTCACCCAAACATTCTGAAACAGTCTGAGCTACATTGTACTGGTGATATCCCTGAAGAGTCCAAAGTGCAAAAAGACAGCAATCTTTGATGACCTATTACTCAGAAACTATGTCACTTAGAGACATTATGTCTGAGGAAACATGATCACGTAGGGTCCCTCTATAATAACCTCTCTTAGTTTTTTATATCTCTAGGGCATATACCCATGGTGAAAGGTTTTCTGTTGCCCCAAAAATTGTCAAAAGGTGATAGTGTAAAGTTGCAAAGGGGTGTAACTTTCATCCTGCTCCTGATGTGGCCAAACTAACTATTCCAATGCATCTAGATAGGTACATTTAAGTTAGGAATGGTTGTGTTTCACACCCAAACATGCCAAAACAGTCCGAGCTACATTGTACCGACAATATCCCTAAAGAGTCCAAAGTGCAAAAAGATAACAATCTTTGACGAGATATTACTCAGAAACTGTGCTACTTAGAAACGTTCCATCTGAGGCAACACAATCATGTAGCCTCTCTCTACAATAAATTCTCTCATTTTTTTATATCTCTAAGGCATTTGCCCGTGGTGAAAGGTTTTCTGCTGCCCCAAAAATTGTCAGAAAGAGATAGTGTAAAGTTACAAAGGAGTGCAACTTTAGTTCTACTCATGATGTGGCCAAACCAACTATTTCAAAACATCTGGATGGGTATGTTTAGGCTAGGCATGGTCCTGTTTCACACCCAAACATGCCGAAACAGTCTGAGCTACATTGTATCGGTGATATCCCTGAAGAGTCCAAAGTGTAAAAAGGTAGCAATCTTTGATGAGCTATTAATCGAAAACCATTTCACTTAGAGACATTTCATCTGAGGAAACACTATCACATAAGGTCCCTCTACAATATCCTCTCTCAGTTTTTTATATCATTGAGGCATTTTCCCATGGTGAAAGGTTTTCAACGATCCCAAAAATCGTTAGAAGGAGGTAGTGTAATATTACAAAGGGGTGTAACTTTTGTTCTTCTCCTCGTGTGGCCAAACCGGTAGTTCCAATGCATTTGGATGGGTACATTTAGGCTAGGCATAGTCCTGTTTTGTACCCAAACATGTCAAAATAGTCTAAGCTACAAACACTAACTAGTATTCAATCTTCAAACACTGCAAATACCATGATATCCTGCATTAAACTAATCAATCCTCATGTAGACATGTAGATATTCATTCCAAAAACTCATATCAATGACCAAAATCTCCAAACATGTCGCATTGATCTCATTCTCAAATTTACCTCTGCATCATATTAGAAGCCCTAAATGATAAAATTCCTTTACATTTTCTCTCCAATTTCATTGAAAGACACCATTCAATCATCAATTATTCTTCACTATTCTTTTCATGTTGTACATCATCACTTAGGTATGTCTCTGTATGCACTCGAGCTTATGAGAGTTTATTGGAGAGGCCGGTTGAGTTAGGTTGAAGGGCTGGTGAACTAATGACTTAAAGACCCTTTAGTAGGTTGACTTAAGTGATAGTAACCTATGATTATAAGTCAATATTAAATTAAAACAAAAGTGCACTTAACACATGACAGGCAATTGAGGGTTTTAAAGTCTTAAGAAAAGTAGATTATTTTTAGGGTTTAATGCCCAATATGCAAATCCTAACTATCAATAAGAAAGACTTAAACATTCTAACTTTCATCAAGAGATATCTAGGACATTTCAGAGACTTTAGGGACATCAGAAGAAAGATAGAGTATGACACTTATCATAGGCTTGGGGTTCTAAGACATGAACAACTTCACATTTGAATCAAACTCATGACTCCCTTTGATAAATATAACTCTCCTTGATGATGACATTGAAGTATGATTATGAAAGCTTGTGTCTTCTCTGACTTCTTATTGCATGAACAAAATGACAACCACCATGAACATGAACCTTGCATCATATCAACCTTCCAAAATAGACCTTATCATGAAAACCATATTCACAAAACAACCTTGTATGAACAAAACCACATCCACCATGAACATGAACCTTGCATCATATGAACCATGTTTGTCTTGTGTAGCATCAACATGAACTGAGAGACCTTATCATGAATACCATATTCACAACATCATGTACCTCATGACTATCACCTACCTTGAATCACTATATCACCTTATCAACATCATGGCATCAACCTTGACATCAATGACAAACAACATTGACCGTTTGATATCAATGACAAACAATCTACAAAGTGCTTTATGGAATTAGAGTCAAATTGGTAAATGTGATGATATGATACATATTAACATGGCAAGATACAAAGTGTACATTTATAATATTAACCACATTCTCAAATGGATTATTGATGACTTATGGAAGCCTATAGCCCCAATGTTATGTTGCATACTCAAATTAGGTAAGACTCAATGTACTCTCATAATCTCACCTTATATGCAAGAGGAATTACATTTAATAACCACAATGGTCATCAGGTGCTCATAAGCATATGATTTTGACTATCTTATTCAAGACAACAAACATACTCTTTGCATCCCAATATGGTATAATAACAAGAAATTAAGAAATATTTTCAATTGAGCAACTCATAGAGAATATGGATCAGCATACTCATTTGAATATTTTCAATTGAGCAACTCATAAAGAATATGAATATTTTCTATTCAACATGATGATTCATTTTTATTTTAAATACAAATTTTATCTTTTAGTTTCAGAATGAGGTTCAGGTGATACTTGAATAACAATAGCTGGCTTATTGGACCAACAAACATCCTATGCAATACAATTGGACTTTAAATATTTGAAGTAGCCATCTACAAATATCCATTGAAATGTGGATTTATAATACAAATATGGACGCCATCAATAAAAAAGATTTGTATTAACCAAATATCCATATAGGCATACATCAATATCTATCAATATAAGTATAACATATATACAAAATAACCATATAGGCTTACAAGAATGCCATATAGGCATACAATGTCTCCTATATGCAATACAAAATATATATCCACAAATGCTATATAGGCATACAACAAAGGACCCCAATAAGCATTCATTCCCCTCTGTTTGGTGAAGGGAATAGATCACGAGAAGCCTTTTATCTTCGGGAGGATGGAGACGTGTATGAGGGTGGTCTACTACAAACCCGAGGGTTGCTCCTCCTATTTAGTTCTTTGTGGACCTATAGCTATTACAATAAAAAGTATAAACATTAATATATAGAAATTACATGTTATAAAAAATGAAACATTTAACAAAATAATCACTTACCACTACCATATAATCCGTCTCCTCATTTGCCTTAGTAGTAGGATTAGGCTGTGGTGATGTCATGTCCTATAGAAACCATCCAGATAGAAATTAAACTTCAAATCAATAATCACTTAATTTTTCAAAAATAAACTATAACAATGAATGTAATTTGAAATTTACTAATCTACATCATACCCCCATCAAAGGCATGGAGCTATGAATCGTAGTGGACACACCATGCTCCATTTCCCTATGAACTTCAGGAGGTGTCTCCACAGCCTGCATCATCTGAAAATAAGACAACATTATTCAATTACGAAACTAGAATAGTGATGCAAGTCATGGCTCTTAATATACACACATGTTCAACTAAACATGGAAGTACACACAATAAAGCACACTATGATATTCATTATCACCAATGCATCACTATGATACAACTAGACACGTAATACACATAATCACAGTGAAGATTTTGCTCTCTTGGTGATATACTATAGCTCTTTCTTATGCTTCCTCAAGTCTCCATTGCTATTGTGCTCTTTTGGTACATGTTTATGTGAGTTCTTGAAGGATTTGTGCTCTCTTTCATCTCAAAGAATATAGTAGTATTAAATGAAGGGTACTCATTAGACTTAGGTGGGTTATATGTAGGATCAGATGTAGGGATGGAAGAAATTGAGCCAATAGGATTGACATAAGTTTGTAGGGGAAAGGGTTAGTTTAGATTTGAATATTTTTGTTAGGGGTGACTTGTTTCCCCCATAATTAATACCTAAAACCTAGATGATGTTCAGTCAATCATATGCTATATAAGATGTCATAGGCTAATTCCCCTCTCTATTGTCATGTCCTAGGGTCTAATTGGTGGTAATTGGATGAGATTATTAGAGATAATTTGTCAAAGAATAGTGTGGAGGGGATCAACAAGCTTTGGTCTAGACATGTATGGAAAATGTGGTAGCATAGACAAGGTAGTGAGTTGTTTGAAAAGATGCCTCAAAGAAAAGTGGTCTCATGGTGATGTCCTTGTCTATGCATCTACTTCTCATGGCATTCCATGAGAGTATGTTTCTTTGAAGCATTTTTTCAAATTTAACTATATTGTAATTGAAATTTTTTCATCTATCAACATCTAGCAATTAGTTATACAATGTCTAATAATGCTTTGAGTTTGAAAGATGTGCAATGCAATGTAATCAATGATATGAATATAAAATACACAAATCTAGTAAGTACAATTCATTAGTTAAACTGTTTATTTTATTACATCAGTGAAGCTTTGAACTATACCACCACTGGCTGGTGTTGCCATGAAATCTCCAAGATTAACCTATTCAACATCCAAAATTGGATATTAGAATACCATTCATATAACAATTTCCTATTCCAATGTAATATTTATAATTGATTACTAGTTACATACTCCGACAATAGATGTCGTAGTGTAAAATAAAAGTGGAGTACTGCTAATAACTGCATCAATGCTATGACCCTAAAATTTCATCAAAATCATCAAGCTAAATTAGTTAATCTTGCATTTCAAAAATGAAATTTAATAAATTAAATTCAATGAACTTGCTAACATTTGCCTAAGTATCAAGGCTAAAAGTCTCACTCAGGAGGCTATTTGTCATCACCATCTGCTTAGTTGTAGATGTAGCCTACCCACCTGCGTCCTGACTATCCATGGGGTCATAACCAGAGGCTGACCCACAAGTCTGACAAGTATGGGGTGGAACCCTACTCCTCACACTCTCCCCCAACCCACATTGTGCTACAGGACTGGCATGCTCTATGATGCTCTGAGTCAACACACTAATGGACTGAAGTGTCTCGACCTCAACACTCTCCTTCACAATGGAAGGGATAGACACATGCTTGAATGGGATGATCTGTTGACTACTCATCTCACTAGCTGTTGTGGGTCAACACGTGCCCCTGGTCTATCTTGTGTTGACCCCCCACATCTACCCTGAAACTCCTGCATATCAAAATAGTTTGGCACTTTATTGAGGACAAACTTGAAGTAGAGTTTCCTCAAAAAGTATTCCGGGACCTCATTATTGTTGCATGGAGGATGGTCAAAAACCATCCACCATATCTACCCAAAATTGTCCCTTATCACTTGGTTGTTGCACCAATGGATAGGGAACCTCTTGCATGTAATGGGTGGAGGTTGATTTGTTCATGGGTTTGTGAAAATTGAACACAAGTCCAATTTTGTAATTTGTAACTATTTTACTTCTTCATACGATAGCTTGTCTACATAATACTCTCTAAATTCTCTCATCTTTTCTAACTGACAAGATATTTTCTTGCTAATTGAATCTACAATTGATAACATAGATTCAAGAGATTGAGCAAGCATTGATCTATGCAAGGTTGAAGTTAAAGGATCTTTCAACCTTGCAATTATGTCTTCAATTTCTTTTTTATTGTTTTCAATTTGCCCCACTAGATTTTCTTGTGTTCCAGGGGAATGTCAAGGAATGGATGGAGGAGTTTGTTGTTTGGGTTGTTCTTTGGCAGGTATTTCCTGTTCAAGTGATTGAGGATTTTGTAGATTTTCAGGAGGAGGAGGTGCATTAACATTTCCTATCCATTAAGGAAATTTACATCAAAAATCAACTTAAACCTACCTATTTAGAAATAAATTCACATAAAAAATAAAATAAAACTCACTCCTTTGGCCTTCTCGGCGTCATGGCAGCATTTTGGTAATGAATTGGCAAGATTTTGGTGTTGAATTTGCTCTTCAAAAATGCAATCGCACTCATTAGGGTTTGGAGGCCGCAGGTGCAGAGAAAACAAAAGGAATGAATGAGCAGAAATGCTCTTTTTTTTAATATAGTTAAACATAACGTGAGCACGTTATGGCTTGGTTTTTCCAAGCCTTAAGCTCGTCATCACCAAACCATAATGCAAGCGCATTATGGGTTAAATTTTTTTGAAAAAAAGTTGGCCACTTTTTGGCCCCCCAAATTTTTGCACCTACCTACTACTAAAAATTTGAAGAACCTATATAAATCAAGTGGCACTGCCTAACACGAATTCATCCTCAAAAGTACTTTGGGCAACCATTCCTTCCTCTACAATAGTGGGGTTCTCTTCTTGGCAACATGGACAAAATGAAGATAAAAAGAAAATAGATATGAGATTTAAAGTTATGAAAATAGAAAAAGGAAATTGATTCAAGAATATGGATGCTATGAAGTGCTAATGGCTTGAGCTATGAATCTATGAATGAAAGTAAAAGGCACATGAGGTTCTGCAATAAGCATAGAATGTTATGGAGATAGAAATTTGTAAGGAAAAAAGCAAGAATGCAATAATAAATTTGCCTCCCCAAATGCATAAAGGAGGAGTATTTATAGAATTACAATCCACACTAAAGGTGGTAGTGACTGGGGAGTTAACATAATTGAATGATGAGTGATCTGGCTCTGATTGGAAGTGAACAATTTGGAGAGAAAATCATAGAAGAACAAATGGAGATAACAAAAGGTTGATTGAGAGATAAGAATAGACTAATTGGAATCTAAGAATATATTGATTTAGAGTATAGAAATAGTTAGGAGTGGATAGTTAGTTGTGCATGAAGGATCTCTCCATCAAGAGCTAAAAATGAAGCCAAACTAGGCTAAAAATAGAAGAAATCATGCATGGTAAAGATGATAGGGTCACCCTTTTCATGAAGTGGGTCACTCCTTTTACTAGGGAAAGTCACCCATGGAGACTCAAGTCAAGTTGTGGGGTCACCCAGGGAGACCCTAAAGACAATAGGGGTGACTCAAGCATAGTGGTTTGAATAGGTTGTTTGAAAGTGGGAAAGTGATCTTAGAAGGTTGAAAATGGTTTCAGAGGTCTAAAACAAGGAATAACACATTAGGAAAATGGATCACCCCTTTTAGAAAGGCAACTCACCCTTAGAGACTGCACTTTAGTTGCAGGGTCACCTAGGGAGACCATGAAGTCAATAGGGGTGACCTAAACAAAAAGTTTTAGACATGCAAATTGAGGGTACAGATAGCTTTGGAAGGTCAATTAAATGGTCACATAAGAAAGAATAATGAAGAAGCCCCTAGGGAAAATGAATTTTCCCTCTTGGGAGGTGGATTGGTCATGTTGGTAGGGCTAGCAAGTGATAGGAGTGGTTTGTCAAACATGGGCTAAGTGGTTAACAAGAAAATATGCAGGACCTTAGAAGGTTAGGGAGGCACAAAAAAAGAGAAAAGCAAGATTGAAAAGATGTCACCAAGAGAGAAGATGTTGATAGGTCTATATATTTCATTCTTACATGTACATGATTAGAGCTATAGCTCATCATTGCATATCTATGTAGGCTTGTGCATCTTTTTCATACTTATAGATATCACTTGATGCAATCATAGATGGAGGATCTAGTGAAGGATTATCCAACCATGCAGCAAAATGAAACCACAGTCACACAATGAATTATCAATGAAAACAACAAAATAACATATGATATTTATTGATTCTAAGTCATGAACAAATTACAATATGCAGCAATGAGCTTCCAACATGCTAGGCCTCAACCATTTACTTATAAATATACAAATTATAGAATTTTAATGATATTGAAATGTAATTTTTAAAGTGACTTCCAACTCTTTTGAAATACCTTCAAATGGTTATGAATGATTTTTATATAGTAGTCTAAAGTCTTAAAAATTATCAAATTTGAACACAAGGTGGCACAAAGCTTGATGCCTCGTGAAAGATGTACTCAACTAGACATGTCTAGTTGAATCTCCCAATTCAAATGCAATGATGATGAATTATGAATATTTGTGTGATTAAAACCATAAGCACTCCTAGGTCTAATGTACCTTGATATGTGTTCCTTTGTTGCCACAAACTCTAAAAAGTTGCCACAATACATTAATAATGAAACTAAGGGCGGGTGCAAAAAGATGGGGGCAAAAAAGTGGCCAAAATTCTTAAATTTTTTTATAAAGCCATAACATGAGCATGCTATAATGTGCTCGCATTATAAAGCACTCGTGTTATGACTATTTATAACAAAAAAGCAACAATTGTCATTTCTTTCATCTGTGTTTTCTTGCAAACTCACAGCCTGCAAACCCTTGAGAGTGCATTCATGTTATTGGAGGCTAGATTCTTCACCAAATTGTCATTGATTCTTCATCAAAATGCCGCCATGACATCGAGGAGGCCAAAAGAGTAAGTTTTGTTTGTTTTTTTGTGTGAATTTGTTACTAAATAGGTAGATTTGAGTGGTTTTTTGATATAAATTTCTTTAATTTATAGGAAATGATAATGCACCTCCTCCTCCTAAAAATTCTCAAAATCCTCAATCACTTGAACATCAAATACTTGATGAAAAACAACCCCAACAACAAACACCTTCAGTAATTCCTCAATATATCCCTAGAACACAAGAAAATTTAATGGGGCAAACTGAAAATAATAAAAAATAAATTGAGGACATAATTGCAAGGTTGAAAGATCCCACAACTTCAACCTCGCATAGAGCCTCACTTTCTCAATATCTTGAATCTATGTTATCAAATGTAGATTCAATTAGCGAGCAAATCTCTAGTTGGTCGGAGAGGAGAGAGTTTAGACAATTCTATGTAGATAAGTTATCTTATGAACAAGTTAAAAATGAAAAATTACAAAATTTGACTTGTGTTCCCTTTTCACAGACCCACGATGTCACAACCTACTAGTATAGTTTATGAAATATCTAAGTTTGGTCAAAATTTAGTATAGGTATACTAACTAGTTTTATGCATTTCATTATTTAAATGCTCAAATCATATCTTTTATATTACTAACCCACATAAAAGATAGTTTTGTGATACTCACAACATGCCCCATTTTACTCCTTAGCAAAATGAGGACCCCTGCTGATGCTGGTTTGCTTTGCTTGTTGGTGTGTTTTGCCTGGTGGTAAAAGGGAAAAGGAGCTGAAGTACAAACCTTGTTAGAAACAGAGAAAATTTGCATTTGAGTACCAGGTCAAAGTACAAGTTAATTCCTTGTTGAAAATAAACAGGGGTTGCTATTTGAATCATTTCAAAATTTATTGTATTTTGCAAGTTATGGATGTTTTCGGTAAATGTACAATTAGAGGGTTTGCACTTTGTATATACAAGGTCCTTTGTATATACAAAGTGGTTTCATATACAAATGTGTTTGCATGTCGGGCTTTGTATTAATTGCAAGAAGGGGGTTAATTCGTCAGGTTAAAAAATGTCGCTTTTTGCCTTGTATACTTTTATTAATGTTTTATGCATCTACATGCAGGGTGGATCCGACAGGGTTTTCAGGGTTAGAGTGTATAATTTGCTGTGTCCATAAAGTGCATTTTAGGTTGTATGTTTGAAAATGGCAAAATATACAAGGATGAGGTACAAAACACTTTATACAAGATGGAACTGAAAAGGTCATGAAATATCGTATAAATGTTGTATATTTCAGGTTTGTATATATGGTAATGTCAAATATACAACAAAATATACATACACTTTATGCAAGCCAGAACTGAAACAATTATGGAATAAAGTTAAACTGTTGTATATTTCGGGTGTGTATATTTGGTAATGTCAAATATACAACGAAATATAAATTTCATTTTATGCTATACGAAACTAAGAGAAAGTTAAAATACAATACACGTAATGCATGCAAACTTCAAACATATCTATTTATGCATTGATTTGTATAAACCGGAATTGAAGAATTATACAAATAAGTAAAGTCCTTGTATATTGCACGTTGTATATTTTTTATATACAACCCAATATACATTGTGTTTTATACATTGCGGATTTAAAGGGTTATCAAATGGAATTAAACCGATGCATGTCTCCGTGTTTGTATGTACATTTTGAAATGAACATTACTTTATACATACAGCCTAGAACTCAGGAAAATTGAAACATGGTAAGTATGTTGCATCACGTCTGAATGTAATATCAAGAGATGCATTGAGCAGCATACATCACGGATTTCAAGGCAAGTACAGCGCGATTGATAGGAAGTTGAGGTCTAAATTGGATAAAACAGTAAAATCATCGCGTAAAGGTAAGTTTGGAAGTTGAGAGTGGCCCCCACTACATCTATATCAGTTTTGTATATTACAATGTATATTTAACATACAAGCTAATATACATAGCCCAAATGTTAAGAAAGATTAAATAATGGAAAATCCTTTGTATATTTGGTGTTTTGCATGCTTAAATATACAATGCCGATATACAAAGAATTATATGCATCACAGGAAAAGGAAGGTAAAAGAACAAATGTATAAGTGTTTGTATGTGCGCTTATACAACAGAATATACAAGCGAATATACAAAACAAAAGATACAAGGAGGTACGGAAGCAGAAAAGGTAAAAGGTGTTAGTTGGTTCTTTGCATAAAGGGGTTGTATGTTCGAAAGATATAATAGAAACATACAAAGGAAACATACAAAGAAATATACATTGAAAACATACAACGAGATGTAAAAAAGAAAATGCATGTTTAAATAGGCTAACGGTCAAAAGTTCAAAAAACTCAAACACTAAAAAAGGAAAGCCAAAGGTCACAGCACATTAATGACTGTAATTAATGTGAATTTAACACTCAACCAAATAGAATTTAACGAGGGTTAAGACTGAATTGTTGTTATTTTTTGTTGTCAGATATATTGTTAACATTGAAAATTGTAGAAAGGGCGTTGTCACAGTAAAATTGAATGGAATTTACCAGATTGACGAGGTTACAGTTGTTGGGTGAAAGTGAAAGGTAAAGTAAGTCAACATCAAGGGTTAAACGGTCAAAGAAACAGGTATTTATCATGGAGCCCCATTTAATTTTCAAATGGTAAAGCACAATTGTTAATTCTAGTAATTTCACTTTCCAAATGCATACATTTGTTAAAATCATTGTTTTAATTGTTAAGTAGCTAGATAGAGCTTAGTCCATTTAAGGGTAAAATAATAGAAGAAAATGAATAGGTTAGGGTTAATGGTAGAAAATGGATATTTACAGTAAAACCCTAGATATAAAATAGAAGCAAAATTTGAGACATGTATACTCCTACAGGATGGCCCCTAAACAGAAGAAAGACTCTGGGGATGAAGTAAAGAAGGAAAGAAAACTGAGGAAGGAAGTAGAAAAGGAAGAATTGCCGATATACAGAGGTTGTCCAACCCTGATTGGTACAAGCAAAATGGGCACTGATACAAACATAGGAACTTATGATGCAGATGATGTGCTAAAGAAAATCATAGTTGCAGATGCCTCACCAGATATGAAATGTATCTGGGATAGTGGGCTATATAGAGCTGCAGGGTTTCCTCTAGCTATGGAGGCAAAAGATCTATGCCTAGACTGCGTAATCTTGTATGACCCTAATACAAGGAAGGTGATGCTACATAATAGATTAATTGCTGATCTGACTCCTGAGGGGATTGCAAGGACTTTTGGATTGGAGATCACTGATAAGATGACAGACATTAATATTGATCAGTATAATGAGAGTTTCTACACAAATGATGGGGACTGTAAGGGCAAAATATTTTGCCACTGGTACAGTCCAGAGAATAAACCAAAGGCAGTGGCTAGAATCCTGAAAAATCTACTGAGGATACATTTCAGGGAAGAGATATATTTAATGATTACTATGCTGAGTAGACTGGTTGGACTGAGAGATGCCACCAAATGTGAAGCCTATATGTTCACTATCATAGAATACCTAAGAACAGGGGAAAAGAAACAGGGACCAATTCATTGGGCCAAGGCCATAAGTATAGCCATATGGAGGCAAGCTATGATGAGACAACAAAAAGGCTTGCCGTTTTATATGTCTTCCTATATATTATACTCCTGTACTGCAGAGGTTAGACCACACATACATGGACTAGAAAGAGTTGGTGTTCTAGGGGATGGTCCTGAGCAGAGGTTGGTGTATGAACACTACCCAGAACTACAAGAAGAGAATGCCTTGAGGAAGTTTGCTCTAGTTAATGATGTTTTCTATACCTACATGGTGAGGGTACTAAATGAGGAACTAGACAAAAGGTTGTCTAAAGAGGCTGAGCATATAATTGGATTGCATTGTTCATGGTTTATACAGTTTGAACAATTTTCATACATAAGAACTAAAGGATTTGAGGGGAAGCCATTCATGCTCCCAAGATACCCTTCTGACAAACTGATTGTCTTGGAGTTTTCAAGACAATTTAAATGCTTTCAGGATGTATAAGATGAAGTTTAATGGTAGGGGAAATGTGAGATTACCTTGGGCCATTGTCAGGTATTCCTGTATCAGTGAGGATGCTGTAGTTTGTTTAGAACAAGAGCTCAAGTATTATGGGTTCCAGGAATTTGATTTGGCTAGAAAGTTTGATCCATTTCATAGAATTCAAAACTTTGTTGACAAGAAGTACAAGCACCAAGTGCATATTGAAGATTTTTGGGCTGACTGCAAGAGTGACTTGGAAGTAAGAAAAAGGGCTCATAAGAGGTTGACTATTGAGAAAATGAAGTCTATTGGTAATATCTATGTTCCCCCAGAGGTTTGTGAGGATGACAAATTGTTGCACCAAAGTTATGCATAGGCTAGGCTGGCTCCCATTACAGAGCCTGATTGGTCTAAGCCTTGGAACACATCATTGGATATTTTGACAAAACCTGTGATACTATTTTCAAAAACATGGCTTAAAGATAGGATAGAAGAGCTCAAGGCTAAAGGAAAAGAGGTTACATTCCCAAAGAAGGGAAGGAAGAGAAAAGTAGAGCCTAGTGAGGATTTGCAATGTTTCTATGAGAAGAAAAGGAAGGCTGTAGAGGCAAGAATTATGGAAAAGAACAAAAATGCTACATTGATGCATCCATATGCTTTAGGCATAACAGTAGCAGTGGCATCTCAAACTTTTGTTGATGCAAAATCCATGAGCCATGAGATCAGTGCAGAGGAAGCACAGGTTGCAAAAGAGGTAGCAGGGCCATCAGTCATGAGGGCAATCCCATTAGGTTTGTCTAAGGGCGAGTCCTCGAAACCAAAGGATACAATTGGAGCCGAAGAAGTGGGGGAGAAAATGAGGAGCATGTCCAATACTTCTGCTCCAATGGAGCCAGGACAAACATTCATAAAGGTGAAGGCAGAGCTAGCTGGGGAAAGGCTGGAGGAATCAAAAGTTGGTAAAGCCAAACCTACTGCTGTAGAAACTGTGCAAATTGAGAGCAGTGACAGTGAGGAAAGGAAAATGTATAAAGGGAAAATGATTAGCGTGGAGGAAGAATCAAGTGACTTCCTCAATGAAGAAGAAGAATCAAGCCTACAAACTGAAATTGAAACAAAGCAAAATATAGAAATTGAAAAGGAAGAGGTACAAGCAGAAACAGGATCTGTTGATCCATTTGGTACTTTAGTACCACCAGAAATCATTAGAGATGTGCAAGAGGAGGCACATCAAATTGAAGAGGTTGAAAAAGAGAAATCACCTGAAAGGGTAAACATAGAAGGACAGGCAGCAGAAGAAGACACCTCAGAGGTGGATTCATTGGATATGCTAAATATGTATGGAGAGCAAGGTGAAGAAGAGGAAAATACAAAAAACTTATAGGACCAAATAGCTGAAGTAAGACAAGATGAGGTGAGGGCTAGTTTACCAATACATCTAGAACTGCCACAGATAGGAAGTACAGAGGCAGAAGAAAAAATTGATGAAGGTAAACCTGAGGAATCAGCAGTTGAAGGGGCCCCTGATGAAGGTAATCTAAATGAGGAATCAGCAGCAGAAGAAGCTCATGATGAAGAAGATCAAGAAGGGGGAGATACTGAGGTAGAAGAGGAGGAAAATGAAGTTGAATCAAAGGAACAAGAGCCTCCATTCCAACAAGAGCAGCAGGTCCTAGAAGAGGAACAACAACAAGAGAAAGAACATGAATTGCAACAACAAGAGGAAATTGGAATGGATAAACCTCATGAAGAGGTGATTGATGTAGAGAAAGTTGTAGAAAGCGTAAGAGAAGTGCCTACCTGGCTGGAAAGGGAAATAAGAAGGGAGAAGAAAGAAATATAATTAGCTCCCATTAATATTCAGAGCTTGTTGGGAGAAAAGACAACTCCAAGGAAAGAGAAAAGAAAAGCTAGGACAATGTCAGTAATCCAGAGAGGTCCAGATGGATCAAGGACTCTAAACCTAGCTATACCACAAAAGGAGAAACAAAAGGGTGAGATTACCTTGGAGGAATACAAGATATTAAATCTTGAGCTTGGACATTCAACCAGAGAATAGCACCTCCATGAATGGGAGGATATGCACCAGGTAACAGTTGGTATTCTAAGAAAAGACAAAAATAAACTAGAGCATTTAAAGGGACACATTGTATAGCTCCAACAATTTATTACAGGGATATTTGATCCCAATACCGCAGTTCCTGACTTACCTACTAACGTAGCAATAGTGTCCAAAGAGGAAATAAAAGATATGGAAAATAAAAGATTTAAAGCTAATGTTTTTGATGAATGGTTTATTGATTTCATACAAGAAGGAGAACAAACAATTAGGCAAGTTGTGGGCAGCTGGAGGGTATGTACAAATGAAAAGAATAAATGTATGATATTCATACATAACTGCCTAACCAGACATGAGGAATGCAGATATGAGATCGGACAGCTGGTAGAAATAGAAAAAAGGGCAGATGAGCTGATCCATGAGAGGGCACTTAATGTTGCACTAGAAAATAAATTACTAGGAATAATAATGGAGCTTAAATTTGAGGAAAAGAACCTCAAAAGGTGTGCAACAATTATACCAGAGTTACAACAAAAGGAAGAAGATATGATTAAAATGAATAAGAAGATCATAGAAAGACTTATACAGCATGAATGTGCAGAGGTGCCAGCCTATGACTTAGAGAGAGCATTAACAGAGTTCAGGGCCATTTTCACACCCTCTATAGAGAATCTGGATGCAATACTCAGCAAACAAATGATAGATACACTGATGGAAGAAAGAGCCAAAATGAACAAGTACAAGAAAATAACAAAGGGCTCAGAGGACAAGGAGAAGGAATTGAAAGAAAGGGTGATGATGTAAGATTTTATTTTTTTGCAAAAATTCCAGGAGGGGACCGCACCTTTGTGGAGGGAGTAATTGATAATTTCAAGAAATACTTGAAAAGGTGAGAAGGCAAGAGCAAAGAATTTTGAAAAGAAATCAAATGAAGAGCCTCGATGGGAAAAGATCACATAGAATGGGAATCTTATGAAAAGATTCCAAGGGCATCCCATGAGAGGAAAAGATGCCAAGTAGTGGGTTGGCTCACGATTATGAAATAGAAACACACCATTAGTCGACAATGAAAGGACCTTAAACGTGGAGTGGGGGATTGTAACTGTGGAATGGAAGTTGTAACTGCAGCATGGGAGGAAATTCAAATTCTATATAAGGAGCATGCTGCTTGTATATTAGTTTCTTACACAGGGATTTATAGAAAATAGCATAGAAATTGTAATCCTTTTTGAGAATTTTGAAGTGGAGTATTGTAGTTTAGAGGAGGTCACCTGTGTCTACATTAAGGCATGCATGGAAACATCTAGCTTCCTTATTGTATCTATAAAGCGTTGTGAGTTTTTGTGAATTTTGATTAATAAAGCTAAGAGTCATACCTACATTGTAAACCCTATATGGCTATGTGTTTTAAACATAAATGAATCTGAAAGTCTGTGTCTATTTCTGAGTGTCTTCTAGATCTTCATTTTTTCTTTGAAATAGTTTCTCTTAAAGCTTGCAATCTTGAATGCTTGTTTGTAAAAATATTCAGAACATTTGCATTAAATGATTTGATCTGCTGAGTTAATTGAATTCATTATATTTCTTACTGTGTGCATAACAGAACGTCTAGATCCTGTAGTGAATGATGGTAGATTTAAATTTCTCTAACCTTTCCCAATAATTCTGAAATACTTATCTTAAACGATAAAATCCAAAGGAGATTATCTGACATTTGAGGGAATTTAAGAGCAGTAAGTTGATATTTGATAATCTTCATATATATTTGAAAAGCAAAGCATGTTTGAATATAAATCATATAAAGCTTTGAAGTACAGTAACAATTTTATATAGATGAATGATTAGAAAGTTGATATTCATGTTGGTTTGCATAATAGGAGTCCAGTAAGTCATAAATCCACTTTAAACCACATAAGGCCCCTTGCATATTACAGATTCATAATAACCTACTGAACAGTCCAACAGGTCAAGACCTGACCAATAAGGAAACTTGGGATTGAGTAATATTAATTAATTTCTCCACATCTTTCAAGATAGTTAGGTTCATTTATGAATTTTAACTTTTGTTATGAGTGTGTAAAAAATAACCATCAATAGTTTTTGGCGCTAGAAGGAGGGCCGATTAGGGTTAAGGTTGAATTTAAGTAAAGCCGGCTCATAACAGTAGCAGAGTGACTAGGTCTAGGGCTGATCCTAACGACATATTTGTGCAATTACTTGACAGGAGACAAAGTAAAAGCCCTTTAGTGTGGAATCCTAAAATATCGCATACAAGAAGTTCATCTGGAACACCTCCTGGATCACCTTTTAGCATCCACAATATTGTAAGTCTTGACAGTTCTTCATACAGATTTTTGAATCTTGGTTCAGAGCCTCCTAGAGGTCCCAGTCCTCCCATAAATCCAAGTCCACCTAGAAATCAAGGTATCCCTATAGGTCCAGGCCAGGCACAGATACCTATAATGGCTTATTTCAACGTCAACTCTCCCATATATTTCACATATTATCATGAGATGCCAAAAAACCTTGAGAAAATATGCCCTATATACTAGTTACACCAAGATCCTGAGGATCACATAAGGATATTTAAGGAAGCCTGCTTTAGAGCCCAGTTAGAACATGAAGATGTAGTCTGTAGGTTATTTCCCTATACTTTCAGTGAACAGGCATCCAACTGGTACATAAATTTACCTAATGGCAACGTTTCCTCCTGGACACTTATGGAAGAAGCATTTCTGTCTAGATTTAGGGGGTCAGTCGATCCCTCAACTCTGTACCATAAATTGGCCACAATTAAGAGAGGTGAGGGGGAACTGATTGATAATTTCAATGACAGGATTCAAAAGGCTTATTCTAGGATAGTGGCTCCATATACAGTAGCTCCAGATGTATTGTTAGCTATGTATTATGTTTCTTTAGATCCATTAACTGCCATGTTTGTCAAAAGAAAGCCTAACATAGATAATGTATCCAAAGCCTATAAAGAGGTAGCATATGTAAACCAAGAAATGAGGCAGACAACCTATAATCCATTCCTCAATGGAGGAAATCCCAGAATACAAAATCAAGTGCAACCTTAGAATGGAGCTCCTGCACCAAATGCTCTAATGCTAAATCTAGTCCCTACATACACACCTGTGTATAATCCGACCCCAATTCAGGCTATGGTACCCTACGGTGGTAATATTGCCAATCTTAATTAGAACAATGGCCAATCATTCTTCCAACCACCTCAAGATACATTTATAGCAAAAGCACAAGAGGAAAGGGAGGATATCAAAGAAATCACTGCACATTTAAGAAGATTGACCACTAAGATGACACAATTAAGAAATGAGAATTTCTACGGTAGAAGTAATCAGGGGTATAATCAGAACTACAATCAGAGTCAAAACCAACATTACAACCCCAACCATAATCAAAATCAGAATCAAGGTTATAGTCAAGGTTAGGGCTCTGGTCAAGGTCAAAATCATAGTCAACATCAAAATGATAATCAAGGACAACAAATGCAAAATAGAGGACCAGCTATAGATAACAGAGCCTAGAATAACAATAACAAGAATTAGAATTAGCCTAGGCCACCCAAAACTTGGAACACTGGGCCTAATAATGGCACTTTGGCTTCTCCATTTGAGAGTGTGGACAACCAAGATATCAAGCAAACAGCTAGGATTCAAATGGCCAATGTAGATTGGTGTAGGATCCATAATACTAGTGCCCATGCTGAATTAGACTCTCCTCAGTTTCATCTGGCAGCAAGTATTTTTAACGTGGATGAATAGGCTCCTACTTCTAAGTTCTTAGGTCCCAAAGGTAATGAGATAGTACCCTCAGGGTATGATACTGCTCTAGTTTTAGAGACTTTCACTTTTAGAGAAGAGGAAGATGACCAATTGTTAGAGGATGAACCCTATTATTGTGAAAGCCTATATCCTGAGATAGCCTTAGTACTGAATGCTTTTCAGTTTCCATTTGAAACTGAAAATGAGGTGTTGTATGAGACAGAGGAGTTGCAAGCCTTCCAATAGTCGAGTAAGAATCATACTTACAACCTAAGAAATAATCTGAGGCCAGGAGGACCTTTCACCACATCCACTCCTCCTAACAATTTTAACACACCCCCAGACCAGAATGCTAGCAACAATCCTGCTATACTAAAAGCCAATCATAATGCAAATAATAGAATAGTAACTCAGAGGGTCCAGACAAATAAAACTGAGACAGTGGAAATAATGGGACTGACGAACTATCTATTAGAAGAAATAAATGAAATCAAGGTCAGTGTACCTTTGTGTGAACTGTTAATAAGTCCAGAGGTTAGAAATGCCTTTATAAAATCTTTGGACACCTCTGTAATAGGAGAGACTCCTACCGAGACACTTGTGCCTAGTAGAAAGACACAGTCAAGAGAAAAAAGTAAGAAAATTGAGCAGCCTTCCAACACAAATGTAGTAATGTATGCTGATAAAAGAGATACTCCTCCTTTCTTGTTAACTGTTAGACTGTGTGGGAAGAACATACACAATTGTATGGTGGATTCGGGTGCCTCAGCTAATGTGATGCCTCTGGGTATATGTAAAACCTTAAGTCTGACTCCCACCAAGTCTGCCAAAGTTGTCACATAGTTAGATAAGACTGAAGTTAATGTGATAGGGGAACTAATGCATATTCAGATGCAGTTAGCCTCAGACCCCAGGGTAAGTCAGTTCATTGACACCCAGGTAGTGGATATACCTGCAAATTATGGGATTCTATTAAGCAGAGATTGGTCTAAAACATTGAACAGATATATGGCCACTAACTTTTCACACATTTGGTTACCTTGGAGGGGTGTGCCTAATCAAATCAGAATAGAGGCTGAACCCAGGATGAAACATATGATCATTGAGTACAATAAGACAAATGAAATATTGTATGCCTTAGTGGAACCCAGTGTTTACAAGGTTACTAACAAGGGGATGCAGATTGAGGAAATTTTAATGCTAAATTTTGGAGAAAAGTTTGTGAAGAGAGAAACAAAATTATTTATTGAGTCTGATGGAAGCTCCTTTGATGAATAAAACAATGCACTGAATAACTTTAGTCAGGTCATCAGACAAGAAATAGAAAAGTGCATAAAACAAAATCTCCCAGTTCAATGCAAGTTATACAGAAATAAGTGTAGAGTCCATGAAAAGCCACATTCTAAAGAGAATTGTGGAATGTGTAGAGACATCATTGGATATCAGTATATTAAATGCACAAAAGAAATGGAATCACAAGAGGGAAGGGTTAATGACTCAGAGAGTTATTTTCAGAACAACATAGATGAGGCAACTCCAGAGTTAGGAGAAAGTTTAGGCAAAGATGTTTGTCATTCAGATTTGCACACTGAGAGGGTAAGTGAACAAGCAAGTCACAATGAACTACATAGGGATAAACAAGATAGCACTGTACAGGTGATTGAAAAGGTAAAACATGCTAAAGCAAAACACCAAAAGAATAGAGATGGCATGTAGACATTAAAATGTGATGGTTCCAAATCTAAACAGGGTGCAGGTGCTGGTATAGAACTCATAGACCCTCATGGCAAATCATATTTAGCAGCATATAGGTTACAGTTCTCTTGTACTAATAATGTTGCAGAGTACGAAGCTTTAATCTATGGACTGGTCATGGCTATAAAGAAGAAGGTGAAAAGGATCAAAGTATTTTCAGACTCTGCGCTAGTAGTCAGACAGGTAAGGAAAATATATGCTTGCAATTATAACAGAATGGTTTGTTACAGGCATAGGGTATGGGATTTAATAGAGTCATTTGATGCTTTCAATATAGAGCATATCCCTAGAGAACGGAACCATAGGCCTGATGCGCTAGCTGTCGCTGCTAGCACTTTAGAGCCCTTAACACTGTCTGGATTGAAAAGATTTGTTGTAGAATTAGTAAATGTGCCCAGTGTGCCAGACAATGTAACTCATTTTCAGGTATTTGAGGAGGACCAGCAAATTGTAGATTTTCAAACTTGCAATGAAGTATTTGAGACCCAAATTATTGATGAACAAGAGAGGCCTGATGTGTCTTAGGATGAGGGAGACATCATCAACCTAAAGAGTAATTTCTTGCCTAAAGGGGTAATAGAGTTAGAACAAATCTTTGATTTTGACGGAGTAGTAAAATAGAGGGACTTACCCAGAACAGAGGGAGCTAAATGTGATCCCTATAACCTAGGTACGGAGCAAAATCCCCAAAATGTGCAAATTGGAAGGGTTTGTCCTGAGAGGGTTAGAGAAGAAGTTATTAACGTATTGAAGGAGTACAAGCACATTATACCATGGACATATGAAGAATTAAAGACATACGACACATCCATTATAACACATGTGATACCATTAAAACTAGATGTCAAATCGTTTAGGCAAAAGCAAAGGCCTGTAAACACAATTTTAGAACCATTGATATTTGAAGAAGTGAAGAGATTTGTGTCTGCCAGAATAATTTTCCCTTTTAGACATTCGACTTGGGTAGCTAACTTAGTGCCTGTAAGAAAGAAAAGTGGGGACATCAAGTTATGCGTAGATTTTAGGAATTTAAATAAAGCATCTGAGAAAGATAATTATCCTCTGCCCTCCATGCATGAAGTATTACAATCAATAACTGGAGCCGAGATGATGTCCTTTTTAGATGAGTTTTCAGGTTATAACCAGGTCCTAATTGATGAGGAGGATAGACTAAAAACCACTTTTACTAGTAAATGGGGCAATTTTGCATATAGGAGAATGCCATTTGGTCTAATCAATGCAGGTGCCACATTTCAGCGGGCCATGGACATTGCATTCCATGGACTAATAGGTAAATGTATTGTAATTTACATGGATGATCTAACTATGTATTCTAAGGATGCGTCTACTCATGCTGAGGATTTAAGAAGAATACTCAAGAGATGTGAGAGGTATGGAATTTCTCTCAACCCTAAAAAATGTGTATTTAGCGTAACAAAGGGTAAATTACTAGGGCATGTCATTTATGTGAATGGTATATCCATTGATCCTGATAGAATAGAAAGCATAAAGAAATTACAATTACCAAACACTAGAAAAGAATTAAAATCATTTTTTGGTAAAATTAACTTCGTCAGGAAGTTCATTACAGGATTTGCAAAAATCATACAGCCATTGAACGCTATGTTGAAAAAGGATGTAGTGATAGAATGGACACCAGTAGCCAAGGCTGCATTTGAAGATATCAAACAGGCTATCTCTGATGCTTCTATGTTGACAAGTCCATACTATACCAAGCCATTCTACATTTATTCATTTGCATCCTCACATTCGCTTGCGGCTGCACTAACGCAGAAAGGAAAAGATAATGAAGAAAAGCCTATCACTTTTATGAGTGCACCTCTAAAGGATGCACAGCTGAAGTACCTGGATATGGAAAGACAAGCATTTACACTGGTGAGGACAGTAAAAAAGTTTAGACACTACATTCTACGCAGTCAGCTTAAGGCTGTGGTGCCTGATCCAACAGTAAAGATGATGCTAATGCAAAATGAGCCTGGAGAGAAGCGAGCTAAGTGGATCACCACTTTATAAGAGTTTGACATGGAAATCATACCGATGAAGCTAGTCAGAGGACAAGCTTTAGTGCAAACCATAGCTAATACAGACCCAAATCTGGTAAAGCAACAGTACGTGCAAAATACAAGTGATGCGTCAGGGTGGTACCATGATCTCAATACTTTTCTAATATCAGGGAAATACCCAAGCAAGAGGAAATCCTCACAGAGGAGAGATTTGAAGATCAAAGCACAAAAGTACATGGTACAAAGAGGCCTTCTATTCAGGAAGAACCACGAGGGAATTTATTTAAGAATTTTAAATAGGGATGAAGCGGACAAGGTGTTGCTAGAACTGCATGATAAGTATGGGACTACTCATGGTTCCCATTTAGCCACAACACATAAAATATTGAGAGCGGGTTATTATTGGCCTACTATGTTTAGAGACATGGAGCATCACATCAGAAGATGTCACATTTGTCAAGTTACAGTAGATAAGGGAAGAAATCAAGCTAATCCGCTATAGCCAGTTATTGAGTCTAGGCCGTTTGCACAGTGGGGCTTGGATTTTATTGGAGTCATAAATCCTCCATCATCTGCAGGACACAAATTCATATTGACATTGACTGATTACTATACCAGGTGGATTGAAGCCACATGTTGCAAATTATCCACTACTGATGTAGTCATCAATTTTCTTGAAGAGAACGTCATCACCAGGTTTGGAATTCCTTATTCGCTAGTATGTGACAATGGCCCTGCATTTTCTTCTTTAAAGTTTTCTAAATAGGCATTTGAACATGGAATTGTTTTAAAGTTCTCTTCAAATTATTATCCTCAAGGGAATGGGTTAGCTGAATCAACGAATAAAATTTTGTTAGACATCATTAAAAAGCTAATTGAAAAGAACCCAAGAGAATGGAACACATTGCCAAAGTATGCATTATGGGTAGATAGGACCAAGGTTAAGGCAGCTCTGGGTAATACACCTTACCATTTAGTTTATGGGACTAATCCCATACTTCTAGTAAATCTGAGAATACCAATCTGGAAGTTCACGAATGAATACATAGGCTTCAATGATCATACAGAAGCTAGAATTGTTCAAATGATGCAATTAGATGAGAAAAGAGATCAAGCTATTGAAAATTTTGCCAAACACCAAGCAGTGGTTAAACGATGGTTTGATAAACGAGCAAGAGTCAAAACATTTAGGATTTTAGACTTGGTGCTGTGCTGGGATAAAGTACATGAAAAGAAAGGTAGCCATGGAAAATTTGACAAGTTATGGTTGGGTCCATTACAAGTGTCAGAAATAATAGGAGACAACACTTTTAGGCTCAAAACCTTGATTGGAGAAGATGTGCCATTACCAGTTAATGGCCAGCATTTGAAACACTACTTCCAGGCTTGAGGTGAAGGTCGTTGGTCTGTTGTATCATAATGTGAATAGTTGTACAGGTTTGTTTTGGTTTTTGTCATTTTTGTCACTTTTTGTTGTGTGTTTGTTTGCTTGTTTTTTGTTGCGTCAGTAGGGATGTTTGTCTTGTTCTAAAGTATGGAGGGGCAGATTAGCAACCATTGAAAGCAATATAAAATTCAAAACATTCAAGTGAATTATTTTAAATTTGTGCATAATCTGTTGTGACTGTCATAAAGGTAAATCACTAGTTAACTTGAGAAATTTTGTATTCAATAAGAATGGGTTGAATATTCAAAGAAAGTTCTCACGATGACCCATTTAAAATCCTTGGGTTTGTTGAACCTACCAGTGTAGATATTAGGTGAAAAATCAGAGGTCACCTTCGCTACCATTACAATTCTCAGCTTAATTTCAACAAGTGATCATGCCTTGCATCATAAAGTTACAATTGTTATATCTTATGGAATCTCGATCTTTATCAAAATATGAAATAAATAAAATAAATAAACTAGATTTTACTAAAATCTAGGTTAAGTCATCTAAGAAACTCTACCGGGGCTATAGATGCTCGCTGGCAGTGGGGCTCTACTTAGGAGAATTGTAACGATAACCTTGTCGGGGCTATGGATGCTCACTAGAAGCAAGGCTCTATCCGGTTGGATATGAGGGAATGACATCAACCAAGTAGTCTAATGTTAGTCACTAGTCTGTTCAACTAATTTTCAAGATGAGGATAATTAATCACACGCACCCACTTAAACTGAAAATAAAAATTCACGCACGTTATTGAATACATTGAGTCTTAAGTTAAATGATGATTTGCATAAAAGATAGTTGGAAATTATGAATTTATTTCATTTTGTTTCCTTTAATGGTTTTAATTTAATTGTTTTATTTGGTTGCTAGTTTTTGTGATGCTCACAACACGCCCCATTTTACTCAACAAAATGAGGACCCCTGCTGATGCTGGTTTGCTTTGCTTGTTGGTGTGTTTTGCTTGGTGGTAAAAAGGAAAAGGAGATGAAGTACAAACCTTGTTAGAAATAAAGAAAATTTGCATTTGAGTATCAGGTCAAAGTACAGGTGAATTCCTTGTTGAAAATAACTACGGGTTGCTTTTTGAATCATTTCAAAATTCATTGTATTTTGCAAGTTATGGATGTTTTGAGTAAATGTACAATTAGAGGGTTTGCACTTTGTATATACAAGGTCCTTTGTATATACAAAGTGGTTTCATATACAAATGTGTTTGCATGTTAGGCTTTGTATTAATCGCAAGAAGGGGGTTAAGTCGTTAGGTTAAAAAAATGTCGCCTTTTGCCTTGTATACTTTTATTAATGTTTTACCCATATACATGTAGGGTGGATCTGATAGGGTTTTCGAGGTTAGAGTGTATAACTCGCCGCATCCGTAAAGTGCATTTTAGGTTGTATGTTTGAAAATGGTGAAATATACAAGGATGAGGTACAAAACACTTTATACAAGATGGAACTGAAAAGGTCATGAAATATCGTATAAATGTTGTATATTTCGGGTTTGTATATTTGGTAATGTCAAATATACAATGAAATATATATACACTTTATGCAAGCTGAAACCGAAACAATTATGGAATAAAGTTAAACTGTTGTATATTTTGGGTTTGTATATTTGGCAATGTCAAATATACAATGAAATATACATTTCATTTTATGCAATACAGAACTGAAGAAAGTTAAAATACAATACAAGTAATGCATGCAAACTTCAAACATATTTGTTTATGCATTGATTTGTATAACCTGGAATTGAAGAATTATACAAAGCAGTAAAGTCCTTGTATATTGCGCGTTGTATATTTTTTATATACAACCCAATATACATTGTGCTTTATACATTGCAGATTTAAAGGGTTATCAAATAGAATTAAACCGATGCATGTCTCCGTGTTTGTATGTATGTTTTGAAATGAACATTACTTTATACATATAGACCGGAACTCAGGAAAATTGAAACATGGTAAGTACGTTGCATCGCATCCGAATGTAATATCAAGAGATGCATTGAGCGGCATACATCATAGATTTCAAGGCAAGTACAACATGATTGATAGGAAGTTGAGGTCTGAATTGGATAAAAGGGTAAAATCATTGTGTAACGGTAAGTTTGGAAGTTGAGTGTGGCCCCCACTACATGTATATCAGTTTTGTATATTACAATGTATATTTAACATACAAGCTAATATACATAGCCCAGATGTTAAGAAAGATTAAATAATGGAAAATCCTTTGTATATTTGGTGTTTTGCATGCTTAAATATACAATGCCGATATACAAAGAATTATATGCATCACAGGAAAAGGAAGGTAAAAGAACAAATGTATAAGTGTTTGTATGTGTGCTTATACAACAGAATATACAAGCGAATATACAAAACAAAAGATACAAGGAGGTACGGAAGCAGAAAAGGTAAAAGGTGTTAGTTGGTTCTTTGCATAAAGGGGTTGTATGTTTGAAAGATACAGTAGAAACATACAAAGGAAACATACAAAGAAATATACATGGAAAACATACAACGAGATGTACAAAATAAAATGCATGTTTAATTAAATAGGCTAACTGTCAAAAGTTCAAAAAACTCAAACACTAAAAAAGGAAAGCTGAAGGTCGCAACGCATTATTGACTGTAATTAATGTGAATTTAACACTCAACCAAATAGAATTTAACGAGGGTTAAGACTGAATTGTTGTTATGTTTCACTGTCAGATATATTGTTAACATTGAAAATTACAGAAAGGGCATTGTCACAGTAAAATTGAATGGAATTTACCAGATTGATGAGGTTACAGTTGCTGGGTGAAAGTGAAAGGTAAAATAAGTCAACATCAAGGGTTAAACGGTCAAAGAAATAGGTATTTATCATGGAGCCCCGTTTAATTTTCAAATGGTAAAGCACAACTATTAATTCTAGTAATTTCACTTTCCAAATGCATACATTTGTTAAAATTACTATTTTAATTGTTAATTAGCTAGACAGAGCTTAGTCCATTTAAGGGTAAAATAACAGAAAAAAATTGTAACATCCATATTTGATTTAACTTAAAAACTAGGTTTTACCATAAGTATTTTTTTTTCTCTGTGATCAAACATACAAGATTTCACTGCTAACAAGTATAACATTCTTCAATTTAACAATAAACATAATTTCATTTCTCACAATGCTGAAAGGAATGATAAACCATAAACATTTAGTTTTCTTACTAGTTTGAAAATTCTTAAAACAAATACAATATTAGAAACATACCATTATCACCCCATCTCGATTGTCGACCAATCACATTCAAGACTCGGCAATCCTCAATATTTGGAAGAGAAAGTATCTTCAAGGAGCTTAACCTCCAACCACAGACCGTCGGTCTCTCGCACTACTTCCTAACTGGAAGTGGCCCTACCCTACTCAAGAGGATAGACTTAGGATAACCATTGGTGTTTGCCATCTAAGCTCTAGTGTTGTGACCTACAAGTCTTGTTATCATGCAAATCCCCTAGATTCCCTCTAGTCTTGCATGACCTTTCCACAAGCGATGCCATCCAGTCACAGTGAACATTCAATGTAGTTGAGGATCATGCATCACCTTGGCCAAAGGATTTGAATTTAATTAGCGTTGTATGAACACATGAATTAAGTTCACCCACCCTACTCGACTTGAATTAATCGCAATCCTACAGTTTTCCTATTTGTAAGGTTTATATATATGTTGACCTCGATGACCTCAAGGTATTTGAATTTCCTCATGCAATAGCGCATGGTGCAAAGGTTTACTCTATTCCTGAGCTTATGGAATCATCTCCATTTTCACAATGTCTAAAGGGTGTTTTAGTTCATTATTTATACGGATAACATTTGTAATGCAATAATAATCCCTTAATAGTTTAAACCATTGTTTGAAATTATCCACTCATAAGTGGTCTCTAACTTGGCTATACGGTTTTCAAAAGTTTATACAATTTACCCAAGTATAAAATACGAATATCCTAAGGCCTGGAGTTTTAAGTTTTAGACTCATAAAGGTCTTCAATGTACTAGGTAATAGCGATACAAGGAACATCGCATGCAATTTAATTAACTGAAACACCATATGTGAGTTCCCCACCCTTATCTTTCCACTTTATAAGCATGATGGTTTTTGACCAAGAATAATTACTTATACTACAACTCTACACCCTCCTTCCAAAACAAATAGTTTTAAATGGTTCAATGAGGTAAGTGTTATATAATAAAGATATTAAAAGACTTGGGATCTATCATAAGAATCTAGAGATGATCATTCTCATATATCGACCTCTAACTGAAGATCTAATACTAGATAAGAAACTTAGTTAAATACATCTGTCGGCATTCATTCTGATCTAAATTTCTTATCTGCAAAAGATTGTCGCACCTCTAAACTCTAATGAGACAGGTTATTGAAATTAATGACAAGCCAACTAAGCTTATATCTTATGTCGTTAAAGTTAGACCTTTGTGGGTTTTTGGAAACAAAATTAGTTAGAACTTTGACTTAAACACTATCTGACCAGAGTGCTCCATGTTTTCACACTTTCCAGTCAAAAACAAACAAAAACACGGTGAGAAACCATTCTGCCTACCATGCTCTCGGGGTTCTACTGTGCTTGAACAAGGGACGTTTTAGAATCATATTCCTACACTAGTTCCATCTTCCGTTACCACAGCTAGTAAGAACCAAACCACAGGCTTTCTAAACTGCCTAGACCCACGTCGAATCATGTGTAAAATACTGAGTTATTAACTCCTACAGAGTGGCGTAGGGCAGAGTGGTTCTTTACTCATAAATTAACATTTTCATTGAAAACTAACCTCACTCAGAGCTTACATAAGAATAACATTATTTGCATTATCCTTTACGTTGAAAGAAACACACAACCACTGCCAGAAATAAGGCACAAATAGTGAACATAGACTACACAGAGGGAAAAGGTAAGAACCTGTCGTAATACTTAAAGCATCGCTCTTGCTAGCTCAATCTTGCTGATCTCTCAGCGGCGTCCTCCCAAGTTCCTTCCTTAGACTCAAAACCCCAACTTTTTCACTCCTATCCATGTCCTCCCTTAAAAAGAAATACTCTCCCTCAAAAACTGCACACGGCGAAGGAGAATAACCCCATTTTCCTCTGTCGTCCATGCCTAAACAAAAAGAAATCCACTTACTGCATGCTCCCCAATCCCCTAACCTTCAGCGACCATAATACATGATGGAGGTTCCTTGGCGACGTGGCTACTAGTGGACATAACAACCTTTCCACTTACTCAAGCATCAAGGCTTCTAATCCTCTGAGTTTGCAACTAATAATTGAATTGTAGTGTTAAGCTCTTACAAGGTGGCAGATTATAAATGCATAAAGTATCTCTAAGGTCGAATAAGAGAATGAATAAAGGCCAACTTAATAAAGAAAATATAGGTTAGATTAATGATATCTCAAAGTCTTAAGCTCAGAGGAAAAAGATGCATTCGAAATGAAAGATGTCCAAAAACAACAGAACTTGAGTGTAACCCTACTCAAGCTTTGACAAGAAAACTGACATCAAACAAACTAAAGGAAATACCTCATGTTTACCAAAATATAACTAAAGCGATTTTGACATATTCTTCCAAATAATGACCAAAAGAGGTTATAGCTCACCTTGGCTTCAAATTTGACATACGTCGATTTTCAAAAAGAAATAAATTCACAACACATGTTCAAAGCATTTTTACAGCAATCACGACGGATTGGACGTAATGCAAAACAAGTTTTCTAGATTGTTTAATGCACAATAACGACTTCTCACGTCATTCAACTATGAGACGCAACTCACAAATCCACCACAAATAAGTTTATTTATTTACCTATAATCAGAATATTAGTCATCTCTATAAGACGACTTGATTAGGCGGACTTGCGACAACAATGTCGATTTCTAAAATTCTATATGATGACTTACAAAAGGTGTTAAACCTTAACTTCAGACGTCGACATCTAGTCTTAAATTAACTTAGCCGTAAACATGACTAAATTTAAGGTTTCAAGGTTTATCTACCTGCTTGGCATTTTCAGTAACAAACACCCATGGTTAATTTCCAGAGTCTATTCTCTTTCTCAAAGATACTTTCTCTTCTTGTCGAACATGGTCCACCTATTCCTGCAACGACAGCCTCACAAACAATTTTTGTGGTCAAAGAACCTATATTCCAAATCAAAGCTTAATATATCCAAACATAATTTTCTCCTAACAAAAAGACATTTTAGTTTATAATATCACATTGATCATAATCAATAGATTCCAAAATTTCATAGAACTAACTTTGTCTATCTACATCACCAGTTTCCATGACATCAACAACATATTATATAACTGAAATATGCAAGAAAAGTAAATAGCATTATTGATTCCAAAAAGAGGGATGTAACATATCCTTCCCCTTTAAAAATCATCGTCCCCGATGATTGAGTTTATCAAGCAAAAATTAAACTTTAAAACAAACTTTTTATAGTTCAACATTAATGTCTTTGAAAAGTTTAGGAAATCTTTGGTAAGTATCCTTATAGTCTTCCCAAGTGGCGCTATCCTTGTCAGATTGGTCCCACTAAATTTTGCATTGCAAAACTTCTCGATTACGTAAACGAAGTTTACGCATTTCGAGCACCTTGAGTGGCTCGATCGCAACCACCCTGGGTTCTTGCATCTGTAAGGAATTCCAGTTAAGGATGTGGTTACTACTTACAAAATATTTCTTTAGATATGAAACATGAAAAACATTATGCATCTTGGACAAGGCTGGAGGTAGAGCAACTTTGTAGGTAACTGGATTGATAATCTCAAGAACTTCAAAAGGTTTGACATAACGAGGAGCCAATTTCGATGATTTACCAAATTTTATTGAACTCTTATGGGGTTTCACTCGTAAAAGCACTTTCTCACCAACAAGGAAATGTCTAGGCACTCGTTTGATATCTGCATAACTTTGTTGCCTGTCACTGGCTTCTGCCAACCTCTTCCTGATCATTTTCACTTTTTCATCCATATTAGCAAGCATTTCAAGTCCAATGCTTATCCTATCTTCCAGCTTATCCCAGCTTATAGGAGTTCTGCATTTCCTTCCATATAATGCTTCAAATGGTGCCATCTTAATGGCAGAATGATAGGAGTTGTTATAGGCAAATTTGACAAGAGATAAATATTCCTTCCATCTGTATTGCCAATCCATGCAATACATTCTTAAAAGGTCTTCTAATACTTGATTCACTCTTTCTGTTTGTCCATCAGTTTTAGGGTGATTAGCAGTACTCACATTAACTTTAGTCCCTAATGCAGAAAATAAGGTTTGCCAAAACTGAGAAGTTATCCGAGCATCTCTATTAGATATAATCTTTTCAGGTACACCATGCAATCTAAAAATTTCTTGCACAAATTTTTGAGCCAAAAGATGTGCTCCATTCATCCAATTTCCTGGTATGAAATGTGCTACCTTGGTTAGTTTATCAACAACAACCAATATTGCATCATGCCTATTCTTAGACATTGGTAACCCCTGGACAAAATCCATACTAATAACCTGCCATTTCCATTCTGGAATATCATGCGAGTATAACAATCTAGTAGGATGTTGGTGTTCTGCCTTAACTCTCTGACACTCCAAATAACTAGCTACAAACCTTGCAACATCGCTTTTTATTCCCTTCCAGAAATATAGTGGCTTGACATCAGCTAACAGTTTTGTTACACTAGGGTGTCCAGAGTATGGTGCACAGTGAACTTGCTTCCAAACAAGGTTTCTGAGTTCTACTAAATCAGGAACGTAGATTCTTCCCTTGAATCTCATCAATCCATTTGATTCAAAACTGAATCCGTCATATCTTGGGTCCTCAGGGTTTAAGTGCAGAGCCTGTTTCACTTGCTCATAATACTCATCTCTAGACAAGCTTTGCATTACTAAATCTTTAAAGTTAGCATGTATGGAGATTATAGAAGCTATGTGTCTTCTTCTGCTTAAGGCATCAGCTACTTGGTTTTCCTTGCCTTTGACAGAAGAAATCTCAAAGTCATAATCTGATATTAATTCCAACCATCTCCTCTACCTTGCATTGAGATTAGGTTGTGTAAATATGTAGCGAAGACTTTGATGATCTGATTTTAGTATAAAAGTCTTTCCCAACAAATAATGTTGCCACATCTAAAGGGCATGAATCACTGCTGCCATTTCTAAGTCATGAGGAGTGTAGTTTTGCTCATAGTTTTTCAACTTCCTTGATTCATAAGCTACTACCCGGCCATCTTGCATAAGTACACCTCCTAATCCTTCCCCCGAGGCATTAGTAATAACCTCAAAATATCCCTCAGGATCAGGAACTTTCAAAATTGGAGCAGTTGTTAATTTTTCTTTTAACAAGTCAAAAGCCTTTTGACATTCTTCTGTCCAAACAAACCTTTTTCCTTTTCTTTGCAAGGAGGTAATTGAGCTTGCAATGCTTGAGAAATTTAAAACATATTTTCTGTAATAACCTGCCAACCCCATAAAACTTCGTACCTCTGAAACATTGGAAGGTTCAGGCCATTCCATAATAGCCTTTATTTTAGCTGGATCAACTGATATCCCATCAGCTGATATTATATGGCCCAAATACTGCACTTCTTTTTGAAAGGTGTACTTTGAGAGTTTCACATACAATTTGTGTTCTCTTAATCATTGTAAGACTATTTGAAGATGTTGTCTATGCTCCTCTTCATTTTTGGAATAAATCAAAATATCATCAATGAAAACTAGCACAAATTTATCAAGACAATCTCTGAAAACACTATTCATGAGATTCATGAAAGCGGTAGGTGCATTGGTCAATCCAAATGGCAACACCGTAAATTCATAATGACCATATCTCGTTCTAAATGTCGTCTTGGGAATATCTTCATCTTTCAACCTTAACTGATGGTATCCAAATCTCAAATCTATCTTAGAAAAGACTGATGCACCACGCATTTGGTCAAATAGATCATCAATACATGGCAATGGATACTTATTCTTTATTGTCACCTTATTAAGCATCCTATAATCTATACACAGCCTAAGAGTTCCATCTTTCTTCTTGACAAATATAACTGGGGCTCCCCATAGTGATACACTTGGCCTGATTAGATTCTTAGATAATAGCTCCTGCAATTGAGCTTTTAATTTCATAAGTTCAGTGGTGGTCATACAATATGGAGCTTTAGAGACTGGCTCTGATCTTGGTTTAATATCTATACCAAAATCAAATGTTCTTTTTGGAGGCAAGCCTTGTAGCTCCTTGGGAAATACATCACTGAAATTGCAAAGATATGGATATTTTTCCTCAAATATTTGTTTCTCCAAGGTTTCCTCTACTAGGTCCATTTTGACTACAAAAAATTGACATCCCTTTTGCCTAGCCCATTTTATTGTTTTGAAGAAATGGATCTAATCCTTATTTCCCTTTGAATTCCTTGAAGATTTACTGAATTGCCCTTCTCATCCAGACACTCAATTGTTTTATGAAAACAATCTACCTTGGCTTGATGTTTCCACAACCAATTCATTCCTAAGATGACATCGTAGGACCCTAAAGGTGCTATGTATAAATTTGCCTCAGTGGTGAAGTTAGAAATATCAATCTTAGCTTTGAACAAACATTGCTCTACCTGAGCCTTTGAGTTATTTGCATAGTCAACTGTCCATGGTTTTGACATAAAACCAGCTTTTCTAGAAAATTTACTTAAGACTCTAGGTGAAACAAAATTTTCTGTTGCACCATTATCAAATAGAATAGAAATAGGAACTCCAAATAAGATACCTGTCATCTCAATAGGGGTGATCTGATACTCCGCTTGTCGATTGTCAAGAGCGGCATGAATCCTTTGTTGAAAATCTTCCTGCTGCGAAGGGAGTTTCGTATTCCTAGGCTTCCCATTCTACTTCTTATTAGGGCAACAGTTGGCATAATGATCTCCTCCACAAGAAAAACATCATCCTATAGGTCCTCTCTTCTCAGATGACCTTCTCGTAGAATCATCATTCTTCTTAAAATTGTCATGTTTCTTATAATCTTCACCTCTTCTCTCATTACCAAATCCCCCTTGGTTCTTTTGATTTCCTTTATCAAACCTCCTGTTTCCATATCCCTTCTCATTCTTCCTTTTATATGACTGATCGTTGTAGTTCTTATCAAACTTCTTACATTTCTTTTCATGGTAAGCAGAGATAGATTTGATCTTCTGTTCCTGCTTAATTGCTTTCTCATACACTTGGTCCATTATGCTTGGACCATGCACCTCCACCTCGCCGCCAATCTGAGGATTGAGTCCCATGATAAATTTTCTGATCCTAAATCTTTCATCCTTTTGGTATTGAGGAACATACTTTAGTAGTCTAGTAAATTTTTCTACATAATCAACCACAGATAGTTCACCTTGCCTGAAGTTTTGGAAATCTGTTAACTTTTGATCAAAATATAACTGAGGTAACCACCTTTTTCAGAATAGTTCCACAAACTCATTCCATGTCACCTTCAAGGGACTTAATTCTAGCTCCATTTTCTTATTCATCCACCAAGTGGATGCTTCCCTAGATAGCTGATATGCTCCTCACACTGCTTGAGTAACCTCAGAGTAATTTCTGATCTCAAAGTATTTCTCCATCTCTGTTAACCATGCTTCTACTGCATCTCCAATTTTCGTTCCATCGAACTTAGGGGGGTTAACCTTTTTCATATCCTTAGATAATTCTAATGCAAGTTTATCTTTGGTTTTTCTTTAAACTTCATTGTCATCTGGGTTTTCGCTTGACGTGCCATTATCCCAATGTTTACTTTTGCTTGTATTATGAGAATTCTCATTTTCACCCTATATGTTCCCAGTTTCATCCATTTTCTTTTCTAGTTTGTTTAACCTTTCCTTAGTTTCAGTAAGCATATTAAGAATCCTATCCAACTTGTCAGTGGAGTTTTCCCAAGAGTTATGACCTTCTTGCTCTTCCCCCCCGTTAAACTCTAGTTGATCCATGATAGTTTAGTTTCTCACCTGATTAAACATATACTAATCAGTTTTATGCTTATCATTTTATATATCTTAAAAAAAAACAACAATTGATCATAATCATAACTGTTTTCAAACCAAAAATTTGTCTTTATTCAATTTGCAAAATTGTTCCTACATTCAATAGAGATAGACATATCTCATGATTTTACTCAGTATTAACAAGTGGGGTGTAACCTTCAGATTCATTGTCTGACACATAATCACGAGGTGTATACCCCTCAGACTCGCTATTAGATAATAGTACAATGATCTCAGCTCTAGGCACTATTTGGGGATCCCTAGTGATCATTGGCACACTAATAGGTACACTCATAGGTATACTAACAGGTACACTAACAGGTACAATAATAGGGCAGAAATTGACCATGATTCGAGCCGCTGTCATTGCTACCTCTAGGATTTCTCTTTTCATTCGTTTAAGTCCTGAAAAAGCATTGGCAAAGGTTTCCACATCATCAAGCCAAATGTCATTTTCGTCATTAGTTTTCTCAATTGTCTTGATCATCGCAAGCCATTTCTGCTTAGCTTGCAGATAACGTTCCTTACCCAAGAAGGATTTTCTTGCAGTTTTCTTGATGTGTACCATCCTAGAAAAGTAAATCAAATCATTAGCTACCCGCATAATGTTGATTTCCTAATTAGGTTAGTGGACTCATCAACCCTAGTGTTGAACCTGGTTAGCTCTGATACCATATGTAACATCCATATTTGATTTAACTTAAAAACTAGGTTTTACCATAAGTATTTATTTTTTCTCTGTGATCAAACATACAAGATTTCACTACTAACAAGTATAACATTCTTTAATTTAACAATAAACATAATTTCATTTTTCACAAAGCTGAAAGGAATGATAAACCATAAACATTTAGTTTTCTTACTAATTTGAAAATTCTAAAAACAAAAGCAATATTAGAAACATACCATTATCACCGCATCTCGATTATCGACCAATCACATTCAAGACTCGGCAATCCTCAATATTTGGAAGAGAAAGTATCTTTAAGGAGCTTAACCTCCAATCATAGACTGTCGGTCTCCCGCACTCCTTCCTAACCGGAAGTGGCCCTACCCTACTCAAGAGGATAGACTTAGGATAACCATCGGTGTTTTCCATCTGAGCTCTGGTGTTGTGACCTACGAGTCTTGTTATCATGCAAATCCTCTAGATTCCCTCTAGTCTTGCATGACCTTTCCACAAGCTACGCCATCTAGTCATAGCGAACATTCAATGCACTTGAGGATCATGCATCACCTTGGCCAAAGGATTTGAATTTAATTAGCATTGTATGAACACATGAATTAAGTTCACCCACCCTACTCGACTTGAATTAATTGCAATCCTACAGTTTTCCTATTTCTAAGGTTTATATATATGTTGACCTCGATGAGCTCAAGGTATTTGAATTTCCTCATGCAATAGCACATGGCATAAAGGTTTACTCTATTCCTGAGCTTATGGAATCATCTCCGTTTTCATGATGTCTAAAGGGTTTTCTAGTTCATTGTTTATATGGATAACATTTGTAATGCAATAATAATCCCTTAATAGTCTAAACCATTGTTTGAAATTATCCACTCATAAGTGGTCTCCAACTTGGCTATACAGTTTTCAAAAGTTTATACAATTTACCCAAGTATAAAATACGAATATCCAAAGGCCTGGAGTTTTAAGTTTTAGACTCATAAAGGTCTTCAATGTACTAGGTAATAGCAATACAAGGAACATCACATGCAATTTAATTAACTGAAACACCATATGTGGGTTCCCCACCCTTATCTTTCCACTTTATAAGCATGACGGTTTTTTACCAAGAATAATTACTTATACTACAACTCTACACCCTCCTTCCAAAACAAACAGTTTTAAATGGTTCAATGAGGTAAGTGTTATATAATAAATATATTAAAAGACTTGGGATCTATCATAAGAATCTAGAGATGATCATTCTCATATATCGACCTCTAACTGAAGATCTAATACCGGATAAGAGACTTAGTAAAATACATTTGTCGGCATTCATTCTGATCTAAATTTCTTATCTGCAAAAGATTGTTGCACCTCTAAACTCTAATGGGATAGGTTATTGAAATTAACAACAAGCCAACTAAGCTTATATCTTACGTCGTTGTAGTTAGACCTTTGTGGGTTTTTGGAAACAAAATTAGTTAGAACTTCAACTTAAACACTATCTGACCAGAGTTCTCCACGTTTTCACAATTTCCAGTCAAAAACAAACAAAAACACGGTGAGAAACCATTCTACCTACCATGCTCTCAGGGCTCTAATGTGCTTGAACAAGGGACGTTTTAGAATCATATTCCTACACCAGTTCCATCTTCCATTACCATAGCTAGTAAGAACCAAACCATAGGCTTTCTAAACTGCCTAGACCCACGTCGAATCATGTGTAAAATACTGAGTTATTAACTCCTATAGAGTGGCGTAGGGAAGAGTGGTTCTTTACTCAGAAATTAACATTTTCATTGATAACAAACCTCACTCAGAGCTTACAGAAAAATAACATTATTTGCATTATCCTTTATGTTGAAAGAAACACACAACCATTGCTAGAAATAAGGCACAAACAGTGAACATAGACTGCACAGAGGGAAAAGGTAAGAACCTGTCGTAATACTTAAAGTATTGCTCTTGCTAGCTTGACCTTGCTGATCTCTCAGCGACGTCCTCCCAAGTTCCTTCCTCGAACTCAAAATCCCAGCTTTTTCACTCCTATCCGTGTCCTCCCTCAAAAAGAAATACTCTCCCTCAAAAACTGTGCATGGCAAAGGAGAATAACCCCATTTTCCTCTGTCGTCCATGCCTAAACAAAAGGAAATCTGCTTATTGCATGCTCGCCAATCCCCTAACCTTCAGCGACCATAATACATGATGGAGGTTCCTTGGCGATGTGGCTGCTAGTGGACATAACAACCCCTTCCACTTACTCGAGCATCAAGGCTTCTAATCCTTTGAGTTTGCAACTAATAATTGAATTGTGGTGTTAAGCTCTTACAAGGTGGTAGATTATAAATACATAAAGTATGTCTAAGGTCGAATAAGAGAATGAATAAAGGCCAACTTAATAAAGAAAATATAGGTTAGATTAATGATATCTCAAAGTCTTAAGCTCGGAGGAAAAAGATGCATTCGAAATGAAAGATGTCCAAAAACAACAGAACTTGAGCGTAACCCTACTCAAGCTTTGACAAGAAAACTGACATCAAACAAACTAAAGGAAATACCTCACGTTTACCAAAATATAACTAAAGCGATTTTGACATATTCTTCCAAATAATGACCAAAACATGTTATAGCTCACCTCGGCTTCAAATTCGACATCCGTCGATTTTCAAAAAGAAATAAATTCACAACACATGTTCAAAGCATTTTTACAACAATCACGATAGATTGGATGTAACATAAAACAAGTTTTCTAGATCGTTTAACACACACTAACGACTTCTCGCGTCATTCGACTACGAGACGTGACTCACAAATCTGCCACAAATAAGTTTATTTATTTACCTATAATCAGAATATTAGTCATCTCTATAAGATGACTTGATTAAGCAGACTTGCGACAACAACGTCGATTTCTAAAATTCTATATGACGACTTACGAAAGGTGTTAAACCTTAACTTTAGACATCAACATCTAGTATTAAATTAACTTAGCCATAAACATGATTAAATTTAAGGTTTCAAGGTTTATCTACCTGCTTGGCATTTTCAGTAACAAACACCCATGGTTAATTTCCAGAGTCTATTCTCTTTATCAAAGATACTTTCTCTTCATGTCGAACATGGTCCACCTATTCCTGCAACGACAGCCTCACAAACAATTTTTGTGGTCAAAGCACCTATATTCCAAATCAAAGCTTAATATATCCAAACATCATTTTCTCCTAACAAAAAGACATTTTAGTTTATAATATCACATTGATCATAATCAATAGATTCCAAAATTTCGTAGAACTAACTTTGTCTATCTACATCACCAATTTCCATGACATCAACAACATATTATATAACTGAAATATGCAAGAAAAGTAAATAGCATTATTGATTCCAAAAAGAGGGATGTAAAAAAAATGAATAGGTTAGGGTTAATGGTAGAAAATGGATATTTACAGTAAAACCCTAGATATAAAATAGAAGCAAAATTTGAGACATGTATACTCCTACAGGATGGCCCCTAAACAGAAGAAAGACTCTAGGGATGAAGTAAAGAAGGAAAGAAAATCGAGGAAGGAAGTAGAAAAGGAAGAATTGCCGATATACAGAGGTTGTCCAACCTTGATTGGTACAAGAGGAATGGGCACTGATACAAACATAGGAACTTATGATGCAGATGATGTACTGAAGAAAATCACAGCTGCAGATGCCTCACCAGATATGAAATGTATCTGGGATAGTGGGCTATATAGAGCTACAGGGTTTCCTCTAGCTATGGAGGAAAAAGATCTATGCCTAGACTGTGTAATCTTGTATGACCCTAATAAAAGGAAGGTGATGCTACATAATAGATTAATTGCTAATCTAACTAATGAGGGGATTGCAAGGACTTTTGGATTGGAGATCACTGATAAGATGACAGACATTGATATTGATCAGTATAACGAGAGTTTCTACACAAATGACGGGGACTGTAAGGGCAAAATATTTCGCCACTGGTATAGTCCAGAGAATAAACCAAAGGTAGTGTCTAGAATCCTGAAAAATCTACTGAGGATACATTTCAGGGAAGAGATATATTTAATGATTACTATGCTGAGCAGACTGGTTGGACTGAGAGGCAAACTATGATGAGAGAGCAGAAAGGCTTGCCCTTTTATGTCTTCCTATATATTATACTCCTATGCTGCAGAGGTTAGAGCACACATACATGGACTAGAAAGAGTTGGTGTTCTAGGGAATAGTACTGAGCAGAGGTTGGTGTATGAACACTACCCAGAACTACAAGAAGAGAATGCCTTGAGGAAGTTTGCTCTAGTTAATGATGTTTTCTATACCTACATGGTGAGGGTACTAAATGAGGAACCAGACAAAAGGTTATCTAAAGAGGCTGAGCATATAATTGGATTGCATTGTTCATGGTTTATACAGTTTGAACAATTTTCAGACATAAGAACTGAAGGATTTGAAGGGAAGCCATTTATGTTCCCAAGATACCCTTCTGACAAACTGATTGTCTTGGAGTTTTCAAGACAAAATTTAAATGCTTTTAGGATGTATACGAGGAAGTTTAATGGCAGGGGAAATGTGACATTACCTTGGGCCATTGGCAGGTATTCCTGTATCAGTGAGGATGTTGCAGCCTGTTCAGAACAAGAGCTAAGGTATTATGGGTTCCAAGTATTCGATTTGGCTAGAAAGTTTGATCCATTTCACAGAATTCAAAACTTTGTTGACAAGAAGTACATGCACCAGGTGCATATTGAATATTTCTAGGCTGACTGCAAGATTGACTTGGAAGTAAGAAAAAGGGCTTATAAGAGGTTGACTATTGAGAAAATGAAGTCTATCAGTAATATCTATGTTCCCCCAGAGGTTCTTGAGGATGACAAATTATTGCACCAAAGTTATGCACAGGCTAGGCTGTCTCCCATTATAGAGCCTGATTAGTCTAAGCCTTGGAACACATCATTGGATATTTTGACAAAACTTGTGATACTATTTTCAAAAACATGGCTTAAAGATAGGATAGAAGAGCTCAAGGCCAAAGGAAAGGATGTTACATTCCCAAAGAAGGGAAGGAACAGAAAAGCAGAGCCCAGTGAGGATTTGCAATGTTTCTATGAGAAGAAAAGGAAGGTTGTAGAGGTAAGAATTATGTAAAAGAACAAAAATGCTACATTGATGGATCCATATGCTTTAGGCATAACAATAGGAGTGGCATCTCAAACTTTTGTTGATACAAAATCCATGAGCCATGAGATCAGTGCAGAGGAAGCACAAGTTTGTCTAAGGGCGAGTCCTTGTAACCAAAGGATACAATTAGAGCCCAAGAAGTGGGGGAGAAAATGAGAAGCATGTCCAGTACTTCTGCTCCAATGGAGCCAGGACAAACATTCATAAAGGTGAAGGTAGAGCTGGCTGGGGAGAGGCTACAGGAATCAAAAGTTGGTAAAGCCAGACCTACTGATGTAGAAACTGTGCAAATTGAGAGTAGCGACAGTGAGGAAACGAAAATGTATAAAGGGAAAATGATTAACGTGGAGGGAGAATCAAGTGACTTCCTTAGTGAAGAAGAAGAATCAAGCCTGTAAACTAAAATTGAAACAGAGCAAAATATAGAAATTGAAAAGGAAGAGGTATAGGCAGAAACAAGATCTGTTGATCCATTTGGTACTTTAGTACCACCAGAAATCATTAGAGATGTGCAAGAGGAGGCACATAAGATTGAAGAGGATGAAAAAGAGAAATCCCCTTAAAGGGTAAACATAGAAGGACAGGTAGCACAAGAAGACACCTCAGAGGTGGATGCATTGGATATGCTAAATATGTATGGAGAGCAAGGTGAAGAAGAGGAAAATACAGAAAACTTGTAGGAACAAATAGCTGAAGTAAGACAAGATGAGGTGAGGGCCAGTTTACCAATACATCTAGAACTGCCACAGATAGGAAGCATAGAGGCATAAGAAAAAACTGATGAAGGCAAACCTAAGGAATCAGCAATTGAAGGGGCCCCTGATGAAGGTAATCCAAATGAGGAATCAACAGCAGAAGAAGCTCATGATGAAGAAGATCAAGGAGGGGGAGATACTGAGATAGAAGAGGAGGAAAATGAAGTTGAATCAAAGGAACAAGAGCCTCCATTCCAACAAGAGCAGCAGGTCCCAGAAGAGGAACAACAACCACTTCAACAACATGAGCAACAATGAATAGCAGCAACAAGAGTAAATTGGAATGGATAAACCTCATGAAGAGGTGATTGATGTAGAGAAAGCTGCAGAAAGCGTAAGAGAAGTGCCTACCTGGTTGGAAAGAGAAATAAGAAGGGAGAAGAAAGAAATACAGTTAGCTCCCATTAATATTCAGAGCTTGTTGGGAGGAAAGACAACTCCAAGGAAAGAGAAAAGAAAAGCTAGGACAATGTCAGCAATCCAGAGAGGTCTAGATGGATCAAGGACTCAACCTAGCTATACCACAAAAGGAGAAAGAAAAGGGTGAGATTACCCTGGAGGAATACAAGATATTGATTCTTGACCTTGGACATTCAACCAGAGAATAGAACCTCCATGAATGGGAGGATATGCACCAGGTAATAGCTGGTATTCTAAGAAAAGACAAAAATAAACTAGAGCATTTAAAGGGACACATTGTACAACTCCAACAATTTATTATAGGGATATTTGATCCCAATACCGTAGTTCTTGACTTACCTACTAACGTAGCAATAGTGTCTAAAGAGGAAATAAAAGATATGGAAAATAAAAGATTTAAAGCTAATATTTTTGATGAATGGTTTATTGATTTCATACAAGAAGGAGAACAAACAATCAGACAAGCTGTGGGCAGCTGGAGAGTAGCTACAGAGGAAAAGAATAAATGTATGATATTCATACATAACTGCCTAACCAGACATGAGGAATGCAGATATGAGATCAGAGAGCTGGTAGAAATAACAACAACAACAACAAGAGCAACGACAACCACTTCAACAACAAGAGCAACAACATGAACAGCAACAACAAGAGGAAATTGGAATGGATAAACCTCATGAAGAGGTGATTGATGTAGAGAAAGCTGCAGAAAGCATAAGAGAAGTGCCTACCTAGCTGCAAAGGGAAATAAGAAGGGAGAAGAAAGAAATACAGTTAGCTCCCATTAATATTCAGAGCTTGTTGGGAGAAAAGACAACTCCAAGGAAAGAGAAAAGAAAAGCTAGGACAATGTCAACAATCCAGAGAGGTCCAGATGGATCAAGGACTCTAAACCTAGCTATACCACAAAAGGAGAAAGAAAAGGGTGAGATTACCCTGGAGGAATACAAGATATTGAATCTTGACCTTAGACATTCAACTAGAGAATACCACCTCCATGAATGGGAGGATATGCACTAGGTAACAGTTGGTATTCTAAGAAAAGATAAAAATAAACTGGAGCATTTAAAGGGACACATTGTACAGCTCCAACAATTTAATAGAGGGATATTTGATCCCAATACTACAGTTCCTAACTTACCTACTAACGTAGCAATAGTGTCCAAAGAGGAAATAAAAGATATGGAAAATAAAAGATTTAAAGCTAATGTTTTTGATGAATGATTTACTGATTTCATACAAGAAGGAGAACAAACAATCAGGAAAGCTGTGGTTAGTTGGAGAGTAGCTACAGAGGAAAAGAATAAATGTATGATATTCATACATAATTGCCTAACCAGACATGAGGAATGCAGATCTGAGATCAGATAGCTGGTAGAAATAGAAAAAAGGGCAGATGAGCTGATCCATGAGGGGGCACTTAATGTTGCACTGGAAAATAAATTACCAAGAATAATAATGGAACTTAAATTTGAGGAAAATAACCTCAAAAGGTGTGCAACAATTATACCAGAGTTACAAGAAAAGGTAGAAGATTGATAAAAATGCATAAGAAGATCGTAGAAAGACTTATACAGCATGAATGTGTAGAGGTGCTAGCCTATGACTTAGAGAGAGCATTAACAGAGTTCAGGGCCATTTTCACACCCTGTATAGAGAATCTAGATGCAATACTTAGCAAACAAATGATAGATACACTGATGGAAGAAAGAGCCAAAATGAACAAGTACAAGAAAAGAACAGAGGGCTCAGAGGACAAGGAGAAGGAATTGAAAGAAAGGGTGATGATGCAAGAATTTATTTTTTGCAAAAAGTCCAGGACGGGACTGCACTTTTGTGGAGGGAGTAATTGACAATTTCAAGAAATACTTGAAAAGGTGAGAAGGCAAGAGCAAAGAATTTTGAAAAGAAATCAAATGAAGAGCCTCGACGAGAAAAGGTCACATAGAATGGGAATCTTATGAAACAATTCCAAGGGCATCCCATGAGAGGAAAAGATGCCAAGTAGTGGGTTGGCTCATGGTTATGAAATAGAAACACACCATTGGTCGACAATGAAAGGACCTTAACTGTGGAGTGGGGGGTTGTAACCATGGAATGGAAGTTGTAACCGCAGCATGGGAGGAAATTTAGATTCAATATCAGGAGCATGTTGCTTGTATATTAGTTTCTTACACAGGGATTTATAGAAAATAGCATAGAAATTGTAATCCTTTCTGAGAATTTTGAAGTGGAGTATTGTAGTTTAGAGGAGGTTGCCTGTGTCTACATTGAGGCATGCGTGGAAACATCCAGCTTCCTTATTGTATCTGTAAAGCACTGTGAGTTTTTGTGAATTTTGATTAATAAAGCTAAGAGTCATACCTACATTGTAAACCCTATATGGCTATGTGTTTTAAACATAAATGAATCTAGAAGTCTGCGTCTATTTCTGAGTGTCTTCTAGCTCTTCATTTTTTCTTTGAAATAGTTTCTCTTAAAGCTTGCAATCTTGAATGCTTGTTTGTGAAAATATTCAGAACATTTGCATTTAATGATTTGATCTGCTGAGTTAATTGAATTCATTATATTTCTTACTGTGTGCATAATAGAATGTCTAGATCCTGTAGTGAATGATGGTAGATTTAAATTTCTCTAACCTTTCCCAACAATTCTGAAATACTTAGCTTAAACGGTAAAATCCAAAGGAGATTATCTGACATTTGAGGGAATTTAAGAGCAGTAAGTTGATATTTGATAATCTTCATATATATTTGAAAAGCAAAGCATGTTTGAATATAAATCATATAAAGCTTTGAAGTACAGTAACAATTTTATGCAGATGAATGATTAGAAAGTTGATATTCATGTTGGTTTGCATAATAGGAGTCCAGTAAGTCATAAATCCACTTTAAACCATGTAAGGCCCCTTGCATATTATAGCTTCATAATAACCTACTGAACGGTCCAATAGGTCAAGACCTGACCAATAAGGAAACTTGGGATTGAGTAATCTTAATTGATTTCTCCACATCTTTCAAGATAGTTAGGTTCATTTATGAATTTTAACTTTTGTTATGAGTGTGTAAAAAACAACCATCAACAGATAGTAATGACCTTTTTAAATTAAAGAAAAATTAAATAATATCAATTCACCATAAAAATAAAATAATAATAACAATAAATAAATGATTTTTATATATGCCAATTTAAAGTTTTAAATATATAAAAATAAAAATCAAGAAGGGTACACTTCTAGAAAACACATTCCCACCCCATCCTTCAAGTCAATTTTCAAAGATAACATTTATTGATTTAATGAAATTTTCTACATGAATTTATTTTAAATTAGAAATTTGAGAAAGACATTAAATTGGTTAGACTTGACTCCAAAGACTCAAACTTTCCACCATGTGTTTGGAAAAAGATGGTTCTAGATAAGGACTATTTTTTGAAAGGAAGCTAGGTGTGTAGAAATCACTTCCTACACTAATCTAATGAGGAGAGATGAGTGCAAATTCTTTTTATCCTTTATAGTTATAGTGTTATTAACCCAACAACAGAGATGTTGCAGCAATACACATACACACAGAATGTAGATAGAAGAGAGAGAGACAAGATATACATGGGGAAAACCCTTATGGGTGAAAAACCCCACACTCCAAAACACAACTCAAATGTATTCCAGTAAACAACCAAGGTTACAATACAGTTTCAGAGCCAATGCTCTTGTAGGAGTCTTCGACACTCGTATCTAGAGATAATCCGGCAACATAACAGTACCTGTCAAGCACATAATACATTTCCTCTCCAAAGCACTTGTTTATATAGAAGATACAAGGCAAAAATGGTTCTATCTTGAGATGGGCATCCAACATGGCCTCATGGCCCAAAAACCATGCCAAAGGACACTTGTCCAACACTGTAGGGTGTTCATGACACTTGTCATATCACCCCATCCCAAAGAGGTCGCCTATTTCCAAGTTGGGAAATGATAGATACTCTTACGACACTTACGACTGTCATAGAATCTGTCATCGTTGTCATATCTTATAGCTGTAAGAGAATCTATCATACATAGGCTAAAAATAGCATATTCTCTTACAACTTTTCATAACCCTCCTTGGGGTGCCCAAAGATGCCTTCTTCCAAGATGCCTTGTAACACATGTCTTCACCTATTATAGACTATTCCATTTACGACTCTTACGCTTCATAGATTTGTCATAGGAATTTGTCATGACCGTTTCAGTCAATATTCCCTTACACACTATCCAAGATGCTGACACATCACAAAATATTCCTACCACTAAGTGGGATGCCTATCTCCTCATGTGAGGACAAATTTACATGTTGTCACCTTCCACATAGGATGGCACGTCACCGTGCCAACTCCCATAAGATGACAATAAGGATTTGCATCCTAATTACAATAATAGGCAATAAATAAATAAATACAATGAAATAATACAAGGAATTATTAAGGTTTAGACACCTTAATTCCCAACATTCTCCCACTTGTCAAACACCTTGTAAGAGCCAATGGAATAACATGATTTAACTGCTATAGGCGGAGAGGCCCATAGACTCTGAACACCATCTGAACTTCTCTGTGCCCACTGGTTTCATCAATGCATCTGCAACATTCTTCAAAGTGTCTACCTTCTCCAAATTCATCTTCCCATCCTCTACCATGTCTTGTACAAAGTGAAACTATACATCAATATGCTTTGTTCCGGCATGGAAAGTTGGATTCTTTGCTAGGCAAATCACACTCTGATTGTCATAACAAATTGTAATCTATCCTACATCAACACCAATATCTAAACACAATCTCTTAAGCCAAATGGCTTCCTTGCAAGCATGAGTTGCTACCATATACTCATCTTCTATCATGGACAAAGTGACCACAGATTGTCGCTTACTCATCCAACTAATTGCACCACCAAACATAGTAAATATGTAAGCACTGGTGGATCTCCTGCTGTCAGTGTCACCCACCCAATCAGAATCCATGAATCCATGCATACAAATAGAATGTGGAGGTCTTATTGCATTACCATGATAATATATGGAATACTCAGAAGTACCCATCAAATATCTGAGCACTCTCTTAACTGTATCCTAATGTACCCGTCCAAGATTAGCCAAAGGACTCCCACTGCTTGGGCAATGTATAGTCTTGTGCAGACTATGGAATAAATCAAACTGCCAACATCACTAGCATAAGGTACTCTTCTCATGTCCTCCACATCACTAGGAGATTTTGGACAATCACTAATAGACAACTTTATCCCTAAATAAACAGAAACACACAATGGTCTACAATCTGCCATGCTGAATCTATCCAACATGGTCTTCACATACTTACTCTAGCTTAACCAAAGTTTTCTATTAGCTTTGTCTCTTCTGATTTCCATTCCCAGAATGTAGCTAGCTGCCCCTAGATTTTTCATCTCAAACTATGCTGACAACTAAGACTTCAAATCAGAAATCATATTCTTACCTTTCCTAATTAACAACATATCATCAATATACAATGCAATAATGAGAATGTGATCATTATCAAATTTGTAATACACACAATGATCTAATTTCAATCTCAGAAATCCAACTAACAACACAAAGGCATCAAAATTTAAATACCACATCCTAAGAGATTGCTTCAAACCATACAAAGACTTTTTCAACTTGTAAACCAAATTTTCTTTACCTTTCTCTAAGTAATGCTCTGGCTGTGACATGTAGATTTCTTCCTCCAAATCACCATGAAGAAAAGTTGTTTTCACATCCATCTATTCTACCTCTAAGTCATAAGCAATTACAAGAGATAACAGAAATCAAATGGATGTCAACTTTGTAATGGGAGATAAAATTTCACTGTAATCAATCCCCTCCACTTGTGAATACCCCTTTGCAACCAATCTAGCCTTGTACTTTTCAACACTGCCATCTACACCGAATTTCTTCTTGAACACCCATTTGCAGCCAACAGGTTTCCATCCATCAAGCAAAGGCACCAAGTCACATGTTTCCATGGCCTCCTTCGAGGAACTTGCATCTTTCATGCCTATAGCCTCTTTCACAGTTCTAGGCTCATCAGTGTTAGTAAGTAAAGCAAAAGCACAACTAGAATCAAGTAATGAATAACCAAACCTATCAAGTTGTTGTCTCATTCGTGTAGACCTCCTCAATGGCTGAGGTTGAGGTTCAACTTCTTCTTTTGAGCTTTCAGAGCTGCTAGAGCTCTCCTCATCATTAGGTCTAACAGGGTCTATCGGTTCAATCTTCTTAGGGGTAGAATGAAGCTGAACCACATCCTCTTTCTTTTCTATCTGTTCTGGTTGTAGAACAACGGAATAAGGTGTTAGATTGAGTTGAAGATAACGCTTCTGCTATACAAGACTTTTTCAGCCATAGGATCCCAAAGCTTGTGTCCTTTCACACTGACACCATAGCTAATGAAAATACATTTAATAGACTTGTTCTCCAATTTAGACTATTTCTCCCTAGGCACATGTGCATATGCCTCACAACCAAAAACATGAAGATGTCTAACTAAAGTATTCTTACTAGACCACACCTCCATAGGTGTTTTACCAACAAGAGCTGATGTAGATCTATTTACTAGATAGCAAGCAGTGGCAATAGCTTCAGCCCAAAACTTTTGTTCGAGGCTTGCTCCACTAAGCATACTCCTAGCCTTCTCCATTAGTGTCCTATTCATCCTCTCTGCAACTCCATTTTTCTGCGAGGTGTATGGAGTTGTCTTATGCCTTTCAATCCCTTGCTCTTTGTGGAACTTATCGAACTTTGCCGAACAAAACTCACCATCATTGTCAGTTCTTAAACACTTAATCTTTTTACTAGTCTAATTTTTAGAAAAGGCTTTCAACTCCATAAATTGACTAAAGACTTCAGTCTTGCTTCTGATAAAATAAACCCATGTCCTTCTACTGTAATCATCTATGAAAGATACAAAATATGTAGATTTTGAAATCAAAGAAACATTAACAGGACCAAACACATAAGAATGAATAAGATCTAATACACCAAAAGACTTGTGAAAACTAGAGTAAAATTGAACACGGTTTGGCTTTCCATAAATGCAATGTTTGAAAAAGTCAAACTCAAGATTACAATCATTTAACCCCTCAACGAGGATTTTATTTTTTAGGGTACGTAGACCCTTCTCACCAATGTGGCCATATCTCAAATGTCATAACATAGTCTTGTCAGTAGGAAGCTTAGCTTCCATAGCATGTGCACTACCATCAGGACTAGTTACAACAGATTTCTTCACTGCACGTTCAGATGGTGGGGATGAAGTGACTACAGCTCTTTTCTTCGAGTCACAAGAACTATTGCAATATGAAGTGCATGCATCCAACTAAAATAGAGTACCCTTTGTAAGCACCATATATCCTCTTGTCATCTTGCATCCATCCTTTGAAAAGACAACCTACACACCTGCATAATTCAACATACTTACAGAAAGCAGGTTTCATGTAAGGCCTGGAATGTGCATAACTCCAGTGATCCCCTTCACTCGTCCATCAAGGAATCATATTGAGACTCTTCCATGACCAACAATATTCAGATGAGAGTCGTCACCTAGGTACACTCTTCAGCATCGAACTCTTCATATTTTGTGAACCAGCTTCGATGCGAGGTCATGTGGAATGATTCACCAGAATTAATCAACCACACATCATCAGATGCATGGGGGGCCAGGTTTGTGATGAAGGCATCACCATCATTTTGTGACTTGTTAGAATCTGAATTTGGGACTGATTTCTTTTTCTTTTTCTTCTCTTCTTTGCATTCCTTTCAGAAATGCCCATACTAGCCATAGTTCCAATAGTGAGCCTTAGACTTTCTAGGAGATTTAGATCTCCCACAAGATTTGGATCTTCCCTTCTCAGCTTTCTTGTCTTTCTTCTTCCCTTTCTCCTTGGGTCTTCCACAAATCGTAAGAGCCTCTTTGGCTGATTCGAATGTCTTCCTCTGCATTTCTTCAGATAATAGCAAGGACACCACATCTTCCATCTTGAAGGTGGTAGTTGTGCTTCCAATAGCCATGACAAGATGATCCCATGAATCTAGCAAAGAACAAAGCAGGGTCATACAATGATCCTCCTCCTCCATTTTCACACCCATAGATGTCAACTATGCAATGATCATATTGAAAGCATTCATGTGGTCTACAATAGATCCTCTGTCTTCCATCTTTAGAGAAAACAACTTCTTTTTTAGGAAAAGTTTGTTTACCAAGGACTTGGCCTAATAAACATCACCCAACTTCTTCTAATGATCTTTCATGCTCTTCTCCTCATGGACATTCAATAGGACAAATTCAGCTCAACAAAGTCTTATGAGACCCTTAGCCTTCTAATCTTTAAGGTCCCAATCAGCTTGTGACATTGCTATAGGTTTCACACCAGATATAGTTTCCCATAGGTCACAATCAACAAGTAGGTCCTCCATCTTGAGTTTCCACAAGTCAAAATTAGTTCCATTGAATTTCTCAACCTCTAACCTTCTAGATGTGGTTGCCATCTCCTTTCTACAAAAAGATACAAAATACTCTACACAACACTCCCACTCAATCTATGATTAGCTCAAAAAACCCCTACCCAACATCTAGAACCAAAATTGGGAAAGCTCTGATACCAACTGAAAGGAAGCTAGGTGTGCAAAAATCGCTTCCTACACTAATCTAATGAGGGGTGGAGAGTACAAATTCATTTTTATCCTTACTATTACAACAATGTTAAACCACTAATAGAGATATTGCAGCAAACACATAAACAAGAAAGTGAGACAGAAGAAGAGAGACACAAGATATACTTGGGGAAAACCCTTATCAGGTGAAAAACCCCACACTCCAAAACCTATACAATGTATTATCAAAACTAAAATGGTTTACAATACACTTGCAATGCAAGCTCTCATGAGTCTTCGACACTCGTATCTAAAGAAAAACCAGTAGCATAACAATACCTATCAAACCTGTAATACATCTCCTCTCAAAAGCACCTATTTATATAACAAATACAAGGCAAATATGGCTCCACATAGGGATGGGCGTCCAACATGGCCTCATTGCCCAAAACCCATGCCTATGGACACTTGTCCAACTCTATAGGATGCTCTTGACACTTGTCAAGTCACCCCATCCCAAGGAGGTCACCTATTTCAAAAATGGGCTATGACAGATGCTCTTACAACTCTTCCAACCATCATAGAATTTGTCATAGCTGCCATAACTTACATCTGTAAGAGAATCTATCATACATAGGCTATAAATAGTATATTCTCTTACAACATGTCATAGTCCACCTTGGGGCACCCAAAGATGCCTTTTTCAAAGATGCTCTTCGACACATGTCTTCACCTATCATAGAATCTCCTATTTCTGACTCTTACATGTCATAACTTCATCATAGGAATCTGTCATGACTGTTACGGTCAAAATTCCCTTACACAACATCTAGGATGTTGACACATCTAAAATATTCCTACCACTAAGTGGGACACCTATCTCCTCAAGTGAGGTCAAAAAATACATGTGGTCTTATGGCATGTAGGATGACACATCACCATGCCAACTCCCACAATATGACAACATATGATTTGCATCCAATTAATACAATAGGCAAATAATAAATAAATGCAATGTAAAAATACAAGGAATTACCAAGGTTATGAGACCTTAATTCATAGCAATGGGACCTTGTCCTTCATAGCCCATTCTATGTAAGATAGATTGACCATGTCCATAGATTTTTGTTGGGAGCTTTGGTTGTTCGTCTCGCAGTGTGTCATCTTTGTCTATGTAGAGCCATTGCAGAACATCTCTTTCTTCACTCTCATCTTATAGGGTGCCCCATTTGACAAAGGGAACTTTGTGAGTTTTAGGAGGAGTAGATGGTTTTGGGGAGGGTGTAGGTCACCCAAAGGTCTTCAGGGATAAAGGCATTTTGACTAAATAAAAGGTATGCTCGATGGAGTACTCTCCTACCCCTATTTCTTTAATCTTGACCTTCTGCTCTTTGGCCTTTGATGTGGAATCTTGGGAGATAGAATCATGTTGGGAGGTGGAAGATGTGGAAGCTCTATTATTAGGGATGATGAAATCTGGCTTTGATTAGATAGTGTTACAGTGTTGAAAAGGATCAGGGTCACCTTGGATGTTGATCACTCGGCTATTGTGAGGGAACTTGATACATTGATGATATATGGAAGGCACAGCTTTCATGGCATGTATCCAAGGTCTACTTAGGAGAATGTTATATGCAAGCTCCCTATCAAGGACTTGGCAAAAAACCTCTTTCTCCAGCGGTTCAATTCTTAACGGTAAAACCACAGTTCCTTTGGTTGTCTATTTTTCTTCATCATAGGCTTTTATTGTGATCTTTCTTAGATCTACTGCACTGTTTGAGAACCCCAATGTAAGGATTAATTTTAGTGTGAAAATGTTCAAACTTGCTCCTCCATCAATGAGAACCCTTTTGATACAATGTTTATTAATGAAGGCTTCAATATGTAATGATGCATTATGGGATTGAGATACAAATAGATCATCCTGTCTAGTGAATGATAGGATGTTAGGTGAGGTAAGATGACATACCATGGCTTGAAATTTCTCTTGGGCCAAGTTGGTGGGAATAGTGGTTTCCACTAGGGCTTTATCAAGAATCTCTTTGTGGGATGGTGATAGACGCAACAACTCTAATATGGATATATGGGCCAGAGTCTTTTGTAGTTGGTAAATGATGTTGTACTTGTGGTGGGTAGATGGTGAGGATGGTGACCTTGGCTAGAGTGTGTGCATGGTGATTTTCCCACTATGGGTGGTGATATTGGAATCAGATTTGGTGTTGGAATCTGATTGTTTGTTAAATGTGAGCACATTGATTTGTTGGATATGCTTTGATATGCAATTAATAGTGTACTCGAACGACACATTCATGTAGTTAGCATCATTGTTCCCATTATTGTGATTTCGCCAGTTGTTATTGTTGTTGTTATGAGTGTTTTGTCTGTCATGGATAACGAGCAGATGCTTGAATGCCACATGTGATTCGTTAGAGGGATGATCTTTTGTGCCCACATGATTTTTATCTAGTAAGTCTTGTATGATGTTTTCCAAGCAGATACAGTCACTAGTTTTATGGCCTTTGCCTATATGGTACTCAAGAAATCAGTATCCTTCCACCAAGAAGGTTTGACTTGAGGTTCGTAGTCTCTTGCCATGGGAAGGGTGATCTCATTGTTTGCCACTAACTTTCTCAAAGTGGACTCATATGACTCCCTCAGTGGTGCAAATTTTCATCTAGGAGGAAAGTTGTATGGTTGTCTCAGTTCATTTGATGAAGGTTTACTCAGTGTTGCGTTGTTTGATGCTCATTTGAGATTTAAAATTGGTTTCTTAGGAGTTGCTACTTTAGCATCAACCACTCCATCATTGACGATGTTCTTGTTTTTAGTCTAGAATTTTGACTTATCCGTGGTATAGTTTGAATTAGGAGTGTCTTTGAATAATTTTATTTGTCCTTTCATGATCATAGCTTTTTTGATGAATAACCCCATCTCAATGACTTTTGTGAATGAGGTAGGGCATTGGATTTGAATTTGATAGCTTAGATCAGGATTGAAATTTTGTACAAACATTTCTATCATCTATTTCTTAGGGGCATGATATGAGCACTTGCTTGTAAGTTGCCTCCAACTTTGTAAGAAAGCAATGAAGGATTCACCAATCTTTTGTTTTGTGTTGCAAAGGTCAAGCATGGATAACTCATGTTCTATATTATAGGAGAAATGCATGACAAATTTGTTTACTAACTCATCAAAAGTATGGATACCTAAGGGGAGTCAAGAGAACCACTCCATGGCTTGCCCTCCTAGAGATCTAGGGAAGAGTCTCATGAGAAAAGTTTCATTATGAGCAACCTCTAGACATGCGGCACTAAATTCTCTGATATGGTCTCTAGGGTCACCCTTTCCTCTATACTTGTCAAATTTTGGAACTTCAAATCTAAGGGCAAAGGGCATCATGTTCAAGGTCTTATCAAAGGGATATGATGAGATATCCTCCAATGAATAGTGCTTAGTGGACATCCCTGTTTGGAGGTCCACTAATTGTTGTTGTAGGGTTTGAACTTGTTTTGTCAACATGTCTAAAGGTGTGGTTGAGTGTCATTTTCTTGCCTTTGTCTATGCCAAGGGTTCTTTCCTCTTTAATTTCTTTCAACGTTGTGACGTCAAAGTCAGCGGGGAGCTTAACTCCTTAGGTTGCTAGGTGGAGAAAGAACTTTTTAGGGTCTTGGTGGAGTACTCTGTCCATCATTCGTTGAAATTTTCTATCTTGAAGAGATTCTTGTAAGTCCTCGTGAGATATCTCCTCGTCACTATCATGAGGGGAGGGGATAATATTGTTAGACGTTTCAGCCATTTCAATTTTTTTTTGCTTTTGCGATCTAGTTAGTACCATGCAATGTGATTTGGGATGGAGTGGGGTGAAATTGGATGCTTTGGTAAGATGTGTTTGGAGGTTGCAAGGAAGGAGATACTAGTGGTGATAAGATTTGAACAAGGGTTTTCTTTGATCAATGGTTTCAAACAAGTCGGTCGACACAAAATGGTAGCCAAAAATAAGGATGGTTGAAATCTAATTATTTGGTAGAGACTAGTTTTGCACCAAAAAGAACTAGTGAAGTTCCAAGATAGAAGGATGATAAATCATGTTAGTAGAGACTTACTAGTGATGCTTGAATCTGATATGATCCAAAAATTGCCTTGTAGTAACCTAGTTTTGATAGTTTGATTTGTTCTTGGGAAGTTTTGTGAAATTTTGATGAGATGAATGATGGAAAAGAGGGTACACTGTGGAAATGAACAAGAGAAGTGACTGCATGATTAATTTGACCTCAGAAACTGATATAAGACTAAAATGGGTGCTCAAAAAGGTAGGTATTTTTCTAACAAACTGTATGGAAGTACTCACTGTGACAGATGTGTAGGAATAGATGCATAGGAACATAGTGTATATATGTAGCAATAGGAAACAAAAGTGCAGATCTGGTGGAAAAGCAGATGCACTAGAATAGAGTATAAATGCACAGCTTCAGCAAGTGTATGTGCAAGTATGGGAAAAAGAAGATGCGCAGCAGAACTGTCTAAAAGCGTAATAGAAAATAAATGCACAACAAGGTGAAGCTAATGCACGGTAGGATGAAGCAGATGTGTAGATCTATACTATTTTGTTTTGATTTTGACTGATTTTGACTTGGTAAAGGCACATTTGTTTATGTTTTTAGGTTCTTTGTTTGAATGTTGCTCTTTTTTTATTTGTTTCTTCGATTATGGCAAGAAAGACACATCACACACAAAGAATATTTTCATGATTGTTTGATCTTTTTTACTACAATGCAAGCACAATCCTAAGGTTGGTAAGTATAGTATTCAATGAGTTCTAACTTGGTTTTTACACCAGCCACTTGCATAAAGGCGGACAGCTAATAACTTGGTAGCACTGGCTCCCCTCCATGGCACACACTTCTCACACATACCAAGTTATAGGTCCTCTGAAGAGTTGAACTTTTCTATCTCTACACTAAATGAGTGTATGACATTGGATGGCTCTAGAGGATCCTCCTCCTGTGTCACCGAATAGGGGATTTTAGTTTCTACAAATAATGGATATGTAGTATGGGCATCCATTCGAGTGGTTACACGTGCTGCAGCACTACTCTCTATTATGGAGCCTCCCAGCCTACAAGGGTTACGCCTTGTGGGGTTTATGGGGAGAGGGGTTGTCAGTGTAGCTAATCTGCACTCGTTGTTTGAGACTTTCGCCTCAAACATATTTTATTTATAGTGGATTGGAAGAGCTTGGCATTAGCTCATTACCACTTAAGGTCATCCCACTTGGAAGGAAGGAATTCCAAGGGTGGGCCTCTCTAAAGGACACACATGCGAAATGATGATTCTGGCATTTTGGTCACCCAGTTAAGGGTAGATCATAGTCTTATCATCATTCCAAAATCATGGAAAACACTGGTTCTTTCCTCCTAGTTAAAAAGAGAAAAACTAAATGAGTTACTCTATCAACCACACAAGATTTGTTAACTTTAAAAAAAATTTTGAAAGCAATTGTTCAATTTTAATCCTCCTAGTTGCAACTATGTTCAAGTTGTGATGTAAAAAGTACAAATTACTTTCCTCCTATTTAGATCTAAGTGAAATTTGCATGAACAAGCTCAATTACTTCTTTTACTATTTAGATCTAGATGAGAGTTAACCGTACAACTATATGCCTGACTAGCTCTTAACCTGCAAGGTGGATCTAAGAATATTCCTATAAATGATGTTAGCATTAGAAATTTCCCAAGAAATAACTCAAAAATCCTAGCAGAATAAATGCGTAGATATAGTGAGTGAATGCACAGAAATAGATGTGTAATAATAGAGAATGTATGCATCATAATAGTGAGTGGATGTACAGATTTGACAGATGCATAGTAACAGTGAGTAGATGCACAGTAAAATGTGACGGATGCATAGAAACATCTTGTGTATGGATTCTAACACACAAAAACTCAATTTTGAAGTTAAATCGGGGCAAGGGCCCCACGGTGGGTGCCAGAAATGTTATAAAAAAAAATGGGAACAATAGCATAAAGAACTAACTATCCAGTAACCCAATGAAATTGAAACAACTAAGATCAAACACAAAGAATAGTATATCTTTCAATCCTTTCTATTTCGTGACTTCCATTGGTTGCCTATCTCAAATTGATCTCATATATGAATAGAGGCCTCAGAAGGTGCACCTCCTTTTTTTTCCAAGATGACAATGGAGAATGGTTGTTGATAGGTTTTGCAATGAATAGGATCTTCACAATACATTGATAATGGTGATAATAGTGTGACAATTAATCTCAAGCTATGGAGTGATTTGTGCCAAAGGCGTGTTGTGATTCCTGTAGAGTAAGTTTATAAAAAGATTGGATACTTCAAATGGAGGAATAGGGGTTGTATTTATAGATTTGTGAGAAAGAAGATTAATAGTGTAGAATGATTAAGAAGATCAATGGTTGAGGAAATTTGAGAGGATGTGCACGAATAGGGAGAGGACAAGAGTCCTCTATTTTGAGATATGGGAGTTAATATAATAGATTGAGGAGTTAACTGAGATGATTGGCTAGTTAACAGAATAGACTAATCAATTAAGTGAATTGATTGATTAGTTAACATAATTGATTGAAGGGTTAACTGATTTGACTAGAGGATAAATAGGACATGTGAGTGACAAAATATTAGCTAATTAAATATTAAAATATTTAATTACATGTGCACATGGACTAATTGAATTATTTTTTGTATTAATTCAATTTTGGAGGAAATAAATAATTTAAATAAATATTTGGATTTATTTAAATATAGAGAATGATTTGATACTTATGGATTTGAAGAATATGGAATTTAGAAGAACTAATTAAATAATTTGGTATTATTTAATTTAGAATGATTTTAGAAGAATTTGGATGATTTAATTAAATAAATGATTTTATTTAATTTTTTGTAGAGATATGCATCAAATAAATAAATTGATTTATTTATTTATTGATAGAGGAACTTAAAATGAAATAAATATTTAAAATATTTATTTAGCTAGAGTCACGTCACTTTTAGGTGTATACACTTACGACTGTCATAGAATCCATCATAGCTATCATTTCATACAACTATAAGAGAATATGTCATACATAGGCTAAAAATAGCATATTCTCTTACAAATTGTCATAACCCTCCTTGGGGCACCCAAAGATGCCTTCTTCCAAGATGCCTTGTGACACATGTCTTCACCTGTCATAGAATCTTCCATTTACAACTCTTACGCATCATAGATTTGTCATAGGAATCTGTCATGACCATTTCAGTCAATATTCCCTTACACACTATCCAAGATGTCGACACATGGCTAAATATTCCTACCACTAAGTGGGACGCCTATCTCCTCATGTGAGGACAAATTTACATGTCGTCACCTTCCATGTAGGATGACACATCACCATGCCAACTCCCACAAGATGACAATAAAGATTTACATCCTAATTACAATAATAGGCAATAAATAAATAAATACAATGAAATAATACAGGGAATTACCAAGGTTGAGACACCTTAATTCCCAACATTTTTTTCTATAAATAGCCATTGAAAGGTGAAGGGAAAACACACTTGACTCTGGTCTGGAGTGCTAGAGAAATCTGTAAGAGCCTTCCTCCTTTCCATAATTTTGTTTCTTGAAATTTTGTTAATAACTTTGTTATATTTCAATTCTATTTTGGATTCATTTTGATGAAATGCCTTAGAATAGTTACAATTTGAAATCATTCAAGAGAGAATTTATGTATAAGTCTTTTAAATCTAAAATCACTCAAGAAAAATTTGTGCATAAGTTTTTGTGAATAATTTAATTTACCAATTGAAATCATTCAAGAAAGAATTTGTGTGTAAGTCTTTTAATCTGAAATCATTCAAGAAAAAATTTATGTGTAAGTTTTTGTGAGGGCTTTGGTGATTGGTAGTGGTACTTGGAACTATATGCTTTGTCTGTCCCCTACTTCAGCTCCCATTTTAGCACAGATAGGGTGAATGCTACCAAAGGTTGAGAAATTTGGCCTTACTTTTGGCAATTGCATTTCTTTTTCTTGAAAGTTTCTAAAGCCTTTTCAACAAATCCATTTTTTGAAATCCTGCAATCATTGCATACCATGAGTTGACATTTTTTTGAGGCATTCTATCAAATAGTTCATGTGCCTTGTCTATGCTTCCATATTTTGCACGCATGTCTACCAGGTCAGTTGCAAAAATTCACCTTCTGTTATGTTTGATGGATGCCCATACCCCATGTCAAAACTCCCATTTTGGCACAGCCGGGAGGATGCTACCCAAGGTTGCAAAGTTTGGCTTTATGCCTGCCAATTGCATTTGCTTGAAAGTGTGATAGGTAAAAATTAGGTTGATAAGATCAAGGATAGCCATGAAAACCTAACCCTACCATCATCAAAGAATCTAATCCAAATGAAATCAAAAGCATGCAATTCAAGAACAATATCACCTAGATTGTATGATTCCTTGTTTATGATGTGGATTGCTTCTTCAACAATGAACAATTATTAAGATCAAAGCTACCATGATGGATGGATGATAATGATAATATGATAGATGGATGCTAAAATGCTCAATATGCTCAAGATGTTAATGTAGACGCTATATGAATGCTGGATAGGTGTAGTATGGAATGAGAGGGTGTTTATATAGAACTCAACCAAAATCAATCAACGGTAGAGATTTGGTGGTTATGAAAATCGATAAGATTAAATGATAATCATAGATGAATGTGTAGATGACAAGTGGAGGGAAGATAAGGCTTATGTGTGATCGTTACATAAAAAGTACTACATATGAAAGATATTAAATAAAAGATGTAGTACCACTCATCTTTTTTTTTAAATGAAAGAGACACACATGTCAGCTCATTAAGATAAATGATAAGAGAAATTAATTAAATAAATAAAATTTATTTAATTAATTAGAAAGTGAGTTTATGAATGGATTTTTAATTAAATAAATAAGATTTATTTAATTAAAAATAGATAGAAATAGATAATTAAATAATTAAAGATTGTTTAATTATAGCTTAGAAGAAATAGCTAATTAATTAATTAATTAAATATGAATTTATTTAATTAATAGAAGAAATAAGTGTTAGGGACATTGCTCAAATGTGTTAGACAAATGCAGATGATAGCTAATGCAATATTTGAATGCTAATCATAATTAGGTCAATTTTGGGTGTCTACATTTTTCCTCTCTTTGATACAATGTTCGTTAGAACATTGTGTCAAAGAAGATATGATGATTCGCTTAATAAAAAATGCGATGCCCTAGTGTAACTGGCAGGTGATGCCCCCTCGAGAGGTAAACTAGGCTAACTAGGAAGGGCTGGGTTGACTCGCGATAAGATGAAAGGCTAGAAAATAAGGTTAGGAGGGATAAATGGGGATGGTATAAAAGAATTAGGGTTGGGACAGGGGCTATAATTAGGGCTCTCAAGGGAAAATAGGGTCATTTGTGCTCATTTATATTTAGAAAGCTAGAGAGATCTAGAGCTCCTTAGAGTTGGTGTGCAATGAGAGTTGGAGAGATATCAGGATAGTGATTCCACGCAGAGATCATCGTGCCAAGTGAGTGAGGACACATGGATGACTAGAGGGAGCAGACACACTAGTATGTCTTGAAACTTTTGCTAAAACATGATTTAAATAGGCTATAAGTGTCATAAATGCACACACGTCACTAGAAGTGACTAGGTTAGGGGCTAGGTAGTTTAGGTTGCTTGTAGGATAAAAGTGGTCGCTTAGAGTAGTTTAGGTTGCATATAGGCGTAGCTTAGTCGCATGTGGAGAAAATGAGTCACTTGTGGTTGGCTAGTAGAAATAGGTAGGTAAAATGTACATATGGCTAGAATAGGTCACTTATAGAGGAAAAGTGAACACAGGTAGAAAAGTGACTCGCTTTTGAGAGATAGGCGGACACATGTGGAAAATAGATCACTTGTAGGCAAAGAGCATGCACAGGTAGATGTTTAGCTTGCTTGTAGTCAATAGTCAAGCACATATGGGAATCAAGTCGCATGTAGGCTAAAAGTAGGTGCATGTAGTAAAATAAATCACTTATGATCATTAGATAGGTGCATGTAGAAAAATGAGTCTCTTATAGAAAAAGATAGTCAAAGATAGCATGCAAAAGGCAATTTTGTTTTGATAGCACAAAAACTGATACGGTAAGCGGAATGATGCAGGATGTACTACCACCATTGTTATCGTGAGAGCCACATCCCAGAGATTTGTGGTTGGTGAGACTATTGGATACAGAGGAGCAGCTAGTGTTAGAGATCCTCAGGTTGGAGCACGTGTCTAGATTAGAGCTGGTATAGGCACATCGAGGATTGATGATGGCGATGGTAGAGCGATGGAGGAGCGAGCATAGTTCTTTCTTGTTGCCAACAAGAGAGGCCACAATCACACTAGAGGATGTGTTCTAGATTCTGCATGTTCCTATTGATGGGGACCAAGTAGATTATGATCCTGATATGGGTCTAGCTACGTTTAGATGATTGTTCAGGATGCCAGATATTGGGGTGGAGAGCTCAGAGATTCCCATGGCCAGGATGTAGCAACTATGCGACAGGCTGCAGCGAGTAGTGGTAACTATTATCAAATGGCTAGTAGGTGATAGACAAGTGAGAAGATTCCCAATCGAATGGGGGATAGTGATGGAGGGGATGTTCTCCTATGGGATGAGATATGCATGGGCGGAGTGTGTGCTTAGATAGCTTTATCATTATCTACATGACTATGCATATATGTTTAGGTCTAGTATTCTGCAGGAGTCACAGTTTTGCATGTATGGGCCTATGAGCATATTCTAGTGATGAGGCTAGATGGATGGGTGGCTAGAGCAGTAGGAGAACCTTATGCGAGGATGTATAGATGAGCTTTGACATATCGGTAGTGCAAAGGACTAGTGTACTAGTGGAGGATATTGGATGAGGTGGATAGATTTATATGGAGGCCATGGCTAGGATATGAGTGGTGGGATGAGGAGGATAGAGAGCTTGTCTATGCTAGGAATGAAAGATATATTTTTGGATGCGGTATATATATTATAGAGCGCTACTTTCCAGAGAGAGTTTTGAGACAGTTCAGGTTACCAGAAGCAGTACCAGTTGGTGGTGCCATTTTTGGGAGGACTCGACAATAGGTTTTTGATTGGGGGCCAAAGGTAGTGGTTGACATAGCTTTGGCAGAAAGAGAGGGGCTATAGCCAGTTGTATGGCAGTGGGGACAGGGTCCTGTAGATCCAGGAACACTACTAGATTATGATGCATATTGGGTGACAGTGAGACTGACTCAGTTGACGAGGGTTGGAGAGATAGGAGAGATAGGGATGGAGAGACTAGTTAGGAGGAGATGACAATGGGCTCCACCAGCACAGGTTGTTGTTCTAGCAGCTCCAGGGATATAGGTGCATGGACAGGTACAGGGGAAGCCTCAGATACTTGCACAATCTCGGGGTCAGATATTAGGAGGTGATGATGTCAGGATTCAGCAGCTACGGAGGAGGATTAGGAAGGAGAGGAGATGGAGGTAGCGGGCTCAGATGAGGTTGAGGAGAGTGGAGTTAGACAAGCATTAGGCGGTGATAGGCTTGCGACATGTGAGAGCATAGGTTCAGACATACTAGGCTCAGCTACAGGCTAGAGCATAGGTTGGTGATGGGCAAGATGATGGTGCACTTGCTAGAGTGATAGGGGAGAGAGATGCAGCAAGGCAGAGTGAGCAGATGATGAGATTAGAGTGAGATACTACCATACAGTAGATGCAGGCAATGAGAGCTGAGAGAGAGGGATACAATGGTTCAATAGTTACAAGCAATGACTGGTGAGTGGGATAGAGTAGTAACTACATTAGGGATATGTTGACACTCATTTTGACCAGGGGTTGATTTATCATGATCAGGAGGTTTTTTCATTTGAAGCCTTTATCTTCTTGCCCATTTTTTCTAAGTGTTGGACCTCCTCAGCATTTTTCAACTGCAGCATCATGTTTTCCTGAGGAGGAGGTCATCATCATCATCTTGTCTTCGATGATGATCTGCATCATCATGTTCCTCGTCGACTTGTTTTTCAACGTCATCATCATTTTTAAACTGTCGGGTGATGTTTGGTTTTTATCATGATGATGCTGCCGAGCTACAGTGCGCCCTGATCTGCTTGCGAGGGTGATGTTTCAAAGTCTCCGGTGATCTTCCATTTATCACCTTGCGCGAGCATGATGATGATGTTGCTTATTCTTTGAATTGCTCGACCTAACTTATTTTTCCTAAGGGTCGTGTTCATCATCATCATATTTCCAGTTATCATCCTGCTGCTTGCGGAGGTCATCATATTTTCTGCCTTCATGATATTTCGCCGGGGTGATATTTTTATCATCGGGTGATCTTGGTTAACATCATCCTGATGATGTTGTTGAAGAGTTGTAATTGCGACCCGATATTCACTAGGGTCATCATATTTTGGAACGTCAGGATGATCTTAGTCAATATCATCCTGATGATGTTGTATCACTTCTTGTTCTTTGTTTCTCATCCTGATGATGCTGACGTCATCCGTATATCAGGGTGATATTTTTCTTTCTGCCTATCTGCATCATGATATTCGCGAAGGAGGGGGTGATACTTTCATATCACCCAGATATATGTTTGTTCGAACATCATGATGATGTTGATATCAAGGAGATATCCGCCTGCTGGTTTCGCGTGTTATCTATTGAGGGTGATCTTTTCAAGCAGCATCATCATATTCAGTTATCGCCCCGATCTTACAGAGGAGCTACAGTGCAACCTGATATTTGAACATCAGGAGGATATTTCCAAATATCCGGTTGTCTTCTGAATATCATGATGATGTTAATATGATGATGACGTCATCAAGGTCCGCGGGGGTCATATTTCTAACACTGATCATCTTGAAGAGACCTCCTGATATTTACAAATATGATGATGACGTCAGCAGGATATGATGATGACGTCATCAGGATGTTCATCGGCCAGATTTTTGTTATAAGCTCAGCAGGAGGATGTTCCTCCGAAGGATCAGGTTGTGCCGATTATCATGAAGGGTATATTTCAAATATCATGATGACGTCAGGGTGATATTTCGAACAACAGGATATCATGCTGCTGGAGGATGATGATGATGAAGTCTATACTAGTGTCGTCAGGAGCAAAAGCACCGACATGATATATGCTCATGACCTAGTATATAAGGTGTTATTGAGGTCATCGCGGGGTGCATGTGGGATATTGTTATCCTGCATTTTCAAATATCATGATGATGAATCTCGGCGGGAAAAGCTTGCGATGGTCTGTATGATGTTCTTCCCGAGGCCGCGGGTTGGTGCGCCATTAATGGCGATTGTTGCAGAGGTGTGGGCGATGGCGTGGGTCGATCTTGTACCCGACTGGAGGTGTCAATCAGCGGGCAGGAGCGCAGGGCTCGAGAAATCTTCCTGTCTCCTCCCCTACCTGCTGCATTCAAGTTTGGGCGCCAATCCGGTTGTGTTTGAGCGCCATTTTCATGATACCGTGTATCTGGCGAGATTTTGGTCAACGTTGTAATTAATTGCTGAGCACCTACCTGGCTGTTATAAGCAGGTTGTGTTGTTCATTTGTGGTTGTTGAAAGTTGATGATTTTGGCTCTGTAATGCATAACAAGCTGATCTGGTTGCTCTGTACAGCTTACCTGTGAGTTTATGTATCTCTTGTTGTTTGTTTTCGGCATGAACCCACTGATTTCATGATTAAATTTATATGAGAAATGCTGTTTGGCATGTGTTGTGTTAATTCTGTCTCCAGTATTGCATGTATCCTTCTTCTGAATCTGGATGTTTGGTAATGTTTAGATTCTAGAGCATAGAATTCCTGTGTTGAATGTCTGATCTTTTAACTTCTATTCAAGGGGTAGATTAAACTGTTTTCAGGTTGAACATTGGGAGGGATATACTGCAGTAGGGATACCATAAGTAGAGATAACCTAACACTTTGTATTGGGAGATGCCTGTAAGGCAGGTATCACATAGATCCCCTTGAAATCCAGTTTTAGTTGTTTATGCTGATCATTCACAGGTGTATGTCTACTGACTCCAGGCCCTGGATAGGCACCAATCATGCTTTGTTTTGTGTTATAACCATATCCAACTTTGCATCCACACTTAAATTCCAAAGCAAAATCTAAAACCAACATTAGGACATTAGAGTTAGTTTAGGATCCTCAGTCCTCTGTCTACAACTGCAAATAGGCCCAAAGCTAGCCCCTTTGCTCTTATCTTTCAGTTTTGGTCTACATACAGGAGGACTCATCTGCTTTCTGTCAACATCCCAGCCTTGCATGCATATCCTTATGGATGTTAAGTAGGGAATACCCCCCTAGGTCTTGCAGAGCCTGAAGAAGAAGAGGAGATAAAATATAGAGTCTATCTCCTATACTGTTGACCCCCTGGCCCAGAGCTCCTGTTGATCACTGATGGCTACCTTGTAGGGATATCTGGGAATAAGCATCCTGTCTGGGAAAAAGTCAACAGAAATTGGCGACTCTACTGGGGATTGAGAAGTAAAAGACTATCTAATCATCTCCAGTGATATATATGTGACCCATCTGAGTCAGCAATAGTAATCTACTCCACTGGGGAACCTTGTGGAAGAACCCTGGTTTTCAGAAGAAAACAGTTCCTAGCAATAGGTGGCGACTCCAAAGTAATCTCCCAACCGGTCAAAGTAAATTTATATGCAGGGGAGAAGATCCCAACAAAATCCTCTATTTGAAGAGTTACCATTAACAAAAAGAATGATGTATAGAAGAAAGGGAACTATCTCAGCTAGTCATGAGAGCTCCCCCAGAAAAAGTGATGATGTACAAGATAACCCTAGGCCATCAGGACAGCATGCTCCTTATTTTTCAAGTGCAGAAGCTGATATCCAAGGTGCATATGAGAGGCAACAGGGTGGTAGTATGAGAATGAGGTCAGAGGTGTTCCAAGAACGCCCCTTTCTAGACCCAAGTGAAAGGTTTGAAGAGGCAGAGTCTCTGAGGGATGATGAGGATGATGACCTGAATGGCATGAGACCATCTACCTCCAGACCTAAGGATGAACAATTGGCAGAAGAAATCAAAAGCCTAAGAGCAGAACTAGAATACCTACAAGCCATGAAAATCAGAGATGATATACAGCAGAAAGTGCAAGCCTTGAGAACTGCCCAGAATAATTCAGTTCCTACCTTAGAGAATGCAAATATGCAAAGACATCAGCAAAGATATGAAGTGCATCATCAGCATCATGATGACAGACAAAATGTGAATGATGCTAGGATACCACTAAACAATGCAGGAAACCAAAATGCAAATAGAAATGTTAATGTTAATCAGCCAAACAGACAGCCTATGCAGCTAGATAGATTCAGACAGCTGGTGTTTGATGGTATTCCTGGGTATCCTAACCCCATTGATAAGCATCTGAGGCTGCAAGTGCCTAAGTTTTCAGGAAACAATACAGTGTCAGGAGAAGATCATCTAAAGGCCTTCCAAAATGTCATGGACAATTTTGAGGTTGAGCATGAGGATGTTTTCATGAAGTCATTCATGCAATCCTTAATAGATGAGGCGAGAGAATGGTACAGGAATCTGCCTGACCGGAGCATATCATCATGGGATGATTTTAAGAGGATATTCAAGGAGCAATATGGTGATAAAACTGACCCTAGCTTCTTTGTAAATGAGTTCACCAGCATCACCAAAGGGTCAAATGAACAGGTTGCAGACTTTAATGCAAGATTTACTAAAGTGTTGAACAAATTGCCACATCATATGAGGCCAAATGAACCAATGTGCATAATTTTGTACATCAATGCCTTTGATGCAAAGACTGCATATGGACTGAGAGATAAAGGTCCTGCCACTCTCAGGGATGCTTTCAGGATTGCAGTAAATATTGAAAACAATAGGAAAGCATCAGGCAAGACAAATAGAAGGGATGATGTAAAAATTCTGCAGAATCCGAATAAGCCTCAGAACACTCAAGGTAGTACATCTGCTCCTGAAGATAAGATAGACAAACTGGCAAATGTTGTTAAGGACCTGAGCTATAGATTAGCTAGAAGTGAAAAAGGGATGGGTCCTGATAGGCAAGTCTATCAAAGACAGGAAAAGGGGCCATCATTACATGATATGCCTTATAACACCAATTGGCATGATGGTAAGCCTATATATCCACGTAACAACACAAGTCAGAGGGCTCAACATGCCAAGGAAACTCCTGATCCCCTGAAGAAAACTATAAATATTGCTGATGATGCTCCGTGGTGTATAATCTGTCAGATGCCACATTCACAGTCACAGTGCATGATTGCCCAATCTTTGTATGATAATGCTACATCTTGTAATGAGTGCAATGAGCCACATCATGTGCAGGATGATGATGTTAACATGATGTCCATAGGTAATGGATATACTCTATATGGTGCTGATGAGAAGACAGATGATCAGGTTCAGGCCTGCCAACAGTCCCCATATGATGAAGATCATGAGGATAATTATGTGTATGCTCAGAACTCACATAATTTTCTGAGTAACTTACACCGACCTTCTGATGAGGAAATCAGAGCCTTCACAGCTGCAGCAGTTGCTCAGGTCAAGAGCAACTACAATCTCAGAGGTAAAAATCAGGTTGGCAGCCTACATCAGCCAGAAGATATTTCTGCAGGTCAGCATATGCATGGTCATAAAGGAACTGAACCACAAAAAAGGCAGTGGGTAAATAACAAGCAGAACTTTAGATACAGAACAGGTCATGATTTCCAAGGACCAGAAAATAAAACCCCTCAGGCTGAAGATCAAAGTAGAGGTTCCCAAGACAGGAATGATGATCAGGGAACTATGAGAATGAAAGCTAAGTCAGCTCAGGATAAAAGCAAGATTGTGGAGCAAGCTACAACTGCTGTACAAAACTGTGCTCCATTTGATATAGCCCAGATCCTCACTCAGGTAAAGGTCTCTGTTCCACTTATGGAACTCATGAAAGTGGAAGAGATCAAGAATAGAACAATATCCCTAATCTCAGGGGTACCTTTTCAAGTTAAGCAAAATGATCAGACCCAGGGTGAGAAACAGGTCATGTGCAATGAAGAAGATGAGACTCCTGAAGTCTATTTAGGAATGACCATGACAAAGTGTCCTTCACAGGTGGAACCATTTTATGTTTCCCTGGTTATAAATGGTAAAATAATTAGAAATTGTATGCTTGACTCTGGAGCATCCACAAATGTCATGCCTTTGGCTATCATGCAACAAACAGGATTAAAAATTGACAAGGCATGTGGAAAATGCTATGCAATGGATGCCAGAGAGGTACCAGTTATTGGAATCATGAAGGATGTGGATTTCAAACTGGCAGCATTTCCTGAAAAGAAATATAAGATGAATATAACAGTGGTTGACATCAAGCCACAGTATGGTATGCTGCTGTCAAGAAGATGGGCAGCACTAATAGGTGGAAGTATGCAGCTGGACCTGTCATATGCCATGATTCCAATGAATGGCAGGGATGTCAAGTTAATCAGAGAGCAGAGATCATCAGAGACAGTGGAAGACCAGGAAGCAAATGAACAGGTATGCTTTGTGGACACTGACTGTGATAACTTCAGGGTTGTCTCAGATGATACAGAAGATGAAAAGAAAAATGTCTGCACTAAAGAGCTGGATCAGCAAGGATTGTGGACCATGTTTTTTGATGGAGCTTGTGCAAAAGAAGGTTCTGGAGCTGGAGTTGTCTTCCTGTCTCCAACTGGTAAGCTCCTCAAATCCTCTTTCTTGCTGAGGTTTGATTGCACAAATAATATTGCAGAATATGAGGCTTTACTTTTAGGCCTGAATATTGCTCTCAAAAATGGAATTAAGATGTTAAGAGTATTTGGAGACTCTGAGCTGATTGTATCCCAAATCAGAAATAAGTATGCTGCAAAGAATAAAAGACTGAAACAATACAAGCATGCTGTTTGGGATACTATTGAACTTTTTGATGCATTTTCAATTGGCTGGGTAGAAAGGTCAAAAAATGTTATGGCTGATTTCTTAGCTAATATTGCAATAAGGCCAGATGACATCACTCTGTCAGGTGTCACAGATGTAGAAGTTAAAATTAGGCCTGCCATACCAGAAAACATATGCAGTTGGCAAGTTTTTAATGATGATAGGGATTTGCTGAAATTTTTGCACTGCATAGATGAGTATGAGAACCAACAGATTGATTTCCAAGCTTTTGTAGAGACTGTAAATGGAAAAGAGACCCTTGTAGGGAAGGAGATCATCCAGTTGAAGACTAACAAGATCCCTAGAGGGTTAGTGGCTTTGGAAAGAGCCTTTGACAGTAGAGACAAAATGGTCACAAAGATATCCCCCACAAATAAGGAGGATTTAGAAGAAATAAATTTGGGGACATCTCAGGCCCCTCAGAAGGTATATATTGGCAAACAGCTCAAACCACACATAAGAAGTATGCTGATTGCATTGCTAAAAAGGTATAAACATGTTTTTGCTTGGTCATATGAGGACCTAAAAGCTTATAGAGAAGACTTATTCCAGCATGAGATCCCACTGAAGCCTGAAGCTAAGCCATTTAGACAGAGGCAAAGGCCTATAAATCCTACCTTAGCTCCCAAGATGCAGGAAGAACTCAAAAGGCTCAGGGATGCTGGAATAATTGTGCCCATCAGACATTCAACTTGGGTATCTAATCTTGTCCCAGTCAGGAAAAAGAATGGTGATATTAGGCTGTGTGTTGATTTCAGGAACTTGAATGTATCCTCTTTGAAGGATAACTATCCATTGCCTAATATGGAAGCTATGTTGCAGAGAGTGACTGGTTGTGAACTCCTATCCATGATGGATGGATTTTCAGGATATAATCAGGTAAAGGTAAAAGAATCAGAACAGTATAAGACTGCCTTTACCACTCCATGGGGAACATATGTGTATGTTAGAATGCCATTTGGACTAACAAATGCAGGTGCTACATTTCAAAGAGCAATGGATGTTGCTTTTGCAGGGTTGATTGATTCAATCCTGGCAGTATATCAGGATGACCTGACTGCCTACTCAAAGAAAGAAGAGCAGCACTGTTTGCATCTGGAGCAGATTTTTATAAGAGCACTAGAATATGGTATTTCTTTAAACCCAAAGAAGTGTGCCTTTGGAGTAGTTGAAGGAAAGCTTCTGGGACATATTGTTTCCAAGGATGGAGTCAGGATAGATCCAGAGAGAGTGGCAGCCATTGACAGGATCCAAATGCCAAAAACTGTGAAAGGAGTTCAGTCCTTCTTTGGATAGGTAAATTTTGTCAGAAGATTTGTTCCCAACTTTGCAGAAATCACAAGGAACATTTCCAAGATGATGAAGAAGGATGCAACTGTCAACTGCGAAAGGGAAGCAACAGAATCATTTCAGAATATCAAAGAGGCAATAAAGATGGCCCCTGTTCTTAAATCTCCTGATTTTTCTAGGCCATTCCAGGTGTTCTCATTTGCTTCCTTTCATACTGTAGCTGCATGTTTGTTACAAAAAAATGAAGAGGGTTTTGAACAGCCCATTGCTTTCTTCAGTATGTCCCTGCAGGCCTCTGAGTTGAAATATGACATTATGGAGAAGCAGGCATATGCACTAGTTAGAGCCATCAAAAGTTTCAGACCATACTTGGTAGGGTCACATATAATTGCATATGTACCTCATGCTGCAGTCAAAGACATATTCACTCAGCAGGAGGTGACTGGAAGAAGGTGCAGATGGATAAACAAACTGCAGGAATTCAACATAGAAATACAAGTTACTAAATTGATAAGAGGACAAGGACTAGCCAAGATGATGGCACAGTCAAACTTGGAAGCATGCCAAGTTAATGCAGTCCAAGATGAGAATGTAAGTGCATCAGGATCTGAATGGTACAAGGATATTGTCTATTATTTGCAAAATCTGAATTGTCCCTCCCATTTCAGTGACAATCAAAAGAGGACTCTGAAGCTACATGCAATCAGGTATGTTGTTGTTCAAGGTGAGCTGTACTGGAAAAATCCTGATGGTGTGCTGCTGAGATGTGTGGATAAGAATATGGCTAACAATATTTTGATTGACATGCATAAAGGATTGTGTGGTGGCCATTATACTGCCCAAACAACAGCTCATAAAATTCTCAGGGCAGGATATTGGTGGCCCACTCTCTTTTCAGATGCACAGAGGTTAGTAAGAAAATGTGACCCTTGCCAGAGATTCTCAGGAAAGCTGAAATATCATGGTGCTTTACCCCTCAGAACTGCACCTGTGGATGCTCCATTCCAGCAATGGGGAATTGATTTTATAGGGGAAATTGCAGACAAATCAAGTGGGGGACACAGTTGGATTTTGGTGGCAACTGACTACTTTACCAAATGGATTGAGGCCATTCCAACTAAAAGAGCTACAAGTAGGGTGGTGACAGACTTCATATTAGAGAACATCATCATCAGGTTTGGAGTACCATCTAAAATAATCACTGATAATGCTATGTGCTTCAGATCAGGTGAGTTTGTTGATTTTTGCAACAGGTATGGGATAAGCCTGTCATATACATCACCATATCACCCACAAGGAAATGGTCAAGCAGAATCAAGCAATAGGAGCATCATGAAAATTGTCAAGAGGATACTGGACAAGAACAAGAGGGCTTGGGATTCAAAGTTGAATTTAGCAGTGTGGGCTGACAGAGTGACTGTGAAAAGGGCTATTGGGAAGTCACCTTTTGAGCTGATATATGGTACATCAGCTAGACTGCCCATAAACAATCTCCTACCAGTTTACAGATTCATTCAAGAGTATGATGAGGACATTGAAGACCCCATGACAGAAAGGGTGAATCAGCTGGTTGCATTGGATGAAGACAGGAGGAGAGCCCACCAGATCAATCTCAAAAGACAACAGGATGTGAAATATCAGTTTGACAGGAGAGCTACAAAAAGGAAGTTTCAAGTAAATGATCTGGTGCTCATTTGGAATGCTAAAGATCAGGAAAAGGGTAAACATGGCAAATTTCAGCCCTTATGGATGGGCCCATATCAGGTTTGCAATACTCATGGGGAGGATTCTTATTTCCTCCAGGCCCTAGATGGTGAAATTCTGGAATTGCCTGTGCATGGCCAATTCCTTAAGTCCTATTTTACATAATGACTGGTTGCTGTGCACATTTGTAAAATATGTATGTAGTGTAAATGCCTTGTACAGCTCGCGTTTTTTGGCTTTTTGTCAGGTCTGCCCGGAGATCTGGTTCTCGCTGCAGGTTTTCACCTGCACGTCCCCATTCGGAGCCACTGTTGACACTCATTTTGACCAGGGGTTGATTTATCATGATCAGGAGGTTTTTTCATTTGAAGCCTTTATCTTCTTGCCCATTTTTTCTAAGTGTTGGACCTCCTCAGCATTTTTCAACTGCAGCATCATGTTTTCCTGAGGAGGAGGTCATCATCATCATCTTGTCTTCGATGATGATCTGCATCATCATGTTCCTCGTCGACTTGTTTTTCAACGTCATCATCATTTTTCAACTGTCGGGTGATGTTTGGTTTTTATCATGATGATGCTGCCGAGCTACAGTGCGCCCTGATCTGCTTGCGAGGGTGATGTTTCAAAGTCTCCGGTGATCTTCCATTTATCACCTTGCGCGAGCATGATGATGATGTTGCTTATTCTTTGAATTGCTCGACCTAACTTATTTTTTCCTAAGGGTCGTGTTCATCATCATCATATTTCCAGTTATCATCCTGCTGCTTGCGGAGGTCATCATATTTTCTGCCTTCATGATATTTCGCCGGGGTGATATTTTTATCATCAGGTGATCTTGGTTAACATCATCCTGATGATGTTGTTGAAGAGTTGTAATTGCGACCCGATATTCACTAGGGTCATCATATTTTGGAACGTCAGGATGATCTTAGTCAATATCATCCTGATGATGTTGTATCACTTCTTGTTCTTTGTATCTCATCCTGATGATGCTGACGTCATCCGTATATCAGGGTGATATTTTTCTTTCTGCCTATCTGCATCATGATATTCGCGAAGGAGGGGGTGATACTTTCATATCACCCAGATATATGTTTGTTCGAACATCATGATGATGTTGATATCAAGGAGATATCCGCCTGCTGGTTTCGCGTGTTATCTATTGAGGGTGATCTTTTCAAGCAGCATCATCATATTCAGTTATCGCCCCGATCTTACAGAGGAGCTACAGTGCAACCTGATATTTGAACATCAGGAGGATATTTCCAAATATCCGGTTGTCTTCCGAATATCATGATGATGTTAATATGATGATGACGTCATCAAGGTCCGCGGGGGTCATATTTCTAACACTGATCATCTTGAAGAGACCTCCTGATATTTACAAATATGATGATGACGTCAGCAGGATATGATGATGACGTCATCAGGATGTTCATCGACCAGATTTTTGTTATAAGCTCAGCAGGAGGATGTTCCTCCGAAGGATCAGGTTGTGCCGATTATCATGAAGGGTATATTTCAAATATCATGATGACGTCAGGGTGATATTTCGAACAACAGGATATCATGCTGCTGGAGGATGATGATGATGAAGTCTATACTAGTGTCGTCAGGAGCAAAAGCACCGACATGATATATGCTCATGACCTAGTATATAAGGTGTTATTGAGGTCATCGCGGGGTGCATGTGGGATATTGTTATCCTGCATTTTCAAATATCATGATGATGAATCTCGGCGGGAAAAGCTTGCGATGGTCTGTATGATGTTCTTCCCGAGGCCGCGGGTTGGTGCGCCATTAATGGCGATTGTTGCAGAGGTGTGGGCGATGGCGTGGGTCGATCTTGTACCCGACTGGAGGTGTCAATCAGCGGGCAGGAGCGCAGGGCTCGAGAAATCTTCCTGTCTCCTCCCCTACCTGCTGCATTCAAGTTTGGGCGCCAATCCGGTTGTGTTTGAGCGCCATTTTCATGATACCGTGTATCTGGCGAGATTTTGGTCAACGTTGTAATTAATTGCTGAGCACCTACCTGGCTGTTATAAGCAGGTTGTGTTGTTCATTTGTGGTTGTTGAAAGTTGATGATTTTGGCTCTGTAATGCATAACAAGCTGATCTGGTTGCTCTGTACAGCTTACCTGTGAGTTTATGTATCTCTTGTTGTTTGTTTTCGGCATGAACCCACTGATTTCATGATTAAATTTATATGAGAAATGCTGTTTGGCATGTGTTGTGTTAATTCTGTCTCCAGTATTGCATGTATCCTTCTTCTGAATCTGGATGTTTGGTAATGTTTAGATTCTAGAGCATAGAATTCCTGTGTTGAATGTCTGATCTTTTAACTTCTATTCAAGGGGTAGATTAAACTGTTTTCAGGTTGAACATTGGGAGGGATATACTGCAGTAGGGATACCATAAGTAGAGATAACCTAACACTTTGTATTGGGAGATGCCTGTAAGGCAGGTATCACATAGATCCCCTTGAAATCCAGTTTTAGTTGTTTATGCTGATCATTCACAGGTGTATGTCTACTGACTCCAGGCCCTGGATAGGCACCAATCATGCTTTGTTTTGTGTTATAACCATATCCAACTTTGCATCCACACTTAAATTCCAAAGCAAAATCTAAAACCAACATTAGGACATTAGAGTTAGTTTAGGATCCTCAGTCCTCTGTCTACAACTGCAAATAGGCCCAAAGCTAGCCCCTTTGCTCTTATCTTTCAGTTTTGGTCTACATACAGGAGGACTCATCTGCTTTCTGTCAACATCCCAGCCTTGCATGCATATCCTTATGGATGTTAAGTAGGGAATACCCCCCTAGGTCTTGCAGAGCCTGAAGAAGAAGAGGAGATAAAATATAGAGTCTATCTCCTATACTGTTGACCCCCTGGCCCAGAGCTCCTGTTGATCACTGATGGCTACCTTGTAGGGATATCTGGGAATAAGCATCCTGTCTGGGAAAAAGTCAACAGGATAGATGGAGCTACCAGGTATCTAGCCATACAACTAACATAGGTACAGGGAGAGCTAAGGAGGGTGCAGGGTGAGGCTGAGTATTATAAGGGGTTATACTATGGAGTCGTACCAGCAAAGCAGAGGCAGCCTAGCTTTAGGAATAGGTTAGGAGCTTTGGGTTCATGGAGGACAGGTGGATCTTGATCTGTTGCATCAGTGATGGGACCATAGAGAGATAGGGGGACAGGTGCAGGACCCAATGGTGGTGATCAGTGTGAGGGAGCTGCCAATAGTCATTAGGGCTACCTTGATTATGTATATTATGTTGTATCATGATGAGGCCTAGAGCCGATTGTACATACATTCTTTATGGCTCATCTTGTACATTGACACTTGTATATTGACACATTTATATATATATATATGATGGCCTTGGTTCGATATGATTATGGATGCACTTATGGTATTATGATGGTTATGCATGTTGTATTTTTATTTTCATAGATTATATGGATGTTTATACAAATGAATATGAATATGCAAATGGAAATAATGGAAATGTATTATGTTAATGATAATGCAAATAGATAGACAAGAATGATATGATATGGATGGATGCTTATATATATAGATGGTAATGATAATAATATGTCTAACACACCTGTTTTGCAGGATAAGGAAAGCAAAAAAGGACAATGGAGGAAAGATTGATCTTGGTTGAGTACTACATAGGCATATGATGGAATGGTAGCTTTTAAAAGTAATTGCTCAGAAATTAAAAGAAATGCAATCCTTATGTTTGATATAGCATATGGATGTTATGCACCAAGGTATAGAAGACCAAGGTGTTGAGATATCCAATGCAAAACTAACATACTACAATCTTGTCTCAATGTATGAGGTCAATATGTTGAGCCAACATACACAAGATATGAATAGAAGCTAGTGTTCTGAGATGGACTTTGACGCTACAAGCAATGGTTTGAGCTTATCTCCACTACACATAGTGATACCTTGCTGGTTATATGTAGGGAGTTAGTCTTAACATAGAATAGTCTCAAATGCATAAGAGACTGTTTAGCTTCTTAGATACTAGAGATATTAATATGTAAGATGCTAATCGCAACACATACAAGATACCAATATGCATAGGAAGAGAATAAGATCATCCCACAAACACAGCATACAAAAGCAATATAACTATGCCCCATTTTGTACTTCATCACAACATACCAAGATATAGATAGATCAAGGTAGTCTTGATTAGGCATAGGAAAGGCACAAAAGATAAATCAAAAGATAAGACAAAAGATACTGTCATCATGTTCTCTTGCCAAATTTAAGTGCTCTTGGATAGGTTTAAGCTGGCACCTTGTTGAGAGGAAAGTTGCATCCTTTTGAAGGCTAAAGATGTTGATAGAATGTTACAACAAGTGTTGGCTTGAGGCATGTGGATAAATAGCTTCTAGCTTACTCTTGATTTGTTAAAGTACTGGAGCTTTCACTATACAGAGTCTGCTTCTTGCTTGAGCTTATCAAAGAGAAGAAGATAGAAGATGAAAGAAGATGAAAATGGGGTGGATCATCTATACTTGAGTATTGGATACTTCCTTTGTATTCTAGACTGCCTACATACCCTGTGTCCACAGGATCAAAGCACATTTACAATGATGATGAGACATGATGAATATGTAGTTCTGGGTTTACTGATGATGTAAGTGATGAGAGATAGAAGAAAGTGAGATGAATGATTTGATGATGATTAGAAGAAGGATGAAAGATGGATGATGAAAAGAAGGGGCTATCATCTTTGCCTAAATTGGAGTGCTTCCTTCACATCTCAGATTGCCTACATACCCTATATCCATGGGATCAAGGCTTTAACGATAGAGCTGGCGATGTAGTTCTTGCTTATTATGTTGATGGTTGATGTCAAAAGATCAACTTTATTGCTTGGATTATTTTGTGATGTTTTGACTTTTTTTTGAATTTTGAATGTTGATGTTTGTTTGAGCTTGGATTGATTGCAAAGACATGAACCCTGGTTGCAAATGTTTGCCATGTTTGAAGTTGGATGCATACTGTGTTGTAAAGTTAAAAGTTCGCTATGTTGTGAGATTGGGTGTTTGCTATGTTATGAGCTAGAGCTAGAGGTATCCACTTCCAAATAAGACTCAACAACTGCCCCCAGTATGGGATGATGGTTTATTATCGAGAAGTGGTGAGAGATGGCATGTATGATCAAGATACTAAGGTGTCAAATGATATAGTTACCCCAACAAAATCTAAACTACGAAGGCTAGGATGGCAGAGGCAAAGATGGAGAGACCTTTAATATGGATAAATGGTCAACGATGTTCGTACAAGGTGAAATGTAGATTATGATATGGATTATGTAGGTAAGATGGTGAAATATGCTAGGAAAAGCTATGATCAAACAAACTAAGTGTTGGGAATTAAGGTGTCTCAACCTTGTAAATTCCTTACATTATTAATGTTTGTATTTATTATTTAATTGCCTATGTTGCAAATATTTATAAATTCCAATTGTCATATTGTGGGATGTGGCATGGTGATGTGTCAATCCTACATGGATTATGACAACTTGTATTTTTGTCCTCACATGAGGAGATAGCCATCCCACTTTGTGGTAGGAGAATTTTCCCATGTGTTGGTATCTTCCATGTTGTGTAAGGGAATGTTTGACCGAAACGGTTATGACAGATTCCTATGATGAATCTATGACATGTAAGAGTCAAAAATAGAAGGTTGCAAGACAGGTGAAGACATGTGTCATGAAGCATCTTTGAAAAAGGAATATTTGGTTACCCCAAGGTGGACTATGACATGTTGTAAGAGAATATGCTATTTATAGCCTGTGTATGATAGATTCTCTTATAGTTGTAAGTTGTAACCACTATGACAGATTCTATGACAGTCGTAAGTGTCATAAGAGCATCTGTCATAGCCCATTTTGGAAATAGGCAACCCCTTTGGGATGAGAGCTGTGGACAAGTGTCAGGCACATTCTACAATGTTGACCAAGTGTCCTTAGGTGTGGGTTTTGGGCCATGAGGCCAAGTTGGATGCCCATTCCAAGAAAGGTCCAATATTGCCTTGTATTTTCTATATAAACAAGTGCTTAGAGAGGGAGTTGTATCATCAGGTTTTATAGGTACTAGTACACTGCCGGTTTGACTCCAGACACAAGTGTCGAAGACCATTGAAGCTTGCATTGCAAGTGTATTGTAAACATATTTCAGATTTGTTAATACATTGTGTAGGTTTTTGAGTGTGGGGTTTTTCACTTGATAAGTGTTTTCCCCACCATAAATCCTTGTCTCTCCTCTTCTGTCTTCTTTCTGGTTCATGTGTATTTCTAAAATATCTCATTTATGTGTTACATATTTCTGTAATTGTAAGGATTAATTTGAATTTGCATAGCCCTCTCCTCATTAGATTAGCGTAGGAAGCGATTTCTGCACACCTAGCTTCCTTTCAGTTGGTATCAAAGCTTGATCACCTTTGGTCCTAGTTGTTGGGTAGGGGTTTTTTGAGCTGATCTTAGGTTGAGTGGGAGTCTATGTAGAGTATTCTATATCTTATTGTAGCAAGAAGATGGCAAGCACATCTGGAAGATTTGAAGTGGAGAAATTCAATGCCACTAATTTCAAGCTATGGAAGCTCAAGATGGAAGACATTCTTGTAGACCAAGACCTTTGGGAAAGTGTTAATGGAACTAAACCAACTACAATGTCACAAGATGAGTGGGATCTCAAGGATCAGAAGGATAAGGATCTCATAAGACTTAGTCTTATTGATTCTGTTCTATTAAATCTCGATGAGGAGATTACTGCAAAACTACTTTGGAAGAAGTCAGGAGATGTGTATCAAGCCAAATACCTGGTTAATAAACTTTTCTTGAGAAAGAAGTTGTATTCTCTTCGAATGGAGGATGGAGGATCCATCACTAAACATATGAATACCGTTAACATGTTGGTTGCACAATTGACATCTATTGGTGTGAAGATGGAGGAGGAGGATCAATGTATGACCTTGCTTTGTTCTCTTCCAGACTCATGGGATCATCTTGTCATGGCTATTGGAAACACCACATCCACATTCAAAATGGAAGAAGTGGTTTCTTCCCTATTGTTTGAAGAGATTTGGAGAAAGTCTTCTGAGGCAGCCAAAGAGGCCCTTGTAGTTCATGGAAGACCCAAGGAGAAAGGAAAGAAGGACAAGAAAGCTGAGAAGGGTAGATCCAAATCTCGTGGGAGATCCAAATCTCCTGGCAAGTCCAAGGCTCTTTGTTGGAACTGTGGCAAAACTAGGCATTTCTGAAAGGAATGCAAAGAAGAGAAGAAAAAGAAGAAGAAAGCTCCTTATTCAGATTTTGACAAGTCACAAGATGATGGTGATGCTCACAGCCCTAGTAACCCATGCATTAGATCATGTGTGGCTGATTAACTTTGGTGCATCATTCCACATGACCTCGCATTGAGACAGGTTTGCCAAGTATGAAGAGTTAGATGGTGGAAAGGTGTATCCAGGTGATGACTCTCATCTGAAGATTGTTAGTAGTGGAAGAGTCTCTATCTGATTCCCTGATGAACTAATGAAAGGGATCTCTAGGGTTATGCACATCCCAGTGGTGCAGGAGCACCTACCTGACAGCTGGCCTCCATGAGGTAGTTAGTTTGTTATAGGTCTGGTTAATGTTTCCAAGAAGGTCTTATAAGACCAATGCATGTAATAAGGTAATGTTGACCATACTTTACTATTTTTAGGTAGGTTGTTAGGACAGCTGTTATGCTGTATGTCCGGTTGGATTTCCCAGCCGCTTGGAAGCTCCCAGCCGCTTGGAATCGAGTGGTAGTACTCGCAAGCAGATCCTATTTATGTATTAGGATCGGTTGGTTTTAGAGATAGATAGATACAGATTGAGATATAGATACAGATTGAGGAGCTAGGTTGCAGAGAGTGAGACAGAGAGAGAGACAGAATATTGTATTTGCATCTTTTGAAATCAATAAAGAGATCCTGTTTGTGTCCATTCTCTATTTTGAATTCCATTGTGTAATCGAGTTGTTGTTCTGGTGGTTTCATGGATTCACTGATCCATTCCACCGGTTGATTCATCAAATCGGTGGAATGGCTATGTACCATAGGTTAGGGTTTAGTTTGCATTTTCTATTCGTTTGCATGTATGTTTGCAGGATCGCAGTCAAGAGGTGTTGAGAACCCTAGCATGGGCATGTGCTAGGTCGTGCTGATAGTTCAAGTCTGGAAGATCACCCTGGAAGTAGATCGGGTCACCTCAGGAGGTTCGGCAGATCAAAATTCGCTAAGGTTAGAAATTCGTCACAACGGCATCATCAGGATATCTCTGTGTATATCCTACAGTTACTTCGGGCGTCATCTGAGTAGATGGAGGTGAACATGATGCAGTAGATTGCATAATGTGAATGTGCATTGGGGTGATCATCGCAAGGTGTTGCCGAGGAGGAGCGTATCGACATAAGGTAAAAGATCGGGTTGATAAAACCATCGCGGGCCGATAATGTTATGTTTGGCCGACAGCAGGATATTGGAGGAGCTGCATATGACATCGTCATCAGGATAATCGTCATCAGGACATTCCGAAATAAGACCCGATAAGTCATATCCTGATGCTGTTGTTTAAGTAGTCAGATATCAGGGTGACGTAAGCATCGAAGGAAAGGTGCGTGAAGTGTCGTCATCAGGATATATGGAGGGAACCGGATATTTTATATCCTGCTAATGAACATGATGTTGAACATCATGATGCTGCAGATAGAGGTTGGCGATAAGATGAACAGTGAACATCAGGAGGATGTTTGCGCCTGCCGAATATGATGATGCTGCCGATAGCCGAATATGATGATGCTGCTGACAAGCGAAAGGTCGAAGGTTTGTCTGCAGGAGGATATCGGTCGGCAAGAGAAAATATGATGATGCTGACAGTGTTAAGGGAAATATGATGATGATGATGAGGGGTTGTAGACATACATGCTGTATGTCAAGGTTTTAGTGTGGATGCCTCTGCATCATAGTGGTATCAGAGCTCAGCAAAAGGTCTGGGCTATTGAGTGTTGATTCTGTCACTGAAAAGACAGAGGTAGAGGAGTGAGAGGTTGACAAAATGCCTCCGAAAGGTAATGGTACTGCAAGGGAATTGCAGGAGATGAAGGAAAAACATGCCAGAGAGATGAGGAAGATGAAGGAGCTTGCTGAAGCACTTCAAGCCAGGCTTGTAGCCTTGGAGAAGAACAAAAAGAGGGAAGTGGACGACAGTGAATCAGAAGAAGATGAAGATACTATTGAAGAGTATGAAGAGGTAGCTGAAGGTCTAGATGCTGAAGACCAGAGATTTGCAAAACTGTTAAAGGCAGTGTAGAGTGATAAACCTAAGGTAAAGGTTGATGTTTCCAAGTATAATGGAAGTTTGAATGAAGATGAGTTGCTGGATTGGATTGCTGCACTTGATAATCACTTTGAATGTGAAGATGTTGCTGAGGATCAGAAGGTAAAGATTGCAAAGACCAAGTTAGGAGGTCATGCTTTGGTATGGTGGGATTATGTACAATCCGAGAGAAGGAAACAAGGGAAGTCAAAGATCACTTCATGGGATAAGATGGTAGCAAGGATAAAAGGTAAATTCTTGCCTAAGGATTATGAAATTCAGATGTTTAAGAAGCTGCAATTTTTAAGGCAGAAGGAAATGGATGTGAAGGCATATACTGAGGAGTTTTATAAGTTGAGTATGAGATCTGGTCATCATGAGAATGAGGTAGAAAAGGTGGCTAGGTACTTGGCTGGCTTAAGATTGAACATACAGGATGAGTTAGTTTTAGCTAACCCTAAGAATGTGGAGGATTGTTACCAAATGGCAATCAGGATTGAAGAAAAGATGAATAGGAGACAAGATAAGTCCATGAGAGGAAGAGGAAACAATATGAGGGGAAGAGGAGCAGCCCCTACAACAAGGCAAACTAATGAGGGTCAAGAAGACACTGGTAAAGGACAGGGACAGTCTGATTTCAGAGGTGGATGGAAAGGTAATAGAGGCAGATTTGGAAGTGGTAGAGGTTCTACTACATTTTCAGGAAAGTGTTACACCTGTGGTGAGTTTGGTCATCCATTTTTCAAATGTCCAAAAAGCAAAGGTTCATCATCCAGAAATGATAGAACGAATGACAAGAGAGTACAACTTGTGCAAGAAGAGAAAGTAGAGCAAAGTGTGCAAAGTTTAAACACTTATCAAGATAGAGTTCCTGACAATTATGGGTGTCCTGAGGAGGGAGAAGCATTGATGCTAAGGAGAACTAGTTTGCAGGCATCAAAAGATATGATGCAAAGAAGAGCTCTTTTCAAGACCACATGCAAGAGCAAAGGTAAAGTATGTAAGGTTGTCATTGATACTGGTTCAACAGACAACATGGTATCTCAGGAAATGGTGGATAAACTGAATTTGGAAAGGATTCCACATCAAAACCCTTACAAGGCATCTTGGGTGAGTAATAGTCAATCACTTTTTGTCTATGAACAAGCATATGTAGATTTTCAGATTGGAGCATATCATGATAGAGTTTTGTGTGACATTTTGCCCATGGAATGTTGTCACCTACTGTTGGGTAGGCCATGGCAATTTGATAGGAGGGTACTGTATGATGGGTATGCTAATACCTACACCATCAAGAAAAATGGGAAAACTATTAGGTTGATGCCATTATAGGAAGAAGCTGCAGCACAGAAGGTAGCAAAAATCATTTTAGTGGGAAAGAAGGAGTTTGTGCATATGCCTATAGCAACAGGCATAAAGACAGTTGAGGAGATTGCAGGGAAAGAAGTTGTTAAGGACAACAGGTTGAAGAAAGTTTTAGTTGTGACTGACAGAGGTCAGCAGCAGGTTCAGAAATAGGTTTGCAAACAGCAACCAGTTGAGAGGAATGACAAGGATGTTGTCATAGTTGGGACTATTGTTTGTCCTATAAAGGTTGAAAGAAAGACAGAGTTGAACATTGCGGAAGTTCAAGAGGCAGTTCAGACAGAGGTTCTGGTCAGGCAACCTGACAAACACAAGGTATGTGAGAGAAGGGCCTACATTGACAGGCATGAGGATTTACTTGCAAGAAAGCAAGTTACAGTTCAGAAGTCCTGGAGCAGCCGAGAGACAGCAGAGGACAAAGCTAGAATAGGTCAAGACACTGCAAAGGCAAAGTGTAAAGGTGGAGGACTTGCACAACCTAACTCATGGGACATGAGTTCTTTTCTGTTGGGGAGTATGGTGCAGGAGCACCTACCTGACAGCTAGCCTCCATGAGGTAGTTAGTTTGTTATAGGTCTGGTTAATGTTTCCAAGAAGGTCTTATAAGACCAATGCGTGTAATAAGGTCATGTTGACCATACTTTACTATTTTTAGGTAGGTTGTTAGGACAGCTGTTATGCTGTATGTCCGGTTGGATTTCCCAGCCGCTTGGAATCTCCCAGCTACTTGGAATCGAGTGGTAGTACTCGCAAGCAGATCCTATTTATGTATTAGGATCGGTTGGTTTTAGAGATAGATAGATACAGATTGAGATATAGATACAGATTGAGGAGCTAGGTTGCAGAGAGTGAGACAGAGAGAGAGATAGAATATTGTATTTGCATCTTTTGAAATCAATAAAGAGATCCTGTTTGTGTCCATTCTCTGTTTTGAATTCCATTGTGTAATCGAGTTGCTGTTCTGGTGGTTTCATGGATTCGCTGATCCATTCCACCGGTTGATTCATCAAATCGGTGGAATGGCTATGTACCATAGGTTAGGGTTTAGTTTGCATTTTCTGTTTGTTTGCATGTATGTTTGCAGGATCGCAGTCGAGAGGTGTTGAGAACCCTAGCATGGGCATGTGCTAGGTCGTGCTGATAGTTCGAGTCTGGAAGATCACCCTGGAAGTAGATCGGGTCACCTCAGGAGGTTCGGCGGATCAAAATTCGCTAAGGTTAGAAATTTGTCACAATGGCATCATCAGGATATCTCTGTGTATATCCTGTAGTTACTTCGGGCGTCATCTGAGTAGATGGAGGTGAACATGATGCAGTAGATTGCATAAGGTGAATGTGCATTGGGGTGATCATCGTAAGGTGTTGCCGAGGAGGAGCGTATCGGCATAAGGTAGAAGATCGGGTTGATAAAACCATCGCGGGCCGATAATGTTATGTTTGGCCGACAGCAGGATATTGGAGGAGCTGCATATGACGTCATCGTCATCAGGATAATCGTCATCAGGACATTCCAAAATAAGACCCGATAAGTCATATCCTGATGTTGTTGTTTAAGTAGTTAGATATCGGGGTGACGTAAGCATCGAAGGAAAGGTGCATGAAGTGTCGTCATCAGGATATATGGAGGGAACTGGATATTTTATATCCTGCTGATGAACATGATGTTGAACATCATGATGCTGCAGATAGAGGTTGGCGGTAAGATGAACAGTGAACATCAGGAGGATGTTTTGCGCTTGCCGAATATGATGATGCTGCCGATAGCCGAATATGATGATGCTGCTAACAGGCGAAAGGTCGAAGGTTTGTCTGCAGGAGGATATTGGTCGACAAGAGAAAATATGATGATGCTGACAGTGTTAAGGGAAATATGATGATGATGATGAGGGGTTGTAGACATACATGCTGTATGTCAAGGTTTTAGTGTGGATGCCTCTGCATCACCCAGGCTTAGCATGGAACCTGCTCTTTGTAAGTATGTTGAATGATTCAGGTGTGCAGGTTGTCTTTTCGAAAGAAGGATGCAAGATGACTAGAGGAGCTATGGTGCTTGCTAAGGGTACTAGGAGAGGTACTTTGTTTTAGCTAGAGGCATGCATTTCACAATGCAATAGTTCTTCTGACTCAAGGAAGAGAGCAACATTCACTTCATCCCCACCATCTAAACAAGTAGTGAAGAAATCTGTTGTTTCTAGTCTTGATGGTTGTAATCGTGCTTTGGAAGTTAAACTTCATGCTGAAAAGACAATGTTATGGCATAAGAGATTTGGCCACATTGGTGAGAAGGGTCTACATACCCTAAAAAATAAGAACCTCGTTAAGGGGTTAGATGATTGTAATCTTGAGTTCAACTTTTGCAAACATTGCATTTATGGAAAACAAAACCGTGTTTAGTTTTACTTGAGTTCTCATAAGTCTTCTGGTGTGTTTGACCTTATTCATTCTGATGTGTTTAGTCCTGTTAATGCTCCTTTGTTATCAAAGTTTGTATATTTTGTATCTTTTATAGATGATTAAAGTAGAAGGACATGGATTTATTTTCTCAGAAGCAAATCTAAAGTCTATAGAAAGTTTAAGGAGTTTAAGGCCTTTGCTGAAAATCAAACTAGTAAAAAGATTAAATGTTTGAGAACTGACAATGGTGGTGAGTTCTGTTCTATAGAATTTGATAAATATTGCAAGGAACTTGGGATTGAAAGACACAAGACAACTCCATACACCCCATAGCAAAATGGAGTTGCAGAGAGGATGAATAGGACATTGATGGAGAAGGCTAGGAGTATGCTTAGTGGAGCTTGCTTAGAACAAAAGTTTTTGGGCTAAAGTTGTTGTCACTACCTACTATCTGGTAAATAGATCTCCTACATCATCCCTTGTTGGAAAGACACCCATGGAGGTGTGGTCTGGTAGAAAGCCTTCAATAAGGCATCTTCGTGTTTTCGGTTGTGAGGCATATGCACATGTGCCTAGGAAGAAATAGTCAAACTTGGAGGACAAAGTTGTAAAGTGTATCTTCATTAGCTATGGTGTTAGTGTGAAAAGATACAAGCTTTTTGGATTGTGTGGCTGAAAAAGTGTTGTATAGAAGAAGTGTCATCTTCAAAGAGCTTACACCTTCTTCCACTATTTTACAACCAAAAGAAAAAGAAAAGAAAGAGGATGTTGTTTAGTTTCCTTCTACCCCTAAGAAGACTGAATAGAAAGACAATGTTAGACCTGATGATAAGGAGAGCTCTGGTAGCTCTAAAAGCTCAGATGAAGAAGTTGAACCTCAACCTCAGCCCTTGAGGAGATCTACATGGATAAGAAATCAACCTAAAAGGTTTGGTTTTACATTGCTTGATTCTAGTTGTGCTTATTCTTTAATCACTAACAGTGATGAACCTAGAATTGTATCAGAGGCTTTGAACATGAAAGATGCTCCTAGAAGGATGCCATGGAGGATGAAATGGCTTCTTTGGAAAAGAATCAAACTTGGGACTTGGTGCTTTTGCCTCCTAGACGGAAACTGGTTGGATGCAAATGGATGTTCAAGAAAAAGATTGGTGCAGATGGCAGTGTTGAGAAGTATAAGGCTAGATTGGTTGCAAAGGAGTATTCACAAGTGGAGGGTATAGATTATGGTGAGATCTTTTCTCCCATTGCAAAGATGACATCCATTCGATTCCTGTTGTCTCTCACAGTAGCTTATGACTTGGAGGTAGAACATATGGATGTGAAGACAACTTTCCTTCATGGTGATTTGGAGGAAGAAATCTATATGTCACAGCTAGAGCATTACATGGTGAAAGGTAAAGAAAATTTGGTTTGCAAATTAAAGAAGTCTTTGTATGGTTTGAAGCAATCCCCTAGGAGATGGTACTTGAAATTTGATGCCTTTGTGTTGTCAATTGGATTTGTGAGATCAAAATCAGATCACTGTGTCTACTTTAAGTTTGATGGTGATCGTATTCTCATTGTTGCATTGTATGTTGATGATATGTTGCTCATTGGGAAGGGTAAGAATATGATTTCTGATTTCAAATCTTAGTTGTCAGCACAGTTTAAAATGAAAGATTTAGGGGCAGCCAAGTACATTCTAGGAATGTAAATCAGAAGAGACAGAGCTAATAGAAAACTTTGGTTAAGCCAGAGTAAGTATGTGAAGACCATGTTGGATAGGTTCAGCATGGTAGATTGTAGACCATTGTGTGTTCCTATTTCTTTGGGGACAAAGTTATCTATTGAGGATTGTCCAAAATCTCCTAGTGAGGTGGAGGATATGAGTAGAGTACCTTATGCTAGTGTTGTTAGCAGTTTGATGTATACTATGGTCTATACAAGACGAGACATTGCCCAAGCAGTGGAAGACCTTAGTCGATTTATGGCTAATCTTGGACAGGTTCATTGGGATGCAGTTAACTAAGTGTTTAGATATTTGAAGGGTACTTCCAAGTATTCCATTTTCTATCATGGTAATGTTACAAGACCTTCACATTCTGTTGACATTTGTGGATTTGTGGATTCAAATTGGGCAGGTGACATTGTCAGTAGGAGATCCACCAGTGCTTATGTGTTTAAACTATTTGGTGGTGCTATTAGTTGGATGAGTAAGCAATGACCTGTTGTTGCTTTGTCCACGATAGAAGCTGAGTATATGGCAGCAACTCATGCTTGTAAGGAATCCATTTGGCTTAAGAGATTGTGTTACGATATTGGTGTTGATGCAGGTCAGATCACGATCAGTTGTGATAGTCAGAGTGCAATTTTCCTTGCGAAGAATCCAACTTTCCATGCTAGATCCAAGCACATTGATGTTTAGTTTCACTTCATGCGAAGCATGGTTGAGGATGGAAAGGTAAATTTGGAGAAGGTAGATAATTTGAAGAATGTTGTTGATGCATTGACGAAACTAGTGAGCACATAGAAGTTCAAATGGTGTTCAAAGTCTATGGGCCTCTCGGCCTATAGCAGTTAAATCCTATTATTCTATTGGCTCTTACAAGGTGTTCAACAAGTGGGAGAATTTTGGAAATTAAGGTGTCTCAACCTTGTAAATTCCTTACATTATTAATGTTTGTATTTATTATTTAAGTGCCTATGTTGTAAATATTTGTAAATTCCAATTGTCATATTGTCAGATGTGGCACGGTGATGTGTCAATCCTACATGGATTATGACAACTTATAATTTTATCCTCACATGAGGAGATAGGTGTCCCACTTTGTGGTAGGAGTATTTTGCCATGTGGCGGCATCTTCCATGTTGTGTAAGGGAATGTTTGACTGAAACGGTTATGACAGATTCCTATGACGAATCTATGACATGTAAGAGTCAAAAATAGAAGGTTGTAAGATAGGTGAAGACATGTGTCATGAAGCATCTTTGAAAAAGACATATTTGGGTGCCCCAAGGTGGACTATGACATGTTATAAGAGAATATTCTATTTATATCCTGTGTATGATAGATTCTCTTACAGCTGTAAGTTGTAACCGCTATGACAGATTCTATGACGGTCATAAGTGTCGTAAGAGCATCTGTCATAGCCCATTTTGGAAATAGGTGACTCCTTTGGGATGCGAGCTATGGATAATTGTCAGGCACATTCTACAACATTGACCAAGTGTCCTTAGGCATGGGTTTTGGGCCATGAGGCCAAGTTGGATGCCCATTCCAAGAAAGGTCCAATATTGCCTTGTATTTTCTATATAAACAAGTGCTTGGAGAGAGAGTTGTATCACCAGGTTTTACATGTATTGTTATGCTTCCGGTTTGACTCTAGACATGAGTGTCGAAGACCATTGAAGCTTGCATTGCAAGTATATTATAAACATATTTCAGATTTGTTAATACATTGTGCAGGTTTCTGAGTGTGGGGTTTTTCACCCGATAAGGGTTTTCCCCACTGTAAATCTTTGTCTCTCTTCTTCTATCTTCTTTTTGGTTCATGTGTATCACTGCAATATCTCATTTATGTGTTACATATTGCTGTAATTGTAAGGATTAATTTGAATTTGCATAGCCCTCTCCTCATTAGATTAGTGTAGGAAGCAATTTCCACACACCTAGCTTCCTTTCACTAAGTAGACGGTGGGAGCTGGTCACTACACATAGCACCTGTTTACCAGGTTTTCACTATGGTACTTATACAAGGTGCTAGTTTACCAAGTTTTCACTAGAGGATGGATTATTTATCTTGCACTATTTATTTCTTTTGTTATCCAAAGCGCCACAAAGTGGTTTTCACTATTGGATAGATTTTTTTTTTAGGATAGCTGAGATTCGTGGATAAAACTTCTTGAGATGAATGATGTTGACTGGTTCATTTAAGGGAATGCCCTCAGGTGTTGAGAGAGTGTATGCACCTGATCCATAAACTGATGTGATGACAAAAGGACCAAGCCAATTAGGTTCAAACTTGCCCTGTTTCTCACGATGTTGCTGATTCTTTTGATTTGCTTTAAGAACAAGGTCCCCAACTTGAAATATGTGTTCTCTGATTTTCTTGTTGTAGCTATGGCCTAGATGGTTCTGATAGACTTGGAGATGGTTGAGAGATGAAATATGCCATTCATCTAATAGCTCAAGATCATGGAATCTAGATACTCAATATTCTTCATCTAAAATAGTATGTTGTAAAGAAACTTGCAGTGAGGGGATCTCAACCTCAATAGGTAGGATATCTTCAGTACCATACATAAGGGCATAAGGTGTAGCTCCAGTTGGAGTTTTGATACTTGTTCGATAAGCCCATAATGCAGGATTGAGTTGTAAATGCCAATCACGACTAGCTTCATTGACTATCTTCTTGAAGATCTTGATAATTGTTTTAATAGAAGCCTCAGCTTGGTCGTTACTTTGAGGATAATAAGGTGTAGAGAATCGATGTTGGATATGGAAGTTGTTACAAAGATCTCTGACCTCTTGGTTCTTGAAAGGATGACCATTATCAGTGATAATGGCTTGAGGAACTCCATACCGAGAAATGATATAGTGTAAGATAAACTTGGATATTTGCTTGCCAGTGATATAGGTCATTGGTATTGCTTCCACCCACTTTGTGAAGTACTCAATGGTGGTTATGATAAACTTATGACCATTTGATGAAGTTGGATGAATTTTACCTATGAGACTGCGAGAATGGCCAAGGAGTGGTAATAGGCTGAAGTTCATGTGCTGGTGCATGTATTAAATCTCCATGTTTCTAACATTGTAGACATATATTTTGCAAATTGTTGTGCATCTTTCTCCATAGTTGGCCAATAATATATAGCTCATAGAAGTTTTTTAACAAGACCAAGGCTAGCGAAATGCAATCCATAGACACCTTCATGTACTTCACATAAGGAAACCTTTGCTTCCTCAGAATCAAGACATCTAAGAAGGACACCATCAAGATTCTGGTGATATAGGGTGTCTCCTAAGATAGTATAGCGAGAGGCTCGATGGATGAAGGTTTTGCATTGGGTATTAGATAGTTGTAATGGAAAGGTTTGATGGCAGAGATACTTGTATATGTCCTCATACCAAGGCAAGTTGGGACCAACAATCTCACAAATAAGCTCAAACTGTGGTACTTCAAATGCTAGGATCAAAAGCTGGTCAACCAGAAACTCACACTGTGTATTGGATGTCATATCTAAAAGAGTTCCAATCATAGCCATGGCATCTACTACTTTGTTCTGTATCCTTGGAATCTGTTCAAAGGTGATAGTGTCAAAATATTTCTTGAAATCATCAACCATTAGCTTGTAGGGAAGAAGCTTCTCATCTTTTGTTTGATATTCATCTAAAACTTGTCTGATAACCAATTGAGAATCACCAAAGACCCATAGCTGTTTGATAACCCATTGCACTACCATGCGTAATCTTGTGCTTAAAGCTTCATATTCTGCTATGTTGTTTGTACATGGAAATGCAATTTTGTATGATTTCGAGATACAATCTCCTTGAGGGGTAACAAACAATATCCCTGTTCCTGATCCATGTTGTGTCTAAGATCCATCAAAGTATAGCTGCCATAGTGTTGGTGAAGTTAGGTTGAATAATTCTTCATCAGGGAACTTTGGACGTATTGGATGAACATTTGTGATGGGTGTTGCAGCTAATTGATCAACAATAACTTTCCTTTTTATGGCCTTTCGATCCACATATTGAATGTCAAATTCACTTAGAATCATAACCCATTTTGCTAATCTTCCCATAAGGATTGCTTTGGAGAGAAGATATTTGAGTGGATCAATGTTAGATATGAGCTTTGTTGTTTGGTTTAACATGTAATGTTGCAACTTTTGAGAAGCAAACACCAATGCCAAACATGCTTTTTCCATAGGTGAATAATTAAGTTCATATCCCACAAGAGTTCTGCTAATGTAATAAAAGGCTTGCTCCTTTCCTGAATGATCATGCTGAGCTAGAAGGGCATCCAATGCTACTATTGTTGAAGATATGTAAAGCAATAATGGGCGATCAAGTACAGGAGGTACTAACATAGTAGGTGTTGCCAGATATTCCTTTATTTTGTTGAAGGCCTATTGACACTTTTCATCCCACTTAAATGCTTCACCCTTACAAAGAAGGTGTTGGAAAGGATAACACTTATCTGCGAGTTGTGAGATAAATGTGATAGGTAAAAATTAGTTTGATAAGATCATGGATAGCCTTGAAAACCTAACCCTACCATCATCGAAGAATCTAATCCAAATTAAATCAAAAGCATGCAATTCAATAACAATATCACCTAGATTGTATGATTCCTTGTTTATGATGTGGATTGCTTCTTCAACAATGAACAATTATGAAGATCAAAGCTGCCTTGATGGATGGATGATAATGATAATATGATAGATGGATGCTAAAATGCTCAATATGCTCAAGATGATAATGTAGACGCTATATGAATCCTAGATAGGTGTAGCATGGAATGAGAGGGTGTTTATATAGAACTCAACCAAAATCAATCAACGGTAGAGATTTGGTGGCTATGTGAATGGCTAAGATTAAATGATAATCATAGATGAATTTGTAGATGACAAGTGGAGGGAAGATAAGGCTTATGTGTGACCGTGCACATAAAAAGTACTACATGTGAAAGATATCAAATAAAAGATGTAGTACCACTCATCTTTTTTTTAAATGAAAGAGACACACATGTCAGCTCATTAAGATAAATGATAAGAGAAATTAATTAAATAAATAAAATTTATTTAATTAATTAGAAAGTGGGTTTATGAATGGATTTTTAATTAAATAAATAAGATTTATTTAATTAATAATAGATAGAAATAAATAATTAAATAATTAAAGATTGTTTAATTATAGCTTCGAGGAAATAGCTAATGAATTAATTAAATAAATATGAATTTATTTAATTAATAGAAGAAATAAGTGTTAGGGACATTGCTCAAATGTGTTAGACAAATGCAGATGATAGCTAATGCGATATTTGAATGCTAATGATAATTAGGTCAATTTTGGGTGTCTACAAAAAGTTTCAAAAGCTTTTTTACTAATCCATTTTGTGCAGATCCTGCAATCATTATATTTCATTAGAAGACATCTCTTTAAGGCATTCTGTCAAACAGTTTACGTGGATTGTCTATAGTTCCACATTTGGCATACATGTCTACCAGAGCATTTCAAACTATAACATCTAACAAAATCCCCACCATTTCACTCTGATTGATGTTCATACCTTTTCCAAATATCCAAATTGACCAAGCAAGGAGGACGCTGGCACAAGAAGAGAATTTGATTACAGCTGCCACCATTTAAATAGAGTTTGGAAACAACAATTTACACTTGTTATTAATTTGGTTTTCAAACAATTGATGTAGTGGATTTTAAGATTTTATCCAGATCCCTTAGGATTTTATTTATGTGGAGTTTCAATACTTCTTACTCTTAACTTTTGCTCCATTAAGAGCATGTCACTAAATACTTGCGCAAATCCAACCTTCTCTCATGTGGGAAACCAAATAATCTAAATAGAATGTCATGAATAATCTAATAAAATCCCATAAGATCATTGAATTTTTAACAACTTGGAGGGAAAGGCTTTAGACAATTAAGAAATTATATAGTTAAATGTTGCCATTGATTTTCTTGATCACGTGTATCCAAGATTTAATTTTCTTCAAATTAATTTGTTAAAGAGATATTTAAATTTAATGAGTTAGGGGATGTCCAATATTTAATGAAATTCACCAACCACAATCTAATAGAATTGAATGAGGTGTATTTCTCTATTCCTAAGTAGGGATATCTATATATGCCCCGCTCTCAGTTATTTTGGGGTATACATTTTCATATAGTCAAGTTTCATTATAGCTTAGTGTTAAGATTAGGATAGACTTAGAATTTTCATTATTGTTGAAACTCCAAACTATTTGTTTTTTTATATAAAGTTGAATACAATGAAGTTTGGGGTATAAGTTTTAATTTCATTCTTTAGTTTAAGAAGATCTTGTCTTTAGCCTAGTGCTACGAGATCTTCTTATACATAATCTCTATAGATTATTACATCTCCATTAGATACTATCATTCCTTCAATGCTTGGACCTTGCTTCATTAATTATAGTTAAAACAACTTAGAAACCTCACTATAATTTATACTTTAAAGAAGGCATTACATTTGTATACTCAATGTTGATACTCAAAATCATTAATACAATTTATGGGAGAAATCTTTGAAAGGAATGACATGAATAGAGGATAAGTCATTCAATTTTATTGAGTCTTACACAATCACATGGTAGTGTCATCTTGGACTAATCCATTATCTAGTTCTCAACCATATTAAGAAAAGAACCCTTAACCAATGGATATGTTTAGTTATGTTGGTAGAATCAAGTTAATAAAGTGTTGAGAAGAAGTTGGATTATTACAAGACTTTCATAAGTAAGATTCCTATATATATATATATATATATATTCATAATTAACCTTGTTATAAGATTAAAGTAAGAATCATAATTGGAAATAAATCATGATTGTATAAGTAATTGTCAAACCCTATCTGTCATATGCTTCCACGTCACCTTCAGGGATATTGGTGATCAGAAAGTACTAAGGAATCAGGAACGAACTTAGTCACAAAATTACCTAATTTGGCTTGAGGAAGTAAACTAGATTTCATGAGTAGACACCTGGAAGGGATTCCTCCACACTAGGACTAATTGACAAACACCCCTTTAGGTTTTTGTGGTAGTAGATTAATTTTCATCCCTATTTCACTTGAGTGGGTGGTAGTCAATGAAGAACTGTCTAGAGCAGGTAGAAAGGGCTGGATACCCACTCACAGTTGCATCAAACATAGTGCAAGATAAAACTACATATTCGCATACCCCAGTGTCAATCGTATCTGGAGGGGGCCTTGATCCCGCAAATATAGGGTACATAGGTAGTCTGGACAGTGAAGGATTCTACCAGTACTTAGGTCCCCCAGATATAGGGTGTTCTTCTATAATTACCATCATGATCTTAACTTTTTGTGTAGTGATTTCTGAGTCATGATATTGTCCAGTTAATTTTGTGCAGATGATAAGGATGCCAGTCACTAGAGAAAAATGCAAGTGTCAGAAATGAATGCGGGTATGTTTTGCTCAGTTGTTCCTATATGTTATCTTGTTAAATTTACTATCTCTCTTCACTAGATCAAGAATGGCGATCCTTTCAGGACTTCATGACCTTACAAAACTAAGATCTAGTTGTCTAACCATAATAACATTTATTGAGAAATTATTAGAATTAATAGTAAAATTTCACAAATCTGCATTTCCTGCATCTGTTAGATCAAAAAAATTCTATCCTTGGTATTTTTCAAATTTAGAGTTAGTAGTATTTTGTTAATAAGGAGTCGGGTCCTTACACATGCACAAATCAACCTCTACTCCTTACATGCAAGAGGTTCCCTATCCATTGGTGCAACAACCAGGCAATAAAGGACCATTTTGAGCAGAGGTGGTAGATGGTTTTTGACCATCCTCCATGCAATAATAATGAGGTCCCACAATATTTTTTGAGGAAACTTGACTGCAAGTTTATCCTCAATAAAGTGCCAAGCTATTTTGATATATGAGACTTCCAAGGTAGAGGTGGGGGGTCACCACAGGATAGACCAAGGGTACATCTTGACCCACAGTGGCCAAAGAGATGAGAACTCACCAAACCAGGCCATGAGCATGTGTTTATCCCTTCTGTTGTGAAGAAGAGTGTTGAGATCGAGACACTACAGTCCATTAGTTCCTTGACCCAAAGCATCATAGATCTTGCCAGTCCTGTAGCACAACGTGAGCCAGGGGAGACTTTGAGGAGTACAGTTCCACCCCATACTTGTTAGGCTTGTGGGTTAGCCTGTGGTTATGACCCCATGGATAGTTGGGATGCAGGTGCATAGGCTACATTTGTAGTTGAGTAGATGGTGATGATAGATGCCCTCCTGAATGAGACTTTCGGCCTTGATACTCAGGTAAATGTTAGCAAGTTCATTGAATTTAATTTATTAAAATTTATTTTTGAAATGCAGGATTAACTAATTTAGTTTAATTATTGTAATTAAATTTCAGGGTCATAGCATTCATTTAGTTTTTAGTGATTCTCCACCTCCGTATTACACTACAACATGTACTGCCAAGGTATGTAACTAGTATTAAATAATTATAAATATTGCATGTGAATAGCATTGTTATATGAATGGTATTCTAATATCTGATTTTGGATGTTGAATAGGTTAATCTTGGAGATTTCATGGCAACACATCCTAGTGGAGCTGGAGTTCAAAGCTTCACTCAGGTAATAAAATAAAGAGTTTAACTAATGAATTGTAATTACTAGATTTTTGCAGTTTGTATTCATATCATTGATTACATTGCATTGCACATCTTTCAAACCCAAAGCATTACTACACATTGTATAACTAATGAGTAGATGTTGATAGATGACAAAATTTGAATTAAAATATAGTTTTTTAGAAATTCAACATAAGTAGTTATGCAATTACTTCACATTGCATAACTAATAACTAGGAGTAGCTGCCAATTGCATTTGCTTGTCATAGCATTCCATGAGACCACATTTTATTGAGGCATTTTTTCAAACAATTCATTGTCTTGTCTATGTTATGGATGCTTGAAAAAAAATCTATCAAAGCATAATAGTAAGCTATAGCATAGACAAGGCAATGAGCTATTTGAAAAAATGCCTCAAGGAAATGTGGTCTCATGGAATGCCATGACAATAAAATGTGCATAGACAAGGACATCACCATGAGACCACATTACTTTGAGGCATTTTTTCAAACAACTCACTACCTTATTTATGCTAGCACTTTTTCTATACATGTCTACTAAGCATTTTATCAAATAGTTCACTTCCTTGCTGCCATGGCTAAATTCCTAAAATAGGTGCTTTCAAACAAACTATGGACGCTAGGAAAAAACCTATCAAAACATAATAGTAATGTGGTAGCATAGACAAGGCAATGAGTTGTTTGAAAAAATGCCTCAAAGAAATGTGTCTCATGGTGACGGACCACATTCCTTTGAGGCATTTTTTCAAATAGCTCATTGCCTTGTCTATGCTACCACATTTTTCATACATGTCCTACCAAAGCATTTTATCAAACAATTCTCTCAAAAAAATTTCAAACAATTCACTACCTTGTCTATTTTACCACATTTTCATACATGTCTACCAAAGTACTCAAAATTTTGTTGACTATCTCATACATTATAAGCCATGACCTACATCACTATTCTAGTTTTCGTAATTGAATAATGTTATTTTATTTTCAGATGATGCAGGTGGAGACACTTCTTGATGTTCATATGGTAATGGAGTATAGTGTGTCTTCCATAATTGATAGCTCCATTCGTTTGATGGGGGTGTGAGGTAGATTAGTAAATTTCAAATTACATTCATTGTTATAGTTGTTTCTTATTGAAAAATCAAATGATTATTGATTTAAAGTTTAATTTCTATCTGGATGGTTTCTATAGGACATGACAACACCACAACCTAATCCTGCTACTGTGGAAAATGAGGAGAGAGATTATTTTGTAGTAATAAGTGATTATTTTGTTAAATATTTCATTTTTTATCATGTAATTTCTATATATTAATGTCTATACTTTTTAATATAACAACTAAAGCTCCATGATGAACTAAATAGGAGGAGCAGTCCTCAGGTTCAAAGTAAACCACTCTCATATGCATCTCCATCCCCTCAAAAATCAAAGACCTCCCATGTGTTAGAAATGAAGGTGCAAACTATACAACAAAAATCTGATTCAAACTTTATTATCCTCTAAACAATGTAGAATCAATGGAGATTGCAATAGAAATTAAAACCCATTACACAAAAATAACATGCACTAAGAAATGAACACCTAACATAGTATGTAACGTGGAGAAAACCCTTTTGGGTAAAACACTCCACCAAGAAAAGAGGCTCCAAGTTGTTTTATCTTCAAATATGAGATTACAATACATACACTTCCTCTATTTCTTCAGTCTTCAATCTAGCGGCACTTGTTAATCTCTAATCTCATAAAAATGTAGTACAAATATCCTTATAAAAAAGGGGTTGCCTTCTAGGGAAAGATAAATAACAAAATATCAACCGTCAGATCTGTGACCTAATGACAAACAATCCAAATTCACAATGATAAAATATAAATAAAATGAGGTTTCAAGGTCACTGCCCCCGAACCCCTACTGGGGCATCCAACCCCTGGACCCCCTACTGGGGAGATGATCCCTCCAGACCTAGAAACCCCCCTACGACCTCCCATCATAGATGAATGAGCATCATGTACCGGATATAAACATACAGTTGAAACAAGATCGTTGCTAGTGAAACCTTTCATACCTTATGGGTGATTTACAAACAATATTAGGAGTAATTAATTACATAGGATTTACAAGGTTGATGGCACCTTAATCCTAACATTCTCCCACTTGATGTCATACATTATAAATACCCATAGGAAAACCATAAAATAATTAGGCACTAGAAGTAAGGCCAATGGCCTCTCTACACTAAACAAATTTCTCTATGCTCACAGGCTTGGTCAAAGCATCTGCAACATTCTCATGATTGTCTGCCTTCTTCAACTCAATATTTCTATTTGCAACCATTTCTCAAACAAAGTGATACTGTACCTCAACATGCTTAGTCTGAGCATGATACATAGGATTCTTGGCCAAACATCTAGCACTCTGGCTATCACAACCAATCTGACTGATCCTGCAATCAAATCAATACATGTACACACTCTCATCAACCAAACTACCTCCTTAGAGACATGAGTAGCAGTAATATACTCTACTTCTATGGTGGACAAAGAAACTGTGGGCTACCTCTTACTCATCCAACTCATTGCTCCTCCAAATAGAGTAAACACATAGCCACTAGTGGACCTTCGACTATCCAAGTCACCTACCCAATCTGCATCAACAAAACCCTGTATGTTAAACGATTTCTCAGCACTATCAGTACCATAATAAACCAAACAATAATTGGGAGTACCTGTTGTTGACCTATTTTCCTCTATCCAAGAGTTAAATAATTCACCTTGTATTTTCCTTGAAAATCTTTTAGAAATGACCCCACAAGGCTTAAATCCTTCAAACACTCATATCTACCTTGCAAAAAAGCACAAAAATCTCACCTTGAGAGCCTTTGCCAAAAAACTCAGAAAAACTCATAAATCTTTTAGCTTCAAGTATTTTCAATTGCAAGGATTTCTCAGTTTCATGCTTAGTATTTGTGTATGCATTTTCCAATATATATTCGCATATACATTTGCCATTGTATGTTGGTAAGATACAAGGGACAAACATACAAGGGTGAGATGCAAAGGTAGAATGTATATTGGAAAGTTACAAAGGCGATATACAAGAGGCCATATACAAGGGGATCATCACCGAGACAAGCCTCATCGATAGTTATGTCCAAGCTCTCCCCGACGACCTGATGTATGCCGATATGCAAGATACAAAGGAAGCATACAAAGTCTACATACAAGGGGGAGATGCAAAGATGATAATCAAAGGTCATATGTAAAGATTAGATGCAAATGGAAATGTACATCAGCAAACATACAAGTGTCTTCGGCGTGACAGGCCTTATCAACAGCCAGGTCCAAGGTCTCTTTGTTAGTCCAATGGCAAGGTAAATAAAATATACAAAGGGATCTATCACCATGACAATGCCTATCGGTGGCTCAACTCATAGTCCCGCCGATAGGCTGATGAAGATACAAAAGGCCGATATACAAGGCAAAAGATACAATGTCTAATCGACGAAACTTTGTCTATCGGCAGCTAAGTCTAAGGTCCCGCTGATGGGCCGATGACACATACAAAGGAAGGATGCAATCAGTGGGGCCCACCTATTGTATATATATATGTGATTGTATGTTTGCACATACAACCACATATACAATGATATATGCATTTTTGACATACAACCCCTGGACCCGAAAAGTTATACATTCTGGTCGATAAAGGCAAAAGTGATTGTATGCATCTTTTGTTTGTATGTTCGCTTTGTATGATTAGACATACAAGGTCATATACAAGTCAAAATACAAGCCGGACCTATTCTAAAGTTCAAATGTGGCCGATAATCTCCTGAGTTCCACAGTTTGTATGTGAGGTGCTTGTATGTGCTGATATACAAAGCACATATACATTCCAAGGATACAAAGGCCAAACCCGATGTCAATTCTAACTTGCTTTATAAAATGTTGGGGTCTACGCATTGTATGTATAATTGTATTGTATGTTTGCATATGCACAGTGATATACAAAGGCAGACATATAAAGGATATCAGTGAGACAAGACCGTTAGCAACTCAGTTTTAGATCCTTCTGATGGCTGATAGAAGATGTAGTTTTTCAGTTATGGGTCCAAGGATCAATTCAGTGACCAAATTAGGTGATGCCATGTGTCAGGGGGCAATTCAAAAGATGGTTCAAAAGGTAAAAGCCTGCATTTGCATGTTGGCACATGCAAAGTGAATAGAACATAAAAAGGCAAAAGGTGAAGGAGACTTTGTATGCGGCATCAAATGAATCTAAAGGCACAGTTGCATTGTATATACAATGGAACATACAAAGGCATATACTAGAGCATAGATGCAAAGTGATATACAAACACAGTTGACCGTAACTCTGATTGACTATATCTCCTCCATCCTGGCGATTTTTGACATGCTTTAAAAGGCAAAAGTGCTTATTTTTGCCTCCTCTTTCATTTGGCAGACTTTGAGCAAGATATTTTCACTTTCAAATTTTCAATCTAGATTTGGATTTTTTGGCGACTAGATGTTTCGACGACTATTTTTGCAAATGCAAATGTAGATATTTGTTGCATTCATTGCTACAAATTGATGATTCAGCAGCTTACATTGAAGACTCAAAATATTTGCCATCTGCCCCTGCTCCATATATTTCATGCTATGAATTCTTATAGGTTGATGTCCCTTCAAGAGGCAGATATTTCCTGACAGAGCCATGGGCAAAAGTTAATTGTAACTGACAAAGGTCAAAATGAAAAATGATATATATATGCAAAATAGATGTATTTGTTGTTGGTTGTTCTTCTGGGCCATTTTGTAAATGGCTACTTGGCCTCTATAATCAATATAAACTTTTATTTTTGCCTCTCTTCTATTTATTTTTAGCACTATGTCTGCTCTTTGGATTGGTAGGCTGTGTATTGTGGACAGAACGGCCCCTTTCATTCCTCCATTATTTTATCTTGACCTCTGTTAGAATTAATATGAGTCTGTGTAAGTCTTTCTAGCTATGAGATTATTACTGTGTCGATTCAGTTGCAGCCAAACACATTTAAATCTGGTGTATCACTTTTCTTATTTCATTTCAGCATTCCTTCTACCCCTTTTCCCAACAAGTATTAGTGCTAGGTTTAGATGCATTTCTCTAATCATTAGGCTTAGAAAGAGGAAGACGGCCTTCTCTGGAGGTCTAATCTCAATTCGCAAGGTCCCACACTTCGAGATCATTCCCATGTTTCCCTAGATTGCTAAAATTTCACAACAGCAACAAAGGGTACAAATCTGAGAGACGACAATTTCTGGCACACCCAGTGGGAATAGTTCGATGAACTTCTCATCAAAAGTACTAAGAGATTTAGTGTTTCTCCTAGTATTACCAGCCTTCAAGGCAATTTCTTCAACACCATGGCTACTCTACTAAACAAATCTATTGGTGAAAGTAGCCCAAGTACCTAAAATTTCATCAAAGATTGGGATTTTGGTGGTTTTCCTGGTCTATTTAGCTTCTAGAAGCATCTCAATCACCTGGCGACTCCCTCTCTGGTATGCATCTAGTTTTCTCTTTGGTTACAGACCTATTTTGCTCTAATTCTAACATTTTTATGATTATCCAGCATTTAGATGCTATAAAATGTTAGAATTTTATGGGAATCATGGCTATTCCCCTACCTCTAATCCAAATACAGGCTATTGGCCCCCATATCAGCAATACCAGGACCCAATGCCTCTGATTTTATGCCATACAGCCCTGCCGCTACAGCATATTAGTATCCTCATGATGCTTACCTCCCTCCCACTCCTAATATTGCCCCTAAGAATATTATTGCTTTCAATGAGCTCATGAGTAGTTTCCTGAAGATTGACAAACTTTTGGACAATGAAAAAAGAGAAGCAGGGTACATTCAGCCTCAACGGTTTTATGACCTCAGCATCATAAGCTTATATGGTCTCAAGAAGTTGTACTTAAATCTAAAGGTGGAGGCTAATGAATTTATAGAAATGCTAAAATGTGACCGACAACGAGAGGCACAGGAAAGGGTTTTTCAAGAAAACCTTGCTATAAGGATGACACCTACTCAGCCTGCTGCTGAAGAAGCCCCAAAATTTAAGATTCCAAGCTTCAGGCAGGATAATTTATCTGAGCCTCTAAAACCACTTCATAGTTTTAAAATCCCAAGTTTCAGAGACCCTCAGCCTTCACAGGAGCCTATTCCAGCACAAATTCAACCCCCTAGCTCCCGTTCATAGCCCTTTCAAATCCCCTTATTAGATGGACCTAGCATGGGCAGTTACGATGAAATTGCTTAGTTGAAGGAGCATGTGATTACAATCCCAAAAATTCAAACAACCCCTTTCTTCTGCACATGTTCAGCCTGTTGGAGTTCGAATCGGCAGAGGGTTTGCTAGTTCCAATGCACAGGTAGATTTAACCAACTAATACAGGAGGTTGTGTGAGCTGCCTCCCCTTCACTTCTAGTTCTACCACACCAATGGGGGTATCCCTATAGCTAAAGATTTATCTTTGACTCACCTAATGACAGAAAGATTTAGCTTTACAACAACAAGCAGAATACTCTCACATATGGACCAAGGTTTGAATGATAGATCACAAGTTTGGCAACACTCTTGGACATATCTAAATGTTGAGAATGAGAGTATGCAGGGGTCCTAATCCTACTCCTACAACTAATAGGTTGGAAAAATGGAAGGATTTGTATTAATATTTTGGATCCAAGACAGGGGGATTTTGGATCATAACTACTAATCTAGAAGTAGACAGGTGCCTATCTTAGGGCAAGGAGTCAACTAGACATATACAAGAGAATGTCTTACAACTGGCATTCAAGTTTCAAGGGGTCAGGACTGGTATTTGCCTTACAAACACCACCCAAGACTAAGTATTTAGCTGCCTCTACTTACAAATATCCCACTTGCCATACACTCTTGTCCATACTTAACCTAAAACAATTTAATCCATTCCTTGAATGGAAGTCAAAAGATTAAGCATGCAATACATAAATCTGTATTCCAGAATCTGAGAAACCCTTAGCAACCAGACTCAAAAGAAGCTAATGCATACAACAAATAGAGACAGACAGATAAACACATGCAATGAAGCATTTTTCATATAAATATGACATGAAACTAAACATATGTGCAAGGTGCATTCAGATGCAACTCATAAACTCCAAAAGAGATAAAATAGCCAAGAAAATGCTATGTCTTTCATTATTTTTCCCCCAAAAATTCCCAAGTCTTCAACAACCTTGAAAATGAGTAACACAATCCTTCATATACAACAAGAATGTGTACTCAACATTAATTACATGGCATTTCAAAATTCCTACCAAATACAGTGCACAAGAGAATGGTGCTCAAATCATTCAATGCAACATGGAGAAGAAGAAGGATGAGCAGGTGAACTTGGGATCTACACCGCTACCTAAAGATTTTCTTCACAAACCTGGTAGTTGGCTGGTCAATCAGACCCATACCTCTATACTGCTGCCATAAATGGCCGACCTACCTGCAGGATGCAGCAATGGTTCGTGCTATGAAGTTTCTTGCTTGAACTGGTGTAGATACACAGAAAATACTTCCTTCCTCAAGTGATCAAAATAGGGCCATCAATCTCCCTCCTTTTGCTGAGATCTGCAGCCCCAAATTGAGCTGAAAAGTCATCAAGCAATAAGAACGTGCCACGTAGGCACCCTATGCTTCCATCGCTGACTTTTCCTCTTCGCAACATACATTTTTACTTTTTCACCCCTTTGTATATGCAAAAGCATATACAATCACCTTACATACAAGGCAGACCCCAAACCTTTATGAAACAGATTGAAAACTTATTAAGGTCCGGCTTGTATCTCCCTCCTTTGTATATCCATGATATACAACACACACATACATACAAGCCATAGACTTCAAATCATTAATCAGCCAAATCACAATTTCCTTCACATCTGGGCCTTGTATGTGCGCTTTGTATATACCCTTTGTATATAGCAAATACAACCCGGGACATACAAGTGGCAGGCCCCTTCATGTCTTTGAATGCTTTGTTGACTTTGACCACCTTGCACATTTCACTTGTATCTTTCACTTGTATGTGCACTATTGTATATTTTTCTTGCATGTTTTCATTGTATCTAACCGTTGCATGTCTAAACATACAAACTCAATATACAAGAAAAATCAACATACAACTGCAGAATATTTTGGGAATCTGCAAAAGATTCCTCAATGTATATGCACTTATTCCAAACCCGATATGCATACAAAGAGGCATATAACTAATTTTTTCACTGCAAGCCCACCAATGTATGTTTTCATTTGTACATACAAACCCCTTTGTATATACAAAGATACATGCATTTAAAACTATTTTTGCACTTTCCAACTGCAAAGGCCAAAAGACTTAGAATTTTTTGGATTTTTTGTGAAGGGGCCTGCAGATTTAAATGCCTGAAACCTGAATGTTTATGCAGACACCAACACTGGCTCTATCTGGGGACACATGCTTCTTATAGGCATGGCGAGAACCATAGATCTTTGGAATGCAGACCAGTCCCTTATCCATTGGGCACAGAGTCAAAATTGTACTAACCTGCATCACAAATCAAGAATGAAGAACCCTGGGCAGCCAAAAATTAAATGAAGAACCACAACTTTTTCCTATTAAATGCATGATTATGATCTGAATAATTCCAACCACAACTGAAAACATCAAAATAATATGCCCACGAGCTCATATTATCAATTACATGCTTTACTATATTTGAAAAGTTGTCGCTGTCAGTACTACCTCTGTCACTATGCATCTCAAAATTAGACATATAACCATACATACTATAAAATTATTTAGCATTAGGCAATGTATGCATGTCATATTCCTTAGATAATATATCCTCATATTGTATTTGGCATTCCTCATCATCTACCTGGTTATTGAACATTGCTAGGGATTCATCCAGTTGATCCAGAAACTGAGAACACCCATAATATATGAGACCATCAATATCATTTATATCACTTATTGACATTGAAAACAAATCCTGATCCACACACCCATAGTTCCCCATGTCTGAACCAAATGATGGTGAACATTCATTATCTACAGTTAGCAAATCCATATTATCTTCACAAGAGCTGAAGATATATGATTCTGACTCATATGTCCCCTCTTCACAAACTGATGTAGCACCTATGCTAGCTGTCTCTTCATATTCATCATCATCCTCAAAAAGAAGGTTAATTCTGCACCAATGAAGGTCATGACTCACGACATTCAATGCATCTAGAGGCTCATCATAAAGGGGATTCATACTCATTGCAAAGGTCTCTATTTTTTCTTCATGACAATCCATCTCTTTTTCATCATTATCAAACCTATAGTCATAAGAAGAACAAACCTAATCCATGCACTGATCATGGATATCATTCTTATCATCTGATTGCCCCACATACAAGATTTCTGCTACTTCAATGCACTCTAAAGCTGAACTATCCACATCACTTTCCATCCCTCTAATACTTCCTGATGAAACTGATATTGACTGTTGATCCACATGATCACAACCATGCACAATTGGATCATTTAAACATGAATGCTCTTTGCTAAGAACTGGCATATTAATATCACTTAAAAATTCATTATTATCAACTTCATTTGCTGGGCAAATCAGGACATCCTCCTTTATGGCAGAGTCATCATTAACTTGGAATGATGCATAAATAGGGATAATAGGGGTGTGAGTGCTTTGACATTCATTTTCAACACCTAAATTATATCTTTCATCAACATTGGGGGCTGCATGACAGCAAATTTTTTTAGAGAAATAGCCTTTTTGAATTCCATGCCTCCAATTATTTCCAATATCTATTGCAAACTAATGTGCTTGATGCAATGTGGTGGGCTCCTTATCTCTCAATCTATAACTCATTTTCTTATCAAATGCTCCCAAATAGACCACTAGGCACAATGCATCATTAGGTCTCATGCATCCTAGAATTCTATTCAAAGCCTTCACAAATCTGAGGTTAAAGGCTGGAATTAACTCATCCTTTTCAATATGGATGTACATGAAATCACTGATAACTGCATATTCAGATATTCTTTCACCAAATTGTTCTAGAAATGCAGATTTAAAATCTTGCCAAGAGTTGACAGAGTAAGCTGGAAGATAGGAGAACCAGTCCCTTGCATCTTCATCCATAGATTGAACAACTAATCTCATAACTACATCCTCATGGTCAACCTCAAAATCATCTATAACATTTATAAACTGCTACAAGTGTCTTTCAGCTGATTCATCCTTTATACCATTGAATTTGGGCAAATACTTTCTGATTTTAGATGGAAAAGCATTTGGATAACCACGAATGCCATTGAAATTTATGGGCCTATATCTATCAATGCTGAAACTTCTCTTATTATATGGTTGGGATTGACCACTATACATTACTGCATTTGACACCTCACAAGGGTGCATGGGATGATAATACATCTTTATGTGTTTTTGTAACCCCCTTCTCAACTCATATTTTCAATCACAACAATGACCTTAAGCCTTTAAAATACAAACTGTTATTTCAAATTTCCAAAAGTCCTCTAAATGAGTCTTTTAACAATATTGCATACTCCTTTTGAAATATAAACTAGGTTCTTACAAAAGCATGCAATCTTTCACTAACATTTCCCTTTCAACCAGTGTTGTTTCACTAAATAGGGAATCTTTTTACAATTTATACAAATACCTGGATATGTTGTAGATGCTGATAGGTTCCTTGTCCTTGACTGAGAGAATGAAAATTTAACACATTTTGTGTCTTTTATCAGGTTCGTACATGCAGAGTCGCCACCTCCTTGGTAGAGGAATAAGCTTCAAATAACATGAAGCTGAAAATTTATTTCTTTTCTTTCTGGATTCTCCCATAGCAGAGTCACACAATTTTTTTCTTTTGCTTCAACAAAGCACTTCTAGGTCTGATTCTTCAATCTTCTAGATTCATACCTTTATGGATATGGCATTACTTACCCAGTGGAGTCACCATCTATTGGAGCTCAAATCGACAGAGGGTTTGCCAGTTCCAATGTACAAGTAGATTCGGCCAACTAATACAGGTGGTTGCGTGAGCTGAGTATTTAGCTGCCTCTACTTACAGATATCCCAGCTGCCATATGCTCTTCTCCATACTTAACCTAAAATAATTTAATCTATTCCTTGAATGGAATTCAAAAGATTAAGCATGCAATACATAAATTTGTATTCTAGAATCTGAGAAACCCTTAGCAACCAGACTCAAAAGAAGCTAATGCATACAACAAATGGAGACAGATAGATAAACACATGCAATGAAGCATTTTTCATATAAATATGACATGAAACTAAACATATGTGCAAGGTACATTCAGATGCAACTCATAAACTCCAAAAGAGATAAAACAACCAAGAAAATGCTCTATCTTTCATTATTTTTCCCCCAAAAATGCCCAAGTCTTCAACAACCTTGAAAATGAGTAACATAGTCCTTCATATACAGTAGGAATGTGTACTCAGCATTAATTACATGGCATTTCAAAATTCTTGCCAAATACAGCACACCACAGAATGGCGCTCAAATCATTCAATGCAGTATGGAGAAGAAGAAGGATGAGCAGGTGAACTCAGGATCTGCACTGCCGCCTGAAGATTTTCTTCACAAACCTGGTAGTTGACCGGTCAATTAGACTCATACCTCTGCACTGCTACCATAAATGGCCGACCTACCTACAAGATGCAACAATGGTTCATGCTATGAAGTTTCCCGCTTGAACTGGTGCAGATACACAGAAAATACTTACTTCCTCAAGTGATCAAAATAGGGTTGTTGATCTCCCTCCTATCACTGAGATCTGCAGCCCTAAATCGAACTAAAAAGTTGTTAACCAATAAGAACGTGCCACGTAGGCACCCTATGCTTGCATCGCTGACTTTTCCTCTTCGCAACATACATTTTTACTTTTTCACCCCTTTGTATATGCAAAAGCATATACAATCACCTTACATACAAGGTAGACCCCAAACCTTTATGAAATAGATTGAAAACTTATTTGGGTTCGTCTTGTATCTACCTCCTTTGTATATTTGCGATATACAACACACACATACATACAAGCCACAGACTTCAAATCATTAATCCACCAAATAACAATTTCCTTTGCATCTAGGCCTTGTATGTGCGCTTTGTAAATACCCTTTGTATATAGTACATACAACTTGGGACATACAAGTGGCAGGCCCCTTCATGTCTTTGAATGCTTTGTTGACTTTGACCGCCTTGCACATTTCACTTGTATGTGCGCTATTGTATATTTTGCTTGCATGTTTCCATTGTATCTAATCGTTGAATGTCTAAACATACAAACCTGATATACAAGCAAACTCAACATACAACTGTAGAATATTCTAGGAATCTGTGAAAGGTTCCTCAATGTATATGCACTTATTCCAAACCCGATATGCATACAAGGAGGCATATAATTGATTTTTTTCACCATTTTCAAAGGCTGATTAAAATTTCTTCAAGCCCGCCAATGTATATTTTTATTTGTACATACAAACCCCTTTGTATATACAAAGATACATGCATTTAAAACTATTTTTGCACTTTTCAACTGCAAAGGCCAAAAGACTTAGAATTTTTTGGATTTTTTGTGAAGGGGCCTATAGATTTAAATGCCTAAAACCTGAATGTTTATGCAGGCACCAACACAGCCAATAGAAGAGCAACCTAGACTCCACAAGTTTCTAGGCTTCAACATCTTTATCCCTCCACAAGTCCTTGTTCTTGTTCAAACTTAAATTATCATTCCCCAGGAACAAATTTGTCTAGAACCCTCTCCCCTCCAAGAAATTCAAGAAGATATTTAGGCCTCTTTCTCTGATGCTATTTCAATCCTCAAGGGTGGACCTATTGTCTACCAAGATAATTGGAAAGATGAGCCAAAAGAGGAGGTGGAAGAAGATAAAACTAATGAGGAGTATTTTGTTCCTACACTCACAGAGATAAAATTATTTGAATCTATTGCATCTGTGAGTACTATTAACCCACATAAAGGATTGAGTCCTCTAGACTTTAGTTCTTTTGAAGCTTTTTCTCATGCATCCAATCAAGCAAATAAGGTTGAAATGCAAAAAGTGCATGGAGAAAACCTTCATCTGCAGAGGCAACTTAACCAAAATCCAGAGGAGTAGCAGTCAAAGGATGGAGGCATAGGGGAAAAGGTTGTTAAGATCACTACAGAGGTGGATGATGTTGTCCTACTTCATGAGCTACCTGATTATGTTGAAGATGAAGAGGATGAGTAGCTAGTTGTGGATATGCAGCAACAAGAAAACACTGAAAATAATGATAAATTGTTGCAGGTTGAGGTTGAGCATGATAGTGAGGTTCCAAACTATAAAGAAGACCAATCATGTTGCCCTATGCTAGATTATGCAGAGGCTAATGATGTTGATATGCTTGAGCAGCTTCCATGCTTTATTGAAAATAATGAGGAGACTGAACATGGGCAAGAGCAAATTACAGATTTGTTCTTTATTATCCAGCAGGGATATCAGCTTCTTGGTGGGGAGTTTTTCTCTTTTGAGCATGTGCATAGCTCATTTTTTGAGCCTAAGTTAGAAAATCATGAGCATTTTGTTCATGAGGTGGAGACAACCATATCTCTAATTGAGATACAGGAGCTAGAGTTTTCAAACCAGCAAGAAGAGGAAGAATGCAGCCATGATGACATTATATCAATCTTTTTGGTTTCTTTGAAGGAAGAAGGAGAAAACCATGAGGTCTCAAGTCAACATTTTCACACACAAGAGCAACATGAGAGAAAGGTGGAGATCACCATCATACCAAATGAAGAACAAGAAGAGAAGGAATCAGAACAGAGACATGAGATCAACCATGATGATTTGCATGTCATTTCAAGGGGATGCCCAATCAGGCATCTAGCCTAGCTGGAGACACATCAGGAAGAGTCACCACTTGTCATGCTTACCTCTAAGCATGAATTTGAGCATCAAAATGAGTGGAATCAGCCCATTGATTCACCACAAGTTAGCAACATCAACAATCAGTCCAGGTGGATAGGTGAGTTTATCTCTATTTTGTGGGGGGGTGTTTTATCAATTTGTAATATGCCCATTTCCCCCTCACCTCTTTTTAACTACCCACATGCATGAGAAACATTGTAAATTGTTAAGGAAGGGTAGTTACTTTCAAGAACCAGTTAATGGCTTTGTTTAAAATCACCTCTGATTGGTTAGTTTAGGATTAGAGTAGGTTTTATTTTAGTTTTAGGTTTCCTTTCAATAAGTACCCTTGCACTCTATTGTATTCTCATTAGGAGATACATGCTTGCTTATTGTTTTTTGTTTTGGCTTGGTAGCTTGCTCAGTGTTCCAGCTCCTCTATTCTTGTTACAATCTCTCTTGACTCCATGCCCAATGGATACATAAGGCCATTGATCAATTTATTTAGCAGGCAAACATCCCTGAGAGGTCGCCAAATTGTTGACCTATTTTCCTCTGTCCAAGAGTTAAATAGTTCACCTTGTATTTTCCTTGAAAATCCTTTAGAAATGACCCCACAAGGCTTAAATCCTTCAAACACTCATATCTGTCTTGCAAAAAATCCCAAAAATCTCACCTTGAGAGTCTTTGCCAAAAAACCCAGAAAAACCCAAAAATCTTTTAGCTTCAAGTATTTTCAATTGCAGGGATTTCTCAGTTTCATGCTTAGTATTTGTGTATGCATTTTCCAATGTATATTCTCATATACATTTGCCATTGTATGTTGGCAAGATACAAGGGACAAACATACAAGGGTAAGATGCAAAGGCAGAATGTATATCGACAAGTTACAAAGGCAATATACAAGAGGCCATATACAAGGGGATCATCGCCTAGACAAGCCTCATCCTAGTTATGTCCAAGCTCTCCCTGACAGCTTGATGTATGCTGATATGCCAGATACAAATGAAGCATACAAAATCTACATACAGGGGGGAGATGCAAAGATGATAACCGAAGGTCATGTGCAAAGATCAGATGCAAATGGAAATGTACATCAGCGAACATACAAGTGTCTTCGGCATGACAGGCCTTATCGGCAGCCAGGTCCAAGGTCTCTCCGTTAGTCCAATGGCAAGGTAAAGAAAATATACAAAGGGATCTATCACCGTGATAATTCCTATTGGTAAATCAACTCATTGTCCTGCTGATAGGCCGATGAAGATACAAAAGGCTGATATACAAGGCAAAAGATACAATGTCTCATTGGCGAAGCTTTGTCTATCGGCAGCTAAGTCCAAGGTCCCACCAATGGGCTGATGGTACATACAAAGGAAGGATGCAATGGGTGGGGCCCACCTATTGTATATATATGTGATTGTATGTTTCCACATACAACCGCATAAACAATGATATATACATTTTTGACATACAACCCCAGGACCCGAAAAGTTATACATTCTGGTCGATAAAGGCAAAAGTGATTGTATGCATCTTTTGTTTGTATGTTTGCTTTGTATGATTAGACATACAAGGGTCATCTACAAGTCAAGATATAAGCTAGACCTATTCTAAAGTTCAAATGTCACCGATAATATCCTAAGTTCTGCAGTTTGTATGTGAGGTGCTTGTATGTGCCGATATACAAAGTGCATATACATTCCAAGGAAACAAAGGCTAGACTTGATGTCAATTCCAACTTGCTTTGTAAAATGTTGGGGTCTGCGCATTGTATGTATAATTGTATTGTATGTTTGCATATACACAATGCTATACAAAGGCAAACATATAAAGGATATCAGCGAGACAAGACCATCGGCAACTCAGTTTTAGATCCTTTCGATGGCCAACAGAAGATGCAGTTTTTCAGTGATGGGCCCAAGGATTAGTTCAGTGACCAAATCAAGTGATGCCACGTGTCAGGGGGTGATTCAAAAGCTGGTTCAAAAGGTAAAAGCCCACGTTTGCATGTTGGCACATGCAAAGTGAATAGAACATACAAAGGCAAAAGGCGAAGGAGACTTTGTATGTGGCATCAAATGAATCTAAAGGTGCAGTTGCATTATATATACAATGGAACATACAAAGGCATTTACAAGCACACAAATGCAAAGTGATATACAAACACAGTTGACCGTAACTTTGACTAACCATATCTCCTCCATCCTGGTGATTTTCAACATGCTTTAAAAGGCAAAAGTGCTTATTTTTGCCTCCTCTTTCATTTGGCAGACTTTGAGCAGGATATTTTCACTTTCAAATTTTGGATCTAGATTTGCATGCTTTAGCAACTAGACCTTTCAACGACTATTTTTGTAGATACAAATGTAGACATTTGTTGCAGTCATTTCTACAAATCGATGATTCAGTAGCTTACATTGAAGACTCAAAATATCTGCCATCTGCCCTTGCTCCAGATATTTCACACTATGAATTCTTGCAGGTGGACGTCCCTTCAAGAGGCAGATATTTCCTGACAGAGCCATGGGCAAATTAATTGTAACCGATAGAGGTCAAAATGAAAAATGATATATACATGCAAAACAGATGTATTTGTTGTTGGTTGTTCTTCTAGGCTATTTTGTAAATGGCTACTTGGCCTCTATAATCAATATAAACTGGTATTTTTGCCTCTCTTTTGTTTATTTTTAGCACTGTGTCTACTCTTTGGATTGGTAGGCTATGTATTGTGGATAGAACGGTCCCTTTCATTCCTCCATTATTCTATCTTGACCTCTGTTAGAATTAATATGAGTCTGTATAAGTCTTTCCAGCTGTGAGATTGTTACTGTGTCGATTCAATTATAGCCAAACACATTTAAATCTGGTGTATCACTTTTCTTATTTCATTTCATCATTCCTTCTACTCCTTTTCCCAGCAAGTATTAGTGCTAGGTTTAGATGCATTTCTCTAAGCATTAGGCTTAGAAAGAGGAAGCCAGCCTTCTCCAGAGGTCTGATCTCAATTTGCAAGGTCCCACACTTCAAGATCATTCCCATGTTTCTCTAGATTGCTAAAGTTTCACAATAGTAGTGAAGGGTGCAAATCTGAGAGACGACACCTGCAAGATACTTAAGCACCCTTTTCAGATAATTCCAATGTTGTCTACTAGGGTAAGACATAAATCTACACAAAACTCCCACTGCTTGGGCAATATATGGCATAGTGAAAACCATTGCATAAATCAAACTCCCTACAACACTAGCATATGGCACATTAGACATATCCTCAAAATCATCCTCATTCTTTGGACACATATCTAATGAAAGCTTAGTACCAATGGGTAAAGGAATTCTAACTGGGTTACAGTCCTACATACTATTTATCTCTGGAAAATGGTATTCACATACTTATTCTATAACAACCAAAGCTTTCTATTACCTCTATCCCTTTTGATCTCCATCCCCAAAATATACCTGATAGCTCCAAGATCCTTTATTTTGAATGTGCCTAAAAGTTGGGCTTTCAACTCACTGATCATAGGTACCTTAGTATTGCTGAAAAATAACATGTTATCAATAGACAATGCAATGATCAAAATAGAATCATCAATACAATGAATGTAAACATAGTGATCCTCCTCACTTCTAACAAAACCTAATTTCAACACAAATGAATCAAATTTCTGGTACCACATTCTGGGGGACTATTTTAGACCATAAAGAGACCTCTTCAATCTGCAAACCCAATGTTCTTTCCCTTTTACTTCAAAACCTATAGGTTGTTGCATATAAATTTCTTCCTCAAGACAGGCCATGCAAGAACATAAACATAACATTCATTTGTTCAATCTCCCAATCATAAGCTATAGCAATAGATAAAAGAAATCTAATAGAAGTCAATTTAGCAACAGGAGAGAAAATTTCACCAAAATCAACTCCCTCTCTCTGGGGGTAGCCCTTGGCTACCAATCTAGCCTTGTACTTCTCTAATGAACCATCTGCTCCAAGCTTCTTCTTGAAGACCCACTTACAACCTATGGTTTTTCTTCCTTTGGGAAAACAAACAAGATCTCAGGTGTTACAAGAGTCTAAAGCCATCATCTCCTCCTACATGGCTAACTACTAAGAATCACTATCATCTACAAGAATAGCTTCCCTATAGGATCTAGGCTCATCGTCAATATTCAATAAAGCAAATATACAACATAAATCTAGTGGGCTATACCTATCAACTAGATTCTGTTGTCTTGTGGATCTAATCAAGGGTGGAGTAAGAGTCTCAACTTGTTCTTCTGCATGATCATTTGTACCAACTTCTTCTGTAACAATAGATTATCTTCATCAGAACTACTCAATTCTTCTTCTTCTTCTTCATGCCCCAATTCATCATTGTGTTCTTCTTGAGGTACATCTTGCTACTCTAAATCAAAGTGCACTCTCTTTACCTTTTCTTCTTTTTATTTTAGTTACTCAAGTTCAGAAATAGCTCTAAGTTCCCTGAAAATAACATCTCTAAAATAGATACTCTTACGGGTTAGTGGACTCCAAAGCTTATAACCTTTGACATTATCACCATATCCAATGAGTGTACACTTTTTAGTTTTTGGATCCAACTTAGATCACTTTTCCTTAGGCACATCAACAAAAGCCTCATAGCCAAAAACCCTTAAATGTGAAACAAAAGGTTTCTTACATGTCCACAGTTCATAAGGTGTCAAATCAAGAGCCTTACAAGAACTAGTACAAAAAGAGCAATATATTACTAAAAAAGCTACTAAAAATTTCTTATAAATGACCAAACATGGTCACGTGACCATTAGTAGTTTATTGCCAGTCATTTATAACATGACCAAATTGATGATAAAACCATTTTTAGTCATTTATTGGTTGTTTTGATTGATCGATTTGGTAGTATATTTAGTCATTGATTGTTGTAATCTGGTCACTTATTTATTCATTTTTTTTCACTAAATAATTTAGTCATTGATTGTTGTTAACTGGTCACTTATTTAGTCATTCTTATTCACTGATTTCTGTCCATTGGTAGTGTATTGAGTCATTAATTTTAATCATCATTTTGATCAATTTGGTAGTGTATTTAGTCATTTTTATTCACTTATTTAACACTGTTCATATATCTAGTCATATTTATTCACTGTTCACTAATTTATGTCAATTGGTAGTATATTTAGTCATTTAATTATTAATTCATGTCAATTAGTAGTCAATTTAGTCATTTTGAAGCTTGCAATCTATGTAGATTTCCATCTGGCATTAATTGTTTGCTTCACACATGTCTCTTTGATTATATTCATTGAATGCTCTGTAAGAGGAGTGTTACGATCTGAGCAATATAATCCACATTTGGATCTCATCTTCCTTAGTTTTATTTCCCCACCGGCTTGAATTACTTCAATTCATTTTGTTGGCTCGTACGATCCTCTTTTTATGCAAGAGACCATGGTATCTATGTCATTATTTCATTCTTGCCTCTTCATTTCACTCTTTCTATGTATCTGCAATGTCTATCTATACCCACAATTGTTGACTTTATTTGCCTGTTCAACCATGGGAACAACCAATGCATGGAAGCATCAACTCAGATTTCATGGATAGGGCCTTCAAACTGCTCGATGAAAAGCCCGTGGTGTTGGCAAGAGACACTGTGTGGCTTCATGATTGTTGTCATTGATGGCAACAAAGATCATTCCACACATCTACAAGACATGATGTGCCCTCATCAGAAGTTAGATTGAAGAAGTGCTAAGGTCTGGTAAGCAAGAACAGAGCAGTCAACAAGGTCCGACAGTCAGGTCTGGATCTCTTAGAGGAAGTATCTTGGTGAAGTGCAAATTTGGGGAAGTCAAGAGGACTACCTTGACTGATAGATTCCAAGGATTTAACATCTGGTGATAGATAAAGGAAAAGATATGAATACTTGAGTGCCAGGTTCCTGATTGGCAGTGTGGACAGAGGAAAAACTGACTGGCAGAACATCAGACATTATTCCAGATGTGTTACTGATGATGGTAAAGGTTATTGAGGTATAAGTTATGTTTGGCCGACATGATTGATGACTTCTACAAGTTTATCCTTGATCCGCATTACTTGGTAAGCAAGGATTCAACTGATAGATCAAGGTTTGTGAAAAGATTGACTATTCTGGATGCCGACTAGAAAGGTGATGAAATCACTTGTGCAGATATATATACAAGATGGATTTAGTTGTGAGAGGTGTTGTGGTTTTGAGGTCATGTGTGAAGAAAAGAAGTAGAGCAGAGAAAAAGCAGTAAGAAAGGTCTGGTATGTGAAAGGAGAGCAGCACAAAAGAAGAGGAAAGATGAAGTGCAACAGATCAGTGTACTGAGCCTAACCAGAACTGAACTCTAGCATATGCAGATGCTCCTTATCAGTTCAAGTATTGTATTACACTCTTTATAAATTGTAGATAGTGTGTCTCTTATAGGCAGTGTGCCTCTTATGAGCAGTGTGCTCAGGCAGTGAGCCCTAATTGGCAAGTGCCATTTTGTATTTCCATTCTTCTAATAGAGAATACAATCTTGGGTTAATCACCCCATGGTTTTCTCCCTTAACAAGGTTTCCATGTCAAAAATACTATGTCATGTGTATTTCCATTTCATGGTTATGTTTGCTTATTTGAATTAATGTTGCATTGATTAATAAGAAAGTTCAGAAAGTAGAAATAATTAGGATAACTGATTCACCCCCCCTCTCAGTTATCAACAATTGGTATCAGAGCCAAGTTCCTCCCAACAGAGCCTAACAACTTGAGGAAGATCTAGGAATTCGAATGGATGTGTATGGTATGAGGGAGCAACTTATGTCTACCCTAGATGATCTTAAGCAGTCAAATTCTAAAGTCAATGAATTGAATGAAAGACTCAAACAGGTTGATGATTTCAAAAATGAACTAAAAGGGAAACTAAGTCTCTCTATGAAAATAAGAAAAGAGCACCTTCAACAATTGGCAAGTCAAGGTGAAGCCAATGATACAAATGAAGATCTAAAGGAGAAAACCAAGTTGTGTGAAAAGTTATCAAAAGAGATCATCATGGTAAGACATGAGATGGAATCATGAGTTATGAAGTTTACCCAAGAAATTGAAGAGAAAAGAAAAACTGAAGATGATCTAAGACAATCTCTCAAGGAGAAATTAGAAAACTGCCACAAGATGGATAGAATAATTAGACACCTTGAATCTAATCTTGAAGATGCTAAAGACAATGAAGAAAAATCGGAGTATCAAATTGTCTCTCTCAAAAGGGATCTTCAAACAACAAATGAATATAAAGAAAAATTCAAGATAAGTTCTGCTCAACTTGAAGTTCTTCTTGAAAGTCAAAAGAGGGTAGATGACAAGTGTGGCTTGGGATATGAGAAAGGAGAAAGTTCTGGATCTGGTCAGAAGAATTTTGGATTAGAAAATCTAAGGAACAGGCCTAGAAGACCTCCGGTAAGGCAGCCTAATGCTCAAAGATATCCAACCTTTAATGGATACTGCCACAACTGCAATAACTTTGGTCATAAAGATAATCAGTGCAGAAAGAGAATGAATCAGACTAATGCATCCTTCTCCGGACAGTGTTTCAACTGCAAAAGGTATGGTCACAAATCTCATGAATGCAGAAATATGCAAATGAACAAATCATTCAATGGTAGATGCTTTGCATGCAATAGAATAGGTCATATGGCTAATCAATGCAGATCAAGAGGATATCAATCAAATATGCAAAGAAATGTTGTTTGCCAAATTTGCAATAGATCCGGTCATATTGCAAAATTCTGTAGAAGCAAGAATCAGGACGAAAGAGGTCCAGTACATCATAATCAGAATCAAGATAAGGGAAAATGAAAAGTGAATGTGGATGAAGTTCAAAGTGAGATGAACAAGATTTGGGTGAAGAAAAGTACAGAGAATGTAGGGGATGGGTCCGCACCAGACTCTGGTGCTGATATTCCTTCTGAAAATTAAAAAGTGAGCTCTAGCTTAGGGGGAGACACAAAGAAAACCTTGTTCCCCCAGCCAGTCAATTGGTGCCGAAATTGGCACAAGAAGAGCTGTGGATTAAAGGGTTCATAAGAGAAACATCCAAACAAACTATGGTTAAGATTTGAAAGATCCACAAGATGTTTAAGATCAAGATTGATCTAGTTTTTCAAGTCATCCGAATAAGGCAAACCGAAATGAATTAGGTCAAGCATCTATTGCAACTTAACATTAGGGTTTGCGGAGCAATATAAGGGTTTTTTCATTAAGCATTTGTTCATTCTACATTCAAGAAGAAATGAAAAGAGAAGGCTCTACAACAAAATTCCTCAAGCTCATTAAAGATCATTTGCAGAAGTCAATTTACCTAGAAATCGATCCGGCTAACTCCGTGAAACTGAAAGACGCAAAATGTATTTCCCATTCTTCTCTGCAAATCTTTTTAAAAAAGGATGTCTACTCTGAATATTGTATAGATCACTGATAGGCCTCACCCTAAATTCAAGAAACATCCCTACAAATCCCTGGAAGTAGATCCCCTAGGAGCTTTTTCCAGTGTTCCGCATGGTGTCCTGCATACAGAAGATATTAGGGTTTACATTCATGCAAACATTGAAGAATTTAGAGAGTTCAAATTGAGGGATATCTACCACAAACAGTTAATAGATGACTCATTTGAACTCAAACCCCAATACAAGGCCATCCAAGAGAAGCACTTTGCACAATGTATACATTTCCCCTGCTTTGCTGAGGACAAATGGGTCTGGTATGTCTTGAGCATAATACATGACAACTTCATGTGGTTGAATGGACCATTCAAGATCACAAAAGATGCCATTAGGGCAGTTACCCGTTTGCAATCATTCGGTGGTATACCTATTCTCAAATCTGTCAAGAATCAGACAGTAAGTGATGCAACTAGATCAAAATTTGACAAGAGAGCTATGACAATTGAAGATATCACTAATCCGAATGTCAAATTTGCATCCATGATAATTGGTTACAAGATTTATCACTCCAGTAGGGAAAATTTCATACCGGGAACTGCAGTTTATACAACATATCAAATGTTAAAAGAAAATGCTGACTATGATCTATGTGAACTACTTCTAAGCCAACTTTTGGAGAATCTGCAGAAAATAAAGAAAGATAAAAAGAATTCATTCAAGTATGGTGGATTGATATTCTGCTTATTCTTCAACTTTATGAATGAGTTTCCCAGATCTAGTGGCTGGGTGTGGGAGAATGATAGACCAGTAGCTATCCAAATCAGAGATTATTTGCATGGACTTGGTGATGACAAAGCACAAAACACAGCTCTCTGGGGTTTCTTTAAAAACTTTCAGAACATGATGCAAGCTAGAGAGAGAATTCCCCAATCTCTAGTTGAGAAATATAAAGATACAGTGTGCTTCATGGTAGACACTAATCAATGCCTAATGGAGGCAGTAGATCCAAGGACAGTCTGGATCATGCCTATGAGGTATGAAGTTGATGAACAAATTATGGAGCTGCATGTTCAACACATGCTAAGTTAGCCAAAGGATCCAAAGGCAGAAAGGTTTGGAACCTCTGAAGAGTTAAGTGTAAAGATTCATATGGAACTCAGACAACCAGAGATCAAGAGGAAGGTGAGAAAAGAAGTTGAAGATGTTGCCAAAGGATTTGGCATCTCAAAGGAGGCACTTGATGCCAATAGGGAAAAGAGGCAAAGGGCTGAGCAAGAGAAGAAAGAGGTAGAAAAGGAAAGCAAGGAAAGTGCTCTGGTAGAAACCTCCAACCAGACTAGATCATCAAAGAGATCTGCACCTGCCACTGCCAAAACCTCAAGGGCATCTAAACTGGAAGCAAGATCATCTGGTAAAATAGAGAAAAGAACCAAGACTAAGGCCACAAGGTCTTATGCGAGTCAAAAGGATGAAGAAGAGACTGAATCTGATGAAGGGATAAAGGAAATAAAGAAGCAAAAGAAGAAAGGATCCGATGAAACTTCCACAAGTCAAGACAAGGAAGAAATGACAGAGGATTTTGTTGAAAAGCCCACCCTGTCTCTAGAAAGTGTAATCAAATTAGTCACTGTGGATGGAAACCTTCAACCAATGGCCAAATTCTATGATGATTATAATGAGGCTAACCAGAAGATCCTGCAGGAAGCCACAATTAAGTATCTAAACATATATAATAAGGCTTTTATTGAGATTATATCTCTTATCCCAAGAGCCTAGAAAAGGAGTTAGAAATAAGAAAGAATAATGCCATGGCAAAAGACCTTGAGATCTGGGAACAGATAGCTATTCAGCTATATCCTTCAATTGATTCAAAGCAAATGAATATGATCTTTAAAGATTGCAAGGATGAGTTCAGGAGCAAAGCCAGAATGAATCAGCTCATGCTTGGTGAGACTGACAAGGTAGCTAAGGAAATAGAAGAGATCCTCTGGAAGGTCTTCAAAAGATTCAATCTTCTTATCATAGAGGACTTGGGTGCTAACCCCTTGGCAACAAATATTACAGAAGAGTCCACTGAGAAAATAGCAGAAGAAGTCATGGACACTAGTGCAGAAAAGGATAAGGACTTGGAATCCTCTACTCCAGGAGAGGTGGCTCATGAACAAACAAATATCTCTCCTCTGGTTTCCCCTACAGTCTCCAGATCTAAAGGAGAAGAAAGACTAGAGGAGAAAGAAGAAGTGAAAGGAAGAGAAGAAAGTCAAGCTGAGAAGAACGTAAGTGACAGTGCAGAAGAGAAGAAATCTCTGTCTCTGACAAGAGACACTGTAGAAACTATTAAGGACTTCTTGACAAAAGAAATGTTGGAGATTGATGAACCAAAGTTACTTCAAGGGCCATTAGACTTTGACTCTCTATCTCTGGTACAAACAATGAAGATAGCTTCATTTGCAAATGCGAAGGCCAAAGAAAAACTACTGAAATCTCACATGGAAGACTGTGAGCTTATTAAGGTAGCATCCAGAGTGTTGGAAAAGATCATGCCATCTTTTAAGAAGGATCCCACAGCCTCCTCTTCCGGTAATCTCAAAACTCTAGTCAATAGTGTTAGCACACATTTTGATTCTCTAGAGAAGTCAGCTGAAGAAAAGGTCTGGAAGGAGTTTTTGGATAAAAGATTCTCTGAAGTATAGGGTCTGATAACAAATGATAGGAGAGTTATGGATATTGGGATAAAGAGCTTGGAAAATGCTCTTAAAGATGGCATAAATATGTACAAATTTTGCTTATCTTGGCCCACAGTGTCCAAAGATATTGAGAAGAAAATAAATGAGCAAGAGAAAAACTACTAAGTTTGTCTCAAAGTTTTGATCCTCTCTCATCCTCCATAGTAAATCAATAGTGTCAGACTATTGCAATCACAAATGCAATAAAGAGTTTTGAGAAGGAAAGGAAGAACATAATTAGTCGAATGGGTGAACTTAGAGGGATCATTATCCCTAAGTTAGAGGCCATGCATGAGGCCATAAGTGAAGCTCAGACTACCACCTAAACCAATGATCCGATAGATCTTAAGAGGGTAGAAGCTTTTGCATTCCTGTTGAGTGGTCACATCTCAATTTTGGATAGGATGAAGGTGAGTTGGGTGACAGAAGTGGTACAATTGACAAATACTTTTGCAGATATCCTAAAGTTTATGTAAAGTATAACCGGAAAATATACTTATGTAACTAAGTATAGTTAAATTTTTGAAAATTTTGGTGCATGGTTCCCACCCTTTGCCATTGATGTCAAGGAGGAGTGAAGAGCAGTAAAAAATAAGGAATCCAACTAAGGGGGAGCTCTAGAAAATGTATATAAAAATGAGCATCAGCCAAGGGGGAGCATAGTGTAAACACTTAGTCATTTTTCACTAAGTGTTGCCATCAATGCGAAAGGGGGAGATTGTTGGCAAGAGACACTGTGTGGCTTCATGATTGTTGTCATTGATGGCAACAAAGATCATTCCACACATCTGCAAGACATGATGTGTCCTCACCAAAAGTCAAATTGAAGAAGTGCTAAGGTCTGGTAAGCAAGAACAGAGCAGTCAGCAAGGTCCGACAGTCAGGTCTAGATCTCTCAGAGGAAGTATCTTGGTGAAGTGAAGATTTGGGGAAGTCAAGAGGACTACCTTGACTGATAGATTCCAAGGATTTAGCCTCCAGTGATAGATGAAGGAAAAGATATGAATACTTGAGTGTCGGGTTCCTAATTGGCAGTGTGGACAGAGGAAAAAATGACTGGCAGAACATCAGACATTATTCCGGATGTGTTACTAATGATGGTAAAGGTTATTGAGGCATAAGTTATGTTTGGCCGACATGATTGATGACTTCTACAAGTTTATCCTTGATCTGCATTACTTGGTAAGCAAGGATTCAGCCGACAGATCAAGGTTTGTGAAAAGATTGACTATTCCAGATGCCGACTAGAAAGGTGATGAAATCACTTGTGTGGATATATATACAAGATGGATTTAGTTGTGAGAGGTGTTGTGGTTTTAAGGTCATGTGTGAAGAAAAGAAGTAGAGCAGAGAAAAGGCAGTAAGAAAGGTCTGGTATGTGAAAGGAGAGAAGCACAAAAGAAGAGGAAAGATGAAGTGTAGCAGATCAGTGTACTGAGCCTAACCGGAACTGAACTCTAGCATATGTAGATGCTCCTTATCAGTTCAAGTATTATATTACACTCTTTATAAATTGTAGATAGTGTGTCTCTTGTAGGCAGTGTGCCTTCTTGTGAGCAGTGTGCTCGAGCAGTGAGCCCTAATTGGCAAGTGCCATTTTGTATTTCCATTCTTCTAACAGAGAATACAATCTTGGGTTAATCACCCCATGGTTTTCTCCCTTAACAGGGTTTCCACATCAAAAATACTGTGTCATGTGTATTTCCATTTAATGGTTATGTTTGCTTATTTGAATTAATGCTGCATTGATTAATAAGAAAGTTCAGAAAGCATAAATAATTAGGATAACTGATTCACCCCCCCTCTCAGTTATCAACAAGTGGAGGATGCTTTGATAGATGTATGTGATAGAGATTTTCTACTGCAATCTAGGGTATGTTATGCTTTGCATCTGATATCTCATTTTCTCTCAAATGTGATGGGCTTATTTCATTAGGTTGATAAGGTTAAAAGGATAGCATCAATGTTTGTTCATGACTATCTAGTCCTAGATGTCAAGCTATTTGAAACTTTTCCCACTTATAATCTTCATTATGGATCAACCTTGGTAATAGACAATATATTTTAGTTAATTTCTAAGAAAGCTAATAATTTCACTATCCAAATAGCCATCAATCTATTTACTATATATAATTTCCTAGAATTCAGAATTTGAATGTAGGCTGAGTATTCCAATAACACTTCTTTTTTAGTTGGATCCTAAGACTATTGCAACTTATGTTCTTCTCTAAAACATATGTGCTGAAGCGAGAAGGTGTGGTGAGGTTTAAATAGTAAGGAGATTGATGAAAGATAGAGGAATTAAAAAGATACCTGCATGTAGTTGGATTGAAGGGCATAAAATGGTACATACTTTTTTGTGTAGGAGATAGATCATATCCACAAACATGGGAGAGCTATGAAAAATTGGAGAAATTGGCTTGGCAAATGAAGGTAGTAAGGTATTTCTAGATTAAATACTTTTACTTAATGTTGTGGATTAGAAGAAAAAAGAATCATTTATCTTCCACCATAGTGAAAAGTTAGCAATTGCATTTGGTTTGTTAAACATGACCCCTGGTACAACCATTAGAGTTGTTAAGAACCTTCGAGTATGTTCTAATTTTGGCACTGCATCCAAATTCATCTCCAAGATTGTTGCAAGAGAAATTGTTCTGAGAGATGTGAACCATTTCCATCATTTTAAATAGGGACAATGTTCTTGTGGAGAATATTGGTGATTGTAAATGAAACAATCTAAAAAATAGGCTTGCAATATAATAATGTGCACTACATCAGATATCCGTTAATAATGAAGGGACATCCATCAAAGCATAACAACAAGGATTTTTTGTCATATGTTGTAATTAAAAGTGCCCTACTAGAAATACATGAAAATGTGGAAGCATAGACAAGGAAAGCAAACTATTTCAAAAAATGCCTCAAAGAAATGTGATATCATGGAATGTTGTGATTAAAGGATATGTTTAAAATGGGCTTTTCTGAAAAGTCAAAAAATTATAAGAAAATCCAACCAGTGGGTGTAAAGCCCAACTCCTCAACCTTTGAAAGTGTCCTTCCTACCTATGTGTGAATTAGAGCTTTGGATGAGGATATGAACATACATCAAAAGCATATTTGGAAGTACATTTTTATCAAATATTGTAGTTGCAAGTTCTACTTTGGATCACCAAATCCTTCACAAAAATTTCTACACAAAATTCAATAATGAAGAATTTATGTACAAATTCTAGTTTGAATGATGCACAAAGTCTCCACCGCAACATTGCACAATTTGTTGTTGGGCCTTGCAGTGATGCAGGAATCACCCACATCACCGCAAGGCCCAAAAATAGTGTGGTGTTGTGGTGGAGGCTTTGTGCATCATTCAAAAGAGAATTTGTGCATAAATTCTTCATTATTAAATTTTGTGGAGATGTTTTTGTGAAGGCTTTGGTGATTTGAAGTTGAACTTGAAACATTTCTACTTGAATAAATAGGTGGATAAGGTACACCCTCTATTCCACTAGATTTGCTACCTCCAGCTGGACCTATGACAAGTGATTGAAGGAATAAATTACAAAAAATATCATCCTATCTATTTATGATTTTTTTCTAAGCATAAAAAAATTAAATAAACAAACTACAAAGCACACAAGTACATCTCTTAGTTGTATAGACCAAGCCAGTTCAACCACCATTATACCACTCAATGAATACTAACTAGCTCCTAAGTCATGATCTAGATGACTCCTTTGGTGCCTTGTAGGTGGTCCTGCATATGAAAGCTCTGGGTCGTAACAAAAAACCACAAAATCAAGGAGTTCAAACCAAGAATAAATAATATAGGGAAAATAACCTACAATAAAGATACCTTCATATATTTGATAAATCCATAAATCCATGCAAATTTCCTTCTATAAATCCATCTTATGGATCCATATTTCTTTTAAAATTATTCTAGGAGTCATTCATAAGCACCCCATACCAAGTCCATGTTGAAAGATATTTGTATTTTTTACCATTGATGTGTTTTTGTCTCTCACCACAGTCTTGTAGGTCACTCAAAAGGTCTTGGCAGGTGTGCAGGAACCAAGGATAACAAGGGAGAAGCTATCACTATCCCGCAACATGAAGAGACTACACTTGTGGTATTGCAGTATGCAAATATTGATTACCACAACCTTGCAGTGGTCTCAAAATGAAGTGGTGGGCAGGATGGCAATATAAATTTAAGTGGCATATGATACTTCACCACTATCCCATGGTAGTCAAGAGAATAACCGACAATAATGCAGTAAGAAGGAGCAAAGGAAAACAATACACCACAACACCGTCATGGCCTCAAGTGAGGCTTGTGATATGGCATTAAGAAGGAGCAGAAAAAAATAGTACACCACACCCCCACAATAGCCTCAAGTGAGGCTTGCAATATGGTGGTAAGAAGGAACAGAGGGAAACAGTACACTGCGCCTCTGTGGAGGCCTCAAGTGAGGCTTACGGTATGGTGGTATAAGGAGTTTAAGTTATGTAAGTGTTGAGTACCATGGCCCCATGACAATGTCAATGAAGGAGTGTGGTAGTACGATAAAAGGCTTCAAGTGATGTTTAGTATATAGTGGTCTCGTGATGGTTAAAGAAACAGTTTGTGGTACTACGGCACAGAACAAGTCATGGTGATATAGTTAAATTTTTGAGACAATATTTCTGAAATGGAGATAGAACAAACTATGAACTTTCTTAGACACAACCAAGCCATGAGTTACACCCTCTACATGTTCCATAGAGTTGTCTTTATGGTAGAGATAAGTCAAGGGATAGTAGTTTGTAGTCATTAAATATTTCATGGAGGAGTGGGATTCTATATAATTTTTGGTGTTGAGATACCCCTTCTACCAAGATAAGAATCGTGTGAGGATCTACCTTAAGGAAATAAAGAGATACAAAGCTATGCCATGACTTACACCCCCTTGACAACTGAACAAATATAATTAGAAGCAACAAAATAAAAGATCATTAACCATGCTTAGACATTCACTTTAATTTTGCATCTATGGCCCATTGGCTCCAATAGTTGCCATCCTATCTTGTTTCTATTGTTGATTATGTGTGTTCCTTGAAGTCATAAAAGCAGACACTGTAGCTAACTCCATCATAGGCAATTGATAAAATCATAAGCCCCCAAAGCCTAAGCATTCGAAGGCCTCATTTGGTTCAAAATTGATAGTCATGACTTAGAAAATGACAATCAATAGAATGGTAATAAAATCCTTGGTCGATACTTCACATTGGAAACTCATTTGTTAAAATAATTCAAAACAATAGACAATCACTGCTAATCTCATTTTTCAATGCCTATTGGTATCCTAGATGATATCACCATTAATAGCATTTTGTGGATTACGTCTAGATGTATGATCTGATCTAGCTTTTGGTATTATCCCATCTCAGGGGTCATATGCCTGTCTTAGTAAGATATATATCATTTCTCTTTGTTAAGCTATCTTAGTGAAGCCTCAAATCAATTTTTATTTTTTCCCATGATGCTCTTCATTTGTGTAATAATGTTGGCCAAGGTATTGGTAACAAAGTTGCCAAAGACATGGTGATATAGTTGAATTTTTGAGACAATATTTCTCATTGGCCCAGTCAAATCAAAGAACACTTTTTCTACCTTTTCTCCACTATTCTTTTATGAGCTGAGTAATTTCAAATTTGATTGTTGTCATTTGCAATGCATTTCTATTACATTTCAATCTAAAACATTTGATCCATTATTAGATTGTTTCCACCTTTACAAACATAAAAATGTACCTATTCTAATATTTTGAACTTATGACAAGTCAAAGTGAGTTGTGCTCATTTAGCAGCTGGTTGAAATTTAATTTGAATGTACTACTTCTTGATGTTCCCCTTGACTCATTATCATTTTTGTTTATCATCTTGCTTTTTGGCTAGCAACAAACATGTGATGCATTTGTTGTGATGTCCTATGGATGGTGGCTTTTTCCAAATTATTTTCAAACTATTTTAAGTTCTAGGTGTACACCTTGTGGAGACTTATGATATAGGAGCATCTAGTGGTGTAAGGGCAATCTTGCACCAACCAAAAAAAGATGTGTTTAAAAATCATCGATGTTCTTTCCATTTCTTTTCAAAATGTGTGGTTCTGGTTCCATAATCACTTGAATAATGATGTAGAACTTTCAGTTTTTCCAAACTGCTAAAAATAACAACCTGCTATTTTAGAAAAGTTTGCATTTGTGCATGGATTGAAGCAAAAATTTACAGGAAGTTGTGTAACTAAAAAATAAGACCGTTGGTGAAGGAATCACACAAAGATCATTTGTGAGATAAAAGATATTAAAGTATCCATTTCCTGAAAAATGCCTGAAAATTATTCAAAATCAATTTTGAGGCACTAAATAGCCCCGTATAGGCCCAAAAATGTTCAAAACTGACAGAGTGGGATCTTAGCATGTAGAGCACTTTGCGAGCTTTCTGATGCATAAAACGGTTCGTCAATCGGACACCCAGATCAAAAGTTATGGCTCTCGGAAGTTGACCTATTTTTGGAGGGGATGCAAATTTCAAAATTAGGTTGTTGGCTGCCAAAAAGGCTATTAATAACCATTTTTTGGAACCCTGGCTAGTGGTGGAGTTAAGGGGGAAAGTGTAGAGTCAAGAATAGACAAGAAAACATAAACCCTAGCTAATTTGGGGTTACAGAAGGTAGATGATTCCATAGTCTTGTAATAGGAAGCTGTAATGTGTTGCAGCCTATGGAGGGTTGATTCCTCTTATTGTATTTGAGCTTCTTTAATGTAATTTAAGTTGTCTAAATCAATAAAAGAAAGTTCTATTTTCTGTGTACAATTTTTGTTGTTGTGTGTTTTATGATTTACCCCCTTCATCAACTTATGGCATATTTCTATGCTTAATTTTTTTCCAAGGTTATAGTGACCTGATAAATGCAATTATTCCAAAGGTAGTGGAAATAATTTTGGTACAATTATCTAAGTTCTCTCTTAATGTTTAGATTTATGTAACTTTTGTAAATTTTTAATAGCCTTGTTTGACGAGTCTTGGAAATTGGTTTCAATCTACAGGGTAAAGCTTCCATCTGTAGCTAAGAAGATTGTGCCAAGTAGTTACAGATCCATGATTGGTCAAGTTACTAGTGGTGGAAGGACAGAAAAGCCAATGCTCAAAGATGGCAATGCATATCACAAATATAGGGTAAAGATAAAATGTTGGCCCAAGGTTTATGGTGTGGCAATGAATCCTGTTGAGCATCCTCATGGTGGTGGTAATCATCAACACATTGGGCATGCCAATATTGTGCATCGTACAAAGAAGGCATATCATGTAGACATACTTAATCATAATTAAACAATTATAGAGCTTTGATTATTTAAAAATATCATCTTTTAGTTTCTTTTATATTTAGGTTGCTTTGTGTCAACAATTTATGGGGACCAGGTTGTAAACCATGTTTCCTATTATTGTTTCTTATCATTAGTGGTTTACTCTTGATTCAAAATTTTGGGAAAGACTTCAAACTAGATTATAATCCTTGTTTCCTTGTATTGTTTGAGGCTTATTTTAGGCTTCCATATTAATTGACTTTGTTAGTTTTTATTCTTTCTTGAGTGCTTGTTATTTGCTTTCAAATCATAGAAATGGCAAAAAGATTGATGATTTCTTAGTATTGTAAACTATGGACTTACTATTTTAAAAGAAGTAATAATCATCATGCTAAAAGGACATTTTAGTTAGATGATCATTAGGGAGAGAAACATCCTAAAGGGTGACTTCCATATCACAAAAAGAAGCTAGAAACCCTAGATTGATTTGCAAGCTCGTCACTTGGGCATTTTAAGCCAAGCTGAACCACTGAAGATGACCCCAATTAAGAAAAATCAAACCCCATTTTAACAATAGGAGAATATTTAATACTCTTGAAAACACACCAACACTAGTATTAATAATCAATACTTTAACACAATAATGACTATTCAAGGGACAAAATTGTTATAGGATTGGTAGAAACTGAAATGGGTATTATGCAATATAAGATTATTTGATGTTTTCTTTTAAAACGTTTGTAAGGTTGATGCATTTCTTCTACAATTAGATGAAACCTTGATCCTTCACAACTGAGCTTTGAAACCCTGATACCTAATAAGAGTGGGGTATTGTTTGAGTATTAACAGTCAACAGATTGAGTTAGATTTCGGTGTCTATATTTATAGCATATGGCAAATGGGCATAACTGAAACAGAGTACCAGATACAATAAAAAATTATAGTTTAAAAAAAGTATGAATACCAGACCTGCTAGTAAGGTTCCTCGATGATTGAATGTGATGCATCTGGCCATGCCCTTCTCTAGAAACTCTTCTATCACTTTCAGGAAATCCCCCTGAAATGGGTCTGCCCAATACAGAATTTAACAAAATACAATAAAATTAACATCTTCAAGCGATTGTGTTCCAATTCATCAATGCAAAAAGAGGGATGTAAATAAGCCTTACCTATTTTTGAGCATGAATTCAACCCCTATACAGCGCGTCCAATGCATGAACAATGTCTTGAGCATAGAGGTGGTTAGGTTTCTTTTGTTTGAATTATTTTCCATGGAAAAAATTTCCTTCTCTAAATTTCTCTCTCTCCAATTCAAAATATTTTTTTAATTTCCATCTCTTTTTAATTTTTACTTCTGTGACTAATTATTTAGTCATTTATAGCTATGTTTTTTACCCACCATCAAATTAGTCATTTATTTAGTCATTTATAGGTATGTTGCAAAACATGACTAGAATTTAATCATTTTTAGTTGTTGTGACTAAAAGTTTTAGTCACCTAGTCATTTATTTGCCAAAATTCTACTAGTGAAGGAGATCTGTTAATCAAGCAGCAAGAAGTACACAGAGCTTCTACCTAAAAGCATTTATCCAACTATGCATCACTTAGCATACTTCTGTCTCTTTCCATGATTGTTTGGTTCATCTTTTTTGCAACACCATTCTACTGTGATGTATACATAGTTATCTTTTGTCTGATAATACATGCAGGCTTGCAAAACTCATCAAATTCCTTAGAGCAATATTCCCCTCCATTGTCAGATCTTAATATTTTTATCTTAAATCTTGATTGGTTTTCAACTAAGACTTTAAAATCCTTAAACTTAGTAAAAACTTTAGATTTGTGTTTCATAAAATAAATCCATGTAAATCTTGATACATCATTAATGAAGGTGAGAAAATAATGAGATTTTATGATAGAACCATTATCCATAGGTCCAAACACATCTGTATGAAAACTCTCTTTTGCTCTATTACTTCCTAAAGGAAATGATTTTCTATTTTGTTTACCAAACACACAATGCTCACAAAAATCAAAGTGCTCATTAGAATAGGAGAAACCATCCAATAAATTTTTATTCTTGATAGTTTTTGAAAACATTATTACTAGTGTGGCCCAATCTACGGTGCCACAACATACATGTATTTTTAGTACTAACCTCAGATACATATGAGGCATTACAAATTATAGTGGCTTCAAGATTAAACCAGTTTCTCAATCTCTTCAGTTTTTCTACCACCAAGTTCCCTCTCACCAATCTGTAGCCATGTTGGTCAAATGTTACATGCATTCCCAAATCATTCAACTTTGAAATTGAAATCAGATTTCTTGATAATCTAGGAACATGCAAAACACCAGGAAGGGTTTTAATCCTCCCATCATTGAAACACAACAATACCTTACATTTCCCAACTATCAGATATGTAGAGTTGTCCCTAAGGTATATATCACCTCCATCATACTCTTCATATGTGGAAAACCATTCCTTATGTTGGGTCATATGAAATGAGCATCCTGAGTCAACCAACCAATGATCATTAGAAACAAAATTACATGCAAAAAGTAAAACATCTTCACCTGTATTCAAGGACTTATTCGAAGCACTCTCCCACTGTTTCTTTGGGTTTCTACACTCCTTCACATGTCCCCTTTTACCATAGTTCCAACACTTAACTCTATTCTCCTTCTCAACAGTCTTAGATTGGCCCTTGGATTTGTCCTTAGCCCCTTTCTGATCTCCTTTTGGTCCTCTTTCCATAGACCTTCCCCTGGCATTGAGAGCATCCCCTGAACTATCCAAACTTTTCTTCCTCAATTCATGTGACTACAGAACTAAACAAGAGCATCCAACTTCATATCTGTGAGGTTAGCAGTGATAGCCAAAACAACATTCTCCCATGACTCAGGCAAAGAATAGAGAAGCAATATACATTTATCTTCCTCATTCACCTCAACATCTATAGATGCTAGTTGACTCAACAATAAATTAAATGAATTCAAATTATCTGCAACTGATTCACCCTCTTTCATTTTCATGCGAAATAAATTATGCTTTAAATAAAGTTTATTTACCATACTCTTGGCTTGGTAGATCTCACCCAGATGCTTCCACAAGCTATGTGCAGACTTCTCACTTACAACATTCAGTAGAACAGAATCTGCAAGACACAACCGAATTGTACCTCATGCCTTTTTATCTAGTATTTCTCGCTCATCAGGAGCAACATCATTGGGTTTATTCTCTTTTGTAACTGTTGCAAGTATGTGCCTAACCGGTGTTGTCATTGGTATCAATTGTGCTCTTGTTTTGACGCTTGTTTGTAATGAGTTAGACACTTTATATTTTCCTATATAAGTGTTGGAGATCTTGATATTGAGGATATTGAGAAAATTTGCTCCTCTGGTAGAAACAATGTGTTACAGAGTATCTTTGTCTATAGAAGAACAATCCAATAGATTGCTCCACATTTCTTGTAGAATGAATATCTTTATCTGCAGATTGGAAGTTATTTAGATACATGTCTGAAGAAGCTATGTTCCAATTTTGAGCCTCTGGTATGAAGATCTGAGTTAGTTATGTTCACCAGAGTGAAAACTACTTGTTCTGTATATTTGGTGGTGACAGGGAGAATGTATTATGCTCCTCATTCCTCTACAGTTAAGTATTTCAGTCTGCGGTTCTGGAATCAATTTGGTAATGATGATAAGTGCCTTCACCTCCAATGGTTCATGGTTTGGTGGTCTACAAGTAAACTTTTATTTTATGATAGTGGCTGATAGTATTATTTAAGTGCTCCAGTTTGAAGAATCCTTTTGAAAAATTAGTTATAGGTTGTGTGGAGGTTCTTGGCGATTACAATGTGCTTGTGGATGTCTCCTGATTGTGTTCCTACCTTTGGATTGATCTGTAAAGAGAAATTTGGATCGTGGATGAAGACTGTTCTTAGAAGACTTAGTGAGAACACCAATCTTGGCTGACTTGGTTGCTTTCACTGATTGCAGAGATGCTTTGAAGATTGTAGTAATGTGTTGTGGTGTGGAAGATTATATTTGAGTCTCAGCTAAGGTGTAGTGTGATCCACATGCATCTTTACATCTTTCCCTTAGAAAATTTTGTATTAGGTTCAGACCTCTTTCTATTTATGATTGTAATGCCGACCTTAGAGATTGTTCCAATGGTTGATGAATGTAATTCTAACCTTGATGTTCATTCCAAGGTTGATGAGTTGTATAAAAACATGTATTGTAGTTGCAAAAATGTGTCCTTGTGTAAAAATGTGAAGATAAGCGAGAAGTGTAAGAAGAGTAGAGCAGAGAAGAAGTATTGCACTTCAATGGAACTAAACTTAGGCATGGAGTAGATGCTATCAAATCAGTTCACAAATCCCTGGCAGTGAGCCACCCCTTGGCAGTGAGTTGATCTTTGCAGTGAGCATTTTTGGGTAGTGACCCTATAGGTAGTGAGCCTCTATTTTTTGGTATTGTTATAACATATATATTTCTGTGGACTAAAACCCACCGTGGTTTTTCCCTTATAGGGTTTTCCATGTAAAAAATCTGGTGTCTCATGTGTTGAATATGTTATTGTGTTAAACTTCATGCTTCATGCTTTCATGGTCAAATCTTAATAACAGTGATTGAACAATTGAAGTGTTGATAAGTGGTTAAAGTTTTATGACAACTGATTCACCCCCTCTTAGCTGTCCTGTGCATATTAATAATTGCTATCAGAGAAAGGTTCCTTGGAGGTAAGCTTAATAGCTTGAGGTAGATCCATGATGTCCTACAAGGAGGCTCTGCAGTTTGATGGAACAAATTATGTGACCTGGAAGATACACATGAAAATCCATCTGCTTTGTATTGGGTATAAAGTATGGAAAGTGACAGAGGCTAAATACACCATGCCTTAGAATGGTCTGACAACTGAAGATGAAATCAAAGAATATGAGTTAAATATAAAAGCTAGACATGCTCTGTCAAGTACATTTACTAACACTAACCTGATAAAGTTCATGGATTATGAATCTGCTCATGAAGTCTGGGAAAAGCTAGAAAATCTATATGAAGGAGATGAATTTTTGTAAAGAGTGCCAAATTGCAGGGACTAAAAGCCAAATATGAAGGTTTAAAGATGGGCGAAGATGAAAACATAACATCCTACATGCAAAAGGTTGATGAACTTATCACTGGAATCAAAGGTATGGGAGGAACTGTTGATGAAACTGAAGTTGTAATAAAAATTCTTAGGTCATTACCTAAATCCTACACTCACAAGGTTGCTACAATTAAAGAAAAAATGACTGTGAAAAATATTACTAAGGATCAGCTACTTGGAAAGCTTACTTATTTTGAAATGAGAGAGTTTGGTGATGCTCTACCAAAATTTGAGATTGCTTTCAAAGCTAGTACCTCAAAGAAGATCTCCAAAGCAGAAAAGTACAAGGTGGAACCTAATGATGAGCTTGATGAAATTGAAGCTAGCTTTGTTGACAGAATAAAAAGAGGTTCTAGTAAGTTCAAAGGAAAATTACCTTTCAAATGTTTTACATGTGGTAAGGTTGGTCATTATTCTTCTAGGTTTCCTGAGAGAATTAAAAGGAATAGAAAAAGATTTGAAAATAGACCTAGGATCCCAAAGAAATACTATTATGTTAGAGATCTTGATGATGAAGGTGTGACAAATGATGAATCTGATGATGCTACTATTAGTGCAAATGAATGCTTGTTTATTGCTATTAAAGAAATTTTATCTACTAATCCTACTAGTTGTGTGAAGGAAGAAAAACAAGTAGAAGATAGTGCTTTGGTTGTTCAAATTGAGAAAGATAAGGATGAATGGGTTATTGATAGTGGATGCTCAAATCACATGACTGGTGACAAAAGAAAGTTACAGGTTTGGAAAAGTATGATGGTGAACTGGTTAGGTTTGGAGATGATATAGCTGGTAAGATTTGTGGAAAAGGATCTATTTCTTTTGATGGAAAGCACAATATTGATGATGTTTTGTATGTGAAGGGTTTAAAGCACTATCTTTTGAATGTTGGTCAAATGTGTAACAAAGGTTATGATTTGAGATTCAAGGACAATGGATATAAGATCATGGAAAGCTTTGGAGCTGTGATTGCTATTGGAAAAAAGACCAGAGGTAATTTTTATGATTTGAAAAGAACTAATAATTACTATTTATTGGATTAGACTAATGAGAGTTGGTTGTGGCATAGAAGGATGTGCCATATCAATTTTGACACCTTGGTAAAGATAAGTTCTATTCAAGCTGTAAGAGATCTGCCTAAGCTTGTGAAGCCTGCCAACACCGTTTGCAAAGAATGTCAATTTGGGAAGAAAACAAGAACAAGTTTCAAAAGCAAAGAGAAATTCTCTACTAGATTGATGGAGTTGGTTCATACAGATCTATGTGGTCCCACAAGAACAAAAAGTCTGCAAGGAGACATGTATTTTATGTTGCTTATTGATGATTATTCCAGAATGATTTGGATCAATTTTCTAAAAGATAAATCAGAAGTTCTAGACAAGTTCAAATCTTTCAAGGCAATGTTTGAGAATGAGTTAGAATTAAATATCAAATGCTTGAAGTCTGATAGAGGAGGTGAGTTCACATCAAATGAATTCAATATCTTTTGTGAAGAACAAGGGATAAAGAGACAATTGTCTATACCTAGGACTACTCAACAGAATGGAGTTGTTGAAAGAAAGAACAGGATAGTTCAAGAGGCTGCTAGGACTATGTTGAAGGAAGCTAACCTACCTGAAGTATACTAGAGAGAAGGCATAGACATTGTAGTGTACATCCTAAATAGGGTTCAAGTTAAAGGTAGCAGTGCTAAAACTCCTTATGAATTGTGTAATGGAAGAGCTCCTACAGTGAGATACTTCAAAGTTTTTGGTAGCAAATGTTATCTTAGAAGAGAAGAAGATCTAGGCAAGTTTGATGCTAGGTGTGATGAAGGAATCTTCCTTGGATGCTCTACCAAGAGTAAGGCCTACCGGTGCTAAAAAAGAGATTGAAGAAGATCATTGAGAGTGCTAATGTGAAGGTTGATGAAGACAAGGAAAGAATATCAGATCTGAGTGGTTATGAGTCAGATGAACCTACTACTATAACAAATGAAGAAAAAGTTGAACAAGAAGATAGTCAAGATGAAGAAGAAAAGGCTCCAGAAAGTGTTGCTAAGACTCCCAGGTATGTAAGAATTAATCATTCTGAAGATCAGATTATAGGGGACAAAATAAAAGGAGTATTGACAAGGAAAAGAGCTGCTAAATAACAAGTGAATTACTATTTGCTTTCAAAAGTTTAAACTAAAATTGTGAATGAAGCTTGCAATGATGAAAATTGGGTAAAACCCATGGAAGAGGAGCTAATGTAGATAGAAAAGAATCAAACTTGGGAACTATTTCCTAGACCTACTAATAAGAATGTGATTGGCACCAAATAGGTTTTTAGAAACAAGATGAATGAGAATGGAGTAGTAAGGAACAAAGCAAGATTTGTATGCAAAGGATACTCTCAAGTTGAAGGAATAGATTTTGAAGAGACCTATGCTCCTATGGCAAGAATTGAACCCATTGGAATGTATTTTGGCATTTGCGGCATTCAAAGACTTCAAAGTGTATCAGATGGATGTTAAGTATGCATTCTTGACGGGTGATTTGGAAGAAGAGGTCTACATTGAGTAACTGGAAGGATATCAATTATCAAAACATGGAAATATGGTGTGCAGATTAAAGAAAGCCTATGGACTAAAGCAAGCCCCTAGAACCTGGTATGCAAGGCTAGACAAGTATTTGTTGCAATTAGGATTTAGTAAGGGCACTACTGATAGTAATTTGTATTTCAAAGTCAATGATAATCAGATCTTGATTATTGTAGTCTTTGTTGATGACATTATCTTTGGAGGAAATGAAGGTATGTGCATGAAGTTTGTAGGTGAAATGCAAAATGAGTTTGAGATATCTATGTTTGGTGAAATGAATTTCTTTTTGGGTTTGCAAATTAATCAATTAGATAAAGGAATCTTCATATCTCAGTCCAAGTATGTGAAAGAGTTGTTGAAGAAGTTTGGGATGGAAGGCTCTAAACCAATATGTACTCCCATGGTAACTAGCTACAAGTTGATAAAAACTAATGAATCACCCAAGACTGGTCAGAAAAGGTGCAGATCCATGATTGGAGGATTACTTTATCTAACTCAAACCAAACTTAATATAATGCATGCAGTTTATCTTTTTGCAAGATTTCAAGAGGATACAAGAGAGTCACATGTGATGGTAGTTAAGAGAATCTTGAGGTATTTAAAAGGCACACCAGATCATGGCTTATGGTATCTAAAGGATAATGATTTCACTCTCAGTGCTTATACATATACTGATTGGGCCAAAGATGTTGATGACAAAAAATATACAAGTGGAGGTGCTTTCTTTTTGGGTAATAGATTGGTTTCATGGCTGAGCTAGAAGCAAGATTCAATCTCTTTGTCAACTGTAGAAGTAGATTCTATTGTAGAAGCATGTTGTTGTACTCAAGTGTTGTGGATGAAGTAGGCTTTGAAGGATATAAGATTTGTGTATGAAGATCCAATTGTAATCTTTTGTGACAATACAAGTGCTATAAACATTTCAAAGAATCTAGTGATACACTCAAGAACAAAGCATATATCTATAAGGTATCACTTTCTAAGAGAAAAGGTGATAGAGGATGAAGTAAAGATGGAATATGTGTCCACAAAGGATCATATTGCAGATAATTTCACTAAGCCTCTTCCTAAGGATACTTTTGAGTATCTCATAAAAAAGTTAGGGGTCATTACCCCTCCTACTCTAAAATAAGATGCATAAGAATGCATTAGTCGAGTGGTGATCAAAGTCCCATTCTTTAATCTGGATTGATGTTTTGAGGGCTATGTCTCAAGTGGAGTAGCTAGATATTCCTGAGAAAGAAAGTGTTGATAATAGAGAAAGTTCAATTGGATCAGACCAGCAGAGTGCAAGTATGTGCCCTTTGCCATTGATGTCAAAGGGAGAGAGAAATCGTGTGAAAAACTTAAAGAAAGAGTTCAGATGTGTAAAGAGAAAGGGGGAGAATCTTGTATTGATGTTCTTTACAGTTTTTCACATCATATGTTGCCATCAATGACAAAGGGGGAGATTGTTGTAAGTATATGCCTAATCGGTGTTGCCATTGATGTCAACATATCAGTGTTGTCATTGGTGTCAAATGTGCTCTTATTTTGATGCTTGTTTCTAATGAGTTAGATGCTCTGTATTTTCCTATATAAGTGTTGGAGATCTTGATATTGAGGATATTGAGAAAATTTGCTCCTCCAGTAGAAATAGTGTGTTGTAGAGTATCTTTGTCTACAAAAGAACAGTCCAATAGATTGCTTTGCATTTCTTATAGAATGAATATCTTTATCTGTGGATTGGAATTTATTTAGATACATGTCTGAAGAAGCTATGTTCCAAGTTTGAGCCTCCAATATGAAGATTTGAGTTAGTTAAGTTCACTAGAGTGAAAACTATTTTTTCTATATATTTGATGGTGACAGGGAGAATGTACTATGCTCCACATTCCTCCAGAGTTAAGTATTTCAATATGCAGTTTTGGAATCAAGTTGGTAATGATGATAAGTGCCTTCAACTCCAATGGTTCGTGATTTGATGGTCCACAAGTAATCTTTTCTTTATGATAGTGGTTGACAGTGTTGTTCAAGTGCTCCTGTTTGAAGAATCCTTTTGACAAATTGGTTAGTTGTTGTGCGGATGTTCTTAGTGATTACAATGTGCTTGTAGGTGTCCCCATATTGTGTTCCTACCTTTGGATTGGTCTACAAAGATAAATTTGGATCGTGGATGAAGACTATTCTTAGAAGACTTAGTGAGAACATAGTCTTGGTCGACTTGGTCGCTTTCACTGATTGTGGAAATTCTTTAAAGATTGTAGTAACATGTTGTGGTGTGGAAGATTATATTTGAGTCCTAGCTAAGGTGTAGTGTGATCCGCATACATCTTTACATATTTCCCTTACCAAATTTTGTATTAGGTCCAGACCTATTTCTATGTATGATTGTAATGCCGACCTTGGAGATTGTTCCAATGGTTAATGAATGTAATGTTGACCTTGATGTTCATTCCAAGGTTGATGATTTGTATAAAAACATGTAATGTAGTTGCAAAAAATGTGTCCTTGTGCAAAAATGTGAAGATAAGCAAGAAGTGTAAGAAAAGTAGAGTAGAGAAGAAGTATTACACTTCAATGAAACTAAACTCAGGCATGGACTAGATGTTATCAAATCAGTTCACAAATCCATGGTAGTGAGCCACCCCTTGGTAGTGAGCCAATCTTTGCAGTGAGCATTTTTGGGCAGTGAGCCTCTATTTTTTGGTATTGTTATAACATATATATTTCTGTGGGCTAACACCCATCATGGTTTTTCCCTTATAGTGTTTTCCATGTAAAAAATTTGGTGCCTCATGTGTTGAATATGTTATTGTGTTAAACTTCATGCTTCATGCTTTCATGGTTAAATCTTAATAACAATGATTGAACAATTGAAGTATTGATAAGTGGTTAAATTTTTGTGGCAACTGATACACCCCCCTCTTAATTGTCCTATGCATATTAACAATAACAACTAGCCACTAGTTTCTTTCTTCTAGCAAATCCTCGATTTTTAGCTTCCACAATTCATACCTTGTGCCATTGAACTTTTCGATGTCCAATTGAGAGGTAGAAGCAACAGTGGATGAAGCCATGATATCTACACAAGATCTACAAACAAAAAACAACCAAATCTCCCACTGCAGCTAAAAAACCTTCACACTAGGTCACCTAAGAATCAAAACTGGCCAGGCTCTGATACCAAATGTTAGAAATGAAGGTGCAAACTACACAACAAAAATCTGATTCAAACCTTATTATGCTCTAAATAATGTAGAATCAATGGAGATTGGAACAGAAATTAAAACCCATTACATAGAAATAACGTGCACTAAGAACTGAACACTTAACATAGTATGTAACATGGAGTAAACCCTTTCAGGTAAAAAACTCCACCAAGAAAAGAGGCTACAAGTTGTATTATCATCAAATATGAGATTACAATACATACACTTCCTTTGTTTCTTCAGTCTTCAATCTAGCGGCATCTATTAATCTCCAATCTGATAAAAACCTAGTACAAATATCCTTATAAAAAAGGGCTTGCCTTCTAGGGCAAGATAACTGACAAAATATCAATAGTCAAATCTGTGACCTAATGACAAACTGTCTAGATTCACAATGATAAAATATAAAATCTTTTGAAACTTCCAAGCAAATGTAATTGGCAAGTGTAAAGAATTGTGTAGTTTAAAATGTGCCAAGAGGGGCTAATGTTATAATGAGAAACAAACAATGATGAGCATGGAATATGCATAATAACAAAATCAAAGCATTGTATTAAGCATGTATGATAAGGTATGATAAAGAAAAATAATAGAATTAAGGAAAATGTAAAGAACATGTGTAAAGACTTGACATACCTAAAAAATGGAGATTTGAATGGAGAGACTATCCAATTATGTAGTTTTTTTTTCTTCTTGTATCAAACTCCTCAACAATTTGAGTTTTTCACAAACTTGCTTCCTTTTCAATGTTCGATTGTATATTACTCAAATAGAATTACTAACAACAATACAATTAACCAATGTATAATGTTAAATTCCTACAATTCAATCACAATTAACATTGCAACACTACAAAAATTGAAACTTGAATTGATATATATCAAATTCAATGTGAAAACTATGTTATTTCCTCCTTCCTAAGTTGGCAAACTATAAAAAGGTGGTGGAAAGTTCATCCAAAGGTGGTAGAATGTGAAAATTATGCAGGTGGACTTCCCAATAGTACCAAAAAGCTTTTTTTATCGAAACACGTGCATAACTAGGAGAATAACAGAGCATGTGGGCCTGGATCATAGGTGTCTTGAGTATTTTACTGTTTGTATAGAAAGCCAAAACACGCTCGCATTATAACATGCTTTCATTTTATCTTGCTATACAAAATGACCATATTTCAACTTATTCAAAAAGTTGACTTCTTAAAGTTTTCCTAACTAATTGTCTCATTAACCACACCTCTCCCCCCTCCATCTCTCTCACACCTATCTTTCTCCCTATGTATATCACCCCTCTCTCCCTAGGCTATAGGTCTCACAACTCTATATCTCTCAAATGGATATCTAGTTATTTCCCTTCCTCTCCACCTCTCTCCCTCTTCACCCATCTTTCCCTCAAGTTGTTAACTTCTCTCTCTCATTTTCTTCTATCGCTTCCCTCACCTCTCTATTTCTCACCTTTGTCTCCCCCTCACCTCTCTACCTCTCCCCTCTCTAGGTCTCTTAGTCACTCCTTGTCTACCTCTCCATCTATCCTTAGCCATCTAGGTCTCTCACTTAACCCTAAACACAATAAACTATCCCTAAAGCCTCAACCCTCAACCCTTAAACCTTAAATCCTAAACCCTATCCCTAAACCCTCAACCCACAACACTATACCTTAAACACTAATCCCTTAAACCTAAACCCTAAACCCTATTCCTAAAGCCTCAACCCTCAACCCTTAAACCTCAAATCCTAAACCCTCTACCCTCAACACTATACCTTAAACACTAATCCCTTAAACTTCAACCCTAAAGCCTCAAGACTCAAGCCTTAAACCTTCAACCATAAACCCTAATATCCCTAAACCCTCTACCCTCGACACTATGCCTTAAACCCTAATCCCTCCACCCTTAAATCATTAATCCCTCAAAATTTAAACCCTTAAACCATAAAATCTCAACCTCTAGATACCCTTAAACCCTTAAATCTTAAACCCTACACCATATACACTTAACCTTATACACTCAACCTTGAACATTATCCCTCAACCTTCAATCCTCTACCCTATACTCTCAAACCTATAATTATTCCCTAATCCCTCAACCCTCATCCATATGCCTTTATTATGTCAGAAAAATGCACCCTTGGGGGCTTTTTCCTTTAAGGTTTAGCTCCCGTGTCTTTAGATTGCATTTAGAGCATATTGCATCATAATTCAAACTCCCGATGAGAAAACCCTTGGGTCTTGTGACAAATAGGACCTAGGGAGTGCTAATTTAATGATGCCAGAACAAACACAGGGGGGTGGACAAGGGTGTTAGTGCCCTAGTCCAGCCCTATTTTGGGCCTGCTCTAAATTCAAATGTCAGGTTTGTGACCGTTATTTGGTTTCCAAGCTGACATCATAAGTTTCAAATACAAAATTCTTCGCAAGAATCTTAATAGTTGCATATATAAGCATGTTTAGGTTATCATTTGCAAACAAGAGGATGTTTATGATTGAAAAGCTATTGGCATACTTGTGAAATTCATTGTGTTGCAGAGCATAGCATTGTTATTGTGTTTGTTTTTGCAAGTTGGATTGCATCTTCTCCTCATGCCATTGAAGAGCCTCTTCCTTCCTTTAACGTCAAAAATTGTCCTCCTGTATGGAATGGTACAATTTCCCTTAGTTTAGCTCCTTTCTTTTGGTGACCTCTCAACCTTTTCTTTTTTGGCCTTCCCAAAACCTTAATTAACTAAGTCTAGAAGTAAATTGTTCACTTTTTGAGGTAACTTGTTAATGGAACCCAGAAAGGGAATTTGAAACTTGGATCCCTAGGACCCCCAAAAAGTAGATCTGAGTGGAAATTGGGGGCTTGGACTTGGATGCCAATGCCCTAGTCCTCTCCTATTTCTTAGGATTTTGAATTTTGGCGGGGTGTTGGCTCCCGTCGAGTGCCTCAGGATTCCATTTTCAAATTCTTGGTTTTCACACGATATCAAGACGTTATTTCAAAATTTGAATTTCCCTAAAGCTAGATATAGAAAAACATTTGAAAATCATTTTCTCACACACAATTCTTATGCAAGCTTGATGCCAAAACTCTGCTGTAATTGCTATTGAAGATCAATGGCTTGTTGAAGCTCTTGGAAGTATTCTTTATTTGCTATCATGGAGACAATGGATGGAGATTAGGAATCAAGATCTTGAGACTATCTTGCTCTTCCTAGGCTTTGTACACCCTTTGCATGATCGGGAGAAGGGTTCAAGCCTCCAACAGTGAGCTTGGAGATCTTCCGAGGACATTGCTAATTCACCTTCTTGTTCATGCAAGTCTTCATTATTTTCATCTCCTTGAGGTGAAGTTGTATGTGTTTATTGATGCAAAGCAAGTTGTTGATCTTCCCTTGATTGAGACATCTAGGGTTTGATATTTCTGCATACACATCGTTAGGTTTTCACACACTTCTGCAAATCTTTTTCTCTAGCTATTGTTGAGGTAGAAATACCAAAGACATGGCTTGACTAAGGCAAGCTCCTATATAGCCACAACATTTTCCTCCTTTTGCAAGTGCAAATCATGTTTTCTAGGTTCTGGTAGAAAGAAGCTACAGAAATTAGGATATTACAAGTACAGTCACAACAAACTTTTGAATTTTTAGATTCTGACACTTATGGGACTAAGGAGCAGGTGCCTTAGTCCAACCAGGGATTATTTACAGGATCTGGAAGACTTTTAGGAGTCTTAGACACCCTGTGTAGAATATTTTCTAGTGCAAAAACTTTCAAGACAAAGGAGTGGGCGCCCTAGTCCAAGTGGTCCTCAAAATTTGGGTGCACAGTCTCTGAAACCCTCTCTTTGCACTTCTGTGATCAGTTTTACCAGTTGTTTTATCAGATTTTGAATATTTCTAATTTAAGGCATAATTAAGGTTTTACTTGGTTAAAAGGAAAACACTTGATAAACCTTAGTTAGGGTCTTAGGTTTCATAACCATGCGAGCGTAAGGGATAGACAAAGTAATTAGAAGCTTGTTCATGAGCTCAGTCCTTGTCATCCCAATGCTTAGTGGTGAAATTGTGGTATTTGACCTAGTTTAGACAACCCACCAATTTTTGCACTAAACATTTTGGTGAACCCGACCTTTAAAAGAATTTGCATCCTTTTAAACTTTAGATATGAAATAATTTTCCATTCTTGAGCATAATTAGATTGAAAAACCTCTTTAATGAAATTTGCATATGTTAAATTGTGGCTTACATTCTTTATCTTTTCACTAAAAGAGTTAGAAATTAGCATTCATTATTGGATACTGTATTTCATTTTCATAAGCCATCATTGTGCATTCAAATCTTGGTTTAGATTGAGCATGTTAAAATGCCAGATTATTTCTTGCAAGATTTTCATGCTTATGATGAGCCATTTAGTCGTGATGACTTTGATATGTTAGATGAAGCCCGTGAGGACTTTATCTCGATTGAACATTCAACTAAGGCCTCTAAGCCATCATTATTTCAAAGATTTGTAAATGCAATTTATGTGCCCAAACCTAAAGAAGAGATTGAAAAACCAAAAATTGCGGTTACTCTATGTGCAAATGTGGTTCAACCTTTCTCTAAACCTATGCTTATTGTTAAAGGTCTTTCATCTTCTTCTCGATCTCCTAATCACATTTATGATTATGCTAAACAAATAGAGAAACAAGACTCATAACAAACCAATCATAATGGGGTTTCTCATGCATATAACACTCCGAATAACAAACAAAGTACACAACAAACTGTAGACACCCAAATTTGTCCATGTCTAGCAACACCTTGTCAAAAACATTATCTTAGACATCATGTAACATTTTGTCCTAAATCCCACTCTTAATCCCATTTATCCATTAGCCAATTAATTAAATAAATTTTATTTATTTAATTAAATCCCATCCTCATCCTACTTAGCCAGTTAATTAAATAATTTTATTTAATTAATTAATTTCACATGCATAATCTCATTTATCCTATCCCCATCCCAATTAATTAAATAAATTTTATTTATTTAATTAATTTCCACATCATATCTTATCCCATCCTATTCATCTTTCAAATTAATTAAATAAATCTTATTTATTTAATTAATATCCAACTCATATCCCAACTAATTCAAATATTTTATTTGAATTAAGTCCTCACCTTTCACTACATTCCAACACTTGTCCATTCAATCATGTGTTACAACTTTTATATTTCACATGCACAACTAATGGGAGCTAATTTTAGTATTTATCTACATAAGCACACCTAAGCCTTATCTTCCCTTGCCACATGTCAATTGACTACAATTTCTCGATGTGCAAGGAAACCTTACTTAATCATATCCATCCATTTCATCTAAAGCCCTAATTGATCCTAGCCATCCATTGGAACCAAGCCTTTCCTATAAAACAATCCTCTCTTAAGCCATTAGGGGAGAATTTTAGGATTCTTCTTCATGCAACCTCACTCTGCTGAATTTTCATCTCAAGCCATTATCTATCCTCTTTCATCTACCTAGCTTGCATCTATCAACCACCAATCATCCATCATTTATCTTCTTATCAACGTTATGCTGCGGAATTGAGCAATCAACACAACAAAGCGATCAATCAATCGAGCTCATCTTGCATCTTTGAGGTATTGAATTATTTGGGTTTAGGTTATGCATTTCAATTGTTTGATCTTTTCCATTTGTAAATCTAAATTTTTTGATATATATTTTGGCATGCCCGGTAGGACTCACTTCGCTTGATCTTTTTTGTAAGTTTTAAAGATTTCATCATATCTTCCAAACGGCTATGAATTTTTCTACAAGATTTTAGCAAATGTTTGTCCATGATATAAGGAAGCTACAGCAAAAACATTTTGGGTTTATCGCAATTTTTGCGGGATTTATCATGTTTTTATGTTTTTTCATAAAATCGTAATTCTAGGCATAAATCAAAAAAATTTTCAAAACAAATTATATTTCTAGAAATCTCTCAAAATTATAATAGCGGTCTATGTTTTATAGATTTAATTTGGAGCTCATTTACAGTGCAAAAAAATCATATCTTTGCCGACTGTAACTTTTTCATAAATCTACATTTTTGTGTGCAAATCAAGGAATTTCTTTGATTTCTTTACATTTTTGGAAAGCTCTCTAAAAATTAATAGGGGTCTTTTCTTAGATTTTTTAATTTTCAAACAAAAAATGTATCGAAATAATCAAACCTAATTCGGCTAGGCATCTAAAATTATAATTTTCCTTGCCTGATGAGCCTATTTTTTATGCCTGCATTATAATATCATTTTTTTAATGTTGTAGGTGATCATAAGGAGCTGGAGAAACATTGACATCAACATCTACAGCAATTTGGATAGCGAATTAACCAAGTGCAATCATTTCATTTCTCATCTTCTAATCATTGTTTGCAAACACATTTGGATTTTGGGCATAAAATGAATAATTGTTTGCAAATTCACATCAAAAAATTGGGCTAAAACAAACCATTGTCTTTCATCACATTTAGATTTGGGCTTTGAAACAAACAAGTGCTTGCATTGTATTCCACACATTGAATTTCTAAGGTTAATGAACCCCATGCGAGTGTGACCAAGTAAATGTGTATGCTCTCTCCTCGCGTCCCAACACAAACTTGGAGATCAAAAACATTTACTTGCGTTGCTTTTGTTTAGCCTTAGGAGAGGCCTGCCTTGGTATCCACCCCAAGGGAATGACCTCAAGCGGTACTTTCATCCGGTCCACTATAAAAATTAGAGGATAAGGCGAAAGCCAAGTCTAACCGGTATTAGTGCTCACCATATAGTGCTAACTTGAAAGGAGGTGTACCTTTGTGTATATTAAAACTCCTAGTAGGGTTATTTAAAGTCTTAAGTGGCTTACTGGATGCTCGTGGGGTGCCGGTCCCCCTGATTTTCACTAGAAACTCCTTGTGATAGTGGCCTTGCCTTAACTAGGACTTGTTGAAGTGTCTTCACATGCTTTCTTAACCATCATCACATTCTTCCAAACTAAAACTTGCTTATGTGTCTTGTGTGAGTGATTCATGTGTGTATATTCATAATCATTTGTTTGAATATTGCCACATCAAGCTCTAAACACCCAAACACATAAAGAGAAGTCATCCTACACATTCTTCCAATAACATTCAAACCCAATCACTTTCATCCCAAACATAGCCTAGTTATCATCCAACCCTTCATAGCCAAGTCATCCAAACAATCCACATCATCATCTAAATCCCTAAACAAGCACTTGCTAAAAGGACTTAAGACAAACACTTGGGTGACAACATGTTTACACCAGAGGACCCAAAAATCAAATTCCAAAGATTCCTCCAAAATCTTTGTCAAGGATCACAACCCCTAAACCAAGACGCCATTGAAACATTACAATTCTTCATCCAAAGAGCTTAACCCCACGCAAGCCAATCACCTCATTTGCAACATCTCATAACCCAAGTCTAACACCTTTTAGCCACTAGTCAAGCTTGACAAGTACATCAATCCTTAGCCACTCCATACCAACCTAATCCACCTCATAGCCACATGTCATATCCATCCACTTCCTATCAACCTAATCCACATATCCACCAAGTCAATGCCACATCAACCTATGAACATCCACCTCAACATTATCCAATCCCTCATGCCACCATTCCAATGCACTACCAAGCCCATCCACAAAGAAATCAAGTGATATTACAAGAACAACATCCAAGTCCCAATGGCCTTTTGTATATAAATCAAATGAGCACAAGTCAACCTTGCCAACAAGATCAAATGTCCACATCTTTGAGTCCACCTCAAGATATTTTATCTACATATCCTACTATTACACCTAGCTACTAAGACCATCAATGGCCTCCACAACAAGCACAAATGAGCCCAAATCTACCTTTACAACAAGAAGCACATGCAACTCCAAGTGGACCTTTGTACATAAACCATGCAAGCCTAATGCAACAAGACTTATTTACCTTTGACAAGGGAGATACCAACCTAGCTAATTCATCTTATGAATACCCTCCATCATCCAATCACATGCCGACACATGAGCCAACCAATCCTATCCCAATACCACCATGTGATCCCAATCATAGTCCATTGATCCCTCTACCTTCCAATCCACCAAGCCTTCCATCACCTTCATCACCATGTCATTGTAATTCTTCACCAAAGGATGCGGCAGAGCTAGTTTTACAAAGGATGCTTGAAGCAAAACTCATTGAACTTCCTAAAGTCAAACCATGTGAAGAAAGTCCATATGATGAACATGATTATTGTGCATACCATAGGACCAAAGGCCATAATACAAATAAATGCCCAATATTTGTCCCAATTGTTTATAAGGTGTACCCACCTATAATGGGAAATCATGCCACATCATTCAAATCCCATGCGTCACCCCCATCCAGTCCAAATCCTAATCCACCCAATCCAATTAGCTCTCAACCTAAACCTAATCATAAGCCTACAACACCATCTACTATTATCATCCATCCATTATATTGCCCATCCACTCATACCCTTGCGAAGGATGTGATCCATTGGCTACTAGCTAGGAATAAACTACCCCCATGTCAAGCACCCATTCATGAGCCTACCAATGAACTTCCAAAGGTCATGTCCAATCCTATAATCTCATCATGTGGTTCACATATCCTTGAGCCTCGTCAAGAGCCTTCCATTAACATACCTAGCCCTTCAAGCCCATCATATGACCTACAAGCCAACAAATCTATTCAAGAGTCTCCAACCACAAGTCTAAGTCATGAGCCATCATTCCCTCATGTTGACAACTATCAAGAGCCTATCAAGTCCACTTAAGAACCTTCCACTTTCATCCAAAGTCATGAGGTATGTCAAGAGCATAATCTTAAACATGTGGAAATATTAAACTATAATCTTAATCAAGATCAAAGCACCTCTAAGTTCCACCTATCCATGACCTACTTATGGTTTTCCCTCAAGCTATTAGCCATCACCATGACCCTATTCATGAGCAAATTTATCCCTTTTATAGCCCACTTAATCCTATTTTTGCTCATAGTTATGATCAAGGTTCTATCTAAGATCATGAAAACCATGATGATCTATTTGGCCAAACTTTATCTATCTCATGATCAAGATGATATCTATGATAAAGAATCTATTCAAAAGTACCCTAATCCTATCCATAATCCCATAACCACCCATGAACAAGATATCCACATTGCTCCTAGTCATCCACCATCTAGCCCTATCCATAATGAGCAAACATCCACTTGTCATAATGAGACATGTGACTCTCAAGAACACATAAGCATAGAAGATCAAACAAATAACTTGGATCTTAGCAAACATAATGAACATAATCAAGATCCTAATGATCCTTCTTCCATATCCATCATCAATCCCATTTCAAGTCCACTATCATGTCCTATTGGTCTTACCACCCTTATGCATGAGTGTTCTTCCTTAGGACAACAACGACCTTTATCCACTTCACCTTCTCCATCTAATAAAGAGCTCAAGTCTAGTTCCCTAAGCACACCTAGTCCCATTGTCCATTGCATCCTCCAAAACATGAACTACTAAGGTAAAGGCCTAGGCCTTCATAAACAAGGTATTTTGGAGCCAAACCATGTCAAAGTTCCTCCATGCTCATATGGCCTTGGATATACACCCCAAGGTAAACAATCTAAAGATGTTGGTAATCCCTTCATGCCTCCTAAACCTACCACTTTCCATCGCACCCCCCATCTACCCAAAACATATGTAGCCAATCCACCTCCATCAACTTACAAACCCCAAAAGCATGTGACCATACACCTTCTACCATCCACTTTGCCTCCACTTTTACCAACTCCAAATATCCCTCCATCCACCTTACCACCATTGCTTTCAACACCTAACATACCTGTCATTCATCAATATCCTTGCATCACTAATCATGGCCAACAAAAGCACACATCATATAAGCATAAAGCTTCTAATCATTCCATCCACTCCATCCATCCCATGGGATTCAAAAGCAAAAATTTTGATGCCTCTACCTATAAAGCTAACAATCCTACCAAAAATCCTAAAGGTCTTCATACCTTAGGACATAAAGAATCAAACTCAAAGCAAAGTTCATCTAAGCAGCCATCTAAACCCTTACCTCCAAATACAAAGCCCAAAATAAAAATGGTTTGGGTTCCTAAGCAAATAGCCAGCAAGTCAAATGAGGCATCCTCCTCTACATCTCAAGAATCCCAACCACCTATATCCATCCAAAAGCCTAATTCCATCCAAAACTTCCATTCCCTTCAAAAATCCCACAATCAAAGCAAAAGCACTAAAAATACTAAATCTATGTGGGTTCCTAAATCACTTCATCAACCATCTCCTAAGAAAACAACCCCATTGCTTCCTACACCACCATCTCATCAAAAGCTTCAATGTTTATCATGTTGTGTGCAACCGCTGGTCATGGTTCCCTTCCATTTCATAGCACCTCCACATAACTACATCTCCTCATCTTCCATCCATTCTCCTACATATCTCCCCCATCCTAACCCTATGGTCCATGCTTTGGCTTAAACTTTTCATCCATCTTCATTCCATAATCCTATATAAATCCACACCATAAGCCACTAGCCTACCCTACCATAAATCTATTTCATAATCCATTATCTACCTAATCCATCTCCCATCCACGCAATCCCTTATCAACATCTATGAGCACACTTGACATGGTCCATGCGAGGACATCATCAATCTCTAAAGGGACACTATCAACCTTCATAGCACTAAACACTTGAGTCTGTCCTATCCATTACCATGGTGAAAACCTAGCAAACAGGCACCATGTGTAATTGTCATCCCATCTATAAAAAAAAAAGCAAAAGAAGAAATCAAAAATCAAAAAAAAAAAAGTAAAGAGAAATCCCTTCGTCCAACGGTGAAAACCTGGTAAATAGGCACCTTGGATAAGTACCATGATGAAAACCTGGCAAACAGACATCATGTGTAGGTTGATCTTCTATGTCACTTACACTTGGGGGCACATTGTCTCATCCAACCTATCCATTACCAAACTATCTATCCCATTATATCATTTTCCATCCTATCATGCTACATCCTACCATCCTTAGCCATTACATAAATATGCCTATTCTATTGAATCCATTTATCCATCCTCCCGCCTTTTGATTTTGATGAAGACATAGGGGCAAAAATGTTGAAATATGCTTTGGATATCTCTTGGTATACCTCATCCTTTCCATACAATCCTATCATTATCCACCTATCATAAGCCTTGTCATGTAAAATCCAATCATGTCATCCCTTGGTCATGAACTTTGTCATGTAAAAATCCTAAGCATTACCACCTAGAATGGGGCAAGTTCTTCTGATGCAACATAGTCTTTGGAGATCACATCCTAGCTCCCTTATGATCCATCCACTATGGCATATCCTTATCATGAGCTTTCCATCTTATAGCTTATCTCCATCTATTTATCATGAGCTTTCCATTCCACTATAGCCTATCCCTTTATCCACCTATCTATCATGAGCCTTCCATCCCATTTACTATCACTCATCCTTTTGTCCATCCATCTTACACCTATACTTGGTTCTCCCTTGTCATTGGTATTTATCACAAAGGCTACCCAAATCACAAATCCATTGACATCCCAAAACATTCAAAAACACAAAAAAATCAAAATATTCCAAAACACAAAAAACAATCAAAATATGTTAAAAAATCCAGAAAAAAAAAAAAACCAACAAAAAAAATTAAATATCCATATCAAGCAAGCTAATCAATCAAGGAACATTATCCAATCAAATCAACAAGTTTTGATCCTAATCTTGTCATGAGCCCAATCAATCATCATCAATGGGATATAGTGTTCCCACATCCTTGTGTTGATCTAGGGATATAGCTTTCCCCACAATGACAACACTGTCTATCATCATCAATCAAACAATCAATCATTGGTTTATGACTTGACAAGGGCAATACCTTGTTTGTTTTACATCCTTTGAGCACACTGAGAACACTTGTTTATGCTTAGATTGAGTGGACACTCTAATCATCACACCATCACTATCATCATTCAATCCAATCCAATCATCAAAACAATCAGCCTAGCAATAGCAAACATCACAACCAAAGCACATCAAGCCAACCATCAAAACAAATCCTATAAATCAACAACAATCATCAAAACCAAAGAACATCAAGCCAACTATCAAAACAAATACAATCACTTCAACAAATCAAAAAAAAATCATTCCAACACATATCATCCCATTATCAACATTTCATCAATCCATAACTTGATCACATCAATCCATTTTCATCATCATCAATAAAACACAAATCAGAACTACATCTCACTTCCATTGTTAAGTGCCTTGATCCCATGGATACAGGGTATGTAGGTAGTCTGGAGTACGAAGGAAGTGCCCAGATTCAGGCACAAGCGATTTTCCTCTTTCTCCTCTCATCATTTATTCTATCATATGTCTTCTACATCATTAATAAACAACTTCTTCTAATCAATCTATCATTCAATCAAATCAATTCATCAAACCAAATCATTCTAATCTTCATCCATCACTTCATCTAATCATCCTTCAATCATCAAATCAAATCAATCCAAACAATGATCCAAATGTAAGCCCATCCTTAAAGCTATACCAATCAAGTTAATCAATCAAGCCAAGTAATCCAAACGCAATCAATGGTCTTGATCCTAGCCATGTTGTAAGCCAAATCACTCAGCCAATTAGCCAACCAACTCAGCAAACAACCTTGTGTTGATCTAGGGATATAGCTTTCCCCGCAATGACAACACTCTCAACACTATCATCATCAATCAGCAATTAATCATTGGTTTACAGCTTGAAAAGGGCAATACCTTGTTTGTTTTTGAATCATTTGTGCATGCTTGCTTTCTTGCTTGTGTGTGTTATCATTTTATCTTGCATTTGTATCAAATCAGTAACTTTCTAGCTAATATTCATATCTTGTGTATGTTGGAATAGCTTTTTGCACTATCCTTTGCATCTAAGGTCACATTATACCTTTTGTGCATTAGGACTTCAATGCTCTAAGTTTTCTTCCTCATACATTAGACAAGGTTGTATTATGCTGGGGCACACGACACATCGTCACCCTGGTTCCTTATACCTTGGTGCATAACGTCTATTGCTATATAAAACATCATGGTTGTTCACCTTCCATTGCAGCATAACTCATCCTTCATTTCTTCTATATATCCCCTTATCTTTCTTTTGCAGCCATGCCATTTCTTTTCGAGAGCCTACCCGTGTTTGTCCAACCCGCCTAACCTCTCGAGGGGGCATCATCATCCTATCTCTCCATCCTCATCATATCTTTCCATCATCATCACATATCATTTTCCTCTATCCATACCTTAACTTCTTTGAAATGATGTTACTCGACACAAAGCTCATCATCTCGAACATCATCTCAAAGAGGGGCAAAATGTAGAACCCAAATTTCTCCATGTCTAGCAACACCTTGTCAAAAACATTATCTTAAACATCATGTAACATTTTGTCCTAAATCCCACTCTTAATCCCATTTATCCATTAGCCAATTAATTAAATAAATTTTATTTATTTAATTAAATCCCATCCTCATCCTACTTAGCCAATTAATTAAATAAATTTTATTTATTTAATTAATTTCCACATCATATCTTATCCCATCCTATTCATCTTTCAAATTAATTAAATAAATCTTATTTATTTAATTAATATCCAACTCATATCCCAACTAATTGAAATATTTTATTTGAATTAAGTCCTCACCTTTTACTACATTCCAACACTTGTTCGCGGAATCGAGCAATCAACACAACAAAGCGATCAATCAATCGAGCTCATCTTGCATCTTCGAGGTATTGAATTATTTGGGTTTAGGTTATGCATTTCAATTGTTTGATCATTTCCATTTGTAAATCCAAATTTTTCGATAGACACAAACGAGCATTCCGATATCTTTACCAGCTTCTCAACCTATGCTTCCTCAAGCACCTCATTTAACATACAAAGGTGGTAAAGACTATGATCTGATAGAGCAGCTTCTCACTGCTCCTACAAGGATATATCTTTGGGAGCTTATACAAACTTCACCTACTTACCATGGAATGCTACAAGAAGCTTTACAAAAGGTCATTGTTCCTCCTGCTGTCAAACCAAATGATGTTGCCACTTTACTAGATTGTATGCATGCAACAAAAATAGATATTATGTTTCAACAACATGAATTACCATCTATTGAGGTTCAGAATCAGTATGACCCTTTAGTTATCTATATTACAATAAACAAAACATTGGTTAAGAGAGTTATATGATTGATAATGGATCAACCCTTAATGTTTATGGCATTGATTTACTGCATAAAGCTGTTGGAAACAAGGTAGATAACTGAGAGGGGGGGTGAATCAGTTATCTTAAATAATTTAACTTTTTGTTCTTCTTTAACAATTAGTGGAGCATCAAAACATATAAGCACGCATAACCATGAGAGCAGAAATAAAATCAATACACATAACACAATGATTTTGACGTGGAAAACCCTGTTAAGGGAAAAGCCACGGGGTGACTAACCCAAGATTGTATTCTTTGTTAAAAGAATAAGAGGTACAAAATGACACTTGTCAATTAGGGCTCACTGCCCAAGTGTAGATTAGGAAAATCAAGTTGAAGGTAAAATACAAACTAAATGCATAATAAAACAAAGAGTTATACTTCAAATAAGAAAGACCCACTCTGATCAAGGGAAAGGAAACTTGCACCCAAAGGTTCCTAAGATAAACCCTATATAATGATTCAAATGTGAAATGCTCTCTCAAAGACAACTCACAATCTAGCTCAAGAGATTTTTGGGCATGGTAACATTACATGAAAATTGGATCCCAAAATGGGTTGAGAATGAAGTATTTATAGAGATTTTGGAGAGATTTTGATCCAAGGGTGGAGATTATTTGGAAGATTAATGGTGGAGGATAAAAGTGATGTGGAGGGCCTAGATTAGACCTTGGAGGAATGGAAGGCTAGGAATAAATGTGAATCTTTTATTCATTTTGGGAAAAGGGTGAATTAAATGAGTATGGGTGAGATGGAATATTTATGAATTAAAGATTCATATGGGGAATGTAAAATGAATTAAAAATTTATTTGGGGATAAGTGGAGATAAATGAGGTATGGGGGTGGTAAGGGGTTGTAAGAGGAATTAATTGTGATGTGGAATATATTTAAATAAAAAATTGACTTATGTGGATACATTCCAATTTTTTATTTGGAGGATGTGGGAAAGGGTGTTAAACTGGATTTGATCATCTTAATGATAGGTTCAAGATTAATTAAACAAGGTTGTATTTAATTAATCCTAAGGCTAGGATGAGGTAGGCTAGGGTAGGCAATTAAATAATAGTTATTTAATTACCTAAGGTAGGGTTAGGTCAATTAATAGGCTGAATTAATTAGTTAAACATGATTTAGCTAATTAATTGGGTTTAGTGAGGAGGGAGAAATTGACCAAATAAATATTGCATATTTATTAAATCAATTGGCTAAGGCTTGAACTATTGAATTAATAAAATTAATTCAATTGTTGGGGATAGAATGATGAAAAATTAGGTGATGAAGGGATAATTAATTAAATAAAAATTTAATTAATGGATTAGAAGGGAAATTGGCATGTTTTGGGATTTTGGGAGTCAGTTTGATGGTAAAAGTTATTTTTAGGTGTCTACATTTGCCCCTCTTTGATGTGGCATCAGGACCTAGGAGGGAAGTGGCGTTAGGTCGAAGAAAAATATGCCCTAGTCGTCGGTAAGGAATGAGATGGGTGAGGGATACCCCCTCGAGAGGTTGGCGAAAAAATTAAAAAAAATTCTGGGTGAGTTCTCGAAAGGATGCGACGGGAGTGAAAGTTGGATAGGGGATGGAAAAAGAAGATGGCAGGAAGAAAAACAGAGGAAAAAGGTTGTGATCTGCACCCTAGAGGGGAAAAAGAGTGGGTGGAAGGATGACATGGCTTGCTAAATTAGGACTAGTAGGCCCTAAGGATGCCACATTTGCACACATTGACTTGGTGAGAAGAAGAAGCAGAGGAGAGATGGCAGAGCGCAACCCCCAATTCCCGTGACTTTGACACATTTCTGAGTGGTTTTGATCATTTGGCTGAGCACCAAAGGCTAGACCCCAGGTAGGGCCTAACCCTGACTTTGTGATTTTTTAATTTTATTGCATTTTTTGGTTTAGGAAATGGGTTCAGGGATTGTAGCGCTATCACAAGATTGCGTAGCACGAAAAAGGAGCGGATTAGCGCAATCATCTAGATTGGCACTATCCGCCAAGGTAGCATAGGGGAAAATTGGTGCCATGTTTTTAGCATTTTGCACTATCTTCTGTAGTAGCGTAATATGTGGAAGATTTAGCTTTTTAGCATTTTAGCGCCAAATGTGTTGTAGGGCAGTGCTATGTTCTAGACTAGCGCCATTTAAGTTAGTAGCGCTATATTTTGTTGTAGCGCTATATGTAGGATTAGTGCAGTATGCAATATACATGCTATTGGGAAAATTGGTGCTATTCGTTAGATTAGTGCCAAGTGTCAGAGTGGCACCATTTGTTAAAATGATGCTAAGTACTTTGCGCAGTAGCGCTATGTGTAGAAGTGGCACAAAGTGCCTTATGCAATGGTGCTATTGTCTGTAATAGCACCATGAGAAGAAGTAGTAGTGCCATTGTAAAAAATAGTGCAAAGTATGGTCTGTTTTGGCGCCAGAGTGTTTTGGCTTTCAACATTAGAAGAAAAGGAGGGGTTTGGAAGAAGACAGGTAGATTTTTGACCAGAAAGTTATGGATGTAGGATACAAGTTCATTTATAGTGTACTCCTGGGAGCAACGCGTGCCATCGGTGATGGCATTATTTGATCAGTTTGATGATGCGACTCGGGTCTGACTAGCGAGGACAGGGCTTCTGACAATGTCAACGATGCTAGTGCTACAAGCTCATAGAGCTCTAATGACAGCAGTAGTGGAGCAATATCAGCCGGAGACATGCTCCTTTTTGCTTCCAACTAGGGTGATTACTATCACGCTTGAGGATGTTTATCGCATCCTCAAGCTACCTATCCGCAGCCGTCATGTGAGATACGACACGAGGTGGGGACAGAGGGCCCTAATCAAATTGTTTGGCCAGGACCACATTGTTTTATCAACAGATGGTAGGGAGATGAGTTATGAGGGGACATTGGTGGTGGGTGCAGATCCCTTTGCCTTATTCCTGTGCGCATTGATTGGTGGGGTAGTGACGCCTAATAGGAGGGGTAGGGGATTTCCAGTTGGCTGGGGGGAGATGATTTAGGGGATGGTCATTCATGAGACCGTGTATGCCTAGGGACCGTCGATGCTAGCACAGCTATATCATGAGATGCACACGATCGTTTATCACTATGATTCAACTCTATCAGTTGGGGTTACTCTATTACATGTGTGGATTTGGGAGCACATTGCAGTTACTTGGCTAAGATGTGGGTACTATCACCATCCATTTGAGGCCTTTATGTTCTTATATTGGGATGCCAAGTACACCTATACTGGACAGGTTCAGTATTGGTGGCGGATGCTAGATGATGTCATTCGGGTGACCTGGCGACCGTACATCAGAGTCGAGCCCTGGCTAGACAATGATGTGCACATGCCTTTTACTTTTCAACAATGATACCCGATAGGTCGAGGAGACCATATGATAGATATGTATCTACCATTGTGAGTGATGTGACAGTTTGGGTTGCGGTAGGATACTCTGTAGCAGATGTCTATCTTTGCGTGGACTAGCCAAGATGCTCATTTTTGGCCTGCAACCATATAGCCCCAGGTCACCTTGGAGGATTTTACGACTTTGCGGCCATTGCAGTGGGATTGGAAGAGCACAGTGAGGGATGCAAGTACTACTACTACATATGATACATGGTGGTAGATGTGGTGACCGACGCAGTTTATGGACCTAGCAGAGTAGGTAGTCCCTGCGGAGGAGGCAACAGGGTCAGGGGATAAGGATTCTGAGGAAGAGGGGGATGATGATTCTGATGATTTCCTAGAGGAGGGTTAGGAGATCATTGCAAATTACCTCATAGAGGTTGGAGGGTATGGAGAGGAGGAGGAGGTTGGGAGGGATGGTCAGCCGATGGATGTGCTCACAGCGGCGGTAGCTGGACAGGTGCCCCAACAGCAGTGAGATAGTAGGCACCTGTACAGTAGGTGCCTATTGAGTAGGTCTAGATTGGGGTGGTGCGGTGGCATAGGGGACCTTGACGGTGTGGGGGACAGCCGAGGGTGGATAGGGGGGTCTACCCCCACCATAGGTAGCATAGCAGCAGGCTGTTGTAGCAGGGCAACAGGCAGCAGGGCAGTAGGCAGAGGCAAGCGCTTCAGGGACAGGTGGAGAGGCTGAGGTTCAAGGGCTCACACCTCGTCAGTAGCCTCAGGGTGAGGAGGAGGAGATTGAGACCCTGTGGGCACAGGTAGCCAGCCTGCAGGAGGCTTTAGAGAGCTGGGAGGCGGAGTTGGTTCAGTTACGAGGGATAGTGGTTTTGTTGGATGGGTCAGATGGACAAGTGGCTGCATTGCAGGCATAGTTAGCCCAGGCTTAGGCTAAGATAGTCATTTTGATAGGGGAGTGAGATGCTGCTCTTGTGAGAGCCCGGTAGGCAAAGGCTACAGTGAATAGTTTACAGGCTTCAGGGGCTGGTCTGGCCCCAATTTTGATGTTGATGTAGACACAGCTATCTCAGGCCTAGACATAGTTGTCTCAGGTACAGGGGGAGTTGGTAGAGGCCAGAGGGCAAATGGAGTATTATCGAGGCCTTTACTATGCGGCAGTGTCAGCAGAGCAGTGTGCACTGAGTTACAGTTAGGTCAGTGGATTGAGGGCATCCAGGTCACACAGATCTAGATCAGTTCAAATCATCTAGCAGGCGATGGGTCCACCATCACATGTGCCCTAATAGGTTCCACAAGTATAGCTACAGCCGCAGCCACAGCCACCGCCATAGGCAAGACCACAGCCACCACCAAGGTCAAGATCCCCCACTCCATCAGAGAGAGGGTCTTCTATGTGACAGTTGTATCATTTTAGCCCTTAGAGGCATTATATCGGGGCATTATATTTTTTTATGTGTATATATGAACGATGTACATTTTTTTGCAATGATGATATATGATATGATTCTTTTTTTATAGCCTATGTGTTTGTTTATAATGATCTTATATGGTTATGATGATGCTTATGGATGCAGGATGCTTTATGGATTATATGCTATGGATGTGTTGTGTTTATGCAATGTATGATTTTGATGTTATGGATGTACCTATGGATGTAATATGATGGATGCAATGATGTTTTACTTTTTGTTATATTTGGATGTTTGTGATGTATGGTCTATGATGTATAATGTAAATAAATGTTCAGATTAATAAACATTTATTATGGATGTAAAATGCAAATGCAATGGAAATGTATGTTTATAAACATATGTTATGTATGGAAATTATGGATATGGAACTAGATGATTATAAAATGCAGCTAAATGATTATGACTTGTGATTATGCAATGTAATTAAATGATTTATGCTATGCAAGTAAATGATTTATGCTATGCAAGTAAATGATTTATGAGATGATATATGGAATGCAATGTGATGAGTAATGATTTTAAAATGCAGCTATGTGATGACAAACTTAAATGATAATGATATGATGTGCAATGTTAAATGATGTATAATGTGCAACTAAAAGATTCTAAAATGAACCTAAACGAGATGATGTGTAAGTAAAAGATTCTAAAATGAACCTAAATGAGAAGATATGTAACTACAAGATTCTAAAATGAACCTAAATGAGATGATATGTAACTAAAAGATTCTAAAATGAACCTAAATGATTATGATATGCAAATTAACAGATTCTAAAATGAACCTAATGTTTATGATATGCAAATTAACAGATTCTAAAATGAACCTAATGATTATGATATACAAATTATCAAATTCTAAAATGAACCTAATGAGATGATATGCAATTTAGGTGATAGGTGAAATGCAAATTAGGTGATAGGTGAAATGCAAATTAGTTGATAGATGAGATGAATAAGTCTTGATACACATGATGTTCTTTGTTGGATCCTAGGTGGTGAGGCTGTGTGATAGGAGAATAGGGGGGGTGGATGAGGTATGGGTATGATTGGCTGTGGCCGGATTGGGGGGGAGGGGGGGTTGGGATGGTTAAATGAGGGAGTTGTTAGGTCATGAAACACCACGTCATTGAGGGGGGATTTAGTTTGACTCAGGATGTGTTGAGTGAGAATACGTTGGAGGAGTGGGATTAGTGAGGGGATTTGGTAGGGTGAGGGGGGGTTAGGTGATTATGAAATCTAGGCCTAGATGGTATAAATGATTAGGATGATGATTTGAGCTAGTAAGAGTAGTTGCATATCATTAATTGAGAGCATTTCTTAGTTTACTATAGCAATGAGGGATACAGTTCACAAAGGTATGAAATGACCTAGGTGATGATATATATCTCGTGATTGCATGGACTAGACCCTCAAACAATAGGTTGATTTCATGCATGCCCACGGTAGTATAACCTTGCCTACCCTAGGAAGGGGACTCATAGCAATGAGTGTCCATAGTACATATAAGTTATTGATGCCTATAAATGCAAACGAGGCATGTCATACTAGAACTGACCTAGGCTTCAAGATATGAATACTATTCTTAGAGTAATGAAACTAACCCACAAGCATAGCATATAGAAATAATGACCTTGTCTACTCTAGGTGTTGTCCGCTACTTACCATGATATAATGAGATCAAGGTATCTTTGGAGGTGACCTAGAGTAAGACAAAAAGATAAAAATCAATAATCAAAAAGACCAATAAAAAGATACAAATAGCCTATGTGTGTTCTTGCCAAGATACGTGATGATAGAATGACAGATTCTTGTCCATTGTGGGAAAGATATATCCTAGGATGCAAATCAGTTGGATTTTGGTTGGAGAATTTTTGAAGGGTGGGCAAAAGGATAGTCTGGCCATGTGTAGGATTATAGTTGGTATGTTGATTGATGATTTTTGCATTAGGGACCATGGTTCAAGTGTATACTTAGTGTGTGTATCATATAATGGGTCTAGCAAGCTCAGTGAATGGGGACCATCCAAACGGGTTGGATGGGTGTATCTTATGTACCTGAGTACTGGAAACTTCCTTCGTATTCCAGACTGCCTACATACCTTATATCCACGGGATCAAGGTACTTTCAAGATGCGGGTGAAATGAATACGTAGTTCTGGTATGACTTGATGATGTGGGAATGGTTTTGGATGGTTGTGATGTGATGGGTTGGTAGATGTTGATGGTCGCAAGTTACAACGAGAGTGATGTATGGGGGGAGATATTGTATTGTTTTTTAATTTTGATGATTTTGTATTATTTTTATATTTTTTGATTTTGTATTGTTTTTGGATTTTGATGATTTTGTATTGTTTTTGGATTTTTTGATTTTGTATTGTTTTTGGATTTTTTTGATTTTGTATTGTTTTTGGATTTTTTTATTTTGTATTGTTTTTGGATTTTTTGATTTTGTATTGTTTTTGGATTTTTTTGATTTTGTATTGTTTTTGGATTTTTTGATTTTGTATTATTTTTTGATTTTTTGATTTTGTATTGTTTTTGGATTTTTTTGATTTTGTATTGTTTTTGGATTTTTTGATTTTGTATTATTTTTGGATTTTTTGATTTTCAACTGTACAAAAGGGAGCTTACAAGGATCCTCATTCCATGAGTGAGCCTTGGGTAGGATACTGCGAAGTAGGTGATGGGACTTGATGTTTCAAAATTCCAATCCATGGGATGTGTGTGATATGGAGTGTTGCTACGGAAAGATGACTTATTAGATGGTAGAACTGGCCACTACACATGGCACCTAAAACAGGTTTTCACCATGGTACTTATCCAAGGCGTCACCAAAGTGATTTTCACCAATTGGAAGCTTTTTATTGCACTCAGGTTTTTTCTTGATTTTATTTATTTATTTGGTTTTTTGATTTTTTTATGCCTTGGGATACTTGATGGGTTATGCGTAGAATTTCTTCAGGTGTAGAATGTTCATAGGCTCATCTAGAGGCTGCCCCTTAGGTGTTGTAAGTTGGTATGCTCCTGATCCATAGCTAGCTGTGATGACATAAGGCCCTAGCCAATTGGGTTCAAACTTGCCTTTCTTAGGGCGCTCTTGCAAGTTTTTCTAATTCTCCGTAAGGACAAGGTCACCTACTTCAAATTTTTAGTTTCTGATTCCCTTGTTATAGCTTCTCCTGAGGTGATTTTGATAGGCTTGCAGGTGGTTCAATGCATTCAGACATTTCTTGTCTAGTAATTCTAGCTGATGCAACCTTGCGACTTGGTATTCCTTATCAATGATTATGTTTTGCAGGAATACTCTTAAGGATGGGAGCTTGACCTCAATAGGTAAAATGGCTTCAGATCCAAAGACTAGGGAAAATGGAGTGGCTCTAGTGGGGGTGCAGATGCTTGTACAATAGGCCCATAGGGCAGGGTTGAGTTAGAGGTGCCAATCACGGCTAGCTTCATTGACTGTCTTCTTTAGAATGCAGAGGATGGTTTTATTTGAAGCCTATGCTTGACCATTTTCTTGAGGGTAATATAGGGTGGAGAAGTGGTTTTTGATTTCAAATTTTTTGCACAAAGTGCAGACTTCTTGGTTCTTGAATGGTTTTCCATTGTCAGTGATGATGGAATGAGGGATATGATAACGACATATGATATAATGGAGGATGAACTTGGATATCTGGGTGCCAGTGGTGAAGGTGAGTGGTATTGCTTCCACCCACTTGGTGAAGTATTCGGTAGCTGTGATGATGAACTTATGGCCATTGGATGATGGTTGATGTATTTTGCCTACGAGTTCGAGTCCCCACTGCGAGAGGCCACGGCTTCATGATTGGTTGCAATTCTTGTGTTGGTGCATGAATGAGATCGCCATGTTGTTGACATGGTAGGCATTTTTTGATAAACTGGTAGGAGTCTTGTTCCATGGTTGGCCAATAGTATCCGGTCCTTAGGATCTTTTTAGCAAGAGCGGGTCCACTTGAATGTGCCCCACAAATACCTATGTGTACCTCTTGCAAGGCCAATTGAGCTTCCTTAGAGTCTAAACATCATAAAAGTGTGCCCTAAAGACTCCTTTTGTATAGGGTATCTCCTACAAGGGTGAAGTGGGAGGCTCGATGGATGAAAGATTTTCGTTGTGAGGTAGATAGGTTAGGAGGGATGATGTTATCATGGAGATATAGGTAGGTTTCTTGATACCACGAGGATAGGGGACCAATGACTTCGCACACTAGCTCTGATTGAGGAACGTCATATACTGGGATAGGGAGTTCTTCTATCAGGAATTCATACCTCTTGCTGTCTTTCTTCAAGTTGACCAGGGATCCGATCATGGCCATGGTGTCCACAGCTTTGTTGTTTAGCCTTGGGATCTGCTCGAAGTGGATGTTGTCAAAATAGTCTTTAAAGTCATCGACCATCTTTTTATAAGGTAGTAGCTTATCATCCTTGGTCTTGTACTCATTGTTAACTTGTCGAATGACCAATTAAGAATCTCCATATACTATTAGCTTCTCAATTTTCCATTTGATTGCCATTCAGAGACCTGTGATAAGGGCCTCATACTTTGCCACATTGTTAGTACATGGGAATGTGATTTTAAATGACTTGGGGATTGTGTCACATTGAGGGGTAACAAAGAGGATGCCTACCCCCAAGCCTCTATGTGTGTATGATCCATCGAAGTACATTTTCCATGTTTCTATTGCCAGTGTTATGTTCAAGATGGCTTCATCAGGGAACTCTGCCAATGTAGGATGTTTTGTAGGAATGGGTGCTTCGGCCAGTTGATCAGCGATAACCTATCCTTTGATGGTTTTTCTCTCAGTATATTCAATGTCAAATTCAGTGAGATTCATGACCCACTTTTTCATTCTCCCAGTAAGAGTAGCTCTATTTAGTAGATACTTGAGTGGGTCGATCTTGGCGATGAGCTTGGTTTTGTGATTGAGCATGTAGTGTCTTAATTTTTGTGAAGTAAAGATGAGGGCTAGACATGCTCATTCAATTAGCGTATAGTTGAGCTCATAGGATATTAAAGTACAACTGATGTAATAGATGGCTCTTTCCTTTCCTTGATCATCGTGTTGTGCTAATAAGGCTCCTATAGCTGTCTCTATTGTTGAAATATATAATAGAAGGGGTTCTCCTTACCTTGGTGGAGTTTGAATAGGGGGATTAGCCAGGTATTCTTTGAGCTAATCGAAGGCATCCTGACACTGGTTGTTCAAGACAAAAGCTGTATCTTTTATGAGTAGGTGCTAGAATGGTTGACATTTATCAGCCAGTTAAGCAACGAACTAACAAATAGACTAGAGTTTTCCTTGTAAACTTCTTAGCTACTTGAGTGTTTTTGGAGGAGGCGTTTTAGTGATGGCCTTGACCTTTGTGAGATCTACCTCAATTTCCCTTCTATAGACTATGTATCCCAAAGTTTTCTAGAGGTTACCCCGAAGACACATTTCTTTGGATTGAGAGGGACATTGTATTGTTCTAATCAGTCAAAGATTTTTACCAATACATCTAGGTGTTCTTCCTGTGTCTTTGATTTCCCTAGCAAGTCGTCCACATAGTCTTCCATGATGTGGTGGAAAAGGTCATGGAAGATGACAGTCATGGCTCTTTGATACGTGGCTCTAGCATTCTTTAGACCGAATGACATTACTACCCAGTAGTACATCCCCCATGGACATATGAAGGTTGTCTTATGTTGGTCCTCTTCTGTGATCTAGATTTGGTTGTACCCTAAAAAGCCATCCATTAGGGATAGCATCTCATGTCCTGTCGTGAGATCTACTATCATGTCAATGGTAGGCAATGGGAAGTCATCCTTTGGGTAGGCTTTGTTGAGATCTCAGAAGTTGGTGCAGCAGCGGATTTGGCCATCAGGTTTGGCTACTAGTACTAAGTTGGAAACCCATTCAGGATAATCAATTGGGTGAATGAACCCAACATCCAATAGTTTCTTTATCTCTGCTTTGACTAGGAGGGACACCTGTGGGTTCATTTTTCAGAGCTTTTTCTTGACAGGTTTTGCATTAGGGCATACTATAAGATGATGAATGACCAAGGCGGGATCAAGCCCTAGCATGTCTGCATAGGTCCATGCAAAGTTGTGACTTCTATGTTTGAAGAATGCTAGGAAGTTTTCTTTCTCTACTATGCTGAGAGATTCTACCCTGAAAGTGATTTTTGGCTCTTCTTCCATCCCTAGATTCATCTCTTGGGCTGGCTCTACCAGGACGGGTGACCTATCTGGATAAACCTTATCTATCTCAGGAAGGCCCATACTTCCATTCCCTAGCATCTCATGGAGGTTTTCACCAAGAGATACGTCATTTGTTTTTACTTTTTTGGGATCTAACACTACCGCAGGACAGTTTTCACCATCAGATCCTTATTTGATTTTTATATTTTTATGAATGGAAGCAGGGATTGTCTCCCTAAAATAAGCATGTGTATCAAGTTCCATGATGTATCCTACTCTATGATCTCCTAGGGGGAAGTGATCTCTAACCCCCATCATTTTAGCGATGGCCTCATCGTTTGGTGCTACATCGAAGACAGGAGGTCCCTGTTGGTCCCATTCAATGAGGTCCAAGTAGACAAGTGGTAATTCATTGGATGAAGAGGCTAGGGTGGTGACTGTGTAGATGGTGCATATGCATGAGTCAAAGAAATTGGCAAAGTCACGAAAGGAGTCTTGAGGTCCCATTTTGTTGACATTGTCGACTTCAAGGGAGACTATAGCGACCTCAGCTAAGATACATTCGTTGGTAGTGAGGATATGTTGTCATTGATCATATCCAAACCCTTGAGTATAGGGATTTCTTATTGCTTGTACTAGTTCCACAATCCCCTATTCATGAAGGCCGATACCACCTTGTCCTTTATAACCCATGTTTTTGACAATTTTAGACCCTTTACCATAGATTTTTGTTGGTATGGTGGGAGCTTCTTGCTCAGATTCTTCATCCTTATATAGCCAGGATGAGATATCTTCAAGCACATCTTGATCTAGGAGATGTTTCTTTTCAAAGATGGGTGATGGTTTACACTTGATGACGACTATGTTGGCTGCTTTTGTCTCTGGGATGCCAAATGTTTTAGGATTAGGTAATGTACCCACACAAAAGGTACCATGCAAGTCATATTCCCCATATCCCATGTCACTGAGCTTGATTTTGACCTTGGCCAGTGGTGGTGTTTGAGATGAAGTGGTGGCAATATTGGTGGGGTCGATGTATGAGGTGGAAGCTATTGGATTAGCTTTGGTGGTGGCTTTGTTGTATGGATAGAAAGTGTGGTCATGGCCTTCCAAGAAACTACAGTATTGGAAGGGGCGGGGGTCGGCATAGATAGTTACTTCCATACCATTGTGAGGGAACTTGAGGCATTGATGGAATGTGGATGGGACTTCTTGCATGGCATGGATCCATGGTCAGCCAAGAAGAATGTTGTAGGGGAGGTCAAGATCAAGGACCTGACATTTTATTTCTAGTATTTTCTGTCCCACTTGAATAGGGAGCTTGATGGTGCCTTCAAATAGCTATTCGGTGTCATCATACCCTTTGATTGTGATGCACTCACTGGTGTCTACAACCATATCTGCATATCCCAAGTGTTCTAATAGTTTAAGAGTGCATATGTTTATGCCAGAGCCACCATCTATTAAGACTCTTTTGATGATGTACTTGTGGATACAGACTTTAATGTGTAAGGCGTCATTATGTAAGTGTTCAGAAGCAGGAAGATCCTTTTCTGAAAATGTGAGATGGTGAGGTATGGTGATATGTCCTACCATGGCTTGGAATTGAGTCACATTCAAGTTGGTGGGAACTTGAGTTTCCAAGAGTGCTTTGTCAAGGACATCTTTGTGAAGGGGTGATGTGCAGACCAACTCTAGTATGGATATTTGTGCAAGGGTCTTTCCTAGATGCTCTAGGAGGTTGTTCTGATTGGTAGGTGATGGACGTGTGGTTGGATGAGGGGTAGGGAATCTGATGTGGATGCAAGCATTTGTTCAGTGGTAGGAGCTATGCAGATGGATACATGGCCATGACGAGTTGCGACAGTGCAATCAAGTGCTTGTGTCTAAATGGTGATTGTGTTGATATGGTGAGATGATGGTTCTATCTGCCCTACGATAGAGTCATAGGATGCGGGTGGTGGGGTGACGTTGTATGCTTTATTGGATGAGGAAGCTTTATTATGGTTAGGCAGTGGATCCTTGTAAGCTCTGAGATTGGCATTTGGTGATGGTTGGGTGCTTTGATCAAGGCTAACTTGATTTTGATCTATGAGATCTTGGATGCAATACTTTAGTTTCACGCAATCAGCGGTTTTGTGGCCCACAACACAATGGTATTCGTAATAGTCATTTTTGTTGTACCACGTGGCTTTGAGCTCATTCTCTTGACGGGGTCTAACAGGTGGAAGCGTGATCAAACCTTTCTTGAGACATCTATCGAGGATGTCCTCGATGGGTTCCCCTAAGGGTCTAAATTGCCTTCGAGGTTTGTTTTGTTTATTTTTCCCTCTTGGGTTATTTACATTGGCAGTATATGTATGTGTAGGTGTTTGATTTTGTACATGTTGGATGGCTTTCACATCCATGATGCCATCGTTCAACGTGTTCTTCTTCTTCCCCCAATAGTGTGGCTTGTCATTTGATTGTGTGTTGGCATTGTTGTTTGTATTGGGGGTGTTGATATGGAGTTTGTTGTTGTTGTTGTTGGATTTGTAGTCATATAATTTGATGGAGCCCTTAGCAATGAGGGCTCAATCAATGGTGATACCTTTGTCGATGACTTCTTTAAAGGTAGATGCACAAAGGATTTGTAAATGAAACCCTATTTCCTGATTAAGGTTGGTCACAAACATGGTGACAAGTTGTTTTTTAGGAATTGGCTACAGGAGTTTGCTTGCTAAGCTTCTCCAACTTTGCAAGAAGGAAGCGAAGGCTTCTCTTTTCTTTTGTTTTGTGTTGCAAAGGTCTGTCATAGATATTTTGTGCTCAAAGTTGTAGGAGAAATGGTTTACAAATTTTTCTACAAGCTCAGGGAAAGACCTAATGGGGGAAGATGTACGAACCATTTAGCGGCTTGACCACCGAGGCTTCTTGGGAATAGTCTCATTAGATATGTATCATTGTTTGAGACTTCTAAGCAAGTGATGTAGAACTCCCTAATATGATCCCTAGGGTCTCCCTTTCCCTTGTATTTGTCAAATTTGGGTGTTTCAAAATTCTTGGGGAAAGCGGGCATCTACAATGTCTAATCAAATGGATAGGGACAAATATCCTCAAAGGAATAGTGCTTGCACTTGCCCCCAGTTTGCATGTCATCTACCTTTTGGATCAAGGCCTATACAATGGTTGTGAGATCTTGTGTTGGTTGTAGTTGGGGTGTGTAGGTTTGTTGATGGATGAGGTGTTGGAGGTTAGGTGGAGTTTGATGTTGAAGGTTTTGGGAGGTCGTGTTTTGATATTGTGGGGTGGTGTTTTGATTGAGTTGTGCAAGATGTTGTTGATGAGCGTAGAGTTGTTGGAGAATGTGTGGGGGTATTTGAGGGTTGGGGTTATGTTGTGTTGATGATGCTATGGGGTTTTGTAGATATGTGACATTGGATGGATTGATGTTAGATGGGTGGACGTTGGATGGGTTGGTCATATTGTAAGGTGGTTGTGAGAATAATTGTCTTAGGTAAGCTATGGTTTGAGGGTTGGGTGGAGGCACACTCGTGGAGGTATTTACATGTGTGAGGTTCCCTTGGATGCCTAAGGTGATTTGTGGGATGGAAGAGGTTACGTTAGTTGTGATAGTGGATGTGGTGACGGGTTGGGAAGTGGTAGGATTGGAGACATTTGTGGGAATTGTAGATGTGGTAGTGTTAGAGCTTGTGGTGGCGGTAGATATGGTGGGAGTTGATGTTTGTGAGATGATAGGTTGGGTGCTTGATGTAGATGGTTGGGAGGATGTGGTAGGATTGATGGTAGAGGTGGATGGTTGGGATGTTGTCATGTTATGGGGTGGTTGGGCACCAATTTTGAGGAGATAGTCAAGATATCTATTTGGATCTGACCTTAGGACTTTGTCAAGCACGTCCATGTTATTGGCGTCTTGTGTAAAGTTCAAGACATCTTGATCATCTTAGGACATGGTGGGTGGTGGTGGTGGTTGAAAAAAATGGAAGGCATTTTTGTTGGGATTGTATGTTGGGATTTGGAAGACCGTAGGTAGATTGTGTGTTTGGTTGATGGGTATGTTGTTCTTGTTGGTGGTGTTATGCATTCCTATGTCACCATATTGTCCGGATTGTGCCATTTCTTGATTCTTTTTGTGTTGTGATCTAGTTATGGGCATGCACGTGTATGGATTTGATTTTGAAGTGGAGTGAAATGGAGATGGAGACCTTAGAGAATTTGGATTAAATTGTTGGACCCAAAGATGGATGTGGTAGAAGAAGATGAAAGGGTGATTGTAGTGCGATGAAAATTTGATAGGTTTTTCAAAAAGATGTTAACCTAGGGGTGATAAGAATGGACTGTATTTGACTTTTTGCACAAATTTCGACCAAAAGGTAGATGATGGATGATGTTTTCTTGAAGAGATTTTTGATTTTTGATTTTGATGTTCAATATGAGAGATTAGGATGATGTTTTTCAAAAGGATTTGATGGTCAACAAATTGAGCTTAGGTAAGATCTAGATTTGTGTTGCACAAATAGATGTTTCTCTTTGTTTGGGGTAGACTAATGACCTTACACAAAGAGGGATGATTATTTCACTTGAAAGGTTGACTAATGACCCTCCAAGAAAAATGTGATGTGAGTGATGAAATCTAGATCTAGCTTTAGCTCAAAGGGATGACAATTTTTTGGTTGGTGATTTTTTGATGGGTGTTTTGATTTGGAAGATATTGGATATGTTTTTTTGGATTTTGGAATGATTTCTTGTGACAAGGATTTTTGGTCCAAAAAGGTATGCAAAGATCAATGAGGACGAGTGGATATGAAATTGAGTGGATTTGATATAGCAAAGGGTCCAACAATGATAGTGATTAATCTTCTAAGGTTAAAATGAAGGTATGATTTGGAAAATTTGAGGCAAAAAATGGATGGGGTACTAACGGGTTTTTGGAAGGTGAATATGGATTATGGTAAAGCAGGTCCTAAAGATCACAACTGAATGGGTCTTAGTTTTAGGCAAGTCAATCTACAGATAGCACCAATCCACAGGTGAAATGGTGCAAAAAGCAGACAGAGATGGCGCTGAAACAGGGTAGTGTTGGTCTAGGCCTTGAAAAAGACAGATTTTGATGGCAATTTTAGATTTGTTTTGATTGAAATTTGATCAAATGATTCTTATTGTCTCTTGGCAAGTTGTTTGAAAATAATTTAAGCACAATAACACACAGTAACCAAGATTTTTTTGTTTGTGAAAAGACATGTGATTTTGTTGAACAAGCACTTTGCACAACCTAAGGCAAAGATATGACAGTATTTGTTGAATCCCCTAGCTGCACCTATTCAAAGCGGGTAGCTCCAGGATCTTGGTAGCACCGGCTTCTCCTTACAATTCACACACTTCTCATGCATACCAAGATCTAGGTTTCCTATAAGGATTATCCCTCACCAAACCTTAGGATTGTCCCTGCTACCTCAGATAAGAACCACATGAATCAAGGCCGCTTCAAAGGTTTCCCTTCTGTGTCAATAAATAGAAGGTTTTTGGCTTGCTAAAACAAAGGTTCATAGTAAGTGCTTTCATTTAGGTGGTTATACATGTGGCATCGCTACTCTTCATTATGGAGTCTCCCAGCCTCCAAGGTTACACCTTGGAGGGTTTTGGGGGAGGTTGGCTATCGGTATAACACAACAACACCTATTGTTTGTGACTTTTGTCTCAAACACCTTATTTTATATAGCGGCTTGAAAGAGCTTGGCTTTAGCTTGTTGCCACTCGAGTCATTCCCACCTTTCAAAGCAGGGTGGTAAGACCTCTAAGGATTAACAAAAGTAACACAACCAAAAAAATACTTTTGATCCCCAAGTTCATATAAAGATGCGAGGTGAAAGCATACGTATTCTTTGTGCTTACATCACACTAAACATGGTTCATTTTAGTTCTTTGGATTATGTTGGGGGTGATTTATGCAAGTGTCATGAAAAGCTTTTGATTCCCAAGGTCACAAATGGTGCGAGGGAAGAGCATACACCTTCTCACACCACAAACAAAATCACGAAAACACTACACACAAATTAGATTTGTTTTCTTGTTTATATGAGTAAAGAATACAGATTGTTGTTCTTTTTAATCCAATGATTTCATTGATGCACTTTGTGGTTCTTTATAAAGCCCAAAATCAAAATATTTTGATAGTTGTTGGCAAGCACTTGTGAATTTTAGAACACCAAATTCAAATGTTTTCTAAGCTAATGCACACACACAAAGATTTGATTGTTTGTTTGTTGATCAATTTTATTGCACCAAATCGAAGTGTTTGTTTCTAAGCTAACATGAAAGGGTTCATTTTAAGTTCCAATTGAAATGTTTGTCTTAAACTAAAGATAAAACACCCTGCAAAAAAACTTGTTAGTGTCTGCAAAATGATGGTGATGGCCTGCAAACAACTTGTCAGTCCCTGCACAGAACGCAAAGTCAGTCTCTGAAACTAGCGTTAAAATAGATATATAATAATGGCACCACTGCAGATAGTAATGATGCTACTTGACAAAAAATGATAGAACACCGGACACCCTAGACAAATAGCAGTGATTTAACAAATAGCACTAATAAATGATACAGATTATGCCAGAATACAAGTTCACGCTAAAATATTATAAAAAAAGCACTACAACACTAAATAGTGCTAATATATGATACATAAGGTGTTAGAAAACTAGATTGCACCAATATGTGTATGACAATGCGATAATGCGCATGCGGTCGAGGGGTTCGGTCACAGTTGAAAATAGCACTGCTCTGGGTGCCAATAGCACCAATACATGTCTGAACGTGTCCGTCCTACAAAATAGAAGTCTTCCTAACTAGGATAAAGGGTTAAACTGCAAAGACAAAGAGCTTGTTAGTCTGGCTAGCCTAATAGAATGGAAAATAGGACAAATAAATGCCACATGTGTTTGTTCTTTTAGGAAAATTTTGGCATAACCTCCCTCTCTTTACCCAAGATTCCTGCAAAAATAGAGAGCAAGTAGACCAAAAAAAGGCAGTAGGAAGAACAAACGTTAGGTGAATATATGAGTAAGATTTTAGGAGAGAAATGTGCTTTGTCAGATAGCGCTAAAATAATAAATAGCACCAATACACACCAAAGATAGCACCACTACGCATGGTAGATAGTGCCAGACCTGCAAAAACACGTATCTAACACACAAACTCACAAAAATAGATTAGATTTGGACCTTGTGGCACCCACCGAGCATGCCAATGTAGATTAGGAAAATCAAGTTGAAGGTAAAATACAAACTAAATGCATAATAAAACAAAGAGTTATATCTCAAACAAGAAAGACCCAATCTCATCAAGGGAAATAAAATTTGCACCCAAAGGTTCCTAAGATAAACCTTAGATAATGATTCAAAGTGAAATACTCTCTCAAAGACAACTCACAATCTAGCTCAAGAGATTTTTGGGCATGTTAACATTACATGAAAATTAGATCCCAAATGGGTTGGAGGATGAAGTATTTATAGAGATTTTGGAGAGATTTTGATCCAAGGGTGGAGATTGTTTTGGAAGATCAATGGTGGAGGATAAAAGTGATGTGGAGGACCTAGATTAGATCATGGAGGAATGGAGGGCTAGGAATAAATGTGAATCTTTTATTCATTTTAGGAAAAGGGTGAATTAAATGAGTATGGGTGAGATGGAATATTTATGAATTAATGATTCATATGGAGAATGTAAAATGAATTAAAAATTCATTTGGGGATAAGTGGAGATAAATGAGGTATGGGGTGGTAAGAGAAATTAATTGTGATGTGGGATATATTTAAATAAAAAATTGACTTATGTGGATATATTCTAATTTTTTATTTGGAGGATGTGGGGAAGGGTGTTAAACTGGATTTGACCATCTTAATGATAGGTTCAAGATTAATTAAACAAGGTTGTATTTAATTAATCCTAAGGCTAGGATAAGGTAGGCTAGGGTAGGTAATTAAATAATAGCTATTTAATTACCTAGGGTAGGGATAGGTCAATTAATAGGATGAATTAATTAGTTAAACATGATTTAGCTAATTAATTGGGTTTAGTGAGGAGGGAGAAATTAACCAAATAAATATTGTATATTTATTAAATCAATTGGCTAAGGCTTGAACTATTGAATTAATAAAATTAATTCAATTGTTGGGGATAGAATGATGAAAAATTAGGTGATGAAGGGATAATTAATTAAATAAAAATTTAATTAATAGATTAGAAAGGAAATTGGCATGTTTTGGGATGTTGGGAGTCAGTTTGATGGTAAAAGACATTTTTAGGTGTCTACACCGAGCACACTACTCACAAAAGAATCACTGCCTACACTAGTTTATAGAAAGTAGCCAGGTATTTGAACTGATGAGAAGCATCTACATGTGCTGAGGTTTAGTTCTGGTTAGGCTCAATATACTGATCTACTGCACTTCATTCATTCTCTATTTTGGTGCTGATGTTCTGTCACATACCGGACCTGTATTGTCACTTCCACACTTATCTCTACCTTTTCTCACACACTATATCACACACCACACACCTTCACATTGAAATCCATCTGGTATATATATCCGTACCAAGGATTTTAACATCTTTCTAGTTAGCATCTGGAATACTCAAGATTTTCCCAAACTCCGGTCTGTCGGCTGAATCCATGCTTACTAAGTGATGCATATCAAAGAGATAGTGATAGAAGTCATCAATCATGTTGTCCAACCATGAATGATCCCTCAAGTATCTTGATCACCATCAATATCTCATCTAGGTTAAGGTCTGATGCTCTGTCGGTTAGTTCTTGCTCAGTCTGCTCTACCTATCAGGAACCCAACACTTAGGAGCTCATATCTTTTCACTTTTTCATCACCGGAGTCTCAATATATGGAATGTAGTAGTAATGGTACTCCTCTTGACTTCCCCAAGTCCATACTTTTATGAGATACATCCTCTAGGAAATCTAGACCTGATTGTCAGACCTTGCTGCATGCTCTGTTCTTGCTCACTGGACCAAAATACTCTTCAATCTGACTTCTAGTATAGACATACCATGTCCTATGGACATGTGGGATGGAATTTGTTGCCATAAATGACAACACTCATGAAGCCACATAGTGTCTCTTGCCAACAATCTCCCCCTTTAGAATTGATGGCAATACTTAGTGAAAAATGACTTCAAACTCCCCCTTGGCTGATGCTCTGACTTATGTACACTTTTACCAAAGCTCCCCCTTAGCTGGATTCCACATTTTTCACTACTCCTCACTCCCCCTTTAACATCAATGGTAAAGGGAGAAATTCACATTCCAAAAGTTGCGAAGAAAAACAAATCTATATATATTGCCGATTAAGTATATATATACATGTTGTACTTATATAAACTTAAGTATATCTGCGAAGGTAGTCTTCAACTGGACAAATTCTGTTGCCCAACTCTGCTTTATCCTATCCAAAATTGAGATGTGACCACTTAACAGAAATGCAAAAGCTTGTGCCCTCTTTAAGTCTATCAGATCACTGGTCCGGGCTGTGGTCTAAGCATCAATTAGGGCCTCATGCATTGCCTCTAACTTAGGGATAATTATCCCTCTTAGTTCACTTAGCTTGCTTATTCTATTATTCTTCTCCTTTTCAAACCTCTTTATTTCATTAATAGTGGCACTAGTCTGACACTTTTGATTCATTATGGATGAGGTGAGAGGATCAAAATTTTGAGATAAACTTGATAGTTTACTCTCTTGTTCTTCCACCTTCTTGTCAATGTCTGTTGTCACTGTGGACCAAGATAAATAAAATTTGTATAATTATCCACCATCATTAAGAGCATTTTCTAGGCTCTTTATTCCAATATTTAGATTTCTCCTATCATTTTTTATGAGCCCCTGTACTTCAAAGAATCTCTTACCCAAAAACTCTTTCTGGACTTTCTCTTGTGCTGATTTCTCCAAAGAATCAAAATGTGTGTTAACAGAATTAACAAGAGATTTTAGATTACTGGATGAGGAGGCCGAAAGATCCTTTTGAAAGGATGGCATAATTTTCTCTAGCACATCAAATGCAATATCTATTAGCTCACAGTCTTCCATGTGAGACTTCAGAAGCTTTTCTTTTGCTTTAGCTTGAGCAAAAGAAGTTACCTTCATTGTCTAGACTGGAGAGAGGGAGTCAAAATTGAGTGGTCCATGAAATAGTTCTGGTTCATCTATCTCCATTAATTCCTTGGTTAGAAAACTCTTCACACTTGTATAGTGTCTCTTGCCAAAGACTTCTTTCCTTTTGCAGCCTCAGAGCTGTCATTAGAGATCTTCTCTATTTGTTCTTCTTCTCTTACCTTTTTCTCCTCTTCTTGACTTGCTTTCTCCTCTTTTCTTGCTTCTCCTTCAGTTTTGAAATATGTTGGGGGATCCAGAAGAGAGATAATTACTTCTTCATGGACTTCCTCTTCTAGAACAGAGGAATCCAAGTCCTTAGTCTTTTCCTCACCTATCTCCTTTGATTCTTTTACAGTTTTCTTAGTAGAATCTTCCTTTGATGATCTTAATCCTTCGTCATCCATGTCAGAAGGTTCATCACCTATGTCCTCTATAACAAGAAGATTGAATCTTTTAAATGCATTCCAGAGGATGTCCTCTGTTTCTTTGGTAACTTGATCTGTCTCTCCAAGCATAAGGTGGTTCATTCTTGCTTTGGTCTGAATGTCATCCTTGCAGTCCTTGAAGATCATGTTCATTTGTTGAGAGGTAATGGAAAGATAGAGTTGAATAGCAATCTGTTCCTGGATTTCTAGGTCCTTTGCCTTAGCATTCTCCTTTCTCATTTGGGAATTAGAGAGATGATTTCAATGAATGCTTTATTATAAATGCTAAGATACTTGATTGTAGCATCTTCCAATATTTTCTTGTCAGTATCACTAAAATTATCATAAAATTCTGTTAATCGTTGCAGATTTCCATCCACTATGACTACCTTGATAACATTATCAATAGAAGGAGTGGAACCTTTCAACAAATTTTTTTTCGTCTTCTTCTTTATTCGTACCAATAGAGGATCCACCTGATGTTTTCTTCTTCTTCTTCAGTTTCTTAACCTCCTCATCTGTCTCTGTCTCTTCATCATCCTTTTGACTTATGTAGGGTCTTGTAGCCTTGGTTTTTCTTCTCTTTTCTCCCTTTTTGGATGTCTTTGCTTCTGGTTTGGAGGATTTTGAGCTCTTGGAGGTGGTAGGTGCAGAACTCTTTGAGGATCTAGTCTGGGAGGGGGCTTGCACCGGATTACTTTTTTTTTGCATCTTGTCTCTCTTTCTCTGCTCTTTCTAGTTTCTCTCTATTTGCATTGATTGCTTCTTTTGAAATGCCATATCTTTTGGCAAATTCCTCTACTTCTCTTCTCACTTTTCTTTTCATCTCCAGTTGTCTTAGCTCAACATGAATTTTCACACTCAATTCTTCAAAGGTTCCAAACCTTTCTTCCTCAGGGTCCTTAGGCTAACTTAGTAGGTGTTGGACATGTAGTTGTAAAATTTTCTCATCCACCTCATAGCCCATTGGCATAATCTAGACTATTCTGGGTCTACTGCCTCCATTAGGCATTGATCAGTATCTACCATAAAACACACTGTATCTTTATATTTTTCAAATAATGTCTGAGGAATTCTTTCTGTGGCTTGCACATACCTTGGAAATTCTTGAAATATCCCTAGAGAGTTGTGCTTTGAGCCTTGGCATCACCAAGCCCATATAGATAATCTCTGATTTGTATGGCAACAGTTCTGTCATTTTGCCATATCTAGCCACTAGTTCTGAGTAGCCCATTCATATAGTAGAAGAATAGACATAATATCAAGCTACCGTACTTAAATGAATTCTTCTTATCCTTCTTTATTTTCTGCAAATTCTCTAATAGTTGGTTCAGGAGAATCTCACAAAGATCATAATCAGCATTTTCCCTTAGCATCTGATAAGCAGTGTATATTGTTGTTCCGGATACAGAATTCTCCCTACTGGAGTGATATATTTTATAACCAATTATCATAGAAGAAAATTTGATATCTAGATCTGTGATATCCTCTATTGTCATTGCTCTTTTGTCAAATTTTGATCCAGTAGCCTCACTTACAGTTTGGTTCTTGACTGATTTAAGAGAAAGCAACCCACTGGATGAGTACAAACTAGTTACTGCTCTGATTGCATCCTTGGTTATCTTGAAGGGCTTCAACAACCACATGAAATTATCATGTATTCTACTAAGAACATACCAGACCCATTCATCTTCTACAAAACAGGGGAAATGGATGCAATGTCCAAAATACTTATCCCGGATGGCCTTGTATTGGTGTTTAAGTTCAAATGTTTCATCTATTAATTCCTTGTGATAGATATGCATCAGCTTGGATTCCCCAAATTCCTCAATGTTGGCGTGAATATATACCCTAACATCTTCTATGTGCAGAACCCCATGTGGAATGTAAGAGAATGTGCCTAGGGGATCAACTTCTAGGGATTTGTAAGGATGTTTCTTGAACTTAGGGCACAACCTATCAGTGATCTTAACAACATTTGGAGTAGCCATATTTCAAAAGATTCAAAGAGAGATATTCAAGAGCGGAAATACCTTTTTATGTTTCTAGGGTTCACGATAAGAGCCGAACAGATCGTTGGTTGAATCGAATTCTACAATTGATCTTTGAGAGGGTTGATCTTGTTGCAGAGCTCTTTCTTTCTTCTTCTCGAATGCAAATGTGCAAATGATGAATAAAAGAACCCTTAAATTTTTGTGTAAATCCTAAATTCATACTGCAATAAATGCACACCTTAAGTCATTCTAGTTCCCTTTTTCTGACCTTGTACTGAGAGAGATCCTTCCGAATCACTAAGATACACTTAGAATTATTCTTGGTGACAATTGACAATCTATCTTCCTTTCTTCAATCATTCCATTTATCCATAGATCAAGATATTTCAATTTTGAATCATACCGGATCTAACTGTGAAAATTCTACTTTTACTAGATGACTATTAAACCGGATCAATCTTGAATGATTAACCTATTCAAAACTCCTTGCAGATCTTTTATATTTTTACCAAGGGTTATTTAGATATCTCTTTGAGAACTCTTCAATCTGTAACACTCCATGTGCCAATTTTAGGCACTAATTGACTAGCTAGGGGAAATTGTTTTCTTTTGTGACTCCCCATGAGCCATAGCTCATCTATTTAGTTTCTAGAACGAATATCAACACTAGATTATGGTGCGGATCCATCCCCAACATTTTCTGTACTTCTCCTTACCCAAATCTTGTTCATTTCCCTTTGAACTTCATCCACATTCACTTTTCCTTTTCCTTTGTCTTGATTTTGATTATGATGCACCGGACCCCTTTTATCCTGATTCTTACTTCTACAAAATTTGGCAATATGACCGGATCTATTGCAATTGTAGCAAGCTATATTTCTTTGCATATTTGACTGATATCCCCTTGATCTACATTGATTAGCCATATGCCCCATTCTATTGCATGCAAAGAATCTACCATTGAATGAATTGTTTATTTGCATATTTCTACATTCATGAGATTTGTGACCATACCTTTTGCAGTTAAAACATTGTCTGGAGAAGGATGAATTAGTCTGATTCATTCTTCTTTTGCACTAATTTGCTCTATGACTGAAGTTATTGCAATTGTAGCAGTATCCATTGAAGGATGGGTATCTTTGAGCATTTGGTTGCCTTACTGGAGGTCTTCTAGGCCTGTACCTTAGATTTCATGATCCAAAGTTCTTCTGACCAGATCCAGAGCTTTCACCTTTCTCATATCTCAAGCCATGCTTGTCATCTACCCTCTTTTGGCTTTCAAGAACTTCAAGTTGAGCAGAGCTTATCTTGAATTTCTCTTTGTATTCATTTGTCGTTTGAAGATCCCTTTTAAGAGTGTCTATCTGATTCTCAAGTTGTTCTTCATTGTCTCTAGCTTCTTCAAGATCAGATTCCATATGCCTGATTATTCTATCCATTTTGTGGTAGTCTTCTGACTTCTCCTCGAGTGATTGTTTTAGATTATCTTCAATTTTTCTTTTCTCTTCAATTTCTTGGGTGAATTTCATAACCCCTGATTCCATTTCATGTCTTACCATAATGACCTCTTTTGATAGCTTCTTACATAACTTGTTTTTCTCATTTAGATCTTCATTTGTATCATTGGCTTCACTTCGACTTGCTAATTGCTAAAGTAGTTCCTTTCTCTTTTTCATAGAGATACTCAGTTTTTCTTTTAGTTCATTTATGAAATCATCATCTTGTTTGAGTCTTTCCCTCAGGTTATTGACTTCAGAGTGAGATTGCTCAAGATCGTCTAGGGCAGACTGAAGTTGTTCCCTCATACCATACATATCCATTGAGATTCCTAGATCTTCCTCAAGCTATTAGGCTCTGTTTAGAGGAACTTGGCTCTGATACCAATTGTTGGAAACAAGGTAGATAACTGAGAGGGGGGGTGAATTGGTTATCTTAAATAATTTAACTTTTTGTTCTTCTTTAACAATTAGTGGAGCATCAAAACATATAAGCATGCATAACCATGAGAGCAGAAATAAAATCAATACACATAACACAATGATTTTGACGTAGAAAACCCTGTTAAGGGAAACACCACAGGGTGACTAACCCAAGATTGTATTATCTGTTAAAAGAATAAGAGGTACAAAATGGCACTTGCCAATTAGGGCTCACTGCCCGAGCACATTGCTCACAAAAGGCTCACTACCTACAATAGTTTATAGAAAGTAGCTAGGTATGTAAACTGATGAGAAGCATCCACATGTGCTGAGGTTCAGTTCTGGTTAGGCTCAATATACTGATCTACTGTACTTCATTCTTCCTGTATTTTGGTGTTGTTGTTCTGTCACATACCGGACCTGTATTTCACTTCCAAACTTATCTCTGCCTTTGTTCACACACTATATCACACACCACACACCTTCACATCGAAATCCATTTGGTATATATATCCATACCAAGGATTTTAACATCTTTCTAGTCAGCATCTGGAATACTTAAAGATTTTCCTAAACTTTGGTCTGTCAGCTAAATCCATGCTTACTAAGTGATGCATATCAAAGAGGTAGTTATAGAAGTCATCAATCATGTCAGCCGACCATGAATGATCCCTCAAGTAGCTTGATCACCATCAATTTCTCATCCAGGTTAAGGTCTGATGCTCTACCGGTTAGTTCTTGCTTAGTTTGCTCTACATGTCAGGAACCCAACACTTAGGAGCTCATATCTTTTCACTTTTTCATCACTGGAGTCTCAATCTCTTAGTAGTAATGGTATTCCTCTTGACTTCTCCAAGTCTACACTTTTCTGAGATACATCCTCTGGGAAATCTAGACCTGATTGTCAGATCTTGCTGCATGCTCTGTTCTTACTCACCAGACCAAAATACTCTTCAATCTGACTTCTGGTATAGACATACCATGTCCTGCGGATGTTTGGGATGGACTTTGTTTCCATCAATGACAACACTCATGAAGCCACACAGTGTCTCTTGCCAACAAAAGTTAGAATTGATGTATCTGCCATCAAACTAGAATCATTAAGTATTCATGGCTTTGATAATGTCAAACGACAATCTGTGGGCACTATAATTGTACCTATACAAGTGGGACCTATGATTGTGCCTACCCTGATTCATGTAATGCCTTGTTCTCTATCTTATAACATAATTCTTGGTAGACCTTGGATACATGCCTTAGGAGCAGTTCTTTCTACCTTACACCATTCAATTAAGTTTATATTTAAAGGTAAACTGCATACTATCCATTCAGACCTTGAACCTGATAATTGTTTACAAATGGAAGTACATAAGCATGTTGTTTGTCCTAAGAGTTTAAACAATCTGAAATCTGAGTTGTCAACTCCTCTTTCCTCTAAAAATGTTATGCAAGAGTCCAAACAATTGAATGCACTTGTTAGTGATGACTGGGGTTCATTAGATTTTGCATCTTCTTCCACAGGAGAGTATAAACTTAAAAACCTCATCCCCAAAACATCAAATATTACATCGATCACATCACATGCTTTGAATGATAAACATAAGACTTCTTTGGTGACAAATAAGGATAATACTCTTAGCTACACTACTAATTATGAAACTTATGAAGCTCCGCCTTCCTCTAAAGAAATGATCTCTCTCTATGGAAGAGGATTCTAAATCCTTTACAAAAATTGTGACTATGTAGGTAATGGTTGCGACATAAACCAACAAGGAATCAAAGTCCCTATTGAATCCACTTTGTGACATTACTCAACTAGCATTGGATACAATCTTTTTAGGGTATCCAGAGCCCACAAATACCCTACTTTAAATGTGAATACAATATCAACACTTAGTTTGATATTTCTTGAGATGATTGACATCAATTGTCTTCTAGGATCACTTTCATTGGATATATTTATAGTGGATGAAGTGATAATGGAGTTCTTGGGTGCTTATGATGGTATTCCTTATTATCACTATAAATGTGGCCTACCTTATTGTTTAAACAATGATGCATATTTTGGAAAGACTACTAGCACAATAACTGCTACGGTAGAACATAATGAAGAACTTGAAGAACAATTACAATCCTACAATCCCCTAGACCACAATACTCTCCTTAACAGTAAGACTGTTGATGTTGTAATGGCTAAGGATAACCCTGAAAAAGTTATCCCTATTAGTGATTGTTTAAATGCGGAAGAAATGGAAGAGATGACTAAATTATTGCATGAATTCTCAAAATTTTTTGCTTGGAGTTATTCAGACATGCTTGGTATAGATCCTCAGATTGTAACACATAATATTGTATTGAAACTAGATGTTAAGCCATTCAAACAAAAGATTCATAAGATGAATCCTAAGATTTCTTTACTTGTTAAAACTGAAATAGAGAAACTTTTACAAGTTGGTTTTATCTAACGTATTGATTACTCTCTGTGAATCTCGAATATTGTTGTCATTGTTAAACCTGATGGTCATATAAGAATGTGCATAGATTTCTAAGACTTAAATTTGGCATCTTTGAAAGATGATTTTCCACTCCCTAATATCGATATGATTGTTGATTCCATAGCTGGACATGAGTTGCTATCTTTCATGGATGGATTTTTAGGATATAATCAAATCCTTATAAATCCTCTCAATCAGTATAAAACAACTTTTATAACACCGTGGGGTACATTTTGTTGGGTAGTCATGTTGTTCAGACTTAAGAATGTAGGAGCTACTTACCAGCATGCAATGACTTATAGTTTATGACTATATGCACAACATTTTAGAAGATTATGTTGACGACATCCTAGTGAAGTCTATCCATTGTAAGGATCATGTTACAAATCTTTGACAAATATTTGAATGCATACGAAAGTATAATATGTGATTGAATCCTCGTAAGTGTGTTTTTGGTGTGGACAGTGGAAAGTTACCTAGGTTTATTGTTTCAAATCAATGTATAGAAGTCGATATGAAAAAGATAGATGTGATTGTTAATATGCTAATACCTAAGAACATATCTCAACTTCATAGTTTGCAGGGAAAGATACAGGCCATCTATTGATTTGTTTCATAACTCACAGATAGGACTCGCCCCTTTACACAACTACTGAAGAAAGATTCTCACTTTCAATGGAATTCTGAATGTCAAAAAGTTTTCGATGACTTAAAGGATTACTTAGGTAATCCGCCTATTTTGCAACCTGCTATTTTTGATAAACCATTTCTGTTATACATCTCAGCATCTAACAATGCCCTAGCAGCTTTGTTAGCACACCATAATGTTGAAGGAAAAGAATGCAATATATATTACATCAATCATACTTTGCTCGATTATGAGGTGCGATACACAGTTATAGAGAAACATTGTTTAGCTTTGGTGTTTGCCACTCAAAATCTTAGACATTATCTCTTAAATGTTGAAGTGCATGTAATGGTAAAATTTGACCCCCTGAAACATCTCTTTGCAAAAAAAAATTTATCAGGTCGTCTTGCTAAATGGGTTATGTTATTAACAGAATTTGATCTTAAATTCATTTCAAAAAAAGTGATTAAAGGGAAAGAGATAGCTAATCAGTTAGCTGAAGCTCCCTTGCCTTTTTCTATATAAAATGTCGATACATTTCCTGACGAACAAATTTTAACAATCTTTGCAAATGAAAAATGGGAATTATACTTTGACAGATTAAAATGTCGAACTGGCTCCGGGGCTAGTGTTATATTGATACCCCCCATTGGTAAGCTGATTCCCTTATCTTATTGCTTAGATTTCTTATGCACAAATACTATAGTTGAATACCAAGCCCTTATCACAGGACTTCGTACCGCATTGGCTCTTAGTATTAAACACATTACAATATACGGTGATTCTTAGTTAATTGTCAAATAGATAACAAGATCATATCAAACTAAGCACGATAAGCTATCTCAATATAGTGAGTTTGCATTATCTCTCTTAAAATAATTCAAATCATATATTCAATCGACACCATTCTTAGGAAAGATAACTGGCATGCGGATGTAATGGCAAGTGCAGCTTCCCTTATATCCTCTTATGGTTCTCCTAAGGAATTCACTTTTGTTGTTCATAATCTTAAGACACCGATAATCGAAAACCCTATAGTTGCGAGCTTGAAACTCTATGGTAATACATACACTAATGAATGGTTCTCCTACATATTCAACTATTTACATGGTGGAACCATTCCTGATTTGACATCTAAGAATGCCTGACTCTGTTTACACAAACTAACAGCATGATACATTATGTTATCAAATGTCTTGTATTGACGAAGTTATAATGGTGTTTTACTCTAATGTTTAAGTAATTCAGAGATTCTGATAGCTTTAGAAGAAGCTCACTCTGGTGTGGAGGGCATTTTGGTGGAAAATCATTGGTGCAAAAATTGTTACGTATGGGATACTATTGGCAGCATATGGAATAAGATTCCTTTGCTTACGTCAAGAGATGCCCGCATTGTCAACAACATAAACACCTAATCCACGCTCCTGCTCAAGTGCTTCATGCCCAAGTGTCACCATGGCCATTTTCCATCTAGGGTTTGGATCTAATTGGTAAAATTTTCCCACCCTCCTCTCAAGGATATAGATTTATCATTACTGCTACTGATTATTTTACAAAATGGGTCAAAGCAGTCCCTTTGCTATCCATGACCGCTGATGTAATCTATCGATTCATACAAGATAACATAATTTCTCAATTTGGAATACCTTCCTCCTTGGTATTGGACAATGGTACCCCATTTAAGAACAATGATGTGAAAAAGTTCCTCAAAAAATATCATATACAACATCACTTCTCTACGCCTTATTACCCTAAATCAAATGGCCAAGCAGAAGCTTCAAACAAGGTTATTGGACATATTTTACAGAAAACTATTAATAAACATCAAAAAGATTGGCATACACAATTATCCTATGCACTATGGACTTATAGAACAAGTATTCGAATGGCTATGGGTGACACACTATATAATCTCGTCTACAGCGTAGACGTGATAATGCCCTAAGAATTGGAAATTCCTTCCTTGTGAATTTCCCTAAGAGATGTCATGGATGATGACATAGAATAAGATAAAAGATTACAAGAACTTGAGATGCTTGACGAAAGACGAATTAACGCTCTTGAACATCTCAAGGCTTATCAAAAAGGAATCCAATGAGCCTATAATGTGCAAGTCATACAACAGTCATTCAACATTGGGGACTTGGTTCTTTATGAAAATCAATGTAATGTAAATGCACCGCCTGGCGAAAAAGGTAAGTTCAGCCCTAATTAGCTTGGACTGTATATAATCACCAAAGCCTTTGGATCCAGAGCATATAAATTAGCAGATGAGCAAGGTATGCTGCTTAAGGAACCTATTAATGCAGCGCAGCTCAAAAGATTTTATGCTTAAAGATCTAATGTTAAATGTTCCTAAGCTAATTTATTACATAGATTAGATTCAATTTTGATAAGATATTACTGCTTTGTCTTATTTCTTTTGGCATTATATCTTTGTTCAGTTGATCATTGTTGTATCCTATTTAAGTAGTAATTGCTTAGATTACTTTTGTATTAACTGAATAGAGCATGGAAATTAAAGATATGTGTAAAATAATTAATCATTTTTCTTGTTACGGCATGTTCTTAATTATAGCATTTAGACATCATCACTAGTTGCATTTTTTACAAAAGTCACATGTGATAGATCAAAAGCCATTACACATAGATAAAAAGAAATAAGCATCATATATATATCTCAATTTCATGTGTACATCTGAATTAACTATCCCTCAAGGAAAAATGAGATATCGTAGTGCATAAAGTATATACATCATATAGCTAAGCCTTGATCCCCAGTACCCTTAGGCCCTTGTGGTGTGCAAGTGACAGAAGCCTGACCATGTGTGGCTATGGATTGCGAATGACTCCTAGAGACACTTCACAATCGTAACCCCCTGATCTCACCTCTCATCTCTATCATCTGCTCATGTGCCTCCTGGTACATCCTCTCGTACCAGTCTCTCTCGGCCTAAACCTTGTCTCTGTCAGCTCTTGCTTGTTGGACCTCCCGCAATAAGAACTCACTAACAGTTGGCTCTCCCTCTGATGTAGGCACCACTATCATCTACTCTCACTATTCCCTAAGCTCAGCCTCGGCATGCTCATCTCTCTGCCAAAACTCATCTCTCTCTCGTGCAGACTGCTCTAGCATAACCTCTGTAGCAGTCTTGTATCTGACAAATGGCATAAATATCTCAACATGCCACCCAGCGAATGATCGTGGTGAGTAACCTACCTGCACTCACTGCTCTAAGGCATCTATAGGTACTATGTTTGCTATGATACGACTCACAAAGTCTCACCATGCATCTGTCCCAACTGCAAAATAGAGGATGAGATAGAAGTTAGACTCCCATATAAATATCACAAATAATAAACCATACAAAACATCAAATAATAAATCAAACCTCACCTAGATCTCCATCTCGCCAGGATGGATCTCAAATCATCGAAGGTGTGATGAGCTCTATAGTTTGATCTGTAGCTGGGGGCATAGACCTACTACACTCCCCCCACTCTGTCTGACTAGGCCTTGCATTGTCTACAGGAGTAGGACCACGGACCTTAGACCACGGTCTCAACTCGGTCTCCTCGTTAGCGTCTACCTCCTCCTGGCTCTATCATGATCTTGCTCTGAAGACGTACTATGATGGAACCTCCTCAAACTCATCTTCATCCTCCTCCACATCCTCCTTGAGATCATAGTACCTCATGAAATCATTGAAATCATCCTCCACCCCTGTGTCACTAGCATGACCAGCCCAAGGTTGGGCATCCACTGTAAGGTTCCCAAGTGGAAGGATAGGTACAGGTCGTGTTGTGTGCCACCAAGTCTGATATGCTCAGGTACAACTGACATCATCTGTGTCTAACGCTAGCTCTGCATCCTCAGGACCCTTGTCATCACTAAGTGGCACGTCTGCTATTATCAATTGTCAGATGATATTTACCCTGACTGCACTACTAGCTGCATGTGCATAGCTCGGACAAACCATAGGAACATCCTGTATCTGTTCAAACTGCTATGCCACCCTGTCAAAATAGAACCAAGCTATGACATGATTGAGGCGACTGACCATCAGTTGATCCCTCTACATCCTCATTGACTGCCTCTATTGGCCAGGCCATGTAATGTAGCGGTGATATGGTCTCCAAATGATGTCACCAGGCTATAATCTATCAAATACTACTCTCTAGTATATTAGATCCCCATCCCTCCAACCCCTGACCAATGGATACACATAGACAAGAGGATGGTTGAATGCTGCCTTTATAGGATAACCCACTAGTTATGTGCACCTGATGTGCTCGAAGGCCCAAACTTGTAGTAATGTGTAGATCATCAGACTATGCATCTCATAATGGACATATCGCCCTACGTCATGATAAAGGTGCACAAGCATACTGTGCCCCCATGCATAAACAATCTGATGCTCCTCCATCTCTCTAATGGTATGAACGAGACCCCCATGTAGGCATTAGCTAATGCGACTATGACTATCATAATCCTCCATAGTAAGGGAATGTCACCACATCCCTACTCTAGAAGTCAGAGCTGAATATGTCCTTGCTCTGCCTAAGAAACAGTGTGACCCAAGTAGTATAGCTGACTCTTGTGAGTGTACTCCACTAAGTGATGACTACAATCCTCACTGTCTCTCCTTAGATTGGTAGTCAAAGGATCCTGAATACATCCTCCAATGTGATGGTAATCTCACCTGTCAGTAAGTGTAATGTGGATGTATCTACATCCTGCCTCTCCATCAGTGCCATTAGCATAGCACAATGAAATCTAATTGTGGGCATATCAAACACCCACCATAGCCCCACCATCTGTAAATGCTCTCTCTGCAACAGTCAAGGTGCTAGCGCACTCTCATAGAAGTGCCATCAAATGGCCACGTATGTGCTCATGCATCTCAAGGACATCCCATTGATCAGAAAGCAAGCAAGGGTATCAAAATTCCCTCTAGACCAAAATAAGTTATCAAGAACTGAACATAAAGCCTATGCCTGGGGCTAGTGTCCTCTGTGGACCAGGCTACCCCAAGAAGACTAGGTCACTCTAGAGGGACACTGGTGCCCTTGTGGGACTAGGGCGCCCCAAAGAGACTCTAGCGCCCTAGGTGGACCTAGGCACCCCTATTAGGGACCCCTATCCACCTTCACCTATTGGCATAGAAATCGGTAAATGTAAAAGTAAAAGTACAATGAAAGATGATAGAAGTGTTGGATTAGGACCCTACCTCAGCCTTGAAATGTCTGTCTGCTACTTGGGCTCAGAGCATCTCCAGTCATGGTGGATGATATGGACATCAACTTGGCATGGTCATTATCCTATTCTCCTTCTCTCTCTCTCTACTTTTCTACAATAACAAAACAAAACAAGAATGAGTTAGTGATAAGTGACAACTCCCTTTTACATAAAGTAAGTGAGTGAGAATTCCTATCCCTAACTAGGTGCAAAAGTGTGCTCTTTTACTCTTGGGCCCTTTTCTTGAGCTGTCAAACTTCATTTTCCATGCCGTTTGTTGTGTTGGAATCCTGGTTCCACTCTCTTTCTTCCCCAATGTGTTATGTTTGAGCATTACTTCTTCAAGTGACCCTCATAACACATTTCTCATCAAGTTTCCCTTGAAATTGACACACACAGATACCTCCTTGTTTCTACTCTCAGACTAAGAAAGCAGAAACAAGGGGGGCATATATCTCCCTCTATTTCTTCCCTCATCATGTCTCATCATTCAACCCCCTTAGTATTTTAATACTGACTCATTGGTGGTGGTTGCAAGTTGATTTGGTTTTGATTCTTCTGACAAGTGTTCCTTTGCAGGTTGTTGTTCCTAATCTTGTGGTCTTGTAGGATTGCAAACTTGGGGGCTTCTACCTTCTTGACGACAACATTTTGGCTTCCTCTACAATATCCTTTTGGGTATCCTTTTCATGATTGATGCATTTACTTTCCTTTAGTTGCATATGCACGTAGTATCATATGGTCACTAAAGTGGGGGCTAATTGTAATGTTAGAAATTGTCCTCCTGTATCGAATGGTACAATTTCCCTCAGTGTAGCTCCTTGCTTTTGGTGACCTCTCAACCTTTTCTTTTCTGGCCTTCCTGAAACCCTGATTAACTAAGTCTAGAAGCAAATTGTTCACTTTTTGAGGTAACTTGTTGATGGAACCCATAAAGGGGATTTGAAACTTGGGTCCCTGAGACCCCCAAAAAGCAAATCTAAGTGGTAATTGGGGGCTTGGACTTCGGTGCTCGCACCCTAGTCCTCCCCTATTTCCTGGGATTTTGAATTTTGGCTAGGTGTCGGCTCCCGTCAAGTGCTTCAAGATTCCATTTTCAAATTCTCATTTTTCATGTGATATCATTATGTTATTTTGAAATTTGAATTTCCCTAGAGCTAGATATAAAAAGACATTTGAAAATCATTTTATCACACACAATTCTTATGCAAGCTTGATGCCAAAACTCTGCTGGAATTGCTATTGAAGATCAGTGACTTGTTGAAGCTCTTGGAAGGATTCTTTATTTTTTATCATTGAGACAATGGATGGAGATTAGGAATCAAGATCTTGAGACTATCTTGCTCTTCCTAGGGTTTGTACACCCTTTCCATGATCGAGAGAAGGGTTGAAGCCTCCAATAGAGAGCTTGGAGATCCTCCGCGGACATTATTGATTCACCTTCTTGTTCATGCAAGTCTTCATTTGTTTTCATCTCCTTGAGGGGAAGTTGTATGTGTTTATTGATGCAAAGCAAGTTGTTGATCTTCCCTTGATTGACACATCTAGGGTTTGATATTTCTACATACACATTGTTAGGTTTGCACATACTTCTACAAATCTTTTTCTCTGGCTATTGTTGAGGTAGAAATACCAAAGACGGGGCTTGACTAAGGCAAGCTCCTATATAACCACAACATTTTCCTCCTTTTACAGGTGCAGATTGTGTTTTGTAGGTTCTAGTGGAAAGAAGCTATAGAAAGGAGGATATTACAGATACAATCGCAACAGACTTTCAAATTTATAGATTCTGACACTTGCAGGACTAAGGACTGGGCACCCTAGTCCAACTAGGGATTACTTCCAGGATCTGGAAGCCTTTTAGGAGTCTCAGACACCCTGTGTAGAAGATTTTCCAGTGCGGAAACATTCAGGACAAAGTATCAGGTGTCGTAGTCCAAGTGGTCCTCAAAATCTGGGTGCATAGTCTCTAAAACCCTCTCTCTACACTTTTGTGATCAGTTTTACTAGTTGTTTTATCATATTTTGAATGTTTTTGATTCAAGGCATAATTAGGGTTTTACTTGGTTAAAAGGAAAACACTTGATAAAATCTTAGTTAAGGTTTTAGGTTTCATAACCACACGAGCATAGGGGACAGACAAAGCGATTAGAACCTTGTTCATGATCTCAGTCCTTGTCCTCCCAATGCTTAGTGGTGAAATTTTGGTATTTGACCTAGTTTAGACAACCCACCAATTTTTCCACTAAACACTTCCATGAGAGCTTCATCATCAAAGTGACATTTATTGTGCTTTATCATCATTATCATTTGGATTTCTACCTCTATCCCACAACGATACACACTCTCTCTGACAATGGTGTTCAGAAGACTTAAATGTCTCTCTAGGGCTTGACTAAGGCAAGCCTCTAAACACCACAACCCCCTCCCACATTCCATGTGATTGCAGGTTACAGGTTGCAAAAGTGGGAGAAGTGGAGTTGCAAGGAATAAGAGGACACTGCAGAGATTCTAGATCTCAAAGAAGGAGCCTAATTGGACTAGGGCACCATCAACCTTGTCCTCCACATCTGAAGCTATAGAAAGAGATTGGATAATGAGCATCAGGGCTTGCAGAGCTTCCAACATCTAAAAGAATCTCCCACCCTAGACTAGGACGCCATCAACCTTGTCCTCCACTGTCGGATCACAGAAAATAGATGGAATAGTAGAAATCAGTGCCAGAAGGAGATTGAAAAGCCATAGAAAAATCAGTACCTTACACTAGGGCGCCATCACTGTTATCCCCAACTTTTTTGTTTTCCAGACTATGAAAAAATAGTGAGTTAAGGTTCTCTACCCTTTGTCTAATTCCTGTGGCATTTGTTGTAATTCACAGATTTAATTATTGTTTTGCTTAAATTAGGGTTTCAAGAGCATTAAAAAATTAATTAGCAACATTGTGTGATAACTTCTGAATTTCCCAATATAAAACCAAGTGGCAACTCAAATATGATAGTTGACTCTCCTCTCGATAGGAGAAGCACTCGGTTGAAAAGCCCTCAGAATGTTTTGTGGAAAGGAGGATTCAAACTAAACAACAACCTTGTCATCCCCCTTTTCATATAAAACATTTTGGTATCTAATTTCAACTAATTTTTTTTATTTGCATTATATCTGATGCAAAATACATAAATGCATCATTTACAATTCATTTGCATTACATTTGCATGCTTGATTTGCTAGAAATTGCTTGAAATTTTGCATTTTTCATGAAAACCTAGTCTTGCATGAGCTAGGGTTGTAGTCAAAATCTTTTGTTAGATTTTACTACCTTGTTAAAACACTCATTAGGTCTGATTTCTAATTTTATTGTTGCATCATAGTGGCCTCCTTGCGAAATTTCATGTCTAGGGCTTGAAAACTTGCATTTTTCACTAGATTTGGCCTTATCATCTTGCTAGACTTGCACTCCAAGCATGTTGTAAGGAATTTTTATGTACTAATTGGCTGTTATTGGAATTATTATCTGCTTTCCCTTCTCAATTTCCTTACAACACCCTTTCTTTTGGGCCTTTGCATTGAAATTTTGTGAAAATTTGCATATTTTTGCTATTTTTGCACTAGGGTTTGATCTAGAGTGGCACTATAGGTGTGTTGTAACATATTTTTTAGCACTAGGTGGCTTTTTTTACTGTTATAAGTTTCTTTCCATCATCATTTTCCTCACAACATCCATTTCCCTACTCGTTTGCATTAAAAATTGGTGAAAAATCACATATTTTGGCATTTTTTCACTAGATTTTGACTTATTGACTCTCTAGAGTTTCTTCAAAAGCATGTTGTAAAATATATTTTCACATTAGTGGACTTTTATTAGGCATATAATTTTCTTTCCCTCTTAAAAATCTTTACAACACCTTTGCTTTCATTCATTTGCACTGAAAAAAGTTAAAAAATAAAGCATTTTAGAGCATTTCGACATCACTTCTACACTTACTTTTTGCATAAGTTTTGAAGATCTTTGAAATATGATTTGGCACTCATTTGAAAACATAAATCATGGACACATCTTTTTATTCATCTTTGGAAGCTTTGTTTGCATACATCATAGACATTGATAAATTTTCCAAGTTTACTCATGAATATCCTCAAGTCTTGGAACAAATAGCATGCATATATGATGTTGATACCTCTATGTGTTCCACATATGAAGTCCTCTGCTATATATCTGATTTTGATAACTTCACAAATCTCATGGGAATATATCTTTGGATATTAGATGATCTCACTAAATTCATAGCGAAAAATACATTTAGTAGTGATGACTTCAATATGTTAGATGAGCCCTTAGATGACCTTATCTCTATTGAACATTCCACTATGATTCCTATTGCTAATGCATGTGACGATGAAAGGTCTCTCACATTAAATCCATCAAGGATGGATGTTGAGATCACTTAAAACAATTTGCTTCCTCCACCTCCTAACAGGATGGTGAATAAGTATACTAGTAAGCTTCAACAAGAAAACATTCCACCCAACATTGAGTCAAACCAAGAAGCATTTAAGAATGAACAAAAGAATAATGACAAAGACTTGGCAATTGTACCTTATGTTTAGGATTGGAAAGAGAATAATTTAATTATGGATGGCCTCTAGCATGAATCTCTCTACAGGTAAGTATTTCTAACCCTTTACCTCCGTGTTGTGTTTCCCCCGTGATGTGTTATGTATTGTTAGGCCTCCTAGGATGACCCTTGATTCTCTTGTAAGGTCAAGGATACTATGAGGCTTCCTCTATTGTGACCTTCTTCTATTTGTTTCATCATTCTTCTATATTTACTTTCCTCTTATTTCATTGATGTGTGTTGTGTCTTACAGACATAGCATCACAGTTGGTGACTTGGGGGCACCCTCCTACGTGACTATCCCTAAGGCACTTGTTCTCCTCTCTGATTTATTTTTTATCTTCCTCTAGTGTTTTCACCTAGTTGGCAGATGATGAAAAACATATTATACTAATGCGGACCTAATGTCCCTTTCGTGAGTAATCAAAAAATGGACCTATTCCATATATGACGATGGGATTGTAACAAATTATCCAATGCTTGGCTAGTGGAATCACTCCATGATTTGTCTATCTTGATGTTGATGTCGATGTTATCTTATCTTGCTAATAACACTTTAACAATACTACTGCTCTATGCACTTTATTTATCATGAATATTGCCTTGGTTGGCTTTTTTCATGTAGTTGATCATATGCATTATTGTTTATCATGATTATTTGGACACTAACACTTTTCTTGCAGGGATATGTTTGTGGGAACATTTAGCGATTTTAAAGTACATGTCACCTCTAGGGGCATGGGATTTGCAAAAGCTCTTGTTTCCTTGTGTGTTTTCTTCCTACCTTAACATGCTTGATATTAGTCCATGATATCAACCACCTTAAGGTGGGGGCATATATAAGGTAAGTTGTCTGCTTTAGATCATAGTAAAGCATGTTTGAACAATATGAAAATCAATCAAAATCATTTAATCCCTTTGTGGAGGTGGGATATTGAGCATATCCTTTTATCTTAAGCCCTCATCACGAGGCATGGATGGTGTATTTCTTGGAGAGATTGCATTATCCTGTCATTTTTAAAAGTTCTCATCGCGAGGCAGGGAGTGGTTCTATGACTAACTCAACCCTTAAGCGTGTTTTCAACAGTTGTTGTGGTGAAGCCCAATCATCAGTGTCTGCATGTAATGTGCCTAAGATAGTGATGAACCTAGCAATAGTTTCACTCCATCACTTGTCTATCGTATTTTCTCCATGTCTTTAGCATGTGTGTGTGTATGGCATGCTTGTTCTCAAAGTGCAAGCCCGGTGGCGATGAGCTCCTCTACACTTTGGGATTTATTTGGCATGTTTGTTCTCAAGGTACAAGACCAGTGGTGAACAGCTCCTCTACACCTTAGGATTTTGTTTGGCGTGTCTGTTCTCAAAAAGTGCAAGATCGGTGGTGAACAACTCCTCTACACTTTTTGGGATTTGTTTGTTTACTTTCTTTGTACTTGCATCTTGCATTTCATATGGAAAAAAATAAATAAATAATCATTGCATCCATTGTATTCTCTATGCTCTACATGTCTTCAATGTTGTATTCTCTGTGTTTTATGTGACTGTAACTATCTTCTCCATGTTTTGCATGCATGTTATTGTCTTCAATGTGTTTGGCATGTGTTCTTCATGCTTGGCATGTTTACTGCGTTTGTTGACCTTACTTTAATGCATGTATTGGCCTTGTGTTTAATACATACATTAAAGTGGGGGCTAAATTTTATGTCAGAAAAATGCACCCTTGGGGATTTTTTCCTTTAAGGTTTAGCTCCTAGGCCTTTAGATTGCATTTAGAGCATCTTGCATGATAATTCAAACTCCCGATGAGAAAACCCTTAGGTCTTGTGACAAATAGGACCTGGGGGGTTCTAATTTAATGATGATAGAACAAATACAAGGGGGTGGACAAGGGCTCTAGTGCCCTAGTCCAGCCCTATTTTGGGTCTACCCTAAATTCAAATGTCAAGTTTGTGATCGTTATTTGGTTTCCAAGCCGACATCATAAGTTTCAAATACGAAATTCTTGGTGGGAATCTTAATAGTTGCATATATATGCATGTTTAGGTTATCATTTGCAAATGAGATGATGTTTATGATTGAAAATCTATTGGCATACTTGTGATATTCATTGTGTTGCAGAGCATAGCATTGTTATTGTGTTTGTTTTTGCAGGTTGGATTACATCTTCTCCTCATGGAATTGAAGAGCCTCTTCCTTCCATGAGAGCTTCATCATCAAGGTGAAAATTATTATGCTTTATCATCATTATCATTTGGATTTTTGCCTCTATCCCACAAGGATACACACTCTCTTTGACAATGGTGTTCAGAAGACTTGAATGTCTCTCCAGGGCTTGACTGAGGCAAGCCTTTAAACACCACAACCCCCTCCCACATTCCATGTGATTGTAGGTTACAAGTTGTGAAAGTGGGAGAAGTGGAGTTGTAGGGAATATGAGCACACTATAGAGATTCTAGATACTAAAGGAGTGTAATTAGACTAGGGTGCCATCAACCTTGTCCTCTGCATCTGAAGCTATAGAAACAGACTGGACAGTGAGCATCAGGGCTTGTAGAGCTTTCAACATCTGAAAGAATCTCCCACAGTGAACTAGGGAACCATCAACCTTGTCCTCCACTGTCAAATCATAGAAAACAGAAGGTATAGTAGAGATCAGTGCTGAAAGGAGATCGAGAATCCATAGAAAAATCAATATCTTTGACTAGGGCGCCATCACTGTTGTCCCCAACTTTTTCATTTTTTGGATTGCAAAAAATAGTGAGTTAAGGTTCTTTTCCCTCTATCTAATTCCTATTGCATTTGTTGTAATTCACAGATTTAATTACTATTTTACTTAAATTAGGGTTTCAAGAGCATTAACGCATTAATTAGCAACACTATGTGATAAATTCTAAATTTCCTAGCAGAAAACAAAGTGGCAACTCAAATCTAATAGTTGACTCTCCTCTTGATAGGAGAAACACTCAGTTGAAAAGCCCTTGGAATGTTTTGTGGAAAGAAGGATTCAAACTAAACAACAACCCCATCATCCCCCTTTTCATATAAAACAACCTTATACCCTCAACCTTAAACCCTAAACCTTATATCTTAGCCTCTCAAACTTGAACATTATCCCTCAATTGTAAAATCTCAACCTTCTACCCTATACCCTCAACCATATACTTAAGCTCTAATCCCTCAATCCTTAACCCTATACCTTAAAACCTGAAACCTACACCCACAAATCCTCATCCCTATACCTATAACTCACTCTTATACCCTAAACCATGAATATTGTGCCTCAACCCTATACTTAAAACCTAAACAATACACTCTCAACCTAAGTCACCCTATGCCTTATATACCCTCAATCCATATCGTAAACCCTAAACCTGATATCCTAAACCCTAATCCCCATACCTTACACACTTAATCTTATACACTCAACAAGCTAAATATTATCCCTCAACTATAACCCTCTATCCTCAACCTATTACTTAAGCCCTAATCCCTCAACCCTCAACACTATACTTTAAACCCTAAACCCAAATACCTCAACCCTCAACCCTAAAAACTATATGAGCTCAGGTCCTTATATACCCTAAACCCAAAACCCTTACATACATACATACTTGAGCATACATACATACATACATACAAGCATACATACATACATGTACATACATACATACATGCATGCATGCATGCATGCATATATACATACAAACATACATACATACATACAACCATACATACATACATACAAGCATACATATAAGCATACATACATACATACATATAGACATACATGGATACATACATACATACATACAAGCATGCATACATACATACAAGCATGCATGCATACATACATACATACATACAAGCATGCATACATACATTCATACATACAAGCATACATACATACATACAAGCATAGATACAATTTGGCATACATACATACATAAATACAAATATATATACAAACATACATGTACGTCAAACATACGTAACAAACTTGAACATAAAACATTCCAAGCAAGACATGACGCGAGTGCATTATAATGCGCTCGCGTTATGTCAAACTTGACAAACATCATGCAAACTTTTGCAAAAAAGAAAAGAATGAAAAGAAAAACATAAGGTGAGCGCATTATAACGTGCTCATGTTATATGTTGATTTGGGAATCCCAACCCTTACGCTTAGGATTTGCTTTGGATTTCTAGCCCAAGGCTTGGAGTGCCTTCCCAATGTCCAAAGATGTTTTTTTGCATATTCTATAAGATTTCACATAATCTTGTTTGTGCTAACCATCAGGTTTGCATGTGTTTCAAGGTGAAACAAATCAAACACCTAGGTAATTTTAGGCTTTCTCTTACCTATTTAATGATGTAATTTTTTTCATATTTTGACAATGTTAAGCCTTTCATCTTTAATTTCTTTTGTTTGTGTCTGTCTTTTGGCAAAAACCAATGTTTGGTGTTTTTCTTTATAAATTAACCATTCATTGAAATTTCAAATAAATTACATTTTTATAAACTAGACTTCATTCTACACATATTTAAAAAGTTGATTTTCAATTAGTTTTCAAAATTTATAGGGGTAGCACAGCCAAAATTTTGTTTTTCAGAATGTATCCACTTTGAAAATTAGTAAAAAATCAAATATTCATTAAAAATTATCAGAAAAATTGGGCATAAACACATGTTGTTAGCTAATTTCACACCAAAGCAATTTTTAAAATACCAAAAAAAAAAAGTTAACCTTTTGAGGGAGCGACAAAACACGCTATGTTATGTTTTTTTGACAGAAACAACACCAATTTCTATGGCTTCCTTTTTTGAACCCCTTAATATATACCATTTTTTAAAAAAAATAGTAGTTTAGAAAGTAGACTCGGAGCACTACGAACATTGTTTTTGTTGAATCTTAAAATTTTGAGTGCAACTATGCTTAATTTCTCATCCAAGGTCAGTATTTCCTAATTTTAGAAAAAAAAAGTGGCCACTTAAGACCCCTTTTTGCCCCCCCATCTTTCTTCACTTACCCCTAAGTGTAAGCCTATCAAGCCTAGTAAAATATTAGAAACCAAATTATGCTTTTGTAGTGAATAGAAACTTTTGGAAATTGAGTACTATATTGAAGGAACATTATAGAACATATTATCCCAACTACAAGATGATCTATGAACAACTGTAGTGAAATGTGGTAGGATTTGTAATAACTAGTTATGACTAGAATGTGAATGAAAAACTTGCAAACAAAACAAACAAGTAAAAGAAAATATTTTTGGGTGATGAAATATTTCTCTTACACCCTAGGATGCTCCTTCATCACACATCCATGTTTGTTTTTGTTTTATACATATAAGGAAGAGTAGCTTTTTGACATATTTTAAACTTGTTTTAAAATGGATTAATGACATGATGACTTTGATGACGATTCCCATTATTATGCCTCATCTAATCCCCTTGACCCATGTTACTATAAATAATATGAAGGGCATGAATATCCAAATGAAGTTTTATCCCATTATATTGATAATCATGGGTCTTCTTGTCATCCTTGTCATAAGCTAGTCATGTCCACTTAGGAACTACATGGCCTTATGCTATAAATTAATTTGTTGGAGAGTGATATTCTACAATCAAAATTTTACCATGTTTTCCCTTAGAGCAAAAGCTTAATCCTCTTCAGATCCCCGTTCATGTTGAGTATGGGCAACTGGATTTCTCATGGATGTCAGGTTGTCTAAATCCTATGCCTAGTGATGTCTATAAACTTCTACCCAAGTTTGATGGACATGTTGTTATGCTTGTTGACTTGCATATTAGGGAATTTTTATATTTAATGGATGAATGTGGAATTGAAGACAAGGATGTCTAGCTAAGATTATTTGTCAAATCTTTAACTAGTTATACTAGGAAATGGTTGGTGGGTTATGCAACCATTCTTTTTTTTCATTGGGTGGGCTTGTCTTGGCATTTAGCAAGTAATTCAAAGTTGAGAAAATTCTAGTTTATTGATCCAAAGACTTGCCTATTCAAAATGAGTAAGAATGAGTCAATCTCTATCTTTAACAATAAATTTGTTGTTGCTATCTGGGACATACCTACAAAGAAGAGACTTGAAGATTTTGAATGTGTGAAGTTATTTTTTGATGCACTCAACCCTAAGTTAAGTTTTCTACTTGTTGACGAGCAGGATTGCACCCGTTATGCAGAGCTGTGAAGCTCAGCATTCCTATGTCACATGGGATCAAACTCAGGCTATGGGTGACCTATGGTGAGCTTGAAACTCCAGATTATGGGATGGTTCCCTTAAAATATTCAATTGGATCTATGACTTTGATGTGGAAAAGGGTTAAAAAGGATCTTTCTAAAAGCAATAAAAACTATAAAAGTATGGTGATGCACCTGAAAATGATGGAAAACCTAACAATCTAACTCACAATAGATCTCAGAAAAATCTATCCACACAAACCACTTTCAGCAATTTGATCACAAAAATGATTCTAAGGAAGGCTGGAAAATATTTCTTTTTTTCAAAGGAAAAGGGGTTTTTCACAACATAAAAGGAAAACTCTCCAATTTGCATAGCCTAAGACCTATAATTTTCAATGCTATCTAACACATGCAAGTACAAATGAGATAATGATTTTAAAGGTTCTGATGTAAAACACAATAAAATCTCATCAAATCACTCATAAAAGCTACATTAATCAGAAGGTAGATACTTGATTAGCTGAAAAATAAAGGAAATAATTGCATAAAAACAAAGTATAGAACCTATAACTGCTCTAATCTCTATAAATCTGCAAAAGTGAGTTATAAAACCTTCTTTCTCTCTCAAAGTGTAAAGAGCGAAAAAGACCAGAACTAGAAAAACCTAATCTTTTCTTACAATATATAGTTTGCTCTCTCCAAGAGGCCTAGAAAAATCAACTGTAGTCAACTGCCTCTAAAAATAAGCTCTCCAAATTGATCCACGAGAAAACAATGAAATCCCTAAAATCAAGGGTCAAAACTGCTTCAAAATGAGCAAAAATAGCTCCAAACTACTCCTCTCTATGTGTTTGACCAAAAGTTGACCAAAACCTTCCAATTTCTCCTCCAAACCATGCAAAAAGACCCCAAAGTCTCTAGTTAACTCAACTCCTCCATTTTTGCATGATTTTGCATGTGTCAATAATGTGGACAAGAAATAAAGTAATTTTGAGATAATTACTCTATTACGAGTTACAATTTGTTTTATCTCTATGATTTTACAACTTGTGACAAAATAATAAAGTAATTTATAAAATATTACTTTATTACTTGTTTACATTTATTTTCAGTTGTAAAAGCATGCAAATTTGGATGAATAGGAAAATAATACTTTATCTCTCCCTTTGGATTTACATGACTTGCATAATTGCATTAAATAATGATGCCAAGAACAAATTAGGCCATCATGCATGCAAAAAGATAAAAATATCCTCCTCTGTGGTCTCCCACGCACTATATAGATCTCCTCATGCAAAATTTGCATTATGCATTTTAAAAACAATATATGCATATGTCTTAGCCTTATAACTCCCATGCATACTAACTCATGCATCATGCAATATCTCATGCCCTTCAATACATTATACCATGCATCATCATGTGATATCCATCCCTTATTACTCCTTATGCATTTTATGCATTTCACACTCTACATCACCTTATTTCTCCATGCATATGTAATTATCTATCACTTACCCTTTACACCTCCTTTGAAAATAAAGAATACTTTATTACTCCATATGCACTCACCTTGGAATCATTCTCCCTTGTCAACCTTTAATATTCTTGATTTGTAAACAATACAAGGCATAAAGCCTTCACTTTACATCATTATTTACCTTGACTTTTGAAAAATCAAAAAGGCCTTTAAGAAATCTATCCCTCACGGGCCCCTTCACTTAGCACTAGGTTTAATGATTTCTAATGTCTTGACCGTGAATCATATTTGGATTACAATGATTCTCAAAAAGAAGTCAAAAAATATCAATGGTTCGGATTAGGACATTTGACTAAAAGAAGTTTTGAACCCTAAATTCTTATTTGGCACTTTCATTTTCTCCTATCTTGGTTGCTCTAAGCTGCCGACATGCTACTGGTAGGGTTTGAAGCATTCTCATTTTTCTCTGCAATTGTTGAGCTCACTTGGTTGATTCACCCTACATTCTTGACAAACAGAAGGAAGGTGAGTTTCTCTATGTAAAGAACTAAGTCATTTTCATGATTTTCTCTAACTGGTTGCTCATTTGGCCACGGCTACATGGTTTTCTTTGAGCATTTCTATGAGTTTTGTATTCCATTTCTCACTACTAATTCTTTGTCTCTCTGGATGTGCGTCTACCTCTTGCATTTTTGAGGGATTTCAAAGAAACAAAGGCCCACAGCCTATAGATTTTCCTCTATTTCAAAGCACAAGGTGAGCTTCTAGTCTTGTTTCACCATTCACATTTCTCTTGATTATATTCATTACTTCTGACAAGGGTTTGACGAAATGACATGGGTCTTTGATATTTTTGAAGGAAAGGCTCTTCCTTGCTATGGCTATGATTGTATCTTTCTTTCTTCAATTTATTTCATCTGTAGATATGAAAACATAAGGGTTTGAAAGAATATGTGGTGGGTTTATATTTGTTGCATTCAATAAAGTATATTTGCATCATGCATTTCCTCCCTTGTTCATGTTAATAGAATTTGTGGCCATGTATTGGTTATGTTTACTTAGCGAGCTCCTCGGCCTCTTTGTTTCAGTATTATAAGTCCATCAATAACATGACAATCTAATCTATAGCAGCTTTCTACATGCTCTGTTATTTTGCTTCCAAGATGAAACTCTAGACTCCACTATGTTTTCTTTATTACTCTTTGCAAACCTCAGTAAACTGTGTACAGTCCCTTTTACAGACCCTCTATATGCTGCTCCTTAGAATGAACAAAAGAAACATACTACATGCTACTATAGTTGCCTCGTCACACTTGCCTTGATCAAAAGAAACTATTTCAATCAATCCCAATGAAACTATGAATTGATATGCAACTCCAAAATACAACATAAGCTCTAGATCTGAGTTGAAATGAACAATAGGGCACCAATATTGACTGATGTCATAAATCTAATTACATCGGTTGTTCGGTCAGAAGGAGGTATGACTGTCGAGGATGAGGTTGTATGGCCTGAATATGAGCTGGAACAACTAGAAAACAATTTGGAACCCCTGCACATAATCTGATCTAAATTTTCCAATGCAAATTTCGTAATAAAAATTAGATTTGCCTCCACAATAGCAATAAATGGGCTCAAAATAATAGTTTGTTGATAAATCACTGTAGTAGTACTGTAGTCTTCCCTCAAACTGCTCTAAACATGACTATTATCTTCTGCTTTAGATATAACTGCTTCCTTATGCTAGTGACCACCCCTCCTTTTTCTTATATATATCATGAGTGATTATCTTTGTTTTATTGTAGTAGCTACTTCTTGCTCATGATGACATCTTCCCTGGAATGCATCTTCTATTTATCATTTGGTGATCCATTTTTACTCTTTGTTAGTGGTGATGACTGCATATAGTTATTGTTGAGAGATTGCTCCTTTGATTGGAAAAGACTATTCTAGATCCTTTGTCAACACAGTCTAGCAACACTCTTCATTCGCCTTGGCTTCTATGACTCTTGGAACACTATCACAGTGATTATGCTGCTCCTTACACATTTTTATGACTCTCTTTGATAGTGGCTACAAAAACCTACTGGGACTATGATCTTGACTATGGACTGTCCCTCAGACATTCTATTTCTCTTTGGTCCTATACTACTATCTTTTTGGGCTTGTAATATTGTCTAATGCTTTTCTTCACACAGTATTGTCATCTTCAACTGTCACTCCTTCTAGACTATTTGGTGCTGAAACCTATCTCTCTTTTTTCTTTGGGTGTTCTTTTCTTGGCTAAAAAACCATGTTCTTATAGAATGTTGAATAAGTGAAGCAGACATCCTAATCCTAACAAAATGCATTCTTCCATTCAGTGCTCTCCACCAAGACTGAATTTGGATAGCTGCCCTCTCCTGGGTTACCATGCAATCATTGCAATGCAATGTCTTGTGGATATCATTTTTGGTCTCTTTCATTTTTAGGATTGTTTTCTTCAACTATTTGTCATAGTCATTTGAGACTTCTTATGACTTACACCCTACCTATATGGCTCTTCAACCTTGCTTACTGTGAAGGGTTGAAGGCGTATGATGTATTAATCATTAAGGAGAAAACCCTGGTCTTGTACTATAAAGGTGCTCTTTTCTTGACATTATCATTGTTATAGGTGATATGATTGTCCCCACTTGTTAAAAGATGGGTTACTATTGTTAAATTTGTTCAAGATCCCAAAGTGGACTGTCATACCTATTTGTATGGTAACTATCTTCTTGCTTCTCTATGGCTGTTATGTAAAGAGCTGGCAGCATTTTGCATGACCATGTTCTATATTTGATGGATTGTTATGCCTTTCATTGCTGGAACAATCATGACCCTAAGAAATGCCTTATGACTGCTCATTGTTTCAACATAAAGGTGATTGTCCCTTCATGGTTGACTGCCCTCTGTCCTTTATCCAAATGCGCATTTATTCTATATGAGGACTGTCATGTCCTACTTTGTACATACATCAATGATTGTCCTTTGTTCAAGGGCTGCTCAATAAATTCAAAAAGCAATTCTAAACCATATTTAGAACAAAAAGATAACAAATACCCAATCTATTTCTACATATGTGTTGCTCCATGATCGCTGAAATGCCTTTGATATTCATGACTATTCTCCAGTCGTTCATTACTTGATTAATCTTTACTACAATGACTGTAATTTTATGATGGCACAAGTATTTTGATCTAAATGATGGCTACAATATGACAAAATGATTGTTCACAAGCATGTTGGGCTCAACCCTCATGGGAGCCACATTTTCTCCACATGCTTTAATGTCTTCAAATTAGCAACATTACTTTTCCTATACCTGCACAGTGAATAAACAAGTTAGGATAAAAACATACCTCTTGAAGTTGATTGATCTTTCTCATGATGATCTGATTTATTGCACATGTCTGATTTTGATCCAATTACATCAAATGCATAATGTTTACAAGTTTTATATGTCTGTTGATAAAGCATATGAAGAATCTGCATATTCAGAGCTTCTAACAAGGTTTTTCTCTAATTTTGTAGGTACAATGTCCTGGTCGGGAGAAAAAGATGAAGACATAAAGATCAAGCAGCCAATCAAGAAGATCAACCTTCAAAAAGGCAATGATGGATATACATTTTCTTCATATGTTCCTTTCTTTTCCTTTTATCCACAGATGTATAGCTTGCACAATGTTTGCATTGCTTAGTTTAGTCACTCCCATGGCTTGTGTGGGACACATTGAAACATTTCTTTGAATATGATAAGTTACTTTACCTTATGCAAATGATTTATGTATGTTTACTTTTTTGAATCAAGTGCATAGGATAGAATATTTGAAACCGATATGAAACATATGTTCAAAACATGATAATAAGATGATAGTTTATAAATACCTTTCCTTCACACTGAATTGTGATTACTTGAATAATTCAATCATACCATAACTGAAAGATAAAACCATTTAGATACATCCTGTCATTCATTGACTATCTGATCTCTTGTTATTAGACAAATTTCACTTGTCAGGGTGGTTTGACAATTCTGATTGGAATATTAGATTATCCCAACAAATGATCTTTGCTGTTCTCTTGCCAAGATGTCATACATTCAACTGATTGATCATTACACTAAAAAGTTTTCTTTTATTCCTTTTGTGACAACTACAATTCAAGTCTAGCTAAATTAGGTGTCAACATAGTTTAGTAACATTTCTAGTGACCTCTCAGGGGTGTTTTCCTACTAAACAAAATAGAACTAGTAGCCTTGCAAATCCATTGGGCATATGAGTCTTTTTTTGCCCAAAACTTTGAAAAACTCCTTGCAACTCAAATTGATAGAAAACTACAATAGCAAAACAAAACTAAAATTAAAACTATTCTGACCTATTTAAGACATGGCCAACAAAATGTGCCTATGCACTTCTTGGAAAACAAAATACTGAACTAAAATTCTACTCTACCCTACACTAACCAGCCATTGAAGCTAGTCAAACAAATCCATTAACTAGCTTTGTGAAATAACTTCCCTTTCTGGTTAAGAAAGGATGTTCTGCCAGGTAACTTGCCACTGACATAATATGATTCATAAGGACATACCTTATAGAATGTTACAAAACTCTTTGAAGAATGAAAACAAACTCATTGACCGTCTGAATATGATCATTGATACTGCTGTTATGGGTTGAATAAATGATCTAGTTCCACTGTTCTAGGGCTACAAGCTCATCTTTGGGTACAACAGCAATTTGTACCTCCTTATTTAGCTCTCTGACAGCTATATGATGTATCTTTGGTCAATACTCCTGGTGTCCTAATTTGGAAGAGTTAGTCCACTTGAATGAAATGAATGAAAACTTACCTCTTTGACCTGATCCTGTTGATCACATACTGCTGATTCAAATGGTATCAAATCATTATCAATGTTAGAACAAAAATCCTCTATAATACCTGAAAACATGCTTTCATCTAACTGATAATCCTGTACTAATACTTGATGAATTTCATCACTTTAGTGTGCAAAACTAGACACTGATGTTAGTTCAACCAAACATTGCTTATATTTCAAAATCTCCACCTGCACACTTTCCTCGCTGTCTTCAAACTGATTAGCCTCATATTGTTCAAATGTAAAAGGTAGAAGTTCAGAAACTTGACCTACCTTGTTATACTCATCATTTTCTGGCTTAGGCGTTTGATCACTACAAGAATCCAACATATTGGCAAGCTCTTTACAAGCTAAATAGTCAGGGTCTTGACAATCAGAAATAGAATTATCTTGGAAAGATTGAATATCTTCAATTAGTTCTCTTGGATGCTCTGAAAATAAATCAAATGTTTTATGTTTAGCCTGGTAATCAATCCTATGTTCATGCAAAACAAGATTGTTAGCCTCTAAAATAGAACTGTTCTTATGCTCTTCTAGCTAAACTGAAGTCTCAACCTCATTCTTATCCTTATGGACTAGCAATATATAATGTTCTGCAGTATCATCTGGCTATCTCAAATCAGCTAGTATTTTGGGTACTTGTATGATGTCTTCATTTTGGTCAACAAAAGAAGGTAGTTGATTAAACAAAGAAACCACATCTTCTAATTTTCTAGATTTGGTGGGACAAGAAGAACTACAAGGACCTTCAGCTGCTAGATTGAAACTTGGAATTTTAATTAGTTCAGATTTTTCTAATTCTTCCTCTTCCTGATTTTGGATTGGTATGGAAGAGGTAGCCTTAATAAGATTTGGCATTTTATAATCAGGACACTTGGTCCAAGAAGGTTGCCATGTTTGTTCAAAAGCTTGACGACTTGATTCAGGCACTTGATGTGACTGATACTGAGGATTAATGGACTGATTTTGAATGCAAACAGGTTCCCAAACAAAATTAGAACTTCTGAAACTTGAAATTTGATATCTACTAACCTCATTTTGAACACACTGATCTGGAGTGAATGCAACTGTTTTGATCTCGTGCCTTTGTACTTGTGCAAGCAAAAATTTCATCTTCTCCTCTTTTGCTACTATCTCTCTTGCAAAATCTTCTTCATCTTGTCTTCTCTGGATCATCAAGTCTTGCTCATAGAGATAGGCCTGATAAGCCATCTCTTCCTATTGTTGTTCACACTCCCACTATTTCTTGATCTCTTCTATTTGCTTATTGATTTCTAGCAATGTGTTATTGAGATCAAGTGACATACTCTTTATGCTTGCAATCTCTTTTGCATACTCTTGAAGCTGATTTGGTTTATGTATAGGCTGCCAACAAGGCTAAATTGGGGTGGGTGGGAGGTAAGCCTATTGAGCATGTTGATATATCATTGTTGCATAGAAGTTTTGGAGGCTAAAGACCAAGTCAATGCATATGATAATTTTACTCTTTTGGTGTGAGACATGCCAACTTCTTCATGCAAAAAGTGATACAAATCTATTTCAGAGGGCAAAGGGTGAGAATGTTAATGGGTTGGATAATAGAAGTGATTTTATTTCAGAAAATTACAATGACTGCTCTTCAACCAAGGGATAGTTTGAAGAATCTCGTACTTCACATATGGTGCCCCATAGTTTTTACTTTAATGCCAATGGCCTTAGTGATGACTTGATTTATATAAGTGGTTTGAATATTTCAATGTGTGTCAGCATGTGTGACTATGATGTTCTCAAATCACCTTGTCTTTCCAAGCATTATGTGAGCAATTTTGAGTTTGAATCATTCCATGCATGAATGATGAATTTATTCCAAATGTTAAGGTATGTCATGCATCACCTACTCCTAAATGTTGGACTTAGGATTTGATTGTGAATTTGGATAAAGATGGAATGCCATGCTTTTGAGGTGAGGAGGTGCTAGATGGTAGAGTTACTTGATTATGTGCCCAAATTTTACACTTTTCATGGGGAGCTACCCAATGAGATTGTGCTTGTAGATCAACCATGCAATTAGGTACTTGATCTTGCTCCTCCTATGTATGATGCATTTTTTTATTTTTATTTCGAAGTGTTTGATGATGTAGCAAGTCAAGTGATGTTGAGAGGGTAGGGTTTGAAGTTTTTCATTCTCAAGATATGTGAATTGGCTTGCTACCACTATGTATCATGGGTCATGTAATCTTGCTATGGATTTTTAATGTAACTATAATACTTGGTAAGCACATGGCTCATTTTTTTGTCTATGGTGGGTTGTTTGATTCATGTTGTGGCTTCCATGTTCATTTCTATTCTATTGTCTCAAATGGTTGTAGGTTCATGCTTGGAGTTCCTAATAGTTTCTTATTTCTAGTTGAGTGACAGATGCATTAAAGTAGTGCAGGATGGAAGTGCTTAGTTAAGGATATCATGTTTGACAAAGGAAAACACTTTCCTTCGATTTGTCTTCTATGACATTAGGCCACAAAAATTCCTACAGAATGTTAACTACAAAGTGTTATGGTTTATGCATGGAGTTCCGAGTGTGTGTTGGGATCTTTTGGCGATGCTCTCATGTTTGAACTAAATGTAGTATTTTAATGCCCATGTACATACATGTTTGTCCCATTATCCTTGTTTTTTGTTTTCTCATGTCTTTACATGTCTTTATACATATTTATGGTGTTTTTACTTTGCCCTAGCTTTTCCCTTCATTCCCCATCTTGCTTTAGTTTTGCCTAGGCTATGCATCCCAAAGATATTTTTTGTTTTCTCATTACACCTACAAGAGATGCACATCCCCAACCAAACCAATGTTGGTTATGCCCCCAAAAATACAAAACTTGTATCCCATTCTTTGCACTAGTTCCTCGTTTGGTTTATTCTCGATAGCCAATTTGACATCTATTCTAATGAACCCCATAAAAATCTAACTCATGTTTATTGTTCTTATCAATTTACATGTGTCACACATGTGAGTCATCAGCACATGTTAAGTTGCCTTGGTCTATTTATGCCTAAATCCAAACCTTTTGTAATATTAAGTTTCCTATTAATTTTGCATCCAACAATTATCCATTGTATGTCCATAGTCCCTTTAAACTCCATCCGTCCTATCAATTCCAATTAACTGAAATGTGTCCACTACCTACCTATACTACCTTGAGTCCGTCGCAAGTGCCTTTCAATCCGGACCCGAGCCCATGATATAAAAAGCCATGGCATTTAAATCCGTTGTTTGTCTTGCCCCGGGCCCACACCCCGTGGTGGACTCCCGTGCCATTCTTATAACGTGGATGGATATTCGTTTGGCTTCCCAGAGAACAAATCTTTATATGACCACGGGCGAATACATTCTTCAAGGTGGACCCGAAGTGGTCTTAGGGCACATTTTAAAATCTATGCCATCTAAAGTTTTTAAAGTGGAAACTATGTAAACAAGAGACGCAATGCGTCATGTTCCTGCCTTTATGCATTTAATGTTGGTGTAGTATATTGTGAGAAACGAAAACTTGATGGGATGAGAGTAGGTCATGTGAGTAATGATTTTATATGTCAAATTTAGTCTTGAGACCATCAAATAGAAGATTGAGAACAGAGGAAAAAGCATTAGATGAAAAGTGTGCAATGAAATCTTGGATACAAGATAGTCTGAACAGATTATTTCATTATGTATTATGGACCATAGTTCTTTTTTCTAAATACTTTGTGTGTACAGTCTGTCTTGATAATTAAAGCAATGGAAATTGTTTAGGATTGCTATAGCAGTACTGATGATTATTGTAAAATAAATGTATATATTGCGCCTTTAATTCCAATTTTTTAAAATCAATTTTTGCTGAAAGTACACATATATTGGTCAAGTATATGTTAAGAAGCTGTTGTGATGTTCACAAGACGCCCCGTTATGCTCCTTAGCAAAATGGGGACCCCTGTTGGTGTTTGGTTTTTGCTTTTGCTTGTGTTTTTTTGTTTTCTGGCGGTTTGGTAAAAATGAAGGCTAGGTGCATCATCATCATGATATTGGATAAGGTAGGTCATTATCATGAGGTCAGTTTGTCAAAGTTCATATTTTGTTTCTATGACGTCATATTTAGAAAGAGCTTGAAATTCCATGTAGGTTTGCCTTTTACTTTACTTGAAAATTCTTCCATATGTGAAAGTTATGCATGGTCAAAGTTTTTGTCAAACCTGATATTCGTAGGAGTATCATTATGTTTTTATATGCTAAGTCATGTTGTCAAGATCATTATGATCTTGGTCTATCACTTGATAAAAATCATGTAGTCGCAATAGTTGGACGTCAATCTTAGGTTGTAGTGCGCTTTACCCGTTAAATGGCCTTAGGTGCATTGTCAACATTATGATTTCTTCTAGGAGGGTCATATGTTATACACTTGGTTTTGGTTAGATGTAGATGATCATTATCATCATATTTGAACCCCCCCCGATAATATCCTGAGGTTCAAATATCATGATGATATCAACTTTAGGTCAGGGTAAGTTTCCCTGTCGAGTGGTCTTTGTATAGGGAGCATCATCATGATATTTCAACATCACCTAATCTTATCATATCATGCTGATTGCCCTTAGAAAGTCCACCGTCGGCATATTTGCATGCGCATGTTATAATCCTATCGCAAGGTCATCGTCATGATATTTGCTGAAGTTCGAAATATGATGATGACAACTTCATATCCTCCTGATCTCCTTTTGCATAATTATGATCATCATCCTGATCTTTGACGAGGGTCATTGGCTGAAGTTCGCTGAGTGATGGAGACATCATCATTATAAATCGATAAAGGGGATCATTATCTTCATATCCTCCTGATCGCCTTTTTTGCAATATCATGATGATAGGTCATCATCATGATATTTGCTGAAGTTCAAAATATGATGATGACAACTTCATATCCTCGTGATCTGCTTTTACATAATTATGATCATCATCCTGATCTTTCACGAGGGTCATTGGCTGAAATTCGCTAAGTGATGGAGACATCATCATTATAAATCGATAAAGGGGATCATCATCTTCATATCCTCCTGATCGCCTTTTTTGCAATATCATGATGATAGGTCATTATCATGATATTTGCTGAAGTTCGAAATATGATGATGACAAGTTCATATCCTCCTGATCTCCTTTTGCATAATTATTATCATCATCCTGATCTTTCACGATGGTCATTCGCTGAAATTCGCTAAGTGATGGAGATATTATCATCATAAATCGATAAAGGGGTTTATCATGTTCATATCCTGCTGATCGCCTTTTTTGCAATATCATGATGATCAGCTTATCTATTCAGAAGAAGGCGATATTTGATTTCTTAAACAGCATGATCATTTTTTTACAATATTACCCTAGCGCAATATCATGATGACCTCAACTCATCGCTGTGCTTCGAAGACAAAATATCATGACGACGCCATCATGATAATTCGATGAGGAGGGTCATCATCATATTGTTTTATCCTGTCATGTTGTCAAGATCATCATGATCTTGTTTGTTCAGCCGATATTTCGTAAAGTCCTCCTGCCGATGAAATACAACCTTTTGAAAATATCCTGATGTTCATCATCGTCACATTTTCCCTTCGGAAGGATATTTCCCAAACATGATCCGGCTGGCGAAATATCATGATGGCATCATGTTCTAAGTTTAACAAAGGCTGCGAATATCATGATGACGTCATCGTGATCTAGTAAACGAAGAAGCAAATATCTTGATCATCATCATCATCACATTTTTGCTTCAACAGGATATTTTTCAAGCATGATCTAAGTTCGATGAAGAAGCAAATATTCTAAGTTCGATGAAGAAGCAAATATGCCGATGCTCATTATCATTGTGATCTTTCGAGAGCGTTGCCTTGGCTGGAGGGGGGTCATATTACATTCACCATCCTGATCATGTTCCTTAGGTGACCCGATATTACATTTATCCGCTGATCTTAATGAAGATGATGATGATGTCATCCTTAGCATTTCAATGAAGCCCGAATATCATGATGACGTTACCATCATTTTCCTTTCCTCGGCAACATGATCATGTTGCATATCGTCGTTTTCTTGTTCAACAATATGGTGATGATGATGTTGTTCTTTTGTGCAATATGCAGAAGCGAAATATCATGATGATGAAGTAAATATTGACGAACACGTTTTTTTTTTATAACATCGTGAGGTTCAAATATCATGATGATATCAACTTTAGGTCAGGGTAAGTTTCCCCGTGGAGCGGTCTTTGTATAGCGAGCATCATCATGATATTTCAACATCACCTAATCTTATTATATCATGCGGATCACCCTTAGAGAATCCACCTTTGGCACATTTGCATGCGCATGTTATAATCTTATTGCAAGGTCATCATCATGATATTTGCTGAAGTTTGAAATATGATGATGACAACTTCATATCCTCCTGATCTCCTTTTGCATAATCATGATCATCATCCTGATCTTTCACGAGGGTCATTCGCTGAAATTCGCTGAGTGATGGAGTCATCATTATCATAAATCGATAAAGGGGATCATCATCTGCATATCGTCGTGATCACCTTTTTTGCAATGTCATGATGATCACCGTTTGTATTCAGAAGAAGGCAATATTTCATTCCTTAAACAGTATGATCATTTTTTTACAGTATCACCCTAGCGCAATATCATGATGACCTCAACTCATCGTTGTGCTTCGAAGACAAAATATCATGATGACGCCATCATGATAATTCGATGAGGAGGGTCATCATCATATTGTTTTATCTTGTTATGTTGTGAAGATCATCATGATCTTGTTTGTTCACTTGATATTTCGTAAAGTCCTCCTGCGGATGAGATACAACCTTTTGAAAATATCCTGATGATCATTATCGTCACATTTTCGCTTCGGCAGGATATTTGCCAAACATGATCCGGTTGGCGAAATATCATGATGGCGTCATGTTCTAAGTTTAACAAAGGCTCGGAATATCATGATGACGTCATCCCGATCTAATAAACGAGGAAGCAAATATCCTGATCATCATCATCATCACATTTTTGGCTCAACAGGATATTTTTCAAGCACGATCTGGTTTGCGAAATATGATGATGACGTCCTATTCTAAGTTCGATGAAGAAGCAAATATGCCGATGTTCATCATCATCCTGATCTTTCGAGAGGGTTGCCTTGGCTGCAAAGGGGTCATGTTACATTCATCATCCTGATCATCCTCCCTAGGTGACCCGATATTACATTTATCCGCTTATGTTAACGAAAATGACGATGACGCCATGTTTAGCATTTCAATGAAGCCCGAATATCATGGTGACGTCACCATCATTTTCCTTTCCCTGGCAACATGATCATATTCCATATCCTGCTTTTCTTCTTCAACAATATGATGATGATGATGTTGTTCTTTTCGCTAATATGTAGAAGTGAGATATCATTATGATGAAGTAAGTATTTACCAACAGGTTTTTTTTGACACGCTGATGCCAATGATCATGCCATCTATAATATACAGTCAAAATGTGCATGCACAGTCATAGTGCTTTTGTATATACATATTGGATCAAAGCTACAGGTTACATATTCACAGCCAAAATGTGCATGGACAGTCACAGTCTATCAAATTACTTAAAAAACAGTTAATTTGATAGACTGCGGCTATGACTTAAAAAACAGTTAATAACATAGTGTGACTACTAAATAGTATTGGTAGTAGAGTATTTACTAAATCAAGGTATAATAAAGTGCATAACTAAAAGATGCCGATTGTTTAACAATTTTGACAACTAGGAGAAAAATATGGCTTTTAACACTCCAGCAACTGAAACAGATTGGACTTATGACTATTTTTTAGTTCTTAATATATCTAAGAGACTTTTTACAACACTATGAAGTGTTTGACTGGCCCTCAGTTGCACTTAATTAGTTTTCTATTGAATTTACTGAAGTGCACTTCTTCAGACCCAAAATTATACCGCACGATGGCCATTTTGTCATAAACAGTTCAATTGGGATTTTTGTGAAGCTACGGCCCATTGGAGGTCTAAGAAGAACTGTTTTATTTTGAGAAGAAAATGAAAGATACACTGGTTGTAATCATGTCTAGCATTGTGTCATGTATAGGTCCAGTCAGTGAAAGGTATAGAGAATATGATACATCAAAATGCTAAGGTCCTGAAAGAGGTAAGGTAAGGAAAAGACTTCAGTTAGGTAGGGCAAAATTCTATGTGCAACATTTACATTCATGTGCAAGATATCTTGAGTGGATGTGTTGATTTGTTCATTAGGTTTGCAACATTAATACCTAGTCAATTGACAACAATGCTATGTCGCAAGAAATGCAATGAACTCCCTACTTTTTGAAGTTAATTTGATAGAGTGCGACTGTGACTTAAAAAACAGTTAATAACATAGCGTGACTACTAAACAGTATTGGTAGTAGAGTATTTATTAAATCAAGGTGTAATAAAGTCCATGACTAAAAGATGCTGATTGTTTAACAATTTTGACAACCGGGAGAAAAATATGGCTTTTAACACTCCAGCAACCGAAACAGATTGGACTTATGACTATTTTTCAGTTCTTAATATATCTAAGAGACTTTTTACAACACTATGAAGTGTTTGACTGGCCCTCAGTTGTACTTAATTAGTTTTCTATTGAATTTACTCTAGTGCACTTCTTCAGACCCAAAATCATACCGTACGATGGCCATTTTGCCATAAACAGTTGCAACCAACTCCCTACTTTTTGCCTTTTATTAGACAACCGATCTGCAATGCTGAACAACTGCTGTAGATGGAAAATATGTTTTTTCATTTTGAATGGTAATGCAGTGGCCATGGAACAGCAACGGTTCCATTTATGGAGTGTTGTGTTCCATTTAATGGTGTCCTGTTCCAGATGCAAATGCCTAAACTTGTAAAAAAATAAAAAACACTTTAGAATCCTAAAACCATTGTTAAACTTTTATAAAATTTGTACCATGTCTATGTTAATATGTATCAATTTTAGAAGTCAGGTGCACCATGAATCTTAAAACCATCACAACAAAAAAAATTTGAAAATTTATGTCTAGAAAACAGACAACATAAACCATATGTATGATAACAGCTATTCACACTTTTAGAAGTGTATAAAAGTTGAGACAACTTGGTGAAATGTGAGTAGTCGTTCTCTTTGACAGTTTAGTACACAGTTGGTTGACACGTGAATGGATTCTTCTCCACGACTAAATAGCTGTTGCTTAAATAGAATGAATGCTTTATAGTGTTTAGACAGTTGCATATATAGAATTAGATTTCATAGACACCGGAGAGAGAAATGAATATTTTTTAAGAATGTGTCATCATATATATACAAGTGCCACTACCAGTAAGATCATGCAAAACCAGACACAAAAGTTGACGCCTTCGTGAGGTAAATCAATGAAGCAAGAAAGTTGAAGATGATTTTAGTGCAGATTATCATAGTATGCATAATGAGAGAGAGGTTTACAGCATTCTTATTTTGGTTGAGAGAATTTAAGAAGCTTTGCAATATTTGCTTATAACGAAAAGAAAATTTAAGACATATTTGATTAAGGGATTTGATTTTGTACTCAAAAATACCAATTACATATAATATTAGGTAAAATGATAAAGTAATGTGTAGTTCAGAGAGTAAAGAGAGTATTAAAGAGGTATCGTGTATAAGATATATGTAACAAAAATGTAGTTTCGTATGCTTTGTGTTCATTCTTCAGGACAACATGCATCAATGATGACATTGGACTTATTCAATGTAAATTGTCCTTTTCTGCTGAAGTCTCGTAACATAAAGATGACTGCTGATTTATCCTGGAGGTATTCGTCATAGCTGATTTGTTGCAGGTCTGGCAGTAGCATTTGGATGATATTGTTGGCGCATGAGCAATGTATTGTCTGTTTGTTGTCTGTTGTCAAAATAGTCTTGAGATAGTGCGAGTAGATATAGGCGACCTGTTCCTTGCATCTATCACACTGGGCAGTTTCATTGTCAAGTGCTCCATAGGCATCAAATTTATAATCGCATTTTGAGCAAAATGCGTGGAAAGGACTGGAAAATGCATTAGCTATTTTCAATGTTCCTTGTACCTGCAATACATATGAAAGTATTGTTTGGTTAGGAAGATTTTTTTTTTGTTAATTTTGTTTTAGATTTGCCAGGGAGAAGATTGGAGATTTCAAGAGTTGTTACCTCAAATGTTGAGTGCAGCAAACTGTTTAAGTGATCCAGGGTCCTTTTGTCATTTAATACATCGATATATGTTGACTGGCAAGTGTGAAGCGTGTTGTCTTTTGCATTGATCTGTTTGACAATATTTTTGAAAAGGATAAGTGGAAATTCATTGCTTCGGAGCTGTTGTTCGATTTTTACAAAATGGTCCTCAAAATTCTGGTGCATCTGCAGCTGTAGGTGTAAATAGTGTAAGTAAGAAATGAAACTACAAAAGAGTAATGTATGTTAATTGAAAAGTAGGTTCAAGAACTAGAAACAATTTAAACAAGAAAGGAGACAGTCGAAGCATAAACAAGTACATGTACCTCTTGCATTTGGAACATGTTGTCCACTTTAAATTCCTAATTTTTGCTTTATTTTGAAGCTTTACCGAGACAAAGAGCTTTTATTTTTGCATTTGTATTTGATGAAAAAATCAATTTGAAGTAGTCGCCTATTTATGAAGACATACATTAGTCTATGTTCTAAAAAGTGTGGAACTGAGTGAATTGTTGACTTATGTGCAATTAATCGGTGTTATCAAATGTTTAGAATTTTACTTAGAGACGTGACATCAGACCGTTGTTCATTCCTGCAGATACCAGCTCTGTGTTGACGCTTGAATGCATTTCTGTGAATTTAGTTGCTGTTTTTTGTGGCTTATATGCATTTTTTTTTGGCCTTTGAGATACAGCTAGATTAGTGATTGTCAATGCTAGGGTTTGTATCTGATGAAGGATGAGCATTTGTAGTGTCAGTTCTTATTGTCAATATTGTTTTATTGTTGTGTATGTGATTGGTTTTACATTTCCTTTGTGTACTGTCATTGATGTGAGTAGATTCATACTTGTTTATAACACTTTAGATCAAGTGATTTAGTGTTTACTTTTTTTCCCTGTATTGCTCCTGAAATCTGAATCACTGCAGAGTCCAGACCAAGTATCTAAGCAAAAGAGGGGCAAACTGTATTCGACATGGAAAGCAGATTAAAATAATACTTACTTGAGTCTTTAATCAATAATGATCAAACAGTAATCTAATAGCAATGGGACTGAATCTGGATGCTTAATTTTGAACTGGCGAGGCTTAAGGTTGAAAGACAAGTGTTCGCTTATTAGCAATCTGAGTTCGAAACTTGGATGTTCTAGATGAGCTGCCACAGGGGTTTTCTCCAACTCGTAACTAGTTGGAGTTTTCATGTCAAAACCTCTATTTAGTTGGTGGAATCTTCATAGAAGACGTTAGGAATTGTTATTGATAAGATAGATGAAGGAATAGGATTAGTTATGGAGGATAATTACACGTGTTTGCGTGAGCCTGTGTGTAAATTCCATTATTGTAGTCTGAAACATATTTTTAACGGTGAAAAAACTATACCTGTCTCTGTAGTGAAGTAGTTCTAGATGCTCTAATAATTTAGGGATCTATCTATTTTCAAGCTAAGAAAATGCGACAGCGATTTGCCGAACATCAATTAGAATGGGCTGCATATCATAGTTGGCCGCAATCTTTATTAAGCATTGTTTTATGTCATCTCGTTAACTAAAAGATGATGTTAATTAGGCAAAAGGCTTTTATAAGTGAACTTGAAACAAGAAATCGTTGTCAGGAAACAAGCTTTATTAGTGTGTAAACTTTTTTAATTAGCCGATAGGCTTTAGTGTGAGCATTGGTGCCAAAATGGCTGGAAATGTCATCTCAGCATGAAATCAGTGCAGAAGTCATTACAATTTCTTTTGTACTAGAGAGGTCTGGACTCCACAAGATGGGTGCACCAAAATAACTTAGTGCAGGCAATTGTTTTCCCAAGAATGTAGCAATATACCCGGCCACTCTAAAATGGGGTAGTTGACCTGCAAATGAGGGCTCTATTTCTCTATTTTTTAATAATCAAAGTCTCATGCTCAGACTTGGAGAGTCTTTACAATTTGATCCATTTTGCACATTAGGGTTGCTTGCTTCTCAGACTCATGTATTTTGTGACTCAGTTGGCGAGTTACACAACTATGATCCCTTCCACTGGGGAAATCAATACTTTATTATGATTGGATGGTGCAGGTTTGATTGATTGAATGGCAACAAAAAGCGAAAAGGACACTGATTCCAATTACAAAAATAACCATGTATACAGATATGTCAATAGTCACATAACCTTTGAAAATCAAATTCTATAACAATGCAAATCCCAAGCAAGAAATTACAACAACCTAAAAGGGCTTAAAGTTTAACTTAAGATAACCATTGTTTGCAAATAATGAGAGGAGAAAAATGAATATTATTACAGTGTAGCATGCAGGCAGAGTTTTGAGAGAACTTATACAGTGGATCATGAGGGGTTGTGGTCTCAAGTTAACTGAAACATTGTTTTGTTCAAGCTGGGAAGATATGATAAAGAGTTGGAAGAGATAAGCATGTTAAAATGTAGTGCAGTTACCATATAAAATAAAATTTTCAAAATGATTTAAAGTTAAAACTAGTATGTGGAACCTTGAAAAGTGTACCTGGGCTTTGTCGAACTCTGAATCTCCATCTTGCACATTAACAATATATTGGAGACCTATTTTTTTTGCTCTTGTGACCAATACACCTATGGTGCCTGTAGCATATTGTTCGGTACTTGCCAACAATTGTTTTATGGCTGTGCTAGGGATGAATTTATAGTCAATACAAACTCGTGGAATGATTTCCACTATTGAGGACTTTGTTAGAACCAGTATGCAGTCGCAATCTCCATGATCATAATCTGTTCTAGGTGCAATCTGGAAGTTGGATATGGATAGTCCCGAACCTGGAATTATTTTGTCTTCATAGTGAGCAACGAGATCAGCAGTTGCATTTAGCGTAATAGTCATTTCACCTTTTGTGTCTGTGAGGTCTGCGCGTAGTACTTCACGTGTCTTGTTTGTCTTATCCAATATAGCTTTATACTTCACAATGACATCGCCTTGGAAAATGTTGCCTGCTTTACGTGCATTCAAGTCTTCAATTGAAACTTGATTTTGACTCTTTACTTTTGATCTGGAAAAAACAAAACAAAATTAGTTGAAATCTAGAATCTTGACAAGGTACAGTGTACATGTAACCAAAGAATATTGTTTACCTTTTCAATTGTTGTTGGTTAATAGTGTCCATTTGTTCTTCTGTTCTTTTGGCATTGTCCATTGTAACCTATATTTGTTTATCAATTTGTCATTTGCATAAATTTCTGCAGGCAAAATGAAAATATGTTGTTGTTCTAATGTTATATCAGAATATGTAGAATTGGTACTATGGAATAAAAGAATAAGACAATTTGTAGACAGAAGAAAATGAAATTGTATTGAAATGATGAAGCTATGTAATACATATGTCTTTTCTTCGTGGATATTAGGGATTGTTTTATTTATTAATTTGATTGACAAGATTTTGATGGTGTTGGTTTAGATGCTTTTGAACTAAAACAAATGGCATATTTAAGAATATTTAGTTTTTTGAAAGGATTAAAATTAGGGAAAATCAGTGAGGCTATTGCTGTAATACGCTTTTTATTTGTAAATTTGGATTTTTTGTATTAGTAAATTGGATGATACATAATTGAACAGTAGTTTGTACATAGATTGGATTTGTCAAAATATGTTTTTTGTTGATTTGGATGTTATTGAACAAAAATAGTTGAGATATTTAAGAACATTGAGCATTCTGAGAGGGTTGAAATCTTAAAAAAGTGGCAAGATGGTCACTCCAATATGCTTCCGATTTGTAAACTTCAATTTTTTTTGTTAGTGCATTGGTCCATAGATGATCAATCAATGGTCTAGATAGAGCATGACACCTACTTAATAAGAAATGCATATTGTGGTTTTGCATATGATTCAGGAGCTGTTTTTTTTTGTAGTTTTCTGTACACATGTCAATGTTGAAATCTCCGACTAGGTACAAGGTTTTATTTCCATCAATACATGAGAATACTTGCTTGGTGATTGCTATAATATCTGCAAATGGAGCATTGGGTTTGGCATATAAGTTACATATGCTAATTTGATTGTTCATAGAGCTTATTGTTAATGTTATTGCTTCTGTATATGATGTTGAATGTTGCATTGTTTTAGAGACTAATATGTTTTTCTTGGTTATAGACATTAGTCCGTGTATATGGTATGTTGAGTAACAATTGAAATCTTTGAAAAGATTATTTGTATGGTAGTCTTGGATATATGTTTCTTGAAGGCATAAGATATCAGATGCCATGATATCAGTGTCATTAATCATGTCTTCAATATGTAGGTGTAGATTGCGAGTGTTTAATGTGCACAATAGTAGTTCTGAATTAGTCTTTTGTTTGATATCTCCATTTTCAAATTGCCAGTGTGCTGTTGATTTTAGATGAGACATTTCAAGAACTATTTTTTCTTTTATTTTGAAATTTTGCTTGGTAAGAGGCTTTAACAAGAATAATGTCTGGATTGTTTTTGTCCGCGAAAGTGCTGTATATGTTAATCCATGTTGCCTTATGGCTGTAGGATCAAATGCCAAGCCTTGCATTGTGAGTCCTTGAGATCTATGTATTGTTCTAGCACAAGCAAGTTGAATTGGAAATTGTTTTCTAATAGTTATTTTCTTGTTGTTTGAGATTTTTTGGATTGGCCTTGTGGTGCGAAGTATAGGTGTCCATTGTTTATGAATGTCATTGTTATAACATTGTGTTAATTTAACACGTTGATGGTGGCCAATGTTTGGGTCATTGAATTCTATCCAAACAATGTCAAAAGCATTGGATATGGTATAAGCTTTAAATGTTCCATCTGATCCATTGACTAGACCCTCTTGCGTATCATAATTACCAGCATAAATTTCTACAAGCATGTCTGGTTTCAAAAGTATTTGAGATGGTAAAGACATTGTGTGATTGTACAGATGTATTTCATTGTAGTTTTCGTCATTTTCATCAATTGCACTCAGTACAATTAGCTCTCCTGGAACTATTGACAACATATTTTGATTATGTGCATTAACATCTTTCCTTCTATAAAATAGATAGGGGAATGTTGGGTCAATGGGTGGTGAGCGTAAACAAGTCTGATTCAAGTACTGTATATCATTATCTGTTTGTGAACCTACACGTATTCTATTGAGTATTGCAATAAACTTCTCATCTGTTTGCCGCATTGTTGATTGTAGCTCATAGTATTTTATGTTGTGTTTCCAAAAGTTGTATGGCATTAATTCAGTCAGTGTTGGTGTATTATCAAATACAACTGAATCTAGTACAGGTTGTGCTTGATATAAATCACCACAAAAAATTGTATCAAGATTTCCAAAGTATGTGGTTGGCATTTGCATTATATCTCTTAATCGCTTATCGATGTAACGTAAAAATGTTGCACCTACCAATGAAATCTCATCTACTAATAGCACACGCAGCTGCTGATAATGCTTTGACATTGTATCTAAGATTTCAGTATTCAATGGAACGAATTCTGATTTGTTGAAAGGTATTCGAAATGCTGAGTGTAATGTTACTCCACCTATATTGTAAGCTGATTTTCCTGTATAAGCAACTACTAGGCCTTTTGGTTTGTCCGGATCACTATCAATGGAGTTATTATATATGCGAAGGAGAGATTGAAATATTGCTTTTGCAGTAAAGGTTTTGCCAGTGCCTGCTCCACCTGTTAGAAACAAGTGTAGTGGAGTTTTAATATTTTTTAATTTCTTCAACACAATGTCCTTTACAATTGCTTGTTGTTCACTGTTTAACATTCGTCTCAAATTGAAGTATTCAACATTGTCCATAATATGTGGATGTTTTCCAATTTCGAATGCATTAGAGAATTGAGTTTTTGATTTGTTATGCTTTAGTGTTTGAATATCGTCTTCTATGTTGCATGTTTCTTTCTGTGGATTTTGATTTGAAATGATCAATTCATTTGGTATGTGATTATTTTCAGAATAGATTTCATCTATAGCTTTGTCAATATCGCCCCATTTAGAGTTTATGTGGTAATTGTATTTGATACGATTAGTATTAATTGTGTTTTCATGATATGAATAAGCATGATGCCATGAATGGAAGCCATGGTTCAATGTTTTTTCATTTATTGTGAAGGGTACATAAAGCAATAAATTCTCTCTGCAATAATTTTCCAAGTCAACATGTTTGTTAAAATTGGTAAAACGTATAATATTTGGTTTAGCTTTGCGGTGCATTGGTTTCCCATCTTTTCTATATTCTGATATGAATTGTGCAAGGCAAATATGTGTGAGTGTTTCAGGTCGTGCTAAATAGTAATCTATTAAAGATCTATAGGCCACATTTTCTGATTCATCTGGTTCACTATTCAATTGTTTTGCTAACTTTAGAACAAAAGTTCGATCACTATCAGCTCTTGTATCAATGAATATACACTTTCTTGAACTATAGTTTAGTGGAAGTGATAGTACGATGTGAACAGCCTGTTGTGTAGACATTTGTTGCAGATTTAGCAATGCATTTCCAAGTCTACTTATCATTTTTATAGCATCGATATTATTTTGTTGATGGTCCCTACGAATTCTTTTAAATGCATTTGTCATTGTTTTATCCACTTTTGTCATGTATGAGCTGCAATACATTGCTGCAGCATATGCATTAAGCACAAATTGTGCATCTGTATTTGCTTTCCATAGCTCTGGTATTTTTTTTGAAAAGCTGTTATTCCATATCTGCGAAGGGTTTCGTTTTAAGAAAATTGTAGGCCTATGGATTGTTGATTTTATAGCTGTGATGTAATCATGCTCATTCAAGTTGATGTCTTCTAGAAACATTTGAAAGGAGAATAATTGGTCATAATTAGATTGTTGTAATACGGAAAAGATTTTTGTTGCCATTGAAACAATAATTTCATTATTGTCTTTCAGTGGTTCGAGAATCATAGTTTTTTTCATTGGTGGAAATGAGAAATTGTATTTACAACAGTGTTGTTTTGATTTTCTGCATCGTTTTGTATGATGGTGCCTATGCAGGATAGCTATTTGAGGAGTCAAATCATCAGTGTTACAAGTGATGTATTTGTCAATAAATTGTTCAATATTTGCAAGTTCATCTTTTCCATAAATTGGAGCATCTTTAATCCATAAAAGAAAGTGGTCATGTTCATTGCCACGATTTTGGAATTCAGTTACAGAGAAATAATCCAAGAGCTCTCCGAAGAAAGAGCTATCTGTAAATATCAATTGTTTTAGTGCATTGATTCTATGTTTATAATAGCGTACACATGTTACAGGATCTTTTTTTATGAGATAGAAAATATTTTTCTCATTTTGTATGTCGTATTTTTGTTGTGAAGATGCACAATATGTATTATGCAAGGCTTCAAGTGCTTTTGAAAGGTGTTCCCAATTTTGTTCAGCACTAGTAAATGTAAGGAAAAATGTAGGCGGTCCAAGTTGCCGAATCATTGCAAAGACATTTTTTTTTAATTGATGTAAATAATCCGGAGATATTCTTATTCTTTTAAAGTCAACATATCCAATGTCTGATTTGAGAATCTTCTCTAGGTTAGGTTTGCATTTGACATCTTTTGCTATTAGTTTTCTTCCTTTTAACTGACCTTTTCGTACTCTTATCCACATTGTAGATAAGACTTGATGTATCAATATCTTGACTGTTTTGAAAAATAGATTAGTTGTATGATATGCAAATTGTCTATTGGAATGAAGTAGTTCCCATTGTGCAATTTTTTGATAGGAAAAATTCTTGACAATGTCGTCATTACGTGGGTTTCCAAAGAATAGTGTGGGAAAGTTCATTTCTTCTGCATATTTGTCTTTAAAGATTCCAATAGGATAATGGTTTTCTGCTGGTGCAATTTCTATGATTTTGTCTTGCATTTCATGTATACATTTAGATTCTGTGTATCCATGCACCAAGGTCTCACAAGGATTTTGCTCATCTGTATCAGACTCTGAACCTATTTCATTTGTGCAAGGGTCGTCTACTATGCCACTTTCATCATCTATTTCAAGAGATTGTCTCTAGTGCTTATTTAGTTGGAATTTCTCATTTTTGTATAGAGTTGTTTCGCTCAACTGGTTCAAAGCTTTCATTATAATAGTCGATCGCACCATCCCCTTCTGATATGCATTTTTATATTGTAGCCGTCTTTTTAGCGCAACTGCAATAGTGTATGTTTCATCGGCAGAGCGTGGCAATGCATTTTGTACAATGTTCATGTTGACCGGGACATTAATTATAGACCCAGTCAATCCAATTTGGGGTCTTTTGTAACCTAATTCCCATATTTGTGCGAATGCAATTCTCAGTGAAACAAGGCGCTCTTCTAGTTGCGTAAGCATTTTTACATATTGTAAAGCTATATTCATTTGAATACGGTGTGGTGTTGCATATTTTGGAAGCTTGCATTGTTTCAATGTTTCATGGCATATGTGACAAATACAATTCATCAATACATTGTTATTTTGATTTGTCAATTTATAATATGTTTGCTTTTCTTTCTCTCTAAAAGCCATAATGTTTTTCTTAAAATGCAATGTCTGACAAATTGCACAAGTATGTATCGGTGTATCTTGAATTTTTTTTTGAAATAATTCTATTGGTGATGCTGAGTGTCTAGTTTTCTTGGTTGTATTTTCCATTTGATTATTAGCACGTATTTGTTGTTTGATCTTGCGAAGTGATGTAGTGTTGCTATTTGCAATTTTTTGTTTCCTAATAAAATCACCATCATGATGTTGTTGATTACTGCTTTGAAATTGTTTTAGTTGTCTAGATGTGATACATGGGCTAGCATTGTTTGCTTGTACTAGATAAGGCACAAGCGGCTCAAAATGTCCTTGGATGGGATTTGCATCATGAAATAAGATAGAATACGATTTTCCTTGGGATGACGGATTGAAGTGCAAGTATTTTTTTCCTGATGTAGTTGACCAAAGGCATATTTGTATGTCTAGCCACTTTGACAACCAACGGATGCAAAACAAGTCACCCCATAGGCCAACTTCATTATTATTTGTAGAATGCATTACATAAATACGCATTCTACGCAAGTACTCTTCAACATTTTGTACACCGTGTAATTCATGCAATGTATGACTATCCAGTTCATAATTATATGAGGTGATTGCTTCTGGATCACCTTGTGTGAGGCAACTCAAGAAATGGTCTATAGCTCCATTCCGTAATTGACTTGATGTGTATTGAGAATGAAGAAGTAACTCCAATGAGTCAAATAAGCAATCCCCTACATTGTATTTAAATACTTGAATTCTACACAATCCTTCATTTCTCAATGCATAGTCAATGTTTAGAATTTCAGTCTGAATTGCTAATTTGTATTTCTCTACATCTATGATCTGTTTTTGTTTATCAACTATTGGCACTCTTGTTCTCTTCATTTTTTTTGCAAACAAGGACAATTTCGTTGATCCCAGAATATCAAAAAAATGGTGCACCTGTAATATATTCATAACCATTGGTTAGATAGTTTTGATGATTGATAATTACAAAAGGCATATTACAAATGGAAATTAGAAGCAGGCTGTTTCCTAAAAGCAATGTTGATATGCAATTTTGAAATGCATTTAGTATTTGGTTTCCTTATTTCAAATCACAAATAAATTCAATGCTAAAATTCTAAGTAGTCAAGGCATTGTTTAAATGCAATGAAAATAATCGTTATTTTTGGATTGTACAAGAAAATAAGGCATTGTAATGAAGAAGAGAATTTTGAAGGATTTAAAACTAGTGGCAATGGCAATGTCAGATTCATTCACTTGCATTATTTTCTTCAGAAAATAAAGAAATAGAAATCACCATTTGGTAGATAGTTCTGATCATTGATAGCCACAAAAGGTTTATTAAAATTCAAAATAAGAACGAAGTTTTGATTTGAAAACAGTGTAGACCTGTGATTTTGAAATTCATTTTGTACTCGGTTTTGATATTTGAAATCAGAGGTTTACATTTAAAAATAAATAAATACAGTGTTTAAATACTAAATAGCCAAGCCATTGTTTAAATATTGCAAAAATAATTGTTATGTAGTTGTGTAAATAGTGTAGGAACAATCCTTGGACAACTCTAATGACATCACATATTCTCTGAGCCATAGGCTTTAAATAATTAGCAATTTGCATATATGAACAATATATTGAACATATAAATTAAACAATGGAAGAAACAAACAAACAAGAGATATGAAGGAGCAAATGAACTTGAATAGATGACAATAACATTTTGATAAGCTTGTGCTTGGATTGTAGATGTAGGTGAAGGATTAGATTGATCTGCAAAAGTCTAAAGGATTGTAAACTAGTTGCAATTGCAATATTATATTGATGGGATTGTGTTAATTTCTTTACAAAGTGAAAAGGTATTGTGCATTATTAAACAGTATATGCCTTCAAGTGGTTTTGTCACTTATATAATCATTAATAGAATTTTGCTACTTACAACTTGCAAACTGCGTTATCTATTTATATTTTGATATTGAATTTAACTATAACACGTAAAAATAACAAATACAGTAGACATGGATAGACTGTAACAAGATCCAAAGCTAGGACACCAAACATGTAACATCAAGATTTCTTCAATGCTGGCCTATACACAAAAAAAGATATTATAACTAGTTGTTGAATCTTGCAAATCATATAACTATCACGGGAATATAATTCCAATATTAGTTTTCTTGTTATCAAGTCTTATAGAAATCTAGACAAAAAAATATTGAAAACTATTAGAAGCAATTTTTACAATTTACTATTGTTATATGTGTTTGCATTCATACTCAATAATAGCTAACTAGCACCAAAGAAGTACAGTAAGACCAATGCATAAAATATAAGTGACATGCAAAAGTGTACAGTGTTTTTCACAAATTGCAAATAACTGCCCACATCACTGTTATTACAATTTACATAGTTTTCTAGAACATCGAAGAGATGGCTACATCTATTTATGATGATTTCATGTTGCAATCATTTGTTATTCTAAAAAAAAAAACACTTTAAAATTCCACCGCTTCATTTGTTGCCCATCGGCATGATCATCGCCATCGGCGTGTCAAAAAAAACGTGTTGGTCAATATTTACTTCATCATCATGATATTTCGCTTCTGCATATTGGGGAAAAGAACAACATCATCATCATCATATTGTTGAAGAAGAAAAGGAGGATATGGAATATGATCATGTTGCCGAGGAAAGGAAAATGATGGTAACGTCATCATGACATTCGGGCTTCACTGAAATGCTAAGGATGACGTCATCGTCATTTTCATTAAGATCAGGGGATAAATGTAATATCAAGTCACCTAAGGAGCATGATCAGGATGATGAATGTAATATGACCCCTTTGCGGCCAAGGCAACCCTCTCGAAAGATCAGGATGATGATGAGCATCGGGATATTTGCTTCTTCGTCGAACTTTGAACAAGTCGTCATCATCATATTTCGCGAACCAGATCGTGCTTGAAAAATATCCTGTTGAAGGAAAAATGTGATGATGATGATGATCAGGATATTTGCTTCTTCGTTTATTAGATCGGGATGACGTCATCATGATATTCGGAGCCTTTGTTAAACTTAGAACATGACGACATCATGATATTTCGCCAACGGGATCATGTTTGGGAAATATCCTGCCGAAGGGAAAATGTGACGATGATGACCATCAAGATATTTTCAAAAGGTTGTATTTCATTGGCACGAGGACTTTATGAAACATCGGGTGAAAAAACAAGATCATGATGATCTTGACAACATGACAGGATAAAACAATATGATGATGACCCTCCTCATCGAATTATCATGATGACGCCATCATGATATTTTGTCGTCGAAGCACAAGGATGAGTTGAGGTCATTATGATATTGTGCCAGGGTGATATTGTAAAAAAATGATCATGCTGTTTAAGGAATGAAATATCGCCTTCTTCTGAATAGATAGGGTGATCATCATGATATTGCAAAAAAGGCGATCAGGAGGATATGAAGATGATGATCCGCTTTATCCATTTATGATGATGATGTCTTGATCACTTAGCGAATTTCAGCGAATGACCCTCGTGAAAGATCAGGATGATGATCATAATTATGCAAAAGGAGATAAGGAGGATATGAAGTCGTCATCATCATATTTCGAACTTCAGCAAATATCATGATGATGACCTTGCGATAGGATTATAACATGCGCATGCAAATATGCCGAAGGTGGATTTTCTAAGGGTGATCAGCATGATATGATAAGATTAGGTAATGTTGAAATATCATGATGATGCTCGCTATACAAAGACCGCTCGACGGGGAAACTTACCCTGACCTAAAGTTGATATCATCATGATATTTGAACCTCAGGATATTATCGGGGGGGGGGGGGGGGGTTCAAATATGATGATGATGATCATCTTCATGTAACCAAACCGAGTTTATAACATATGACCCTCCTAAAAGAAATCATGATGCTGACAATGCGCCTAAGGCCATTTGACGGGTAAAGGGCACTACTACCTAAGATTGACGTCCGGATATTGGGACTGCATGATTTTTATCGGGTGATAGACCAAGATCATGATGATCTTGACAACATGACTTAGGATATAAAAATATGATGATCCTCCTGCGAATGTCAAACCTTAGGATATAAAAATATGATGATCCTCCTGCGAATATCAGGTTTGACCAAAACTTTGACCGTGCATAACTTTCACATATGGAAGAATTTTCGAGTGAAGTAAAAGGCAAACCTGCATGGAATTTCAAGCTCTTTCTAAATATGAGGTCATAGAAACAAAATCGCCCACATAAATTTAAATGTGAATGTCTAAATAATCTTTTGAATTCCCTTTTAGAAAAGGAGTTTATATATCTGAAATTGTCTTTTAAATTTTAAAATAAACTAAAAAGTCAGTGCATAGCAAAACAATAATGCCACGGTTCCTTTACCCTTGAAACTAAAATTAAACTGGCCTAAAATCTAAATCGTGACAAAAGCAAATGCAATCGCCACATGCAAACACAATCGCCACCTGTCTCAGAGGTGGACAACTGTAGCCCTAACAATTTTATCAACACATGCATCTTTTAAGGTTCTCAAATGTGGAACGGAGGCTAGTAGCTTTTAGACGATCTTCAAATGCAACCACATACAAACAGGTCCAGAGAGGCGCATCAGTTTTAAAGGCCAAGATTTATTAACTCCTACCCAGGAAATAATTAGTCCCAGAGCTGGTGATCTGGAATTGGCATCGTTGAGATCAAACAGTTCTAAGAAAATGCATTTTTAGACTTCCTCATTGAGATGAGACAGGTTTAAAGAGGAAGCAGCTGCGCTCAAAGTACAGAAAGTTTATAAAAGCTAGCATAGAAGATGGAATCTTGCAGATTGTGCTCGGTACATTCATGTCTACATTGAGGAACTCTGGTTCTATACTGTGCCATGCCCTTTTTTTTTTCACTTTTGCAAGTCGAGATCCAACTAATTGGTTGCATGGGCTTGCCGTCTTCACCTCCTTTCTAATGATTTTGCTAATGCCAGTTGTTAAGATTCGTTTTTATTTAATTTGTGTCTTGCAAACAAAAATTGGCAATTTTTTGTTCTGATTAGCAGAACTGTCTTTGTTATTAACCTACATTGACCTCTCCCTTCTTTCCCCAATTTTACCTCAGTGTTTTCTTGCTTATAATTTAATTTTGTAGCAACGGCCCTCATTTGGAATATATTTGGGTATTGTTGTTTAGATATTCAGATGAAAACAGTCTATTTTATTTTAACTCTTCATGTCCAGCATTAACCTCTTCTACAGAATTTCACAAAATAGTATTCCAATGTGTGGAGAAGGGTACCAACTAATGTTGTTCTGTCATAAATTCTCTTTCACATATAAATTTGCATTTTCCTTCTCAAGATTGGAGCACTTTTTTTGTGGGTATTTTCCTTGTGTGACCATAATCTGTGCCATTAAACATTATAGGGACACGATAACATATCCTTATTCTTTCTTTCAAAACAGAATATTTGGTAGAGGAGCAAACAAGAGGGCGAGCCTGTGTTCCAAATTGGGATTACTAGCAAATTACCTAAATTTGTTAATACTCTCTGCTTCAAGGTATGAAATTCACACCCTTGCTATGTATAAGTAAGGTCTATAGCACCGTCGGCATAAAATTCCAGCATATTATATGATGGGTACTGAGCGAACTCCGAGCCTCAATCATTCAAACATAAATTAAACAGTGAACACATGCATGAAATCACTTAAAAGGAACTGTAAGTTGTACCAAAGAAATTGCAGAGTAGAAAGTTGCAACAGAATATAAGTAGATGCTTTACAGCTTGAATATATACAATGTATCTGGAAATGAAACAAGCAATACTGCATATAGCATGAGCACTTGCACAGTTAGTTCTTCCTGCAATCTTCTTCAAGATGATGATCATAATTATGCAAAAGGAGATCAGGAGGATATGAAGTTGTCATCATCATATTTCGAACTTCAGCAAATATCATGATGATGACCTTGCGATAGGATTATAACATGCGCATGCAAATATGCCGAAGGTGGATTTTCTAAGGGTGATCAGCATGATATGATAAGATTAGGTAATGTTGAAATATCATGATGATGCTCGCTATACAAAGACCGCTCGACGGGCAAACTTACCCTGACGTAAAGTTGATACCATCATGATATTTGAACCTCAGGATATTATCGGGCGGGGGTTCAAATATGATGATGATGATCATCTTCATGTAACCAAAACCGAGTTTATAACATATGACCCTCCCAAAAGAAATCATGATGCCGACAATGCGCCTAAGGCCATTTGACGGGTAAAGGGCACTACCACCTAAGATTGACGTCCGGATATTGTGACTGCATGATTTTTATCAGGTGATAGACCAAGATCATGATGATCTTGACAACATGACTTAGGATATAAAAATATGATGACCCTCCTGCGAATATCAGGTTTGACCAAAACTTTGACCGTGCATAACTTTCACATATGGAAGAATTTTTGAGTGAAGTAAAAGGCAAACCTGCATGGAATTTCAAGCTCTTTCTAAATATGAGGTCATAGAAACAAAATTGCCCACATAAATTTAAATGTGAATCTCTAAATAATCTTTTGAATTCCCTTTTAGAAAAGGAGTTTATGTATCTGAAATTGTCTTTTAAATTTTAAAATAAACTAAAAAGTCAGTGCATAGGAAAACAATAATGCCACGGTTCCTTTACCCTTGAAACTAAAATTAAACTGGCCTAAAATCTAAATCGTGACAAAAGCAAATGCAATCGCCACCTGCAAACACAATCGCCACCTGTCTCAGAGGTGCACAACTGTAGCCCTAACAATTTTATCAACACATGCATCTTTTAAGGTTCTCAAATGTGGAACGGAGGTTAGTAGCTTTCAGACGATCTTCAAATGCAACCACATAGAAACAGCTTCAGAGAGGTGCATCAGTTTTAAAGGCCAAGATTTATTAACTCCTACCCAGGAAATAATTAGTCCCAGAGCTGGTGATTTGGAATTGGCATCGTTGAGATCAAACAGTTCTAAGAAAATGGATTTTTAGACTTCCTCATTGAGATGAGACAGGTTTAAAGAGGAAGCAGCTGTGCTCAAAGTACAGAAAGTTTATAAAAGCTACCTTTATCCATTTATGATGACGATGTCTCCATCACTTAGCGAATTTTAGTGAATGACCCTCGTGAAAGATCAGGATGATGATCATAATTATGCAAAAGGAGATTAGGAGGATATGAAGTTGTCATCACCATATTTCGAACTTCAGCAAATATCATGATGATGACCTTGCGATAGGATTATAACATGCGCATGCAAATATATTTGGAATATATTTGGGTATTGTTGTTTAGATATTTAGATGGAAACAGTCTATTTTATTTTAACTCTTCATGTCCAGCATTAACCTCTTCTACAGAATTTCATAAAATAGTATTCCAATGTGTCGAGAAGGGTACCAACTAATGTTGTTCTGTCATGAATTCTCTTTCACATATAAATTTGCATTTTCCTCCACAAGATTGGAACACTTTTTTTGTGGGTATTTTCCTTGTCTGACCATAATCTCTGCCATTAAACATTATAGGGACATGATAACATATCCTTATTCTTTCTTTCAAAACAGAATATTTGGTAGAGGACCAAACAAGAGGGCGAGCCTCTGTTCCAAATTGGGATCACTAGCAAATTACCTAAATTCGTTAATACTCTCTGCTTCAAGGTATGAAATTCACACCCTTGCTATGTATAAGTAAGGTCTATAGCACCGTCGCCATAAAATTCCAGCATATTATATGATGGGTACTAAGCGAACTCCGAGCCTCAATCATTCAAACGTAAATTAAACAGTGAACACATGCATGAAATCACTTAAAAGCAACTGTAAGTTGTACCATAGAAATTGCAGAGTAGAAAGTTGCAACAGAATATAAGTAGATGCTTTACAGCTTGAATATATAAAATGTATCTGGAAATGAAACAAGTAATACTACATATAGCATGAGCACTTGTATAGTTAGTTCTTCCTGCAACCTTCTTTGTTATTTAGTGACACAGTTGCATAGCTACTTTTATGTTCCCAAATCATGAATTTGTCAATATATTGAAACTTGGCAATTCATACCTGAATGTCTGGGAATTCTATAATTGATATCCGAGTTTCTAAAATAGAAAACTTAAGTTCTAGAAAGAGATATCTGAACTCTAACAGAAATTTGAGAAAACTGTAAAATTTCTATAACTGAGAGTGCTCTACAATCTAAAACTCATATAATATCTGAAATCTTGAAATTTCTGTGAACAGTAGCACTGGTTTTCTACACGGATTACGAAATAGAAGTCCATATAGAGGCTTACCACAGATGCAGCTTCACAGGCCTCCGGATGCCCACCTTCACTACTCTCTGAGTGCAAACAAATTGAGAAACAACAATCCAAAGCGCATACAAATTGAAAACCTCCGATCAAGACATGACCTGTCATCTTGTAAGGATGATTAAAAATCATTATTAACATTGCAAATGAAATAAAAATCATTAATTAACATTGCAAACGAAATAAATTCAATAAGCTCAGCGGCGCCGTCACTTTGCACGACCTGTACTTAACTGTATTTGTTAGTTCCTGCCGTCACTTTGCACGACCTGTACTTAACTGTTTTGTTTATTGGCATCATTCGAAAATTCAATAATTTTTTAAATCATTATTTCATTTTTTACCCTTACTGTTCACACCATAGACCAATCAGACAATAGATAAATGGTATTTTTTAAATGATTAAATTAAAAAAAAAATAATGAACTATAGCATTGTGGTTACAAATTTTTAGTTCTTTCACATGATTGGACGAATAATTTGAGAAATTGCATCTAGCCGATGCAGTAGTTATACCTGCCGAAGGCAGGAACTAACAATAGAGTTTACCCACCAACAATTAAGAATATGATACATAGTTATGTAAACGATAAAGCCCTAGCCTTTGTTGACAAGTCATTGAGCCACCATTGAAACACTAGCCATTTGCCATATGCTATACATTGATTTTTAGCCACCTCGATAGGGTTACATCAACACATGCAACAATTTCCATGGACTAATGACATTTGGTGTAACTCTACACATAACTTTTATGTAAAGCACAAGCATCCATAGTTAAAACAAAGGGGGGACACCAAAACAATTTTTTTTTTTGGAGACATATAAACCAATGTCAATGGTCCATGTCTATTGCTCCTAGCTAAGATGTCTTACTTTGCACTTGTGGCCCAATAGTATAGTGCCACACAAAACCCATTGCCACTTGTGCAAGAGAAAAATGGTTGCAATAGCATTAAAGGCAAATGTCGAGTATCTTTGAAGATTAGATAGTGTGTGGCATGAGAGGAGATTTAATAGTCAGTGGGTGGTGGGTGAGAGAAGATGTAAGGGCATTAATAGCTTGATGGTATGGTTTGAACTAACACAATGAAAACTTGATGCATGACTATGTGACATATGTACACAACAAAGGCAATCAATGACAAGTTGTATAGAATGTGGGTCAGGTTGATAAGCACAAATAGTTTCAATGAGCATGTGCTTTAAGTTTCAAGGGGTGTGGGCAATAACAAGTCACCATGAAAACATAATGGGGGTGCATAATGGTAAGAATGAAGGACTAGTGGGGTTCAATATTTAAATAGAAGGCAAGTGTGGGTAAGCTAATATGAATATAGGTGCCATTAACAAGAATACATAAGGGTGGGCATAAGAACCAGGGTTAAAGCCCACATACAAGTTCACCATTAAAGCACAAAATTGAAGCTCAAATGCAAGGCTAAATTAAGGAAACTAAAGAACCATAGGAGCCATTGTTGTTGGGAATTAAGGTGTCTCAACCTTGGTAATTCCTTGTATTATTTTCATTGTATTTATTTATTCATTGCCTATGATGTAAATTAAATTGTAAATTCAATTGTCATCTTGTGAGATGTGGCACGGTGATGTGTCATCCTACATGAAAGATGACAACTTGTAATTTTGTCCTCACATGAGGAGATAGGTGTCCAACTTAGTGGTAGGAATATTTTTCCATGTGTCAGCATCTTGGATGTTGTGTAAGGGAATATTGATTGAAACAGTCATGCCAGATTCCTATGACAGTTTTATGACATGTAAGAGTCAGAAATAGGAGATTCTATGATAGGTATAGACAAGTGTTGAAGAGCATCTTTGGGGAAGGCACCTTTGGGTACCCCAAGGTGGTTTTTGACATGTTGTAAGAGAATATGCTATTTTTAGCATGTCTATGATAGATTCTCTTAAAACTGTAAGTCATTATGCTATGATAGATTCCATGATGCTCGTAAGAGTCGTAGAAGCATTTGTCATTACCCATTTTGGGAATAGGTGACCTCTTTGGGATGGGGTGACCTGACAAGTGTTAGGAACATTCTACAAGGTTGGACAAGTGTCCATAGGTGTGCGTTTTGGGCCATGAGGCCATGTTGGACTCCCATTCCAAGATAGAGCCAAAACTGCCTTGTAAACTCTATATAAATAGGTGCTTGGAGGAGAAGATGTACTACAAGTTTTACAAGTATTGTTATGCTACTAGATCATCTCTAGATACTAGTGTCGAAGACTCCTGCAAGAGCATTGGCTCTGATTTGTATTGTAATCTCTTTGTTTACGTAATATAGTTGAGCAGTGTTTTGGAGTGTGGGGTTTTTCACCCGTAAGGGTTTTCTCCACGTATATTTTGTGTCTCTCTTCTCTTGTCATTCTTTCTTCCTTATGTGTTTGCTTCAATATCTCATGTTGATGGTTTAATGTTGATGTAATAGTGAGGATAAATTTGAATTTGCACTCTCCTCCCCTTATTAGATTAGTGTAGGAAGCGATTTCCGCACACCTAGCTTCCTTTCAGTTGGTATCGAGCTTGGCCAGTTTTTGGTTCTAGCTGCTGGGTAGGGATTTTTTGAGCTAATCATAGGTTGAGTGGGAATCTTGTGTAGAGTATTATGTATCTTATTGTATCAAGGAGATGGCAACCACATCTAGAAGGATTGAAGTGGAGAAATTCAATGGCACTAATTTTGAGTTGTGGAAACTCAAGATGGAGGACCTACTTGTTGATCATGATCTATGGGAAACCATATTCGGTGTGAAACTTACATCAATGTCACAAGCTGATTAGGACCTCAAAGATTGAAAGGCTAAGGGTCTTATAAGACTCTATTTAGCTAACTCTGTCCTGTTGAATGCCCATGAGGAGAAGAGCACGAAAGATCTTTGGAAGAAGTTGGGTGATGTTTATCAGGCCAAGTCCTTGGTAAACAAAATCTTCCTGAAAAAGAAGTTGTTCTCTCTGAAGATGGAAGACGGAGGATCTATTGCAAATCACATGAATACTTTCAACATGATCATTGCACAGTTGACATCTGTGGGTGTGAAAATAGAGGAGGATGATCATTGCATGACCTTGCTTTGTTCTTTGCCAGATTCATGGGATCACCTTGTCATGGCTATCGGAAGCACCACTACCACCTTCAAGATGGAAGATGTGGTGTCCTCAGTGTTATCTGAAGAAATGTGGAGGAAGACATCTAAATCAGCCAAAGAGGCTCTTGCGGTTTGTGGAAGACCCAAGGAGAAAGGGAAGAAGAAAGATAAGAAAGATGAGAAGGGCAGATCCAAATCTCCTGGAAAGTCCAAGGTTCTCTGTTGGAACTATGGCAAGTCTGGGCATTTCTGAAAGGAATGCAAAGAGGAGGAGAAGAAAAAAAAGAAGAAAGCTCCTGATTCAAATTCTAACAAGTCACAAGATGATGCTGATTCCTTCATTGTAGCCTTGGCCACCCATGCATCTGATGATGTGTGGTTGATTGATTCTGGTGCATCATTCCACATGACCTCACATCGAGATTGGTTTACTAAGTATGAAGAGTTCGATGGTGGATGGGTGTACCTTGGTGACGACTCTCATCTGAAGATTGTTGGTCATGGAAGAGTCTCAATCTGATTCCCTGGTGCATGATTGAAGGGGATCACTAGAGTTATGAACATTCTAGGCCTTGCATGGAACCTACTTTCTGTAAGTATCTTGAATGATGTAGGTGTGCAGGTCATCTTTTTCAAGGATGGATGCAAGATGACAAGAGGATCTATGGTGCTTGCGAAGGGTACTCAGAGGGGTACTCTGTTTCAGCTACAAGCATGCAATTCATAGTGTAATAGTTCTTCTAACTCAAGGAAATGAGATGTCACTTCATCCCCACCATTTGAACATGCAGTGAAAAAATTTGTTGTAACTAGTTCCGATGGTAGTGCACATGCCATTGAAGCCAAGCTTCCTGCTAAAAAGACTATGTTATGGCATTTGAGATATGGCCACACTGGTAAGAAGGGTCTGCATACCCTAAAAAATAAAAACCTTGTTGAGGGGTTAAATGATTGTAATCTTGAGTTTGAATTTTGTGAACATTACATTTATGGAAAGAAAAACCATGTTAAGTTTTACTCTAGTTCTCACAAGTCTTTTGGTGTATTGGATCTAATTCATTATGATGTGTTTGGTTCTGTGAATGTTCCTTCGATTTCAAAATCTATATATTTTGTATCTTTCATAGATGATTACAGTAGGACATGGGTTTATTTTATCAGAAGCAAGATTGAAGTCTTTAGTTGATTTAAGGAGTTTAAAGCCTTTGCTAAAAATTAGACTTGTAAAAACATTAAGTGTTTGAGAACTGACAACGGTGGTGAGTTTTGTTTGACAGAGTTTGACAAGTTCTGCAAGGAGCAAGGAATTGAAAGGCATAAGACAACTCCATATACCCTGCAGCAAAATGGAGTTGCAAAGAGGATGAACAATACACTGATGGAGAAGGCTAGGAGTATGCTTAGTGGAGCAAGCCTTGAACAAAAGTATTGGGCTGAAGCTATTGCCACTGCTTGCTATCTGGTTAACAGATATCCTACATCAGCTCTTGTTGGCAAAACACCTATGGAGGTGTGGTCTGGTAAGAAGCCTTTAGTAAGGCATCTTCATGTTTTTGGTTGTGAGGCATATGCACATGTGCCTAAGGAGAAATGGTCTAAGTTGGAGAACAAGGATGTTAAATGTATTTTCATTAGCTATGGTGTCAGTGTGAAAGGATACAAGCTTTGGGATCTCGTGACTGAAAAAGTGTTGTATAGTAGAAGTGTTATCTTTAGAGAGATAACACCTTCTTACATTGTTCTATAGCCATAATAGTTAGAAAAGAAAGAAGACATGGTTCAGCTTCCTTATACCCTTGAGAAGACTAAACCGATAGACCTTGTGAGGCCTAATGATGAGGAGAGCTCTAGCATCTCTGGAAACGAAGAAGAAGCAGAACCTCAACCTCAACAATTGAGGAGGTCTACACGAACAAGAAAGCAACCTGATAGGTTTGGTTATTCATTACTTGATTCTAGTTGTGCTTTTGCTTTACTTTCTAACACTGATGAACATAGAACTGTGAAAGAGGCTATGGGCATGAAAGATGCAAGTTCCTGGAAGGAGGCCATGGAGGATGAGATGGCTTCTTTGGAAAAGAACAAAACATGGGACTTGGTGCCTTTGCCTAATGGATGGAAACCCGTTGGTTGCAAATGGGTGTTTAAGAAGAAATTCGGTGCAGATGGCAGTGTTGAAAAGTACAAGGCTAGATTGGTTGCGACGGGGTACTCACAAGTGGAGGGAATTGATTATGGTGAAATTTTCTCTCCTGTTGCAAAGCTGACATCCATTAGATTTCTGTTATCTCTTGTAGCTGCTTATGATTTAGAGGTAGAATAGATGGATGTGAAGACAGCTTTCCTTCATGGTGATTTGGAGGAAGAAATCTACATGTCATAGCCAGAGCATTACATAGAGAAAGGTCAAGAAAATTTGGTTTGCAAGCTTAAGAGGTCTTTGTATGGTTTGAAGCAGTCTCCTAGGATGTTGTCAATTGGTTATATGAGGTCAAAATTAGATCATTGTGTGTATTACATGTTTGACAATGATCACATTCTCATTATTGCATTGTATGTTGATGATATGCTATTGATTGGGAATGGTAAGAATATGATTTTTGATTTGAAGTCTTAGTTGTAAGTACAGTTTGAGATGAAAAATCTTGGGGTAGCCAGGTACATTCTAGGAATGGAGATCAGAAGAGACAGAGCAAACATAAAACTTTGGTTAAGCTAGAGTAAGTATGTGAAGACCATGTTGGACAGGTTCAACATGGCAGATTGTAGACCAGTGATTGTTCCTCATTCATTGGGAACAAAGTTATATGTTAGTGATTTTCCAAAATCTCCTAGTGAGGTGGAGGACATGAGCAGAGTACCTTATGCTAGTGTTGTTGGCAGTTTGATGTATGCCATGGTCTGTACAAGACTAGACATTGCCCAAGCAATGGGAGTCCTTAGTTGATTTATGACTAATCTTGGATAGGTACATTGGGATGCAGTTAAGAGAGTGTTCTGATATTTGAGGGTTACTTCTGAGTATTCCATATGCTATCATGGTAATGCTACAGGACCTCCACATTTAGTTTGTATTCGTGGATTTGTGGATTCTGATTGGGTAGGTGACATTGACAGCAGTAGATCCACCAGTGCATATGCACGTTCATAATGTTTGGTGGTACAATTAGTTGGATGAGCAAGTGACAACCTATGGTTACTTTGTCTACTACAAAATTTGAGTATATGGCTGCATCTTGTTGATCCCCGAATCTGCAGAGGGTTTGCCAGTTCTAATGCATAGGCAGATTCGGCCAACTAATACAAGAGGTTACGTGAGCTGCCCCCCCTTCACTTCTGATTCTACCACACCAAGGGGGGTATCCTTGTAGCTAAATATTTAACCTTGACTCACCCAATGATAGAAATATTTATCTTGACAACAACAGACAAAATACTCTCATGTGTGGACTAAGACATGCATGATAGATCACAAGGCTGGCAACATTCTTGGACATATCTAACTAGTTGGGTATGAGAGTATGTAGGGGTCCTATTCCTACTCCTACAACTAACATGTTGGAATTATGAAATGATTTGTTTAATGTTTTGGATACAAGACAGGGGTTTTGGAAACATAACATAGCATAGGGAGCAGACTGGTGCCTATCTCAGGGCAAGGAGTCAACTAGATGTATACAAGTGAATGATTTGCATTGACATTCAAGTTTCAAGGGGTTATATTGGTGGTTGCCTTACAAACACCACCCAAGACTAAGTATTTAGTTGCTTCTGCTTACAAATATTCTAGCTGACATACATTCTTCTCCATACTTACCCTAAAATAGTTTAATCCATTCCTTGAATGGAAATCACAGATCCAGCATGCAATACAGAAAGTCTATATTCTAGAATCTAAGGAACCCTTAGCAACCAAATTCAAAAGAAGGGATGCATACAGCAAATGGAGACAAACAGCTAAACACATGCAACAAAGCATTTTTCATATAAAACAACAATGAAACTAAGAAAATTTGCAACATGCATGCAAAATGCAACTCATAAACTCCAAAAGAGACAGAACAACCAAGAAAGGCTTTATTTTCATTATTTTCTCCAAAAAAATGCCCAAGTCTTCAACAACCTAAAAAATGAGTAACACAGTCCTCATATACAGCAAGGATGTGTACTCAGCAATTAATTAATCACAAGGTCACTTCAAAATTTCTCCAAGTACACTGCACCATGAGAATGGCGCCCAAAATTGAATGCACCAGAGAAAAGGAGGAGGAAAAGTAGGCGAGATCAGGATCTGTACCGCTGCCTGAAGATTTTCCTCATCAATTTGGTAGTTAGCATGTCCTCTCAACCCATACCTCTCTGTAATCCTGCCATTAATGGCATACCAACCTGCGGGATGCAGCAATTGCGTGCTCTGGAGCTCTTCCCACCTGAAATGATGCAACAAACATAGGAAATCCTTCACTCTTGAAAGTTTGAAAGATGGCCATCGATTTCCTTCCTACCGCCAAGATCTGTGGCCCCAAATCCTATTGAAAAGTCACCAGCCAATCAAATCGCGCCACGTAGGCAGCATTAGCTATCGCTGACTTTTCCTTCTTTCATTTTGCCCTTTTGCCCAATTTTGCCTTTGTATATTCAAGTGCATATATGTGCAACTGCCCACATACAAGGTAGACCCCAAAACACCATGAATCAATTTGAAATCACATTCAGGTCTAGGCCTTGTATCTAACTCCTTTGTATTAATGTATATCGGCTTGTACATTGCAAACATACAAGCACCAAATATACAAAGACTTTTCTATTTTTAACTTCCTAATCACATCTGGCTTGCACTTTTGCCCTTTGTATATCTCATTGTATGTTGCATATATAAACACAACATACATACAATCTGTAGATTCCAAACCTTTATGAAGCATACTGGAACAACTTTGAAATCTGGCCTTTGTATCTTTTCCATTGTATATTTTATGCCACACATACATACAATGTGCGATATACAACTGCATGGGCCCACCACCTTCTAGAAACTCTGACTTTGACCATACCCACTTTGTATGTTTCATTTGCATATGACCCTTGCACGTCTAAATGTACATTGGGAACATATAATCCCAACATACAATGGCAGACTTTACTTGTTTCACAAATGTTGTTAACTCTTTGGTCGCATCCACTTTGTACATCACTGCTTGTATATCTCACTTGTATGTCTGAACATACAATTGGTGGACCCCACCATATGCACCTTTTCTTATTGCATCATACGCGCTTGCATGTTGACTTGTACATTGGCCCTCATCGGATTGACCAAGACCATTGGGGCAACTTTAACCTCCATTGTCAAGACCACATTTCTTATGCTGAAGCCAAAATCCCATCGAATAGACCAAAGCAGTCAACGAGACAACCCAAGACTTAGCCGATGGTTCAAATTACACCGATAGCAATTCCATCGGGAAGACACCTTTCATCGCCGAGACCACACAACACTCTGCTGATAAGTATAAGATACACCGATGACCCCCTTGTATGTGGTGAAAGTATAAGACCCTTGCACATTTCCATTGTATGTCGAATATACAATGCGAACATACAAACCTTTTTTACATACAAGCAAGGAATCTTTCCTGGAATATGTGATATACAATCACCTTTGTATACCCAGAAATGCACCTACAAGCCCGATATGCATACCAAAATGCATGCAACTAATTTTTGCACCTTTCGAAGCCGATTGAATATTATTTTTTGGAAAGTGCCTGCAAATTTAAATGCTTAAAACCTAAATGCTTATGCAGACACTAACACATCTCATGCTTCTAAGGAAGCCATATGGTTTAAGAGATTGTGTTTAGATATTGGTGTTGATGCAGATCAAATTACGATCAGTTGTGACAATCAGAGTGCAATTTGCCTTGCGAAGAATCTAACTTTCCATGCCAAAACAAAGCATATTGATATACAGTTTCACTTCATGCGAGACATGGTAGAGGATGGGAAGGTAAATTTGGAGAAGGTAGATACTTTGAAGAATGTTGTAGATGCATTGACAAAGCCAGTGGGCACAAAGAAGTTCAGATGGTGTTTGAAGTCTATGGGCCTCTCAACCTATAGCAGTTAAATCATGTTAATTCTATTGGCTCTTACAAGGTGTTTGACAAGTGTGAGAATGTTGGGAATTAAGGTGTCTCAACCTTGGTAATTCCTTGCATTATTTTCATTGTATTTATTTATTCATTGCCTATGATGTAAATTAAATTGTAAATTCATATTGTCATCTTGTGGGATGTGGCACAGTAGTGTATCATCCTACATGGAAGATGACAACTTGTAATTTTGTCCTCACATGAGGAGATATGTATCCCACTTAGTGGTAGGAATATTTTTCCATGTGTTAGCATCTTGGATATTGTGTAAGGAAATATTGACTGAAACGGTCATGACAGATTCCTATGACAATTTTATGACATGTAAGAGTCAGAAATAGAAGATTCTATGATAGGTACAGACAAGTGTCAAAGAGCTTCTTTGGGGAAGGAATCTTTGGGCACCCCAAGGTGGGTTATGACATGTTGTAAGAGAATATGCTATTTATAGCATGTCTATGATAGATTCTCTTACAGCTGTAAGTTATTATGCTATGATAGATTCTATGACGGTCGTAAGAGTCGTAGAAGCATCTTTCATTACCCATTTTGGGGGCGACCTATTTGAGATGGGGTGACTTGACAAGTGTCAGAAACATTCTACAAGGTGGACAAGTGTCCATAGGCATGGGTTTTGGGCCATGAGGCCATGTTGGACGCCCATTCCAAGATAGAGCCAAAACTGCCTTGTAAACTCTATATAAACAAGTGCTTGGAGGAGAAGATGTACTACATGTTTTACAAGTACTATTATGCTGCCGGATCATCTCTAGATACGAGTGTCAAAGACTCCTGCAAGAGCATTGGCTCTAATTTCTATTGTAATCTCTTTGTTTATGTAATACAATTGAGCAGTGTTTTGGAGTGGGGTTTTTCACCCATAAGGGTTTTCCCCACGTATATCTTGTGTCTCTCTTCTTCTATCATTATTTCTTCCTTATGTGTTTGTTGCAATATCTCATGTTGATGGTTTAATGTTGCTGTAATAGTGAGGATAAATTTGAATTTGCACTCTCCTCCCCTTATTAGATTAGTGTAGGAAGTGATTTCCACACACCTAGCTTCCTTTCAATTGCAACATGAATATGACACAGAGAAAAAATAGGTCACCAAGGCCTAGGCACAAAGCAATATGCTACATGGGCTCAAATAGGTCATTCACAATGGGGCCCATTAGATTGACAAAAAAAATATGACAAGGGGCTAAGAGAATAGTCATTAATGTGAACAACAGTGTGCATAAACAAATTAGATGACCATACTAATGAGCATATAGAACAAGACCAGACCCATACAATGAAACCCCAAAGTGACAAATTGTCTTATTGGTTATAATAATAAGATAGGTTAGGGCATTAAAGAAAACAAGTAGGTAAAGAATTGCACTTTGGGGTACAAGATGGAATAGAATGTAGGATTAGAATAAAAATATTCATTTCTACTATACTTTTGGTCCAGTTCTTTAATATAGGTCTAGTCTATAGTCGTGAACTCAATATGTAGCCATGAACTTGAGCTTTGATGATCTCTAGATTTCATTCTCTATGCGATTGAAAAAAGGAGATTGTCTAATCTCTGATAAAGGGATTAGTAGATTTGTTGGTTTACACTTGATGGGATCCCACTATTTTCTAACATGTCAAATCATGTAAGGATGCCGAATCAATGACAATGACTAATTTGACTAAATATAGTAAACAAGTGCCTATAAATTAAGTTCGTTACTCCTTTTAAGCACCAAATATATATGTGTTGCTATTGATTTGCCTTTCTAAATGCTCCCAGAGTAAGAGATTTTTCTTTTATAAGTGGATGATCAAATGAATGAAATTTTTTTTTTATACAAGCACATGAAAATAGATCATGCAAACAAGTACATAGTCAATTTTAAGTGATAAAGATAATGGGGGCTAGTTAGCCAAGTTTGAATATTTTAATTTGAATTTGGGTAGTTCAATTTCCTGCTCATGGAGTGGCTCCACAACAATAGACGTGACCTAGAATTATATACGTAGAATGGATCATGACAAACAAAGGAAATTTGAGGACATCAATGTATGGATTAGCATGGATAACAAACAGATAATCCTCATGTATAGGAGTGTGTGCACATATAAGTAAGATATGTCAATTAATATAGGATCGTGTACAAATAAGGATTAGATACAAGCTAGGTAAATAGGCTTTACCTTGCACAAGATTTCACCATTTGTCATCATGTACAAGTATCAAGACATCACCTCAAAATAGACACAAAAATAATTTTGAAAAGGCATCCAGTTGCATTTTTCTTCATTACAAATGTATCATATTTGCAATTGTGGGTTATTTAATGTGTTGTTGGAATTTATTTGTTTGAGACAAATATTTACATTTTTTACTTAATAAAGAAACTAAATACTATTGAATTAAATCTGAATGGTAATACTTGTTCCATATAGATGTAAAATAAAAATATTATGCATGCATATCATATATAGTAGGATTCTTAAAATCTTGTATAATTTGTTGGTTGGAGAATGATTATATATATTCCCAAATTAAACGTGATATTATAGTGCTTGCAGTATATTTTGCAAGTCAAGAATATGAATTATATATAACTATACTAATAATATTTAAAATTAGGAAAACAACATATCACTTTGCAAATCTTTAAGTAGTTGAACATGAAACTCTATAGTTATGGCATTTATGTTAAATTTATCTATGTTTTATAACATAGGTGATAATATTTTCCTAAAAATGCTTGCAGTATTTTTTGCAAGTCAAGAATGTGAATTATATATAACTATACTAATAATATTTAAAATTAGGAAAACAATATATCACTTTGCAAAAAATTAAGTAGTTTGTCATGCCCTAAATTTTACTCAACCTAAACCAAACACAACTACCATTTTTTTTTTAATTTTCTAGTCCTACTAAGGTAAATTCAAGTTTTAAAGTTAATCTAGAATCAATGACATCAAGTTTACAATGTCCTCTCACTACTTAAACAATCTTAGATTGCATTTTTTTCCTACGTGTTTCCTTATTGAGATGTACAAAACTTTTCCTATGTATCCTAGAGTATAGAATTTGGTTTCTTATCTAACTAATTTCCCATTTTCTATCTACATTTGTTTCCCTAGTATAGCTATAAGTAGAAAAATTATTGCTTAATAATAATTTGACTATCAAGAGTTTGAAAATGAAGAGCTACGTTTAATATAAATAACCTTACACAATAAATAAATGTGCCATCCATAAGTATTGAGTATCATAATCATCAAAATGTCTCTAAGAACATCAAGGATCTCAAATAAACAAGAGCACATAGAATAGGGGTCTCACATAGTTGAACATGAAACTCTATAATTATAGCATTTATGTTAAATTTATCTATGTTTTATAATGTAGGTAATACTTTACGAAAATTGAATAAAAATTGAATATGCATATATATCACTTCTTTTGTGTATAATTTGATTACTGTAAAAACATATTGTATAAAATAAGTTTCCTAGATTTAAATTAGAAATACCATGTATGGTATTTATTAAATGATAAATCTAATGGACAATACAATAATGTGGCCATATAAGAAAATAGATATAAATATCTTTAATCATGTAACATCAAATTGATTGCAAATCATAACCATTTTTAAAAAAATGGTAGATCAAATAAGCTATCTCTAAAAAACAGGATGAACATTAGTTCTGGACCAATAGCACCTAGCTTTTTGGTTTTCTTGCTGATATATGTTGCTTGTGCCTTTATAGTATGGCCTGCCCAAACAAAAACTTAATAGAAAACCTTATAAATTGCTATGACCATAAATTATCTTCTTCACAAATTGTTTTCAACTGTGTGGAATATTAATGATTTTGTTGGCCTTTTCTGCTAACGATCCTCCTTGCTTGGATGAGTCTCCACGTAACAATTAGGGATAATGCCTTTTGTATTTTCATCTCAAAAATGAGGAACGCTGAACTCAGAATCATTTATTTCAACATCTCGTGTGTCTCCGTGTATTTCTTCCTTTGAATTGTTATTAGCATTGTGGTGAGGATGGTAAGAAGGGGAAGGTGTATCTGCCTCAACATCTGAAAGTTCACATTCAGATTGTTCCAAATCTTGGGCACTTTTTGGGTCCCCTGAAGTAGTTTGTCTATTTGATAGATTTTCCTGCCTTTTCATATTTTGCCTACGGTTCTTCTTCGCTGTCTGGTGCCACTTCTTCAAAGAGATACCTATTCTTTCATCCAATATGGTTGTTCTCATGTTACTCCCCATCTATAATCACAAATCTCATATTTCATTTTTACAATGGTATTGAAGAAAGCTAAAATAAAATATGTTTCTATCTTTATTCAGTTGTCAAATACATACCTGTGTAACAAGAGCATAGAGAGGGAGAGTTACATAGCTGCACAATATTTGAACTGTGATCCTAATCATTAACAATGCAATTTGAGTTAAAGCATATTGTGGCTTGAGAAATAAGTGTAATATTGACAACAAATTTATGGCACACTCTGTAGAATTTTTTAAATATGAAATGTGTTTCATCATTCAGGATGATAATGGGTCACTTACTATAATCCTAAACATTGATGTTAGAAATCTTCTTTGAAGTTTTCCTTCCAATAAGGTACTCTAAAAATCTTTTCTTAATAGAAATATTGCCTCTTGAAAGTCATTTAGCAGGTCAAGTAAACTTACCCCAAGATTATTTTACAAACAATTTCTAGCACCCGTTTATGGAAGCAAGATTTCAGTCCATACTCGTACTGCATCATCATATCATATGAATATACTTAATTTGTTAATGCAGAACATTATATCTCTAAAAGTAGATATTAGGATTTTTGGATGTAAAAATTTCTTCCTTACCCATGTCCAAAAGAAAAAAGCAATCTGGAAAGCACTCTACAAAATGAATGTTGTACGATTATACTATGTGAAGCATGGAAATATGAAACTTGAAAGAATGTTTTTTTAGAAAAAATGTCTAACCTCAAATAGGGTAAAGTGAATGAGATAGAGAATCAACCGAGGCCGGCCAAACCAAAACAGTTGATCATTGGGCTTCACCACTGGGGCTCCTTGCACAACAGAATTTCTATCTTGGATATCCAATGCCATTTTTGTTATTATAACTTGTAACTTTGTTTCCACTATCAGAAGAATCTATAAAGCACAAATATTTTAAAGATAATTGATATTTATAGACCATTTTAGTGGTTTGAATATTTCAAAAGAGTTGATTAGTCTATTATCAACAAAGTTTATGCAATGATGGTGTAGAATTCAAAATTGAGTACTTTACACTTTTTATTATGATTAGGATTCATTTTACTTATTTTTGAGTCTAAAAGCACTTAAAGGTGTGTTAAACCATTTAATCTAGAACCATTCTTCTATCAAAACCTCATTCCTATATGTTTGTAGTGTTGTCCCTCTAAAGACTAGTGACCTTGGAAATTACTATCCTTGCACTAGTGTCCCCCACATATGTGAACCTAAATCTACTGGAAATGGTCTAACTTAAAAACTCTAACTCATCTTACCACTTTTTTCCTAATGGCTAGCTCATCCAAAGTACTCTATAAAAAGAACCCTTTCCTCATTGGGAAATTCTTATGTCTCTTAGCTATTCTTGCACTTCAACTCTCTTGGCACTCTCTAGCATACTTCTATAACACATTTCTCTACTCTTCCAATATTAAGCTTCTAAAACTCCTCCTCCATTGCAAAGAGCGTCCATATGCCACTCCTTGAACATCCTCCCATTGGTACACCTTAATTTTTTATCACCCTTGTCCTTAGTCCATTATAGTACACACGCCACTTTTACCCTAGCAAGCCTATAAGGTATTTTTCTTACACCATTTTCACACACCATTATCACACCTATAGTCTAGGGTTTCCACACACAATATTTATTATCCTACATGAGGTTGAAACATGTTAGCTAGGGTGTGTAAAAGGAAGGCTCTAAACCATAGAACACTTTGATAGTTTTTTTATCTTCTATTAGCACACGTTTAGGTTTTCCAAGCACCACAAGGAAGTAGGATTTTTTGTGAGAAAAGGACATGAATCTTTTCAAAAGGTCACTACAACCTAGTCAAACACTAGCACCCATAAAAAGTCACTAACAACCTTATTAGATACTAGCACACACAAATGGTTACTAAATTTGATACTAGCACACACAAAGGGTTACTAAAGCCCTTACTGATGACAATTACACCTATTAGGTCACTAGCATTTCTATATTTTCTTGAGATCATTGTATATTTCCAAAGCACCTCTTGCTTCCTTCTTGAGTCTTCTATAAGCTTCTAAACTGCATTAGACATTGAAATATAGAAATTCTTTTATCCCTAATATATTTTCTTAGAATTTTTTTTTCATTCCTAATAGATTCCTAGCTCTTTGGTTAATAAAACCTAGCATAAATATGAAATTGTATAATTTTTTGTTACTTGAAAGAAATCAGATTAGTTAAGTAAAATGAACATATTATAGAAGTTAAAGTACACATTCTTAAATAGTTTAGGATAGTGCATGTGTTTCTTTTTAAATTTTGGTGCATTTGGCCATGCTTGCATCTCAAATTTTATTAATCATATAAACAAATATACATTTGCAACAAAAACACACTACAACATTCAAACAACTTCCTTACATTTTTGCAACCACACCTTACACACATCTTCTCAAACCTCCTATTTGGCTATGTATGGTGTAGAGCACCTAACAGCATTTTGATGCATTTTGAGAAGTTATGGTTTTTGTTCAGTATGTTTTGTAATAAGGCTTTCTAGCCATGATTGTAAGGTCCATTTTGTATGGTCAAGAGGATTGGGGTAACCTTATAAACCTCAAATCACTCTTAGTCCATTTGGACCCTAGTTGTGTCACTTAGGCCTAGTAGGTCTAATGATGGGTTTTTTTGTCTATTTTGGTAGTTTTTGTGTTTAGGCATGTCTTAGAGACTGTGATGGTTGTTTGGATTCGATTGGACAAGTTGAACCAATTGGGACCTTTGTGATTATGCAAAATCATGGTTGTTAATGCTGTCCTAACACATTTGGCCAGTTGCAACCCACTTGTGGTGATTAAAACTATTTTTGTAAGTTGCCTACCAACTTGGATCAGTTCATATGGTTGCTCTCTTACTCTAGTATGGGAGAGAAGTTTCTGTACAGAGTTTTGGGAATAAAATCAATAAAACTAACTATTTTTCTAAAGATTTCTTGCTGTTGTACAGCCTGTATAGATTGGTCAATTGGATCAATGTGATTTTTCTAAAACTAGATTGAGTCAGGGTTCAAATGCATCAAGTTTGAAGTCTTGAAGTGGTCGTAGGAGGAAGATATTGCATTTTGATTCCAAACTGGTCTAAAACCTTGATTTCTAGGGTTTTTCATACAAAACTTGCCCTAGAATGCATTCTAACCAGTGAAACCTCATGCCACTCAGTGAAATATAGGCTAGGGTTGTATATTACTTGATTCCAAAATCTTTTGGCCAGGAAAGACAGTCCTTGATTTTTGGAGTGATGCCCTAGGTCAAGTATTCATATGTATTTGACCAAAATTATGCAATTTGCTGTTGTAAATGACAAAATACGGATAGGGTGAGTGAATGGATGGTGGTTTTGAGATGTTTGCATATGGTAGAGGTGATCTAAGTTCCTGTCCCAGTTTTATGACCCCAAATTAGACCATTTGCTTTGTAACCTAGACCTAAACTGATCAATTAGGCCTAGAGACCTAGTGGGTGTTTTGAGTTGCTGGAGTAGAATTGGAACTAGAGGCTTGGAGGTTTGTTAGAACACCATAGAGGGTATTAGAATCCACCATTTGTTTGTCTGGTCATTTAGGGTTTTGTCAAGTTATGTTGTGAAAACCAGATTAGGAGGGCTAGTAACATCACTAGGCCAAGTGAAGGCTGGAGGGTTGTGTGAAGTTGGGGATCAAACCAACTATGGGGAAGGTGTTTGCTTATTTGTCTTAAGGTGTGGAAGAAGCCTTGAGGGTTGAATAACAGCCTGGTTTACAAATCCTTCATATGCCCTTGGATGTGACTTTGGTTGGATTGAAGTAGTGAAGTGGGTGAGTGGGCAGAGAAGAGTGAAGCCTTGTTGCTTCCCTTGTGCCACTCTGCATCAATGTAGCCACCCGTATTTACACATTTTTTTCTATCTCCTACCATTTATTTCTTCACCCAATTTCTCCTCCCCTACCTACTTTCTTTCCCAACCTTCATCTAACCACATGCTCTCTTTCCCTCCCTTCCCTCACCCCTTTCCCATCTCCTTGTACATGTTTCTCTCACCCCTAAACAAAGAAGATGATAAAAGGTACCCATAAACAAATAATATATGTAAGGACAAGCATGTGATTAGGTATATATAGGATGTCATGGGATTAAGTACAAACAAGATGGGAAAATGACATGTAGGGAAGCATGTGAATGTATGGAAAATTGAGAGTGAGTTAGTGTATTAAACTACAATAATGCAATGAAAAATAAGAGCAAAGGGCATATTAGGGAAAGGCACCTCACAAAAGGATCTATACATTTTGGATCAATCATGAAAAGTTTAATAATTATGACCACCATAAATTTCATCATCCCCCAAATTCAAAGAATTAAACAACAAGAGACATGAAGTAGGTAAGAAGAAGCAAAGTACAACAAAAATTTTGAGGGCATGTTTTTAATTAACATGAAAAATTCAATAATAGCCCGATGCTTTTCATTGTCCCTAAATTTCTTAATAGGAAAAATACAAAGTATGATGTACATTATAGAGAATAAAGAACATGAGAAATGACATTAGAGGAAATAGAATCATAAGTATACTTACATTTTTTTATCCAAATGAAAAAGGAAAGATCACCTTCATGTTTTGTGTCATCCCAAATTCAAGGATCTATGATTGAAAAGAAAAAAGGTGGATGTCATAGGTAGTAAGATAAAAATGGAAGTGTAGGTAGACAAATCTAAGAGAGTTACAATAATAATGACATTTATAGATTGTTCCTAGCCCTTGGTGTTATTATGCATCTATAATGATGGCATGCTTCATCTAGCAAGGCTAAGGAGTTGAAGCATAAGATAAAAAAAGAGTAGGAGAAGAAAATACAATATTATTATAAGAAATAAAATATTACAACTTATATAGAAAAAGGTTTTGATCTAAAGTATGAAGGGTTCCTAAAGTAAAAATAGAAAATAGAATAATGCAATTGGTCATCATCAAGGAAACCATCATCCTGCAAGTCAATTAATGAGATTTTAGTTAAGTGGGTCCTAAGAGGAGAATCTACAAAAAGAGAAGGTTTTGATCTAAAGGATGAAGGGTTCCTAAAATAAAAATAGAAAAAGGATGAGTAATACTAGAAATATACTTAAGTTTAAGTACCTCATCCACTAAGCTTAAGGAGCAAAAACACAATATACACAAAGAGCAAGAGAAGACAATGCAATAGGCCTAGAAGGAATCAAATAATCTAACTTGTATAGGGGCCATAATCAAGGAAACCATCTTCCTCAAATACAATCAATGAGAACTTAGAACTATGTAGGTCATAGGAGAAGAACGGGCAAAAAGAGAAAGTTTTGAAGGATGAAGGTTGATTGAAATAAAAATGGAGAAAAGAGGAGGAACATTAAAATAGACTTTAGTGGAAGATCGCCATGAGGTAACGCAAGGTTTGCAATAGTATAAAACACAGAAGAGGGAACTAAAGTAAGAATGTGAGAAAAATGAGTATTGACAATAGTCAAGTTTGATGTGAGGCAAGATCCACAACAATGATAGGTAGATAAGAGGAAGTTACATGTGAGTATTAGGAGATGTAGGAAGAGGTGCACATAATCAAGTGGAAGTGGGAATTGTAACATTATTTAGCCATTTCAATAATAGATTTCCATGCTACTTGTGTACAACCATTTTAACAACAAGGAAACACACTCCTATAGGCTTGACATTATGCTTGTAAACCCACCTATGAGTCAATCACCATGTTACACTTCACCAAACTTTGTGATGAATCCAATATAATGTTAAATTACCTATGCTATCCCACCTCTACAAAACAACCTAGAAATTCTAACATGTTTTTCTTCAAGCCATTGGGAAACAAAGTAATGGTTGGCCAAGCCCATCACCATACTCCTACTATGTGGTAACTAGTCACTATTCTAATAAAAACATCCATTTAAGTCATGGGTCATTGGTTACACAAGACACCAATTGAATAGAAAATAAAGTGCAAGATAAAAATCATAGGCCTAAGACCAAAATGTAAGCCAACAAAGGATCGGAGCTTTATTTATAGGCCACCACTAAAATGATTAAGAAGCTCAACATAGGCTTGAAGAAAAAGAAAATGATACAGGGGAATGGAAGCGTACATGAGTACAATTGACATAGCTCAATAGAGACAAATAATGAATCTTAAATTTTAAAACTCTTAAATCCATTATTAGAATTTAGGAACCAAAGAAATATAAATATCAAAAAATAACGCATGTAAGATTTAATGTCAAGAAATATGATCTACATGATTTGAATTTTGAGGGTTCATGAACTAGTATATAAATCTATAGATTTTAATTGGGAGGGGATATTTAAATTTATTTCTTTTATCATTGTGATTCTCGACATGTACTCCATTATTATATTTGAGATTGTAAATATTATGTCTCAAGGCCATATTCTTTCCAATGTCATGACCAAAGACACAATGATACTAGAACATAAATCTTTTACATGTCATAAATGCATTGGAGTAGAATGGAAGTATTGAAGAGGTAGATTAGAGGAAGAGTAATGAGGTTAGAGGTAATGAGTTGGCTAATCTTAACATGATGGAGTGGACTAGCAAGGTGAGTGCTTAGGGGATTCACTTAATATACCAATGGCATAGCACATGAATTCATAGGGTTCTAAGAAACATCCCTAATTTCATTTCCACCCCTCAAATTTATGCTTTGAATACCCCCTCTAAATACGTAGTCTATTACAATTAAATTGCCTTTATATTTTCACCAAGTATCTTATCTACCTATTTTTTGGTTACATTTTTATATCCCATTATTATTTATACTCTATCAAACAAGGGAACTTCCCACAACTACATTTGACTAAAAACCAATTTTGGTTGCCATCCCATGTACATTAAAACCTTGGCACAAAAACCCTAGATGAGCTATGACAAAATGCCATCTTGAAAAAAGAATTGATTTAAAAGCACTTATATGTATCTCAACCCCCAAATCCTTGCCACAAAACCTCTAACAAGATATCCCCTTAATAATAGATATAAACCCTTTTAACATAATAAAATTGGGCTTCTCTAAATGGGATTTTTCCCTCAACCATTTATGTGGAAGCTCGCAAAGCAAAAAATAAAATGGTTTCCATGAAGGATGTAAAATGGATTTTGGAGTGATATAAGAAAGTGAAATTTCCTATTAGGACTATATTGGTAAGATTGTGAGTAGCTGGGGCTATTAATGTAACCTGGTGTAACTCTTCTAGGAAAAATAAAAATGATTTCTTTTGAGTGTTTGGTGTCTTGAACTATTGTGCATCCCACCATTCCTTATTATTGACCAATCAAACTCCCAAGTTAGTTACAAATTAGAGTAATAACCTGATTTTCTTCCCACAAATTTAGGGAACTATTTTCTTTCAAGTTTACTTAGGCATACTGATAGTATGGTCTTTAAGTTGTAGTAATCAAAATTAATTTTGTTGACCTAGATTACTTCTCTGGCATGAATTTATTTTTGGGTAGGGTGGTTGTTTCTACAATTTAATTTTTGAGTCAGATTGTGACCTCATGTGCTAATGGCATAAATTGATCCAAGTATCACACTCTAGCTTGTTCTTAGCTCTCTCAAATATAATTTAAATACAAATTCTTTTGATTGTAATAGTTTTTATTGGGTTTTCTATGTCTTTCATGCAAGCTTTCTAGTTTCCTTTCATTTTGATATGTATATCCCAGTGTGAAATATTAAAGTAAACTAGATTTCTTAGCATTCATGTATATTTTCAACTTTTGAGAAGGAACATAATTATGTGAGAGTTCTTTGGTTTGGGTGTCTCCTTAGGTTGGTATATGTTTTAGGGGATAGTAGCTATCTTTGATATCTCATTTATAGAATTGTGTATTAGTTGTACTTAGTAGGTTGAAATAGAAGCTATAATATACCTTTGAGGTTGTATGCTAGCCTAAGGATTTGTTAAAGCATGTGTGATTTCTAACCTCTTGTAATAAATTTGGATGCATGTTAACAATTTTGCAATTAGACTTGTACAAGTTTAGATGTAATCTTGATTTTTCAATTTTTTTTTGAATCACATTATTCTTAGTAGGAAAAAGGTTTACTATACATGAGTTCTCATTTATGAAAGTTTGACCCTATCACCCAACTTGGATTAAGGCACCAATCTTCTTGTGACCATTTCCCTATCGCACCACTTTGAAATTATAAAACTAAATTTATTTAAACTTTGTTTCCATTCTACACCTATTTTATCAAGTAGAACAACCCAATAACCTTAATTAGATTCGATCTTATGAGAGCCAACATTAGATAAATCTATAGTGGGTATTTGTGGGTTCTTTTTCTACAACCTCCATAATCCTAAGATATTCACCACAAAGCATAGATATAGAGATAATACATACAATGGTGACACAACCTATGCTTAGCCCAAGGGAGAGAAAAAGATAACTTGATAGGAGGGTGGATAAGGCCTCCTTTTCTTCTTTGAGCCCTACCAAGCTTGGGATGGTATTTTCCAAAGATCTCAAATGATTGAAAAAAACTAAGGACATAAAGAGATCTCTAATTAGGTAGTTAGGCTGAATGATGTGAAAATAGATAAGAGTTGGTTATTAATCCCTATAAATGTATTCATTTTGTTTCTCTCAACACCATTCACCAAATAAAAACACTATAAACAAATCCTCTACAAATACACCAACTGCAATATCACCAAAGATTTAACAAAGTTTACAATGTTGGATCTATGTGTAATGGAAGAAAACCTACACTATTGATACAAACACCAAAATCTTAGTTCACCTTACTACATTTTCGTAATGGCCCTAGCTTGTCCAAAGAATTTTATTAGCATAGCCAAGTTCATAATTGGAAATTTCTTCTCAATCTTCTTATCTATTCTTGTGCTTCTACTCTCATGACACTCTCTAGAATACATCTAAACACATTTATAGATAATCTTTCAATACTAACTTTCCACAACTCCTCTTCCATTGACAAGAAACTACATTTGCAATTCTTTGAACACCCGCCCATTGGCACACCATTACCCATGTCCTCCCTCCATTAAAAAACACACCACATTCACCCTAGTAAAGCCTCTAGGGTTTTCTACCCACGTCATTTGCATACATAATTATCACACCCATGTTCCAGAGTTTCCAAATACTTGATCTATTGTGATATTTGAGGTTGAAACATGCCAATTATGGGTCTAATTGAGGCAATCTCCCAAGAAGAGGACCTAGAACTTTTCTTTTTGCAAATATTGATATATTATTTTGAACTATGCATACCTGGTACATTTTTGTATTCTACAAGCACCACAAGGAACTATGACTTTTAATAAACAAGTCATGGAAGTTATAGGATCACATGAGCAAAGGGCATAGGTGTTTATAAAAGGTAAGTAAAACCCAATTGACCAGTAGCACCCCTATCAATCACCAATGACCAAAGAGGGTCACCAATGCCCCTATAGGAAACAACGCCCATAAAGGGTCACTAGTACCCATGGTGACCATAAGTGACCTTGTCGAGTCACTAGTATCTAAATATTTTCTTCAAATCTCTATACAAATTCAAAGAACCTCTTGCCTCCTCCTTCAATCTTCTATCACCTTCGAAGCTACATCACACATTGAAAAAGACACACTCTCTTATCCATTATATTTTTCCTTATAATTTTCATTTATACCTCCTAATCTATTTCCACCTCTAATATTTATTATACTTAGCATAAATCCAATCTTGTTTGCTAGTGAAAATAAATTAGATTAGTTAAATAAAATGAACACATTATAAAGGTTAAAATATATGTATTTAATAGGGTACACTTTAATTTCCTACATATGGATTTCTTTAATGGTGAGAAATATCATAAAAATATCATTTCATTAGTTGCAAAATCATTTATATTTCCTATACTCTTTTAATTATTTCATTAAAACTCAAGCAAATGAAGTAAAGTATTTTGCTAACTTACAATCAATGGAATGAATGATACCCAAAAATATATAGACCACCCTGCACAATTAAATTTCATGCCCATTAGCCCATTAGCCCATTAAATAATTAGAAGTAAAACATAAAAATAAATAGAATGCCAATTAGGTTTACCATTCTTGTTGAGAAGGAGAAATAAGATGGCAAAAAACGATAGTGGTGGACTGCAAACAATGACATAGATCATTCATCTACAATTAATTTTAAATCAATGATATGGACCATAGAAAAATGTTGCCACTATGCTTAAACTACAATCATAGTTCACACACCTGATTGATACAACATTACAAAAGTCATCATCTAGAGATCTCTTTATATATCTTTGATAATTAAATTTGCTATGTGGAGCAAAGTGAGCCTGCAATAGCAAACATGTGCATGGCTATAAGTATCTTGCCAAATATACAATATAAAACTTTAAAAATATGGCCTAAGAAAGCTTACAAGCATAAATCCATGACGTAGTGTTAAGTAATCCACTTTGGGCACTGATCTAAAAAATTGTCTGAAAAAGCACACCTGCAAAGTCAAGAGTTATGACTCTAGTACACAGATATTGTGGTGAGGTTAAATTTAAAATAAATAATGACTATTTAAATTGTTGATTTTACATACAATCCAAGTGAGTATTTGTATTGTGGACCAAAAGCTCATATGCCTCTTTCCAAAAGTAGTTTCACGAATAAATCTAAACCTTGAAGGATCTACAAAATCACAATTACATGTCAACTTACATTTCCTATTACAAAAATGATCTAAAGTAATAAGTATTACATGTTTCTACAGATCTAAAGTAATAAGTATTACATGCTTCTACAGATCTGGAAAGAAAACAAAAGTAAAGATTGAAAAGCCCATAAACGTTAGATTATTTTCACTGCTCCTTCCTCTACTTGTGAGCTAGCCCTCCAAATCTTTAAAAAATAAAACTTAATTGATTTGCGTTTGGGAAAAAAAGCAAATGGGAAAACTTAAACTAACCAGTTGGAAATTCAGTTTTAGCCTCTTCCTCCCATGGTTTCCATTTCTTCATCTGCACACATCGCATAGGCTTCTAATTAATCCTCACCACTTTACACCCTATATCGATTTCTTTTGCATATAACAATAAACATGAATAGGTTTATTGACTTATACTTTTGCCCATCCGAGCGTCATGGTTACAATGCAGGACAATACATGAAAAACGGCCAATACGAAAATGAAGATATGCAGTTGATGGAGTCCATCTTGTGATATGAGAGGGACCTTCCCCTGAATCAATAACACAGGACAATTAGCACTTATTCTATTTTCATTAGAAATAGTACCATTCTGTATGAATAATAAGCATAAACACTTACTTTTTTAGCACAGTGACCAGCCTCAGCCTCGTCTCTCGCCAAGCTACGCCTTAATGGTATTTCTGAATCTAAGAACAGGAGCTTACGATGGTGCCCAACTAATGATAACTTTTCAATCTCGTCTAAGGCCTCCTCCTTTGAGCAGGGAAGCCACGTGTTTCCTAAGCTCTTAGGTATACAAATCTCTGAAATTGGCTTCTGCCCAACAGTAAGCAACAGCGAGATAAACCCCAGCAGCATCAATTCTGCATACACACCAGATGAATCAGGGTGAATATATTTCAAAGTATTTCGCTGAGATTGATTATGACAACAAATTAGTCACCTCCTTTGATCTTTTCTAGTGCTTCGCCAAGGGATTTCTTTCGGCGTTTCTTGAGCCACTGAATTCCAAACACACACACAAAAACATTCCATTTCAATCTGTATAAGTAAAAGCCGAACATTCAACACAATTGCATGTAGCATCTGCAAAAATGAAGATAAATTATAATTGCAGATACCTTGGAAAGGAAATGCATAGCTTGTTCGATTAGTATAGAAACAAGTACAAAGCCGAAGCAAACAATGGCCACAGCCCAAGTTGGCGTTTGTTCTAAGGATCGAGAATCTGCGCCGCCACCTCCTGCCATATCGAAATAATTGTTGTTGTCCTCCTCCTTCGGTTTAACCAAAGTTTGCTTTTTTATTCCCAGATGATTACCTACGAGGCGGCATTATTTATACAGCATCTTGGATCCACATTTGACGTAATTATGAATTTCAATTAATTAATATTTACTGTTAAACGTTGATCCAATATGCTGTATTTGTTGAATGGTATGTACTTATTCATCTTGGAATTATTAAAAAAAACTCAACTATAAATTCCGCCATTATGACATTATATATGAGGGGGACTCTGCCCAAATTACATGACATGACCTCACCTCGTCAACGAAACAACATTTTTCTACATCAACTGACGGCAATTTCGATGGTTCGTGATACATAAAAAATAGAATAATATTTGAAAAATAACAATGTATCAAATATAACTCAACATTAATAACATCTATTGTGCTTTTGGAATTTTTATAAGATTTTGCAGATTTCATGTTTGGATCCTATGTTTCTTTGAATTTTAATTAATAGAAATTTTGTACTTTTATTAAGACAATCATTTGAGAATAAGTTTTTAGAAGATGGTCAAAGTGAATGATCTCCATTGTAATTTAGTATTTGGATCCATACAGTTGTATATTATATAATATCATAGAAATATTTAATTTAGTTGTAAAGTTTATATTTATTTATTTTTGCATTTTCACAAACTAGTTATAATTTTATTTAGATGTGTAATCCATATAAGCTTATTTAGATTTGCAATTTATATTTTAGATTTACATTATATTTATATTTGTATTTTCATATTTTAGATTTACATTATATTTATATTTGTATTTTAGTTTTGTGTATGAATTATATAAGTTATTAGTATTTGGATGGATATAGTTGTATTTATAGTTGAATTATATAAGTTATTGATATTTGGATGGATATAGTTGTATATTATACAATACATAGAAATATTTAATTTAGTTGTAAAGTTTTTATTTATTTATTTATGCATTTCCACAAATTAGTTATAATTTTATTTAGATTTGTAATCCATATAATCTTATTTAGATTTTCAATTCATATTTTAGATTTACACTATATTTATATTTGTATTTTAGTTTTGTGTATGAATTACATAAGTTTTTGGTATTTGGATGGATATAGTTGTATTTATAGTTGAACTATATAAGTTATTAGTATTTGGATGGATATAGTTGTATATTATATAATACAATAGAAATGTTTAATTTAGTTGTAAAGTTTTTTATTTATTTATTTATGCATTTTCACAAATTAGTTATAATTTTATTTAGATTTGTAATCCATATAATCTTATTTAGATTTGTAATTCATATTTTAGATTTACACTATATTTGTATTTGTATTTTAGTTTTGTGTATGAATTATATAAGTTATTAGTCCCCATCTTAATAAAGTAATCATTGTGATGTATAAGCCATAATTGATTATTAGTGACTATATTCTTTATCTAGTTAAAAATAAATATTTTTCTAGTCAATATTGATATTTATTTATTTGAATATAAACATGCATACATATTAACTAAAATTTTATATAAAATATTTACTTAAATTTGTATTGGTTAAATGATTAGAAATCTTATTATAGCCTTTGTGTTATCCTATGTCAATATTAATTTGAGATTCAATCTTTTAAATATATAAGGTGTAGGAAGATAGATTCACATGTACTCCATAGAACTTAAGTGCATGTGCACCATGCAAATTCATTCAAAGAGTTTGGTGTGCTATTCAAGAATATAAGATCAAAGAAAAAATACAATGATTTATTTTAGACCTTTATCAAATAAAATTAAATGTTGGCATTGATAGCATCATGTATAAATACATGGTAGTTGATTAATGCCAATCTCATAACTTAGCTGGCTTTAGAAATCAAATGAAATTTTAGAGTAAATAAAATTTTGACATATCATATTATTTTCTTAAAGGGATATGCATGTAATTAATGCCTCATTTATAGCCAACCTTCTTGGAGAAGCTAACAAGAAATTGAAATATAAAATGTAATGTTATTCATATCACTTTGAAGCTTGCTAGCAACAAAGCTCTACCAATTTTGTGGCTCTAACCTACTACCTAGAGATTTATGCAACTAACTTTTAAGGCATATATAACAAGTTTTTTCCTTTGAAACCTTAGTAGCTTATTTACAATCAAATTGGGTTATAAATTTTTCATATCTTGAGTTGTCGAATACTTTGCTACATGGTTTTCAACTAATACATATTTTGGCTTCATTCACTATTTGAGATTTTGCGAAAGACGAGAATGATTTTTCTTGTTTGAAAAGCTAAGTATAAATAAAAATTTGAAAGTGTTTCCTTGGCATATTCTTTGAGATATCATTTTAATCTTCATTCAATTAAAATTTGATATAGCTTATATCACCTAATGGAAAATTTCATTATGCATAAGATGAGTTTGAAATAAAGGTTTTTCATAGCAGTTTTAGGTATTATTTACATTAAACAACTAAGAGCATATATGGATCAATATTTGTTTTATATTTAACCATGCCTGATATCTTTGATATCTTTGATGATGTCTTCAATTCTATTAACAAGTCCTAAATGGGAAATGGTGAAAATTCCTTTGTCATAGTTGATAGTTTTGATTGGACTTATGTTTGGTAAAGGTATAGCAATTAATATTTTTTCTTTTAAAGTAGGTCGTTTATCTTTCAATTTTTTGAGCATTCGTGATATAAAGAGGCATTCAAAATGTTTTGTCTTTTCAAAAATTGGGATCTCTATTAAGTCTAATTTCTAATATTTTAAATAAATACACTCCATGTAGGTCATGTTAATCATGTTAGTTTAGAGTTTTGGATTCATAGCATGTTTATGCAACTAAGTAGAGCAAGTTGTAGCACAAGGTTGGCATGGGAGAGCATTGGAGAAATCCTATATAATTTAGTGTTTTCCTAAGGAAAGATCTTACAAGATAACAAGAAAATTCATAAATTAGATTCACGCACATAATTCATAAAGGCCAAATATGAAGGAAGCAATAGTCAAAAGGTAAGGTATACAAGTATACTCTTGTTTAGTCAAACTAAATATATTACAAATAATCTAACGATTCAATTTACTTTGATATTTGAAATGGTAGACTATGTTGAGTCTCATTTATATTTGGATCTAGAAATTGGCATAAAAACAAGACAATGATTATTCACTTAATAAATGTATGCTTTACTAGTGGTTCAAATAGAAAAGGTTTCCATGGTAGACTTGTAATGTACCTCATTTTGGTTCGAGTCAAATGATAGTTTTCTATTGTTTTAGACAGTTTTGAGATAGTTAGTAGTCTTATATTGCATTTTGTCAGTTTAAGACATTTGATTTATTAGACTATAGTTCATGCTTATTATGATCATGATGGACTATGTTTGACTGATGTGGTTTTGACATGTGTTATGAGTTTTATGATGATATTATTGATATTTCAGTTTATGATGTATTATGACATGTTTAGTTGATGGATAATCATTTATGCAGAATATTGTTATCATGCTTTATGGATTAATGTTATATGATGATTAATTAGAGATGTGTTGATTGTTATGCTTGAGAGCAGGGATGGTGTAGTATTATTTATTTCAAGCACCATACTATGTTGTGATTCCCTGACTCTATGTGTTTGATATGTATATATGCGTATGTTGTCTACAACCTATCATCTTGATGCAGGTTGCAGGTACCAGACATCGACTCCACCTGACTTAGCAGGTTTGAGCGTTTGCCCTTGGCCAATGGATACTGTTGATGGAGATAACATGAAGTTTTCCCTAGGTCAAGTTTCAGTCTTCAGTTGTGGTCATGAGTCAAGATGTTGTTCCTTGGTCCTTGCTTCAGATTGTTGGTCGTCTAGTGGTATGTGGAGTTATTGTCAAGTTTTGTTTAGTTAGCCCATGTGTATTTTTGTAATGCTTTAATGAATTAATATTATTTTAATAATGTTGTTAATATGTCTTTTAAAGGGGTATTTTGCTTAGTCGTAATATTGGAACATTATTTAAGTAAATGTTAACATAGATTTTAATGTTTTTAAAGTATATATGTCATAAGTTTTTATTTGGAACTTATTTTAAAGAATAATATTTGTGAACAATTTAATGTTATTAGTTATCGAATAACATTCTAGATTTGGGGAATCTCTATGTTAAGTAAAAATTTTAAATTCCTCTCAATAGTGGGATTCTCTGTAATAGATTCTTGATAGTGGAAATTTATGAGTTTTAACTATTTTGTTTCGGGGGGGGATTTGGAGGAGAAGGTAGTTCTGAGGAAAAGGGATAGAGAATTTGGGGGAAGAAGAAGTTTCAGAGGAAGAAAAGTTTGGAAAAGATTTGATTCTAGAGCATGGAATATTTCGGGTATGTCTCTTCTAGGAAAGAATGTGTCTTGTGCAAAATATTTTATTATCACTTCATGTTTTGTTTCTTTTGAAATTGCACACTTTTGATTAAAAATCCTCTTCTACAATTTTGACTGCCTAGGAATGTCTCTCTGTCCATGTTCATCGAAGCTTCTGTCCTTTGTTAAAGTTGTTCGACCATCTTGTTGACCCTAGCTATAAGAAAATCTTTTATAAATTTTAGTTGCAATACGTGTTTGTCTATAGGTCACAATCATGATGGATCTTTTTCAAAGAAGAGCCATTCATTAATCACAAATAGAAATCTCATTTCTTTCAGAGCTGCAGCCAAGAGTTTTCTTTATTTCCAATTTGTGACAACTAACCTCCCATTGAAATCTAGCAATCATTGTCTATGCCCAATTGTATTTTTTTTGTTTATTACCAATGTCATCCTTTTGAATGGCTTTGCCATTTTAGCTCCACATTTATGCTCTGGATATCATATGAACTTCTATCATGTGTAAGCCTCTCCATTTGACTCGTGCATCTGCCAAACCCCAAGATTTGCATCGGCCTTCAAGCTAGGGCTGAAACCCATTGACTAGTTGCTCGCATCGTTGAGGAAGGCCCACTTATTTTAAATCAAGGCCATGGATAATGTGAACCCTATTAGTTCTCTCCACACCTAGGACAACTTGCATTAAGTCATCTTTTAAACCTTATGCTTGTCTGTCCTCACACTACTGTGTGAAGGTAAGACCTTGTTCTTGTTCCTGAGCATCGATACCCTAATAACCATGTCTTACAGAGCTGTTTGATGGTATTCTCCTTTGCTATTATATGTGGATTCTCTGTGAAATGTATGCCTTCCTGGGTAATGTTCATTCATCGATCCCTAGTCACTTGGTTGAGGACATTACCATTCGAAAACAACCCAAAATTATATCTCTTTAATATGAAAAGAAACTTCTTAATCATAGCTCTCCGCTGTAAGGCCGTAAATGGTGCTCATGATCAGTAGGATTACCAATATTATCATCTTATATGTTTTAGAAAGTAAGCATCATGTAAGGAAGGATTTAGTTATTATTAATATCTAAGTATCACTACATCGTTCCTGTAGGCAATATTTAGTTATGTTTCTGCATATAATGATAGTAGAATTAGTAATGACTGATTCAAATCAAACAACACTAAATTTAATTCCTTATAAAAGACAAGTGTATTCTAATTTTTTTTTAGTTGTAAATATTTTGTTTTGAACAAAAGAGTCCAATCTTGTTACTAGTTAAGAGTATGTTTTTCAGTGTTATGCTTTAACGTTGTTGAGGCTAGTAGTTTTAGGTTCTTGTCATATGTATTTTCATGATAAAATTCTTAAGAGGTTAGTATTAACTCAATTGTCATTTAAATTGGTTTAGACTCAAAAGGGCACGTAGAGGAATTATGTTTTGTGTAGTTCGTTAGGTTAAATTTCTTTTGGAATAATATTTCTTTTCTTTTATGATATATGACTAATTAGTGGTCTCATTAAATAAATGTATGTTTTCTTGATCATTACAATAGTAGCATAGAATTGCTTAGTATTGTGTATTGATGCAATAGAAGACTTATATTATTGATGATGTAGATAATAGTTGATACTTGTATATGAATATTGCATCATAGGTATTGAGGATGTTAGAAAAATAAGTTTAAATGTTGTTAGTAACCTTAGTTATGGAGGGATCTTAATAGTGAAATAGACTTTAATGCATCTTGTCTTTGAGTAACATCTTGATAGTAAAATGGTAGGAGCTTGATGTCATGATTCGAATCTTAATATTGTTTTATTGTTTTTGTTTTATATCTTTTAGGGTCATAGATTTACTTGTAGTTTGAGTTAAGATTGGGATGATTATAGTTATTTTGTTTACAAAGTGAATAGATGTGAATTGTAGTAGTAAGTTATTAAATAGATCATAGATTGATTTATAGATCTTGAGATTTGATTAGAATATTGTTATCTTAAGTAGTTTATGATTTTATTGAATCCATATTAAAATAGTGTGGAAAGTGTTGTAGTAATTGGGTCTTGGATATATATTTATTCTTTGTTGTTTATTGCTAATTTTAAATTGATGTGTATCTACGATGCAATTGGGTCATTGCATTTAAATTTGGTTTTGAGACTTGCTATTATGTTTTGTCTAGCTTAATGTAATGTTGATCATGTTAGTTTCGTGAGAGGTCAAGGTTGTTAAGCATCATGCTTTGATAGTGTCTATTGGTAGCTTTTAGCTCTGGAGGCTTGTTACCTTGAAATCCAGTGTGATATTGTGGCAAGGAAGTTTTGGTGATGTATCTTTTGGGATGAGGTCTTGATGTGGATTGGGAAAGTTTGTTGTTGAATAAATATTTTACTTGATTTGAGATTTTGAAATGGACAGGGGAAAGTTTTGTGGTTGAGAGTTGGTCTTGAAATGGTCTATGTAATGTTTTGGTTTGCAAAAAGTTAGATGCCTTACAATTCCTTATCCATGCATGTTATTGGTTTCTAAATGTTGGTTAGGGGTTGCTAGTTGCATGTAGGAGAGTGGCTTTCATGGTGGGGCCAGTGCCCAAAGTGGCCGCCTAGGTAACCCCATGGAAGTTGTAATCAAGTGATAGCTTAATAATTTATCTAGGTGGGCTGGGTAGGAATTGACATAACAAGATAAGCATGATGCCTCACCCATGTCTTGAGTGCTCTCACAGGCTAAGGATGGAATGCGAAGGCCTGGTTGGCAAGGTCGACCTGCTTGTCTCCATGAGAGGATGTGTCAGCTCTGCATGTGTCACCCCTATGGGGCCAGTGCCTAGAGAGATGCTGCCAGGGTAACCATAGATGGGGGCTGGTTTCTAGAGAGAGATAGCCTGGGTAACCCATGTGAGGACCATGCGATGACACTCTCCTTACTGCAGTCTAGTTACTTCCTCTTTATCTTTCATTGTTGCCTCTAGAGTATTATCATGTCTTGATGATTTGAGTTGTCTTGATGATTTTTGTAGTCATGGTGATTTTAGTAGTTTTGATGATTTGTGTTGTCTTGATGATTTGAGTTGTCTATTTCAAGTCTGTATCTGCTTGCTTGTATCCTTTGACTTAGTGGAACCTCATTGTTATCTCCTAGCTCAGGGGGTGGACCTCAGGGTTCCACATGGTTGGGTGGAAGAACTTAATCCATTGGTTTTCTTGGATGTAGTGGTTGGAGATCAATGCAGGAGTGTTCCCAGTTCTAGTTTTGTATTTGCATCCAGAGCTGTATGATACTTTCAGGGTTGTATAATCTTGTTGAATATTGTAAGTCGATGTAATCAGTCATGAAGCTTATAACCTTGTAATTTTTTATTGATCTTTTGTAACTATTCATATCTGTTAGTGAATAATGTAATTATGTTGCATCACAATGTATATTACTTGTATGAATTTATGTTATCTAATGTAGTTATGTTTCCCTAGAGGAGTTAGCTGTCCACCTTGCTATAATGTTTTGTTTAATGTTAACTTGATCTATTGATAATGCATTTACTTTCTTTAAAAAAAAGTTATGTAATTATTGCACCTATTAGTCTAGCTCTCTAGGGTTGCATGATGGGGCATCACATTTGGTATCAGAGCCAAGTTTGATCACTGGGTACTCTAGTTATAATTGAGCCCATTATGTAACCTAGTGCTTGAACTCTATAGATTAACTTTCATCCCTATTGTTTCCCCTCTCTGTGTGTGTAATTAACTACCCTTTTGTGTTGTAGGTAGATGCCTAGAGGTCAAGGTCATGGCAGGGGTAGGGGTTGTGGGAGTGGTCACGGAGGTACACCTCCTCCTAGTTCTCATGAGAGTGCCCATGAAGGCGGGGGCCAGAATATGGAAGGTCAAGGCTAGCCTGAGGGAGCCCAGTTGAGACAGTTGCTTGAGGAGGCCCTTGTATGTTTAGGCCCTAGACAGGAGGTTGAGCAGCCTAGAGGGGGTCGAGAGGTAGACCAGCTAGAACCTAAGGAAAGGGAGAGATCTCCTAGGAGGGGAGAGTTGACAACTGAGTAGAAGGCCACTTTAGCTAGTCATATGAGATATCTTCTGAGGGCACGCCCTCCCACCTTTGATGGAGCTGGTAGTGGTCTGGAGGTAGAGACATGGTTACTAGATATAGGCAGATGTTTCACCATGCATCCGTATGGTAGTAACACCAAAGCTAGAAGTGCTATTCTGCATCTCAGAAGTTTTGCTTCGACTTGGTGGTGTTTAGAGGAGCAGAAGCTGCACTTGGACAATAGCACTATTTCTTGGGAGTTGTTCTTAGAGAGATTCAGAGCTTGTTTCCTATTAGATCATTTGAGGAAACGTCGTGCAGATGAGTTCCATGAGTTGAGGCAGATGGCCATGTTAGTTGAGCAGTATGAGTGCAGATTCTATAAGCTCAAATAGTATGTAGGTATCAGAGATGATGAGTCTATGTTAGTACAGCATTTTATCAGGGGCTTAAATGTCTGGATTAGTGGAGGGGTTCATGTATTTGAACCTAAAACTATGGAGGTAGAAGTGGAGAAATCTTAGGTAGTGGAGGAGAATTTGGCGATGGCAATTGGAGGGCATATAGGTGTGCACATTGGTAGTGCGCCTTCTATAGGTGTTGGTGGTTAGTCTCTGGTAGCCGACTCTTCAAGAGACCATCATGCACCTGACAAAGGTGACCAATAGCAACAGTAGTGTTCTTAGTCAAAACCAAAGAATACTTAGCCTCAGCAAGGTAATAGATTCCAGTCTAAGAAATATTAGTCTTGGCAGCAGAATAGGTGTAACCGTTTTAATCAGCTAGCTCAGAGTACGTAGTCTACAGTGAGTAGAGATAACTTTTAATAGTCTAACGCTTCTTCAGGTGGTGGAGGTTTCGATAGAGGCACATGATGTTACTCTTGTGAACAGCAGGGCCATATAGCCAGGCAGTGTCCATAAAGGAACACTTTAGGATTTGGTCAGAGGCTGATAGCCTCAGAGATAACCATAGGTGACGCAAGAAGCTCTCATAGAGTGTTCGCAGTGATTAAGCATCAGGGGACAGTCTTGGAGGCCACAAGTAGGGGTCAAGAAGCCTTCTTTGGAGATCGTTCATGAGCTACAACATTGGGAGTAGATTCATAGGGGCAGAGACGGGGAGCAGGTCAGGGTCCAGTGGGATCCTATTGACGAGACTTTTGCTACCTGGGAGGATGCTCCCAAGATTAGAGAGTTATACCCTTACTTATTTGCAAGCTTCTAGGAGTAAGTTTGATTCTGGGGGGGAGGATATAATGCCCCTCATTTTGGATCGAGTCAGATGATAGTTTTCTATTATTTTAGACAATTTTGAAATAGTTAGTAGTCTTATATTGCATTTTGTCAGTTTGAGACATTTGAGTTATTAGACTATGGTTCATGCTTATTATGATCATGATGGACTATATTTGACTGATGTGGTTTTGACATGTGTTATGAGTTTTATGATGATATTATTGATATTTCAATTTATGATGTATTATGACATGTTTAGTTGATGGATAATCGTTTATGTAGAATATTGTTATCACGCTTTATGAATTAATGTTATATGGTGATTAATTAGAGATGTGGTGTTGATTGTTATGCTTGAGAGTAGGGACGGTGTAGTATTACTCGTTTTGAGCACCCTACTATGTTGTGATTGCCTAAATCTATGTGTTTGATATGTGTATATGCGTATGTTGTCTACAACCTATCATCTTGATGTAGGTTGCAGGTATGGGGCATCGACTCCACCTGACTTAGCAGGTCTGAGTGTGCCCTTGGCCAATGGATACTATTGATGGGAGATAACATGAGGTTTTCCCTAGGTCAAGTTTTAGTCTTCAGTTGTGGTTGTGAGTGGAGATGTTGTTCCTTGGTTCTCACTTTAGATTGTTGGTCATCTAGTGGTATGTGGAGTTATTGTCGAGTTTTGTTTAGTTAGCCCATGTGTATTTTGGTAATGCTTTAATGAATTAATATTATTTTAATAATGTTGTTAATATGTCTTTTAAAGAGGTATTTTGCTTAGTCATAAAATTGGAACATTATTTAAGTAAGTGTTGACATAGATTTTAATATTTTTTAAAGTATATGTGTCATAAGTTTTTATTTGGTTATTTTAAAGAATAATATTTTTGAACAATTTATTGTTCTTAGTTGTCGAATAAGATACCAGATTTGGGGAATCTCTATGTTAAGTAAAAATTTTAAATTCCTCTCAGTAGTGGGATTCTCTGTAACAGATTCTTGATAATGGAAATTTATGAGTTCTAACTATTTTGTTTCAGGGGGGGTATTTTGAGGAGAAGGTAGTTCTAAGGAAAAGGGATAGAGAATTTGGGGGAAGAAGAAGTTTCAAAGGAAGAAAATTTTGGAAAAGATTTGATTATGGAGCACAGAATATTCCAGGTATGTCTCTTCTAGGAAAGAATGTGTCTTGTACAAAAGATTTTGTTATCACTTCATGTTTTGTTTCTTTTTAAATTGCACACTTTCGATTAAAAATCCTCTGCTACAATTTTGACTAACTAGGAATGTCTCTCTATCCATGTTCATCGAAGCTTCTGTCCTTTGTTATAGTCGTTTGGCCATCTTGTTGACCCTAGCTTGTAAGAAAATCTTTTATAAATTTTAGTTGCAATGCTTGTTTGTCTGTAGGTCACAAATCATGATGGATCTTTTTCAAAGAAGAGCCATTCGTTAATCACAAATAGAAATCTCATTTCTTTAGAAGCTGTGGCCAAGAGTTTCCTTATTTCCAGTTTGTGACAGCTAACCTCCCATTGAATTCTAGGAATCATTGTTTATGCCCAATTGTATTTTTTTTGTTTATTACCAATGTCATCCTTTTGAACGGCTTTACCATTCTGTCTCCACATTTTTTCTCTGGACATCAGATGAACTTCTATCATGTGTAAGGCTATCCATTTAGCTCGTGCATCTGCTAGACCCCAAGATTTGCATCGGCCTTCAAGCTAGGGCCAAAACCCATCGACTAGTTGCTTGTATCATTGAGGAGCCCCCACTTATTTTGAATCGAGGCCATGGATTGTGAACCATATCAGTTGTCTCCACACCTAGGATAGCTTGCATTAAGTCATCTTTTAAACATTATGCTAGTTTATCCTTGCACCGTTGTGTGAAGTAAGACCTTTTTCTTGTTCCTGAGCATCGATACCCTGATAATCGTGTCTTAGAGAGCCGTTTGATGCTATTCTCCTTTGCTATTGTATGTGGATTCTCTATGAAATGTATGCCTTCCTAGGTATTGTTCATGCATCGATCCCTAGTCACTTGTTTGAGGACGTTGCCATTTGAAACCAACCAAAAATTATATCTCTTTAATATGAAAAGAAACCTCTTAATCATAGCTCTTTACTGTAAGGCCGTAAATGGTGCTCACGATCAGTAGGATTATAAATATTATCATATGTATGTTTTAGAAAGTAAGCCTGGTATAATGAAGGATTTAGTTATTATTAATATCTAAGTATCACTACATTGTTCCTATAGGCAATATTTAGTTATGTTTCTGCATATAATGATAGTAGAATTAGTAATGACTGATTCGAATCAAACAACACTAAATTTAATTCCTTATAAAAGACAAGTGTATTCTAATTTTTTTTTAGTTGTAACTATTTTGTTTTGAATAAAAGAGTCCAATCTCGTTATTAGTTAAGAGTATGTTTTTCTGTGTTATGCTTTAACGTTGTTGAGGCTAGTAGTTTTAGGTTCTTCTCATCTGTATTAGAGTGATAAAATTCCTAAGAGGTTAGTATTAATTTAATTGACATTTAAATTGGTTTAGGCTCAAAAGGGAACATAGAGGAATTATTTTTTGTGTAGTTCATTAGGTTAAATTTGTTTTGGAATAATATTTCTTTTCTTTTACGAAATACTACTAGTTAGTGGTCTTGTTAAATAAATGTATGTTTTCTTGATCATTACAATAGTAGCATAGAATTGCTTAGTATTGTGTATTGATGCAATAGAAGACTTATATTATTGATGATGTAGATACTAGTTGATACTTGTATATGAATATTGCATCATAGGTATTGAGGATGTTAGAAATATAAGTTTAAATGTTGTTAGTAACCTTCTTTATGGAGGGATCTTAATAGTGGAAATAGGACTTTAATGCATCTTGTCTTTGACTAACATTCTTGATAGTCAAATGGTAGGAGCTTGATGTCATGATTCAAATCTTTATATTGTTTTATTGTTTTTGTTTTATATCTTTTAGGGTCAAAGATTTACTTGCAGTTTGAGTTAAGATTGGAATGATTATAGTTATTTTGTTTACAAAGTGAATAGATGTGAATTGTAGTAGTAAGTTATTAAATAGATCATAGATTGATTTATAGATCTTGAGATTTGATTAGAATTTTGTTATCTTAAGTAAGTTTATGATTTTATTGAATCCATGTTAAAATAGTTCGAAAAGTGTTGCAGTAATTGGGTCTTGGATATATATATATACTTTGTTGTTTATTGCTAATGTTAAACTGATGTGTATCTACAATGCAATTGGGTCATTGCATTTAAATTTGGTTTTGAGTCTTGCTATTATGTTTTATCTAGCTTAATGTAATGTTGATCATGTTAGTTTCGTGAGAGGTCAAGGTTGTTAAGCGTGATGCTTTAGATAGTGTCTATTGGTATCTTTTAGCTCCAGAGGCTTGTTACCTTGAAATCCAGTGTGATATTGTGGCAAGGAGGTTTTGGTGATGTATCTTTTGGGATGAGGTCTTGATGTGGATTGGGAAAGATTGTTTTTGAATAAATGTTTTACTTGATTTGAGATTTTGAAATGGACAGGGGAAAGTTCCGTGGTTGAGAGTTGGTCTTGAAATGGTCTATGTAATGTTTTGGTTTACGAAAATTTAGATGCCTTACAATTCCTTGTCCATGCATGTTATTGATTTATAAATGTTGGTTAGGGGTTGCTAGTTGCATGTAGGAGAGTGGCTTTCATGGTGGGGCCGGTGCCCAAAGTGGCTACCTGGGTAACCCCATGGAAGTTGTAATCAAGTGATAGCTTAATAATTTATCTAGGTGGGTTGGGTAGTAATTTACATAACAAGATAAGCGTGATGCCTCACCCATGCCTTGAGTTCTCTCATAGGCTAAGGATGGGATGAGAAGGCCTGGTTGGCAAGGTCAACCTCCTTGTCTCCATGATAGGATGTGTTAGCTCTGCATGTGTCACCCTATGGGGCTGGTGCCTAGAGAGATGCTGCCAGGGTAACCATAGATGGGGGCCAATTTCTAGAGAGAGATAGCCTGGGTAATCCATGCTAGGACCATGCAATGACACTCTCCTTACTGTAATCTAGTTACTTCCTCTTTATCTTTCGTTGTTGCCTCTAGAGTATTGTCTTGTCTTGATGATTTGTGTAGTCTTGGTGATTTGAGTAGTTTTGATGATTTTTGTTTTCTTGATGATCTGAGTTGTCTATGTCAAGTCTGTATCTGTTTTCTTGTATCCTTTGACTTAGTGGAACCTCATTGTTATCTCCTAGCTTGGGGAGTGGACCTCAGGGTTCCACATGGTTGGGTGGAAGAGTTTAATCCATTGGTTTTCCTAGATGTACTAGTTTGAGATCAATGCAGGAGTGTTCCCTGTTCTAGTTTTGTATTTGTATCTGGAGTTGTATGATACTTTCAGAGTTGTATAATCTTGTTGTATATTATAAGTTGATGTAATCAGTCATGAAGCTTATAACCTTGTAATTTTGTATTTGATCTTTTGTAACTGTTGATATTTGTCAATGAATAATGTAATTCTATTGCATCATAATGTATATTACTTGTATGAATTGATGTTAACTGATGCAGTTATGTTTCCCTAGAGGAGTTAGCTATCTAGCTTGCTATAATGTTGTGTTTAATGTTACCTTGATCTATTGATAATGCATTTACTTGCTTTAAAAAAAAATAGTTCTGTAATTATTGCACTTGTTAATCTAGCTCTCTAGGGTTGCAGGATTGGGCATCACATTTGGTATCAGAGCCAAGTTTGAACACTAGGTACTCTAGTTATAACTGAGCCCATTATGTAACCTAGTGCTTGAACTCTGTAGATTAACTTTCATCCCTATTGTTTCCCCTCTTTGTCTATGTAATAAACTACCCTTTTGTATTATAGGTAGATGCCTAAAGGTAGAGGTCAAGGTCGTGGTAGGGGTAGGGGTCATGGGAGAGGTGGCAGCAGTACACCTCCTCCCAGTTCTCCTCATGAGAGTGCCCATGAAGGTAGGGGTCAGAATATGGAAGGTCAGGGCTAGCCTGAGGGAGCCCAGTTGAGATAGTTGCTTGAGGAGGCCCTTGTATGTTTAGGCCCTAGACAGGAGGTTGAGTAGCCTAGAGGGGATTAGGAGGTAGACTAGCCAGAACCTGGGGAAAGGAAGAGATCTCCTAAGTGGAGAGAGTTGACAGCTGCGTAGGAGGCCACTTTAGCTAGTCATATGAGAGATCTTCTGAGGGCACACCCTCCCACCTTTGATGGAGTTGGTAGTGGTCTAGAGGCAAAGGCATGGTTACTGGATATAGGCATATATTTCACCATGCATCCATATGGCAGCAACACCAAAGCTGGATGTGCTATTCTGCATCTCTGTGGTTTTGCTTCAACTTGGTGGTGTTTAGAGGAGCAGAAGCTGCACTAGGACATTAGTACTAGTTCTTGGGAGTTGTTCTTAGAGAGATTCAGAGCCCATTTCCTATTGGATCATTGGAGGTAGCGTCACATAGGTGAGTTCCATGAGCTGAGGCAGATGGCCATATCAATTGAGTAGTACAAGCGTAGATTCTATGAGCTTAAATAGTATGCAGGTATCAGAGATGATGAGTCTATGTTAGTGCAGCATTTTATCAAGGGCTTAAATGCCTAGATCAGTGGAGGGGTTCGTGTATTTGAACCTAAAACTATGGAGGTAGCAGTGGAGAAAGCTTGGTTAGTGGAGGAGAATTTGGCGATGGCACTTGGAGGGCATACAAGTGTGCACATTGGTAGTACGCCTTTTGTAGGTGCTGGTGGTCAGTCTCTGGTAGCTAGCTCTTCAAAAGACCATCATGGATCTAACCAAGGCGAGCGGCAACAACAGCAGTGTTCTTAGTCACAACCAAAGATTACTCAGCCTCAACAAGGTAATAGATTCTAGTCTAAGAAAGATCAGTCTTGGTAGCAGAATAGGCATAATCGCTTCGATCAGCTAGCTCAGAGTACCCAGTCTACAGTGAGTAGGGATAACTTTTAACTGTCTTTCTTCGGGTGGTGGAGGTTTCGGTAGAGGCACAGGATGTTACTCTTGTGGACAACATGGCCATATTGCTAGGTAGTGTCCACAAAGGAACACTTCAGTATTTGGTCAGAGGTCGACAGCCTCAGAGCTGACCGTAGGCAACATGGTAAGGTCTCATAGAGTGTTCATAGCAATTGAGCATCAGGGGATAGTCTTGGAGGCCGCAGGTAGGGGTCAGGCAGCCTTCTTTGTAGATCGTGTGCAAGCTGCAGCATTGGGAGTAGACTCATAGGGGCAGAGACAGGGAGCAGGTCAGGGTCCAGTGGGATCCTATTGACAAGATTTCTGCTACCTGGGAGGATGCTCTCAAGATGAGATACTTATACCCTTACTTATTTGCAAGCATCTAGGAGTAACCCTAATTTTGGGGGGGGGGGAGGATGTAATGCCCCTAATTTTGGTTCGAGTCAGATGATAATTTTCTATTGTTTTAGATAGTTTTGAGATAGTTAGTAGTATTATATTGCATTTTGTCAGTTTGAGACAATTGAGTTATTAGACTATGGTTCATGCTTATTATGATCATGATGGACTATATTTGACTGATGTGGTTTTGACATGTGTTATGAGTTTTACGATAATATTATTGATATTTCAGTTTATGATGTATTATGACATGTTTAGTTGATGGATAATTGTTTATGCAGAATATTGTTATCATGCTTTATGGATTAATGTTATATGCTGATTAATTAGAGATGTGGTGTTGATTTATATTCTTGAGAATAGGAACGGTGTAGTATTACTCATTTCAAGCACCCTACTACACTGTGATTCCCTGACTATGTGTGTTTGATATGTATATATGCGTATGCTATCTACAACCTATCGTCTTGATGCAGGTTGCAGGTACCAGGCATCAACTCCACCTGACATAGTAGGTCTGAGCATGCCCTTGGCCAATGGATACTGTTGATGGGAGATAACATGAGGTTTTCCCTAAGTCAAGTTTTAATCTTCAATTGTGGTCATGAGTCAAGTTGTTTTTCCTTGGTCCTCTCTTGAGATTGTTGGTCTAGTGGTATGTGGAGTTATTGTCGAGTTTTGTTTAGTTAGCCCATGTGTATTTTGGTAATGCTTTAATGAATTAATATTATTTTAATAATGTTGTTAATATGTCTTTTAAAGGGGTATTTTGCTTAGTTGTAAAATTGGAACATTATTTAACTAAATGTTAACATAGATTTTAATGTTTTTTAAAGTATATGTGTCATAAATTTTTATTTGGTTATTTTAAAGAATAATATTTGTGAACAATTTAATGTTGTTAGTTCTCGAATAAGATTCCAGATTTGGGGAATCTCTATGTTAAGTAAAAATTTTAAATTCCTCTCAGTAGTGGGATTCTCTGTAATGGATTCTTGATAGTGGAAATTTATGAGTTTTAGATGTTTTTGTTTCGAGGGGGGCTATTTGGAGGAGAAGGTAGTTCTGAGGAAAAGTGATAGAGAATTTGGGGGAGGAAGAAGTTTCAAAGGAAGAAAAGTTTGGAAAAGATTTGATTCTGGTGCACGGAATATTCTAGGTATGTCTCTTCTAGGAAAAGAATGTGGCTTGTGCAAAAGATTTTATTATCACCTCATGTTTTGTTTCTTTTGAAATTGCACACATTCGATTAAAAATCCTCTTCTACAATTTTGACTACCTAGGAATGTCTCTCTATCCATGTTCATTGAAGCTTCTGTCCTTTGTTATAGTCGTTCTGCCATCTTGTTGACACTAGCCTATAAGCAAATCTTTTATAAAGTTTAGTTGCAATACTTCTTTGTCTGTAGGTCACAAATCATGATGGATCTTTTTCAAAGAAGAGCCATTCATTAATCACAAATAGAAATCTCATTTCTTTAGGAGTCATAGCCAAGAGTTTCCTTATTTCCAGTTTGTGACAGCTAACCTCCCATTCAAATCTATCAATCATTGTTTATGCCCAATTGTATTTTTTTTATTACCAATCTCATCCTTTTGAACGGCTTTGCCATTCTGGCTCCATAGTTATGCTTTGGACATCAGATGAACTTCTATCATGTTTAAGTCTCTCCATTCAACTCGTGTATCTCCCAGACCCCAAGATTTGCATCGGCCTTCAAGCCAGGGCCAAAACCCATCGACTAGTTGCGTGCATTTTTGAGAAGCCCCCACTCATTTTGAATCGAGGCCATGGATAATGTGAAACCTATCAGTTGTCTCCACACCTAGGACAACTTGCATTAAGTCATCTTTTAAGTTTGTCGTTGCACCACTGTGTGAACGTAGGACCTTGTTATTGTTCCTAAGCATCAATACCCTGATAACCATGTCTTAGAGAGCCATTTGATGGTATTCTCCTTTACCATTGTATGTGGATTCTCTATGAAATGTATGCCTTCTTGGGTATTGTTCATTCATCTATCCCTAGTCACTTGGTTGAGGATGTTGCCATTCGAAACCAACCAAAAATTAGATCTCTTTAATATGAAAAGAAACTTCTTAATCGTAGCTCTCCGTTGTAAGGCCGTGAATGGTGCTCACGATCAGTAGGATTAGCAATATTATCATATGTATGTTTTAGAAAGCAAGCCTTGTGTAAGGAAGGATTTAGTTATTATTAATATCTAAGTATCACTACATCGTTCTTGTAGGCAATATTTAGTTATGTTTCTGCATATAATGATAGTAGAATTAGTAATGACTGATTCGAATCAAACAACACTAAATTTTGTTCCTTATAAAAGACAAGTGTATTCTATTTTTTTTTAGTTGTAAATATTTTGTTTTGAATAAAAGAGTCCAATCTCATTACTAGTTAAAAGTATGTTTTTCGATATTATGCTTTAACATTGTTGAGGCTAGTAGTTTAAGGTTCTTGTCGTATGTATTTTAGTGATAAAATTCTTCAGAGGTTAGTATTAACTTAATTGTCATTTAAATTGGTTTAGACTCAAAAGGGCACATAGAGGAATTGTGTTTTGTGTAGTTTGTTAGGTTAAATTTCTTGTGGAATAATATTTCTTTTCTTTTACGAAATACTACTAGTTAGTGGTCTCATTAAATAAATCTATGTTTTCTTGATCATTACAATAGTAGCATAGAATTGCTCAGTATTGTGTATTGATGCAATAGAAGACTTATATTATTGATGATGTAGATAATAGTTGATACTTGTATATGAATATTGCATCATAGGTATTGAGGATGTTATAAATATAAGTTTAAATGTTGTTAGTAACCTTATTTATGGAGGGATCTTAATAGTGGAAATAGGACTTTAATGCATCTTCTCTTTGACTAACATTCTTGATAGTAAAATGGTAGGAGCTTGATGTCATGATTCGAATCTTAATATTGTTTTATTGTTTTTTGTTTTATATCTTTTAGGGTCATAGATTTACTTGCAGTTTGAGTTAAGATTGGGATGATTATAGTTATTTTGTTTACAAAGTGAATAGATGTGAATTGTAGTAGTAAGTTATTAAATAGATCATAGATTGAATTATAGATCTTGAGATTTGATTAGAATATTGTTATCTTAAGTAAGTTTATGATTTTATTGAATCCATGTTAAAATAGTTCAGAAAGTGTTGTACTAATTGGGTCTTGGATATATATATTCTTTGTTGTTTATTGCTAATTTTAAACTGATGTGTATCTACGATGCAATTGGGTCATTGCAGTTAAATTTGGTTTTGAGTCTTGCTATTGTGTTTTGTCTAGTTTAATGTAATATTGATCATGTTAGTTTTGTGAGAGGTCAAGGTTGTTAAGCGTGATGCTTTCGATAGTGTCTATTGGTAGCTTTTAGCTCCAGAGACTTGTTACCTTGAAATCTAGTGTGATATTGTGGCAAGGAGGTTTTGGTGATGTATCTTTTGGGATGAGATCTTGATGTGGATTGGGAAAGATTGTTGTTGAATAAATGTTTTACTTGATTTGAGATTTTGAAATGGATAGGGGAAAATTTCGTGATTGAGAGTTGGGCTTGAAATGGTCTATGTAATGTTTTGGTTTACGGAAAGTTAGATGCCTTACAATTCCTTGTCCATGCATGTTATTGGTTTCTAAATGTTGGTTAGGGGTTGCTAGTTGCATGTAGGAGAGTGGCTTTCATGGTGGAGCCGATGCCCAAAGTGGCTCCCTCGGTAACCCCATGGAAGTTGTAATCAAGTGATAGCTTAAAAATTTATCTAGGTGGGTTGGGTAATAATTTACATAACAAGATAAGCATGATGCCTCACCCATGCCTTGAGTGCTCTCATAGGATAACGATGGGATGAGAAGGCCTGGTTGGCAAGGTCAACCTCCTTGTCTCCATGAGAGGATGTGTCAGCTCCGCATGTGTCACCCTAATGGGCCGATGCCTAGAGAGAGGATATCAGGGTAACCATAGATGGGGCCTAGTTTCTAGAGAGAGATAGCCTGGGTAACCCATGCTAGTACCATACGATGACACTCTCCTTACTGCAATCTAGTTACTTCCTCTTTATCTTTCATTGTTGCCTTTGGAGTACTATCTTGTCTTGATGATTTGACTTGTCTTGATGATTTGTGTAGTCTTGGTGATTTGAATAGTTTTGATGATTTGTGTAGTCTTGATGATCTGAGTTATCTATTTCAAGTCTGTATCTGCTTGCTTGTATCCTTTGACTTAGTGGAACCTCATTGTTATCTCCTAGCTCAGGGGTGGACCCTTAGGATTCCATATGATTGGGTGGAAGAGCTTAATCCATTGGTTTTCTTGGATGTACTGGTTCGAGATCAATGCAGGAGTGTTCCCAGTTCCATTTTTGTATTTGCATCCAAAGCTGTATGATACTTTCAGAGTTGTATGATCTTGTTGTATAGTGTAAGTCAATGTAATCGGTCATGAATCTTATAACTTTGTAATTTTGTGTTTGATCTTTGTAACTATTCATATCTGTTAATGAATAATGTAATTCTATTGCATCATAATGTATATTACTTGTATGAATTTATGTTATCTAATGCAGTTATGTTTCCCTAGAGGAGTTAGTTGTCCACCTTGCTATAATATTGTGTTTAATGTTAACTTGATCTATTGATAATCCATTTACTTGCTTTAAAAAAAAGAATAGTTGTGTAATTATTGCACCTGTTAGTCTAGCTCTCTAAGGTTACATGACAGCACATCACAAGACTACAAAACTTGTGATACCCTAATGGGAAGGTTTTGATTTTATAAAAGAGAGGAAAATAACATTTAGTTCTTAATATTGTGTACCGAATACTTCTACCAATATTATTTAATTTTAATTAAATATTTTGTCTTTCCCTCTTCAAATATTCTCAAATGGGTCACCAAGTGTAACACAAAATGTTATCTCTCTGAACAGCTTGTATGCATTGATATCCAAAAACCTCCTTTTGAGGATAATACCTTTGAGAATTCATTTTTCTAAAATAAAGTCATTTATTGTAACAATATTTTTAGTACAATTTAGTATATTATAGCATCAAGATCCCTTCAACCACTTGCCTAGTAATGTCTTCAACTTACATGCATGTTTAAAAGGTAGATGTCTAATCAGTGAGTCCTTAAACTAGTGTTTATGGTATAAAATTATTGGGTTTAACTCTATAAGCATCTAGCTATTAAGTCACCAACCCTTAAATACTACTAATAATACTTTATTCCTTTCCTATAATGAGTGTATCTTAAAAGAAATATTGATCTGTATTAACTTGTTAATGATATAAAGTCACTGATTGTATTTGTATTTGTAGTTCCTTTTATGTAATACCTATTTCCCGTAATGTTCCTTTTATTATATTTGATATTTTAATGATCATCTATGAAGTTGTTGGAATAATTTTCATGGAATAAAATTATTGAATTTAATTGGATTTATAGTTAACTATAACTTGACAACCTCTTGTATTATTGCATCCACATTTTTTGAACTTAATTGTCACTCATCTTCAATCAACACCCTCTAAAAATAGACCCTAACTCACCAAACTATAAAAAAAAAATTAAATTAGACACCTAGGATGTCATATTTAAAGACAAGTTCTAGATCATTCAAAGTGACCAATCAAATAGTCATAGAGAGCATCACATGAGCAACATATAGATCCTCATATCACATAAACAATTTTGTAATTACATCAACAAATTCTGTACTAGGAATATTACATGTTGCATGTCTTCTATATTTTTAAACTCTTGTGAAAACATTAGGGTTCTAACTAAGGCATAAGGAAGTACAAAAAAAATCTTTACTCAAGACACTCACAAAGGTGTTTGTCAACTTTGCCTTATTTCCATATCAAATATCATTATGGGAGCACTAATTTTGGTTATATGTGATAGTCATAGACATAATCATAGTAAGTAGGAGAGAATCAGATAATAGTAGGAAAAATTGCATGTGATCTTATTTAGCAATAAGGTAGATTAGAGAGATGCATTAGCTACATGACTCACCCTTAAAATGTTGTTTTTAAAATTTAGGATTGATCATTAGACACTGTTAGGAATTATTAGTGCATGACATAGATTAATGTAATAAATAATAAATTAACATGTTAATGTTAATTTATTAGATGTTAGTTTTTAGTTAGTTATTAGTTATGGGTTAGTTGGTAGTTAGTGGTTTGGGTAATTAGTAAGTTGAATGGCTTTATAAAGCCATAGAATGTAATTAATTGTAGTGTTGAAGATGAATTATTGATTATTGTTGATGTCGTTGAGCCTTGGGCTCTTCTTCATTGTGTTGCATTTTCAATATGGTATCAGAGAAGGTGTCCTAAGAGACCTCTCTGTTTGCCTTCCATTCACTTGTATTTCCTCCAAAATGATGCAATCAAAGGATTAGCAGATACCACGGACCTCGCCTGAGATCTAGAGTTTGTAGAATCCATTCTTCTTACATATTTGTCAGCAGTACTAGTGGATAACACGCACCTCACAACAAAACTGTTGACATTTGCCATTCATGTGCATTGCTTGTCTCTTCCATTTTGTACATTCTTTTCATAGTATCTTCCTCCATTTTGTTCATTCTTATATTCAAGATCACAAAAATTTAAAAATTTATACATTCAAAGTTGGAGAAATCTTTGGTGTTGCAAAAATTTGTTTTATACCAGTCTCAATAAAATAGAGATACCTTTCTCATTTTGTAACAAAATTTAGAAATTTAAAATATTCTAGAAATATATTAAATAGGAGAATAAAACCCAGAAATTGTTTGAGAATGCGGTTAATATTTCTTGAGTAGTTCGATGCATAAGTTAGAGGTAAAATTGTAATTATTTTTTAAGATTATGTAAATGGAGAAATAAGGGTTTTGGAGCCATAAGGATGTAATAGATTTTGTTTTTGCACATTGTAATTGGATGCATTATCAGTAGAAACCAACATCTAAAGAAAAGTTTTCATTGAAGGGGGAAAATATGAGACATGTTAATTGTCGATACTACAACATCAAAATATAGTCTCTATGTTAGCACTAAAGGGGGGTGTTAGGAATTATTAGTGCATGACATAGAATAATGTAATAAATAATAAATTAATATGTTAATGTTAATTTAATAGATGTTAATTTAATAGAATGTAATTAATTGTAGTGTTGAAGATAAATAATTGATTGTTGTTAATGTGGTTGAGCCTTGGGCTCTTCTTCATTGTGTTGCATTTTCAATAGACACTCTTATGCAATTGGAATCAGTAACAGTAACTTCAATCATCATCAAGAGCTAATAAATGCTAGCACTCTATTTACATTGTTGATTTATTAGAATTAGCACCTCATATTTATATTTAGGTCTAATTTACATTTATTATTGTACTGCTTGATAGACCTAGACAATTCACAAGTGTAGGGACCTTATGGGACTATTAGGGTTTCAACTATTTCCCCTACATTTTGGTGAACCCTACCTATTTAAACTTATCTAGCTTTTCCATTTTGGTTTAATCCCTTCTACTTGGTTCTATTTTTTTAAAATAATATCTATAATATCTACATAATAGCTAAAACGTTTAATTGTGTCTATTAAATTTCATCTTTTAATCTATAATCGTTTGCATGCTAAAACATCAACTAGCCCCTAATCCTCTACTTAGGAGAAGACCTAGATTAAATCTAACCACATCCCTACATTGAATTGAAGCTCTCTTAATTGAAATTTAAATACCATAATTTACTTAAAGGAAGAAGCCTCCTTTGATAGGGAAACTCACTTTGCTACAATGGACAAAAGGGATAATACTAACACAATTCAAATTCTAATGGATGATTTTCCCGATCTTGATGATAATTCTATTCCTTTGGACCTAGCTATTTCACTCTATAGTACTCTCATGACAAAACATTTTCAAATAAAGGTATTTACATGAATTGGTCAAATAATGAATGTCCTAGACTATCTTTATGATAGATCATTAGTAGACAAAAATTATGACAAAAAATGAGTGGGATACATACCTTTCTAGTTGCTTTCTCTCTTGAATTAACCTCCTCATGAATTTGGTATGAGGTTTCTGTTCTTTCTCTAAATCTCTTGACTCACTCTCTAAATCAACCTCCTCATAAGATCCATCTTGAACCTTTCATTCAACTTCAGGTACAATCTCCCCAATCTTTCACTTGATCTAAAATAATGGCTTCTCGTCATCTTCATGTTGCATTTAGGGTTATGGGAATATTTTTTCTCCTAAAAAATAAAGTTCTATATGTACACTTTCTTTCTATTCTTAGGACTCTAAAGATTTTATCCTTCAATTCTATCGATGTAGCTAATACGGATACATTTCTCTTTTTTGAAATTCAATTGGGATCTCCTGTCATTAGGAACATGAATATATGCTTGATAATTAAAAACCTTGATTTACTACAACAAAGGATTCTTTTCTAATCAATCCTCCTCAAGGATTTTATCTGCAAGAGTTGATGTACTAGATCTAATAATTAGATAATAAATTATAGCTTCCACTAAGAATACTCCTATATCTCTCCATTAACATACTTTTCATCATTTATGAAACTACATTATCCTAATGGGTGTATGGAGTTGCCTTGTGTGTTAATGTTCCATGTTCCCTAAAAAACTACAAACTTTGTTGAATAGAACTCTTCACCATCATCCTCCTCAACACCTTCATATTATTCTTGTTTGGTTCTTTAAAAGAGATTTATACTCCTTAAAATTTGAGAAGACCTTATATTTCTTAAAAAATAACACTCATATTTTCTTGGAGAAGTCCTCAATATAAGGAACATAACAAAGTGATTTTCCTACTAGAGGTTCATCAACAACCTTGGACACACTAAGCATAAGAACAACACTCTCTTCCTATGTCAATTTCAAAAAGAACCTTTTATTATCATAAATTATGCATTGGTTGACAATTTTTATGACTCAATATTTTTATACAGAGAGGAGAAAAGTGTGCATGCATTTTATATTCTTTTTTAATTTGTTATTTTATGTGTTATTTTAGTGTTTAATTTAATAAGTTTTAGTGTATTAGTTGATAGAATCTCACCAATATTTTATTTTTTATTAGTTTTTCTTACTAAGTTGGACCTAACATGACTCTTATATGTTTCCCCACCCTAGACTAAGTTATATGTGCAATTATGTTCCTTGTCCAAAACTGGGCATGGATTGCATCCACATTATTTGAACTTGAAAGAAAGGAGAAATGTTGAATACACTTCCTACACTAATCTATTAGAGGAGCTATGTGAAAAAATTAAACTAATCATATAGTTACAAGGAAATAAACACAAAAATAAGATACCTTGAAATAGTGATTTACATGGGGAAAACCCTTTTAGGAGAACAAGGGAACAACAAATTAATGGTGGGAAAGGGGCCATAGTTGGTGCGCAATCGTGACAAAAAATAGCAAGTAGAACCCGTTAAACATAGTGGTTGAAACAAAATGACATCCCTAAGACACCATAACATATAAATATAACATATAAATAACCATATAAAATGGCATCAATGACCATATACTCCCAATAAAAGAGCTTGTGATGGGACTCACTAGCACCATTGAGTTTAATAATATCCACTTGTTGTTTTCCATTAGGATGGCATATGCCAGTGACAGTTTATTTCCCACCAGTGAACTAATGAGGACAAAATCATACTAAGAGGGGGGGGGGGGGGGGGGGGGGGGTGAATCAATATAATACAATCTTTTACTTTTTCTAACTTAACAACCATAATGAATAACACATATGCAAGATCTAGCAATTAAGAACATATAGAAAACACATTATTTATGTAGAAACCCTTACAAGAGAAAAACATGAAAACATTTTTCTTATATATTGATCTTCTTTGTAGGCACCAACCTACTTATTTTACATGTCTTCTTTTGTAGGTGCCAACCCACTAGAGACACCAATCCCCACTTATAATTTATTTCTAGGCACCAACCTATTGGAGACACAAATCCCCACAACTGAGTACCAACTCAACAAGAGACACCAATCTCTTCTTTAACAAGCACCAACCTTCAAATTTTTCAAAGAGTAATGTTGTTTGTTTCTCCACACAAATCTGATCACAACTTCTAATTTTAAATGATGTAAGTCTTTCCTTCACAAATTAGATCCACACTCATACATCTTCCTTCCTTCACAAAATTGATTCAAATAATGAACACTCTTCTTTCACAAATCTAATCCAATCTATGCAATGTTCTTCCTTCAAATCTGATCACAAAATATATCAATCTCTTATATATTTCTACATATATCCTTCATAAATATTTTCTCCAATTCTTCATATAAACTTGCACACTTTATTCATAAAGAGCTACACATGTTCTTCATAAACAACAACATGAATTCTTCAATATAAATCTGATTTACACTTCATATTTTCTTCTTTTAGGACTGCTACGAATCTACTTTTCTTCACATATTTCTGATTGCTTGCTTTAAATCCACACCTTCACTCTTCTATTATACTCTCTCATGGGAGGCAATCCAATCTAGAGACACACCCATTCATTATGAATGAACACACTGTTGGCAAGAGACACTATATGGATTCATGGTTGTTGTCATTGATGGCAACAAAGGTCATCCCACATATTCGCAAGTCATGGTGTGTCTCTACCGGAAGTCAGAATGAAGATTATTGTGGTCTGGTGAACAAGAACAGAGCATGTGGCAAGGTCTGACAGACAGGTCCGGATCTCTCATAGGAAGTATCTTGGTGCAGTACAGATCTAGGGAAGTCAAGAGGACTACCTTGAGTGGTATATTCCAAGGATTTAGCCTCCGGTGATGGACAAGGAAAAAGATATGAATAGTTGAGTACCAGATTCCTGAGTGACAGTGTGAACAGAGGAAGAACTGATTGATAGAACATCAGACTATTTTTCGGATGTGTTACTGATGATGGTAAAGGTTGTGAAGGCATGAATCATGTTTGGCCGACATGATTAATGATATCTACAAGTATATGCTTGATCCGCATTACTTGATGTGCAAGGATTCAGCCGACAGAACATAGTTTGTGAGAAGATAGACTGTTCCGAGTGCCGACTAGAAAGATAATGAAATCACTTGTGCGGATATATATATAGGATGGATTTAGTTATGAAAAAAAAAGTTATGTGATGTGATATGCGAATAAGAGCAGAGCAAAACAGAAGCAGTAAGAAAGATCCGATATGTGAAAGAAAAGCAGAATAAAGAGAAGAGGAAAGATGAAGTGCAGCAGATCAGTGTACTAAGCCTAACCGGAATTGAACTCCAGCATATGTGGATGCTTCCAATTAGTTCAAGTATTGTATAACATTCTTTTGTAGACAGTGTGTCTCCTTGTAGGCAGTGTGCCTCCTTTGTGAGCAGTGTGCTTAGGCAGTGAGCCCTAATTGGCAAGTGCCATTTTGTAATTCCTTATTCTTCTAATAGAGAATAATCTTTGGGTTAATCACCCTGTGGTTTTCTCCCTTAACAGGGTTTCCATGTCAAAAATACTGTGTCATGTGTTTTTCATTTCATGGTAATGTTTGCTTGTTTGAATTAATGCTGCATTGATTAATAAGAAAGTTCAGAAGAAAGAAATTATTTTGATAACTGATTCACCCCCCCTCTCAGTTATCAACAATTGGTATCAGAGCTAAGTTCCTCCTAATAGAGCCTAACAGCTTGAGGAAGATCTGGGAGTTCAAATGGATGCATATGGTTTAAGGGAGCAACTCAAGGCTGCCCTTGAGGATCTTGAACAGTCAAACTCTGAAGTCAATGAATTAAAGGAAAGACTCAAACAGGCTGATGAATTCATGAGAGAACTAAAAGACAAATTAAGTCTCTCTATGAAAAAGAGAAAGGAGTTGCTCCAGCAATTGACAAGACAAAGTGAAGAAAGTAATACAAATGAAGAGCTGATTGAGAAAACCAAGTTATGTGAAAAGTTATCAAAAGAAGTCATTATGGTAAGACATGAAATGGAATCAGGAGTTATAAAGTTTACCCAAGAGATTGAAGAGAAAAGAAAAACTGAAGACAATCTAAGACAATCTCTCAAAGAGAAATTAGAAGATTGCCACCAGATGGATAGGATTATCAGACATCTTGAATCTGATCTTGAAGATGCTAAAAATAATGAAGAAAAACTTGAGGATCAAATTATCTCTCTCAAAAGGGATCTTCAAACAGCAAATGAATATAAAGAGAAATTCAAGATAAGTTCTGCTCAACTTGAAGTTCTTCTTGGAAGTCAAAAAAGGGCAGATGACAAGTGTGGTTTGGGATATGAGAAAGGAGAAAGCTCCGGATCCGGTCAGAAGAATCTTGGATCAGAAAATCCAAGGAACAAGCCTAGAAGACCTCTGGTAAGACAGCCCAATGCTCAAAGATATCCATCCTTCAATGGATACTGCCACAGCTGCAATCACTTTGGTCACAAAGCTAATCAGTGCAGAAAGATAATGAATCAGACTAATCCATCCTTCTCTGGACAGTGCTTTAACTGCAAAAGGTATGGACATAAGTCTCATGAATGCAGAAATATGCAAATGAACAAATCATTCAATGGTAGATGCTTTGCATGCAATAGAGTAGGTCATATGGCTAATCAATGCAGATTAAGAGGTCATCAGTCAAATATGCAAAGAAATGTTGTTTGCTAAATTTGTAATAGGTCTGGTCATAATGCAAAAGTCTGCAGAAGTAAGAATCAGGACAAAAGAGGTCCGATATATAATTAGAATCACGACAAGGGTAAACAAAAAATGAATGTGGATGAAGTTAGGAATGAGATGAACAAGATTTGGGTAAAGAAAAGTTTAGAGAATGTAGAGGTTAGATCCGCACCAGACTCTAGTGCTGATATTCCTTTCAAAAATTAAAAGGTGAGCTCTGGCTCAGGGGGAGACACAAAGAAAACCCTGTTCCTCCAGCCAATCAAGTGGTGCCAGATCTGGCACAAGATACAGAGTAAAGGGTTTGTAGATATGAATCTTGAGATGATCCAGCTAAGATTTCAGAGGTCTGCATGTAGATATGAAGAAGTTGTGATTGATCAAGTAGAACCTATTCTGGGAGATGCTCTGAAATGACAGAGGATTACAAAAAGGTCTGGAGAGATCTAGAAGTGCATTATCTTATTCTGCGGATTGGACAGAGTGTTTGGGATGTCCTTGTGATGTGTCATCTTGATTTGCTCATGGTCAGAAGATCCGCATGATGTTCATAGATCAGGACTGATCTGGTTCTTCAAGTCATTCGAATAAGGCAAACTGGAATAATGTAGGTTGAGCATTTATTGCAATCAGATATTAGGGTTTGCAGAGCAATATAAGGGATTTCTCATAAATCATTTGTTCATTCTGCATTCAAGAAGAAACGAAAAGTGGAGCTCTACAACAAAATTCATCAAGTTCACCGAAGATCACTCACAGAAGTTATTACATCCAGAAATTAATCAAACCAACTATGTGCAACCAAAGGCGTATAAGGTATTTTCCGTCTTCAATATCTCACTGCAAATCTTTTGAAAAATGGCTACTCCGAATATAGTTAAGATCTCTGATAGACCTCGCCCCACATTCAAGAAACATCCATACAAATCTTTGGAGGTAGATCCCCTAGGAGCCTTCTCTAGTGTTCCGCATGGTGTATTGCATACGGAGGACATTAGGGTTTACATACATGCAAGTATTGAGGAATTTGGGGAATTCAAATTGAGAGATTTTTATCACAAACAACTGATAGACAATGCTTTTGAGCTTAAACCAGAGTATAAGGGTATCCAGAAGAAACATTTTGATTAATTCATTCATTTCCCCTACTTTGAAGAAGATGAATGGGTCTGGTACGTATTGAGTAGAATGCATGACGACTTCCTATGGCTGGATAGACCCTGCAAGATCACAAAAGAGGAAATTAGGGCAGTAACTAGTCTATACTCTTCCGGAGGGATACCTATCCTCAAATCTGTCAAAAATAACATTGTAACTGAGGCCACTGGATCAAAATTTGATAAGAGGGCAATGACCATTGAAGATATTTCTGATCCGGATATCAAGTGTACATCTATGATAATAGGATAAAAGATTTATCACTCCAGTAGGGAGAATTCTGTATCCGGAACTGTAGTATATACTGCCTATGAGATGCTGAGGAAGAATGCAGATTATGATCTCTGTGAACTTCTTTTAAGCCAATTAATGGAAAATATACAAAAGATCAAAAAGGACAAAAAGAATTCTTTCAAGTATGGTACACTTATATTATGTCTATTTTTCTACTTCATGAATGAGCTACCCGGATCAAGTGGATGGGTATGGTAGAATGACAAACCTGTAGCAATCCAGATTAGAGATTATTTACATGGACTTGGGGATGCCAAAGCAAGAAATACAGCCCTGTGGGGTTACTTCAAAAACTTCCAGAGCATGATGCAAGCAAGAGAAAGAATTCCCCAGTCTATTGTTGAAAAATACAAAGACTTGGTCTGCTTTATGGTTGATACTGATCAGTGCCTAATGGAGGCAGTAGAGCCAAGGACAGTCTGGATCATGCCCATGGGGTATGACGTTGATGAACAGATTATGGAACTGCATGTTCAACACATGCTTAGTCAGCCCAAAGATCCAAAGGCAGAAAGGTTTGGAACCTTTGAGGAGCTGAGTGTGAAGATCCATGTGGAACTCAGAGAACCTGAGATAAAAAGGAAGGTGAGAAAAGAAGTAGAACATATTGCTCAAGGCCTAGGCATCCCAAAGGGGGCACTTGATGACAACCAGGAAAAGAGGTGAAAGGCTGAGGAAGAGCAGAAAGAGGTAGAAAAGAAAAGTAAGAAAAGTACTCTGGTGGAAACCTCAACCCGGACCAGATTATCAAAAGGATCTACACCTGTCACAACCAAAAGCTCAAAAACATCAAAACCAGAAGGTCAGACATCCGGTAAAGGAGAGAAAAGGTCTAAAATAAAAGCAACAAGGGCTTATACAAGTCAGAAAGATGAAGAGGAAACCGAATCAGATGAGGGGGTAAAGGAAATAAAGAAGCAGAAGAAGAAAGGATCCAAAAAACCCTCCACAGGCCAAGACAAGGAAGAAAAGGCAGATGAATTTGTTGAAAAGCCCACCCTATCTCTAGAGAGTGTAATCAAATCAGTCACTGTGGATGGAAACCTTCAACCAATGGCCAAATTCTATGATGACTACAATGAGGCTGACCAAAAGATCCTGCAGGAAGCCACAATCAGGTATCTGAGCATATACAATAAGGCTTTCATTGAGATTATATCTCTAATTCCTAAAAGCCTAGAAAAGGAGTTAGAAATAAGAAAGAACAATGCCCTGGCAAAAGATTTGAGATCCAGGAATAGATAGCTATTCAGCTATATCCTCAAATAGATCCCAAGACAATGAACATAATATTCAAAGACTTCAAAGATGAGTTCAGGAGTAAAGCAAGGATGAATCAACTCATGCTTGGTGAGACTGACAAAGTGGCCATGGATACAGAAGAGATCCTCCGGAAGGCCTTCAAAAGGTTTAATCTTCTTGTTGTAGAGGACTTGGGTACTGATCCCTCATCCACAAGTGTTGCAGAAGAAACTTTTGAGAAAGCAATAGAAGAGATGGGCCCTGAACAAACCAACATTTCTCCTCCGATTTCCCCTACAGTCTCTAGATCCAAAGGAGAAGACACTATATAGGAGAAAGAAGCAGGAGTGAAAGAAAAAGAAGTTGACAGTACCAAGGTTGCAGAGAAAGAGAAGACTCCAACAGAGAAAACCACAACTGATAGTGGTAAGAATGTAGAAGGAAAGAAAACTCCAAAGGACAGCTCCAAGACTGCAGAAGAGAAGAAACATCTATCTCCAGCAAGAGACACTGCACAAACTATCCAAAAAATTTTGAGCAAAGAAATAATAAAGATTGATGAACTGGAGCTTCTACAAGGTCCATTCAATTTTGATTCCCTCTCTCTGGTACAGACAATGAAGATAGCTTCATTTGCAAATGCTAAGGCAAATGAAAAACTCCTAAAGTCTCATATGGAAGACTGTGAGTTGATAGAAGCTGCTTCTGGAGTGCTCAAAAAGATTATGCCATCGGTCCAGAAAGATCCCACAGCCTCCTCTTCCGGTAAACTCAAAACCTTAGTCAGTAGTGTTGGTACACATTTTGATTCTCTAGAAAAATCAGCTGAAGAAAAGGTTTAGAAGGAGTTTTTGGATAAGAGATTCTCAGAGGTACTAGGATTAATCTCTAATGATAGGAGAAATATGAGTATTAGAATAAAGAGCTTAGAAAATGCTCTTAAGGATGGCGGTGATATTTACAAATTTTACATCTCCTGGTCAAAAGCAACAATAGAAATTGAGAAGAAAATAAAAGAGGAACAGGACAAACTACTGAGTTTGTCTCAAAGTTTTGATCCTCTCTCTTCCTCCATAGTAAATCAAGAATGTCAAACTATTGCAATCACAAATGCAATAAAAAACTTTGAAAAGGAAAGGAAAAATATAATCAACCGGATGGGAGAACTTAGAAGGATGATTATCCCTAAGTTAGAGACCATGCATGAGGCCATAAGTGATGCTAAGACTACCGCCCAAACCAATGATCCGATAGATCTTAAGAGGGCAGAAGCTTTTGCGTTTTTGTTGAGTGGTCACATTTCAATTTTGGATAGAATGAAGCAAAGTTGGGCTACATAACTTATCCAATTGAAGACATCCTTTGCAAACATTCTTTAGTTTTTGTGAATATGTAATATACAGCCAAGTATAGTAAAATTCTTAAAAATTTTGGTGTGCGGACCCTACCCTTTGCCATTGATGTCAAAGGGGGAGTGAGGAGTAGTGAAAAATGAGGAATCCAACTAAGGGGGAGCTCTAGAAAATGTATATAAAGACAGAGCATCAGCCAAGGGGGAACATAGTGTAAACACTTAGTAATTTTTCACTAAGTGTTGCCATCAATGCCAAAGGGGGAGATTGTTGGTAAGAGACACTATATGGATTCATGGTTGTTGTCATTGATGGCAACAAAGGTCATCCCACATATCCGCAAGTCATGGTGTGTCTCTACCGGAAGTCAGAATGAAGATTATTGTGGTCCGGTGAACAAGAACAGAGCATGTGGCAAGGTCCGACAGACAGGTCCAGATCTCTTAGAGGAAGTATCTTGGTGCAGTGTGGATCTAGGGAAGTCAAGAGGACTACCTTGAGTGGTATATTCCAAGGATTTAGCCTCCGGTGATGGACAAGGAAAAATATATGAATAGTTGAGTACCGGATTCTTGAGTGACAGTGTGAACAGAGGAAGAACTGACTGATAGAACATCAGACTATTTTTCGGATGTGTTACTGATGATGGTAAAGGTTGTGAAGGCATGAATCATGTTTGGCTAACATGATTAATGATATCTATAAGTATATGCTTGATCTGCATTACTTGATGTGCAAGGATTCAGCCGACAGAACAGAGTTTGTGAGAAGATAGACTGTTCCAGGTGCCGACTAGAAAGATAATGAAATCACTTGTGCGGATATATATATAGGATGGATTTAGTTATGAGAAGAAAAGTTATGTGATGTGATATGTGAATAAGAGCAGAGCAGAACAGAAGTAGTAAGAAAGATCCAGTATGTGAAAGAAAAGCAGAATAAAGAGAAGAGGAAAGATGAAGTGCAGTAGATCAGTGTACTGAGCCTAACCGGAACTGAACTCCAGCATATGTGGATGCTTCCAATCAGTTCAAGTATTGTATAACATTCTTTTGTAGACAGTGTGTCTCCTTGTAGGCAGTGTGACTCCTTTGTGAGCAGTGTGCTCGGGCAGTGAGCCCTAATTGGCAAGTGCCATTTTGTAATTCCTTATTCTTCTAACAGAGAATAATCTTTGGGTTAATCACCCCGTGGTTTTCTCCCTTAACAGGGTTTCCACGTCAAAAATACTGTGTCATGTGTTTTTCATTTCATGGTAATGTTTGCTTGTTTGAATTAATGTTGCATTGATTAATAAGAAAGTTCAGAAGAAAGAAATTATTTTGATAACTGATTCACCCCCCCCCCCCCTCTCAGTTATCAACACACACTTGCAGATCACATCTCTTCCAAATCATACTCCTTCATATTTACTAATTGCACCTTTTTGTCATACACAAATTGCACCACCTCATATGCAAATTGCATCACCTCATGGTTTAATCGGACCTCATGGTTTATCAAGTTTAAATATTTAATTTAAACTATATTATAATTGTTCATGAAGGATTTTACCTTGGTCGGCCTTGATGGAGATTGACCTCTTTATCATTGTGTTATTCTTCACCAATATGCTTCAATGGAGACACCACTATAAAGAATAGTCAATCTTATCAGCTCGTCCTAAATCTACCTTTTCTTCTTATGACAGCCACAAAATATAATTCGATGATGATGATCTTCTCCAACCTTTGACATCAATGACAAAAAGTAACGATCTCTTCATTCTTCCTTTGACATAAATGAAAAAAGTAATAATCTCTTCATTCATCCTTTGACATCAATGACAATATTTCCAGCGTGAACCCCACTTTGCCAAGGCTTTCAAACACTTACTTTTCTATCATCTATTCTACTTTTCCGTTGAAGCAAAAGCAAGGAGTCAACTAGGGAGGAGTTGCATGTGACAATAGAGAAAAAAATGACATCTAGCTGAGGACATTACTATTTTCTATGGAGAACATGGTCATCATGTCTTCAGTATTGATGCTATTTTTTTCGAGAATAACCACTGCCCTATAGTGATGGGATTAATGCAACATTTTTCCCTATGCCACTTTCTATTAGAATACACCACTAGTTACAACCATGATGGGACCCACATTTCATTTTATATACAAATTTCCAAGTTGAAATACACCTTGTGTTTTGCAAAACCAAATGTAGTCACCTACAACTATGATGACAGCTATGATGTAATCAGGTTTCAGGCCCTTGTGAAATGAATGTTGAAACATACAAAGTGTTTTCAACATGCGTTTCTATATGCTACAACTGCTATTATCGTTGTTTTTATTTGAAAAATAGAATGTAGTCACCCACAGCTGTGAAGATAGTTGTGATGTAATCAAGTTTTGAACCCTTTTGAATTGTAGGTTGAAAAACACAATGTGTACCCCAACCTATATTTTTACATACAATTTTCATGCTCACAAAAATAAAAAATGACGGGGATGTTTTTAAGCTTGAATTTTTTTGAAAGTTCTAGCATACAAGGGCCGATCATAACTTGAAGTGAGCATCGGAAACAACACGAGCCAAAAATGACCCATTAACGTTTTTCTCCATCTCATCACACCACCTGACGTCTCATGCTCTGTCTCATCCTCCGTCATCATGGTATGGTATGGGAATGTATGGCATGGTAACATGATATCTTAAAAACATTGTTTTGTTGGGAGACTACAAAGTCTGGGTGTTGACACTGGCTATTCTCCCAACAAAAATATGCCCAAAAAAATACCATAAAACTTGATTTTTTTAAAGCCTATTCAGCAAAAAAACTCGAATTGAAGTTAGCCACAATGATACATGTTATGCTGACTTCATTTGGAGCTCCACAAATATGCTGGAGCCTCCTCGTAGTGGCAACTATCAACGCGAGCTCGTCCAGGGATTTTGATGCTCCCAAAAATTAAAAAAAATGATGGAAATGAAAAATGAGGATGTCTTTAAGCTTGACTTTTTTTGAAACTTCTGGTGTAGGAGGGGGCATGATAATTGGAAGCGGCCGTTGGAAACGCATGAGCCAAAACATTTTTCTTCATCTCGTCACGGCGTCACCGTCTCATCCTCCATCATCATGCTATGGTATGAGGCATATGGGGCATGGTAACATTATACCTTATACATGCTGTTTTGTTGGGAGAATAGCCATTTCCATCATTAGACAACAATTATTACATAATTTAAAGCAATTTTCTGTGAGATAGAACTTTTCACGAAATATATGTACATGAAATTATTGATGTCATTCTCCCATAAGGATAGTTAATTTATTTTAAAAGATTCTGAATTGTCTAACAAACGTGACGACAAGGCTCTGTTTCGCGTTTCAACGGGTGAAACACCGTTTTCGTCAGAAACGCACCGTTTTTAAGCCCGTCACAATGTTTCTGCTAGTTGCCACATTTTACTGCCACTTTTACTAAAGGATTATATCCTGTATTTTCCCTTTGGCTAAAGTTTTTTTTCCATAAAACGTGCCTTTTCCAAAAAAAACAACACAGGAAAAACAATGTTTTAGTCAGTTTCCGTGGGTAGTTTCCTTCAAGGAAAAGTCAAAACTTTTGTTTAAATACTCACTCTTAATTTTGTTTTGAATTTGCCTTTTATTTAAAAATTGTTATTTGTTTTTAATATTTATATTTTTTTATTTTAAATTATGAAGTATAATTTAGTTAAATATTCTTAATTTTTAGAAAGTTATGATCAATAGCAATTTTACATTTCATTCACAACAAAAAGTGGTAAATATTTGTCCTATTTTTATTGGCCCAAACTGACCTTTGTCTATTGAAGTGGATGATATTTAAGTATAACTTGACAAAAAGGTTGATGAAACTTTTGTTGATGGCAGAACGGTATTACATTATGCAGCAGATCAGCCAGACGGCAAAGAACATGCATTGGGTGTTGCCAATTTGCTCTATAAAATTTTTAAATTCGGAAAAGAATTGGTCAAACATAAAGATAAATATGGGAAGACTGCTCTTCATTTTGCGTCTCTACATGGTCACTTGAACCTGTGCAAATTCCTTATCAACATTTGGAATTTAAAGGTGGATGAAAAGGATCAAAATGAGGAAAGCATCCTGCACTTTGCAGCAAAGGGAGATCATAAAGACGCGTTCGACTAATTGTGTGATCTGTATGATGTGCAGAACACAATCTATTCACAGGACGTCAAGGGGAACACGGCTTTGCACAAAGCAGCTCAAAACGGGAACACAGAGATGATAAAGAAGTTACTGGATCAGGCTGCAGTTGAAAGTAAGGATAGATATATCAGTGAGGCTGGTTGGACACATACAGTGGACGAAATAGACATGTCCAACATAGTAATCAAACAGTTGTTCTTAAATATCATCCACTTCAACAGTCAAAAGTTAATTTTGGTTAATAAAATTAGGACAAATATTTATAATTTTTTGTTGTGAATGAAGTGTAAAATCGCTATTGATTGTTTGACCATTTATGTGAATGATATTTAAATAGAGTGTAAACAGACATTCAGCAAGCTGATCTGTTGGGGCAGACGACGATTAATGAGGTGGCAAGTGTAGGCCCTACTTTTAAGAGAAGAGTTCGCCGATGCCTCACATAACTTGTTGCGAAGTGCAGTTAAACTAGGCCTTGAGAACATGGCATGGGAACTCATCAATAGAGGTGCCAATGTGGACCAAACAACTAATATCTCCTGGATTTCTGATTTACACCCTAAGGAAAAAATCTTGTGGAAAATTGTATGGTCTCTTCAGCCTTCCCTCCTTATATCAGATAACTACAATTCAGGCCTGAAATTTGATGGTCTATGGACCGTTTTCCCAATTTTAGACTGTATTTTACAATTTTAAATTTATTAGACTGTATAGTTTGATGTGTTATAATTTTATATAACTGTATATATTACACTTTAAATTATTGGTAAATAGTAAAAAAATATTATAAGGAAATATAATATAGTATATTTATAATATATATTATTTTATAATATTTTGTTATAGAAATATATATTAATTTAGAATATTTTCAAAGATAAATATAAATGATTTTTTCTTTTTAGAATGTTTATCTTGAATATTTTTCAATTCTTGTTAGTTGTTATTCATTATTTTATATATATGAAATACCAATACAAATTTACAAATTATAATTAAAGAGAGATCAATAAGAGATGTTGCTATGTAACTTAAGTAACACAATCATGTTTTTATATTTTTAATGTTTTGATTTAGTTGTTTTAATTACTAGTATATTTATATTTAAATAAATATATCTACAGTACTCTAAGAGATATCTTCCAATTTGTTGGCATTTATAATGTTGCAAGACTTTTCATATTCTTTAAAGATTTCATTCCATAATTGCCCAAGTTTTTTTATTTTGCTATCCATTTGGCTTCCACGAATTTATTTATTTTTTGTTTAACGTGATAAAGATTTCACTCTGCCCAAGTTTTTCTTTTTTTTTAATCCATTTGGCTTCCACGAATTTATTTATTTACACATTTTATGAATTTTGTTTACATGGAATCTAAATCTTAATTGTTTACAGGAATCTGAATCTTTCAGCCCTTGCTATGAGTGTAGAATGTCTCTCGGCGTAAATATTTAATAAATCTTATGTTTATACTCCAGTATGTAATGTTAAAATCAAAGAACCGACATACTAAGGAAAATTACATTTTAAATATAGCTTTAGATGTCGAAAAAAATCCCCACTCTTCTTGGCAAAAATAGATGATAGCTTCTAGTTGTGATATAACCCAAATCTCATCATTCTAAACAAGCTTTCTAGGAAGACAATTTTTTTTAATTTATTTAAATTTTATTCAATAACAAGATAATTCAAATTAGACTTCAGTACGATCTACAATATTATTAAAATCCAATGCTATCGACATTTGATTTGATGATTTTCCTCGTATCAACTACAAACTCTAACCAAAATTCTTCTTTTCTACCCCAAATCTCCAATAGTCAAAACAGTTTTTGAATCGCAATTTATAAAGTTATATCAAGTAGTTACAAAAACTGCCCACTTCAAATTTTGAGTTAAACAAAGAAACTCAAGAATCATGAGATCTCTACAATTATTTATTTCAGAACTAAATTTATAAAGTTGAAACTGCCACTAGTTATTTTTGAAAAATAGAGACTATTGGTGTGGAAGTAAAATTTAAATTTGACCATCGATCTTACCTATCAAGCATTTTTATTAATGATGGTTATCTATTCAAAAGTGCCCTTAAAATAATATGATAACCTTAGTATAAATAAATTAAATATAGACCAAATATGTATATCATCATAATTCTATATCAATTTTGACAGTCTATCCAAAATCTCTCCTTTCATTGATACAATCTTTTTAACATTTTATTGTATATTACAGAAAAAATGTCTAAATATGATCAAACGGCCATCAAATTTAGGCCCTGTCTAACAGTGGAATATACAGGATATTTGGGAAGGGCCCATCACTCATGCAATTTTCTAATTTTTTTTGCTTAAAACAGAAGTTGAGTTGGTTGTCCCCTGCTATTAATTTTTTCCGCTAGAAAATGTGTCAATTATAGATCCTAGGAAATAGTCAAATGTTAGCTTAACAGCCCACTTCAAATGCTAACCTCTTACAATTGTTAAGTAAAACTGATTATTCCAACACATGCTTTACCAAAATACCTAGAAAACATGTAAGAGCAGAATGAGACGCAAAAGAATAAAAGTTGGAAAATCCCTTTAGCTAAGTGATCATTTTATGGTTGTAAACAACTTGTCATGAATTACTTACTACATCGCTGTAAAACTAGTTTTAGTGCTCATGACTTTGTTTTAATATGGCAGTTAAGAAATACATGGACACTATGCCTAAATGGGGTCGAGATAAATCCACCATCAACATAAGCTTGGTAATAAATGATTTCATACATGTCAATTTTGGCATTTAGGATGAAGATCCATTGGTCCATTTTTTAGGCAAATATCAATGCAATTACCATGAAGTTTATAGGTCATTAGCACTCATGGACAGAAGTGAGATGGTGAGTTTATTTTTCTTTAATATTTATATATTTCTCTTTCTTCCCAAGGGATATTCGATTATCTGCAGCCTTCTCTTGATTTCGATTGTTCAAACTTCATATCAAAAGAACACCAGTTTCAAATAGCGAATGATATAATCTTGTAAAATTTCCTTGCATTCTGATAGTTAATTACAACACATGGTATTACCAAAATGATTTGGAAGCATGGGCAGGTTTGGTAGTTGAAATAACAAGGGTGATAAAAGACACAATGACTACCGTGCAGACACTGAGGACTTGTTGTAGATATGCATGGAAGGAAAATAAAGGGAAAATCTGGCTGGAACTAATGTTGGCAGGCAAGGGAGGTTTGATGGCTGTCCAAACAAATGCTACAGCACAGTGGATAGTAGAAAACAAACACAAATAGAAAGATAGAGACAAAACATAATGACAACAAGTTATATTTATATTTTCCACTTTAAAATACATTCAAAAATTTCTTACAAACTGATGCATAGCTATTGCTTTATTTTTCTGATTTGCCCCAATCACTGGAGCTCCAAACTATTTTGATTCTAGAGCTGCCTGTGCGTGCCCTATGCTGCTACACACAAAACCTTCTATTCTCTATAGTATATTCTTCTTCACACTCCTTCTATTGTTGCAGGCTTTCCTCCTCTCCGTCTTTCTCTCTCTCTCTTTTTCTTCCGCTACTGTAGGCTTTCTCTAATTATTACGGTCAACTCCTTTCCCTCTATTTTGTCTCATTCCTAACAAGCCAAAAACTGGCACTCAAAACACTCTTCAAATTCAAAATCACCTATCAAAATGAATGCTAGTAGGAGCAACAGATGCTGGGGTAAATTTTGGAAAACCCCAAGTCTGACACAGGGGTAGGCTAGAGTTAATACACTAACGAAAGACTATTACTTTTCTAACACTCCCCATTAATCTGAAGTCAGATGTTATTCAACAATTTTCTTTCTAGAACTAATCTTTGGAGTTATACTTTTGCATTTGTCTTTCTAGACTAGATCTCTGGAGCTATTTTTGCCATTCTGGATCACCTCCGGAGCTCTCTTTTGCGTCTTCAGAGCACTCTGACTGCATCTCCAGCTCGCTGACACCCTGCATCTTTGGAGCTCTATTTCTGCATCTTCGGAGCATGTCCAGAGCTGCACATACCTTCCAAAGTTGAACCTCTAGAGCTCTGCTATAATTGTCTTTCTGGAGCTAAACCTCCAGAGCTATCTTCTTTTCGGGGTTGCACACCTCCAAAGCTATCAGCAATGCCAAGCCTATCTCTTAGGCATTCAAAAGAATCTTTTGGAAATGCCTTTGTAAAAATGTCAGCAAGCTATTGCTTGGATCTGCAATACTGTAACTCAATCTCACCTCATTCTACCAACTCCCTTATATAATGATAATAGATCTCAATGTGCTTGCTTCATTCATGGAAGAATGGATTTCTTGTCAGGGCTATTGATGAAACATTGTCACAATGAATGGTTGTACCATCTTCTTGCTACTCATTCAAGTCTGCAAGGATCCTTCTCAACCAAATAGCCTGACATGCTACTGTATTTGCTGCTATATACTCAACTTCTGCTGTAGAGAGAGACAATGGGCTATTTCTTAGATGCTGATGATATCACGCTTGAACCCATGTGAAATACATGGCCAGATGTGCTCTTCTGGTCATCCACATTACCTGTCCAATCACTATCCATGAAACCAGCCAACTTAAACTCATTAGAAACACCATACAAGATGTCATAATCTATTGTGCCATTCACATATTTTAGGATTCTCTTTTGTGCTTGCCAATGTGTGTCCTTAGGCTTCTCCATGAACCTAGAAATCAGGCTTATTGCATACATCAAATCAGGCCTAGTGGCTATCAAGTACATGAGGCTTCCAACCATGCTCTTGTAGAGGGTTGGGTTTACTTCCCTGCTGCTATCATCTTATTCAATTTTAGACCTGTAGCTGTTGGTGTAGGGTAGGTTTACTATTTTCCATTTTAAATCTTTTCACAATTTGTTTGGCATAGTTAGTTTGCGAAATAAATATGCCATGCTCTATTTGTTTGACCTCAATGCCAAGAAAATACTTTAGCAATGCTAAGTCTGTCATCTCAAACTCATTCTTCATTGCCTCTTTGAAATCAACAATGAAAATAACACTATTGCTAGTAAAAATCAGATCATCCACATACAAAACAGTAATCAAAATGTTACCTTCAGCTTCTTTAATGTAAAAAGTGGGCTCAATGTTACTTTTGCTAAAACCATTACTCATTAAATATGAGTCTATTTTGTTGTACCACACCCTAGGTACTTGTTTCAACCCATAGAGGGCTTTCCAGAGCCTATATACTTTGTCCTCTTGCCTTGGGATTTCATAGCTAGGTGGCTGCTCCATATACACTTCCTCTTTCAACACTCCATTCAAGAAGGTTGACTTCACATCCATTTGAAACACCTTCCACTTGTGTTGGGATGTTATTGGTATGACTGCCTGAACTATTTTCAACCTTACAACTGGTGCATATGTCTCATCATAATCTCTTCCAGGCTGTTGTTTGTACCCTTTGACAACTAGCCTTGCCTTATGTCTTTCAATCTTTCCTTTAGCAGTAGACTTGGTCTTATAAACCCATTTAACTCCAATCACTTGTTTACCCTTGGGTAAATTAGTTAGCTGCCATGTGTCATTCCTCTCTATAGCATCCAACTCTTCATCCATGGCCTTACACCAATTTTCTTCTTTCACAACTTCTTCAAAATGCATTGGATCACTACAAGAAAATAATGCAAAATCTAAATTCTCATCCATATCAGCATACCTTGTGCTGTCATAAATCTCCTTCACACTCCTTGTCCTCTATGGCATCAATGATGTGAGTGTAGGGTCTAAATTACCTCCGAAGCTGCTGCTATTCTGACCTTCAAAGCTACTGTACTACTAACCTCTGGAGCTACTGCTTTATTAAAGTCTGGAGTTGTAGACCTCTGGAGCTGCTGATCTCTGGAGCTGCTGTGCTACTGTCCACCTTTGGAGCTACTCTGTTAAACACCTCTAAAACTACTTGTTGTTATATGAAGCCTAACCAGACTCAGAGGTTAATTTTACTCCACTTTTATTGGCACGGTTTCCCCCCAAATTCCTACAGGGTCAAGGGGCAGCGCCTTTCTCCATGGTGATTTAGAGGAGGAGATATACATGGAACAGCCCTAAGGATTTGAGGTCAAAGGTAAGGAGAAACTAGTGTGCAAATTGAAGAAGAGTTTGTATGGCCTGAAACAAGCACCTCGGCAATGGTATTTAAAATTTGATAGTTTTATGGCTGAGTAAGGCTACAGCCAGTGTAATTCTGACCATTGTGTTTATTTTAAGAGGTTGGATAATGATAGCTACATTATTTTATGTTTATATGTTGATGACATACTTGTAGCTGGGTCTACCATGGATCACATAATAGAGTTAAAACAACAATTAGCACAGTCATTTGCTATGAAAGATTTGGAGGCAGCAAAACAAATCCTTGGTATAAAAATTTGTAGAGATAGGAAGAACAAAAAATTGACTCTATCTCAGGCTGATTATGTTGAAAAGGTGTTGCAAAGATTCCATATGGAGAATGCAAAAGCTGTCAGCACACCTTTGTCTAGTCATTTGAAATTGACTAAGAAAATGTGTCCTAAGACACAAGAGGAGGAAGAGAAAATATCCAAGGTACCATATGCTTCAGCTGTAGGAAGTTTAATGTATGCCATGGTATGCACGAGACTGGATATTGTACATGCTATAGGAGTTATTAGGAGGTATATGAGTCATCCCGAATTGGAGCATTAGAATGCGGTAAAATGGATTCTCAGATATTTGAGAGGTACATCTAATAAACACTTATGTTTTGGGGGCTCTAATACTGATTTATCAAGTTATGTAGACTCAAATTTGGTAGGGGATATTGATACTAGGCAGAGTAGTACAGGTTATGTCTTTACTATAGGTGGGACAGAAGTGAGTTAGATCTCACGGTTGCAAAAGGTGGTTTCTTTATCTACCACAAATGTAGAATATGTAGCTACAACAGAGACAACTAAGGAGATGATATGGCTTCAATCTTTCATGGAAGAATTGGCAAACAACAAGCTAACAGTTATTTGTTTACAGACAGTCAGAGTGCCATACATCTTGCAAAGAATTCTACATTGCATTCAAAGACCAAACACATATAGTTGAGGTATCACTTTATTCGGTTGGTGTTGGATGATGGACAATTATAGCTGGAAAAGATACATATAGATGAAAATCTAGTAGATATGTTTACAAAGGCAGTGACAAGGGAGAAGCTGAGCTCTTATTCAGCTTCGATTGGTCTTCTAGACTGAAAACAACAATAGAACAACAGAGTCCAGGGTGCTTATTTCCATTGGGAGCTACAAGGTCAGCAGTGTTATGATCAGTCTCCAAGTGGGAGATGATACAGTGTGGAGTCTGATCAGTCTCCAAGTGGGAGATTATTGTTATATGGAGCCTAATCAGACTCAGAGGTTAAATTCACCCCACTTTTATCAGCGCGGTTTCCCCCTAAATTCCTACGGGGTTAAGGGGCAGCCCCCCCAAGATGGGATCAAGGGATAGCACCCCTTGTGGGGTCCAGGGGCAATGCCCCCAAAACCTCACACAGTTTTTTATTATTTTATTAAGGTGTCGGGAGTTATTTTTCATTGGTTGACATAAAATAAACCCTATTTTTGTAACTGAAAAAAGTTGTGATAAAAATGGCTAAGAGTTAGGGTTTTCATTAATGTATTGTAGCATTTTGCAGTGGTATTAAGTTGCAGGGATTGCTAATTATAATCAGTTTTGAATTACTGGATAATAATATTAGACTCTCTGTTGGTGGATGTAGCCCGAGTTTGGGTAAACCATGCTAAAACTTGTCTCTCGCTATTATTATTTTTGTGTATTTCCATTCCTCTGTTTAATCTTTATTTGCATTTAATTGATATATTATGTTGGCTAACCCTAACACTACTATTCTCGAATACTCTACGGTAGTTTCTCCTCAAGTTGCTGCTCTCTGTAGTTCCTCTAGAGTTGTTATCCTCTAGAGCTTCTTCATCTTCAAAGGGTATTGTAACTGAAATACACATGGTGTTGTCCACCATTCCATCCCATGCTTCATTCTTAATGAACTCAACATCCCTGCTGATCACAACCTTTTTAGTGATGGGATTATACAGTTTGTAGGCTTTTGACTCTTCACTATAGCCTAAGAAGATACATTTCTCATCTCTATCATCAAATTTTTGCCTCTTGTCTTTAGGTACGAATGCATATGCCACACACCCGAAGATTCTTAGGTGTTCAACACGCTATTTGCTATTTGTCCATGCCTCTTGTGGAATCCTATCATGAACAACCTTTGTAGGCCACCTGTTCAATAGGTAAACCATTGTTGCTATAACTTCACCCCAAAAATCATGTGATAGTCCTTTTGCTTTCAGCATGCTTTTTGCCATCTCTTGAATGGTTCTATTTTTCCTTTTAGCCACTCCATTTTGTTGTGGAGTATACCTAGCATAAATTCATAAATTCCTTAGAGATATACTCTCCCCCTCTATCTGTTCTTAGGGCTTTGATATAGTGACCGCTTTGCTTTTCAGTTGATGCCTTAAACCACTTGAATTTCTTGAAGGCTTCTGATTTGTTCTTTAAAAAATAAACCTAGATTTTTCTACTGTAATCATCTATGAATGTCATAAAATAAGTATTTCCAGCCAAGGTGTGGGTTTTCATGGGACCACACAAATCTGAGTGTACCAACTCCAATGGTGCTTTTGCTCTCCTAGAATACCTTTATTAAAAGGGTTGTCTATGCTGTTTTCCTAAAATGTAAGCTTCACATTTTCCATCAGGCTCTACAATATTTAGTAGCCCTCTAACCATGCCTTTCTTGGACAATAAACTCAAACTAGAAAAATTGAAGTGCCCATACCTCAAATGCCACAATTTGGATGGGTTTTTTATGACTGTCTTAAAGGTTGATTGTTGTCCCACTACTATGGGCGCCAGAGATAGTGTTGGGAACTATGCCAGAGATAGCGCTAGAGACTCTATGTGTATCCTAAGAGGAAACATTCTGTTTCTTGTCATTTATACTATTGCAATCACTTTCTTACTGCCTCTTTTTTCAAATATTGTGCACTCTCCATTTTTCATCAGGATTTTATAACCATTTTGGACCATCTATCTAATGCTCAATAAGTTATGTTTTATGCTAGGAGTACAATAAACACCCTGGATCACCCTCCTTTCACCATTCTTGGACTGAATGTTGACTATGCCTTTTCCCATGATAGGAACTTACTCATTGTTTCCCATTTTTATTTTAGTTTTAATGCTACTATCTATGGAGGCAAAGAAGTTTTTGTTACCACTCATGTGGTTATTACAACCGCTATCTAGATACCATACTTTATCACTACTCCTCTCAGCAAGGTTGTAAACAATAAATACATTTGACTGTTTTTTATTTTCACCCTTGTTCTTATTTTCTACATTAGCATTTTGGCCTCCATGATCATGTTGTTTCTTTCTACACTCACTAGCATAATGACCAAACTTATGATAGTAATAACATTGAACATTACTTTTTTCATACCTCTAATTAGAACTATTCCTTTTTTCTTGATAGCTTGGCTGTGAGCGACTTGCCTCTTCTTGGTTGTTTGAAACTCCTCTTCCAGAGTTGCTTCTTTCTCTACCTCTTTGACCTTTACCTCTGCTATTTCTTCCTCTTCCCTAACCTCTTGCATTAGTTTGAGCCTTGAAGGCTTGCTTAAGGGAAAGAACGGATCTATTCAACCGCTACTCATGGCTTTGTAATAAACCCATCAACTCATCCACTGTCATCTTGGATAGGTCCTTAGTCTCTTCAATGGTTATGACAATAGAGTCAAATCTAGAAGGTAGACTCCTTAGGATTTTCTCAACAATCCTTTGATCATCCATGGTTTCTCCATTTATTGTTAGCTGATTTATCATGGTAGAAACTCTAGTGTGAAAGCCTAAATAGACTCACTCTCCTTCATCTGCAGGGTCTCAAAATCTCTCTTAAACAACTAGAGTTTCACTGATCTCACCTTGTTAGTACCCTTATAGCTATTCTGCAATATTTTCCATGCCTGTTTTGAGTAGTTTGTTGCTGCAATGCGGGGGAAAATAGCCTCTATCATGGCTGCCTCAATTAGACTGAGGGATTTTGCATCCTTCATTCTTGTTTCCTTCAACTAGTTCCTTTGAGCATTAGATAGGACTACATAAGCTGCTGGGTCTGTGGTGTCTATAAACCCATTGATGACCAACTCCCATAGGTCATTAGGAACTAGTATTGTCTTCATCTTCTCAATCCATATGTCATAGTTTTGCCCATCAAATGTAGGTGGCTATTGCCATCCTTTGTTGTCCCCACCTGTCATACTTCTCAAATCTAAGAGGGTTGATAATGCCTACACAAACTAGGGCTTATATAAAATACACACAAAAAAATTCTAACTACCCAGAAAAATAGGGCTCTGATACCACTTGTTGGCAGGCAGGGGAGGTTTGATGGCTGTCCAAACAAATGCTACAGCACAGTGAATAGCAGAAAACAAATACAAATAGAAAGATAGAGACAAAACATAATGGCAACAAATTATATTTATATTTTCCACTTTAAAATACATTCAAAAATTTCTTACAAACTAATGCATAGCTATTGCTCTATTTTTCTAATTTGCCCCAATCATTGGAGTTGCAAACTATTTTGATTCTAGAGATGCCTGTGCCCTGTGTTGCTGCGCACAAAACCTTCTATTGTGGAGTAGAACGGCACAAAAAGGTCACTGAATTAATTTTCAAGGTTTCCCCTATGAATTAAAGACTAACATTTTATCTGCTCGGCTCTATGATACGGGTAATAATTACTACTAAATATCATTAAAATCCTTCTGGGAGAGTTGAACATCAAAACTGCAAAGCAAGATATTGAATAGCCAGATGATGATCCAAAATTATAGCCAGGGAGAGCTAGAAGCTTTATCTTACTTGAGAGCAGTGGCAACGCAAGCCCAAAGAATCCCACGCAAATGGAAACAATTTCTGAAATACCATCGCTTGGTGTGGAACATCCTTTTCAAAATCAAGAAACTAAAAACTTGGCCTGGGTGGCAGTTGCAACTCCTTGCCTATACATTTTACTGCTGGCAATGGAAACATCAACTCTGTTAGAAAAGATTAAACTAAAAACAAATGCCAGTACATAGCAAATAAACCAGAAAAATAAATATAACTTAAAACAGAGAGAGAAGAGGAGAAAATTTGATATACTTGTTGCAAAATGTCTTCAACATTCTTTATTGAAAGAAAACTGAAATATATACATAAAACATACTAAATAGTAAACTAAAAGCTAAGATGGGAAACTTTCCCAAATAGAAAAAGAAGTGCAGAAAATTGTTTGGGAAACATTCCCAACAAACAAAAAACAAATCTGATTTTTCTTTATTTTAACATCCTCCCTAAAATCTGATTTGTGGGATAGTTTCTCATCCCTAAAAGATTCTTCAGTCTATTGAAATCTTCTTCTTTTAGAGGTTTTGTAAAAATGTCAGCAACCTGATCTTTGGACCTGCAATAAAAAAGTTTGATTTCATTATTTTTAACCAGCTCTCTGATGAAATGAAATTTGATGTCTATGCGCTTGCTTCTTCCATGAAAGACTGGATTTTTAGAAAGTGCAATGGCTGATTGATTATCACAAAATATAATTGTTTCTTCCATTTGGGGCTGCATCAATACTTCAAGTATCTTTCATAACCAAACTGCTTGACAACCTACTGAAGTGGCTGCCACATATTCTACTTCTGCTGAGGATAATGCAACAATGGGTTGTTTCTTTGAAGACCATGAAATTACACTTGACCCAAAATTAAAAGCATACCCAGAAGTACTTTTCCTATCATCTTGATTTCCAGCCCAATCACTATCTGTATAACTAGTTAACCTCAAAACACCCTTCTTTTCATAAAAAATTCCATGATTTACAGTCCCTTTCACATACCTTAGTATTCTTTTACCTGCTTGTAGATGAGTATCATGTGGATCCTCCATGAACCTGCTTATCAAGCTTACTGCATACATGATATCTGGTCTTGTTGCAGTTAAGTACATTAAACTTCCAACCAGACTTTTATACAAAGTAGAATCTACCTTTTTGCTTTCATCATTTTTGCTCAACTTCATACCCATGGCAATAGGTGTAATTGCTGGTTTGCTCTTGTCCATTTTGAACCTTTTCAAAATATCATTTGCATATTTTTCTTGTGAAAAAAAAATTCCATCACTATTTTGTGTTACTTCAAGACCAAGATAATAGTGCAACAAACCAAGATCAGTCATCTCAAATTCACTCTTCATTGCCACTGAAAATTCTTTAAGCATGTTTTCATTATTCCCAGTATAAAGAAAATCATCAACATAAATACAAACTATCATAACATCTCCTTGTTGATTTTGTTTTATGAATAAAGTGGGCTCATAAGGGCATTTTTCAAAACTCTTTTTCAAAAAATATGATTCAATCCTTTCATACCAAACTCTAGGTGCTTGCTTTAAACCATACAAAGCTTTCTTTAGTTTGAGCACTTTAACCTTTTTGACATTTAATCTCAAAACCAGGTGGTTGCTCAATGTAAATTTCTTCCTCTAATACACCATTCAAGAATGCTGATTTTACATCCATATGAAAAACTTTCCAACCCTTGTGTGCTGAAAGAGCTAAAATCATGCGAATAGTATCCATTCTAGCAACAGGAGCAAAAACTTCATTATAATCAATACCTGATTTTTGTTTGTAGCACTTCACTACCAACCTGGCCTTGTATTTATTCACTTTACCTTGCTCATTGTACTTTGTTTTATACACCCACTTTACTCCAATTGGCTTCTTATGCTCAGGAAGATCTGCAATTTCCCAAGTTTGATTCTTTTCTATGGCTGCAATTTCTTCATTCATAGCTTTAATCCATTTATCATCATTTATAGCTTCTTCAAATGTAACAGGATCACTATCAGCAAAAAATGCAAAATGACAAATATCTTCATTTACCTCTGTTGTGTCTTGATATATGTCAGACAAACTCCTTGATTTTTGCCACCTTTTTGGAGATTCTGAGGTGGATGATGAAGAACTACTTGATGAAACATGTCTATGACTTGGTGGAGAAAGACTGCCTTCTGATGAAGAAGAGCTTCTTCTTAATGCAGATTGTTGAATGCTACAACTACTGGCTCTGGCTCCTATGTTAGCAACTGAATTTTGTTTTTGATTTGCAGCTTCATCTTCAATGTTAACTTGTTGATTTTTCTCTTCCAATTTCCAACACCACTCTTGATCTTCAAGAAACTTTGCATCTCTACTTATCACCAACTTTTTTGTCTCTAGATTGTACAACCTGTATGCCTTGGATTCTTCACTTTATCCAACAAAGATACATTTTTCTGCCTTATCATCCAATTTCTTTCCAAGTGCATCTGGAACATGAGAATAAGCAATACAACCAAAAATTTTTAAATGATCTACTCGAGGTTTGTATCCTCTCCATGCTTCTTCTGGTGTCATGCCCCAGACTGAGTTCGTAGGACATCTATTCAAAATATAACCTGCACAACAAACTGCTTCTGCCCAAAAAACTTTAGGTAAATTCTTAACATTAAGCATACTCCTTACCATATTTAAAATTGTTCTATTTTTTCTCTCAGCTACACCATTTTGCTGAGGTGTATACCTTGTTGTTAGCTGCCTTTTTATGCCCTTTTCAATACAATAATTATGAAAATCATGTGAAATATACTCTCCACCCCTATCAGTCCTTAAAATTTTGAGAAAATAACCACTTTGTTTCTCAACTAATTCTTTAAATTCTCTGAATTTCTTGAAAGTATCAGATTTATTTTTCAAAGGGTACACCCAAAGTTTCCTACTATAGTCATCAATAAATGTCAAAAAATATCTCATACCAGATAATGAAGCAACCTCAATTGGTCCACATAGATCTGAGTGAACTAGCTCTAATGGCTCTGAAGCTCTCCAAGAATCCCTTACTGGAAAGGGTTCTCTATGGTGCTTTCCAACAATACAACCTTCACATTCTTCATCTGGTCTTTGGATAAATGGTAAACCTGTTACCATGTTCTTTTTATGCAAAAGATTTAGTCCACCAAAATTCAAATGACCAAACCTAAGATGCCATAACCACTGTGTGTCTTTTACAAGAGCACTGAAACTTAAATGCATATTGTTTCTGATACTAAGAGAACATTTTATTAGCAGTCATGGGTATTTTGGTTATCACCTTGTTTTTACCATCAACAATAATGCATGAACCATTTTCAAATTTGACAGTGTGGCCTTTTTGCACAAGTTGACCTACACTTAACAAGTTATGCTTTAAGCCTGGTACATAAAACACATCACCAATATATTTTTTCTCACCTTGTCTTGTTGTGATTAATATCCTCCCTTTCCCCATGACTGGTGCAATTGTATTATTTCCCATCTTGACTTCAGATTTGATAGACTCATCTAAATTCTGAAATATCTCTTTGTGCCATGTCATATGATTACTGCACCCACTGTCAACATACCATTTGTCATCATTTACTTCCTCCTTTGTGCTGCAAGTTAGTAAGACATATCCTTCCTGCCCTTCACCTTCATTTGCATATTGGGCTTCTTGTTTATTTTCATCTGCAATCTTTTTCCTACATTCAAATGCAAAATGTCCATACTTTTGACAGTAATAACATTGAATAGATGATTTATCATACCTCTGAAAACCTCTACCTCTTTGCTGAAAATTTGCTCTGCCTCTACCTCTTGCTTGAGTGTAACCATAATGTTCTTCATCACTTCTATAATGGCTCTACCTCTACCTTGCTCTTTAAAGCTTTCTCAAGTGGCTCCTTTGTTGATTTATTTATTCTATGCTCATGTGTGTACAATGAACCCATAAGCTCATCTACAGATAAAGATGTTAGATTTTTTTATTCTTCAATAGCTATAACTGCAGGATCGTATTTTTCAGGCAAACTTCTTAGAATTTTTTTAACAATTTTCTGACTAGTCACAACCTCACCATTTGATTTCATCTGATTAACTATACCCATTGTACGAGTAAAGAAATCTCCTAAACTTTCTGAATCTGACATTTGTAAAATTTCAAAATCTCTTCTAAGCATTTGAAGGCGAACTGTTCTTACTTTTTCTGTACCTTGAAATGATTGTGCAAGGAGATCCCATGCTTCTTTGGCCTTCAAAGTGGCTGTAACTCTTGGAAGGAGAGTTTCATCAAGACCCTGCACTATGAACAACAATGCTTTCTGATCTTTTTTCCTATTATCCCGTAGTAAATCCCTTTCATTTTGTGTGAGGGCTGCTAATGCTGCTGCATCTGCTGGTTCTGAATACCCATTTTGCACAAGATCCCATAGCCCCTGTGACCTGAACAAAATTTTCATTTGAAAACTCCAAAAATCATAATTTTTGCCATTAAATTTAGGAATTTGCAGCTGTGTACTGTTAGCATTCATTGTGATTTTGAACTTGGCTCTGATACCATATGTTAGAAAAGATTAAACTAAAAATAAATGCCAGTACACAGCAAATAAACTAGAAAAATAAATATAACTTAAAACAGAGAGAGAAGAGGAGAAAATTTGATATACTTGTTGCAAAATGTCTTCAACATTCTTTATTGAAAGAAAACTAAAATATATACATAAAACATACTAAATAGTAAACTAAAAGCTAAGATGGGAAACTTTCCCAAACAGAAAAAGAAGTGCAGAAAATTGTTTGGGAAACATTCCCAACAAACAAAAAACAAATCTGATTTTTCTTTATTTTAACAAACTCAACAGTTTAATAAAGGTAGAATTAACAAACATAAAGTATTTCTTCACGTGAATTCATTTCAGATGTAGGTTTAGGTTGGATATCTGGTTTAATGTGTCTTATGTGACTTGCAGAATTGGAGAAAGCTTGTTCTCATGAAATATGAGTTCATGAACGAGGACAAGCTGTCGCTTAGAAATATTACTAAGTAGTACATTTAAAAAATATTTCTGCCCCTTCATAGCAGTCAACTTGACTGTGAGGCAATCGCCAAGGCGTTCATGAACTGGAAAATGCTAAAAGAAACATTGACTAAATACGATGTTTCTATGCACTGCATTAAATATTTTCAAAAGTTTCGATTCCATTGTAGGGTTGGAGATCTCCCGTGACCGTTGCCTGAGCAACGTCCTTCTCCCTAGCAAATCAGGTTTCCAGCTATATACGTTATGATTATATTACTTTGTGTTATACTTTTAATATCCAAAAATTAAATTCTTGTATTATTATAAATATATAGTGATAAGACTCTAGGCTGCAAAAAGTATATTCCTGGTTTATATTGCAAAGCACCACTTTGTTTAGACTTAAATAAGCACAATAATAATTATAGTGTTATATTATATTATAAAAGTTTTTTTTGACTTTGTTTAAGGGTTGTTTAATATTATACTTTTAGTTTATATCGTAGAATGTTGTAATTCTAGGGTTGGATAATATTTATAATAATTATTAGTTTGTTTAGAATTTAAAAGGATAGATGATTTAATAGTTGAGTGGATTTCAATAGTGGTAAATGTATTCAATAATTTTTATTTTTATTGTAAAATATTGTAATTTGTCTATTATGTTGTTGTAGTTATAGATATTCATTAATCTATTTGAAAACTATCTATGAGCATGTTAGGTTATCAAGAGAATTATCATAAACCATTTATAAAAGCATCATAGTAGTATTATCAAAGCATTACAACATTATATATCATCCTAGGTCCATTGCATTATTGTTTGATGTCCTTGACCCCTGTTACAAAGTTATTAGATCAATCTAATTAAAGGTCTAATTGAGGGGAACATACCCTCATAGTTCAATAGATTCACCAAAGGTGTTTATAAACACGGCTAGTCCTTATGAATATTCAAATATCAAAGATTGAGGTGAGTGAATTCTAATTGACATTTTTTGCTAGATCATTCCCATAGGTATAAGTTTACTTATGCATGACAATTATGTTCCATAGGTGTAGAGATCATGTCAACAAGCATAGATCTGAATCAAATTAATGTAGTCAATTTGGAAGTTCTAATAGATTCATCTAAGCAAGACCTAAAAATCCAATGTTGTGGCAATTCAAGTCATGTCATCTTCAACATCACTTTCCCATCTTTTGAATCTAGCTAGAAGTATTGTAATTAAATTCATTTTATTTTTACATTAATTAAAACATTTCCTTAAATTGTTAATCCTATCTTTCTTATCTAGGTTATATTTTCATCAATTTCTTTAATTATTTGATTAGGCTATATATTTTATGTAAGCAATTTATCTACCCTTACACTTTTGGGGAACCTAAAATTCCTACACCCTTGGGGTTTTCTCCTTAGGGTTACTTCCTTCTACATTAGGATTTTAGATTTGGTATTTCTAATTATTTCACCTTTCTTTTAGATTTGGTTAGGGTTTCATCCACCATCGATTGTGCTTCATTTTTCTATTTTGATTAGGGTTGAAGTATTCATTATTTGTCATGTATTTAATCCATACGCACCCAAATTTGGATTGCACATTCTTGTTATATCACTTATCATAAATTCTCATAGACCTTTGCCTCTAGTTTCTATTCATGCATATCTTAATGATTTTTATGTGTTCCTTCACTTTGTTTCATTTGAACCTCTCATCCTTGATGCTTTCATGTCTTGTTCTCCTATGGAAGTGGATACATCTTCTATAGAGGAGTTGCTTCATGTTTGTAATATCTCCTCCTTCATAGAGTTTGCTATTACTTATCCTTCTATTTTAGATATACTTCACATATTTCCCTGAGCTTCATATTGCATCTACTCTTCCTGTGACAAGTGATAACAATGTGCATGAGCATGATGGTGTTTTACCTTTGACCACATTTCCTCCTCATGCTTCAATTCATATTGTTACATCCCCAACTTACAATTAGACTTAATCAATAACTTGGTGTAATTCCTTCTCATTAAAATACCAATTAATTATAATACTTTAATAAAATATTTAGAAATAATAAAAATATAACATGTTTACGGGGAAAAAAATTTCTTCTTTTAAATAAATATCATCCAAATATACAAATTAAACTGTTTCATACTCAAATATACATATTCTCAATAATTGTCTTAAGATCATCCTTTCACAATGTGAAATGATACTTTCACAATTCCAGTAACCTACACAACAAACAGACTTGGATCTGCACATTCATTATAAACATTAGATCGGCAAAATTAAACTTCAAACATTTTAGATAGCATTAAACAGAATAAATATCATAAATGACAAGCCTAAGGCCCTAAGGGCTGACCTAATGTCTCGGGGGCTCATCAATGATGGCCTTGCCTACGTATGCATAGTGTAGAGACTTTGTAATTCAAGACTTTGAACTTGCAAACACAAGATGGTATAATACAATTATAACTTGGGTTACCATAAGAAATAAAAGCTTTATATTGTCACAACATTCAACCAAATCATACTAGTACAAGAAGTTATACATTATAACACAAGCCAGCATAGTAAGGACATCATTTCAAAAAATAAAACTTGTATAGAAAATATAATAATCTTAAAACCATAATAAAGTCTAATGAACTTTCTTCTAAGATGCTAATTCCATAATCTAGACATTTTCCCATCCATAGATACAAAATCACATATATTCAAGAAGATTAAGTTTATACCATCTCAAAGCATTCATAAAGATCTAACAATTTTTCTTATATTGAAAATAAATGATCAAGCTCAAATAGGTATTCAATACTAACCTCAACAAGTATATTGCCAAATTCTCGGTTCTCATTATCCTTACATCAAAGTAAACACAGTGCCTTGCTTCTCTATTTTTTGATATGGTGGTATGATATAATGAAATCAATGAGTGAATACAAGAGGACACCTAAACTTGATTCTCCTATTCGATCAAGGCATGCTAACATCCCAATTTTAGGACTAGGAAGGAGTTAATTGAGTTCAAGATGTAACAAGAGTTAACATTGACTTAAAATCAAGAGACTAAATTATTTACAAAACTAGCCTAAGCATTCAATAGTTTACTAATCTCAACTAGATAGAACGTGTAAGGGTAAAATAGTGATCAACCAAATGAATTAAACAAGACCCAAACATCAACAGAATAGTGAAACAAGAAGGATTCAATAAACGAAGCAATGAACAAATACAGAGCAAACCTTTCCCGTTTTGAAACTTCTGTTGTTCGCCTATCACAAATCGTCCTTTTGCAGATGAGATGAGCCCTCAGAGAGTGCAATCTTTTTAGCTGTTTATAGGAAGTCGACGGTGAACGGCTATGGTGATATGCAATGAAGATGAGCTCCAATGCAAGTATGTGATCTCAAGCTTGTAGATGACAAAAGGGTGCCAAAGGCACGCTGGTGGTATTTCTGCAGAGTAACGATGTCAAAAGCCTGGATGATTAGAATGGAGGGATGAAGCTTCATTTATAGACTTGGAAGAATGGGAATCAACGATTGAGAGGAGATGTGAAGATCGACGGCTGAGAATGGTTGAGGAATGTGCAACCAGTAGAAATGTGACAAGTGTCCCAGCTCCATCATGAAAGAGGGGATGTGACAAAATTGATTGGAGAGTTAACTCCATTGACTAAACAGTTAACAGACTTGATTGATCAGTTAGAAGAGTGGATTATGGGATTGACTGAATTGATTGACCAGTGAACTGGATTGATTGAGGAGTCAACAGAATAGATTGACCAGTGAACTCAAATGACCAATCAGTTAACAGATTTGATTGATTAGTTAACTAACTTCTGATTTGAGAAGAAATAGGCCATGTGGGTGAGAGAAAAATAGGTAATTAAATATTAAATATATTTAATTACATGTGCAACTTGATGATGTGGACAAGGTGAGGTGGAAAAGGTGAGGTGTAAAGGTGAGGTGGATTTTTGAATTTAGAACTTAGGATAGAGGAATTTAGATTAATTAAATAATTTATGAGTATTTAATTGTGTAGGACATTTAGAAGAATTTTAATTAAATAAATAGAATTTATTTAATTATGGAACAGTGAATCGATTAAATAAATTTAGAATATTTATTTAATTAATAGAAGAATGGAATAAATATTTAGAATATTTATTTAGGATGATTCGTGTCATTTTTAGGTGTATACATTTTGCCCCTCTTTGATGCAATGCAGTTTACAGCATTGCTTCAAAGAATAAATAGCCTGACAGTGATATATGCCCCAGTTTGCCCCTGGTACATGTTATGATGATAGGATGCCCCCTCGGGAGATTGGACGGGAAAAGGGTGAAAGATTCAGAGACGGACAATCTCACGAAGACGAAGGGGTTAGGATAGGTTAGAATGAAGAAATCGGTTGAAGAAAGAGTCAAATGATACGCGATGTAAGATGGAATGATGACACACACAAGCAAGCAAGCAAGTATGCACAAATGACACAAGAACAAACAAGGTATTGCCCCTGTCAAGTGGTAAACCAACGATATACTGATAACGATATACAACAATGTTGTCATGGCGGGGAACGATGTATCCCTAGACCAACACGGCAGGTGTGTTGTCATGGCGGGGAATGATGGATCCCTAGAGCAACATGAAGGTAAGTGTCTGGTTCCAGGAAATGAAGCATGTCATGTAAGACGCGTGTATTGGTCTGATTTTGACAATGCAACATCCTGTATAAGACAATTGATTGATTAACTGATCGAGTTGGTTTACGACCAGACAAGGATCAAGACCACTGATTGTGAGTGGATCATTTGTGCAAGATTGACTTGACTTGATTGGTATGGATTAAGGATGGACCTTGCATTTGGATCATTGCTCAGATTGACTGGACAAGGATGAAAGATATGATGATAGATAGAAATCTGATTGATAGAAGAAAGACTCGATAGAAAGATTCACAAGCTTTTATTTGTATTGATACTCTGCATTGTTGGATCTTTATTGCATGGGGTATGGTATGGATGTATAAATGGATATAGGATGGATGCTTTCCTATTGGAGTGCTTTATTTCATCATTGGGCATTTTTTTTTTTTTTGTGGTACTTTTCTGAAATGTTGTAAGTGAATACAAGCATCTAGGTATAATTGAACCGAGATGACCTGAGTATCGCTTACATGGATTGTGATTTAGCAAGTTAATACAAGCATCTAGTCAAAATTGAATCTAGATGACCTGAGTACCTCTTGCGTTTCAACAAGCAAGGATTGCCCCCGTTCATGTTAGACCTTTGATGTCCTCGATGATCTTTTGCCGATCACGTCCTAAGATAAGGCTTCACATTACTAAAGTTTAATCCCCAAATAGCAAACAAAGAAAATAATCATGCCCCCATCATAGCATCTCTAGCTTTTGGCATCCTTGAGTAGCATAGGAGGGTATGATAGCAAAAATCAGGACTCGAACTGTTAACCATGTTTCTGATCTACAAAGCATACTTGTGTTGATATGTGTTTAGCTCTTGCCTTAATTTGCATAAAATTGTTTAGAAGACCTTGGGTATTTGCTTTGCGTTGGATAGGTTAAGATGCTCATAGTCAAGATTTCTGCTTGAGGCGCGGGTTCTGCTTGCATTTGCTTGCTTGGTGAGAAGATTGCTCAATCCTTATTGGGGAGACAGACCCTAAGGGACTGACCTAGTGCCTCGGGGGCTCATTGCTAAATGGCCTTGCCTACGTGACGACGCAGAGGCAACGTAGTTCGGGGTAAACCCTAATGGACCATGGATGGACTAGAAGACAAGAAGGAGGATGAATGGGACTTATAGAAGAAATGGAAGCCTCAGGGGCGCATTAGAAAAATGGCCTTGCCTACGTGACGGCGCAGAGGCAACGTAGTTCATGGACTTGGACCATGGACACCGACAAGAGACACTATACTAGGCTCACATGAAGGAGACGGTATGGGACAAAACCGTGGTTGACAAGGCCACAAGGAAAGTATCAAGCCATGATAGGTAACTGTCAGGTGTTTATTGTGGGATAGATATGGGTCGAATGGAAAATGAGCGAAGGAAGAACGAACTCAAGGGGATTGGATTCTCAAAGATGGAGAAGGCGGTTTATCACAAGTAACGCCTGTTTACCCGGTTTTCATCACTTGCTTTTGTTTGCACGAGAAGCTAGAAAGTAAACATGATGCCTGTTTGCCAGGTTTTTATCACGATACCTATCTAAGGCACCTGTTTGCCAGGTTTTCACCAAAGGATGATTTTTTGTATGCTTTCTATTTTTTTCTAATTTTTTTTTTGTATTTTCTCTTTTCAATTTTTTTTGGATTTTTTTTTTTGTATTTTCTCTTTTCAATTTTTTTGGATTTTTTTTTGATTCTTGATTTTATTGTGCCCCCTTGCATTGGGGTTCTCCTAGGTATAGAACCGGCGAAGGTGCATGCTGTTGATTGGATCATCAAATAACTCACCCTCTGAAGTGGCCAACTGATATGCCCCCGATCCGTAAGCAGCTACAATCACATAGGGCCCAAGCCAGTTAGGCTCGAACTTACCTTTCTTTTCTCTATCCTGTTGATTGCGAGGGTTCTCTTTTAGAACTAGGTCCCCAACCTTGAAGCATCTTGGTCGAACCTTGTGGTTGTAGCTTCTTGACATCATCTGTTGATAGGCTTTGAGATGGTCAAAAGCTTTCTGGCGCCTTTCCTCTAGCATCTCTAATTCTTGTATCCTGGAGACTCTGTATTCTTCATCTGATATGAGACCTTTCAACGACACCCTGAGGGATGGGAGTTTGACCTCAATGGGGAGGATGGCTTCAGAACCATAGACAAGGGCGTAGGGTGTAGCACCTGTGGGAGTACGTATACTGGTTCTGTAGGCCCACAGAGCGGGATTGAGTTGGACGTGCCAATCGCGACCAGCTTCATTGACAGTTTTCTTTAGGATTTTCAGAATGGTTTTATTCGATGCCTCAGCTTGGTCATTACCTTGGGGGTAGTATGGGGTGGAGAAACGATGTTGGATTTTGAAACGCTCACAAAGTTCCTGGACATCCTGATTTTTGAATGGTCTCCCATTATCCGTTATGATGGATGAAGGGATGCCGTATTGGCAGATAATGTAATTCAGAATGAACGAGGAAATTTGTTTTCCTGTGATGGTGGTTAGGGGAACGGCTTCAATCCACTTTGTGAAGTATTCAGTGGTGGTTATGATAAATTTATGGCCGTTGGAAGAAGGTGGATGAATCTTTCCCACAAGGTCAAGTCCCCACTGGCAAAAGGGCCAGGGTGTCATTAGAGGTCTCAACTCCTGAGTAGGTGCATGAATCAGGTTCCCGTGTATCTGGCACTGTTTGCACTTTTTGATGAACTGATATGAATCCATTTCCATATTGGGCCAGTAATAACCCAAACGCATGAGTTTCTTAGCTAAGGAAGGACCGCTGGAGTGTGTGCCACAGATCCCTTCGTGTATGTCTCGCAAGGCCGTTATGGATTCTTCTTGTTCTAGACAACGGAGTAAAGTGCCATCCAGACCACGTCGGTAAAGGGTATTAGCTATGATGGTGTAACAGGAGGCTTGTCAGATGAAAGTTCATTTTTGGTTGGAAGAGAGGTCTGGTGGAAGAATATTGTCTTTGAGGTAAGTGTAGGTCTTACCATACCAAGGTGAATCAGATCCTACTAGGAGGCAAATGGAATGGGTTTCGAGGAGATCATAAGCCGGTTGCCGAATGGTTTCTACTAAGAACTCATACCGTGACTCATATTCAGGTATTTCAAGAAGAGAGGCTATGGTAGCCATTGCATCTGCTGCTTTGTTCTCGATCCTGGGTATTTGTTCAAAGGAGATGGTCCCAAAGTGTTCTTTGAGGTCATCTACCATCCATTTGTATGGGATGAGCTTCTCATCTTTGGTTTGATATTCATCGTTGACCTGATTTATGATAAGCTGAGAATCACCGTAGACACATAGTGCTTGGATTTTCCACTCAGTGGCCATCTTGAGACCAATTACCAAGGCTTCATATTCCACTATATTGTTAGTGCATGGAAATAACAACCTGTAGGACTTTGGAATTGTGTCGCCTTGAGCAGTGATAAACAGGATACCTTCCCCCGATCCATGGTTGGTGTAAGATCCGTCGAAGTAGAGTTTCCAAGGAGATGTTGACAGAGTGAATAAAGACTCATCGGGAAACTCAAACTGCAATGGTGAAGTGTCCTGTAACGGTGCCTCGGCCAGTTGGTCAGCTATGATTTGCCCTTTGATGGCTTTTCTGTCCACATATTCTATATCATATTCACTAAGAAGCATAACCCACTTTGCTAGTCGACCCATGAGAGCTGCTTTGCTGAGAAGATACTTTAGTGGGTCAATTTTGGCAATGAGTTTGACAGGATGTGCCAACATGTAGTGTCAAAGTTTTTGTGAAGCAAAAACCACCGCAAGGCATGATCATTCTACCTGTGAGTATTGTAACTCATAGCCCACTAAGGTTCGACTGATGTAGTATACAGCTCTTTCCTTGTTCTCATAGTCTTGCTGCGCTAGGAGAGCCCCAAGAGCAGTAGGTGTAGTAGAAACGTAGAGAATCAAAGGTTTTCCTTGGATCGGAGGCATGAGTATAGGAGGGTTCATAAGGTACTCCTTTAGCTTGTTGAATGCCTCTTCGCACCACTCATCCCATTTAAATGGAATATTCTTATGTAGGAGGTGACTGAAAGGTTGGCACTTGTCTGCCAACTGTGAGATGAACCTTCGGATGGCCTGCAGCTTGCCCTGTAAGGATCTCAACTGTGTTAGAGTCTTGGGCGGTGGCATGTCCATTATTGCTTTGACCTTGGCCGGGTCTACCTCTATGCCGTTTGCTGACACGATGAATCCTAGCAGCTTGCCCGATGTTACCCCAAACACACACTTCTTCGGATTCAGTTTGACTTGGAATTGATCCAACCGTTGAAAGACTTTCTCTAGGATATCCAGGTGTGAGTCCCTCGTGAGAGATTTTGCTAAGATATCATCAACATAATCCTCCATGGTCACATGCATCATGTCATGGAATATAGTTGTCATGGCCCGCTGATATGTAGCACCTACATTTTTTAGCCCAAAAGGCATGACATTCCAGCAAAAGGTACCCCATGGACAAGTGAAAGCAGTTTTATGTTGGTCCTCCGGTGCTATTTTGATTTGGTTATACCCGGAGAATCCGTCCATGAGTGATAGCATTGTGTGCCCTGCAGTAAGGTCGACTATGATGTCGATGTTTGGTAACAGAAAGTCATCCTTGCGGCATGCTTTGTTTAAGTCTCTAAAATCGTTGCATAGTCGAACCCTGCCATCTGGTTTAGACACTGGCACAATATTAGATATCCATTCAGGGTAATCTATGGCTCTGATGAACCCCACATCTAGCAATTTCTTGAGTTCTTCCTTGACCAAAAGGGCTATATGGGGATGCATCTTTCTCAGTTTCTGCTTTACGGGCTTCACCCCTGGATCCAATGGCAAATGATGCAGAATCAGGTTCGGGTCTAGACCTGGCATGTCAGCATATGACCAAGCAAAGCTGCCTCTCTTCTTCTTAAAGAATGGTACAAACCTGGTTTTCTCAGGTGGTGTGAGAGATTTTGCGAAGTGGATAATCTTGGGTTGCTCTTCGGTTCCAATATTCACTGGCTCTGTTGGCTCCACCACAATTTGTGACCTTTCTTGGTACATATCACTAGGGAGGGTGTCAAGCATTCCATCGTCAGGTGCCACAGTTGGGTTTTCACCTTCAAATACGTCCTTTCTTTTTACTGTTTTATGATCTGACACTGCCGCACGGCGGTTTTCACTATCAGATCCATTTTTTATTTTAATATTTTTGCGACTAGAAGGCTTGGCACCCTCCCCGAAGTAAGCCACGGTATTGAGTTCGATAGCAAAGCCAGCTTTATGATCTCTTTTTGGTAAGTGATCCCTAAGTTCCATATAGTCAATGTAAGCATCATCATTCTGAAACATATCTAATTGAGGGGTTCCTTACAGATTCCAGTCAATAAGCTCAGGGTGTAAGAGGGGAAGGGAGTCAGATGAGAGATCTGATTCATTAATGTTGTGAATGGAAATGTTATGGGCACTGGTGGGGGTAGTGTTCTGGGTGGTACCTTCCTCCAAGTTGTTTATCGCAATAGAATCGAAACTTTCCTCGAAAGCCATAATCTCAGGGAGGGGCAAATCAGACTCCAGTGGTCTGTCCCGTTGCATCTATCCCTCATGGTAGGGGCTGAGAGTTTGGATGGTGTCAATCTCCTTGTCATCGTAGGAGTGCTCTGTTAGCTCATCCCACTCATACTCATTCGACTCATCTGAATCTGTGTCACTATCCAATTGGAGTGTTTGAATTGTCTCCACTAGGCAGGCATTTTCTTTGGCTTTACCTTTACCTTTGTACCCTAGGCCAGTTGTGTTTCTAGCCAAAGAGGATGAAGAAGGTTAGATAGGTTCAACGATTCCTTCTTTTCTGAGGCCTATGGGGCCTTGTCCTTCATACCCCATCCTGTACAAAATGGTTTCACCCCGTCCATAGAGTTCTGTAGGGAGTCTAGGCGGCTCTTGGGGTGTGTTTTCCTCTTCAGCATAAAGCCATTGCAGGAGATCTCGCTCCTCTGTCTCATCAGATAAGGTCCCCCATTTTACAAAGGGATTTGCGGGAGTTGTAGGAGGAGCAGATGGCTTTGGAAAATGCCTAGGTTGATGCTTGGGTTTGCAAAGGAGCGAGGAGACAAAGGCATGGTGGCAAGGTTGAGGCTGTGCTCAATGGAGTACTCCCCCACGCCATTTTCTTTTATGGTAAGTTTCAGCAGTTTGGGTCTCGAGGAGGAAGCTTCGGCAATATGGTCTTGTGGTGGAGTAGGGGAAATGTAGGCTCGGTTATTGGGAATGACGCATTCAGATTTTGCTTGGAATGAATTGCAATGTTGGTAGGGGTCGGGGTCGCCTTGTATAGCCATCATGTGGGAACTTTATGCATTGATGGTAGGTGGAGGGGACAGCCTTCATGGCGTGGATCCATGGTCTCCCTAGTAGAATATTGTAAGCAAGCTCCCGATCAAGGACTTGGCACACCACATCTTTAATTACCGGTCCCACTTGAATGGGTAGGACAACCATGCCCTTTGTGGTTCATTCCTCCTCGTCATAGGCTTTGATAGTAATTTTCTGTCTTGAATCTACTGCCTGTTCGGAGAACCCCAGTGCAAGGACTAGCTTCAACGTGCAAATATTTAGACCGGCGCCCCCATCAATGAGAACCCTCTTGATGCGGTGCTTGTGCATGAATGCGACAATGTGTAGAGGAGTGTTGTGGGGTTGAGATATGGAAAGGTTATCTTGCTCTGTAAACGAGATGGAAGTGGAGGATGTCAAATTACCCACCATGGTTTGAAACTTTTCTTGGGCTAGGTTAGTGGGGATAGTAGTTTCCACTAAGGCTTTCTCAAGAATCTCCTTATGAGAAGGAGATAGACGCAAGAGCTCCAATATAGAAATGTGAGCCAGAGTTTTTTGCAATTGGTCGATGACATTATATGGGCGGGAGTTGGACGGAGATGGTGACGACCTTGGAGGAGTGGTGTTGATCGTGACTCTACCACTGCGGGTAATTATACTACAACCAATTCTGTTAGGTCCTAGTTGTTGGTTGGGGGATATGACGTTGACTTGTGGAACATGCTCAGAAATGCAGTTAATGGTGTACTCAAAGGGAACGCTTGCATAGTTAGCATTACTCGACCCAATGTTCTGGTTTGGCCTGTTGCGATTGTTATCATAATTGTTATGGCCATTGGAGTTGTTGCCGTTGTGACCATCGTTGCTGTTGTGGCCATTGTTGCGATTATTGTTATACGGCCGGTTGTGGTTTAGAAGAGGATCCCGGTAGGCCACATGAGATTCATTGGAGGTATGCTGTTGTGTCCCTCCCTGATTCTGATCTAGTATATCCTACATGACATTCTTGAGGCGGATGCAATTGTTAGTCGTGTGCCCCCTTCCTTGATGATACTCACAATAGTCTGTGTCCTTCCAATAGGGAGGTTTGACGATAGGCTCATAGTCACTTGTTGGGGGTAGAGAAATTTCATTGTTAGCCAACAACTTCCTGAGGGCAGACTCTTGAGATTCCCCCAACGGCGTGAATTTCTTCCTTGGATTTGAATTAAACCAAGGTCTAGGTTCCCGAGGGGGTGGCTTGTTGAGTGCACCGGTATTTGCTTCTCCCTTAAGAGTGAATATGGGTTGTTGCTTAGGGGTTGCCGCCTTGGCGTCCACTACTCCATCGTTGACCACATTCTTGTTCTTGGTCCAAAACCTTGATTTATCTGTTGTGTAATTGGAAGGAGGTGTGTCCTTGTAGAGCTTGAGAGTTCCTTTAGTGATCATAGCTTTTTCAATGAAGAGGCCCATTTCAATGACTTTGGCGAACAAGGTAGGGCATTGTATCTGAATCCGATAGCTAAGATCAGTGTTTAGGTTGTGGACAAACATTTCCAATAGCTGCTTCTCAGGCATATCGTAAGAACACTTACTAGCTAGCTGTCTCCATCATTGTAGGAAGGCGGCAAATGACTCACCACCCTTCTGCTTGGTGTTGCATAGATCTAGCATAGATACCTCGTGTTCTATGTTGTAAGAGAAGTGCGTTATAAATTTATTGACAAGTTCATCAAAAGTTTTGATTCCCGGTGGGAGACGCGAGAACCACTCCATAGCTTGACCACCTAAAGATCGCGGGAATAGTCTCATTAAGTAGGTCTCGTTGTGAGCTACTTCTAAACATGCGGCAGTGAATTCCCTGATATGATCTCTAGGGTCCCCTTTCCCTTTATATTTGCCAAATTTCAGAACTCTGAACTGATAGGGGAATGGTTTCATGATCAAATTTCTGTCAAAGGGGTACGGTGCTATATCTTCCAAAGAGTAGTTCTTAGAACTTGTACCGGTCTTAAGGTTGGATATCTCGAGCTTTAGACTTTCGATTTGTTGTCTCACATCTACCATAGGAGTAGTTGGATCTACGGGTTGCTTTCCTCTCTCATTTGTATGGGGGACCGTGTCATTTGTGCCTATCTCATGCACATGTGGGACTGTGTCATTAGTGCCCCTCTCATGATCATTGTCTGCATTTTCCATGATGGAGCTAATGTCAAAGTCTGCGGGGAGTTTGATTCCGAGACTAGCAAGATGATGGAAATACTTATGGGGGTCTTCAAGGATCATCTTCTCTATGACGCGTTGGAATTTTCTATCTTGCATGTGCGCCACTAATTCTTCATGAGAAATCTCTTCTTCACCATCATGTGGTGGGAGAAGGTGATCAGATGAGTCGGCCATTTCAATTTGCTTGTTGTACTGGGATCGAGTAAGAACCATGCAAGGTGGGGTGGGATGAAGTGGATCAGGATTAAAAATTTTGGCAAGGTGCCGACCGAGACTATTATGAATGGGATATCTAGGATAAGACTTGGACAAAGGATTCTCTCGCTCAATGACTTCAAGTAAGATGGTTGACACAAGACTCTAGCCACTAGCAAGGGTAGTCGATACCAGTCTTACTGTGTAGGGCTTAGTCGTTCAACAAGACTACTAGCAAAGGTACTGTGACCTACTAGGCTTATGTGAATTCACTAATGAAACGAAGAAGAACTTATACCGAATCGATATGGGATAGGCTGACAAGAGTGATTTGGACAGAAAGCGGGTGAGACAATGGACGAAAGAGAAAGAGTTGGGCGAAACGGATGGAGATTGACTGCAAGGTTGACTCTGATCTCAAAAAGTGAAACTAGGCTGAAATGGGTGCTCTGATCAGGTGAAAATCTCTCCTCAAAAATAGGGCAAGTGCTCACTGTCGTATATGCGCAGAAACAGATGCGCAGCAGAAATGGACAAATGTGCAGCAAGTCGCAGTAAATGCGCCGGTCTGGTGAATTATATATGCGCAGCAATAGTGCATACATGCGCAGCAAAAAGGTATATGTGCAGTAAGTCGCTACAAAAGCGTAGCAAGTCTCTGTAAATGCACAGCAGAAATGTGTAAATGCGCAGCTCTGAATTTTTTTGCGTAGTTTTTCTCCTGTTTTTGGTATTTTTTGGCTAGAAAAGGTCTTCCTGATCTGATATTATGAATTTAATAGCAAGAAAACACAGCAAGCACAAAGAATATTTTGTAGTTTTTCATTGTTTTTGTAATTTTTTCAACTCTATTTTGGACAAAAGCAAGCACAAAATCCTAGGCGAGAAATGGATTATAAGGGATTTGGGCCACTAAAACAAGAGGTATTTAATTCGGGCAACCGTTCAAGTGGTTACACGTGCGGCGGCGCTACTCTCTGTTATGGAGTCTCCCAGCCTCATAGGGTTGCGCCTGAGAGGGTTTTGGGGGAGGTTGGCCGTCGGTGTAACATAACAGCACTTGTTGCAGGAAGTTTTCACCTCAAGCACAATTTATTTTAAGTGGCTTGGTAGGGCTTGGCGTTAGCCTATTACCACTCAGGGTCGTTCCCACTTGGACAAGCGTGCATCCAAGGGCAGACCCCTCCTAAAGGTTAAACAGATAGAATGACAAGTCTGGCACTCTGATCACCCAGAAGAGGGGAGAGCATAAGCCTATTGTCATTCGCAAGCACAGAATACACTGATTAATCCACCCTAGTTAAAAGTGAAAAACTAAATGGGCTAATCTACTCAAACAGAACTTTGAAGTGATTCAGCAATATAGCAGTGGTTCAGTTTTAAATCCCAGAAAGCAGTAGTGAGTTCAATTCTTAAACCACGTAGCATGAGTTTGTTAACTTTAAAATTCAGGTCTCACGATATAGCAATGGTTCATTTTAACTTCAGAAAGTAGTAGTGAGTTCAATTCTTAAACCGCGTAGCACGAGTTTGTTAACTTTGAAATTCAGGTCTCACGATATAGCAATGGTTCATTTTAACTTCAAGATCATTGATGAGTTCAATTTTAATCTTTAGATAGCAATAACTTGGAAGGTGTTTTGCAATGCAAGCAAGAAATAAATCCAGTTACTTCCTCCCTAATTAGAACTAGATGAAGATTTGTATGCAAGTTGTATGAGAATGCCTAAATCAGTCCTATTCAACACTTAGTGAAAAATAATTGTCTTCAGTGGACGTGTTGCACCAAACTGGATTAACAGTCTCCTGATATCCCCCTGTAGTCCACAAAAATCAAAATGAATCAAGAAGTTTGCAAATCAAATGGTTAGATGAAAAACACATAATCTAGAAAATTTCATGAAAATATGAATTTTGACAGCAAAATAGATATGAGAATCAGAATCTTCACAAAATTCTATGCTGTTTTAAAAAAAAATTCACGAAAATTCGATAAAAAATGCTAAAGTTATGGTCGATTGAAGTTGCAAGGTAAATGAGAAGTTTGACGGATTATACCTGATGAAATTGATCAAATGGGCTAAAAATACCTTCACCACTGCGAAGTTCTCGAGATCAGCTTTCTGATGACTGTAAATTCACAAAAATCTGATACTCCTGCAAAAAGTTAGGCTAAAAGAAAAAAAAACCCTATTTTGTCCTCATTAACATTTGTTTTTTTTTTTTTAAAATTAAAAAAAATGAAAGACAAAGCTGAAGTTTTTATTTATTTATTTATTTTTTATTTTTTGTTTTAAGTTAAACCCTAAACCTATTTTTTTTTGGTTTTATATTGTGTTGACTGTGTTTTTTTGTTTTATATTTTTTTTTTACTGTTTTTTTTTTTTGTGTGCTGTGGGTGCAGGTGCGCAGGGGATGGAGGGCCAGCGGACAGAGGGCTACACAGGAGGGCAGTGTCGGGGGGCTGCGGGGCTGCTGGGCGTGCAGGGGATGGAGGGCCGAGGGGTAGGGAGTGGCGAGAGAGGGTACGGGGAGCGGATCGTAGGCAGGGGTGGGGGGATCTGGGCGCGAGGAAGGGCACGGGGATGGGGATCGTGGGTGGGTAGGTTTAGGGGAGCGCGCAGGGAGGGGTCGGGGGAGGAGCGGTGGAAGAGGGAGTGGCGGGGAGGAAGGAGGAGGGACGGTAGGCGGAGATAGGGGATCGGGGTAGGCGGGGAGGGGAGGGTAGGCAGGGAGGGTAGGGCACGGGCAAGGGAGGCCGAGGGGCCTAGGGTTTGGGGACCCGCGGGGGCTTGGGAAGCCCCTGCAACAAAATTGTTATTTTTTTGCTTATTTTTTTTTTTTATTTTAAACTTTGTTTTCTCTATTTTTTTTTTTTTAAATTAAATAAAACACAAAAGCTTTAAAATAAAATTAAAAAAAAAGAAATCTGTTTTTTTTTTTTGTTTATTTTATTTTTTTTGCAAGTTTGTTTTATTATGTAAAAATAAAACAGAAATGTAAATTTTAAAAAATGACTTTGCTGTTTTTTGTTTTGTTTTTTTTTTTTTTTTGATTTCGCTGAATGAAATAAATGCTAAAAGCTTTTAAAAAATGATTATGTTTTTGTTTTTTTTTTGTTAAAATAGTGTAAAAATAAAAAAAATTTCAAAAATTTTCTAATAACCAAAAATAGGCAAATGATATGTTATTTTTCACCTGTGAGGCCTCCCGAGTGCAATGGTGAGATCCGATTGAGCATAAGAAGTTGTGTATGAAAGTTGATTTTTAGATTTGTAATAAAACACCCCTGAATCTGTCTGTGACAAAACACACTCAACAAAAAACTTAGAAACAAGATGGGTTAGATCACGGTGAGCGCCAAAAATGTAAGGGTAAAATAGTGATCAATCAAATGAATTAAACAAGACCCAAACATCAACAGAATAGTAAAACAAGAAGGATTCAATAAATGAAGCAATGAACAAATACAGAGCAAACCTTTCCCGTTTCGAAACTTCTGTTGTTCACCTATCACAAATCGTCCTTTTGCAGATGAGATGAGCCCTCAGAGAGTGCAATCTTTTTAGCTGTTTATAGGAAGTCGACGGTGAATGGCTATGGTGATATGCAATGAAGATGAGCTCCAATGCAAGTATGTGATCTCAAGCTTGTAGATGACAAAAGGGTGCCAAAGGCCCGCTGGTGGTATTTCTGCAGAGTAACGATGTCAAAAGCCTGGATGATTAGAATGGAGGGTTGAAGCTTCATTTATAGACTTGGAAGAATGGGAATCAACGGTTGAGAGGAGATGTGAAGATCGACGGCTGAGAATGGTTGAGGAATGTGCAACCAGTAGAAATGTGACAAGTGTCCCAGCTCCATCATAAAAGAGGGGATGTGACAAAATTGATTGGAGAGTTAACTCCATTAACTGAACAGTTAACAGACTTGATTGATCAGTTAGAAGAGTGGATTATGGGATTGACTGAATTGATTGACCAGTGAACTAGATTGATTGAGGAGTCAACAGAATAGATTGACCAGTGAACTCAAATGACCAATCAGTTAACAGATTTGATTGATTAGTTAACTAACTTCTGATTTGAGAAGAAATAGGCCATGTGGGTGAGAGAAAAATAGGTAATTAAATATTAAATATATTTAATTACATGTGCAACTTAATGATGTGGACAAGGTGAGGTGGAAAAGGTGAGGTGTAAAAGTGAGGTGGATTTTTGAATTTAGAACTTAGGATAGAGGAATTTAGATTAATTAAATAATTTATGATTATTTAATTATGTAGGACATTTAGAAGAATTTTAATTAAATAAATAAAATTTATTTAATTATGGAATAGTGAATCGATTAAATAAATTTAGAATATTTATTTAATTAATAGAAGAATGGAATAAATATTTAGAATATTTATTTAGGATGATTCGTGTCATTTTTAGGTGTATACAGAATGTACTCCAGTTATTAGTATACCATCGAAGGCTAAACCATTATTTGGAAAGTAATAAGTTCCATACAAAAAGAAGTTCCCTAATGAACTAAGAAGTGGTACCTACGATGTCCTAAGTCTTCATCTTATAATTAAACATAATATGACAAAAGGCATAAAAGACTAAATTAATACATTACATCAATGCTATGAAAATAATCTTGTTTAAATTTGTTGACTCTAATCAACTAATTACTTACCAACTCTCCTATCAATATAATTAAATTACAATACATTTTCACATTTCAATTTGAATATATCATCTATTAGATTACAAATCACTTATCAACACAATGCTATCATTTAAATTTATAATTTTCTACAATTATTTATAAATTCTCAAGGCATCAAATCTTTGCATAGTAGAGAATAGAGATAATGATCAAGAAATACATACAGCTAAGATAGACTATGTCTATTTTCTATTCAATTTTAACTAAAAGAATTAATCTCAAAACAGTAATTACTTGCCACTCTTAATAAAATCTTAATTTAGATAATTTAAATTTTATGATATATATATATAAGAAAACCAAAATTCCTTTATTCAAACTATTTTTATTTTTATTTTTATTTTTATATTTTTTTTCCTTTTTTAAAAAATAAAACTAAAAACAAAAACAAAAATTTATTTATTTAAATTGTCTTTTCTTTTCCTAGATTTAATCTCAAAACTCAAAAAGTAATTAACAAAAAGATAACCTAAAATTTTCATAGATTGAAATAATTAAAGTCCTAAGTTAGAAGAGAGGAAAAGACGAAGTGAATATGTCCCGTGAGTATTAGGAATTGTGAATGCACATCACATGAAAGGAAGGATTAATAAAAACCTAAGAAGATATAAATAGCCCGATTAAACTATTATATGCAATGTAATGATCACATGAAAGATGCCAAAAGTTTAAGTTAAAAAAAACTTTAGAAACATCCAAACAAAAGAAAGCGTCAGGGGTAAAGTTTAAGTTGAAAAGGCATGATTTGTTAATTATGTTAAGAGGAGTTCTACATTCTACTAAATAAAAATAAAAAAGATTTATATGTATGAGATTATAAAGATAGAGGATTAAAATGAAATGTCATAATAAATGCACTACTAAATGTGACACCACTCTTAAAGATGTTTTTTCTATTTTAAACAAAAATACAAATATTATGCAAATATTTTAGATGCAAATAATTTATAAATGTGAAGAATAGTAATTTATTAAAAATTAAAAAATAAAAATAAAAAAGTAAAAAGCAAAAAAAAATGGAAGATATCCATAATCCAGGTACTATAAATATATATTTTTAAATATAAATATACTAGTGATTAGAAACCAAGATAACTTTCTATTGAAAACTATAGTACACTCCAAGCATCTTAACCTTTAAGTATTTACATCTGTAAATCTGCATGCTAAAAGGGAAATGATCCCAACCGAGTTTGAGAGTTTTAAGCAAGAATTGCATGTAAATGAAAAACAAAAACTACACATCTCTTAATCCTTCTTTGATATGAGAAAGCCCCAAATATTATTATATAGCACATTCTCTCCTAATAACGCACGCCTACTGTAAAACCAAAAAAACAAGAAAAACTAAATAGAGAAAAGCACGAAAAGAACACTATGTAGCCACTAGTGACAATTAGAAATGAAATTCCAAAAATATCAAAGCATAAAGGGATAGGCGACTGACAGGGGCTACAACAGTTAATGGACAGTTGGATCAAAAAGTATATAATAATGGGAATGACCAGTGTATCTCCGTAACACCAAAACAAATTTAAATACAATAAAATCAAGCAACTGAAAACTCAATAAACAATAAGTATAAAGCAACATATTCCGTGTTAGCCATTAAAAATCATGTTCTATAACTGATCGTGAATGTCATCTATGTTCATTTTCAATTCAAATGTACAGCCTCAAATCTCGCTAGATCAAACAGTAATTCACAGAACTTGAACCCTACATGGAAAAGTTATCCAAATGAATGAACCCAGGTATATCCGAAGTCCAATTCCAAAGGCAGTAACTAGTTTCTATCAAATTACATTTTTTTAGCTTAGATTCAGTGTGAAATAACCACTTTTGAATCAAACCCAAATTACATCCTTTCTACACCAATTCAGTTCCAAGAAACCACGTTTGAATAAAAACCAAATTCCGTCTTTCCTATCCAAATCCGGTGCCAAAAAGCCACTATTGAACAAAACCCAAATTGATAACTTTGATGGAAGCCCTACAAATGTTCAGAATTCAATGCAAAACAAACAACTAAGAACTCAAACTCAATCCTGAGATTCAAATCAGCATTTTAAGAAATAGTTGGTACTCACTCTTTCTAGCCAGGATGTTTTACTCTTTTGTTCTTTTTGATTCTACGGATGGAGATAAGATAAAAGACCAAAATGTGCTCTTAGAGGAAAAACGATACTAAGAATAGGGGATGGAGATGGTAGGATTGTTTTCAATGATCTCCTAGAGTTCTTCAGCATATGTAAACAACATCACCTCAGAATAAAAGGGAGTCTATGATCTCAGTGGCAGACAAGGGCCATAAGGGCTCTATAGAGTTTGACATAAGTTTCTTGGTGCCTGAAGATCATACTTGAATATAAGGGTAGAAATATTCACAATAATGTTGAAGAGAGACCTACAGACTTGGAGACCTCTAGACATTAAAGGGAGAGATCTCTGACTGTAGAATAATTTTAGTAAACTCTGTGATATAATCACAGTTCCAGGGGACGCACCCCCCCTCCACCCCTACAAAACTAGCCGCTAGCCATCCCCCAGAGGGGGACATTTCTGGGATGGGGAGACTTGGCGAAACGTCCCCCGCCCCTACCGTCTCTAAGACATCTCTCCTTGGGGAGACTTTTGGACGTCCCCACAAAAAAAAATTTTAATCATTTTTTTTAAATTTCAAGAAAAATGAAAACCTAAAAGCACCTCTGAGTTTAATAGTTTATTTTTTACCTTTTTTTTTTCATTGTTTCATTGTTTTGCACCGCGCGTGGAGTTCTGCTACCGGTTGGTATTGGTTTAGATGAGCTTGAGCATTTGGGGTCCAACAGTTCCAGTGATGAGGAGATCAACATGGAGATTTGGGATGATTAGATCATTGGAGGCATCAAGCCATTAAATATTTTGGCATTTACTATTTACTATTTCAGTATTTTGAACAATATTGAAACTTGATTGTAATTATGAACAATGATTATGAAATTTAAATTATGAAACATCTAGTTCTCGTTCCAATGTCTATTAAATTTAATTACATTATTTCAATGTTCACTAGTTCAATGAAATCATTGCAATGTATTTAAACTTTAAACTCTAAACTTTACTTATTCCTGAGGCTTCTACAGTTATACATCTTTTTATAACTAATTTTTCAAGTATTATATGTATTTCAGTGCACCTCTCCTCCACCGCCATCCCCCCACCGTCCCCAAATTTAGGGTCCCCACCCCCCATCCCCGAAATGCATCCCCTGTCATCCCCATCCCCAAAACTCCGCGGAACTATGGATATAATGCTACCAATGTAAGGTCAAATTGATTATGGCCTATTCCATAAATCTAGGAAAAGTACATGATTTATCAAAACCTTGACTGGTATTTCACATGTCTAACCACAATGATCTTTCATCAAAATGAGAAAATGATAAAAAGATTTACAATGAGAAAATGAATGTTCGTGATACCAATTGGGAAAAATTTCTAAAATAATTCATTGGACTTACCTTGCAATGCTTATCTGACTATGGATCTCAAAATGTACTCCAAAAAGTTGATATCAACAAAAGCCATTTCCATCCTCATCAAATCAACTGAAAGCCTCCTTGAACACAACGATTTCCTCCATGAATTCTGTTTCCCCTGTTTCTTTTTCTTTGCAAGAAAGATTATTTTTTTCCACTCTCTAAACAAATCTCCAAGAAAAGTTACAGCTTCCACAGCCTTTTCTCTCCTCCAACCGTTCTTAATCTTTTAAACTCAAACATATGACTCTTCCTCTGCCAAATCTTGTATCTCCTACTCTTGTAAAAAAAAAAATAGGTTTAATCAATTCTAAAACAAATATTCTAATTTCTAATATAACTTATAGCACATTATCATAATTAAATTGCATAAGAAATTATTGCGGATGATCTTACACTTGGCATGATAATCAGGAGGATTAGTCATAGTTAATTGATTTGATATTGTAGAAATATTTGATTTAACTCTTGATTATGAAGTAGTTATTGATGTTAATTAGTTTTATAAATTGATTAATTTATATTATGAGACATGATATAATGATACACTGATCATGATCTTGTGGTCCTAAGTGTAAATAGGAAAAAAGAACGTCCTTCAAAGAAGGAAGGAGAGTATCATCCTGGAGGAAGGGTTAGATGTTCTGAAAGCAAAGGGTTGAATAGCCATCTGAGTATTGACTTTTATGTCCTTCTAAGCTCCTCTCATAAGTTGACATGTGTCTTGTCTCTTTTTTTAGCTAATGTGTTCTTTGTAAGTCGTTATGTCATTGGAGTTATCACGACAAGATGTGACAATCAAATGATATTCTTGGAGTATCATCCCTAGTCGAGAGACAATAGTGTTTAGAGGTGAGGAGGTCTCTCATTATCCTTTTGTTCTCAGGGATTATTATTTCCCTATTCATTCGACTAATGGGGATAGTCAATTTCAAGGGAGTATTATTCGACCCCGATAAACGACGATCTTGTTGTGACTCAATTTATGTTTTCTACTATATAGTGATAATCCCTTAGTAAGGATGAAAACCTTTGTATTGGTTGTATTGTAATAATATATATTATTGCTATTATTATTTTACTTATCATAAGACTAGATTACTATTGAATGTTATTAATTGTTTTAGTCGGCCTTGAGAAAGGGTGGAGAGCTTTGAGCTCATCCCATCTTACATGATGCTGAGATTGAGCCACTTTTTGTGGAACAGATCGAGTGGAAGGTAGTTACCCTCCAAGATGGCATGCCAAGGGTCAATTGGAATGTAAAAAGCTTGGTTTACTCTCTTTTTGGAGAGAGATTATGTTTTTTTGGTAGTTCAGGTGTTGGGGTTTCATGAGCAGGGTGGAAAAAGCTATAGATATAGCATTGGTAGATTGAAGTTGTGTGCAGCTCGTAGGAGACTAGGACTTGGACTGAAACAGTGTTCCCATTGAAAGTATTGTCTAGGTATTATGATGGACAAAGTCCTTTTCCCTTCGATATATTAAACATGGACTGTATTTAATCTCTATCAGAGATAGAGTAATGTTATTTGTTATATCATATACTTAATTCTAAGGCACGAGGCCTGTAAGGCTGTGCCATGATATATACAAACCTTTTCATAGTTGTGGCTCAAGGCTGTTACAACTGAGCTATCGATGTTTAAAGTTGTATTTTGTATTATGGCTCATGGACTTAAGGCTGAGCTTACCATGTTATTTCTATGATAAGATAGGCTTGAAGCAATAATTGTTGAGTTATCAAAACAAATAAACTTCCATATGAATGAACTCACGGCTATCAAGCTAAGCTTGAAACCCATAGAAGTCATTTAAAACTACACTTATGGTCATATGGCCAACTGTTGAAACACTGTAAACTTTTCGAAGACTACACTCCAGGCCTTGAGGCTAAGGTAGTGAACTTTTGTTTTCTTTTTGGTGTCTAAGCTTGAGGCTTAGAAGACGAGTAGTGATTGTTTCATGATTAATTTGAGACACTTACTCGAGGCCAGATGGATGAACCTTTAGAGATGAATCCTTTTCTATGTCTGAGCTAGGGTCTTATGACCCAGATGCAATACATTCTACCTTTTACAATGCTCGAAGCCATTATGGCTGAGCCCGATATCAATGCATGTTATTTGCACATTATTTAATGACGTAGTTAGAGCTTAAAGAGCTCTTAATAGAGTAAAGAATAACTCTAGAATGATGACTGTTATAAATGAATAATATAGTCATTCGACTGTGACAATAGCTAAGAGAGCAATAACATCAATAATACAATCATTCAACTATGATAAAAGCTGGGAAGGCAATAAAATTTCAATATGTATTTAACACCCAAACTAATACCAAGTTAGGCTTGTAAGGAAGCCGACTATGAATCCTTTACAGGATTACTTAAAATGTCAAAGATTTTACTTATAAACCTTCGATTATGGAGCTGGTGAGACCAATTGAGAACATAGTCTCATCTCAAAACAGTTTGAATGTGCTTATAAAAGTATACAAACTGGTTCTACATGTGTAAGAATTAGATTCAATGGTTGATGTTATGAAATATAATTCTATTACTTACTTAACTGTAATCTAATAGAGCTGGTGTATAATACCTTTAGCTCTTAAGGATGGTAAGAGATATTAAATCTAATAAAACTAATTGTGAATACCATTTACTGGTACACTCTTCCTTAATCCTTAGCTAACACTGTCTTGAACCTGTGACGTTTTTCTATGGACCAATGAATTCTCTGCCATCTCTACAATCTCTGTTGCCATAATACCTTTGAACTTTTTTGCCATCACTGTTACAATCTTACAACTATTGTTGCCATTAATGAAAACACTACTCAATATCATGTTATCCCTTATCTTCTGCATAGTGACAAACTCTTTGTCAATGATGTTGCCAACATCCTCCGCATTTGAAGATATGGCCTTGCAGCTTGGAAGTTGTAAATAATGAAAAAGATGTATGGTTGATTTATTGGGTAGTTTAGCTAGATCCTCCTTTCACACCTTACATTCAAGGACATTTAACCAAGTTGAATCACAACTTCTGCAAGAAGTCTCAACTATGAGTTGGTTGTCACTTGGAATGATAAGGAAAATTGGAATTGATTAATTAATGTGTTAATTTAGTCCAATTATGCTTAAAACCCTAATTATGTAAATTCGTAAACAAACAGATTAAACGTGATAAATCCTCGCACAAAGATAAACTAAATGCAGAACATATACATGCTAGTTTTTGAGTTCTAGGATATGGAAAACTTGGGGGCTAAAGAACAAGCACCCAAGCCCAAGATATAGACTTTTTTGAGAGCTTCAAAATCTTTTCCATCACTGGCTACAACCACTTTAGAGATTCTCTATGACATGAAACTGAGGAGCAAAAGAGTGGGTGCCCAAGCCCTTCCTAAGCTATTTCCCACCTTTTTCTTTAGATCCTAATTCCTTACACTTTGCAATAGTCCTTTACAACTCCACTCCACAAGATTCGGTACCTGTCACCTACAATCACAAGGAGAGGGTTTGGGGGTTGTGGTGTTTAGGAGCTTGCCTCAGTCAAGCCCTAAAATGGCATTCAAGCCTTCCAACACCGTTGTTAGATAGAGAGTGTGTAATCTTGCAAGACAGAGGCAAAAACAAATTGATAAATGATTGATTGAAACATAAATAGATATCACCTTGGAGGTGTAGCTCTCACATAGATGAAGATCTTTCACAACATCAGGAGATAAAGCCAAATCTGCAATAACAAACACAACAACACAATTATGCTTTGCAACACAATGAATGCCTTGAATGCTCTATGATCATAAGTTCACCTTGAAATCAAAATCATCTTCTAGTTTGCAAATGAAGTCCTAAACATGATTATATATGCATTCTTGCTTTAATTTTGTAATTCAAACTTGAGATGTCGACAAGGAACACCTTTAACGATAACATTGTCGACATTGAAATTTAAGACCTTACCAAAATAGGGCAGGACAAGGGCAGGGGCACCCTTGTCTTGAGAGCTATTTTGAGATAGGATTAATCTCTATAATGTCCCCTAAGTCCATTTGACATGGGTTTCAGGGCATTTTGTCTCAGGATTCATTTCTAACATGCATCATCAAAAACAAGGGACTTGCAAGCTAAACTTAGGATGTAAAAGTCCTAGGGGGACATTTTACAACATAATAGAAGTTAGTCAAAGACAAGTGTGAAGTTTGTATGTTCTTAATTTTAGAGCTTGGAAGTTACTGTAGAAGAATCTGGAGCTCGCAGAATGAAGAGAGATGTTTAGGATGGTTGCAATTAGGATGGGTTTGAGAAATGCTCTGCATTTCACTTCTGTTGAAGATAAGGTCCTTTTGTTTGAAGAATGGTCATTTATAGATCAGAACATAGTTATATTCAAGTCTCAGTTGATAAGTTGTACTATAGAGGTCCTTTGAAGTCAGCAGAACAAAGACATATCATGTTGTTGATTAGGGCTGTCTGGAAGAGAAAGTAAAAGCCATTGCATTTCATCTTTTGGATTTGATGTTTGGAGAATGAGTTTAGATATTTAGTATGGTGTTCATTTCAAGTTTCAAGTGCTGAAGTACATTGTAAGTTGGTTTTTCAATGCTCTATCTCAAGACTGTGTGTTCAGTATTTGTTAGTGGTGTAGGCTCAGTTTTTATTTGTTTGTACCAGAAAGAAAACATATATTTTAGTGGAAGGATTGGTTAAGAAGGTTTGTGTATGTCTTATGTTTCTTGAGTGATGATCCACATGATGTTAATTGATCCCTCTGGTACCGCTTTTGGTTTGAAACTATTTTGTGGAAGGATAAGTGTTTGTGGGTCGGCCTTCATGTGTTCTGAAGATCCTACCAGATGTTTAGAAGTGTGTGCTAGCTTGGAAGAATGTATTAAGGAAATAATAGGGCATGGTTACCCTTTGGCTTGAACTGCATTAGATTTTTGCATCATTTGGATGTCGACTTGGTGTGGCCATGCACGTTTCATGTATACACATTTCATCTTGGTTGACGTGAGAGAAAGATTTTGTAATTTCCAAAAAGTATAAATGAAAGATCTTGTTTGGTGAGAAAAGTAAGAGTGTGTGAGAATGTGTGAAGATGTATGAATGAATGTGACAGTGAGTAAGTGTGTTTGTTAAGGTGTGTTGAAGGTAGTTGTGTTCATTGTGCAGAGAAATTGAAGGTTTGTGATAGAGTGAAGTGTGTGGAGGTGGTTGATCAGTGAGATCTATTGAAGTGTGATTCTATAGTGTTGATTTGAATGTATTTCAGGGAGTTTGTCCTCCCTTGGGTTGAAGCCCATTAAAACTTGTTGTAATTTGTTTTTATCTTTATTTGTGAGGTTGGATTTGGATAGTAGATCCAAGCAACTTGCTCATCGTAGTTTTTTCTTTCTTGGGTTTTACACTTAAATTTGGTGTTATGGTAGAGTGGTTATGTGTTGTGCTTTAATGTGTTTAATTTGTTGATCACCTATTTAAGGTAATAAGATTTGGTTGACTAAGTTAAATTGGAATAAGTTTTGGTATATACTGATTCACCCTTCCTCTTAGTATATCCTTGTGTTCTAACATAGATATCTTCAAATTCTTTCTAATGCATCAAACAGCTTGTCCATCGGACACTAAAATCAAAAGTTATGGCATCATTTTGTCACTGAATCTCCATTTCTAAACACATTTAGGATAGGTGCACAAACTTCTATCAACATCTCTATCATTTGACTTCTTGTGGAGATCAAAATACCAAAGAAGGGGTTTGACTATTCTTGGCAAGCTCCTTGGCAGTCCCAATCTTCTTTTCAATTCTATCAAAATTAAGTCTTTTGAAGAAAATGAAATGCATAGAGGTTTACAAGTGATTAATTTAGTATTAATGTTGATTTTATCATTTATAGTACACTTGGTTTATCTTTCTATCTAGATGTTACAGTTTTTTCTTTCCCTCTACTTTGTTGTGTAGGTTGTACGTGAAATCACATAGACAAAATAAAAACTCACTAGGAAGGTATAGATTGCATCCGCTTGACCCTGTTAATTGTACTATATCATATAGATGATACTGTAAGGCACAAATGTCCCTACGATGTGCTAGTGTCCATGACTAAGGCTCCCAAATTTTAGTGTCAGGTTTTGTTTCACATTTCATTTTGCTTCTTGAATTTTGTTTATGTGAAATCATCCATTTTTAGTTTGTATTTGTAAGATTTAGATTATTTGTAGGAAGTATTAATCTAGTTTACAATTTAGAGTAAATTGGAATAGAGTGGATCTCTTTTCATCTTCATAGAAGAAACCATCCCATTCACCTTGTTATGATTTAAAACATGAGGCTCAACAACCAACTATTGAGGGTGAATACCTTTTGATCTAGATTATGAGCATTCCTTCTATTATTTATAGTGGTCCAACCATCATGATTTTGTTTGAAGAGAATCCCCAAAAAGGTTCTTAGGTTGAGGCTTAGGGTACTAGATAACTAGAGAATAGTTTTATATTTTATGCTTTGAGGATTGACAAATTGATAATAGGTGTTTAGCAAGTTGAGATACATAACCCTTTGAGTGAGTTTATGGGATTGTATCTAAATTTCTATAGACTCCTCAAGGTCCTTTGGTCTAGATGAACCTTAACATAAATCCTTTTAAAAGGATCAAATTTTTTTTTCTTAATCGACAAAAATAACATACAGTAGTTAGGTCACTATATTGTCTAGAAAAGGCTACATGGCAAAGGGAGACCAAGGAATTCAACCCAAATAAGAAATCTAAGGGAACACTCCTCAAATATAACAAGGTCTTGAGTCTAAGGGCAGAAAACTAATAGTGAGGAATGAATGTACCTGGGCCCATGCTAAAAAATGGCATTAAAAAACTTAACTTCAACAAAATGAAAAATAAGGAAACCATAGTGTGGTTTTGGATGGCCTCTACATGCACCCCTAAAGGACTTAGGTGCAGTTGACTCAACTCCCTAACAATTTTTTATAGGGAATTCTACCAACAAAATACCTAAGAAGAGTATAGTTTTCAGAAGAGTATAGTTTTCAAGCCATTTCCATGCATTGTCAAAATCATGAATATGCAAAATAGTGTCAAGAGCACACTCAAGTTACCTCTTTAACCACTCTTAGGATGAAATATGGGGCATGTTTTGGATCTATTTTCATAGGCTTCCAACTAGCAAGATTAACATCAAATGCTGGGATAGTTTGGCTAAGATCCATTAAATAGGAAAATATCGCTCAGAGGCAAGGGAAATTAAAAACTCAAAATAAATGTAGAGAGCTCCTACACTAGAAAGTAATGTGAAATTAGGGTGACAATAATGAGAGAATTACATAAGAAGGATAATGAAAACCAAGATAATACAAAACCCTAGTAGAGCATTGCTTTACTCCCACATTTGATCTCCTTGTTATTTATTTACTTCTCAAACTTTTGTTTCCATGAGACCTTTGATTTTTTCTTACTTTCGTTTACGATTTACACTCATTCAAGTAGCAACAAGCCAACTACTCATAACGCCATGCACACTATTGGGTTAAGGTTGTAGCATGTTATAGTGTAATGTTCTCTTAAATATGAATGTGCGGATCAATCAATTTTATTTATTATTTTTTTTATTATCTGTTACTTGTGAAGTAAATTGAAGTGGGTATTAGTAAGATGTGTGAGTGTAGAATTTTGGGGTTTGTTGGGACTTCTATTTTATCTCTTGGCCTTCCTGGTTACTATTGTATGTGTTCTTGTTTAGATTATAGCATAGTGCTTGAAAATTAGCATTACTAGAGACAAATTGAATATTAACTATTGTGATGTAAGTTCAACTCTTTTACTTGCTAGGCATGCATTTCATGGTCCTAGGGGATTCACTTAGTAAACGAATGGAATAGCACATGCTTTCATAGGGTACTAATAAACAACTCTAATTTAACTTCTATCCCTCAAATTTATATGCCTCTGCATGCACTGATATATAATTAAAATACCTCCCTATTTTCACTTGATATCCCACACACCTATTTTTTGCTATATTTTTATATCCCCTTATTGCTTCTACCTTGTCAATCATGGGCACTGGCCACATCTATATTTTACTCAAAACTAGTTTTTATTGGCATCCCAAACTTCAATGCCTCGACATAGAAAACTTAGATGAGCTCTGACAACTATTTCATCTTGTAGAAATTTTTGATTTAAAAACACTTATACATTTCAACCCCTAAACACTTTCCATGCCAACTATAACAATGAATCATATATTAATAGATATGTAAGGTTATGGCATTACCAAAGGTGTTTAATAACTAGTTTTATGAAACATGGGTAGGATTGTTTGGGTTAATTATCTTTAATTGATTTATCTCATTTTCCCATTCACATTTTGGCGCCCACCGTAATCTAATCCACAATCTTGTGAGTGTTTGTGTTTGCAAGTTTAAGTCTTGTTGCAGAGTACAGGTGTTTTCCAGAGCACATTCGGGCATCCACTCTCACAAACGACCTCCTACGCACAAACTGAACTCACCGTTGAGTCCAGAAGGCCTCGGAGGTAAGAAAACACCTATAATTCCTCTAGTGTTGTTACTTGAAAATTTTTGAAATTTTTTTTACTTTTTCGCATATTTTTTGCAAAAAATAAAAAAAAATAATTAAAAAAAAAACACGTTCTTTCAAAGTTTTTGTGTTAAAAAAATCAGACCATAAAGAAACAAAAAAAAAAATTAAAAAAAAAACAAAAAAAAAATAATAAAAAACAAACAAAACAAAACAAAAATAAAACAAAAACAAAAAACACAAAACCCCCATTCCCCACCCCCCCCCCCCCACAGCCCCGCCGCCACCCGCGGCTTCCCCCACCCCCCCTACGTTTTACCCTCCCCCCCTCCCCCTTCCCTCGGCCCCTGCTACATCCATCCCCCCGCGCCCTTCCTGCCACACGCCCCCCCTCTGCCGCCTCCCGCACCCCTCCACCCGCCTCCCCTTCGGCCGCCTCCCGCTCCGTTCCCCCCTCTGCGCCTCCTGTGCCGCCCGCAGACCCCTCTGCCGCCTCCCGCGCCCCTCCACCCTCCTCCGATCTGCCCCCGGCGCGCTGCACTCCCGCCACCTTCACCTGCCGCCCGGTCCACCACCCGACGCCCCCCTGTTCTGCGCCGCCTCCCCGCCGCCCGCCGCCCGCTGCTTCCTGCCGCCCAGCGCCCTCCGCTCCTCCCCTCTACCTCCTGCGCCACTCCACCCCGCCGCCGACACCCAGCCTGCAGCTCCACCACCGCCCCTGCGCACAGCCCAACCCCAGCTCCACCAGCTCCACCACCACCCTGCATACACCACAACCACTTTTTAAAAAAAAAAAACAAAAAGGAAAATAAAAATACAACAAATAAAAAAAACCAATCTGTGTTTCTTTTTCTAAAGACATTCAGCCCCCGGTCACATGGAGGACCAGGGGTCTGTTTGAAACTCCCAGCAGTAAAACTAACCGCCAGGAGAGAAAACTTCACATGTGACCGGGACAAGGAAACCGCTAGCAGTCAAGTCAAACTGTCTAGTTGACCTCTTGTCCCTCCTATATGCCAAAGGAGGGCCTTTTTTTCAAACTAACACAACTTTCACATACGATGTCGAAATCATGCAAATGAGGACTCATTGGAAAGCTGACGAGACGAACAACACAGTTGTGAAGAAATTTTCAAGTGATGGTACCATTTTATCAGCCTATTTCGCAGTCAAAGTCAAACTTACTTGAAATCTTTGAATGCTCATATCTTTTGCATATCTTATCGAATTTTCGCAAATTTTTTTTTCAAAGTGTATGGAATTTTATCTAGAATCTGATTACACACTTCATTTCTCTATATCAGTTTATTTTTCATCTGATTTTATCAGATTATTGACTTTCACATAACAATCTCCTTGGCTAGTCTAGTTGCTTCGTTTTCGATTTGGCGACTTGCAGGGGATCATACACGGCTGGAACAACATCAGGATCAGTATCTACATCAATTTGGATAGCAAAAACAATCCGGGTGCACTCATTCTATCTCTCATTTCTTCATAATATTGTTTGCAAACACACTTCAACTTGGGCTTCTAAAACGAACCTTGTTTGATTACACATCATTGAAATTGGGCTTAAAATCAACTAGTGCCTTCCATTCAAATTTGGACTTGGGCTATAAAAAGAACTAGTGTCTTCATTGTTTGGTGAATTTGTATGCAATTAGGGGTGTGTATGCTCTTCTCATGCGTTTCATGCGATCTTGAGAATCAAAAACACCTCTTATCCATTCAATTTTCACACACACATCTCAATTTATTAAGGGTTAATTTACAACTTGATTCGCTTTTGTTTACCCTGTCTTAGGAGGCCTGCTAGGGGATTTCATCACCCCTAGGGACGACCTCATCCGAGGCTGAATCGAAAGACACCCTCATTGAAATCAGAATCTTATCACTCTTGGCTAAGCTCCAAAGAACTTTCTACCTTTGGGAAGTGAAGGTGAAGGGTGGGTTACCCCCTTCTCCTGGCTGTGTGATAGGATTTCACTTTCAATCCCCAGTCAACCTCGTGTAAACATTACCCGAACCTAATTGGCCATACCCTACATCAAACTAGACATTAGGGCATGTTGATGTGTCTTCCACGTGTGATTGTTTACTAATCAGCATATTATTCAAATTCAACATTCAAAGTTGCTTTTGTGTCTTATGTGAGTGATTCTTGTTTGTACATGTGATCATTTGATAAACATTGCCAAATCAAACTACAACATCAAACGCATAAGACAAGTCATTCAACTCATTCTTCCAAGCACACTTGTCTCGACTTGTGATGCATTTGCACTCTAGTCTGACGCATTTGTCTTTGCACATCCAAACTAGTTAGCTTTTCCAGCCTTGTGTCAATGGAAAACAAATTTGAATATCTTGATCAAAAACTTCAATCTCTACAAATGCAAATAAACTTAGGTCCCTCACCCCAAGATTGTATAGCAATTCTTCAACAAATAGATGCCTTACGATAAGAATTGACAAGCTTGCAAGTTGAATAGGCCAGTACTAGCTATGCCTCGTCCCAAAACCATACCTTCTTTTCCCGTCTTAATGATACTATTGACAAGGCAACCACCACTTCAAGAGGGAAATCATATATCACCCCGTCTACTAGTCCTCCTTCACCACATTCTAAGACACCTATCCCAAAGCAGACCAGTTCTACAACAACACCACCATCTAGGTCCTCAAATTTTAAATGGGCAACCAAAGAAGCCTCCGCTAAGTTTTGGGAACAATATTTTCTAGATTTACATGGCAAAAGAAAAGTTAGGGAGAACTCTAAATCCACTCCTCCATTACCTCATTCATGTACTCCTACACCTACGAAGGATGTGATTTAGGGACTATCAGCAGAGAGTCAACCATGTCCCCAAACTCTGATCCTTGGCCTTACCAAAGATTCTTCCAATGTCTTGTCGACACCTACAACGCCTTCATGTCACCCGCAACCCCTTGAGCTTATTGAAGAGCCTTCTACCAGGAAACAAAGTCAAGGTCCATCAACCATCCATATTGCCAACCAAGAACCTATCCACGATCTATCCACTTCTATTCAAGAAGACCAAGAGATATGTCAAGAGCACACTTTAGAGCATGTGGAAACATTAACCCTTTGTCTAAACCAAGATCAAAACATTCCCAGCCAACCCATGCATAACCTATATCTTTTCTCTTATCAAGATACTACCGTTGATGAAGAAGCTATCCACGAGCAACTTGATCCTATGCCTGAGCTAGAGATCCAATGGCTTTTCTATGATCCAAATGATATCCATAATCATGAACCTCTCCATGAGCCACTTGATCCTACCCATATCCTCACAACTATACATGAGAAGGAAATCCAATTCCAACCCATCCATAACCTTTATCTGCTCTACGATCAAGATATGCCCTATGAAGAGGATGTCCTTGAACAACTTGATCCCATACCCATCCATGAGCAAGAAACCTCCATTACTCCTTTCCATATTCCACCTAGTCACATATGTGATCCAACAACTTCCACTTCCCTTGATGAGACACTTGCCTCCCAAGCAAGCGTAGAAGATGAAACAAGTAATGATCCTCCACCATCCATTATTGACCATGCTACAAAGACTCCACCATATATCCTTGGTCTTACTCCCTTCATGCATGAATGTTCTTCCTTAGAACACCAGCAACCATTATCGGCTATCACCTCTTCCTCATCTAATAAGGAACTCGCTGCTAGTGCACCTATACATAATCTTGCTGTCCACCACATACTCTAGAAGATGAACTATCAAGGTAAAGGCTTAGGCCTTCATGAACAAGGTATTTTGGAGCCCATCCATGTCAATGTCCCTGCACCTTCATACAGCCTTGGATACATACCCCAAGGTGAGCAAACTCAAGATGTTGGTACTTCCTCCATTCCTCCTAAGTCTACCACTTTCCAACGCAAACCCTATCATATCCCCAAAACATATGTCGCCATTCCACCTCCATCATCCTACAATTGTCAAAAGCATGGGACCATACACCTCCCACCATCCAAACTCCCTCTGCTACTTCCAACTCCTAACATCCCCCCTCCCTTATCATACACATCCCAAAAGCATGTGACCCTACACCTTCCACCATCCAATCTCCCTCTGCTACTTCCAACTCCTAATATCCCACCATCCAATCTACCTTTGCTACTTCCAACTCCTAACAGCCCTCCATGCTTTTTACCACCACTTCTTCCAACACCTTATCCATCCATCTATAAATCCTCTACATACCCCAATCATGGCCGAGAAATGCACATATGGTCTAAACAAGTAGCTTTCACCAACCCCACTTCTACCATCCCACGGGGATTCAATGATAAATATGTGGATGCCTCTACCTATAAAATAAAAAATCCTAAGAGTCCTCATGACCTAGGACATAAAAGCCAAGAATCAAAACATTATCCATATCAAAAGCTGCATACACCTATACACCTCAATGCCAAACTGAAAAAGGTGTGGGTCCCCAAGCAACAAATGATTACTCTAAAAGATGAACAAAAGCTGCATACACCCAAACCCATACCTTCACAGGTATTATTTAAAAACAAAATGGTTTGGGTACCCAAGCAAAAAGTCCTAAAGTTACATGAGGCATCCACCTCTCAAGAATTCCAACCATCTACTTTCTCCAATTCCATCCCAAAGTCTCAAATCCTTCCATCCCACATGACGAACAAAAATCAGGACAATACTCAGTCTATAGGGATCCATGCATGCCTACGTCATGCATCCATAAGAAAAAGTCTCTGTTGCTTCCTACACTACTTTCCCATCACTAGCTTCAATGTTTACCATGGTCTGTGCAACAGTTGGTCATGATTCCCTCCCATTCCACAACATTTTCATATACCTCCATCTCCCCTTCCTTCTCCTATTATCTTACACATCTTCCTCATCCTATTCCTATGGTCCATGCTTTTGCATAAGCCTTCCCTCCATCTTCTGAATCGCAATCCACTATCTACCTATGACATATCACTTTCATGCAATCCCCTACCAACATCTGTGAGAACACTGAACATGGTCCATTCGACAATATCTATCTAGCGGGACTATCACCTTTCAAGGAACCATATACTTGAGTCTTTTCATATCCACCTTCTCCAATCTAAATATTCAAAGCAAAAAAAAAAGAGAAAAAGAAAATAGTAAAGAAAAATCCCTTCATCCAATGGTGAAATCTTGGCAAATAGGTGCCTTGGATAAGTACCATGATGAAAACCTGGCAAACAGGCGTCATGCGTAAAGTTGATCTTCTATGTCACCTACACTTTGGGGGCACCTTGTCTCATCAACATATCACTCTCCCATTACATTTCCTATCCTATCCTCTATCCATTGCATACTTGTCCTGTCCCGTCCATCCATCCAAACTTCCTTTCCTCTATTCTTTGGTCTTGATAAAGATTGGGGGCACAATGTTGACAAATGTTTTAGATGTCTCTTGACATACCTTATCCCCCCAAAACATGCAAATCCTTCATTATCCTCTCATCCTCCTATCATCCTTCGCATTGTCATGAACAATCCTACGTACTCTACCTACAATGGGGCATGTTACACTTATGCGACATAGGCCTTAGAGATCACATCCTTGTTTCCTTCTATCCACTATTGCCCATCCTCATACCCATCCGTATCTACTATCTTCCATCCATCTACATATCCGTAGTGGTTCCTTGTCATCAGTATTGTTTGTTCCATAGCTGATCCATATCAGTTCCATATCGTGTCTTATCTAATCCATATTGGTTCCATATTGCGTCTCATCCGATCCATATCTTAGGTCCATTAGGGTTCTTGTCGAACTACGTTGCCTCTACGTTGTCACGTAGGCAAGGCCATTTTCAATGCACCCCCGAGGCTCTATTTCCCTATCCATCTCATATCTTGTTGTCTATCCTCTAGTCCATCCATGGTCCAAGCCCTGAACTACGCTGCCTCTACGTTATCACGTAGGCAAGGCCATTATTCTCAATGCGCCCTCGAGGCTCCACTTTCCCTATTCGTCCCATGTCTAGTCCTTCTATCTGTCTGAGTCCACTCCACTTTCCCATCCATCCCATGTCTTGTCCTCTGTCCCTCTATCTGTCTGTGTCCGCACCTTTCTCTAGACAAGCGCATGCAGGAAAGCAAGCTACCAAAAAAACAACAACAAAAATCTTGACACACAACATCAACCTATCCAAGGCAAAATAGAGCACCATACCGAAACACTCAAGCTAAATCTCATATCAATTATGGCCAAAAGACACATCTAAATGCAAGAATGTTTTGTGTTGGTTAGATTAAGAGTCTTGATTTATGCTATTATGTCTTCCTATGCTACTTAAGGATGCCAAAAGCTAGAGATGCTATGATGGGGGCATAATCTTTTTCTTTGTCTGCTATTTGTGGATCAAACTTTAGTAATGTGACGACTTTTGTCTAATGACATGATCGACAAAAGATCATTGAGGACTCCGAGGTGTAAACATGAAAAGGGGCAATCCTTGTCTGTTGAAAAATCTATGTAAGCAATACTCAGGTCATCTCGGTTCAATTATACCTAGATGCTTGTATTTTCTTACAAACATAATAACGCCCAATGATGAAAGTGCTTCAAAATACTTGTTATCTCAAGATGACAAATTTCCATATCCATACCGTATCCAATTGCAACTCTATCCTTCATCCATGTCAATCAAGTCAAGTCAATCTTGTCAAATGATCCAATCACAATCAGTGGTCTTGATCCTTGTCCGGTCGTAAACCAACTCGATCAGTTAATCAATCAATGGTCTTATACAGGATGTTGCATTGTCGAAATCATACCAACACACACGTCTTACATGACATGCTTCATTTCCTGAAACCAGACACTATCCTTCGTGTTGCTCTAGGGATCCATCATTCCCCGCCATGACAACACTATCGTATCAAATGTCTTCGACAGGATGTTGCATTGTTGAAACCAGACCCGGAGTCTTATACGACATATCTCATTCCTAAAACCAGACATCATCGATCCATATCATTGGTTTACCGCTTGACAGGGGCAATACCTTGTTTGTGCTTGTATCATTTGTGCATACTTGCTTACTTGCTTGTGTGTGTTATCATTTTTATCTTGCATTCCATATCATTCATCCCTTTCTTCTGCATTCAACCAGTTCATCGCCTGTCAACCTATCTTATCGTGAGATTGTCCGTCTCACGCCTGCCACCTCCTCGTCCAATCTCCCGAGGGGGCATCCTATCGTCATAACCTGTACCAGGGCCAAACTGGGGCATGTATCATTATCAGACTATTCTTTGAAACAACGTGATAAAACACATTGCTTCAAAGAGGGGCAAAATGTAATAGCTTAAAATTGGCACAGGTCGAATTAAGTAAATATTCTGATATTTATCTTAATTCTTATTTTCTTCTGTTAATTAAATAAATATTCAAAGTTTATTTGATCGGTTCATTTAATTAAAATCCCTAAATTCTTCTAATGTCTCAAATCCTAAATCCACCTCACAAAATCCACCTCATCAATCCACCTCATCCTTCCACATCATCCCTTCCACCTCACCATGTTGCACATATAATTAAATATTCTTAATATTTAATTAGTTGATATCCTCCAAAATCCAAAATTGAATTCTTAATTCAATGTCTCCCATTATTCTCCACCAAATTGAATTCTTAATTCAATGTCCCCCATTATTCCCACCAAATTGAATTCTAAATTCAATGTTCCCCATTATCCTCCACCAATTGAATTTTCAATTCAATTATTCCCCATTATCCTCCACCATGAATTCTTAATTCAATTGTTATAACTCACTATCCTCCACTCTGAATTCTTAATTCAATTGTCATAACTCACTATCCTCCACTTTGAATTCTTAATTCAATTGTCATAACTCACTATCCTCCACTCTAAATTTTTAATTCATCCATTATGAATTAAAGATTCACAAATAATGAGGGCCATTGATCTCATCAGTTGATCCTCACCCTCCATTCTATTTTCAGAAAATCTATAAATAGAACCCTCTTATAATCCAATTGGAGGGACTTCTTCTAGCATCCTTACTATGCTCAAATTCCTCTCAAGAATCTTCTTCTCTTCTTCTCTCCTTCATACCATCATAATGCAGGAATCATTCTAGCCATTTCCACTTGTCATCTTGAGGAATCAAAGTAAGGAAGCAAGCTCCCTGAGGGCCCATCTTCATCATTCAAGATCGAGAAAGAATAGGCAACCAATGGAAGCCGATAGGTAAAGGTTGTAAGTATCACTCGTTAGTTCTTTATATCTCCTTTGCTTGCACATTTCATTGTTGTTTGGGTTAATTATCTTTAATTGATTTATCTCATTTTCCCATTCACAATATCTTTAGAAATCAACTTCCAAAGCACCAACCACGAACAACTTCAGGAGAAGAAAGATATGAACCTTATAAGCACACTTCTGAAACCAAAAGGCCAAAAACAAATTTGCGGAGAAATGCAGAGAAAAATAGTTTCCCTCAAACATCTCTGCAAGGCTCAACAACATAGTCCACACTGGTGAACACAACTTCCTCTGCACAATGAACGGAAATAACATCTATGAACATCTCTAAACAACACATCAAAACTACAAAGACATATCTTCAACATAGAGGGAATGAGGAGCAAATACTGGAACACTACTCTGTAAACTAAAATGCCGCTTCATCACACTGTTTCCTTTTATTCATCAATTTTTCTCAATAGCACATGGAAACCAACCAACAGAAACATATTCTCAACATCTTCAGCACCTCTACAAAGCAACCATATCATTATCAAAGCATCTCAACCAAACAACTCATACCATTGCAACAACCTCATCTCTACTCAACCAGTTGACACAATTGACACCAATGACAACACAAGCTTGTTGACATCAATGACAACATTGACTGTACATACTTGCAACAATCTCCCCCTTTGTCATTGATGGCAACAAATAAAGTGAAAAACCATCAATACATCATCATTCTCAATATTATGTTCCATACCAGCTCTTTTTTTTTTCCTTCTTTCTCCTCCTTAGCTTGCTACTCTCTTCTTAACAACGGACTCTTTCCTATTTCACATTTCTCTCTCCCCCTTCGACATCAATGGCAAAGGGCGACACACCTTTTTATTTTACTCTTACCAGGTCACAACATCTTTACTTCCACTATTTTGAATACTCCCCCTTAAGAGTACACACCAAACTATATCAACTCTTACTGCAACAACCAACCAAGCTACTACAAGAAAATAGCCTTCCGGTGATCAAATCCTCATGAAACTTGGAACATACATAATGTGACACTTTATAAAGCTATGTTCCAAACTACAATAGATAAACATTAGTATGATGGAAATGCGGAGCAATCTTTCAGACAGTCTTCAAAAGACTAGTCATCCTGAAACAGAGATAAACACCAACTTCCAGAGGCCAAATCAACCCATGCACTTTCTTTATGGAATATAACTTGACTTCTCAAGAATTCAAACTTAACTCTGTACTGATCAGGGCATGCCATTTAACCATGAACTTTTCTTCTTCTTTAGGAACATAACATATCATCTCTTGACAACCTTCACGACAACCTCAACAACCTTTCTTACATTGTAACAATGTATGACATCAATACATAAGATGTTGACATCAAGGACAACACATATGGTCAACAATCTCTCCTTTAGATCAACATTCAACTATCTCTAACTTTTCTCTTGCAAGCTCCCCCTATCACCATTCACTACTACCTACTCTCCCTGAGAGGTAGCCATCATCAATCCAGGTAAAATAGTGTCTTCTAGAGTGGAGAGATTTTTAATTCCTTTTCCTTTTCCTTCTATTTTTTTCACTGTCACTATCACTATCACTTTTATTCTTAGAGTCTAAATCTAATGTATCAAAATCTGATGAACCTTATGAATTAGAGGTCGATTCATTTGACTCAGGGATAGACTTTTGTTGTTGCATTATAAGCCTTGGAATATCCTTCAAATATTCATGTAAACTTTTAGTGATTCTACCAAGATCAATGGAAGTGAAGAAATTGATAGCAAGGCATAATTTTTTGGAATTGTTCTCTAGGAAAATTAAATCAAAGAACTCTTGCATTGTTGGATCACTTAACCTCTCATTAAGCAACAATGTGCCTAATTGCTCTGCCAGATCCAAGAAGAGAATCTTTGTAAATATCCAGGAAGAGGAAGTAGTGTCCTCCTGATAATAACGAAGGTATGTTCTCTCTTGACTGCAACACTCTAAGAACAAGATGCCTAACTCCATCTCTTGACCATGTTCAAGATTGATCTTTAGTAGCTTATGACCAGATTCCTCAAAATCAACACTTTGACATGATTGTTAGGTAAATTGTCCCCTTTTGCTTCATCAGAAGAAGCATCTTCAAAGAACATCCAAACCAACTTTTTGACCAAGTTCATCTTCTAGGACAACTTCATGTGTTAACTAATCTTCTTACTCTATAAAATCTATTTCGATACGCATAGCCAAATGACCCTCAACCTTGTAATTTGCAAAAAGGCCTTCAATCAAAAATTGTAGATGTCTATCAATTTCCCTTTCATGGAGAATACCCCTAAATCATTCAAATATCCCATAAAGACCTTTTGGTGAAAGGTCTTGCAACAAAGACCCAGATTCTTTCACAAACCCAATAGCACCATCTACACTATTATCTATAGGATTCTTTAGTAAAAGGGTGAGAAGTTCCAAGGCAATGATCTCGTGTGCAACTTGTTGATTCACTATATGAGCTATGAATTTTTCTGCTACTATCAACATGTGTTTGTCATTGTGTTTGTATGTCCTCTTGTGCTGTAAAATAATTATTCACAAAAGTAGATTGCCAAATTTGGGAAACTTTGTATTTACCACAACATCCAAGGCAGTAAAAACATCTATAAATCCAAGGAATGCCATTTCGAATTTCATACAAGACCTTGTTAACTAATCCATTGATATTCTTTTCAAAGGGCATTTCAAGTCATGCACTGAGATTCCACATTGCACTTGTTTTGCACATTAGACACCCTCACTTCTTCCAACACTCTTCTCAATCCCTCTTACAGAACATTCATCATTCCCATTCTATGATGAACCAGAAATATTCACTTCCACTACTTCTCAATCCTTCTTATTTCCAGAAACCCCCTTTTCACTCATTTCAAGCTTATGTTTGTCAATCGGCTCCTTGTGAGATTGAATTTCTCAGATCCTTAATCTGAAATAAATGCCTCATCTAACACAGTTGTTGAACCTTTCACTACACACACACAGTCTGTTGGCAAGAGACACTGCTCTGATGAAGGATTGAATGTCGTCATTGATCGCAACAAGGAAAAGGAATTCCACTGGGATGATAAAAAGACATTTCTCTGAAAGTCCAAATTGGTTTGGCAACAAGGCACAAAATTATTCTAGTCCAGAAGGCTAAAATGCATAAGTATGGATAGTATACAGAGTAAGTGAAAGAGTTTGGGTTAGTACGCCTCTGCAGTAGAAGATCATTATATGCAGTTCAGATATGTTCCAATGATCAAGACCTGACTTCCTTCAGAAGTCATACTATAAAATGTCTAAGTCTGGGTGAATAGAACTAGAAGACATGAACAATGCACAGTGCCAGAGAAAAAGGGTCCGCATTTCTCTGCAGTTTTGTCTTACAGTTCTTAAGTTATGCTAAGAGGTCAAGAATGAATATTGGTTATGAATCCTTGAGTCTCTTATGGTCTGTAGTGAGAGTTTTGATGTGACAGATGAATTGGCCAAGCATGTTCTTAAGAGATATGTCGATAGGCATGTAAAATCTATATCTAGAGAAGATAAATTGTTTGAATAATAAATCTAAGTGGTTGTATAATTGGTGCCAACGTATATGAAGATCATTATATGTTTGGTTTGGTCCACATTATTGTTTGTACACATGATCAAGCAAACAAGGTAGAATACATTGTAAACATGCTTCATGTCTAGCTTGCCGACTTGATTATGAAATGAAACTTGTTGTGAATATAAATACTTGATGGATTAAGATATTGAAGTGTGGTGATATGTGATTTGTGTACGAATTCAAAGTGTGAAGGATTATGAGCAGAGTGCAGAGCTGAAAAAGAAAACAAGGGCAGAAAATAGAGTATATGTAGTAAAGTAAGAAGCAGGGTAGACCTTTGAATCTGTGTATTGAACCTTCAATGGAACTGTGATCCAGCATATGGTAGATGTATTTATAGCAATTCATCTCTTGGCATTGAGCCAATATTTCTTCTATCTTCTATCTTTCTTTCTCTGTGGATAGTGAGTTCACTTGAATAGTGAGTCCACCTACAGTGAGCATTTCTTTGGGTAGTGAGCCTTTTGTAATCCAGTATTGTTATTCTAATATATTGTGATCCAACACTCACCGTGGTTTTTTTCCCTTTTTGGGTTTTCCATATAAAAATCCTGGTGTCATGTGTTATGTCCTTATGGGTGCTATTCTTATTATTATTCTGCTCTCGTGTTATTGATTTTAGAAATTGGATTAATGAACATATTAAGAAGAGGTTTTGTGTAATAATGATTCACCCCCCTCTCAATATTCCTTATATTCAACAATTGGTATCAGAGAAAGGTTCCTTGGAAGAAGCCTAACATCTTGAGGAAGATCTGGGAGAGTTCACTCATGGAAGCCAGAACATTTGGAAATTTTTCATATGAAAATAATGTTGAACTGGAGACAATTCTTATTGATCTTGAAAAGTATGAATGAGAAATGAGGGATCTGAAGAATAACATATAAGAAGATGGTGAATGCATTCTAAAGTTGAAAGAACAAGTCAATAAATTCAAAGAAAAATACATAGAGGTTAGTGAACAATTGATATCAACAAATGAAACCCTGGATGATTTAAAAGTGGAAGTTATACAAAGAGCTAAAGCAGAAGAAGTTCTAAATATGATGATAAAAAGTAAGTTAGAAGAATGTGCCAAACTTGAAAAAGAAGTTGTGAGCCTGAAATCAAACTTGGAAAAAGCTAAGAGCTATGAAGAAAAGTTCAAGATAAGTTCTGCAAAACTTGATGAGATGTTGCTAGTTAAAAGAGTTTCGGTGACAAGCAAGGTTTGGGATTTGAGAAAGGAGAAAGTTCAAACTCAAATCAAGCAAAAACTATGTTGAAGCAAAACAAAAGCAACTAGTTTAGGAATCAAAGAAGAAGACCTAGAAGACCTCCGGTCAGACAACCAAATGCTCAAAGGTACCTATCTTCCAATGGCCATTGTTTTAATTGCAATAAGTTTGGTCATAAAGCTACTCAGTGTAGGAGTAGAATAAATCAGAATGTTCCATCATTCTTTGGTCAATGTTTCAATTGCAAGAAAATTGGTCATAGATCAAATGAATGCAAAAGTCTAGTAAGAAATGGTTTTTTACAATGTAAGGAATACTCAATCATTCAATAGAAAGTGTTTTGCATGCAATATATTTGGACATATGGCTAATCAATGTAGATCAAATCCAATCAATAAAAGGAATCAAGGACAAAGGAATGTGGTATGCTACAATTGCAATACATTTGGACATGTTGCAAGATTCTACAGAAGCAGAATTGTAAAAGGAGATTATCCTACAGAGAAGAGGAAAACATAACAGAGAGAAGATAAAGGCAAGAACAAGATTGATCCAATGGAAACCAAGAAGGAAATGAGCAAGTTCTAGATTAACAAAGATGTTGATAATATAAGGGATGGATCTGCACCAGTTTCTGGTGTAGATACTTTCTTAGGGAAGTAGATTGCGAGCTCTGGCTTAAGGGGAGCTACAATGAAAATCTTAATCCCCTAGCCAAATAGTTAGTGCTAAGATCCAACATGAAGACATGTTGTAAAGATTCATATGACAGATCTTTTGAAAGAAATTCTGGTGAAAAAGGTTCAAACATGAAACATTGCAGAGCAATCCTAATAGACTACATTCTGCAGAGATGTATTTGATAGTTTTAAATAGGGGCATTTATGACGACTAGGTCATCCTTGCAGAAGATAAAAAGGAGGTCATTTGACAGATAATTCACTTTGTATTCAACCTTTCAAGCTTCTAGGAGAATTAAAAGAAAGAATACAAGTGCCTGCAGAGTTTTCCAAAGCAATTCAAATCAAGTCAATCTCAAGCAAAGAAAAACCTTAATCTAGCGGAAAAGGTATTTACATCTTGAAAACCCTTCTATGTAGTTTAAATTATTCCAGAAAATGTTTACTCCCTAATTAATTGAGATAACAGAAAAGCTCTGCCCCAAGTTCAAGAAACATTTCTTCAAATCATCGAAAAATGATCCTGTAGGGGCATTCTCAATTACTCCTCATGGAATTATACACATGGAAGATATTAGGGGATATATTCTTACCAACTTAGAGGAATACGATCACATGAATCTTGGAAAATTATACTTGGACAAACTGACTACTATTGATGTTGAGTTGAAAGATGAATATAAAGTTCTAGGAGAAAAGAAATTGGACACCTAGTTGGATTTTCTTGTGATTCTGAATGATACATGGATTAAGTTCATTCTAAGAAGGATTCATGATGAGTTTTTGTGGCTTGATGAACCATATATGATAACTAAAGAAGCTATCAAAGTTGTAACTAGTATGAGTTCCTCTGGAAGGACCCTAGGCAAAAAGAAAATAAAGAACAATTTAGTAATTTAGCTAACAAGAGCCAAATTTGATAAGAAATCTCTCACAGTAAATAATATTAAGGATCCGGCTATCTAATTTGCATCAATGATTATTGGATACAAAGTATACTTTTCCCACTTAGAAAATTTTGTGTCTACACTAGCTATATACGCAGCTTATGACATGGTCAAAAATAATACAGATTATAACTTATGTGAATTGCTTTAGAGTGAATTAATGGAGAACTTGAAAAGAACAAAAGAGACAAATTAGTCCTTCAAATATGGAACTTTGATTACCTGTCTACTCTTCTACTTCTTGAGAGAGCTACCTGGCTTGGGAAGCATCGTCTGGCTTGATCGAACACTTGTAGCAACTCAAATAAGAAATCACCTACAGAGTTTGGGAAATGCAGATAAACAAAATGAAATCTTATGGGGATACTTCATGAACTTTAAAAGAAAATGTTATGTAGGGTCCCGATACCTGAAAAGGTATTGATGAAATACGAAAATGACATTGTATTCATGGTGAACAAAGACAAATGCTTCATGGAAGCCATGGAACCAAGAACTACATGGGTCCCTACATTAGGGTATGAAGTTGCAGAAGATATCCTGACTGAATTAGCTGATGAACTACTAAATAAACCAAAAGATCTCAAAGAAGACAAGTTTGGGACATTCAAAGAATTATCTATGGAATATGAGCATTTAGAGAAAATATCTAATGAACAAACAAGTGAGGCAAAAACCAAAGCAAAAGAATCAAGACCCTTAAATGTTCCCATGGAATGGAAGTCAAACACTCCAGAAAGAAAAGATGAGAAAGCTAAAAAAGAAAAACATGTATCTAGCCCCAAGTAAAGAACAAGGATCTCATCCAATACAAAAGCCACTACCAAAGTAGAGAAAGAAAATCCAATAGAAGAAAAGAAAAAAAAGAAAGTTACACTTAGTGATGAACATGTGGCAAGAGACACTGGTAAAGACCAAATTTCAATTGACTATGCTAGAAAGTTTTTGGAAAAACAACAAAGAGTACAGATCCTAGATTCACCCAAGACTCTACAAGAACCAATAAATATGGCTTCTATGTCTCCTATGGAGAAATTAAAGCTAGTGTCAATCATGCAAGCTAAGGCTCAGGAAGAAATGTTGAAAACATATATATAGGACAATAAACTCATTGATGAGACATCCAGTATTCTGGAGAAGCAAATGCCCTCATACTAGAAAGATACATTAGTATCAACTACTCATCTCAAAGGTCTAATAAATTTTGTAAGTACTCATTTTGAATCCTTTGAAAAGTCTATTGATATTAAGGTTAAAAAGGAATATGAAGACAAAAGATTAGCAATATCAAAAACCAAGTTAGACTGACAAAATTCTGTTAGAAAGTAGCATCAAGAATATGATAAATGCAATCAAGGAAGCCTGTGATATATACAAGTAGAAAATATTCAGAGCAACATAAGTAGTCTACTCAGTAGACAATAAGAAATTAAAAATAAAATGTGTTTGCTGAGAAGGATATTAAGCCTAAAAGTTGAGATCATGGCAAATCTTGCAGCAGAATCATAGGTAGCTTCACAAATTGACACACCTTCTGATCTACAAAAGGTAGAAAAATTATTCTTTTTGATAAATGGTCACATTCAAATTTTGGAAAGAGATAAAAAAAGATGGGATGAAGAGATTACACAATTAAAGATTGTGTGCAAGGATATCCTCTCACCTATAACTAATTGAGTTGAAGATTGTATGTGTACATATGCGGCAGAGTATGACAAATTTGCAATTTTTGAAACAATTTTGACTTTTGTACATACACCTTTGCCATTGAAGTCAAAGGGGGAGAAGAAGACCAATGAAAAATGGGTAAATATCTAAAGGGGAGAAGAAATACAAAGTAAGGGGGAGTAGATACAAGCATTTTCACTAAGTGTTGCCATCAATGCCAAAGCAGTTGATTGTTGGGAAGAAACACGGCTCTGATGAAGAATTGCCTATTGTCATTGATGGCAACAAGGGAAAGGAATTCCATTGGCATGACAAAGAGACATTACTCTAGGAGACCAACTTGGTTTGGCAATTGTTGTCACATAGAATTGTACCCTGCTTGGAGAGAGTCCAAGCATTCTAATGACACAATGGGAATGATCTCAAAGTGTGGGACCTTGCAAATTGAGATCAGACCTCTAGAGAAGGTTGGTTCCTCATTCTAAGCCTAATGCTTAAAGGAATATATCTAAAACTAGTGCTAATGCTTGTAGGGGAAAAGAGTTAGAAGGAAACTGAAATGAAAGGGGTGATACACCAGGTTGAATAAAAGAGCCCTCATAGAACTGAGAAAATGCACAAAATGACTAGATACAACCAATAAATATACAAAGATCAAGCTGATTTTAACAGAGGCAAGGAGCAAGAAATGATTAGAAGGAATTAAACATTCACAGACACATCATTCTTAGATCACACAAAGTGAAAATAGCATGAAGAGGTAAAATAACCAGCATGTATTTAATTAGAAGGAAAGGTTACAGTAGAGGAATGGTCTATTTGGAACCAGAAGCATAGATTACTAAATCTTCCAACCTTTTTTACATCTTATGTTTATGCATATATAGCATTTTGCATTTGACCTAAGTCAGTTACAATCAAATGTCCCCATGGGCTCTATCAGAAAATATCATCGCCAGAAGGGACGTCCACCTAATGGAAAAAAATGTATGGAATAGGGTAGGTGGTAGATATTTTGGGCCTTGAATGTGAGTAGCTCCATCATCTATCTTCAACAATGAATACATAAAATATCTGAAGCATGGCAGTTGAGAGATCAGATTTGTATCGATGGTGAATGGGACATATCACCCCTTGACAAAGCTTTTACAACACTTTAAAACTTTGACCCTTTGAATTTCTGCATCCTCACTCGCTAAGATCATCGATTCTGTGTTTAAGAGATCTTTGCAAAATTTAATTTGGCCGCTAAGATGTCTTGTCACCAAACACATGAATATCTGCCAGCAAGACATGAAGCCCATACGCATTGAAGAGTGAAGCCATCTTCCATGAATCCACCTGCAAAGCCTACCAACTAGAATAAATGCAATAATATCAGCCCCTTGCATATGCCAAATCGATCACTGAAACGTCCAATTAATCGAGCCTACAGATTTGCATCAAATTCTAAAAGTGAAGATATCCTCCTCAAAGCCCGCCAGATGAAAGAGGAGGCAAAAACAAGCACATTTAATTTTTGGAGCGTGCAAAAATTCCTTAGGATGAAGGAGATATGGGCGGTCAAAGTTACGATCAACTGCATCTTGCATCTGCATATCGCTTTGCATCTACATATCGCTTTGCACCTGTAATTGTATACTGTTGTATCTTGCAATTGTATATACAATTGCACATGCAATTTTAGGTTCACTTGGTGTAACATACAAAACCATCCTTCACTTTTCTGCATATATAACCTTGTATATATCAGGCTGTCGAGGAGACCTCAGAAAGCACCTCACCGATGTGCATTTCATCTTGTATTGGCCGTTGTATATGCGACTTGAATCACCATCTGGATCAGCCTCAGAATCCACCTGACATGTGGTACTATCTGATTTTTCATTGAGCTGAACCTGGGACCCATCACTGAACATTTGCATCCTTATCGGCCATCGAAGAGACCTCAAATTGAGCCGTTGATAAGGCCTATCTCACTGAAAATCCATTGTATGTGTCTTTTGCATCACAATTGTATATAGGAGATACATACATGTGCATACAATGTGGAACTCAATGGATTATCAACCAGAATGGAACTTTCGAACAGGTCCAGCCTTATATCCTTGCCTTTTGCATATTGGCATATACATGCACTTCAACATACAACTACGGAGCCCACCGCTGAGTTTGCCAAATTTAATTTCCCAGTTGGGTCCACATTGTATATCCTTGTTGTATCTGACCTTTTGTATATTACATATACAAACAAAGATGCATACAATCACATCTGCCTTTCTAAACCAAATTGTATATTCTTGTCAGGTCCGGGATTGTATCTTAGGATTGTATATGCTATTGTATATAGGATTTGTATATGCAAAGATACAATCGCATACACATACAATAGGTGGACTCCACCTTTTGTATCTCCCCTTGTATATTGCCTTTGCATCTTCCTTTGTATATCAAATTGCATATACAAAGATAACCCGATGTACATTCATTTTTTGTATCCCGCTTTGTATATGCAAATGCATCGGACTGTCAGGGAGACCTTGGACTGAGCCGCCGTTACACATTGTCTCACTGATCCCTTTGTATATCACCTTGTATATGCATAAGCTCTTATATATTGGATTGTATATGCAAATATACAATGCGAACATACATACAAAGAATGCATATAAAGAACTCGATGTATAGTAACATTGTACATAACCAAGATACAAGGAAAAATTGTATCTAAGATACATTTCGACCAAATGATAGAAAACCCCAAAACAAGGATGACGTCATCATCACATACATGAAAAATGGCTAAGTATAAAATTGAGAAATCTCTGTGATAGAAAACAATTGAAGAAGAAAGATTTCTGGGTTTTTCTGGGTTTTCTTCAAGGATTCTCTAGAGAAGTGTTTTTGAGATTTTTGGCAAGGCAGAGCATGGGTAATTGAAGGATTTAAGCTTTGTAGGGTCATTTTGCAAAGGATATTCAAGGAATATACAAGGTGAACTATTTGAATCTGGACAGAGGAAAATGGGTCAACATTTTGGCAACCCCTCAAGGATGTTTGCCTGCTAAATAATTAGATCAGTGGCCTTAAGCATCCATTGGGCATGGAGTCACACAGAGACCTAAAAATACCTTTGACAAATCAGTCCTAACCTCAGTAACTCAGCATATCAGCAATGAAGAACACTTGGAAGACCAAAATTAAAACAAAAATGCTGAAAGCAACTCATCTAACTGTGCTAGGTAGCACTTAGGGAAAACAAAAGGTATCTAAACTATTGTGCAACAGTACTTATTGAAAGCAAAAACCTAATCTACTATTTTACAAGGCAACTCATACCTCAAAACACCTCTTCAAGTGTATCCCATTGACTGGGATAGGCAAATTTTCTCCATCCATGCTTGATAACTGAAATGCATTGTGCTCTTTGCATTCAGTAATGATAAACGGGCCACTCCACATGCTATCAAACTTGGAGTGTCTCCCTGGCCTACTTTTCAACTCATCACATTTGAGTACCATATCACCCTCCCTAAAATTTTTGGGAGTGGCCTTCTTATCAAAAATTCCTTTTGTCTAAAGCTGATGATACTCCATAGCTTTCATAACTTTATCTCTCATTTCTTCAAGCTCCATAAGTTGAGCATATCTGACAGCCATGGGGTCTTCTTCTTCAAACATCTCTAGTTGATTCATGATATCAAGTGATGGCAGCTCCATAGACATAGACAATCTTGCCTCTTTTCCATAAACTAACATATATGGGGAGTTTCCAATAGACCTCTTGGGAGTTATTCTATCTGCCCATAAAGTAGATTTCAGATTGGTGTGCCAGGTTCTCTGGTTGTCTTTCATTGATCTTTTGATAATCCTTATGAGATTCTTATTTGTGGATTCAGCCAAACCATTACTCTGTGGGTAATAATTTGATGAAGTGTTCAAATAGATTCTATTATTCACAGCCCATTCAGTTATCCTTAATCCAACAAAGGCTAAAGCATTGTCTGAGATGATTGACTCAGGTACTCCAAATCTAGTTACCAAATCATAATAAAAGTTTAAAACAACATTCTCCTTGGCTTCCTTCAAAGCCACTGCTTCAGTCCACCTTGTAAAATAGTCTGTTGCTGTAAGTACCCACCTCTGCCCTGTACTTGACAGTGGGTTAATGGGACCTATAAAATCAATATCCCATCTCATGAAAGGATGTTCTACTTGAATTAGTTGCAGAGGTAAAGCTGGTAGCCTTTCTTTGCCTACAAAAATGGCACATTTTACACACTTTCTAGCCCATGCATGGGCATCCTTGAATAAGCTAGGCCAATAATATCCAGCTCTCATTATTTTCCAAGCAGTAGTCCTTGGGGCAAAATGACCCCCTACTGTTCCATCATGAAACTCATGCAGCACCTTGTCAATTTGATCATTATCAATGCATCTTAACAACACACCATTAAAATCTTTTCTGAAAAGGATATCATTAATTAAAACATATGGAATAGACTGCAGTCTAAAATATCTTCTCTTGGTTCTATCTAAACCTACTGGACATTCACCAGTTTGCAAAAAATGAGTCACGTCATTAACCCAACCTGTTCCAACTGTTGTTGTATCATCCTGATGTTCATCTTCAATGACCAGAAGAACCTCTTTTTCCTTTTCTGTTTCATTTTCAAACCTAGTGGCAAGTTGTTCACTAAACTTCCTCTACCTCTTGTGAGCTTGGTTATCTTGATATCTATGTCATATTCCATGACTTTGGTAATCCAACCAACCCTTTTTTCATTAACATCCTTACCTAACAGAAACTCTTTCACACCAGGGTGAGCAACCATCAAATGTACCTTATTGTTAGAAATAAGATGCCTAAATTTCTTGAGACTCTTTACCACTGTAAGGACATGTTTCTCAATGAAACTATACTTATGTTCATACTCCTCTAGTCCTTGACTAAAGAAAGCAATTGGCTGCTCAAAGCCTTCACTTTGCTGTTGTACTAGAAATGTAGAAATTGTATCTAAATTGCCATAAGCATACAAAATAAACTCTTTTGAGAAATCGGGGTTTACTAGAGTTGGTGCAGCTGATAACGCTTCTTTTATGGACTCAAAGCTGAGTTTTCCCTCTTTTGTCCAACTGAAAACTACATTTTCCTTTAACATAAAGGTCAATGGCTTCAATAAATTTGTGATGTCAGGTATAAATCTTCACAGAAAATTAATTCTGCCAATAAAATTTTGTAGTCCTTTCTTGTGACTAGGTAAAGGTAGCTCGAAAATAGCTCTTACTCTTTCTATATCAATAGTAACTCCCTCTTTTGACACAATGTGTCCTAAAAGCTTGCCTTCATGCATAGAAAAAATGCATTTCTTGGGATTGAGAGATATCCTAAACTCTTTACATCTCTCAAATACTTATTTCAGGTGGGATAAATGTTCAGCTGCATCCTTAGAGAAAACTATGATGTCATCAAGGTACACAAGTACCAATTTATAAAGCAAACCTTTAAAAGCCATATCCATAGCTCTCTGAAAAGTAGAGCCAGCATTTGACAGACCAAAAGGCATCCTTTTGTAGGCCCTGGTGTCCCATTTGGTGGTAAAAGTAGTTTTAAACTGATTTTCCTCCTTGACTAATACTTGATTATAATCGGAATATCCATCAAGTAAAGAGAATCTTTTTGAACCAGCCACTACTTGTAGAATTTGCTCCATTGAGGGCAGCGGGTAATGGTCATTCAGGGAGGCTCTATCAAGGTCTCTAAAGTCAACATACAGCCTAATCTCTCCATTCTTTTTCCTCATAGGAACAAGATTAGAGACCCAAGAAGTATGCTTGATCAGAAAAATGATTTTTCCCTTGATCAGCTTGGTTAATTCCTTAATCATCAGAGCCTCAAGTTTTGGATTTAAAGGTCTTTATTTTTGCCTTATAGGTTTTGCACTTGGCTCTAACTCTATAGTATGCTGGGCAATATGAGGGTCAAACCCCTTTAAGTCTAAGTAATACCAAGCAAACACAGCTTCAAATTCTTGACAAAGAGCTACAAAAGCTTTCCTATCCTTAGGTGAACAGATTTTACCAATTTTGAGAAGCTTACTTTTAAAAATTTCCATCTCCTTCTAATGTTCCTCTTTGACCTACATGCTGATTTTGCTCTTTTTCAGTTGATCATCAGTACCAAAAATAGATTCCAAGGTTACCAACCCTCTGGGCAGCTTATTAGTCCTTAACTGAACAACTTGATCACCACCATATTGTTGCTTGAGTTTGTTCTGATTTATCATAGAGAACTCATCCTTTTCTAAAGGAAACACAGAACCTGCTCATCACTCTCAAAAACTTGCCAATGAATGTTATTGTCAGGGATAGAGGGCCTATCAACTATTTTCACACGAGGTTGTATCTTTTCTCTTTGAATATCACTAGGGATATTGAACTGAGCCCCAATCGCAGCTAACCTATCTACATGATTGTTCTAATTTCTTGGAATAGAGATTAAATTGAAAGTGTCAAACTCCTCAATCATATCCCATACCCTATGTTTATAACATTTCAAAGCATCATTCTTTGTAACATGTAGTCCCCTCACCTAATTTACAATAAATTCATTGTCCCCATACACCTACAAACAACAAATTTTTCTCTTCCTTGCCCAATTCAAACCTTGAATCAACCCTTCATACTCAGCAGTGTTATTCGTACATGAAAAAGCAAAACGAAAAGCAAAATAATATCTATCACCCTGTGGAGATAGCAGCATTGCACCACCACCAGATCCATTTCTATTCCTAGAGCCATCAAAGTACATTTGCCATACCTCATCTTGATGTTCTGTCTGTTGTTCTGCATTCTTTACAAGGTTTGAGAATTACTATTTCAGGTTCGTGCAGCATGTAAACCCCCATACGAGTTTCTTGAATGTGTCCTTCAGAATCATCTACAATATTTTCTAAGGCCCACTCCTTTAACAACACTTCTGGTATACTCTCAGCTTGTAGTTCTTGAGCAGCAACAAGCTCAGGATCATCAGAGATAATGCAATTTGCATTAACAACACTTGGGACATAAGGCTCTATGTGATATTTGGCAAGCAATTTAGATTTTATGGTCACTTTTGTACCATATCAGGTCCTAAAAAATATGTGGGACCAATCTGAGGATAAATATCTTTCTATCTTGGCTGTGAACTCTCTTGATAAACACATGGCAAAATAAGGAGGTAAATCTATGATGAACACCTCTTGAGAAATGAAAACATTGGGACAAGTATGCAAAGTGAGACCTAGATCTTTTATCACACCTACAGTGTTAACAGCTGTGCCATCTAACTAGAGCACAACCTTCTCAAGGGGCTAGTATTTTAATCCTAATTGGTCTGCAATCTGTTTTGGCATTACAGAACTACTTGCACCACTATCCACCATGCAGTTATATACTAACTTGTCTCCTATTATTAATGACACAAAAAATGGAAGTGATTTAGCACTCTCATTTGGCCGTTTACTATTGTCCTGGGATGAATTGGTAAGAACAGCCCTAGCTAGGTCAACAGTTGCATCATTTGACACTTTTAAATTAGACAAGGCAGATTGTAACATGTCCTTTTGACTTGGGATGGCTAAGGAATCCCACATAGATATTGGCACATTCATTTTCTTCATATTTTCAATGATATTAAAAGGTGAAGGGATGTTTACCTTCTGATGTGACTTTACAACAGCAATATCAGCCTGTAAATGAGGTTGTTCCCTAGTAGTTTCTTGAGTATTCCTTTGCAAAATATGGGGAATCTGGGGTGTAGAAGGATCAGTAGGTCATTTCCTTTGTTTGCTACTTGATCTATCTCATAACCCATCTTTTTAGCTCTCGTATTCGCTGCAACTGAAGTATCATCTCTGTTTATGCCACAAAACTTATCTCTTTGCCAGTTTAGGAAGGCAGTATCATTCTGAGGCTATTCTTGCTATTGTATAGTCCCACCATTAAGTGTGTTTAGGTATGAAACTACAACATTTTGTACCATTAGAGTTTGATTTGTCAATCCATTTGAACAGGTTGCCTGACTGTGTGGATGATTGCATGGAAAACACCATTCATACTTGGCTGCAAGGTTATTCTAAATAGGGACAAGGTCTCTAACTGCATTAATAGGTACGGGATTGTAAGGCTAGAAAGGCCTCTAATTCACATTCTGCCTGACACCCTAGTAATTGCTTTGATATGGAGGCCTATTGGCTTGGTATGACTGGTTTTGCCCTTGGCTATGTGGCTGATAAGGCTGTCTATTCTAGGACTACTATGTTTTTTATGTTCACCAGCTCATTCCCAAAAGTTTGCAACATATTCTCTATTTTCTGTTGGCCATTTTTATCTCTCTTAACTCTTGTGATGAGCTAGAAACAACAATCTCAGGATAGACAATACTTGGCAATGATGTTGTAACAGGTAAAGGGGCAAAAGATGGGATCGACAAAGGCATTGAAGCTTGAATCTTAGGAAAAATGGGCATTGGTGGTCTAGGTGCTATTTTCTCAGACTAAATCAGGTTGTTTTCTGCTCTAATAGCTATTTCATATGCATCGGGTAAACTTGTACCTCCCAACGATTGTATCATTATTAAAATGTCACTATTTAGAGCTTTTAAAAAATATAGAAATACATATTCTGATAAAGACCTTATCGTGGTAGGAATTCTGTGCCATGTCTTTTGAAACCAGAAATTGAAATCCATTATTAGCTCCTGGGGAGCTCTCTTTATTGTAGTCAGTTATTCAACCATCGATAAGTTATCTGACTTATCTTGAAATTGTTTATTCAACTTATCACCCAAATCATCCCACATTGCAATGGTTTGCACTGGTAAACTCATGAACCACTGTAATGCTTTACCTTTAAATGAGGCAGCTAGTAGCCTGATGGCTACATTTTCTTGAGTTACATGATGAACACCACATAAAGAAGCTACATCTCTAATGTGCTCGATTGGGGTAGTTTTATCGTCCCTAATGAAATAGGGCAGACTTTTCAAAGCTGCCATGGGTATATTATTATGCACTGTCAAATTCAATGGGCTGCCCCCATCAAAAGCCACAAACAGCTGATTCCTTGCCATTGGAACAACTGAAGGTAGGTTTGCTTGAACTGGTGTAGGAACTACAGGTACTACTGGCCTGAAACTTCGTGGGGTTGATTGTATTCTTTTTGAAACCAACGTCCTTACCACAACTCTACTCTATCTTCTAGGCGGAGACAACTGCAAATAATCAAAGGAACTCGAACTCCGAATTTGTATTTTTCTCATAAAATGTAACAACACTGATCTACCTGTCCTTTCTCAATATGAGTCACCAAATATGCAGAAAACTACCTCTTAAAGGCCTGATAATGCTGGTAGCATATCAAAACCAACAATATGATTGTAACGTAGCAATGTTCAGACTCGAACATGTCCCACCGGATGTGCCAAAAACTATTGTCACATAGAATTGCACCCTGCTTGGAGAAAGTCCAAGCATTCTAATGACACAATGAGAATGATCTCAAAGTGTGGGACCTTGCAAATTGAGATTAGACCTCCAGAGAAGGCCGATTCCTCATTCTAAGCCTAATGCTTAAAGGAATATATCTAAACCTAGTGCTAATGCTTACAGGGGAAAAGAGTTAGAAGGAAACTGAAATGAAAGGGGTGATACACCAGGTTAAATAAAAGAGCCCTCAGAGAACTGAGAAAATCCACAAAATGACTAGATACAACCAATAAATATACACAGATCAAGCTAATTTTAACAGAGGCAAGGAGCAAGAAATTATTTGAAGGAATGAAACATTCACAAACACATCATTCTTAGATCACACAGAGTGAAAATAGCATGAAGAGGTAAAATAACCAGCATGTATTTAATCAGAAGGCAAGGTTACAGTAGAGGAATGCTCTATTTGGATTTAGAAGCATAGATTACTAAATCTTCGAACCTTTTTTACATCTTATGTTTATGCATATATAGCATTTTGCATTAGACCTAAGTTGGTTACAATCAATTGTCCCCATGGGCTCTGTCAGAAAATATCATCGCCAGAAGGGTTGTCCACCTGATGGAAAAAATATCTAGAACAGGGCAGGTGGCAAATATTTTGGGCCTTGAATGTGAACAGCTCCATCATCTATCTTCAACAATGAATACATAAAATATCTGAAGCATGGTAGTTGAGAGATCAGATTTGTATCGATGGCAGATGGGACATATCGCCCCTTGACAAAGCTTGTACAACACATTAAAACTCTGACCCTTTAAATTTCTGCATCCTCACTCGCTGAGATCATCGATTATGTGTTTAAGAGATCTCTACAAAATTTAATTTGGCTGCTAAGATGTCTTGTCGCCAAACACATGAATATCTACCAGCAAGACATGAAGCCCATATGCATTGAAGAGTGAAGCCATCTGCCATGAATCCACCTACAAAGCCTACCAACTAGAATAAATGCAACAATATCAGCCCCCTACATATGCCAAATCGGTCGCTGAAACGTCCAGTCGATCGAGCCTATAGATTTGCATCAAATTATGAAAGTGAAGATATCCTCTTCAAAGCCCACCAAATGAAAGAGGAGGCAAAAACATGCACATTTGCCTTTTGGAGCGTGTAGAAATTCCTTAGGATGAAGGAGATATGGGTAGTCAAAGTTACGGTCAACTGCATCTTGCATCTGTATCTCGCTTTGCATCTACATATCGCTTTACATCTGCAATTGTATACTATTGTATCTTGCAATTGTATATACAATTGCACATGCAAGTTTAGCTTCACTTGGTGTAACATACAAAACCATCCTTCACTTTTCTGCATGTATAACCTTGTATATATCAGGCTATCGAGGAGACCTCAGAAAGTGCCTCACCAATGTGCATTTCATCTTGTATTGTCTGTTGTATATGTGACTTGAATCACCATCTGGATCAGCCTCAGAATCCACCTGACACATGGAACTATCTGATTTGCCGCTGAGTTAAACCTGGGACCCATCGCTGAACATTTGCATCCTTATCGGCCATTGGAGAGACCTCAAACTGAGCCATTGATAAGGCCTGTCTCGCTAAAAAGCCATTGTATGTGTCTTTTGCATCGCAATTGTATATAGGAGATACATACATGTGCATACAATGTGGAACTCAATGGATTATCAACTAGAATGGAACTTTCAAACAGGTCCGGCCTTGTATCCTTGCCTTTTGCATATTGGCATATACATGCACTTCAACATACAACTGTGGAGCCCACCGCTGAGTTTTCTAAATTTAATTTCCCAGTCGGGTCCGCATTGTATATCCTTGTTGTATCTGACCTTTTGTATATCACATATACAATGCGAACTATACAAATAAAGATGCATACAATCACATTTGCCTTTCTAAACCAAATTGTATATTCTTGTTAGGTCCGGGATTGTATCTTAGGATTGTATATGCTATTGTATATAGGATTTGTATATGCAAAGATACAATCGCATACACATACAATAGGTGAACCCCACCTTTTGTATCACCCCCTTGTATATTGCCTTTGCATCTTCCTTTGTATATCAAATTGCATATACAAAGATAACCCGATGTACATTCATTTTTTGTATCCCGCTTTGTATATGCAAATACATTGGACTGTTAGGGAGACCTTGGACTGAGCTGCCAATACACATTGTCTCGCCGATGACCCTTTATCTATTGCCTTGTATCTGCATAAGCTCTTGTATATTGGATTGTATATGCAAATATACAATGTGAACATACATACAAAGAATGCAAATAAATAACCTAATGTATAGTAACATTGTACATGACCAAGATACAAGGAAAAATTGTATCTAAGATACATTTCGACCAAATGACAGAAAACCCCAAAACAAAGATGACATCATCATCACATACATGAAAAATGGCTAGTATAAAACTGAGAAATCTCTGTGATAGAAAACAATTGAAGCCAAAAGATTTCTGGGTTTTTCTGGGTTTTCTTCAAGGATTCTCCAGACAAGTGTTTTTGAGATTTTTGGCAAGGCAGAGCATGGGTAATTGAAGGATTTAAGCTTTGTAGGGTCATTTTCCAAAGGATATTCAAGGAATATACAAGGTGAACTATTTGAATCTGGACAAAGGAAAATGGGTCAACAGCAACAAGGCACAAAAGTATTCTGATCTAGAAGGCTAAAATGACTAAGTATGGACAATATACATAGTAAGTGACAGAGATTGGGTCAGTATGCCTCTGTAATAGAAGATAATTATATGTGGTTTAGATATGTTTTTCATAGCTATTTGATGATGATATGTTCCAATGATCAAGATGTGACTTCCTCTGGAAGTCATACTATGAAATGTCTAAGTTTGGGTGAACAGAACTAAGATAGGAATAGTGCATAGTGCCAGAGAAAAAGGCTCCACATTCTCTGCAATTGCATATTTTCTTACAGTTCTAAAAGTATGCTAAGAGGTCAAGAATGAATGTTGGTTATGAATCCTTGAGTCTCTCGTGGTCTGCAGTGAGAGTTTTGATGTGACAAATGAATTGGTCAAGCATGTTCTTAAGAGATAGGCTGATAGGCATGTAAAATCTCTATGCAGAGAAGATATATTGTTTGAATAATAAATCTAAGTGGTTGTATGATTGGTGCTGACCTATATGAAGATCATTATATGTTTAGTTTTGTCTGCATTACTATTTCTACACATGATCAAGTTGACAGGGTAGAATACATTGTATACACGCTTTATGTCTGGCTTGCCGACCTGATTATAAAATGAATCTTGTTGCAAATATAAATACTTGTTGGATTAAGATATTGAAGTGTGGTGATATGTGATATGTGTGCGAATTCAAACTGTGAAGGATTATGAGCAGAGTGCAGAGCCGAAAAAGCAAACAAGGGGAGAAAACAGAGGATATGTAGTAAAGTAAGAAGTAGGGCAGAATAAATGAAGACCTTTGAATCTGTGTATTGAACCTTCAATGGAACTTTGATCTAGCATATGGTAGATGCATTTATAGTAGTTCATCTTCTAGCAGTGAGCCAATCTTTCTTCTATCTTCTATCTTTCTTTCTCTATTTACAGTGAGTCCACATGTAGTGAGCATTTCTTTGGATAGTGAGCCTTTTGTAATCTAGTATTGTTATTCTAATATATTGTGAGCTAACACTCACTGTGGTTTTTCCCTTTTTGGGTTTTCCACGTAAAAATCCTAGTGTCATATGTTATGTCTTTATGGGTGCTATTCTTATGCTTATTCTACTGTCATGTTATTAATTTTTGAAATTGGATTAATGAACATATTAAGAAGAGGTTTTTTGGAATACTAATTCACCCCCCCTCTTAGTATTCCTTATATTCAACATAGTCATCTTCAAATTCTCTGCAAACTTTCGATTAGGAGATTTTCTACCACAAACTTCACCAAATCATTGAGCATGTCAACCTTCATCTCATATCTTTGTTCTTAGACATCAACACCACTCCTTTGGTAGGGGAGAAAAAGATTTTCATTAAAACTCCCCCTAAGCCAAAGCTCTCATCTTAGTTTCAGGAGGAAACATTTGCATTGGATGTCAGTATAGACTCAACTTTAATCTTTGAAGCATTCTTCTTTATCCAAATCTTATTCATTTCCTTCTTGATTTCTATTGGATCAACCTTTTGTACTGGTTTATTCTTCTCTTCCATATTATCCTTCTTCATGTTTTTGCTTTTACAAAACTTAGAAATGTGTGTAGGTCTATTGCAATTGTGGCATACAACATTCCTTTGACCAGTATTCCTTCCATTCATTATGGATCTACATTGATTATCATTATGCCTAAATTTATTGCATGTATAACAGTAGCCATTAAAAGATTGAATCATTCTATCCTTGCTATAGCCATTTCTCATTTGACTTCTACACTCATTAGCTCTATGACCAACTTTCTTACGTGTAAGGCATTGACGAGAGAAAGATGGAGCATTTTAATTCCTTCTACTTTTAAATTCTATTACTTGGGTAAGTGTAAAAAGATGGGGGGCCAAAAAGTGGCCAGATGGTTTTTTTTAAAAAATAACACATAACGTGAGTGCATTATGAACCACTATAAATAAAAAAAGGGCTATCATTTCATTTCATTTCTATTTTTCTCATCTATCCCCGCGGCTTGCAAACCCTAGGAAGCGTGCTCACATTTTGGAAAAGCCAATTCAACACCAAAATCTCGCTGATTCATCGCCAAAATGCCGCCACGACGCCGAGCATGCCAAAGGAGTGAGTTTTATTTGTTTTTTTGTTTGAATTTGCTTCTAAATAGGTAGGTTTGAGTTGTTTTTTGATGTATATTTCATTAATTGTCAGGAAATGTTAATGCATCTCCTCCTCCTCCTCCTCCTCAAAATCCATAAAATCCTGAGGAGGAAATACCTGCAGAACAACAACCTCCTCCATCCATTCCTCGACATGCCCCTAGAACACAAGAAAATATAATGGGGCAAATTGAAAACAACAAAAAAAAAATTGAAGATATAATTGCAAGGTTGAAAGATCCTTCCACTTCAACCTTGCATAGGTCCATGCTTGCTGAGTCTCTTGAATCTATGTTATCAAATGTAGATTCAATTAGCAAGCAAATAACTAGTTGGACGGATAAGAGGAGAGAGTTTAGAGACTATTATGCAGACAAGCTGTCATACCAAGATATGAAAAAATTACAAATTACAAAATTAGACTTGTGTTCAATTTTCACAAACCCACAAACAAATCAACCTCCACCCATTACATGCAAGAGGTTCCCTATCCATTGGTGCAACAACCAAGCTATAAGGGATAATTTTGGGCAGAGGTGGTGGATAGTTTTTGACCATCCTCCATGCAATAATAATGAGGTCCCACAATACTTTTTGAGGAAACTCTACTATGAGTTTGTCCTCAATAAAGTGCCAAACTATTTTGATATGCAGGACTTCCAGGGTAGAGGTGGGGGGTCAACACAAGATAGACTAGGGGCACGTGTTGACCCACAGCGGGCAGTGAGACAAGTAATCAGCAGACCAGCCCATGAGCATGTTTCTATCCCTTCCATTGTGAAGGAGAGTGTTGAGGTTGATACACTTCAGTCCATTAATTCCTTGACCCATAGCATCATAACGCATGCAAGTCCTGCAGCATAAAGTGGGTTAGGAGATAGTGCGAGGAGTAGGGTCCCACCCCATACTTGTCAGACTTGTGGGTCAGCCTGTGGTTATGACCCCATGGATAGTCAGGACATAGGTGCACAGGCTACATCTACAGCTGAGCAGATGGTGATGACAGATACCCTCCTGAGTGAGACTTTTAGCCTTGATACTCAGGTAAATATTAGCAATTTTATTGAATTTAATTTATTAAATCTTATTTTTGAAATGCAAGATTAACTAATTTAAATTGATGATTTTAATGAAATTTCAGGGTCATAGCGTCGATGTAGTTTTTAGTGGTTCGCCACCTGCATTTTACACTAGATCATCTACTAGCGGGGTATGTAACTAGTAAACAATTATAAATATTACATGTGAATAGCATCATTATATGAATGGTATTTTAATATCTAATTTTGGATGTTGAATAGGTTAATATTGTAGATTTCACGGCAACACCTGCCAACGGTGCTGGACTTCAAAGTTTTACGGAGGTAATAAAATAAATAGTTTAATGAATGAATTGTACTTACTAGATTTTTGTATGTGACTTGTGTGCTTTATTGTGTGTACTTCCATGTTTAGATGAACGTGTGTGTATGTTAGAAGCCATGATTTCCATCACTATTATAGTTTTCGTAATTGAATAATGTTGTTTTATTTGCAGATGATGCAGGTTGCGGAGACACCTCCCCATGTTTAGAGGGCAATGGAGCATGGTGTGGCCTCTACAATTCATAGCTCCATGGCATTGACAGGGGTATGAGGCAGATTATTAAATTTCAATTTACATTCATTGTTATAGTTGTCTATTTTTGAAAAATCAAAAGATTATTGATTTGAAGTTTAATTTCTATCTGGATGGTTTCTATAGGACATGACATCACCAGGGCCTATTCCTGCTACTGAGGCAAGTGAGGAGACAGATTATATGTTAGCGGTAAGTGATTATTTTGTTAAATGTTTCATTTTTTATAACATGTAATTTCTATATATTAATGTCTATACTTTTTATTGTAACAGCTAAAGATGTAGGAAGAACTAATTAGAAGGAGTAGCCCTTGGGTTTGTAGTAGACCACCCACATGCGCATCTCCATCCCCTAGAAGATCAAAGGCTGCCCGTGATTTATTCTCTTCACCAGCCAGAGGGGAATGACTTTTTATTGTGTTCCTTTGTTGTATGCCTATATGGCATTTGTGGACATATATTTTGTATTGTACATAGTTAACATTGTATGCCTATATGGCATTCTTGTAAGCCTATATGGTTATTTTGTATATATGTTATACTTATATCGACAAATATTGATGTATGCCTATATGGATATTTGGTTAATACAAATCCTTTTTATTGATGGCGTCCATACTTGCATTATAAATCCACATTTGAATGGATATTTGTAGATGGCTACTTCAAATATTTAAAGTCCAATTGTATTACATAGGATGTTTGTTGATCCAATAATCTAGCTATTGTTATTCAAGTATCACCTAAACCTCATTTTGGAACTAAAAGATAAAAGTTGTATTTAAAAAAAAAATGAATCATCATGTTGAACATAAAATATTAATATTCTTTATGAGTAGCATAGAATGTCAACTATATGCAATACAAAAAAATGAATCATCATGTTATTCTTTATGTTTGAGATCTTGAAAATGACTAAGTCTGGTAGCCTGATATCCTGAAACACTAGGATGAATATCCAAGTCATTAGGATGATTGCGCCTTGAGAAAAAGTCATTAAGATGAGTGCCTAAAGGAGACTTTTTTAAACATTCAAACATTGAGCAACAAGCATGAAGGGTTAAGGCGCAATTTGCAACTCATAAAGTCTCAAAAGGGTGCCCAACTTAGAGAGAGAATTCATTTAAGACAAGGCACCCATTGACACCTGTTCCACCATAAAAGTGCGTCTAAGGTGGAAGGAGTACAAGCCTCTAGTAAGTAAAGCGCACCTATTGTATAAACCACTTCATTATGGCACCCTAGCATGAGGAGGAGTATATAAGTCAATAGGAAATGACGCCTAGAATGCAAATGAAGGACTAAGTGGCATTTTCAATAAGCATCAATTCACCTTGAGCTTTCAATAAATACATCAAATTGAGCCCCATAAGCCTAGGCGCCCTTTGCCTTCAAAAGAACCTTGTATCGACGTCAAGAGTTGGTTGTATCAATGTATTGGCAGACCTTGGTTAGGCTTCGCCGATAGTGGTCTGTCTTGCCGACAAGTGTGGTTCAAAGTCAAAGACATCAGCGTATCAGAAGATAATCCCATTGGCGCATCAGAAAAGCAGTTGAGAGCTTCACTGATGAAGGGGGTCACACTGACAATCGAAATCCATCGGTGTATCGGCCCAACGAGATTAGAGTTCACCAATGCTTGGAGTCTCACCGACGGGTGTGGTTCGAAGGTTGTCATTGGTGAGATCGGTGACTCGGTAGAAGAGTTTTTGAGTGTGCCGATGGTATTAAGTCCTACCGATAGGTGAGGGACTTAGAGTCTCGTATCGAAGTGACAAAGACATCGGTGTGAAAGGATATAAAGTCACCAATAATGGTCTGTCTGACCGATAAGAGTCAATGACGAGATGTTTGTCAAAAGTGAAATCAACCTAGTGGAGCTTATGCACCACAAAATCATATGACTCCCATAGTGTATCATCCCATCACTGTCCAACCAATGTATATCAAACAAATGTCTAAATGAAAAATCAACTTAGTACACAAGCCCCATCCATGGGTCTCATGTTCATAAGAACTCCAACTTCTAAAGACTCCTTTTTAGGAACCTACTTAGACTATTTAAAAGAACCTCTTGACTTAAAAATTTGTAATATGTTATTATTACATCCCCTCCTAGATGTACCAAAATTCAAAGGGGAAGGGAATCCAAATTCCCACATCAAGGTATATATGATGACTGTAAGAGAGATCTTCCCTTGGGACATAGTTGTGGCTGGGATATTTCCCAAGACAATTGAAGGAATCATGTCAAATTGGTACTATTACCTTCCAAAGGTCTCTATACATTTCTTCATACAACCCATTGGTGATTTTGTGATACCTTTCAATATGAACAAATTGGTCAAGACAAGAATTTGAGAGTTCCTAAGTATGAAATAAAATGTTTAGTTATTGGTACATTTTTAGAAGTCGGAGGCAAGTCCTTTATTTGTCAACTAGTACCCTAAATATGGCCCATAGAGAAATCTATAACCTCTTTTTGCATTTTGTAAATAGGGATACAAGGGAGGAGGTTTAGAAGTTACCTTATAAGTCTTATGAGGAATATTTAGAAAGTGCATTAAGAATTGATTAAGCCACAATTAGTAGTGGGTAAAGGGTTTACAAAATAAATGGATTGTTGATGACTTCCCAAGCTAGAGATAATAGTGAAAACAATCATTCCACCATCAGGATGAGATAGTCTTCATAAGAGTTTAAATAAGAACATCATCAAAATGTGCCTTGGTAGAGAGACTTGAGACCATCATCAAATAAGCCAAAATATCTATCTCCAATCTAGGCACAAATTCTAGCTCCTCCCAACTCAAATTCGCCAAAAGCTTAGATGTCAAATGAATGAGAGAGCTCCTCCTTTTATAGGCCTTCCAAAGGAAAGGAAGGCACATTTTTCAATGCACAAAGAGGAACCAAGGCATGTTTCCCAAGAAGCATATCCAAGGGAATATTCCATCTGATGACTCATTCTAAGTTGGCAACCTAATCCAATGACTTGACATGGATCCCAAAACCACCTATTGGACCAATAGGATCCTAGGCACTCACTTCATGCATTATGATTTCTAGGCGCCAGTTTGATGCTCCATCATAAGGAAAGTGCACCCACACTTGCAAGTGTTTTTCTTCAAGATCTAGGCGCCAATTGAAGGTTGTAGTTGCCAAGAAGAGCGTCTAGCAAGAGGAAGTCTTTTGGAGTCTCCAAAACACATCAAACACTTGACTAACAACAAGATAACTTTTTCCCAAGTTATGCGCTTCAAGAGGGAAGTTAAAACATGAATAAGTGCCAACTTGTCTAGGCGTAAACTCAAGCTTGTTGAGGATACACATGGCGCCCAACATTCCTTGGTGATTTCATGAACTTCAAACGCTCAGAACTGTTCAAGGAATGCCCAATGCCCCTTCTTGATGATAGGCACCAAAGTGAGGGTGGAATTGTGGCTTGATGGCATTAGGTGCTATCTAGAGTATGCTACTCCATGGAAATGTGCCTTCTTGCTTAGAGTAATTCAAACACTCCAAGGTCTTCAGTGATCAATTCCCCAACTTATGAAATGTCCTCCTTCATTTTAAAACACATTGTAATGCTCCAGAGAGATGACTATACCTAGGCACCAATCTGGGTTAGAAATGCCTCCAAAGTGCACCTTCTCTTTCATAATGCAAAACAAGGTCCAAATGTGCTAATAAACTGAAGCGCTTCTTTGGAAAAGTCCCGGAGGTTAAGATGTGCCTTGTCTTAATGAAGTGTAACTCTTGGGTAAGAAAGCTTGTAAAGTATGCCTAACTTAGTGAAGAGGTTGATAACTTCTAAACCCTTCCTGGAACTTAGATTGCTTCAACTGAAGATCATCTTGCACCAATACATCACCAAACTTTCAATCACAAGATCAATTCAAACTTAGGCACTCATTAAGAGTCTTGCCAATGTTGGTGCATCTGAGAGGTTGAACTAACAAGAGATGGCGTCTAGCTTCCTAGACCTTGTTTCAATATGTTTGAGTTTGAAAGTTGACTGAATGGTATCAAGATGGCACCATATAGTCTTTGGACTAGTTCCTTAGAGTTTCAAAAACATTCTGGCTCCTTGAAAATTCCTCCTACATGCTTGGGCACCATTTCAAGGTCCTGGAACCATGATGTAGCACCTTATTGCTCTATGTGCCCATTCCTGATTGTGCAACTTGAGATTGGCACCTAGAGTGAATAGGCTTTCATCCTGAATTAATTCACTAAGGTAACCTCATCTTGAAGGCCAAACAACTTTTCCTACCAGAGAACCTTGATTGAAGACTCCACATCCTTGGGCGCTCATTTGGACAATTTGATTTGAAATTGGCACCTAGACTCCAAGAGTCAACTTTATTCTTTCCAGACTTAGCCAAATTTTGAGTTTCTGACTTTGTTCCTACAAAACAATGAGATTGAGTTAGTCAAAAACTAATTCATTCCCTCATCATTTTGAATTAGCCTATGCGAATGAGCAATAGGCTAATCCATTCTTCACTTGATGATCAAGCTAGAAACAGGGACATGACAGGGTAAGTTGTATCTAATGACATCACCTAATTTAGCACCTAGGAGGTATAAAGCTTAATGTTGACATGAGGACAAGCGCTTAGTAAAGGATAGTTTATCAAACATTTGAACATGTGAATGAACTCATAGAAATGCACTAAGTCATCTAGGTGCCATTTTCCCCTTGTGTACCCTTACATTTGCGCCTAAGAAGTTCCAACTTTACACTGCCTCCTTCTGACAATTTTTGGGGCAATAGAAAACCTTTCACCACGGGCAAATGTCTCAGAGATATAAAAAACTGAGAGAGGTTATTATAGAGGCACTCTACATGATCGTGTTGCCTTAGATAGAATATTTCTAAGTGACACAGTTTTTGAGTACCATCTCATCAAAGATTGCTGCCTTTTTACACTTTGGACTCTTCAGGGATATCGTCGGTACAATATAGCTCGGACTGTTTCGACATGTTTGGGTGAAAAACATGACCATGCCTAGTGTAAATGTACCTATCCGGATGCGTTGAAACCATCAATTTGGTCACATTAGGAGCAGGACAAAAGTTACACCCCTTTGCAACTTTACACTACCTCCTTCTGATGATTTTTTGGGTAGTAGAAAACCTTTCACCACAGGCAAATGCCTCAGAGATATAAAAAACTAAGAGGTTATTGTAGAGGCACTCTATGTGATCACATTGCCTCAGATGGAATGTTTCTACATGCCACAATTTTCAAGTAACATCTGTCAAAGATTGCTGCCTTTTTGCACTTTGGACTCTTCAGAGATATCGTCGGTACAATGTAGCTCAGACTGTTTCGACATGTTTGGGTGAAAAATAGGACCATGCCTAGTGTAAATGTACCCATCGAGACACGTTGGAACAATCAGTTTGGTCACATCAGGAGCAGGATGAAAGTTACACCCCTTTACAACTTTACACTGTCTCCTTCTAATGATTTTTGGGGCAGCAGAAAACTTTTCACCACGGGCAAATGCCTCAAAGATATAAAAAACTGAGAGAGGTTATTGTAGAGGCACTCTACGTGATCGCGTTTCCTCAGATAGAATGTTTTGAAGTGACACAGTTTTTGAGTAACATCTCATCAAAGATTGCTGTCTTTTTGCACTTTGGACTCTTCAGGGATATCGTCGGTACAATGTAGCTCAGACTGTTTCGACATGTTTGGGTGAAAAAAAGGACCATGCCTAGCATAAATGTACCCATCCAGATGCATTGGAACAGTCAGTTTGGTCACATCAGGAGCAAGATGAAAGTTACACCCCTTTACAACTTTCCACTACCTCCTTCTGACGATTTTTGGGGTAGCAGAAAACCTTTCACCATGGGCAAATGCCTTAGAGATATAAAAAACTAAGAGAGGTTATTGTAGAGGCACTCTACATGATCGTGTTTCCTTAGACAAAATGTTTCTAAGTGACATGGTTTTTGAGTAACATCTCGTCAAAGACTGCTACCTTTTTGCACTTTGGACTCTTCAGGGATATCGTCGGTACAATGTAGCTCGGACTGTTTCAACATGTTTGGGTGAAAAAAAGGACCATGCCTAGCGTAAATGTACCCATCCGGACACATTGGAATAGTCAGTTTGGTCACATCAAGAATAGGACGAAAGTTACACCCCTTTGTAACTTTACACTGCCTCCTTCTAACGATTTTTGGGGTGGCAGAAAACCTTTCACCATGGGCAAATGCCTTAGAGATATAAAAAACTAAGAAAGGTTATTGTAGAGGCACTCTATATGATCACGTTTCCTCAGATGAAATGTTTCTAAGTGACACATTTTTCGAGTAACCTCTCATCAAAGATTGCTGCCTTTTTGCACTTTGGACTCTTCAAGGATATCATCGGTACAATGTAGCTCGGACTGTTTTGACATGTTTGGGTGAAAAATAGGACCATGCCTGGTGTAAATGTACCCATCCAGATGCATTGGAATAGTCAATTTGGTCACATCAGGAGCAGGACGAAAGTTACACCCCTTTGCAACTTTACACTGCCTCTTTCTAACGATTTTTGGGGTAGCAAAAAACCTTTCACCACGGGCAAAATGCCTCAGAGATATAAAAAACTAAGAGAGTTTATTGTATAGGCACTCTACGTGATTGTGTTGCCTCAGACGGAATGTTTCTAAGTGACACGATTTTTGAGTAACATCTCATCAAAGATTGCTACCTTTTTGCACTTTGGACTCTTCAGGGATATCATCGGTACAATGTAGTTCAGACTATTTCGACATGTTTGGGTGAAAAATAGGACCATGCCTAGCGTAAATGTACCCATCTGGATGCGTTGGAATAGTTAGTTTGGTCACATCAAGAACAAGATGAAAGTTACACCCTTTTGCAACTTCACACTGCCTCCTGATGATTTTTGGGGCAGCAGAAAACCTTTCACCATGGGTAAATGCCTTAGACATATAAAAAACTGAGAGAGGCTATTGTAGAGACACTCTACATAATCGCGTTGCCTCAAATAGAATGTTTCTAAGTGACACATTTTTTGAGTAACATTTTGTCAAAGATTGCTACCTTTTTTGGACTTTGGACTCTTCAGGGATATCGTCGGTACAATGTAGCTTGAACTATTTCGACATGTTTGGGTGAAAAATAGGACCATGCCTAGCATAAATGTACCCATCCAGACACGTTGGAACAATCAGTTTGGTCGCATTAGGAGCAGGACACTAAAAATGCATAACATGATGATGTAAATATGTGTGTATGTGTAAAAATGCAGCAGGAAATTAAAAAAAAGACAAACCTTACAAATTAATGTGCATACTTATAACTCAATGTAACATGACTTTACAAAATCAATGTGAATACTTACAAATTAATCCAATGAACCATCCGGGTCTACTCTACTCTTTATTGTGTCAAGTAGTGCTTCATGGTCAGACTCACGCACTTTCCAAAAGATTTTGTTCAAAGGTATACCCCGATACTTTATCAAATGAACATTCAATGCCATGACAAGTTTCAAGTAATGAAGAATCTTTTGATGCATGTCAAAGTCCTGAAACAACCAAACATTAACACTCTTATGTGGGTACCTTCTAAGCCATGTTCCAGTAATAACCACTGAGCCTGTAGGGTATTCGATGTTTTCTCCATCTGTAACAGGGGCCTCCAATTTCTTTTTGGCCTCAACACAATTACATAAGTAATAATCTATTCCCTCTTCATTATCTTCATCTGTAATAACTGCATATACATGCCCTGCATTGATATGTGTAGCAAATTAGATGAAATTAGTCAACATTACAAAAACACTACAAAGTAAGATGACATTACTTGGTTGAACTAGATGAAATTAGATGCATATACGTGCCCTATATTACCTAGTTGAACTAAATCTGATATGTGGTCAAAGTCAACTGATGATTCCATCTGTGTTAGTTCCAGTTTCATCAGGGGTTGATACGTGTCAAGTGGGCTAAGATAACTTAACTGCCATTCGTCAACCCACTCCTTTGACTCGCACTCATCCCAGACTTGAATTGTACAGGAAGAATAAAAGAATAACATCTTTCGCATATGGATACTCCATGAACCTGCAACTGAGCTTCTAAAAGAGTGCATCTCATTTGATTCTGTCAGTGTACAACAATCCTCATATGGTGCAATGTTAGTATCATCTATCAACCAAAAAAATCTACGAACTAAAGACTTACCTTCATTACTTGGACCCATGGAAGCATTACACCACTTGACAATCGATTTTGCATCTGTCAACTTTGTATTATCTTTATACTTTAACTCTTCTTGTTCTATGGTTCTTTTGATACATGCTCCTACACCATCATGCTCCCCCTTTCCATGCCCGGCCTCACAAAAGTTCCACATATGCTGAATACCTGTAAAATTATGCCTCCTACTCAACCAATAGAATTTCTGGGAGTTCTTGAATTGTGATGCACAGTTATCCGACCATATGATATGCTGACTGAATGATATGCCCCTTCTAGCCAAATCATTGTAGAACACCTGAAAGTAACCTTGCACGAACTTTGTAGAATGCGTGTGATCATCACTATTATAGAAATTATACTCCCTTATGATCTTTCTGTCATCCTCTGTACTATCATTCGCATGAATGAATGCGATGTGCACAAATATAGAAACCTGTGTGGAGTTGTAATATTGTGATTGCACCTCACGTTGTGGCTGTAGACTGTAGTTCTCTACAAAGTTGACGACTGAAACAATGCTACCAACCGAAAATGTGTCCTTGCATAACTTGAATTGTAAGTCCAACCGTCGAGCTCTATGGGCATGTCTTGCATACTCATACACTATGCTGTCACGAAATATAGGCATAAACTGATACACTGGAATCTTTTTAATAACCAATTCACACCTATTTGCTTCTTTACCATCTTTTGCATTGTATGCCACTATTTTATACTTGCCAAACTCTACTAGTTCATTTCCAACCACATGTGTTCTTTCCATATGTTCACATATTGGCAAATGTTGCAAACCACCACAACGATGACATGTGCCATCCAAGCATAATTTCTTATAGAATATTTGACCTTCCTCTCTTTCACATAAAATTCTTGATATGAAGTCTCTTGAAGATGTTGGTGGGGCACATATGGCACAACCCCGTAAAACATTGTTAGTATGCATATCTAAACATATAGACCTATAAGCATCAAAATGGTTAGAAAATTCAATATGTAATCTATAACAACAAGTAGTGCATGTGTGATTTATCTTGACATAGAAAGGTTTTAGCATTTCAAAATATCTTTGACAAATTTTAATTTGAGGATACTTCTCTAGAAATTTACCATAAAACTGTGTTTGAGTCTCATCCAAAAAAATGCTTTAGATGTGGCTCACGGTTCTGATTACCGATTCTCCTTCTTACCACATCCCTTTGATTCAGAGATACCCTTGTGTAATTCTTCCAAAAGTCTTCAATTAGTGATCTCAATGCTTCAACAATTAGTTTATCTTTTCATGGTAGTCTCCTCGAGAACGCCCATAATTCATTGGCATTAGTGTCCTCAATTCTTTGGCGTCTTCCAACAGCTCTTGATAAATTTTTCCTATTAATTCTCAATTCTTGACTCGTCTTTCTAATGAGACGAGCTTCCCTCATTTGACTACTTACTATAGTCGATGTAATCACATGCCGTGTTGCATTACTATCTTTTGTGCGTGAGGTGTTACCCACACTCTTATACACACTTATTAGATTCTTGACAATAGATTTTTCACTTGAAGCCTCTAATGTTCTCAACCCAAGAATCTTCATGATGGACCTATACTTTATACTTTGCATCATTTCAATGAATAGTTGACATCTTGCAGTCTCATTTAACTTTTCAAAGAACAATCTCTAAATCTTATGAGCATATCTTCTACAAGTGCATTTTGGAATCTTACCTTCCATTGGCTACAAAATATTCTCATCAATTTCAATCAAATACTTTAGCTTTCTATGCAAAATTCTAGGTGGTGTTAAGTTAGGTAAATTCATCTCAACATTAGGAATTTCATCAATATTTAAATAAGATGGGCTAGATGGCATACCTTTGATCGAAGATGGAATAGATGACATACCTTGAGGTTAAGGTGGGAACGATGGCATACCTCTTTAATCACATGTGAGTGATGATGTACTCTCAACTTGAGATGTGGTAGATGGTGTCCCTACATGTTGACTTGCAGTAGATGATGTGTTTCCAACTATGGTATTCAAATCTCTCATAGCACAAAGTTTTTGCATTCATTCTCTTTGTGCCACCAATACCATATCTCTTTGTGATGGTTGTGGTTCCTCTTCAATTGGTATGTCTTCATTTATCATGTCCAATTTCCTCTTCTCACGAAGTTCCCTCATAGCCACTACTTTCTTTGCATTCTTAGCTTCTATCTCTTCCTATGTTGGTTTAATTCTTAATTGTTTCCTTGGCATGACAGAGAATTTGTCTGTAGCATGATAAAGAGACCAATATTACTTCCTAAGAAATGAATACAAGATATAGTGGGATTGTATTTTTATTATGTTGAAAGGATTTATTCTTGTATAGTTTGACATCATGGTATGTTAAGGTCTGTTTATTACACATAATTTTTAAAGAGCCCAAGTGTAGAAAATATACATGGTATCATGTGAGATTGTAGGCTGCTTTCTTGATTGGGAATGTGTCTATTTTAAACATGTATGATAAAGCATGATAAAGTAATTCAATCCGAATTAAGGAAAATGTAAAGAACATGCATGTAAAGACTTGACATACCTAAAAAATGAAGATTCGAATGGAGAGAGTAGCCAATTATGTAGTGTTTTTTTCTTCTTGCATCAAACTCCCTAACAATTTGAGTTTTTCACCACTTGCTTGCTTTTCAATGTTAAATTGAATAACACTCAAATATAATTACTAACAACAATACTATTAACCAATCTATAAAGTTAAATTCCTAAAATTGAATCACAATTAACATTGAAACACTACAAAAATTGAAACTTGAATAGATATATATCAAACTTGGTGTGAAAACTATGTTATTTCCTCCTCCTCAAGTTGGCAAAGCAGAAAAGGTGGTGGAAAGATCATGAAAAGGTGGTACAATATGTCAAATGTGCATGTGAACTTCCCAAGAGCATGAAAGTACTTTTTTGTCAGAGCACACATAGAATCAGTATCAAAATAGAGCATGTGGGCCTGGATCATGGGGGTCAACACTTTTTTACTGTTTCTAAAGCAAGACAAAATGCAAGCGTGTTATAACGCGCTCGTGTTATAACACGCTCATGTTTTGTCCTACTATAGATTGATCACATCTTGTGCATTTCTCTTTCCAAACCTTCCCCTTCAGACTTGAATGACCACAAGGTTTTTGAGGGAGAACTTTTCCTGTTTCCTGTAAGAGCTTGCCAAATGCTCTACCATATGATAGGCATAACAATGAAGGGGCAAGCACTCATAATCAAGTTCTTGATAGAAAATGCCCATCGAGGAAGAAAGACAGATCTTCTTTGGAAGCAGAAGTTCTAGTTTGTGACAAATCCTTATCCAAGCATAAATAGCAGGGGTTCTGTCAAGCGATTGCCAATCCACTTCCACAAAGTCTCCTGAAGACTTCCTGATTGATTCCAAAACATCCACACCCCAAAATTGGAGAGGCAATCAATATAATCGAACCCATAAATCTACATTTGATGACTCATCCATCAACTCTAATCCCTCATCCCTAAACCCTAAATGCTATCCCTATTCCTAAACCCTCAACGAACTTGATACTATACCTTAAACCCTAATCCCTTATCCCTAAACCCTCCAACCCTATCCCTAATCCTTATACCCTCCACACTCTACTTTAACCATAATCCCTCGACCCTCAACTCTATCCCTAAACCCTTGACCCTCAAACCTCAACCCTCAACCCTACACTTTGATCCCTCAACCCTCAAACCTATCCCTAAACCCTAAACCCTAAACCCTAAACCCTCAACCCTCAACGTCAAATCCTAATCCCTCGACCCTTCACTCTAATCCCTCAACCCTAAACCCTCAACACTATACCTTAAACCCTAATCCCTCAACCCTCAACCCTAAACCTTATCCCTAAACCCTAATCCCTCAACCCGCAACCCTAATCCATCATCCCTCAACTCTAATCCCTCATCCCTAAACCCTAAATGCTATCCCTATTCCTAAACCCTCAACTGACTCGATACTATACCTTAAACCCTAATCCCTTATCCCTAAATGCTCCAACCCTATCCCTAATCCTTATACCCTCCACACTCTACTTTAACCCTAATCGCTCGACCCTCAACCCTATCCCTAAACCCTTGACCCTCGAACCTCAACCCTCAACCCTCAATGTCAAACCCTAATCCCTCAACCCTTAACTATTATCCCTCGACCCTCAACCCTATCCCTAAACCCTCAACCCTCAACCCTCAACATCAAATCCTAATCCCTCAACTCTTCACTCTAATCCCTCAACCCTAAACCCTATCCCTAAACCCCCAACACTATACCTTAAACCCTAATCCCTCAACCCTCAACCCTAAACCTTATCCCTAAACCCTAATCCTTCAACCCTCAACCCTAATCTGTCATCCCTCAACTCTAATCCCTCATCCCTAAACCCTAAATGCTATCTCTATTCCTAAACCCTCAACTGACTAGATACTATATCTTAAACCCTAATCCCTTATCCCTACCCTCCAACACTATCCCTAATCCTTATACCCTCCACACTCTACTTTAACCCTAATCCCTCAACCCTCAACCCTATCTCTAAACCCTTGACCCTTGAACCTCAACCCTCAACCCTCAACGTCAAACCCTAATCCCTTAACCCTACAACCCTATCCCTTAACCCTAATCCCTTGAACCTCAACCCTATCCTGAAACCCTTAACCCTCAAACCTCAATGTAATCAACCCTTAACATCAAACCCTAATCCCTCAACCCTTAACTCTGATCCCTCAACCCTTAACCCTTAAAACTTGAACCCTAAAACCTATCCCTACACGCTTGACACTCGACACTATATCTTAAACCCTAATCCCTTAACCCTCATCCCTAAAGCCTCAACCCTAAACCCTATCCCTAATCCCTCTACCCTCGACACTCTTATTTAACCCTAATCCCTTGACCATTAACCCTATCCCTCAACCTCAACCCTCAACCCTCAACTCTCAACATTAAACCCTAATTCATCAACCCTAAACTCTAATCCCCCAAACCTAAACCCTATCCCTAAACCATCAACCCTCAATACTATACCTTAAACCCTAATCCCTATCCCTCAACCCTTAACCCTTAAAACTTAAGCCCTATCCCTACATCCTCAACACTTAACACTATATCTTAAGCCTTAAACCCTCATCCCTAAAGCCTCAACCCTCAATCCTTAAACCTTCAACCCTAAATGCTATACCTAATCCCTCTACCCTCGACACTCTAACCCTAACCTTGACATTAAATGCTAATCTATCAACCCTAAACCCTAATCTGTCAACCCTAAACCCTATCCCTAAACCCTCAACCCTCAACACTATACCTTAAACCCTAATCCATCAACCCTAAAACCTAATCCCTCAACCCTCAACCCTAAACACTATCAATAAACCCTCAACCCTCGACACTATACCTTAAACCCTATGAGAAAATATTTGCGTATGGTACATCCACAATGAGTAATTAACAGTTGAAATCAGAAGGATGATCATTATGAGAAAAGATTTGCATTGGGGTACATCTATGTTTCTTGCTGTCCACCCCGCACTTAGGGAAGGTATATTGTTATGAAACAGGTAAATAATCTCCCATTGTTTACTGGCTCTATCCACAAGAACTACTAAACTATACATTAAACCTTAATCCTGCAACCCTAAACTTTCAACCCTAAACCCTATCCCTAATCCCTCTACCCTCAATACTCTACCTTAAACCTAATCCCTCGACCCTTAACCCTAAACTCTATCCCTAAAGCCTCAACCCTAAACCCTAATCCCTCAAGGTCCTAAACTCCAATCACTTATCCCTAAACTCTAAATCCTATCCCTAAATGCTCAACCATCAACCTTAAACCTTAATCACTCAATCCTTATCCACCCCTCTCCTCCCCTATCTGGCTCACTCCCATCTCTACCCTCCTCTGCCCTCGACACTATACATACATAAATATAGGCATACATAGATACATACATGCATATAGGCATACATAGATACATAGATATATACATAGATACATACATACATACATACATATAGGCATACATACATACACACATGATTAATAGACTTCAAGAGAAAAGAATTTAAGGGGAACATAATGCAAGCACATTATAACATGCTCGCGTTATGTCAAACATGACAAACAACAGACTTGCAGAAAAGGAAAAATGCAAAGCAGAACATAACGTGAGCGCGTTATAATGCGCTCGCATTATATCTTGCTTTGGGAATCCCAAGCCTTGGGCTTGGGATTTGCCTTGGATTTCCAACCCAAAGGCTTGGAGTGCCTTTTGAACAGTCATAGATGTGTTTTTCCATATTCTTCAAGATTTCACATAATTTCGTTCGTGCTAACCCTCAGATTTGCACGTGTTTCAAGGTCAAATAAATCGAACACCTGAGTAATTTCTCTTATCTATTTGACAATGTGATTTTTTTTACATTTTAACAATGTTAAGCCTTTCATCTTTAATTTCTTTTGTTTGTGTTCCGTTTTTGGGCAAAAATCACTATTTGGTCATTTTTTCATTGTAATTAACTATTTATTGAAATTTCAAATAAATTACATATTTAGAAACTAGACTCCATTCTACAAATATTAAAAAAAGAAAAAAATGTTTCTCAATTAGTTTTCAAAATTTATAGGGGTAGCACAGCCAAAATTCTATTTTTTAGGATGTGTCCACTTTGAAAATTAGTAAAAAATCAAATATTCATACAAAAATTATCAAAAAAAATAGGCACAAACTACATGTTATTAGCTAATTTCTCACTGAAGTGATTTCAAAAATACCAAAAAAAAGTTGACCTTTTGAGGGAGCCACAAAACATGCTATGTTATGTTTTTTTGATAGAAACAACACCAATTTCTATGGCTCCCTCTTTTAAACCCCTTAATCTATGCCATTTTAAAAAAAAATAGTAGTTTAGAAAGTAGACTCGGAGCACTACGAACATTGTTTTGGTTGCATCTCCAAATTTTGAGTGTAACTATGCTCAATTTCTCAGCCAAGGCTAGTATTTCTTGATTTCAGAAAAAAAGTGGCCACTTAAGACCCCTTTTTGGCCCCCCATCTTCTTGCACTTACCCACTTTGTGTCCATACTTATTGAAAAGATGACAAAAACCATTGAAATATGGGTACCTTTGAGCATTTGGTTGTCTGACTGGAGCTCTTCTAACTTTATTTCTTTGATTTCGGATCTACTTGCCATAGTTCCTCTAATTTGCAGTTTGATCTAATTTTGAACTTTCACCTTTTTCAAATCCTAAACCCTCTTTATCATTTGAACCTTTTTTATTTGCAATCACTTCATCAAGCTTTGCAGAGCTCATCTTGAATTTGTCTTCATACATCCTTGCATTCTTCAAATCGGATCTTAGATTCACAATTTCTTGTTCAAGACTTGCACATTCTTATGATTTTCTTTTCACAACTACATTAAGACATTCCTTAATTCTTGTCTTCTCCTCAGCTTGCAATTTTAGACCATTGATGGTTTCATTTGCTTGCTTCAAATTTTCACTAACTTCCTTATGCTTGACTTTGAGCTTCTTGACTTGTTCTTTCAATTTCCTAATGCAGTCATTTGCTTCCTTTACATTTTCTTTCAGATCTATGTTTTCTCCTTCAGTTCTTTCAAGATCTTCAAGAGCAACATTGAGTTCTCGTATTTTGTCAAGCATGCAATCTTATTTAATGAGATTAATAGCGGGAATCTCTTCTGGAGGAATAGGTAACCTTCTAGCAGCCGTGTGTTTAATCTCCAAGATCTTCCTTGAGAGGTTAGGCTTCTTCCAAAGGACTTCGCTCGAATATCAATTGTTGAACACCTAGAATACCGAGGGGAGGTGAATCAATATTTTGTTAAACCATGTACATATCAAACATTTAATCCATTTAACATATTTAACTACAGTAAAGGAAATTAAGTATAAAGCAAGCAACCACAACTCAGGATTTCACCACTTGATTAAGTATGTAACAAGAGTTAACATTGACATAAAATCAAGAGACTAAATTATTTACAAAACTAGCCTAGTCATTCAATAGTTTACTAATCTCAACTAGATAGAATGTACTCCAATTATTAGTATATCGTCGAAGGTTAAACCATTATTTGGAAAGTAATAAGTTCTGTACACAAAAAGAAGTTCCCTAATGAACTAAGAAGTGGTACCTACGATGTCCTAGGTCGTCATCTTATAATTAAACATAATATGAAACACAAATAGATATCACCTTGGAGGTGTATCTCTCACATAGATGAAGATCCACTCAATTAAGTATGAAACACAAATAGATATCACCTTGGAGGTGTAGCTCTCACATAGATGAAGATCTCTCACAACATGAGAAGATGAAGCCAAATCTGCAATAACAAACACAACAACACAATTCTATTCTGCAACACAATGAATACCTTGAATGCTCTATGATCATAAGTTCACCTTGAAATCAAAATCATCTTCTAGTTTGCAAATGAATTCCTAAACATGATTATATATGCATTATTGCTTTAATTTTGTAATTCAAACTTGAGATGCCGATAAGGAACACCTTTAACGATAACTTTGTTGACATTGAAATTTAGGACCTTACCAAAATAGGACAGGGCAAGGGCATGGGCGCCCTTGTCTTGAGACCTATTTTGAGATAGGATTAAGCTCTATAATGTCCCCTATGTCCATTTTTACATGGGTTTCAGGGCATTTTGTCTCGGGATTCATTTCTAACGTGCATCATAAAAAATAAGGCACTCACGAGCTAAACTTAGGAGGTAAAAGTCTTAGGGGGACATTTTAAAACATAATAGAAGTTAATCAAAGACATGTGTGAAGTTTGTATGTTCTTAATTCTAGAGCTTGGAAGTTACTGCAGAAGAATTTGGAGCTCACAGAATGAAGAGAGAAGTTTAGGATGGTAGCAATTAGGATGGGTTTGAGAAATGCTCTGCATTTCTCTTCCTTCAAAGATAAGGTCCTTTTGTTTGAAGAATGGTCATTTATAGATGAGAACGTAGTTATATTCAAGTCTCAGTTGATAAGTTGTACTGTAGAGGTCCTCTAGAGTCAGCAGAACAAAGACATATCATGTTGCTGATTAGGGCTATCTAGAGGAGAAAGCAAAATCCATTACATTTCATCTTTTGGATTTGATGTTTGGATTTGATAAGTTGTATTGTAGAGGTCCTCTGGAGTCAGCAGAACAAGGACATATCATGTTGCTGATTAGGGCTGTCTAGAGGAGAAAGCAAAAGCCATTGCATTTCATCTTTTGGAAAGACATTTAGTATGAGTGTTCATTTCAGGTTTCAAGTGCTGAAGTACATTGCAAGTTGGTTTTTCAATGCTCTATCTCAAGACTGTGTATTTAGTATTTGTTAGTGGTGTTAGGCTGATTTTTTGTTTGTTTGTGCTAGAAAGAAAACTAATATTTCAGTGGAAGGATTGGTTAAGAAGGTTTGTGTATGTCTTATGCTTCTTGAGTGATTATCCACATGATATTAATTGATCCCTCTGGTACCACTTTTGGTTTGAAACTATTTTGTGGAAGGATAAGTGTTTGTGGGTCTGACTTCATGTGTTCTAAAGTTCCCAATGGATGTTTGGAAGTGTGTGCTAGCTTCGAATAATGTATTAAGGAAATAATAGGGCTTGGTTACCCTTTGGCTTGAACTGCATTGGATTTTTGCATCATTTGGATGCCGACTTGGTGTGGCCATGCACATTTCATGTATACACGTTTCATCTTGGTTGATGTGGGACAAAGATTTTGTAATTTGTAGAAAGTATAAATGAAAGATCTTGTTTGGTGAGAAAAGTAAGAGTGTGTGACAATGTGTGAAGATGTATGAATGGATGTGAAAGTGAGTAAGTGTGTTTGTTAAGGTGTGTTGAAGGTAGTAGTGTTCATTGTGCAGAGAAATTGAAGGTTTGTGATAGAGTGAAGTGTGCGGAGGTGGTTGATTAGTGAGATCTATTGAAGTGTGATTCTATATTGTTGATTTGAATGTATTTCAGGGAGTTTGTCCCCCCTTGGGTTGAAGCCCATTAAAACTTGTTGTAATTTGTTTTTATCTTTATTTGTGAGGCTGGATTTGGATAGTAGATCCAAGCAACTTGCTCATCGTAATTTTTTCCTTCTTGGGTTTTCCATGTAAATCTGGTGTTATGGTAGAGTGGTTATGTGTTGTACTTTAATGTGTTTAATTTGTTGATCACCTATTTAAGGTAATAAGATTTGGTTGACTAAGTTAAATTGGAATAAGTTTTGATATATACTGATTCACCCTTCCTCTCAGTATATCCTTGTGTTGTAACATAGATATCTTCAAATTCTTTCCAATGCATCAAACAGTTTGTCCATCGGACACTCAAATCAAAAGTTATGGCATCATTTTGTCACTAAATCTCCATTTCTAAACACATTTAGGATAGGTGCACAAACTTTTATCAACATCTCTATCATTTAACTTCTTGTGGAGATCAAAATACCAAAGAAGGGGTTTGACTATTCTTGGCAAGCTCCTTGGTAGTCCCAATCTTCTTTTCAATTCTATCAAAATTAAGTCTTTTGAATAAAATCAAATGCATAGAGGTTTACAAGTGATTAATTTAGTATTAATGTTGATTTTATAACTTATAGTACACTTGGTTTATCTTTCTATCTAGATATTACACTTTTTTCTTTCCCTCTACCTTGTTGTGTAGGTTGTATGTGAAATCCCATAGACAAAATAAAAACTCACTAGGAAGGTATAGATTGCATCCACTTGACCCTGTTAATTGTACTATGTCATATAGATGATACTGTAGGGCACAGATGTCCCTACGATGTGCTAGTGTCCATGACTAAGGCTCCTAAATTTTAGTGTCAGGTTTTGTTTCACATTTCATATTGCTTCTTGAAATTTGTTTATGTGAAATCATCCATTTTTAGTTTGTATTTGTAAGATTTAGATTATTTGTAGGAAGTATTAATCTAGTTTACAATTTAGAGTAAATTGGAATAGAGTGGATCTCTTTTCATCTTCATAGAAGAAACCATCCCATTCACCTTGTTATGATTTAAAACATGAGGCCCAACAACCAACTATTGAGGGTGAATACCTTTTGATCTAGATTATCAGCATTCCTTCTATTATTTATAGTGGTCCAACCATCATGATTTTGTTTGAAGAGAATCTCCAAAAAGGTTCTTGGGTTGAGGCTTAGGGCACTAGATAACTAGAGAATAGTTTTATATTTTATGCTTCGAGGATTGACGAATTGATAATAGGTGTTTAGCAAGTTAAGATACATAACCCTTTGAGTGAGTTTATGGGATTGTATCTAAATTTCTATAGACTCTTTGAGGTCCTTTGGTCTAGATGAACCTTAACATAAATCCTTTTAAAAGGATAAATTTTTTTTTTCTTAATCGACAAGAATAACATACAGTAGTTAGGTCACTATATTGTTTAGAAAAGGCTACATGGAAAAGGGAGACCAAGGAATTCAACCCAAATAAGAAATCTAAGGGAAAACTCCTCAAATATAACAAAGTCTTGAGTCCAAGGGCAGAAAACTAATAGTGAGGTATGAATGTACCTGGGCCCATGCTAAAAAATGGCATTAGAAAACTTAACTTCAACAAAATGAAAAATAAGGAAATCATAGTGTGGTTTTGGACGGCCTCTACTTGCACCCCTAAAGGACTTAGGTGCAGTTGACTCAACTTCCTAGCAATTTTTTATAGGGAATTCTACCAACAAAATACCTAACAAGAGTATAGTTTTCAAGCCATTTCCATGTATTGTCAAAATCATGATTATGCAAAATAGTGTCAAGAGCACACTCAAGTTACCTCTTTAACCACTCTTAGGATGAAATATGGGGCATGTTTTGGATCTATTTTCATAGGCTTCCAACTAGCAAGATTAACATCAAATGCTGGGATACTTTGGCTAAGATCCATTAAATAGGAAAATATTGCTCAAAGGCAAGGGAAATTAAAAACTCAAAATAAATGTAGAGAACTCCTACACTAGAAAGTAATGTGAAATTAGGGTGACAATAATGAGAGAATTACATAAGAAGGATAATGAAAACCAAGATAATACAAAACCCTAGTAGAGCATTGCTTTACTCCCACATTTGATCTCCTTGCTATTTATTTACTTCTCAAACTTTTGTTTCCATGAGACCTTTGATTTTTTTTTACTTTCATTTATGATTTACACTCATTCAAGTAGCAACAAGCCAACTACTCATAACGCCATGCACACTATAGGGTTAAGGTTGTAGCATGTTATAGTGTAATGTTCTCTTAAATATGAATGTGCGGATCAATCAATTTTATTTATTATTTTTTTTTATTATCTGTTACTTGTGAAGTAAATTGAAGTGGCTATTAGTAAGATGTGTGAGTGTAGAATTTTGGGATTTGTTGGGACTTCTATTTTATCTCTTGGCCTTCCTAGTTACTATTGTATGTGTTCTTGTTTAGATTATAGCATAGTGCTTGAAAATTAGCATTACTAGAGACAAATTGAATATTAACTATTGTGATGTAAGTTCAACTCTTTTACTTGCTAGGCATGCATTTCATGGTCCTAGGGGATTCACTTAGTAAATGAATGGAATAGCACATGCTTTCATAGGGTACTAATAAACAACTCTAATTTAATTTCTATCCCTCAAATTTATATGCCTCTGCATACACTGATATATAATTAAAATACCTCCCTATTTTCACTTGATATCCCACACACCTATTTTTTACTATATTTTTATATCCCCTTATTGCTTCTACCTTGTCAATCATGGGCACTGACCACATCTATATTTTACTCAAAACTAGTTTTTATTGGCATCCCAAACTTTAATGCCTCGACATAGAAAACTTAGATGAGCTATGACAACTATTTCATCTTGTAGAAATTTTTGATTTAAAAGCACTTATACGTTTCAACCCCTAAACACTTTCCATGCCAACTATAACAGTGAATCATATATTAATAGATATGTAAGGTTATGGCATTACCAAAGCTGTTCAATAACTAGTTTTAGGAAACATGGGTAAGATTGTATTAAATCTGCATTACTTTGGTGTGACTATTGTTTTCATTGTTGACTACATTAGATTTGGGATTAAGAAAGTGCCCCTAAATTTATGAAACTTTGACACAATACAGGACTATGTAGACTAGAAAAAATAGCATCATGACCCTAAAAAGACTATCATAATGAATGATATTGCTTCTAATTGACCCTGCGAACTAATCCATTAAAGCATTTGGAATGTCAATATAAACACCCCACCCCCTTGTCCTTCCAAAGGTCTCGTGTTAATATTATTCACCTTAGTCTTTTCTGCGTCACTTTCTTTGTCATCGTAGGAATGGATTTTAGCATAATTGTCATTCTCTTTTTAAAAATCTGTGTCGGACTAAGACGGGAGGAGAGTTTATTTTTCCTGTTCTTTGCAAGGAATTTCTCGAGCAGAGCGTTCATTGTGCGGAAGAGGTCCCGAGATCGAAACCCCAAGGAAACCTTCTATTACTACAACTCGTAACATGCTGCCATGTTTTGCGCTTTTGCTTTTGCTTTTGCTTTGCTTCTCGTCTGCTGTCTCTAGGGGCTTTGCTTTATTTTAAAGTTTGCTTATTATGCACTAGCTTTTCCTTTTTACTTTTTTCTTTTGCTCTTTTATTTATTCCTAGTACTAGGATATGAGATTTTAAAGGTGAATGAGATTGAATATATTTTGTTTATTATGTTTTGACAGTGTGTCACAATAAGTTTAAACAATACATTGTAAAAGGAAAAATCACCATGATGATGCTTTAATTTAGAGTGTTGAAAGCATTCAAGTAATTTATATTTCTTAATATAAATTATTAAGTGTTTCTTTATATCATTGTTAATGTATATAATATAAAATTGTCACTTTAGTTGGTTTAAAATAACAAAGGTAACAACACTTTATAATTAAATGTTTATATTAAAATGCACATCATGTTGTTATTATTTATTGTTTTTATCACATAAATATTATGGTGAGAAAAAATGTCAAACTACACAATAATATATATTAAACAGAAAATATAATGTGAATATATAATAATACGAAAGAATATAAGTATATAGTCTAATGTAAATATTATATACTGATTTAAATTATTTTATGGAGAATAAAGATATAAGTTTTTGGTTTAATCTTTTGCATGTTAAACTTATATTCCTATGTACTAATTCATAGGAAAAGTTGTGCCCTTTTTAAGTTATTAGGAGTTGATTGTCTCGCTTTCATGGGATTTACATCTATTTCACTTTCATTTTTGAAAGTGAAAATATTTTTAATATTTTTAATGTTGATGAAATCTTCTTGCACTATTGTGCATTTTCATTTCTTAATAGAATTTGTTTTGAATGTCTTTTCTATTCACAAAACCCTCCTTTATTCCTTGAATATGGTTCTACTTCACATTTTTGACTTATCTATACCATTTACACTTCAACCTTTTAAGCTCAATAGTGCTTCACGATTGTTAATGCCTTATCCATAGTAAATTGCACTTCAACCTCTTAGGTTCCTTAGTGTTTCATGAAATTATTATTGAATTACTTTCTTTTGTAAGGGTGATAATATGATATATCTTTATGCACCCTTTGAGCTAAATGAGTCATACAAGTTTATTTCTAATAACTTCATCTTTGTCACCTCTATCATTTTGCATTGAACTCTACATGGACTTTGTTGACACTAAAAACTAAAATCCCACATTCCTAGAGGCAGGCTCGAAATCTAGACCTAGCAATGTATGCCAATCCAAATAATGAGGTATTTAGCAAACCATACCCTATGCAAACTAAGATCCCAATGTTTTGTCACTAAATATTTTAGTGTGCTAGCCTGCTATGAATTAGACCAAAAGACCTCAAACTAGAAAATAATAACATATTGCATATGTAGCAAAATATATTGATGCAGGAGCATCCAGAGGTGTAAGAGCAATCTTGCATCACCCAAAAAAATTACAATTTTGTTTTCTATTCTTTCCAATTTTGGTTTTTGTGAATACTCATTATCTTGAAGAATGATTTGGAACATTCAAAGTTTCCAAAAAGGGCTAAAAATGGAAGGGATTACTATTTTTAGTAAGTCTACATTTGAGCATGGAGAGACCTAAAATTTTTCTAAAAACTATGAAATTGTGAAATAAGCATAATGGGTGAGTTTCGAAGCAAGATCATGCTTGGATTGCAAGATATTAAAGTTTCCATTTTTTAAACTTTCAAAAAAGTTTTGAAAACAATTTTGAGGCACTTAGAGGCCTCGATTTACCCCAAAAATGGTCATAACTAGAAAAGTAGGCTATAGCTTGATAGATCTCTTCACGAGATTTTTGACACATCAAATGGTTCATCAATCAACACCTAGATCAAAAGTTGTGGCCTCCAAAAATTGGACCTCCCATTTTTGGAATTGTGAAAATGTGTTGGACACTTAAAAGACTTGTAAAGGGGGAAGTTACATATGTTGATATGTGATTTGACACATCATAGGACATTTTTGATTGGAGATTATTTGGGCACCACTTTTGGGTTGTTTTAGGTCATGGTTTTGTAATTACTATTAATAGTTTCTTATATTGTATCTCCTATATATCAGGTGCTTGAGATAGATGTTGTAGGTGAGAGTAAGATAGATGTTAAATTCACCTTGTTATGATTTAAAACATGAGGCCCAGCAACCAACTATTGAGGGTGAATACCTTTAGATCTAGATTATAAGAATTCCTTGTATTATGTATAGTGGTCCAACCATCATCATTTTGTTTGAAGAGAATCCCCAAAAAGGTTCTTGGGTTGAGGCTTAGGGCACTAGATAACTAGAGAATAGTTTTATATTTTATGCTCTGAGGACTGACATTCATAATAGGTGTTTAGCAAGTTAAGATACATAATCCTTTGAGTGAGTTTCTGGGATTGTAACTAAATTTCTATAGACTCCTTGAGGTCCATTGGTCTAGGTGAACCTTAACATAAATCCTTTTAAAAGGATAAACAAAAAATTTAATCGACATGAATAACATGCAGTAGTTAGGTGACTATATGGTCTAGAAAAGGCTACATGGAAAAGGGATACCAAGGAATTCAACCCAAATAAGAAATCTAAGGGAACACTCCTCAAATATAAAAAAGTCTTAAGTCCAAGGGGAGAAAACTAATAGTGAGGTATGAATGTACCTAGGCCCATGCTAAAAATGGAATTAGAAAACTTAACTTCAACAACATGAAAAATAAGGAAACCCATAGTATGGTTTTGGATGGCCTCTACATACACCCCTAAAGGACTTAGGTGGACTTGAATCAACTCCCTAGAAATTTTTGATAGGGAATTCTACCAACAAAATACCTAATAGGAGTATAGTTTTTGAAAGCCATTTCCATGCATTGTCAAAATCATGAATATGCAAAATAGTGTCAAGAGCACACTCAAGTTACCTCTTCAACCACTCTTAATATAAAATATTGAGCATGTTTTGGATCTATTTTCATATGCTTCCAACTAGCAAGATTAACATCAAATGTTGGGATACTTTGGCTAAGATTCATTAAATAGGAAAAAATCGCTCAAAGGCAAGGGAAATTAAAAACTCAAAATAAATATAGAACTCCTACACTAGAAAGTAATGTGAAATTAGGGTGACAATAATGAGAGAATTACATAAGAAGGATCATGAAAACCAAGATAATGCAAAACCCTAGTAGAGCATTACTTTACTCCCACTTTTGATCTCCTTGTAGTTTATTTACTTCACAAACTTTTGTTTCCATAAGACCTTTGATTTTTTTTACTTTCATTTATGATTTACACTCATTCAATTAGCCACAAGCCAACTATTCATAACGCTATGTACAATATAGGGTTAAGGTTGTAGCATGTTATAGTGTAATGTTCTTTCAAATATGAATGTGCAGATCAATCAATTTTATTTATTATTTCTTTATTATCTGTCACTTGTGAAGTAAATTGAAGTGGCTATTAGTAAAATGTGTGAGTGTGATTGTGAGCATAGAATTTTGGGGTTTGTTGGGACTTCTATTTTATCTCTTGGCCTTCCTGGTTACTATTGTATGTGTTCTTGTTTAGATTATAACACAGTGCTTGAAAATTAGCATTACTAGAGACAAATTGAATATTAACTAGTGTGATGTAAGTTCAACTCTTTTACTTGCTAGGCATGCATTTCATGGTCCTAGGGGATTCACTTAGCAAATGAATGGAATAGCACATGCTTTCATAGGGTACTAATAAACAACTCTAATTTAATTTCTATCCCTCAAATTTATATTTTTAATTACCCCCCCTGCATACACTGATATATAATTAACATACCTCCCTATTTTCACTTGATATCCCACACACCTATTTTTTGCTATATTTTTATATCCCCTTATTGCTTCTACCTTGTCAATCATGGGCATTGGCCACATCTATATTTTACTCAAAAGTAGCTTTTATTGGCATCCCAAACTTTAATGCCTCGACATAGAAAACATAGCTATGACAACTATTTCATCTTGTAGAAATTTTTGATTTAAAAGCACTTATATGTTTCAACCCCTAAACACTTTCTATGCCAACTATAACAATGAGTCATATATTAATAGATATGTAAGGTTATGACATTACCAAAGGTGTTCAATAACTAGTTTTAGAAAACATGAGTAGGATTGTACTAAATATGCATGACTTTGGTGTGACTATTATTTTCATTTATGAGTGCATTAAATTTGGGATTAACAAAGTGCCCTATATTTATGAGACTTTGACACAATACAATACAAGACTATGTAGACTAGAAAAAATAACATCATGAACCTAGGAAGACTATCATAATGAATGATATTTCTTCTAATTGACTCCTGCAATCTAATCCATAAAGGATTTGGAATGTCAATATAAACACCCCACCCCCTTCTCCTTCCAAAGGTCTCATGTTAATATTATTCACCTTAGTCTTCTCTACGTCACTTTCTTTGTTATCGTAGGAATGGATTTTAGCATAATTGTCATTCTCTTTTTAAAAATCTGTGTCGGACTAAGCCGGGAGGAGAGTTTATTTTTCTTGTTCTTTGCAAGGAATTTCTCGAGCAGAGCATTCATTGTGTGGAAGAGGTCTCGAGATTGAAACCCCAAGGAAACCTCCTATTACACGCTGCCATGTTTTGCGCTTTTGCTTTTGCTTTTGCTTTGCATCTCATCTGCTGTCTCTAGGGGCTTTGCTTTATTTTAAAGTTTGCTTATTATGCAGTTGTTTTTCCTTTTTACTTTAATTTTTTGCTCTTTTATTTATTCCTAGTACGGTGAATGAGAGTGAATATATTTTGCTTATTATGTTTTGTACTTGGTTTACAATGTGTCACAATAAGTTTAAATAAACAATACATTCTGAAAGGAAAAATCATGATGATGATGCTTTAATTTAGAGTGTTGAAAGTATTCAAGTAAATTATATTTTTGAATATAAATTATTAAGTGTTTCTTTATATCATTGTTAATGTATATGATATAAAATTGTCAGTTTAGTTAGTTTAAAGTAACAAAGGCAACAATGCTTTATAATTAAATGTTTATATTAAAATGCACAATATGTTGTTATTATTTAATTTTTTATCACATAAATATTATGGTGAGAAAGAACTGTCAAACTACATAACAGTGTATATTAAACAGAAAATATAATGTGAATATATAATAATATGAAAGAATACAAGTACATAGTCTAATGTATATATTATATATTGACTTAAATTATTTTATGGAGAATAAAGATATAAGTTTTTGGTTTGATCTTTTGCATGTTAAACTTATATTCCTACGTACTAATTCATAGGAAAAATTGTGCTCTTTTTAAGTTATTAGGAGTTGATTGTCTCGCTTTCCTCCACAACAACTTTCACCTGCCATACAGTCTTATCCTATTTGTCCAGTATACTTAACTATCTCTGACATGCATTGTATCTTTAGAAATCGACTTTCGAAGCACCAACCACGAACAACTTTAGGAGAAGAAAGATATGAACCTTATAAGCACACTTCCAAAACCGCAAGGCCAAAAGCAAATTTGTGGAGAAATGCATAGAAAAATAGTTTCCCTCAGACACCTCTACAAGGCTCAGCAACACAGTGCACACTGGTGAACACAACTTCCTCTGCACAGCGAATTGAAGGACCAAATTTAGAATATAACATCTATGAACATCTCTGAACAACACATCAAAACTACAAAGGCATATCTTCAACATAGAGGGAATGAGGAGCAAAAATTGGAACACTACTCTATAAACCAAAATGCCTCTTCATCACACTATTTCCTTTATTCATCAAATTTTCTCAAAAGCACTTGGAAACCAACCAATAGAAACATATTCTCAACATCTTCAGCACCTCTACAAGGCAACCATATCATCATCAAAGCATCTCAACCAAACAACTCATACCATTGCAACAACCTCATCTCTGCTCAAACAGTTGACACCAATGACAACACAAGCTTGTTGACATCAATGACAACACTGACTGCACATACTTGCAACAATCTCCCCCTTTGTCATTGATGGCAACAAATAATGTGAAAAACTATCAATACATCATTATCCTCAATATTATGCTCCATACCTGCTCTTTTCTTTTCTTTCCTTCTTTCTCTCCCTCAGCTTGCTACTCTCTTCTTAACAACTAACTCTTTCCTTTTTCACATTTCTCTCTCCCCCCTTTGACATCAATGGAAAAGGGTGACACACCCTTTTATTTCACTCTTACTAGGTCACAACATCTTTACTTCCACTATTTTGAATACTGTCCCTTAAGAGTACACACCAAACTGTATCAACTCTTACTGCAACAACCAACCAAGCTACTACAAAAAAATAGCCTTCTGGTGATTAGATCCTCATGAAACTTGGAACATACATAATGTGACACTTTATAAAGCTATGTTCCAAACTACAATAGCTAAACATTAGTATGATGGAAATGCGGAGCAATCTTCCAGACAGTCTTCAAAAGAGTAGTCATCCTGAAATAGAGATAAACACCAACTTCTAGAGGCCAAATCAACCCATGCACTTTCTTTATGGAATATATCTTGACTTCTCAAGAATTCAAACTTAACTCTACACTAATCAGGGCATGCCATCTAACCATGAATTTTTCTTCTTCTTTAGGAACATAACATCTCATCTCTTGACAACCTTCACGACAACCTCAACAACCTTTCTTACCTTGTAACAGTGTATGACATCAATACATAAGATGTTGACATTAAGGACAACACATATGGTCAACAATCTCTCCTTTAGATCAACGTTCAACTATCTTTAACTTTTCTCTTGCAAGCTCCCCTATCACCATTCACTACTACATGCTCCCCCTGAGAGGTAGCCATCATCAACCCAGGTAAAATAGTGTTTGTTAGAGTGGAGAGATTTTTAATTCATTTTCCTTGTATTTTTTTCACTATCACTATCACTATCACTTTTATTCTTAGAGTCTGAATCTAATGTATCAAAATCTAATGAACCTGATGAATTAGAGGTTGATTCATTTGATTTAGGGATAGATTTTTGTTGTTGCATTATAAGCCTTGGCATATCCTTCAAATATTCATGTAAACTTTCAGTGATTCTACCAAGATCAATGGAAGTGAAGAAATTGATAGCAAACTGTATTTTTTTGGAATTGTCCTTTAAGAAAATTAAATCAAAGAACTCTTACATTATCAAATCACTTAACCTCTCATTAAGCAACAATGTGCCTAATTGCTCTGCTAGCTCCAAGAAGAGAATCTTTGTAAATATCCATGAAGAGGAAGTAGTGTCCTCCTCATAATAAAGAAGGTATGTTCTCTCTTGACTGCAACACACTAACAACAAGATGCGTAACTCCATCTCTTGACTAGGTTCAATGAAAGGAAGCTAGGGTGTGCGGAAATGCTTCCTACACTAATCTAATGAGGAGAGGGCTATACAAATTCAAATTTATCCTAACTATTATAGTGATGTTAAACCATTAACATGAGATATTACAGCAAAACACAAGAGCCAGAAAGAAGACAGAAGAAGAGAGACAGAGATTTACGGTGGGAAAAACCCTTATCGGGTGAAAAACCCCACACTCAGAAACCTGCACAATGTATTAACAAATCTGAAAGAATATTTACAATACACTTGCAATGCAAGCTTCAATGGTCTTCGACACTCGTGTCTAGAGTCAATCCGGGAGCATAACAGTACCTGTAAACCTATGATACAAACTCCATCTCCAAGCACATGTTTAAATAGAACATATAAGGCAATTTTGGACCTTTCTTCGAATGGGCGTCCAATATGGCATCTTGGACCAAAACCCACGGCTAGGGACACTTGGTTAACATTGTAGAATGTATTTGACACTTGTCCATAGCTCCCATCCCAAAGAGGTCACCTATTTCCAAAATGGGCTATGACAGATGCTCTTACAACACTTACGACCGTCATAGAATCTGTCATAGCAGTTACAACTTACAGCTGTAAGAGAATCTATCATAGACATGCTGTAAATAACATATTCTCTTACAACACATCATATTCCACCTTGGGGTGCCCAAATATGCCTCATTCAAAGATGCTTCATGACACATGTCATTACCTGTCTTACAACCTTCTATTCTTGACTCTTACATGTCATAGATTCATTATAGGAATCTGTCATAACCATTTCGGTCAAACATTCCTTACACAACATAGAAGATGCCGACACATGGTAGAATATTCCTACCACTAAGTGGGATGCCTATCTCCTCATGTGAGGACAAAATACCAAGTTGTCATAATCCATGTAGGATTGACACATCACCGAGCCACATCCCACAATATGACAAAGTGGAATTTCTAATTATTTACAACATAGGCAATGAATAATAAATACAAACATTACAAATGCAGAGAATTACCAAGGTTGAGACACCTTAATTCCCAACATTCTCCCACTTGTCGAACACCTTGTAAGAGCCAATAGAAAAACAAGATTTAACCGCTATAGGCCGAGAGGCCCATAGACTCTGAACACCATCTAAACTTCTCTGTGCTCACTGGCTTTGTCAATGCATCTACAACATTCTTCAAAGTATCTACCTTCTCCAAATTTACCTTTCCATCCTCAACCATGTCCCTCACGAAGTGAAACTGAACATCAATGTGCTTGGTTCTAGCATGGAAAGTTGGATTCTTTGCAAGGCAAATTGCACTCTGACTGTCACAACTGATCGTGATCTAACCTGCATCAACACCAATATCAAAACACAATCTCTTAATCCAAATGGATTCCTTACAAGCATGAGTTACTGCCATATACTCAGCTTCTGTCGTGGACAAAGCAACAACAGGTTGTCACTTACTCATCCAACTAATAGCACCACCAAACAATGTAAAAACATAAGCACTAGTGGATCTCTTGCTATCAATGTCACCTGCCCAATCTGAATCCACAAATCTACAAATATCAACAGAATGCGGAGGTCCTGAAACATTACCATGATAGCAAATGGAATACTCAGAAGTACCCCTCAAATATTTGAACACTCGCTTAAATGCATCCCAATGAACTCATCCAGGATTAGCCATAAATTGACTAAGGACTCCCACTGCTTGGGCAATGTTTGGTCTTGTGCAGACCATAGCATACATCAAACTGCCAACAACACTAGCATAAGGTACTCTGCTCATGTCCTCCACCTCACTAGGAGATTTTGGACAATCTTGAACAGACAACTTTGTCCCCAAGGAAACAGGAACACACAATGGTCTACAATCTCCCATGCTGAATCTGTCCAACACGGTCTTAACATACCTACTCTGACTTAACCAAAGTTTTTTGTTAGTTCTGTCTCTTCTGATTTCCATTCCTAGAATGTACCTGGCTGCCCCTAAATCTTTCATTTCAAACTGAGCTGACAACTGAGATTTAAAATCAGAAATCATGTTCTTATCCTTCCCAATGAGCAACATATCATCAACATATAGTGCAATAATGAGAATATGATCACCATCTAACTTATAATAAACACAGTGATCTGATTTCGATCTCACAAATCCAATTGACAACACAAAGGCTTCAAACTTCATGTACCATATCCTAGGGGATTGCTTCAAACCATACAAAGACTTAAGTTTGCAAACCAAATTTTCTTTACCTTTTACCATGTAATGCTCTGGCTGTGACATGTAGATTTCCTCCTCCAAGTCACCATGAAGGAAAGTTGTCTTCACATCCATCTATTCTACCTCCAAGTCATAAGCTGCTACGAGAGACAACAGGAATTGAATGGATGTCAGCTTTGCAAGGGGAGAGAAGATCTCACCATAATCTATACCCTCCACTTATGAATACCCCTTCACAACCAATCTAGGCTTATACTTCTCAACACTGCCATCTGCACCAATCTTCTTCTTGAACACCCATTTGCATCCAATGGGTTTCTGTCTAGGAGGCAAAGGCACCAAGTCCCAAGTTTGATTCTTTTCCAAAGAAACCATTTCTTCCTCCATGGCCTCCTTCTAGGAACCTGCATCCTTCATATCCAAAGCCTCTGATACAGTTCTAGGTTCATCACTGTTAGTGAGCAAAGCATAAGCACAACTAGAATCAAGCAATGTAAAACCAAACCTTTCAGGTTGCTTCCTTATCCGTGTAGACCTCCTCAAGAGCTAAGGTTGAGGTTCAACTTCTTCTTCTTCTGAGATTTCAGAGCTGCTAGAGCTCTCCTCATCATCAGGTCCAACATTGTCTTTTTGTTTAGTCTTCTCAGGGGTGAGAGGAAACTGAACAATATCCTCTTTCTTTTCTTTTTCTTCTGGCTGCAAAACAATGGAAGAAGGTGTAAGCTCTCTGAAGATGACACTTCTTCTATACAACACTTTTTCAGCCACAGGATCCCAAAGCTTGTATCCTTTCACACCAACCCCATAGTCGATGAAGATACACTTAATAGCTTTGTTCTCCAACTTTGACCGCTTCTCCCTAGGCACATGTGCATATGCCTCATAACTAAAAACATGAAGATGCCCTATTGAAGGATTTCTACCAGACCACACCTCCATAGGTATCTTTCCAACAAGAGCTAATGTAGAAGATCTGTCTACCAGATAGCAAGCAGTGGCAACAGCTTCAGCCCAAAACTTTTGTTCTAGACCAGTTCCACTAAGCATACTCCTAGCCTTCTCCATCAGTGTCATGTTCATCCTCTCTGCAACTTCATTTTGCTGCGGTGTGTATGGAGTTGTCTTATGTCTTTCAATCCCAAGTTCCTTGCAATACTTATCAAATTCTGTAGAACAAAACTCACCACCGTTGTCAGTTCTCAAACATTTAATCTTTTTACCAGTCTAATTTTCAGCAAAGGCTCTAAACTCCTTAAACTTGCTATAGACTTCAGATTTGCTTCTGAGAAAATAAATCCATGCCCTTCTACTGTAATCATCTATAAAAGATACAAAGTATATAGATTTTGATAATGAAGGAACATTAATAGGACCAAACACATTAGAATGAATAAGGTCCAACACACCAGAAGACTTATGAGAACTTAAGTAAAACTAAACATGGTTTTGTTTTCCATAAATGCAATGTTCGTAAAAGTTGAACTCAAGATTACAATCATCTAACCCCTCAATGAGGTTCTTATTTTTTAGGGTACGTAGACCCTTCTCACCAATGTGGCCAAATCTCTTATGCCATAACATTGTCTTTTCTACAGGAAGTTTAACTTCCAATGCACGATTACAACCATCAGGACTAGAAACAACAAATTTCTTCACTGCTCGTTCAGATGGTGGGGATGAAGTGATTGCTGCCCTCTTCCTTGAGTTAGAAGAACTATTGCATTGTGCAATGCATGCTTCCAACTAAAACAAAGTACCCCTCTGAGTATCCTTGGCAAGCACCATAGATCCTCTAGTCATCTTGCATCCTTCTTTCGAAAAGACAACCTGCACACCTACATCATTTAGACTACTTACAAAAAGCAGGTTCCGTGCTAAGCTTGGGATGTGCATAACCCCAGAGATCCCCTTCACTCGACCATCAGGGAATCGTATAGAGACTCTTCCATGACCAACGATCTTCAGATGAGAGTCATCACCCAGATACACCTTTCCACCATCGAACTCCTCATACTTAGTGAACCAATCTCGATACGAGGTCATGTGGAATGATGCACTAGAGTTGATTAGCCACACATCATCAGATGCATTGCCAGGGCTGTGATGAAAGCATCACCGTCATCTTGTGATTTGTCAAAATCTGAATCAAGAGCTTTCTTCTTTTTCTTCTTCTCCTCTTTGCATTCCTTTCAAAAATGCTTGGTATTGCCACAGTTCTAACAAAGAGCCTTAGACTTTCCAAGAGATTTAGATCTCCCATGGGATTTGGATCTACCCTTCTCAGCTTTCTTGTCCTTATTTTTCCCTTTCTCCTTGGATCTTCCACGAACTACAAGGGCTTCTTTGGCTTCCATAGAAGACTTTCTCCGCATCTCTTCAGATAAGAGCGAAGAAACCACCTCTTCCATTTTGAATGTGGATGTGGTGCTTCAGATTGCCATCACAAGATGATCCCATGAGTCTAGCAGAGAATAAAGCAGGGTCATACACCGATCCTCCTCCTCCCTCTTAACACCAATAGATGTTAATTGTGCAACCAGCATGTTAAAGGCATTCATATGCTCAACCACGGATCCTCTGTTCTCCATTTGAAGAGAATACAACTTCTTTTTTAGGAAAAGTTTATTGACAAGGGATTTGGATTGATACACATCCCCCAACTTCTTCCAAAGGAGTTTTGCAGTGGTCTCTTCATGGACATTTAACAACACAGAATCAGCAAGACTAAGTCTTATGAGACCCTTAGCCTTCTGATCATTTTGATCCCAATCAGCTTGTGACATTGTAGCTGGTTTAGTTCCATTCACACTATCCCAAAGGTCTCGGTCAACTAACAAGTCTTCCATCTTGAGCTTCCACAACTCGAAATTACTGCCGTTGAACTTCTCTACTTCAAACCTTCCTTATGTGCCTGCCATCTCCTTGCTGCAATAAGATATAGAATACTCTGCACAGAGTCCCACTCAACCTAAGATTAGCTCAAAAAACCCCTACCCAACAACTAGGACCAAAGGTGATCAAGCTCTGATACCAACTGAAAGGAAGCTAGGGTGTATGGAAATGCTTCCTACACTAATCTAATGAGGACAGGGCTATGCAAATTCAAATTTATCCTAACTATTACAGTGATGTTAAACTATTAACATGAGATATTACAACAAAACACAAGAGCCAAAAAGAAGACAGAAGAAGAGAGACAGAGATTTATGGTGGGGAAAACCCTTATCGGGTGAAAAACCCCACACTCAAAAACCTGCACAATGTATTAACAAATCTGAAAGAATGTTTACAATACACTTGCAATGCAAGCTTCAATGGTCTTTGACACTCATGTCTGGAGTCAATCTGGTAGCATAATAGTACCTGTAAACCTGTGATACAAACTCCATCTCTAAGCACCTGTTTAAATAGAACATACAAGGCAATTTTGGACCTTTCTTAGAATGGGCGTCCAATATAGCATCTTGGACCAAAACCCATGCCTAGGGACACCTGGTCAACATTGTAGAATGTATCTGACACTTGTCCATAGCTCCCATCCCAAAGAGGTCGCCTATTTCCAAAATGGGCTATGACAGATGCTCTTACGACACTTACAACCTTCATAGAATCTGTCATAGCAATTACAACTTACAGCTGTAAGAGAATCTGTCATAGACATGCTATAAATAGCATATTCTCTTACAACACATCATATGCCACCTTGGGGCATCCAAATATGCCTCATTCAAAGATGCTTCATGACACATGTCATTACCTGTCTTACAACCTTCTATTCTTGACTCTTACATGTCATAGATTTGTCATAGGAATCCGTCATAACCGTTTCAGTCAAATATTCCTTACACAACATAGAAGATGTCGACACATGGCAGAATATTCCTACCACTAAGTGGGATGCCTATCTCCTCATGTGAGGACAAAATACCAAGTTGTCATAATCCATGTAGGATTGACACATCACCGTGCCACATCCCACAATATGACAAAGTGGAATTTCCAATTATTTACAACATAGGCAATGAATAATAAATACAAACATTACAAATACAGAGAATTACCAAGGTTGAGACACCTTAATTCCCAACATTCAAGATTGATCTTTAGTAGCTTATGACCAGATTCTTTAATATCAACACTTTGACATGATTCTCAGGTAAATTGTCTCCTTTTGCTTCATCAGAAGAAGCATCTTCAAAGAACATCCAAACCAACTTTTTGACCAAGTTCGTCTTCTAGGAAAACTTCATGTGTTAACTGATCTTCTTGCTCTATAAAATCTATTTTTATATGCACAGCTAAATGACCTTCAACCTTGTAATTTGCAAAAAGGCCTTCAATAAAAAACTGTAGATGTCTATCAATTTCCCTTTCATGGAGAATACCCCTAAATCATTGAAAGATCCCATAAAGACCTTTTGGTGAAAGGTCTTGTAACAAAGACCTAGATTCTTTCACAAACCCAATAGCACCCTCTACACTATTATCTATAGGATTCTTTAGTAAAAGGATGAGAAGTTCCAACGCAATGATCTCATGTGCAACTTGCTGACTCACTATATGAGCTGTGAATTTTGCTGCTACTATCAACATGTGCTTGTCATTGCATTTGTATGTCCTCTTGAGCTGCAAAATAATTCTTCACAAAAATAGATTGCCAAATTTAGGAAACTTTGCATTTACCACAACATCTATGGCAGTAAAAACATCTGTAAATCTAGGGAATGCCATTTGGAATTTGATACAAGACCTTGTTCACTAATCCCTTGATATTATTTTCGAAGGGCATTTCAAGTCATGCATTGAGATTCCACATTGCACTTGTTTTGCACATTAGACACCCTCACTTCTTCCAACACTCTTCTCAATCTCTCTTGCGGAACCTTCATCATTCCCATTCTATGATGAACCAGAAATATTCACTTCCACTACTTCTCAGTCCTTCTTGTTTCCAAAAACCCCCTTTTCAAACATTTCATGCTTATGTTTATCACTCAGCTCCCTCTGAGATTGAATTTCTCAAATCATTAATCCACCATAAATACCTCATTTGACAAAGATGTTGAACCTTTCATTGCACACACACATTCTGTTGGCAAGAGACACTGCTCTGATGAAGGATTGAATGTTGTCATTGATGGAAACAAGGCAAAGGAATTCCACTGGAATGATAAAGAGACATTTCTCTGGAAGACCAACTTAGTTTGGCAACAAGGTACAAAAGTATTCTGGTCTGAAAGGCTAAAAAGACTAAGTATGGACAGTATACAGAGTAAGTGACAGAGATTGGGTCAGTATGCCTCCACAGTAGAAGATAATTATATGTGGTTCAAATATGTTGTTCATAGCTATTTGATGATGACATGTTCTAATGATCAAGACCTGACTTCCTCCAGAAGTCATACTATGAAATGTCTAAGTCTGGGTGAACAAAACTAGACGACAAGAATAGTACACAGTGCAAGAGAAAAAGGGTCTGCATTTCTTTGCAGTTGCATATTTTGTCTTGCGATTCTAAAGGTATTCTAAGAGGTCAAGGATGAATGTTGGTTATGAATCCTTGAGTCTCTTGTGGTCTGTAGTGAAAGTTTTGATGTGACAGATGAACTGGCCAAGCATGTTCTTAAGAGATAGGTCGATAGGCATGCAAAATCTATATACAGAGAAGATATATTGTTTGAATAATAAATCTAAGTGGTTGTATAATTGGTGACAACCTATATGAAGATCATTTTATGTTTGTTTTGGTTTGCATTACTATTTGTACACATGATCAAGCAGACAAGGTAGAATACATTGTAAACATGCTTCATGTCTAGCTTGCCGACCTGATTATGAAATGAATCTTGTTGCAGATATAAATACTTGATGGATTAAGATATTGAAGTGTGGTGATATGTGATATGTGTGTGAATTTGAAGTGTGAAGGATTATGAGTAGAGTGCAGAGCCAAAAAAGCAAACAAGGGTAGAAAACAGAGTATATGTAGTAAAGTAAGAAGTAGGGCAGAATAAATGGAGACCTTTGAATCTGCGTATTGAACCTTCAATGGAAGGATGATCCAGCATATGGTAGATGCATTTACAATAGTTCATCTCCTGGCAATGAGCCAATCTTTCTTCTATCTTCTAACTTTCTTTCTCTGTGGATAGTGAGTTCACTTGGATAGTGAGTCCACCTACAGTGAGCATTTCTTTGGGCAGTGAGCCTTTTGTAATCTAGTATTGTTATTCTAATATATTGTGAGCTAAAACTCATCGTGGTTTTTCCCTTTTTGGGTTTTCCATTTAAATATCCTGGTCTCCTGTGTTATCTCTTTATGGGTGCTATTCTTATGATTATTCTACTCTCATGTTATTGATTTTAGAAATCGGATTAATGAACATATTAAGAAGAGGTTTTTTGGAATATTGATTCACCCCCCCCTCTCAATATTCCTTATATTCAACAATTGGTATCAGAGCAAGGTTCCTTGGAAGAAGCCTAACAACTTGAGGAAGATTTGGGAGAGTTCACTCATGGAAGCCAGAAGATTTGGAAATTTTTCATATGAAACAAATGTTGAACTGGAGGCAACTCTTATTGATCTTGAAAGGTCTAAAGCAAAAATGAGGGATCTGAAGGATAACATATCAGAAGCTAATGAATGCATTCTAAAGCTGAAAGAACAAGTCATGAAATTCAAAGAAAAATATAGAGAGGTTAGTGAACAATTGATATCAACAAATGAAACCTTGGATGATTTAAAAGTGGAAGTTATAGAAAGAGCTAAAGCAGAAGAAGATCTAAATATGATGATAAAAGCAAGTTAGAAGAATGTGCCAAACTTGAAAAAGAAAATGTGAGCCTAAAATCAGACTTGGAAAAAGCTAAGAGCTATGAAGAAAAGTTCAAGATAAGTTCTGCAAAACTTGATGAGATGATTGCTAGTCAAAAGAGTTCTGGTGACAAGCAAGGTTTGGGATTTGAGAAAGGAGAAAGTTCAAACTCAAATCAAGCAAACACTGCATTGAAGCAAAGCAAAGGCAACTAGTTTAGGAATCAAAGAAGAAGACCTCCAGTCAAATAGCCAAATGCTCAAAGGTACCCATCTTCCAATGGCCATTGTTTTAATTGCAATAAGTTTGGTCATAAGGCTACTTAGTGTAGGAGTAGAATAAATCAAAATGTTCCATCATTCTCTAGTCAATGTTTCAATTACAAGAAAATTGGTCATAGATCAAATGAATGCAAAATTCTGGTAAGGAATGGTTTTTACAATGCAAGGATTACTCAATCATTCAATGGAAAGTGTTTTGCATGCAATAGATATGGACATATGGCTAATAAATGTAGATCAAATCCAATCAATAGAATGAATCAAGGACAAAGGAATGTGGTATGCTACAATTGCAATAAGTTTGGACATGTTGCAAGATTCTATATAAGTAGAATTGTAAAAGGATATTATCCTATAGAGAAGAGGAAAACATAATAGAGAAGATAAAGGAAAGAACAAGATTGATCCAGTGGAAACCAAGAAGGAAATGAGCAAGTTCTGGATTAAGAAAGATGTTGATAATATTAGGGATGGGTCTGCACCAGTTTCTGGTGCAAATACTTCCTCAGAGAAGTAGATTGTGAGCTCTGGCTTGGGGGGAGCTGCAATGAAAATCTTAATCCCCTAGCCATATAGTTAGCGTTGAGATCCAGCATGAAGATATGTTGTAAAGATTCATATGACATATCTTTTGAAAGAAATTTTGGTGAAAAATATTCAAACATGAAACATTGCGGAGCAATCCTAATAGACTACATCCTGCAGAGACGTATTTGACAGCTTTTTAATAGGGTCATTTATGACAACTAGGTCATCCTTGCGGAAGATAAAAAAGAGCTCATTTAACAACTAATTCACTTTGTATTCAACCTTTCAAGCTTCCAAGAGAATTCAAAGAAATAATCCAAGTGCCTGCAAAGTTTTCCAAAGCAATTCAAATCAAGTCAATCTCAAGCGAAGAAAAACTGTAATCTGGCAAAAAAAGGTATTTACATCTTGAAAACCCTTACATGTAGTTTAAATTATTCCAGAAAATGTTTACTCCCTAGTTAATCAAGATAACAAAATTTAGCCCTGCCCCAAGTTCAAGAAACATTTCTTCAAATCATCGAAAAATGATCCTATAGGGGCATTCTCAATTACTCCTCATGGAATTATGCACATGGAAGATATTAGGGGATATATTCATACCAACTTAGAGGAATACGATCACATGAATCTTGGAAAATTATACTTGGACGAATTGACTACTATTGATGTTGAGTTGAAAGATGAATATAAAGTTATAGGAGAAAAGAAATTGGACACTTGGCTGGATTTTCTTGTGATCCTGAATGATATATGGGTTAAGTTCATTCTAAGCAGGATTCATGATGACTTTTTTTGGCTCGATGAACCATATATGATAACTAAAAAAGCTATCAAAGCTGTAACTGGTATGAGTTCCTCTGGAAGGATCCCAAGTGAAAATAAAATAAAGAACAATTTAGTAATGTTGATAATAGGAGCCAAATTTGATAAGAAAGCTCTCACAATAAATGATATTAAGGATTCAGCTGTCAGATTTGCATCAATGATTATTGGATACAAAGTATACTTTTCCCACTTAGAAAATTTTGTGTCTGCACTAGCTATATACACAGCTTATGACATGGTAAAAAATAATACAGATTATAACCTATGTGAATTGCTTCAGAGTGAATTAATGGAGAACTTGAAAAGAACAAAAGAGACAAATTACCCCTTCAAATATGGAACTTTGATTACCTGTCTACTCTTCTACTTTTTGAGAGAGCTACCTGGCTTGGGAAGCATCATTTGGCTTGATCACACACTGGTAGAAACTCAAATAAGAAATCACCTACAGAGTTTGGGAAATGTAGACAGACAGAATGAAATCTTATGGGGATACTTCATGAACTTTCAAAAGAAAATGTTATGTAGGGTCCGGATACCTAAAAAGGTTATGATGAAATACAAATATGGCATTGTATTCATGGTGAACAAAGACAAATGCTTCATGGAAGCCGTGGAACCAAGAACTATAAGGGTCTCTACATTAGGGTATGAAGTTGCAGAAGATATCCCCACTGAATTAGCTGATGAACTACTGAATAAACCAAAAGATCTCAAAGAAGACAAGTTTGGGACATTCAAAGAATTATCTATGGAATATGAGCATTTAGATAAAATATCTAATGAACAAACAAGCAAGGCAAAAACCAAAGCAAAAGAATCAAGACCCTTAAATGCTCTAGTGGAATGGAAGTCAAACACTCCAGAAAGAAAAGATGAGAAAGTTGAAAAAGAAAAACATGTATCTAGCCCCAAGAAAAGAATAAGGATCTCATCCAGTACAAAAGCCACTACGAAAGTAGAGAAAGATAATCCAATAGAAGAAAAGAAAAAAAAGAAAGTTACACTTAGTGATGAACATGCGGCAAGAGACACTGTTGAAGACCAAATTTTAATTGACTATGCTAGAAAGTTTTTAGAAAAACAACAAAGAGTATAGATCCTAGATTCATCCAAGACTCTACAAGGACCAATAAATTTGGCTTATATGTCTACTGTGGAGAAATTCAAACTAGTATCAATCGTGCAAGCTAAGGCTCAGGAAGAAATATTGAAAACATATATATAGGACAATGAACTCATTGATGAGACATCCAATATTCTGGAGAAGCTAATGCCCTCATACTAGAAAGATACATCAGTATCATCAACTACTCATCTCAAACGTCTAATAAATTTTTTAAGTACTCATTTTAAATCCTTTGAAAAGTCTGCTAATATTAAGGTTAAAAAGGAATATGAAGACAAAAGATTAGCAGTATCAAAAACCAAGTTAGACAGTGACAAAATTTTGTTAGAAAGCAACATCAAGAATATGATAAATGCAATCAAGGAAGCCTATGATATATACAAATTTTGTCTATCATGGCCTAAAACCACTAAGGAAATAGATGAGAAAGTCAAAAGCATGGAGCTTCAACTCACAAATATTTCCAAGACCTTTGATCCACCAGTTGACTCAATCAACAGCATAAAAACACAAGTAGAAAATATTCAGAACAACATAAGTAGTCTGCTCAATAGACAAGAATAAATTTAAAATAAAATGTGTTTGCTGAGAAGGATATTAAGCTTAAAAGTTGAGATCATGGAAAATCTTGCAGCAGAAGCACAGGTAGCTTCACAAATTGACACACCTTCTGATCTGCAAAAGGCGGAAAAATTAGTCTTTTTGATAAATGGTTACATTCACATTTTGGAAAGAGCTAAGAAAAGATGGGATGAAGAGATTACACAATTAAAGATTATGTACAAGGATAACCTCTCACCTATAACTAATTGAGTTGAAGATTGTATGTGTACATATGCGGCAGAGTATGACAAATTTTCAATTTTTGACACAATTTTGAGTTTTGTACATGCACCTTTGCCATTGATGTCAAAGGGGGAGAAGAAGACCAGTGTAAAATGGGTAAATATCTAAAGGGGAGAAGAAATATAGAGTAAGGGGAAGTAGACACAAGCATTTTTCACTAAGTGTTGCCATTAATACCAAAGGGGGAGATTGTTGGCAAGAGACACTGCTCTGATGAAGGATTGCCTATTCTCATTGATGGCAACAAGGCAAAGGAATTCCACTGGCATGACAAAGAGACATTACTCTAGAAGATGAACTTGGTTTGGCAACAAGGCACAAAAGTATTCTAGTCCAGAAGGCTAAAATGACTAAAAAGTATTCTAGTCCAGAAGGCTAAAATGACTAAGTATGGACAATATACATAGTAAGTGATAGAGATTGGTTCAGTATGCCTCCGCAATAGAAGATCATTATATGTGAGAGACATCAGATTTCCACAGTCCATAATGAATATAGTTAAATGCTTCAGGAATTAACTGTGTGCAGGTTTTATCCCTCAACGTTTCAGATCAAATTCCATGATCCATCATCAGGAGAAAGAGCAAGAGAAAAGAGAAGTAGAAATGTAACTTGCAGACTCAGTGCTCTAAATAGGAGAGGTGCGTGGGAACCAAGGAATACCAAGAGATAAAGGAAGCAAAAAACAAGCCCACCAAGACATCACACACAAAGCCCTCAAAACAAAAGGATTAAGAGAAAGAACAATGAAGCCAAGAGAGAAAAAAATCAAAGAGTAGAAAAGGCCAAGATAAGAGAAGATAAAAAAAGAGAAGAAAAACTAGAGGCATAGCTAATAAAAGGTCAAATTATGAACGCAATTGCATATTTGTAAATATAAATCTATATGTAAAACCAACTAAAACATATATGCAACCATATGTATAAGTTAGAGAATACATAAAAATATATGTAAACAAATTTTGAACATATATAATTCTGTATGACTATATAAAATAGTTAAAGTTTATGACAGCTAACAACTGCATATAAAAATGATTATTGGTTTATAATATATATATATATAATTTTCCAATATATATAAATGAAAAAACTATATATAAATAAAACAAAAACTAACACATAGCTACATAAAAGTAAGTCAATGTATGTATAAATATATATCAATAAGATAGACATAAACACATAGATCACAATATATATATGATAGGGTATTTATATCTATATCTATATGCATAAACCAACACAAAATCATATACCCTCACACTCTCATATATATATAAGAAAAACAAGAAAGCAAAAATATCTGAAATTGTATAAGAATATATAAAATTGATTAAATATAAAGGAGAAAACAGTAACTTACTATAAGAAATTAATTGTTGTTTATGATTGCCATTATATATATAAACAATAATATATACAATTTTACAACAAATTATATACATACATGTATCTATATGAATACGAGAAACACTAATATAAATATAAAAAGTAAAAGAATGTAGAAAAGATAAACACGGCAGGAAAAAACTAATCGTAGAACAAAACAAGAATATATAAAGAAGATACCTAAAAGAAACAAACTAGTAGAGACAAAGCATGGAATCCAACTCAAGAAAGAGGAGAGACAATGTCAACAACAAGGAAAGAAGTGAGAAGGGTGGGATCCCAAGGGCATCGAAAAATGAAGAGGGCCTAGGATGGGGGAAGGGAGAAACAAAGAAGGGGGAGGGGAGCAAAGGAAGGCCAAAGAAGGTGACACAAACAAAGGGTGAAAGGAGGGAGAGGAGAAACAACAAGGAAGGTGGGGGGTGGGAAGCCAAGGAGGGAAAAGGGTGAAGAGAGAGAGGGGGACAATGGCGAAGAGCCAAAGGGACCGAAGAAAGAGCTCAAGAAGGTAGATGAGAACAGTTGTGAATGTGGGCAAGCAAGTAGTTCCACGAAGAACTTAAGGTCCAACCATCATCACAATTGAGATTGGACGAGTGGTTATTGATCTCAAAGGCCTCTTTGAGTTTCCTCTTGAAGAAGTTGTCTTCGCTAACTAGGATTTGGGTGTCTTCAAGATAGAAATGGTGTTTGGTTAAGGTTGAGTTCTCAACAAGGGTGGATTTATGGACACACTCATGCCTGATGTCTGTACTATGCTCTTTAATCTTGGTGCTGAAGGAACATCCCATCTCGCCAATGTATGGGGTGCTGCAGGAACACACAATTTTGTAAACACCAGAGTTGAGAAGGAGATGGGTTTGAAGGTACAAAGAAGGCCCTTTTTTAGAAGAATCTTAGAAACTTTGTTAGAAAGGCCTTCTATGTAGGGAAGGGTGGCGATAGGGAGGTAGAGGGGTTGGCATCCTTAGGCCTGGAACTAAGATGGGACCTAGCTTGATTGAACACTCTCAAGATATGTTTCCTCTTGTAACTATTTAGTTCAAAAACTTTGGTGAGATGAGAAAGTTCTTGGTCAAGATTATCTTTGTCACAGATACGAAGGGCCCTAGTGGCTAAGGTTTTGAGGACCCCAATTTTTTGAGCCAGGTGGTGATGGGAGGAAGAGTGGAGGTAAAGGTTAGTGTGGGTAGATTTATGAAACACTTGATGACCTAAGGATCCATCAGGTTTTATGAGGAGAAGAATGTCAAGGAATGGGAGCTCATTATTGGATTCAAGCTCTTTGATGAAAGAGATGTTCTTGGAAATGTGGTTGAGATGGGAGTGGAATTCTTTGAGCTTTTCAGGGCCATGAGGCCAATAGATGTTGGTATCATCAACATAGCATTTCCACCATTTAGGTTGGAGGGGAAAGGAGTGAAGGACAATTTCTTTGAAGTGCTCCATGTAAAGGTTGGCAACGATTGGGGAGAGAGGAGATCTCATGGCAACTCCATCCAACTGTTCATAGACAACTCCTTGGAAGGTGAAGAATGTGGATCTTAGGCAATGTTCTACCAAGGAGGCAATCTCATCATTGGTTTTATGTCCAATTATTTCAATAGAGTCAAGGATAGGGACCTTGGTGAAAAGGGAGACCACATCAAAACTAACCAAGAAGTCACTGCTGTCCAATTTTTTGTCCTTGATGAATTCTACGAAATGGGAAGAATTCTTAATGAAGGAACTAGACTTGCCCACCAGAGGAGAGATAAGCTTGGCTAGGCAGGAAGCAAGCTTATATGTGGGTGCACCGATAGTATCTACAATTGGACGAAGAGGAATATTAGCCTTGTGGATTGTTGGGACCCCATAGATGTGCGGGGTGTACTCTTTGGAGGGAAACAAATGTTTTTTTGTGGCATCGTCGAAGGAAGAGAGGGAGATGGTAGTTTAACTTTTTGGAAAATTTTTGAGATCAGGTTAAGAGAGAAGAATTTGTAGCTACCACTATCAGAGAGAAGATCAAGCATCTTAGAGACATAGTCATGCTTGTTCATAATGACGGTGACATTGCCTTTGTCTGCCTTGACAATGACGAGATTATTATTACTCAATAAACTCTTGAAGGCATGGAGTTCAGTTTTAGGGATGTTGCATTTAGGCAGTTTGGCATGCCTAAGAGCAACGACACAATCTTGACGGATTTCTTCAGCAATGTCAACTAGAAGGGAGCGAACTGCGTTTTCAATCTCAATCAAGAAATTAGTATAAGGGACAAGATGAGGGGTAATTGCAATGCCTAGGCCTCATTTTAAAAAATCAAAGATGAGGGGGTTTAAGGGAATGCTAGAGAGGTTGACCACTAATTTATTTTCTCAGTCTCTAATGGTGATGGATGAGGGGTGAGGACAAGCAAAAGGAGAAGAACGAGGGGGAGACAAATTTCTAGGGATTTGGGTAGGATCATTGTGAGATTGGTGGGAGCTGATGGTGGGTTGAGAAGTACAAGCCTCGAGAGAGGCTCGTGGGTTGGGATCAGAGAGATACGAGGGAGAAGAGAGAAATGAGGATGATGATTTTGTCATGTCCCCGTGTTGATGAGTTGTAATTGACTCGATTATGTACCACTCATTTCAACAAAATATAAATAGCACTAAATTAAATAGCATAGATTTAATATATATATTAAATATCTAAATATTAGTAATCATAAATATATCAGCTAATATAAATTAGCTAAATAAACAATCCATATCCTAAGACAAGACTGTGTGCAATTCATAAAACCATATATCCATACTAATATGATAATGACAAATACAAAAGAACGTATGGAATGAAGCCATCCACATAAAGGCAGTCGATTAGTCTTTGAAACAATGCATATAAAAGATCAATGATCCTACAATTAGCAAAAGGAAATAAATTAATATAAGGGAGATTGACTTTTAAGATAAAACAAAGCAAGACTAGCAATCATGATGATGAAGCGGACAGATTTGGCAAACAAACAATATTAATATAAAAGTCAATAATTCCCTATAACCAACTATAGGAAAACAAACAATGATATTATAATACATTTTAAGAAAATGAGTGAAGTAATAACTACAGCAGTGATAATATTTCAAAAGGGTTTGAGTTAAGGTGATGTCCCCATGAAGGGAGGCAACCATTGGGTGAAGAGGCAACATTCCAAGGAATATAAAAAGGGGATCAATGGAAGAATATCGGGGGAGGAAAAAAACACATCTTACGGTAAAATCTAAGTATAGGATCTCATCACACAAAGAAATCATCTACATTATAGTTGATGACATTGTTGAAGGTTGAAGCACAAAGATCATCCTTGCATATCATTTGAAAACTTAGAAATTCATTAATTATCAGATCACTAGCATTTCTAATTATTGAATGGCCGCGGATAAGAAGAGAATAAAATGCAATCAGCAGATACAAGAAGATAAGCATGGAATAGAGAAAGGAAATAAGATATTTCCATCAGCAAATAAAATAAGAAAATCAGCATAAGAAAGGTACGTGCTTTATCATTGCTTATAGATTATTCTATGCAAGATATAAATGTTAGAATATATCAACATGAATATAGCATATGAATATTGTTTATACAAACTTAATAAGAATTTGAAATACATCATCATTAATATACGAATGAACATCTATCTTATGTATAAGTCAGGCAATATAAGTGTTAAAGTATAATTAAATGAATATAGAAAATGGATACTGTTTATACAAGCATAATAACAATTGAAATACATTAACAATCATTGTATGTATAAATACTCATTCTAAATAAATATGCATATGGAATATGAATAATAATATAAGAGTATGGATTTAACTTGAAATGAATGTTGTAATTCAATGAATGTGATAGCTAAAATCCTTAGATAATTAAGTGTATAAAATGGTGAAAGATATGGAACCATGAGGCACATGAATAAACATGAAAACTATGAAAGAAGGCATATCAAAAGCCTCATTATGAAATCATGGCATCTTGTGATCCATGGTGGATCACAAGATGAGAAACATTGGACAACCTTAGGACATGACTCATGATCCATCCAAGAAAGGTGTTCGAACCTCATTATTAATCGCCTTTTCATCCATCGTAGTAGGGTGAATTAGGGATGTATATGGGATGTAGGTGACCCCAAGTGGATGAAGAACACCGCGTGTTGTGTGAAGTCCCTTGGGCCAAGAGACGAAGAACACTGCATGTAGTGTGAAGCTCTTGGACCTATGATAAATTATGAGCTCATGATAATTGTGCCCGACGTGAGGTGACTCTCGATGGAATGAAGAATGCCACGTGTTGCATGAAGTTGCATCAAGCCAAATGGTGAGGAACACCGCGTGTAGTGTAAAGCCTTTGGGCCTCCGTAGGGATGAAATGTGCCCTAATACATCCAAACTTAGGTGGAAGATGAGGATGATTAATGAGAAGGAATCAAGAACCCAATCAAGGTGGAGTGTGGGAAGTGTATGAACAAATGATGGATTGGAAACATTATATAAGGACATGAATATACAATTTGAATATGGATGAATAGTGATTATATTGTTAATATGATGAAATGAAAAGAAAATGGAACTCTAATGTTCTCTTTTGTGAGTTGAGTTGTGCAAGGTCAAAGGAAAAATTTGGACTCACCAGAAGGGGACATTACAGATTTAGATGTGGACAGGTGGATCGCAGACAGATTGGATTGAGTTGCATTAATGAGATAGGGAGAAGATCTGGGGTTGATGTCTCGAGAGTGGTCAAGACTAGCTAGAGATATCTAATCGATATTAAGGCACTGACTTGATCTACAAGAGGAATGTTGAGGAAAGGTAGGGGAAAGTGTACCTAGAAAATCGCGTTGGAGACCGTTGGTGCGAGGCTGGTGTAGGAGCCAAGCAAGGTTGCAGCTGTGAGGAGGATGAGTGTTGGCATTCTGCAACCTAGAACTAAGTGATAGCGGGAGAGTTTCATGTTCCAAGACCGCTAGATCTTCTATATCTGCAATGTTTAGAGTCAGTTGACTGAGAATGAGAGTTTGCCTAGAGAGTGTGAGAGGAGCTATCGATAAGAGGCAGCCTGAGAGGAGTGAAGGGAGGCGTTAGTGGGATGAGATGAGCGGGATCAGTGTCCTAATGAGGCACTGAGTGGACAGGGCTTCGAATCAGACCAGCATGAGAGGGAGGGCAACTGGTGGTTTGATTGTGAATGGAGGAATGAGCTGAAGAAGTCTGTGGAACAATAGGATGGGGTGAACGATGGAGGTCTAATGAGGGGGCATTCCTAGGAGCTGAATGAGAGATATATGATGATGAAGAAGCATTAGACGAGTAAAGGGGAATGGACGACGATTGAGGTAGGAGAGGTGAGGAGCAAGACCATGACAGTTGACAAACACCATTTGAGGACTGATGAGAACCAATAGATGAGCTACAATTTAGAGTAGGTGGAAATGGCTTGTTGGAGACTGAGGAATGACACCAAGAGTTAAGAAAATTAGGAGATCTGACATGGTGGTCATGTTTAGTGAGTGCCAAGAACTTTTTCTTCTACCTAGTTTCACTTTCTACTTTCAGACCCAATGCTCTAGCTTGTGAAGAAGTGTCTAATAGAATCCATACGTTTGGCCGCAAGGAAGAAGCGAGTTCAAGGTGGAGGGCATACAATCTCATGGATAGTAGATTGATAGCAACCCTAGTGTATTTAATAACTAATATGAGGAGAGAGAGAGAGTAGCCCATTTGAAGATGTGCTTGGTATGATGGCTCCAGAGGTGGTGGCAAATTTTGACAAAAGAAGGGGTGACCCGAGCATCTTTGTACCTTTATAGAAAGGCTGAGTCTCTAAATTTCTTTGAAAGCTTGATTCTCAGCTTCTCTAGCTATTTGGATTTGTAATAAAATTCTCTTCCATGAAGGGTATCAATAAGAGACATCAGATTTCCACAGATGAATATAGTTAAATGCTTTAGGAATTAACTGTGTGTAAGTTTTATCCCCCAACGTTTTGGATCAAACTCCATGATCCATCATTAGGAGAAAGAGCAAGAGATAAGAGAAGTAGAAATATAACTTACAGACTCAGTGCTCTAAATAGGAGAGGTACACAGGAACCAAGGAATAACAAGAGATAAAGGAAGTAAAAAACAAACCCACCAAGACATCACACACAAAGCCCTCAAAACAAAAGGATTAAGAGAAAGAACAATGAAGCAAAGAGAGAAAAAAGTCAAAGAGTTAAAAAGGCCAAGATAAGGGAAGATAAACAAAGAGAAGAAAAATTGGAGACATAGTTATTAAAAGGTCAAATTATGAACACAATTGCATATTTTAAATATAAATCTATATGTAAAACCAACTAAAACATATATGCAACCATATGTATAAGTTAGAGAATACATAAAAATATATGTAATTTTTTTTTGAATATATATAATTCTATAAGACTATATAAAATAGTTAAAGTATATGACAGTTGCATATAAAAATGATTATTGGTTTATAATATATATATATATATATAAAATTAATTTGCCAATATATATAAATGAAAAAACTATATATAAATAAAACAAAAACTAACACATAGCTACATAAAAGTAAGTCAATATATGTATAAATATATATCAATAAGATAGACATAAACACATAGGTCACAATATATATATGATAGGATATTTATATCTATATCTCTATGTATAAACCAACACAAAATCATATACCCACACACTCTTATATATATATATATATATATATATATATATATATATATATATATATATATATATATATGTTTAAAAATAAGAAAAAAAAGAAAGCAAAAATATCTAAAATTGTATAAGAATATATAAAATTGATTAAATATAAAGGAGAAAACAATAGCTTACTATAAGAAATTAATTGTTCTTTATGATTTCTATATATATATAAACATTGTTTACTTTATTCATCAAATTTTATTAAAAGCACTTGGAAACCAACCAATAGAACATATTCTCAAAATCTTTAGCACCTCTAGAAGGAAACCATATCATTAGCAAAGCATCTCAACCAAACAATTCATACCATTGCAACAACCTCATCTTTGCTCAACTAGTTGACATAGTTGACACCAATGACAACACAAGCTTGTTGACATCAATGACAACAATGATTGTACATACTTGCAACACCTTCTTTTGAATGCTCTGCTCCCTCCCTGATAGGGATTCTACTGCGCTCTCAAGGGATATAATAGTGCTCATCTGAATGGTGTTGATCTTGATTATTGGGTAGGGGAAGTCTATCCTGAATGACATCCACCAAAAGCTACAAGGTTTGAAGTATTTGGGGCCCAAGATCTACATGCTCCTTGGTATGTTTTGATTCAAATGGTGTGGAATGATTGTACCTTCATCGAGGAGGCATACTACTAATGATATGGATATAATAATAATGATGAAATCTTGCCCGCAACAACTAAAGAAAAGATTATCATTTTCAAATTAGATATTTCCAATACCAATCCAATAAATAAAATTTACAAGAGAGAAAATTTAAGAACCAATAAAGTTAACGAAAATCATACTTTTGATAACAACAAAATAATAATGTCACTAAGTTATCCATTATCATTATTTTAGGATGATATAGATAATGTAAAATCACAACATTGATTTAAACAAGGTTAATAATTAGAACAATATTGTTTCAGTTGTATACAAATTTGACATCATTATAAATATGAACACAAGAATTAACATGAATATATATATATATATATATATAGTTGTTATGATACTCAGGGATTCTATCACATTGTGCCCATATTATTTATGAGAATATTTATACTCACATTTTTAATTACCCACCGCATATATATATTGAATAACAAACTTAGTGGAGAATTAAACTTGATATAATGAATCAAAATTGTTGCATGTAAAATGCATAATATAAAGAATGTGTAATGAACAACAACACTGTAAATAATATTCTGTGCAATGGCTTGGTCTATGGTGGCCATAGCCGACCACAGCCGGCCATGTAATTTGCGGGAGCTATGGCTCTCACGGCTCCCACAACATCATTGTGGTAGCCGTGGTAGTCACAATTACCCCAAGCCACTAAAATAGATTCCATAGAAATACATTGCAATTGCTAACTTTTGATAATCAAGAAATACAACTCTGCTATTCATAAAAAAAAATGTCGATTAATAATATTATTACTCTGCGATGTAGAGTTCATCATTAACAATGAAAATCTCTTTCGACAACAAACAAAATCTATAACAAATCCAAACTATAACTAAAATCCAAATGATTGCAATCTATAATTAATAAAAGATAATTACAATTATATCTGATATCCATAATACTCTACAATATAAATACATTTGTATACAATCTTAAGTATTAACAAGATACAATGCAATAACTATATAATCATTTTACAAATTACTAAGTATAGAAAGGAATAAGCATTTACTTAATACTAAGAATATGATCACTATAGACCTTCATTTTCAACTATAAATTTCTTTAAAATCTGTAGCTCTGAATGAATCAAATAATCATATTGTATCAGCTTTACAATAAGAATTTCATACCCTAATTTTATTCAACAAAACCCTATCACCTTCTAAACTTGCAACCACTGAATGGAGCATCCCAGTTCCACTCTCCTCCCAATTGTAGGACTTAAGAAACCTAGTCCACCCTCGAGCATAAGACAATAAATCCAAATGCTTATACTAATTAAATAAAGGAAAATATAAAACATTGACTCACGCACAAAGAATCCACATTTAGAATTCTTGTAAAGGGGAGAAGGGGAATTCCCTTCCCTCTTGGGGCACAAACATCTTCTTCCATCATAAACATTCAACTCTATTCTTCCACACACAACCACCTCCATCCATCCAAAACCCAACCCTTCCATACAATCACACTTCACACCACTTTATCAAAACCACACTTCTATTCTCAATTTTTTTTATACACAATCCAATCCACAACTCCCTTTATACATATATTTTATCAATGATCCCCAAGAGAGGCTCCATGCACTCCTCAACCTCAAACAAAGGAGGCTCTCAGCCCTCAGACAATTTCAACTCCTTATTCACACCCAAACCCCCTATTATTCAAACATGACTCCACAAAAAATAGCCACAAACAATAATATTCACAATCAATCAAAAATTTAATAACAAACACTAAAATTTCCAATAAAATTTAAAGTATACCTTGGTTTTCCAATTTAGGATCAGCCCAAATAACTTGACCAAATTATCAGATTCTTTTCCCAGCCAACATTGTCCTACAACCAATTCATTTCAGCCATCTCCATTTGCTCAATCTTCTCTACACAAAACCCCAGACATGAAGAAAATAGAAAATAGAATTAAAAAAGAAGTGAAGCTACAACACTCCCATTTCCAGCATGAGGAATGATTCTAATTTCCTGCTTAAAATAAAAATTACTCCCAACTCTTTAATTTCCCTTCAATAAAAAATTGAAATAAAAAGATATTTCAAATAAAACACATTTCCCTCCATTTATAATTAGACATAAAAAATCAAAATACTAACATTAAACCCCCTTGACAAAATTATATAAATCCAATAATTAACATTAGCATTTGGACTTTGTCTCCAATTCTTAAGGAACCTGAACTGCCCACCTGAAAAATCTCATTTGAAACATTAGTACATTTTAGAAATTATATCCAAAGCAAATCAAATATTAAACATTTGAAATATCTATCATCAAATTATTATGAAATTCATAATAATATCTAAAATACTTATTTGCGGAAAATTAAACTTATAATTATTAATACTTTATGATCAAACCATTTTATTAAATTAACATATTATTTCATTTATAAACAAAGAAACATCTAAACATGCATATAAAACATTTATGTCCATAATCTAAAATAATAATATCCACCATGTCAAACCACACACACCAAAATATATAATATCAAAACAAAATCTCTAGTATAGTACTAACTAGGCCTCATAGTACCTAACATGGCCTAGTAGTCAGGACCCATCTTCTTTGTATCACTACTCCATAAGTTGCACTGTGTTAGTGTAAAAAGAGACATTTATCAAATTAGTTATCTTTTTAACCTACCTAGGAGAGTCTTGTTTTCACTAGATTAAATTCCCACTTAGGGACTTTCTGAGTTTTTCTCATTTCATGTGGTTGAGACATGTGTCCTCACTTTGTGAGATACCTAATGCATGCATACTTTCCACTTTTTAAAACACATGTCATTTGAGCTAGACAAGTGTTGCACCTTTGGAGAGGTAGTCAGTTGTTATGTCCTACCTTCCTACCTCCACTACCTTGCCTATATATGCGAGGCTTATTTGTACATTTTACTTAAGTCTTTGATAATAGCTTATTTTGTGTGCTCATAGCTTATGGAAGTATATCCTGATTCTTTCTTTTTTATCTTGAAAATCTTAACAAGAGGTGGATGGATTTCTTATGGAACATTATTCTTAAATATCCAATGGTTTAATAGTGAGTGACTACTTATATTTTTTATTTGCATGAATGAGCTGTCTTGATGGGAACATGGAATTCCAAATTAAATTTTATAGATGGCTTCAGCAGACTATTTAATTCTTGGATCCAATGAACACAACCGTTGATGTTGGCAAAATTTATCACTTGTCATTCACTTGAACAATTTTAATAAATTTTAGGAAGTGCGTAAGGGAACCATGTGAATTATTACATACATGGCACTCAACATCTGTTAAAGAAGTGCATACACATCTTGCAGTGATTAAGAATCATAGAGTCCTTGATTTGTGGGATATAACATGCCTTCTAGATGGATGGATGAGTGGCTCGGGTTATAGATATGAACTTTTATCCAACTACAAGGCTGACATGGGTCATATGCTACTGGTTGAAACACAAGTATAAAGATCAATAGGTAACTTAGCTATTCTGATCCATTCCATCTTAGGAACCATGTAATAAACTTGTGTAGGCTGGAAAACATAGTGTATCGTTCAACATTCAACTTTATTTATACAATGAAATCCTAACACAACCCTACAACAACATAAAATCAGGAATACACTTTTGTTGGGGTGTGCTTACCTCTGTTATGTGAAGATAAAGGTTGTCAAATCCAACCATTCCTTTGAGATAACTTCAAATGACCATAAAAACACATCTTACAAACCATGAACTAAACTTGTACAGCCTGAAAAACACAATGTGCAGTTGAAGATGTAAGTTTATATATACAATGAAATCCTAACGTATCAAATGAAATATAATTATTTATATGCAATCCTAAAACAACATAAAATTTAGGAAAACACATTGGTTGGGGTGCACATATCTCTATTACGTGAAGAGAAAGTTTGTGAAATCCACTAATGCCTTTACAATAACCTTGAATGACCAATTATGTCCTTCCATTATTGCCACTAGTTTCAATTTAATAATACATTGTTTAAATCTCTTGAAAACATTTTGAATCAATATGTGAGTCAACTAAAAGAAGCATAAGCAAAGACATTTTACAAACCTTGAACTAAACTTGTGCATGTTGAGAAACACAATGTGTAGTTCAACCTACAACTTTCTATATACAATAAAATCCTAGCATAACCCTATGAAAACATAAAATTAGAAATACACTTTTGTTGGGGTGTACATACCACTGTTATGTGAAGAGAAAGCTTGTGAAGTCCAACCATGTCTTTCAGATAACTCCACATGGCTACAAAAACACATCTTACAAGTCATCAACTAAGCTTGTGCAGCTTGAAAAACACAATGTGTAGTTCAAGCCGCAACTATATATATAGAGTGAAATCCTAACATACCAAATGAAATGTAATTATTTGTGCACAAGCCAGAGACAACATAAAATTGGGAAGACATGTTTGTTGGGGTGCACATATCTCTATTATGTGAAGAGAAAGGTTTTGAAATCCACCGATGCCTTTGGGATAACCTTGAATGACCAATTATGTACTTACATTACTACCACCAACCTCAATTGAATACTACGTTGTCTAAACCTTTTGAAAACATTATGAATCAATATGTGAGTCAAATAGGAGAGACATGAGTTTGAAACACATCTTACGACCATGAACTAAACTTCCCCAGGTTGAAAACATAATGTGTCGTTCAACTTGCAACTTTCTATATACAATGAAATCCCAACACAACCCTCAAAACAACATAAAATACACTTTTGTTCTAGTACACATAGCTTTGTTAATTGAAGAAAAAGGTTGTGAAATTTAACCATGTCTTTCAAATAAACTCAAATTACCACAAAAATACATCTTACAAAATCATCAATTAAACTTGTGTAGATTGAGAAAACACAATGTGTATATGAACCTACAACTTTTTCTATAAAATGAAATTATAATGCAACAGATCAAATTTATTTGAACACTTGGAAGAATAGTTTAACTAAACCCAATGGTGGACTTAATTTTCTGCATAACAGACTTAAATTTGTTTCAATAGATTAGATTAACTTACCCACAACAGTTATCCTCCGCTGCAACTCGTTTTCAGTAGTTTTGTTCACCTATAACTCGTCCTTCCACTCCACTACTTGGCTTTTCCACTTCAGCTGCAGAGAAACAAAGAAAAAAAATGAATTAATTCTTCTAAAATTGAGCAAAACATAAATCTACATTCGCCTAGTTACTCACCTCGCAGAGTTGTCATTGGCTACAAGTTGTTTCTTTGCTCTATCCTCACCTGTAGCTCCTCCTTGATTGACTCCTTGCTTTCACTTCAATGACAAAAAAGAAAATACGACATAAAAGAAGTCTTTGAAAGTTCTAGCAAAGTGGGCGTCATTGACAAGAAATACACTGTCGTTGGCATGCCATCCTCTTGAAAAATGACAAGTGGCTGCTGTTAAACATAATGACATTGTCGAGTCCCATCGCAAGCTCTTTTGTTGGGAATATATGGTCATCGATGTCATTTTGTATGGTAATTTGTATGTCACATTGTCTTTGTTGAGAGAATAGCCGCTTCCTTGTTATCTTACATAAATTAAAGAGAGGTGCGCATACCTTAGACTTTTCACCATATCCACGTACATGAAATAATTGTTGTCCTTCCCCCATAAGAATATTTAATCTGTATTATAACTTTCACAATTGCCCAAAGTGGCCCAAATAACCCCTGTACGGGACGGTGGACATGCACTGCAAGATCTCGGGAATGAATCTACGCCTTACATGTTCGGTTATTCGAACTGCAAAAGTTTCGTCTTTCTCCTTAATAGCTTCGTTCTTTACTTCAGGGAGAGGCGAGTATTTGGCTTTCTATGATTTAGAGAGTTTATTTATTTTAGAAATGATTGTTACAACGTGCAATACGAAGACTTCTTGTGGAAAGCTATTCTTAGACATCCAATGATTTAATAGTGAGAGTGACTGTATAATATTTTAATTTTTTTAATTTATGGAATAGGTGATGGGAGGATTGATAGAGCTCTCTGTTCTTTAAAAGCATATTTGTAGATGGTTTTATTGATATTTTAGAAAAGCTTTTATGAAATAATCGAATTTAAATTTAATAACTGGTTCCAGACGTTCTCGATCATCCTCCTCCTGTGCCAAAAGCCTATCTTGTAATTCTAGTACTCACAGCAGACGCAAACGTCGACGCTGGTGAAATTTCACGCGTACAATCTCCATGAATTTTAAGAAGTGCAAAAGGGAGCCGCGGGAATTATCAGGTGCGTGGCGCTTGGCCTCCGTGAAAGAAGTGCGTGTAAATCTTGAAGTGATTAAGCAACAAAGAGTCCTCGATTCGTGGGATATAGTACGCCTTCTAGATAGATGGATGACTGGCCCGGCTTATAGATATGGAATTCATGAATACTACAAGCCCGACATGGATCATATGCTACTGGTTGAAATCCACCGATGCCTTTGGGATAACCTTGAATGACCAATTATGTACTTACATTACTACCACCAACCTCAATCCTCAATTGAATACTACGTTGTCTAAACCTTTTGAAAACATTGTGAATCAATATGTGAGTAAAATAGGAGAGACATAAGTTTGAAACACATCTTACGACCATGAACTAAACTTCCCCAGGTTGAAAGCATAATGTGTCGTTCAACCTGCAACTTTCTATATATAATGAAATCCTAACACAACCCTTAAAACAACATAAAATACACTTTTGTTCTAGTACACATAGCTTTCTTAATTGAAAAAAAAGGTTGTGAAATTTAACCATGTCTTTCAGATAAACTCAAATTACCACAAAAATACATCTTACAAAATCATCAATTAAACTTGTGTAGATTGAAAAAACACAATGTGTATATGAACCTACAACTTTGTCTATAAAATGAAATTATAATGCAACAGATCAAATTTATTTTAACACTCGGAAGAACAGTTTAACTAAACCCAATGGTAGACTTAATTTTCTGCATAACAGACTTAAATTTGTTTCAATAGACTAGATTAACTTACCCACAACAGTTATACTCCGCTGCAACTCGTTTTTAGTAGTTTTGTTCGCCTGTAACTCGTCCTTCCACTCCACTACTTGGCTCTTCATTTTGCGGCTGTACATGGTCACTTGAAGCTGTGCGATTTCCTTATCAACACTTGCAATTTAAAGGTGGATGAAAAGGATTAAGATGAGGAAACCATCCTGCACATTGCAGCAAAGGCAGGTCATTCAGACGTGGTCGACTACTTGTGTAAACTGCTTGATGTGCCGAACATAATCGATTCACAGAACGTCAAGGGGAAGACGGCTTTGCACAAAGCAGCTCAAAACGGGAGCACAGAGATGATAAAGAAGTTACTGTATTGGACTGAAGTTGAAAGTAGGGATAGATATATCCGTGAGGCTCATATGACAGGGACTCCTCTGAACGAAGATGAAAGGTTGAAAAGAGCAAATAAAGGGAAGAAAACATACATTCACCAAGCCGATCTCTTGGGGCAGACGGCGCTTCACGAGGCGGCAAGGAGAGGTCGTACAGGAGCTGTGGACTTACTTTTGAAAATGGGATCCAGACCCCTTGAAGAACGCACCTCTGACGGAAAAACTGCTCTGCACTATGCTGTCCTATTCCTACGCCACGACGGCCACGTAAAGGATGTGGCCTCGTCGTTGCTAAGAAAATATAGGACCAATGAAGAGAAGTCTCTTCTTTTGTGGGCTTCCGCAACTGGGTTGGGCACAGCAGAAGAGAGCGCACATTCAAAAAATGTTAAAAATTTTCTTAAGAGAAAGAGAGAAGAGGTTTCCCAAGGCTCAGATAACTTGTTGCAAAGCGCGGTTAAACTAGGCCTCGAGAACATGGCATGGGAACTCATCAATAGAGGTGCCAATGTCGACCAACTAACTGATAGCTCCTGGACTGCGACATTAAATCCTGAAGGAAAAAAGCTCGTGGAAAATTGTATGCTCCCTTCAACCTTCCCTTCTTATATCAAATAACAACAATAATTTATTTCGGAACTGAATTTATAAAGTTGAAACTGTCACTAGTTATTGTTGAAAAATAGAGACTATTGGTGTGGATATTTGGAAAGGGCCTATCACTCATGCAAGTTTCCAATTTTTTTCCCTTAGAAAACAGAAGTTAAGTTGCTCTGTCGCTTGTCATTAACGTTTTCCGCTAGAAAATGTGTCAATTATAGATCCTAAGAAATAGTTAGATGTCAACCCAATAACCCACCTGAATTCTTCCAGTTTAAATAAATACTAAACTCATACAATTGTTAAGTAAAACATACGATTTACCAAAATGACTAGAAAACATGTGAGAAGAGAATGAGACGCAGGAGCATAAAAGTTGTAAAATCCCTTTAGCTAAGTGGTCATTTTATGCTCCGAAACAAACTCCTCGTGAACGACTTACTACATCACTGTAAAATTAGTTTTAGTGCTTATGACTTTGTTTCAACGTGGCAGTTAAGACATACATGGGCACTATGCCTGAACGGGGTCGAGATCAACCCACCATCGACGATAAGCTTGGTAATAAACCATTCATACATACATCCTGCTACTGCAGAGGATGGTTTATTTTCATTTAATTTCATATATCTAATGAAGTAGACATTATCTCATAAATAAACTAATTATAACAGGTAGGAGTCCTTTTGCTGAAGGCTTAGCAGCAATTTTTCTAAATCCATACGTGAAATCTCCGGTGTCCGTGGGTATCTTTGGTGACTGGGGAATGGGGAAGTCAAGCTTAATGATACAGGTGTGTTAAATCCTCTATAGCAAGCCATTACAAATGTTGTTTTTTTCACATACTTGACAAAAGTTTGTATGGATGTGTTGTGAAAATTGCGAATTATGGGGAACAATAGACAGAAAGGCTTCTTCTTGAGGCGGCAGCTCAGCTTGCGTTTCCACACTTGTTAGATATGGAAGCGTTTCCAGGATCCAAGGTGTATAAGCTTTCTAAACATGGAAAAAGAAAATATCAAGAAATTAGCAAAGCGGTGAAAATATTAGTGGCGCCTTCTGGAGTAAGTAAAAGTTGGATTTAGCCATGTATTTAACTTTCTCCATATATGTTTTTAGGTAGAACTTCAGAATTTTTGGGTCGACCTTTAAAAATAGTGATTTGTCCAAATTTTGGCTTTTAGGATGAAGATCCGCTGGTCTTTTTTTTAGGCAAATATCAACGCGATTACCACGAAGTTTATAGGTCATTAGCTCTCATGGACGGAAGTGAGATGGTGAGTTTAATTTTCTTTAATATTATATCTTTCTCTTTCTTCAACAATGGATATTGGGTTGTCTGCAGCCTTCTCTTGATTTCGGTTGTTCAAACTTCAGATCGAAAGAACACCAGTTTGCAACAGCGAACGATATAATCTTGGAAAATTTCCTTCCATTCTAACAGTTAATTACAACGCATGGTATTACCGAAATGATATGGAAGCGTGGGCAGGTTTGGCAGTTGAAATAACAAGGGTGATAGAAGACACAATGACTACCGCGCAGACACTGAGGACTTGCTGTAGATATGCATGGAAGGAAAATAAAGGGAAAATCTGGCTGGAACTGATTCTACCAAGCCTTTTTGCATCATTTCTGGCCGTTTGGGTTGGTTTAAGGGCATGGTTGTTATTAAGTAAATCAAAGCACAAGGATCTGGCAGACTTAAAATATGGATCCATCCCGGTGACTCTACTAGTGATTGTTTGGACTGTAGTGAAATTATTACTCTCAGCCGTGAAACCTATCAGCGATGAAATTATGGGATACGTCCATTTACCTGACCACAAGGGAAATCTTGGCTATCAGCAGAAAGTAATTGGTGACATTAATTTTCTAAAGGAACAAATGACTATACAACCCACTTGGTTGTGGAAATTTCTTGCTGGGACATGGTGTGGCAATTGGTTTGGCCTTTATCCCAACATGGTTAAAGGTACTGCTGTTCCCAAATCAACTCCATCTTCTAAGAATGAACTTCGTATAATTGTCTTTGTTGATGATCTGGATAGGTGTAACGATGCCGTCATTTTACAGGTACTTGTAATTTTTATAACTTTGACTCTCTTTATAGTTGATTTAGGCCTATCTCGCACTACAAAAGTCGATAATATACATTTCCATAAATGATCACCAGGTTCTGTCCGCCGTTCATCTGGTCTTGACGGCTTGTGAAATCAACGTAATACTCGGAATGGACAAAAGTATGATTGTAGGGGCAATTGCAAACACATATAAAGCAGAGGATCAAGTGAAAATTTCAAAACGCACAGATTTCGCTGAGAAGTATATAAGCAAAATAGTGCAGCTTCCGATGGCATTGCCTGATCCCAGTGATGCCGAAATAGAGACCTTTCTCCACCACCAGACGAGTCCAGCTTTTGAAGAGGCAGTGGAGGCGGATACCGATATAAATACTCAAGACGAAGAGGAAGCTGATTCAATGCTACATGGGGACGGTACAGAATCTGTAGGAGGTACAAATAAAAACTAAAAAGTTATAACTGAATGAAATCCATTGACGCCTTTTTCGTTTTACCGATGAGAGGCAGTAACAGAAAAATATCTGTTTCCTACAGATGACGAAGATTATGCATCGGAGACTGAGTCATTTGGTAATTTAGCAGGTTTAGATTTCTATATTTGAATGATATGATACTGGTAACAATACTCTTCCGTTTCCTTGTTCATTGTATTAGCTGTCCTTCGGGAAAAATGTTTGTGTGCTACAGGTGAACCAGTTTCGACGACGCAGACTGCTGGTGAGCCACACTTTTTTGGAAGTTAATCCAACAAATTTTCAAAACTCTGATAACAATAGTCTCTCTTCCATCCTCACAGTTTTAATTTATACAGGGCAAAATGATGATGATTTAGAAGAGCCACCCTTGACCACGAAGACTGCTGGTGAGGCACACTTTTTAGGAGGTTAAAAACAATAATTTTTGAAATGTCTGATAACTAAATTCTGTTAGACACAGATGATGTAGCTTTGGATGTGGAGCAGAACGGCACAGAAAGATCGTTGAATTGCTTTTCAAGGTTTACGCTATGGATTAAAGAACATATGGTCGACATTTTGTTTGCTCGGCTCTTTGGTACTGGTAATAATTACTACTGAATATCATTGAAATCCCTCTGGGAGAGTTAAACGTCATAAATTTATCCGTGTAATTGACTGGTTATGACATGTCATCAGGCTCAGAAACTGAGGAAAATGGGTCGAAACTGAAAAACAAGATATTGAATAGCCAGATGTTGATGCAAAATTATAGCCCGGGAGAGATAGAAGCTTTATCTTACTTGAGAGCAAAGGCAACAGATGCCCAAAGCCTCCCGCGCAAATGGAAACAATTTCTGAAATACCATCGCCTGGCGTGGAATGTCCTTTTCAAAATCGAGAAACTTAAAACTTGGCGCGGGTGGCAATTGCAACTCCTTGCCTGGACATTTTGCTGCTGGCAATGGAAACATCAACTCAACAGTTTAATAAAGGTAGAATTATAAAACATAAAATATTCCTTCACATGAATTCATTTTAGATTTAGGTTTAGGTCGGATATCTGGTTTAATGCGTCTTATGTGACTTCCAGAATTGGAGAAAGCTTGTTCTCATGAAATATGAGTTCATGAACGAGGACGGACCCTCGCTCAGAAATATTACTGAGCACTACATTGAAAAAATATTTCTGCCCCTTCACAGCGGTCAACTTGACAGTGAGCCGATCGCTAAGGCGCTCATGAACTGGAATATGCTAAAAGAAACATTGAGTACATACGATGTTTCTATGCACTGCATTAAATATTTTCAAAAGTTTTGACTCCACTGCAGGGTTGGAGATCTCCCGTGGCCGTTGCCTAACAGTCAGCGAAAGGTTCTTCCTTCGCCTGAGCAACTTCATTCTCCTTAGCAAATCAGGTTTCCAGCAATATACATTAAAATTATATTGCTTTGAGTTGTACTTTTAACAATAAAAAATTATATTCTTGTATTATTATAAATAAATAGCGATTAGACTCTAGGCTGCAAAAAGTACATTCTTGGTTTATATTGCAAAGCACCACTTTGTTTAGACTTAAATAAGCGCAATAATAATTATAGTTTTATATTATATTATAAAAGTTTTCTGACTTTGTTTAAGGGTTGTTTAATGTTATATTTTTGGTTTGGTTTATAATGTAGAACGATGTAATTTTGTATATGGTTCGATAATATTCATAATAATTATTAGTTTGTTTAGAGTTTAAAAGGACATATGATTTAATATGATTTAATAGTTGTAAGTGTATTTGATATTTTAGGTTTATATTGTAAAATATGTATTTTGTGTATTATGTTGTTGTAGTTAGAGATATTCATTAATCTATTCGAAAATTATCGAGGAGAATGCTAGGTTATCAAGAGAATTATCATAGTACATTTATAAGAGCATCATAGTAGTATTATTAGAGCATTACAACATTATATATCATCTTTGGTCCATTGCATTATTGCTTGATGTCCTTGACCCTTGTTACAAAGTTATTAGATCAATCTAGTTAAGGGTATAATTGAGGGGAACATAACCCTCATAGTTCAATAGATTCACCAAAGGTGTTTATAAACACCACTAGTCCTTATGAATATTCAAATATCAAAAGATTGAGGTGAGTGAATTCTAATAGTCATTTTTCTATCGGATCATTCCCATAGGTACAAGTTTAGTTACGCATGCTAGTTATGTTCCATAAGTGTAGAGATCATGTCCACAAACACAATTTTGAATCAAATTAGTGCATAGTCAATTTGCGAGTTCTGATAGATTTATCTAAGAAAGTCCTAAAAATCCAATGTCGTGGCAATTCAAGTCATGTCATCTTCAACATCACTTTCCCATCTTAAGAATCTAGCAAAATATTGTAATTAAATTCATTTTATTTTTCATTAATTAAAACATTTGCTTCAATTCTTAATCCTATCTCTCTCATATAGGTTAAGTGTTCATTAATTGCTTTAATTAGTTGATTAGGCTAAATATTTTATGTAAGCGAATTATTTACCCTTACACTTTTGGGGAACCTTACATTCCTACACTATTAGAAATGAAGGAAACCACTACAATATGAAAATCTAAAATATAACTATAGAATATCAATGGAGATGTAAACCAAACAATAAAAAAATTAACACTACCAAAAATCCATACACATAACACATGGATTTATGTTGAAAAAACCCTTTCAGGTAAAAAGCTCCACTAGGGAAAGAGGGAAATTTTGTATTATCTTCGAAGAGATTACAATACATCAATTTCCTTCAATCCTACATCCAAATCCAACTACACCTGTGTACCTATAAAACAAACAAATCTCATATGCTACACTTCCTCTAGCTTTTGTTCAATAGAAATTACAAGCTTGTTGAAGAAGAATCCAGAATATGGTGCCCATCTTGGGAATCTATCTGATTTTAGTGTCTCACATCTGTCATAACCTCCACATTGAATAATGCACCCAAGATAGAGAAAAATCCCACGCCCATCTCTAGGAAAGTTAATAACAGGCCAAAAATAGCCTCTTTCACCTTACGTGTTGTCGTAAGATGCTTTGTCATAGTTGTCAAAAAAAAACCAATTCTCTTACAACATGTAAGCTACAATCTAGGAAGATTCTCTTACACTCATCATAATTCTATTAATAAACTTAGACCATTTTAACATACTTACTATCTCAAGATAAAAATAAATAAATGTTACATGTCACCCTAATTAAATAATTACTACAGTCAATGGATTCTACTTCCCTTATGTTTGCATTTACAATTATAATATTAAGAGTAATTAAATTAATCATATTTACAAGGTTGATGGCACCTTAATCCTAACATTCTCCCACTTGACATCATACATTGTAAATACAACCATAGGAAAAACATAAATCAACTAAGCATAATAAACAAGGCCCATGGACTCCCCACACCAAGTGAACTTTTTTGTGCTCATAGGTTTGGTAAGATAATCTATAACACTCACCTGAGTGTCAATCTTATTCAACTCAATCTATCCATTTGTAACCATTTCTCAAACAAAGTCATACTAAACATCCACATGCTTAGTCCAAGCATGATACATAGGATTCTTGGCCAAACAAATTGCACTATGCTATCATAACCAATATGAATTGTCCTGGAATCAAAACCAATACCTTTAGACAATCTTTGTAACCATGTTGCCTCCTTAAATACATGAGTAGAAACCATATACTCTACATTGATGGTAGAAAAAGAAACCATGGGCCACCTTTTACTCATCCAACTCACAGCTCGTCTAAATAGAGTAAACACATAGCCACTAGTGGACCTTCGACTATCCAAGTCACTTGCCAAATCTGCATTAACAAAACTCTATATGTCCAATGTCTTATCCACATTGTTAGTACTAGAATAAACCAAATAGCAATAAAAATACTACACAAATATATTAACACCCATTTTGCATAATTTTAATGCTCTGTACCAAGGTTAGACATAAACCTGCTCAAAACTCCTACTGCTTGGACAATATATGGCACAGTGCATACTATTACATACATCAAACTTCCTACAACATTAGCATATGGTACATTAGACATATCTTCAAAATTGTCTTCACACTTGGGACACATATCTCATGTAAGCTTAGTACCAACTGGTAAAGGAATTATAACTAGCTTACAATCTGCATAATAACTTGTTTGTGCAAAATAGTATTCACATACTTACTTTGAAATAACCAAAGCTTTATGTTACCTCGATCTCTTCTGATGTCCATTCCCAACATGTACCTTGTTGCCCCTAGATCCTTCATCTCAAATGCACCTAAAAGTTTATCTTTATCTCACTAATCATATCCTTGATGTTACTAAAAAACATGTCATCCACATACAAGGCAACAATTAGTATTTGATCATCAATACATTCAATGTAAACATAGTGATCTTCTTCGCTTCTCACAAAGCCCAATTTCAACATAAAAGAATCAAATTTTTGATACCACATCTGAGGGAACTATTTCAAACCATAAAGAGTGTTTTAACCAACAAACCAAGTGTTCTTTACCTTTTACCTCAAAACCCTTAGGTTGTTACATATAAATTTTTTCTTCTAGATCTCGATGCAAAAATGTAGTCTTAACATCCATTTTCTCAATTTCAAAATTATACCCAATAGCTATGGATAAAAGAAATCTAATAGAAGATAATTTAGGAACATGAAAGAAAATTTCACCTAAATCAACTCCCTCTCTCTGGGAGTAGCGCTTGGCTACCAATCTAGCCTTGTACTTCTCCAACAAACCATCTGCTATAAACTTCTTTTTGTAGACCCATTTACAACCAATGTCCTTCCTTCCTTTGGGAAAACAAACAAGATCATAGGTATCACAAGAGTCTTTAATTCCATCATTTCCTATTACATGGCTAGTTGACAAGACTCACTATCATCTACAAAAATAGCTTCCCTGTATGATCTAGGCTCATCGTAAATACTTAATAAAGAAAATACACAACAAAAACCTGGTGGGATATACCTATCAATTGGATTCTATTGTCTTGTGGATCTTATCAAGGGTGGAGTAAGAGATTCTTCCTCATGTTCATTTGTATGCTCAACGTCTTCTATAGAAATAGAGTCTTCCTCATCAAAAATTCCACTTGAACCTTCTTCTTCCTCTCCATCCTCAAATCCATCATTTTGTTCTTTCTGATTTGCATCTTCTTTCTGTAAATCAAAATGTACTATTCTTTCCCTCCCTTTTCTTCTGGCTGCGTAGGATCAAAAATAGCTCTAAGTTCCCTAAAAATCACATCTCTAGAATGTACAGTTTTCTTGGTTAGAGTATTCCAAAGCTTATAACCTTTAATATTCTCACCATATCCAATGAAGATGCATTTATGTGCTTTTGGATCTAACATAGATCACTTTTCCTTAGGCACATGAAGAAAAGTGTCAAAGCAAAAAAAGCCTTAAATGTGAAACAAAAGGTTTCTTACCTATCCACACTTCATAAGGAGTAAAATAAAGAGCCTTACAAGGAGAACTCTTTACCAAGTAATAATTACTGTTCACAAGTTCTTCCCAAAATCATTTATCCAATTTTGCATTGCTCAACATACTTCTGCCTCTTTCTATAAGTGTCTGATTCATCCTTTATGCAACACCATTCTGTTGTGGTGTATATGGAGTTATCTTTTGTCTTATGATACTTGTATGCTTGTAATATTCATCAATTTCCTTAGAGAAATAATCCTCTCCATTAACAAATCTCAATACTTTTATTTGCAATCTTGATTGGTTTTCTACTAAGACTTTAAAATCCTTACACTTAGTGAAAACTTTAGATTTATGCTTCATAAAGCAAATCCATGTAAATTTAGATACATCATCAATGAAGGTAAAAAAACAATGTGACTTTCCAATTTAATCATTATCCATAGGACTAGACATATCCGTATGAATAATTTCTAATTTTTTCTTTGCCTTATTACTTCGCAAAGGAAAACATGCTCTATTTTATTTATGAAACACACATTGCTCACAGAAATCAAAAGTGATAATCAAAATACGAGAAACCATCTGACAACTTTTTATTAATAATAGTTTTTACAATATTTTTATGTACATGGCCAAATCTACGATGCTGTAAAATACATATATTTTCAAATTTTCTATCACATTGGTGGATTTGCAAATAGTAGTGGCATCAAGCCTAAATAGAGTTCCCATCTAAGCTTCCTCTCACCAATCTGCAACTATGCTTGTTAAATGTTACATGTATTCCCAAATCATTCAAATTTGAAACAAAAATAACATTTCTAGCCAATCGAGGAATGTGTAAAACACCAAGTAGGGTTTTAATCCCCCCATCAAAATAACACAAAAATACCTTTCCCCATCCAACTATCTAATATGTTGTGTTGTCCCAAAGGTAGAAATTACCTCCATCATATTATTCATATGTGGAGAACCACTCTTTATGAGGAGTCATATGATAAGAGCATTCTGAGTCAACCAACCAATGTTCATTAGATACAACATTACAAGTAGAAACTAAAACCTCATCACCTACATCAAAAGACTTTTTGCAAGAGGAACCCCACTCTTTCTTTTTTATTTCTGCATTCCTTCTTCACATGTCCGCTTTAACCATAGTTCCAACACTTAACTTTGTTCTTCTTTCTAGGAGTTTAGACTTGCATTTTTATTCCTTAGGCCCCTTCTAATCTTCTTTTGGTCCCCTTTCTTTAGACCTTCCCCTAACATTAAGAGCACCCACTGAGCTATCCATAGCCTTCTTCTTCGTTTCTCGTGCCATTAAAGTTGCAACAATATCATCCATCTTTGGATCTTCAAGGTTAGTAGTGATAGAAAGATTGAAATTCTCCCACTCAAGTAAAGAATAAAGAAGCATAATAATTTTGTCTTCTTCCTCAATATTAACATCAGTAGAGGCTAATTGACTCAAAATTAAATTAAAAAAATTTAAATGCTCTATTATAGATTCACCTTCCTTCATCTTCAAAGAAAATAATTTCTTTTTAAACATAGCTTGTTTACCAAACTCTTATCTTGATAAATATCACTCAACCATTTCCATAAAGCATATGCAATCTTTTCCTCAGAGACACTTAGTAGGAAAAAATTTGCAAGATATAACCAGATTGTGTCCAATGCCTTTTTATCCATCTTGTTCCGTTCATCTTGACCTACAGTGTCAAGCTTCTTATCTTATGTTGTAGCCAACCATTGATCCCTCTCTTCAAAGAGATCCTCCATTTTCAGCTTCCACAGCTTGTAGTTTGAACCATTAAATTTCTTAATGTCCAACTAAGATGTAGATACAGCCATAATTTCCACACACACACAAATCTATAAACCAAACTCCCACTACAACATAGAAAACCTTCAAACTTCCACCCAATAGATAAAGCTAGCTAGGCTCTGATACCAAATGTTAGAAATGAGAAAAACCACTACAATATGGAAATCTGAAATATAACTATATAATATCAATGGATATATAAATCAAGAAACAAAGAAATCAAAAATACTCAAGAGCCATACACATAACACATGGATTTACATAAAGAAAATCTATTTGGGTAAAGTACTCCACTAGGAAAAGAAGTCAAATTTATATTATCTTCAAAGAGATTACAATACAACAATTTCCTTAAATCCTACATCCAAATCCAGCTGCACCTGTGTACCTATAAAAAAAACTCTCATATGATACACTTCCTCTAGCTTTTTCTAAATAGAAATTACATGCTTGTTGAAGAAGAATCCAGAATAGGGTGCCTATCTTGGGAATTTGGTTAATTTTAGTGTCTCACATCTGTCATACCCTCCACATTGAATAATACACCCAAGATAGAGAAAAACCCCATGCCCACCTCTAGGAAAGTCAAAAATAGGCCAAAAATAACCTCTTACACCTTCTTACGTTTTGTCATAAGATGTCCTATCACAACTATCCAAAAAAATAACCGATTCTCTTACAACATGTAAGCTAGAGTCTAGTGAGGTTCTCTTGCACTCATCATAAGTCTATTAATAAACTTGGATGCCCCATTGTCACCTGTTTACTATCCCGAGATATAAAAATAAATAAATATTGCATGTCACCCTAATTAAATAGTTACTGCAATCGGTGGATTTTACTTCCGTTATGTTTGCATTTACAATAATAATATTAGGAGTAATTAAATTAATTAGATTTACAAGGTTGATGGCACCTTAATCCTGGCATACACCCTTAGGGTTTTCTCTTTGGGGTTACTTCCTTCTATATTAGGGTTTTATATTTGATATTTCTAATTATTTCATCTTTCTTTTAGATTTGGTTAGGATTTCATCCACCCTCCATTGTCCGTCATTCTTCTATTTTGATTAGGGTTGAGGTATTCATTCTTTTTATGTATTCAATCCATACCCACCTAAACTTGGATTGTACATTCTTGTTATATCGTTTATCATAAATTCTCATAGATCTTCCCATCTAGTTTCTATTCATGCATACCTTAATGATTTTGATGTGTTCCCACACATTGTTTCATTTGATCCTCTCATCCTTGATGCTTTCATGTCTTGTTACCTATGGAAGGGGGATGCATCTTCTATAGAGGTGTTGCTTCATGTTTGTGGCATCTCCTCCTTCATAGAGTTTGCCATTAATTATCCTTCTATTTTAGATATACTTCACATTTCCATTCAAGCTTCACATTGCATCTACTATTCCTATGACAAGTGATAGTGATGTTCATGAGCATGATGGTGTTGTACCTTTAAGAACCTTTCCTCCTCATGCTTCAACTCATATTGATGATCCTTTATTCCTAACCTCTCACTATAGATATATGTGATGATGATATAACTAGTAAGCACATCATTATTAAATCTCATGTTGGCTTTCCTTATTCACTTATAGATTTTCCTACTTGTGTCTCTCTTGTTTTATATTTCCTTAAGGATCATAGTGATGTATATATACATGTTTCACCTCCATATGTTCTTCCTAGTCCTTCTACCCTGATGAGGAGGGTAAATCCTAGAACACACAACAACATAGATTTCTCACAAAAATAGGAAGTTCTTTTATTAAATTGAAAACAAGTTACATTATAGAAACTGGGAATATAAAATCCTCAACAAACTATGCAACACATTACAACTTCTTATCTCTAAATTCTAGAACCTTCTACATTTTGTAGCTTCAAGTTTGCTAGGGTATTCTATTTTCCCTCCTTTTTCATGACTCATCACTTTCCCTCTTTCTATAATACTAAAATATTTCCAAAAATGGTCATAAATAGCTCTTTTTTTGGTACCTTCTAGCCAAAATTTTGAAATTTGTAACTCCTTCCAAAAATAGCCCAACTTATGGGAGCCATAACTTTTGATCTAGGTGTTCGATTGACGAACCATTTGATGTGTTGGAAATCTTGGAAGAGATCTACACTTTTACAATTGACTCTGACCAATTTTAACTATTTTTTGGGTCGTACGGGGCCTCTAAGTGCCTCATATTTGACTTTGAAACTTTTTCAAGGGTTTTTAAAGAAACAAAAACTTTAATATCTTTCAACCCACAAATGATTTATGGCCAATTCCTTCACCAAAGGTTTTAGTTTTTAATTCTAATGCTTTGAGTAAATTTTTATTTCTATATGTGCTTAAATGCAAACTTTATTAAAATAATAGTTTGCTATTTTTAGCAAGTTCAAAATTCTGAAGGTTCAAAATCATTATTCAAGAAAATGGGCATATGAAAATACCATAATTGAAAAGAAAAGAAAACAAAATCATTAGTTTTTGGGTGATGCAAGATGTCTTTTCCAACACTGGATGCTCCTGTATCAAACACCCAGGGTAATTTGAGAAGTGATCTTGTCACATCTCAGGTGTTCAAGGAAAACCCAAATGGTCAACCTCTACCTTAGACAACCTGGAAGAATCTTTGATAAACCTTCATTTCCACTTAACTCTAGATATTCTTCATATTTCCTATTTCTGGTACTTCTTCCCACATGGCTATCTAGGATTTCTTCTATTTCCTCTTTTGAAATAGGTGTTAGGATACTCCATTATTCTTCTATTGGCCTATCCTTTGTGCCACCTTCAACATACTCTGTTAAATTAGCATTGTTGAACACAAGGGAAATGTTGATTCCACTTGGCAGCTCTACCTCATACGCATTTCTTGAACCATGCTTCTTCAAGATCTTGCATGGTCTAAATTTCTTCATCTTCAACTTATTATATGTTCCCATTGGGAACCTTTCTTTCTTTAGGTGAACCATGAATTCATCGCCAACCTTGAATTCCTTAAACTTTTGATCTACCTTAACCTTGTACTAAGAATTCATTTTATTAATGTGCTATCATACCTCTTCATGCAAGCTCTTCAGGTGCTCTACAAAGTCTTTGGCCTCTACACTACTCTTCTCTCCTCTGTCTATCTTTCTTAGCTCACAATCATTTGTCAGACTACTCCCATATACAATTTGGAATGGGGATTTACCAGTACTCCTATTGATAGAATTGTTATATGCAAACTATGCCTATGGTAATATCAAATCCCAGAGATGCTTCTTTGAGAGCTTCTAGTGATTCTTTGCAGTAGGATCATTATAATCTTTCTGATTGGGATTCCTATCTATCATACATTGCATCTTTGTTTGTGGAGTCTCACATTTTAGATATGGAGGACACATTTGAGGGGTTATCTCTCCTCTTTCATGAAAATTCTTTTGTCCTTGCACCTGATATTACTACAGAGTTTAGAGTTACTTCTTCGAGAGCTTCTGATGATTCTTTGTAGTAGAATCATATACATCTTCTAGATTCACTTCATTGGGACCAATTTCTACCAGACATCTCTTGTTTGTTTGGAGAGTCTCACATTTTGGATCTAGATGACACTCTTGAGGACATTCAACTCCTTTTTGATGACAGTCATATCATCACTATTATCCCATCTTCCTTGTCTTTGGATCTTGTACCTCCTGGTTCTACACATGGGATTGGATTATTTCTTCCCTCGTACATTGAGGCATCTTCTGATATTCACATGGAGACACTTGAGCAAAGTTCTGAGACAAGATACATCATGGGGCTTCCTTCCTCACTTTGCTTCTTTGAGTTGTAGTTAATTCAACATTCACCATTGGAGTTGTTTCTTCCTTAGGGGAGAAATATCATTTGCCATAATGGATCATCTTCAGCATTCATATATGGGCATCCTCCTTCGACACCAGAGCTACTTCATTATGGGGGGGTTTCATAGTCTCTTTTGAACTCGCTCTACTTTGGGGGGAGCTACTTCTCTTTGGGGGGGATATTCATTGTACATGGGTACCTCATCAAACTTCATTCGCCAGGACCCATCTCTTTACCAACCTAAGACATGCTTAAGGGGGGTGTTAGTGTAGGTTTTTTATTCTTTTTCATAAGGATTTTCCTACACATTTATTTAAGCTTTCTTATGTTAATAAAGCATGTTTTATTAGGTGAGTGGATTATGAGGTGTCACCTTCCTACATGTGAGCAACCATTAGCTATCTTCAGAAAATATTTTTCTATCTTTAGTCTGATAGATGGTTGCTCCTCACTGGTTGGTGTTGCCACCTTCTCCGTCTCCCTAGTCTATATAAGCATGCTACCTAGCTTGTATTTTCATTCGATATTGAGATAGTTATTTGATGCTATTTTTCCTTTCAATCATTTCACATCAGCCTCTTGGTATTGTTGTTATGCTATTTCAATTGCTTTTTGCATTTCTAGTATTTGTTTCTAACTCTTTCAATTGATTCTAGGTTATAATTTGTTTTACAGATTCTAACACATGCAATGGGTGATATGATGTTTGTTATTTTGGAAACAAGATGCAAGTCCATTATTAGATGGGGGAGGATGGGTGGTGGACTAAAGTTTTTCCTCTTCAATGAGTGAAACACCATAGATAAAGGTGTTGGGACCAAGAGGATAGGGTGATGGATTTGGGATGGGGTCGATAGGGAATGGTAAAGGATTGATAGGAGATTACGCAGGATTGATAGGAGATGGTGAAGGGTCCATAGGGGATGGTGTGGGATCAATCAAACATGATGAAGGGTCGATAGGGGATGGTGATAGTGTTGGAGTACAATTAACACTGAGAGGGGGGTGAATCAGTGTTGTATCTAAAACAAGTTATTTACTTCTTATCAAACTTGAAAAGAGAAAGTGAAGGAATCAAACTTGACAATATGCTTTATCAAAGGAAGGAATCAAATACTAAATAACAAATAAGATTGAATGTTCAATCATGAAAGACAAATGAATCACACAACAATTGAGACCATGAAACAATAGATTTCATGAGTGGAAAACCCTCATAGGGATGAAAAACCACTCTAAACTACCTCACTGGCTTAATCATGAAAATCACCAATTACAGAGCCTCACTGATTGGTGAATGCCTCACTAGCAAAAAGAAGTCTCACTGACTTGTAGAATCACCTTGGATACAAATCAAAACAACTTAGGGGGTTACCCTGATTCTCTTCTACACAAAACCTTATTACTCCTTTAATTTTCACTTAATAAAATTCTTTTCAATCACAACCTATTGCAATTAGCTTTTGAAACACATGACAATATCTGCAATTAACAATGTATTCCCCTGATCAAGAATCAACACCTGCATTTTTCTCTCTTGCACTGAATATGATTTACATACACTAGTTGATCTTCATGTTTAAAATATAGTATACTCCATTATACTCTTCATATAATCAAGACATTTACCTTATACTAGAATGTAGATATTCCCTTTTCTATCTTAGAACAATGAAAAAAATTCATAAAACCATCATACAAATCTCATGCAAAAATTCACTAGCCCTCCGTGTCATAAAAAACCTTCAAATGATTGATCTCTACCTTTTATAACACTCTGCACGTCAAAATTAATTGACAGAGAGTGACCGTTGAGCTTCAAAAAGCATTTAAAAGGCATCCGTTAGATCTCTCTTTCGTGCCATTCTACCTTTTAACCTAGGCCACATGATCGCTTTTGGCGCTCAAGTCTTTATGATAACTTTTGATCATCGGTGCCCCTAGGATGTTGGGGCCGGTCACTTGATGAGTTGAAACCCCTTAAATATAACTTAAGTTATGTTGAGATCGGTCGAGTAGGTCAACTTAGAATTAGAAATAAAGTATGTGACGGGGAACTTAGGGTATATAACCAAATGCAAACTAGGTCTTTTAGGAAACCCTAAACCCTAACTCCAGCAAGATATCAAATCTTCAAAACATGAAGACATACAAGATGGCTTTGCAATACATTCATTACATAAGATGCTCTTGATGTCATGCATGAAGCAATGTATATCTATTTCAACACTATGTGAACTAGATTTTCCATATTTGCCTTCTATATTTGATAACTCTCCCACAATTACAACCTTGATGAAGTTCTCTGCAAGGATCACTTGAAAGAACCATGATCTAATATCCAATTTATGACAAATCTATGAAGATATCAACTTGAAACAACAACAAATAGGTATCCTGAATTCAACTCAACTCCTGAGTATATCAACACCATGAAGCAACATGAGGTAAGCATTCTCTGCAACACCCATGAAGAAGTCTCATTACATCTCAAGATCCACTATTTTGACATCAATGGCAAGACAACCAACATGCCAAACTTAACAAACTCCCCCTTTGTCTTTGACATTGATGTCAAAACACTAGCATTGTAAACCATTAGCAATTCATCAACAATCAACTATATCATCTTTTCAATCTCCCCCTTTTTGACAACAATGGCAAAGACTGCCCCTAAGCATAGTCATGAATTGAGAGAATCATTCAAAGAAAGAATACATTGACAAAAACATTCACTGTCAATCTGATTAGAGACCTCTGACTATGTACTGCTGGACACTTAACACAACCTGCACCAAGGCTCCCCCTATCTCATGAGTTTGAGAACATGTCTTTAACTGACTGCCTGATGATGTGAATGAACACCAATCTTACTGCAACATAGGATGTTCACTAAACTTGTCACTTGAAAGCAACTGAAACATAGCCCAAACTATCAATAACTTTGTCCTGGCACCAACTTGCAGTCTACCTATACCACATCTCTTTGAGACACTTTGTCAAAGGTTTCATGAGCCTTTTGTCTATCTGTCTGCAAGTTTGTTAAAGAATATTGCAACTTGAACAATTTAATAACAATATTTTATACCTTTGTTAACACCATAAGACAAAGTAAAAGAAAAGATAAAGCAATGTCAACACACTACTTAGTCCAAGCATTTGTAGTTGCACTGTCTTTATTTCAATAACCACACTGACCAAGTACTATTACTTTAATGATGCCAATAAAGTCTAAGGAAAATATTGTTTATCATGCACTTCTATCAGACATAAACTTCTGATTCCTGCCTTAGTTCATCCCATACCCTGTTTCAAAACTCTTTTAGATGGACTAAAAACCAATCAGCGCTGTCTAAAAACTAGTGATATAGGAATCAACCATGACACTTACAATTACAACAATAGCAAATCTTTTGAATTAGAATGGATGCCATATAAAATCAGGGAGAAGGCTTGATAACTTTGTCCAAACCATGTCCAATGCACACTATCCCCTCTGCCATAAACATGACTATCACAAAAAATACACAGTGATGCTGCCCCTGCTACTCCGAACATCAGCATGTTGCCCCAAGTCTATTTTGTCTACCTTGATCAAGACTTCCCTACAACTTATCAACATATACCCTTTGCAATACATATTCTTAGCAACACTATACTGCACTACTAGCACAAATTACTAAATTTGTTCATAACTTTGTATACAAAAATAAAAACAAAAATTTGATTCGATTTCTGGACTACAAAAAATGATACAATTACTCCCCTTGAATCCACTATCATGATGAAATCATTGAAGAGAGGAGAGTGACAAAACCCCAAGCCTTTGTCTCAGGGATTCAAACACATCTTTAGGCAATGGTTTTGTAAAGATATCAACAATTTGATCAGAAGTATGAACATAATCCAACACCACATCATTTGTAAGGACTTTTTCTCTTAGAAAATGATATCTAATAGCAATATGTTTGGTCCTAGAATGCATGACTGGAATCTTGGATATATTAATGGAAAGTATTGTCACAAAGAATAAATATATGCTTAGAAATCTCCACTTTGATGTCTTGAAGTGACTGAACCATCCAAAGAACCTAAGTACAACAAGAAGATGTTGCAACATTTTCAGCTTTAGCAGTGGATAGAGAGACACAATCTTGCTTCTTACTATGCCAAGCCACTAGTCTACCACCAAGAAAGAAGGCTACTCCACTTGTGCTCTTTCTGTCATCAGGAAATCCTGCCCAATCAGCATCTATATATGCAAGAAGAGTGAAATCATTGTGTCTAAGATACCACAATCCAAAATCAAGAGTGTCTTTAAGGTATCTAAAAATCCTCTTAACTGCATTTAAGTGAGATTGTTTAGGACATGATTGAAATCTTGCCACCAAACAAACTACCTGCATGATATCAGGCCTAGAAGCAGTTCTATATAAGAGGTTCCTTATCATAGATCTATATAAGGACTGTTCTACGTCAGGTGAATCATCATTTTTTCTTAGTTTGTACGTTATTTCCATAGGAGTACCAACTGGTTTACATTCATCTATTTGAAACTTCTTAAGCATTTCTTTGGCATATTTGATTTGTGAGATAAAAATCCCCTTTTCAAGTTGAGAAACCTATAAACCAAGGAAGAAAGACAATTCAAGCATAGACATTTCAAATTTTGATTTTATAATGTCTAGAAAAGAATGGCACATGTTATCATTATTGCTTCCAAAAATGATGTCATCAACATAAACCACTACAACCAAGATATTCTCACCTTTGGCAATATAGTACAAGTTGTTTTCCACTCCACCTTTAGTAAATCCTTGCTCTTGCAAGTACTTATCCAACTTGTAGTACCATGCTCTTGGGGCTTGTTTCAATCCATACAAGTCCTTTTTCAACTTGTATACATGATCTGATTTGTCTTTACATTCAAAAGCCTCAGGTTGTTCCATGTAAACCTCTTCCTCAAGATCACCATTTAGAAAGGCTGATTTGACATCCATTTGGAACACCTTGAAATTTTTATAAACTAAAAAAGTTAAGAACATTCTCATATTGCTTCTAGTCTAGCCACAGGTGCAAAAGTTTCATCAAAATCAATCCCCTCAATTTGAGAGTAACCTTTACAAACCAATCTAGCTTTATTTCTAACAACTTTACCCTTATCATCAAGTTTGTTTCTAAAAACCTGTTTTACACCAATAACATTTTTACCTTTAGGGCTAGGAACAAGCTCCCATGTTTTGTTCTTCTCTATTTGATTCAATTCCTCTTCCATAGCTTTAATCCAAGATTCATCCTTGCTAGCCTCCACATAGGTTTAAGGCTCCATTTCTGATATCAAACATACGTGTGCTTGATTACTTGTAGCAGCAAGTCTCCTCCTTGTTAACACACAAATATCTTTATCTCCAATGATCAGCTCTTGTGGATGATCTCTTTGTAATGTCTTTGGAGTTTTGGCTTTAGTTTCCATAGGCTTTTTAGGAGTTTCTTCTTGCACTTGAACTTCCTCTTCTTTTTCTGAATGATGATCTTCTTCTTCTTTGCCTTGAATCAGCTGCACACATGGCTGCAAACTCTCATCTACCTTTACATTAGTACTTTCTATTACCTTTTTGAGTCTCTTGTTGAAACATTTGTAGGCTTTACTATGTGTAGAATAGCCTAGAAATATGCCATCATCACTTCTAAACTCAAAACTTCCCAAATTATCATCATAGATCTCTTAATGAAGCATTTACTACCAAAAATTTCAAAATAACCAACATTTGCTAACCTACCATACCATAATTCAAAAGGAGTATGGTTAGATTTTACCCTCAATTGTACTCTATTTAGAGTGTATACTATTGTATGGACAACTTCCTTCCAATAAGTATTGGGCAGATTTGCATCATGAAGTAATGTTCTTTCCATCTCCTTCACAGTCTTGTTCTTCCTTTCAGCTACTCCATTCTGTTGTGGAGTTCTAGGAGCTGAAAATTGTCTTTTGATCCCATGTTCTTCACAATATTCTTCAAACTTCTTGGATGTATATCCTCCACCCTTATCTGACCTTAGACATTTGATCTTGAAATCTTATTCCTCTTCAACCATCTTCTTAAAGATCCTGAATCTGTCAAAGGCTTCTAATTTGTGCTTCAAAAAGGTCACCCAGGTCATTCTAGAAAATTCATCAATAAAGAGCATAAAATATCTTTCAACACCTAAAGCCTTAGTCCTTGTAGGACCACACAAATCTGAATGAACAAGTTGTAGAGGCTTAGAAGAAGAATACTATTTGGATTTAAAAATGACCTTAGTTTGCTTACCAAATTGGCATTCTTTGCAACTAGTACTATTTGGCTTGGAGATGTGAGGCATATTTCTTACATTTTGATTTTTATTGATCCTCTCAAGATTATCAAAACTTACATGACCAAGTCTCCTATGCCATAGCCAACTTTCTTCAACTTGACCCATGAAGCAAATATGTCCATAGATGCACTTCTATTTTTAGTCTCATGAAGATTATAGATGTTTCCACTTGTTCTTAACCCTGCTGCAACAACTTTTCCTAATTTCTTTTTAATTTCACAACTACATGAGCATTAAAAACAACATTGAATCCATTGTCACAAATTTGACCAACACTCAATAGATTATGTTTTAAGCCTTCAACATAATATACATCATGTAATGGAGTCTCATCATCTAAAAGAATAGTACCTTTTACTTTGATCAAAATGCAAACATTGTTACCAAACATGACTGAACCTTCTGTGTGGTCTTCAAGCTTGATGAACTTGTTTTTATCTCCTGTCATGTGGTTAGAACAACCACTATCTATAACTCACTATTCTTTCTTCTTGGCATGAAAGGCAGTTTGAACAATCATAGCTTCAATATTCTTACTCATTATCTTAGGTTTCCAAAGAAGTATTTTCTTATCAGCACTTGAAGACGACATTTTGGAAAGAGAATTTATCCTAGTTTGCTGCACTTTCAAGTTAGGCCTACAAAACTTGGCTATGTGCCTAAAGTTATTGCAATTGAAACATCTCAACCCTCTTAAAACACAAAAAGATTCCTTCTCAAAAAAATTTCTCTTCTTCTAGAATCAAATCTGCACTCATTTGCTTTGTGTCCATACTTGTTACAATAAAAACAATAACTAAGAAAATGCAAATTATATCTGAAAGAATCACTCCTTTTGAAGTTTGTTGCTTTCATGATACTTTTATTGTTGATATCAACATGTTGAAGACTCCTAGTGTATGAGCATTGTCCTTCTTCAAATCCTAGACTAGTTTTTTCTTTGAAGTCCTTTTGTTTTTCTAAGAGGTCTTCAAGTTTGTCACTGCTGCTACACATATCAAGTCTTCTTCTTAAGGTTACAATTTCAGCCTCTAAAGAATGACACTCTTTATCTTTGGCATCTAACTCCTTGTTAGTAACTTCAACAACTCTTTTACTTTCCTCAAGACACAATTTTAGGTTTGCAATTTGTTTTTCATAATCAGAGACTTTGCTGATCATAATTTCATTGTCCTTTTGAAATTGATTTCTTTGAGCAATTGCCTCGAGCTTCTTAACCTCACCAAGAGCACACTTCAACTCACCTTCAAGATTAACCACTACTTCATCATTTTTAGATTGATCTTCACATTTATTATTCTAATTTTCATTTATGACAGCCACGAACAAGGTCTCTACACCTTCCTCAAGTCACTCCTCTGAACCACTATTTGTTATATCAGCATCTTTTATGAACAAACTCTTCTTCTTTTTGAAATTATTTTTCTTTTTGGGATTGAACTATTTCTTCTTGAATTGTTTCTTATTTTCTTCTTCATCACTATCTAAATCTTTATAAGGACATTTAGCAGCATAATGTCCTATTCTTCCACATCCAAAACATGTGAATGGAAGTTTACCTTTATAATTTCGTATTGACCCCTTTTTCAATCTGCTAACAAAAGAAGATTCTTGATCATCATCTAACTCTTCTGGATCAAACATTATTTCCTTTTCCATTTTGACTGATTTAAATGAAGCTTCTTTACCTCTAGGAGTTTCATTACAAACCCTCATCTCAAAAGCAGTAAAGGTACCATGAAGTTCATCAAAGATCACTTTGCTCAAATCTCTCTCTTCTACTGTAAACACCTTGGATTCATATTTAGGAGTTACAGTCCTTATAACCTTGGTCAACAACCTCTTGAACTCTAAGAAGATAACCAGCCACCTTCTCATCATCATTCATTTTGAGACTTTCAAATTTAGCTTTGTAAGATTGTAACTTTGCTTCTTTAATTTTTTCATCTCCCTAATAGATATTGGATACTTATCCCAAATAGCCTTAGCTGACTTACAATCCATAATTTTGACAAGTATCTCATTAGACAAACCACAGTAGATTGCATTTATGGCCTTAACATTATTGTCATAGGCCTTCTTCTCATCAGGAGTTGAGGGAGGACTTGTTTCTTTATACTCATTTTCTATAGCAGCCCACACATCATACCCCAAGAAAGAAAAATATGAATCCATTCTGAATTTCTAGAAAGCATAATTAGACCCATCAAATAAATGTGCTTTGTATGTAGAAAATCCTTCTTGACTGCCCATGACTAGTACTCCACTTTTAGGACCTACCCAAGCTTGTTAGGCTTCTATAGGGAACCTATGCTCTGATACTGGACTTATTGGAGTACAATCAACACTGAGAGGGGGGGTGAATCAACATTGTATCTTAAACAAGTTATTTACTTCTTATCAAACTTGAAAAGAGAAAGTGAAGGAATCAAACTTGACAATATGTGTTATCAAAGGAAGGAATCAAACACTGAATAACAAATAAGACTAAATGTTCAAGCATGAAAGACAAATGAATCACACAACAATTGAGACCATGACACAATAGATTTCATGAGTGGAAAACCCTCATAGAGATGAAAAACCACTCTAAACTACCTCACTGGCTTAATCATGAAAATCACCAATTACAAAACCTCACTGACTGATGAATGCCTCATTGGCAAAAAGAAGTCTCACTGACTTGTACAATCACCTTGGATACAAATGAAAACAACTCAGGGGGTTACCCTGATTCTCTTCTACACAAAACCTTATTACTCCTTTAATTTTCACTTGATAAAGTTATTTTCAATCACAACCTATTCAAATTAGCTTCTAAAACACATGACAATCTCTAGAATTAACAATGCATTCCTCTGATTAGGAATCAACACCTGCATTTTTCTCTCTTGCACTAAATATGATTTACATACACTAGTTGATCTTCAGTTTTCAAATACAGTATACTCCATTATACTCTTCATATAACTGACAAACCTTATACTAGCATGTAGATATTCCCTTTTCCATCTCTGAACAATGAACAAAATTCATAAAACCATCATACAAATCTCGTGCAAAAATTCATTGGCCCTCCGTGTCATAAAAAAAGACCTTCAAATGACTGATCTCTGCCTTTTATAACACTCTGTACATCAAAATTAATCGACAGAGAGTGACCATTGAGCTTCAAAAATCATTTAAAAAGCATCCATTAGATGTCTCTTTCACTCCATTCTACCTTTTAACCTTGGCCGCACGATCACTTTTGGCACTCAAGTCTTTATGATAACTTTTGATCATTGGTGCCCCTAAGATGTTAGGGCCGGTCACCCGGCGGGGTGATCCCACAATAGTGGGTTACACTTTTTTGCCAAACTTGACATTGAAATCAACATTTTGAACTAAATCTTCACTTTCTAACACCTATAGCCACTAAACCGTTAGGAATTTGAAAATGATGCGAACTAGTGATTTGTGAGATTTTGTCTGTAGATTCTAAAAATATTTTTTAAAAAAATTTGGAGTTAAATTGTAATATTTTTTGCATCTCCTTTTATAACTAGTTTTTAATAGTAAACAACATTTTTTAAAGTGATGTGTATTCCATAACACAACTTTTTTTCTACAAAGGATAAAATTTTGATTCTTTTGAATTTAGATTTGTAACACCGATATCTAGGGCATGCATTTGGTTTCATAATGTTTTGTTGAATTTTTTTTTTAATTAAGTTTTGAGGTCAAACCAATTATAATTTAGACATAGGCGTATTCCATAAAACATAACTTTTTCTATATGTATCGAAATTCAATTTTTTTTGTTGAAACAAGGACATCAATACCTAGGGTATACATATTTTTTAGAATTTTTTCACTAATTTACTATTTTTCGATGTGTGTAGAATACAGAACTTGATGTTCGGTGAAAAACCTATGTTTAGTAAAACTAAAAAAAATCGTAATAAAATAAAAATTTATCAAAACTATACTCGTTGGAAAGCTCGTTTCGAGGACTGCGATCCTCCAATTTGGTTGGCAAAGGTGAATCCAATTGGACCTTCAACTAGGCTTCAGAAGCCAAAATTTTGCAGAAGAAAGGGTAAGGGAAGGAGGGAAGGTGTCTAGTGGGATCTTCATGCGAAGACCCCTGCAAACGAAGGTTGGTGACATCCTTCATTCGAAGTAAAGACACCTTCAAACAAAGGTCCAAACATGGCGTGTAAATCCACATAATGACCACCTTCATTCGAAGGTTCCTTACATTAAAAAATATTATCTTTTTTTAACAGCCGACCTTCGTTCAAAGGCATGCCGACATGTTTTTTTTTAATGCTTTAATTTTTTGTATTGCATATAAATAGGATTTTTTTTTTCATTTTTATAAATCAATGTAACAAGATAAATTCACAATTTTTGTTCTGTAAGGGAGGAGGAAATCTTTGAGAGAAGAATTTTCAAGTCATATTTTACAAAGGAGATGGGAAACAAAAAGGCAAGACAAAATAAGACTACACGAAAGTATTCCACATAAACTATAGAAAGATTGACTGAAGAAAGATTGCAAAAATATCATAAACAAAAACAAGGTATGCATATATTTTCTTTTCTATTTTTAATCTAGGTCATTTTATTTATGCTTAAATATATACATGTATTGATGAATCATGTAGTAGGATGTCATTTAATCTAGGTCACTAAGTGATTTATGCTTAAATATATATGCATTGATTTCATGTAGTTGGGATGTCATTTAGTTTAAGTCATTCCTCATTCTTGGCTATAATCCCCACCCCTCTACCTAGAGATAACTACCTCTCTCTCTCTGTCCACCATTCCCTCTCTCTCTCAAGTTGCCCACTCTCTTTACCTCTACCTCTCCCTCACTAGGGCCCCTAGCTATCTCTCTCCCTCTCTCCAACCTTCTCTCTCTTCTTCCTTTTATACTATTTTTCTCAACTCTATCTTTAACAATTGGGTTATGTGTTAGTAAACCTAGAGGAAGTGTGTCATGTTTCTAATTTCCAAACATTACCAAAAGAAACCTTTTGCTTGTTATAGTTGAATCTCTTTAATAAGTAGCTCCTAGATTAATTATCTTGTAATCTAGAACTCCATTTAGAGCCAAAGGTTAGACCTTAAAATTCTAGTCTCATCCTTCTTTCCATTAGTTAGTTCTCTAGAAAAACTTGTATAGGAAAATTTTCTTCTCGTGCTCATCTTTAATGGAGATGCTAGTATTTGAGCATGCTTACACACTTATCCTAAATAGTATAACTACCTATGTATCTTACATACTTAAATATTTGTCACTTGTGTGCAGGAGTCCATATATATCACTTGTGGTCATAAATATTAGTTATTACATGTACAAGTATATTAATTTTTATGGTAATTTGATCATATGGAGGCTCTTTAAAATATATCAAGACTTGGTTCACTAAATTAAATAAGTTTTCTTTAATATGTATTTTCTTAATGTGTGATACAGAAACTGGAGCAAATGTTGTTGAAGAACACATAGTTGATGTTAGCCCAAAGGAGGCCCAAGTGCAAACAATGGATGTTGGAGAGGGGTCAGGATCGCTTCCTTTGACTGGTATGGATGAGCATATTAGTCTATCTAAAGAGGTGAAGGGAAAATTTTCTTATAGAAATTTAGATCATTTACTTAAAATGGATAGTGATAAATTGAAACATTATGCTGGACAACCTAGACGTACTTATAAGAGGTCAATGAATAAAACTGCAAAGGAAATAATTGCTCATTTCGATAATCTTGATACACTTGGCTGAACCCAATTGTTATCAATTGTACTTCTTAGTAAGGAGCTAAATGAGCCATTACAATTGTTGGCTGTAGATTTGTCATTGAAAAAGGGGAAAGGTTCACACCTAGAAAAAGCTATTGTTGAAAATGTTAAAAAAGGTTTGGCTTCCATTGGGAAACAATCTCGATCTGTGGATAAGTCCATTTCAAGAAGACTGATATTGATAGGTATTTTAAGTGAAAAAAATTCCAAAAAAAGAAAATTGTCTTCAATTTCAACTGAGATTGCTTTCAGTAGAAAGATAGTAACAAAATATGTGAAAAGGAGAAAATTATTGGATGATAGTATCTCGGAAGGCAATTGGGCAAGTATGTGTAGAGCTCCTTGATCTGACAGGATACAAGATGTTGTTAGGAACTTGATCTCAACCTTTTGGAATGAAAATACTCGTGCTTCATAATAGTAGAGATGTTATCAAACACAGAATTGGGCCCAATTGTTATGAACTACATACAAAAAATTGGCTAGACATAACACAACATGAGATGTATGTGGACTTTTGTAATGCAAATCCAAATATAAAGATTAAGCAAACAATGTTTGAAAGGTTAAGGCCATATTATGTGAAGACAAACAAGGTTTTTGAAACTTATTGTTGTCGTTATCATATTGAATTTGATCTCTACTATCAGGTGTTTCAAAAGATTTGTGAAGACAGTGATGGTTTTATAAATGCACCTCCTAAATAGGTAAGTCAGTTCATAGCATCCATCTTATGTGATAAATCAGATGATGATAATGGAACTGATCTAGTGTAAGGCACCTAGCAAGGTTCTTGGTGTCTAGTCTATTAAGTCAATTTTACATATTTTCCTAGTGATGTTAGTATGTTCTAGAGTCAAATTTTGCTGTTATGCTCTCATTAATAAGAGACATAGTGGATTTTAGTTTTAAAATATTGTAATAAAGCCATTTTTATGGCACACTTAGGTAGTGGAGGTCAAAAATAGTTTACAAATATTATGAAACTTTAAGTCCTATAAAGTAGTGGATTGTCTATTTTTGGGCAGAGGCTTTAATGCCTGATTTTATGGCTTTTCCACATGGAAAAAAATAAGAAATCATGGCTTTCTATCTTTTTCATGAAGTAATACTTTGAAATAGGCATATTGTGGTTGATGAAAGCATGTTATGAATTTTGGAGAGGAGGAAGAATAGAGTTTACCAATCTTTTCTACTTTTTTCTGTGTCTTTCATTGTTCTTCTCACTGGTCTGAATTCGTACAGAATAGTCATGAATTCTAATACATAAAAATATTGTGATAGATTGTCTTAGTTTTGTTTTAAGTTAGTTTGCAAAGATTTTCATAGAGTTTGAGGCACTTACCAAACATTTTTGTTAAAATTGTTTTATAATTTCTATTTTTCTTTGTCATTTCCCAAGACTGTACTTATCCATACAACACTATCAAGACCTCTAATGCACAATATTGGATGAGCTGTTGAATTACCTTTCATTTACATCTGATAGGAGGAGTTCTCATCGAGGTTGAGGCTTTTTATAGCTGATTTTCTAAGAAGGGGTCCTAAAACCTAGGGTTTTGTAGGGTTTAGGGAATTTGATGGAATTTTAACCCAATCCATCTCTACCAAAACTCAAAATGGATGGATTGACTCATATTAGGATGGTTTTAACTAACTTTTGTGTTGCAAAAGCAGGGCATGGATGGAGTAAATTTATTTGTGCAATCTAGGCCCAATATCTCCATGTATTGGGCATTTATAAGCTTGGAGAGTGAGAGCTCAAGTGGGACAATAGCTTCAATTGACCTAAGAGGCCCAAAATCTGTGTAGAGACACCTTTTCTAGCATGATAAATGCATTGCAGCAGAGTGCAAAGGCTGAGAACAAGTTTAGATCCATTGTAGTGTGTGGAAGAGGCCTAATAAGGCCTGTTGCAGCAGGGACAGTCTTGTTTTGAGACTTGTGTTACAAAAGAACCTCCATTGCATGTTTGATATGTTATGAATCATCATAATGGATATCTAAAAACTACCTCTTTTCATGGGTTTGACCTTTCCTATGTAAGTTATGCTCTAAAAACCTCATTGATAGGGCTACAAGCCATTAAGGCTAATTATGGAGAATGCTAGTAAGTTTGTGTTGCCAAGTCTCTTGAGGAGTTCCATGGGTGTCCATCCATAATATTGAGTTAGTCTCAGGTGTAGTGGAGGATCAGACTCTTTGTTAAACCATCCACTCTTCATTTTTTGCATATTTCACTCTTGGTAGCCATGATACTTGGGAAGACAGAACGGTCACATTAGGATAGTCTACTAGTTGGTCCATTATGTCTTCCTTATCTGCCTTTGTTAAGTATAATAAATCACTTTGTGAATATTTCTATTTGTCTTGAAGGTGTTAGTCAATCTTCCATGCACAAGTATCTTATGTTGAATTACTTTGCAATCCTTGAAATGATCGTGAGAGAAAGAACACATTCAAAATCATGTTGCTCCAATCAAGATAAGAGTCTTATGAATAGTGATAGTATTTCCTCCTCTACATCAATTGGTATTAGAGCCTAGGTTAGATTCTATTTGGGAGGAAAGAAGGAAATTGAAGTGTGAAGAAAGGATAGTGCAAGATGCCTCCAAGGGTCAGTCCAGTCCTCACTAGAGTAGTTAGAATAATGAAGGAATCTCAAGAAGGTGTCCTAGCCAGACTTGCAGCCATTGAAGCAAACCTGAGAAGAGGTGGGGTCATTGAGGAAGGCAGTGACCAAGAGAATGAGGGTGAGAATGTAGGCCCTCAAGAGGGATTTATTGTGGAAGAGATGGATCTAGATGATAGAAGGTTTCTGAAGATGCTGTAGACTGTGAGAGGAGAGGGTACTGATGTAAAAATGGAGTTGCCCATGTATGAAGGAAAAATAAACACTGAGGAAGTATTAGATTTGATTGATGCCTTGGATAACTACTTTGAGTACAAGGAGATGCCAGAAGTATAGATGGTCAAATTAGCCAAGACCAAGTTGAAGGGACCAACATTGACATGGTGGAACTATGTTCAATCAAAGAGATTGAGGGAAGGAAAAGCAAAGATCAATTCATGGGACTGGATGGTGTCCAAAGTAAAGAATCAATTTTTCCCTAAGGATTATGCAATCCAAACTTTTATAAAGTTGTGGAATTTAAAACAAAAAGACATGGATGTTATAGCCTATACTGAGGAATTCCACAAGTTGACCATGAGGACAGGACACACTGAAGATGAAGTTGAGAAGATTGCTAGGTATATCAATGGGTTTAGGCTCAATATTTAGGATGAAATCAGTCTATCCATGCTTAGAAATGTGGAAGAATGCTTCCAATTGGCAGTGAGGGTAGAAGAAAAGATAAAAAGGAGACAAGAGCAATAGACTAGGGGTAGAGGAAGAAGTTTCAGAGGTAGAGGGAACTTTGGTGCAAGAGGACAGTCCCAGAAACAACAAAGAGAGTCAAGTGGTAGAAATAAAGAGAACCAAGAACCAAGGGGTGAATCCAGTGAAAGAGGTAACTTTAGAGGAAGAAGATCAAATAGTAGAGGGAGGTTTGGTGGCCAAGGTAGAGGGTCAAACATTTTCTCAAGCAAATCCTACAACTGTCATCAGTTTGGACATCTTGCATTCAAATGTCCAGAGAAGCAAGGATCAAGTTCTCAAGGAGGTGAAAGAAGAACCCAATTAGTGCATAAAGAAGACAATGAAAGTGTCAATTCACCATTGCAACCTGCTTCTCTAGACAGAGGTGATGCATTAATGTTCAGAAGGACACTCCTCAAGGTACTAGCAGCCAAGGAGCCTTCACAGAGGAAGTCATTGTTTAGAACAACATGCAAATCACATGGCAAAGTGTGCAAGGTAGTTATTGACTCAGGATCCACTGATAATCTAGTTTCTTTGCAAATGGTAGAGAAGTTGCATTTGAAGAAGATTCCTCACTCCACACCTTACAAGGTGTCATGGTTGAATAAGGGGCCCAACAAGTATTAGTAAATGAGCAGGCATGGGTAGAGTTCAATATTGGTGGTTACAAGGATAAGATCCTTTGTGACATCATCCCCATGGATGTTTGTAACATATTGCTAGGAAGACCCTGGCAACATGATAGAAAGAGCAAACATGATGGTCAGAAGAATACTTATGTGATAGAAAAGGATATAGTCTCATTTGAATTAACACCTCTTCTTGAGGAAGAGTTTGATAAGTAGACTGGGTCTAGAGAGGAGTTTTTGCAAACAATGAAAGAGGAAGGACAAGGATTTGTAGTAGTGATCAGACCTAAGACTAAGTCTGATGTAGCAACAAATAAGGTGGAAGACATACCTAGTGAAGTTTAGGCTTTGCTAGACAAGTACAAGGACATAGTGGTAGATGAGCTGCCAAGTTCACTACCTCCCATGAGAGACATCAGCCATCATATAGACCTAATACCTAGTGCCAGTTTGCCTAACAAGGCTGCATACAAGCTTACTCCACAACAAAATGAAGAGATCAAAGCACAAGTCCAAGAATTGTTGGATAAAGGACTCATCAAAGAGAACTTCAGTCCATGTGATGTTCCTACAATCTTAGCACCCAAGAAAGGTGGAGAGTGGAGGATGTGTACTAACTCAAGGGCAATCAACAAAATCACAATCAGGTATAGATTTCCCATACCTAGAATAGAGGACATAATGGATTGTTTGGGAGGTGCATGTTATTTTTCTAAAATTGATGTCAAAACTGGATATCACTAGATTAGGATAAGGGAAGGAGATGAATGGAAAACTACCTTCAAGACCAACGAAGGACTATATGAATGGATGGCAATGCCCTTTGGTTTGTCTAATGCTCCTAGCACATTTATGAGACTAATGAATGAGGTCCTGAAGCATTTTATTGGAAAGTTTGTTGTTGTTTATTTGGATGATATTCTTGTGTTCAGTAAGACAAAGGAGGAGCACTTGCAGCATCTTGACATGGTTTTGCAGAGGTTGCATGAGGAGAAGTTGATGTTAAACCTCAAAAAGTGTGAATTTATGAAGGAGGAACTAGTATACTTGAGTTTTGTGATCTACAAAGGCACATTGAAGATGGACCCTTCAAAGGTTGATGCCATACTCAGTTGGCCAACTCCAAGATTAGTAGGAGAGGTAAGAAGTTTTCCTGGTTTGGCTACCTTTTATAGGAAGTTTATTAAGAATTTCAGTCATATTTGTTCTCCTATTCTTGACACAATTAACGGAGATAAGAAAAGAAAGTTTCAATGGACTGAAGAGGCAGAAAAAAGTTTTGAATACTTGAAGAAGAGAGTGGCACAACAGCCCATACTTGCTTTGCCTAACTTTGACAAAGTCTTTATAGTAAAATGTGATGCCAGTGGAGCAGCCATAGGTGCAGTCCTAAGCCAAGAAGGCATTCCAATAGCTTTCTTTCATGAAAATCTCAATGAGGCCAAGAGGAGGTACTCTTTATATGATTTGGAGCTTTATGCATTAGCACAATCCTTGAGGAAATGGAGACATTACCTCTTACCCAAAGAATTTGTAGTCTACACAGACAATCATGCATTGATTTTCTTGAATAGCCAAGACAAGTTAAGTCAAAGGCATATCAAGTGGGTGGAGTATTTATAGAGTTATACTTTCACAATCAAACACAAGAAGGGCCAAGCAAACAAGGTAGCTAATGCATTGAGTAGAAGATCAGTCCTAGTGCATGAAATACAATTTCAGAGTGTTGGTTTGGAAGCACTAAAGGACATGTATGCTACTGATCCAGATTTCAAGGATACCTACTCCATTTCCCACCAATTCTAAGGTACTTTTCATGAAGAATTTTCTAATTTTCTGCTGCAAGAAGGATTGCTATTCAAGGGAGCTCAGTTATGCATCCCTAGATGCTCTATGAGGACAAATCTTATAAGGGACAAGCACTATGGAAGTCTTGGAGGACACTTTGGCATATACAAAACACTTGACCAGGTAAGAAGGTTTCACTTTTGGCCTAAGATGCATACTGATATCAAAAAATTTGTTGAGTCTTGTGGAGCTTGCCAGAGAGCCAAGGGCTCTAGTTCTAATGTAGGCTTATATCAGCCTCTTGCAATTCATTGCAGACCTTGGGAACACCTTAGTATGGATTTTGTGTTAGGCCTACCTAAGACATAGAGAGGAGTAGATAGTGTTTTTGTAGTTGTGGACAGATTTAGCAAGATGACACATTTCATTCCATGCAAATGCACTAGTGATGCTTCAAACATTGCAAGTTTGTTCTTCAAGGAGATTGTTAGAATTCATGGGCTGCCCCTCACCATTGTCTCAGATAGAGATTCCAAGTTTATAGGTCATTTTTAGAGGACCTTATGGAAGAAACTAGGCATAAATCTAACTTCCAACTCTGCCTATCATCCACAAACAGATGGGCAGAGTGAAGTAGTGAATAGATCATTGGGGAATCTACTTAGATGTCTTACAAAGGAACATGGACAACAATGGGATCTTGTCATCCCATAGGCAGAGTATGCTTACAATGACTCCATTAACAGGAGCATAGATAAGAGCCCTTTTGAAGTAGTGTATGGATTGAATCCAAGAGGTATCTTTGAGTTAAGATATTTAAGAGGAGTAGAGAAGAGAAGTGTTGAAGGAGAGGAATTTTCTATGGCCATGAAAGACATCCATGATCAAGTTAGAGAATAGTTCAAGAAGAGTGTTGAAACCAACAAGAAGCATACAGACTTGAAGAGGAGACTTGTTCAACTAAAAGTGGGAGATTTAGTACTTGCTCATCTCAAGAAAGAGAGGTTACCTAAGGGCAGATATACTAAGTTGCTGATGAAGAAGATTGGGCCATGTAAGGTGGTCCACAAGTTTGGTGAGAATGCCTATGAGATAGAACTTCCTCCTGGAGTTGCTATCTCACCTATGTTTAACATAGGTGATTTATATCATTTCAAGGGATCTTTGGATGCAGGTAGAGGCATTGATGAAGGTGATGATGCTGATTGGATTAAGGATCTTCCACCTATTGCACCAGTTAAACTTGAAGCAATTCTAGACACCAAGGAGGTCAAGAGAACAAGACATAAGGTTTATAATGAACACTTGGTGAAGTGGCAAGGTCTTCCTCATGAAGATCCCACTTGGATGATAGCTGAGGAACTTGACAAGCATGGCACTACTGTGACTGATCCGATTTCAGGAGATGCATAAAATCCTTTCTCCTAGGGTGTATGGTGCAGGGCACCTAGCAAGGTTCTTGGTGTCTAGTCTATTAAGTCAATTTTACATATTTTCCTAGTGATGTTAGTATGTTCTAGAGTCAAATTTTGGTGTTATGCTCTCATTAATAAGAGACATAGTAGATTTTGGTTTTAAAATATTGTAATAAAGCCATTTTTATGGCACACTTAGGTAGTGGAGGTCAAAAATAGTTTACAAATATTATGAGACATTAAGTCCTATAAAGTAGTGAACTGTCTATTTTTTGGCAGAGGCTTTAATGCCTAATTTTATGGCTTTTCCACATGGAAAACAACAGGAAATCATGGATTTCTATCTTTGTCATGAATTAATACTTTGAAATAGGCATATTGTGGTCGATGAAAGCATGTTATGCATTTTGGAGAGGAGGAAGAATAGATTTTACCAATCTTTTCTGCATTTTTCTCTGTCTTTCATTATTTTTCTCACTAGTCTGAATCCCTACAAAATAGTCATGAATTCTAATGGATAAAAATATTGTGATGGATTGTCTTAGTTTTTTTTTAAGTCAGTTTACAAATATTTTGGTAGAGTTTGAGGCACTTACCAAACGTTTTTGTTAAAACTATTTTATAATTTCTATTTTTCTTTGTCATTTCCCACGACTGTACTCAGCCGTATGACACTGTCAAGACCTCTAAGTCAATACATTGGATGAACAATTGAATTACCTTTCATTTACATCTGATAGGAGTTCTCATCGAGGTTGAAGCTTTTTATAGCTGATTTTCTAAGAAGGGGTCCTAAAACCTAGGGTTTTGTAGGGTTTAGGGAATTCGATGGAATTTTAACCCAATCCACCTCTACACCAAAACTCAAAATGGATGGATTGACTCATATTAGGATGGTTTTAACTAAATTTTGTGTTACAAATTTAGGGCATGGCTGGAGTAAATTTATTTATGCAATCTAGGCCCAATATCTCCATGTATTGGGCATTTATAAGCTTGGAGAGTGAGAACTCAAGTGGGACAGTAGCTTGGATTGACCTAAAAGGCACAAAATCTATGTAGACACACCTTTTCTAAAATGATAAATGCATTTGAGTAGAGTGCAAAGGATGAGAACAAGTTTAGAGCCATTGTAGTGTGTGGAAGAGGCCTAATTAGGTCTATTGCAGCAGGGACAGTCCTATTTTGAGACTTGTGTTACAAAGGAACCTCCATTGCATGTTTGATATGTTATGAATCATCATAATGGGTATCTAAAAAATACCTCCTTTCATGGTTTTGACCTTTCCTCTGTAAGTTATGCTCTAAAAACCTCATTGGTAGGACTACAAGCCATTAAGGCTAATTGTGGAGAACGATAGTAAGTTTGTGTTGCCAAGTCTCTTGAGGAGTTTCATGGGTGTCCATCCATAATATTGAGGTAGTCTCAGGTGTAGTGGAGGGTTAGACTCTTTGTTAAACCATCCACTCTTCATTTTTTGCATATTTCACTCTTGGCAGCCATGATACTTGGGAAGATAGAATAGTCACATTAGGACAGTCTACTAGTTGGTCCTTTGTGTCTTCCTTATCTACCTTTGTTAAGTATAATCAATCACTTTGTGAATATTTCTATTTGCCTTGAAGGTGTTAGTCAATCTTTGATGCACTTATCTTATGTTGAAATACTTTCCAAGCCTTGAAATGATCATGAGAGCAAGAAGATAGCCAAAATCATGCTACTCCAATCAAGATAACAATCTTATGAATAGTGATAGTATTTCCTCCTCTGCATCAATTGGTATCAGAGCCTAGGTTAGATTCTATCTGGGAGGAAAGAAGGAAATTGAAGTGTGAAGAAAGGATAGTGTGAGATGCCTCCAAGGGCCAGTCCAGTCCTCACTAGAGAAGTCAGAATAATGAAGGAATCTCAACAAGGAGTCCTAGCCAAACTTGCAACCATTGAAGAAAACCTGAGAAGAGGTGGGATCATTGAGGAAAACAGTGACCAAGAGAATGAGGGTGAGAATGCAGGCCCTCAAGAGGGATCTAATGTGGAAGAGATGGATCCAGATGATAGAAGGTTTCTGAGGATGCTACAGACTATGAAAGGAGAGGGCACTGATGTAAAAATGGATTTGCCCATGTATGAAGGAAAAATAAACACTGAGGAAGTATTAGATTTGATTGATGCCTTGGATAACTACTTTGAGTACAAGGAGATGCCAGAAGTGTAGATGGTCAAATTAGCCAAGACCAAGTTGAAGGGACCAGCATTAACATGGTGGAACTATGTTCAATCAAAGAGATTGAGGCAAGGAAAAGCAAAGATCAGTTCATGGGACTAGATGGTGTCCAAAGTAAAGAATCAATTTCTCCCTAAGGATTATGCAATCCAAACTTTAGAAAGTTGCAGAATTTAAAACAAAAAGACATGGATGTTATAGCCTATACTGAGGAATTCCACAAGTCGACCATGAGGACAGGACACACTAAAGATGAAGTTGAGAAGATTGCTAGGTATATCAATGGGCTTAGGATCAATATTCAGGATGAAATCAGTCTAGCCACCCATAGAAATGTGGAAGAATGCTTCCAATTGGTAGTGACGGCAGAAGGAAAGATAAAAAGGAGACAAGAGCAATATACTAGGGGTAGAGGAAGAAGTTTCAGAGGTAGAGGGAACTTTGGTACAAGAGGATAGTCCCAAAAACAACAAGGAGAGGTAAGTGGCAGCAATAAAGAGAACCAAGAACCAAGGGGTGAATCAATTGAAAGAGGTAACTTTAGAGGAAGAAGATCAAACAGTAGAGGGTTAAACACTTTCTCAGGCAAATGCTACAACTGTCATCAGTTTGGACATCCTGCATTCAAATGTCCAAAGAAGCAAGCATCGAGTTCACAATGAGGTGAAAGAAGAACCCAATTAGTGCATGAAGAAGAAAGTGAAAGTGTCAATTCACCATTGCAACCTACTACTCCTAAGAGAGGTGATGCATTAATATTCAGAAGGACAGTCCTCAAGGTGTCAGCAGCCAAGGAGCCTTCACAAAGGAAGTCATTGTTTAGAACAACATGCAAATCACATGGCAAAGTGTGCAATGTAGTTATTGACTCAAGATCCACTAATAATCTAGTTTCTTTGGAAATGGTAGAGAAGCTGCATTTGAAGAAGATTCCTCACTCCACACCTTACAAGGTGTCATGGTTGAATAAGGGGCAACAAGTATTAGTAAATGAACAAACATGGGTGGAGTTCAATATTAGTGGTTACAAGGATAAGATCCTTTGTGACATCATCCCCATGGATGTTTGTCACATATTACTAGGAAGACCCTAGCAACATGATAGAAAGAGCAAACATGATGGTCAGAAGAACACTTATGTGATAGAAAAGGATGGAGTCTCATTTGAATTAACACCTCTTCTTGAGGAAGAGTCTAATAAGCAGACTAGGTCCAGCATCATGATGGTAGGAGAGAAGGAGTTTTTACAAACAATGAAACAAGAAGGACAAGGATTTGTAGTAGTGATCAGACCTAAGACTAAGTTTGATGCAGCAGTAAATAAGGTGGAAGACATACCTAGTGAAGTTCAAGCTTTGCTAGACAAGTACAAGGACATAATGGTAGATGAGCTGCCAAGTTCACTACCTCCCATAAGAGACATCAAACATCATATAGACCTGATACCTGGTGCCAGTTTTCCTAACAAGGATGCACACAAGCTTACTCCACAACAGAATGAAGATATCAAAGTGCAAGTCCAAGAATTGTTGGATAAAGGACTCATCAGAGAGAACTTAAGTCCATGTGATGTTCCTACAATCGTAGCACCCAAGAAAAGTGGAGAGTGGAGGATGTGTACTGACTCAAGGGAAATCAGCAAAATCACAATCAGGTATAGATTTCCCATACCTAGAATAGATGACATAATGGATTGTTTGGGAGGTGCATGTTATTTTTCTAAAATTGATCTCAAAAGTGGATATCACCAAATTAGGATAAGGGAAGGAGATGAATGGAAAACTACCTTCAAGACCAATGAAGGTCTATATGAATGGATGGTAATGCCCTTTGGTTTGTTTAATGCTCCTAGCACATTTATGAGACTAATGAATGAGGTCCTGAAGTGTTTTATTGGAAAGTTTGTTGTTGTTTATTTGGATGATATTCGTGTGTTCAGTAAGACAAAGGAGGAGCACTTGCAGCATCTTGACATGGTTTTGCAGAGGTTGCATGAGGAGAAGCTAATGTTAAACCTCAAAAAGTGTGAATTTATGAAGGAGGAACTAGTATACTTGAGTTTTGTGATCTCCAAAGGCACATTGAAGATGGACCCTTCAAAGGTTGATGCCATACTCAGTTGGCCAACTCCAAGATCAGTAGGAGAGGTAAGAAGTTTTCATGGTTTGGCTACCTTTTATAGGAAGTTTATTAAGAATTTCAGTCATATTTGTTCTCCTATTCTTGGCACCATTAAGGGAGATAAGAAAAGAAAGTTTCAATGGACTGAAGAGGCAGCAAAAAATTTTGAATACCTCAAGAAGAGAGTGGCACAACAGCCCATACTTGCTTTGCCTAAATTTGACAAAGTCAGAGATTTACAGTAGAATGTGATGCTAGTGGAGCAGCCATAGGTGCAGTCCTGAGCCAAGAAGGCATGCCAATAGATTTCTTTAGTGTAAAGCTCAATGAGGCCAAGAGGAGGTACTCTTCATATGATTTGGAGCTTTATGCATTAGTACAGTCCCTAAGGAAATGGAGACATTACCTCTTACCCAAAGAATTTGTAGTGTACACATACAATCATGCATTGAGTTTCTTGAATAGCCAAGACAAGTTAAGTCAAAGGCATATCAAGTGGGTGCAGTATTTACAGAGTTATACTTTCACAATCAAGCATAAAAAGGGCCAAGTAAACAAGGTAGCTGATGCATTGAGTAGAAGATCAGTCCTAGTGCATGAAATACAATATCAGAGTGTTGGTTTGGAAGCACTAAAGGACATGTATGCTGCTGATCCAGATTTCAAGGATGCCTACTCCATTTGCCACCAATTCCAAGGTACTTTTCATGAAGAATTTTCTAATTTTCTACTGCAAGAAGGATAGCTATTCAAGGGAGCTCAGTTATGCATTGCTAGATGCTCTATGAGGACAAATCTTATAAGGGAAAAGCACTGTGGAAGTCTTGGAGGACACTTTGGAATATAAAAAACACTTGATCAGGTAAGAAGGTTTTACTTTTGGCCTAAGATGCATACTGATATTAGAAAATTTGTTGAGTCTTGTGGAGTTTGCCAGAGAGCCAGGGGCTCTAGTTCCAATGCAGGCTTATATCAGCCTCTTCCAATTCCTCGTAGACCTTGGGAACACCTTAGTATGGAGTTTTTGTTAGGCCTACCTAAGACACAGAGAGGAGCAGACAGTGTTTTTGCAATTGTGGATAGATTGAGCAAGATGGCACATTTCATTCCATGTAAATGCACTAGTGATGCATCAAACATTGCAAGTTTGTTCTACAAGGAGATTGTTAGAATTAATGGGCTGCCCCTCACCATTGTCTCAGATAGAGATTCCAAGTTTATAGGTTATTTTTGGAGGACCTTATGGAAGAAACTAGGCACAAATCTAACTTTCAGCTCTACCTATCATCTACAAACAGATGGGTAGACTGAAGTAGTGAATAGATCATTAGGGAATCTACTTAGATGTCTTACAAAGGAACATGGACAACAATGGGATCTTGTCAACCCACAGGCAGAGTATGCTTACAATGACTCCATTAATAGGAGCATAGGTAAGAGCCATTTTGAAGTAGTATATGGATTGAATACAAGAGGTATCTTTGAGTTAAGAGATTTAAGAGGAGTAGAGAAGAGAAGTGCTGAAGGAGAGGAATTTTCTATGGCCATGAAAGACATCCACGGTCAAGTTAGAGAATAGCTCAAGAAGAGTGTTGAAACCTACAAGAAGCATGCAGACTTGAAGAGGAGAAATGTTCAACTGAAAGTGAGAGATAAATAGTACTTGCTCATCTCAGGAAAGAGAGGTTACCTAAGGGAAGATATACTAAGTTGTTGATGAAGAAGATTGGGCCATGTAATGTGGTCCACAAGTTTGGTGAGAATGCCTATGAGATAGAACTCCCTCCTAGAGTTGCTATCTTGCCTATCTTTAACATAGATGATTTATATCGTTTCAAGGGATCTTTGGATGCAGGTAGAGGTGTTCATGAAGGTGATGATGCTGATTGGATTAAGGATCTTCCTTTTGTTGTACCAGTCAAACTTGAAGCAATTCTAGACACCAAGGAGGTCAAGAGAACAAGACATAAGGTTTATAATGAACACTTGGTGAAGTGGCAAGGTCTTCCTCATGAAGATGCCACTTGGATGACAGTTGAGGACATTAAGTTGCATGGCACTACTGTGACTGATCCAATTTTAGGAGATCCCTGAAATCCTTTCTCCTAGGGTGTATGGTACAGGGCACCTAACAAGGTTCTTGGTGTCTAGTCTATTAAGTCAATTTTACATATTTTCCTAGTGATGTTAGTATGTTGTAGAATCAAATTTTGGTGTTATGCTCTCATTAATAAGAGACATAGTGGATTTTGGTTTTAAAATATTGTAATAAAGGCATTTTTATGGCACACTTAGGTAGTGGAGGTCAAAAATAGTTTACAAATATTATGAAACATTAATTCCTATAAAGTAGTGGACTGTCTATTTTTGGGTAGAGGCTTTAATGCCTGATTTTATGGCTTTTCCACATGGAAAATAGTAGGAAATTGTGGATTTCTATCTTTGTCATGAAGTAATACTTTGAAATAGGTATATTGTTGTTGATGAAAGCATGTTATGCATTTTAGAGAGGAGGAAGAATAGAGTTTACCAGTCTTTTCTGCACTTTTTTGTGTCTTTCATTGTTCTTCTCACTGATCTGAATTCCTACAGAATAGTCATGAATTCTAATGCATAAAAATATTATGATGGATTGTCTTAGTTTTTTTTTAAGTCAGTTTGCAAAGATTTTGGTAGAGTTTGAGGCACTTACCAAACGTTTTTGTTAAAACTTGTTTATAATTTCTATTTTTCGTTGTCATTTCCCATGACTGTACTCAGCCGTACGACACTATCAAGACCTCTAATGCAGAACATTGGATGAACAATTGAATTACCTTTCATTTACATCTAATAGGAGGAGTTCTCATTGAGGTTGAAGCTTTTTATAGCTAATTTTCTGAGAAGGGGTCCTAAAACCTAGGGTTTTGTAGGGTTTAGGGAATTCGATGGAATTTTAACCCAATCCACCTCTACCAAAACTCAAAATGGATGGATTGACTCATATTAGGATGGTGTTAACTGACTTTTGTGCTGCATAAGTAGGGCATGGCTGGAGTAAATTTATTTGTGCAATCTAGGCCCAATATCTCCATGTATTGGGCATTTATAAGCTTGGAGAGTGAGAGCTCAAGTGGGACAGTAGCTTGGATTGACCTAAGAGGCCCAAAATCTATGTAGACATGTCCTTTCTAGCATGATAAATTTATTAGAGCAGAGTGCAAAGGCTGAGAACAAGTTTAGATCCATTGTAGTGTGTGGAAGAGGCCTAATTAGGCCTATTACAGTAGGGACAGTCCTGTTTTGAGACTTGTGTTACAAAAGAACCTCCATTGCATGTTTGATATGTTATGAATCATCTTAATGGGTATCTAAAAACTACCTCCTTTCATGGGTTTGACCTTTCCTCTATAAGTTATGCTCTAAAAATCTCATTGATAGGGATACAAGCCATTAAGGCTAATTGTGGAGAATGATAGTAAGTTTGTGTTGCCAAGTCTCTTGAGGAGTTCCATGGGTGTCCATCCATCATATTGAGTTAGTATCAAGTGTAGTGGAGGGTTAGACTCTTTGTTAAACCATCCACTCTTCATTTTTTGCATATTTCACTCTTGGCAGCCATGATACTTGGGAAGATAGAATAGTCACATTAGGACAGTCTACTAGTTGGTCCTTTGTGTCTTCCTTATCTATCTTTGTTAAGTATAATCAATCACTTTGCAAAGATTTCTATTTGTCTTGAAGGTGTTAGTCAATCTTCCATGCACTTATCTTATGTTGAATTACTTTCCAAGCCTTGAAATGATCATGAGAGCAAGAAGACAGCCAAAATCATGCTTCTCCAATCAAGATAATAGTCCTATGAATAGTGACAATATTTCCTCCTCCGCATCAATTCAATCCATATACTACTTCAAACATTATTTATCCATCTTAGCATGATTTATCACAAAATCAATTCTATTATCATGCAAACTTGAAGAAGATAGTCAATTGATGCAGAGGAGGAAATACTATCACTATTCATAGGACTATTATCTTGATTGGAGCAACATGATATTGGCTGTCTTCTTGCTCTCATGATCATTTATAAGCTTGGAGAGTGAGAGCTCAAGTGGGACAGTGCTTGGATTGACCTAAGAGCCCCAAAAGTTGTATTGAAATTGGTATCATGTTGTTCCAGGTGGGAAAGTATCTCTTAATGTTTTAAACTGTTGTGCTTGCCACTTAGCAAAAAAAGCATGATGTATGTATGGTTGTATCAATTTACAAAAAAATTCCATAAATGTTCCAATAGGTATCTCCTCTTCTACATAATCTAACCTTGTGGATTCTTTCCCATTTTTTGTTTAAAAATTTATGTACTTGTAACTCTTGCAATTAAGGCTAAATAATAAATTTGTAACTCTTCTACAGTAACTCAAGCTTATGGATTGACCTAAGAGACCAAGCCATTAAGGCTAAATCATTATCTAGTGATAGTAGTTCCTCCTCTTGGATTCAATCTATATACTACTTCAAACATCCATCTTCTTCTTGTTGTCATTGTCATATTGAATTTGATCTCTACTATCAGGTGTTTTGAAAGATTTGTGAAGACAGTGATGGTTTTGTAAATGCATCGAGTCCTAAATGGGTAAGTCAGTTCATAGCATCCATCTTATGTGATAAATCAAATGATGATAATAGAACTGATCAAATAAACTGCATAAAAGGTCTTTGTGAAACATGTGGAAATTTAGCTAAAATGCCTTTGAGAAATGAAGATATTGACCTAATGAAGTTGGTAAATTGCAAGAGTTACAAGTACATAAAGTTTCAAACAGGAAATGGAAAAGAATCCACAAGGTTAGATTATGTAGAAGAGGAGATACCTATTGGAACATTTATGGAAATTTTTTGTAAATTGATACAACCATACATACATCATGATTTTTTTGCTGAGTTGCAAGCACAACAATTTAAAACATTGAGATACTTTCCCACCTGGAACAATTTTATCAATAGTCAACTTTGCAGAAAATTACTCTTTTGTACATCAAAAATAGATTCAATCACAATATTACTTTTCAGAGTAAATCATTATTATGGTGCATGTGTGCTATCAGCATGCACAATTGGATTTGGATGGTTTTGAAAGTACATTTGAAGCACGAGTCATTAAGAAAGAATATCACTTTTATATTAGTGATGATAACGAGCATGACACACATTTTGTACAACATCGCTTTAAGAATCTTTTTGGATATTTGGCAAGCAAGGGTGTAAATTTTGAAAAGCATTTTGTATGGTCAAATGGATGTGTGTCACAATTCAAATCATCAAGGCCATTTTATGCACTATGTAGATATCATCAAAATGACAATATACCACATGTTTGGAGTTTCTTTGAGAGTGGGCATGGAAAGGGTGAACATGATGGCGTAGGAGCTTGCATCAAATGTACTCTAAGAAAACATCAAATGAATTATGAGGGAGATCATATAAATGATGCACATGATGTTGTTGAATGGTGTAAGTTACACTTTGCACCAAATGAGGTCGGCACATCTTCAAGAACAAACTGATACATTCCACATAGAGTGTTTTGGGAGATATCATGTGTGTATTGTTTGAATTTATTTAATGTACTTTAAATATATATTCATATATGATATGTGTACATGTGAGTTTGTTTATTTTAGTTTGAATTTAATTATTTCTATTATATTCATAATGTACAATATAATAAATTTGTAGGTGTGGATAGAAGATCAATGCATGGATGCAAGAGGATAGAGAAAACAAGATCTTTGCATTGTGTCATGAGTACAGATAGCCAGACATGGACGTTGCACACTAGGGATTACTCTTTTTTTTGTTATGAGTGCATGTTGGGAGATTTTGAGAATTGTAAGAACCAACAACATGGATATGTCAGTGAATGGGAAAACGTACCACTAGTTGTTACCAACACATACAACAAAGATGACGATGAAAGCTTTGAAGACATTCCTTTGATTTCAACTAATTGTAACCATATTTCAGGATTGATTAAAAAAGGTATGTCTGTGTGTGTGTGTGTGTGTGTATATATATATATATATATAAGGTATCTCTAAATTTTTTAAGTTACAAATTTTGGACATGTAAATTTGGTGCAGGAGATGTTTTTGCAGTCATAGCAGAGGCTGGAAATATAGAAGATGTTAGTTATTATTTATTGCATTGCATAGGAGAGAGGTAGAAGCTAATAAATCCATAAACAAGTGATGGAATGATGTTTCCCACAAGTTTAACTTTATTTAATATATTTTTAAATAATTTTGAATTTGTTACATATGTACATGTCAAGTACCTCAAAAGTGATTTAAACATTCAATTTTTATATTATAGTTATGTTATGTCTTACCAAGCAATGATAATTCTATACATGTTCATAGATACATAGGTTACATTTACCTTGAAAATGTTATGTCTTACCGTGGAATGTTGTTTCCCATAGGTTCAGTTGTAGTGCAAGGGACATATCTCAAACAAGTCAAGATTGTTCAACATGGGATTCACTTTATTGATTATCAACCTAAGAACAAGGTATATCAGTATAGCCACCTAGTAATTGTTATCGTCCTATCTCTTCATACAGTTTCAAACACACGTGGACGTCGTACTTGTGGAGACTAGATAGTGATGATCATCAAAGAATATTAGATGTCATTAAAGAGCGAGATAAACCACTTGATGTGGTATGAAAAATATGGATGAAGAACTTACAATTTTTAATGTTTTGAAGACCTAAATTCACTATCTAGATCTATGTTTGAATGTATTAATTGTTTTACAATTTATGCAAGTTAAATAAATAGTTCTTTTGTTGAACATATTTTAAATCTCAACATGTGGTTCTTAATGTACAAATGATCTCTCTATTAGAAGTCATGTAGAGAATGCCCTAGATTCTTATTCAAGCATGCACGATATGATAATTTTTGAATGCTTTTATTTAATTCTATATATGATCTTTGAACTATGCTACAATACATGTACATATGCACTAGAGATGTCACAATATAAATTAAATAAAAATCAAAGTTTTCAACATCAATGCACAAATAATCACTACATAAGTGAAAGTATCAACCTATCATGTGATGACCTTACCATGATTGCCATACAAGAGGGTAGAGTTGCCTCTAACCATGAGGAGGATCAAAAGTTGTCTTAGTCAAGCACGTGGCAATGGAAGTAATTCATTCGATTACCATCAAAGTAACTAGATCTATGAAGAGATTCTTGAAATTGAGGATGAATGGAAACCTATTATTACAAAAGAAAAGGAGATAAATCTTCTTTTACCTTTGTACAAGTGAAATAAAATTCCCTTTATTGTTCTATTTTCTCATTGCACTTTTTTATCATATCCAACTTACAAGAAACGTCACAAAAATACATAAATACATGTAAACTACAAAATTTGTGTCACTATCCAAATAATGTTTCTTGGTATACTAGACAATACCTAACAATCTCATTGAAATTTATAAGATAGAAGTATGTGAAGCATCACTTGTCTATTCACATGGTATAAAATATGGCATCTTGGATATCATGTATACTACTATAAGCAATAAATATCTAGAGTGTTGACTCATGATTCCCAAAATAATTGATGTTAATTTATCATTCCATGAATTATCTACTTATGTGTAAGAGATTATACAATCCATAATCTTGAATTCCCCTTTACCAAACCAATAAACTTGACATTTCTATATGTAGTCCTTTGTGTTTTAGATCTCATTTATGACCAATAATTTCTTCATCAAAAGTGTCAATGTCTTGTCCACTCTAATGTCTATATCCATCCCTCCAATAGGATTTTCTCTAATAAAACTCTCTTGCATTGACCCTTACGATAAACATAAATATGATATCTTTAACAACAACCCATGTCAAGAATGAAGTAGTCCACTCACTATGTATCCTATCTTGACTAGAACTATATTTTAACATGCCTCCCCAAAATTGATATTATGTTAAATAAAATTTCATCTTTTTAAATCTTATAACTTTAACTCTCATGTATGTGATCTCTCAAAGCACTTCTCTTTCTCAACATATCTACTATGTAGTTGTATTTACTACTCCTATGATTCAACACAAATTTTGGTAACTCTACAAAAATTTAAACCATTTTATATGCTTCTAGTTCAAAATTTACATTGATTCTCGATAAATTACGGTGCCTAATGACCAATATACAAAAAAAACTTATTTGGCAACAATTTTAATACATCCACTTATTCAATTTGTATATATATATTTAATAGCATAAATTTATAATCATAAATTGAATATTTGTTCTTTATGTCATTTAGCTTTCCAATAAAGTGCATGACCACTAGTCTCTCCTCTTGGCTTAACATTGCTCTAGTTGTTTTATTGCTATATTAATCTAATGAGTTATTTGAGAATGAAAATGTGAATTAGCGTGGTCACCCTCAATATAAGTTGAAAGATGTGTCACTATACACTCATAATCAATGTCTAATAATGGTCATAGATAAGCATGAAGGCACAAAAAAGTGGTGTGTAATGGTGTGATTATCAAATCACATGTATAGCTAAATAGACCCTGATGTGAAAAATAACACAATAGAGCTTGTGAGTGGGGAGATAAGATGTCCATGATATAAACATATAGCTCAATAAATACACAAGATGTAGTACCCCTCCATTTTCACCTTGCTTGTGCAGGTCGTCTAGCTAAGAAATCTGAGGATGAAGAAGGAACATGAGCTCATGTAAGTAAAATGCATATTGTTAGTTAGGTGATGCAGTAGTATGTTGTTAGGATAGGTGGAAAGGGCAGCATTGTACCATTGAACGTATATCAGCCTACATATACTGGAATCAAGGCATTTTGGGCATGCATTGATTCTTCCCTATTAGCTGCCCTCATTTCTTCCTTGTATCATGTCTGATTTGGTTTCCAATGAATGCTTTGGCCCCCAATTCTATTGTAATGTCCCTTGGTTGTGCCTCCACTTTTTGCCTACATGACTAGCAGAGCCGTTGCAACTACATCATCTGACAAAACTTCTCTATCTTTTATGCGTTGATGGATGTCTTTACCCAGCTAGGAGGACGTTGACAAGGTTTTGGAATTTGTCTTTACACCTTTCAATTGCATTTTCTTAGAAGATTCTTATGCCTTTTCAGTAAACCCATTTTGTGCATATCCTACAATCCTAGCATTCCTGTAAATTTGAAGGATTGATCTATATCTTTGATCACTTAATCGCCTTTGAAATTTTAGACTCTGAGTTTTTTATAAAAGATTTTTTTTACTGACTTAATCTAGATGTGATTCATGCTCTTTCCAATCATTCTACAATAGTTTTTTTTAAGGATGCCCTATTGGTTAGGTGTCTCCATAAACCATACGACTCCATGTATAAGAAAACTTCACCAGTGTGATCAATATTTGTTGATTAGAATGATTATTATCTAAGTAATAAGCAAGCATGCTAGTAATTCTATTAAGGATTTCTAGATTACGACTCTCCTTATTTTCCTTAGTGATGAGAACCATGGTTCAAGTCGTACACTAGGGCACTTAAAAGTCTTTGATCAAACTTTATTCTATTGACTGCCACACTACTTTTCCTCTTGGCTATGTTACTCTTAATATTAAATGGAGACCCCCTATCACTCAGGGAATTTTAGCAACCTGCTATTTGCATTTATTTTAAGCCTATTCAATTAACCCAGTCAATGCAACCTGCAATCAATGCATTCCAAAATATGACATTATTTGAGGCATTTGTCAAAATAAAACTATGTGCTAACTTTGGGCAAACCTTGTAGTTATAGCATGGTTTAGTGGTTATCTATTCTATGAATCTATTTTGTAATATCATTGATTTATTTTGATGGAAGGGGCTTTTCTCATTCTTACCACAGTTCGCCAGATATCTGCTAACCCTTTTCATCAATTTCTTTTTATAATCTAGCCTGTGCTTAAGACAAATCTGTGTTATCTTACAATCTTAGTACCTTGGATATGTGTAATCTGTCTTTTATGGTACTCTAGAAGGAAGGTTGAATCTGCCAAGATTTGGCATTATAAATAGAATGATAAGATGGCCAAATGTTTTAGGGTGTTTAGTCTTCCTCTTTCTATTATAATAATTATTACCATTTGTGATGGGTACAAGATATTAATTAGCTAGATAATGGCGTCTAGAACATTAGATTCTTTCTAGATACATGTCATCGACTTTGTCCACTTTAAGCTAGTGTTATCATTGTTGAAAGAAGAAGGTTTTTGGTAATACGGGTGTTAATCTTCTTATAGTCTTATATCCTTTCCTCACGGTTCTCTCTTTATAAACACTTTTATTAGAAACTATACATTAAGTAGAGATATGTAATTAGAAATTAAAACATGACTATTTGAGAGATTTCTTTTATTTAGAATTAAATCTTTTAACTTCTTAGAAAACCGTATCTTTAGTCTTAAATTTCCTTGAATTATTTTATAAAATTTATCTTGTCTGAATTTAGAAAAAATATGATTATAATTATATTTATAAAAAGATTTTATTTGCATATAGAGGGTGATTTTTAATATTTCTTTAAGATATTATTTAGTCTTTGTTAAGCGTGAGCATTAATAGTAGGATAAGAATTTTATCATGAATATTTTGAATGCTAAATTATCTTGTTATTTTACATTCATGATGAAGTTTACAAATATGTATCAAATTCGATATGTTTAATTATATTGTAGTTTGCATAAAGGTAGATATTAGCGGTATTGATCTATTAGAATACTACTTAGAAATTTAGGGATAGTTAAGTGCTAAACTATGAGCATTGTGAATTTAATCTGAATCGTAAATGTTTTTGACAATTGTTGAATATGTGTCACCTATGGTTGAAATCGTAAGGGGAAGTTTAAGCTAATTGTTAAAGATAAGTAGGTTGAATTAAGATGTAAGTGCTTTTGTTATCATAGATAGAATATTATTGTTCTGCATTGTAAAGATAGATTCACCTTATGTTGTTGGATGATTAACCATGATTGGAATTAATGTACATTCTTGTAGACCCATATTTAGTACACTAATTCTTATGTTGTAAATGGAGTAATGATGATGGATCTGAGTATTAGATGAAGTTGTGCAGTTAAGAGTGAATGTTGATGTGGGATTATTGTGTTACAGTGGTGTCTAGTGAAAGTTGATTCTAGAGGCTAGGAGGGGTAGTTGTGGGTTTGACCCTTGTGATGTTGACTTCTCTCTGTTTATGGTTTATGTGATTATGACAACTGTGCAAGAGGGATAATGCCTTGCTCAATATACCTATTCTTGTAGATATGTCTTCAATCCATGTTGTAGAGTTCTTCTTGTAGGTTGTGGTTCATTATTGTGTTGAGCCTATTTTAAAATACTATGTTGGTTTATGTAAATGATTGAATTTTTGGGGCAAGAGGACCCATGCCTTGCTCTGGATACTTTTTGTTGAGATTTGTATGCAAGAAGGTAAATGCCTTGCATGGTATATGGATACTTGTTCTTATGTCTTGCTTGATGGATAGGGTCTTCTAGATGCAGGTGGGAAATGGCTTTCAGTGAGGGGCTGGTGCCCAAAGTGGCTGCCAGGGTAACCCATTGAAAGATATTAATCCAGTGATAACTTAATAATAAATTTGGAGGGTGGGAGAGCTTTCACACTAAACAAGATAAGTGGATGCCTCACTCACAGCTCAAGTGCTCGTTTAGGCTTGAGATGGGATGAGAAGGCCGTGGTTGGCAATATCAACTTCCTTATCTTCACGAAAGGAATGTTGGTTCTGCATGTGTTACCCTACGGGGCCGGCGTCTAGTGAGGAACTGCCAGGGTAACCATAGATAGGGGCTGGCATCTAGTGAGAGACTATTAGAGTAACCCATGTCTAGGCCATGCGATGACACTTTCCCTACTGCAGCCTAGCATTCCCTCTTTGGTGTTCTTTCCTTATGTTGTGTGAATGCCTCTGCAAGTTCTGTTAGTGTGGAAGTGTTGTTTATGCTTCTTGTGTTGTCTTGTTGACCCGTGTTGTACTTGAGTCATGTGTAGTCCTTGCACCTATTAGTCTTCTATCTTCTTGTCTTTTGTTTCTACGGAACCTTATGTTATCTCCTAGCACGGGGGATGGACCTTAGGGTTCCACATGGTTGGGTGGATGTGCTATTTTCTCCATTAGTTTTTCCTTGCTACTGTTCGTGTGCGAGAAGAATGGATCTTGTGATGCAGACTCCAATTATGTTCCAGATTGATGAGATAGCTATTTATTCTCATGTACTAGTTTTGTGTATCAGATATATCATATTGTAAGTATTCCAATGTAATCTGGAAAGTGATAGTGTGAATGATATAATGATGTACCTTTATGTATGGGAAATTGTATATGTACTTGTAGTTCTAATTATATGATCTTGTTGAGTTCTTATTTAATGTTATATCATGAAAATGTTTGTGCTCTTACATGTGAAGCAATAGATTAGAATTGAATTATTGATGTTAGTTAATTATTGATCCTATAAATAGTATAGTAAGTAATGCAGCTGTGGAACCTTAAAGGACAAGTTAGTTTAATGATATGTATTGATGTGGTTGACATTACTTTGTTATTTCTATCTTAAGAGAAAAAAAATTATCCTTTTTTTTTTTGCATAGTTGGGTTGTCCTCTGGGGTTTCCTAGCGGGGTGTTACACAAGATGTGAAAGGAGGGAAAACATGATGTCCCTATTGTAAATGATGTGGCAATAAGAGTACAATATTTGGGGGGAAGGCATTATATGCCCCCGATCTAATGTGGTAATTCTAAAAATGTGATATGTCAATGTAGGCTCAGTATGTAAGATTTAAAATCATGACCTATGGAAATATAGGATCAAAGTATAAGTTTTAGATAAAACAAGGTAAGCTCAATAAGTGACTCTAGGAGTGTGATATAACAATCTAAGATTAGTGTAAAGGCTCTAATAAACAAGATATAACAATATAAGATCAACAAGACATAAGCAATAGTTAAAGACTAAGGAACACACATGGCCATGGGCATAAAATACAATGCAAAAAGTAACAAGATAAAAAGAGGAAAGGAGATGGAAGCAAAAGATAAGCAAAGGCAATTGAGAAACACAAGTGGGAAATAAAAGAAAAAAGGCAAAGGTGAGTAAAGTGTATGTAAACAAGAATAGGTGGAAATATGTCAAGCAAGGAAAATGGAAACCAAGATTCCCCCCAAGTGGGGATGATAAGAATGAAACCAAATATGGAATGTGAGATAAGTGTAAAAATTAGAACAAACAAGTCGTAATAAAAAGGCCAAAATATATGGACACACAAGGTAAATGGATCAATATATGAGGCGATCATAACATATGTTACATAATTAAAAAAGAATCAAATAAAAATGATATAAAGCACAAGGAAGAAGTTACATGAACAACACAACACATGTTCAAAGCCACTAGTGTCAACATGCACCAATAAAGGTATCTTTGTGTCATCCACATGCTAACTAGGAACATGGACATAAACATAAATCCAAGAAAAGGAAAGCAAAAAGTACAAAATGTGGTGAGTAATAAGAAGTATGTGTAAGCAATGAAATCATCTCTCATATTGGGTGGTTTCTATTTTATGTCATGTAACCTCAATATAGTGTGGGTTATGGTGAACAAGACTAGGATCTTGACATTCATGTGACTTGTTTTTCCATGATTCATCTTATCAAGTGAGGGATTTTTGTGCTCATGAGTATGTGTAATGTTTATCTTCCATTTGTCTATAATTTCTTGAACTTTACATATTGATACAATGCCTCTATGCATATAATATCCATGTGTGTGATGAAAAGTAGGTTTAGTATATGTATAAGCCATATGGGAAGTAGGAGAACAAGGATCAAAAGATAAATCATGAGATAAATGTTTTGTCCATATATATTATGCTGATGTGAACTAGGGATAGAGAAATAATCAATTAAAGCATGAGCCAACTTTGTGAAGGAAGTGTAAAGAAAACAAGATGCATAAAAACATTACAAATCTTTACCACTTAAGTATAATCTAAACTCACTAATAAGTAAGATGGTGTCATCTAAATGTTCATATGTTATTAATAACAATTGCATGTCTACATGTTGTTAGAATTTTTTGGAAATGGATTTATATATATCTTTAAATTATTTTTAGCAAGTGCCACTAATGGATTTCTATTGTCATATAACATGAAATAATTAAAATAAGATAAGGGATTTTGATACCTAGCACATATTAAGCTTAACATGATACATCTAAACTGCATACAGTAGTTACAAATTTTGAACTGGTTCTTTGCCTTCAGGTGCAAAAAGAGAGATTGGTTGTGTGGTTGTAGACATCTCATTACAATGAATATAAGTAATTCTCTTTTAATTTGTTAAGTAATTTAAGTGGCATGATTTCATAAATAATAAATGAGCTTTTTTTTAGAAATTTGTGAGCTATTGAATGGAATCAGAGTCTTTTAGCTATAGTCATTCATAGTTGCATAGAGCTCAAGAGTAGTTTTCATGGCAAATAGATTCTTTTTTCATAACCCTAGTTTTCCAAATTAGGTCCACTGAACAAACTAAATTAATCTTTTCAAACTTAGATATTCTTTTCAAACTAGGGTTTGTCAAACGGTCCTAGTATTCCAAACTAGGGTTTGTCAAATTAGGGTGAAACTAAATTCATCTTTTCAAATTTGACAAGATGAATTTATAAGTAGGAGGTATTTTTCGCAGCATGTCAAATTAAGATGAATTTAGTTTCACCCTAATTTTACAAACCTTAATTCCTTTTGAAACTAGGGTTTGTCAAACTCTAGTTTGGCAAACTAGGGTTTGATAGTTCTTTCATTGTCTCAAGCAAATTTTCTATATTTTATGGAATTTTTCTGTATTTTATTAACTATAATGACAAACCCTAGTTTGGCAAAAATTGGGGTTTGATAGTTCTTTCATTGTCTCAAGCAAATTTCATGTATTTTATGGAATTTTTCTGTATTTTATTAACTGTAATGACAAACCCTAGTTTGGCAAACTAGGGTTTGATAGTAGCAAATTCTCTGTATTTTATTGACTGTAATGGAATGACATTCTTTTATAATGGAAGCCCCTGTTGGCAAGCATATGGGGACTTGAAATGTTGGCAAGGATATACATGAGTTCACGGTATGCATCTATTTCAAACTGCACTTGCATATACATAGAAACGATGGTAAATTTATGCACATGTGTGCTCGACATGTATGCTGATGTGGGGTCTTCACCTATCACAAAGCTCCCACCTATCACCTTTGTCCCTGTCACCTTTATTCAGGTTCCTTGTCACCTTCGTCCATGGGTGCCTGTCACCTTCGTTTGTGGCTTCCTTACACTGTTGCGCTCTCAAATGACAAAAAAACTGTCATTTGAGAGTTTTAACCTATTTTTTTAAAAACAATAAAATAATGCCTTCAATCAAAGGCATTATTTTATTATTTTAATTTGGCACTCAATTACCTTCGCTCGAAGACCTCCTTTAAAGGAAGGTTCTATTGTTTTAAGTTTTGATTTGGCCGACAAGACCTCCGTTCGAAGGAAAGACCTTTGAACAAAGGTACAGGTGCTAGAGATTTTTTGGCATTTTCAATTTTTCTTTGTCCACAAAAGTGTAACCCACTAATGTGGGTTCACCCCCCGATGAATTGAAACCCCTTAAACATAACTTAAGTTATGTTGAGACCAGTCGAGCAAGTCAACTTAGAATTAGAAATAAAGTATGTGACAGGGAACTTAGGGTATATAACCAAATGCAAACTAAGTCTTTTAGGAAACCCTAAACCCTAACTCTAGCAAGATATCAAATCTTCATAACATGAAGACATACAAGATGGCTCTACAAGACATTCATTACATAAGATGCTCTTGATGTCATGCATGAAGCAATATATATCTATTTCAACACTATGTGAACTAGCTCTTCCATATTTGCCTTCTATATTTGATAACTCTACCACAATTACAACCTTGAAGTTCTCTGCAAGGATCACTTGAAAAGCACCATGATCTAATATCTCATATATGACAAACCTATGAAGATATCAACTTGAAACAACACCAAACAAGTAACCTGAATTCAACTCAACTCCTGAGTATATCAACACCATGAAGCAACATGAGGTAAGCATTCTCTGCAAGACCCATGAAGAAATCCTCATTACATTGCAAGATCCACTATTTTGACATCAATGGCAAGACAACCAACATGCCAAACTTAATAAATAGATTGATAGGTGATGGTGTGGGATTAGGAAAGGGAATAAATGGATGTTTGGATCATGATTAGCATGGGGGTTAGATGTTTTGACATGCTTTAGACTAGGCTCTTAACATAGTAAGATTTGCATGGATGGTGTAGTGGGAGAAGAGTATTTATCTTCATTTTTGTTTGAATAGACTCCTTAGATTGGGTAGATGGAGAAATGGGAGATGTTTCATATAGGATTTTGGATAGGAACGAGGTAAAGGATGGTATGATTTTGATGGACATTAGGTGGGTGATGACATCATCACTGATACATTGGGATGGTTTTGGACTAGTCACGTGGCATGATTCCATGAGTTTGGTTTTGCAATTTTTCTCAAGGTTCTTAGCTCGGAGTCCTTGGACAAAACTTGAAAAGGATGATTTGGGTTTAGTGGGAGAATTACATTGTAGTTTCGATGGTTGGATAGGTTCATAGTGAGATTGTGAATTTGGATGGGAGGGATAAGGGGAAAAAGGATGTGAATAGGAGTTGGAGGTGATGGTAATTTCATACAAGGATGAGTGTTGTGAGATGGATGGGGGATAGAATGGATTTATGTTGTTAAGGGTGCCATAAGGATGACCACAAGATATGTCATTAGGCGTAGAGGGGTAGCTTGTACTAACCAATGCAAGGTCAAAGGGTGCTTGCATGTTTGTAGGTGGGGTGGAATTTTATGGAATGATTGTTTTTGATGATTTCATCAAGGTTGTCAATTTCATCTTGGTCAAAAAGACTATCATCATCATTGGAATCATAAAATGGATTCATGATTAGACTTGGATTTGGGATGATGTGATTTTGGATAACTTGATGATTTTATAAGGTTTGGGATTTAAGGTTTTATTTGATATCAAAATGACCTTAGGTTTGGATTTTAGATTAGTAGGGGTTGATTGATTGATTGATTGATTGATTGATTGATTTGGATTTGGATTGATCAAGGTAAATGATATATATGACTCTTGATACTTGGATTGGTTTGATTTTAATTAATCAAGGTCAATGATATATGACACTTGATTTGGGATGGGTTTGGATTGATTAGGGTTGATTTTTATTATGCATAAGGCCCTTTGATGGTTGGATTGGATTGGATTTAATTAGACCAAGAGCCCTTTGATGTTTGGTTTGAGGGAGGGAGATGATTGGGCTTGTTTTTACAAAGGCACCCCAAAATCCCTATAGGCACTCAAGTATGATAGAGGCACTTGTTTAGATACAAAAGCACCTAAGTATGTATTAAGGCACTTGTGTAGAATAGAGGGGCCTACTTAGGTTACACAAGCACTTGTTTAGGGATAGAGGTGCTTGTTTGTGAAAATATACCTCAAACTTGATGTTAGGGCTTGGATTTAATGGATTTTAATGGATTTGATGGAGATTTATTAGGGATTAGGTTGAGGACCCTTAGGTGAAGGATTTGGTGATGATTTGGATTAATTATGGTTAGAGTTTTGGGTTAAATATGATTAGGGTTATTGATGTGGAATTTGGGGAGGGTTGAAATCTCTAAGTCCTTAACCAATTTTGATTTTCAATGAATGGTTTTTTATTAAGGATGAGGATTTGATGTTGATTGGGATAGATGGATTATGGATGAGGGATTGATGGATGAAATTAGAATAAGAGATTAAGAGTTGGATTGGGATTTTGGATGAAATGATTAGGGGATAGATGAATTTGGATTAAGGATGATTATGGATTAGGGGATGATGAAGGGATTTGATTGAGATGGTTGGTTTTGATGAGGGGGGTGGATTGATTTGGATAATGGATGAGATTTTGATTAGGGATTGAATTAAGGATGGGGGACTTGATTAGGATATGGATGAATGATGAAATTAGATTAGGGAAAGTGGATTAGATGAAATTGGATTGTGATTAAGAATGAAATTGGTTTAGGTGGATAACATATAGGATTAGGGATGAAGATGATTTGCAATGGATAAGATTTTATTAGGGGTTGATGGATGAAATGATTGTGATGAAATTGGATTGAATTAGGATGGATATGAGATTGGGTTGAGGACAATGGATTAGGATTTAATTAGGGTCGATGGATGATAAAGCTCAATGATGGGATTGATTAAGGATTATAATGTGATTAGGGAGATGGGTTAGGTATTGGAATGAAATTGAATTAGGGATGATTAGGATGATGATAAATGGGGTTTGATTAGGATGATGATAAATGATAAAATTGGATTTGATTAGGATGATGATAAATGATAAAATTGGATTAAGGTAGGTAAATTGATTAGGGATTTGAATAATGGATTAAAGATGATAATGGTTATTAAATGATATATTAGGGATGATTAGAATGGGATTAGAATGGTGATGGTTTAGATTAAGCTCAATGATGGGATTGATTAGGAAAATGATGGTGATTAGGAAGTGGATTAGATGGACTTTGAATGGATTAGGATTAGGACCTTTATTCCAGATTAGGAAAATTGATTTCGATTAGGCACTTCAGGATGGATTAGGATTGAGGATGATGTAGATAAGGTGATTAGGATGATTAGGATTATTTGCATAATTGAGATGATTTGGGTTTTGTTGAGGTGGATGGCTTGATATTTGACCTTGGGTAATTTTAGAAACAATAAATTTCACACAAAACATGCACACGTTTGAACAGGATTTGAATTTTGGATTAAGGGAGTGCATGAGTTTTAACAAATGAGAACACGTCAAGCACATTAACACCCTAGATTATTCAATTAGGAGTGTCAATCCTTATGGGCCCACAAATGTACTATTTATCAAGTGATGGATAGCTAGGGAATGCAAGGTCATGTACCACCTATGCACCTCTTACCTTGGAGGCCAAAGCCTTGCCTAAAGTTAGTTTGATCTCCCCAACTTGAAAGTATGGCATGAGTAGCTTCTCAGGCCTAACTGGTATCTGATGGATCACAAGGAAGGATAATTGAAAGGTATCAAATTAGGATGAACAAGCCTTCTAAGGGTAATCCTAATATATGAAAGGTGTGAGGGACCAAATTCTATGTAATGAGTGTTGAAATTAGGGTAGACAACTAACAAGGGGGGTGAATCAATTGTCACAAAACTTTTATCTTTTGGTGCATTTAATCTTCTTTACCACTTATTAACAGATTAATGATATAACCATGAAAGCATAAATCAACAACACATGAGTAGAAACATAATCAACGCACATAACACCAGGATTTTTACGTGGAAACCTGATTAAGGGAAAAACCACGGTGAGCGTTAACCCATAAGATTTATTCTCTGTTAAAAGAATAGAAAATGGGAAGCACTTTCCTTTGGGCACACTACCCAAAGCTCACTGCTCAAAAGATGCTCACTGCCTACAATAACATTTACAATGTTAACACAAAAAGATTAAACTGAGAAACAACATCTTCTTCATGCAAAGTTCAGTTCCATTGAAGCACACAATACTTCTGCTCTGCCCCTATACAATTCTTCACTATTTCCTCATCCTTTACTACTCTTCCTCTTCTTCTCTTCCTCTTCTCTGCTCTTCCTTTCTTCCTTTCTTAGGATCTTATCATTTTCACACAAGGATCTTTTTCCACAACTCAACCACACGTATTTATATGCTTCATCAACCTTGGGATAAACAACAAGGTTGGCACTACAAACGTTTGACTTAATGCGAATCCATAGTTGGCACCCAAATCTTCCTCGAACAACATGGCACGCTTCATAGAACCTCTCTTAGATCATCCATAACATACAGAAAGCATCCGGTCAGCCAAGACTGGAAAGAATAGCAACTCCCAAGGATAAATCTTCAACCACGAGCTCAATCCTTAATGCGGATCACCAACATAATTGACACCCGATTAGAGATCACCACAAGCACAATGAAATCAACAAGAACAATTGCACCACCTCAGATCACCAGAAGCACTTGCACTTTCATCTGGGAACTCAAGAACACCAACTGTCATGACTATCATACTAGAAAGATTACTTGCGGACCTCCAAACCACAAACTACTTGAGTTGAGGATACACACTAACATCCCAAACACACCTCTAGATCTGCAGATCATAATATTCCAATGCAGATCAATCTGGACCAAATTTTTGTCACTCTGTCACCTCTGAACAATAGCAAAACTTGATTCTACTCAGATGACCATAACTTCACCAATTCTCCATGCGGACCTCTCAAATCTTGACTAGAGCAAATTTAGACAAGCCTTTATAAACCCTTTAATCTGTAGACTCTGATCTTTATCTTACTAGGAATGCGGAGCAATCTACTTCAATGAACTATATTGTCTTCACTATCTCTAACAGAGAGATATGTAACTCACTTGTTCCTTCCAGAGAGGCTAATTTTCTCAATATCCTTAGCATACAAGTCTTCTAAACAAGCAATAGAATAAGATATAGTTGACACTAATGAAAACAAGGATATGTTGACATCAATGACAACACCGATTAGGCACATATTTACAACAATGAGAGGCCTGTCAAGGCATGGTTTGAGAGGGTGACCCACTCTCCATCTTCATTTTGCAAGGTATAAAGTTCTTGCAAGCTATCCCAAGATATAATGTCCCCCAATGAGAGAGCTTTTTAATTCTCTCCCAAATTTCTATACCCTTCCTAAACACATGGGTTTGGGTCATCTCCCAAGGTGATAAAATCCTTAGGCAAGCATGCTAGAGGAAAGAAGCCTAGGTGTTGATCTTAAAGATCAGCTTTTGACATGAAGGGAGAGCATACACACACTAGGTTCTTGGGATTAACCATGATAAATAAGATTGATCAAGCCAAAATATTTTGATCTCCAAGATCAGAAAATGGTGTGAGGAGAGAGAAAATTCTTATGGCTAGATTACAAACAAATCATATAATAATTACTTTCCCCTAAGAAAAGAAATGTTCTTAAGATTAGTGCAAAAGGATAAGGCCTTTGACAAGCATGCTACAAAATAGAAGTTAGTAGTTTGATTCCTTTTTCCTGGACAAGTAATACATGCACTAAAAAAGATGTAAGATAAAAAGGCACACCAAGAAATGATTATTTCTAGGGGTTAGAAAGCTCAAATCCCATGAAAAAGTGATTTTTGATGAAACAAAGACAGAGGTGCTAACATAGAGCTATAAGCACTCAAATTTTACAATAAATCTTATCAATGGAAATTTCCAAGTATTAAAAAGGTGCTCATCCCTATACAAAGAAGCTCAAGTATGAAAACATGCATAAAAACGTAAGATTTTGATAAAAATCTAATAAAAAATAGGGTTAAATAGGGATTTTGATAAATTTTGGCATTACGACCCCCTATAAAATTGTTCCCCTATCAAAAAAAGAATTTTAGATTTGACAAAAGTGATGAAAATGATTTTTTATGATGCCTAGAAACAAAGGTGCTTGTTTAGGTTATAGATGCTTGTTCTTTATAGAAATGCTCATCCGTGATCAGGGTTGGAAAAAAACATTTTGAACTACAAAAAAGATTTTTATGGGTCGAAATGAAGGGTTAGGATGATATATAACATGTTATAATGATAAACCCTGTGAAACAACTTGATTAGACCCTTAAAAAGTGGTTTTTAAGCCCAAATATGAAAGATTGGAAAATTAAGATTTTGGGTCCCTAGGATTAATATATAGGTGCCATGGAGTAGGTTACAAAGGTGATTGAGTTTTACAAAAATACCCCAATATGATCATAGATACTCAAACAAGTCACAGAGGCACTTGTCTACCATAGAAGCGCTTGTTTAGAACATGAAAGCTTCAAAAAGGCTAAAAAGACAACAAAGATAATTAGCTAAGGACCTCGAGGTTCCATCAAGCATGCAAAAATGTGTACATAAGAAAATGAACACAAGAAACAAGATAAAATAAGTTAACCTATTTCATTCATAATCTAATGCAACCTCAAGATTGGGCTAAAGGAATGCAATACATAAAAGGAAGCTAACTAAGTAACTACCATGCAAAAATTGATCTTTAGATGCACTCTTGATGTTGGATATGTTGATTGTTCCTCAGAGTGAAAATATAACCTTGCATAAAATGGAGACTTGACAATGGCTTGGGTTGATGACTATTTATAGATTTTTGGGATAATGGATGGAAGGTCAATATTGGTTTGGAAGATCAATGGTTGAGGGTTGTTGAGAGGATTGGGTTGATAGGAGGCCACCAAGTGGCATGAATTGATTGGAGGACGTGGTTGCCCCCCCCTCCCCCATTTTTCATATTATTCCTCCCACCATTAGGGGGTTAAGTTTGACATCTACCTCCCTTTCTATAATGGTTTCTCGGCCCCACGTATAACTCGTGTGTGGGGTTGGGTGGGGAACATAGGTGTCCCACCAACTTTCTATTCCTCCCACCTTTGGATTGAGGGGAAATCAATGGTGGAGGATTGTCTTGGATAAAGTGAATGGATAGGATCAGAGGAAAAAAGGAACCTTTGTATAAAGGCTTGCCCATCCTTTTGTAAGAAACCCATGTGATCACATACAAAATCTCATGCCTTTGTACATGTTGGAATATGTGAGGGGTTTGAATGGGTTAATGATGGGTTAGGATTGTGCAAGTGAGGGATTAAGTTGATTAATTGGTTTAAACAAACTCAATCAAAATTGCAAAAAATAGAGAATTAAATAAATATGAAAATATTTATTTAATTTTATGATGAGGATGAGGGGGTTAGGTGAATAAATATTTGGATTTATTTACCTAAGGTGGACTATAGAGGAATGATGATAAATGATTAAACAATCATTTATGCTAGGTATAGGTACGGATGAAAAGTGAGTTTAATAATAAAATATTATTTAATCACTGTCAGAAGGGGAATTAGATAATTAATTGTTTCTTCCCTGGGATTTATCTAATTAATTATAGAATAGGGTGGTATAGTGATGTCTTAATTGTGGCTAGAAGTGGTGGAATGATGATGAGATGGTTTTAGGTGTTTACAACTATCATCACCAAGAAATATCCTTGCTCCTTTCACTTCTTCTAAAGAACCAAAGAAGTTTTGATTATAAGTCATATGTCGGCTAGCCCCTGAATCAATGTACCACTTGTCATTTGAATTTCCTTGAGTGGCTAAAGAGGCTATTAATATATTGTGATCACCTTCTTCTTGAGAAAAATTTGATTGTCTTCTTTGATACGGTTTTCTTTGCCTCCCTACATGTGATTTCCTAGGACATTGATCACACTTGTGCCCTTCATCTAGACAATTGTCACATGTGATGGATTTTTCTCTTTTAAAAATGTCCTTCAGATTTCTCCATTCATTTTGCCCCTTTTGAAAATTATGCCTTTGTTGATTCCATTGCCTTTGATTATTTTTGTGTGGGTTCCTTGATTTTGTTTTCATTGATTTTGATATGTTTTTCCTTGATTTTAATTCTTATATTTGCCTCTAGCCATAAATTCTTAAGAACTCGTGTTGGACTCATCTGTGAACTTTTTAAGCCTATCTTCTTCATTGAACAAAGCATCATAAACTTCCTCTAGTTTTGTATTGTCATTGTTTCTAGTTAGCTCTAATGTGTGTATGGAATTATGATATTCATTTTGAAGGCTTTTAATAAAAAAATCTACAATTTCCAAATCTTCATATTCCACCCTCATCATTGCAAGTTGATTTCTCAAATTCTTTAACTTTGTAATGTGATCATTCATGCTATCTACTCCCTTCACTTTAAAATAAGTCAATTGCCTTTGAATAACCGTTTTTAATTTGCTAGTTCTTTCATGTACATTGTTTGCAAAGTTTCCCATATTTTCTTTGTTGTTTTCAAGTTCTAAATATGAGGCCTAATTCTTTGACTAATTTTCCATAGAACCGTTTCCTGAGCATTCATATCCATTTTATCCCATTTTTCATGCTTACTTGCATCTGTAGGTTTGTCTTCTATTACTAATTCTTATAAACCTTTCATTTGTAGAATTAATTCCATCTCACATTTCCAACTTGCATAGTTAGAACCATCTATTTTTCCACTAACCACAATGTTAGAACTTTCTGAGGAGGCCACAATAGGAAAAATAAACTCCCTAAACACAAAAACACAAAGGCTTCAAAATTGAAACCCCTACCAACACAATGAGATTTTTATATTATATTACCTTGATATTAGTCTTCTTATAAACCAAACAAACAAAGAGTTTCTAAAATTTATAGCTTACAAAGATGAAAGAAAGCTTGATCAATCTTTAAAAAAGAAACATCAAACATACATTATATTATGACATACATGACAATGGCTTCTCTTTCCTTATGAATTTGTATGGATGCTTCACGCTATGTAAACAAACTAAAAAAAAAAAATTCTTATAAAAGAAATTAAATGTCACGTGGAAAAAGTGGTGGGAGGCTACCCACATTATTTTTAGAACTTTCCCTTCATAAAACTTTTGACTAATTTTAGAACTTCCCTTCGACTTCATAAAACTTTTGACTTGGGGACCCTTCTAAAGAATATTCCTCATTATAGGAATTCATATGCAATAAATCGGATATTACGAATTTTTAATGTTCTAACATTGACTAAGAAAAGTCTTTCCCGCATATTATGAATTTTTAATGTTATAACATTGACGAAGAAAAGACTTTCCCAAGCATGTGCCAAACCCAAATTTGAAGGAATGAATAACATTGACATCACCATGTGACGTCTTCACGGGCAAAGAAGCATAGGTGGCAAATGGCCTTCGTAACAAATACGAACCCTTGAATCTGTGAACTACTCCAGATGCTGTCGGCAAGTGGCTTCATGAAGGTCGGTAAGAGGAGAGAGAAACAGAAGAATTAATTATCAAAACAAAAGCTTCCAAATGATTCGTATAAGCTGATAAATCTAAAAGCCATTAATCTATTCAACTTACCAGCAAATTTAACAAATATGTGCATATAATCAAAATCCAATACCTATATTTTCATATACAGTAAGACCAATCTATAACTTTGTTGTGAGCCAAAATGCAATCAATTTTGTCTTCATATTTTATAATGTGTAGAGAGCCATATTAGTGTAATCAAAATCCAACACCTATACTCATGATACAGTATTGTACTTGTAGACCAATATATAACTTTGTTGCAAGCTAAAAGCACAATCAATTTTATAATATTTTTAAAATAGCCAAATAGAATAGTTATGAATAAAAAATCAGAAACACTTTCTGAAAAAGTCAGGAAAACTTGGAAACAACAAAGCAAATGCAGATGGTCATGAACAGTCAGAAAATTTTCAATTAAATAATATTTGTAAAAGGTAACATAAAATAACTAAGTTAATCATCCTAAATGCTGTTAATGTCTTTACCTCCTACAATATGACATTAAACAAGGCATGTTGTAACAATATAAAATTAAATGGGAAGAGCTTAACCAGCCGGCACGTTGTAAACGGTTGGCTGGTTGAAATCCTATCGACTATTCCGTTTTCGACCATTTGATCAAAATAAAACAGGGTTAAACAGGTCGACATCATTACAGTGAACAAGTCGAAAGAGGAAATCAAAAAAATTTGAAGTCGAAAAATTCCGTAAACAGTAGGCACGACAACCTACCGGCTGATTACGGTGGGTGTATTAAATGTGGATGGCATCCTCTAAAGCCTTTGAGAAGCTTTGGCTCTCCTTTACCCTCACTACTTCCTTCAATCTGAACTTCAATTCCAACAACTTACATATATGTGCACAATATTTACACACTCTCAAGGCCACAACAGAAATCAATATTATGACCTACAGTGAAGAAAGACCAGAAAAATAGTCATCGATCAAAGCGATCAAAAAGCACAATTGCTTCACAGCAGGAAAAAAGTGTCTATGAAATTGACTACCCGATACACCTAATTCAAAGACACAAGTTTACAAATGGGTTTACATATGGCCTTGCAAATATATTTTTGTAAGCATCCTGTTATAAATGGCCTTTCAACTATTATACTAGAGACTTATCCCTTTTTTTGGACCAGTTTGAGCCAATTCAATGAGCTTGTATATTTTGTACTCCATCTTTATATTGTCCAACTGCCATTGAACAATGGAATGCGATTCTTTCCAATCCTTTGTCTTGGCGAGGTTCACAAGAAGCATGGCGGAAGGAATCAAATGCAGTGCAGCAGTGTCCTCTTTCCCGAATAGAGAGAACAGCAAACCCGTGGAGGAGTTCTGCGCGGCCAGATCCGCAACAGACCCGGCTCCATGCAAGCGCATACTCTCCTGATTGTGAAAAAAAGTCCTGTATCCAGAGCAAATAACGTCACTCTCATTGACATACAGAGTGGGAACCCATGGAGCAAGACAGTAAAAGAGCTTTGCGTTTTCGGACAGTTTGCTTTGGTTACCATTGCAGACAGCCAATGCGGCAGTCAACATGTCCTTACCAACATGAAGCCCTTTCTTTAATGGCTCGCAGTGAATGACCTCCTTGGGAGATACAAAAGGCGGATTGAAGAGATGGGCTTGCAAATAATGCCCATTTTCCACTGCAAATTTTCTTCCGACTAACAATCCGATTGCCGCACCCAGAGAATGCCCTGCAATCCATACTTTGTCGGCACCGTATTTGTCAATGTTTCTTTTTACGGCCTCAAATGCGCTCAGAACTCGGCTACTTTTATGGAGTGATTTGAACAAAATGCTGCAATCCAGGATTATATCTTTTATGGCGGATTCACATTTGAGGACTGTTCCTCTGAATGCCACTACGATCTGGGGCGCGTCAGTTGGCCGGGAGCAGCCTCTAGCAGCTTCTGTGTTCCATTTAAAGACTGCTCCGAAAATGGTACCGTCGTGTTTGTCTCTCAGATACTCGATGGGCTGGAAGTTGTAGATGCTATGGAAGTCCGAGACACGCCCAGTGAAACGTTCTTTTTCCATTGCATAGACTTCCCCTACCAGAATCGCTGCTACGCGTCGTCCAAGATGCAAATCGGCCCTAATAATGGCAAACCACAACACATGAGAGCTTAACCTACTAAAATGTTACGAGAATAAGATTGTCTAGATTACCTGTCTATAGAACAATCCAAAAAGAAATAGAACAACTCAGAGATTATAACATTTCAGATTGTTGAATCTTCTAGGAAAAAAAAAAAAATCCATTTTATTGGTTGCATTGCGTTTATAAAATAAAAATTAAATCAGATAGTACTATAGAAGAATTCAAAGCCAAAAGAGGGTGTTTACGACGAAACATTTGCTACTGTCATTAGAATGAATAAGAATTTTTTTTGTTTGGCTGCTAGTCTTGAATGGCACGTTCTTCAAATGGATGTTTTTGATCTAAAAAATTTGGTGGTTGATACATATATATTTCTTCATATAAATCAGATCAGAATCTTTATGTCAAGAAAGTCTAAGATGAGATTATATAGATCATTTACCCAAAATCAATCTTAAGAGAGCATTTCATATGAATGATATGGGTGAACTAAACTATTTTCTTGGTAAAGTTGTAGATTAGAGATGATTGGGGTGATGATATAGATGATAGGAAATCTACTAATGGTTATGTTTTTCAGCTTGGATTAGGTCTTATTACATGGAGTAACAAAAAACAAACAACATCATTATCTTCTTGTGAAGCACAATATAGAGCAGCCAAAAAAGTAGGAAAGAAAACATTTTGGATTGGAAATATTTTATTTGAGCTACTACTTTTTGTATGGTGACAATCAAAATACCGTTCAAGTTGCAAACAATCTAGTTTTCCATTCTAAAACAAAGCATATTGAAATTGATGTTCATTATATTTGGAATTTTGTTCAAACAACTATTGTCAATCTACAATTTTGTCCAAGTGAAGAACAAACAACTGATATATTTACTAAGAGCATGACTAAAACCAAATTCTTGAAATTGTAAGGAATGATTGGCATCTTAGAGGTGAACCTTAAGGGGAGATAGGAGTATAATGTCCCCTCTCCTTTGTATCTTCTTTATATTGTTCCAACCAATCTTAAAAAGGGATGTTAAGAAAATAAGACTTAGTAGATTATTATATAAAATAGTCTAAAAAAGAAATAGAACATTCGAATATAGAGCAACCCAGAAATTAAGACATTCAAAATTGTAGAATCCTCTATAAAACAAGAAGCTTTTAGAGTTCAGGTAACTTGTAAATATAAATATGAGACTGTTCATTGCAAATGATACAGCTATACATCAAGCATTGGATTGGATGTAATCAAAACTAGAATCAATATAATTTTTCGTTTAGCCATTTTAACTCTGTTTTATGCCCAATTTACAGCTGCTGTTCTGTTTTTGTTGTTTTGGGCCTGTTTTTATAAAATACATTGGTGCCCAATAAATCTTCATGATACTTTTGCAGCTTTTCAAACACTAGAAAAGCGCGCAACAGACCAATTATCCACTCACAAAAAACCTCGGAGTCTATAAAATTTATACCAGAAAAGCGTGCCGACTCACATTTGAATGACAAAAGAACCACAGAAAATAAGGCAGTCTCGATATTATATCGACTTGGGCATATATTTACAAAGATATCTGAAAAATGACATTCAGAATGACGGCGTGACAGCAGAGAAAACAGCTTACCAGGAGAGCAGAGAAACAGTGTCCTCAACATGTTCGTTCCTCCTCACCGCGGGGCTTGGAAATCCGTTCACCATTCTTAACAGTCGAAACAAAGAAAACTCTTAAAAGTTCTCTCTCGTCTGAATCGAACATAGAACAATGCGAATGATGCAGACTGTGAGAAGATCAGAGCACAGAATAGGGTTTTATAGAGTAATGTTTGGACTTGGCTTAAACTATACGTTTTTATTCTCTGTTTCGGATCCTACTCAGCTGCTACTTTTAGAAGTCTTCTGGATTTAATTTTAAAAAAAGGGGATGAATTCCCCATGAAAAAATCTATAGATCACGGTGACTCTTTAGGTAGTTCCGTGTGTGGAGATGCCTCCTTTCTACCATTGCATATACGGTCAAGTGTCCAAAATTCACATGCCGTCAAAACAACTAAAATTTCCATCTAGCCTAATCCAACATTCTAGATGCACATTTGACCGTATTTATTAAATAATTGAAATTGAAAATTATGTTCAATTGGTAGTTACCTTACCTATCTGCAACGTAAGAAAAGGTTCAATCCATCCCATCCATGATATAATAGGCCATGTGTCTATTAATGTGTTTGATGCATTCTTGACGGAGGTCCCAATCAAATTCCTGACGCTGTTGGAAGATAGGGTTCACTGCGAATCATATTTATAATGGCAGACTGTAAATTCCTGACGCTTTTGGAAGATTGGGAGTGCATGTGATAATTTCTCTGTTTTTTTCTCCTTTTATAATGGCGGTTGCCACTTTTCGTTCAACCAATAGAGCTTATGCATGGACGGCAATGTCGTCCACACCAGCTCAATTTCGCTAGGGGAATTAAAACAAAACAAATCCAATTTGTGCCAAATCTAAATAACCATTGTAAAAGATATATACGCAAACTGATAATTATTCCACTTGACAACGCCATAAGAAGTATTCCCAATTTGTACTATACCTATAAAGAGTGTGCGCAATTTTTTTTAAATGCAATAAATTTTAATTTTTACATTCACTGTTCATAATTGGGTTAATAGGAAATTAGATAAATAGCATTTTACCAAATTATTAAAGAAGAAAATTAATTATCAATTATAATTGTTTTGTAAAATGAATTTAATACTCTATTCTGATTGACCAAATAAACAAAAGAGATAAGGATGCAATAGTACTCCTTTAGAGGAATATTTTTTTTTATATTGAAAAAAATGCATTAAGATACAAAGAAGGCAACCATAAGACTGCGATGATGAATACATACCCAAAAGCTAACACTAACAATAACAAAAACAACCTGGAAAAACCTTGCTAATCGTATAAAAAAACCAGCAATACTGCACAACATCTAGCCAACTACCTCCACAGAGGAATAGAACGTTGGGAGAAGGAACACCAATGAATTGTCTGAACAACAAAACAATGAAAGAATAGAAGTAACAACAAATAACAACAGACCAATACCAATGAACTACATTAGTAGTCAGAAGAAAAAAATGTAGCTATGGACAATTCTGTTGCAGCTTGTCCAGGCAGTTCTCCATCATTGTCATGCAGTGGACAATTTGGAACGAAAACCCTGCACTCAGTGGACTGAAGGAACACCCACCAACGAATAAGAACCTGTTAAACATCAAACTAATCACCATCTTTGCTTGGAGCTAGAACACAGGATATCTGTCATAAGGTCATCTCTGTCCCCTAAGAAATGGCAACAACTACCAGAGAACAAGTCGGCCAAGGGCAAAGAATGCTAGATAAAGGGCCAAGCCAGTAAATACAGAAAACCAAGAATAGAGGCCCAATAAACATACCTCACAAAGCAGTGATCAACAGGTGTCAGTAAAACAGTGTCAGTCTCACATGAACACTCACAAAGTCACCAAACCGGAACAAAAACCAAACTCAAAGCCACTGTGAAGAGGCTCAAGCAAAGACCCCTGTACTCAGGCAGAAGGAACAGCATCAACAAAAACCTATCAACCATTAATTCTGCAGAAGAGACTTTAAATCTTACGCAATACAGATCGTCTTATTACTCAGCAGCCAATTCACTTGGTGTTTGATTTGCTTATTTTGGAGATCTGTCATCATATTTTTCTTTGACTCCGTCTAAAGCTTAGAGAAGAAAGAAGCAAGACAAAAAAACACATCAGAGTAAAGCCTTAGAACTACAAATTCCTGGTGGTCATTATGATTATCAAAAACTGTTTTGCATCTGTTTCTCCATAGGTGCATCAAAATAACATGTCTAACACTAGTAGGCATGAGTTTTCCACAGTCCAAAATGTTAGTGTATACCTTTTATCTCTAGGCGTACACATTTGGATTAATCATACTTAGGCATATTTGCACATGTTCCTTTGAACTTGTCAAAGTAGTTGAAACATTTTGAGAGGTGTCGACTTGCATCGACACCTCGCGCTATGTTTTTGGAAGGTTACTCACCACAACTCCATGTAGAGGAGTCTTATCCTCTTTTCATGGAGATTTAGGTACCTACACTTCTCTATTTATACTCGCCTCATTTGATAATAGAAACTGATCGATTCCATTGCAATTCGTATGCTTGTTTATCTTTTCCATGATCTTGGTTTTCTACATGGTATCAGAGTTTTGTCGATTAGTTTTCAAGCCATCATATGCTTGCTGTGCTACTCACTCCCATTCACGTCGAGCTTCATACTGTGAGGCATTGTTTTATATTTGGTTTGATTGTTTTTTATTAACTATGTGAGTTTTGTTTGGGTTCCGAAGAGGACAGAAGATATTGGAACTGGGGTGTGCATAAAGGTCGACCCACAGCGGTATTGCATCATTGAATGATATGTACAAGGGTGAAGGCCAACCATCAACTCCACCACACAGCCGGCGTCCCATCTCCTATGCCACAAATGTTAGAAACGGCAACTCAAGCCAGCGAGAGGTGTCTTCACCTTTGCCTACGAATGCCCTCCCAAGGGCCTGCTTACATGTCTCTAAAGTGCCCTCATGCACAGCAGGGACACCTCATGTGACACGGACCAAGTCGGCCCTATTTGGCATCCTTGAAATGGCCAAAATCAGCCTCAGATTTGGCTCGTTTTTGCCACAGCAAGGACGCATGATGCCTGTCAAGTTATTTGCAGTGAATAGAAGCACTATTCAACTAACATAAGAAACCAGGGGGTGATGTCAACAATGGGGAGGGGAGACCATTTGAAAAGTTTATCCCCTAGTCACATGGGGTTTTAGCCCCTAGTTGTGCACAGCCCAAGGGGGCTTAAATTTCCTCCAAAAAAAATTTTCTCACTCAAAAAATTTACATGCAAATTTTATTTTCTCAAATCTTAAAAAAAAAAATTGTTCAAAGAAGGTTTTTTTGTAATTGCACTAATCTTGCAACTTCAATAGCTTTTACAAATCAACTCGAAATTGAGTGCTTCTTTTTGCAAAAGTGAATGTTTTTTGTCACAGATCCAACTAGCATAAAATCACACTGAAATTATAAAGTGTCTGTTTATGTTCTTTTTGGGTGCCCTAAAGCAGTCCTTCTATAAAGTGCCAAATTTGGGGGGGAAAACACATAATTAAGGGGGGGTCTTGTGTGTTCATTTTTCACAAGGCACTAACTTTATCAAGTGTCACTTTAAGGGGGGAAAATAAGCAAAGAGTAATCACGCACTCAACTTATAAAGTGCCACTTTACATAAAGTTCAATTAGGGATCTAACTAATTTAGGTTGCCTAATGTGTTGATTTCTATTGCTTAGTCGAATTAACTTGTTCTAATCATGGGATATGAAATTCACTATTTCGTGATCAACCTAAACAAGGGAAACTATAAGTCCTGGTGTGAAGGCATCCTGAAACACCTCTGGTTCCATAATCTCATACCCCATCTGTATGGACTTGTCCATGAATCTGGTAAACAATCTTAGAAGGCCAAGTGGTTTAATCATCATGATCACATTGTTGGATTGAATTTTTTTATTCCAAATGCCGCTTTGTATGCCATCGTGGATATTAACTGTCCACATGCATTATGGATCAAAATTTGGGAGATGTATGGAGACTCAAATGTTTCTCCATTCCCACATGATCCTACTTTGATCACAACTCATCCCTAATCATGATATAGAAACAAAATGTTCTAGTGACATAGAAGAAGTCATCACTCCTACTGTTGCTTCATCAGATTCCAGAGTCACTTCTTCGAAAGCCTCCAGTGCTTCTTTGCAATAGGATATTAGTCTTCCTAGCATTACTAATTGGGAAAGATTTCTATCTGACATCACTTGTCTGTTTGTAGAGTCCTGCATTACTGACATGGAAGCACACATTGAGAACATAAGTCTTCTCTTCAATGACAGTTTTGATGAAGCTGCATCAACATTGTCCACTTTGGATATTCGTGCTCTACATTGTCCTACACATGGTTCTAGATCATCATCATCCTCATCTACTACGCATGCATCTGATTTGATTATGGCATCCTTCAGCATCGACATGGGGACACCTAAGCACTCTTCAAAGGCATCAACATGGGCACCATCATCCTTGGATCAGCTTCATGATTCAAGATCATACATACATCTTCTCGCATGGGAAGATATCTTGCATCTCTAGGTGGTTTCATTTCTTCCCAAGGGAAGGAATGGTGTTTAGCATTCTTGGATCTACATCTGCATCCTTTATCGCCTATTCAACATCACTGCAGCAGGACATGTATTATGGGGGCTCTCATAGATCTTCTATCATTTTCTCTCCTATGGGGGGAATCTTATATTTTACTTAGTGAAAGATGTAGTACTTCTTCACTTGTATAATTTCTCTCTTTTTGGAGGATAGTTTTTTCCACTAGGTTTTCTATCTTACTCTAATTTTAGAGAGTTTGCATTGTACTTGAGTACCTTATCAGACTTCATGGCTAGGACTCATTTTTCTTTTACATTGTACATGGGTACCTCACCAGGCTTATAGCTGGGACCCATTTTTCATAATACTCACCTAAGCTATGCTTAACGGGGGGTGTTAGTGTATACCTTTTATCTCTAGGCGTACACATTTGTATCAATCATAGTTAGGCGTATTTGCACATGTTCCTTTGAACTTGTCAAAGTAATTGAGATGTTTTGAGAGGTGTCGACTTGCATCAACACTTCGCACTATGTTTGTGGGAGGTTATGTTGAAAAGAGCAAGACAACTGAGAGGGGGGGTGAATCAGTTGTAACCAATACTTCAAAACCATTAATGCATTATCCACTTAATCACTGTTATTGTATAATAACCATGAAAGCATGAAATCATAAATTTAAACACATCCACACATTCAACACACGAGACAACAGATTTTAATGTGGAAAACCCAATAAGGGAAAATCCACGATGAGTGTTAGCTCACAATATAACATGTAATAACAAAACTGAAAATCAAAGGCTCACTGCAAAAGAAGAGGCTCACTACCAATGGGGTGGCTCACTGCCGGTGGGTGCCTCACTACTAGAGTTGGTGAACTAAGATAGTAGTATCTACACTATGCCAAGGTTTAGTTCCATTGAAGCACAATAAACATCCTCTACTCTGCTCTACTTTTTCACTTCACAATTATCTTCGCATCTTCACACATGGATACCTTTTTCATGACTTCATTACAAGTATTTATACAATTCATCAACCTTTGGAATGTTCCCAAAGAAGAATTTTATGCCTTCAAAGAACTCACAAGGAACAAGGATATTGTCATTGCCAAAGCTGATAAAGGGAATGTGACTATCATCCTTAATAAGCATGACTACATTACCAAGATGCTTGACCACCTAACCAATAGTGGGAGCTACAAAGTCCTCCCCCATAACCCCATCTCTAAGATCATTAAAAAAGTTAAGCATTCTATTTTCCTGTCCTCTTTCGATGACCTTACAAAGAAACATCTTCTTCCCAATAAGGAACTCTCCCCGCGCATCTATGATGCTCCTAAAATCCATAAACTTGGCATACCTCTCAAGCCTATAGTTGACACCACACATTCCCCCACTTACAAATTAGTCGTCTTCCTTGCCAAGTTGATCTCTCCCCTTATAGGCAAATCAGACACCTTCATTAAAGACTTTGCCCATTTTGTCAAATTCATACATGACAAAAAGGTTGAGGATAATGAGATCTTGGTTAGCTTTGATGTGGTGTCTTTATTCACCAAAGTCCATGTGTTTGACTCTTTAGAGCTTATTAGATGTAAAACTAATGATGAGATAGCTTCTCTTGTCGAACTTTACCTTTGGTCCACATTCTTCACTTTCCAAGAAGTGGTCTACGAGCAATCTGATGGGGTTGCCATGGGATCTCCTATATCCCCTGTTGTTGCTAACCTATATATGGAACACTTTGAGGAATTAGCCCTTAACTCTTTCCCCCTCAAACCCAGATGGTGGAAGTGGTATGTTGATGACACCAACATTTGTTGGCCTCATGGCCTTGATAACTTAGAGATTTTCCACTCTCACCTCAAAAATTTGGTGGATTGCATTCAATTCACAAAGGAACTTGAAAATGATAACCAACTTTCTTTCTTGGATGTCCTTATCATGAGAAAAAAGGATGGCTCCCTTGTACATAGGGTGGGTGCAAAAAGTTGGGGGGCTAAAAAGTGGCCAATTTTTTTTAAAACTTCTAAGACATAATGTGAGCATGTTATAACGCACTCACGTTATAACACGAATGTGTTATGTTTTATTATAAAAGAAGCAACGTTTGTGCTCATTTTTTCCTTCCATTTTCTATGCACCCACAGCCTACAAACCCTAAGGAGCACGGTCATGTTACTGAAGACCAAATTCAACACCAAAATCTCATCGATTCATCGCCAAAATGCCGCCACAATGTCAAGGAGGCCAAAGGAGTGAGTTGTATTTATTTTTTTGTATGAATTTGTTTCTAAATAGGTAAGTTGATTTTTGATTTAAATTTCTTTAATTGACAGGAAATGCTAATGCACCTCCTCCCCCTCCTGAAAATCCATAAAATCCTGAATCACCTGAACAGCAAATACATGCTGAAGAACAACCTGAACAACAAACTCCTCCATCCATTCCTCAACATGTCCCTAGAACACAAGAAAATCTAATGGGGCAAATTGGAAACAATAAAAAATAAATTAAAGATATAATTGCAAGGTTGAAAGATCCTGCAACTTCAACCTCACATAGATCCACACTTGCTCAATCTCTTGAATCTACATTATCAAATGTAGATTCAATTAGCAAGCAAATAACTAGTTGGTCTAAAAAGAGGAGATAATTTAGAGAGTTCTATGTAGACAAGTTGTCATATGAGCAGGTAAAAAATGAACAAATTACAAAATTGGACTTGTGTTCCATTTTTACAGACCCACGAACAAATCAACCTCTACCCCTTACATACAAGAGGTTCCCTATCCATTGGTGCAACAACCAAGCAATAAGGGAGAATTTTGGGTAGAGGTGGTGGATGGTTTTTGACCATCCTCCATGCAACAATAATGAGGTCCCGCAATACTTTTTGAGGAAACTCTATTGCGAGTTTGTAAAAAATAAAGTGCTTTATTTTGATATGCGGGACTTCTAGGGTAGAGGTGGGGGGTCAGCACAGGATAGACCAGGGGCACCTGTTGACTCATGGTGGCCAACGAGATGAGCACTTGCCAAACCTGCCCATGAACACTTGTTTATCCCTTCCATTGTGAAGGAGAGTGCTGAGGTCGAGACACTTTAGTCCATTAGTGCTTTGACCCAGAGCATCATAGAGCATGCCAGTCCTACAGTACAATGTGGGCCATGGGAGAGTTTGAGGAGTAGGGTTCCACCCCATACTTGTCAGGCTTGCAGGTCAGCCTGTGGTTATTACCCCACAGATAGTCAGGACGTAGGTGCATAGGGTACATCTGCAGCTAAGCAAATGGTGATGACAGATGTCCTCCTGAGTGAGACTTTCAGCCTTGATACTCAGGTAAATGTTAGCAAGTTCATTGAATTTAATTTATTAAATTTCATTTTTAAAATGCAAGATTAACTAATTTAGTTTGATGATTTTAATGAAATTTCAGGGTCATAGCGTTCATTCTGTCTTTAGCGGTTCTCCACCTCCATAATACACTACAACGTCTACTACCAGGGTATGTAACTAGAAAATAATTATAAATATTACATGTGAATAACATTGTTATATGAATGGTATTCTAATAACTAATTTTGGATGTTGAATAGGTTAATCTTGGAGATATCATAGCAACACCTCCTAGTGGTGGTGGAGTTCAAAGCTTCACTCAGGTAATAAAATAAATAGTTTAACTAATCAATTATACTTACTAGATTTTAGTAGTTTATATTCATATCATTGATTACATTGATTAATGAATCTGCACTAACCCATTCCCCTACAAACTATGTCAATCCTATTGGCTCAATTTCTTCGATCCCTACTTTTGATCCTACATCTAACCCACCTAAGTCTAATGAGGACCCTTCCTTTAATACTACTATATTCTTTGAAATGATAGGCACATTAGACATTCAACCTTATAATTTCATTGTTCAACCCACTCCTACACCTGACATCACCTTCTTGCTTGACAATGTGCCTACTGATGATTATAACGATCCTCTCTAGATTGAGGCACAAGTACACTATAAAATGATAGTTGAATCAAGGTGAAACACTTATACATCAAGGTGGAATTAATGCAGTTACAGAGGAACACTTATACATCACTAGGTTGCAAAGAGATTCTTATCCCCCTCAGATATCTTCTAGTGTACACATAATGACACTTCTAGACCTACTTTTGGCTCCCTCGCCCTACTAATCTAGGTAGGACCAAAATGCCTAGATGTCTCATGTCATATCATCCCCACCTCATAGCACTATCTATTCTCTTCGGTCATCCTTGGCTCATTGCAATGTGGGTTGTCCCTGAACTATCATCCACTAGTGCCTTAAATTGCCCATGATGGTAATGTCTTCACCATTTCTCATAGCCCATACCAACTAGTTGTTACCTTAAGACACTTCTCCTTAGATTATTTTTTGTCAACCCGTTCTGGTACACCTCAACCTCATACCAATTCCCTCTTTCACCTTTACCTATCTTATGCCTCTAAACTCATAGTTGCCCCAACCCCACAACCTCTTTCTATTACTTCACCTACTCCACTAGCTATGCCCCTATCTTCCCCACCATATATCCACCTATTACTACTTCACCTTCCTCATTGACTTTTATCTCCCCTCTAACACCCCTCCAAGATAAAGTAAAAGAAAAAGTGTAGGACCTTCCCCATCCACTTCTAAAAGTAGGCCTAAGAAACTTCCCCAACACTACACCCAACCTACTAACCAACCCATATCTACTCTACCTATTTCCTAATATACCCCTACCAGACATCCCAGACCTAGTTTGCTTCCAACCCACCCCTTGACAAACCTCAAGACAAAGAAAATGATAAGAAATTTTTAAAATAAGGTTTTTCTTCTCCTATCTAATATCTTTCCTCCCTCCTATTATCCCACAAACTCTTGATATTCCTCCTTCCTGTAAACCCATAAACTTACCTAATGTCTATGTGATTTCTAGTTTATGCATTGTCTCGTAAACCCACAAACTCTATCTTAGGCATTGTCCTACCTCCATGACTACCAAACAAGCAAAAATTTGAGCACAACCCTACCCCACCCTACCACCAACCTAAACCTAAACTAACACTTTCACTCCCTTTCTGACTTCTTAAACCTAAAATTTGATTCTACTATGGTCTCTCCTTTGTTGACCCTTATACCACACAATAGTCATGAATCTTCATCTAATTTACATATATATGCATGTGACTTGTGTGCTTTATTGTGTGTACTTCCATGTTTAGGTGAACATGTGTGTATGTTAGGAGCCATGACTTGCATCACTATTATAGTTTTCATAATTGAATAATGTTGTTTGATTTTCAAATGATGCAAGCTGCCGAGACACCTCACGATGTTCATAGGGCAATGGAGCATGGTGTGTCCTCTGTGATTCATAGCTCCATGCCTTTGACGGGGGTATGAGGCAAATTAGTAAATTTCAAATTACATTTGTTGTTATAGTTGTTTATTTTTGAAAAATCAAATGATTATTGATTTGAAGTTTAATTTCTATCTGGATAGTTTCTGTAGGACATTACAACACCACAACCTGGTCCTAGTACTAAGACAAATGAGGAGACATATTATATGGTAGTGATAAGTGATTATTTTGTTAAATGTTTCATTTTTTATAATGTAATTTCTCTATATTAATGTCTATACTTTTTATTGTAATAGCTACAGATCCATGAGCAACTAAATATGAGGATCCCTTAGGTTCGTAGTAGACCACCCTCATACACGTCTCCATCCCCTCAAAGATCAAAGCCTGCCCATGATCTATTCTCTTCACCGGACAGAGGGAATGACTTTTTATTGTGTTCCTTTGTTGTATGCCTATATGGAATTTGTGGACATATATTTTGTATTGCATATAGTTGACATTATATGCCTATATGGCAGTCTTGTAAGCCTATATGGCTATTTTGTATATATGTTATACTTATATCGACAGATATTGATGTATGCCTATATAGATATTTGGTTAATACAAATATTCTTTGTTGATAGCATCCATATTTGCATTATAAATCCATGTTTCAATGGATATTTGTAGATGGTTTTCTTCAAATATTTAAAGTCCAATTGTATTACACAAGATGTTTGTTGATCCAATAAGCTAGTTATTGTTATTCAAGTATCACCTAAACCTCATTCTGGAACTAAAAGATAAAAGTTGTATTTAAAATAAAAATGAATCATCATGTTGAATATCAACACGAGATTATATATTAAAGTCATAAAAACTTGGGTTGTGTGTGGTGAATTTAATATAGTGGAAGTGACATCAAACAAGTATGCTAATTTCTCCCCATTTAATAGACAACTAGTGAGATGGAAGCTTAGTCCTACATGCACAATAGATTGGGGCTTTCTTATCTCAATATTGTATGATGTCACAATCACTCTCCATGGTATATGTGGAATAATCTCTACTTAGAATATGTAAGGGTTTTCAAAGGGCTTGAATGACCATTTATGACATGTTTACTAGAATTTGGAGCCACATCCTGTTGGCATTGACATTGTTTGTCATTGACGTCAAAGGCAAAGGTTGAGTTGTGTTCAGGTGGTGTTGATGTGATATCAAGAGATTGATGGCTTGATGGCTAGATTACTGATGCCTAGATGTCAAGAGGTTTATGGTATGCAAAGACATCAAAGGTTGATGGGTTCATCACCTTATAGTGTTCATGGCTCAAAGGTTGTTCATTCTTTGTTTCATGGTTTCATGCATTACTTTCATCTTGTAATATTTGGTGCAAGTCATCTTTCTTCATGGTTTAGAGATCATTCAAGTTTCATGCCCTTATAGTTCAAAGGTCATTTATGGAAAAGGTATTTGTTCTTTAATGTCAAATATTTGGAGGTGTTAGCTTCATGTTCATTGTTGATTCAATATGAAATTCATGATAAGCTTGGGGAATTATTTATTGGCTCATTCTATGTTTCATCTCATGATTGATGCTTTGGCATGATACAAGGTTTTAAATTGAGCTTCTATATAGTGTTCATTTACACTTTACCATTGCTTCTTCATCATTCATATTCTTCTTGTTATGAGCATGTAACTGGACTTATATTTAGTCCTTGAGGGCCTATGTTTCAGCTGAATATGGTTATGGTCACTCTAAGTTGCAGAAGGTTAAAACCCACTTAAGTCATGACTTAAGGGGCATTGGGTCATTGTCAGACCAACCCCTCTTCCTATGGCAACCGGTGCTCTCCGATTATTGGTTTCCATTTGAGTGGGGGTTTGAAATCAAAGACCATAGTTTAATGACACGAGAACGTGAAGAACTCATCCAATGGTGGAAGTCTGAAAGATATTCAAGTTCCAACAGTTCATTTATGTCTTTTAGTTTGACATGTAGTTTCTTATGATAAGCCCTAACTACCCTGTAACAATTTATATACTGACTCAGATGGCCAAGGAAATATATATAAGGCACTCAGAGATGTTTTGTAAGGTTTGATTGATGATTAGAGTTCTGTGGAGGCATACCTACACGTTGATATGAAGAATGTCAATGTTTTAATGAATGTTAGTGTTTTTGAGTGGTTAAAAGCTTGAAGTGCGATTTTAATTTGCACAAGGAGATTTTTGTATGGATGATTTGTAGGATGTATAAAGTTGATAGTATGTCTCTGTCTACAGGATAAATCTTGTAAATTTGAATTGATTTGTTATGTTTTTTATTGTAAAGGTGTATTGAGTTTATTTGTCAAAGAAGATGCAAGATAAAGATGTGAGTTGAAGTATAATGCAATCTAGAGAATCAGAGTGTCCCTCTGAATATTTTTGTTAAACCCTTGATGCAATCAGATTTATGTTAGTGAGACAACATTTTGCCAGTGAGGCATCTGTTTGCCAGTGAGGTACCTATTTGCCAGTGAGGCACCTATTTGCCAATGAGGCACATTTTGCTAGTGAGGCACCTATTTGCCAATGAGGCACCTGTTTGCCAGTGAGGCACCTTTTGCCAGTGAGGCTATGTCAATGAGACACTAATTGTACCTAGTGAACGTTATTGGTTTTGCCAATGAGGCACAATAAAGTGGAAGAATTCAAGAGTGGTTTTTCATCCCTTTTAAGGGTTTTCCACTCATCAAAACATGTGTTATGGTTCATGTTTGTCTCTGTGTGTTTGTGTGCCCTAATGCTTTATGGTTGATTAAGGTCTTGTACATTCTACTCATCATTATACTTGTATGATTCTTTGGTGTCTATCTCATTTTCTATTCAATGTGTTAAAAGGTGCAAAAAGTTTTTAAGGTTTTTCAAGCACTGATTCACCCCCCTCTCAGTGGTTCTGTACTCCAACAAGTGGTATAAGAGCCTTGGGTTCCTTGTTCAAAGTTTTATCAACTTAGGAGATCCTGATTGTGGAGTACTATAGGAAAGTGCAAAATAAATAAGGGCAGGAGAAATGCCAAGTCACATACTGGTCAAAAGGCACTATCTATATGAAACTCAAATGTTGATCTATAATCAGTTGATAGAAATGTCTCACAAGTTGAGTCAGGTATTAAATTAGAGGAAGAGTTTTTTGAAGTTCCTTTCTTTTATGTTTCAGATTTCTCTATTTGGTATATTAGAATGCAAGCCTATCTATCTTCTTTGGGGTATGGTGTGTTGATGTCAGTTGAGAATGGGTATTTTATTTCCTCTCAATAACCTAATACTACAAGTAACAAAGAGGCTTATGAATGCAATCATATAGCAAAAGAGGTTGTTCTATTTGGATTATCTAATGAAGTTTCTTGTGAAGTTATTTTCTATAAAACATCTCAGAAGTTAATAGAGATCTAAGGCAACCATAACGTCCATGATGTTTCTCTAAGTATGACACCAATAGAAAACAAAAATTTAAATGATCTTAGGGGGAGATAGGCTTGTTATTTACACATTTGGTCAAGAGTAGCAAAGTTGGTTGAATAATTACATATTCATCTAGGTCTGACAGACTTGGAATCAGGATCAGACTACAAGATCAGTTCAGGACAGTCAGCAGAGAAGACAGAGACAATAGCAAACTTTGGATAGTGCAAAGTATTGTCTCTGCCTATGTTTTATAGAGAGTGGTTGATTGTGTCTTACTTAAGGCATTCATTTCTTGTTTCATGATCCTCGTGATGGTCACATATATCTTGGCTAGTGAGCATAGTTTTTCTATTATCAATGTGACTTTGGTCATGATTTTAATCAGCATATCAGTGCTAGTATGTTGTAGTCAACTCTCTAACAGTGCATTCCATTCTTGTTGACAGTGCAAGAAAAGATAGTTGCTTTACTGCTCTAGTAATCACTTGCAATGGTTTTATAGTTGGTAATATGGTGAAATTTTTAATGACATGACAACTCTACTCTTAAGACAGTGATATAGTGTCAATTTCAGTGATCTCAATATCAAAGCAGTGATCTATGGCAGTGATCAATATCAATGATCTATGACAGATAAGTGACTACTCCAAACATGTTTTGAACAGTGAACAAGTTGCCAAGTAAAACTCAGGTTTGTTAGTGATGGGATGAAGTACCATATGGTGGCAGTATCTAATAGTGTGTAGGATAAATAGTAAAAATCTTGGAACAAGGAATGACATTATGACAATATTTTAAAACTCTTGATGACATGATTTCATACATTGTCTCCATGTATGTCTTGCACAGTGCATTCCAATGACTGTGATGTGCAGAGAAATGTAAGTGATCTGTCCACTGTATCTTTATCAGATAAAATAATGATCTTGATCAGTAAGATAGTGTCATAATCAGTAACATCAGCATATTAGCATTATTGTTAGTATGACAGTTGTAGCATTGATCTTTGCTAGCATTCCTATCTTTAACAACATGACAAGGGGAGAGAGAGTTAAGATAGGGGGAGAGATTCAGCAGAATGGAAGTTGGACTACATGCCTAGACAAGGTTTAATAGAGTAATAGTAAGAATTTAGTGGCAGTATGATTGTGACTATACTTTGAAATGATGACATGTGACCTTGCTTTCAAATTTGCTTCCTAGGCATATTGATATTCAATAACATTACAACAAAGTGCTCTTTGATCTTGTGACTAGTGGCTTAGTTGGTGGTATTTCTTCTACTCAAATGGAGTACCCTTTGTCATTGTTGTCAAAGGAGGAGAAATTATTTGTCACAGGGAAGTTGACATCAATGCCAAAGGGGGAGTTTGTTGGCATTGACATTGTTTGTCATTGATGTCAAAGGAAAATGTTGAGTTGTGTTCAGGTGGTGTTGATGTGATATCAAGAGATTGATGGCTTGATGGCTAGATCATTGATGCCTAGATATCAAGAGATTTATGGTATACAAAGACATCAAAGGTTGATGGGGTCATCACTTTATAGTGTTCATGGCCCAAAGGTTGTTCATTCTTTGTTTCATGGTTTCATGCATTACTTTCATCTTGTAATATTTGGTACAAGTCATCTTTCTTCATGGTTCATAGATCATTCAAGTTTCATTCACTTATAGTTCAGAGGTCATTCATGGAAGAGGTATTTGTTCTTTGATGTCAAATATTTGGATTGTTAGCTTCATGTTCATTGTTGATTCAGTATGAAATTCATGATAAGCTTGGGGTATTGTTCATTGGCTCATTCTACATTTCATCTCATGATTGATGCTCTGGCATGATACAAGGATGCAAATTGAGCTTCTATGTAGTGTTCATTGACACTTTACCATCCCTTCTTCATCATTCATATTCTTCTTATTATGAGCATGTAACTAGACTTGTATTTAGTCATTGAGGGCCTATGTTTCAGTTGAATATGGTTATGGTCACTCTAAGTTGTAGAAGGTTAAAACCCACTTAAGTCATGACTTAAGGGGCATCGGGTCGTTGTCATATCGGTCCCTCTTCCTATGGAAACCGGTGCTCTTTCGTTAAGGGTTTCCATTTGAGCAGTAGTTTGAAATCAAAGGACACATTATAATGACACAGGAGCGCAAAGAACTCATCCAACGGTGGAAGTTTAAAAGCGATTAAAATTCCAACGGTTCATTTATGTCTTTTAGTTTGACATGCAATTTCTTATGATAAGCCCTAACTTCCCTGTAACAGTTTATATACTGACTCAGATGGCTAGGGAAATATATATAAGGCACTCAGAGATGTTTCTGTAAGGTTTGATTGATGATTTGAGTTCTATGGAAGCATACCTACACACTGATATGAAGAATGTCAATGTTTTAATGAATGTTAGTGTTTTTGAGTGGTTAAAAGCTTGAAGTGTGATTTTAATTTGCACAAGGAGATTTTTGTATGGATGATTTGAAGGATGTATAAAGTTGATAGTATGTCTCTGTCTGTAGGAGAAATCATGTAAATTTGAATTGATTTGTTGTGCTTTTTATTGTAAAGGTGTATTGAGTTTATATGTCAAAGAAGATGCAAGATAAATATGTGAGGTGAAGTATAATGCAATCTAGAGAATCAGATTGTTCCTCTGAATATTTTTGTTAAACCCTTGATGCAATCAGATTCATGTCAGTGAGACAACATTTTTCTAGTGAGGCACCTATTTGCCAGTGAGGCACCTGTTTGCTAGTGAGGCACCTGTTTGCCAGTGAGGCACATTTTTCTAGTGAGGCACCTATTTTCCAGTGAGGCACTTGTTTTCCAGTGAGGCACATTTTTCAAGTGAGGTTGTGTCAGTGAGACATTAATTGTACCTAGTGAAGGTTATTGGTTTTGCTAGTGAGGCATAATAAAGTGGAAGAATTCAGAAGTGGTTTTTCATCCCTTTTAAGGGTTTTCCACTCATCAAAACATGTTTCATGGTTCATGTTTATCTCTATGTGTTTGTGTGCCCTAATTCTTTATGGTTGATTAAGGTCTTGTACATTCTACTAATTATTATACTTGTATGATTCTTTGGTGTCTATCTCATTTTCTATTCAATGTGTTAAAAGGTGAAAAAAGTTTTTAAGGTTTCTAGACCACTGATTTACCCCCCCTCTCAGTGGTCCTATACTCCAGCACATCCTCCTCATCAGACTAGCTAGATTGAATGGTGAAATAATACTGTCAAGCATGCATGCCACTTTATTCACATTTATGGGTGCTAGTTGGTGCATTTTCACTATTGTTCATACAAGGTCACCACCATAAAGCTCTATCATGTCACTTCTGAGTTGAAATAGCAACTATTTACATCCTCTCTACAACTACTTCTAGCCAAGATTTTCCAAAACTAATGACATTGTTGTGAATTTAAGATCCTGACAATTTTATTTTCTCATATCAACTTTGCTCTATTGATCTTTAAACCTTGTGCTTTATGCATTGTCAGTGCCCATGAATGGTTGATGCATTGATGGTTGATGCTTTAAACCTTGTGCTACATGAATGGTTGATGCATTGATGTTGAAAGGAACCCAATTGATTGGGGTGAGAAATAAAAAGGATGATAATGCATGGAGAACATTTGCAAAAAGTGTTATCTTGATGTTCTAACGAATACTGATGACATTTTATTGGTTAACAGTTTTGTCACTGCAGAAAACACCCTAATTCGCTCAAGAGGTAGCAACAAAAGCAACCAACAAATGGAGAAATTGTTGTGATTACAACAATTCTCCTCTGTGTTTGAGAGGGGCAACTCCCTCGTATGATGGGGGTTTTTAGATTTTAGAGTACCTTTAACTAAAGGGTACAAAAAGGCAACAAAAAGGAAAAGAAGAAAAGATGAAAGGAAAGGAGAAGAAATCTGCCTGTGAACATAGGCACACAACACAAATTCCCACAATGAAGAAGTAAAACACTAACAACAGCAAGGCACAAAGTCCTTCTGAAACACTTACATATCAAGAGTTGAGCAAAAATATTATAAACATAAAGAACTTGACTAGACATAAGAATAATCAAAGCTCTAGAAAGAATGAAGACACAACAACATCCATCTTTCTCATTAAAAAATGAAGTAAAATACAAAGTCTCTAGTTATCCCTCTACAAAGCTCCCAGCTACATAGGATAGCAAAGATACAAAAAATAGAAATAAACACTAGGCACTATACCCCCCACAGCTCTCATAGGAGCTCTTGGTTGAACAGCCCAAGGATCCCTCCCCATGAACAATACATTAGTTTTTATAGACCTTCTTTTTCAGAAGATCAAAAGCCATTCTCCCCTTTCCCAATAATACAAATGATAAAATAAAAAGGGAAAGAAAGGCCACGGATGATTTCTGGCATTCAATTTGAAATGACAGATTAATGAGATGGAGGAATGTAACTCCAAGAATGAAAGAAAACAAAAATACAAGAGGCATTTCTTTGGCTTCCACGCTCCTGCTGTCAATACATACATCACCACCTCTTCGTAATCAAGTAATAGATTATGATCTACATGCACAGAAAAATAATAACTGCTATTGCCTCTTTTATCCTTATAGTATTTCCATCAACCCATATTCTCATGCCACTATCTTCCTGAAGTCCTTTATGAAGTGCCCACAAGTTTCTAAAATATTCATCATTTTCTTTGGCATCCCAGTAGGTACTTCAAAGATTTCATATTTTCAAAAGGACATCTCTCGAGAATACTTTTTAGACCATCAATAACCAGGAAATAAATTCTTGATATATCATGTGCCTTTTAATTCAATGAGTCCCAAAAGCTGTTCAAGAGTGGAGGCTAATATCTCTGGTTTGCATGTACTCAGCCCCTTAACTAGACGATCTATTGAAGTGCCTGGATGTAAGCTCACTGAGTGTATGTCAAGAAGCCTTCTGAGTGGATTAAACACCATTCTCACCTTCTGTGCCTGTTCTTTGAGATTGAGTATGAGCTAGAGTTGAAGTAGTCTCATTTTGAGCATTTGCATAAGATCTGAGAATGGAATAGAGTCTACGAATGAGCCAGACCCCGAGATTGAGACTAAAAGTTAGCAAACAAGAACCTGGACTCTTCATTAAATAAGGAGGCAATGGAAATATTCCAGTTGTTGGAGGTTTCTCAACATTTACATCTACATGCATATAGACATGAGCATTTATAACTATAATATTAATCAAAAACCTATATTAGATTTCTAGTATGGCACCACCAAAGAGAGAAAATGAATAAGAATTGCAAAATTCAAGGTTGCATCTGTCAATAGTGTTTGCTGGGAAGTTTCAGAAATCTTTGGCAAGAAACCAAAAGGTTGTTGTTGTATTTAGAACTGACTAAGAATACATTTTCTTTAAGATCGCGACCCATTCATGTTTCCACATTTTGCATGCATGTCGCCCTTCACCTTTGGCATAAAATGAGCTATCAAAGCCTGTAGTATTTGGTACTACACCTCAGCAATTGTATTTGCTCAAAAGTTTCAAGCCTTTTTGACAAAGTCGTCGTGCCTATCTCCAGTGATTTGTATCATATCACCTTCTTTTACCAAGGCTGCAGCCCTTTTTCCATATTCCCTTCCACGTTTTTGCATACATATTCACCTGAGCACTCTGCTAGAAGTTGGGAGACAAAGATTTTCCAGAAGGAAGACCATTAATGATATGTCTATGCATCAACATCAAACCTTTCCATCAACCAGAACATTATCATCTATAATCTTCATCCGTTTGTGTGCTAAGGTCATGGGATTTGGCTCAGGCAGAAAAGATGCTACCTAATATTACAGGATATGGCATTTCTAAATTAATTGCATCAGCTTTTAAATATTTCTAAGATTAACAAAAATCCTCTGCATATCCTGTGACCCATGCATTTATGAGAAACCATCTCTATGCAGATCCACAACCTCTACTATCATCCTCTAGCTGCGCCAGAATGGATTTGCATGAAAGTTTCTAATGTTGACTCAATAGTTCTATTTTGAACTTATCCTTTAACATCATTTCCGACTGTAATATATGATAAAAATCTGATTTATTTTGCTATCCTTGGTATGTAGCGGGCTAGGAGGATGCTGAAAGAGGTTGATGAAGACACATTGCACCTGCCAATTGGATTTTATTATAGAATGGGTCTAACTTTAGAATCAAAGGCTGCGGCCTTTGCTGTGCTTCTGCACGATTATCACCTCACGTCATCATTACATTCTGCTGGAAAACTTTTAATCACATTCACTATGTGCATATTTCACAACTATATCATTTGCGTAGGCTTTTCTCACAAGATTCCTTCGATACTCAAATTGTCTTCTCCATTTTCATTTGAAGAACGAAACATTCCAGCAAAGGTTGCAGACTTTGTCATTATACCCGTTGTTTGCATTTGCATGAAAGTTTTTAAACTTTTTTTTAACTGGTCTACTTTGTGCCTATCCATGATCACATTTATTTTGAAATTTCTGAAACCGTTCAAGAGTCTACCTTGTGGAACTCGTGGGCCTTTTGTCCATGCTTCCATTTTTTGAATCAGATCTTTCTGTGATTTTTAAGCATTTCAAAACCTACACATTACATAGGTTGTAGCCCTTCATATGCTTCCACCCTTCAAATGAACGAACGTTGGCACAACCTTTTGGACAAATCCATTTTGATCATATCCCGCAACAATTGCATTCCCATGAGACCATTTGTTTCATAAACTGCCACTTATCTCCTTTGATTATTTCATCATCTGACAAAGCTACAAAGTGTTTGCATTACCATTGACACCTGAGCTAAGCTCGCACATTGCATTAGCATTCATCTCAGCAACCAAAGCCCTATTACAACCATTTTATATGGTGTGATGGAACATAATCCTCTAAGTATGTGCCCCTTATCAAGGAATAATTTAAGTGCTTTATCTCTCTCTCTCTCCAGAAACTGATCCAATTTATCTTGAAGCACATCTTCATTTTCAAGAAGACCTTCAAGAGCATATGTATGGAACACCAAATATGACAGTAGGTACTTTTACTCTGCCTATTGAGAGTTCATCCCTAAAACCAAACTATCCTACTACCAGCATCATGATAAGCTGAAGGAATACCATGGTCAAAATGACCTTGCATGTATTTGGTGAGAAGGAAGTAAAAACCATGAGCATGCCTTTATTTATTAGAAGGTATACAGAGAAGTTTATGATAGAATATATGAACAAGCTGAAAACTATTCTTAGACTAGACAAGAAGTAAATGGTAGAGAAAACTACAACTCTTGCTTTGACTGAAAACTATCGACTTTATATCACATGGAGATCCATTAGACAATTGAAATAAGGAGGAGGAACATTGATAATATGACCAAATTGGAATGACATGGCTCCATATGTGACTCAAGAGAGTGAATAATGCATTGTAGGATTACAGATTTAATGGAATGGAATAGCTCAAAGAACCAAGGAAAGTTTAAAATTTTTTAGAGGTGAAAAAATGTGGACAACAACTAGCTCTAATTGGGGACAAAGACCACAAGGGATGCAGAGAATCCCAGAATCTCAGGTGCAGACTAGTGTCTATCCATTTGGGCAAATAGAGTCACCTTGCAACAAAACATGAGGGGGAACACTAGGAGACTTTGAACAAAGCCAAAACTGAAACAAAATATAACAACACACACAACAAGAAATGAAATGAAACTAGGACACCTATGAACCCGAACTAGGTGCCACACACCCCAACCTCTCAAGAGATTATGCAAATCCATTAACTGGCTGGGAAAAACATATGCCAGTGTGAAATAGAGGTGTGTATTCATGAAGCATTTGCAAACTCAGAAACATATTGAGAACCATGAATGCAAAACTGAGATTCATGAAGGACAAGAGCTCACCAAAATGTGTACCAAACAGCCACCTTTCATCAAAAATTTCCATAACTTCTGGTGAACTCATTTGTATTTCATCTATGTCCTCAATTAGAATCAGATCTAAACAAACTCTTTCTAAAAGAAACTGAAAATTCATACAATGAAGAATAGCTTTGTTGGGCTCGAATGCTATTTCCCTTATACTTTCAGAATCGGATTCATGCTCTTCTAGTGGCAACTCTAAATTTTTAGATTGGTCACCTAAACCATCTTTCTACACAACCTACAAAGGAGGCACAACAACTTCTCCTCCACATAAGAAATCATCTTCTGTTGTTTCCAAGCACCATTTTGGAATGCAAACAACATAAGGCTCAACATCAACATTACTTTCTCCATACTTATTCATATAATCATCCTTTATCCCATGTTTTACAACTTCAAAATCACATTCAAAATGAGGTGATTCAAGAGTAAAATCAATGCCAACCTTTGTTTGCAGCTCTATCTCTTCATGATTTGATGTGGGAATTTCAAATGCTTCACACTCCAACTGCAGATGATTCAAGAATATTTCCCATGTATCATTCTAGCTATTCTCCTCATTAAAAAAATTGTTCACTGGCTGTAATAGGAGTTGTTAGACCACCCATATTTGGACATTTAGCAATAGAGTATTCGTCGTCAACACATGGTACAGGAGAGAGCACAACATCTTATTCACAAAGAAGGTCATCATCTGAAGCTTCTAAACATTTTTGAGGTTGCAAACCTTCATGAACTTGAATATTCTCTTTCTCCTCATTAAAATCATTGCATATATATCTAACACAAGCTTCATTTAATGAATCATTCTCAAAAGACATAATTGAATCTTCAAAGTAAAATGACTCAAAGACGAATTCTTTACTCACCTTTGGTTGCAATATTTCTCCTTTATCATCCTCTTCATGAAACTTGAAAGTCACATACTCTAGCTGTGTATCAATCATAACTCTATCACCAACACCAGGACTTGGAGAGAAAACATCAATTATGAAACATTCTTTCTATAAATTGCTTGATGAACCATTCTCTAGAAATGTGACTGTTGATTGTGATTTTTGAATATCACATTCTACAAGCATGGGATCAAGTTTGATAGAAAGAACTTTTTTTCCTCTTGCACAAGGAAAATCATCACTGAGAGAATAAGCAGATTGATACTCAAGTTGTCTTCTCCATTTTCATTTGAAGAATGAAACATTCCATCAAAGGTTGTGGACTTTGTCATTATACCCATTGTTTGCATTTGCCTGAAGGGTGAGTGCAGGATCGTGATGGACGAAACACTACCCCTAAGTGGCAATGTAAATGTGAAAAATAGACTTAAGTAACTTCATGTCAAAAATTGAATCAGTTATCTACACAATCTAGAAATAAGGTAGTAATAAAAGTTGTAATAAATTGAATGTAGTTTATGGGATACTACTATTATTTTGAAAATTTTAAAAAAAGTTTGATGAAAATTGGATATTTCAATGAATCACTACTAAATTTTTTAGAAAAAACGTAAAAAGTAGGTGTCATTCCGGCCAACCTAAGTATGAGAAAAAGATAATATTTTTCCTCCATGATTTGAATTTAAGTAAAGGACACATGAGGAGATGTGACCCATATTTTTTTGAATTTTTAAAGTAAATAAATAATTATTTATGATTTTTTTACTGTGACTTTTTAAAAATATTATAAATTATTTTTCTAGCCAACCTAACTTAGTAAAAAATATATGAAAATCAAAAAATATAAATTTTAATGTATACCCAATAAATCTTAGAATGTGACGCATCTTTTGGACTTAAAAAATGATTAATATGTTGAAAGTTATGGATGTTTTTCAATATGTATATCTATCAGGAAATTAGACATAGCGTATGTAGAAAATTAATAATAATTACCTATTAAAATTATTATGAGGCATATATTATTTTTTTAAAATCTTAATAGCTACCTCTATAAACCCTTTTCATTTGATTAAATTTAGTTACAAAAAAATCTATCAGCTTCAAGGATGAAATTGTGGAAAATTTCAGGATAACACTAAATGGGTGGTTTTGCAAGTTTCTTTGGCAAGTTTTGGGACTCCAACTTGCTTGAATATGAGATAATCCTAAGCAATTTTTGGAGGAAATTCATATTTGAGCTAGAAATATTAACATCCTTTCCATCAAAATCTAAATATTAGTCTAAATGTTAGCACTTTTTTCATCCAACAAGTCTTTTCTCCATTGCCACTGTTTGGCCCATCATGATCTCTCACTCACCCTAAAAGTTTCTAAGCTTTTTTTTAACTGGTCTACTTTGTGCCCATCCATGATCACATTTATTTTGAAATTTCTAAAACCGTTCAAGAGTCTACCTTGTGCAACTCGTGGGCCTTTTGTACATGCTTCCATATTTCAAATCTAAGCTTTCTAGGATTTTTAAGCATTTCAAAACTTACACATTACATAGGTTGTAGCCCTTCATATGCTTCCACCCTTCAAATGAACAGACATTGGCACAACCTTTGGACAAATCCATTTTGATCATATCCCACAACAATTGCATTCCAATGAGACCATTTGTTTCATAAGCTGCCACTTATCTCCTTTGATTATTTCATCATCTGAAAAAGCTACAATAGTGTTTGCATTTCCATTGACACCTGAGCTAAGCTCACACATTGCATTAGCATTCATCTCAGCAACCAAATCCTTGTTACAACCATTTTATACGGTGTGATGGAACACAATCCTCTAAGTATGTTCCCCTTATCAAGGAATAATTTAAGTGCTTTATCTCTCTCTCTCTCTCCAGAAACTAATCCAATTTATCTTGTAGCACATCTTCATTTTCAAGAAGACCTTTAATAGAATATGTATGGAACACTAAATATGACAGTAGGTACTTTTACTCTACTTATTGAGAGTTCATCTCTGAAACCAAACTATCCTACTACCAGCATCATGATAATCTGAAGGAATACCATGGTCAAAATGACCTTGCATGTATTTGGTGAGAAGGAAGCAAAAGCCATGAGCATGCCTTTATTTATTAGAAGGTATACAGATAAGTTTATGACATAATATATGAACAAGCTAAAAACTGTTCTTAGACCAAACAAGAAGTAAATGGTAGAGAAAACTAGAACAACTCTTGCCTTGACTGAAAACTATCGACTTTATATCACATGGAGATCCATTAGACAATTGAAATAAGTAGGAGGAACATTGACAATATGACTAAACTGGAATGACATGGCTCCATATGTGACTCAAGAGAGTGAATAATGCATTGTAGGATTTTAGATTTAATGGAATGGAATAGCTCAAAGAACCAAGGAAAGTTTAAAATTTTCAGAGGTCAAAAAATGTGGGCAACACATTTCAAAGGCGAAAAGTTGTGACCCTTCGAATAGAAAAGACTATGACCCTTTTATAATGAAGGGCAGTGACCATGCATAGCATATATGTGCCCAACTAGATGTGTTGGCGCTAATGCTTTGGCCCCACAAAGAACAAAACAAAAGGTAGCCTACCTTACAACTATTTTTTTGATCCGTAATAAAGTATTTTTAAATTAGATAAGGAAAATATTACATTGACTGGATGGCCCTTCTCTGCTTTTCAAAAAATGGCAGAAGCAGAAGGCAACTAAGATTTAAACAAAATGGCCATGCAGGGCCTACACCTGACTATGATTATATGGCTTAATTAAACAAGGAAGCCATTAACCTAGCATAGATATTAGACATAACAAAAAACATCTTACTGGCACCATGACACTCTTGCAATTATTCAATATCATAGTCCACCAGGCACAAATTGAAGTCCGCCACCCATTGGTACCCTGCCTCAGGGATCATTTCAAGCATACGTTTCAGGAAATCCACCGCAATCTGGGCTTGTTCTTTTAACACCATCAGCTCAAGACCTCGCACATCTAGCAAGAAAGGGTAGAGTTTCATGACCTCTCCCAGGTCCTCCAACAAACTCATGTCACACAGCCTTGGCATACCCATCCTAGGAGTAGCAGCTTGGAAAATGACATCTAAATCCCCCAGAAGCTCCGAAATGAAGAGTCTCATCGCCATTTCCTCTATCTCAGCCTTGGGAAGACCTAGCTCTAGCAACATTGCAACAAATCTGGAAGAAATGCTAGACCCCACTCTATACCACTCACTACCTGCTATGTAATTCTTGCCTAGCACCATGCAAACTGCTCCCACCATCAAAGGATCACTTCTTCTGAGAATTCGCTACAGACGGAGCTCTATGATTTCTCCCAAAAAGGCAATTTTCCTTTTGCTACTCATCAACCTCACTGGAGTATCCATTCCCCCACACTTAACTGCCTCTATAGAGAAGATCACTGTGAAACGGTATGGCATTGGACGTTGACCAGGCCTGTTGCTAATGAAGCTGCAAGAGAAAATAACAACTATCTTCTCCTAGAATTAGGGGCCTTTCTAGAGAAGACTCTGGAAAGAAGCATGCAAAATTTCCTCTCCACCACCCACTTGCCCTGATCATTGATGCATAAGAAGGCCGAGCTATGTCATCTAACGTTGCCAACTGCCCTTGACTAAACTCCTTTGATATTGAGAGGGAATGAGTATTCAGTACTTCACTAAGAAATGATCATTATTCTAGGTTATGCTTCTAGAGACTTCCACCACCTTCATTGCCTTCTACATATGCCTCAACCCATCCATGTGGAACCATGGAGTGGGTGCCCACCCAACTACCCAATAAAATTAGGGGTAATGTCCTTCAATTGTTGACGCGGTAAAGGGCAACCTCGCGAGGTTTGAACCTAGGTTATTAGCACTATAGGCAAGAAGCCCCACTATTTCACCATAGGATTACCCCCAGATATGGTCTCTTAATTGTTGATGCAGTAGAGGGTGACCCCGCAAGGTTTGAACCTGGGTTGTTGGCACTAGCCTACCTTGCAACTTTACACTACATGCTTATGATGATTTTTGGGGCAGCAGAAAACCTTTCACCACAAGCAAACACCTCAGAAATATCAAAAATTGAGAGAGGTTATTGTAGAGGAGTTCTACATTATTGTGTTGCCTTAGGTAAAATATTTCTAAGTATCATCATTTCTGAGTAACAACTCGTCAAAGATTGCTTCCTTTTTGCACTTTAGACTCTTTAGGGATATCGTTGGTGCAATGTAGCTTGAACTGTTTTGGCATGTTTGGGTGTGAAACAAGACCATGCCTAGCCTGAATGTACCCATCTGGACAAGTTGGAACTATCGGTTTGGTCGCATCAGGAGTAGGATGAAAGTTACACCCCTTTGCAACTTTACACTACCTCCTTCTGATAATTTTTGGGGCAGTAGAAAACCTTTCACCATGGGCAAATGCCTCAGAGGCATTAAAAACTGAGAGAGGTTATTGTAGAGGGGTTCTACATGATTGCATTACCTCAGATAGAATGTTTCTAAGTGTCATGGTTTCTGAGTAATAGCTCATCAAAGATTAATGCCTTTTGCACTTTGGACTCTTCAGGGATATCACCGGTACAATGTAACTCGAACTATTTCGACATGTTTGGGTATGAAACAAGACCATGCCTAGCCTAAATGTACCCATACGGATGTATTGGAACTATCAATTTGGTCACATCAAGAGTAGGACAAAAGTTACACCCCTTTTCAACTTTACACTACCTCCTTCTGATGATTTTTGGGGTAGCAGAAAACCTTTCACCATGGGCAAATGTCTCAGAGATATCAAAAATTGAGAGAAGTTATTGTATAGGGATTATACGTGATCGCATTGCCTCAGACAAAATGTTTATAAGTGTCATGATTTATGAGTAACAGCTTGTCAAAGATTGTTGCCTTTTTGCACTTTGGACTCTTCAGGGATATCGTCAGTATGGGTGTAAGGTATTGACTTAGATTTTAGAGCAAAGTAAAGACTAGGGTTTTTAGGAGGTTGAGGACTAGATAACCCTAAACATAATACAACCTAAGTGTTGAAGACCACACGAAGAACATAGAAGGTTATTTAAGATAGATTAAACAAAGAATATAACACAAACAAAACTTACCAAACTAGGTCTTTAAAGACAATACACTTAGGGTTTAAAAAATAACTAATAACTTTAACTTAAAAACCCTAACTAGTTTTGAATGTTTAAACCTCTACAGCTGTGATATGACACTACCACTGTGACATCCTTTAGACTTCTAAAACTTCCAACAACAACCACAACTCAACAATCAACATCAACATGACCTTAACACCATATTTTTTTATCAACATCAACATCATGAGGACACTGAAGAAATCTTTGACACATGAAGACACTAAGAACACTGAAGACATGGAGCACAAAGAAGCATGAAGACATGAACAAACTCCTATCATGAGGAAGAATCACAACCCAATCCAACTCCTAAAAGCATGACATGTTATGATGAAGAACCACAACCAAATCCAATGATCCAATGGCATGAACCAATGACATAAGAAACTATGTCCTGCTATTGTAACAAGATAAACATGAATGTTATGAACTAACATCCAAACCCTGTGACATCAATCTTGATATGACATGAGTGAACAGGATTAACACCAATAAGGATCAACTTCATCCATCACTTAGATCTACCCCATGAAGCATAACATGATGATGATGCAAGCATCAAATGTATACCATAGCAAACAAATCAAACCAATCATGAGGCCTTCATTGCTCAAGTTCATACCACTACTTGTCAAGTTCATACCACTACTTGAGTGAGATCTTCACTATTCAAGTTCATGCCTTGTCTTGAAGCATATCCTGAAAGCATAATGGTATCATCAAACAATAGACAACCAATAGACCTACACAATTATGCATTTTTTACTCAATTACTAACATCCAAACACTTTGACATCAATGAAAAACATATTCATCACAATATTCACTGTATATGTGTAAAAATGCAATAGCAAATAAAAAAAGACAAACCTATGTAAACTTACAAATTAATGTGCATACTTACAAATCAATGTAACATGACTTTACAAAATCAATGTGAATACTTACAAATTGATCCAACGAACTATCTGGGTCTGCTCTACTCTTTATTGTGTCAAGTATTGCCTCATGGTCAAACTCATGCACCTTCCACAAGGTTTTGTTCAAAGGTCTACTCTAAAATTGTATCAAATGAACATTGGATGCCATGACAAGGTTTAAGTAATGAAGAATCTTTCGATGTGTGTCAAAGTCCTAAAACATCCAAACATTAACACTCTTATGTGGGTACCTTCTAAACCATGTTCCAGTAACAACCACTGATCTTGTAGGGTATTTAATGTTTTCTCCATCTATAACTAGGGCCTCTAATTTCTTTTTGGCCTCAACACAATGACACAAGTAATAATTTGTTCCCTCTTTGTTATCTTCATCTGTAATAACTGCATAAACATGCCCTACAATGATATGTGCAACAAATTAGATGAAATTAGTCAACATTACAAAAACACTACAAGTAGATAACATTAGAAATTCCAAAAACTATGCAAGTAGATATATTACCTGGTTGAACTAGATCTGATATGTGGTCAAAGTCAACTGATGAATCCATCTCTATCAATTCCAATGCCGTTGGGGGTTGATACGTGTCAAGTGGGCTATGATAACTTAACCGCCATTCATCAACACACTCCTTTGACTCGCACTCATTCTAGGGATGAATTGTACATGAAGAATAAAAGCATGCCATCTTTTGCATATGGATACTCCATGAACCTGCAATTGAGCTTTTGAAATAATGTATCTCACTTGATCCTGTCAGTGTACAATAGTCCTCATATGGTGCAATGTTAGTATCATCTATCAACTAAAAAAATCTACAAATTGAAGACTTACCTTCATTACCTAGACCCATCAAAGCATTACACCACTCAACAATTGATTTTGAATCTATCAACTTTGCATTGTCTTTATACTTTAACTCTTCTCATGCTATGGCTCTTTTGATACATGCTCCTGCACTATCATGCTCCCCCTTTCCATGTCTGGCCTCACAAAAGTTCCACATATGTTTGACACCTGTAATATTATGCCTCCTACTCAGCCAATAGAAATTCTGTGAGTTCTGGAATTGTGATGCATAGTTATCCAACCATATGATATGTTGACTAAATGATATGCCCCTTCTAGCCAAATCATTATAGAACACTTGAAAGAAACCTTGCATGAACTTCGTAGAATGCATGTGATCATCACTAATATAAAAATGATACTCCCTTATGATCTTTCTGTCATCCTCTATACTATCATTCACAAGAATGAATACGATGTGCACAAATATAGAAACCTGTGTGGAGTTGTAATATTGTGATTGCACCTCATGTTGTGGCTATATATTGTAGTTCTCTGCAAAGCCAACGACTGAAACAATGCTACCAACTAGAAATGTGTCCTTGCATAACATGAATTGCAAGTCCAATCATTGAGCTCTATGGGCATGTCTTGCATACTCATACACTATACTATCACAAAGTATAGACATAAACTAATACACTGGAATCTTTTGAATAACCAATTCACACCTCTTTGCTTTTTTACCATCATTTGTATTGTATACCATTGTTTTATACTTGCCAAACTCTACTAGTTCATTTCCAACCGCATGTGTTCTTTCCATGTGTTCACATATTGGCATACATTGCAAGCCACCACAATGTTGACATGTGCCATCTAAGAATAATTTCCTGTAGAATATTTGACCTTCTCTTTCACATAAAATTGTTGATATGAAGTCTCTTGAAGATGTTGGTGGGGCATGTATGCCACAATCCTACAAAACATTGTTAGTATGCAAATCTAAACATATAGATGGATAAACATCAAAATGGTTGGAAAATTCAATATGTAATCTACAACAAAAAGTAGTGTGTGTGTGTGATTTATCTTAACATAGAAAGGTTTTAGCATTTCAAAATATATTTGACAAATTTTAATTTGAGGATACATCTCTAGAAATTTACTAAAAAATTTTGTTTGAGTCATATCCAAGAAATGCTTTGTATGTGGGTCACAGTTCTGACTACCGATTCTCCTTCTTACCACATCCCTTTGATTTGGAGATACCCTTGTGCAATTCTTCCAAAAGTCTTCAATTAGTGATCTCAATTATTCAACAATTGGTTTATCTTTTCGTGGTAGTTTCCCTGAGAATGCCTATAATTCATTGGCATTAGTGTCCTCAATTTTTTGGCACCTTCCAACGACTCTTGATAAAGTTTTCTAATTAATTATCAATGCTTGACTTGTCTTTCTAATGAGATGAGCTTTCCTCATTTGACTACTTCTATAGTCGATGTAATGACACTCCGTGTTGCATTACCATCTTTTGTGCATGAGGTGTTATCCACACTCTCATATGCACTCATTAGATTCTTGACAATAGATTTTTCACTTGAAGCCTCTGATGTTCTCAACCCAAGAATCTTCATGATGGACCTATACTTTATACTTCACATCATTTCAACAAATAGTTGACATCTTGCAATCTCATTTAAATTTTCAAAGAACAATCTCCAAATCTTATGAGCATATCTTCTACAAGTGTGTTTGGGAATCTTACTTTCCATTGGATGCAAAATATTCTCATCAATATCAATCAAATACTTTGGCTTTCTATGCAAAATTCTAGGTGGTGTTAAGATAGGTAAATTCATCTCAACATTAAGAATTCCATCAATATTTAAATGATATGGGCTAGATGGCATAGCTTTGATCAAAGATGGAATAGATGACATGCCTTGAGGTTGAGGTGGGAATGATGGCGTACCTCCTTCCTCACATGTGAGTGATGATGTACTCTCAACTTGAGATGTGGTAGATGGTGTCCCTACATGTTGACTTGTGATAGAGGACGTGTCTCCAACTACAACTACGTTATTCAAATATCTCATAGCACGAATTTTTTGCATTCATTCCCTTTGTGCCACCAATACCATATCTCTTTTTGATGGTTGTGGTTCCTCTTCAATTGGCATGTCTTCATTTATTGTGTGTAATTTACTCTTCTCATGAAGTTCCCTCATAGCCACTGCTTTCTTTGCATTCTTAGCTTCTATCTCTTCCTGTGTTGGTTTAATTCTTGATTGTTTCCTTAGTATGATAGAGAATTTATCTGTAGCATGATAAAGAGACAAATATTAGTTCCTAAGAAATGAATCCATACAAATAACTAAAATATATGTCATTCAACCCTTCATACAAAATGTACATACAATCATCATGTAGAAGAGTAAATGTTACTCAACCAAAATAGGTACAAAGAGTACAAAGAATTATTGTAGCCATACAAAGCATTATTGCACAATGTTATTGCAGATATACAAATCATTATGGTACAAAGTTCACTTCAATCCTATGAGGATAAGGACAAAGGAGAGTCACCTATTGAGGCTACAAGTCATGATTACATGGGACTTCATGTTGACTACAAGGTTGAAGATGTGGGGGAGGCCTTGGTGTTAGTGGCATCAAACTACCTACACTTACTTGCAGATAGAGATCATCTCCTCACACATGAAGATTCAACTTGCAACCATGGGATAGAATTCAGGGCACATGATACACTTGATTTTTACTTGGAGACTTCTCATGGGCCAGCACTTGTTGATAACCATCTAGTCATGAAAGGAGAGATGATTGAGATCATGGGAGAAATCACACTAGGGCATGAGGTAAGGACTAATTTTCCAATGTGTGACAACAGTCCCTTATCTTCACATTATCATGTTATGACAACCAAGAGGATCAGCCTTAAGGCTTATGATTTTCATGGAGACACTCATGTTGAACTTTGCACTTTGTTGTGACTGAACTATCTTGAGACCCTATATCAATTCCATGGCAATGTGACTGATTAGTAGTATTTAACTTGGTACATTGTCATAGATATGGGAATGGAAACATTTGGTATACAAGGTTTGTATGAACTATCAACATGAAGAATGATGTAGCATAGAATGGATCATTATTGGATTAAGCCTATTGGGATTTACTTGTATGATCTTGGCACCTATTTATTTTTATTTTAACTTGTTATGACAAGATAATAGTATTTCATTATGCTTAAGGGATTGTATATTTATATATTGTAAGGATTTATTCTTGTAGAATTTGACATCACGGTATGTTAAGTCTATTTAATTCATTATTGTGCATACTTATTAAAGAGCCCAAGTGTAGAAAATATACATGGCACCATGTGAGATTGTAGGCTAACCTTATAGATTCTTGAGTAATAAAATCTAGAGATTTAACTTAAGGCTATCTATGTAGGTTTAAAGGAAACACACATGATGGAATTTTGCATGAGGTCCTTTAGGTTGAATCTCATTAGATAGACATTAATGAATTTGTATTATAAGGTTCATTATGTAAAAGGGACTTAACAATGATATCGTGATTGTGTCTATTTTAATTAATGTTGACCTTTGAGATATCTTTTATTATGAATACCATGAACTGATTTAAAACATAGTCTATTATAAGGAAATTTGTGTGTGATGACTAAGCTCTTTGGGTAGTAAGAACTATGATGAACTATAAATGCAAAATGTAAGACATGTATACAAAATGTGGAAGCATAGACAAGGCAAATGAACTATAAAATCTAAAAAGTGAGACTGATATAAACACAAAATATGTAAACCATACAAGTGATATAAACATGTATGATAAAGCATGATAAAGTAATTTGAATAGAATTAAGGAAAATGTAAAGAACATGCATGTAAAGACTTGACATACCTAAAAAATAGAGATTCAAATGGAGGGAGTACCTCAAGGTCTTAAACCCTAATACCTTATCCCTAAACTCTAAACCCTATCCCTAAACCCTCAACCCTCAACCTTAAACCTTAATCCCTCAACCCTAAACCTTAATCCCTCAACCCTAAACCCTAATCCCTTATCCCTAAACCCTAAACCCTAATCTCTCAACCCTAAACCTTAAATTCTATGCCTATTCCTAAACCCTCAACCCTTGACACTATACCTTAAACCCTAATCCATTATCCCTACACCCTAAACCCTATCCCTCAACCCTTAACCCTTAAACATTAAACCCAAAAACTTATCCCTAAACCCTCGACCCTCGACACTATATCTTAAACCCTAATCCCTTAACCCTCAACCCTAAAGCCTTAACCTTCAATCCTTAAACCTTCAACCCTAAATCCTATTTCTAATCCCTCTACCCTCGACACTCTACCTTAACCCTAATCCTTCAACCGTTAACCCTATCCCTCAACCCTCAACCCTCAACCCTCAACCTTAAACCCTAATCTGTCAAACCTAAACCCTAATCTGTAAACCCTAAACCCTATATCTAAAGCCTCAACCCTTAAAACTATACCTTAAACCCTAATCCCTCAACCCTAAAACCTAATCCCTCAACCCTAAACCCTAAACACTATCCCTAAACCTATTGCAAGTATGTGCCTAATCGGTGTTGTCATTGATGTCAACATATCTTTGTTGTCATTGGTGTCAGCTATGTTCTATTCTATTACTTGTTTAGAAGCCTTGTGTGTTGAGGATATTGAGAAAATTGGCCTCTCCGGAAGAATCAAGTGAGTTACAATGAAGTACAGTATAGAGAAAGAGTTGTATGTTGAAGAACAGTCCAATAGACTGCTCCACATCTCTTGTTGGATGAAGATCTTGGTTTGTGGATTAGAAGTTATTTAAAGGGATGTTTGAAGATGCTAAATCCTGAGTTTTTGCCTTTGGTATGAAGTATTGAGATAGTGGCTTTCACCACAGTAAAACTTGCTTGTTCTAATTATTCTTTGGTGATTGGGAGAAAGTGTTTTTTCTGTGCATTCCTCCGCAATAAAGTATTTTTATTTGTGGTTCTAGAGGGAACTCTGGGATGATGATAAGTGCCTACAAATATAGTGGTTCATGTTTTGGTGGTCTGCAAGCTATCTTTCTTTTATGTCAGTTGAAGACAGTGAAGTTCATGTGTTCTGGTGAGAAGATTCATGTGGATAAAGTGGTTAAGGTTTGTGTGGTTGCTCCTGATGATTATAACATGTTTGTGGATGTCTCCTAATCATGTTCCTATCCTAACATTGGTCTACGTTAAGATATTAGGATCATGTTTGAACATTATTCCCAGATAGTGTAACGCGTAACCAGTCTTAGCCGACTTGGTTAACTCCAGTTATTACAGAGATTCCTTGAAGATTGTGGATATGTGTTGTGGTGTGGAAGATCATGTTTGAGTCCTAGCTAAGGTGTGGTATGATCCTCATGCATCTTTATTTCATTTCCTTTGCATAATATTGTAATAGGTCAGGACCTATTTTGTGAATGTTTGTGATGCTGACCTTGGGGATTGTTCTAATGGTTGATGATTGTAATGCCAACCTTGATGATCATTCCAAGGTTGATGAAGTATATTAATACTTGTAGTTGAGTCATGGAAAAGATGTCCTTGAGTGAAAATGGAAAGATAATAAGAAAGGTCCAAAAGGCAGAGCAGAGAAGAGGTAGAGAAGAGAAGAGGCAGAGTTAAGAAGAGGAAGAGTAGACTAGAGGCAGAGTAGAGAAGAGGAATTATTGTACTTCAATCACAGACATAAAAAGGTGTTGATCATGGCAGTGAGCTTGGCAGTGAGCCGCCAATAGGGTTTAACAACCCTCAGGGTTTAATAGCCCTAATTGTAATCTTGCTAGGTTTAGGGTTGAGGTAGTGAGCCTGCTAGACCTAGTTGTTCTTCATGGAAGTGAGCTAGTATGTTTAGGCCCATGGAGTGACCAAGCCTGAACATCATTATTTCAAGATTGCAATATATCTTGAGAGCTAATCATCTCTATGGTTTTTCCCCACCATGGGGTTTTCCGCGTAAAATATGTTGGGAAAGGTATCTCAACCTTACAACTTTGAAATGTTACTATTCTTCCCAGTTTTGGTCTTTTTGGATACCCATTATCTTGGATAGTGGTCTGGAACTTTCAAAGTTTCCATAAGTTTCCTGGAGAGAGAGAAATAGCGATACTTACTATTTTTAGTAAGTTCTTCATTTGAGCTCAGATTGACCTCAATTGTTTTCCAGAATGTGTGGAATAGCTAAGTGAACATCTTGGGTGAGTTTCATCTCAAGATCATAGTTTGATCGCGAGATATTAAAATCTATATTTTTTTGAAACTACCGAAAAAGTTCTGAACTCAATTTCTAGGTATTAAAACTTCTCTAAATGGCTCAAAAATTGTCGTGACCAGTGAAGCGAGTTACAAGGTGATAGAGCATTTCTTGATCTTTCTGACGCAAAAAATAGTTTATCAATCAGACACTCGGATCAAAAGTTATGGCCTCTGGAAGTTGGACCTTCGGTTTTGGGAAATGCAAAAACGTGTCAGACACATAAAAGAGTTGTAAAGGGGAGAGTTACATGTGGTGGTGTGTGGTTTGGCACATCACGAGGCATTTTTGATTGGGAGATAATTTGGGCACCACTTTTGGGTGGTTTTAGCTCATGGTTTTGTAATTACCATTGGCGATGTGTTGTATTGTATCTCCTATATATCAGGAACTTGAGATGGAGGTTGTATGTAGAATATTAGAGATCTCGAATTACCTCCTAGATCTTTGGTTGGGTATACTCCTGTAAAAGATTATTCTTCAAGTATATTGTAATCTTCAAGATTTCTGAATAATATATTAGGTGACTTTGGAGTGTGGGGTTTTTTACCCAAAAGGGTTTTCCCCACGTATATCTTGTGTTGTGAGTTTTGTGTTTGCATTTAGAAATTGTTATTATTTTCTATTAATGTTCATCTTAATCTGTAACTATAAAAGAAATTTGCATAAGTCTTTCCTCATTAGATCAGTGTAGGAAGCATTTTCCGCATACCTTGCTTCCTTTCAAAATCTGGTGTCTCTTGTGTTTGATGTTGTATCTGTGGTTAAGTTTCTGATTTCATTCATTCATTGTTAAATCATAATAATTGTGGATTAGTGATTGATGTTTAATTGTAGAAGTGTTTAAGTCTTTGAGACAACTAATTCACCTGCCCCCCCTCTCAGTTGTCCGGGGAAGATCAACAATTGGTATCAAATCCAAGTTCCTCTAAAGAAAGTTTAACATCTTGAGGAACATCCAAAATGTCTTACAAGAAGGAAGCACAACTTTTTGATGGAACGAATTATGCTCTTTGGAAGGCTCGAATGAAAATTCATCTTCTTTGTCTTGGCTACAAAGTATGGAAATATACAGAAAAAAAATACACTATGCCTTCAAATGGTCTAATGACTGAAGATGAAATCAAAGATTATGAGATGGATGTCAAGGCAAAAGATGCTCTGCTAAGCTCATTAATAGACTCAATATTGATGAAAGTTGTGGATCTTGAAACTACAAATGAGGTATGGGAGAAATTGAAAAATTTGTATGAAGGAGATGATTATGTGAAGGAAGCCAAGCTATAAAGTTTGAAAGTGAAATATGAAAGTTTGAAGATGAATGAAGATGAAAACGTATCAACCTTTATGCAAAGGGCTGATGAACTTATCACATGGATAAAAGCCATTGGGGGAACTCTCGACAATAAGGAAATTATGATGAAAATTCTTAGATCTCTGCCCAAGTCCTACTATCACAAGGTATCTGTAATTGAAGAATTCATGCAAGTAAAAGAAGTTGATAGGGATCAGTTGCTTGGTAAGCTTACTACCTTTGAAATGAGAGAGTTTGGTGATGCTCTATTGAAAGTTGAGATGGCCTTCAAAGGCAGTACTCTCAAAAGAACTTCCAGATCAGAAAAGTACAAGGTAGAATCTAATGATGAGTTTGATGAAATTGAAGCAAACTTTGTGGACAAACTGTAAAGAGGATCTGGTAAGTATAAAGGCAAATTACCTTTCATATATTTTTCTTGTGGTAAAGTAGGTCATTTTGCTTCCAGATGTCCTGAAAGAATTGAAAGGAATAGAAAAAGATATGAGAATAGGTCTAGGACCCAAAAGAAGTGTTATTATGTTGAGGATTTTGATGATGATGCATGAGTATTAGATAATGGTGAACCAGATAATGTTAGTACTTCTGGAAATGAAAGCTTGTTTATTGCTATTAAGGAAGATCCCGTGTCTACTAATTCTACTAGTTGTGTGAAGGAAAAAAACCAGTGGAAAGTGCTTTAGCTGCTCAGGTTATTAAGGACAAGGATGAATGGGTTATTGAAAGTGGCTACTCTCACCACATGCTAGTGACAAAAGTAAGTTTGTGAGTTTGGAAAGATATGATGGTGGACTGGTTATGTTTGGAGATGATATAGTTGGTAAGATTTGTGGAAGAGGATCTATCTCTTTTGATGGCAAGCATAATACTGAAGATGTCTTAAATGTGAAAGGGTTAAAGCATAATATTTTGAGTGTGGGACAGATGTGTGACAAGGGCTATGATTTAAGATTCAAGGACAATGGATGCAAGATCAAGGAAAGGTCTGGAACATTCATTGTAACTGGTAAGAAGACCAGAGGTAATATCTATTAGTTGAAAGGAACTAATAACTATTGCTTGTTGTCTCAGACTGATGAGAGTTGGTTATGGCATAGAAGGTTGTGTCACATAAATTTTGATAACATTATGAAGATAAGTACTGCACAGGTTGTTAGATATCTGCCTAAGCTTGTGAAGCCTACTAATACTATTTGCAAGGAGTGTCAATTTGGAAAACAAACAAGAACAAGTTTCAAAAGCAAGGACCAATTAGTTGGAGAACTACTTGAGCTAGTGCATACAGATTTGTGTGGACCTACCAGAGTAAGAAGTTTGCAAGGAGACAAGTATTTCATGTTGCTTATTGATGATTATTCTAGAATGACTTGGGTCAGCTTTTTGAAAGAAAAAGATGAAGCTCTAGATAAGTTCAAGGCATTTAAGGCAATGATTGAAAATGAGATGGATTTGAAAATTAAATGACTGAGGTCAGATAGAGGAGGAAAATTCACATTAAATGAATTCAATTTCTTTTGTGAAGAATATGGAATAAAGAGACAGCTATCTGCACCTAGAATGTCACAACAAAATGGAGTTGTTGAAAGGAAAAATAGAACAATTCAAGAAGCTGCTAGAACCATGATGAAGGAAGCTGATCTTCTGGAAGCATATTGGAGAGAGGCAATTCACACTGCTATATATATCCTAAACAGAGTCCAAATAAAAGGTAACAATTCTAAGACTCCTTATGAATTGTGGCATGGTAAAGTTCCTACTATGAAATATTTCAAATTTTTTGGTAGCGAATGTTACATCAAAAGAGAAGAAGATTTAGGCAAGTTTGATGCTAGATGTGATGAAGGAATCTTCCTTGGTTACTCCACTAAGAGCAAGGCCTATTGGTGTTGTAATAAGAGGCTAAATAAGATCATTGAAAGTACAAATGTTAAAGTTGATGAATGTAAGGAAAGGTCTTCAAAATTAGGTGGATATGAATCAAATGAACCAGATGTTTTAGAGGTGGTGCAGCATGAAGACATCTCAGATGAAGAACAACAAGCTCTTATAAGTGCTACCAAAACTCCAAGGTATGTAAGACTCAGTCATTTTGAAGATCAAATCATAGGAGATAAGAGCAAAGGGATCTTAACCAAAAGAAAAGCTACAAAGGAATAGGTAAATATCTGTCTGATTTCTAAGATTGAACCTAAAATTGTGGATGAGGCTTGCAAAGATGAGAATTGGGAAAAGGATATGGAAGAAGAATTGATGTAGATAGAGAAGAATCAAACTTGGGATCTTGTTCCCAAACTAGTAGATAAGAATGTTATTAGCACAAAGTGGGTCTTCAGAAACAAGATGAATGAGAATGGTGAAGTGGTAAGAAACAAAGCAAGGTTGGTATGCGAAGGATATGCTTAAGTTGAAGGAATATTCTTTGAAGAAACTTATGCTCCAGTGGTAAGATTTCAACCAGAACCCAAGGAATCACATGTGATGGTAGTCAAGAGAATTCTGAGGTATTTAAAAGGTACAATGGATTATGGTTTGTGGTAACCTAAGGATAGTGACTTTACTCTCAGTGCATATACTGATGCAGATTGGGCTGGAGATGTGGATGACAGAAAAAGTACAAGTGGAGGTGCATTCTTCTTGGGGAAAAGGTTAGTATCTTGGTTGAGCAAGAAATAGAATTTAATATCCCTATCTACTGCAAAATTAGAATACATTGTAGCAGCATGCAATTGCACTCAAGTGTTATGGATAAAGCAGACTTTGAAGGACATCAGAATTGTGTATGAGGATCCAATTGCAATCTTTTGTGACAACACAAGTGCCATAAACATATCAAAGAATCCAGTGATGCATTCAAGGACAAAGTACATATCCATTAGGTATCATTTTCTGAGCGAAAAGGTGATAGAGAATGAATTCAAGTTGGAGTATTTTTCTACCAAAGATTAGATTTCAGACATTTTCACCAATCCTCTGCCTAAGGATACCTTTGAGTATCTTAGAGAAAAGTTAGGGGTTATCACCCCTCCTACTCTAAACTAAGATGCACAATAGTGCATCAGTCTGGAGTTGCTCATAGATCTAGATTGATGCCTTTTAGGGCTACTTCTTAGGGGGAGTAGTTAGAGAGTTCAGAAGAAAGATTGGATCAGAGAAGAAGAGTGCAAGTATGTGCCCTTTGCCATTGATGTCAAAGGGGGAGAGAAGTCATGTGAAAAACTTAGATAGACAAAGAGTGTAGATGTGTAAAGAGAAAGGGGGAGAATCTTGTCTTGATGGTTGTTGCAATTTTTCACATCATATGTTGCCATTAATGACAAAGGGGGAGATTGTTGCAAGTATGAGCCTAATCAGTGTTGTCATTAATGTCAACATATATTTGTTGTCATTGGTGTCAACTGTGTTCTATTCTATTACTTGTTTGGAAGCCTTATGTGTTGAGGATATTGAGAAAATTGGCCTCTCTAGAAGAATCAAGTGAGTTACAGTGAAGTGCAGTATAGATAGAGAGTTGTATGCTGAAGAATAGTCTAGTAGACTACTCCGCATCTCCTGTTGAATGTAGATCTTGGTTTGTGAATTGGAAGTTATTTAAAGGGATGTATGAAGATGCTAAATTTTGAGTTTGAGCCTCTGGTATGAAGTATTGAGAGAGTGGCTTTCACCAGAGTAAAACCTGCTTGTTCTGATTATTCTATGGTGACAGGGAGAAAGTGATTTGCTCTGCATTCCTCTGTAGTAAATTATTTTTCTCTACGGTTCTAGAGGGAATTCTGCGATGATCATACATGCCTACAAATGTAGTGGTTCATGTTTTAGTGGTCCGCAATCTATCTTTCTTTTATGTTAGTTGAAGACATTGAAGTTCATGTGTTCTGGTGAGAAGATTCATATGACTAGAGTGGTTAAGGTTCATGTGGTTGCTCCTAATGATTATAACGTACTTGTGGAATTCTCCTAATCATGTTCATATCCTAGCATTGGTCCATGTTAAGGAATTGAGATTGTGTTTGAAGATTGTTCCCAGACAGTGTAACGTGTAACCAGTCTTAGCCGACTTGGTTAACTCTAGTTATTGCAAATATTCCTTGAAGATTGTGGAAGTGTGTTGTGGCGTGGAAGATTGTGTTTGAGTCCCAGCTAAGGTGTGGCGTGATCCACATACATCTTTATTTCATTTCCTTTGCATAATATTGTAATAGGTCAAGACCTATTTTGTGAATGTTTGTAATACTGACCTTGGGGATTGTTCCAATGGTTGATGATTGTAATGCCAACCTTGATGATCATTCCAAGGTTGATGAAGTGTATTAATACTTGTAGTTGAGTCATGGAAAAGATGTCCTTGAGCAAAAATGGAAAGATAATAAGAAAGGTCCAAAAGGCAAAGCTAAGAAGAGGCAGAGCTAAGAAGAGGAAGAGCAGAGTAGAGGTAGAGTAGAGTAGAGGAATTATTGTACTTCAATCACAGACATAAAAAGGTGTTGATCGTGGCAATGAGCCACCAGTAGGGTTTAACAGCCCTCACAGTTTAACAACCCTTATTGTAATCTTGCTAGGTTTAGGGTTGAGGCAATGAGCCTGCTAGTCCTAGTTGTTCTTCATGAAAGTGAGCCATTATGTTTAGGCCCATGGAGTGACAAGCCTGAACATCATTATTTCAAGATTGCAATATATATTGAGAGCTAATCCTCTCCATTATTTTTCACCACCTTTGGGTTTTCCACGTAAAATCTAGTGTCTCTTGTGTTTGATGTTGTATCTGTGGTTAGTTTTTGATTTCATGCATTCATTGTTAAATCATAATAATTGTGGATTAGTGATTGATGTTTAATTGCAAAAGTGTTTAAGTTTTTGAGACAACTGATTCACCCCCCCTCTCAGTTGTCCAGGGTAGATCAACAAAACTCTCAACCCTCAAAACTATACCTTAAACCCTAATCCCTCAACCCTAAACCCTAAACCCTATCCCTAAAGCCCCAACCCTCAAAACTATACCTTAAACACTAATTCCTCAACCCTCAACTCTAATCCCTAATCCATCAACCCTAAACCCAAAATGCTATGCCTATTCCTAAACCCTCAACCCTCATCACTATACCTTGAACCATAATCTCTTATCCCTAAACCCTAAACCCTATCCTCAACCCTCAACCCTTAAACCCTAAAACCTATCCCTAAACCCTTGACCCTCGACACTATATCTTAAACCCTAATCCATTAACCCTTAGCCCTAAAGTCTCAACCCTCAATCCTTAAACCTTCAACCCTAAACCCTGTCCCTAATCCCTCTACCTTCGACACTCTACCTTAACCCTAATCCATCGACCCTCAACCCTATCCCTAAACCCTCAAGCTTAAACCCTAATTTGTCAACCCTAAACCCTAATCCCTCAATCCTAAACCCTAAACCCTATCCCTAAACCATCAAGCCTCAACACTATACCTTAAACCCTAATCCCTCAACCCTAATTCCTATCCCTAAACCCTCAACCCTAAACCCTAATCCCTCAACCCTCAACACTGTACCTTAAACCCTAATCCCTAATCCCTCAACCCTAAATGCTATCCCTAAAGCCTCAACCCTCAACACTTAAACCTTAAATCCTAAGCCATATCCCTAAACCCTTAACCCTAAACACTATACCTTAAACCCTTATCCCTCAACCCTAAACCCTAATCCCTTATCACTAAACCCTAAACCATATCCCTAAAGCCTCAACCCTTATACCTTAAATCATAAACCCTTAACCCTTGACACTATACCTCAAACCCTTTACCTTATCCCTAAACTCTTATTCCTAAAGCCTCAACACTCAACCCTTAAACCTTAAATCCTAAACCCTATCCCTAAACCCTCAACCCTCGACACTATACCTTAAACCCTAATCCCTCAACCCTTAAACCCTTAATACCTCAACCCTTAAACCCTAAACCCTTGACGCTTAAACCCTCAACCCTTATCCACCCCTCTCCTCCCCTATCTGCCTCACCCCCATCTCTCCCCTATCTCTCTCACCCCTCTCTCCCTAGGTTGTAGGTCTCTCAATTGTATATATCTCTCATGGCCCTCTAGATATTTCCTTTCCTCTCCACCTCTCTCAACCTTGAACATTATCCCTAAAATATAAACTATCAACCCTCAACCCTATACCCTCAACCAAAAAAAGCCCTAATCCCTCAATCCTCAACCCTATACCTTAAACCCTAAAGCCTACACCCACAAACCCTCATCACTATACCCTATAACCTCACCCTTATATCCTAAACCCTGAGTATTGTGCCTCAACCCTATACTTAAATTAAACCTAAACCATACACTCTCAACCCAAGTCACCCTATGCCTTATATACCCTCAATCTATATCGTAAACCCTAAACCCGATATCCTAAACCCTAATTCCCATGCCTTACACACTTAATCTTATACACTAAAAAACTAAATATTAACCCTCAACTGTAACCCTCAACCCTCTAACCTCTACCCTCTACCCTCTACCTATTACTTAAGCCCTAATCCCTCAAACCTCAACCCTATACCTTAAACCCTAAACCCAAAAAACTCAACCCTCAACCCTAAAAACTATACGGTATCAAGTCCTTATATACCCTAAACCCAAAACCCTTACATACATACATACATGTACATACATTACATACAAACATGCATACATATATACATACATACAAGCATGGATACAATTACATAAATACATACATACAAACATACATATATACATATATACATACATCAAACATACTTAGGAACCTTCAACATAAATCCTTCCAAGGGATACATAACGCGAGCGCTTTATTGTTGAAATGTACAGGACAACTAAGGGGGGGTGAATCAATTGTCATAAAAACTTAACTTCATATGAATATCAATTCATCAAATCCTTAACTATTGATAATCAAAATAAAACATGAAAGTAGAAAACCATAGACTTAATAACAATCACACATTTAAGACAGTAGGCACTAGATTTTTATGTGGAAAACCCTAGGAGGGAAAAACCATGGTGGGTGTTAGCCCATAAGATATATGAGTTATAACAATACTAAAAAAATAGAGGCTCATTGCCCAAATTGCTCACTGCAAAGAATGGCTCACTGCCAAAGGGTGGCTCACTGCCAAAAATGGTGAACTGATTAGGTAGCATCTACTTGATGTAGAGGAATAAGGACTTTCAATACAAATAATGCAAATGTGCATTCTTGTTCATTCTTGGCAACTTGCTCTTAAACCCTAAAACATGGAGCAGAAATTCAGACCTTTTTGAGAAGAAATTTCAGTATAGACCTGATATTACAAATCTAAGTCCTGTTTGGAATACCCTTTTGGCCCTTATTAAACATATGTCAAAATGGGCTAGGGTTGTTTGGTACAGAATAGGGAAAAAACAAGATTGTTCTTGTGCAAACCCTAGGACTGTTACAGAACTACTTTCACCAAAAATAGCATAACTCACTCAAAACATAATAAAATTACATGTAACCAAATGCATTGTAAACTAGAAACAAATATCTTTCCATCCATATATTATATTCCTCATTATGAGGTTGTGCAATATGTGTTTTTAGACTGCATTTTCAGAAAATTAAACTTTATAGACCTACCCTCAATAAAAATGCCATAACTTATTCAAATCTCCATGAAAATTGATGCAACAATTGTCATAACTTATTCAAATCTCCATGAAAATTCATGCAACAAAAAGAAAAATAAAGTAGATTCACATGCCCACACTTTGAAACCAATTTTAGATCATTAAATGGGCCTTACAAATTCGTACCAAGCAAAAGAACAGAACTGTTATAGAAAAATACAAAGAAATTGCTCCAAAATTATTCACAATCTTCATTCAAATGTTCACTGCCACTTTCTCCAACCTTGGGATTCATGTTTACAACATGTATTTATGATTTCTCAATCATTTTCCAACTACCAACCACTCACAACTAACTTCCTAATCAAAGTTGCAACTTTAATGCACTTTTTGACAACTTTCACAATGACAACTTTTACATCTTTTTGCAAATGTTTACAACTTTTGACCAGTGCACCTATAACATTCCAAAATGGATCAAAATGATCTCAAATGGTCATAAATGACCTTATTAGACCAAACACATCAAAACAAAACATAAAACCAAAATTTGACCAAATTTCACCATATATCCTAAAGGTGCCCCTGCACCATACTCCCAAGGAAGAGAAAATTTGAGGTCCACCTCAAATAGGAATCTTCTTTCTTGTCTTCCACTTCCTTTGCATGTGTGCAATGGTTGCCATTTGTTGGATTTCAATGACACGTGTTTCAAATGGTCCACCTATGCTTTTCGGTCCAATAACATGCTTCTTGAGCCAAGGCCAACTTGGTACACTGTAGCCATGTGCTTTTGTTTCTTTTCTTGTTCTAGCTTGACCGTGGACTACAATTGTAAATTTATTGTCTCTTTCATCCACTTTGTCTTTGTTACCTACACATGAAACAAACATATTAAAGAAATCATATTCTTCTTCTTCATACTTCACTTCTTCATCCACCTCATGTTGTTTGCCATACATCCTTTTCTCTTCATTATGCTCCAAAATATTTAGCTTCACCTCAACCTTACTCAGCCATTCATTTTTAGTTTTGAATTGCTCATCCATTCTATTGTTCTCCTTGACGTCAACATTCTCATCTCTCGATTCTTCGCATCAACCTGTCAATCTGTAACACACATACTTAACCATTGAATGCCAATCAACATAATTAATTGCTCCTACCCAGATCTTTTGGGCTCTGATACCAATTTGATGCAGAGGAATAAGGACTTTCAATACAAATGATGCAAATGTGCATTCTTGTTCATTCTTGGCAACTTTCTCTTAAACCCTAAAACATGGAGCAAAAATTTAGACCTTTTTGAGAATAACTTTCAATACAAACTTGATATTCCAAATCTAATACCTTTTTGGAATACCTTTTTGGCCCTTATTAAACATATGTCAAAATGGGCTAGGGTTGTTTTGTATGGAATAGGGCAAAAACAAGAATGTTCATGTGCAAACCCTAGGACTGTTATAGAACTGCTTTCACCAAAAATGACAACTCACTCAAAACATAATGAAATCACATGAAACCAAAAGAATTGTAAGATAGAAATAAATATCTTTCCATCCATCTATTATATTCTTCAATAAGAGGTCGTACCATGTTATACCATACGTGTTTTCAGACTGCATTTTTAGAAAATTAAACTTTATAGACCTACCCTCAATAAAAATGCCATAACTTATTCAAATCTCCATAAAAATTGATACAAAAAAGAAAAAATGAAGTAGATTCCCATGCCCACACTTTTCAACTAGTTTTAGATCATTAAATGGGCCTTACAAATCCATACCAAGCAAAAGAACAGAACTGTTACAGAAAAATACAAAGAAATTACTCCAAAATGATTCACAATCTTCATTCAAATGTTCACTTCCACCTTCTCCAACCCTCTCCAACCTTCGCCAACCTTGGGATTGATGTTTACAACATGTATTTAAGATTTCTCAATCATTTTCCAACTACCAACCACCCACAGCTAACTTCCTAATCAAAGTTGCAACTTTAATGCACTTTTTGACAATTTTCACAATGACAACTTTTACATCTTTTTGCAAATATTTACAACTTTTGACCAGTGGACCTATAACATTCCAAAATGGATCAAAATGATCCCAAATGGTCATAAATGACCTTATTAGACCAAACACATCAAAACAAAACATAAAACCAAAATTTGACCAAATTTCACCATATATCCTGAAGGTGCCCCTGCACCATACTCCCAAGGAAGAGAAAATTTGAGGTCCACCTCAAATAGGAATCTTCTTTCTTGTCTTCCAGTTCCTTTGCATGTGTGCAATGGTTGCCATTTGTTGGATTTCAATGACACGTGTTTCAAATGGTCCACCTATGCTTTTCGGTCCAATAACATGCTTCTTGAGCCAAGGCCAACTTGGTACACTGTAGCCATGTGCTTTTGTTTCTTTTCTTGTTCTAGCTTGACCGTGGACTACAATTGTAAATTTATTGTCTCTTTCATCCACTTTGTCTTTGTTACCTACACATGAAACAAACATATTAAAGAAATCATATTCTTCTTCTTCATACTTCACTTCTTCATCCACCTCATGTTGTTTGCCATACATCCTTTTCTCTTCATTATGCTCCAAAATATTTAGCTTCACCTCAACCTTACTTAGCCATTCATTTTTAGTTTTGAATTGCTCATCCATTCTATTGTTCTCCTTGACATCAACATTCTCATCTCTCGGTTCTTCGCATCAACCTGTCAATCTGTAACACACATACTTAACCATTGAATGCCAATCAACATAATTAATTGCTCCTACCTAGATCTTTTGGGCTCTGATACCAATTTGATGCAGAGGAATAAGGACTTTCAATACAAATGATGCAAATGTGCATTCTTGTTCATTCTTGGCAACTTTCTCTTAAACCCTAAAACATGGAGCAAAAATTTAGACCTTTTTGAGAATAACTTTCAATACAAACTTGATATTCCAAATCTAATACCATTTTGGAATACCCTTTTGGCCCTTATTAAACATATGTCAAAATGGGCTAGGGTTGTTTTGTATGGAATAGGGAAAAAACAAGAATGTTCCTGTGCAAACCCTAGGACTGTTATAGAACTGCTTTCACCAAAAATGACAACTCACTCAAAACATAATGAAATCACATGAAACCAAAAGAATTGTAAGATAGAAATAAATATCTTTCCATCCATCTATTATATTCTTCAATATGAGGTCATACCATGTTGTACCATACGTGTTTTCAGACTGCATTTTTAGAAAATTAAACTTTACAGACCTACCCTCAATAAAAATGCCATAACTTATTCAAATCTCCATAAAAATTGATACAAAAAAAGAAAAAATGAAGTAGATTCACATGCCCACACTTTTCAACTAGTTTTAAATCATTAAATGGGCCTTACAAATCCATACCAAGCAAAAGAACAAAACTGTTACAGAAAAATACAAAGAAATTGCTCCAAAATGATTCACAATCTTCATTTAAATGTTCACTCCCACCTTCTCCAACCTTGGGATTCATGTTTACAACATGTATTTAAGATTTCTCAATCATTTTACAACTACCAACCACCCACAACTAACTTTCTAATCAAAGTTGCAACTTTAATGCACTTTTTGACAACTTTCACAATGACAACTTTTACATCTATTTGTAAATATTTACAACTTTTGACCAGTGGATCTATAACATTCCAAAATGGATCAAAATGATCCCAAATGGTCATAAATGACCTTATTAGACCAAACACATCAAAACAAAACATAAAACCAAAATTTGACCAAATTTCACCATATATCCTGAAGGTGCCCCTGCACCATACTCCCAAGGAAGAGAAAATTTGAGGTCCACCTCAAATAGGAATCTTCTTTCTTGTCTTCCAGTTCCTTTGCATGTGTGCAATGGTTGCCGTTTGTTGGATTTCAATGACACGTGTTTCAAATGGTCCACCTATGCTTTTTGGTCCAATAACATGCTTCTTGAGCCAAGGCCAACTTGGTACACTGTAGCCATGTGCTTTTGTTTCTTTTCTTGTTCTAGCTTGACCGTGGACTACAAATGTAAATTTATTGTCTCTTTCATCGACTTTGTCTTTGTTACCTACACATGAAACAAACATATTAAAGAAATCATATTCTTCTTCTTCATACTTCACTTCTTCATCCACCTCATGTTGTTTGCCATACATCCTTTTCTCTTCATTATGCTCCAAAATATTTAGCTTCACCTCAACCTTACTCAGCCATTCATTTTTAGTTTTGAATTGCTCATCCATTCTATTGTTCTCCTTGACATCAACATTCTCATCTCTCGGTTCTTCGCATCAACCTGTCAATCTGCAACACACATACTTAACCATTGAATGCCAATCAACATAATTAATTGCTCCTACCCAGATCTTTTGGGCTCTGATACCAATTTGATGCAGAGGAATAAGGACTTTCAATACAAATGATGCAAATGTGCATTCTTGTTCATTCTTGGCAACTTTCTCTTAAACCCTAAAACATGGAGCAAAAATTTAGACCTTTTTGAGAATAACTTTCAATACAAACTTGATATTCCAAATCTAATACCTTTTTAGAATACCCTTTTGGACCTTATTAAACATATGTCAAAATGGGCTAGGGTTGTTTTGTATGGAATAGGGCAAAAACAAGAATGTTCCTGTGCAAACCCTAGGACTGTTATAGAACTGCTTTCACCAAAAATGACAACTCACTCAAAACATAATGAAATCACATGAAACCAAAAGAATTGTAAGATAGAAATAAATATCTTTCCATCCATCTATTATATTCTTCAATATGAGGTCATACCATGTTGTACCATACGTGTTTTCAGACTGCATTTTTAGAAAATTAAACTTTATAGACCGACCCTCAAAAAAATGCCATAACTTATTCAAATCTCCATAAAAATTGATGCAAAAAAAGAAAAAATGAAGTAGATTCACATGCCCACACTTTTCAACTAGTTTCAGATCATTAAATGGGCCTTACAAATCCATACCAAGCAAAAGAACAAAACTGTTACAGAAAAATACAAAGAAATTACTCCAAAATGATTCACAATCTTCATTCAAATGTTCACTCCCACCTTCTCCAACCCTCTCCAACCTTCTCCAACCTTGGGATTCATGTTTACAACATGTATTTAAGATTTCTCAATCATTTTCCAACTACCAACCACCCACAGCTAACTTCCTAATCAAAGTTGCAACTTTAATGCACTTTTGACAACTTTCACAATGACAACTTTTACATCTTTTTGCAAATGTTTACAACTTTTTACCAATGGACCTATAACATTCCAAAACGGATCAAAATGATCCCAAATGGTCATAAATGACCTTATTAGAGAAAACACATAAAAACAAAATATAAAATTAAAATTTGACCATATGGCCTGAAGGTGCCCCCGCACCACTACTCCATGCCTAGGTTCAATTCCTTTGAGTACAATAAAACTTCTCTGCTCTGCTTCTTCACACCTTTGCATTTATCTCTTCATTTTTGTATACACACTACCTTTCACAACTCTATTACATGCTTTTATACAATTCATCAACCTTGGAATGTACATCAAGGTCGGCATTACATTCATCAACCATTGGAACAATCGGTTGGCATTACAAACATACATAGAATAGGTCTGGCCCTAATATAAATTTGTTAATGATGTAAAAATATATGTGGATCATACCACACCATAGCTGGGACTCAAATCCAATCTCACACGCCACGACATGCTTCTACAATCTTTAATGCATCTCCGCAATTGATGAAATCAACCAAGTCGGCCAAGACTGGTAAGAACACTAGGACTTCTAAGAACATTCTTCATTCACAATCTGATTTTCACTTTTTGAACCAATCCAAGAGTGGGAACATGATCAAGAGACATCCACAAGCACATTGTAATCATTAGAAAACATCTGCACAATCTCAAACCACTATGTGGAGAAGATTCTTCAAACCGAAGCATAGGAACAATACAATCACCTACTGTCATAAGAAAAGAATAGCTTGCGGACCACCAAATCATGAGCCATTGAATTTGAAGGTACATAACATCTTTCCAGACTTAACTATAGAACCGTAGACCAAAATACTTAAATGCAAAGGAATGTGGAGCATAATACTCTCTCCCTATCACCACAAAACATACAGAAAAAACAACTTTCACTCTAGTGAACATAACTCACTCAAATCTTCATTCTAGAGGCTCAAACTTGGAATGTAACATCTTTAGATAGACTTATAAACAACTCCCAATCTGCAAGAAAAGATATTCATTCTACAGGAAATGTGGAGCAAACTTCTAGACTATTTTTCTGAATACAATACACTGTTTCCACTGCAACACACTGTTACCACCAAAGGAGCTAATTTTATCAATATTCTCAACATCAAGATCACTTACATAAGTAATTACAAATCATCTCACTTCCTACAAGCAAGCAACAAAATAAGAGTATAGTTGACACTAATGACAACACAGCTATGTTGACATCAATGACAACACCAATTAGGCACATACTTGCAACAATCTCCCCCTTTATCATTGATGGCAACATATGATGTGAAAAAATGAAAGCACCAGTTACAAATTTTTTCACACTAAAATTAGCTTAACCTAAGTGCAATTGTTCAGAAGGAATAATAGAAAAATTTGAAGTTATGCATTTAATGAACAGTTGATATCTTGACAGAGCATAAACGAGTTTCAGTTGATAGGATAACCCATTAGTCTAATCAAGACTATTTGAGCCATCATGACAAAAGAATAGGGTTGCCAAGGTATCAATCATTCAATAAATATAGTTGTTTTAACATGGTGTTATCTTTTAGGAGTTATAAGTTAGATTGATTATTTAGTTAATCAAATTTGAAATAAGGAAAGAAAGATATTTGTATTGAACTATTATTTCATGTCATGTTTTGAACATACATTCAATATCTATTACTTTATCCTATGCATTGATTAAAAAAGAAATATACATACATCAAGTGCATAAGATAAGTTAACTGATCATGTTTAAAAGAAGTGTTCAAATGTGTCCCGCACAAGTCGTGGGAGTAACTAGACTGAGCAATTGCAAACAAGCAAGCTATACATCTGATTGATAAAAGAACTGAAATGAACACATGATAAAAATAAACATCCATCATTGCCTGAGCAAGAAGGTTGTCTTGTTGGTGTTGGTCTTTAGGCTTCATCTTCAGCTCCTATCATCAATTGAACCTACAAAAAATTGGGGATAGTCCTGTTAGAGCTCTGGATGTTTAAAGTTATCATATGCTTTTATCAACCAGATATATCTACTTATCACATCATGCATTGCATATGAAAAATCAGATCAGATAAGTGCTACAAATCAGAAAAAATCATGAAGAAGATCAATCAATACCATCAGGTATATTTTTTTTGATAACTTGTTTGTTCACTGTACAGGTATAGGAAAAGTAATGTTGCTGATTTGAAGACAAATAAACATGTGGATTAAATGTGGCTCCCACAAGGGTTTGAGCCCAACATGTTTTCTTTTTCATTTGAAAAGGAGTATCAGAAAAGGACAGGATGCATTATTCAAGTTACATCATGTATCATTAATCAACTTACAAAGAAGGTATGTCATCATTACATTTATTACAGTTGATTAAAGCAAATCAGATAAGTATGTAATGCTTGAGTCAAGTTGGCAAAATGCACAAAATAGATTTGTAGCCATAAAAGGTATTCCTCTCTTTCGTATCATTATCAAAGTACTTTATTGCTGTCATGTTTCATGTCACATTTGACAAAATCAGCCTTAAGAAATGACAAAAAGGTGAAAAGAGATAAATAGTTGTTCATGATCAAAACAATCCAGATACAAGTTTATCATGGAGAGCATCTGACAGGCAATCATCAGTTAAAGACAATAGACACATCAAGAAAAGATCAAATAACTGGTATAGTCCCAAGGAATCATTAAGTAACACCATTATTATTCTGACATAGTGATAAATGCATCTACAGGTGATAAACCAAGTGATCAAGGTAGCAAGGTATAATACTTATGACTGGTGACAGTCAAGTGTTATCATTCATACAGTTGGTGTTAAATATTCATTGATCATACATCTTCTATCTAAGTAATACAATGATGGCAGGTATATGCCATGTTTAAAAGAGAACATAAATGACATACTAAACTTGCTACAGGAGTGTTTGAATGACAGGAGAAAAAATGCATCTACAGGAAGTGAAACAATAAAGACTCATGATATGCCATATATATGCTACAGTATGACTCCTGAAAGAAATACAAGTTATCATCATTTCTGGTCGATATAATTATGACAAGCATTTACCAAGTTGAAGAACAAAAGAGGATAGGATTGAAGAATACATGCCATAGAGTTTCTGAGTGCTCAAAGAGGTGAAAAGGTATAAGAAGCTACAGATTTAGAGAAGTAGGTCTCGAAGATAACAGATAACATTTGCATAGAGATATAAGAGAAAACAATACATACTACTGCCTAGAATGGAGAGCGATATCTATCTTGACATAATCATGCAGATCAAATATCAAAGATGAAAGTCTTGAAACCCTAATGCTAGTTTCTGAACAGAAGTATTGTTTTATATGCAGAAATGAAAGTTCATGCCTAGAATGAAAGAAAGATGCCACAATGTTACAATGAAATTCAAATATATGTGAATTATTGGAGTGTTTTGAAACCCTAGCAACTCATTTCATGCATACAGTCAAATGAGTTAATACAGTAAAAGTTTCTGCCATAGCCATGACCAGAAGTATGAGTTTTGCCTTTTTTCAAAGAATCCCTCACTTTCCAACAAAATCCTCATCTTCATTTTTGCACAGTGAAGGAAAAAATGGCAGAGAAAAAGTTTTATAGCCTAGTTGTAGCAGAAAGAGGGGTTTTTACAAATACCCATATGGATTTATGATGAAACCCTAACATAATTTTTGCATTTACAAGAAAATAATGATGCCAAAGTATGTTTCTGGTATGGCCGTGCCTAAAAATGATTTTTTATAGTCAAAACCCTTATTGCAAGATGAAGCCCTTTTCTCATTTTTTGTAGAAACAGTCTAAGGAAGAAAAATACAAGTGTTTTTTGGTATGGCCGCGCTTATGTAATGCATTTGTATGCATTTTTTAAGAACCCTTATCTTGTAAGTAGAAGACCGTTCAAAATTTCATGTTAGAGAATCAAGAATATGCTACAGAAAATATCAACGACCATGGCCATACAAGAAAGAAAAGAACATTCAAGTACCCAAATGAAGGTCAAGACTCTTGCCTCTCTTTCAAATATACAATGAAAGAAAAGTATCTATAGTCCAGAGAACAAAGGCTTACCTTCAAAAGGCAAAGACAAGAATCATAGCCGTAGCCTGCTGATGAGTTTCCTTTTCTTTTCTTTCACATTTTCTCACATTTTTTGAAGATATTGAACATATAGAGAGCAATAACATGTCAAAGAAATGCTACAGAAGGAGCATAGAGAGTAGAAATGGCCATGGCCATTAAAGCGGAAGAAGCCTCAAAGAATGATAAAGGAAATGTCAGTTAAAAATAAGATACAAACACTCACCTTCTTCTACCATTCTTCTCATTCCATAAAATGCAAGAAGATTGCAGAGTTTTGACCTCAAAGAGCCAAGGAGGAAGCCATGAAAATCAATCAAAACCATAATGCTATGGAGTTGCAGAGTGGTGGCCAGCCAAGAGGGTAAAGTGAAAGTGAACTAAGTTTAGGGCTCCATCATCTTTTGTTCGAAGCTTCTTTGATTTTTGACTTCATCAAATACATTATTTCTATATCCAAAATGTCGACCAAGGTCAACAACAATAATAATGTAATCCCTAGTGATCATCATAAGGAGTGGCTGACAGAAGGGGCATCTTGCATGTCAAAAGGTGGTCAGTAGTAATAAGGGTAAGGCTTATGCCTTGTGAATTTCAAACAAACTTTTCTTTCCTTGGAGGTCAATTCCATATAATCAAATGATGCTCAAGCGAACACATGGTCGATATGCCTTATCAAAGATTCCTCATGGTAACTGATTGCATGCAATGACCGAATATGGTCAAGGTGGTGAATTTTATGCCTTGTGAATCATCATTTAAACTCAAAGAAAATAGATGTATAAGAGATAAAATGGGATTACAAGGTGGCAAACAAGGAGTTGACAAGGTGGCAGAGATAATTTTTTGCATCAAAGAGCTATGAAGAGAGTATAATATATTTGGCATGTTGATACATATGGGGGAGTAGTAAGTTAGGACTTTTTGCACGATATGTCTATGTGAGGCAGTGGGCTATTTTTGCATGGTGATTGGAGTTATAAGGCTGAGAAAAAATATTTGTTTTCTTTTGAATAAAATATGGAGTTATAAGTGTAGTATGAAATGCCTTAGTTTTTAATGCATTTTTTATAATGTATTTGGAGAGATAAGGGCACATTTTTATCCTTAAGGCATATTATCATGCAAGTGGGTGTATTTTCTCATAAGGAGATATAAGGAGATTGCATTTGTCTCTAAGTCCTATTTTTTGCTAAAATCATGCAAATTAGGCATATGTATTTGGAGTGATAAGGAGTTATATTTTTCATGCATGATTTTACAAATAAATCAATTGTAAATAAATAATAAAGTAATATGTTTCAATTACTTTATTATTTTTCATAAATTGTAAAATCAAATAAGAACAAGTTGTAACCAATAATAGAGTAATTATTTTAATTACTTTATTATTTACTCACAATCAATTTTGGTAAAGCAAAATCATGCAAATTGATAAGTTGAGTTAACTAGGCCATCTAGGGGTCTTTTGCATGATTTGGGGAGTATTTTTAGGGTCCTTGGTCAACTTTTTTGGTCAAGCATATGGAGAGGTCCAAATCAAAGCTATTTTTGCTCAATTTGTGACAGTTTGAGCCCTTATTTTTGGGGATTTTTTGAGGTTGCTCGTGGATCACTTTGGAGATTATTTTTAGAGGCAGTTAGTTGCAGTTCCATTTTTTGCATGCCTCTTAATGAGAGCAAATCTATATTGTAAAGAAAAAGCTTGTTTTTGCTAGTTCTTACCTTTTTGCTCTTTTATACTTTGGAGAGAGAAGAAGGTTTTGTAGCTCACTTTTTGATAGTTTTATAGAGAAATCACAGTAGGTTATAGGTTAATTTCATTGTGTTCATGCAATTTTCCTTTGTTCTTTGGAATCATATAATTACCTTTCCATTTAATGTAAATTGTTTGAAATGATTTGATGAAGTTTTACTGTGTTTAATTATTAAACCTTTAAAATTATTGTCTCACTTTTTGCTTGTAGTATTAAGCATATCATTATTACAGGTCTTAGGTTATGTTCATGAAAGTTATCCTTTTTATGTTGTGAGAAAATCCCTTTTCCTTCATAGAAAACTTATTTTCAAGCCTTCCTTAGAAATACTTTTGTGATATTTGTGCCAAGATTGGATTGTGTGAGTCAGATTTCTAAGTTATATTGTGAACTAGATTGCATATTTTTTATCCATATTAGGTGCATCACCAAATTTTACAGTTTCATTTTCTTATAGTTTCCTTCTTCCCCTTTTCCAAAATAGAAAATCATACGTTCCAATAGAATATTTTAAGAGAACCAGCCCACAATCTGGAGGTCTAATTTCATTATAGGGCACCCACAACCTAAAATTATTCCCATGTTACACAGAATTGTAGAGCTTTCCATCCTTGTTTACGGGTGCAATTCCTAGTGATAATAGTTTTTGGCACGCCCGGTGGGACTTTGAACTAATTTTTAGTTTAATAGAACTTATTCTTTTTGTTGTTTTGGTATGAACAACAGAATTTTTAGCCTTTTAGAGGTTCATTTTCAAGTACTTGGTGACTCTAACACTTTGGTTTTATAGATCAAATCTTGCAGCTTATGAAAAAGTATCAAACAAGGTCAAACAAAGATTCTAAAAAGAGGCATATTCAGTTATCTCCACCAAAAAGGATAATAAAAGTAGATAAAGTGATCAAAATGGTAGATTTATCAATTGTTTCAGATATGTCGAGTACACATCTAAAGTTTGCTTCTCACCAGAATCCATTATCTGTAAGTTCATCATCAGAATTTCATAGTTCTCCACCAGTAAGCCTAAGAGAACAGATTCCTTTTTTCCAAGAGGAACCTCTTCTTCTTGAGTTTGTAGAGGAAGACCCTATGTTACAAGAAATATTTCAAGTAGTTTTAGTCCAAACACCAGCTCAAATTCTACCTACTCCAATGGCTCTACTCGAAGGAGGAGGAGGAGGACCAATTCCACCTCCTAGAGGAGGGGGAATAGGAGCAGTACCACCTCCCAGTGGAGGAGGAGGAGGAGGTGGAGGTGGAGGTGGAGGTGGAGGTGGAGGTGGAGGAGGTGGAAGAAATCCACCACCACCTTGAAATCAACCTTTTGTTAATTTTAATGGAGGCAACCCTTTGAATCTAAATTAGCATGATGACATACCGATGGCTACATTGAAGTGTTTACCAAGTTTCATAGGAGAAGATGGGACTACACCTATTGAGCATATCAGAGATGTGGCTTCTTTGTGTTTTGTTCATCACATTACTGAGGAGAATATAGCAATTAGGTTATTGGCAGCATCACTAAAAGGTAAAACTCTTCAATGGTTTAGAGGTTTAAGAGTTAATTCAATTAGAACTTGGGATGATTTAGGTTTTGCTTTGAATAGACAATTTTAGGATAAATCTGATTATTTATCATTAGTTGAACAAATGACCACTATTAAGAGAGTTCCACAAGAGCAAATGTCAGATTTTAATTTCTGATTTAAGAAGACATGGAATAGAATTCTTGAAATAGTGAAACCCTCACCAGAACATGCTTTTTTGTATTATTTGAGAGCATTAAATTCTGATATTGTTGTTATGATACAATCTATGGGGGAGTAACTTTACCAGATGCTTTTAATATTGCAATAAGAGAAAAAAATAGTTTCATACAGGCTAATAAAATATCACATAGGCCACCAATGCCAATTTTTCTAGATATACAGCCTTCAATTCCAATTTCAGCCACACATATTTCATCAATACCATCTTTTGGTTATCAAGCAAATGCAAAAAATATTGCAGATCCCATTCATTCTAAGTTTTAAGAGTTGAAAGAAAATCAACAAAGTATAGCAAAAATATTGCAGACTGTGAGCAATGATTTAGTGAATCTGAAAATCCAAGCAAATCAGAATAACAAGCCTTACCAAGCCCTGTACCAAGCAAATAGACCTGTTTATCAGGCAGATTACTAGGGCCAAAGGAGAAATTACAACAATAGGCCAAATCAACAATATAATCCAAATGTTGTTAGTACATCAAAAGAAATGGTGCCTATACAGAATAACATGGTTCAGGATTATGTATGGTGTTACCCATGTAACTAGCCTCATAACCAGGCCACTTGCCCCAATGGGATAGTAAGCCAAGCTGTAATGGTATAGAATAACTGTGCTACTGCTAAAAATTCTATAGGTGATGTGAATAACTAGCTGGATACTCAGACTTAGTATGTTAATCCTAATGTAGCTTTGATGAATTGGAAAGCTAATGAATTTTGTGGTGTAAATTAGTTACTAGGTCAAAAATAATCTTTCACTAATATTGCAGCAAACACAAGATTAAAAAAAAGAGTTGTTGACTTGCAACAGCAAGATGGAACTGCAAATCAACAAGTAGATACTAGAAAACAACAAGCTGGAAATGTACAACAACAAGCTGATAAAGGTAAAAGTACAGTTTCTACAAGTTAGCAAGGGCAGAATCAAACTTCTACATCAAAAGATCTGCATATTCTATCAAGGCAGCCAACTGCAAAAAAAAGACAATTAGAAACCAATAAACAGCCAGCTAAAGACCAACTAGAGATTGCTGTCCCAAAAGTATAGAAAAAGGTTAGTGGTCTTGCTTTCAATATTTTGGATCATATGAAAAAAGAAATAGTAAGCATGTCTATTTTAGATTCTTTACACATTCTAGGAGAAAAAGATTTATTACAAGATGCATTATCTCAGTTGTCTTTGCCAAATGAAGTACAAAAAGCACATCAACCTTAGGTTATGTTTACAAATGAGGTAGAGAAAAGAGTAGAATAGTCTAAATCAGTAAGCAAACCTCCACCATTTTATGTCACTCTGATTGTAGGTGACTATTTAGTACATAATTGCATGATAGATTCAGGAGCTAGCAGCTCAATTATGCCAAAATAGCTAGCTGATAAGTTAGGCCTGAAATATGAACCTATTGTTAGAGGTGTTGTACAAATGGATGGAACTAAGGTCAATACAGTTGGAATATTCAAAATTTAGGCCTTACCTTACATGCATGTCTGAACCTTGTTATACACCAGGATATTTATGTCATTGATCTGCCACCTACCTTTGCTATTTGCTTATCCAGAGATTTTACAGCAAGGTTAGGAGGATATTTATCATCTGATTGGACACATTTATTCTTTAGAACTAGATATGGAACCAAGGTAACAATCAAATCTAAGCCATTAGCCAAAGATCACCTTGAGCCTTATACACCCAGTTCAATAAATGCCAATCTTTCCATCTTTGATCAAGAAGATCTGATTCCTGTCCAAGACCCAAATACACCTTTAGAGGGAATTCCCAATATGGTTTTAGATCAATGGGCAGCAGAGAATCATGAAGCAGATCCTTTTGAGCAAATGGATGAAGTAGGCCTTGGTGTGTATATGATCCAGGAGAAAAACATAGTCATTCCAAATCTGATTAAAGAAGAAAAATAGAAAACTATTGAAGCAGAAAATGATGTTTGGAAACTTTATTTTGATGGTTCTGGAAGAAAGATTGGTGCTGGAGGAGGTGTTGTTTTAGTTTCTGGCACAGGTGAGAAATACTATTCATCTTGCAGATTTGCCTTTAGCAGTTCTAACAACTCAGCTGAGTATGAAGCTTTAGTTCATGGACTAGAATGGGCAAGAAAAATAAAAATCAAATGTTTAAAAGTTTTTGGAGACAGTGAGTTAGTTGTTAAAAAAGTCAAAAACTTTGCTGCTATAAAAAATGACTTGCTAAAATTATATAAGCATAGATTCTAGGACATGATAGAAGAATTTGATGCATTTAATCTGATATCTGTACCTAGAACTGATAATAAATAGGCTGACAAGCTAGCTGCCATAGGAACTGAATATGATATTCCTACAGAAATGAAGAATATTCATTCTCCTTTGTATGTAAAAGTTGCAGTAAGACCATCAGTCCCAGATAATAATGTCAGCTGGCAAGTGTTTGACAGTGATGAACAAATTGTAAATTTCTTAATGGAAGAGACTAAATTTTCTGTAAGTAATTAGCAGAAATTTATGCAGCACTATGATGATCAAATACTTCAGTTAAGATCAAACAAGCTACCTAAGGGCTTAGTGACCTTAGAATCAATCTTTAATACTAATGATCAAGTAAGAAAAGATAAGGCTAGCTTGTCAGTAAAACAAGAACACTATGAACCAATTGAGATCTTTAAAGGGAAGTTACTCAAGATTGGAAAGAAAAGTACAAAGGAGGAACAACAAGCATTCATCCAGCTTTGCCAAGAGTTTAGTGACATATTTGCATGGGAATATGGAGATCTAAAAGGTTTCAACCCAGAGTTGGCTCAGCATACAATAGAGCTTGAACCCAAGGCAAAACCTGTCAGACAGAAGCAAAGGCCACTAAATCCTAAGCTAGAAGTGCTTATGAAGACTGAACTCAATAAACTCATTGAAGGTAATATCATTTTCCCTATCAAACATACTTGATGGGTTTCTAACTTGGTTCCTGTCAGAAAAAAGAATGGAGAAATTAGATTATGTGTTGATTTCCATGATTTAAACAGAGCATCTTTAAAGGATCATTATCCTTTACCATCTATGGAATAGATATTGCAGGTGGTTTCTAGATCAGAAAGATTCTCTTTGTTGGATGGTTATTCAGATTATAATCAAATTCTTGTAAAGGAGGAAGATCAATACAAGACATCTTTTACCAAAAAATGGGGCACACTAGCATATAGAAAGATGCCATTTGGCTTATCAAATGCAGGTGCAACATTCTAGAGAGCCATGGACATGGCCTTTCAAGGTCTGATTAATAAATTTGTGCTTGTATACTTAGATGATGTGACTATTTTTTCTAAAAAGGTTGAAGAGCATTTTCATCATTTAAGACTGATTTTTGAGAGGTGTAGAGAGTTTGGGGTATCACTTAACCCAAAGAAGAGTATTTTTTCTGTTCATGAAGGTAAATTGTTAGGAAACATAGTGTCTAAAGATGGGATCTCAATTGATCCTAAAAGAATTTCTGCAATATTGGCATTATCTCTTCCTGCACACAAGAAAGGCTTACAGAGCTTTCTGGGAAGAATTAACTTTGTAAGAAGGTTTATTCCTAACATAGTAGCACTTTTACAACCTCTTACAGCAATGCTAAAAAAGAATATTCCTTTCAGCTTGACCAAAGAAGGAAAGCATAGCTTTGAAGAAATAAAGGAGGCACTTGCTACTACTCCAACACTGATAAATCCAAATTTTGATAAAAACTTCATTTTATATGCATTTGGCAGTGTGGATACTATATCAGCTATGCCTTGTCAATAGAATGAGGAAGGATTGGAACAACCTGTGGCATTTTTCAGCCAAGTTCTGCATGATTATGAGGTAAGATATTCTTTTGTTGAAAAGCATGTATTGGTTGTTATCAGAAGTCTGAAGAAGTTTAAACATATGCTTTCAAATAATAGAATTCAATTAATGGTTGCTCACCCTACAGTGAAAGAATTCTTTCTTAGTAAGGATTTAAGTGATAAGAGAGTAGGGTGGATAACAAAAGTTATGGAGTATGACATCCAAATTAAAGTTAATAAGCTAGTTCAAGGCAAAGGACTGTGTGAAAAGCTTGCAGATCATGAAAAATACAGCAAGGAACTTGAAAGAGAAGTTGAGACAGTGCTCCAAAATGATGAAACGGCTACTGTCCCAGATCCTCCTACAAGTTGGGTGCATGATATGATCCATTACCTACACACTGGTGATTGTCCACAAGGCCTGGATAGATCTAAAAGAAGATACTACAGATTGCAGGCAATTCCCTATGTTGTAATTGATGGGATTCTGTATAAAAGAGGCTTTAACAATGTTTTATTAAGGTGTGTATAGCCAGATTAGACTCAAAAGATTCTAGAAGAATTTCATGATGGACCTTCTGGAGGTCATTTTGTAGCTAGAATAATAGCTCTAAAAATTATGAGAGCTAGTTACTATTGGCCTGACATGTTCAAGGATGCTCATGAATGGGTGAAGAAATGTTTAAAGTGTTCAATTTTTGTAGGTAAACAAAGACTTGTAACAATGCCTTTACATCCAATTCAAGTGGAGCAGTCATTTGGCAAGTGGGGATTCGACTTCATTGGTCCTATTAATCCACCTTCAAGCCAAGGACATAAGTGGATTTTGACTGCTACTAATTATTTCACTAAATGGACTAAAGTAGTTGCTTTAAAGGATGCTAATGAAACATTAGTCCTAAATTTTTATCAAGATCTAGTGTCCAGGTTTGGAACTCCTGACTCTATTATTTTATATAATGCTTTAGCATTTATTAGATTAAGAGTATCTGATTGGTCTATCAAAAATAACATATTTCTGAATACTTCATCAAATTATTACCCTCAAGGTAATGGACAGGTTGAATCAACTAACAAAAATCTAATTAAAATCATAAAGAAAACAGTTGATGAAAATCAGAGGTCTTGACATGATAAGTTAAAATTAGCATTATGGGCTGATAGGATTACACCTAAAAGATCAATAGTAATTCACACTATGTGCTTACATATGGAAAAGAAGCCAAGTTACCAATAATAGTGGAATTACCAACTCTCAGTTACATAAAAGAACTAGAGTTACTTGAAGAGCAGCCAATGGAAGTTAGGCTTCCATAGTTGATTGAACTTGAAGAAGTTAGAAAAGAGGCCTTGAAAACATTGGAAATACACTAGGCCCAAATGAAGAGGACATTTGATCAAAGAGCAGTCCCAAGCATTTACAAGGAAGGAGATCTAGTTTTCAAGTGGAATGAGTTGAAGAGAAGACCAGGTCAGCATACAAAGTTTGATACAATGTGGGATGGACCATATATAATAACAAAATGCAAGTAACACAATGCATTCTAGCTTGCTAAGTTAGATGGTGAGGTGTTGCCAATCCCAGTTAATGGGATTCACCTCAAGTTAGGTTATTAGTGAGGCAGCCTTATGCTGCAAATAAGTGCTTTTGCAAATTTAGTTTAGTTATTGTTTTGTTTTCCAAGAAGTGTCTATGCACATGTTGTTGATTTTGTTTTAAGCAAGTCAGTTTAGTTTCAATTTTTAGTTTTGTTGCTACTGTTGTGTTTCAGTTAGTTTGAGTTGCAATTTTTTTTCAAAATCCAAGGCAAAAAAGACTCTATGCCCAATGGAGTTCCAAAGGCTACTGGTTCTAAGTTTTTTAGCAGCCAAGTCGCCAGAAATGTTACTAATTTTTTCACACTAAAATTAGTTTGACCTAAGTGCAGTTGTTCAGAAGGAATAAAAGAAAAATTTGAAGTTATGCATTTAATGAACAGTTGATATCTTGACAGAGCATAAATGGGTTTCAATTGACAGGGTAACCCATCAGTCTAATCAAGACTATTTGAGCCATCATGACAAAAGAATAAGGTTCCCAAGGTATCGATCATTCAAGAAATACAGTTGTTTTAACATGGTGTTATTTTTAGGAGTTATATGTTAGATTGATTATTCAGTTAATCAGATTTGAAATAAGGAAAGAAAGATATTTGTATTGAACTGTTATTTCATGTCATGTTTTGAACATACATTCAATATCTGTTACTTTATCCTATGCATTGATTAAAAAATAAATACATATACATCAAGTGCATAAGATAAATTAACTGATCATGTTTAAAAGAAGTGTTCAAATGTGTCCCACACAAGTCGTGGGAGTAACTAGACTGAGCAATTGTAGACAAGCAAGCTATACATCTGATTCATAAAAGAAATGAAATGAACACATGATAAAAATAAACATCCATCATTGCCTGAGCAAGAAGGTTGTATTGTTGGTGTTGGTCTTCAGGCTTCATCTTCAGCTCCTGTCATCAGTTGAACTTGCAAAAAATTGGGGACAGTCTTCTTAGAGCTCCGGATGTTTAAAGTTATCATATGCTTTTATCAACCAGATATATCTACTTATCACATCATGCATTGCATATGAAAGATCAGATCAGATAAGTGCTACAAATCAAAAAAAATCATGAAGAAGACCAATCAATACCATCAGGTATATTTTTTTTTGTTAACTTGTTTGTTCACTGTATAGGTATAGGAAAAGTAATGTTGTTGATTTGAAGACAAATAAACATGTGGATTAAATGTGGCTCCCACAAGGGTTTGAGCCCAACATGTTTTCTTTTTCATTTGAAAAGGAGTATCAGAAAAAGACAGGATGCATCATTCAAGTTACATCATGCGTCATTAATCAACTTACAAAGAAGGTATGTCATCATGACATTTATTACAGTTGATTAAAGCAAATCAGATAAGTATGTAAGGCTTGAGTCAAGTTGGCAAAATGCACAAAACAAAATTGCAGCCATAAAAGGTATTCCTCTCTTTCATATCATTATCAGAGTACTTTATTGTTGTCATGTTTCATGTCACATTTGACAAAATCAAACTTAAGAAATGACAGAAAAGAGAAAAGAGATAAATAGTTGTTCATAATCAAAACAATCAAGATGCAAGTTTATCATGGAGAGCATCTGACAGACAGTCATTAGTTAAAGACAATAGACACATCAAGAAGAGATCAAATAATTGGTACAGTCCCAAGGAATCATTAAGTACACCATTATTTTTATGACAGAATGATAAATGCATCTATAGGTGATAAACCAAGTGATCAAGGTAGCAAGGTATAATACTTCTAATTGGTGATAGTCAAGTGTTATCATTCATACAGTTGGTGTTAAATATTCATTGATCATACATCATGTGTCTAACTAATATAGTGATGGTAGGTATATGCCATGTTTAAAAGAGAAGATAAATGACATACTAAACTTGCTATAGGAGTGCCTGAATGACAGGAGAATAAATGCATCTACAGGAAGTGAAACAATAAAGACTCATGATATGCCATATATATGCTACAATATGACTGCTAAAAGAAATACAAGTTATCATCATTTCTAGTCGATATAATTATGACAAGCATTTACCAAGTTGAAGAACAAAAGAGGACAAGAATGAAGAATACATGCCATAGAGTTTCTGAGTGCTCAAAGAGGTGAAAAGGTATAAGAAGCTATAGATTTAGAGAAGTAGGTCTCGAAGATAACAGATAACATTTGCACAGAGATATAAGAGAAAACAATACATACTGCTGCCTTGAATGGAGAGTGATATCTATCTTGACAGAATCATACAGATCAAATATCAAAGATGAAAGTCTTGAAACACTAATGCCAATTTCTGAACAGAAGTATTGTTTTATATGCATAAATGAAAGTTGATGCCTAGAATGAAAGAAAGATGCCACAGTGTTATAATGAAATTCAAATATATGTGAACTGTTGGAGTGTTTTGAAACCCTGGCAACTCATTTCATGCGTACAATCAAATGAGTTAAAATAGTAAAAGTTTCTTCCATAGTCGTGACCAGAAGGAGGAGTTTTGCCTTTTTTCAAAGACGCCCTCATTTTCCAATGAAACCCTCATTTTCATTTTTGCACAGTGAAGGAAAAAATGGCAGAGAAAAAGTCTTATAGCCTGGCCATAGCATAAAGAGGGGTTTTTACAAATACCCATATGGATTTATGATGAAACCCTAACATAATTTCTACATTTGCAAGAAAATCATGATGCTACAGTATGTTTCTAGTATGGCCGTGCTTGAAAATATTTTTTTGCAGTCAAAACCCTTGTTGCAGGATGAAGCCCTTTTCTCATTTTTGCAGAAATAGTCTAAGGAAGAAAAATACAAGTGTTTTCTAGTATGGCCGCACTTATGTAATGCATTTGTATGCATTTTTTAAGAACCTTATCTTGTAAGTAGAAGACCCTTCAAAATTTCATTTTAGAGAATCAAGAATATGCTATATAAAGTATCAATGGCCATGGTCATACAAGAAAGAAATGAACATTCAAGTACCCAGCTGAAGAAAGGTCGAGACTCTTGTCTCTCTTTGAAATATACAATGAAAGAAAAGTATCTACAGTCCAATGAACAAAGGCTTACCTTCAAAAGGCAAAGACAAGAATCATAGCCGTTGTCTCTTGAGGAGTTTTCTTTTCTTTTCTTTCATATTTTCTCACATTTTTTGAAGATATTCAACATATAGAGAGAAATAACATGTCAAAGAAATGCTACAGAAGGAGCATAGAGAGCAGAAATGGCTGCGACCATTAAAGTGGAAGAAGCCTCAAAGAATGATAAAGGAAATGCCAACTAAAAACAAGATACAAAATCTCACCTTCTTCTACCATTCTTTTCATTCCAAAAAATGCAAGAACATTGCAGAGTTTTGACCTCAAAAAGCCAAGGAGGAAGCCATGAAAATCAATCAAAACCCTAATGCTATGGAGTTGCAGAGCAATGGCCAACGAAGAGGGTAAAGTGAAAGTGAACTAAGTTTAGGGTTCCATCATATTTTGTTCGAAGCTTCTTTGATTTTTGACTTCATCAAATACATTATTACTATATCCAAAATGTCAACCAAGGTCAACCACAATAATAATGTAATCCCTAGTGATCATCATAAGGAGTGGCCAACAGAAGGGGCATCTTGCATGCCAAAAGGTGGTCGGTAGTAATAAAGGTAAGGCTTATGCCTTGTGAATTTCAAACAAACTTTTCTTTCCTTGAAGATCAATTCCATATAATCAAATGATGCTCAAGCCAACACATGGTCGATATACCTTATCAAAGATTCCTCATGATAACTGATTGCATGCAATGACCGAATATGGTCAAGGTGGTGAATTTTATGCCTTGTGAATCATCATTTAAACTCAAAGAAAATAGATGTGTAAGAGACAAAATGGGATTACAAGGTGGCAGAAAAGGAGTTGACAAGGTGGCAGAGATAATTTTTTGCATGAAAGAGCTATGAAGAGAGTATAATATATTTGGCATATTGATGCATATGGGAGAGTAGCAAGTTAGGACTTTTTGTGTGATATGTATATGTGAGGCAGTGGGCTATTTTTGCATGGTGATTGGAGTTATAAGGCTGAGAAAAAATATTTGTTTTCTTTTGAATAAAATATGGAGTTATAAGTGTAGTAAGAAATGCCTTAGTTTTTAATGCATTTTTGATAATGTATTTGGAGAGATAAGGGCATGTTTTTTTCCTTAAGGCATATTATCATGCAAGTGGGTGTATTTTCTCATAAGGAGCTATAAGGAGATTGTATTTGTCTCTAAGTCCTATTTTTTTGCTAAAATCATGCAAATTAGGCATATGTATTTGGAGTGATAAGGAGTTATATTTTTCATACATGATTTTACAAATAAATCAATTGTAAATAAATAATAAAGTAATATGTTTCAATTACTTTATTTTTTTTCACAAATTGTAAAATCAAATAAGAACAAGTTGTAACCAATAATAGAGTAATTATTTTAATTACTTTATTATTTACTCACAATCAATTTTGCTAAAGTAAAATCATGCAAATTGATAAGTTGAGTTAACTAGGCCATCCATGGGTCTTTTGCATAATTTGGAGAGTAGTTTTTAGGGTCCTTGGTCAACTTTTTTGGTCAAGCATATGGAGAGGTCCAAATTGGAGCTATTTTTACTCAATTTGTGACAGTTTGAGCCCTTATTTTTAGGGATTTTTGAGGTTGCTCGTGGATCACTTTGGAGATTATTTTTAGAGGCAGTTAGCTACAGTTCCATTTTTTGCATGCCTCTTAGTGAGAGAAAATCTATATATTGTAAAGAAAAAGCTTTTTTTTGCTAGTTCTTGCCTTTTTGCTCTTTTATACTTTGGAGAGAGAAGAAGGTTTTGTAGCTCACTTTTTGATAATTTTATAAAGAAATCATAGCATGTTACAGATTAATTTCTTTGTGTTCATGCAATTTTCCTTTGTTCTTTGGAATCAAGTAATTACCTTTCCATTTAATGCAAATTGTTTGAAGTGATTTGATGAAGTTTTACTGTGTTTAATTATTAAACCTTTAAAATTATTGTCTCACTTTTTGCTTGCAGTATGAAGCATATCATTATTACAGGTCTTAGGTTGTGTTCATGAAAGTTATCCTTTTTATGTTGTGAGAAAATCCCTTTTCCTTCATAGAAAGCTTATTTTCAAGCCTTCCTTAGAAATACTTTTGTGATATTTGTGCCAAGATTGGATTGTGTGAGTCAGATTTCTGAGTTATATTGTGAACCAAATTGCATATTTTTTTATCCATATTAGGTGCATCACCAAATTTTACAGTTTCATTTCCTTATAGTTTCCTTCTTCCCCTTTTCCAAAACATAAAATCATACATTCCAATAGAATATTTTAAGGGAACCAGCCCACAATCTGGAGGTTTAATTTCATTATAGGGCACCCACAACCTGAAATTAGTCCCATGTTACATAGAATTATAGAGCTTTCCAGCCTTGCATACGGGTGCAATTCCCAGTGATAACATGACCATCAAGACAAGATTATCCCCCTTTCTCTTTACACATTTGCATTCTTTCTCCTTCTAAGTTTTTCACATGATTTCTCTCCCCCTTTGACATCAATGGCAAAGGGCACATACTTGCATTCTACTGCTCTGATCCAGCTGAACTATTACCAACACTTCTAGCTACTCCCCCTGAGAAGTAGCCCCCAAAACATCAATCCAGATCAAAAAGTGAGACTTTGAACACCATTGGATTGATGCATTCTCATTCATCTTAATTTAAGGTAGGAGGGGTAATGACCCCTAACTTTCCTCTGAGAGACTCAAAAGTATCCTTAAGCAGAGGCTTGGTGAAGATATCTACAATCTGATCCTTTGTGGACACGTATTCCAACTTTACTTCATTCTCTGTCACCTTCTATCTCAAAAAGTGATACCTTATAGATATATGTTTTGTTCTTGAGTGCATCACTAGATTCTTGGAAATGTTTATGGCACTTGTATTGTCACACAAGATTGCAATTGGATCTTCATAAACAACACTTATATCATTCAAAGTCTACTTCATCCATAACACTTGAGTGCAACAACATATTGTTGCAATATACTCTACTTCTGTGGTTGATAAAGAGATTGAATCTTGTTTCTTGCTTAGCCATGAAACCAATCTATCACCCAAGAAGAAGACACTTCCACTTGTACTCTTTCTGTCATCAACATCTTTGACCCAATCAGCATCTGTATATGCTCTAAGATTGAAATCATCATCCTTTGGATACCATAAGCCATGATCCGGAGTGCCTTTTAAATACCTTAGGATTCTCTTTATTGCCATCACATGTGATTCTCTTGGATTAGCTTGAAATCTTGCAACAAGACAAACTGCATGCATAATATCAAGTCTTGTTTGAGTTACATAAAGCAATCCTCTAATCATGGATATGTACTTCTTCTGATTAGTCTTAGGTGATTCATTAGTTTTTCTCAACTTGCACCCAGTCACCATGGGAGTACATACCAGTTTAGAGTCTTCCATCCCAAACTTCTTCAACAACTCTTTAACATACTTAGACTGAGATATGAATATTTCTTTATCTGATTGATTGATTTATAGACCCAAAAAGAAATTCATCTCACCAAACATAGACATCTCAAATTCCTTTTGCATTTCACCAACAAATTTCATGCACATACTTTCATTGCCTTCAAAGATGATATCATCAACAAAGTCTTCAACAATCAAGATTTGATCATCATTAATCTTGAAATAGAGATTATTGTCAGCAGTACATTTATTGAACCCTAATTGTAACAAGTACTTATCCAACCTTGCATACCAAGCTCTAGGGGATTGCTTGAGTCCATACAATGCTTTCTTCAACCTGCATACCATATTATCTTGATCTAACAGCTGAAATCCTTCTGGTTGTTCAATGTAGACTTCCTCTTCAAATGAAACCATTCAAAAATATAGACTTCACATCCATCTGATACACTTTGAAATCTTTATAAGCTGCAAATGCCAGAAACATTCTGATTGCTTCAATCTGAGCTACTAGAGAAAAAGTCTCTTCAAAATCTATCCCTTTAATTTGAGAATATCCTTTACACACCAGCCTTGCTTCATTCCTTACAACTTCCCCATTTTCATTCATCTTTTTCCTCAAGACCCATTTGGTTCCAATAACATTTTGGCAGCAGGTCTTGGAACTAATTCCCAAGTCTCATTCTTCTCTATCTGCATTAGTTCTTCTTCCATTACCTTAACCCAATTTTCATCATTGCAGGCTTCATTCACAGTCTTTGGTTCAACTGTAGAGAGCAAACAGTAATTCACTTGTTCTTCTGTAGTTCTTTTCCTTGTCAGTACTCCTTTATCTTTGTCTCCAATAATTTGATCTTCAGAGTGGTTGATTCTTACATACCTTGGGGTCTTAGCAGCAACTTCCAGACCCTTTTCTTCTTCATCTTGAGTAACTTCTTGTTCAACTTTTTCTTCATAAGTAGCAGCAGGTTCATCTAATTCATAGTTATTCTAATCTAATGTTCTTCCTTTGTGTTCATCCACCTTCACATTTGTACTCTCCACAATCTTTTTCAACCTTTTGTTGTAGCACCAGTAGGCCTTGCTCTTGGTAGAGTATCCAAGGAAGATTCCTTCATCACATCTTGCATCAAATTTCCCTAGATCTTCATCTCTTCTCATATAGCATTTTCTTCCAAAGACTTTGAAATATCTTACTATTGGAATTCTTTCATACCATAGTTCATAAGGAGTTTTAGTACCATTTCCTTTTACTTGAACTCTTTTTGAATGTAGACATCAGTATGTATAGCTTCCTTCCAAAAGACTTCTGGTAGACCTTTTTCCTTCATCATTGTCCTAGCTGCTTCTTGAATTGTTCTGTTCTTTCTTTCCGCAACTCCATTCTGATGAGGAGTCCTAGGTGCAGACAATTGCCTCTCTATTCCTTGTTCTTCACAGTAGTTGTTGAATTCATTTGATGTGAACTCACCTCCTCTATCAGACCTCAAGCATTTGATTTTTAGCTCTATTTCATTTTCAACCATTGCCTTAAAGAATTTGAACTTCTCTAGGGCTTCAAATTTGTCTCTCAGAAAAGTAACCCAAGTCATTCTAGAATAATCATCAATAAGCAACATGAAGTACCTGTCACCTTGTAGACTTCTTATCCTTGTAGGACCACATAGATCTGTATGAACTAGATCCAGCAAACTGACAGAAAATTGCTCTTTGCTCTTAAACCTTGTTCTTGTCTGCTTCCCCAACTAACATTCTTTGCAAATGCTATTGGTAGGTTTCACAAGTTTTGGTAAATCTCTCACAGTCTAACCTAAACTTATCTTTACTAGATTATCAAAGTTCATATGACACATCCTTCTATGCCATAACCAACTTTCATTAGTTTGAGCTAATAAAAAATAATCAATAGTTCCTCTTAATTGATAGATGTTAGCTCTGGTCTTCTTACTAGTAGCAATCATAGTTCTGAAGCTTTCCATGATCTTGTACCCATTGTCTTTGAATCTCAGATCATTACCTTTATCACACATCTGACCCACACTCAAAAGATTATGCTTCAAGCCCTTCACACATAGGACATTGTCAGTATTATATTTTCCATCAAATGAAATAGATCCTCTTCCACAAATCTTACCAGCTGCATTGTCTCCAAACCTAACCAGTTTGTTGAAAATGAAGGTAGAACTGCTGCTATAAACTTCAAAATTTTGTGTATGCAAAGCTGAAATAAAGATTAATCTATAACAGTTAATGAACAATTGTTTTGCACATTCAATCCAATGTAGAAGAGAAGAGAAAAAACTTGCACAATATTTACATGGAGAAACCCTTTGGGAAAAAACTCCACACTCAAAGATGTTTCTGGCTTGTATTAAATTTCTTTGGGAAAGATTACATTCAATACTAAAATTCCTCTAAGTCCTTGATGCACTTCAAAAGCTTCTTCAATCTTCAAACCTGTAAAAAACTTCAAAAGCTTCTTACTTTTTTATTCTAAGTCAAAAAAGCTTCTTGCTTTTTTCTTCTAAGTCAAAAAAGATCTTTGCTTTTTTCTTCTAAGTCAAAAAAGCTCTTTGCTTTTTTATTCTAAGTCTTTTACAAAAAACTTCTTGCTTTTTTCTTGTAAGTCTTTTTTCCTCAAATAAACTCTTTGGAAAATGTATGGGGTTTACAATTAAATCAAAAACCATCTTTTAATTCAAAAGCTTCTTAATTCAAAATCTTGAAACTCAAATTATAATAAATTACAATTCATAAAATAGCTTCCAAACCTCATGGAAAAATCAAGTTGTAGTGCCCCTCATTTTGAATTTCTGATGGACTATTAGTTATTTCATTATAGCTAGACATTATGGCATATTTTGATGATGGATTTATTGTTTTGATATAGAGGATGACACTCATTGATATTATTATGATGACACTGTTGATGTTTATTATTAGTACATTATGCTTTTGACATGATCAGTTATGGGTTAATTGATTATGTAGATTAGTTTTATTATGTTTCATGCGACTATTTGACGATGTGTTATTTAGTTGACTAGTTAATGATGTACTTTTTTATTGTGGATATCTATGATGTGCCTTGTGAAGGGATAGTGTAGTATTACTCATGCTGAATACCCTACTACGTTGTGATTCCCTGTCATAGTGTGTTTGATTATATATGTATATATATGTTTGTATACAACACTTGGTTGCTGCAGGATTACAGGTACCAGGCATCGACTCCACTTGAATTGGCAGGTCTGAGCGTGCCTTCATACCAATGGATTTTGTGGAAAGGAGATAACATGAGGTTCCTCTAGTTGACATCATCTTCAATGAGGATGGGTCATCAGTCTTGGGTTTTGTCAGCTGGTCGTCTGGAGCATGATTATGAGTCTATGATTCCTCGGTATGTTGTCATCAGTTTATGATTGGTATGTAGCCTTTGAGTTGTCTTGTTGGTCTATGGTTTCATTAAATAGATTATTAATATATCTTGTAGACAAATAATATTAAGTTTTTGGTGTATTAAATATTTGTCTATTTTGTTAAATAAATAATGCAAAAATTGAAGAATATTAAGTAATTGATTTTAATAGGTATCAAATTAATAATTTTAATAGTTAATAGTAATAATAATAATATTAATAATAAATAAATTATAAGTATTTAAATATTATATTAGATGAATAAATATTTATTTTGTAAAGTTCAAAAGATGTTATTTTATATTATTTATTAATTTATTTGAATGTAGTGAGTTGTCGTGAGTAATAATTTTTTCAGGTTAGTGGAATCTTTCTGTAACTGGTGGTTTTAATGAAATTAATTTTTTGGGTGTGAGTGGATTCTTGTAACGGAAAATCTTGGTGTGAGAATTTATTGAATTGTTTATTTTTATGAAAGGAGGGATATTTGAGGGGTTTTTGGGTCTATAATTTTGGGGGGAAGGTCTTGCAGAAGAAGAGTTGGGGAAAGAGAGAGGAATTTAATGGGAGAAGGATTCTGAAGATTGAAGATTATATTTGGGTATGTCAATATTGTTTGAAATGGGGAATCTCTATGTATGATACTTTAGTCTATCTCACTTTTAAATTGAATGCATTTCTTTTTACTCTCTAAGTCTTCTCTGCAATGTCATTTAAATTTATAATGTAAGTATTTGACTCTACAAAATAAATGCAATCTTTCAATCGTTTTCTTCTATCAACAACCCTGCTCATTTCTTATTTGATAAATAATCCCAACTTTTGCTTGTAACTTGCAATCGTTCCCTCTGGTGAGGCGAATGAAAACTTCTCTGTAGCCATTTTCTTTAGTATGGTCACTGAGTGTTCCCAAGCCTTTCATTAATCTCTTTTTCCCAATCTGCAAAATCCTCTCTGATGACCAACGGTTCACTCTGAAATTAGTAATCATTTCTCATATTGAAACTTGATCCTTTGCTAGATGACCTCTTTGGAAGCATTTTTGACCAATGAAGCTATGCATTTTACTCTCATTCAAAGATTTCATAATCAATTATTTAAAGCATAATATATTCATTTCTTGTAGTGATCCTTTGGTGTTTTGTTCGTACACCCCTCTTCAACGCTCCTCAAGTCTCGCGATTTAAAATATTCACCTGAGTTATTTGCTTTAAACTAGCTCAAGATTTGATATATTCACCTGAGATATTTTCCTATACCTGGTTCACAACTTAAGACTCTCGCCTAAGTTAATTGCTTGTAGCCATTTTTTTGTAGTAGGGAGCTTAAAACGACATGTGACATTTTAGCTTTCACTTGATTCTTCCTTCCCTGAAAACTGATTGGAGATAATTTGAGAATTTGGTCGATCTTGCACTTGATTTGTTTTCCAGATTTGAAAGCATTCATACTCCCTAAAAGCATTCTCTTTAATAATTATTAAACTACAATTTTTCCCCTGTAGATGTCTTGGCAGAAAGAAGACAGATTTATTTAATTGTTTCTCTGCAATCTTCCTCTCACCATCCATTGTATGGCCTCATCTGAGGCATTTTAACATTTAACTTAAAATTTCTTCAGAACACCCTATTGATAGTATTGAATTCATGAAATGTAAATTTATCTTGTCTACCTGGTTTATATAAACGATCCTTCTGCTACATTGATTTTATGACTTCACAAGCTATTATCAATTAATTACCTTTAGCTAGCTATCCATTTTGTGCAACTCCTACAATGATTGTCGTATGGTCTCTGTAAAGAGAGAAAAAAACCATAGATTGAGTGATTAGCATTCTTCCAGCAATCTACCCATGAAATTTTGTCATACGACCTTGGTAGGAAAAACTTAAACCTATTTGAACGCCAAGATTGGGCTCTTAAAATATTTTCATCCAAGTTGAATTCATTGCCTCCAATTAGCCTAAAAATATGAGGTTATTCTCACAAGGATATATTCAATTACCGTCTGCCTAATGTTAAAAAAAAACAAGAAAGAAAGTCTCAGTTATTTAGAAAGTTGTAGATTTAGAGGTATAGTGATTGGAATTTCATTGTAATAGGTTTCTATATTAATCATACTTTATATTACATATAATAGATAGTTCAAATTGATAGTTATGAATATATTATCAATTATGCTAATTATTAGAATATGCCTAAATTCTATAATAGAATGTACTTGATGTCCTAATTAGAAAATATAAATTTAAACATTGTTTCTAATGGTTTTATTTCATGTTATCCATCTACTAGAATTAAATTTATCTACCAGTATATACATGAAATCCAATCAAAAATTTTGCACTTACAATATTTGGGTAAGTTTAGTAGTTTAAAGTTATAAAGAAATAGGTTTTGGGGTAATATAGTATTCTTAAAATTTAATGTCATAGTAAGTCTAATGTAGGATGTTATATTGTTTTATTTGATGAGTTAGTATCGTGGTATTGGTTATGTTACAAGAATTAATTATAGTTAAAATTTTAAATCTTGATATTAGAGATTAATCAAATTTTAATAGAGTATATTTGTCATATTAAATTACTATTTTATTAGGAAAAGATTAGTATTTTCATTGAGTTCATGTTTAAATGTCAATATCAATATAGCTTGTTAGGGAGTTATTAAGTTCATCTAAATCATGTAAAAGGTGTTTATAATGTCCTTAATTGAGTCTTGGGTTCTTTTTAAAACTTTAGTTACTATAAACTCTTTCAGTAGTTGTTATTGTTAAGTCTATATCTAGAAATAAGTTGTAATGTTGTATTGTTTTTTTTTACTTTTGGCTCCAGAGGCGTAGTTGTTGAATTATGAATATGGTATCGAGATAATGAAATGTTTATGATACCTTTTGTATTGTTGGAAGTCATTGGTGTGAATTAGTAAGGAAGAATATTGATTTGAGCATTATGATTGAGAGTGAGTATATGGTTATACCTTGCAATGTTTATGTACTTGTCATTATGGTTAGGGTCATAAGGTGCATGTAGGAGAGTGGCTTTCATTGTGGGGCTGGTGCCCAAGGAGGCTGCCTAGATAACTCTTTAAAAGTTATAATCAAGTGATAACCTATTAATTAGCCTAGGAGGGGTTAGGTAGCTATCACATTAAGTAAGATGTTTTGGATGCCTCACCTATGCCTGTAGCACTCCTTTAGGCTAAGGATGGGATGAGAAGGCCTGGTTGGCATGATCGACTACTTTGTCTTCACAAAAGGATAGTTGGTTCCACATGCGTCACCCTATGGGGCCGGTGCCTAGAGTGAGGCTACTAGGATAACCATAGATGGGGGTGGGCATCTAGTGAGAGATAGCTAGGATAACCCATGTCAGGACCATGTGATGACACTCTACCTACTGTAGTCCAGTGTTCCCTCTTGTGTTCATATTTGTTGTTCATATTGCCTCTAGAAGCATTGTTTGAGCCACTTGATATATTTTTGGAGTCTGTGTGTGTGGAATTTATGTTGATCATTTATCTGTTTATTTTGCCATTTTGACTGTTGACATTGTGGGAACTCATTGTTATCTCCTAGCACGGGGGGTGGACCTCAGGGTTCCACATGGTCAGGTGGTTGTGCTTTATTCCATTGGTTTTATGGCATCGTAGATTGTGTAGCATGAAGATTTATCTTTCATGATTCTAGTTTGCACCTATTCCTAAAGACATATATTGTACTTTATGCATCCAGATTTGTGTATCAATGTGATCCATTATGTAATTTTGTTGTATCCAAAAAAGAGAGATTTTGTATCAATGTAATTATGAAACATGATCTACTTTGTACTTGTAAACTTTTTTGCAAAAATATTGATGTATCTATCTGAATATGTAATCAAGTTGTTATTTCAGTTATTTGACTAAGCTATGTATGTTGTTAGATATGGTATTGAATCAATAATGCAGTTGTGTAATCCCTAGAGATGTTAGTTTAACTTGATGCAATTTAATTATGTTGGATTTTGTTATGGATATTTCTTTATAAAATTTTTTTTGTCTTTTTATTGCTTTAGTTGAACTTACCTCTCAGGTTGTATGGCGGGACATTACATTTGGTATCAGAGTCAAGTTTAAACATTGGGTACTCTGGTTATAATTGAGCCCATTATGTTGACCTGGTGCTTATACTCTGTAGATTAAATTCTTTTCCTTTTAGTATTCCTTGTCTTTATGAATTGATGTTGTCCTTTGGTGGTGTGTGTATGTAGGAAGATGCCTAGGGGTCGAGGTAGGGGTAGAGGTCAAGGTTGAGGTAGAGGATGTTGGAGAGGTGGTGGCGGTACACCTCCTCCAAGTTCCCCTCATGAGAGTGCTCAGGAAGGTGAGAGCCAGAATATGGAGAATCAGGGTCAGCTGGAGGGAGCTCAATTGCATCAATTTCTTGAGGAGGCCCTTGCCTAGCTAGGTCCTAGATAGGAGGTAGATTAGCCAGGAGGGAGATAGGAGGTAGATCAGCTAGGAGGGAGACAGGAAGTAGATCAGCCAAAGGTTAGGGAAAGAGAAAGGTCACCTAGAAGGAGAGAGATGATAGCAGAGAAAGAGGCTACCTTAGCTAGTCACATGAGAGATCTTTTGAGAGCATGCCCTCCCACTTTTGATGGATCTAGAAGTGGTTTGGAGGCAAAGACCTAGTTATTAGATTTGGGTAGGTGTTTTGCCATGCATCCGTATGGTAGTAACACCAAGGCAAGATGTGCCATCTTGCATCTCAGAGGTTTTGCTTCTACTTGGTGGCATTTGGAGGAACAGAAGTTGCACTTGGACATTAGTATAGTTTCTTAGGAATTGTTCTTGGAGAGGTTTAGAGCTTGTTTCTTGTCTGATCGCTGCAAGTAGCATTGTGCATATGAATTCCATGAGTTGAGACAGATGGCCATGTCAGTAGAACAATATGAGTGTAGATTCTATGAGCTTAAGCAGTATGCAAGCATCAGTGATGATGAGGCTATGTTAGTACAGCACTTCATTAGGGGCTTGAATGCCCGTATCAGTGGAGGAGTTTGCATTTTTTAGCCTAAGACCAGGGAGGTAGTAGTTGAGAAGGCCTATCTGGTAGAGGAGAATTTGACTATGGCTCTTGGAGGTCATACGGGTGTGCATATTGGTAGTGCACCTTCTGCAGGCTTCGATTCTCGTGGTGGCCATTCCCAAGAAGCAGGTTCTCATAGAGGTCAGCATGCACCCACAAAAGGTGGACCGCAGCAGTAGCATTCTTAGGCTGAACCAAAGAATTCTCAACCTCAGCAGGGTAATAGATTTCAGAATAAGAAGAATTAGAGTTGGCAACGAGCTAGGCGTGATCGTATTGATCAACCCTCTCAGAGTACGTAGTCTGCAGTGACCAGAGGGAGTTATCAGTAGTCTATGCTTTTCTGAGTGGCAGAGGTTTTGGTAGAGGCACCAGGTGTTTCTCTTGTGGCCAATAGGGCCACATAGCTAGGTAGTGTCCTCAGAAGAATGCTTCAGGTTTTAGTCAGAGGCCGGCAGCTTTAGAGCCAACTGTAGGTGATGTAGGCAGGTCACACAGAGTTTTTGTAGTGGTTGATAACCACCAGGTAGAGCATCAAGGCACCATTGTGGATACTTATAAATTGATGCAAGGTATTGGTTTTTCCATTCTTTTCGATTCTGGTGCTTCTGATTCATTCATTTCCCCCTCTCTTGTGGAGTGTTATGGTTTAGTGGTAGTAAAGTAGGATGTTAGGTGGCAGGTTGAGTTAGCATCTAGGGCTAAGGTCATAGTAGAGTCTCTAGTGCATGGTTGTGAGTTGAGGATTGGGCCTTTATCTACTACAGTAGATCTTCGTATCCTACCTCTGGATAGTATTGGGTATGGATTGGTTAGAGGCTCATTAGGCAGTGATAGATTGTTGGCATAAGTCAGTGAGGTGTGTGGATGATTCTGGTGGAGAGGTAGAGGTAGTTGGTATCTAGAGACCTATTTCCTTGAGTATGATCTCTGCTATGCAGCTAAAGAGATGTATGCATCAGGGTTGCTATCTGTTTGCCGTGATAGTTCATGACTTGGAGATGGAGGAGAGTCAAGAGACATCTCTTGATGCTCACCCACTCCTTAGAGAGTATGCTAATGTGTTTCCTAGTGAGATTCCAGGGATGCTGCCTAAGCATGATATTGACTTCAGGATAGATCTTGTTCCCATAGCAGAGCCCATTTCTTGAGCTCCATATCGAATGACCACTCATCCTAGTGTCTCTCCTTGGGGAGCACCTATGATTTTTGTGAAGAAGAAGGATGGATCTCTTTGGCTATGTATAGACTATCAATAGCTTAATAAGGTAACTATGAAGAATAGGTACCCCTTGCCACGGATTGATGATCTTTTTGACCAGATTAAGGGGGCTAAAGTGTTTTCAAAGATTGACCTTAAGTCAGGATATCATCAGTTGCATATCTTCAAGGCAGATATTCATAAGACAACAATCCATACCTGTTATGGACATTATGAGTTTACTGTTGTACCATTTAGATTGACGAATGCACCTTCTATATTTATGGGCCTGATGAATGGTGCATTTTGCACCTATCTCGATAGATTTGTCCTTGTGTTTTTGGATGACATATTGATTTATTCGAGGACTATGGAGGAGCATGAGGAGCATTTGTGATAGGTTTTGCAGTGTCTGAGAGAAAATCAGCTTTATGCTAATTAAGTGAAATGTGAATTATTTCAGATAGAGGTGAGGTATTTGGGTCATGTCATTTCTGGAGAGGGTATTGCAGTGGATCCTTCGAAGATCCAAGCCATTATAGATTAGCATGCACCTACTAATGTCTCTGAGGTTCATAGTTTTATGGGTTTGGTAGGTTATTATTGTCGATTTGTTTAGGGTTTTTTGAGGATAGCTTACCCCATTACTTCTCTTCAGAGAAAAGGGAAGAAGTTTGTTTGGTTGGAGTAGTGTCAAGTGGCCTTTTAGACTCTTAAGGAGCGGTTGACTAGTGCACCTATTTTGGTAGCTCCTGATCCTACCGGAGATTTTGTAGTGTGTACTGATGCTTCTTTGGAGGGTCTCGGAGCAATTTTGATGCAGGATGGTCATGTGATTGCCTATGAGTCTCGCAAACTCAAGAATCATGAGTTGAACTATCCCACGCATGATCTGGAGTTAGCTGTAGTTGTGCATGCTTTGGTGAGGTGGAGGCATTTTCTTTAAGGGCATCAGTTTGAGTTGCATAGTGATAATCGTAGTTTACAATATATTTTTACACAGCCAAACTTGAATGCGAGACAGAGGCAGTGGATGGAGTTCTTGTACAAGTATGATTTTGAGGTAAAGTATATCTAGGGCAAGGAGAATGTAGTGGTAGATGCTCTTAGTTGTTGGAGACATGAGCTTTTAACGGTCTCTCTTGCAGTAGATTTGAGAGGTCAGATTCTTGCAGTACTTCCTACTGATAGCTAGTATCAGGAAGTGAAGTCTGAGGTTAAGTCAAGTAGATCCTTAGAGGGAAGGTTTGCCAGTTACTCTCTTGAGTCAGATGGTCTTTTGCAACATTTGGGCCGTATTTATGTCCCCAGTTCAGAGGGTCTTCGTACCCTAATCCTATCAAAGGTGCATCGGGCACCTTATTCATCTCATCTGGGTGTCAAGAAGATGCATACAGATCTTCGTCAGCTGTATTTTTGGAGTGGAATGAAGAGGGATATCGCTGATTTTGTTTCGAGGTGTCTTGAGTGTCAGAGGGTGAAGGCGGAGCACCAGCATCCCGTAGGTCTTTTACAGCCACATCTTGTTCTGGAGTGGAAATGGGACATCATTTCTTTAGACTTCATAGTTGGGTTTCCTATATCCTTCCATCATCATGATGTGATTATGGTCACTGTGGACAGGTTGACAAAGGTAGCACACTTCTCTCCTATTAGGTCATCATATAATGCTTCTTCTATGGCCAAAGTGTTCATGGAGGACATAGTTAGATTGCATGGGATTCCTCCCAGGATCATCTCTGATAGGGATCCAGTGTTCACTTTAGCTCTTTGGACCTCTTTACAGCATGCTTTGGGGACTCAGCTGAACTTCAATTCAGCTCACTATCCGAAGACTGATGGGTAGACCGAGAGGGTTAATCAGGTCCTCGAGGATATGCTCAGGATGTATGTTATGGACTAGTAGAGCCATTGGGAGGACTATTTATACCTAGTGGAGTTTGCATATAATAATTGTTATCATAGCTCTATCAGTATATCTCCATTTCAGGCTTTGTATGGTTGTCCTTGCTAGACCCCATTAAGTTGGGATCACCTTGAGGATAGGGTTCTCCTAGGACTAGATATGCTTAGGGAGATGGAGTAGCAGGTTGAACAGATTAGAGAGCATTTGGTGGTAGTGCATGACAAACAGAAGAAGTTTACAGATGTTCATACAGTCAATTGACAGTTATCAGTTGGTGATCGGGTGTTCTTGTGAGTGCATCCACGAAAGAGTCTGATCCATTATGGAAAAGGCTCTAAGCTCGCACCACACTTTGTTGGGTTGTTTGAGGTGTTGGAGAGGATCGGTCATGTTACTTATCATCTTGCTTTGCTACCTAGTTTATCACACATCCATGATGTGTTTCATGTTTCTATACTCAGACCTTATTATCTAGATATTGCTCATGTTCTTGATTGGAATTCTCTACAGGTAGAGGATAGGCAGCTGGCTTTGGAGCCCATAGGCATTTTGCAACACAGGAGACTTGCATTCAGGGGCAGAGACATGGAGCAGGTCAAGGTCCATTGGGATCCTAATGATGAGACTTCTGCTACCTGGGAGGATGCATTTAGGATGTGAGAGTTATATCCATATCTGTTTGCAAGCTTCCAGGAGTAAGCCTGACTCTGGGAGGAGGATGTAGTGCCCCTCATTTTGGCTTTCTGATGGACTGTTAGTTATTTCATTATAGCTAAACATTATGACATATTTTGATGATGGATTTATTGTTTTGATATAGAGGATGACACTCATTGATATTATTATGATGACACTGTTGATGTTTATGATTAGTACATTATGCTTTTGACATGATCAGTTATGGGTTAATTGATTATGTAGATTAGTTTTATTATATTTCATGCGACTATCTGACGATGTGTTATTTAGTTGACTAGTTAATGATGTACTTGTTTATTGTGGATATCTGTGATGTGCCTTGTGAAGGGATAGTCTAGTATTACTCATGCTGAGTACCCTACTACGCTGTGATTCCCTATCACAATGTGTTTGATTATATATGTATATATATGTTTGTATACGACACTTGGTTGCTGCAGGATTACAGGTACCAGGCATCGACTCCACCTAAATTGGCAGGTCCGAGCGTGCCTTCATACCAATGGATGTTGTGGAAGGGAGATAACATGAGGTTCCTCTAGTTGACATCATCTTCAATGAGGATGGGTCATCAGTCTTGGGTTTTGTCAGTTGGTCATGGAGCATGATTATGAGTCTCTATAATTCCTTAGTATGTTGTCATTAGTTTATGATTGGTATGTAGCCTTTGAGTTGTCTTGTTGGTCTATGGTTTCATTAAATAGATTATTGATATATCTTGTAGACAAATAATATTAAATTTTTAGTATATTAAATATTTGTCTATTTTGTTAAATAAATAATGTGAAAATTGAAGAATATTAAGTAATTGATTTTAATAGGAATCAAATTAATAATTTTAATAGTTAATAGTAATAATAATAATATTAATAATAAATAAATTATAAGTATTTAAATATTATATTAGATGAATAAATATTTATTTTGTAAAGTTTGAAGATATTATTTTATATTATTTATTAATTTTGAATCTTTTATTAAGTTTGAAGATATTATTTTATATTATTTATATTATTTGAATGTAGTGAGTTGTCGTGAGTAATAATTTTTCCAGGTTAGTGGAATCTTTCTGTAGGTGGTGGTTTTAATGAAATTAATTTTTTGCGTGTGAGTGGATTCCTATAACGGAAAATCTTGGTGTGGGAATTTGTTGAATTGTCTATTTTTTATGAAAGGAGGGATATTTGAGGGGTTTTTGGGTTTGTAATTTTGGGGGGAAGGTCTTGTAGAAGAAGAATTGGGGAAAGAGAGAGGAATTTAACAGGAGAAGGATTCTGAAGATTGAAGATTATATCTGGCTATGTCAATATTGTTTGAAATGGGGAATCTCTGTGTATGATACTTTAGTCTATCTCACTTTAGAATTGAATGCATTTCTTTTTACTCTCTAAGTCTTCTCTGCAATGTCATTTAAATTTATAATGTAAGTATTTGACTCTACAAAATAAATGCAATCTTTCAATCATTTTCTTCTATCAATAGCCCTACCCATTTCTTATCTGATAAATAATCCCAACATTTGCTTGTAACTTGCAATCGTTCCCTCTGGTGAGGGGAATGAAAACTTCTCTGTAGTTGTTTTATTCAGTATGCTCTCTGAGTGTTCCCAAGCCTTTCATCAATCTCTTTTTCCCAATCTGTAAAATCCTTTCCGATGACCAATGGTTCACTCTAAAATTAGTAATCGTTTCTCATATTGAAACTTGATCCTTTGCCAGACGACCTCTTTGGAAGCATTTTTGACCAATGAAGCAATGTATTTTACTCTCATGCAAAGTTTTCATAATCGATTATTTAAAGCATAATATATTCATTTCTTGTAGCAATCCTTTGGTATTCTATTCATACACCCCCTTCAGCGCTCCTCAAGTCTAGCGATTTAACATATTCGCCTGAGTTATTTGCTTTAAACTAGCTCAAGATTTGATATATTCACCTGAGATATTTTCCTATACCCAATTCGCAGCTTAAGACTCTCACCTAAGTTAATTTCTTGAAGCTATTTTTTTGCAGTAGGGAGCTTTAAATGACATGTGACGTTTTAGCTTTCACTTAATTCTTCCTTCCCTAAAAACTGATTGGCAATAATTTGAGAATTTGGTCGATCTTACACTTGATTTGTTTTCCAGATTTGAAAGCATTCATACTCCCTAAAAGCATTCTCTCTAATAATTATTAAACTACAAATTTTCCCCTGTAGATGTCTTGGCAGAAAGAAGACAGATTTATTTAATTGTTTCTCTACAATCTTCCTCTCACCATCCGCCATACGACCTCATCTGAGGAATTTTAACATGTAACTTCAAATTTCTTCAGAACACCCTATTGATAGTATTGAATTCATGAATGTAAATTTATCATGTCTACCTGATTTATATAGACGATCCTTCTGCTACATTGATTTTATGACTTCACAATCTATTATCAATTAATTACCTTCAGCCAGCTATTCATTTTTTGTAACTCTTGCAACGATTGTTGTACGGCCTTTGTAAAGAGAGAAAAAGACTAGACATTGAGCGATTAGCATTCTTCCAGCAATCTACCCATGAAATTTCATCATACGACCTTGGTAGGGAAAGCTTAAACCTGTTTGAACACCTAGATTGGGCTCTTAAAATATTTTCATCCGAGTTGAATTCATTGCCTCCAGTTAGCTTGAAAGTATGAGGTTATTCTCACAAGGATATATTCAATTACCCTCTCCCTGATGTTAAAAAAAAAAAAGTCTTAGTTATTTAGAATGTTGCAGATTTAGAGGTATAGTCATTGGAATTTCATTGTAGTAGGTTTCTATATTAATCATACTTTATATTGGATATAATTGATAGTTCAAATTGATAGTTATGAATATATTATCAATTATGCTAATTATTAGAATATACCTAAATTCTATAATAGAATGTACTTGATGTCCTAATTAGAAAATATAAATTTAAACATTGTTTCTAATGCTTTTATTTCATGTTATCCATCTACTGGAATTAAATTTATCTACCAGTATATTCATGAAATCCAATCAAAAATTTTGCACTTACAATATTTGGGTAAGTTTAGTAGTTTAAAGTTATAAAGAAATAGGTTTTGGGGTAATATAGTAATCTTAAAATTCAATGTCATAGTAAGTCTAATGTAGGATGTTATATTTTTTTATGTGATGAGTTAGTATCGTGGTATTGGTTATGTTACAAGAATTAATTATAGTTAACATTTTAAATCTTGATATTAGAGCTTAATCAAATTTTAATAGAGTATATTTGTCATATTAAATTACTATTTTATTAGGAAAAGATTAGCATTTTCATTGAGTTCATGTTTTAAATGTCAATATCAATATAGCTTGTTAGGGAGTTATCAAGTTCATTTGAATCATGTAAAAGGTGTTTATAATGTCCTTAATTGAGTCTTGGGTTCTTTTTAAAACTTTAGTTACTATAAACTCTTTCAGGAGTTGTTATTGTCAAGTCTATATCTAGAAATAAGTTGTTATTTTGTATTATTTTTTTTGCTTTTGGCTCCAGAGGCATAGTTGTTGAATTATGAATGTGGTATCGAGACAATGAAATGTTTATGATACCTTTTGTATTGTTGGAAGTCATTAGTGTGAATTAGTAAGGCAAAATATTGATTTGAGCATTATGATTGAGAGTGAGTATATGGTTATACCTTGCAATGTTTGTGTACTTGTCATTATTATTAGGGTCATTGGGTGCATGTAGGAGAGTGGCTTTCATTGTGGGGCTAGTGCCCAAGGAGGCTACCTAGTTAACCCTTTGAAAGTTATAATCAAGTGATAACCTAATAATTAACCTAGAAGGGGTTGGGTAGCTATCACATTAAGTAAGACGTTTTGCATGCCTCACCCAGGCTTGTAGCACTCCTTTAGGCTAAGGATGGGATGAGAAGGCCTGATTGGCATGATCGACTACCTTGTCTTCACAAAAGGATAGTTGGTTCCGCATGCGTCACCCTATGGGGCCCGTGCCTAGAGTGAGGCTACGAGGATAACCATAGATGGGGGCCGGCGTCTAGTGAGAGCAGCTAGGATAACCCATGTCAGGACCATGCGATGACACTCTATCTATTGTAGTCCAATGTTCCCTCTTGTGTTCATTCTTGTTGTTCATATTACCTCTTGGAGCATTGTTTGAGCCACTTGATGTATTTTCGGAGTCTGTGTGTGTGGAATTTACGTTGATCATTTATTTGTTTATTTTGCCATTTTGACTGTTGACATTGTGGGACCTTATTGTTATCTCCTAGCACAGGGGGTGGACCTCAGGGTTCCACATGGTCAGGTGGTTGTGCTTTATTCTATTAGTTTTTTGGCATCGTAGATCGTGTGGCATGAAGATTTATCTTTCATGATTTCAGTTTGCACCAATTCCTGAAGACAGATATTGTACTTTATGCATCCAGATTTGTGTATCAATGTGATCCATTATGTAATTTTGTTGTATCCAGAAAAGAGAGCTTTTGTATCAGTGTAAGTATGAAACATGATCTACTCTGTACTTGTGAACTTTATTGCAAAAATGTTGATGTATCTGTGTGAATATGTAATCAAGTTGTTATTTCAGTTGTTTGACTAAGCTATGTATGTTGTTGGATATGGTATTGAATCAATAATGTAGTTGTGTAATCCCTAGAGATGTTAGTTTAACTTAATGCAATTGAATTGTGTTGGATTTTGTTATGGATATTTCTTTATAAAAAAAAAAAAATCTGCCTTTTAATTGCTTTAGTTGAACTTACATCTAGGGTTGCATGGTGGGGCATTACACAAGCTCACTTAAATTTAGAAGACTGAACTCAAACAAAGTCCAAGCTTTGAGTTAACTTCCTCTTCATGATGTGTGCACACAAGTATGCCAAAATTAGCTTTGCCAACATCAAACATATTTCCAAATAAAAGCAACAACTGAAAGTCCCAAGATTGGGTGCTCAAGTTAGCCCGATCTATTTCAGTTAACTGAAGTGATCAACACACCAATTTTCATGCAACAACTTGCACAATTGATGTCCCCAATGTTATTCTGAATTACCTTGTTATATACATGCAAGTGACATTCAAACACCGGATCCAACATGCAACTGATACCCATTACTTGAAACACCGAGATGTACCATCCTGTAACTTTCAGGAGTTGGAGTGTCCTACAAGTAATATCTTAAAACTGACATGCAAGCATTTTTAACAACATGCAACTGATACCCATTTCATGAATCACTGAGATGTACCATCCTGCAAGTTTTTGGAGTTGGATTGTTTTGCAAGTAATCTCACAAAACTGACATGCAACTACATGCAAGGTCATATAACTGACATGCAAGAACATGCAAGGCCATAAAAGTCCATAGGAATGACATGCAACAACATGTAAGTGACATGCAACAACATGCAAGTCCATATGAGCAACATGCAACAACATGCAACAACATGCAACAACATGCAAGTACATGCAAGCTACATGCAAAAAACATGCAAGTCCATGCAAGCTATTCTGACCACATACAAGCAATATCTAAATCATGCATCTCTAACACTGTAGTTAACTCCAACATTATATCCATGCAAGGTGTCTCAACAGTATCCACTCATGTACATAAAAAAACACAACTCCAAGTCTAAAAATAAGTCCCAAGTCCAACTCCCACTCACTAGGTGTTATCAAACTCTATTTTAAGACTTAGGAGAAGTCAACAAGGTCTTCATGGCCCCCACTCTAAAAATGGATTCCCAAGTTTGACCTTATCACTTAGGAATTGATTGCAAAAGTTAAAGTGATATAATTAATAAATAATTAATCTCTCAAAGTCCTTATGTGCTGGGGAACACATTCAAAGAAATTTGGAGACACATGAATTGGTTAGGATTGCAAGTTCATGGCAACTTATCCCAACATTCTCCCACTTGACATTATACATTGCAATAACTCTAAATGATATAATCAAGCTTTAAATTTTAGGTAAAAACATCCCTAGCCATCAATATACCATTGATTCTTCAACATGCTTTTGTGCTCCAACAAGATACCTACAAAAGAAACCATGATAATGATGTAGGAGCATCCCTGGTTCAAGAGAAATATTGCATCAACCAAAAAACATTTGTATTTCAGTTTGTTTGCAATTCAGTTTGTTTCTTTTCATTTTTCAGTTTAGTTCAGGCAGTTTAGTCAGAAGCAGTTTCTGTATTTTGGTATGCATTCTGCAACCGTTAAATTTCAGACCTTGCAGAGCTGGACTTAGCATCTACATTCATTCATCTACATCATATCCAAAATTTAGAGATTCGTACATCATTACCAGAAAGATATCGCTATCAGAAGATCGACTGTTTTCTCATAACAAAGCATCCTGATAAGCACAAACAACTAGCTGAAGGAGAGATCTGGAGAAGCATTTCCCAATCTAGGAAGCCTAATGACACATCATTCAATGATCTTTGGTTCATGACCGACCTTCCCCAAAGATCCGCACATCATTCCATTCATTTTTTGGAGGAGTTCTAAGCATTTGGGTCTGACCTATCCGTGTTCAGATGTTAGAGCTCTTCATTGGAGTTTGTGACCTTCCTTAGTCGACGCGGAGGAATCTATTGTTCCGGAGATGATATATATTGATGTAATAGATCCTTAAGAAAGTAGTTATCAAGTTCTCATGATTTAGAAGATTGATAGTTTAGATTTTGGTGCGAAGGAGCTTCAAAACTTTATCTTGCACATGTATGTAATTAGGCCTGTGAGCCCTAATTGTAAGCCCACATATTGCCGGTTGATCTCTATTTGAATTCTATGATATACTGAATGATTGAATATGCATTTGTTCCATTTCATTGGGTTGTTTCCATTATGTTTACTCTTGTTGCACGGTCTAGATAGTTCATTTTGTGAACCCTACTACTATGACTGCACCAAGTGGTATCAAAGCAAAAGTTTGAATCTTTGGGAGCAAATTGAGTTAAGTTGGTGAAGGAATTCCATATGATCTTGTTGTGGACAAATCGCCAAATTGAGGTAGGTTACTTATGTTGGAACTGATCGTCGATTGAGAGGCAGTTTACATTCGATCCTAGGAAGAATACCACCGAGGAGACTTGCTGCTATTGGAACAATGGCTGTAGAATGGATGAGATGATGGAAATGATGAAAATAATGTGAATTCATTTGGATGTTGTTGAAGAAGATAGGTGAAGAGGATTGAGACCAAGACCAAATGTTGAAAGCAATGATGAAGAATTTTAATCTGTTGAACAAACTAGCAAAACCCTAGGAGGTGATGAAGAAGAAGAATCAGATCAAGTAAAGATGCTACGAGTGATTTCAAAGATTAGAAAGAGACCTAGAGTTGATGTACCAAACTATACTGGAAATTTGATCCCTAAAGAGTTGATTGACTGGATAAATGACATGGAAGAATACTTTGAATATGAAGAAATTGAAGATCCGGAGAAGGTGAAATTTGCAAAGACAAAGTTGAAAGGACATGCTGCTATATGGTGGAAAGAAGTTTAGTTTGAAAGAAATAGAAGAGGAAAAGAAAAGATTACAAAATGGGATAGGATGGTGATAAAATTGAAAAATCAGTTTATACCTGTTGACTATGAATTGGAACTATTGAAAAGATTGCAAAACCTGAGACAAAAGGAGAAATATGTGAAGGGGTACACTGAAGAATTCCATAAAATGATCATAAGGATAGGACATAGTGAGTCAAGCAAGGAGAAAGTGGCTAGATACATCAATGGACTGAGATTGAACATTCAAGAAGAGCTAAGCTTGGTAAGGATGACATCTTTGGAAGAAGCATATCAATTTGCCCTAAAATTTGAAGAAAAGATGAATAAAAGACATGATCAGAGACAAAGAGGAAGAGAAGGTAAATTTCAAAGAAGTACAACATTTTTTGAAGGAGATAGATCATATCAGGAGCAGAACAAGTTTGACAGCCCATTTAAGAAGGAGGACAGAGATAACAATGCTTACTGGAGAGATGACAAAAAATTTTACTGGAGAGGAAACCCTAGTACATACCAGAATGAAGGATACAGAAGAGAAGGAAGAGGATTAGATAAGAGAACATTTAGAGGTACTTGTTTCAAGTGTGGAGGTGAAGAACATAGAGCATTTGAGTGTAATCACGGTAGTACAAGTAAGAGGACAAAAAATAGTGGAAGAGCCGCCTATGTTGAAGAAGAACCAGTTGGATTAGCCAGTTCAGTTGGCAATCCAGAGAAAGGAGAATCATTGGTGATGAGGAGAGCACTATTTCAAACAAAGAGAAATGAGGAACCACCGTAGAGGAAGAGTTTTTTCAGAACAAGATGCAAATTAGGAGGAAAGTGTTGTAAAGTTGTAATTGATAGTGGTAGTTCAGATAACCTAGTTTCAGAGGAGATGGGGATTAAGTTGAAGTTGGAAAGGTTGAAACAACCTAAGCCCTATCAAATAGCATGGATTCAGGATGATCATAAGGTATTGGTGAGTGAACAATGTTTTGTGAAATTTCATATTGGATCTTATCATGATGAAGTCTTGTGTGATATTATGGCTATGGATGTTTGTCATGTATTGTTGGGTAGACCTTGGCAGTATGATAGAAAAGCTATACATGATGGGATAAAGAATACATGCACTATAATAGCAAATGGAAAGAGAATTAATTTGATTCCTTTGGAGGATGATCCTAAGAGTGAAGTATTTGGGAATGCTAGAATTTGTTTGGTAGATGAAAGGAAATTTTTGGATGGCTTGAGACATGAGAATATGTGTTATGCCTTGATTCTTAAGAAGCCTGAAACATTGAAGAAGCGGACTGAAGAATCACAACTGGAGGAGATAAGAGAGTTGCTGACAGAGTATGAAGACATCATATCAGATAATGTACTTGAAGGATTACCACCTATAAGGAGTATCAGTCATCACATGGATCCTTTTTGTGCTCAAAATTAGTTGCACTCATTTTGTAGGATGACCCCTACAAACCTTGTCTGTTTTGTGGCCTACACTCTAAGTTTGCAAATCGAGGAAAGTCTTCTTGGCCTCATGCAAAGTCATTTGACACCTTGGAATAACTTATGACATTCCCCTCAGTTGATTTTTTGAAGTATATGAAATTGACTAAATCATAAGCTTGTTAGAATACCAATTCTGGCCTTTCCAGGTGTTAGTCATTTTTCAAGATACATGCATCGGCTATCATTTCCACCACTCGTGCATGTTGGTATTGTTTTTAGTCTAACATGTAGGGGCGGCAAAAATTGCCGCCCGTGCATGTTGTTTAAGTCATGTGTAAAAGCGGTAAAAATTACCGCTAGGTTATATCTCGAGTATCCTTAGTCAACTAAGAGTGAATTAATGGCACTCGTGCCAAATCTTAATGTATTTTTTTAAGCTTTTAAAATGATTTTAATTATTTTTTTCATTCATTTTTGCTCCAAACCCTTTGTGATGTGAAGTCACTCCTCTTGAAGTCGATCAAGACACATAAATTTTTGGTTTCGACAGATTTTACCAGTGATCGCACCTAGGGTTTCTTGGCATTTTTATTAGGTATGTTGTAGTTTTTCTTTTGTTTTTGTCCTTCTATCTTCTAGGGTTTGCTTGTAGTAAAAATGTTTACTTGTAATCTATGAAAACATTTTTATTTTGTTAGTCATCATTTTTGTAGGATCAATGGCTTTTATGCATGTTGGTGTTGTTTTGAAAAACCCTAGCAGAATGTTTTATGAGTTTGTTCTCAGAAGTTCTCATCTGTCATTAGCAGTTTTTGTCATTTTTGTCAAAACCCTAGTTAAAGATGTAAGCAAAATTTTTATTTTCATTGGCATCTGAAACCTAGGTCATTGGTCTTAGTTTTAGATGTATTGGCAGTTGATTTCACCACCAATACATGTTTCTACCTTTATATATAAGGGTGGCAGTTTTCGCTACCCTCACATTCTTTTGTTGGCTTAAAAGGTGTATCAGTGGTGAAAAATGCCACCGATACATGTTTTTTGTTTTCAAAGTCATACCCAGATGTACGGGCAGTGATTCTCTCCACCCCTACATAAAGACCCTTGAACATCACATACGCATGTACAAGTGGTAGAAATAACCGCTATTGCATCTGCCAAATTTTTACCAACATATATATGCAAGGGCGATCATTTTGACCAATAATGTATATAAAAGTTTTGTTTTTCCAAACATGCATGAGCAGTAAAATCAACCGCTCTTACACAAAAAAACTCTGCAATTTACCCACATGTAGGAGCAGTCAAAACGACTGCTCCTACATGAAAAATCTCAAATTTGCTCCTACCTGCAAAGGTGGTCATTTTGACCGAGCCTGCATACCCATATAATCTACCCTACATGCAGGAGCGATCATTTTGGCCGCCCATGCATATTTTCCTAAATTTTTCCTAACATTGGAAATTTTTGCCAAATGATACCTATAGCTCGCTTTCGCCTATTTTCTTGACTTGCATTCTCTCTAGCCCTTTCAAGCATGATCCCATGTTCATGATCACAAGTTCGCAGTAATCCCTAATTTGTCTATCTTTCCCCTAACTACGAGATCATGAACTTTTGCAGTTTCTTGAAGCATTCGAGATCGACATCATTTCCAGTTTTCTTCTCAAAGATGATGTCAGAACTGTCTCCTTCAAAAGCCAAGATCATGAAGTATATGTACCAAGGGGTTTTCCCCATTACTTCATTGCAATCTAATGTGGACGAGATCAGAGACACATAAATTGGGCATGTAGATATGGCTAAGTTCATGGAAAAAGACAAAACAATCTAATCCTCCTCGCTACATGTAGAAGATTGTTGAGAGCAATATACATCTGGTAGCATCTTTTCCTATTGCAGCACATAACCTAGAATTTGTTCTCCAAGTGGCAAGCCACTATAATAGGGATACCAGGACTATTGAAATAAGGGCAAACAACTGAGAGGGGGGTGAATCAATTGTCTCAAAAACTTTTATCCTATGATGCACTTTAAACTTCTTTATTACTTATTTATAGATGAATGATATAACCATGAAGGCATGAATCAATAACACATGAGCAGAATGAAAATTAATACACATAACACTGGGATTTTTACGTGGAAACCTGATTAAGGGAAAAACCACAGTGGGGGTTAACCCACAAGAAATTATACTCTGTTAAAAGTATTACAAATGGGGAAGGTACATCCCTTCAGGGTGCATTGCCCAGAGCTCACTGCCTATAGAAATTATTACAAGAAGATAACAGAATGTTTGAACTAATGAATAGCATCTACCAATGCAAGAATTTAGTTCTGGTTAAGCACAGAATACTGATCTTAAAAACTTCATCCTTATTCTGCCTTGCTTATTGTTCTACCATGATCCGAACCTTAGATCTTCACCTTCAAACTTCTTTCTACCTTTTTCTCACTTACTCCATCATATCCATCACACTAGCACCCCAAAACACTCAAATCCATTGGCTATATATATCCACATCAAGAGATTCAATCAACTATAGTCGGCATCAAGAAAATGTAGAACATTTATTAAGAACTCTGTTATCTCGGATGAATCCATACACACTCAATAATGTGGACCAAAATCTTGTGCTCTCAAATCATCAATCATGTCGGCTAATATCACTGATTATCACAAATTACTTAACCAATAGCTTTTCTTCATCTAGACCAAGATCAAATCCTAGGTCGGCCTGTTCTTCTTCTAACTGTACTGGGTAATTGGAACCCAATACTCAAATGCTTATAACTTTTGAATCCTTCATCATCAGAGGCTAAATTCCTAGATTTATATAGTTCTAACAATCCTTATTACTCCCTCAGATCTACAACACACTGTGATTTACCACCAGAGAGATCTGGACCAAGATACTAGACCCTGTCACATGCTCTGTTTCTGACTACCCAAACTTAGACAAATCTTCACTCTGACTTCTGGTGTGAGAAAATTGTGTTGTGTGGATGTGTAGGATAGACTTAGTTGCCATCAATGACAACACATGCCATGCTTAGCAGTGTCTCTTTCCAACAATCTCCCCCTTTGGCATTGATGGCAACACTTAGTGAAAAATGGCTAAGTGTCAGAACAACTCCCCCTTACTTTGTACACTTATGCCTTTCACTATCCTCCAGTGCTCCCCCTTTGTTAGATTCCTCATTTTTCACTATTCTTCACTCCCCCTTTGACATCAATGGAAAAGGGTAGGATTTGCAACCAAAATTTACACAAAAATCCTATATACCAAGTTGCATATGTACAAACAGTCCTTAAGTCTTATTTACATAAACTTAAGTACATCACCAAAAGTGTTCTTCAATCGTGCCAACTCACTATCCCAACTCTTCTTCATAGTGTTCAAAATTGAGATGTGGCAACTAAATAGGAATGCTTGTGATTCTGTCATCTACAGATCAATTGGGTCACTTGACTGAGCTGCAGCTTGGGCTTTGGTCAGAGCATTCAACATTACTTCCATTTTGGGGGAAATTAGCCCCCGAAGCTCACTCATCCTTGCCTCTATGTTCTCCTTTTATTTTGTCAATTTCTTTATATCTTCAATCAAGCTGATCACCTAACCTTCCTTGCTTGTCACTGATGCAGTCACAGGATCAAAGGATTTGGATACACTAGATAGTTTTTGTTTAGACACTTTTATTTTATCTTCAATGTCCTCTATAACTTTAGGATAGGATAAGCAAAATTTATATACATTTCCTCCTTCTGTAAGAGCATTTTCAATACTCTTTACACTGGCATCTAGCACCATTCTATCTACTCCAATCAACCCCTTTAGAGCATCAAAATTCTTATCATTGAATTCCTTTTGAACCTTGTCCTCTGCAGACTTCTCCAAAGACTCAAAATGAGAGATTACCAAGTTTATTAGACTCTTCAATTGGTTGGATGGAGATGCTGAATAATCCTTCTAAAAAGTGGGCATGATCTTCTCCAATATTCCAGATGTAAGACCAAGTAGCTCACTGTCTTCTATGTGAGACTTCAAAATATCTTCTCTGGCCTTAGCTTGAGCAATGGAAGCCAACTTTAGCTTTTGCACCAGAGATAAGGTATCAAAATTTATTGGAGCTTGTATAATGTCCTGATCTTCTTCAATTTGTTTGTCTCTTTCCAGAATTTCCTTTACTGCTTCTACAGTGTCTCTTGCCCAGAATGATGATATATTTTTTTTATCCTTACCGGTACTGTCAACATGGTTGTCCTGCTTGGGTTCTCCATCAACCTTTGCAATCTCTTCTTTTTCATTCTTCTCCTTAGCCTTTTATCTTATTTGTCCTTAGGTTCTTCTAATTCATGCTCTATATTCTTCAATGAATTATCTTTAATTTGATCATCTACTTCAACATTCATCTTTTTATCTTCTTTGGATTGATCCGGAGGAGTTTGAATACCTCCTGCATCATCAGTCTCATCTATCATCTTTTCATCTTCCTTTTTCATTGCTTACTTTTCCAGAATAGAGGAATCATCTAACTCAATTTGCTACTCATTGATCTTCAACTCTTCAACATTCGGTAATGAGGAGTCAATTCCATCATCAATCTCTTCTTCAACAATAGGAAGATTATGTCTTTTCAATACATTCAGAAGAATCTCCTGAATATCTTTGACTATCTCATGTATTTCACCAAGCATGAGTTTATTCATTCTCTTCTTGCTCCTGAAATCATCCTTCACTTCTTTGAATATCATGTTCATCTGATCTAGAGTAATCTAAGGGCACAGATTTATCAACACATGCTCTCTAATCTCAATGTCTTCACCTTTTGCATTTTCTTTTCTTAACTCTAGAATATCTGCAAGACTTTTTGGAATTTCAGAAGTTATTTCAATCAAAGCCTTATTGTAGATATTCAAATATTTGACTATTGCTTCCTCTAGAACCCTCTTATCAGCATCACTGTAATCATCAAAGAATTCAGTCATTGGCCTTAAGTTCCCATCTATAATGACTGATTTGATGATGTCATCCACAGAGAGAGTAGGCTTTTCAACATATGTTTCAGTCTTTTGCCTCTTGCTTGTCCCTTTGCTTCGAGAGGACTTCTCCTTAGTTACCTTGGCTAGTTTAGTACCTGAGGCCTTCAACTCTTTGATCTCAATATCAGAATCAGTTTCTTCTTCATCATTTTTCATGCTTTTGTATGTCCAGGTAGCCTTAGTTTTTACTTTTTTCCCTTCTTTTCCAGATGATTTACCTTCCAGTTTCTCAGGATTGGCAGGTTATGGGGGAACAGGGGTAGCAGCAAAGCTCCTAGTAGTCCTTGATGTGGAGGAGGATTCTACCAGAGCACTTCTTTGTTTCTTATCCTATTTCATCCTCTCAACTTTTTTAGCTCTTTCCCTAAATTGCCTCATAGCCTCCTTGGTGAGGCCTAGATTCTCGACCAACTGCTCAACTTCTTTCCTTACTTTCCTATTGGTTTTAGGTTTTCTAAGTTCAACATGTAGTTTCATACTTAGCTCCTCATATGTCCCAAATCTTTCAACTATTGTGTCCTTTGGCTTGCTCAAAAGGTGTTGACCATACATATTCAAAATTTTCTCATCTACATCATACCCCATAGACATGATCCAAACAGTTCTGGGTTCTACTGCTTCCATTAAGCATTGATCAGTGTCCACCATGAAACATATTTCATTGTTGTACTTCTCAACAACCAATTTTGGGATTCTTTCCCTTGAATGCATCATACTCTAAAAATTCTTGAAGTATCCCCAGATTGTAGTTTTCTATGCTTTATAGTCACCAATGTTGTGTAGATGATCTCTTATCTAAATAGAAATTGGTTCGTCATTAGTCTAGTGCACACCCTTTACTCTAGGTACCTCATTCATGAAGTAGAAAAATAGACGTACAAAACCAATGTACCATATTTAAAGGTGTTTTTCTTGTCTTTCTTGATTTTTCAAATGAAAAGTTTCTTGATTTTTTTCAATTTCTCAATTAGTTGGTTCAACAATAACTCACACAAGTCATAATCTACTTTTTCTTTTAGCATTTGGTATGCAACACATATGGCCATTCCAGAAATAGAGTTCTCCCTGCTGGAGTGATAAATCTTGTAACCAATTACCATTCAAGCAAACTTAACATCCAGATCAATAATGTCATTGATAGTCATTGCCCTTTTGTCGAATTTGCACTGGTTGCATCAATCACAGTTTGATTCTTTATAGCCTTCAACATTGGTAGTCCAGCAGATGAGTTTAACCCTGTCACAACCTTGATGGTGTTCTTGGTGATCTTGAAAGGTTTCATTAGCCATATAAACTCATCATGCATTCGGCTTAAAACATATCAAACCCATTCATCTTCATCGAAGGTTGGAAAGCCCATAATCTGAATGAAATATTTATTGTGCAGTTATACTCAGGTTTAAGACTGTGAATTTCATCCCTTAGATGATTCTTGAGTAAATCTACAAACCTTGAGTCTCCAAATTCATCAATGCTCACATGAATATAGACCCTAATATCTTCAACATGCAATACACCATATGGAACACTTAAAAATGCACCTAACGGGTCGACTTCTACTAATTTGTGTGGATGCTTTTTGAATTTGGGTCAGGGCCTTTCAGTGATATCAACAACTAAAGGTGTAACCATTGCAAAAGATTACAAGTTCAAAGCTTCGCAAAAAAATACCTTTTTTACAGAATTAGGGTTAGCTGATGAATTCGCCGGTCGCACTTCAAATCCTTGAAATCTTGGCTCAGGTCCTCTTATGCTTGCTCTCTTCAAATGCAAAGTGATCCAAATGATGAAAGGATGACCTTTTATGCTCTGCAAAATCTAATTCTTCATTGTAATAAATGCTCTTCCCTAATACATCTAGTTACATTATTCTACATATAGTCAATCTTCAATTGCTCCTCAATCAATCACATTTGCTTCTCTTCTTCCAAAATTTACTTCAACAAATTTGCATTAGGTTTCTTTAACTTCATTCATCATTCTAGATTTAGGCACCTACTTACTAGCTAGGGGAATTAGATTTTCAAAGTAGCTTCCCTGAGCCAGAGCTCCTTATTCAATTCCATGAGGAATTATCAGCACCAAACTCTGGTGCGGACCCATTGTCAACATTCATTTCACATTTCTTTACCCATGTTTTGTTCATTTCATTCTGGATATCATTTACATCAACTTTTCCCTTACCTTTGTCTTGTCTCTGCTCATCTGGTTTTATGTTTACCGGACCTCTTCTTTCATTATTCTTGCTTCTACAAAATCTTGCAATATGACCAGATCGGTTACAATTGAAGCATACAACATTTCTTTGCCCATTTGATTGATTTCCTCTTAATCTGCACTGATTAGCCATATGTCCAAATCTATTGCATGCAAAGCAATTCCCATTGAAAGAAATGTCATTTCCTCTATTGTTAGAGTTATTCATTATCATACTCTTGCATTCATTGGATCTATGACCATACCTTTTACACTTGAAGCATTGACCGAAGAAGGATGGACCATTTTGATTTACTCTGCTTCTGTACTGAGTAGCTCTATGACCAAATTTGTTGTAGTTGAAACAATTTCCATTGAAAGATGGATACCTTTGAGCATTAGGCTATCTTACCAGAGGTCTTCTAGGTTTGTTTCTCCTTGATTGAGAACTTCTTTGTCTAGATCCAGATCTTTCACCTTTCTCATACTCAAGGTCATGCTTATCATCAGCCTTGTTCTAACTCTCAAGCAGCACTTCAAGTTTAGATGAGCTTATCTTGAACTTCTCCTTGTATTCATTTGCAACTTCTAGGTCATGTCTAAGAATAACATTTTGCCTTTCAAGTTCCTCCTCATTATATATGCATTCTTGTAGATCAAATTTTAGGTGACCAATTGTTCTTTCCATTCTACAACATTCTTCTATTCTTTCCTTCAAAGTTTGATTTAGGTTTTCTTCAGTCTTCTTCCTTTCCTCAATTTCTTTGGTTAGCCTCATCACCCCAGATTTCATCTCATGTTTTAGAACAAAAACTTCTTTTGTCAGCTTCTCACATTCCTTTGTCTTTTCTTCCAAAGCCTTCTTCATGCCATTTTCTTTAGTAGAATTCTTTCCATTTAATTTGCTTAATTTTCCTTTTAAGGTCTCAATGAAGTCTTCAACATATTTAAGGTTCTCTTGCAGTTCCTTGACATCTGCTCTGGACTGATCAAGATCTTCTAAGGCAAGTTGAAGTTGTTCATTGATGTTGTAAGAATCCATTGTAATACTTTCCCAGATCTTCCTCAAGTTGTTAGGCTTCTTCCAAGGAACCTTGCTCTGATACCAATTACTGAAATAAGGGCAGACAACTGAGAGGGGGGGTGAATTAGTTGTCTCAAAAACTTTTATCCTTTGCTGCACTTTAAACTTCTTTATTACTTATTTATAGATGAATGATATAACCATGAAGGCATGAAGCAATAACACATGAGCAGAACCAAAATTAATACACATAACACCAGGATTTTTACGTGGAAACCTGGTTAAGGGAAAAACCACGGTGGGGATTAACCCACAAGAAATTATACTCTATTAAAAGTATTGCAAATGGGGAAGGCACATGCCTTCAGGGCGCGCTACCCAGAGCTCACTACTCCAAGAGGCTCACTGCCTACAGAAATGATTACAAGAAGATAACAGAATGTTTGAACTGATAAATAGCATCTACCAATGCAAGAATTCAGTTTCAGTTAAGCATAGAATACTGATCTTACACACTTCATCCTTATTTTTCCTTGCTTATTGTTCTGCCATGATCTAAACCTTAGATCTTCACCTTCACACTTTTTTCTTCCTTTTTCACACTTCATCATATCCATCACACTAGCACCCCAAAACACTCGAATCCATTAGCTATATATATCCGCATCAAGAGATTCAATCAACTATAGTCAGCATCAAGAAAACTTAGAACATTTATTAAGAACTCTACTCTGTCGGCTGAATCCATACACAATCAATAGTGCGGACCAAAATCTTATGTTCTCAAATCATCAATCATGTCGGCCAATATCACTAATTATCACAAATTGCTTAACCAATAGCTTTTCTTCATCTGGACCAAGATCAAATGCTAGGTTAGCCTGTTCTTCTTCTAATTGTACTAGCTAACTAGAACCCAATACTTAGATGCTTATAACTTTTGAATCCTTCATCACCAGAGGCTAAATTTCTAGGTTTAGATAGTCCTAACAATCCTTATTACACCCTTAGATCCACAGCACACTGTGATTTACCACTGGAGAGATCCGAACCAAGATACTGGACCCTATCACATGCTCTATTTCTGACTACCCAGACTTAGACAAATCTTCACTCTGACTTCCAGTGTGAGCAAATTGTGTTGTGCGGATGTGCAGGATAGACTTAGTTGCCATCAATGACAACACCTGTCATGCTTAGTAGTGTTTCTTTCCAACAAGGATTGTGTCTGATTCTCAAGGGAATGTAATAATGAGATTAGATGCAGAGTTTCTTGACAAGATTTTCATGTGTCCACCTATAGAAAATGTTGGAGAAATAGATTTTGTTGAAGGTCAGAGAGATTTTGAGAAAGATGTGGAAGCTGCAAAGAAACATATCAATAGTAAGTGGCTAAAGACCCCTAGGAGTAATTTGTCTAGATGGCCTAAGGAGCTCCCAAGAAGTGATTTTGTAGAAGAGGTGAGTGATTTGATCACATTGCTAAGTAGAATCAAAGGCCTTCTTTCTTCATCCAAATTTCATGAATGGATGTATACATATATCAGAGTGATTCTCAAGAGACAATAAAGGATATTCTAGGGAGAGCAGATCAGTAATGCTCTACATGATCAACTGATTAAAGTCAATACAACTTTTAAGTTTTATATGACTTCATATTTGGTAGATGCTTTTGTGAGTATGAGGATTTTTCCTGGTTTAACTCAAGATGGTAATCAAAGGTTAGTTCTAGTTTTTCAATACTATCCACTTATTACTCTCAAAGGATCAATTCATCATTTCTGCAGAGTTAATGATGCCTTCTTCTTAGTGTTTATGTGCCTATGGGATAGTGAGCTTGAGCAGAAGAGAGTATCAGATGAGGTCTGGGAAGTGGTCAATTCTTTTAGTTGTTTGTTTCTCCAATTTCCAACTTTCACTTATTTAAGAGTTGGATATTATCCTGGATATCCATACATGCTTCCATGATATCCTAGTGATAAGGTTGTTCTGATGGAGTTATGTAGACAATTGATTGTTGTGCATAATAAACAGATGGAACTGAAGAAGTTAGGAATCAAGTTTCCAGTGGAAATTGGTAGGTACTTAATGCAATCAGCTACTAAGGCTAAGGCCATTGAATCAGAAATGCAGCTGGCGATGATGAAATAGTTCAAGCAAAGAGATCACTTTGATTTTTGGAGGGTATAAGATAAGATCAAGAGAAAGGCAGTATTTCATGTTCCTATGGTTGAGGATATTTGGGTTGATATGAGAACCCAGAATGAGATCAGGAAGCTGGATTATTGCAGACTTCATCTAAGTCAGATTGAGTAACTAGGATTGGTTGATGTTCTAGAAGGTATGGAGGATGAAGGTGATGTTCTGGATCCTGAGTATATATCAATAATATTGAATCTTCATCTTTGCCAAAAATCAAATGGTTGGTGAAAGAAGAAACTTCTATCAGGAAGAGATTTCAATCTATACTGGTTAACACCAATATATGGTTGCAAAGCAAAGGTCTTAGTTTTAAAGAGTTCCTCACTGGATCAAAGAAAGAGATTCAAGAGCAGACTGGAAAGAAGGTAGAAAACAGGACAAAGAACAAAAGCAATGCTCCTTCTTCTTCTAAGGTGCATAAACCGAAGATTAAGTTTGTATCAAAAGGAGGTAAGAAGAAGGAGATTGTAGGAATTTCTACTGTTATAGATTCAGGTGCCGAGGAAACAAATGTTGATAAGATGGAGGTTGAAAATACTGAGATTGAACAACAAAATGTTGAGGAACCTCATGATACTGAGCAAGTGGAAATGGGTGAAAAACCTGATGAAGAAGGTGATAAAGAACAAAAAAAAAAAGAAAAGGAAGTGGAACAAGAACAACTTGGTGGCTCACTGAAGTCTCATAAAGGTCTTCCACCAGAGCCACAAGTTTCTACACCATTACCTCATGTTTCTATCTTTGATAGTTTTCCAATAGTTTCTAATGTTCCCATTTCCCCTATTGTCATTGTATCTTCTGATAATACTCCTCCCTCTATGAGAACAAGCTTTGGGACTATTTTTTATTCCCCTAGTTCTATTCTTGTTCTGTCTTCTCCTTCCTTTGATATTGGGGAAGAAACTATTCTGGATCATTTACTTGATGGTTTAGAGAAAAATGTTGATACAAGTATAGTTTTCACCAACACCTCTCCTATTGTCACTGTAACAGGTGTTAGCATGGATCCCGCTAAGTAGGTAGTTGATTCTTCTCCAAATGTTAGTATGATGCAGAGGTAGGGGGACCAAAACTATCCTCAATAACATTAACAAATCAAAGAACTAATCCAATTTCTTTGGTCAGGTTGAAGAGAACATTAATACATATTTTCCTCCAATTTTCATGAAGATCCAATGGTAGGAGAGAAAGTTATGACTCTTTTCCCAAAACTACAAACCCTAGGCAGCGTTCAGACCTGCCCTCACCAAAATTGTAATATCTCTCACAAAACTTAATTCAATTATACCAAACCAAAAGAATTGTAAACTAGAAACACATATCTTTCCATCCATTTATTATATACATCAATGTGAGGCTGTACAGGCCGTACCATGCATATTTTCAGACTGCATTTTCAGAAAATTAAACTCTGCAGACCTACCCTCAATAAAAATGCCATAACTTATTCAAATCTTAATGAAATTTTATACAATAAAAAGAAATGGAAATTAGACTCAAGAATCTTTCCAAACATATATGGCTTTTCCCTATATCTATCCATACAAAATCGTACCAAACGCTGCAACAGGACTGTTATAGGAGAATTCTAGAAATTGCAGTCACTAAAACGGTCATAACTTCCTCAATATTGCACCAAATTTGATGAGACAAAAAGGAAAGGGAGGGTGATTGAATATAATTTCATTTGAAATCAAAAATAAATATCCTCCTATCCATACTGGGCTGTACCATGCAAGAAAATAGTGAATTTCTAAAGTAGAATACAGAAAAACATTACTTTTTACCATTCCATTCTCAATCTTCAATCACCTCCCAGTTTTCAAAGGTATACAAGGCCTTTTTAAAAGTATTACAAATGACCTTTCAGTTTTCAACTACTTGGAATGAACCAAGAGCCAAATGACTCTTCACCTTCCCTCATTCTTTATCTTTTTTTCAACTTTACATTGACAACCTTTACATGGTTTGCAATATTTTGCATATTTGAACTTCCTAGTGACCTCTAATACATAACAATGACTTGATTAACCTTATACAATGATGAATCATTACAATATTGGATCATTTTAATCAAACTCCTATGGAAGTCAAGGTGCTCCTGCACCATACAACCAACCAACAAAGATTTCTAAGTCCCTTGGAAATGTATCTGCAACAAAAGTCTCTTTCCTTTGTCTTCAATCTTCAATCTTCTCAGCTACAATCCTCCAAATCTTCACATCAAGAAAGGTGACCAACCAACCAACAAAACAAACTACCATCTTCACAGAGCATCCTCAGGCTCCTTCTACTCCCATCAGTGGAGTATTCTTCAGGCTGCAACATTAAGTGCTTCTATAGGTATCCATCTCTCTCACTGCTTCACAACAAACCAACTCACCAAACTATTCATCTCACCCAACAGTAGATCCTGGTGATGCACCTACCACTCTCTCCTCAGTGGTTTCTCTATGCACCCTTATCCAACCTAATCTCCATTGGAGAATGGTCATGACAGACCTTCTCTTGTCTGCCAACACACACAACCTCATAAAACATCCTTTTGCAGCTAGATGGATAAGCACCTGCAGCCAAACAACTTAGCAACAAAATAATGGTCACCAACACAATCATATTCTTCATCTCAGAAATAATATCTCCTCCCAGAGCTTTTTCTGGCTCTGATACCAATATGATGTAGAGGTAGGAGGACCAAAACTATCCTCAATAACATTAACAAATCAAAGAACTAATCCAATTTCTTTGGTCAGGTTGAAGAGAACATTAATACATATTTTTCCTCCAATTTTCATGAAGATCCAATGGTAGGAGAGAAAGTTATGACTCTTTTCCCAAAACTACAAACCCTAGGCAGCGTTCAGACCTGCCCTCACCAAAATTGCAATATCTCTCACAAAACTTAATGAAATTATACCAAACCAAAATAATTGTAAACTAGAAACACATATATTTCCATCCATCTATTATATACATCAATGTGAGGTCGTACCAGGCTGTACCATGCATATTTTCAGACTGCATTTTTCAGAAAATTAAACTCTGTAGACCTACCCTCAATAAAAATGCCATAACTTATTCAAATCTTAATGAAATTTTATGCAACAAAAAGAAATGGAAATTAGACTCAAGAATATTTCCAACCATATATGGCATGTCCCTATATCTATCCATACAGAACTATACCAAACACTGCAACAGGACTATTATAGGAGAATTCTAGAAATTGCAGTCACTAAAACGGTCATAACTTCCTCAATATTGCACCAAATTTGATGAGACAAAAAGGAAAGGAAGGATGATTGGATATACTTTCATTTTAAATCAAAAATAAATGTCCTCTTATCCATACTGGGCCATACCATGCAAGAAAATAGTGAATTTCTGAAGTAGAATATACAAAAACATTGCTTTTTACCATTCCACTCTCAATCTTCAATCACCTCCCAGTTTTCAAAGGTTTACAAGGCCTTTTTAAAAGTATTACAAATGACCTTTCAGTTTCCAACTACTTGGAATGAACCAAGAGCCAAATGACTCTTCACCTTCCCTCATTCTTTATCTTTTTTCCAACTTTACATTAACAACCTTTACATGGTTTGCAATATTTTGCATATTTGAACTTCCTAGTGACCTCTAATACATAAAAATGACTTGATTAACCTTATACAATGATGAATCATTACAATATTGGATCATTTTAATCAAACTCCTATGGAAGTCAAGGTGCTCCTGCACCATAGTACTCCTACACTACCTCCATGGTTATCTTCTTATACTCCCAAAAGGAAAAAGTAGGCTATCTCACCAGATGATATTGACATTGAGAAATTGCTACCTGTTAAACCAAAAACTCAGAAGAAGAAGCCTAAAAATATTTCTAGGCTAATTGAGGAAAAAGGAATCAAGTATGCAAAATTTACTAAGCCACCAGGTGATGCTACTATAGATACCTTTGATGTGAATGATTATATTATTTCCAGAGTGGAGTTAGGTAAGCTAAGTCATGAAGGTATCGAGTCAGATTTTCAAGCTACAGCAAGATCATTTCTTGTAAAATTTGACAAGGTAAAGAAGGAAAAGGAACAATACAAAGTAAAGGCTAAGCAGCTTGTTGCTATCCTTTAGAAGATAGTGAAATCATCAGAGATCATGGAACTAATGGCAGTTACTGTAGAAGACCCTTTGATTCAAAAGGTTGAGAAAGTTCAAGCCAGATGAAGAGTGGTTGGTGACATTGTGGAACGTTTGTTGGCACAAGGTAGAGTTCTCTTGAAGACCACAGTGGAAAGAAAGGAAAAAATGGCAAAGGCAAAAGCTGAGCTAGATGATATTGTTGATTCATTATCTCAAGAACTTCAAGATCAAGAGGATAGTATAGAGGAATGGATTGAGATGAAGAAAATCAAGATAAAGAATTTGATTGCCATTGGTGTCATTTCAAACCGAGAGTCTTATCTCAAGACCAAAGAATCTATGACCCATCGTATCAATGTGATAAGAGGTTTACTTGATGACTTGTGCCAAGTACAAGAAAACAATGAAGATAGTGATGTCTCACTTCTGCATAGGTTAGAGGAACTACCATGCAATCTGACAGGTGAAGATCACAAAGTTTCTCTCTACAGAGGAAATGATTGATGCTTTTGAGAAGATGGTTCAGTAGAAGTTTGAAGATAAAGTGCTTACAATGGTTTCAATGGATAGTCTTTATGATGTAGAGGCACTAGGATAGGAGGAAGGTAGAACAAATTGACAAGGTTCTTACTACACCAAAAATCTCAAAATTGAGGTTCTTCATACAAAAGTGAGAACAACAGTTAGGGGCTCTAATTTCTTCATGGAAAAGGTGATTTCAGGTGTTGTGTGACCCATCCCAATCATTGACAAAGATAGACCACACTCAGGGTTAACACTTCCTTCACAAACCCAAGAAATGGCTTGTAGCCCTAAAAAAGGAGAACAGTCCTAATAACTTTTGATACAGGTCTTCAAATGTAGATCTTGGACAATTAGAAGATACCCATTTGGACTCCCTATCACATATCCAAGAATGTGTATTGGTTGTTTTGGATGGTATGGCTCAACCTATAACTCCTCCTCATGCCTTAGAGCCCCAATTAGGCCTAATTTGTGAAGCAACTACCCTTGAATGGAGTGTTACAACTCTTAGGACTACTTGAACATGTTAGGGGCCTTCTAAAGCCATAGAATTCAGACTTTACTTGCTCCTAGACTTGACTATCATCAAATTTCATACTGTTGTTGTCTTTTACAAGCTCCTAGCACATGGTTTTGCTAGGGTTCTTCATATAAACTACCTCAAACCTTCCATCCTGCCCAAACTCTTGCAAAACAACATTGAAACAACACAATAACAATCCATCCCACTGATCTATGAGGTCTTACATCAATGGAATGGAGGAGAATTCATAGATTGCAACCAAAACCCTAAAGTAGGGTTTTACAAACCAAGTTTAGAGAAAACCTTATAACTTTCTACCATAGGAATTTCAAAGCACCAAACTGAGTTCAAAAGGAAGTTAACATCATGTTCTAACTGATCAATTCATGAAAAAGAGAAAATAACCCCGTACCTCTGCACAGTACGGACTGTTGCAGTGAGGAAACTCAGGAAAACAGTCACCAAATAGCAGTTCAAGGAAAAACAAAGATATCTTGCTTTAAAGTTAGTGTCAAAACATCAAACCAACCTTGTTTGAAAGCTATTCCATTACTCCACACGTTTCACTAAATTGGGAACCATGACAGTTCTGTATAGAAGCAAAGTATGGCTCAGAACAACAAGTTTACATAGGAAAAATGGGCAGAACAGAGATTTATTTGTTTATTTCTTATCAAACTTCCTTCCCCTTGCTCCTTCATGGGTGGTAGATCTTATACATCATCTATATAACCATATAACTACATTATCAAGCAGTTTGGATCAATGGAGAAGTTTTTGCAACTGTCCTTTAACCATCGCTGCCAACTAACATTAGTTTATGGTGATTACAATTGTATTAGCCATGTGTAGCATTTGTCTTAGTTTATTTTGTGATTACAAAGGTATTATCCCTATTTGGGATGTGTGTACTATTCTCTCCAAAGATGACAAGTCTTTGACAAGGCATGAAACTTATAACCACCTCCTGTTGCCTTAGAAAGGCTTACAAACATGAGATTGTATGACTGTCCCTTAGGACTTATAAGACTACCTCCTATACAACGTATGAGTGCCTATTACAACATGGTATCATGGCCCTTATTACAACATAAGAAAATGGTCTTCATGACCTTATTGAATCAACAAAACAAAATGAACATCAAAACAAGAAAACTCAAGACCTTAGTCTTCTTTGTGCTCTTGCACCACTTTATGATCATCATTCAACCTTTGAAAATCTAAAGGATAATCTTGAAAAACATGAGAAAGTGATAAAGGCAGTCAAGGATGCAGTTCTTAGGGCTCGTACCATTTTAGATAATACATTTGGGCCTGATGTATGTGAGATGGCAGTAGTGTGGAGTATGTACCAAAGTTTTTTGAAAAAGAATGATGGTGGTAGTTGAAATTATTTTTCATGCCTTAGTTGATTTTCATTTTTGCATATGCAATTTGTATTTTGTTTTGGACATATTCACATTTATTTTCTCAAAATGTAATTACATGTGAGACAAAAGAAGTCACAAGTCAAATAGGACTCTTTTGTTGAATAAGTCAAAGTAGTTATAGATTTCCTATTTTTGCTCTAGGCTCCTCCCTATAAATAAACAGGGCCCCTTTTGTAATTTTTATCTTTTATCTATTGCAAGAAAACTCTGGTGAATTGAAAAGAAAATCAAGACTTTGTGTTTTTTGTGAAAATCAATTATCAAAAATTTATCAATACAAGAAAGCAAGTTCAATTGCAATCTTTGTCTTAGGATTATTTGTGTTATGATAGCATTGTTCTTACGTCTTTCTATCATAATCTTCTTTGGTAATAATTGAGGTGTGGAGATTATTTCAAGTGATTAAAGAGCGTTCTTAATTTGATTTTGATAGACTTCGTGTTATCAAATCATTTGTGAGGATTGTGTTAATGTTTGTGAGTAAAATAGCTTGAAGACTTTTTGCTACAAGTTGTTATGTTCAATTTACTTATACCATCTTGGAGAAGAGTGGAGACTTTGGCTGCATTTAACTTCAAATAGTTCAATATGCAATTAGTAAGTGAGGTGATAGAAGACTTTGTGTTTGCGTGGTTTTGTGATAGTTAGTAAGCTCTTGAATATCAGTTTCATTGAAATCATCATAGTGAAGTATAAACATCTATTCTAAAAAAAGAGAATAGGATGAAATGGAATCACCACGAATATAGTTTTTAGTGTATATAAGTTTCATAGTTATTTGTTTGTAATAGTTAAAGCAACTAGAGGGAACATCCCCTTGCTGAGAGTAGAGACTCTATCTCATCATAGATATGTCGATATAAGCATTTTGTTGTTAGTTAGTTAACGACAAAATATTCACCCAACAATCTTATATCAGGAGCTAGTTTGCCTAACAAAGCAGCACATAGAATGACACTGGTAGAGAATGAAGAACTAAATAGACAAATACAAGAGTTGTTGAGGAAAGGTTTGATCAGAGAAATCTTGAGTCCTTGTGCGGTACCTGCAGTATTAGCACCTAAGAAAGATGGAGAATGGAGAATGTGTACTGACTCTAGAGCAATAAACAAGATCACAGTTAAGTATAGATTTCCTTTACCTAGGATGGATGATATCATGGATTGTTTGAGTGGAACAAGATATTTCACAAAGATAGACTTGAAGAGCGGATACCATCAGATCAGATAGAATACTGGATTGTATAAACCTTTAACAATACCAGAGAGACCTTGGGAAGACATAAGCATGGATTTTGTAATGAGATTGCCTACGACACAGAGAGGACATGCTTCAATATTTGTAGTGGTTGAAATTTTTTCAAAGATGGCTAATTTCATACCTTGTAAGAAGACAACTGATGCAGTGCATGTAGCTGACCTGTTTTTCAAGGAGATTGTGAGATTGCATGGATTACCTAGGAGTATAGTTTCAGATAGAGATACAAAGTTTGTTGGATACTTTTGGAAGACACTTTGGAAGAAGATGAAAATAGATTTGAAGTTCAGTTTAGCTTTTCATCCACGGACTGATGGATAGATAGAGGTAGTGAATAGGAGTTTGGGAAACTTGTTGAGATGTTTGGTTGGAGAGAAAGCTAAAAGTTGGGATTTGATTCTTTCACAAGCAGAGTTTGCATACAATAATTCAGTAAATAGGAGTACCGGAAGAACACCTTTTGAGATTGTGATTGGAGTGAATCCTAGAGGAGTAGCAGAAGTAAGAGATATCAGCATGGAAGAAAAGAGGAGTGTAGAAGTAGAAGAATTTGTAGATCATATGAAGACAGTGCATAACTAGGTGAAGAAATATTTGGAGGATATGAACAGTAAGTATAAGGAAAAGATAGATGAGAAGAGAAGACATAAGGAATTTGAAGTTGGAGATGAAGTGATGGTATATCTGAGAAAAGAAATATTTCCAGTCGGAACATATAACAAGTTGAAGATGAAGAAGTTTGAACCTTGTAAGATACTCAGGAAATTTGATTTAAGAAATGCATATGAAGTAGAGTTACCATAGACCTTGGGTATATCACCTATTTTCAACATTGTAGACTTATATCTGTATCATGAAGCAGAGTTCAGTGACAACATGGAAGAAAACTTGAAGAAGCAATTACCACAACAAGCACCGAAGCAGATTGAAGAAATTTTGGACAATAGAGTTGGATGCAGCACTAGAGGAAGAGAATACAAAGAATATCTTGTGAAGTGGAAAGGTAGACTAGAAGAAGAAGATTCATGGATTTCTCAGGCTAAGGTGGATTGTCTTGGTTCTCCCCTAGCCCCAACAAAGTGAGGGACTCACTTTTTCAATAACCCCAGATGTCTGATGCTAGAGCATCCCTAGTTCAAGAGCAATCTTGCATCAACCAAAAAATATTTGCATTTCAGTTTGTTTGCATTTCAGTTTGTTTCTTTTCATTTTTTAATTCAGTTCAGGTAGTTCAGGGCAGAAGCAGTTTCTATATTTTGGTCCACATTATGCAGTCATTGTATTTCACACCTTGCGGAGCTGGACTTAGGATCTACATTCATTCACCTACATCATATCCAGAATTTAGAGATCTGTACATCATTACCAGAAAGATATCACTATCAGAAGATCGACTATTTTCTCAAAACAGAGCATCCTAATAATCATAGACAACAACTAAAGGAGAGATTTACAGAAGCATTTCCCAATCTAGGAAGCCTAATGACACATCATTCAATGATATTTGGTTCGTGACCGACCTTCCCTGAAGATCCGCACATCATTCCATTCATTTTTTGGAGGATTTCTAAGCATTTAGGTCTGACCTGTTGGCAAGAGACACTATATGGATTCATGATTGTTGTCATTGATGGCAACAAAGTTCATCCCACATATCCACAGGACATGGTGTGTCTCTACCGGAAGTCAGAGTGAAGAATGTTGTGGTCCGGTAAACAAGAACAGAGCATATGGCAAGGTCTGACAGACAGGTCCGGATCTCTCAGAGGAAGTATCTTGGTAAAATACAGATTTGGGGAAGTAAAGTGTACTACCTTGAGTGATAGATTCCAAGGTTTTATCCTCTGGTGATAGATGAGGCAAAAGATATGAATACTTGAGTACCGGGTTCCTGAGTGACAGTGTGAACAGAGGAAGAACTAACTGACAGAACATCAGACTACTTTCCAGATGTGTTACTGATGGTGTTAAAGGTTATGAAGGCATGAATCATGTTTGGCCGACATGATTAATGATTTCTACAAGTATATGCTTGATCCGCATTACTTGATGTGTAAGGATTCAGCCGACAGAATAGAGTTTGTGAGAAGATTGACTGTTCCAGGTGCCGACTAGAAAGATAATGAAATCACTTGTGCGGATATATATAAAGGATGGATTTAGTTGTGAGAAGTGTTGTTGTGACATGTGGTATGCGAATAAAAGCAGAGCAGAGCAGAAGCAGTAAGGAAGGTCCAATATGTGAAAGGAAAGCAGCATAAGAGAAGAGGAAAGATGAAGTGCAGCAGATCAATGTACTAAGCCTAACCAGAACTCAACTCTAGCATATGTGGATACTTCCAATCAGTTCAAGTATTGTATAACATTCTTTTGTAGATAGTATGTCTCCTTGTAGGTAGTGTGCCTCCTTTGTGAGCAGTGTGCTCAGGCAGTGAGCCCTAATTGGCAAGTGCCATTTTGTATTTCCTTATTCTTCTAACAGAGAATAATCTTTGGGTTAATCACCCCGTGGTTTTCTCCCTTAACAGGGTTTCCACATCAAAAATATTGTGTCATGTGTTTCTCCATTTCATGGTAATGTTTGCTTATTTGAATTAATGTTGCATTGATTAATAAGAAAGTTCAGAAAGAAGAAATAATTAGGATAATTGATTCACCCCCCCCTCTCAGTTATCAACAATTGGTATTAGAGCTAAGTTCCTCCTAACAGAGTCTAACAGCTCGAGGAAGATCTGAGAGTCCAAATGGATGCATATGGTTTAAGGGAGCAACTCAAGACTGCCCTTGAGGATCTTGAACAATCAAACTCTGAAGTCAATGAATTAAAGGAAATACTCAAATAGGCTGATGATTTCATGAGAGAACTAAAAGACAAATTAAGTCTCTCTATGAAAAAGAGAAAGGAGCTGCTTCAGCAATTGGCAAGACAAGGTGAAGAAAATAATGCAAATGAAGAACTGACTAAGAAAACCAAGTTATGTGAAAAGTTATCAAAAGAAATCATTATGGTAAGACATGAAATGGAATTAGGAGTTATAAAGTTTACCCAAGAAGTTGAAGAGAAAAGAAAAATTGAAGATAATCTAAGACAATCTCTCAAGGAGAAATCAGAAGATTGCCACTAGATAGATAGAATTATCAGACATCTTGAATCTAATCTTGAAGATGCTAAAGATAATGAAGAAAAACTTGAGGATCAAATTGTCTCTCTAAAAAGGGATCTTCAAACAGCAAATGAGTATAAAGAGAAATTCAAGATAAGTTCTGCTCAACTTGAAGTTCTTCTTGGAAGTCAAAAGAAGGTAGATGACAAATGTGGTTTGGGATATGAGAAAGGAGAAAGCTCTAGATCCAGTCAGAAGAATTTTGGATCAGAAAATCCAAGGAACAGGCCTAGAAGACCTCCGGTAAGACAGCCCAATGCTCAAAGATATCCATCCTTCAATGGATACTGCCACAGCTGCAATCACTTTGGTCACAAAGCTAATCAGTGCAGAAAGAGAATGAATCAGACTAATTCATCCTTTTTCGGACAGTGTTTTAACTACAAAAGGTATGGTCACAAGTCTCATGAATGCAGAAATATGCAAATGAACAAATCATTCAATGATAGATGCTTTGCATGCAATAGAGTAGGTCATATGGCTAATCAATGCAGATCAAGAGGATATTAGTCAAATATGCAAAGAAATGTTGTTTGCCAAATCTATAATAGGTCCAGTCATAATGCAAAATTTTGTAGAAACAAGAATCAGGAGAAAAGAGGTCCGGTATATCATAATCAGAATCAAGATAAGGGTAAACAAAAGGTGAATGCGGATGAAGTTAGGAATGAGATGAACAAGATTTGGGTGAAGAAAAGTTCAGAGAATGTAGAGGTTGGATCCGCACTAGACTCTAGTGTTGATATTCCTTCCGGAAACTAAAAGGTGAGCTCTGGCTCAGGGGGAGACACAAAGAAAACCTTGTTCCCCTAGCTAGTTAAGTGGTGCCTGAAATTGGCACATGAAAAGATGCGGATCAAAGGGTTTCTAGAGAAACATGTAAAGAAGGTCAGGTAAAGATCTGAGAGATCCGCAAGAAAATTTAAAAGGTTCAATTCCTTCAGAATTGGTCCGGTTAAGCAAGTCTTCCGGTAAAACAGGTTTCTCACAAGATTGGCCCGGTATGAATCCAAATTGATACTGCTTGATCTGCGGATACATAAGTTGATCAGAACGACAAGTGGATATGATGATTCATCACTAACATTGATCACAAGGGAATCATAATGATCCGAATGAGTTTCTTCCTCCTTGAACAAGGAAAACCAGGCAAACCAGAATGAATTAGGTTGCGCATTTATTGCAGGTGAAAATTAGGGCTTCTTGGAATAAAAGAGTTCATTTGTCTGTCATTTACACACTTGTACACTCACATGCGAAGAAGAAAGAAAAGGAGCTCTGCAAACAACTTCTCCCAAAAGATCAAGGCAACTCTTCATACAGCTCTATTCGGATTTCTTCATGTGCCCTAACCTGAGTAAAAGGTATTTATCGTTCTTGATATCCTTCAGTAAGATTGTTTGATGATGGCTACTCTGAATATAGTAAAGATCTCTAATAGACCTCGGCCCTCATTTAAGAAACATCCATATAAATCCTTGGAGGTAGATTCCCTAGGTGCATTTTCTAGTGTTCTGCATGGTGTACTGCACACCGAAGATATTAGGGTTTATATACATGCAAATGTTGAAGAGTTTGGGGAATTCAAACTAAGAGATATCTATCACAAACAACTGTTAGATGATTCATTTGAGCTCAAACCCCAATACATAGGCCTCCAAAACAAGCACTTTGCACAATACATACATTTCCCCTATTTTACGGAGGATGAATGGGTTAGGTACATTCTGAGCAGAATACATGACAACTTCATGTGGTTGAATGGACCATTCAAGATCACTAAGGATGCCATCAGGGCAGTTACCAGATTACACTCATTCGGTGGGATTCCTGTTCTTAAATCTGCAAAGAACCAAATTGTGAGTAATGCTACCAGATCTAAGTTTGACAAAAGAGCAATGACAGTAGATGACACACTGATCCGGATTTCAAGTTTACTTCTATGATCATTGGATATAAGATGTATCATTCTAGCAGAGAAAATTCTATACCTGGAACTACCATCTATACCGCTTATGAAATGTTAAGAAAGGATGCAGACTATGATCTTTGTCAGCTTCTCTTGAACCAACTCTTGGAGAATCTACAGAAAATCAAGAAAGACAAAAAGAATTCATTCAAGTATGGAGGATTGATATTGTGCTTATTCTTCTACTTTATGAATGAGCTTCCCGGATCTAATGGCTGGGTATGGGAGAATGATAGACCAGTAGCTATCCAAATTAGAGATTATTTACATGGACTTGGTGACAACAAAGCACAAAATACAGCTCTATGGGGGTATTTCAAGAACTTTCAGAACATGATGCAAGCAAGAGAAAGGATTCCCCAGTCTCTTGTTGAGAAATACAAAGACACAATCTGCTTTATGGTAGAGATTGATCAGTGCCTAATGGAGGCAGTAGAACCAAGGACAATCTGGATCATGCCCATGGGGTATGAAGTTGATGAACAGATTGTGGAGCTGCATGTTCAACACATACTAAGCCAACCTAAAGATCCAAAAGCAGAAAGGTTTGGAACCTTTGAGGAGCTAAGTATAAAAATCCATGTTGAACTCAGAGAACCAGAGATCAAGAGGAAGGTGAGAAAAGAAGTAGAAAATATTGCCCAAGGCCTTGGCATGTCAAAGGAGGCACTTGATGCCCAAAAGAAAAGGATGGAAAGGGCTGAGGAAGAGAAGAAAGAGGCAGAAAAGAAAAGCAAGGAAAGTGCTCCGGTTGAAACCTCAACCCGGACCAGATCATCAAAAAGATCTACACCTGTCACAGCCAAAAGCTCAAAACCGGAAGTCCAGGCATCCAGTAAAAGAGAGAAAAGATCAAAGACAAAAGCCACAAGGGCTTATGCAAGTCAAAAGGATGAAGAGGAAACCGAATCAGATGAGGAAATCAAGAAACTAAAGAAGAAGAAGAAATCATCCGGTCAAGGAGAAGAAGACAAGGAAGAGGAATTTGTTGAAAAACCTACTCTCTCCTTAGATGATGTAGTAAAAGCAGTCACTGTGGATGGCAACCTACAACCCTTAACAGAATTCTATGATTATTATAATGAAGCAGATAAAAAGATTCTAGAGGAAGCCACAATTAAGTTTTTGAACATTTACAATAAAGCTTTTATTGAAATTATCTCTCTAATTCCAAAGAGTCTAGAGAAGGAGTTGGAAATGAGAAAGACCAATGCCATGGCAAAAGACCTTGAGATTTGGGAATAGATAGCTATTCAGCTATATCCTTCAATTGATCCCAAGACAATGAACATGGTATTCAAAGACTGCAAGGATGAATCAGCTTATGCTTGGTGAGACTGACAAGGTAGCTAAGGACACTAAAGAGATTCTCTGGAAAACCTTCAAAAGATTTAATCTTCCTATTATAGAGGACTTAGGTACTGATCCCTCCACTACAAATGTTGCAGAAGAAACTCCTGAGAAAATGTCAGAAGAGGTGGGCCCCGAATAGACTAACATTTCTCCTCCAGTTTCCCCTATAGTCTCTGGATCTAAAGGAGAAGAAAAATTACAGGAGAAAGAAGCAGAGGTGAAGGAAAAAGAAGATGACAGTGCTAAGGTTGTAGAAGGAGAGAAGACTTTAGTAGAAAAAACCACAACTGCTAGTGGTGAAGGAGAGAAAACTCCTAAGGATAGCTCCAAGACTGCAGAAGAGAAGAAACATCTGTCTCCGGCAAGAGACACTGCACAAACTGTCCAAGAATTCCTGAACAAAGAAACATTGGAGATTGATGAACCGGAGCTTCTACAAGGTCCATTCAATTTTGATTCTCTTTCTCCAGTATAGACAATGAAGATAGCTTCATTTGCAAATGCTAAGGCTAATGAAAAACTCCTAAAGTCTCATATGGAAGACTGTGAGTTGATAGAAGTTGCTTCCGGAGTGCTTGAAAAGATTATGCCATCGGTTTAGAAAGATCCCACAGCCTCCTCTTCTGTTAATCTCAAAACCTTAGTCAGCAGTGTCAGTACACATTTTGATTGTCTAGAAAAATCAGCTGAAGAAAAGGTCCGAAAGGAGTTTTTGGATAAAAGGTTCTCTAAGGTATAGGGTTTGATCATTAATGATAGGAGAAACATGAACATTGGGATAAAGAGCTTAGAAAATGCTCTTAAGGATGGCGGTGAAATATACAAATTTTGTATCTCCTGGTCCAAGGTAATAGTGGAGATTGAGAAGAAAATAAAAGAGCAAGAGGACAAACTACTAAGCTTGTCTCAAAGTTTTGATCCTCTTTCTTCCTCTATAACAAATCAAGAATGTTAGACTATTGCAGTCTTGAGTGAAATCAAGAAATTGGAGAAGGAAAGGAAAAATAGAATAAGCAGATTGAGTGAGCTCAGGGGGTTAAGTGTCCCTAAGCTAGAGGCCATGCATGAGGCCATAACAAAAGCTCAAATCACAGCCCAGACAAATGATCTGACAGATCTAAAAAGGGCAGATGCATTTGCATTCCTGTTGAGTGGGCATATCTCAATTTTTGACAAGATGAAGCAGAGTTGGGCGACAGAAGTTGTACAGTTGAAGAACACTTTTACAGACATACTTAAGTATATGTAAAGTACAACTTGTATATATATACTTATGCAGCTAAATATAGTTAAATTTTTGAAAATTTTGGTATACGGACCCTACCCTTTGCCATTGATGTCAAAGGGGGAGTGAGGAGCAGTGAAAAATGAGGAATCAAACTAAGGGGGAGCTCCGGAAAATATATATAAAGACAAAGCATCAGCTAAGGAGGAGCCTAGTGTAAACACTTAGTCATTTTTCACTAAGTGTTGCCATCAATGCCAAAGGGGGAGATTGTTGGCAAGAGACACTATATGGATTCATGATTATTGTCATTGATGGCAACAAAGTTCATCCCACACATCCGCAGGACATGGTGTGTCTCTACCAGAAGTCAGAGTAAAGAATATTGTGGTCTGGTAAATAAGAACAAAGCATATGGCAAGGTCTGACAGACAGGTCCGGATCTCTCAGAGGAAGTATCTTGGTAAAGTACGGACTTGGGGAAGTAAACAATACTATCTTGAGTGATAGATTCCAAGGTTTTAGCCTCCGATGATAGATGAGGCAAAAGATATATATACTTGAGTACCGGGTTCCTGAGTGACAGTGTGAACAGAGGAAGAACTGACTGACAGAACATCAGACTACTTTCTGGATGTGTTACTGATGGTGTTAAAGGTTATGAAGGCATGAATCATGTTTGGCCGACATGATTAATAATTTCTACAAGTATATGCTTGATCCGCATTACTTGATGTGTAAGGATTCAGCCGACAGAACAAAGTTTGTGAGAAGATTGACTGTTCCGGGTGCTGACTAGAAAGATAATGAAATCACTTGTGCGGATATATATAAAGGATGGATTTAGTTGTGAGAAGTGTTGTTGTGACATATGGTATGTGAATAAAAGTAGAGCAGAGTAGAAGCAGTAAGGAAGGTCCGGTATGTGAAAAGAAAGCAGCATAAGAGAAGAGGAAAGATGAAGTGCAGCAAATCAGTGTACTGAGCCTAATCGGAACTAAACTCCAGCATATGTGGATGCTTCCAATCAATTCAAGTATTGTATAACATTCTTTTGTAGACAGTGTGTCTCCTTGTAGGCAGTGTGCCTCCTTTGTGAGCAGTGTGCTCAGGCAGTGAGCCCTAATTAGCAAGTGCCATTTTGTATTTCCTTATTCTTCTAACAGAGAATAATCTTTGGGTTAATCACCCTGTGGTTTTCTCCCTTAACAGGGTTTCCACATCAAAAATACTGTGTCATGTGTTTCTCCATTTCATGGTAATGTTTGCTTATTTGAATTAATGTTGCATTGATTAATAAGAAAGTTCAGAAAGAAGAAATAATTAGGATAACTGATTCACCCCCCCTCTCAGTTATCAACATGACCTATCTGTGTTCACATGTTACAACTCTTTATTGGAGTTTGTGACCTTCCTTGGTTGACGCGGAGGAATCTATTGTTTCGAAGATGATATATATTGATGTAATAGATCCTTAGGAAAGTAGTTATTAAGTTCTCATGATTTAGAAGATTGCTAGTTTAGATTTCGTTGTGAAGGAGCTTCAAAGCTTTATCTTGCACATGTATATAATCAAGCCTGTGAGCCCTAATTGTAAGCCCGCCTATTGTTCGTCGATCTCTATTTGAATTCTATGATATACTGAATGACTGAATCTACGTTTGTTCCATTTCTTTGGATTGTTTTCATTATATTTACTCTTGTTGCACAGTCTAGACAGTTCATTCTGTGAACCCTCCTACTGTGATTGCACCAATGATAACCATCATCTCAAACAAGAACTCCTTACATCATGTCACCCATGATAAATAAGAAACATGTGCCAAGATGAAACATATTAGCTATCACTAAAACCTGCACTAGTCTCAACATGAACACAAGCATCAAATCATATGATAACATAATACTCTGAGTATCTGCCACACTCATACCAAATGGAAAAGCAACCACAACAAGTTGCTAGCTCATCCAAAATATCCATACCTCAAAACTAGGGTAAACAAACAATCATAGGTAGAACTCCATGCCATCAACATACCAACCCAAAACTGCAATCAAGTCCCTGTAAAACAATCCTGCTAATCATCCATCCTCTCATCTCAATGCAACATACTAATGTACAAATGACCAAAGACAAGGCCAACAAATAAAATCTGCAATAACACTAAATGGATCTGTGGATGTTGACAATCCACATCCAAGTCTTCATTGCAACCAATGGGTAAAGACAACCCATTAAACCTGCACAACTCATAGATCCGAATAGTGAAACATGCAAAATCATCTTCACATCAATAACCTACAAACTAAGAAAACCAAGAATATATAGGGACAATAAAGAGCATATAGATCCAAGAACTCCCACTACATGGGTAATGTCAAATCTGAAAATAAGATCAAGGCTCTTACAAATCCTCCTATAGCACTTCCCTTAGAGGATGTGACTAACTCCTCTACCATATAGTGTCAAAACATATAATGATATGCAGAAAACATCTCTCTTTACCAATCTCTGAATAACTCTCTCAAGTCCTCTTAACCAATGAAGAAAGAGATCAAGAAGTTACCAAATTATTGTTAACAACAATAACACTTGATTCCAATGCAAACCTCAACTCCATAAAGATGAGAACCTTTAAGAAGAAGAAAATATACCAGGAAAGAGAGAAACTACAAAATCATACCATGTCTTTATACCACACTATAAGGGTAAATCGGATCAACAATGAATATCAATAAATAACATCAAATACCCATAACTCAATAGAATAGTGAAACTAAGAAGATTGAATAAAATGAAGCAATGAATGAAACAATGCAAACCTTCCTTGAATCGAAAATTCTATTGTTGCCTATCAAGATTGTCCTTGTTTTGTATGAAGTAGGCCCTCAGAGAGTGCACTCCTTTGTTGTTTTCAAGAATGTCAATAGTGAATGGCTATGGTGATAAATGTGCAATGAAGAGGAGTTTCAAAGCTTTGGGTGATCTCAATAAAATTGTATTGGGGTGCCAAAGGCACGCTGGTGAATTTCTGTAGAGTAACAATTCGAATAGCCTGGATGAATAGAATGGAAGAATGAGGTTTCTTTTATAGACTTGGGAGAAAGAAGATCAATGGTTGAGAAGATATATGAAGATCAATGGTTGAGAATGATTAAGGAATGTGTGCAAATAAAAAGAGGACAAGTGTCCAAGTTCCTTCATGCAACAAGGGAGTTAACTGAATAGATTGAATAGTTAACAGAATAAACCAACTAGTTAAGTGAATTGATTGGGGAGTTGACTAAATTGATTGATCAGTTAACTAGGTTGATTGGGGAGTCAATAGAATAGATTGATCAGTGAACTCAAATGATTAATTAGTTAACTGATTTGATTGATGAGTTAACTAATTTTGACTAGAGGATAAATAGGACATGTGGGTGAGGGAATATTAGCTAATTAAATATTTAAAATATTTAATTACATGTGCAACATGGTGAGGTGGAAAAGGTGAGGTGGAAAGATGAGGTGGAATTATGAGATTAGGACTTAGGATAGAGGGATTTAGGATTAATTAAATAATGTAGGATTATTTAATTATGTGAGACATTAGAAGAATTAGGGAATTTAATTGAATAAATTGATTTTATTTAATTATGGGATAATGAACCAATCAAATAAACTTTAGAATATTTATTTAATTGACAGAAGAAAATAAGAATTAAGATAAATATTAAAATATTTACTTAATTCGGCATGAGCCAATGTTAGGTGTATACATTTTGCCCCTCTTTGATGCAATGTGTTTTATCACGTTGCTTCAAAGAAAAAGATTGTTTGACAATGATACATGCCCCAGTTTGCCCCTGGTACAGGTTTGATGACAGGATGCCCCCTCGGGAGATTGGACGGGAAGGAGGCAGAAGGGACATGAGATGGACAATCTCACAAAGACGAAGGGAATAATTAGGTTGGGGTGAAGAAATTGGTTGGAGAAAGAGCCGAATGATACGCAATGCAAGATAGAATGATACCACACACAAGCAAGTAAGCAAGTATGCACAAATGATACAAGAACAAACAAAGTATTGCCCCTGTCAAGTGGTAAACCAACTGATTAATTAATATTGATATACGACAGTGTTGTCATGGCGGGGAATGATATATCCCTAGACCAACACAGCAGGCATGTTGTCATGGCGGGGAATGATAGATCCCTAGAGAAACATGAAGGATAGTGTTTGGTTTCAGGAAATGAAACATGTTGTGTAAGACGCGTGTATTGGTTTGATTTCGACAATGTTACATCATGTATAAGACAATTGATTGATTAACTGATCGAGTTGGTTTATGACCAGACAAGGATCAAGATCACTGATTGTGATTGGATCATTTGTGCAAGATTGACTTGACTTGATTGGTATGGATTAAGGATGGAGCTGCATTTGGATCATTGCTTAGACTAACTAGACAAGGATGAAAGATATGTTTAGAAATCTGATTGATAGAAGAAAGACTCGATAGAAGGACTCACAAGCTTTTGTAAACATTGATACTCTACATTTTGTGGATTTTTTATTGCATGGGATATGGATGTATGGATGTATAAATGGATGTATAATGGATGCTTTGCTTTTGACATCTTGACAGTGCAAGTATTTTGAAGTGCTTTATTTCATCATTGGGCGTTTATTATGTTGTAAGAAAATACAAGCATCTAAGTATAATTAAACCGAGATGACCTGAGTATGACTTACATGGATTTTGATATAGCAAGTTAATACAAGCATCTAGTCAAAATTGAATCTAGATGACCTAAGTACTTCTTGCGTATCAACAAACAAGGATTGCCCCTGTTCATGTTAGACCTTTGGTGTCCTTGATGATCTTTTGCTAACCATGTCCTTAGACAAGGCTTCACATTACTAAAGATTAATCCACAAACAACAAACAAAGAAAAGAATCATGCCCCCATCATAGCATCTCTAGCTTTTGGCATCCTCGAGTAGCATAGGAAGGCATGATAGCAAAAATCAAGACTCTGTACTTTAACCGTGTTTCCAACCCACAAAACATTTTTGCATTTAGATGTGTTTGTTTCTTGCCATAATTTGAGTAAAATCATTTAAAGGGCCTTGGGTATTTTCTTTGCTTTGGATAGGTTAAAATACCTTGTGCTGAAATTTCTACTTGAAGCACGGGTTATGCTTGCACTTGCTTGTTTGGTGAGAAGATTCCACAATCCTTATTGGGGAGACGGAACCTAAGGGACTGTCCTAGTGCCTCGGGGGCTCATTGCTAAATGGCCTTGCCTACATGACGACACAGAGGCAACGTAGTTCGGGGTAAACCCTAATGGACCATGGATGAACTAGAAGAAAGACGACAAGAAAGATGGCAAGAAATGGGACAAATGGGACCGTGGGAGCCTCGAGGGTGCATAGAAATATGGCCTTGCCTACGTGACGACGCAGAGGCAATGTAGTTCATGGTATTGGACCACAGAAAATCAACGAGAGACACTATGCTAGGCTTACGTGATAGATACGGTATGGGAGAAAACCTTGGTTGACAAGGCCAACAAAGAGATAGAGTATCAAGCCATGATAGGGTACCATCAGGAATTTATTATGGGACAGATATGGGTCGAATGGGACACAAAGAAGAATGGACTCAAGGTGATTGGTTTCCCAAATATGGAGAAGGTGGTTTATCACAAGTAATGCCTATTTACCAAGTTTTCACCACTTGCTTTTATTTGCACGAAAAGCTAGAAAGTATGCATGACGCTTGATTGCCAGGTTTTCATCATGATACCTATCCAAGGCGCCTGTTTGCCAGGTTTTCACCAAAGGATGATTTTTTTTTTTTTGCTTTGATTTTTTTTTGTATTTTCCTGCCCCCCCTTACAATGAGGTTCTCCTAGGTGTAGAACTTGCGAAGATGCATGTTGTTAATTGGGCAATCAAATAGCTCACCCTTTGATGTCGCCAACTAATATGCCCCTGATCCATATGCTACTACAATTACATAAGGCCCAAGCTAGTTGGGTTCAAACTTGCCTTTCTTTTCTCTGTCTTGTTGGTTGCAAGGATTCTCCTTAAGAACGAGACCTCCAACTTTGAAGATTCTTGGGCGAACTCTATGGTTATAGATTCTTGACATCATCTGTTGATATGCTTTGAGATGATCAAAGGATTTATGTCTCCTTTCTTCTAGCAACTCTAGTTCTTGTAACTTGGTGACTTTGTATTCTTCATCTGATATGAGGCCTTTTAACGACACCCTGAGAGAGGGTAATTCGACTTCAATGGGGAGGATAGCTTCTGAGCCATAGACAAGGGCGTAGGGTGTAGCACCTGTGGGAGTGCGTATACTGGTTCTGTAGGCCCACATAGCAGGATTGAGTTGGATATGCCAATCACGGCCAGCATCGTTGACTGTCTTCTTAAGAAATTTCAAGATGGTCTTGTTGGATGCTTCAGCTTGACCGTTACCTTGGGGGTAGTATGGAGTGGAGAAACGGTATTAGATTTTGAAACATTCATAGAGTTCTTGGACATCCTGGTTTTTGAATGGTCTTCTGTTATCCTTGATAATGGATGAAGGAATTCTATATCTGCAGATGAGGTAATTCAAGATGAATGAGGAGATTCGCTTACCTGTGACGGTGGTGAGGGGAATGGCCTCAATCCACTTTGTAAAGTACTAAGTGGCAGTTATGATGAATTTGTGGTCGTTGGATGAGGGTGGATGGATCTTTCCCACAAGGTCAAGTCCCCATTGGCAGAAGGGCCAAGGTGTCGTTAAAGGTCTCAACTCTTGAGCCGGTGCATGTTTAGGTTCCCATGTATTTGACACTGCTTGCACTTCTTGACAAACTGATATGAATCCATTTCCATGTTTGGCCAGTAATAACCCAAACGCATGAGTTTCTAGGCTAAGGAAGGACCACTAGAGTGTGTTCTGCAGATCCCTTCATGTACGTCTTGCAAAGCGGTTATGGATTCTTCTCGTTCTAAACAATAGAGTAAAGTACCATCTAGACCACATTGGTATAGGGTATCGGCAATGATGGTATAGCGAGAGGTTTGGCGTATAAAAGTTCATCGTTGGTTAGAAGACAGGTCAGGCAGGAGGATGTTGTCCTTGAGGTAAGTGTAAATCTTACCGTACCAAGGTGAATCGGATCCAACTAGAAGACATATGGAATGGGTCTCAGGTAGATCATAAGCTGGTTGTTAGATAGTTTCCACTAAGAACTCATACCGTGACTCATTTTTAGGTATCTCGAGGAGAGAGGCAATGGTGGCCATGGCATCTGCTGCTTTGTTCTTGATCCTGGGTATCTATTCGAAAGAGACGATTACAAAGTGTTCTTTGAAGACGTCGACCATCTGCTTGTATGGGACAAGCTTTTCATCTTTGGTTTGATAATCATCATTGACTTGATTGATTATAAGTTGAGAATCATCGTAGACATGTAGCTCTTGGATTTTCCACTCAGTTGCCATCTTGAGACCAATTACTAAGGCTTCATACTCTACTATGTTATTGGTGCATGGGAATAACAAACAGTAAGACTTTGGAATTGTGTCACCATGGGGAGTCACGAACAAGATTCCTGCCCCCGATCCATGATTTGTGTAGGACCCATTGAAGTAGAGTTTCCAGGAATATGTCGATATGTTGAATAGGGATTCATCTGGAAACTCAAATTGCATTGGTGTGGTGTCTTGTAATGGTGCATCCGCTAGTTGATCAGCAATGATCTGTCCCTTGATAGCTTTTTTGTCTACATACTCAATGTCGTATTCGCTTAAGAGCATTACCCATTTAGCTAGGTGACCTGTGAGAGCTGCTTTGCTTAGTAGGTACTTCAGTGGATCTATTTTTGCAATGAGTTTAACTGGATGTGCAAGCATATAATGTCAGATTTTTTGTGAAGCAAAAACTACTGCAAGACATGATCTTTCTATCTGTGAGTATTGCAATTCATAGCCCACTAATGTTTGTCTGATGTAGTAGACAGCTCTTTCTTTATTCTCATAATCTTGTTGCGCTAGAAGAGCCCCAAGAGCTGTAGGTGTAGCAAATATGTAGAGTATCAGTGGTTTTCCTTGAATAGGAGGCATGAGAATGGGTGGATTCGTAAGATATTCTTTCAACTTGTTGAATGCCTCTTCACACCTTTCATCCCATCTGAATGGAATGTTCTTGTGTGGGAGATGACTGAATGGTTGGCACTTGTATGCTAGCTGGGATATGAATCTATGGATTGCTTGTAGCTTGCCCTGTAGTGATCTTAATTGAGTAAGAGTCTTAGGTGGTGGCATGTCCATAATAGCCTTGACCTTGGTAGGGTCCACCTCTATTCCATTTGTCGACACGATGAAGCCTAGTAGCTTGCCTGCAGTGACTCCAAACACACATTTCTTTGGGTTCAACTTGACTTGGAATTGGTCCAATCTATAAAATACTTTTTTCTAATATATCCAGGTGTGATTCCCTTGTGAGTGACTTTGTTAGGATATCATCAACATAGTCCTCCATTGTTACATGCATCATATCATGGAATATAGTCATCATAGCATGTTGATATGTGGCTCCTGCATTTTTTAGCCCAAATGGCATGACATTCCAATAGAAAGTGCCCCATGGACAAGTAAAAGCTGTCTTGTATTGGTCTTTTGGTGCTATCCTGATCTGATTATAACCTGAGAATCCATCCATGAGAGACAACATGGTATGACCTACAGTTAAGTTGACTATGATATCTATATTTGGCAACAAAAAATCATCCTTGCGGCAAGCTTTGTTTAGATCTCTAAAATCATTGCATAGTCTGACTTGGCCATTAGGTTTGGACATTGGTACAATGTTGGATATCTATTTTGGGTAGTCTATAGCTCTAATGAACCCTACATCCAGTAATTTCTTGAGTTCTTTGACCAATAGCACTATGTGTGGATGCATATTTCTAAGCTTTTACTTCACTATTTTTACTCATGGGTCTAATGGAAGATGGCATGTCTGCATATGACCAAGCGAAGCTACCCCTCTTTTTCTTGAAGAATGGTACAAACCTGGTCTTTTCTAGTGGAGTAAGAGATTTAGCAAAGTGAATGATCTTAGGCTGTTCCTCTATACCAATATTAACAGGCTCTGTCGGTTCCACAACAATTTGGGACTTCTCTTGGTGAATGTCTGTGGGGAGAGTGTCAAGCCTTCCATCGTCAGGTGCCACAGCTGGGTTTTCACCTTCGGATGCATCCTTTCTTTTTACTGTTTTGGGATCTGACACTGCCGCAAAATAGTTTTCACTGTCAGATCCAATTTTTATCTTGATATTTTTGTGACTAGAAGGCTTGGCACCCTCTTTGAAGTAAGCCACAGTAGTAAGTTCAATAGCGAAACCAGCTTTATGATCTCCTTTGGGTAGGTGGTCCCTAAGTTCCATATAGTCAATATAAGCATCATCATTTTGGAACATATCTAGTTGGGGAGTTCCTCGCAGATCCCAGTCAATAAGCTCAGGATGCACAAGGGGGAGGGAGTCAGAGGATGGACCTGATTCATTGATAGTTTGAACGGATATGCTAGGAGTATAGGTAGGGGTGGTGTTTGGGATGGTACTTTCCTCCAAGTTGTTTATTGTGATGGAACCCAAACCTTCCTCGAAAGTTGTATTCTCAGAGATAGGCAAATCAGACCCTATTGGTCTATGCAGTAGCGTTTGTCCCTCACGGTAGGGGCTAAAGATTTGGATGGTATCAACCTCTTTGTCATCATAGGAATGCTCTGTTAGCTCATCCCACTCATATTCGTTAGAATCTGTGTCGCTGTCCTCTTGAAGTGTATGGGTTATTTCCACAAGACAAGCATTTTCTTTGGCTTTGCCCTTGCCTTTGTATCCTAGACCATTTGTATTTCTAGCCAGCGAGGATGAAGAAGGTTGAATAGGTTCTATGATTCCTTCTTTTCTGAGGCTGATGGGGCCTTGTCCTTCATAACCCATTCTGTGCAGGATGGTTTCACCTCACCCATAGAGTTCTATTGGGAGCCTAGGCGGTTCTTGTGATGTGCTCTCTTCTTCAGCATAAAGCGACAGTAGGATATCTCTTTCCTCTGTTTCATTAGATAAGGTCCCCCATTTTACAAAGGGAGTTACAGGAGCTATAGGAGGAGAAAATGGCTTTGGAAAATGTTTGGGTCAGCCAAAAGATCGAGGAGACAAAGGCATCTTGGCTAAACTGAGGCTATGTTCTATGGAGTATTCTCCCACTCCACTTTCTTTTATGGTAATTTTCTGCTCTGTGGGCCTTGATGAGGACACTTCGATAGTATGATCTTGCTGTGGGATAGGGGATATAGATGCTCTGTTATTTGGTATGATGTAATCGGGTTTGGCAAGGAAGGAGTTGCAATGTTGAAAGGGGTCAGGGTCACCTTGGATGGTGACTTGCTTGCCATTGTGCGAGAATTTGATGCATTGGTGATAGGTCGAGGGTACTGCCTTCATGGCGTGAATCCATGGTCTCCCTAGAAGGATATTATAAGCGAGCTCCCTATCAAGGACTTGGCACATAACATCTTTTATTACTGGTCCCACTTGTATGGGTAGGACTACTATTCCCTTTGTAGTTCGCTCTTCTTCGTCATATGCTTTGATAATAATCTTCTTCCTTGGATCAACTGCCTGTTCGGAGAACCCCAATGCAAGGACTAGCTTTAATGTGTAAATATTTAAACTGGCCCCCCATCAATGAGAACCCTCTTAATGTAGTGCTTGTGGATGAAGGCGACAATATGTAGAGGGGTGTTATGAGGTTGAGACATAGAGAGGCCATCTTGCTCAGTAAATGAAATGGAGCTTGAGGAGGTCAGATTACCTACCATGGCCTAAAACTTCTATTGGGCCAAGTTAGTGGGGACAGTGGTTTCCACTAAGGCTTTGTCAAGGATCTCTTTATGGGAAGGAGATAGATGCAACAAATCCAAGATAAAAATGTGGGTCGGAGTTTTCTGTAATTGGTCTATGACATTATACTGGCAGAAGTTGGATTGAGAAGGTGATGACCTTGGAGGTGTTGTATTGAGCATGACTTTACCACTACGGGTAATGATACTACAACCAGTTCTATTAGGTCCTGAATGTTGGTTGGGCATGATGACATTGATTTACGGGACATGCTCAGAAATGCAATTTATGGTATAGTCAAATGGCACACTTGCATAGTTGGCATTATAATTCCCACTATTTTGATTTGGCCTATTGCAATTGTTGTTGTTGTTGTCATTGTTGGTATTGCCGTTGTTGTTATTGTTGTTGTATGGCCTGTTGTGATTAGAAGTGGATCTATGTAAGCCACATGTGACTCATTGGAGGTATGCAATTGGGTTCCTCCTTGATTTTGATCAAGCACATCTTGGATAACATGTTTGAGACAAAAACAATTGTTGGTTGTATGTCCCCTCCCTCTATGATATTCACAATAGTCAGTGTCTTTCCAATAGGGAGGTTTGACTATAGGCTCATAATCACTTGTTGGCAGTAGAGATATTTCATTGTTAGCCAATAACTTCTGTAATGTGGATTCTTGGGACTCACCCAGCGGTGTGAACTTTCACCTTGGATTTATTCTGAACCACGGTCTTGGCTCCTGAGAGAATGGTTTTTTGGGTGCAACATTGTTTGCTTCTCCTTTGAGAGTGAATATGGGTTGTTGCTTGGGAGCTGCCACCTTGGCATCCACTACCCTATCGTTGACAACATTCTTATTCTTGGTCCAAAACTTTGATTTGTTTGTCGTGTAGTTGGAGGTAGGTGTGTCCTTGTATAACTTGATTGCCCCCTTGGCGATCATAGCTTTTTCGATGAACAATCCCATTTCAATGACTTTTGAGAATGATGTAGGGCATTGTATTTGTATTTGATAGCTAAGATCGGTATAGAGGTTATGGACAAACATCTCCAATAGCTTCTTCTCAGGTATATCGTAAGAACACTTACTAGCTAGTTGTCTCCATCGATGTAGGAAGGTGGCAAATGACTCACCACTCTTTTGTTTGGTGTTGCATAGATCTAGCATAGATACTTCATGTTTGATATTGTAAGAGAAGTGCATGATAAATTTGTTGACTAGTTCATCAAAAGTTTTGATGCCTGGTGGAAGTCGTGAGAACCACTCCATAGCTTGGCCACCTAGAGACCTAGGGAATAGTCTCATTAAGTAAGTCTCATTGTGAGCTACTTCCAAACATGCTGTGTTGAATTCCCTAATATGGTCTCTAGGGTCCCCTTTCCCTTTGTATTTGTCGAACTTAGGAACTTCAAATCGATAGGGAAATGGTTTCATGATCAAACTTTTATCAAAGGGGTATGGTGCAATATCTTCCAAGGAGTAGTTTTTAGTGTTTGTACCTGTCTTGAGGTCTGACATTTGTTGTGTTAGACTCTCGAGTTGTTTCCTCATGTCTTCCATAGGAGTATTTTGGTCCATGGTTCTCTTTCCTTTGTCATTTGTGTTTGGGTCTATGGCATTCTTTCCCTTTTCGTGATCATTTTCCATGTTTTCCAGGATTGAGCTTACATCAAAATCTACAGGGAGTTTAATTCGAAGACTAGCAAGATGATAGAAATACTTATGAGGGTCTTCATGGAGCACCTTCTCTATTAGGCGTTGGAATTTTTGATTTTGGATGTTTTCTTGATAATCTTCGTAAGAGATTTCTCCGTCACTATCATGAGGTGTGACAATGTGGTTGGATGAGCCAGCCATTTCAAGTTGCTTTTTGTATTGAGATCTAGTAAGAACCATGCAAGGTGACGTGGGATGAAGTGGACTGGGACTAGAAATTTTGGCAAGGTGCCGACGGAGACTGTTGTGGATAGGATATCTAGGACAAGATTTGGATAAAAGACTTTCTTGCTCAATGATTTCAAATAAGACGGCTGATACAAAACGATAGCCACTAGTAAAGGTACTCAATACCAGTCTTACTGTGTAGGGACTAGTCATGCACCAAGACCACTAGTGAAGTTCTGCAACTTACTAGGTTTACTTGAATCCAAAGTGATACGAAAAAGGGGACCTATGCTGACCTGATATGGGACGTTCTTTTGACTTTGGAATAAGACGACTTGACAGAAAGTGAATGAAATGATTAACGAAAGAGAGAGTTTGGCGTGAAATGGATGGGAAACTGACTGCAAGGTAGGACCTGATCTCTGATTTTGGGACTAGACTGAAATGGGTACCTAGAACTGGTGAAATTTTTCTCTTGGAAACTATGTAAGTGCTCACTGTCGTGTATGCACTGAAACAGGTGCGCAGCGGAAAGGGACAGATGCGCCGTAAGTTGAGATATATGCGTTGTGCTGGAAAAATGCAAATGCACAGGAACAGGATGTAAAAGTGCTAAAAGTCACTATAAATGCGCTACAAGTCGGCACAGATGCGCAGGAATAGAGGGCAGATGCGCCGTTCTGGCTTTTTCTCAGTATTTTTGCAATTTTGGGGATTTTTTGATATTTTTTGGTACTTTGGTTGCAGAAAAGGCCTCTTTGATCTGATTTTTTGAATTTATGGCAAGAAGACACAGCAAACACAAAGATATTTTTATGGTTTTTTATTTTTTTGTGATTTTCTCAACTCTTTTTGGACTAAAAGAAAAAAAAGTACAAAATCCTAGGCTCGAAATGGATTACAAGGGTTTTTGGCCACTAGAACAAGAGTTGTTTAATGTGGGCAACCATTCGAGTGGTTACACATGCGGCAGCACTACTCTCCGTTATGGAGTCTCCCAGCCTGCAAGGGTTGCGCCTTGAAAAGTTTTCAGGGAGGTTAGCTGTCGGTGTAACACAACTTCACTCATTGTTTGAAGCTTTCGCTCCAAACACAATTTATTTATAGTGGTGGAAGGGCTTGGCATCTAGCTTGTTACCACTTAGGGTCATTCCTACTTGGATAAGCGGTATCCAAGAGCAGGCCCCTCTAAAGGAAAAACACATGCAAAAATGATACTTCTGGCATTTTGGTCACCCAAGATAGGGGAGAGCATAGTGTTGATGATGGTTTTGATGTAATCATAACAATTAGTTAAAATTCACATAAAATGAGCCAAAACTGACTTGAAAGATATGAAGGGATCGGTTAAGATTCACTTAATCCCAAGTTTAATATGGTCAGGTCTTGACCTGTTGGGCAAATTCAGTTGGTCGATGTGAAGCTGTAATGTTCAAGGGGCCTTACGTAGTTTAGGGTTTCTTGATGGTTTACTGGACTTAAACTATGCAAAAGATCATCAATATCAGCATGTTGTTCATTCCTTTTGCATAAAAAATGTTACTGTACTGCAAAGCTTTAAATGGTTTTCTTGAATTATTACAGCTTTCTCCTCTTCAATGTTATGAAAACTGTCTACTTTCAACTCTGTTATGCATGCTTTTTTAAATATGAGACAAATTTCCTTTAAGTTTCTGCGTTTTAAGCTAAGTATTTTCATATGGGTTGGGAAAAGTTTGAAAGATCTAAACTAAACATCATTCATTCTACCAAATGATCTAGTTGTTATGTTATCCACTGTATAAGTATTGTAGTAATGTGATCAAATCCACAGACAAAACCTTAAGTGTAAGTTCTGAGCATTTTCACAAACATACACCTAAGATTGCAAGCTCTAAGAGAAAATGTTTCAAACACAAAGAAGAGTAGGAAAACACTCAGAAGATAGATGCAGAATTCCATATTCAATTGTATTAGAAACAGACAGTCATATAGGATTTACAATGTCTGAATGACTCTTAGCTTCATTGACCAAACTACAGAAAACTTACAAGCTTTACAAATACAGCAAGGAAGCTAGATGTTCCATGCATTCCTTATTGCAGACACAGGTGACCTCCTTCTTCTACTTCTAAACTAAACAAAAATGCTATTTTTACAAATTGTTACTGCTACAAATCTCTATATAGCCCCTGTGTAAAGTTTTATAGTACATAGAGGCACAATATATAGACTTTGATTGTCCTCAATATAGCTCAAAACCTCTACTTTAAACCCTGGTTCAAACCTCTAGTTACAACAATAAATGCTGGTGAACCAGTCTCCCAAAATATCTCTATGCTTACGTCTAATCTAGGCGAAATATGCCATTCTGGAAACCCTAGCAGCTCAATAATAACCTCTGTGGTCTGCTACAATAATGTCTTCAACTGCATTTTGTCTTCATCAGTGAAGACCCTTGACTTCCTTGCCCTTCATCCTTATCCTCCTCTGCTCCTGAGATCTGATTTCCCTCCTCTGTGATGTCGCCGCCATTAAGTTTCAGCTCCCTCCTCAACTGCAAACCTCCAAAAATGAATAAGTAATAAGTATCATCATTTAATAAACCTACAGGAAGAAAAATAGCTACCAAATCTAGTCGTGACTATGTGAACGCATCAATCGGGCCCTAAATTTGTGAAAATTGCATCCAAAAATGCATATACAGTGCTTAGAAAAGTTGGGTCAACCATCATTGACCGAAAACATGCATTCGGGCCTCAAAATCGACCTCCAAATTCCTATCGCTCTGTCTTTTAGATATTCAATTCGGACGTGATACAAACATTTAACCAAATTCAACTTCCCCTTTTGATTCCGCATTGTATGAGCGCAATGTATATTGGCTTGTATCTTTTGATATACATTTTGGACGTGAAGCCTTATATGTATCGCATTTCGATTTACCTTGAGTTTTGCATTGTATGTTACTTTGTACCTTTCGGAACATACATACAAATGTGGAATTATACAATGAATTAACTTCCTTTAACAACTGCCTCAGGTCCACAATGTATACCTCGATGTATGCTAAGCGATGTATATTTCGATATACATTTTGGACGTGATACATCCATTTAATCAGATTCTAATCTTTTTTGGATTCTGACTTTTATAGCGATGTATGTTTGATAATATTCAAGTCAGATGTGATACAACGACTTCGCTCTGGTTTATAACTTTTTGGATTCCGTGCGATGCATATTTCGTTGTATGTTATAATGTATGTATGAAATATACATTGTGCCAAATATACAATGATTTAACATCATTTGATAACTCTTTTAAGTCCACCATTGTATATTTCGTATTGTTTGTAACAATATACAAGGCTCGAATATACAAGGAATTTACTCATTTTAATAAATCTGTCGGGTCCGCTCAATGTATATGTGTTTGTATCTTGACTTGCATGCTCCGCTTGTATGTGTTTTCTGATATACAAGGAATTTTCTATTTTGGACCCGTATTTCAAATCTGGCTTGTATGTAACCCTGCATGTATCGTTTGTATGTATGAAACATACAAATGCCGAAACATACAACCATTTAATTCTGCTTAAATAACACTTCGGGTCCACAGCTTGTATGTAACCTTTGCATATAACATTTGTATGTTTGAACATACAAACCAAAAGATGCAAGCGGCGGACGTAAACTTTTATACCTTTCAACTGTGAGTTTCGTCGGGTCCACTTTGTATGTATGAAGAAAATAAAGTATTTGTAAATGTATACAAGTAAAACAAAGCACCCAATATATACAAGCAGACTTGTATATACAAACAACAGACCCTTCCTTTGTACATTTTACCAAAATGATCATAACTTGCAAAATATGGCAAATTTCAAGATGGTTCAAAAAGTAACCCTAGCTCATTTTTCACAAGGAATCCAACCATATCATGCCCTAGTACTGAAAATGTATTTTTTCTTCATTTCTATCAAAGTTTGCAACTTTAACCCCTCTTTTTCCCTTTACCACCAAGCAAAACAAAACACACAAGAGCAAAAAAGCAATAGCAGGAGTCCTCATTTTGCTAAGGAGTAAAATGGGGCATGTTGTGAACATCACAACAACTAGCAACCAAACAAAACAATTAAATTCAAAGCATTAAGGAAACTAAGTGAAATAAATCCATAACTTCCAACTATCTTTCCTGCAAATTATTATTCAACTTGAGACCTAAGGTATTCAATAAGGGTGCATGAATTTTTATTTTCAGCTTAAGTATGTGCACGTGATTAATTATCCTCATCTTGAAAATAGGTTGAACAAACTAGTGACTGACATTAGCCTACGTAGGTGAGGATATTCCCTCATAGCCGACCAGATAGAGCCTTGCTGCCAGTGAGTGTCTATAGCCCTGGCAAGGTTATCGTTACAATTCTCCTAAGTAGAGCCCCACTGCCAGCAAGCGTCTATAGCCCCGATAGAATTACTTAGATGGCTTAATCTAGATTTTCAGTATAATCCGCTTTATTCATTTTATATTTTATATTTTCTAATTTTTGAAAGAGATTTCACAAGATATTGCAGTTGTAACTTCATGATGCAAGGAGTGAACACTTGCTAAAATTAAGCTGAGAATTGTAATGGTAGCAAGGGTGACCTTGGTTTTTTCACCTAATATCTACACTGGTAGGTTCAACAAACCCAAGGATTTTAGGTGTGTCATCGTAAGAAACCTTCTTTGAACTCTCAATCACTGTTATTGAATACTAATTTTCAGAAGCTAAACAACTCTCTACATTCATGACAGTCACAACAAGTTATGTATGAATTGCAAATGATTAACCTAAATATTCTAAATTTTATACTATTTTCAATGGTTGTTAGTTTGCTCCTTAATACTCTAAAGAAAACAAAGATCCCTGCTGAGGAGAAAACAACAAACCAACAACAGACTATACAAGAAAGACAAAAACAAAGCAAAAGAAGACTGTACAAACAAAAGAACAGAAACAAAAAAAAAAACTATACAAACAACTAATCTACAAAGCAAGACAAGCAAACAAAGAAAACAAAACAAAACAACAACTCACACTATATTACACAAAAAAAAATGGACTGCCCTTTACCTCAAGCCCGGAAGTAGTGTTTCAAATGTTGGCCATTAACTGGTAATGGCACATCTTCTCCAGTCAAGGTCCTGAGTCTAAATGTGTTGTCTCCTATTATTTCTAAGACTTGCAATGGGCCTAACCATAGTTTATCAAATTTTCCATGGCTCCCTTTCTTTTCATGCACTTTGTCCCAGCATAGCACTAAGTCTGATATCCTAAATGTCTTGACTCTTGCCCTCTTATCAAACCACCTCTTTACTACTGCTTGGTGTTTGGCAAATTTCTCAATGGCTTGACATCTTTTCTCATCTAATTATAACATTTGTACTATTATGGCCTCCCTATGATTATCAAAGCCTAAATACTCATTGGCAAACTTCCAGATTGGTATTCTCAAATTTACTGGAAGTATGGGATCAGTCCCATACACCAAATGATAAGGTGTACTACCTAAAGCTGTTTTGAACTTGGTCCTATCTACCCACAGTGCATATTTTAACAAGGTATTCCACTCTCTAGGACTCTTTGCAATTAGCTTTTTTATTATATCTAATAAAATTTTGTTCGTAGACTCAGCTAATCCGTTACCTTGAGGGTAATAATTTGAAGAAAACTTTTAAACAATTCCATATTTAAATGCCCATTTAGAAAACTTTAAAGAAGAGAAAGCAGGGCCATTATCACATACCAATGAATAGGGAGTTCCAAACCTAGTGATGATGTTTTCTTCAAGAAACTTGATAACTACCTCAATTGTGGAGAATTTGCAGCATGTGGCCTCAGTCCACCTTGTACAATAGTCCATCACCGTCAGTATGAACTTGTGTCCTGCAGAAGATGGAGGATTGATGACTCCAATGAAATCTAGGCCCCACTGTGCAAATGGTCTTGATTCAATCATAGGCTGTAATGGGTTAGCCTGATTTCTTCCCTTATCTGCTGTAGTCTGACAGGTGTGGCAACTCTTAATGTGACTCTCTGTATCTCTGAACATCATGGGCCACTAATAGCTCGCCCTCAATATTTTATGTGTTGTAGCTAGATGGGAACCATGACCTATTCTGTATTTGTCATGAAGCTCTGTCAACACTTTATCTGCCTCAGCTCTATATAGACATCTTAAATAAATTCCAACATGGTTCTTCCTGAATAGAAGACCTCCTTGTACCATATATTTATGTGCTTTAATCTTCAAAGCTCTCCTCTGAGAAGCTTTCATCTTATTTGGGTACTTTCCAGTTATTAAAAAGGTGTTTAAATCATCATACCAGTTTGATGCGTTCTAGGAATTCAATACATACTGTTGTTTTATCAAATCTGGATCTGTATTTGCTATTGTTTGTACCAACGCCTGCCCTTTGACCAGATTCATGGGAATAATTTCTATGTCGAACTCTTGCAGTGTGGTGATCCACTTGGCTCTCTTTTCTCCAGGTTCGTTCTACATCAACAACATCTTCACTGCTGCGTCTGGCACTATGGCTTTGATCTGGCTGCATAGAATGTAATGTCTAAATTTTTTCACAGCTCTCATTAATGCAAATGCTTGTCTCTCAGTGTCTAGATATCTCGACTGTGCATCCTTCAGAGGCGCGCTCATGAATGCGATGGGCCTTTCTTCATTGTCCTCACCTTTCTGTGTCAAGGCAACCGTGGTTGAATGGGAGGATGCAAAGGAATAGATATAAAATGTTTTGGTGTAGTCTGGCCTCATCAGTATAGGGGTGTCAGAAATGGCCCTCTTTATATCTTCGAATGCAGCCCTAGCCACAGGCGTCCACCCCATCTGCGCATCTTTCTTCAACATGGCATTTAACAGCTGCACGATCTCTGCAAAACCTATGATAAACTTCCGAACAAAGTTAATCTTACGAAAAAATGATTTTAACTCTTTCCTATTGTTTGGTATTTGCAAACTTTTTATTGATTCTATTCTATCTAGGTCAATTGATATTCCATCTTCAGAAATGACATGCCCTAGTAATTCACCTTCAATAACTCCAAATGAACATTTCTTAGGATTGAGGGAAATTCCATACCTTTCACATCGCTTGAGTATTTTCCTGAGATCTTCAGCATGAGTGGATGCATCCTTGGAATACACAGTCAAATCATGCATATACACAACAATGCACCTACCTGATAACCCATGGAATGCAATATCCATGGCTCTCTGAAAAGTGGCACCTGCATTGATCAGACCAAAAGGCATTCTCCTATATGCATAATTTCCCCATTTACAAGTGAAGGTGGTTTTTAATATGTTATCTCTATCAATTAAAACCTGGTTATAACCCGAGAAACCATCTAGAAAAGACATCATCTTTGCCCCGTTTACTACTTGCAGCACTTCGTCTATAGGAGGCAAAGGATAATTGTCCTTTTCAGATGCTTTATTCAAATTTCTAAAATCTATGCATAATCTGATGTCTCCATTTTTCTTTCTTACTGATACTAGGTTAGCTACCCAGACTGAATGTTTGACTAGGAAAATTATTCCAGCAGACAGCAATTTTTTAACTTCCTTGAAGATTAAAGGCTCTAGAATGGCGTTTACAGGCCTTTGTTTCTGCCTAAATGGTTTAATCTCTGGTCTCAAAGGTATTACGTGAGTTATGATGGACGTATCATAGGTTTTCAGGTCTTCATATGTCCATGCTATTACGTGTTTGTAATCTTTCAGAGCATCTAAAATTTCTTTTCTAATTTTCTCAGAGCAAGCTTTTCCGATTGGCACATTTTGTGGATTTTGCTCTGTCCCTAAGTTGTGTAAATCACACTTTCCCCCTTCTGTTTTGGGTAAATCTTTCTGTCTTATTATTCCATCGAAGTCAAAAATATGTTGTAGTTCAATTACCCCTTTGGGTAAAAAGTTGCTCTTCAAGTTGATTATATCCTCTTCGTCCCATGTTATCTCAGGCCTTTCCTACTCATCAATGATTTGAGCCTCAAATACCTCATTGCAGGTCAGGAAGTCAATGATTTGTTGATCCCCTCCAAATACCTAAAAATGTGTAACGTTGTCTGGGATACTGGGAACATTAACTAGCTCAACAACAAATCGTCTCAATCCTGACAGTGCCAAGGGTTCTAGTGTGCTAGCAGCAACTGCTAGTGCATCCAGCCTGTGGTTTAATTCTCTAGGGATGTGCTCTATGTTGAAAGCATCAAATAAATCTATTAAAACCCATACTCTATGTCTATAACAAATCATTTTCTTGTAATTGCAAGCATATAGTTTCCTTACTTGTTTGACTACTAGTTCAGAGTCTGAAAATACCTTAATCGTCTTCACCTTTTTTTAACGGCCATGACAAGTCCCAAAATTAAGGCTTCATATTCAGCAATATTGTTAGTACAGGAAAACTACAGTCTATATGCTACTAGGTATGACTTACCCTGAGGATCTATGAGTTCAACACCTACACCTGCACCCTGCTTTGACTTGGACCCGTCACATTTTAATGTCCACATGCCATCTTTACTTTTCTGACCTTTTACCCTGGCATGCTTTGTCTCCTCCACTACTTGTGAGGGGCTGGTATATTTATTCATGGGCATTTTTGTTTGGTTAACTTGCATATGTGTATTTTTAGCTTGCAAATCAGAAGGACAACTGCCCTTGTCCTTTATTCCCTCTTCTAAATTTGAAATCAGAGCATTTACATCACCCTGAACGTATTTCTGTGTTTGATCAGGATTCACATTTTCCTCCTATAACTCTACCCTCTTAATGCATTTTTTGTATTCATATTCAATGATGTCTTTGCATATTCCACAACTCTCCTCAAAGTGTGGCCTATAATGGACCCTACATCTATTTTTATACAATTTACATTAGACCGGCAGATTTCGTTTAATGCATTCTTCCACCTCTTGTCTAATAGCATGACCAAATTTTTCCATTGCACTGTTTTCTTCATCCGAAGAATTTCCATCAGACTCAATGAATAATGTTGTCTCCTTGCTGACACATTTTTCTCTAATGTTTAACATCATGATCTCTTCAATTTGCACCCCATTGTTGGTAATCCTGTAGACACCAAGTTCAACAGCAGCATATAATATTTCATTTGTTCAATTATACTCTGTTATCATATGTTTCATCCTGGGTTCTGCCTCTATTCTAATTTGGTTTGGGATGCCTCTCCAAGGTAGCCACATATATGAAAAGTCTATGGCCATATATCTGTTTAATGTCTTGGACCAATCCCTACTTAACAACATTCCATAATTCATAGGTATGTCCACTATTTGAATGTCAATGAATTGGCTTACCCTAGGGTTTGAAGCTAATTGCATTTGAATGTTCATGAGTTCTCCTATCACACTAACCTTAGTCTTATCTAACTGTGTGACAACCTTAGCAGATCTGGTGGGAGTCAGCCTGAGAGTTTTGCATATTCCTAAGGGCATTACGTTGGTTGAGGCACCAGAGTCTACCATGCAGCTGTGTATGTTCTTCCCACACAATCTAACAGTTAACAAGAAAGGGGGAGCATCCTTTTTATCAGCATACATTACTACATTTGTATTGGAAGGCTACTCAACTTTCTTACTTTTCTCTTTAGGTGGTGAATCTCTATTAGGAACAGTTATATCAGTAGCAACCCCATCCGTTATGGATGCATCCAGAGATTTTATAAAAGCATTCCTGATCCCTGGAGTTTTCAATAATTCATTCAGAGGCATACTAGCCTTTATTTTCTTTATTTCTTCTAACAAGTAACTCATTAATCTTGTTGTCTCTACTATTTCAGCTTTACTTGTTTGGGCCTTTTCTAACGTTGTTCCACTGTTTGCATTAGCCTTAAGTATGGTAGGATTGTTGCTAGCGTTCTAATCTGGGGGTGTATTGAAGTTGTTAGGAGGGATGGAAGTGGTGAAAGGTCCTCCCGGCCTAGTGTTGTTTCTTAAATTGTAGGTGTGGTTTTTATTTGTCTGTTGAAAAGCCTGCACCTCTTCTGTCTCAGTCAATACTTCATTTTTTGTTTCAAAAGGAAACTAAAAAGCATTTAACACAAAGGCTGATTCAGGATAAAGATTTTCACAAAAGTATGGTTCATCCTCTAACAATTCATCTTCCTTCTCTTCTGTAGTTGCAAAGGTAAAGGTTTCTAAAACTAAAGTTGTATCATACCCTGAGGGTACTACCTTATTACCCTTAGGAATGAGAAACTCATAACTAGGAGGCTGCACCTCTATATTAAATATGCTAGCTGCTAAATGGAACTGTGGACAGTCAAGCTCAACATGTGCATTGGTATTGTGAAATCTGCACCAGTTTTTTAGTGATGTATTGGCCATTTGGATGCCAGCCACTTATTTTGCATCATGATTATCTATATTCTCAAAAGGAGAAGTTAGGGTACCATTGTTTGGTCCAATGTTCCATGTTTTAGGTGGCCTAGGCTAATTCTGATTTCTGTTATTATTACCCCAGGCCCTATTATCTATCACTGGCCCTCTATTTTGTATTGGTTGCCCTTGGTTATGACCTTGATGCTGATTATAGTTTTGACTCTGATTTGAACATTGGCCCTGGCTATTATTTTGGGTATGGCTCTGATTATAGATCTGATTGTAATGATGATTTTGATTTGAACTATAGTTCTGATTTTGGCCTTGGTTATAATTCTAATTTTGATTGTATCCTTGGTTACCTCTTCCATAGAGGTTCTCGTTTCTTAGTTGTGTTACTTTAGTGGTCAATCTTTTCAAATGTGCAGTGATCTCTTTGATTTCTTCCCTTTCCTCTTGTGCTTTTGCCACAGTTGTATCCCTAGGGGGTTGGAAGAAAGGCTGACCATTATTTTGACTGTTATTAGAAGTGTTACTTGTGTAAGGAGCTATGGCTTGGATTGGGGTAGGACTATACATAGGTGTGTAAGAAGGAACCAGATTTAGTAATGGAGTGTGATGCATAGGAACTCCATTCCATGGCTGTGCCTGATTCTACATCCCAAAATTTCCTCCTTTAACAAATGGGCTACAAGTTGTATGCCTCATCTCTTGATTTACTAGGCTACCTCTTTATAGGCTTTGGATATTGAATCTATGTCAGGTTTTCTTTTGACAAACATGGCAGTTAAAGGATCCAAGGCAGCATAGTACATAGCCAACCAGGTATCATCATCTACTGTGTAAGGGGCTACTAGCCTAGAGTAGGCCTTTTGAAATCTGTCATTGAAATTATCAATTAGCTCTCCCTCACCTCTTTTTATGGTAGCCAATTTATGATACAAAATGCAAGGATTAATGGGTCCTCTAAATCTTGACAGAAATGCTTCTTCCATAAGTGACCAGGAAAAAATATAGCCATTGGGTAGGTTTACATACCAGTTAGAGGCTTGTTCATTAAAGGTGTAGGAAAACAATCTACACACAACGTCCTCATGCTCTAATCTAGCCCTAAAGCATGCTTCCTTGAATATTCTAATGTGGTCTTCCGGGTCTTGGTGTAACTGATATTTAGGACATATCTTTTCTAGATTTTTGGGCATCTCATTATAATCAGGGAACACAATAGGAGAATGGACATTGAAATAAGCCATTGCAGGTGTTTGAGCTTGACCTGAACTTATAGGAATACCTGAATTTCCTGTGGGATTAGGATCCCTAGGAGTACCTGAACCAAGATTTAAAGATCTAAATAGTGATCTGTCAGGACTGACAATATTACATATGTTAAAAGGTGACCCAGGAGGTGTTCCAGATGAACTCCCTGCTTGCGATATTTTAGGATTCCAAATCAAACGACTCTTACTTTGCCTTGTATCAGGTAGTTGCACAAAAATATCCCCTGAATTGGATCTATATCTAATCACTCTATCACTATTGTTAGCCAGTTTTTCTTGAAACAAACCCTAACTCAAGTCATGCCCTCCTTCTAGTGCCAGAAAAACTGTTGATGATGGTTTTGATGCAATCATAACAATTAGTTAAAATTCACATAAAATGAACCAAAACTAACTTGAAAGATATGAAGGAATCAGTTAAGATTCACTTAATCCCAAGTTTAATATGGTCAGGTCTTGACTTGTTGGGCAAATTCAATTGGTCGATGTGAAGCTGTAATGTTCAAGGGGCCTTACGTAGTTTAGGGTTTCTTGATGGTTTACTGGACTTAAACTATGCAAAAGATCATCAATATTAGCATGTTGTTCATTACTTTTGCATAAAAAATGTTACTATGATGCAAAGCTTTAAATAGTTTTCTTGAATTATTGTAGCTTTCTCCTCTTCAATATTATGAAAACTGTCTACTTTCAACTCTGTTATGCATGCTTTTTTAAATATGAGACAAATTTCCTTTAAGTTTCTGTGTTTTAAGCTAAGTATTTTCGGATGGGTTGGGAAAAGTTTGAAAGATCTAAACTAAACATCATTCATTCTACCAAAGGATCTAGTTGTTCTATTATCCACTGTATAAGTATTGCAGCAATTTGATCAAATCCACAGACAAAACCTTAAGTGTAAGTTCTGAGCATTTTCACAAACATACACCTAAGATTGCAAGCTCTAAGAGAAAATGTTTCAAACACAAAGAAGAGCAGGAAAACACTCAGAAGATAGATGTAGAATTCCATATTCAATTGTATTAGAAACAGACAGTCATATAGGATTTACAATGTCTGAATGACTCTTAGCTTCATTGACCAAACTACAGAAAACTTACAAGCTTTACAGATACAGCAAGGAAGCTAGATGTTCCATGCATTCCTTATTGCAGACACAGGCAACCTCCTTCTTCTACTTCTAAACTAAACTAAAATGCTATTTTTACAAATTCTTGCTGCTACAAATCTCTATATAGCCCCTGTGTAAAGTTTTACAGTGCATAGAGGCACAATATATAGACTTTGATTGTCCTCAATACAGATCAAAACCTCTAGTTTAAACCCTGGTTCAAACCTCTGGTTACAACAATAAATGCCGGTGAACCAGTCTCCCAAAATATCTCTATGCATATGTCTAATCTGGGCGAAATATACCATTCTGGAAACCCTAGCAGCTCAATAATAACTTTTGTGGTCTGCTGCAATAATGTCTTCAACTGCATTTTGTCTTCATCAGTGAAGACCCTTGACTTCCTTGCCCTTCATCCTTATCCTCCTCTGCTCATGAGATCTAATTTCCCTCCTCCGTGATGTCACCGCCATTAAGTTTCAGCTCCCTCCTCAACTGCAAAACTGCAAAAACGAATAAGCAATAAGTATCATCATTTAATAAACCTGCAGGAAGAAAAATAGCTGCCAAATCTAGTCGTGACTGTGTGAATGAATCAATTGGGCCCTAAATCTATGAAAATTGGGTCCAAAAATGCATATATAGTGCTTAGAAAAGTCGAGTCAACCATCGTTGACCGAAAACATGCATTCGGGCCTCAAAATCGACCTCCAAATTCCTATCGCTCTGTCTTTTCCCGCCTATTTCTCTGTTTAAATCCATGTATAATCCGCTATACAAACCGGACGTGATGCCTCCACTAAATTGGATTTCAATCCTCCTTTTGATTCCATGTTGTATGTAGTGCTTGTATATTTGCAATGTATGTCAGTTTGTATATTTCGATATACAAACGCAAAATATAGAAGCGCCTAACTCTATTTTATAACTTTCTCAATTCCGCCTAATGTATAAATGCATGTATCTTTTAGATATTCAATTCGAACGTGATACAAGCATTTAACCAAATTCAACTTCCCCTTTTGATTCCGCATTGTATGAGCGCAGTGTATATTGGCTTGTATCTTTCGATATACATTTTGGACGTGAAGCCTTATATATATCACATTTTGATTTACCTTGAGTTCCGCATTGTATGTTACTTTGTACCTTTCAGAACATACATACAAATGCAGAAATATACAATGAATTAACTTCCTTTAACTACTGCCTCAGGTCCGCAATGTATACCTCGATGTATGCTGAGCGATGTATATTTCGATATACATTTTGGATGTGATACATCCATTTAATCGGATTCTAATCTTTTTTGGATTCCGGCTTGTATAGTGATGTATGTTTGATAATATACAAGTCGGATGCGATACGACTTCGCTCTAGTTTATAACTTTTTGGATTCCGCGCGATGCATATTTCGTTGTATGTTATAATGTATGTATGAAATATACATTGCACCAAATATACAATGATTTAACATTGTTTGATAACTCTTTTAAGTCCGCCATTGTATATTTCGTATTGTTTGTAACAATATACAAGGCTCGAATATACAAGGAATTTACTCATTTTAATAAATCTGTCGGGTCCGCTCAATGTATATGTGTTTGTATCTTGACTTGCATGCTCCGCTTGTATGTGTTTTCTGATATACAAGGAATTTTCTATTTTGGACCCGTATTTCGAATCCGGCTTGTATGTAACCCTACATGTATCGTTTGTATGTATGAAACATACAAATGCCGAAACATACAACCATTTAATTCTGCTTAAATAACACTTCGGGTCCACAGCTTGTATGTAACCTTTGCATATAACATTTGTATGTTTGAATATACAAACCAAAAGATGCAAGCGGCGGACGTAAACTTTTATACCTTTCAACTGTGAGTTCCGTCGGGTCCACTTTGTATGTATGAAGAAAATAAAGTATTTGTAAATGCATACAAGTAAAACAAAGCACCCGATGTATACAAGTAGACTTGTATATACAAACAACAAACCCTTTCTTTGTACATTTTACCAAAATGATCATAACTTGCAAAATATGGCAAATTTCAAGATGATTCAAAAAGTAACCCTAGCTCATTTTTCACAAGGAATCCAACCATATCATGCCCTAGTACTGAAAATGTATTTTTTCTTCATTTCTATCAAAGTTTACAACGTTAACCCCTCTTTTTCCCTTTACCACCAAGCAAAATAAAACACACAAGAGCAAAAAAGCAACAGTAGGGGTCCTCGTTTTGCTAAGGAGTAAAATGGGGCGTGTTGTGAACATCACAACACATAGGCCTAGTATCATTCCCAAAAACATAGTATACAGTGGTTCTTTTCCCCTAGTTAAAATGAAAAAAAACTAGATGATCTATCTACTTGGGCAAGCACAGAACTTTGAAGTGAGTAGCAAGATAGCAGTGGTTCAGTTTTAACCCAGATAGCAATGATGAGTTCAGTTTTAATCCACAATAGCACAAGTTGTTAACTTTGAAATTTTAGTCAATCGAGATAGCAATGGTTCATTTTAAACCCAGATAGCGATGGTGAGTTTATTTTTAATCCACGATAGCACGAGTTGTTAACTTTAAAATATTGGTTAATCGAGATAGCAGTGGTTCATTTTAAACCCAAATAGCAATGGTGAGTTCAGTTTTAATCCAGATAGCAATAACTTTGAAAAGATAGCAATGTTGCAATGCAAGATAGCAATGATTTAGTTTATTCTTTCCTAGTTATACTATGTGAGAGTTTGCATGAACATCCATTTTACTTTTCCATTTTAGAAATCAAAGTGTGATCTAACAATGCAACTATATGAATCTAAACTAGAGCCTATCCTGCAAAACCGATAAGAGAATTCCCTGCAAAGATGTCAGCGTTAGCAAAAAAAAACACTAGATTTAAGCTTAGAAAGATAGCTGAACTTTGATTGTAAAAATAGCTGATAAAATGATAAAATCACTTGATCAAACCTACTGCATTGTGAAGTTCACAAAATTACCTTTCCAATGAGTGTTTATTTGCGCAATTACGAGTTCGTATGCTCCTGTTATGGCAAAAATAAAAAGATACCACCCTTATGGCATGTAGAAGAAGGCAAGATGGAGGATTGTTGGATAAAATGATGCACCCTACAGAAGCACCCTTCGGACCACTGGATAAAAGGATGCACCCTGCGAAAAAGCTCTTTGGACAGTTGGATAAAAGGACGCGGAAACACCCTTCGGACCACTGGATAAAGCGATGCACCCTGCGGAAGCACCCTTTGGACCGCTGGATAAAAGGATGCACCCTCAAAAAAATCATAGAGATTTTTTTAGTCTCTGATTTTTATGAATTAACAGGTGATTCTAAGGTTTTCAAACCTTCTAAGCACGTTGGTGATGTTAGTTTTAGCCCAGGAAGTAACCTTTTGATAGTTCCTTGCAAAACTCGATAATGGGGTTTAGAGAAACACAAATTTTTACTACAAAAAATTGCAATGAAACATAAAATTGAACGGTGGGCGACAAAAATGTAAGGGTAAATAGGATCAACAATGAATATCAATAAATAACATCAAATACCCATAACTCAATAGAATAGTGAAACTAAGAAGATTGAATAAAATGAAGCAATGAATGAAACAATGCAAACCTTCCTCGAATATAAACTTCTATTGTTGCCTATCAAGATCGTCCTTGTTTTGTATGAAGTAGGCCCTCAGAGAGTGCACTCCTTTGTTGTTTTCAAGAATGTTGATATTGAATGGCTATGGTGATAAATGTGCAATGAAGAGGAGTTTCAAAGCTTTGGGTGATCTCAAGCAAATTGTATTGGGGTGCCAAAGGCATGTTGGTGAGTTTCTGCAGAGTAATAATACGAATAGCCTGGATGAATAGAATGGAAGAATGAGGTTTCTTTTATAGACTTGGGAGAATGAAGATCAACGATTGAGAAAATATATGAAGATCAATGGTTGAGAATGGTTGAGGAATGTGCGTGAATAAAAGAGGACAAGTGTCTAAGTTCCTTCATGCAACAAGGGAGTTAACTGAATAGATTAAATAGTTAATAGAATAAACCAACCAGTTAAGTGAATTGATTGGGGAGTTGACTGAATTAATTCATCAGTTAACTAGGTTGATTGAGGAGTCAACAGAATAGATTGATCAGTGAACTTGAATGATTAATTAGTTAACTGATTTGATTGATGAGTTAACTAATTTTGACTAGAGGATAAATAGGACATGTGAGTGAGGGAATATTAGCTAATTAAATATTTAAAATATTTAATTACTTGTGCAACATGGTGAGGTGGAAAAGGTGAGGTGGAAAGATGAGGTGGATTGATGGGGTGGAATTATGAGATTAGGACTTAGGATAGAGGGATTTAGGATTAATTAAATAATGTAGGATTATTTAATTATGTGAGACATTAGAAGAATTAGGGAATTTAATTAAATAAATTGATTTTATTTAATTATGGGATAATGAACCAATCAAATAAACTTTAGAATATTTATTTAATTGACAGAAGAAAATAAGAATTAAGATAAATATTAAAATATTTACTTAATTCGGCATGAGCCAATTTTAGGTGTATACACACACTAACCTGTGCCAAACTATGTAAAGTAAGATCTCTTTCAACACTCCCAAACTGAAAAGGTATCAACATCTAACATCTAAATTATGATTAAAACATGGAAGCAATAGATGTTAACCTCTCACTGAAAGTACATCAAACTAGCCAAACATTCCCACAACAAAGGGAATAAGCCCAAAAACCACAAACCATTTCTATACCTCTACAAAACAAATCCTCAGAACTAGTTCCATACCTCAAGATCAAATAGTAATGAGTACATCAGAAATCCATAAACCCATGCATCTACTTCTCAATAATCATTTTCAAGACTAGTGTAAAAGAGAAGACAAGACACATATAAAGAATGCATCTAATAATCAAGTGGGCAACACCTATTAGATCATTTACCTACCGAGTAGACTAAGAGTGGGATTCAAGATTGTCCTTGCATATAACACCAAGCAATAAAAGCTTGTAATAAAGACAACCTTCTCATAAGGTCTATAATGGACTCACATCCATTTCCAAGTGTAGGCTTCTCGGTCCTTTTGTTGACATCTCATAATGAGAAATCTTTCCAACACAGTCCTCCATCATACTTTTCCAAACTTACAAACTTACTTTTGTCACCGGTCATGTGATGTGAGCATCCACTATCAATGATCCATTCATCCTTATATTTCTCAACTTGAACAGCCAATGCACTTTCTTCCAATGGTTTTTCTTCCTTCACACAACTAGCAGAATTAGTAGACACATGTTCTTCTTTAATAGAAATAAACAAGCATTCATTTGCACTAGTATTAGCATCATTAGATTCATCATCAATCACACCTTCATCATCAAAATCTCTAACATAGTAGCATTTCTTTGGAGCTCTAGGCCTGTTCTCAAATCTTTTTCTATTTCTTTCAATTCTTTTAGGACATCTTGAAGCATACTAACCTACTTTACCACATGAAAAATATTTGAAAGGTAGTTTGCCTTTGAACTTACTGGAGCCTCTTTCCAGTTTGTCAACAAAATTGGCTTCAATTTCATCAAGCTCATCATCAGGTTCTACCTTGTACTTTTCTACTCTGGAGATCTTTTCTGAAGTACTAGATTTGAAAGTTGTTTCAACTTTTAGCAAAGCATCACCAAATTCTCTCATTTCAAAAGTAGTAATCTTACCAAGTAACTAATCCTTGTTTATCTTTTTCACATTCATTAATTCTTCAATTGCAGCTACCTTGTGAGCATAGGATTTAGGTAATGACCTAAGAATTTTCATCACAACTTTAGTTTCATCTATAGTTCCTCCTGTTGGTACCCATTTTGGCCTGGAGTTTGATCTTGCATGTTGGAGAGTTTCTTCATCTAAACCCTAAGTCTTCTTGTCCATCGGCAGGAGCTTGGCGTATCGGTGAAAGTTTTCTTGAGTGCTCCAATTGTGTCTTCGAACTTTCGGTTTGAACTTGAACCCTTTTCTCAAAGGTTCAATGGTTCAATGGTTCAACAGTTCATGGGCTTAGGTTCCATATTTTCTATAAGTGAATCCTTTGCTCATCTATATGATCCAATCGGTATGGTCGAACCACCGCATTGAACCATCCGCTTGAACCCTTTTCTCAAAGGTTCAAAGGTTCAATGGTTCAAAGCTTTATGATTTTGGTCTCGGCCTAAGTTTTTTGAGTTGGGCCGATAGTGAGAGGTTTGGCCGATGAGGTGTCATCAACGTGGGTCTCACCGACGAGGGTTTTGAAGGTTATCAGAGTGATCGGCATCATCGGCAGAGGGGGTTTCTTGTTGCTCCGATGGTTGGAGGTCTAGCCGACAGTGAAGTTGATGTTCGGGATGTCAGGGTGACGATGTTCTATGTCTTGGCGACAGGCGAGTATGGAGTGGTCATCAGTGAGAATTTGGTCTATTGGCTGGGGAGCTTTTGGTTTGGCCAATAGTGTTGGTCTCACCGATAGAGGAATGCGGAGGTAAGCATCGGCATGATGACAAGTATCGACATAGGTTTGAGATGTTGCTCCGACGGTGTAAGTCACGCTGACGGAGGTGGGAAGCCAAGGTGTTATCGGTATGACAATGTATGTCGGCAGGAGGATTTTCGGCTGGGCCGATGGTAGTAGTCTTGTCAAAGAGGGTATATTTTGTTTGACCATCGGAGAGACTTGATAGATCGGTGGGAGTGTGGAGAGCTAATCCGATGGTCTTTCTCTGGCCGATGAAGGGAATGTGGAGTAGGCGTCGGTGAGACAACTGAGGTTGGCAGGAGATTCGTGGGCTTGGCTGATGGTGTTAGTCTTGGCAATGGGCTTTGGGCTGAGAGGTGTGTGTCGAGCGTGGCAAAAGTGCTTGACACCTTTTGTTTTTGCGACCATGCTTATAAAGTAATAGAAGGCTCTCCGCGCCATGCATGTGGGATTATTTTCTTGCATAATTTGAACCTTCAGTAAAATGCATTTTGGCGGGAAGCTCCATTTTGATTGCTGCGACGGTTTTCTCGGTGGTTGCGGGTTGTTGAGCCATCAATGGCGACAGTGCAGGGGTATGGGCGACGGGACTGGCGATCAGGTTGCCCCATTATGGATGAAGACTCCCAGATGGCAGCACAGGGCTCAAGGCCACCCTTGTCTACTCTCTTATCTGTTGCAGCAATAAATTTTGAGTGCCATTCCTTTGTGGGATCCGTATCTGACATTTTTTTATGTCCACCATGTAATTAATGTTGAGTACGCTTCTTTGGCTATTTTAAGCAGGAAGTGTTACTCATTTTTGTGGTTGTTAAAAGTTAAACATTTTTGGCTCTATAATGCAATACAACTGATTTGGTTGCTCTGTGTAGCAAAACTTGTGAGTTTATGTATCTCCTGTTGTATGTTTTTGCATGAATCCACTGATTTCATGGTTAATCCTATATGAGTAATGCTATGTTTGCATGTGTTATGCTAATTCTGTCTCCAGTGTTGCATGTATCTTTCTTCTGAGTCCAGGTATTTAAGGAATGTCTAAGATTCTAGAACATAGAATTCCTGTGTTGAATGTTTGATCTCTTAACTTATGCTCAAGGGGTAGATTAAATTGTTCTCAGATTGAATATTGGGAAGGATATACTGCAATAGGGATGCCATAAGTATAGATAGCTTAACACTTTGTATTAGGAGATATCTGTAAGGCAGGTATCATATTTATGCCCCTGAAATCCAGTTTTAGTTGTTCATGCATATCATTCACAGGTGTATGTCTACTGACTCCAGGCCCTGGATAGGCACCAATATTGCTTTGTGTTAGTGTTATATACCATGTCCATCTTTGCATCCAAATATAAAATCAAAATCAAAACTCCAAAACAACCATTAGGACAGTAGAATTAGTTTTAGGATCCAAGTCCTCTGTCTACAACTGCAAATAGGCCCAAAGCTAGCCCATTTGCTCTTATCTTACAGTTTTGGTCTACTTATAGGAGGACTTATCTGCTTTCTGTCAGCATCCCAGCCTTTATATGCATATCCTCATGGATGTTGAGTAGGGAATACCCCCCTAGGTTTTGCAGAGCCTGAAGAAGAAGAGGAGATAAAATATAGAGTCTATCTCCTACACTGTTGGCCCCTGGCCTAGAGATCCTGTTGATCATTGATGGCTACCTTGTAGGGAAATCTGGGAGTAAGCATCTAGTCTGGGAAAAAACCAACACCTCCCATGCCTCTGATTCCAGTAACAAGTTCATCAACCTTTTGCATGAAGGATGTTATGTTTTTATCTTCTCCCATCTTAAGACTTTCATATTTGGCTTGTAGTCCCTACAGTTTGGCACTCTTTACAGATTCATCTCCTTCATATAGATTACTTAGCTTATCCTAGGCTTCTTTAGCTGACTCATAATCCATAACCTTTATCAAATTAGAGTCATTCAATGCACTCAATAGAGCATCTCTAGCTTTTATATTTATCTCATATTCTTTGATTTCATCTTCTGTTGTCAGACCATTCTTTGGCATGTTATAATCAATCTGTGTCGCTTGCCATACTTTATAACCAATACATAGTAGATGACTTTTCATGTGAATCTTCCAAGTTGCATAATTTGTCCCATCAAACTACGGTGCTTCCTTCTTGTAAGACATCCTTGGATCTACCTCAAGTTGTTAGGCTTACCACCGAGGAACCTTGCTCTGATACCAATTGTTGAAATGTACAGGACAACTAAGAGAGGGGGTGAATCAGTTGTCACAAAAACTTAACTTCATATGAATATCAATTCATCAAATACTTAACTGCTGATAATTAGAATTAAACATGAAAGCACAAAACCATAGACTTAATAACAATCACACATTTAACACTGTAGGCACCAGATTTTTACGTGGAAAACCCTAGGAGAGAAAAACCATGGTGGGTGTTAGCCCACAAGATATATGAGTTATAACAATACTGAAAAAATAGAGGCTCACTGCCCAAATTGCTCACTGCAAAGAATGGCTCACTGCCAAAGGGTGGCTCACTACCAAGGGTAGGCTCACTGCCAAAAATGGTGAACTGATTAAGTAGCATCTACTCCATTCTTGGGTTCAGTTCCTTTGAAGCATAATAAAACTTCTCTTCTCTGCTTCTTCACACCTTCACACTTATCTCTTCATTTTTGCATACACACTACCTTTCACAACTCTATTACATGCTTTTATACAATTCATCAACCTTGGAATGTACATCAAGGTTAACATTACATTCATCAACCATTGGAACAATCTCCAAGGTCAGCATTACAAACATACAAAGAATAGGTCTGGACCTAATACAAATTTGTTAAGGATGTAAAAATATATGCAGATCACACCACACCTTAGCTGGGACTCAATCTAATCTCACATGCCACAACATGCTTCTACAATATTCAATGCATCTATGCAATTGATGAAATCAACCAAGTCGGCCAAGACTGGTAAGAACACTAGGACTTCTAAGAACATTCTTCATTCACAATCCAATTTTCACTTTGCGGACCAATCCAAGAGTGGGAACATGATCAGGAGACATCCACAAGCACATTGTAATCATCAGAAAACATCCGCACAATCTCTAACCACTCTATAGAGAAGATTCTTCAAACCGGAGCGTAAGAACAATACAGTCAGCTATTGTCATAAGAAAAGAATAGCTTGTGGACCACCAAATCTTGAACCATTGAAGTTGAAGGCACATAACATCTTTCCAGACTTAACTCTAGAACCACAGACCAAAATACTTAAATACAGAGGAATGCGGAGCATAACACTTTCTCCCTATCACCACAAAACATACAGAAAAAGTAGTTTTAACTCTGGTGAACATAACTCACTCAAATCTTTATTCCATAGGCTCAAACTTGGAATATAACATCTTCAGACTGACTTTTTAAAAACTCCCAATCTGCAGGAAAATATATTCATTCTACAAGAAATGTGGAGCAAACTTCTAGACTATTTTTGTGAATACAATACACTATTTCCACTGCAACACACTGTTACCAACGGAGGAGCTAATTTTCTCAATATCCTCAACATCAAGATCACTTACATAAGTAATTACAAAGCATCTCACTTCCTACAAGCAAGCAACAAAATAAGAGCACAGTTGACACCAATGACAACATAGATATGTTGACATCAATGACAACACTGATTAGGCACGTACTTGCAATAGTTATAACACGCTTGCATCATGTTGAACTAGCCAAACATTGGGCAAACCTGCAAAAATGGAAAAAAAAACATAATGTGAGCATGTTATAACGTGCTCGCGTTATATTTTGCTTTAGGAATCCCAAGCCTTAGGCTTGGGATTTGCTTTGGATTTCCAACCCAAAGGCTTGGAGTTCCTTTCCAACATCCAAAGACTTTTGTTTTTGCATATTCTATAGGATTTCACATAATTTTGTTTGTGCTAACCCTCAGATTTGCACATGTTTCAAGGTTGAACAAATCAAACACTTGGGTAATGTTAGGCTCTCTTAGCTATTTAACGATGTAATTTTTTTCACATTTTGACAATGTTAAGTCTTTCATCTTTAATTTCTTTTGTTTGTGTGTCTGTTTTTGGTCAAAAACTAGCGTTTGGTCTTTTTTTCATTATAAATTAACCATTCATTGAAATTTCAAATAAATTACATTTTTATAAACTAGACTCCATTCTACACATTAAAAAAAATTAATTTTCAATTAGTTTTCAAAATTATCAGGGGTAGCATGGCTAAAATTCTATTTTTTAGGATGTGTCCACTTTGAAAATTAGAAAAAAATCAAATATTCATTAAAAAATTATTAGAAAAATTGGGCTTAAATTACATGCTGTTAGCTAATTTCTCACCTAAGCGATTTTAAAAATACCAAAAAAAAGTTAACCTTTTGAGGGAGCTACAAAACACTCTATGTTATGTTTTTTTGACAGAAACAACACCAATTTCTATTGCTCCCTCTTTTGAACCCCTTAATCTATACCATTTTCAAAAAAATTAGTAGTTTAGAAAGTAGACTCGGAGCACTATGAACATTGTTTTTGTTGCATCTTAAAATTTTAAGCATAACTATGCTCAATTTCTCATCCAAAGTCAATATTTCCTGATTTCAAAAAAAAAAGTGGCCACTTAAGACCCCTTTTTGGCCCCCCATCTTCTTGCACTTACCCCATAGTGTCTATAGAAAATCCACCCACACAGACCTATACCTTCATGCATCTTCTCACCACCATCCTGCCTAAAAAGTGGGTGTCCTTAAAAACCCTAGCCACTTATGCTTATCGTATTTGTGATAAGGAACACATTAACCAAGAGCACACCCACCTTTCCTAAGTTTTTAAGCTAAATGGGTACCGCAATAAATGTATCTCTTGAGCCTTTAACCTCGCTAAAAGTTGAGCTAACCCCAACCCTAAACTTGAGGTACCAAGTACTACCTAGGTTGCCACCCTCCCATACATTGAGGGCCTCTCTAATAAAATCTCAAAAATCATGTGCAAGAAAAGCCTCATATGTACTTTTAAACCTGTCTCCACCCTTAGGAATCTTATCCCTTCTGCCAAAGATTCCAAAAATAATCTAATCAAATCTGGGGTCTATAAGATTGTTTGCTCCTATGGAACTCCATACATTGGAGAAATAGGACGATCCATTAGCACAAGGGTCAAAGAGCATAACACAACCATTAGGCATGATTGTATTGCTAAATCTACCTTAGTTGAACACTCCTTCAATACTAAACACCACATTTGTCTTGAGCACACCCAAGTCTTGGTTAAGAAAGATTGTTTTTCCAAGAGGAAACTCCAAGAAGCTATCTTCATCAAAAGTCACCCCTCCAATCTTAATCATGATGAAGGGTGGTATCTTAGCCCAACCTAGCAACCTTTATTGAACTCCCTCCAATCACACCCTTACCCTCATACATCATTGACCTCAATTTTCTGCCCCTCCCTTCTATCCTTCCCTTCCCCCTCTCCTTAGTCTATAACCTCCTTCCTCTTCTTTGTCTTCATTAACTGGTGTCCTCACACTCTCCTCACCTGTGCCCTCACCCTTGCTCCATCTTGCTTCCTTTACTCTTGGTTGCCTCTTTCTTACTTAAATTCTTTTCCCTCTCTCCTGCTCCTTTCTTGATTGAGTTTCCTAACCTCATTCACCCCTCGTTGTGTTTTCTTGCATTTTTTGTTGTTTCCTTTCCTCAAGTATTTGTGTATTCTTAGGTATTATGTATTTGGGTATCAAGTATGTGTGTGTGTGTGTGTGTGTGTGTGTGCACATGTATTACTTAATACATATATTTGGTTGTGTGTATTTTTGGGGGTTTGTTTCGTTTTCCATGTTATATATTTGTGTACTAACATTTTTTTTGTGTTTTACATATCCCCTTTTATATTTTTGTGGTATATATATATATATACCACAAAAATATAAAAGGGGATATGTAAAACACAAAAAAAATGTTAGTACACAAATATATAACATGGAAAACGAAACAAACCCCCAAAAATACACACAACCAAATATATGTATTAAGTAATACATGTGCACATATGTGTGTATGTATGTATGTATGTAAGTTACACACACACACACACACACACACACACACACACTTATGTAGAGGTATATGTATATTCTTAATACATATATAATATATATAGATTTATAGGTATATGTGTGTGTATTTTTAGAATTGTTGTGTTTTCTACCTAATATATAGGGGTACACATATTATAATAGATATTGTATTATATGTCCACTTTCTTATTTTCATTGTTGAGGTCTAGATTGAGCTTTTGTCTACACTCTTTAATATTTTCTTCTTTTTTGGTCATATGGGTTTCCCTTGTTTTCAGGTTTGAATTTGCCTTGGGTTGGTTTCTTGTTTTCTTGTTTGCTTCTTTATTGGGTTCTTATCATATGAGTTTGGTGGATATATATATATATATATATATATATATATATATATATATATATATATATATATATATATATATATATATATGAAATATAATATATTATACTTAGGGGTGTGTGGATGTAGATGTATATATTTGTTTTTTAAAATATATTAGATATCCATAATGCATATGCATGTTCTTTGACATATATATATATATATATATATATATTCTCTTGTGTTAATTTTGATTTATTAAGCTTTAATTTTATCTCTGGTTTGTATAGTTACTTCTTTGTTTTTTCACACTATGTTTTCCTATCTCTCTCTCTCTCTCTTTCTTTTATTTCACTCACTCTCTCCTGGTTTTTTGTCTTATTTTTAACTTTTCTCTTGTCGTTCATTTTCCATTCCTTCCTATCTATCCCTCTTTTTCCTTTAAAAAGCTCAAGTTTGCTCTCTAATCTACAACTCTCCTCTTCCTGATGATGGATCATTGAGTATGATCTGAAACGTTGAAACAAAAACATACATAGTTGAATCCAGAAGCACTCTCAATAATGTCTAACACCATCAGCTATAGTATTATCATGTAACCCAACCCCCAATAAGGCCTCTTTCCAGCTAAGCTTATGTCCAAAAATAATAGGTAAATCATTGAACACAAAATTCCATTTTTTTTAACAAATGGGCATCCCCAAAAAACATGTTTCATATTTTCATGTCGATGACAAAAATGGTAGTTGATCGGTTGGATAATAATACACTTCAACCTGTCCCCAATAGGTAGTTTGCAATGTAGTATTTTCCAAGCCATCAACTGTGCATCGGAATTAACTTTTGGATAAGAAACTAGCCATAACCAATCTTTGAAAAAATTACATTGGACAGGGGTACACAACTTCATAGACGATTCCTATGGCACCAAGGATTGTAGAAAAAATCAAAAATGGTTTATACTTATTACTCAAACCAAATCGAGTTTTAATAATATGCCATGATAACCAACTCATCATAGAAAAATCCCAAAGATCTCCAATACAACAAACACCCTTGTTAAATAGAAAATGAGACTGTTTAGGACAACTTAAGGCAAGGGGTTGGCCTTGATAAAGAATATGTTTGTTCCATCAAATAGAAGAGGCAGAAAATTTGAACCCATGTTGCAAAGAGGCATCTCTCCATTTTAAAAAGTGACGGGTATATTGCCAAGCCTTCCAAATAAAATGTAAGGGCGGTGAAGCTTTCATAGAGAAAAATGAAGCATGAATAATTTTGTACAACCATCCCACTAACTGCCATTTGCCTTTGATTGAGGCAAGGCTAATTATGTTTCTTATACGAATCTTCCACAGTTCTTCACCTCTGACGACTCTAACTATCCATTTGGCCGCTAAACAGACCCCTTGTGTTTTTGGATCTATTATCCCTAGACCACCTTTGCATTTGGGCTAAATGCAATGAGTTCATGATGTAGATATAAAACCATCCACCTAGCCCAGAGGAATCGTTAGATCATTTTAATTAAGTCCTCATAACCTTTTTTAGAAGACATCTAGCAAGATGAGTAATATAAACATATGTGGCAAGAAAAATTCTGTTAGCTACTTGGATTTTACCTACTAACAAAAGAAATTTATTCCCCCAACTAAATTGTTTGTTCTTAACTCTATTGAGGTACCAATTCCACATATCAGAGAGAGAAACCCCAAGACCGAAAGGTATCCCAATATACCTTGTAATTTTGCCATGTTTAATTTGTTTCCATTCACAAGCTATCCATTGAGGAACATACCTTGTTTGAGTCATAAAAAATTTAGTTTTATCATGAGCAAGCTTAGATCCTGAAACAACACAATACAACTCTAGAATATCCATTGTATTAGAGATATCTTTTTCAGAATTTTGTAAAAATAACAAACTGTCATCAACATAGTGTGAAATAATTACAACATTATTATGAGGAATAGAGATTCCTAAAATAAGCTTCATTTGATTGGCATATTTAAATAGATAACCCAAGGCATCGATTGTAAGAATATAGAGGAACGGAGCTAAAGGACATCCTTATCTGATGGATCTCTGTAATGGAAACGGGTCTATCATCATATGACATAATACGTTGGAGCTTTATCCTTAAAATGTTACAATGGTTGGGTTTTGGTCCAAAAATTTGAGCTCATGTCCAAATGTTGTCAAAGCTTTTGTAATGATTTTATAAGAGGTATTAAGCAATGTGATGGGGTGTCAACCAGAAATGGTATCTTCTTTTTTTCCCTTTAAGAAGGGTTTTAATTATGCCACCATTAATGTTCAGTCCTAATGATCCTTTCTTAAAGGCCTCCAGGGATAAACAGTAAAAATCTTCCTTAATAAAATGCCACATAGCCTAGTAGAATTCCAATGGAAGCCCATCGCTACCTAGACTTTTATAAGGGGCCATAGAGAAAAGAGCATTTTCCAACTCTTCCAAAGAAAGGTTATGTCTACGAAATGACTATATTCAGAGTTTATTTTGTTAGGAATATGCTCCCTAACAACTTCCTCAAGGGCTTGTTGAATATCCTACCATTAGTCATCTTTGAAAAGCTCGTCATAAAACCTTTTAAATAAGTTACATATATCAGAAGGGTTAGATTGTAGAATGTCAGATTCATCCCTTATAGCACCAATTCTTTCCCTTTTATGTTTGTAATTAAGATAATTAAAAAAATACTTAGAGCCCTTGTTACCTTCTTTTATCCAGTGTAATCTGAATCTTACGTTTGCCCCTTGTCCTCTATAATTATCAATTTTGTGCAATTGTGCTTTTGTTGCAACAATGGAAGTTTGAAGCTTGATATTGTTAGGATCAACATTAAGAAGTTTTCTATCATGAACAAGTTTCCTTTGGAGGGATTTTTCCCTTCATTTTCGCTGCCAAGTCATTCTTTTACCAAATGAGTGTAGAAAGGTGGTACATTGAGAAATGGCTGCACACCACTTAATCTAAGAATCCCCTTCTTCTGGTTTGGGTATAGACTTCTAGATTCCCTCAAGGGTAGCTAGACAAACATGATTCTCTAAGTGAGAAATATTGAGTTTGAAGAATTGTCAATACTTAAATTTTGAGACAAGGAAAAGCTACAAAAAATGGGATAGTGATCCGAAAGGGTGGTAGAATAGTCCACCTGAACATACAAACCCATCGAATCATGGACCAGCGGTAAAGTGGGAGATAAATAAAATCTATCCATCCTGCTCAATTTCCTATCACCTCCCATCCTACAATTGGACCAAGTAAACCAATTATTGGAGTGGCTAGTGAATTTATCATGAATGGGGTCAACAATACCCAAGGAATTTTGACATAACAACCAACTATCAAATTCTTTTTTGCTAAGATTTAGTTGTTTAGGCCAGCTGTGGTCTTGATGGTGTTCCACCATGTTAAAATCACCACCTAAGATCCAATCTGCATTAGGTAAATTACTGGATAGCCAATCCCAAAGCTCAATTCATTCTTTGGCAAAATTTGAGGCATAAATAGAGCAAAATCTAATGAGTTATCCATTGATAACGGTAAGGACCCAAACACAACTATGTGAAGAGTCCTCACCCTTATCAATGACATACTTTGAGACCCATGGGGAAATCCCAATAACAACTCGACCTCTGCATCTATATGAGATGTATGCAAAAAAAGAGCATCTCTCCAAACATTACATAAAGACGCTTCAAGTCTAGAATTACTGATCTTGACTTCTTGGAGGAATAACACATCAGGCTTCCATTTCATAACCACCTCTTTTACTTTAAACTTATGATGAGGGGGGAAATCCCTGTTACTAGAATCATGAGTAAGCACAAAGCTGTTTGCAAGAGAGAGTGATCTAGAGAAGGATGATCTCTTCCCTTTGGAGGAAATTACAACTGACAAGTACTCTTGTTTTTCCTAATATTCAAGTGTTGTAATAATAGTATTGAAATATTGTAATATTATCATTTTGCAATGGAAAAGATTAATGGAAGTGCATCTAAACTAATATAATCTTTAATTTATATAATTTAACGTAAATAAAATACCAACATTAATTCATGAAATTAAAGAAATAAAGTAAAAAAATTTAAAATATACAAAATAATGTAAATATATTATAAAACTAGTAATAGATATCATAAAATCCAGGAACTATTTTATTTAATACTTAAGAGTTATCTTATGAGTACCTACCTTTAAGATACAATTGTATCCACAGAGTCCTCCAGATATTATTATATCCATAATTTTTAACTAGTTATTACTAATTGTACTTATGAACAAATCATAAGTCAGAACTTTTTTATGTAAAAGAAATATTATCTTTTGTAAAGTTAAGATATATCTTTTAACTAAAAAGATTCAAAAAATCAATTATTGGTAATCTAATTGGCTGAGGAGTTTTACCCCTTATTCCATCCTTCACGTTGTTCAATATATTTAATAATTATATGTGTAGAATTTTAATCTATATAAATTTCATGCACTTCAAATTTCATGTAATATAATTTAATCCAAATGGTATACATTTCATGCCCTCAAACATATACGCTACTATATGAGCCTAGCATTGACATTAGCCAAGTTGGCCTCAACTGAAAGAAGTGGGTGTAGGCCCTTCCAGACTAGACATTGCAGTGGCCATTGGCCAGATCCAAAAAATGGCAATTATGTTGGTATGTGGTGACTGATCATGCAAATACTATACACTCGTAACGTATCCCTCTTTCTTGCACGTTCAGAGTCAGTTAATTTTTGTTAACCGACAAAAGAAAAACGACATTGTAAAACCCTAATTCTAGTTGTTTTCAAAGTTTCCCATATTTTCTTTGTTGTTTTCAAATCCTAAATATGAGGCCTAATCCTTTGACTAATTTTCCATAGAACTGTTGCCTGAGCATTCATATCCATTTTATCCCATTTTTCATGCTTACTTGCATCTGTAAGTTTGTCTTCTATTTGCTAATTCCCATAAACCTTTCATTTGTAGAATTAATTCCATCTCACATTTCCAACATGCATAGTTAGAACCATCTAATTTTCTACTAACCACAATGTTAGAGCTTTTTCATGAGGCCACGGTTGGAAAAATAAACTCCCTAAGCACACAAACACAAAAGCTTGAAAAATGAAACCCCTACCAACACACAATGAAATTCTTATATTATGTTACCTTGATGTTAATCTTCTTATAAACCAAACAAACAAAGACTTTCTAAAATGTGTAGCTAAAAAAGATGAGAAAAAGCTTCATCAATCTTAAAAAAAAATATCTTAAACACTACAATATGACATAGGTAAATGGCAATGGCCACTCTTTCTTTATGAATTTGTATGGCTGCTTCACCCTATGTGAACACACTAAAGGAGAATTGAATTTCTTATAAAAGAAATTAAATGTCACGTGGAAAAAGTGGTGGGAGGCTACCCACATTAATTTTAGAACTTTCCCTTCCACTTCATAAAACTTTTGACTTGGGGACCGTTCTAAATAATATTCCTCATTTCACATCGATCGTAATTGGTATTCATATGCAATTAATCGGATAGTACGAATTTTAATGTTATAACATTGACTAAGAAAGGACTTTCCCAAGCTATGTGCCAAACCCAATCTTGAAGAAATGAATAACATTGACATTCACGTGCAAAGAACCATAGGTGGAAAATGGCCTCCGTAACAAATACGAACCCTTGAAAATGGCCGCTACTTTTAGAAGCCTTCTGGATTTAATTTTAAAAAAGGGGATGAATTCCCCATGAAAAGAATCTATAGATCATGGTGACTCTTTAGTTCCGTGTGTGCAGGTGCCTCCTTTCTACAATTGCCTATAATGGCCTCATTGCCCACTTAATACTAAGTGTACTTATGAACAATCATAAGCCAAAAAAATTTTTTATGTAAAAGAAATATTTATCTTTTGTAAAGTTAAGCTATATTTTTTAACTAAAAATATTCAAAAAATTAATTATTAGGAATCTAATTGGCTAAGGAGTTTTATCCTTTATTCCAGTCCTCACATTGTTCAATATATTTAATAATTATATTTTTACAATTTTAATCTATATATGGAAGAATCTGCTCTTAAAATATTAATTTGTATCCAAACAACAAAACTTGTATCCAAATGGTATACATTTCATGCCCTCAAACGTATACGGTACCGTATGGGAGAACCTGACATCGACATTAGCCAAGTTGGCCTCAACTAAAGGGAGTAGGTGTAGGCCCTTTCAGATCAGACGTTACAGTGGCCATTGGTTGGATCCAAAAAGTGGCAATTAGAACCTTGGGATCCTCAACCACACTTCTAGATTATGGACATGTATATCAAGTCAAATAAACTCAACCAAACCCCCTCTTCCCTTGTCAACATTAGAAATGATCTCGTAACCACAAACAAGTTTACGTGGCCCTACGAATTGAAGTTGCCACAATATGTAGAATCAATAGCTTTTAAATAAAATACAATGTAACAAACAACTTATGGATGAAAATATTTTTTTAGGTTTGAAATGCTTTCCCCTGTTCGTTTCCCTCGTAGCCCCTATGCCCATGCTTCTGCATTTGTTCTTCCTATGCTTAGGATTGATTTAGTCTCTCTAGATCTTGATTCTCTTGAACGTGTGGTAGCTTTGATTAGACCTTCAACCATTGTTGCAATGCACAGATCTATCCCTTTATAGGCCAGTTCTTCAGACATTGATGCTCGCTCTGGTTCAAGCTCAACCTTGGGCTTGAATGGCTTTAGACACCCTAAGTCTTTTAGGGTTGTGACAACTTAGGTACAAGGCTCATATGCTTGTGATCTGGTATGCAAGCCCTCAATTGAGGATTAGTTTCTTGATGCTCTTGGTTCTTATGAAAGAACCATGGGAAGATCTTTACATGTCTCATGCCCTCCCCCTCGAGCTAATTTGATGCCTCTCCCCTATACTTAGTCTACCCTTGTGGTGGTTATGGGATAGAATGTGCTAGATAACGATTTTTTGGCCAATAAGGGTCTAATTTGTAGGTTTAGTTGATTCTGGCCTTCCCTCCTAGATTTGCACCAATGGATTTCAAATCAATGGTAGCCTCTCATAGAGGATAGGGTCAAGATCTACCCATGTGCTAGGGGGTTCTTCATCATGAACTTTGATTTGCGTGAGGATAGCGATATCATGTTGAATAAAGTGCATGGATGTGGGGCCATGAATCTCTTTTGATTAAGCCTTAGCTTCCTTCTTTCAACCTGTTAACTGATTCTATTGAAGTAATGCTAGTTTGGGTAAGATTATCAAATCTGTCTCTTCATTTCTAGTGTGCCTCTAGTTTTGAGGCCATAGGAAATGTTATTGGTCACTTCTTGAAGGTTGACATGGTTTCTTTGAATTACTCCTACACCTCCTTTACCTACATCCTAGTGGACATTGATGTTTCTAAGGCTTGACCCTTGAGGAGGTTATCTTGTAGGTGGAGGATTGGCCCTGGTCAATATATCAACTATGAGGGTCTCCCCTTCTACTACAGACATTGTTTTACCATTGGTCATTTGGCTTTAGATTGTACTTTCTATAGTTGTAAATTGAGTTCATCTACTTGGTGGAGGAACACCCAGACCCGCCACCTTACTATGTTTCCTGAGATTTTTGATTCTACTCAGAGGAGTCGCCTCCCTCTAGGCCACTTTCAACAATCCCTCCTTTTGTGGATGTCCCATCTAGGATTGGTGAAGCTCCTATAGCTCCCTCAACTCTTGATGGGGTTCCTACTAGTGGTGCTTCATTGCTTGATTCCATTTCCCTTAGTGCATATTGTGATGGAGACCTTGCTCCTCATTTTTCTTTAGATTTGGTATTGCAATAGGCTAGTCTTTTGTGATTTCTTGATGGTTGGTATCTCCCTGCATGGTGCCTCATGTTGGGGCATTAAAGCTAGATTACCTTCCCCTCTCTCCCCACTCTAAGGACCTGGAGAATTGTGTCTCCTAGACTATTGTTCAAAGGTGGAAGAAAGGTCTTCCCAAGTCTATTTCTTAGTCACACACCTAAGTTAGGGGTGTGCAGTTAGCTAGGGTAGGGTTTGGAATTGTTTAGGCCAAATCCTTGGTGTTTTGATGTGCTTGGTAGCTTGGCTACTATTGTGCTATCTTTGTTCCTTTTGGTTGTTCCATCCCTTATGGAACTCGTTTTGTGCATCTTGAGCATCTCTATTGTAAAAGGATTTGGGTCCTTTCAAAAACCCATTTTTACCAATATCAAAAATAGCTTATGAATAAAAATTGATGTAAACAATGACGACAATAAATATTAAAGTAATAAATGATATTAGTAAATATTTGTGCCCAACTTATGAATGAAACTCCATGTTAAATTAATTATTAAATTTAAAAATATCTCCCATCGATGAAAACTAAATGTAATAACCAAATCCAAACATTTTTTAGAGTGAAGAATAGCTTTTATACGAAAGAGGCCTTAAACGACTCTTTCTTGACCGACGTCATAAGTGTGCTTGCCATTGTCCCTCCGCAGAGAGGTGGTTTCATATTATAAAGAGGACATCTATGGAGAAATCATTCACCATTGTCTTATTTCCACATCTGCATCTGCTTCCGCCTCCACCAAAAATTGTTTTTCTGATGACGAAAACTTGAAAACAAGAAAAATGGCAGCCGAAAATATTTGCAAACCAACAGAAAAGGGACGGCCAAATGCATTTCTATCATCTTGCTTAGTTCTCATGCAAAGTCAACTATGGATCTTTAACCCCATGTCTCTATTTGGCATAGGGAATGCCTTGACATAAATGTCTTATAAACTAGCAATTGCACCTTAGTGTGCAATGGGTACATCGAGATAACATGCAGATAAAATTAATTAGTGGTTCCTTTATAATTGCACATTGAACATTGGAATTTCTTGATAAGAGAGCAAGGTTGTTTTGCATCCATCATTTGGACATTGAAAGAATGTAGTGATAGGTGTTGTTGTGCTACATTATAAAATAAATGAAGTAAATTAAATATGTTGACATGCATGCAAGTAAAGTTGTTTTTGAATAGTAGTGAGTAAAAGCATGTATGCAGGTAAAGTTTATTTTCTTCAGTGAATTATTTGCAAGTGATAGCACCGTTAACCGATCCTCATCTTGTGTCCCAAGCATGTTGAGCCCATCCAGTTTAAATGGCAGGGCTAGGTAAAGACTTGATGAGACTTGCCATTCATCAGGACTAGGCAGAAGGAGTTCATCACCAGTGTATGGTGCAAATTCCATGGATTGTAGGTGTTTGAATTTCTTTCTCAATCGGTTGTAATATTTTTCTCTAATAAACCAATATCATTGTGAATGTTTTTAAAAAACATTGATCATTTGTTGTTGGGATGGTGGTGAAATGAGGGGAAACTCAAACAATAGCTGGTGTTAAGTGTTATTTCCATTTGTTGAACTTTTGAGATGCTATAAATGTCCATTTTTGAGCCACTTGAATAAGTGACATTGTTTCCAATTGTTTTGGTGCACGAAAGAGGTATGAACCAATGAAGGCTGGAGATGGGACATTGCTATTGTAGAGATAGCTACAATTTAGTGTGTAATGGGTACACTAAAGATGTTTGAAAGGTGAATTATTAGGTTCATAAGAAAATGGTGTGTTTCCCTGAGTGTAGTTCCCGATGGACATGCATGTCATGTTTGGATCATTGGCATGAATCAAGGAGTACCATAGCTTGATCTTTAATGGAGGGTTTTCCATTATCTAATGATTGACCATAGCACCAAGTCAATCACACAACGAAACAGTTTTCCCCATTATGTTTATGCAACTAAGGTTAGTTTTGTAAACCCACGATGGCCAATGAGTTTGTGTTTTAGGAAATGACATTTCAATTGTCATGGGTGATAAAGGTAAAATTTGAAAATAATTATTCATAGTAAGTTTATGCATGTAGCCATCTTTTCTACTTGAAACTAAAAAGTACTATGAATCCACAAATTTTAGTTCAACATTATAAATAAATAAGGAAATGGTTTTCCTATACACCCTTTGGCATACTATAGACATATTCAAAGTAAAAGTATGGTGGGCCTTGCTCAAACTCCTAATCCAACCAATCCTTTAACATGGTGTAGTAAATAAAATTTTATATACCTTCAGTAGACATGCTTTATTTGAGCTTTATCTTTTGAAATGGTTTCTTGTGATGGGTTTCATAGTAATCCTTTTCTAAATCTAAGTGCTTTCTTTGAGGAGATTTGATTTTCTGCTCATTCTCTAGGCTTTCATCGAATTCTTGTAAAACGAAACCATGGTTAACACAACTAATCAAACTAATAACCCTAGGATTGTAATATTGTACAAACAAATTTGCTACATAGAATCAAAATAATAATAATGTCCATAATTTTCAATACTAATTTTGTTAGCCTCTTTAACTTGGGCAAGAATTTATCTATGAAAAATAAGGAATTTATAATCTATTGAATTGTAGATTAGTACAAAATGAAAGTTTCATTATTCTTTCAAGTTGCACTTGAATGCATTACATGCCTTACATAATTCACAATCCATGGAAAATCATAGAAAATAAAGGAACGCTTCCCCTCTAGCTCATCCCTTGTCATCCTGTTGTTGCCTATCAGATTATTATAGGGGCTTCCACCTCTTATCATATCAAAACCTCCAATTAAATTAATCATTTCATCAAGTCTTTCTTTTGTCAAATTTTGCACATCTTCCACCTCAATCAATTTACCCTTTTGATGCACGTTTTTTCCACCCAACTTTTGAGGATAAACTTGTTTTGTTTACATTTTTGTAGATACAACACAATTGAGTGGTAGACCCAAACGATGCAAAGAAACTTTTGCACCCCTGGTTCTAGAGAACAAAGAAAGGATATTGAACCCCTTAAGATAAATAGGCTTCAAAATAGAAATATGGTATCCTATGATGAACAAATCAAAGTGATACATTTTTCCTCTTCTTCCATTTTTACATCTATGGAAGCCAGTTGACCCACTACAACATGAAAAGCATTTAAATTTTTGGTTACAAAGTCTACTTCATGCATCTTTAAAGAATACAAATTTCTTTTCAAAAATAATTATTGGTTCCTTTATAATTTCACATTGAACATTGAAATTTATTGATATCATCAGGCCAAAAATCTAAAGATAACACATGTCCATGGTGAGCTACGCTTGGGCCAACACGTCATTTGCTTAAGGACCTAATAATATAGAGGGAGATAAAGAGATATAGAAAGATAAAGAGGGAGAAAAAGATAGACAAAGAGAGAGGAATAGAGAAAGAGAGATAGACCACTATGAGAGATAAATGCCAACACTTAGGTAAACACATCATTTGCTTAAGGACTTGATAATTCAGTGCCTTTAAGACCTATTTACTATACCCATTGCACACTAAAATGAAAGACATAATTAATAGATATAAATAACAAAACATGTCTATATAATACATATTTTGTAATTATAGATTGTAGCATTACTTTTAAAAAGTTTATTTTATTTTTTAAATATGTACAAATTGTGTTTTGATTTTTATGCCACTGTTAAACACCTCTAGAGTAATTATTATATCGAATTTTATTTTTATTAATATATTATTATTATATATTAATTAACCCCTTTCCATACATTTTACTATACAAGTTATTCTCCAAATAGATTGGCAATCAAATCACCTGCCTATGCTTTTTGGAGCAACTTTGATATTAACTCTTGAGGAATAGGAGAAATTTATACATATTAATATTAGAACAGTTTAAGAGGAGGGCATTTGTACATTGCCTTTGGATTTGTATGTTCTCTAAATAGTTTCATTTTGAAAAGTGTCAAGAAGGTGGAGACCACATTGCATTATATGGTTGACCATGCTTGATTTCTAGTGTATTTTTCTAGTTTCCTTCATTGTTTTGATAGTGTCTTAAAATTTAATTGATAGCCTCTAAGTAATTTTAGCATGTAGGAAAAATATTTATGCCAACAATATTGACTCAATTTTACTTTAAATGATGAAATGCATCCAATTAGTGGGAAAATGAAGCAGACATTAATGGATGAAGTACATGCAATAAGGAAGAGAAAAATGCCAATTTTCATATAATATTGCGAGGCATTCTATAGACTTGATTTTTTCCAAAGCATATTTGTTGTTAAACTATGTTGCACCATACGTTTGAGCTTGATATTGATATGATTTTTTGATGGTAGAAATGAGCCCTTCTTTTGTAATAAAATAAATGTGTAGTTTTTAGTATGCTAAATTCTAGTTCATTAGTGTCTTGACACATATGTATTGGAAGAATTATTATTTATTCCGGATATATGAGACTTGCATAGATTACAAATTATTGAGATCAAAGGAAATCTTAGGCAAGTAGTTGTCATGAAAGTAGCTTCACTTTATTCTTTTGAGGAGAAGATCCATCTTTATTGCAAATGTCACATTTTATTTTTCCTTGTTTTGTCAGTCTTAAAATTCATGCATCACAATCTAATTGGGAACATGCCCTTTCTTTATTGAGTATGAAACAATCATTGATTTTATCTAGCCACAGTTCATTTTTTTTAATGTGGGATCAATGTGTTCAGCAAAATCTAATATTTAATGGATTTTATATCAAATAAACAACTTCAATAAATTATCTGCTGCTTGACAAGAACATGCATTTTGACTTCACCTAAGTTTAGAAAAAAACATATTGATAAGACTAGATCAATGGATATCTCTTTTGTTTCAAGAGTAGGGTAGTAGCCAAAAAACAACATGCATAGCAGTATCTGCGCTGTAACCATTTTGTACTCTTGAAATGCCCTCCATGATAAATAGACTTTAAAACAAAAAGGAAAAGAAAAAATTAATGAAGGTAGACGTTGAAGCCCACATTCACCATTGATACAAATACATGCCTGACTTTAGGCCTGTAAAAATAAAGTTATATATACAGAAATTAATTTATATGTTTTCCGTTTTCATTTCAAGGAACTTGTTGTCATGTCCCAATATTAAGGCATTGTTTAAATTAAATATTTAGACATCATGATAAGACGTAGGAGTCACTTTCAATGATCATCATATTTAGTGTTATTGATATGTACTTAAAATACAATATGTTTATATCGATTTGAGTATTATTATGATAATATAATAATACTATTAGCTATAATATATATGAGATAATATATGTTATTATTATAATATATAAATATGTATAAATACATTATACAAGTGATTATATATATAAATATAATGACAATATAATAATATTTAATATATATGAATACATATAATAATAAATATAAGACTAAAAGAATATTCTTATTACATATTCCATGTGAGTGGGGCCTCTTAAGAGAGACCAATCACATAAACAAATGAGATAATCAGCAGCAAACCAATAAAAGGAATCTTTGTCATAATTAATATAAAATAATGAATATGAAGACTTCCCTATCGGATTTAAGGAGAGCAAAGGGAATTAATATAAACAGGAATTCATAGAACAATTAATAAAGAATCAACGAACAATGATATACCTTGCAAATGGGCACTAATAAGGGATATGAAAAGCCAGCATAGAGAATAAGAAGATAAAACAATGATTGTGTGAGACAAAGTGGTGCTGATTCATTACTCATTAGAAGACATGTCTCCCAAGGTCAGCAGTGGTGACTATTAATATAAAAGCACAGATCTATGGTATAAAGAAAGGGGGAATCTGAACAGAGAATTGTCTCAGATAATCGGATAGCTAAAGATAGAAAAGACAATAAGATGTTAAGACATACAAAAAGACGCTAAATCTTTTAAGAAGGTGACGAAGATAGAAGAAGTAAACAAGATTGCTATAAGAGGGTAGCGCTAAGAGTATAGGAGGCATTGATGGAACACAGACTTGTGGGCAGCAAGGATAGATACAACCATAAATGAATCGATCAGGTTTGGTATTGCTAAGACATTAGCAAATAAGAAGAAATGAACAGCCAACAGTTCTATCACAGCCAGATCCAATATACAATCCAAAAATATATCTATCCCTCTCATTTACTCCACAGCAGATCTGAGTATAGCAGCAAATCATAAGAGCCATTTGGAGTGATTACTTACACAATAAATAAAGCATATAGCAGAATTCGAACAGCAAAAAGGTATGCATTAATGATCTTATTCTATATATCATCAAATCAGATATTTATATTATGCTTTGAATAACATTTCTAGGTATAGATAATGATAGATAAGTCTTGATGATAACATTGTAAATTCGTATATGCATTAAGAAACAATGATTGCATTTCTAATAGGTAAAATAATAGATAGATATTAGATATGTGATCATAGAATTGTAAAGAATGGATAGAATTAATTACAAACTGGATAAATGAAAGAATATGAGAAAGCACATATAGTTTATAATATGATTATAGATAGTAATTTGGAATAGACTAAAGGTAGAACATGATCATTATTTGAGAATACATAAACAAACAAAGATGAAAGTAAGAATAATGAAAATGTTTCAATGTAAATTAATGTCATATATATTCAACATGCAAATGGACAATAGACAATCTTAACATGTATAAATATATGGAACAATAAAGTCATATGAATGATCATAAGGATATGCATGAAAGGCATAGGCCAATGAAAATGATAGGTTCCATTACGGAATAAGAAAGATCATGGCATCTTGTGATCCAAGGGGAATCACAAGATGATAACATTGGATAACTATGGGACACAACTCATGATCTAACTGAGAGAGGTGTTCGAGCCTCCACATTAATCGTCTTACCATCCATCAAAGTAAGGGGTTGGATTAGGGATGTATATTGGACCTAGGTGGCCCTCAAGTGGATGAAGAACACCGCGTGTTGTGTGAAGTCCCTTGGGCCAAGAGACGAAGAACACCGCATGTAGTGTGAAGCTCTTGGGCCTATGATAATTTATGAGCTCATGATAATTGTGCCCGACGTGAGGTGACTCTCGATGGAATGAAGAATGTCGTGTGTTACATGAAGTTCCATTGAGCCAAATGGTGAGGAACACCGCATGTAGTGCGAAGCCTTTGGGCCTCCGTAGGGATGAAATGTGCCCTAATACATCCGTACTTAGGTGGAAGACGAGGATGATTAATGAGAGGTCAACTAAGAACCCAATCAAGGTGGAGCATGGGAAGTGTATGAACAAATGATAAGTTGGAAACATTATATAAGGACATGAATATACAACTTGAATATGGATGAATAATGATTATATTGTTAATATGATAGAATGAAAAGAAAATGGAACTCTAATGTTCTCTTTTGTGAGTTGAATTGTGCAAGGTCAAAGGAAAAATTTGGACTCACTAGAAGGGGACATTACAAGTGGTATCAGAGTAGTCATCTTGCCATCCTGTGGATAATAAGCAATACTTATTATTATTAATTGATTATATATATTGTTAACGTTGGTGATTGCAGGGATTAAATATGCACGTAAAGGTAACATTACATTCAGTAATAATGATTTTAATATAACGACTTCATTCTTGTTTACAGGAGAAGAAAATCAAGGATATCCTAAAAATAACATTATAATATCTATATGACTCCTACCTTGTGTATTACTTGTATTTCTATTTTTGACTTCATTATCTTACTCATATGTTTTTTTCTTGTGTGTATTCATGTCATGCTTCCTGTCTATATTCATGTGTGTATTTATGTAAATTCTTGTGTGTGTTCATGTATTTTACTTCATGCTTCTTGTCTGTTCTTATGCTTCTTAGGTGTGTAATTATGTGTATTTTCGTGTATTGCTTCCTATTGGTATGCTTGCTCATGTTGACAAATGTATATATTCTCGATGTGTATACTTCAAGCTCTCTATGTGTGTTTCTATGCATGCTAATTAGACATTCATGTTTATGTTCAAGTGTATGTTTTGTAGTCAAGTGTATGCTTTGTATTCAATTGTATGACTTGTGCTTGTATACTCTATGACTTATTGAATGACTTGCAATTGTATTTGAGTATGCCATGTAATTGAATACTCTATGATCGAATTTGAGTGTATAACATGTGTATTTGAGTGTGCACTCTATGATTTGCATTTGTATTCAAGTATCTACTCTATGACGTGTATTTAAGTATGGTTTGTATTTGTATGCTCTATGATTTCATGTGCACTCTATGACTCTGTATTCAAGTGTATACTCTATAACCTTGCAGTTGTATCCAAATGTGTGTACTTGTATGCAAATTTATGCTCTATGACTTGTAATTGTATTCAAGTGTATGCTCCATGACTTATGACCTATGAAATTGTATTGGTACTCAAGTGTATACTTTGTAATTCTATGAATTGTATGATTGGTATTTGAAATTGAATGAGTGCATGCTCTATAACTTGTATTTGCAATTGTATGAAGTTGAAATTGTATGACTTGTATTCATATGTGCATGCTGGTATGATTGTGTGTGACTTGTATTCGTATTTGAGTGTATACTCTCTGAATTTGTATTCAAGCATGATTGCATTCATACTTGAGTGTATTTAATGACTATGTAATTGAATGTGAGACTTTGTCCTTGTATGACTTGTATACTCCATGATTGTACATGTATACAAATGAAGACTCTATGACTTGTGATTGCACGCTCTATGCATTTGCAAATTATATGACTTTGTAATTGTATGAAATTGTATGACTTGTATTTGCAGCTGTATGAAGTGTATTCAAGTGCATGCTCTATGAACATGTATGATCTATGAATATGTATTTATATGGAAGTTATACTCTTTGATTTGTATGCAAGTGTGCACTTTCTAACTTGAAATGAGTGTTCAAGTAAATACCAAGGAGTTGTATTTGTATTCAAGTGTATGTTATGCCCTGATTATGAATGTATACTCCATGGTTATTTGAATGCATACTCTATGAATTGTAATTGAGTGTATTCTCTATGACTTGTATTCAATTGTATACTTTGGGATTAGTTGTATTTGAGTGAATTCTCCATGACTTGAGTGTTCAAATGTATACTACATGTTTTATGTGTGCACTCTATGACTTACATATGTTCAAATGCACAATTCATAACTTAGTTGCACTCTTGTATATTTCATACTCAAGTGTATATTTGCATGTTACATATATGCTTCATGCCTTAAGTCTTTCATATACATTGTATGCTTCATGCTTTGTATCAAGTGTATCAAGTGTATCACATACACATACTCCCTTATTACATACTATACTTTAAGAGTTGAGTGTGTAAGCTTTGTGTATGCTTCATATATTACATGTATTAAGCATAAAGCTAGTGTATGCTTTAGGCCTTACGCATATTGATGCCTTATGCTTTATGTGCATATATCATGCTTCAAGTACAACTACATGTATACTTCACCATATCCTGTATGTCTATGTATATGCTCCATACATGTATCATGCCTACAATTAGGGGTATGCTTCACGTCCTACATACCGCCTATGCTTTAGGTGAAGAGAATTTATCTCAAACTATCAAGTCTTAGTAGGAAATACAAACACGAGAATAAATAGAAACATATTTTACCTCACCCGTGAAGAACACTAAGTACTGGTAGTTGAGTTGAGACAAGAATACTGTCAACACATTCTCATTGCTTGAGGACAAGCAATCTTGAGTGGGGAGGGTTGTCATGTCCCAATATTAAGGCATTGTTTAAATTAAATATTTAGACATCATGATAAGACGTAGGAGTCACTTTCAATGATCATCATATTTAGTGTTATTGATATGTACTTAAAATACACTATGTTTATATCGATTTGAGTATTATTATGATAATATAATAATACTATTAGCTATAATATATATGAGATAATATATGTTATTATTATAATATATAAATATGTATAAATACATTATACAAGTGATTATATATATAAATATAATGACAATATAATAATATTTAATATATATGAATACATATAATAATAAATATAAGACTAAAAGAATATTCTTATTACATATTCCATGTGAGTGGGGCCTCTTAAGAGAGACCAATCACATAAACAAATGAGATAATCAGCAGCAAACCAATAAAAGGAATCTTTGTCATAATTAATATAAAATAATGAATATGAAGACTTCCCTATCGGATTTAAGGAGAGCAAAGGGAATTAATATAAACAGGAATTCATAGAACAATTAATAAAGAATCAACGAACAATGATATACCTTGCAAATGGGCACTAATAAGGGATATGAAAAGCCAGCATAGAGAATAAGAAGATAAAACAATGATTGTGTGAGACAAAGTGGTGCTGATTAGTTACTCATTAGAAGACATGTTTCCCAAGGTCAGCAGTGGTGACTATTAATATAAAAGCACAGATCTATGGTATAAAGAAAGGGGGAATCTGAACAGAGAATTGTCTCAGATAATCAGATAGCTAAAGATAGAAAAGACAATAAGATGTTAAGACATACAAAAAGACGCTAAATCTTTTAAGAAGGTGACGAAGATAGAAGAAGTAAACAAGATTGCTATAAGAGGGTAGCGCTAAGAGTATAGGAGGCATTGATGGAACACAGACTTGTGGGCAGCAAGGATAGATACAACCATAAATGAATCGATCAGGTTTGGTATTGCTAAGACATTAGCAAATAAGAAGAAATGAACAGCCAACAGTTCTATCACAGCCAGATCCAATATACAATCCAAAAATATATCTATCCCTCTCATTTACTCCACAGCAGATCTGAGTATAGCAGCAAATCATAAGAGCCATTTGGAGTGATTACTTACACAATAAATAAAGCATATAGCAGAATTCGAACAGCAAAAAGGTATGCATTAATGATCTTATTCTATATATCATCAAATCAGATATTTATATTATGCTTTGAATAACATTTCTAGGTATAGATAATGATAGATAAGTCTTGATGATAACATTGTAAATTCGTATATGCATTAAGAAACAATGATTGCATTTCTAATAGGTAAAATAATAGATAGATATTAGATATGTGATCATAGAATTGTAAAGAATGGATAGAATTAATTACAAACTGGATAAATGAAAGAATATGAGAAAGCACATATAGTTTATAATATGATTATAGATAGTAATTTGGAATAGACTAAAGGTAGAACATGATCATTATTTGAGAATACATAAACAAACAAAGATGAAAGTAAGAATAATGAAAATGTTTCAATGTAAATTAATGTCATATATATTCAACATGCAAATGGACAATAGACAATCTTAACATGTATAAATATATGGAACAATAAAGTCATATGAATGATCATAAGGATATGCATGAAAGGCATAGGCCAATGAAAATGATAGGTTCCATTACGGAATAAGAAAGATCATGGCATCTTGTGATCCAAGGGGAATCACAAGATGATAACATTGGATAACTATGGGACACAACTCATGATCTAACCGAGAGAGGTGTTCGAGCCTCCACATTAATCGTCTTACCATCCATCAAAGTAAGGGGTTGGATTAGGGATGTATATTGGACCTAGGTGGCCCTCAAGTGGATGAAGAACACCGCGTGTTGTGTGAAGTCCCTTGGGCCAAGAGACGAAGAACACCGCATGTAGTGTGAAGCTCTTGGGCCTATGATAATTTATGAGCTCATGATAATTGTGCCCGACGTGAGGTGACTCTCGATGGAATGAAGAATGTCGTGTGTTACATGAAGTTCCATTGAGCCAAATGGTGAGGAACACCGCATGTAGTGCGAAGCCTTTGGGCCTCCGTAGGGATGAAATGTGCCCTAATACATCCGTACTTAGGTGGAAGACGAGGATGATTAATGAGAGGTCAACTAAGAACCCAATCAAGGTGGAGCATGGGAAGTGTATGAACAAATGATAAGTTGGAAACATTATATAAGGACATGAATATACAACTTGAATATGGATGAATAATGATTATATTGTTAATATGATAGAATGAAAAGAAAATGGAACTCTAATGTTCTCTTTTGTGAGTTGAATTGTGCAAGGTCAAAGGAAAAATTTGGACTCACTAGAAGGGGACATTACACTTGTCATCATATTCATAAACTCTTCAAACTCGACAAATCCATCCCCTACTAAATCAACACCTCTAATCATTTGATGCATTGGGCTACTAAATCTTGATTTCTAATAAAAATTAACATGTGTAACATTGTGGCCCAACTACCTCCCAAGTGTTGTTCTGCATGGATTCCTATCAGTCACCAATGTTAAAGGATACCAATGACTAACATGAAAAAACAAAACGTGACTGCTAGCTAGCAGAGAGCTTGAGATTCCATAATTCAGATGGGAATAGTCTTAAGATTGCCTCTACTAGAACATTATTGACTTAATGTCTTTGTCAAGGAGAATTTGTTAGGATTTAAAAATATGAATTTGAACTATGAGCTCAGGGATCAAAAACTACCCTACACTTATCAGGATGCTTTGAGTTTAAATTATTTATGTGGAGATTCTCTTATTTAAGTGGGTATGCACTTGTTGCCTAAGCCTAGACAAACCTAGTGAGCAATTACAATAGGAATTGCTACTAATTACAATAGGAATTGCTCAAATATTACCCTTTGAATGAAAGTTTAATATTTCACCTTTACATACCTTATAAGAGGTTTTGCCCTACCCAATTTTAAATGTTATTCCCTTTGCAACTCCATTTCTGTCCAGTTTTTGTGATTAAAATAGACATTGTTTAGTTTACCCTTTTATTTTATCATTTCTGGTATCTGCAAAGACTGGCCTTACACCTACCAATTGCATTCACTTAAAATTTTCTAAGGCCTTTTCAACACACCCATTTTGTGCGTATCCTACAATCATTGCATTCCATGAGACAACATCTCTTTGAGGCATTTTGTCAAACAGTGCACATGCCTTGTGTATGCATCCACATTTTGCATACATGTCTATAAGGGCATTCATAACTAAGACATCTGATTGAAATCCACATTTAATTATGTTTTGATGGATATCCATACCCTATTTTAATACGCCCACTTTGGCACAGGTTGGGAGGATGCTAGCGACGGTCGTGGAGTTTGGCTTTGCACTTGTCAAATTCATTTGCTTTAAAGTTTCCAAGGCCTTTGCAACAAATCCATTTTGAGCATATCTTGATATCATGGCATTCCATGAAGCCACATTTCTTTTAGGCATTTCATTGAAAAGCCTTAAAGCCTCCCCAAGAAAACCATTTTGTGTACAACCTGCAATAATTGCAGTCCAAGACACAACATTTCTTTGAGGCATTTCTTCAAAAAGCTTTAAAGCCTCCCCAAGAACATCATTTTGTGCATATCCTGCAACCATTGTAGTCCATGAGATTATAGTTTTCTAAGGCATTTTGTCAAGCAGGTCACGTGCCTTGTCTATGCTACCACATTTTGCATACATATCTACCAGGGCATTTACAACCACAACATCTGATAAAAATCCCCTTTCCATTATGCTTTCATGGATGTCCATACCCTCTTCCAGAGCTCTTAATTTGGCGCAAGCTGGGAGTATATTGGCAAAGGTGAACTGATCAGGTTGGACACCTGTTCGCTGCATTTGGTGAAACATAGTCAATGCCTCGTGAGGATACCCATGTCTTCTTTAAGCTTTTAATGGATAAATAAACCAGATGAAATGACGAACACCTGAAAAATGGACAAGGGAAAACGGTGACCGACAGGAAAAATTGAACGGCTAGCAAGCTTTCAATTGTCTTGCATCCTTCTGCAGGACTCTCAACCGTTGATTTTCAAAGTCAACACTCTCTCTCACAAAAGGAATGCCTTTGGCGTAATAATTATTTTTATTGGCTAAAACTCTTGATCTCTTACTTTTTTCCTTCATTTAAATTGAGGGAATATTTTGAAATATGTAGTAACTTGGCATTGGCAGCATCTACGGGGCATTCAGGATGCACCGATGCCATGGATGGGATGCTGTTGCCATCCATGCAACCATTGCTGTTGTCAGTGTACCTTCATCCTTCATTCAACCATCACTGCTGTCAGTGTACAGGTAAAATAATAATTATCGCAACCGTACTCGCAGCGTAGTTTTAGGTTTTAACTTGTAGTTTTTGGTTTTAAAATTTTCATAAGATTTTAATTTTAATTTAAAATATGAACTTAAAAATGTTTAAAATAAAAAATATTTTTAATTTTGAATATTAATATTATATTCTTATTTTTATTTATTATATTGAGTATTTTATTAAATATAAATATGAAATTATAATTTTAAATATTAATATTATATTTTCATTTTTATTTATTTTATTAATTAGATAATATGATTATTAATAGTTTAAAAGTCTTGTTTAATAAGGTCATTTTTTATTTTTTAAATAAAAATATATATATTTATTATTTTTATTTTTAGAACTTAATTATAATTCTTTTCTTCAATTTTTATCTACTAACAAATTTGTTTTTTGAATTTTGCCTTTTACTTAGGTTTGTAAAGAATGAAACAAAATCTTGCTTGATTGGCATTGATTTATTTGAATAGGTAAGGTTAGAAGTATTATTGTTAATAAACAATCATTTAAGTTAATAAGAGACATAATCTTTCCACATACCATGATAGTGATAGAGAGTGATTTTGGATATAACCTATGTCACAGGGGTCACTTCAAGCCAAAAAAAAAGTTGAAATCTAATGAACTTCAAGAAAATCTTAAAAAAATGTTCCAAGAAATGCAACCATCTAATACGATGTTCACCACACCCTTTGCCTAGCAAGCCTAATTATAAATTGTAATAAAATAAATAGAAAAGTAAACTAAACTATTGGAATTAAAAACTTGGATGATGACAATTGAATGAAATCTAATTTATTAAAAATTAAAAATTAAAAATATAATCTAATTTAAAACAAAAAAAATTAATTTATGAAAAATGTAAAAACCTAATCTAAAGATGTAAAAAGTAATTTATTAAAAAATTAATTAATTTCATTAAATGTTATATGTGCTCCTTTTTACCATTTTCCCTTCTCTGATTAGTCAAACTACATGTATTTAAAGTTGTATGGAAATAACTTTGTTAAGTTAAAGTTCTCCCCAACAAATCTGGCCTCTAATCCTAACTCTAAACCTTTCCTTCATTCAAGTCCTATCTCTAATCCTAACCCTAACCTTAACCATAATATGGTACATTATTAAATTCATATCAAATTATCCTGTTTCTAACATTTTTATTCCATTTTTTATATAAACATCCACCTTAGTATATGTTTTATGAATATATATCCATATTAAAATAATTAGTTATATATAATTAATGATATAATTAATTTAATAAATTTAATATATTAAAATAATATATAGTATAAATTACTATAATTAATTATATATTTTTATATATTTAATTTTATATTTCATTTAAAGTACATTACAAATATATAATTAAGTTATTTATATAAATTGTATAAGTATAATTTTAAAAAATATATATCTAAAATACATTACAACATCTAGATCCCCTATCAAGATTGTTACAAAATTTACCCTAACTTTAACCATAATATGGTGCATTACCTTAACCCTAATTAGATTAAAAGTTTATACCAACCCTAAATTCTTAAATAAATTTTCACATCATCAATTAAATTCCTATCAAATTATCCTATTTCTAACATTTTTATTCTATTATATATAAACATCCACCGTAGTACATGTTTTGTGCATATATATTAATATTAAAATAATATTATGATTTTCTTTATATTGTCCTCTTTAGATTGATAGTTTTTTATGAAGTTTAAACCTACACTTTCTTTTTTCATTTCACTATATAAATTATTAGTTTATGTCTTTTCATCTAATTTCTTTTGTGATTTAATCCTATTTACTACTCCTTTTAACTCCTCTCCCATCCTACTCTTTGTTTTTTTTGTTCTCTTGCCACCTCCCTTCCTTTTAAGAGGTTCCATTGCAATCTATACCCTGTAATCTTCTTCTTAATGTTGGATCACTAAGCACTTTTACACTTGAATTCAATGTTAAAAATAAAATATTATTAACTTTTAACACTTTGATTAATTAGATCCATTAAATAAAATATTATTAACTTTTAACTTTTTAAGTGACTATATGTCATACTCCAACTTATAGCAATATTTAGCCAACATAAAAATAGTTTTCTATATTATAATTTTTAAATATAGTTAAATATACTTTATTCTTTAATTTTTCAATAATTCAATTACATTAAAACTTTATTCTAACCCTAATTTTAAACATGACCCTAGTCCTCACCCTAACTGTAATAATTATTATTATAATATATTAAATATATTCATATAGAATTATTATATAATATATTTTAATAATATATTTAATCTATATTATAATATTATATTATATATTTATAATAATTCATATAATTATAAAATATAGTTAGAGAAGAGAATGTTTATCTATGTAATCAAAAGTTTCATAATAATCTTTACTAGTAGGCTAGTACTATTGCAATCACACTTATCTAGTTATTAATCTATTGATTGTAAACCAATCAAAAGATAGAATTATTTTTCTTGTCTGCAAATTTGATTTAAATTTATACTTTTCCTATGTCAACGTGATAAAATTTTAACAAAAAATTATCGAAAAATGATTTATATGTATTGTCATTGGCTGAAAAAATGACTTCTTCTCTGCTGATTGTAGAGAGTGAACAAAAAGCTATAAATGCTGAGAGAATATTAGTTTGAGGGGAGGATGTGGCAAGTAAACAAATTATGAGCACAAATTTTGTCTAAGTCATGCTTAAATGGATGGCGATAATTATGAGGGAAGAATCAGTTTTTATGAATTAAATTCTTTTGCTTCATTAGTTAAATGTAAAAATTACTTTTTGTCAAAGGGACAAAGTTATAATATTAATAATATTATTTAAAATATAGGGTTCTACACATTTTATTTTATGAAATTAGATTATTTTTTAGATTTCAATTTTATTTACTCAAAGAGTTAAAAATCTAGTATTTCAATTTTATTTACTAAAAAGTTAAAAATCTACAATATCATGAAAAATATTTTTGCCATGTTATTATATTTTTTATTTTATTCTTCAAACATACAATATTTTAATGTAGGCTTTGTAAAGTTTATTTTTATAGTTAAGGAAATATTTGTGTTATTTAATAGGTTTTGTAAAGTTTAGTTTTATAGCTAAGTAAATATTTTAGTGCTATTTTATTTTTACCAAATTAAATTATTTTTGAGATTTTAATTTTATTTACCCAAGACATTTCAAAACGAGTTCACATAATTTTTTTTGAAATGATAAACAATTCTTTATTTTTTAAAAAAATTATTACTAAACCACAATATTAGATTAATTAAAATAATTAAAATCATGTTCTTTAAAAGTACTTACTATTATTACTTAAACAAAAAAAAATTAAGTGACTAAGATAAAATATTGTAGTGATCTAAATATGAATATGTTATTGTTATTATATTGTGTAATTATTCTTCAAACTTACAATATTTTAATGCATTTTAAATTGTAATAGTATTCAATATTATTACATTTTAATATCTTAGGCAGATATTTCAAATCTCTCCACACCCAACTAAGGTTAGGGTTCTACACATTTTATTTTATGAAATTAGATTACTTTTGGGATTTCAATTTTATTTACTAGAGTTAAAAATCTAGGATTTCAATTTTATTTAGTCGAAAGTTAAAAATTACAGTATCACCAAAAATATTTCGCCATGTTATTAAATTTTTATTTTCTTTTTCAAACTTACAATGCATTTTAAATTATAAAAGTATTAGTATTATTACATTTTTAGGAAATATTTGTGTTATTTAATAAGCTTTGTAAAGTTTAGTTTTATAGTTAAGGAAATATTTTAGTCCTATTTTATTTTTACCAAATTAGATTATTTTTGAGATTTCAATTTTATTTACCCAAGACATTTCAACACTCTTCAAAAATTAATTTTTCAATTATTGGAATGCAATTTGTCTATACAACCAATACCTAATCAACAAAAAAATTACAACTAAACAATACTATATACAATAGCTAATCAACAAAAAAAATTACAACTAAACAAATACTATAATAACAACACTACAAGGTAGGTACTAGCCACTACATGACACTTGTTACTTGTTGAAATATCTACAAGGTAGGTACTGGCCACTACGTGGCACTTGTTACTTGTTGAAATATCGTCACATGATTGACAGATATTGGATTGTGAAAATGGAAATCTTGTACATCTTATTAACTTTTCCACTACGTGGCACTTGTTACTTTTCCACTACGTGGCACTTGTTACTTGTTGAAATATCGTCACATGATTGACAAATATTTGATTGTGAAACTGGAAATCTTGTACATCTAATTAACTTTTCTCCTAGGTTATGATGTTTCTTTAAACACTTTGCTAGCAAATTGTAATTCCTAGCAGATGAATCCATAACCTATGAAACTTAAGAATATGTATACATTCTTAACAAACATAAACATTACCTAAGGAAAAAATATGAAGATATTTGTTACATTTTTTCAACACAAGGTCAGGTTGTGACAAAGTGTATATATGTGTTTTATCTATCAAGCCACACAATATATTCAAGTGTATATATTAAATATAATAATTTATAATTATTATATAATATATTATAAAAATATATTTAATATAGTTATATTGTGAAGTTCGAGACCATAACATTCTCCTTGAATGAATCTTTAATATTATTGTCAAGAAAACATTAAAAAAAAAATTAGAACTAGTGAATGGTTTATAACAATATAGTTGTAAACTTGTAAATTAAATTCAAAAAAATTCAAAAAATTAAATTTCTATAAAGTGTATTATTTTTTATTTTTATTTTTATTTTAAATTCTATTACGTTATTAATTTTTTATAAATTGTTTTATTTTTTATTTTTTATTTTTTTAAATTCTATTATATTATCTCTATTATACTAATTTCAATTTTTTTCTTAAAACAATATATTTTATTGTAAAAGATAAAGTAAAAAGTGATGTCTAAATTTTATATATGATAGGTGATTTTTAAATTTGATATCTATTACATTATTATATATTCTTGTACATTATTATATATTAAAAGAAGAAATAAAATATAGTTAAATTCATATCAAATTAGTTAAATAATTAACTCTTGTATATCAAAATGTCTTTTTATATATTTTAATATACAATTGTTATGTATATGGTAACCAAATATAACAATAATGACTTATTTCTTTTTCCTTTTTATTATTATTATTTTTTTCTTTTTTAATTATAAGTTTTGATATGTAATTTTTTTTTTATCTTATTACAAATAAAAAAATATTATGTTTCTCTTTTACTTTGTAGTTTTCTAACTTTTTAAAAATGTGTAAGTTAAAAATGTGTAAGATTTGTAAGGGATATATATAATTTTTTAATTTTTAATTTTCAACTTGAATACCATTATGACTTGTTTTTTATATGCTTTCTTTTATTTTTAACTATTGTTTTTTCTTTATTATTTTTATTTATTTAAAAAGTTATGAATTTATATTTTTGTTTTTTATATTTAAAAAAAAACTTATTTCTTTTGTTATTTTTAATTATTAATGTGATAAAATTATGACTTGATTTTGCATGCTTTGAAAACTAATTTTAATAAATATATTTGTAAATTAGATAATAATAATTATTATTAATATAATGATATACCAATATATTTTTAATAAATATATTCTATTATATTATGGATGAATATATTAATATAAAAATGGTAGGAAAGACATAATATTATTATAATATAATAATATTATAATTTAATATTAAATTATATTACTATCTATATTAATATATATATATATATATATATATATATATATATATATATATATATATATATATTTATTTATTTATTTAAAAATAAAATAAAAAAATGACAAATGATCATATTAAACAAGACTTTTAAACTATTAATAATCATATTATCTAATCAATAAAATTTTAAAAAAAATGAAAATATAATATTAATATTTAAAATTATAAATTCATATTTATATTTAATAAAATACTCAATAAAATAAATATAAATAAAAATATAATATTAATATTCAAAATTACAAATTTATATTTATATTTAATAAAAAATTTAAACATTTTTAAGTCCATATTTTAAATTTAAATTAAAATGTTATGAAAATTTTAAAAACAAAAACTACAAGTTAAAACCTAAAACTAGGCTGGGAGTACAGTTGCGATAATTATTATTTTACGTGTACACTGACAGCAGCGATGGTTGAATGAGGACGAAGGTACACTGACAGCAGCGATGGTTGCATGGATGGCAGCACCATCCCATCTATGGCATCGGTGCATCCTGAATGCCCCGTAGACGCTGCCCAAAACGGAAAAATTATGGACAAACAGAACTGAGAAAACGGAGTTAGAGAGGGCACACGAGCCACGTAGGAAGTCAAAAGCTTAGAGTGTGTTGGTTAAGCCCAGCCGAATCCATGCTGTTACAAATCTCAACTCCGCTTTGCTTTAACGTATACTTGTTGCTCGCATGGAAATAAGGTGCTAACTTGTTGGTTTGGGGTTTACAATCAGGAACAAGGACAGCTCCATTCAAATGGAAATGACTAAAGAATTGTTGAGCTGCATCATGAATGATAGATATCACATGCAGTTTATAGGGGCTGTGCACTAGTCTTGACGCACAACAAAGAAGCAATTGAATACAAGGATGGTCCACGCAACTTTTGGGAGGCATTTATTTTGGTGTCTTTATTGGCTTGGAGGTGTTGAGGTTGCAAAACAATATAAAATTTTTAAATAAATAGGCTCCCTCATGATTCTCGTAGTGCTATGGGGTACTTATAAGGATGACAGCATAAAAATCATTTTGTGGGTGGGCCCCACTCGATGAATCCATGGCCTCCAAAGTTTATAAAGTGAAAACTTTATAAACAATAGAGTTTGCCCACCAACAATTAAGAATATGTCACGTTGTTATATAAAGTCCCAAGCCCTGGGCTTTGTTGACAAGTCATTGGGCTACCATAAGCAGTAGCCATGTGCCATATGGTACTCATTGATTTTTGGCCACCTATAGACCTACATCAATACATGCAGCAGTGTCCATGGGCTAATGACATTGTTGCAAGTGTACACATAACCTTCATATAAAGCACAAGCATATGTAGTTAAGACACAAAGGGGCCCATCAAAACACATTTTTCTAGAGACAAGTAGACCAATGCCAATGGTCCATGTCTATTGCCTTTGGCTAAGATGTCTTCCTTTGTATTATGGCCCAATAGTATAGTGCCACACAAAACCCATTACCACTTGTGCAAGAGAGAAATGGTTGCAATGACACTAAAGGCAAATACCAAGTATCTTTGAAGATTGAATAGTGTGTGGCATGGGAGAAGGAGATTCGACAGTTAGTGGGTTGGTGGGTGGTGGGTGAGAAAGATGTGAGGGCATTAATAGCTCAATGGTATGGTTTTACCTAAAACAACAAAAACTTTATGCATGGCTATATGTGACGTAGGTACACAACAAAGTTAACCAATGGCAAGTTGTATTGAATGTGGATCAGATCGGCAAGCACAAAGGGTGTCAACGAGCATGTCCTTTAAGCTTTAAAGAGTGTGGGAAATAGTAAGTCACCATGAAACAATAGTGGGGGGTGCATAATGATGAGAATGTAGTGCTAGTGGTATTTGATATTTAAATAGAAGGGAAGTGTGGGTAAGACAATATGAATATAGGTGTCATTAGCAAGTATACATAAGGGTGGGCATATAAACTAGGGTTAAAGCCATGTACAATTTCACCATTAAAGTAAAAAATTGAAGCTCACACCCAAGGTTAAATTAAAGAAACTAAAGAACCATATGAACCATTGCAACATGAGTATGACACAAATAAAAAATAGGGAAAAAGACTTGGACACAAAGTAATAGTCCACATGGGCTCAAATAGGTCAATCAGAATGGGGCCTATTAGATTGACAAAAAGAATTATGACAAGGGGCTAAGGCAACAATCATTTATGTCAACAATGACATGTATAAACAAATTAAATGACCATACTGATGAGCATATGGAACAAGAACCTAGTCATACATTGAAACCCCAAAGTGACAAATGTTTGATTGGTTATAATAATAAGACAAGTTAGGGCATTGAAGCAAACAAGGAGACAAAGAATTATGTTTTGGGGCACAAGCTAACATAATGTATGATTAAAATCAAAATATTATTTTCTACTCTAATCTTGGTCAAAATCATTAATCTAGGTCTATTTTATAGTCACGAACTCAATCTTTAGCCATGAACTTGACCTTTGATGATCTCTAGATTTCGCCCTCTATGCAATTGAAAAAAAAAGACTATTTGATCCCTCTATCACTATTTTCTAACATGTCAAACCATGTAAGGATGTTGAATCAATGACAATGACTAATGATTGAAGATAGTAGACAAATGCTTAGAAATCAAGTTTATTACTCCTTTTAAGCACCAACTCTAAATGTGTTACTATTATTTTTGCCTTTCTAAATGCTCCTAGAATGAGATACCTTTCTTCTATAAGTGTATGATCAAATGAATGAATTTTTTTAATATACAAGCACATGAAAATATCTTGCAAACAAGTACATATAGTCAATTTTAAATGATAAAGATAAAGGGGGCTAGTTGGCCAAATTTGAATTTGGGTGGGTCAATTTCCTCATCATGGAGTGGCTCTATGACTATAGACTTGACCTAAAATAAAATAGGGAAAATGGATCATGACAAGCAATGACAATATGAGTCCATCAATGTATGGAATATCATGGATAAAAGACAAATAAGCCTGATGTATAAGAGTGTGCACATGTAAGTAAGATATACAAATTAACATAGGATCAAGTGTAAATAAGGATAAGATAGAAGGTAGGTAAATGGGCTTGAAGTTGCACATGATTCCACCATTTGTCATCACATACAAGTTGTAACGTAGAAGATTGCATACCCTCACAATTTCACGTTGCACTTTTATCCCACTTTCATGTCTATTCCCATAGCTTGATTCTAGGGCCACTCGAGCCTAACCTTGGCCTATTTTCCCACTTACCAAGGTTTGCCAAGTTCTATATCCTATTCATATATTTCTTTCTATTCTAAGAACATGTTCTAAAATCTCAGAGAATTTTCCCAAGGTGTGAGTGTGATGCGCTAGCATCCCAAAGATTCTATAAATTCAGAATGTTGAATTCCTACCTAGTCACTTGTAATTCCATTGGTGGTAATGTTAATTTGGCAATAAAACAACCTTTGTAAATGTACCGGGTGACCCTTTAATTCTCCCATCCTCCAATATAAAATCCCATTTATGAAATTCTTTCACTTCTTTTACTCACTTTTAGAAAAACTCTAGACTCATAAAAAGAACTCTTGGCTCTCCATTGATGATTTTCTAGATGCTCTCTTGGAGCTGAAACATCTCTCTTCCTCAACTTCTATTGAATCTATTCCTACAACTTGTTCATTTTGGAGGCTCTCATAAGGGATTGACACTGATTACACATCGATTTGATTCTCAAGGTGCTTGCAGTATCCTCCATTGTTTTAAGTTGCATGGTAACATTGTTTTATGATGAAGAGATAGCATTGTTATTGTATTTATTGCATCTTCCCTTAGCTCCATTTTGGTAAACTTGTGGTGGAGACTACCACGTTATATTCCCTTTGTGCACACTAGGGTATTCCTCCACATAGACTAGGGTTGATACTTATAGTTTTTTATTGTTGTCATTGTTCTTATTTTCCTAGACACACTTAGGAAATAGGAATACACATTTTGTATTCATTATTTCCCAATCCTAGTCATCCGTGGAGGTCAAAAGACCAACATAGGGGCTTGACCTAAAGGCAAGCTCCCAAATAGCCCCAACAAATTTTCCTTTGTCTTTGTAATTGTAGGTATTTTGAGAGACTCAACCGCATAGAGGTTTGTGGGGTCCTCCTCTTTCATTTACTTTTCATAATTTCTTGTTTTTCATTGTTCAAATTGCTCATTTCAATGTGTGATACTATCAATTTTGTTATTTGTTTTTTGGGCATCTTGTGTGGTTTTCTATGTAGATTGGATAACTTACTAGAGAAAGACAAAAGTATTTTCTGGAAATTTTCTTCATTTTATTTCCATATGGATGAAAATGTGACACATGAAGACATCTACACAATGTTTTCGCATCCTAGGCCAAGGATTCCCCCTTTTGGTGCCAAGTTCTTCACATTCTCCCCTTTTCATTTTTGTAATTTGTTCTGGATTTCTGCATTATGTTTCTCATAAATTATAATTTCATTACTATTTTATTGTGCTTTAGCTTAGCCAAAATAATTATTGTCTAAGTTTAGGGCAATTATAAGATTTGGATGGAGTTATTTTGCTCTTCCTACTTGGAAAACAACAAGATACTTTTCCCTTGAAGATGATTATATTCTAGTATAATATTGTTGAAAATTGTTCTAATTAGAAAGAATATACATTTTGATTAGAATAACATTTTCTATATCACATTTTTGTGAACCTAACATTGTTCACTTGCACTCTTCTAATTTTCATTTCATTATCTTCTTGATTGGTGCAAACAAATATTTAACTATGTTGAATCTATTTCTACAAACCTTCACAACTTTCAACGATCCATTTTCTAGTGAAGATTTTGACATGTTAGATGAAACCATTGATGACTTCATCCATGCCACTTTTTCCTCCACTATTTCAAAAGAAATTATTCTATGAAACAATTAATTAACAAAATCTATGTGTTTGGTTCTACACAAGAACCTGTGAAACCAAGATTTGTGGTACATCTTCATTCTAATACACAACAATCTTCTAAACTAGTTACATAGATCAAGGTGCTTCAAACACACCTTGACCTCCAAATTATAAAATCTATAACATTAAATGTGCTTGGGCCTCCTCACTATCATGTGATAGCCCACACATATAATACAAGGTGAAACAAATAGACTATGCATGTCCCTAACTCTTACTCTTCTTGCAACTCCTCGTCTTCTTGAAAAGACCATCAAAGAGTACAAGTGTAGAAAAGCTATGTGCTACTCCATCCAAGATCTCTCTTTGAGAGCTCATTCAAACTTCACTGACATATCATGGTATGCTCCAAGAAGCCTTATAGAAGATCCCAGTGTCATCTTTTGCTAGGTCAAATGATGTAGCTACGTTACTCGACTATATATATATATATATATATGAATACAACTAATATAATATTCTAGCAATATGAATTACTATCTCTGAAAGTTCAAAAACAAAATGACCTCCTCATTATTGCTAGAATCAAATCTATTGGTGTCAAATGTACAATTATCGATAATGATTTATGCCTCAACATTTGTGGGATATATTTGTTAAACCAAATCAATATCAATACATCTTGGATATCTCCACAAACCTCTCTATACATAGTTTTGACAACATAGGTAGGCAAACCCTTAGCACAATCACCCTACCTATTGAATTGGGTCCTATTGCTTTTCCTACTCTTGTGCATGTCATGCCTAGATCTCTTTCCTATAATCTCCTTAGTAGATTGTGGATTCATGCCATGGGTACAATTTTGTCTGCCTTGCATGGATCAATAAAATTTCTCCATGGAAAAAAACTTACACAATTAAAGTTGATATGGATCCCTTACAATACTATCAACAAGTAGATCCTAAGAATCAACATAATTCTTCTCCAACACTTTGAAATATCATTCCTTCTTCCTCTCCAAAAGATGATTCATCACCCTCAACTCCTGTTGGTGATCTTGACAATAATTTAAATTCATCTTCTAATGCATGTCTAGGTGATGACTAAGGTTCTTTATATTTTACACCTTTGTGGGAGAGTATAAAATCAACTCATCTCACTTTGACATCCCAAAAATCCAATCCACTCCATCTCTTTTAAATGCTTCATCACAACCTATTAACACTTCTACTTATAACTCTACCAAAACTTCATGTGAGTACACTTCCCATATCGATTATTCCACAAATGGTGATGCTCCATATTTTGCAGAATGCAATCTAGTTATAACCGTGGTTTTCATATTCAAGCTCTAAAATTGATTATAAAGGCAATGGATGTGGACATTCAAAGAGTAGGGTATTAGGATCCCCTTAGAACCTAATCCATATTATTCTTCCAAAGGTCTTGGATACCATCCTAGTTGCCCCTCTAAAATATCATACTGAGATTTCGTAGATGTTAATATGATATCTGCATCTCAAACATTCCTCTTCTCTTCCTCTTTTACATCCCAAGCTCATCACACATGAATTTGATTCTAATCTACCCCCTTTAGATGCTTTTTCTATGGGTGAAGCCCTCACTTAATTACTAGGAGTATATGATCATATTCCTAGATATCATCATGATCATGGGTTTCACTATTGTTTAAATATGCAAGAATACTTTGGGGAATATGTTGTTAGGAAAGTTTTGGTCTTTTTGAATACCCTTTATCTTAAATAATGGTTTAGAACTTTCAAAGTTTTAAAATGGGCTAAAAATGGCAGGGAATACTATTTTTAGTAACTCTACATTTGAGATTGATGGACTTGAGATTTTCCCAAAAGGTGTGGAATTACCAAGTAAACATCTCAAGTGAGTTTAGACTCAAAATCATACCTGGATTGCAAGATATTAAAGTTTCCAGTTTTTGAAACTCATGAAAAAAGTTTCAAACTCAGATTTGAGGCACTTAGATACCCCTAAACACCCCAAAATCTATTTTAACCAGCGTAGCGAGTTATAGATTAATAGATCTTTTCACAAGCTTTCTGACGCATCAAATGGTTTGTCAATCGAACAGTCGGATCAAAATTTTAATGACCTCCAGAAGTTGGACCTCCTATTTTAGGAAATGTGAAAACGTGTTGGACACTTAAAAGAGCTATAAAGGGGAGAGTCACACATGTTGGTGTGTGATTTGGAACATCACAAGGTATCTTTGATTATAGATAACTTGGGCACCACTTTTGGGTGGTTTTTGGCTCATGGTTTTGTAATTACCATTGATAGTTTACTGTATTGTATCTCTTATATATCAGGAGCTTGAGATGGAGGTTGTGTGTAAGAGTCTTATAGATGTTGATTTGCCTCTGGATCTCTGGTTGGTTATACTCATGTGAAATATTTCTTTTCAAGTATATCATAATCTTCTTGATTCCTGAATAATATATTGGGTGGCTTTGGAGTGTGGTACAATTTCTATTTGTGTTTATTTATGTAACTTTTGTAAATATTTGAAAAGTTTGGCATATCTTTCCCCTCAAGATTAGTGTAGGAAGTTGTTCTTCTACCTAAGCTTCCTTACATATGTCAGTTTATCTGATGATACCTCTTTATCTCCTAATAATCCTTGAGAATATCTCAATAATCCTCAAGAGACTCCTCATTCATATGATCCTCAAGACCATAGTACTCTCCTTGTTGGAGATGAACTATCGAAGTCCCAATGGATCCTCAAAACACTGAAAAAGTCATCCAAACAGGACAATTCTTATCTTTGGAAGAGTGATCTTCACACTTTGGTCTCTTACATGAATTTACTGATTTATTTGGTTGGTCATATGAGTATATGCCTAGTATATACCCACAATTTGTGGTCCATAATATCATGATTTATCCTGATGCCTAGCTAGTAAAGTAGAAAATCCATAAAATGCATCCTAAGGTAGCTTTAATGGTTAAAGCTAAGATAGAGAAGCTCCTACAAGTTGGATTTATTTGCTTGATAGACTATTCACCTTGGATTTTAATTATTATAGCTATTCCTAAGCCCAACAATTGTATTTGAATATACATTGATTTCTAAGATCTTAATAAAGCATCCTTAAACGATGACTTCCCTCTCCCAAACATTGACATGATAGTCAATTCAACAGTTGGCCATGCCTTATTATATTTCATGGATGGTTTTTTAGGCTACAATCAAATTTGTATCAATCCCCTAAGATCAATACAATATTATATTTACTTCTCCTTAGAGGGAAGCTTATATTATGTGGTCATGCCATTTGCATTAAAGAATGCATGTGCAACTTACCAATGTGAATTGACCCTTATCTTTCATGATTTCATTCACAATATCTTGGAAGAGTATGTTAACGATATCTTGGCTAAATCTATTTTACCCCATGATCATTTACACAATCTTTGTCATATCTTTGAACACCTTCACCTAAACAACATGTGACCTAATCCCCATAAGTGCATCTTTGGAGTAGATAGTGGAAAATTTTTGGGTTTTATTGTTTTGCATCATGGTATTGAGGTGGATACAAGCAAGATTAACACTATTGTGAACATGCCACCTCCAAGAAATATATTTGAACTTAATATTCTATATGGAAAAATTCAAGCTATTCGTCGGTTCTCTCACAACTAGTGGATAGGACTCTTGACTTCACACACCTTCTTAAAAAGGATACTCATTTTGATTGGAATGAGAATTACTAAAAGTCCTTCGATGACCTTAAGTGCTATTTGGCCAATCCTGATATTCTCATGCTAGTGATTACTAGACATCATTTCCTACTTTACACATCTATGTCATCCCATGGTTTGGTTGCTCTATCAACCCATCATGATGATGGAGGTAGGGAACATGCTTTATATTGTGTCAACTAAACCATACTTGATTATGAAACTCATTATTCAACAATAGAGAAACAATGTCTCACTTTAGTATTTTCCACACACAAGATGAGACATTACCTTCTCCATGCAGAAATGCATGTCATTGTCAAATTTGACCCACTTAAGCATCTTTTCTTAAAAATTGATTTGTTAGGCCACTTAGCTAAATGGGTAATGTTACTAGCTAAATTTGAACTTAAATTTGTCTCTCAAAAGGTAATCAAAGGACAAGCATTAGCATACCATTTAGTTGATGCTCCTCCATTTTTTATTCCTAATCAAGATTCCTTCCCTAATGACCATATCCTTTCATTAGATGATAATTATCTATGGGAATTATTCTTTGATGGATGAAGGTGTAGAACTAGCTCTGGAGCTTGTGTAATACTAGTCCCTCCTTTTGGTAAGCCAATTCCTTTTTCCTTCTGTCTATATTTTCCATGCACAAATAATATTGTTGAACTTACGAAGCCCTTATTGCTAGCTTGTGTGTTGCATTGTTGCTTAATGTTAAATTCATTCACATTTATGGTGTTTAACGGTTGATCATAAAGTAGGTCACTGGCTCTTACCAAACTAAACATGAAAAACTTTCTTAATATCAAGACCTAGCTTTATCATTGCTTCATCATTTTTATTCTTTCTCCATCGATACCATCCCATGTAAAGATAATTGTCATGTAGACAGAATGGTGAGCACAATCTCCCTTGTATCCTTTGATGATTCATCAAATGATTATCATTTTTCTATTCACACTTTGTATTTAGCTACCACTATAGATGATTGTCCTTTTAGCAATCTTATCTTATATAATATTAATTATGAGGAATGGTACTCCCATATATTTAATTATTTACGCAATGGTACCTTCCTGAATACTTCTTCTAAAAGTTCTCCAACTAAATTTAAAAGTTATAACGATCTATAATGATCTCCTTGTCTATTGTCTGACTAAGGATGAAATTCCCAATACTCTCAAAGAGGCCCACTCAGTAGCTTGCAAGGGACATTTCAATGGAAGATCATTAGTTCAAAAGATTTTTCAAATGGGTTGTTATTTGAAAAGTATGGAACAAGATTCATCTATTTTTGTTAAGAAATTTCTTCAATGCCAATAACATAGTACCTTGACTCGAGCTACCACATAGGAACTTCATGCCCAAGTATCACCTTGGCTAGTTTTAGTATGGGGCTTGGATCTAATTGGAAAAATATCTCCTAATTCTTCTCAAGGTCATATATTCATCATCACCACAATAGACTACTTCATGAAATGGGTAGAAGTTATCCCACTTCGATCCATGATTACTAAGGTGATCCATAGATTTTTTCTTGATAATATTATCTCATTTTGGACTTCCATCTTTATTTTTATAATAGTACTTAATTTAAGAACAAGGATGGGAAGCAATTCCTTGAAAAAATTCAAATACAACAATGCTTCTCTATGCTATACTATCCTCAATCCAATGGCCAAGCAGAAGCTTCCAACCAAAAGAAAAGAACAAATTCTTCAAAAAAACATTAAAAATCATGGTAAAAATTGGCACACTCAAATCTCATATGCATTATGGCCCTACTGTACAAGTATTCATATGGATACTATAACTACCCTGTACAATCTTGTCTATGGTGTCAATGTCATCATGCATCTAGAGTTGTAGATTCCTTCTTTGTGGGTTTCCCTCCAAGGCCTCATTGATGATTTTACTTATCATGATCAACAACTTCAATAGCTTGAGATGCTCAATGAACAATGTATTAATGATCTTGAACATCTTCAGGCTTATCAAAACATGATGAATCACAACTATAATCAGTGAGTTCTACATCACTCATTCCAAGTTGGTGACTTGGTTCTGTATGAAAACTAGCCCAACATAAATGCCCCAACTAATACAAGAGGTATGTTCAGTCTGAACTTGTTAGAACCTTACATCATCACCTCAGTATACAATTCTAGAAAATATGGTCTCTCTATGATGGATAGTAAGCCTCTCAAGGATCCCATTAATGCTATGCATCATTGCAAATTCCATGATTAATTTTACTTCTTCTATGTGGCATTTGTATATAAACAATTACTTTTAGATATGTATCATATGTTATCTCATGTCATTCTATCATGACCACATCTATCAAGTGCTATGATTTCTATTAAATTTGGTAATCTACTTGGATATTGAATTTTTCTTTCTTAAAACACAATGCATTAATTTGTTTAGTGTTTTAAATACTTTACATTCTTCTTTACACTTGTTTATATTCTTGACACAACTATTTTTTGCCTTGAATGATGTTTGTAGTTTTCATTTATAGATGAAAATTACTAAATTTTTACTTACCATGTTCATTAATGAACATTTGTCTCATGTTCACATTGTTCAATTAGATCTTTATTGTATTTAATTAAGAAATTTCATTCTCCTTTGATTAAATCATTATAGCATTTAATTAAATTTTCAACAAATTATTTAATTAGATCTTAATTTCATTTAATTAAATAATTTCAAACACGTCCACATGTCGCCCATTAGTCTACTATGGCCTATAACTACCCTACACACCCTACTCAGCTATATAGTGGGAACCATCTTCCCTATGACCTATAAAGTTGAGCCACTCCTGTGTGTGCACAAAAAGAAAAAAACATCAATAACATTATTCCTCTCATCATATAAATATAAAATCTAAATAATTTAACAATCTAGTACCCTACTCAAATCACAATATAGAAATCAACTATCTCACCTAGATCTTTGATCTACCAATCAAGATTTGTAGGAGCTACCTGTGAAGGAGGTGTAGTACTTGGAGTAGTTTCCAGTGTAGTTTACACCATATCAATGACACTAGAGAGAGTCTCATAGTACTAGTGCTACTTGAATCCCCATGCTCCATTTGGCTAGGCACACCATTGGCTAATGGTGGTGCCTGAGTTGCTTGACGTCAAGCTCTAGGCCTCTTCTTTGTAGTGACCTGAACCTCATCTCTCCACCATTGTCATCTTGATACTTGTACTAACACAACCTCCTCCTCCTTGTCCTCTCTATCCTCCTCCCTAGAGGGATCCTCTCCACTCTCATACATCCCCCTACTCTTCTAGTGGTCTAGGATCTCCCACTAGTACATCTGCTAGAAAAAATTAGAGCTATCCTAGATGTGGCCCACCATGCTACTGTTATGGAGTAAAAAGTGCACACATGCCTTTTTAGGTCCTTGTTTAGCTCCTAGGTCCCCATGATTACATTATACATCTTAAATATTTATCCCGATGCAAAATCCACCAAAACCAATGCAAATTGGGAACTAGGGACCCATACTTTACCTTACCTTGGAACAAAAAGGTGCCTTGGGACTTGGGCACCCATGCCCAAGTCCTCCCTAATTGGTCAGGGAAAATTTAAATGCATGTCAGCATAAGACCTTTTAAAGGGTTTCTCCTTGTCGGATCTTTTGGTTAAATTCACGAATGTTAGCAGGAAAGCATATATTTAAGTGTGTTTTTGAATTCATTATGAACCTAGATAGAGATAGCCAACTTGAAGCATTGAAGTAAAGAGCATTCAAAGCATTCACTGTGATTCTAGAGCAGATTTGTATTGTCATTGTGTGTTGCTACAGGTTTTGAAGTTATCATCTATCTCTCCTTATGAGTTGAAGAGCATTCATCCTCCTCAGGGTTTCATCACATAGGTGATATCATTTGTGTTCATCATCATTTGATTTAGTCATGTTGATTTATGTTTAGCCTCTTCCCTACAAGGGCATAGACTCTCTATCAAATAATGGTATTGGGAAGCTTAAATGCTATCCCAGGATTTGATTGGGGCAAGTCCCTAAACACCATAACCCCCAAACCCTTTCTCTTCTTGTATGTAGGTTATAGGTGTGAGATCCAAAAAAGTGAAGACACAGGAAGAATGATCAAGGAAAAGAGTTTTAGGATCTGACAACATTTCAAGAATATTCCTCTATGGAAGACTTGGGCACTTTTGAAACTATCCTTCTGCCTTAGCTAACATTAGATCTGGAATCAGGACAGTCTATACATCATTTCTCCAGTTTATAGTTTCTAGAAATTCCACAGTTGAGGACTTGGGCACATTTGAAATAGTCCTCTAACATTCTATCTTTTGAGACATAGGTTTTGACATCTTCTTGATCACTATGGTGAAATTGGTTTCTTATTATCTATTGTACATTCTTTGTTATAATAAGATCTTTACAAATCTAGGGTTTAGTGCATTGATTGACCTAGGGTTTGATAAAAGGATTGATTAAATTTGATCTTTCCAAAGCACTCTTGAGTACAAAATCTATAGCTAAGTCCACCTCTATTTGGTAGTGATTTGGCTCAATTTTGTCCTTGAATGTTAATGTGGAAGAGAGTTTGATCTAGTGTGCATGCTAGTCTTCATCATTCATCTTTTTCATGCATAACAGTTTGGTGAACTCGTAGCTTCAAGCATTTGCATCTTGCTAAGTGTTGAATTTAGATCTCACAAATTGATTCATAGCATATTCATCATTATTCATTGGAAGATTTTACATAATATTGAAAAAAGTGAAAAAAAGAGCAATCTAGGCTAGAAAAAGGCATAGTTTTGCATTACTTTCATTGCATATGATAGAAAGATTTACATTTATGGTTTTTACATCAGATCTAGTCCATATTATAGTACCCAATCATTTCATAGTGTTGTATCTTGCATATGAAGATTTCATTTGTTAGGATTTTTGTTGAAAAATTGCATCTTTCTTAAAACCTAGTCAATTTCAAAAGCTAGGGTTTGTAGCCAAAATCTTATTTCAGATTTTACTGCTATCATAAAAATTCATTCAAATCTGATTTTGCATTGAACTGTTGCATCATTTTCCATCTTTCATTCCACAAATCACAATTTATTACACATTTTGTATTTCAACATTAAGAACTTTAATATCTTCTTCACACTTCTTTGCACAAAGTCTTAAAATCATTTACATTGCCTTTTTGTGTAGCGTTCTTCACATCATACTCACTTTGTTTATAGTGAAATTTGTGGGTTTTTTATTTTCAAAAACTTGATTTCCTCAAACTAGTGCCTTGGTGTGCAACGATCTCACATACATGGCATCTAATCAAAACATGGGTGGTGTGGTTCTTCCCCACTCTAATAAGAAAAGGTTCCTGAACCCGTCATATCATTCACACCACATTAGCTCACAATTAGAGATATTGATGGCCCTCTTTACATTATAGCACAAATAAGTGGAAATCCTACAAGAGCGGTTCTTATTGATCCTAATTGTTTGACAAATGTGATAATTGAAGAATTCATATACATGCATGATTTGTGACAAGAAACTTATAATCCAATGGATATAATGATCAAGGCACATAATGGCTACTTCCTTCCAGCAATTGGGAAGATCACACTTTGCATCAAGGTAGTGTAAAAAGCCCTAGAACAACCATTTGTCATTATTCCCACCTCAGACCTATTTCGTGCGAAGTTAGGCCATCCTTCGCTTAAGTCCATGAAAGCAATTCCTTCTACCATTCATAAATGCTTAAAATTCCTCCATCAAGGATGGGTGCATGTTATCCACCATAGTGGATGGAAATTGTTGGTCAATCATGGAAACTTTAACTTGGACTACTTTTGGCTGCAACCTACTGAACCAAATCAACCAAGAGAAGATCAATTTTTCCTAGCATATCAAAAATATAAGGCAAAGTTAATAGCTCAAATATCACATGGCAAGAACTCTCCTGGAACCTCGCAGTCCCTTGAGGCTACAACTCCTCATACTGAACAAATAGAGAGTGAAAAGCATCCCGAGCTAAAGAAATCTCCTCAACCAAGAGGTAAAGGAATTTTTGCTGAGGTTCCTTCTCTACCATCCTTACAAGGATTAGGAGACAACCTTAAAGAGCAAAGCATTTCATCACAAAAGATCAATTTTGTACCAGCTTCCTCTTCTGAAATGTCAAAGAATATGGAAAACCATGAACTCTCGGTGGTAGAAAAAGAATCTCCCTTGGGTAATATAACTAACAAGACAAGAAATATGAATGCAAGGGAAAGAAGATGAAAATGACAAGCATTATCCTGAAAGATGTCTCCACAAGAAGAGAACATCCCACCGAACGATATGGAAATAAAAAAAGAGTTAAAGGAAGAAGTTTCAAGTTGGGCCATAGTACCCTATGTATCTATTTCTTCTCACATTCAAGATTAGGAGGAAGATGATTTTCTCAAAGACAACCGCTAGTGCAATTGCATCTTCTCACAGGTAAGTATTTCTCACTCATTCAGCTATCTTTGATGTAGCACCTCTTTGAGTTGCTCTCACTGGTGCCCTCCTCTTATGTGTTGTGTTGTGTTAAATGTTTGTTTAGGTCTCCTTAGATGACCCTTGATACTCTTGTAAGGTCAAGGATACAAGGAGATTGCCTCTGTTGTGACACTTCTTCTATTTGTTTCTCTATTCTTGTACTTTCCTCTATCTTATTGTAATTGTTGTGTGTGGTTCCTTGTGGACATAACATTGTGGAGGATGTCTTGGGGGAATTTTATCATGTTGTGAACCTAAGTCACTTTTGTCTCCTCTCTCATTTTTCATGTTTTCATTCTTCAGTGGCTCTTCTAGTTGGCGGATGATGAACACAAATATATAATGATAAAGACCATGTGTCCCTACACCAAGAATAAAAATGGACCTAGTCCATATATGAAGATGGGGTTGATATGTTACTAATGCTTGACTAGTATAATCACCTTATGTTGTGATTGTAACAATCATTTGCAATACTCCAATCTTCTTCTAGGAATTTTGACATGTTTTGTATCTCACCTTGTCACTACACTTGGTTCTAAGATACCGAAAGTATAACCTCATGGCTATACTCGGTTCCAAACCTGTAAGTATATAATGCAAAGGTAGGAGGACCAACAACTCAACTCAACAAATCACTCAAAACAATGTTCACATAACTCATACTTCATGGCACTTGACTGTTTTAAACATACTTCACAAAATGAAACATTGACATGAAACAAACTATCCTTAATAACATTAACAAATCAAAGAAATAATCCAATTGATTTGGTAAGGTTGAAGAGAACATTAATATAGACTTTTCCTCCAATTTTCATGAAGATCCAATGGTAAGAGAGAAAGTTATGACTCTTTTCCCAAAACTGCAAACCCTAGGAAGTGTTCAGACCTGCCCTCACCAAAATTGCAATATCTCTCACAAAACTTAATTAAATTCTACCAAACCAAAAGAATTGTAAACTAGAAACACATATATTTCCATCCATCTATTATATATCAATGTGAGGCTATACCAGGCCGTACCATGCCTATTTTCAGACTGCATTTTCAAAAAATTAATCTCTGCAGACCTACCCTCAATAAAAATGCCATAATTTATTCAAATCTTAATGAAATTTGATGAAAAAAAAAGAAATGAAAAGTAGACTCAATACTATTTCCATCCATACCACATTCAGGTAATATACAAGCCGTAAAAATGCTTTCCAAGCTCTGAAACAACAATTTAACATTTAGAAATGCAGAAACAAGAGTATCTTTTATTGATTCACATCAAAATGTAACAACCCACATTCTCCAACCTTCTCCAACCATCTCTCCTCATGGTATTCAAGTTTAGAAGACATATTTAAGTTATTACAACCATTTTCTAACTTCCCAACCGTTCAACAACCCATTTACCCTTCATCTTCCATTTTATGCACTTTTTTGCAATTTTACAAAATGACAACTTTGACAATTATTGCAATTTTTAACAAATGACTCTAAAATGACCACCTAAACCTCAAAATGGACTCATACATATTAAAAATGGTCCATTAGACCTTATTACAACATTAAGACACCCAACCAAAGCAAATTTTACAAAAATGGCCTCATGGAGGCATGTAGTCAAACAGATGCTCCTGCACCAGTATAACCTTGGTCTATTTATGTGGTATGTTACCTTATTTTTGTGCATGAATATTGTTGATGATTAGAATTTGATACTAACATGTGTGATTTTTGGGAACTTTTGGTGATTGTTAGCACATGTCACTTTGGGGCATGGGCTTTGCAAAAGCTCTTGTTCCCTTACACGTTTTCAACTTTACCTTAAATGTGATTGTTACCAGCAAGAGAGAGCAACCACTTTAAGGTGGGGGCATATATTATGGATATTTTAGATAATATTGATAAAGTGTGTTTGTGTATGCTTCATTTTCACCATAAGGCATCTACAAATGCAAGTGGGGTTATGTACTTTGTTTTGTTTTGCGTATACCTCCTTTTCATTGTAAGGCATCTGCGTGATGCATGTGGGGTTGTATACTTTGTGCATAGCTCCTTTTCACTGTAAGGCATCTTTAGATGCAAGTGGGGTTGCATTTTGAAAGCCCTTCTATAGAAGGTGGGATTGTGTTTTCCCTTGAGCGGTTGCACATCCTTTCAAAATTCCTTTGCAGAGGTGGGGCTAGATCTTGAGTTATTCACCCTTAAGCATGTCTTGGTGGTTGTGGTCGCATAGCTCAACCATCAAGTGTGATTGGCATGTTTGTTTATGTGGTATGTTACCTTATTTCTATGCATGAATATTGTTGATGATTAGAATTTGATACTAACATGTGTGATTATTGGGAACATTCGGTGATTGTTAGCACATGTCACTTTGAGGCATGGGCTTTGCGAAAGGTCTTGTTCCCTTACATATTTTCAACTTTACCTTAAACGTGATTGTTACTGGCAAGAGAGAGCAACCACTTTAAGGTGGGGGCATATATTGTGGATATTTTAGATAATATTGATAAATCATGTTTGCATATGCTTCCTTTTCGCCATAAGGCATCTGCAGATGTAGGTGGGGTTGTGTACTTTGTTTTGTTTTGAGTATACCTCCTTTTCATTGTAAGGCATCTACGTGATGCATGTGGGGTTGTATACTTTGTGCATGCTTCCTTTTCACCGTAAGGCGTCTGTGGATGTAGGTGGGGTTGCATTTTGAAAGCCCTTCTACGGAAGGTGGGATTGTGTTTTCCCTTGAGTAGTTGCACATCCTTTTGGAAGTCCTCTCCAGAGGCAGGGTTGGATCTTGAGTTATTCACCCTTAAGCATGTCTTTGTTGGTTGTGGTAGCGTAGCTCAACCGTCAAGTGTGTTTTGCATGTCTTAGATAGTGGAGCGTAGTGATAAGCTCCTCCATATCGCCTGTGTTTGTTGTGTATAAGACATATAGTCTGTCAATGACATACTATACGACGCTCATGTATTTTATGTATGTTTCGTGTGTTTTCCATGTCTTCCCTGCATGTCTTGCATGTTTTTAGTGGTGGCACGTAGTGATGAGCTCCCCCCATGTTGTGTTTTGTGTGCCTTTGATGGTGGCGCATAGTGATGAGCTCCCCCTATCGCCTAGTTAGGGTTATATATATAATTGTTTAATCATGTTTTCTCTTCATGTATGCCTTGTGTAATGCGTAACTGTATCCATATTTTCTCTGTGTATTGCATTGTGTATTATGTATATGGTGTTCTTCCTTACTGTATTCATTGTGTCTTATGTGACTGTCAAGTGTTTTCTTATGTTTGCCTAAGCTTGGGGCTAGAAATGGTCCTTTAAACTTAGTGTGTGTATTCGCTCTAGTGTTTGATGTGTTTGATATGCTTTGATCATACTTTAATGCATGACTAATCATATTATCATACACATTAAAGTGGGACTAAATGTTATGGAGTAAATGGTGGACACATGCCTTTGTATCTCCTTGTTTAGCTCCTAGGTCCCCATGATTACATTAAACAGATCTTAAATATTCATCCCGATGCAAAATCCCCTAAAACCAATGCAAATTGGGAGCTAGGGCCCATACTTTACCTTACCCTAGATCAAAAAGGTGCCTTGGGACTTGGGTGCACACACCCAAGTCTTCCCTAATTGGTTAGGGCAAATTTAAATGCATGTCAGCTGAAATCATGAAAAACTGACATGAAGGAAATGATAACAAATGCAAATGAAACAAATGCGAACCTCATATTGACTCATGATCCATGGCTAGGGTGGAGAGTGCTGCACTTGAAGCACTCTAGCTTTACCCAAAGAGATGAATGTTGATTCCTTGATTCAACAGCATAACGATCGGATATGGATTGGTAGATGAATGATTAGATGAATGCAAGATAGATAGATGAGAGATTGAGAGGAAAATTTGGTAGAGTAAGGATGCTAGAAGAAGATTCATTTCAAATGGCTCAAGAAAGGCTACCTTTATAGAAAAAGGCAAATTCGAATGGATGGTTGTGATTGAGAGTTATGTTGGATGCTATGGACGGTCAAGATCAATTAGGGTTGGATTAGGTTTCCCACTCACAGAGGGATTGTAGTCACATGACAAGTGTGCGATGGAGAATGAAAGGAATCTAATTCAAATAAAATATTATTTAAATTAGTTTGACATGTGAAGGGATTAAGTGGATGATGAGACATGTGACATGTGTCACAATGTTATGAGAGGTGAGGGAATAATTCAAATTTTAAACTTGAATTATGTGAGACATGTGACAAGGGGGATTAATTAAATAAATGTGATTTATTTAATTAATTAGAATGTGATTAAGTGGGATTAATTAAATAAAGTGGGTTTATTTAACTAATTAGGAAGGTGATTAAGTTGGACAAATGGGATGGGGAATTAATTATTTAAATATGATTTATTTAATTAATTGGCTGAGTGATCATGATAGGATTAAGAGTGGGGTAAGTGGGATTTATGAGTGGGATGAGGTTGGATGACCTAGGACCTAGGGCAAAACACACAAGGTCATGTCGAAAAGGTGTTATGTCAAGACATGGACATTTTTTAGTGTCTACATTTGCCCCTCTTTGAGATGATGTTGCAAGATGATAAGATTTGTGTCGAGTAACATCATTTCAAAGAAGCTAAGGTATGTATAGAGGAAAAGGATAATGGGATGATGGAAACATAGGATGATGATGCCCCCTTGAGAGGATAGGTGGATTGGACAAACAAGGGTAAGCTCTTGAAATGAAATGGAATTGGTCAAGGAAGATAAGATAAGGGGATGGATAGAAGAAATGAAAGGATGCGTTATGTTGCAATGAAGGTGAGCAACCATGGTGTTTGATATATCACTAGACGTTATGCACTAGGGTATAAGGACCAAGGTGACGATGTGTCTTATGCCCCAGCATAATACAACCTTGTCTAGATACAAGATATGAATATTAGCTGGGTTGATTACGGATGTAATACAAATGCAAGATAAAAAGATAACACACACAAGCAAGCAAGCAAGCATGCACAAATGACACAAAAACAAACAAGGTATTGCCCCTGTCAAGCTGTAAACCAATGATTAATTGCTGATTGATTGATGATGATGATAGTGTTGTCATTGTGGGGAATGATATATCCCTAGATCAACACAAGGATATGGGAACAATATATCCCATTGACGATGATGATGATTGATTGATTGATTTGGTTTACAACAAGATTAGGATCAAGACCAAGGATGTGATTGGATAATTTGACTAGCTTGATTGATTTGATTGGTATGGATAAATGATGACTTGCATTTGGATAATTGTTTGGATGACTTGATGGATTTGATTTGAAGAATGGATTTGAGGTGGAAGAAGTGATTGAAGAAAAATTGAAGAATTAGATTGATTGAAAGAAATGTTTTGAAAAATTGATGAATTTATGAAGATAGATGATAGAAGAATGATGAAAGAAGAAAGAGGAATATCGTCTTGTGCCTGAATCTGGGCACTCCTTCATATCCTAGATTGCCTACATACCCTATATCCACGGGATCAAGGCACTTAATAATGGAAATGAGATGTAGTTCTGATTTTGTTTTATTAATGGTACGATATGGATTGGATTGATTAAGTTATGGGTTGATTGGAATTGATTGGATGATGTTATTTGATTTTCTTTTAATTTTTTGATAGATTGGATGATTGATAGAGTGGCTTGATTTGATGATGTGATTGGACTTGTTTTGGTGGATTTGATGTGATGGATTGTTTGATAATGATTGATCTTATTGCTTGGATTTTTGTTGGATATATGATTTTTCTATATTTTTAGAATTATTTGATTTTTTTGGACTTTTGAAATATTTTAATTATTTTGGATTTTTTGAAATATTTGATTTTTTTTGGGTTTTTGAAATGTTTTGATTTTTTTGTATTTTTGAAATGTTTTGATTTTTTTTTTGTATTTTTGGGATAGCTTGGGATGTCAATGGATTTACATTTGAGTAGCCTGTATGCTAGATACCAATGACAAGGGGAAAGTCTAGGTGCAAGGGAAGGATGAACGATAGTGGATGGATGAAAGTATCATGATAAATGGATGGATAAAGGGATGTACGATAGTGGATAGGATGAAAAACTCACAATGGATGTATGCATAAGGATGTCATCTCCAAAGGCTATGTCGCATAGGAATAACATGCCCCATTCTAGTTGGAACACTCAGAATTTTTCATGACAAGGCTTATGACAAAAGGATGGCATGATGGATTTTACATGGCAAGGCTTATGATAGGTGGATAATGATAGGATTGTTTGGAAAGGGTGAGGTATATTAAGAGATACCCAAACATGTTTCAACATTTTACCCCCATATCTTTATCAAGATCAAAAGAGGAAGGGTGGATGGATGGACTCAATAGGATAAGTATGTGGGTGTAATGGCTAATGATGGTAGGGTAGGATATGGTAAGATAGGACATGATAAGATAAAAAATGATACATTGGAAATGATAAGATAGATGAGACAAGGTGCCCCCAAGTGTAATTGACATAGAAGATCAACCTACATATGACGCTTGTTTGCTAGGTTTTCATCATGGTACTTATCCAAGGCACCTGTTTGCCAGGTTTTCACCGTTGGACGAAGGGATTTATCTTTACTTTTTTGATTTTTTGATTTTTTTTTATAATTTTTTTTACTTTTCTGACTTTTTGGATGGAAGAAGGTGGATATGGATGAGAGGGACTCAAGTGTCTAGTGCCATGAAAGGTGATAGTCCCATTGGAGAGGAATGTCGCATGGATCATGTCAAATGTTCTCGTCGATGTTGGTAGGGAGATGACATGAAAGTAAGATGGATCAGGTAGATAGTGGATTATGATGTGGATTATGGAGGGATCAAAAGTGTATTATGATGTGGATTATGTAGGGGTGAAAGTGGATTATGATGTGGATTATAATGGACTTATGCAAAAGCATGGACCATAGGAAGGTGATGGGGGAGAAATGTAGGATAATGAGCGAATGATGGAGTGATGGAGGTGTGAAAAGGAATCATGACCAATGGCTGCACACACCATGTTAAACATGGAAGATTTTGATTGGATGGACGTGTAGGAAGCAATGGCAATGTTTGCTTAGTGGACATATGACGTAAGCATTTAGGGACCCACATAGACTTAGTATTTTTATGATTTTTGCTTTGCATGTGGGATGGAGGAATTTGAAACTTTGGAATGGAATGGCCATTTTGAATGGAAGAGGATGGTTGGGATTTTCGGGATGTGGATGCCTCATTTGATTTGCTTGATTTTTGCTTAGGTACCCAAACCATTTTGCTTTTGGACTTTTCTTGTGAAGGTTTGGACTTAGGTAAACTTTTGGATGTACTTTGCTTTGAATTTTTGGATTGATTTTCTAAGACATTAGGACCCTTAGGATTTGTGGCTTTTTGGATGGAGGCATCCAAATGTTTATTTTTGAATCCCATGTGGCGGATGAAATGAGTGGAAGCTCTGTGTTTATACAATGCATGCATTTGTTGGTCATGATTAGGATGTTTAGGGTATTTATGGATGGTAGGTATGTTAGGTGTTGGAAGCAATGGTGGCAAAGTGGATGGAGGGATATTAGGAGTTGGAAGGAGTGGAGGTAAAGTGGATTGTGGAAGGTGAATGGTCACATGCTTTTGACATTTGTAGGATAAGGGAGGTGGAATGGCGACATATGTTTTGGGTGTATGAGAGGGCTTATGATGGAAAGTGGACTTAGGAAGTGTGGAGGAAGTACCAACATTGTTAGATTGTTGACCTTGGGGTGTGTATCCAAGGCCAAATGAGCGAGGAGGGACTTTGACATGGATTGGCTCCAAAATGCCTTGTTCATGTAGGCCTAAACCTTTGCCTTGGTAGTTCATGTTTTGGAGCATGTGATTGACTATAGGACTAGGTGTCATTTGGACACTAGACTTGAGCTTGTTATTGGATGGAGAGGGTGAGGTGGAGGACAAAGGTTGTTGTTGTCCTAGGGAAGAACACTCATGAATGAAAGTGGATAGTCCAAGTGGGTATGGTGGTAGATTTGAAATGGAATCAATGGTGGATGTGGAAGGATCATTAGGATCTTGATTATGTTCACTGTGCTCACTAAGATCCAAGTTATTTGTTTGATCTTCTATGCTTATGTGTTCTTGGGGGGCAGTTGTCGTTGTCTCATCATAACAAGTGGAAGTTGGTGTATCATGGATAGGAGTAGGTGGAGGATTGGTAGGAGAAAGCGGGATATCTTGCTCATGGGTGTTTATGGAAGAAAGGATAGGTGGAATGATAACCTCTTGATCATGGATTCCATAAATGTTGGCTAAGAGGATCGTCATGTTTTTCATGATCATTGATAGAACCTTGATCCCAAATGTGAGCATAAATAGGATTAATTGGGCTATAGATGGGATAAACTTGCTCACAAATAGGATCATGATCATAAATAATACCTTGATCATATACAAAATGCAGGTCATGAATGGGTGGAACTTAGATATGTTTTCATCTTGATTTAGTTGAGGGCTTGATGTTTCCACATGTGTTTGATTATAGTCTTGACATACCTCTTGATTTTATTGCGAGGAAGGGGATGACTCTTGGATGGACTCTTGACCAACAATGTTAGGGCATGATGGATCTTGACTTAGACTTGGAGTTGAAGATTCCTCAATAAGCTCGATAGCTTGTAGATCACATGATGGATTTGGATGACTAGACAAGGTGTTGGAAGGTTCATTGATAGGGTCATGAGTAGATGTTGGCTCACATGGTGAGGTTAAGATAGGACAAGTAGGCTCATGAAGTGGTACTTGAGTGGATAATGATGGAGAATTCTCATAAGATGCTTTCTCTAGATTGGTGTTTCCCTTGTCAAAGGTCATTAGGTCTTGCATAGGTGAATTTAGGTCTATCAAGGGTACTTCTTGTGAGGACACTTGGTTTGCTGGTAGATGGGTTTGATGATGAGGTGGCATGATAGGATTTGTAGGTGAAAGGTTTTGTGAGGTGGATTGTTGTGGACATTGGTTGATGTTGGAAGTTTGTTGACAAAGTAATTGTGATATGAGGACAATGGAGTTAGGATCATTGGATGGTATGCTTATGGAAGCACTTTTGTTTGTGATCTTGTTAGGACTAGTGAAGGTGATTCGTGGTATGGATGTGGTGGCATTAGTGTTTGTAGGAGTAGTGGAAGGTGGAGTGGCCCCAAGTCGAATGAGATAATCCATAAACCTAGTAGGATCCGATTGAAGGACTCTATGCACTAGATCCATATGGTTGGTATCTTGCATGAAATCAATAACCTCTTGGTCAAGTGTGGGTGTTGCATTGGGTGATGGTGGAGTTTGAAGTGAGTTTGATGTGGCATGGATTTGATATGTAGGTGGAGGATTATGTGCTTGTTGGGCTCATGATTGGATGTGGGATCATTGATATTGGCCTAGGACTTGATGTTGTGGGGATATAGGGTCTTTTTCCTTCTATACAACCACCTAAGTTGACTAAGTTGATTGAGCATTCTTTTGGTGCCATAAGGATCATTCTCATAGGTTTTGTTTAGAAATACCATGTCCATGTTTACAAGTGGTAGATGTGGAGAATTGATTGGATGAAGATGTGATGATGTGTAATGGCTATAAATGATTAGGGGTTTACTTGGATGATGAGGACTATGGTGATGATGATTACGATGTCGAAGATGACTAGGATGGCGAGATTGCATGACTTGAAGGAATTAGGATGAATGATGGTGGAATTATTAGGTTAGGTGACTATGATGATTTAGGATAATGGTAAGGGTGATGTGGGATAACAAGGTGGGATGGCTTGGATTGAGGTGATTAGGATGAATGGATTGGGATGAAAGTGGTTTAAATGAGAAATGTAGGTGATGATGTGGAGTGATTGGGATCAAATTTCAAGACCTTAGGATGATTTGATTTGTTTTCTTTTGATGGATGGCTCTCTATGCTTGAGATAAACTAATGATCTCAAGTAAGAGGGTTGATTGGATTGATTCTCTATACTTAAGGTAGACTAATGACACTTAAGTAATAGAGGGTTGATTAAATTGATCTAATTAGATGACTTACTTAAGATAGACTAATGATCTCAAGCAAGTTTGGATAACGGTTGATGATGATCAACTAAGGTCTTGATTTTTGATTGGGTTGATTTGGATTTGGATTGGGATGAAAGTAGTTGGGATGTGATTTGGCTTGGAATGATTAGATGATGTGTAATGACTAGGATGATGAGGGGTTGATTAGAAAGAAGGTTGTTTGGAATGATTAGGATTTGAACAATGGTGACTTGGATATGATTAGGAATGAAGTGGCTAAAATTGGGTGATTAGGATGAAAGTGATTGGATTTCAATGTGTTGGAAAAATGAGTTGAATGACTTGTCTTTATGTGTTTGGTGTTTAGTTTGATTTGGCAATGTTCAATCAAATGATCACACATGTACAAACATGATTCACTCACACAAGACACATAGGAAATTTTGAATTTTGAATTGAAATGTGTTGATTATTAACCAAGCACTTGAAAACACATCAACAAGCCTAATGTAAACATCAACAAGCCTAATAGCCTAATGTTTACATGAGGTTGACTAAGGAATTCAAAGCGAAATCCTGCCACATAGCTGGGAGAAAGGGGTAACCCACCCTTCACCTTCACTTCCCAAAGGTATAAATTTCTTTGGGGCTTAGCCAAGAGTGATAAGATTCCAACTCCCAATGAGGGTGTCTTTCGATGCAGCCTTGAATGAGGTCGTCCCTTGGAGTGGTGTGTCTCCAAGCAGGCCTCTTAAGAAGGGTAAACAAAACCGAACCAAGTGATGTGTTTTTGATCTCCAAGATCACCTTGCGGTGCGAGGAGAGAGCATACACACACACTTGATTCACACTCACAGTGGTTAATTAACCCTTAGAAAATAAAATGTGTGTGTGAAAATTGAATGGATAAGAGGTGTTTTTGATTCTCAAGATCACACAAAACGCATGAGAAGAGCATACACACCACTAATCACATGCAACTTCACCAAGCAATAAAGACACTTGTTCTTGTTTAAACCAAAGTCAAGATGTGTGATTGAAGACAATGGTTAATTTTAGCCTAGTTTTTTCGATGTGATTGCTAAAGCAATATTTGTTTTAAGCCCAAATTGAAATGTGTGATGCAAACAAGATTGATTGATCAAATGAAAGAGATGAATGATGAAGTGGATACACCTGATTGTTTTTCTATCCCAAGCTACTATGTTTGCTGATGTGAATGCTGCTCTAGCTCCTTGAGGTCACCTACAAGCCACCAAATTGAAAAACGAGCAAGTGAAAGTGCCTAGAGATCCATTATGTGAAAAATCAAGAAATTGATAAAATCTATTGTAGATGAACTGATATAGGAAAATGAATTGCATAAAAAGAAATTTCAAGAGATTCTAAGCAATTTAATTTTTTTTTTTGCTGAAAACTGATCAAAATTGCTCAAGTTATGCTCAAATGAAGTTTGCAATAATGCTGAACTTTGACTAATAAAAAAGCCTAAAAAATGGTATAGTCACCTAATAAAAGTAGTACATCTGCAAAGTTCATCCTCCCAACTTTCCAACAAGTCCTTGTTTGCTTGATTTCACCTCCGTATGTGAAAGTTATGAAAATTTGAAAAAAATAGCCTCCTTTGGCATGTAGGAGGCAATGGATAACCCTGACAGGTTGGCATAAACTACTAGCCGCTTTCTTCTTGTGTTCACATGCACCATTAGGCTAACTGATAGTTTATGTTTTGAGGTTAAGGCTTTAATAGTCAGTAGGACCCCTGGTCATTCATATGACTAGGGGTGAGACTTAAACAAAAAATAAAAAAGCGAAATGAAAACCTATATGCTAAAAACCTTAACCACGCGGTTAGAAATTCTAACTGCCATCTCCCACAGCTGTTAGGGCTTAGTTACCACATAGAGGTTTGCAGATATGATTGTAGGTTGAAAGCTTCAAATGCGACCACCAAATAGTGTTTTATAATGAATTGCTTAGGGCTTAATTTCAAACCTTCAGAGGCTATTTAGAAAATGGTGATGACTGTGAGGGACTGTGACTGGGCCGGTAATGAAATCGTGACCGCGGTTTGGAGGTCTAGGTCACCAACTATAGGTAGTGAGAAGATTTCAAATGGGTGGCATTTTGAAACGGGTGGTGTAACGATGGTGGAGATCTGGAGGAAGCAGCGGGTGGGAAGTTGTTCAGAGGTGACTGAATTAGGAATGGCGACTATAGTTGAATCTAGGTGGATGGGTGTCGATTGTATTGTGGTGACTAGTTTTGCAAAAGAGACGATGGAAAGATCTCCACCCGTCGGCCGCTCAAAAGCTTTATGCCACCTGCCCTCAAAGGTTGACCACTACCGGTTGCTTCCCTCCATCAATCGAATCAGAGGCGACAAGGGGTTGTGGAGATCGGAATGACTGATGTTGATGACAATGGTAGAGATCAGGTAGATTGCGATGAGGATAGAAATTAGGAGGTTATATAGCTGAACTAAGGTTTATGCATAGGCTGAGGGTGGAATATAGGTGGAGATGGCCCTGTAGAAATGGTGACTAGCTTCCAGATGATAGCAAGTATATGAATAAACAAAATAATGCAACAATTAGGGTTTTAAACATAATAAAGATCTATGGCAACTAAATATTCGAAAGGTTGCAGATCTCTCAAAAGGGGTGGCGATGGAGAGGGGTCACCACCAGTGGTAGCGAGGAAATAGCAGAACATAGGGATTCAGCAGTGACTAGTGTGCAGAAAGAAAGAAAAAAGGTTTTGAGTAGAGGTTGATAGAGATGTCAAGTAGGGTTCTTTTCCAACACCCTGCAACTCAAAGCTCATATCGACTCACGATCTAGTGATTGGGTTGCGAATGCTACACCCAAGAACATTCTAGCTATACCCACAAGATTGATATGTTGGTTACTCACGATTTAGCAACATAATGATAGGATATGGATTGGTAGATGAATGATTAGATGAATGCAAGATAGATAGATGAGAGATTAAGAGGAAAATTTGGCAGAGTAAGGATGCTAGAAGAAGATTCGTTTCAAATGGCTCAAGAGAGGCTACATTTATAGAAAAAGGCAAATTTGAATGGATGGTTGTGATTGAGAGTTATGTTGGATGCCATGGATGATCAAGATCAATTAGGGTTGGATTAGGTTTCACACTCAAAGAGGGATTGTAGTCACATGACAAGTGTGTGATGGAGAATGAAAGGAATCTAATTCAAATAAAAGATTATTTAAATTAGTTTGAAATGTGAAGGGATTAAGTGGATGATGAGACATGTGACATGTGTCACAATGTTATGAGAGGTGAGGGAATACTTCAAATTTTAAATTTGAATTATGTGAGACATGTGACTAGGGGCATTAATTCAATAAATGTGATTTATTTAATTAATTAGAATGTGATTAAGTGGGATTAATTAAATAAAGTGGGATTATTTAACTAATCAGGAAGGTGATTAAGTTGGACAAATGGGATGGGGAATTAATTAAATAAATATGATTTATTTAATTAATTGGCTGAGTCATCATGATAGGATTAGGAGTGGGGTAAGTGGGATTTATGAGTGGGATGAGGTTGGATGACCTAGGACCTAGGGAAAAACACACAAGGTCATGTCGACAAGGTGTTATGTTGAGACATGGACATTTTTTAGTGTCTACATCATCCACTAGTACAAAAACAACAATATATGACTAAAAAATCTACTAAAAACTACTTATAAATGACCAAACATGGTCACATGACCATTAGTAGTTTATTGCTAGTCATTTATAACACGACCAAATTGATAACTAAACCATTTTTAGTCATTTATTGGTTCTTTTGATTGATCAATTTGGTAGTATATTTAGTCATTGATTGTTGTAATCTGTTCACTTATTTAGTCATTTTTTATTCACTAATATATTTAGTCATTAATTTAGTCATTGATTGTTGTTAACTGGTCACTTATTTAGTCATTTTTATTTACTAATTTCTGTCCATTGGTAGTGTATTTAGTCATTAATTTTAATCATCATTTTGATCAATTTGGTAGCATATTTAGCCATTTTTATTCACTATTCACTAATTTCTGTCAATTGATAGTATATTTAGTCAATTTAATTATTAATTGACGTCAATTAGTAGTATATTTACTCATTTTAATCAAGAGGAAGAAGCATCGCATGAAACAACTTTGAGAAGGTAAAAAAAACTTGTTTTATTGATAAAAAATGCTTACAAACAACATACAGATTTGAAAATAAGTTACAATGCTTTATCTTTGCTAAAATAACTTTCATGGTTAGAATAAATAGCTCAAAGAATGAGCAAGAAACTAATTTTTTGAGTATCACTGAGCATAGAAGCACAAAGACATTCATAGATGTCTTCTTCACAAATCCATGATTGTCCCATGAAGCTTGATGTCCTAGTTGAAGATCACATTGTCATTACTATAGAGATCCTATCCCTGCATGCACCCAACTTGCTCTAGTTCATAAACTGCCACTGTGAATTGTTACCTGTAGCAATAAACTATCCTTAGATCTCTGATGATTATGCCTCTGATGACTGTCATCTTTGGTAGGGTGCCTCAATTGTCATGGACTATTATTCAACATTGCCTTATGACTAGGCTATGCATTGTCCTAATCAAACTTGTAGCTTCTTGAAATGCATTATCCAATCACTTGTCAAACTACTGTCATGCATTTTCCATTTATAAAATAACAATGCCTCATGACTGCCACTACCTAGCTCATTATTCTAGCATGCTTTCACTTGTACTCTGCCTCCCATCAATGTAGAACACTGCCCCTCTATTGAATGCCTTGACTACCTTTGACATCAATGTATCTTTTCCAAATTCCTTGAAAATAGTTCATCACTACTACTGTTACCTAGGTATGCACTCTATGTCATCTGCCAGACTATTACAAGTTCACACAGTCCATCATTGGTCCTGTCACTTATCACATCATCATCATTGGGTTGTCTCCTTACCCCTTTAAATGCCTCTTGAGACACTGACAAGATTGTAACCTTTGCATAGTTCTTCTCATTGACTCTAAGATTATCTTTTAATGTTTGCATGATCACTATCTTTTGCATGAATCTATGCCCCTTGATAGTCACTTGTAAGTTTTCTTCATGCATAGATGGAAGCTCTTTCACAGACTGTCCTTTCAATCCTCACTGCCATACATCCTCATTTACAAACATATTCACTCAAGTTTGAGGAGTGCTTCTACCATGATCATAATTGTTTTGGAAACATTGTCATTTCCATGATGCCATTTGATCAGGACCTTCACTTTTTGTTTTCTAGGTTAGATTGAAACTATCCAATCTCTTCACACTCTTCTCACTATATTTATTCAAACATCCATGTGTCTTCTACTTATGGCTCTCAGTGTAACCCTATCATCCATGGGTCTTTAAGTGCTGCTCAGCCTCAAATGACTATCGCTGCCTTTTGAGAAGGCCCTTTTATTCTTTTACAGTCATATCACTGTCATAATCGTTCCTTGTGGGTGAAACCATGATATGAAGGATTATTGCAAACAACAAAGAGAGGACCTGCAAAGCAAAAATACAGTTTTTAGTACTCGATCAATGATTTTTTTAAAGTTTTCCTAGTTGGACCATAATGAAAAATCTATAGAACATTATCAATAAAAAACTAACAATTGCTAGACTTGATAAACAAGATCATAAAAAAAGATACGCATTCAATAAAATTTCCCTTGAAGTATATGGAAGCCTTGATTCCTTTATTCCTTGAAGTATATGGAAGCCTTGATTCTTTCAGATGTTGTAGTTGCAACTGCCCTAGTAAACATGTATGCAAAATGTGGAACCATGGACAAGACACATGAACTGTTTGTTGGGAATTAAGGTATCTCAACCTTGGTAATTCCTTGTATTATTTCATTGTATTTATTTATTTATTCCCTATTATATAATTTGGATGCAAATCCTATGTTGTCATATTGTGGGAGTTGGCACGGTGATGTGTCATCCTACATGGCATATGACCACATGTAATTTTGTCCTCACATGAGGAGATAGGAGTCCCACTTAGTGGTAGGAATATTTTTCCATGTGTCAGCACCTTGGATGTTGTGTAAGGGAATGTTGATGGAAACAGTTATGACGGATTCCTATGACAAAGTTATGACATGTAAGAGTCAGAAATAGAAGCTTGTAAGACAGGTGAAGACATGTGTCGAGGATCATCTTTGAAAAAGGCATCTTTGGGTGCCCCAAGGTGGAATATGACATGTTCTAAGAGAATATGCTATTTATAGCCTATGTATGACAGATTCTCTTACAGCTGTAAGTTATGACAAATATGACAGATTCTATGATGGTCATAAGAGTCATAAGAGCATCTATCATAGCCCATTTTGGAAATAGGTGACCTCTTTGGGATGGGGTGTGTGAACAAGTGTCAGAAGCATCTTACAATGTTGACCAAGTGTCTATAGGCATGGGTTTTGAGCCATGAGGCCAAGTTGGATGCCCATTCCAAGATAGAGCCAATTTTGCCTTGTATATTCTATATAAATAGGTGCTTTGAGGAGGAGTTGTATTATGTGATTGACAGGTATTGTTATGCTGCTAGATTGACTCCAGAAATGAGTGTTGAAGACTATTGAGAGCTTGCATTGCAAGTGTATTGTAAACCATATTTAGTTTTGATAATACATTGTGCAGGTTTTCGAGTGTGGGGTTTTTCACCCGATAAGGGTTTTCCCCACGATATATCTTGTCTCTCTTCTTCTATCTTCTTTCTGGTTCTGTGTGTATTGCTACAATATCTCTATTATATGTTTCATGTTGCTATAATTGTAAAGATTAAATTGAATTTGCATAGCTCTCCCCTCATTAGATTAGTTTAGGAAGCAATTTCTGCACACCTAGCTTCCTTTCAGTTGGTATCAAAGCTTGATCACCTTTGGTCCTAGTTGTTGGGTAGGGGTTTTTTGAGTTGATCTTAAGTTGAGTGGGAGTCTGTGCAGAGTATTTTGAATCTTATTGCAGCAAAGAGATGGCAAACACATTCGGAAGGATAGAGGTGGAGAAATTCAATGGCACTAATTTTGAACTGTGGAAGCTCAAGATGGAAGACATGCTTGTTGATCAAGACCTATGGGAAACTATTAGTGGAACAAAATCTACAGCAATGTCACAAGCTGATTGGGATCTCAAGGATCGGAAGGCTAAGGGTCTCATAAGACTCAGTCTTGCTGATTTTGTACTGTTAAATGTCCATGAGGAGAAAACTACAAATTTGCTTTGGAAGAAGTTGGGAGTGATGGCAAGAGACACTGCATAGCATTGATAGGTGTTGTCATTGATGGCAACTAAGATTGTTCCACTCATCCATAGTACAGTATCTGATCATACCGGAAGTCAGAATGATAATCTATCTAAGTCTGGGACCTGAAACAGAGTATATAGTAGAGTCTAGTATTGTGGTCAGCGGATCTCTCTAGTTAATCATTATGTGTTGCAGATCTAAAGAAGTGTAAAGGGACACCAAGACAATCTAAATCCAAGTTTTTAGCCTCCGGTAAAAAAGGGATCAAAAGTTATGAGCATCAGAATACCGGATCCTATTATGACAGAACAGTTCAGTGAAGAATAGGTAGACTTATGTTAATCCTTGTGCGCCCAATAGAAGTGTTTAGATGAACTGTGTATGAGATAGAATGTTAATGGTCAACATATATGATGATCTACATGTGTTATTTTTGGTACGCATCAATATTGGTGTATGGATCTAGCTGATAGAATAGACCTTTCTTAAAAAAGCTCAAAGTGTTGTTGTCGACTGGCAAGTGATTGCAATTCAAGATAAGGATATATATAGCTGATGATTGTGGATATTTTGGGAGTGTGTATGCGAAAAAGGGTGTATGTGAAAAGGGAGCAGAAATCTGATATCTGAATGAAGGCAAAATAGAGAAAAGAGCAGAATAAAGATGAAGTGTTCAAAGTCAGTATTTGCACTTAACTGGAGCTGATCTCTAGCATTGGCAGATGCATCTTACTAGTTCAAAATCTCTATAAATCTCTTGTAATCCTTTCTGTAGGCAGTGAGCCTCCACTTGAGTAGTGAGCTTGGGGCCGTCAGCCTGAATGCATGTGCATTCCCATTTGTAAATACTTTTAATAGGGTATTAATTTTGTGGGTTAACCCCCACCATGGTTTTTCCCTTAACCAAGTTTCCACGTCAAAATTTTGGTGTCAAGTGTGTTAATCTTATTTTTGCTTATGTGATGCTTATGTGTTTATTTCATTAAGTTGATTATAAGTTGTGAAGGAAGATTCAAGTAAGAAAAAGTTCAAACTGTTTGACAACTGATTCACCCCCCTCTCAGTTGTCTGGATTTAATCCAACAATTGGTATCAGAGCGAGGTTCCTTTGAAAAAGCCTAATAGCTTGAGGAAAAGATCTTGAAAGAAGTTTCAAATGGGGTCATTCAAAGATCAACTTCAGGTGGCCTTAGAAGAGCTTGTTTAGTCCAAAGCAGAAATTAGTAATCTAAAAATTGAACTCAAAGATGCTGATGACACCATTGAAATGCTAAAAGAAAAATTAAAGAAATCTCTACAAAGGAAAAAGGAGCTACTTCTGTAGCTATCTAGTTTACCTAAAGAAAATGGCATGGATAAAACTTTGAAAGAAAAGACAAAAGAATGTGAGAAGCTGTCAAAAGAAGTAGCTGTTCTAAAAATAGAAATGGAAACTGGGGTAATGAGGAAAACCAAAGAAAGTGAAGATAGGAAGAAAATTGAAGAAGAGCTAAATCAAAACTAAAAGAAAGAACTGAAGAATGTTGCCAATTGGACAGAATAGCTAGACATCTGGAATCTGATCTACAAGAAAGTAGAGACAATGAGAGAGAACTTGAAAGGCAAATTGTCATTCTCACACATGACCTAGAAGTTGCAAATGAATATAAAGAGAAGTTCAAGATAAGCTCAACAAAACTTGAAGCACTGCTTGAAGGATAGAAAAAGGTTGATGACAAGCATGGTCTTGAATTTGAGGAAGGTGAAAGTTCTAAATTTGGACAGAAAAATTATCAACCAAGGAATAGAAGAAACAGGATCAGAAAACCTTTAGTAAGACAGCCTAATGCCCAAAGATATCCATCATTTAATGGAAATTGTTTCAATTATAACAAATTTGGTCATAAAGCTACTCAGAGTAGAAGAGGAGAAAATCAAAATGATCAATCCTTCTCCGGTCAATGCTTCAAATGCAAAAGGTATGGTCATAAGTCCAATGAATGTAGAAGTATGATAATGAATAACTCAAGTGGAAATTCTTTCAATGGCTACTGCTTTTCTTGCAATGGATTTGGACACATGGATAATCAGTGCAAATCAAGAGGAAATCTAGGTTATAAGAAAGAAAATCTTGTGTGCTTCAATTGCAACAAATTTGGTTATATTGCAAGATTCTACAGAAATAAGAACAATGGAAGAAGAGGTCATGTAAACAAAAAATTGGATGAGCAGAAACAAGACAAAGGCAAAGAAAAAATTAATGCAAATGAGACTCATAATGAAACAAACAAGATATGGGTCAAGAAAACAATTATGAATGACAATAATGGATCCACACCAGAATCTGGTGCTAAAAATTCCTCTGGGAATTAATTTTAGAGTCTTGGCTCAGGGGGAGCAGTATTGGAAATCAGATTCCCCCAAGCCAATAAGAGAGTGCCTCGATCTAACACAATAATAAAAGGTATCTTAAGTTGGATCATAACAGTGGGAAGGATTTCTGGAAGAAAAGAGAAGAATATGGAAAATTGCGGAGTAATCTACATGAAACTACTCAATAAATAGAGTAACCAGATGTATTAGAGCAGAGCATTTATTGAAAAGACAAATTAGGTATTGTGGATCATAAAAGGATCATTCACTCCTCATTTCAAACACTTTGCATCAATAGAAATCAAGAAGAAAGAAGTGGACAAACTTAGAGATGAGAATTCTCAAGAATTGGAAGTGAGAAATGGATTTCCAAGCAAAAACCCTAATCTGAGTAGCAAGGTATTTTATGTTTTCTGCAAAATCTTTTGAATTCTCAATTTTTGTAAATGGCTACACCTCTAGTGGTAGATGTTACTAAAAGGCCTTGTCCCAAGTTCAAGAAGCATCCATTCAAATCTGTTGAGGTTGAGCCGCTAGGTGCATTTTCTGGAGTTTCGTACAGGGTTTTACATGTTGAAGATATTAGGGCTTACATTCACTGCAATATAGAGGAATTTGGAAATCTGAAACTACTAGATTTATTTGAAAACCACTTGAAGAATGACAATCACCAATTGAAGCCAGAATATAAAACCCTAGAGAACAAACACTTCATACAAGTCATTGAATTTCCATCTTTTGATGAAAGTGAATGGGTTAGGCATGTATTGAGTCAGATGCATGATGAGTTTATGTGTTTGTCGAAGTCGTTCAAGATTACAAAAGATGTAATCCAAATTGTGACTGGATTGAATGCAACTAGTGGGCAAACCATGCTTAAGGTTGTGAAAAATCAAACAGTAACTGATACAACTAGAGCAAAAGTTGACAGAAGAGCTATGACTATTAATGACATCATTGATCCGGATGTCAAGTTTGCTTCAATGGTATTTGGGTATAAGATTTACCACTCTAGCAGGGAGAACTTAGTTTCTAGAACAACTATTTATGCCGCATATCAGATGATAAAAGAAAATGTAGATTATGACTTGTGTGAGCTTCTACAAAACCAACTACTAGAAAACCTGAACAAAATCAAAAAGGACAAGAAAAATTCCTTCAAGTATGGTTCCTTGGTAATATGTATTTTCTTATACTTCATGAATGAAGTTGTGGGAGTTCCGAGTATACAATGGACATTTGATAGACCAGTGGCATGGCAAATTAGGGATCATCTACACAGTCTTGGCGATACCCAGACACAAAAGACTACTATCTGGGGTTAGTTCAAAAACTTTTAGAACTTGATGCATGCAAGGGAAAGAATTCCCAATTCAATTGTTGAAAAGTATGAAAATGAAATATGTTTTATGGTAGACATAGATCAATGTTTGATGGAAGTTGTAGAACCAAGGATAGTTTGGATAATGCCAATGGGCTATGAAGTGGATGAGAAAATTTTGGACATGTATGCTCAACATCTCCTGAACAAACCTAAAGATACCTCTGTTGAAATATGTTTTATGGTAGACATAGATCAATGTTTGATGGAAGCTGTAGAACCAAGGATAGTTTGGATAATGCCAATGGGCTATGAAGTGGATGAGAAAATTTTGGACATGTATGCTCAACATCTCTTGAACAAACCTAAAGATACCTCTGTTGAAAGCTTCGAAACATACAAGGAACTAAGATTAAAATTGCATGTGGAACTTAGACAACTCGAAACAAAAAGAAAGATACACAAGCAAGTGGAGATGTATGCAAAAAGCATTGGGATTTCAAAAGAAGCCGTGAAAGAAAATAAACAAAGGATTGAAAAGATAAAGAAAAGCACTGAGCAGGCAAAAAGTGAGTCTATAATTCCCTCGGAAGCCCCAAGGAAGACAAGGAGTTCTACAACTCCTGCTGAGCCACTCAAGTCCACTAAGAAGCTGGAAGCCACTCCATCCAATGAAGGAGGGAAAAGGAAGAAAACCAAGTTAACAAGAACCCATAAGAGCACACAAGATGATAAGGAGATAGAAATAGATGAAGAAGTGAAAGAAATAAGTATTATCACCCAGTTTTGCACCCTTGCATATAGTTGTGAAACCTCTACAAACTGGAGTAACATGGGACTGATCTCTAAGTGTGGGACTTTGCTAAGTGAGATCAGACCTCCGGAGAAGGCCGGCTTCCTTGTTTAGTTATCACTTAAAACTACTAAATTTTGAGGGGAAAAGGGAGAGAGAAAGCTTGTAATGGAAATGAAATAAAATCTTGAAAACAAGGGTGATACACTAGATAGATTTAAAGAAACTTCCACAACACTGAGAAGATGCACAATGTAATCAAATACAGCAAGTAGGTATACATAGGTTAGATGACTCTAGCAGAGGTGAGAAGCAATATGATTGAGAGGAATAAAACATTCACAGACAAACCATATGCAGATTCACACAGAACTAGAAAAATCAGTTAAAGAGGTAAAATTAACTTGCATATATTCAATGGAAAGGCACGGTTATAGTACATGAAAACTCTGTTTGGAAACAGAAAAGCCTTAATGCCAAAAAATTTCCAACATATTTACAACATTCGAATGCATACTTATAGCATTCCAAAACCATCCTAAGTCGGTTACAAAAATTCACTCAAAGAGCTGTCATAGAAAAATATCTCAATCGATGACTGTCCAGCTACAACAGCTATGGCGTCAAAATCTGGCGCTGGGCAGATAGGAGATATTTCAAGTCTTTATTGCAATTGCTTACTCATCGCCAATCTTCAGCCAACGCATCAGTGAGGAGATATTTTGATCATGAATGCGAGTAGCTTCCCTTACCTGCAGCAATGAATGCAAAAACTATCTATATCTCGTTCAAGAAGTCGCTGAAATGTCTAGTCGTCCAAAATATGCAACTCCAGATCTGAATTTGAAAAAGTGACAAAACTCCTGAAAAACCCTGCCACATGAAAGAGGAGGCCAAAATATGCAACTTTGCCTCTTGGAGCATGCCGAAATTCACCAAAATGAAGGAGATACAGGTGGTCAAACTTTCGGTCAACTGCCTGTATATATCGCTTTTGCATTTCTGTGTATATCGCTGCATCTTGGCGCCTGAATCGGCATTCAAAAACTCATCCTGTATCTCCTTCTACACATACATGGCACTTTACATATCGGCCCTTGTACATCCCTTTGTATTTCAAAAATTGCATATACATACAATTTCCCCTTATATATTGCGGGCCCTACCACTTGTATGTTAACTTGTATCTTGCCTTGCATATCGAAATATACAAACACTCATATATACAAGGTGGAAAATACATACAATGTGCTTGTACCTTAGCGGACCCCACCTCTTGTATGTCTGTCTTCTACATGCGCAAAATACAAGCTGCGGACCCCAAAACACCATTTAGTTGCTTTTTATTGTTCTGCTAGATCCAGCTTGTATATTCTCTTCTTGTACATTTCTTTGTATATGTAAAATATACAAACACTTATTCATACAAAGTGGACTCCAAACTCTTATGTGCCGAAACTGATCCTTGATTCAAATCTGCCTTGTATATCGCAATGCATCTTTGACTTGTATATCGCAATATACAAGCGCCATATACATACAAGTCGGACCCCAAAAGACCACTAAGTATATTTAATTGCCCTGTCGGGTCCAGCTTGTATCACTTCCTTTTGTATATCTCTTTGTATATGCACGATATACAAGCTGCGGACTTGACACCTGAATACGCTAAAATTTACCTCTATTTGAAGTTCGGCTTGTATGTCTTTTCCTTGTTTATTTGCTTGTATGTGCGAACATACAAACTACATATACATACAAGTCGGACGTCAAATGGCCATTAACTGTATAAGATTGCTCTATCGGGTCAGCGGCTTGTATGTCCGACTTGCATCTTTGACTGTACATTCCCGACATACAAACCCCTTTGTATATTGTCTTGTATATTGGGTCGTATGTGCAAACATACAAGCTGATATACACTCCACTGTTCGCTCTCCCTTTGTATGCCGAAACATACAATCCTGCTTGTATATGTGCGGGACCCACCATTTGTATCTCCATCTTTGGCACTATAGCAAATGCACATTTGTTTGTATATGCAGATATACAAACGCAAATATACAAACTCCCTTACATACAAACAGGGAATCTTTATGGAATATGCCCGCAATGTATCTTTCAGTTTGTATGTTTCCTTGCATGTGCGAAATATACAAACACCTATATATACAAGGCGGACCTGAAAGATTTATAGAACCAATTGAAACCTATATTCAGGTCCGGATTGTATATCTACTTTGTATATTGGTTTGTATATGTGAACATACAAGCCGATATACAAAGCACTATTCATGCGATCCTTTGTATCTCCACAGGACCCACCATTTGTATCTCCCTCTGCGGCACTGTAGCAACTGCATATTGGCCTTGTACATTTCAGCGAATGTACATTCACTGTAGCATATGTATGTCTGTCGGCCTTGTCTATTGCATTGCACATTTCTTTGTATCTCCATTTGTATATCTGAATATACAACCCCCAATATACATGCAAACCCGATATACATTTAGCGAATATTCTGAGAATCTGCAGAAGATTCCCTAAATGTATATGCATTTCCTTGACCTGATATACATTTAGAAAATGTATATAACTCAATTTTTTTCATATTTTCTAAGGTTGATGGAGATTTTCAAGCCGACCAAATGCATATTTGAACTGTATGTTGACCAAAACTTTGACCATCAATAACTTCTTTATTTGGCCGAATTTCAGGGTGATGTAAAAAGAAAACCTGCCTATTTTTTCAAGATCTTTCCAATGGTAAGGTTTCTTAGGCAATTTGGCACTTTTCATTTTTAGGCAACATTTCCCAAAGGCTTTTCAAGGAAAATACCAGGTTGACTATTTGGCTCTGGTCAGAGAAAAAAATGGGTCAACAATAAGATCTAAAAAGGCCAAAACTTCAAAGACTTCTGAAGATCAACCATTTGGAAGCATGAGGGCCAGTAAAAAGAAAGTATCTGATAAGGTTTCCATGACTATTGATGAAATTGTAAAAACAATCATTGTTCATAGAAATTTAAAACCTATCAGAGTTTACTATGATAACCTTGATCAAGAAAATAAGAAAGTTTCAGAAGATGCCATTATCATATATCTGAATAAGTTCAATAGAGCCTTGTTGGAAATCTTGCAAGAACTTCCTAAAAGTTTGAGGAAGGTAATGGAAATGAGGAAAGAAGTAGCCAAAGAAAAAGACATGGAACTCAGAGAGTATGTTCTCTCTTCTTTATGCCTTGTAATGACTAGAAAAGAAGCAGATAAAATCCTCATAGAAGTCAAGGATAAATTCAGAAGCAAGGTCTAGATGAACAAGCTAATGCTTGGTGAGACTGAGGAAATTGTAAGGGAAACAACATAAATTTTGAGAAAAGCTTTGGAAAAAAACAAATACTATATTGTTTTAGAAAAACAAGTGGAAGAAGACAATCCTCCTACTTTAGAACAAGAAGCTCCTAAAGAAGAATCTAACATGGGAATTGATGACCAAAGTACTACTCTAGATCCTCTAAAACCAATCTATGAGGAGACCAATGATAGACTTGATTCATCAAATCCAAATATTGGAGAAGGTCAGGAAGAGGAACAAGTCAATTAGGAGGATATAGGTATGGTAGACATAATGAATGATGAAGGAGTTACTCCACCACCTGATCACTCTGAAAAAGAAAAGGATATAGCTACCACATAGAGCCCTCTAGATTAGGCAGCCAGTGGTGAACCAACAAGAAAGAGATCCTCTGGTGAAAACACAAAAAAGAGTAAACTAGAAAAAGAGGAAGAAAAAGGAAAGAAAGGTAAAGCAGAAGAAGATGGTGCAAATGTTGAAGCACCCAAAGAAAATATTGAGAAATCAGATGAGAAAAAAGATGGTTTTGTAATAGCTGCAAGAGACACTACAGATGCAGTGAAAGGTCTTTTAGAAAAAGAAGTGATCGGGCTTGATGAACCTAAACTAATTCAAGGTTTGGCCAATCCGGATGCCCTCTCTCCAATACAACTAATGAAAATAGCATCATTCACACAAGTAAAGGCCAGATAAAAGATGTTAAAGTCCCACATTGAGGACAATGAGCTACTGGGGCTTGCAACCAGAATTCTGGAAAAACTAATGCCAACCTATCAAAAGAATCAAAATGATTCCCCCTCTGGCCACTTGAAAAATCTTGTAAGTTCAGCACACTCACATTTTGAGTCTTTTGAAAATTCTGCATAGGCAAAGGTTCAAAAAGAATTTTTAAATAAGAAATTCAGTCAAGTTATGAATCTGATAAGGAGTGATAGAGTGGTACTGGGCATTAGCATAAAAAACATTCAGAATGCTCTAAGTGATGGAGGAGATATATATAAGTTTTGCCTATCATGGACTAAAGTCAATAAGGATATTGAGAAGAAGATAAAGGAATAAGAACAAAAAATATTAGTTCTATCTCAAAATTTTGACCCTCTATCTACCTCTCCTATAAGCCAGGAATGTCAGGTCATTACCTTGATAGATGAAATAAAGGGACTTGAGAAAGAGAAAATAACTACAATGAAGAGGATGTGTGAACTCCGGGGATTGATTGCCCCCAAGTTGGAATCCATGCATAATGCCTTATCTGAAGCCCAGAATGCACTTCAAACAAGTGATCCTCCAGATCTGGCAAAGGTAGAAGCATATGCATTTTTGTTGAGTGGGTGCATCTCACTCTTGGATGGAATGAAGAGCACTTGGGCCTTTGAACTTGTGCAATTAAAAACCAGGTTTGCAGACATCCTCAAGCTCATGTAAATAAGATTTGATGATTTGTTGTACATACACGGCAATATATAGAATTTTTGAACAATTTTGACTTGCGGACCCCACCCTTTTTCCATTGATGTCAAAGGGGGAGTGAAGGATAGTGAAAAATGAGGTATTTAGCATAGGGGGAGCACCGGATCAAGTGAAGGACTTGTAGGTACAAACAAAGGGGGAGTAGCTCTAAGACACTTAGTCATTTTTCACTAAGTCTTGCCATCAATGCCAAAGGGGGAGATTGTTGGCAAGAGACACTGCATAGCATTGATAGGTGTTGTCATTGATGGTGACTAAGATTGTTCCACTCATCCATAGTACAGTATCTGATCATACCGGAAGTCAGAATGATAATCTATCTAAGTCCAGGAGCTTGAAACAAAGTATATAGTAGAGTCCAGTATTTTGGTCAGCGGATCTCTCCAGTTAATCATTATGTGTTGCGGATCTGAAGAAGTGTAAAGGGACACCAGGACAATCTAAATCCAAGTTTTTAGCCTTCGGTGATAAAGGGATCAAAAGTTATGAGCATCAGAATATCGGATCCTATTATGACAGAACAATTCAGTGAAGAACATGCAGACTTATGTTAATCCTTGTGAGGACCCAATAGAAATGTTTTGATGAACTATGTATGAGATAGAATGTTAATGGCCGACATATATGATGATCTACATATGTTATTTTTGGTACGCATCAATATTGGTGTATGGATCTAGCCGACAAAACAGACCTTTCTTAAAAAATCTCAGTGTTGTTACCGACTGGCAAGTGATTGCAATTCAAGATGAGGATATATATAGCCAATAATTGTGGATATTTTGGGAGTGTGTATGCAAAAAAGGGTGTATGTGAAAAGGGAATAGAAATCTGATATCTGAATGAAGGTAGAATAGAGAAAAGAGTAGAATAAACATGAAGTGTTCAAAGTCAGTATTTGCACTTAACCAGAACTGATCTCTAGCATTGGCAGATGTATCTTCCCAGTTCAAAATCTCTATAAATCTCTTGTAATGATTTCTGTAGGCAGTGAGCCTCCACTTGAGCAGTGAGCTCAGGGCAGTGAGCCCGAATGCATGTGCATTCCCATTTGTAAATACTTTTAACAGGGTATTAATTTTGTGGGTTAACCCCCGCCTTGGTTTTTCCCTTAACCAGGTTTCCACGTCAAAATCTTGGTGTCAAATGTGTTAATCTTACTTTTACTTATGTGTTTATTTTATTAAGTTGATTATAAGTTGTGAAGGAAGATTCAAGTAAGAAGACGTTTAGATTGTTTGACAATTGATTCACTCCCCCTCTCATTTGTCCGGACTTAATCCAATAGAGAGATGTGTATCAAGCCAAATCCTTGGTTAACAAACATTTTCTAAGAAAGAAGTTGTATTCTCTTCAAATGGAGGATGGAAGATTTGTTGCAGATCATATGAATGCTTTCAACATATTGATTGCATGATTGACATCCGTTGGTGTGAAGATGGAGGAGGAGGATCGCTGTATGACCTTGCTTTGTTCTTTGCTAGACTTGTGGGATCATCTTATCATGGCTATTGGAAGCACCACATCCATATTCAAAATGGATGAAGTGGTTTCTTCGCTGTTGTCTGAAGAGATGCAGAGAAAGTCTTCTGAGGCAACCAAAGAGGCTCTTACAGTTAGTGGAAGACCCAAGGAGAAAGGGAAAAAGAAGGACAAGAAAGCTGAGAAGGGTAGATCCAAATCTCCTGGAAAGTCCAAGGTTGTCTGTTGGAACTGTGGCAAAACTAGGCATTTCTGAAAGGAAAGCAAAGAGGAAAAGAAAAAGAAGAAGAAGAACCTAGATTCAAATTCTGACAAGTCACAAGATGATGGTGATGCTTTCATCGCAGCCCTGGCAACCCATGCATCTGATGATGTGTGGCTAATTGATTCTAGTGCATCATTCCACATGACCTCATATCGAGACTAGTTTACTAAGTATGAGGAGTTTGATGGTGGAAGGGTGTACCTGGGTGACGACTCTCATCTAAAGATTGTTGGTCATGGAAGAGTCTCTATCTGATTCCTTGATGGATGAGTGAAGGGGATCTCTGAGGTTATACACATCCCAGGCTTAGCACGAAACCTGCTTTCTGTAAGTATGTTGAATGATGTAGGTGTGTAGGTTGTCTTTTCGAAAGCAGGATGCAAGATGACTAGACAAGCTATGGTGCTTGCTAAGAGTACTAGGAGAGGTACTCTATTTTAGCTGGAGGCATGCATTTCACAATGTAATAGTTCTCCTGACTCAAGGAAGAGGGCAGCAATCACTTCATCCCCACCATCTGAACTAGCAGTGAAGAAATCTGTTGTATCTAGTCCTGATGGTTGTATTCATGCTTTGGAAGTTAAGCTTCCTACTGAAAAGATAATGTTATGGTGTAAGAGATTTGGCCACATTGGTGAGAAGGGTCTTAGAACCCCAAAAAATAAAAACCTCATTGAGGAGTTAGATGATTGTAATCTTGAGTTTGACTTTTGTGAACATTGCATTTATAGAAAACAAAACCATGTTCAGTTTTATTCGAGTTCTCATAAGTCTTCTAGTGTGTTGGACCTTGTTCATTCTAATGTATTTGGTCCTTTTAATGTTCCTTCATTATCAAAATCTGTATATTTTGTATCTTTCATAGATGACTACAATAGAAGGACATGGATTTATTTTCTCAGAAGCAAATCTAAAGTCTATAGTAAGTTTAAGGAGTTTAAAGCCTTTGCTAAAAATCAAACTGGTAAAAGGATTAAATGTTTGAGAACCGACAATGGTGGTGAGTTCTGTTCTATAGAATTCAATAAATATTGCAAGGAACTTGGGATTGAAAGACATAAGACAACTCCATATACCCCGTAGCAAAATGGAGTTGTAAAGAGGATGAATAGGACACTGATGGAGAAGGCTAGGAGTATGCTTAGTGGAGCTAGCATAGAACAAAAGTTTTAGGCTAAAGCTGTTACCACTGCTTGCTATCTGGTAAACAGATCTCTTACATCAGCTCTTCTTGGTAAGACACCCATGGAGGTGTGGTCTAGTAGAAAGCCTCCAATAAGGCATCTTCGTGTTTTTGTTTGTGAGGCATATGCACATGTGCCTGAGGAGAAGCAGTCAAAATTAGAAAATAAGGCTGTTAAGTGTATCTTCATTGGCTATGGTGTCGGTGTGAAAGGATACAAGCTTTGGGACCCTGTGGCTAAAAAAGTGTTGTATAGCAGAAGTGTCATCTCCAAAGAGCTAACACCTTCTTCCGCTGATTTACACCCAGAAGAAAAAGAAAAGAAAGAGGATGTTGTTCAGTTTTCTTCTACTCCTAAGAAAACTGAACAGAGAGATAATGTTGGACCTGATGATGAGGAGAGCTCTAGCAACTCTAAAAGCTTAAAAGAAGAAGCTGAACCTCAACCTTAGCCTTTAAGGAGGTCTACACAAACAAGAAAGCAACTTGAGAGGTTTGGTTATACAAATTGCTTGATTCTAGTTGTGCTTTTGCTTTGCTTACTAACAATGATGAACCTAGAACTGTGTCAGAGGCTATGGATATGAAAGATGCAAGTTCCTGGAAGGAGGCCATGGAGGATGAGATGGCTTCTTTGGAAAAGAATCAAACTTGGGACTTGGTGCCTTTACCTGTTGGACGAAAACCTGTTGGATACAAATGGGTATTCAAGAAGAAATTTGGTGCAGATGGCAATGTTGAGAAGTATAAGGCTAGATTGGTTGTGAAGGGGTATTCACAAGTGGAAGGTATAGATTATGGTGAGATCTTTTCTCCCATTACAAAGATGACATCCATTCGATTCCTGTTATCTCTTACAACAGCTTATGACTTAGAGGTGGAGCAGATGGATGTGAAGACAACTTTCCTTCATGGTGATTTGGAGGAAGAGATTTACATGTCACAGCAGAGAATTACATGATGAAAGGTAAATAAAATTTGGTTTGCAAGTTAAAGAAGTCTTTGTATGGTTTGAAGCAGTTTCCTAGGATGTGATACTTGTAGTTTGATGCCTTTGTGTTGTCAATTGGATTTGTGAGATTGAAATCAGATCACTGTGTATATTATAAGTTTGATGGTGATCATATTCTCATTATTGCATTATATGTTGATGATATGTTGCTCATTGGGAAGGGTAAGAATATGATTTCTAATTTTAAGTGTCAGTTGGCAGCACAGTTTGAAATGAAAGATTTAGGGGAAGCTAGGTACATTCTAGGAATGGAAATCAGAAGAGACAAAACTAACAAAAAACTTTGGTTAACCCAGAGTAAATATGTGAAGACCGTGTTGGATAGGTTCAACATGGTAGATTGTAGACCATTGTGTGTTCCTATTTCTTTAGGAACAAAGTTGTCTGTTGAGGATTGTCCAAAATCTCTTAGAGAGTTGGAAGACAAGAGCAGAGTACCTTATGCTAGTGCTGTTGGCAGTTTGATGTATGCTATGGTCTACACAAGACTAGACATTACCCAAGCAATGGGAGTCCTTAGTCGATTTATGGCTAATCCTGGATGGGTACATTGGGATGCAGTTAAGCGAGTGTTTAGATATTTGAGGGCTACTTCTGAGTATTCCATATGCTATCATGGTAATGTTACAAGACCTCCGCATTCTATTGATATTTATAGATTTGTGGATTCAGATTGGGTAGGTGACATTGACAGTAGGTGATCCACCAGTGCTTATGTGTTTACAATATTTGGTGGTGCTATTAGTTGGATGAGTAAGCAACAACCTGTGGTTGCTTTATCCATGACAGAAGCTGAGTAAATGGTAGCAACGCATGCTTGTAAGGAAGCCATTTGGCTAAAGAGATTGTGTTTAGATATTGGTGTTGATGCAGGTCAGATTACGATCAGTTGTGATAGTCAGAGTACGATTTGCCTTGCGAAGAATCCAACTTTCCATGCCAGAACAAAGCATCTTAATGTACAATTTCACTTCGTGCGAGACATGGTAGAGGATGGGAAGGTAAATTTGGATAAGGTAGATACTTTGAAGAATGTTGCAGATGCATTAACGAAACCAATTAGCACAGAGAAGTTTAGATGGTGTTCGAAGTCTATGGGCCTCTCGGCCTATAGCAATTAAATCCTATTATTCTATTGGCTCTTACAAGGTCTTCGACAAGTGGGAGAATGTTGGGAATTAAGGTGTCTCAACCTTGGAAATTCCTTGTATTATTTCATTGTATTTATTTATTTATTGCCTATTGTATAATTTGGATGCAAATCCTATGTTGTCATATTGTGGGAGTTGGCACGGTGATGTGTCATCCTACATGGCATATGACCACATGTAATTTTGTCCTCACATGAGGAGATAGGCATCCCACTTAGTGGTAGGAATATTTTGCCATGTGTCGGCACCTTGGATCTTGTGTAAGGGAATGTTGACCGAAACGGTTATGATGTATTCCTATGACAAAGTTATGACATGTAAGAGTTGGAAATAGAAGCTTGTAAGACAGGTGAAGACATGTGTCAAGGAGCATCTTTGAAAAAAGCATCTTTAGGTGCCCCAAGGTGGACTATTACATGTTGTATGGGAATATGCTATTTATAGCCTATTTATGACAGATTCTCTTACAGCTGTAAGTTATGACAAATATGATAGATTCTATGATGGTCGTAAGAGTCGTAAGAGTATCTGTCATAGCCCATTTTGGAAATAGGTGACCTCTTTGGGATGGGGTGTGCAGACAAGTGCTAGAAGCATCTTACAATGTTGACCAAGTGTCCATAGGTGTGGGTTTTGGGCCATGAGGCCAAGTTGGATGCCCATTCCAAGATAGAGCCAATTTTCCCTTGTATATTCTATATAAACAGGTGCTTTGAGGAGTTGTATTATGAGATTGACAGGTACTGTTATGCTGCCAGATTGACTCTAGACACAAGTGTCAAAGACTATTGAGAGCTTGCATTGCGAGTGTATTGTAAACCATATTCAGTTTTGATAATACATTGTGTAAGTTTTCGAGTGTGGGGTTTTTCACCCGATAAGGGTTTTCCCCACGATATATCTTGTCTCTCTTCTTCTGTCTCCTTTATGGTTCTATGTGTATTGCTGCAATATCTCTATTATATGTTTCATGTTGCTATAATTGTAAAGATTAAATTGAATTTGCATAGCTCTCCCCTATTTAGATTAGTGTAGGAAGCGATTTCTGCACACCTAGCTTCCTTTCACTATTTGATAGAATGCCACAAAAAAATGTGGTCTCATGGACTACATAGTTGCAGAACTGGGCTTGAACTTTCCAAGTTGTGAGGCTCCTCCATGATCTACCAAGTCCAGGTGGCACAGTAAGGCCAACCCAAAAGAGACTTAATAACACTCATGATGTTTTTCCTCACTTGTTCCAGAAATTCATTTCATAGGGGAGAGAGGGTTTTGACTAACAAAAATTGTAACAAACAACAAATTGGAAAATGGTTTAAACTTTAAACTTTAATACAAAAAATATTTTTCAGCTTTGTTTGTAAATTTTTATCAAGCAACTATTAAACTATCTATTTCAAACACATTTAATTATGACTTGTATAGACCTATCCTAGCTCCTCCTTTAGATTTGATGTCCATGCCAAAATAGAAGTATTGCTTTCCTTATGATACATAAGTATATCTTTATTGATGAATTGAGTAGACTAGATAAACTTTATCATCTAGATGCCATTAAAAAAAGAAGCAAGTCAAAGACAGAAACACAGTTTAAAGAAAATTAAATTGCTTTCCATGTTAAGCATATTTGAATATCAAATAGAATTTCAAACTTCATTAAACAAGAATACTTACCTCAATTGACACATACAGTGAAATAAGAATAATGGTTGAATATAATGTCACAAGGGTAAATAGTGTAAGAGCAGTAACCTATGTAATGAGGAAAGATGAGAGAAATAAGAAATTTACACAGAAAGAAATTGTCCATTAGCTAAAAGATGAAAACTTAATAGCCTCTAAAATTTCTAAATATCTAAATTGTTTTTGTGGCTTCAGTTTTAGTTGATGTTGTGCCAATATAATAAAATCTAGAGTATTGCTTTTGAACATGGTATGGACATCCATAAAAATATGAAGGATAGAGGAATTTTGTTAGATGTTGTAGTTGCAACTGCCCTGGTAGACATGTATGCAAAATGTGGAACCATGGACAAGGCACATGAACTGTTTGATAGAATGCCTCAAAAAAATGTGGTCTCTATTAGGACCATTCAAAATTCTCATAGTCCCACTTGGTTTCATCTAAATTTCCTTCCACAAATCCATCTTAGGGATGCATATTTCTTTTAAAATTATTCTAGGAGCCATTCATAAGCACCCCATACCAAGTCCATGTGAAATATATTTGTATTTTTGAGCATTGATGTGTTTTTATCTCTCACCGCAGTCACACAGGTCACTCAAAAGGTCTTGGTGGGTGTGTGGTAACCAAGGATAACAAGGGAGCAGTTGTTACTATCTTGTAGCATGAAGAGATTGCACTTGTGGCATCGCGGTATGCAGAGATTGCTTACCGCAGCCCTACAACGCTCTCAAAATGAAGTAGCGGGCTGGTGGTATAAATTTAAGTGGCATATGATACTTCACCGCAGTCCCGCAGCAGTCAAGAGAATAACCGGTGGTAATGCGGTAAGGAGTAGAGGAAAATAGTACACTGTGCCCTTGCGGCAGCCTCAAGTGAGGCTTGCAGTATGGTGGTATAAGGAGTTTAAGTTATGTAAGTGTTGAATACCATGGCCCCATGACAATTTCAATAAAGGAGTGTACTAGTGCAGTGAAAGGCTTCAAGTGATGTTTAGTATGCCGCAGTCCCATGTTGGTCAAAGAAACACTTTGTGGTACTGCAGCAGGGAACAAGTCAATAAACATAATGGTACTACAACCTTGCAATGTCCACTCCCTCGGTGTGCAGTAACACGATAAAGGTCAAAATGATGTAGGTTATCCCACTGCCCGCAACAGTGACCTCACTAGGTCTGCGAGGTAGCGGTAAATAGTAAATGGTAAAAGATGACTGCCAAGTGTTCTCCTGCTGTCCTGTGGAGAAAACAAATCAACTTTGTGGTAGTGCACTGAGCATTGGATGCTAGAGTAATAGCACCGCCACCCCGTAGAGGCCATCATTTATGGTGGTGGGTGTGCAGTAATCATTGAAATGACTGCAAAACTGGTGAAATATTTTGTCCGTCTGATCTATGATGATCAAAGGACTATGTTTGAAGGTATTTAAACACACAGATTTGCTCAATCCTAGCACAAACCAGAGTAAACAATGAAATGACCAGCTTCATAGAAAATTAAAGCCTAAAATTCCCTTGTATTTCATCATTCAAGCAAGTACAGTGGTGATTCTAAATGGTGAGCTCAAGATTTGAAGTGTGTTCTACAAACTTCATTCAACTAGGTAAGTCAATTTCATCATCCTCTTCATAAAAGTTGATATTCAGTTGGCACTTTGCTTAAATTCGTTCAGTAGATCAAAAACTGTCAAAACCCTAGTTCATAAAAGTATCAACACAATGGCACCCAAAAAATCTGAATCCACAAGTAAGAAAGCTGAGTCCTCTACCCCTAAAGAAGAGAAGCGGTCCCTTCAATAGTCACTATTAAACATTTCACCAAATTCAGTTGACAAGGGGTATAAGAAAATATTTAAGGATATAGCAGAGGGTTGTCGAGATGCCAGGGTTCTTGTTTCTGGTTGGAGTCTAGTTTGGTATTTCTATGAGAAAAAAGATGGTCAAGGTCCTGTTTCCAATCCCTAGAACCTGAGTTTGGCCAAAATTGTAGTTTCAAATGTGTTTGTTGATGTTGAACTGATTAGAGTATTGGCACAGTGCTAACATCCAACCACCAGGACAGTTAGATTGCCTAATGGGGCACCATTGGTAGCTTTGGATAGAAATGTAATTATTGATTGTTTCATGCTTAGTAAGCAAGCCCTCACACATGTTGACTTGAAGAAGAGTGAACAAGAATATAACAGCCTTAGAAAAACACACAGCAATGACGAATTACCCATGTACATGAGAAAAGGGGCTAATAACAAAAGAATTGAAATTCCATCCACTACTGTTGAGACTTTTGTTGTTGATGATTTTGTTGTTTATTTCAAGAGGACATACTTTGCTCTATGACAGGTGCTAGGTATTGATGCCCAAGACAAAATGCCTCTGGATTTGATGATGATGGCCATGAGGATTCAAAATCCAGAGGTGAATATTGAGTATAATTTTGCATCATATATTGAAAAGAAGCTGCATGATGGTCTATTGCAAATTAGAGAAAACAAGAAGCCCCTATATTTCAAATACTATTCCTTGTTGTGTCACTTGATACTGTATCAGAATAGGGGAAAATGGCCCAGCAAAATGGATTTGAGTATGATTAACCAGAAGAGGCAGAGGTTGCCCACACAATGCTGGTGCTAAAAAAGGGATATTCATTGCAAGAATTGTAATTATGTAGTATTCCATGATGAGTTTGCAATCTGAATAATGAATTCACTTGGTTTCCCTTCTCCCAGATTGACGAAAGAGGTTAGAGAGATGTTGAGGCCTCTTGCTCATAGGCCAGCACAAGGTCATAAGTATAACTTTGCTGATTGGTTTTTGTTGCTAGACCATACAATAATCAGAGTTTATGGGTGTACTCAAACACCCCATGTGTTGCCAAAGTTTGTGCTAGATAGAATTGCATTCCTTGAGTTGATGTGGAAGATGCTTTGGATGGAGAAGGATGTGATGAAAAAGGCAAAGAAGGGCACTTTTCTTCCTGATTCTACTATGTCTGGTGATTGCTCAAATGGTTCAGATACTTTGGAAGAGCTATAGGTCTATTTGAAGGCTAAGTATTCTTTGAAATCAGGGATTGAAAGAGTTTGTGATCCAGAGGGTCACATGAATTTCGTTAGTCAAGTCATTCTTACCAAAATGGAGGTATCCCATCAAATCAATTTTGACGAGGATGTGATCAGAAATTGGGTCACTTTTGATGAAGTGTATAATAGAAAGAGGAAATGGGAAATTGTAAAAAGGATTGAGGATGACAGGAGAAAGAAAAACCCTAATTTTGAAGGATTTTTTGTTGATGAGAAGGACCCCTTGAAGAGAATAGATATGGTCATTGATAATTTTCAAAGAATCTATGAAAAGTCTGAAAAGGAGCCTACAAAGGCTACCAAGCTCCCATTCAAGAGGCCGCCAGGAGTTGTAATTCAAGAGCCTGCCCCTGATACAATGTCAGTTCAAGATCCTACAACTTTTGATTCACCTCCTCCCAAAAGGTAAAAGAATGATGATGTTTCCCCATTAGTTCCATATGAAATGACTGAAGGAGTTGGAGATATTGAGGAGGTGGCTAGTATTCTAAGGCATATGGGAGTTGAAGAGGAAGTAGATCAGCCACTAGTTGGTGAAGAAATAGAGGCCCACAAACTTGAAGCAAGAATGGAGGAAAAAGGACAAGGTGAGCATGAGTTAGAAGAAGATGAAAGGGTCATGGCCTTAATGAGGTTCATGGAGGATGATGATTTCATAAATACTCCAGAATTCAAAGACTTTTGGTTGAAAATAAAGATGAGGGAGTTTGATGAAAAAGTTGAGATAAATAAGATGGGTGCTGATGAATCACAACATGACCAAATTGTGACTCAAACTTTCAAAGAAATGAAGATTGATGAAATAAATGTTACCCCTGAGGAGGCTAGACACTTGGTGTTGAAGAGTAATATGCTGATCATCCCTGGCCTTCAATTGAAGAAAATGTTTCTATTGGACCAAGTAGGGAATCAGGATGACCCCATGATGGTCTCAAAATTTTATTATGAGGATTGTGTCAATGGTTGTGGGTTCAACCCAAAAATAGAAACTCTAGAAATATGGGCCACAAAAAAAAACACCAACAAGCCAAGAATAGTTGATGTAGTCCAAGAGAAGAAGGGGACAACCATAGTAAAACATTCTAGGATACATCAGTGCTTGAAGCAACCACTCTTACCATGCACTTCTTAATGTTCATTCAAACTACTGTAAAAAAGTTGGAGCAAAGATTTCTTGATTACGAGAAAACTCAAGATTGAGTTGAATGATGAAGTGAACAAGTTGTATTTGGAAAATGTCAAACTCAATCAACAAATGAAGGGTGCTAGTTCTTCTTAGAGCCAGACTATTGTGCCATACCAAGCCCCTGTGGCTCAAGAAACCAATGATGCTACAGTGCCAATTGAGTAGTTGAATGCATTAAAATTAAAGTTGGAAAATGAAACTGCAGAATTGAAAGAGTTGAGCGAGAAGACAAAGGATGAAGCTAGATTGAAAAATCTTAAATTATTTGAAAAAAATTTGGAATAAAGAGTAAAATTGGATGTTGATAAGTTGAAATATGTGCATGAATGCTATTCGTCCTTATCTTAGGCCATTGGTCAGTTGAAGGCCAATCTTTCTATTTTGGACCCAGTATACAAGAAATGGTAACTTGCACACCATACATTGCTGACTTTGTGCAAGGTTCTACAAAGAGACCCAGGTGCTCTGACTCCACTCAAGCCAACCGAGAAGATGGTGAAAATGATCCTGGATGAATTCCATTATGTCAATGGTGAGAGCCAAAAAATGCAGGCAAAGATTGATTCTTTTGCCGCCTTCAAGCACCAGTTTATTCCTTCCATTTTGATAGAAGATGAAAAGATCAAAGATTTTGATGCATGGAAGAATGAGTTTATCCAGATAATTTCTCAAATCATTGATTTCTTGAAAAAGGATGACAGCATAAATACTCTCAGTTTCAATGTTATTCTGGATAGGGTGATTTCCGTGGATGCTAGATATGTCAAGTTCATCATGGATGTCAAAGTGTTGTTGGACAAAAGAGAAAGATCACTAGGCCAACCTGCTCCAGATTCAAGAATATAAATGGCCTAGTGATTATGTTGTTTTCCAATGGGATCAAAAATATCTTGCAGTTGAAGGCAGGGGAGCAATGAGCATCATGTTGGCGTCAATAGGCACCATCAAATCTTGAACGTCCTCCTTTTTGTCTCTTTTTGTTTTTATGCTTTCCAATTTGTATTCAAAATATAATTGGCATTATTTTTATGACTTGTCAAAAAAGTATATATTGTAAAAGGTTGTATCAAGGGGTGGGTATTTGAAAAGACATTTTTGAAATGTGAAAAGTTTGAAGCTTGTAGCTTCCTTCACCCCTATAAGAAGGAAATCAAGACCTTGGGAAAGCTCTCTAGGAATTTTGATTTTTGAAAAGAGACATTGTAAGTCCTGATCTTTGAAACATATCAATAGAAAGTTGTATTTCTCTGTTGCCATTATTTCTAGTTCTCAATTACTTGCTGATTATCTTTGATACTTTATCTGGTTGTCTCCATATTGCATTTTCCTGGTTATTTGAATTAACATATCAAGGGTACATGCTTAGTTCTTCAAAACACATTTGCTATTTTGTGTGATTTATTTGATAGGGTTTTGACTTGGTAATGAATCCTTGAGTTTAAGGCAGTGAGATCTCAAGTTAAGGAGAAAATATTGCCATGGTCAGTCAAAAGGAGCATAATGCAATATGGGTAAAAGCAAACCAACATTTCCCCTTTTGTTTACAATAAAGATTTAGGTCAATGAGACATGTATATGCTCTTTTAAGCTGTCAGATTGATGATTGTATGTGATTGATACAAAGGTTGATTGTCATAGTACATAATGGTGTAAAGAGTTTAAAAGGTGGCAATCACCAATCACTCAGAGAGTAAAATAATGACTAGTCTGAGGTAGCCTTCTTCTCACAAGGCAATCATCATTCACAAGGAGAGAGGACAGTGGGCTAGGTAGGAGGTCTTCATTTATTCAAGAGGGCAGTTAGCATAGTGAATGTGCAAGAAGATCAAACCCTAGCCAAGTTTATGCAATGCATATAGGATTACAGTTCCTATAGTTCATCTACAATATGAAAAGAGAGCTTATTTTATAGAAAAACAATACCATACTTGGCTATGTACCCAGCTCAATCACGTGTAACTTTGAAGTGAGCTACCCTTCGGTGATTGTTTTTGAAGCAAAGGAAATAAGGATGGAAGGATTTTTATTGCTTGCAACCTACAGAAAAATAAAATCAACATTAGGAAACACTCCACAGATTTTAGAGACAAGATGAAGATGGAAGCACAACATGAAAGAAGCATCTGATATGGTAGAGAAAATAATCTCAAAGAGTGGAAGAGAGTTTTACCTTAAATGATGCAATTGTAGCTACATGGGTTTCTAGAGCTTGACTTCGTTGCTACTCTATAGAAAATAACTGCACGTGTTCCCCTTGACAAGTTGTGGCCTCTGTCCATAGAATTTTGTTATTGTCAATAACAATCGTAAATCCCATCAATTAAGGAATATAATAATATCATAGCCATTAGATAGTACACATCTCAGGTGCTCCTAGAGCAATTCCAATCAAAACAAGCCACTTTTCAGTAGGATCACATCGATAATTTATTATCTGGTTGGCTGTTAAATTGGCCGTTCACTCAAACATTCAGACAGGTTCAGAATCCCTTGTATGCCCCAAGAATTCGACATGTTAAAAAGAAAGAAAAAATAGAACAAATCACATCGGCAATAGAAACAGCTTTGAGAAGGTACAAACAACTTGTTTTATTGATAAAAAATGCTTACAAATAGCATAGAGATCTGAAAATAAGTTACAATGTTCTCTCTTTGCTAAAAAAACGTTCATGGTTACAATACATAGCTCAAAGAATAAGCAAGAAACCAATTTTCTGAGTATCACTGACCATAAAAGAACAAAGACATTCATATATGTCTTCTTCACAAATACATGACTGTCCCATATTGAAGCTCACTGTCCTAGTTCAAGATCACACTGTCATCTCTGCAGAGATCCTCCCTTGCATGCACCCAACTTGCTCTAGTTCATAAGTTGCCACTGTGAATTGTTACCTGTAGCAATTAATTATCGTTATCTCTAATGATTATGCTTTTGATGACTTTCATCTTTGGTAGGATGCCTCAATTGTCATGGACTGTTATTCAACAATATTGCCTTATGACTACGCTATGCATTGTCCTAATCAAACTTGTAGCTTCTTCAAATGCATTGTCCAATCACTTGTCAACCTACTGTCATGCATTTTCCCTTTATAAAATAAAAATGCCTCATGACTACCACTACCTAGCTCATTATTCTAGCATGCTTTCACTTGCACTCTATCTCCCATCAACGTAGAACACTACCCCTCTATTGAATGCCTTGACTACCTTTGAAATCAATGTATCTTTTCCAAATTCCTTGAAAACAGTTCATCACTACTACTGTTACCTAGGTATGCACTCTATGTCATATGCCAGACTATTACAAGTTCACATAGTCCATCATTGGTCCTGTCACTTATGACATCACCATCATTGGGCTATCTCCTTACCCCTTTAAATGCCTCTTGAGACACTGACAATATTGTAACCTTTGCATAGTTCTTCTCATTGAATCTAAGATTATCTTTTAATGTTTGCATGATCACTATCCTTTGCATGAATCTTTGCCCCTTGATAGTCACTTGTAAGTTTTCTTCATGCATAGATGGAAGCTCTTTCACAGACTATCCTTTCAATCCTCACTACCATACATCTTCATTTGCAAACATATTCACTCAAGTTTGAGGAGTGCTTCTACCATGGTCATAATTGTTTTGGAAACACTGTCATTGCCATGATGCCATTTGATCAGGACCTTCACTTTGTGTTTCCAGGTTAGATTGAAACTATCCAATCTCTTCACACTCTTCTCACTATATTGTTTCAAACATCCCTATGTCTTCTACTTATGGCTCTCAGTGTAACCCTATCATCCATGGGTCTTTAAGTGCTGCTTAGCCTCAAATGACTATCACTGCCTTTTGAGAAGGCCCTATTATTCTTTTACAATCATATCACTGTCATAATCGTTCCTTGCAGGTGAAACCATGATACAAAGGATTATTGCAAAAAACAAAGAGAGGACCTGCAAAGCAAAAATGTAGTTTTTAATACTCTATCAATGATTTTTTTTAAGTTTTCCCAATTGGACCATAATGAAAAATCTATAGAACATTATCAATAAAAAACTAACACTTGCTGGACTTGATAAACAAGATCATAAAAAAAGATACGTGCATTCAATAAAATTTTCTTTGAAGTATATGGAAGCCTTGATTCCTTTATTCCTTGAAGTATATGGAAGCCCTTATTCTTTCAGATGTTGTAGTTGTAACTGCCCTGGTAGACATGTATGCAAAATGTGGAACCATGGACAAGGCACATGAACTATTTGATTGAATGCCTAAAATAAATGTGGTCTCATGGACTACATAGTTGCAGAACTAGGCTTGAACTTTCCAAGTTGTGAGCCCCCTGCATGGTCTACCAAGTCCAGGTGGCACAGTAAGGCCAACCCAAAAGAGACTCAATAACACTCATTATGTTTTTCCTCACTTGTTCTAGAAATTTATTTCGTAGGGGAGAGAGTGTTTTGACTAACAAAAACTGTAACAAACAACAAATTGGAAAATAGTTTAAAAACTTTAAACTTTAATACAAAAACATATTTTTCAGCTCTGTTTGTAAATTTTTATCAAGAAACTATTAAACTATCTATTTCAAACACATTTAATTGTGACTTGCATAGACCTATCCTAGCTCCTCATTCAGATTTGATGTCTATGCCAAAGCAAGAGTGTTTCTTTCCTTATGATGTATCATAAGTATATCTTTATTGATGAATTGAGTAGACTGGATAAACTTTATCATCTAGATTCCATTAAAAAAAAGATGCAAGTCAAAGACAGAAATGCAGTTTTAAGAAAATTAAAGTGGTTTCCATGTTATGCATATTTGAATATCAAATAGAATTTCAAACTTCATTAAACAAGAATTCTTACCTCAATTGACACATATAGTGAAATAGGAATAATGGTTGAATATAATGTCACAAGGGTAAATAATGTAAGAGCAGTAACTTGTGTAATGAGGAAAGATGAGAGAAATGAGAAATTTACACAGAAAGAAATTGCCCATTAGCTAAAAGAAGAAAACTTAGTAGCCTTTAAAATTTCTAAATATCTAAATTATTTTTGTGGCTTCAGTTTTAGTTGACGTTGTGCCAATATAATAAAATCCTGAGTATTGCTTTGGAACATGGTATGGACATCCATAAAAGCATGAAGGATAGAGGAATTTCGTCAAATGTTGTAGTTGCAATTGTCTTGGTAGACATGTATACAAAATGTGGAACCATGGACAAGGCACATGAACTATTTGATAGAATGCCTCAAAAAAATGTGGTCTCTATTAGGACCATTCAAAATTCTCATAGTCCCACTTGGTTTCATGCAAATTTCCTTCCATAAATCCATATTAGGGATCCATATTTCTTTTAAAATTATTCCAAGAGCCATTTGTAAGCACCCCATACCAAGTCCATGTGAAATATATTTGTATTTTTGACCATTTATATGTTTTTGTCTCTCACTGTAGTCCCACAGGGCACTCAAAAGGTCTTGGCAGGTGTGCAGGAACCAAGGATAAAAAGGGAGCAGTTATCACTATCCCATAGCATGAAGAGATTGCACTTGTGGCATCACAGTATGTAGAGATCGATTACCACAGCCTTGCAATGCTCTCAAAATGAAGTGGTGGGCTGGCGGCATAAATTTAAGTGGCATATGATACTTCACCGTAGTCCCACAGCAGTCAAGAGAATAACCAGTGGTAATGCGGTAAGGAGCAGTGGAAAATACTACATCATGCCCCTGCGAGAGCCTCAAGTGAGGGTTGTGGTATGGTGATATAAAGAGTTTAAGTTATGTAAGTGTTGAATACTGCAGCCCCATGATAGTTTCAATGAAGGAGTGTAGTAGTACGATGAAAGGCTTCAAGTGATGTTTAGTGTACCGCGGCCCTGCGATGGTCAAAGAAACGCTTTGCAGTACTGCAGTAGGGAACAAGTCAAAAAATATAATGGTACCATGACCCCACAATGTCCACTACCTCAGTGTGCGATAACACGATAAAGGTCAAAATGATGTAGGTTATCCCGCTGCCCCACAACAGTGACCTCACTAGGACTGCGGGGTAGCGGTAAATAGTAAATGGTAAAAGATGACTACAAAGTGTTCTCCCGTCATCCTATAGAGCAAACAAATCAACTTTGTGGTAGTGCATTGAGCATTGGATGCTAGAGTAATAGCACCGCCACCCCACAGAGGCCATCCTTTATGGTGGCGAGTGTGCAGTAATCAATGAAATGACTACAAAACTGGTGAAATATTTTGTCTGTCTGATCTATGATGATCAACAGACTGTGTTTTAAGTGATTTAAACATGCAGATTTGCTCAATCCTGGCACAAACTAGAGTAAATGGAGAAATGACCATCTTTATAGCAAAATAAAGTCTGAAAATCCCTTGTATTTCGTCATTCAAGCAAGTGTAGTGGTGATTCTAGATAGTGAGATCAAGCTTTGAAGTGTGTTCTGTTAGTGCCTGAATTGACTGACAATTTTTGAGCAATTTTCATGCAGGCACTTTCCCTAAGAATCCAAAAAATGTTCTAAGTCTTTGGGCCTCCTCAGCATTTTTCAGCTGCATCATCATATTCTCTTCGAGGAGGAGGTCATCATCATCATATTGTCTTCGATGATGGTCAGCATCATCGTGTTCTCCGTCGACCGGCTTCTCTTCGTCATCATCATATTTCAATATCGGGTGATGTTTGGTTATTATCCTGATCCTGCTGATGAGCCACAGTGCGCCCTGATTTGCTTGCGGGGGTGATTTCTCAAGTATCCGGTGATCTTCCAATTATCACCTTGCCCAAACATGATGATGATGTTGCCCCGATATCCTGAAGGGGTTATTCTCTAAGTTGTTCGACCTGACCTATTTCTTCTAAGGGTCGTCTTCATCATCATCATCATATTTCCAGTTATCACCGTGTCGCTTGCGAGGGTCATCATATTTTCTGCCTTCATGATATTTTCGCCGGGGTGATATTTTTATCATCGGGTGATCTTGGTTATGATCATCCTGATGATGTTGTTGAAGAGTTCTAAGTGTGACCCGATATTCACTGGGGTCATCATATTTTGAACGTCAGGATGATCTTAGTCAATATCATCCTGATGATGTTATATCACTTCTTGTTCGTTGTTTTGTCATCCTGATGATGCTGACGTCATTCTTACGTCAGGGTGATATCCGGTTCTCTGCCTATCTGCATCATGATATTTCCGAAGGAGGGGGTGATATTTCATATCACCCGGGTGTATGTTTGTTCCAGCGTCATGATGATGCTGATATCAAGGAGATATCCGCCTGCTGGCTTCGTGCATTATCTAGTGGGGGTGATCTTTTCAAGCATCATCATATTCTTCTATCGCCCCGATCTTATAGTGGAGCTACAGTGCAACCTGATATTTGTGCATCAGGATGATATTTCTAAATATCCGGTTGTCTTCCGAATATCATCCTGATGTTAATATGATGATGACGTCATCAAGGTCCGTGGGGGTCATATTTCTAACACTGATCATCTTGAGGAGATCTCCTGATATTTGCAAACATGATGATGACGTCATCCGGATATGAGGAGGTGCGCAGTGGGCAGATATGATGATGATGTCAGCAGGATATGATGATGACGTCATCAGGATGTTCATCGGCCAGACTTTTGGTATAGGCTCAGCAGGAGGATGTTTCTCCGATGGATCAGGTTGTGCCGATGAAGGTGATTATCATGTAGGCTATATTGCGATATGATGATGACGTCAAGGTGATATTTCAATCGACAGGATATCATGCTGCTGGAGGGTGATGATGATGAAGTCTTATACTAGTGTCGTCAGGAGCAAAAGCACCGACGTGATATATGCTCATGACCTAGTATATAAAGTATTAATGAGGTCATCGCGGGGTGCATGTGGGATATTGAGATCCTGCATATTCGAAATATCATGATGATGAATCTCGGCGGGAAATGGTTGCGATCGACTGTTTGATGTTCTTCCCAAGGCCGCGGGTTGGTGCGCCTTTAATGGCGATTGTTGCAGAGGTATGGGCGATGGCGTGGGCGGATCTGGTACCCGATTGAAGGTGTACATCAGCGGACAGTGGCGCAGGGCTCGAGATATCTTCCTGTCTCCTCCCCTACCTGCTGCATTCATGTTTGGGCGCCAATCTGGTAGTGTGTTTGAGCGCCATTTTTATGGTACTGTGTATCTGGCGGGATTTTTGGTCAACCTGGTAGTCAATGCTGAATACACCCTCCTGCTATATAATGCAGACGGTGTTATTCATTCAAGGTTGTTGAAAGTTGATGATTTTGGCTCTGTAATGCATAACAAGCTGATCTGGTTGCTCTGTACAGCTTACCTGTGAGTTTATGTATCTCTTGTTGTTTGTTTTTGGCATGAACCCACTGATTTCATGATTGAACTTATATGAGAAATGCTGATTGGTATGTGTTGTGTTAATTCTGTCTCCAGTATTGCATGTATCCTTCTTCTGAATCTGGATGTTTGGTAATGTTTAGATTCTAGAGCATAGAATTCCTGTGTTGAATGTCTGATCTTTTAACTTCTATTCAAGGAGTAGATTAAAATGTTTTCAGGTTGAACATTGGGAGGGATATACTGCAGTAGGGATACCATAAGTAGAGATAACTTAACACTCTGTATTGGGAGATATCTGTAAGGCAGGTATCACATATATCCCCTTGAAATCCAGTTTTAGCTGTTCATGCTGATCATTCACAGGTGTATGTCTACTGACTCCAGGCCCTGGATAGGCACCAATCATGCTTTGTTTTTGTGTTATAACCATGTCCAGCTTTGCATCCAAACTTAAAATCAAAATCAAAATCTAAAACAAACATTAGGACATTAGAATTAGTTTAGGATCCTCAGTCCTCTGTCTACAACTGCTAATAGGCCCAAAGCTAGCCCCTTTGTTCTTATCTTTCAGTTTTGGTCTACTTACAAGAGGACTATCTGCTTTCTGTCAACATCCCAGCCTTGCATGCATATCCTCATGGATGTTGAGTAGGGAATACCCCCCTAGGTCTTGCAGAGCCTGAAGAAGAAGAGGAGATAAAATATAGAGTCTATCTCCTATACTGTTGACCCCCTGGCCCAGAGCTCCTGTTGATCACTGATGGCTACCTTGTAGGGATATCTGGGAATAAGCATCCAGTCTGGGAAAAAGTCAACAGAAATTGGCGACTCTACTGGGGAAGGATTGATAAAATAAAGAATAATACTTGTGACCCATCCGAGTCACTAACAAAATGATGCTCTGCTGGTGGAATGAACCTGGAAAAGTAGCTTTCAGCTATTGAAAATTTTGTCCTCTCTGGAGAGGTGGCGACTCTGCAAAAAAGATCTAAATGCACATGAAAGATAGATGTATGTTATTGGTTGAAAGATGTACATATTTCTGCATCTGTATGAGAAAAGGTACCTTGTTACTTCCCCTTTATTTGCTGTTTTACTGCATAAGTTAGATGCCAGGGGAAGCCTTAGGTCTTAGACAGACAAAGGATGTCTAAGAGTAGGATTTTTATGAATCCAAGTATGAATTATCCCATACTCAGTGGTGAAATGTTGGATAAAGGAATAGAAGAGATAAGAAATAGGTTGATATTCTTAGAGGTTGAGCAGGCCCAGTTAAAAAGCAGTAACCCTGTTGTGTCTGCCAGTCAGAAAGCTAAACCTCCTGTCAGCCCTTTTGATCCTTTGTATGACCAACTGGATTTGTCATGGGTGGATTATAGAATAGAAACTATGCCTGCTAGGATATACTGTCAGATGCCTAGATTTAGTGGTCACAGTATATGTGATGGGAATGCACATATCCAAAATTTTCACAGTTTTATGGGAAAATATTCATTCAGAGATGAGGATATGTGGATGAGGTTTTTTGTTAGGTCCTTTGATGCAAAAGCAAAAGACTGGTATTTGAGCTTTCCAAAGAAATCCTTTGCCTGTTGGGATGAACTTGCTGACTGTTTCAAGGAAGAATTTGCAAAAGAACCGGCTGATTTTGTTACAGAATTGATGAGAATTAGAAAACAAGATGAAGAGCCATGTGTTGATTTCAGTCATAGGTTTGCAGTAGCCCTTTCACATGTCCCTGAAAGTTTCAGACCTGATATTTCAGCCTGTGTTGGCATATTCTTTGAAGCTTTTGAGGAGGGCTTTAGTGCAATACTGAGGGATTTCAAGGTGACAAGTATGCAGATGGCATACAGGTTCATAGAAAAGATAGAAAAAACCAGAAATGTGTACCTGCTGAAACCCCTGTCCCCAGGCCTTGGTGTGAGAAATGGTTATGAGGCTGCAAATGACCAAATGATTATGGCATCATGTGCAGATAAAAATGAAAATAAAAGCATAGAGGTTGAGACTGCTGTGTTTGAACATAATGCTAACAATACTGCTCAACTGGATTGTTTACCAGTTGAGGATGCCAGTGAAAGGACTAATGAGGATTCCCATTGCAATGATGAGGCATCTGACCATGAAAACAATAACGAGGTTGTGGACAGCAATGAGCAATTTTTGGAATGGACCTGTGGAGATAATTGTGAGTATTGTACTCAAGACAGAGAAGATATAAGCAAACAGAGAAGCAGTCCTATGTGTGACCCATTGCCTACCTTTCAAACACATGGAGATCATGAAGAGCAGTCAGAAATTGAAATAAGTGCTAGTTCAGAGCATGATTGTTTTTCATTTGATGGCTGTTTTGCTTATGACACACAGGCTGATACTCCTCCACAGAGTGAATCCATTGGTGATGAAGATGTGTGCTCTGCTGCCCATGAACAAATGGCATACTATGATGAAACTGATGCACCTGGGTCACCCATTTATGACACATATGGTGATGAGGATCTGTCTGAGTATGGTGAGGATATTGACACTATTTTTGACTTGGATTCTGTTTCTCATCCTGATGAAAGAGGAAACAACATACATCAGGTAAGTGACTGCAAAAATGTGCCTGATTGTAAAGAGGTGCCAGAGCCTGATCTTTTCCAGCTTGGTGCTGCTGATTGTTGTGTACATGATGTGCACAATTGTGATTTTGAAAGCTTTCCTTTTGATGTGCCAGCATATAATACAATGAGCCCTGATCTTCCTAGTTGTGTGGTGGACTCTGAGTGTTTCCTATTTGCAGTCCAGCTAGGAGATCATGTTGCGATGCATGATGATGATACAGATGATAACCTGTGTTCTATACCATTTGAGTATGCATTGCTTGATAAATTCTACACCCACATGGCACATGATGTTGAAGGTTATCTGCACAGGGGTGATAATGACAAGCCAAACCAGAGGATTGAATATGCAGATGACAAGATTTGTTTGTGGGTGGATCCTGACAGTATCTCCAAGCTTGACCCAGTGCATGCAGATGAAAACAAGATATTTGACAAAGGGAGATACATGCTTTTCTTTTCTTGGTGGCCTTAGGCCATCAAGTGTGTTTGGTGATGCAGGTCGGTGTAATATTTGACTCTGTGCCCAATGGATAAGGGACTGGTCTGCATCCCAGAGATCTGGGGTTCTCGCTGCAGTCTTGCACCTGCACGTCCCCAGACAGAGCCACTGTTAGTGCCTGAATTGACTGACAATTTTTGAGCAATTTTCATGCAGGCACTTTCCCTAAGAATCCAAAAAATGTTCTAAGTCTTTGGGCCTCCTCAGCATTTTTCAGCTGCATCATCATATTCTCTTCGAGGAGGAGGTCATCATCATCATATTGTCTTCGATGATGGTCAGCATCATCGTGTTCTCCGTCGACCGGCCTCTCTTCGTCATCATCATATTTCAATATCGGGTGATGTTTGGTTATTATCCTGATCCTGCTGATGAGCCACAGTGCGCCCTGATTTGCTTGCGGGGGTGATTTCTCAAGTATCCGGTGATCTTCCAATTATCACCTTGCCCAAACATGATGATGATGTTGCCCCGATATCCTGAAGGGGTTATTCTCTAAGTTGTTCGACCTGACCTATTTCTTCTAAGGGTCGTCTTCATCATCATCATCATATTTCCAGTTATCACCGTGTCGCTTGCGAGGGTCATCATATTTTCTGCCTTCATGATATTTTCGCCGGGGTGATATTTTTATCATCGGGTGATCTTGGTTATGATCATCCTGATGATGTTGTTGAAGAGTTCTAAGTGTGACCCGATATTCACTGGGGTCATCATATTTTGAACGTCAGGATGATCTTAGTCAATATCATGCTGATGATGTTATATCACTTCTTGTTCGTTGTTTTGTCATCCTGATGATGCTGACGTCATTCTTACGTCAGGGTGATATCCGGTTCTCTGCCTATCTGCATCATGATATTTCCGAAGGAGGGGGTGATATTTCATATCACCCGGGTGTATGTTTGTTCCAGCGTCATGATGATGCTGATATCAAGGAGATATCCGCCTGCTGGCTTCGTGCATTATCTAGTGGGGGTGATCTTTTCAAGCATCATCATATTCTTCTATCGCCCCGATCTTATAGTGGAGCTACAGTGCAACCTGATATTTGTGCATCAGGATGATATTTCTAAATATCCGGTTGTCTTCCGAATATCATCCTGATGTTAATATGATGATGACGTCATCAAGGTCCATGGGGGTCATATTTCTAACACTGATCATCTTGAGGAGATCTCCTGATATTTGCAAACATGATGATGACGTCATCCGGATATGAGGAGGTGCGCAGTGGGCAGATATGATGATGATGTCAGCAGGATATGATGATGACGTCATCAGGATGTTCATCGGCCAGACTTTTGGTATAGGCTCAGTAGGAGGATGTTTCTCCGATGGATCAGGTTGTGCCAATGAAGGCGATTATCATGTAGGCTATATTGCGATATGATGATGACGTCAAGGTGATATTTCAATCGACAGGATATCATGCTGCTGGAGGGTGATGATGATGAAGTCTTATACTAGTGTCGTCAGGAGCAAAAGCACCGACGTGATATATGCTCATGACCTAGTATATAAAGTATTAATGAGGTCATCGCGGGGTGCATGTGGGATATTGAGATCCTGCATATTCGAAATATCATGATGATGAATCTCGGCGGGAAATGGTTGCGATCGACTGTTTGATGTTCTTCCCAAGGCCGCGGGTTGGTGCGCCTTTAATGGCGATTGTTGCAGAGGTATGGGCGATGGCGTGGGCGGATCTGGTACCCGATTGAAGGTGTACATCAGCGGACAGTGGCGCAGGGCTCGAGATATCTTCCTGTCTCCTCCCCTACCTGCTGCATTCATGTTTGGGCGCCAATCTAGTAGTGTGTTTGAGCGCCATTTTTATGGTACTGTGTATCTGGCGGGATTTTTGGTCAACCTGGTAGTCAATGCTGAATACACCCTCCTGCTATATAATGCAGACGGTGTTATTCATTCAAGGTTGTTGAAAGTTGATGATTTTGGCTCTGTAATGCATAACAAGCTGATCTGGTTGCTCTGTACAGCTTACCTGTGAGTTTATGTATCTCTTGTTGTTTGTTTTTGGCATGAACCCACTGATTTCATGATTGAACTTATATGAGAAATGCTGATTGGTATGTGTTGTGTTAATTCTGTCTCCAGTATTGCATGTATCCTTCTTCTGAATCTGGATGTTTGGTAATGTTTAGATTCTAGAGCATAGAATTCCTGTGTTGAATGTCTGATCTTTTAACTTCTATTCAAGGAGTAGATTAAAATGTTTTCAGGTTGAACATTGGGAGGGATATACTGCAGTAGGGATACCATAAGTAGAGATAACTTAACACTCTGTATTGGGAGATATCTGTAAGGCAGGTATCACATATATCCCCTTGAAATCCAGTTTTAGCTGTTCATGCTGATCATTCACAGGTGTATGTCTACTGACTCCAGGCCCTGGATAGGCACCAATCATGCTTTGTTTTTGTGTTATAACCATGTCCAGCTTTGCATCCAAACTTAAAATCAAAATCAAAATCTAAAACAAACATTAGGACATTAGAATTAGTTTAGGATCCTCAGTCCTCTGTCTACAACTGCTAATAGGCCCAAAGCTAGCCCCTTTGTTCTTATCTTTCAGTTTTGGTCTACTTACAAGAGGACTATCTGCTTTCTGTCAACATCCCAGCCTTGCATGCATATCCTCATGGATGTTGAGTAGGGAATACCCCCCTAGGTCTTGCAGAGCCTGAAGAAGAAGAGGAGATAAAATATAGAGTCTATCTCCTATACTGTTGACCCCCTGGCCCAGAGCTCCTGTTGATCACTGATGGCTACCTTGTAGGGATATCTGGGAATAAGCATCCAGTCTGGGAAAAAGTCAACATGTTCTGCGAACTTCATTCAATTAGGAAGTCAATTTCATCATCCTCTTCATAAAAGTTGATATTTAGTTGGCACTTTTCTTAAATTGGTTTAGTAGATCAAAAAACTGTCAAAACCCTAGTTCATAAAAGTATCAACACAATGACACCCAAAAAATCTGAATCCACAAGTAAGAAAGCTAAGTCCTCTACCCCTTAATAAGAGAAGTGGCCCCTTCAATAGTCATTGTTAGACATTTTGCCAAATTTAGTTGACAAGGGGTATAAGAAAATATTTAAGGATATAGCAGAAGGTTAGCGAGATGCCAGGGTTCTTGTTTCTGGTTGGAGTCTATTTTGGTATTTCTATGAGAAAAAAGATGGTCAAGGTCCTGTTTCCAACCCCTAGAACCTGAATCTAGCCAAAATTATAGTTCCAAATGTGTTTGTTGATGTTGAACTGTTTAGAGTATTGGCACAGTTTTACCATCTAGCCACCAGGACAATTAAATTGCCTAATGGGTCACCATTGGTAGCTTTGCATAGAAATGTAATTATTGATTGTTTCATGCTTAGTAAGCAAGCCCTCACACATGTTGACTTGAAGAAGAGTGAACAAGAATATAACAACCTCAGAAAAACACACAGGAATGACAAATTGCCCATGTACATGAGAAAAGGGGCTAATAACAAAAGAATTGAAATTCCATCCATTACTGTTGAGCCTTTTGTTGTTGATGATTTTATTGTTTATTTCAAGAGGACATACTTTTCTCTATGTCAGGTGCTAGGTATTGATGCCCAAGACAAAATGTCTCTAGATTTGATGATGATGGCCATGAGGATTCAGAATCCAGAGGTGAATATTGAGTATGATTTTGCATCATATATTGAAAAGAAGCTACATGATGGCCTATTGCAAATCAGAGAAAACAAGAAGCCCCTTGATTTCAAATACTATTCCTTGTTGTGTCACTTGATATTGTATTAGAATAGGGGAAAATGGCCCAGCAAAATGGATTTGAGTATGATTGACCAGAAGAGGCAGAGGTTGCCCACACAATGCTGGTGCTAAAAATGGGATATTCATTGCAAGAATTGTAATTATGTAGTATTCCATGATGAGTTTGCAATCAGAATTTAATGAATTCACTTGGTTTCCCTTCTCCCAGATTGAGGAAAGAGGTTAGAGAGATGTTGAGGCCTCTTGCTCATAGGCCAACACAAGGTCATAAGTATAACTTTGCTGATTGGTTTTTCTTGCTAGACCATACAATAATTAGAGTTTATAGGTGTACTCAACCACCCCATGTGTTGCCAAAGTTTGTGCCAGACAAAATTACATTCCTTGAGTTCATAAATGCTTTCGATGGAGAAGGATGTGATGAAAAAGGCAAAGAAGGGCACTTTCCTTCCTGATTCTATTGTGTTTGGTGATTGCTCAAATGGTTTAGACACTTTGGAAGAGTTGTAGGTCTATTTGGAGGCTAAGTATTCTTTGAAACCAAGACCGAAAGAATTTGTGATCGAGAGGGTCACATGAATTTTGTTAGGCAAGTCATTCTTACCAAAATTGGGGTATCCCATCAAATTAATTTTGATGAGCATGTTATTAGAAATTGGGTCACTTTTGATGAAGTGTATAATAGAAAGAGGAAATGGGAAATTGTAAAAAGGATTGAGGATGACAGGAGAAAGAAAAACCTTAATTTTGAAGGATTTTTTGTTGATGAGAAGGATCCCTTGAAGAGAATAGATATGGTCATTGATAATTTTCAAAGAATCTATGACAAGTCTAAAAAGGAGCCTATAAAGTCTACCAAGCTCCCATTCAAGAGGTCACCAGGAGTTGTAATTCAAGAGCCTGCCCCTGATACAATGTTTGTTCAAGATCCTACAGTTTCTGATTGTCCTCCTCCCAAAAGGTAAAAGAATGATGATGTTTCTCCATTGGTTCCATATGAAATGACTGAAGGAGTTGGAGATACTAAGGAGGTGGCTAGTATTTTGAGGCATATGGGAGTTGAAGAGGAAGTAGATCAGCCACCGGTTGGTGAAGAAACAGAGGCCCACAAACCCGAAGCAAGAATGGAGGAACAAGGACAAGGTGAGCCTAAGTTACAAGAAGATGAAAGGGTCGTGGCCTCAATGATGTTCATGGAGGATGATGATTTCATAAATACTCTAGAATTCAAAGACTTTTGGTTGAAAATAAAGATGAGGGAGTTTGAGGAGAAAGTTGAGATAAATAAGATGGGTGCTGATGAATCACAACATGACCAAATTGTGACCCAAAATTTCAAAGAAATGAAGATTGATGAAATAAATGTTACCCCTGAGGAGGCTAGATAGTTGGTCTTGAAGAGTAATATGCTGATCTTCCTTGGCCTTGAATTGAAGAAAATGTTTCTATTGGACCAAGTAAGGAATCAGGATGACCCCATGATGGTCTCAAAATTTGATTATGTGGATGGTGTCAATGGTTGTGGGTTCAACCGAAAAACTTAAACTCTAGAAATATGGGCCACACAAATAAAGACCAACAAGCCAAGATTACTTGATGTATTCTAAGAGAAGAAGGGGATAACCATAGTAAAAACATTCTAGGATACATCAATGTTTGAAGCATCCATTCTTACCATGCACTCTGCAATGTTCATTCAAATTGCTGTCAAAAAGTTGGAGCAAAGATTTCTTGATTATGAGAAAACTCAAGATTGAGCTGAATGATGAAGTGAACAAGTTGTATTTGGAAAATGTCAAACTCAAGCAACAAATGAAGGGTGTTAGTCATTCATAGAGCTAGGCTATTGTGCCATACCAAGCACCTGTGGCACAAGAAACCAATGATGCTACAGTGCCAATTGAGTAGTTGAATGCATTAAAATTGAAGTTGGAAAAGGAAATTGAAGAATTCAAAGAGCTGAATGAGGAGACAAAGGATGAAGCTAGATTGAAAAATCTTAAAGTATTTGAAAAAAAATTGGAATAAAGAGTAAAATTGGATGTTGATAAGTTGAAATATGTGCATGAATGCTATTCCTCCTTATCTCAGGCCATTGGTCAGTTGAAGGCCAATCTTTCTGTTTTGGACCCAATATACAAGAAATGGCAACTTGCACACCATACATTGCTAACTTTGTGCAAGGTTCTACAAAGAGACCCAAGTGCTCTGGTTTCACTCAAGCCAACTGAGAAGATGGTGAAAATGATCCTGGATGAATTCTAGTATGTCAATGGTGAGAGCCAAAAAATGCAGGCAAAGATTGATTCTTTTACCACCTTCAAGCATCGGTTTATTCCTTCCATTTTGATAGAAGATGAAAAGATCAAAGATTTTGATGCATGGAAGAATGAGTTTATCCAGATAGTTTCTCAAATCATTGATTTCTTGAAAAAGGATGGCAACATAAATACTCTCAGTTTCAATGTTATTCTAGATAGGGTGATTTCCCTAGATGCTTGATATGTCAAGTTCGTCATGGATGTCAAAGTGTTGTTGGACAAAAGATAGAAAGATCACTAGGCCAACCTACTCCAGATTCAAGAATATGAATGGCCTAGTGATTATGTTGTTTTCCAATGGGAGCAAAAATATCTTGCAGCTGAAGAATGATCAGGCAGGGCAGCAATGAGCATCATGCTAGCATCAATAGGAACCATCAAATCTTGGACGTCCTCCTTTTTGTCTCTTTTTGTTTTTATGCCTTCCAATTTGTATTCAAAATATAATTGCCGTTCTTTTTAGGACTTGTCAAAAAAGTATATATTGTAATAGGTCTTAGCAAGGGGTGGGTATTTGAAAAGACATTTTTGGAATGTGAAAAGTATGAAGCTTGTAGCTTCCTTCACCCCTATAAGAAGGAAACCAAGACCTTGGGAAAGCTCTCTAGGAATTTTGATTTTTGAAAAGAGACGTTGTAAGTCTTGATCTTTGAAACATATCAATGGAAAGCTGCATTTCTCTAGTGCCATTATTTCTAGTTCTCAATTACTTGTTGATTAACTTTGATTCTTTATTTGGTTGTCTCCATATTGCATTTTCCTAGTTATTTGAATTAGCATATCAAGGGTATGCTTAGATCTTCAAAACACATTTGCTATTTTGTGTGATTTATTTGATTTATTTGATAGGATTTTGACTTTGTAATGAATCCTTGAGTTTAAGGCAATGAGATCTCAGGTTAAGGAGAAAATATTGCCATGGCTAGTCGAAATGAGCATAATGCAATATGGGTAAAATCATACCAACATTTCCTCTTTTGTTTACAATAAAGATTTAGGTCAATGAAACATGTATATGCTCTTTTAAGCTGTCAGATTGAAGATTGTATGTGATTGTTACAAAGGTTGATTGTCATAGTACATAATGGTGTAAAGAGTTTAAAAGGTGGCAATCACCAATCATTCAGAGAGAAAAACAATCACCAGTCTGAGGCAACCTTCTTCTCACAAGGAAGTCATCATTCACAAGGAGAGAGGACAGTGGGCTAGGTAGGAGGTCTTCATTTATTTAAGAGGGAAGTTAGCAAAAATAGTGAATGTGCAAGAAGATCAAACCCTAGCCAAGTTTATGTAATGCATATAGGATTATAGTTCCTGTAGTTCATCTGCAATATCAAAAGAGGGCTTATTTTACAAAAAAACCAGCAACTCTACAAACTTTAAGCTAATTAATCAAGAAGCAATAGAATACCATACCTAGCTATGCACCCAGCTCAATCACGTGTAACTTTGAAGTGAGCTACCCTCCAGTGATTGTTTTTGAAGCAAAGGAAATAAGGATGGAAGGATTTTTATTGCCTGCAACCTACAGAAAATAAAATCAACGTTAGGAAACACTCCACAAATTTTAGAGACAAGTTGAAAATGGAAGCACAACAAGAAATAAGCATCTGATATGGTAGAGAAAATAATCTCAAAGAGTGGAAGAGAGTTTTACCTTAAATGATGCAAATGCAGCTACATGGGTTTTTAGAGCTTGACTTCATTGCTTCTCTATAGAAAGCAACTACATGTGCTCCTCTTGACAAGTTGTGGCCTCTATCCCTAGAATTTTGTTACTGTCAATAACAATCATAAACCCCATCAATTAAGGAATATAATAATATCACAGCCATTAGATAGTATACACCTTAGGTGCTCCTAGAGCAATTCCAATAAAAACAAGCCACTTTTTAGTAGGATCACATCAATAATTTAGTATCTGGTTGCATGCTAAATTGGCCGTTCACTCAAACATTCAGACATGTTTAGAATCCCTTGTATGCCCCAATAATTTGACATGTTAAAAAAGAAAGAAAAAACTGAAGAAAGTAGATTGGCAATAGAAAACAAGCTTTGCATGAGTACACAAAAATAGAATTTCAGTCAAATTCAATATTGCACGTTGCTTTGCTTTAGGAATATTATGACATAAAGAGCACGTAAAAATTAGAAGTTTTTTTGAATTTTCCAGAGCTGTTCATTACCTTCCAATGACCAATGATACACTAAACTCTGTGTAACATGCCCCAACATCTTTAGTGTGATCCACTTCCAAAACACAACCTATGAATTACAATTTTGTAATATATGAGATATCATGAACTATCTTTGTGTGTTAATAAAACAACACTAGTAGATACAAATTAAGCTGAGAAATAATCCAAGTACTTGAATTTACCATAGCATATGGAGAGAATCATTCACACTAGGATCAATGAAGGCCTCTTACTTGGAAATACATTTCACAGAGAATAAAACTAAACCAATTTATGTCATCAGAACAAAAAAATTTATCAAATCTAGTAGAATGGTGTTGTGCAAAATACCACCACAACACCGCATGGTGGTTTTTGGGTCTTCGCGGTGATGCGGGGAGCTTTCCCTACATCACCGCGAAGGCCCAACAACCACCGTGTAGTGTTGCGGTAGTCTTCTACACAACACCATTCTCTAGATTGGCACATGTTCGCATAGTCCATGGTGAAACCCTATCACCCTTTACACCATTGTCATGAATTCCTTGAAAACATTGTTCAATTACAACTTTTATATTGCCTTTAAGAAATTATTTGTGCTCTATTGATTTATAGCTCTTCATACAACACTATGATATATCCTTTGATGCCACTGTCATATGACTATTTGATACCACTATCATTGGTCTTCTCTCAAATTCAAACCTTACTCTTTTCACACTTTCACTCATAGGTTTTGAGTCAAGGGATTCAAGCTAGAATGTAACGTTGTTGTTCCTATGTTTGCAATAAGAGAATACTATCATTTGAAACTAATATCTCTGTCACACCTCATTAAATTGATCTATTCCCTTTTTCAACAATCATATGGCTGTGATATGCTTCTTTGCTATGATGATTAATTGTTGCATGATAATGTAGGCTATCACCATGTTTGTGTCACAGGGCATTTGACTGTATTATTAGATCATGTGTATTCTTATGGTCTCACAAAATCTAGGAAATAACCTAAGACCCTTGGATTGCCTTAATACTCTCCTCTAACCTTCCATGCTCTAACAGTCTCTTATGTTGTCCTTTATCACCAACCATATACTTGTACACTACTTTAAGAAGTTATTTTACTGTCCTCTTTTATATTTTCCATAGGTTGTAATTCATCCATTAGCATCTTGAAATTTTAAAACAAGATGCTTAACACTTCTATCATGATTGTAAGTGTGATTGACCAGGCTATCTTGAGACTTGCATAGGTGACCTATGGATTATTTGTCATCTATCCTTCACGCACACTTGTCATACAGTCCCTAACTTATAAATGTCATCTGCAACATTTCCATGACACAAATCCTTAAGGCCTAATTCGAGACAGTGTCTCATAAAAATCCATATATACTACCTTCTACTCACACTCACAATGTGGAGATAGAAATCACTTACATACTCCTATGCCAAAGGATATGCTCTTGTGCACGATAATCTTAAGATTCGCTTATATTTACAAAAATCTCATTAAATCTCTAAGAGACACCACTCTTTAAACAACATTGCCATGAAAGGCTTGTCATACTGCTCTCTGTCATTTGGTTTTACATGTCATTATACACTGCCTTCATATTCTCCATTCATTTTTTTTAATACGAGAAATCTTTTGTGAGTCCTCAATGAAACATCACATACCTATGACTTCCCTTGTGACTATCATGAAACATGTTCATATTATCTTCACAAACCATTTACTTGAGTTATTGTCTTTTGACAAGTGATAACAATGACTTCTTTTTTACCTTGTCTAACAAGGTTTAACATGAAAAACCTCCATAGATTTTGATGAAGGTTCTAGGGTTTAATAGACCTAAGATCTTATCACTATTCATAGCTTTTAATATTCATAGAGACAAAATCTACCATGGAAAAAAAATGGAAAATAACTCATATTTCATAAGTAGTAATTTGTGTTTTTCACATATCCATTTGAGAAATTAATACTCAAATGTCAATTTTAATTGTGTGTTCCTAGTGCATAGCTTTGTAACATTTACATCTAGTATCCCTACATTAGGAAGCTTATGCAAATATTAAATTCATGAAGAGACAGTGAATAGAAAAACACAATCATAGTGTTATCTTTAATGGGTACAAGCATGTGTTAAGGAAGGCAGTGAGCAGTTTTTGTCAAAGGATAGTGGGATAACACTTGGAGATGCTTGGTCAAGAGGCAAAACATGACATTCCTTAAGGGATAGATTGAGTAGTAGCAACCTCATTAATTACAAACTTATCCTTCAATCCCTACAATCATGTTCTAAAATTACATGGAAAATAGGTACATTTCTTCATTTAAATGACAAAAACACAAATCTTATCTAATATATTCAGTAGATCAAATATAGAGCACCAAGAAAAACTAATCAAGGATAAACTTTAATTGTACTACTTGAATAAAATAAGAAACAAATAAAGGTTGTTTCAGACCCAATCACTTTATATTTCAATGTATTGGAGGATGCGGAAATATGGGAGCATGAAAAGAAAAATGTCTAGAATTTTATGTAAATCTGTAAATAGAATATGTATATTGGAGGCAATGTAAACTCCTAAATCCCTGATAATCTAAGCAAGGAATTTTTACGCAATGTTATTGAGTTGGCTGCTTGGTCACCTAGCATATTGATTGTTCAGGGATATACACACCATTATATAAAGGATGTCTTATAAATGTGGTAGAGATAGACTCTGCATATTGATAGCTGATATGTTTCAATATGTATTCGTTACAAACATTTTCATGCATATTCATATCCACTTACATACATGCATATATAAACTCTATTAGATATCTTTTCTTTTAGGATTAACCACTTGGAATATTTAATACTCAAGTGATTCTTTCAATGAGCTATCATTGTTACACTCATCTCAAAGTATAGACATCTACACAGTTTTTCATGCATTTATGTGTCTATTTGTATATACATACAAACACACAAGTACATGTATATGTGTATACACATAAACACAGATATACAAATGTATGTATATATGTATAGAGTAAATTATATATGCAGATCTCTCTTAGTTACCATTATATGGGCATTTGCATCAAGTCAAAAATTGTTGAATTAGGTATTTACTTGTATGTACCCCATATGTTACTGGTGTAGGGTTGGGACATGCCTTGATTACAGAGCATGCTCCTTGGATTTGGGGACATTTAAAATATAATTTTTCCTAAACATAAAGCAAATAAAAAACTACTAAGCAAACTTGGATATGAACAATTTACAACCATTGAAGAGACATTTTGCATTATTTTCTCTTTATATTTTCAAGTACCAATACATTGACTTGGGAAGTAGCTACGCATTCAGACACATTTATGCATATCTCTATGGTTCAATGTTTCATTGAGCCCTCTAATTCTATTTTCTAGAAATGCAAGGGGAGAGGTAGTATGTGGAAATATGAAAAGTGAATACTTGGAAGCTCCCCTAAAATGCAAGGAATATAATTTGAATAGGAAATTACCATGGGAATGGGGAGTATGTGATTGGGCTAGGAGAATGAGAGAAAGGGAAATGCAAAACAATGTGATGATTGACAAGTTTTGCACAAGGAATAGCTATATTAGTATATATGAACAATAAAATGCTCTTTTATAACTATATAAAAATTAAACTTCTAATTAACAAGTAGTGCAGCAATTTTTCTTTCATGAATTCACTATGAATTCTAGTTGACCATAAGCACACTAGAAGATTCTAACTTAGTATGGTGATCCTCAAATCATAAAATCATAAATATGTCAAACAAGACCCAATTTATATCACTAGCATTGAAAATCACCATGTGAGAGGAAGACTCATCTTGAAGGAAGATAAAACTGATGGAAACCATGGATGGAGGTAGAAGCAGGCCCTATGTCCATATCAAAGTGTAGGCATTGAAGAATTAACATCATCATTATCACTAATGAGGCAAATAAATTTTGATAATGCCCATAGAAATTAAGCTTAGATTGAAGGGCCTGGTGTGGCAATCTTGTGGGAGTGCAATTAACTTTTCTTGGGAGCTTTTATCACAACTAACAAAAATTAGAGAGGAAGTCGGCAATGAGCATATGTTTTGATCTTTTGGAGTATGAATGAGGAGTGAGGAGAAGTTGTATGTTTGTGAAGAACATCATATGTACCGCTTTAAACAAAAAACATGACATTTTAAACAAAAACCCTTACATTTGGAAGCGTTATAGGGCTTATCAATACAAGCTCAAAAAACACCAAAATACGGGAAGAAATACATGTTGAGTCATACTACAATACCAATATCCTTGTGTCCTAAAGTTATACTAGCCGAAGAAGTCCTCTATTCTCCATCAAACGTCTACAAAAAGGCTCGAGCTTCAAATGCTAGTCCTCTTCATACATGACAAACTCATTCATTAATGAGCATCTGGCGAGAACAAAATGAAGGATTTTTTGTACTAAAGATATCAGTTCAAGCTTACATTCCTTTGTGAGGCTCTCTGCTCTCAAACTAACGAAAGGACAATGGAGGAAATATTTACATCCCACCAATAATTTCTCAATTGTAGCAATGGAGAGGAATGATTAGCATCCCGCCAATAATTTTTCAATTCAAAGTATTTTTTTAATTACCCACTTTTATTTGTGTGACTAACCATTTAGTCATTTAAATTATTTGTATGACTAAATAATTTTTTAGTTGACAACCAAGTTAGTCATTTATTTACTCATTTATAGTTGAGTTGCAAAAAATTAGTAGAATTTAGTCACTTTTAGTTGTTGTGACTAAAAGTTTTAGTCACGTAGTCATTTTTTTGCCAAATTCTACTAGTGGGCATAAGACCTTTAAAAGGGTTTCTCCTTGTCGGTTCTTTTGGTTAAATTCATGAATGTTAGAGGGAAACAATATATAAGTGTGTTTTTGAATTCATTATGGACCTAGATAGAGACAGCTAACTTGAAGCATTGGAGTAAAGAGAATTCAAAGCATTCATTGTGATTCCAGAGTAGATTTGTATTGTTATTGTGTGTTGTTGCAGGTTTTGAAGTTATCATCTATCTCTCCTTATGAGTTGAAGAGCATTCATCCTCCTAAGGGTTTTATCACATAGGTGATATCATTTATGTTCATCATCATTTGATTCCATCATATTGATTTATGTTTAGCCTCTGCCCTACAAGGGCACGCACTCTCTATCAACCAATGGTGTTGGGAAGCTTGAATGCTAGATCCTAAGATTTGATAGAGGCAAGTCCCTAAATACTATAACCCACAAACCCCTTCTCTTCTTGTGTGCAGGTTACAAGTGTGAGATCCAGAAAAGTAAAGAAACATGAAGATTGAGAAAGGAAAAGGGTTTCAGGATTCAACAATATTTCAAGAATATTTCTTTGCAGAAGACTTGGGTACTTTTGAAATTGTCCTTCTAGCTTAGCTAACATCAAATCTAGAATCAGAACAGTCTGTACATCATTTCTCTAGTTTATAGTTTCTGGAAATTCCATAGTTGAGGACTTGGGTGCCTTTGAAATAGTCCTCTAACAAACTAGTTTCCAGGACACAGGTTCCGATATCTTCTTTATCACTTTGGTGAAATTGGTTTCTGATTATCTACTGTACATTCTCTGTTATAATCAGTCTTTGCAAATCTAGGGTTTAGTGCATTGATTAACCTAGGGTTTGATAAAAGGATTGATTAAATCAGATCTTTCCATAACACTCTTGAGTACAAAATCTGTAGCTAAGTCCACCTCTATTTGTAGTGATTTGGCTCAGTTTTGTCCTTGAATGTTATTGTGGAAGATGATTTGATCTAGTGTACATGCTAGTCTTCATCATTCATCTTTTTCATACATAACAACTACAAATGATTGGGTCACCCTATATGATCAACATCAAATATGGGAGACACATCTTGCTCATCATCATCCAAGTCACTCAGAGTGACACCAAAAACTATCGAGTGAGGCTAGTCCCCTAGTCTCATCACATTGTGATGAGAGCACACATAGGTTGATAGCTATAAGAATATCCTACACATGTCTGAACTGCCACATCACCCACCTGTAGTAAAATGGAACAATAATATGGTCAAGGTGACTAAAAAAAATTGGTCCCTTTACATCTATACTATTTAACGAGCCATGCCAACCCATGCCTACATCTCCTTATATGGTCTTCATACAACATTTGTACTTTGTAGCCTATAAAAAGTCTATTGGTTGTACAAAAAATCACTAAATTTCCATGACCTCCTTAGACCATAGGCATGTACTCATGGTGCATCCCATATAATATTTGTAGTGATTGTTAGATTCAGGGCAGACAACTGAGAGGGGGGGGTGAATCAGTTGTCTTAAACTTTATTTCTTTTAAACACTTATATTCACTTAGCAGTATAACAATAAATCAAACATGAAACATTATGCATTTGATCAAGAGCGGAAACACATCAACATATGAGACACCAAGATTTTGACGTGGAAAACTCGGTTAAGGGAAAAACCATAGGGTGACTAACCCAAGATTGTATTCTCTATTAGAAGAATAGAAAGAATAAAATGGCACATGCCAATTAGGGCTCACTACCCGAGCACACTGCTCACAAGAGGCTCACTTCCTGCAAGAGACACACTATCTACAAAAGAATAAGTATCACATACTTGAACTGGTAATTAGCATCTTCACCATGCTTGAGTCAGTTCCATTTAAGCCCAAACCTTCTGCTCTACCATTCGCTCTTCTCGCTACCACACACTCAGCTTCACAGTCACACTTTGAAATGACTTCACAATCCCTTATTTATACATGACATCAACTTAGGAACAAATATCTAAGTCGACAAACATCCACAAGAACATCCGCAAGACGAATCATTCATCCGGTCGGCCAGCCTGAGGAAGAACACCTTCACTGGAGGTATTACTTCAATTTCGAGCTCCAACTCTAATGCAGACCAACAACATGAACTGAACATGATCCAAGGACCTCCACAAGCTTGCCTGAATCACCAGGAACATCTGCACTTCCTCTACTTACTGAAATCTCTCTCTCCTGCATCCGATGCCTCAAGAACATAGTCTGCCTTTACTGTCACAAAGGATTAGATGCTTCCAGACCTTCAAATCATGAATAAATCAAGATGACACATCATAAGGACTTCCCCAACACTCCTTCCTATTCGCAGAACAGGACAATGCACTTCCGGATCCCACCGGACCTTTCTATAACACTCTGTCACCTCTGAACATCTACCGGAACTAGTTCTACTTGAGTGATCACAGATTCTTCATATCTTCATGCCGACCTCTGAAATCTCTACTGGAACATCTTAAGACTCATATATACAAACCCTTTAATCTGCATCCTCTGATCCTTAACCTATCTTGAGCTTTTACCATACTGTCATCACTGTTCTTCACTGTTCCTGATTGAGACTAATTTCTCAATATTCTCAACATATAGCTCATACAATCCTTATAATTAATGCAATAGAAGTATGTTGACATTAATGACAATCCTAGTTAGACCCATGCTTGCAACAATCTCCCCCTTTGTCATTGATGGCAACATAAGATGTGAAAAATTGATTTAACCATCAAGAAAAGAACTTTTTCTTTACTGTCACAACTCCCCCTATCAGCAACCACCATTCACATTTCTTCTCTCCCATTACTGCTCCCCCTTTGATCAGCAACCACTTGTTTTTCACATGTCTTCTCTCCCCCTTTGACATCAATGGCAAAGGGCTCATACTTGCAACTTTATTGCTTCAGAATCATATCTGCTACTCCCCCTGAGTAGCAGCTCCCCATCATCAGTCTGGACCACAAGATATGACTGAGATATGCACTGGACTAATGCACCTTTGTGCATCTTAGTTCATCATCAGAGGGGAAATAACCCCTAACTTCTCCCTTAGATACTCAAAGGAGTCCTTAGGTAGAGGCTTTGTAAAGATGTCTGCAATCTGATCCTTGGATGGCACAAACTTCAATCTGACTTCATTCTTGTTCACTTGTTCTCTCAGGAAGTGAAACTTGATGGATATATGTTTAGTCTTTGAATGTAACACCAGATTCTTAGATATGTTTATTGCACTTGAATTATCACAGAAAATTGTGATAGGGTCCTCATACTCTACTTGGATATCTCTTAACATCTGCTTCATCCACAACACTTGAGTGCAACCACTTGTTGCTGCAATATATTCTGCTTTAGTTGTAGACAGAGATATTGCCTTTTGTTTCTTGCTTAGCCAAGAAACCAATCTCTTCCCCAAAAAGAATGCTCCACCACTGGTACTCTTCCGGTCATCCACATCTCCTGCCGAATCTGCATCTGTATATGCATGAAGAGAGAAATCCTGATCTCTAGGATACCAAAGACCATATTCAACTGTCCCTTTTAGATATCTAAAAATTCTTTTGATTGCCATGACATGAGATTCTCTAGGATCAGCCTAGAATCTTGCAACAAGACCAACAGCCTGCATAATGTCTGGTCTAGTCTGAGTGAGATATAACAGTCCTCCAATCATTGATCTATACTTTATCTGATCAGCCTTAGGAGAGTCTTCATTTTTTCTTAGCTTACATCCGGTTGCCATGGGAGTGTTCATTGGCTTTGAATCTTCCATCCCAAACTTCTTCAACAATTCTTTTGCATATTTGGTCTGAGAAATGAAGGTACCTTTCTTTGTTTGAGTGATTTGCAAACCCAAGAAGAAATTCATTTCACCAAGCATGGACATCTCAAACTCACTTTTCATTTGGTTTGCAAAAGTTTTACACAAACTATCGTTTCCTCCAAAAATGATATCATCAATGAACACTTCAACACCTAAGATGTTTTCATGATCAATTTTGAAATATAGATTACTGTCAGTAGTACCTTTGTTGAAACCAATCTTCAAGAGATGTTTATCCAGTCTTTCAGACCAAGCTCTTGGGGCTTGCTTCAATCCATATAGTGCTTTCTTCAACTTGTAGACCATATCATCTTGATCAAACAATTGAAATCCATACGGTTGCTCAATGTATACTTCTTCTTCCAAATCACCATTTAGGAAGGCAGACTTGACATCCATCTGATATACTTTGAAATCCTTGAAGGCAGCATAGGCAAGAAATAATCTGACTGGAGCAAAGGTTTCTTCAAAATCAACTCCTATTTGAGAGTAGCCCTTGCAGACTAATCTGGCTTTATTTCTAATTACATCATCAACTTCATTCAGTTTGTTCCGGAAGACCCACTTGGTCCCAATCACATTCTTGTCTCTAGGTCTGGGAACAAGATCCCAAGTGTGATTTTTCTCAATTTGCATCAGCTCTTCGTCCATAGCTTTAGTCTAGTTTTCATCATTGCAAGCTTCATTTACAGTCTTAGGTTCTATCCTTGAAATCAGATAATACTCATCTAAGTCTTGAACAATTCTTCTTCTTGTTTGCACACCTTGGCTTTTATCACCTATGATCTGATCTTCAAAGTGGTTCAGTCTTACATACCTAGGAACTTTGGGAGTTTCTTGCACTTCTAATTCTTCATCAGGTTCATTGTGACTCATCTCTTCTCCTTGAGTTACCGGACCTGTTTGATTCTGAGTACCGGAAGGAGTTTGGGCTCCTTGAATTAGAACATCATTCTGATCATCTTCATCATATTCATAAAACCTTGAAAGTCTCTCAATTCCTTCATCAACCTTTACATTTGTACTTTCTATCATCTTTCTGAGTCTCTTATTGTAACACCGGTAAGCTTTGCTTTGAGTGGAGTAACCCAAGAATGTTCCTTCATCACTTCTAGCATCAAACTTGCCTAGATCTTCATCTCTTTTAATATAACATTTGCTACCAAATACTCTAAAATACCTCACAGTAGGAGTGATGCCAAACCAAAGTTCATAAGGAGTCTTACCGGTATTGCTTCTGATTTGAACTCGATTGAGAGTATAGACTGCAATGCTGACAACTTCTCTCCAAAACATCTGAGGAACATTTGCTTCCATCATCATTGTCCTAGATGCTTCCTGGATGGTCCAGTTCTTTCTCTCTACTACTCCATTCTGCTGTGGAGTCCTAGGAGCAAACAACTATCTCTTTATACCATGCTTCTCACAAAAATCTATGAACTCACCGGATGTGAATTCACCACCTCTATCAGACCTCAAACATTTCATTTTTAATCTAGTTTGATTCTCAACCATAGCCTTGAAGATTTTGAACTTCTCAAAAGCTTCTAATTTTTTTTTCCGAAAGGTAACCCACATCATCCGGGAATGGTCATCAATCAGTAACATGAAATATCTATCACCTTGCATACTCTTGATTCTTGTCGGACCACATAGATCAGTATGAACTAGTTCCAATAATCCGGTAGAGGATTGATCCTTGCTTTTGAATGAGACTCTGCTCTGTTTACCTAGCTGACATTCTTTGCACAAACTATTTATAGGTTTTACCAATTTTGGAAGATCTCTTACAGCCTAAGTATTGCTTATCTTGATGATGTTATCAAAATTTACATGACACATCCTTCTATGCCATAACCAACTCTGATCAATTTGAGCAAACAAACAACTTTTATCAGTACCAACCAGATGACAGATATTACCTTTTTGTTTGAGTACCGGATGCAATCTCAGTTCCGAAGCTTTCAAAGATCTTGCATTTTCCATTCTTGAACCAGAGATCATAACCTTTGCCCACCAATTGTCCAACACTGAGAAGATTGTGCTTCAATCCTTCAACATACAATACATTACCAGTTTTGTTCTTTCCATCAAAATAAATAGTTCCCCTACCTCTGATTCTACCAGTAGAATTATCACCAAACTTTACCATTCCTCCTTCATACCTTTCCAAATCTAAGAACTTGTTCTTGTCACCTGTCATATGATGAGAGCATCCACTGTCAATGACCCAATCATCCTTTTCTTCAACTTGGGCAGCCAGAGCTCTTTCTACAACCTTATGATTGATAGATTCAGAGGGCATTGGATCTTCTTCCTTGATGGCAATAAACACCCATTCATTTCTAGATTTGTTTCCTATATCTGATTCATCATCTCTTACTCCTTCATTATCATCTTCTTCATGAACATAATAACAATTCTTTTGGAACCTTTGTCTGTTAAAATTTGACCTTGAAAATCTTTCCAAACATTTTGAGGCAAAGTGACCAATCTTATTGCAGTTAAAACACTTAAAGGGTAATTCTCCTTCATACTTACCGGATCCTCTTGGCAGTCTCTTTGCAATAAGAGCTTCAAGATGAGTAATTTTAGCTTCTTCTTCCAAGTCTTTTCTTGCATTTTCATACCATGATAGGTTCCTTGAAGAGTTTTCTCCCAGATCAAACCTTTGTTTCCCTTTTACAGAGGTACTGGCTTTGAATGCAGATTCAGTCTTTGGAGGATCATCTCCAAACTCGGCTATTTAAAAAGTAGCCAACTTACCAACCAATTGATCTCTTGTGACTGTTGTGTGAGCTCTGAATTCTTCGATTGCAAAAGCCTTAATTTTATAAGAAGCAGGAAGGGATCTGAGAACTTTGCCAACAATCTCTTCTTCACTTAGGATTCCACCTACATTTCTAATTCCACAAACCAACTCATTCACTCTCGGCATAAAAGAGGTAATATTTTCATCATCTCTCATCTTCAATTTTTTAAATTTCCCTTTTAGACTTTGTAACCTTGCACATTTAACATACTGGTCTCCTTCGTGCAAAAGTTCCAGTTTATTCCAAAACTCAAAGGCAGTTGGTAGATCAATAACATTTGAGAGTTCTGAGTCAGATAATGCGCTTAAAAGAGCCTCTTTGGTCAACAGATTATTTTCAGCATCTGTGATTTCATTTAGAATTGTCAGACCACCCTGTGGAGGTATATAAGCTTTTGTAACCATGGACCAGTGTGCAAATCCCATACACTGCAAGTGACATTTCATGCGACCTTTCCAAAGAGAAAAGTTAGTTCCATCAAACTTTGGACTATCCTTCTTGTAAGACGACATCCTGGATCTCTTCAAGTAGTTAAGCTCCTTTCAGAGGAACTTAGCTTTGATACCAATTGTTAGATTCAGGGTAGACAACTGAGAGGGGGGGTGAATCAGTTGTCTTAAACTTTCTTTCTTTTAAACACTTATATTCACTTAGTAGTATAACAATAAATCAAACATGAAACATTATGCATTTGATCAAGAGTAGAAACACATCAACATATGAGACACCAAGATTTTGATGTGGAAAACCCGGTTAAGGGAAAAACCATGGGCTAACTAACCCAAGATTGTATTCTCTATTAGAAGAATAGAAAGAATAAAATGGCACATGCCAATTAGGGCTCACTGCCCGAGCACACTGCTCACAAGAGGCTCACTACCTACAAGAGATACACTGTCTACAAAAGAATAAGTATCACATACTTGAACTGGTAATTAGCATCTTCACCATGCTTGAGTCAGTTCCATTTAAGCCCAAACCTTCTGCTCTGCCTTTCACTCTTCTCCTCACTACCACACACTCATCTTCACAGTCACACTTTGAAATAACTTCACAATCCCTTATTTATACATGACATCAACTTAGGAACAAACATCTAAGTCGGCAAACATCCATAAGAACATCTGCAAGATGAATCATTCATCCAGTCGGCCAGCCTGAGGAAGAACACCTTCACCGGAGGTATTACTTCAATTTTGAGCTCCAACTCTAATGCGGACCAACAACATGAACTGAACATGATCCAAGGATCTCCACAAGCTTGCCTGAATCACCAGGAACATCCACACTTCCTCTACTTACTAAAATCTCTCTCCTGCATCTGGTGCCTCAAGAACACAGTCTGCCTTTACTGTCACAAAGGAATAGATGCTTTCAGACCTTCAAATCATGAATAAATCAAGATGACACATCATAAGGACTTCCCCAACATTCCTTCCTATCCGCAGAACAAGACAATGCACTTCCGGATCCCACCGGACCTTTCTGTAACACTCTTTCACCTCTAAACATCTACCAGAACCAGTTCTACTTGAGCGATCACAGCTTCTTCATATCTTCATACGGACCTCTGAAATCTCTACTGGAACATCTTAAGACTCATATATACAAACCCTTTAATCCGCATCCTCTGATCCTTAACCTGTCTTGAGCTTTTACCTTGCTATCATCACTGTTCTTCACTGTTCCTGATTGAGACTAATTTTCTCAATATTCTCAACATATAGCTCATCCAATCCTTATCATTGATGCAATAGAAGTATGTTGACATCAATGACAATCCTAGTTAGACCCATACTTGCAACAATGATCTCTATTGGTTGCATGCACCTAATGTGCTCGAATGCCCACACATATAGAAGCATGCATGTTATAAGACTATGGCCCTCATAGTTCTTGTAGCATCCTAAATCATTTTATAAGTGGGAAAGCATGCTCTGACCCCATGAAAAAATTATCTTATGCTCCTCCATTTCTCTAATTGCATGGACAATGCCACCATGAAGGTGCAAACCTCATCCATCCAACACAATGCACATGCCAATGGTAGTGATGAGCACACATTTGACTAGAGGAATGACAACTCCCTACTCTAACCACTACATGTAGATGTGCCCTGTGGTGTCACCAAGCATGATCCAACTGATCACGTACATATGTCTAGCATACAGGTATGTAATCAATCACTACTCGACATTATATGCCCTCAAAGTAGCAATCTCAAGATGTGGTAAACATTGTCCATCGTCACAATCATCTCTCCCATTAGAAGACAAAATATATAGGGGTATGCATCCCTCCACTCTATCAAGGCCATCATTATGTAGTCATGAAATCACATCTTTGGCATGGTGTATACCTAGTATGCACCAACTCTCAGTAATAGTGTCACCTCCTCCTGTGTTAGTGTACTACGTGACGGTCGAATAGAAATGCAAGGATGTCACCCTTAATGTGCTCCCTCATCGTAAGAGGATACTATAATCATCAAATTACATTGTATTAGTTTCATGTCATCAAAACATAAAATTCTTAATCTAAAAACAAAAAGGGCCTTAATGGACGCTAGTATGCCTTTTGGACCCTAGTGCCATTTTTTGACACTAACACATACAGAAGATGCTAGTGCTACATATGGATGCTAGCACATCTCAAATATGCTAGCATGTAGATAGGATGCTAGTTCTCCATGTGGGCTCCATTAGGCATGAAAATTTATAAAATCATGCATTAAATTTTAAAATTTTGACTCACCTCATACAAGACAAGACCTTGCTCAATGTGAAGCCTTAATGTGTCCAGTCTCGATGGTCAGAATTCTCATCTATGCATAATTTTAGCTCTCTAGAGTGCTCAGGGTGCTCCAAAATCTCTAAATTTGGTAAAACTCAAATGAATAGTAGCTTTTTTTACTATTTATAGTAAATTTTCAAAAAAATCAAAATTTTTAAAGCACCTCTTTCACAAAAAAATCCATAACTTGGGCCTACAAACTTGGACTTTTACACCATTTTTGCATCAAAATCTTGGCTCTACCCTCTTTCTTGTGATATGTCCTTCATCCTAGTGTTATTTCACAAAATAACGCTATAAAAGGCATCTTTAATGACTTTTCTCCCAAACTCATAATTATCAAGCACAAACACAGGGGGGCATAATTTCACCCTTTATCTCATTCTAACTTATTTTTTTTCCTTGGTATCATTATTCCCACCATTTAGAATTCTCCTTTTTACTATTTTGATTTTAGATTGACACATCATAATCTTGTAGGATTATTTGTTTCCTAACATGGTGGTCTTGCAAGGTTATGATACTTAATGTTGTAGTTTTATAGATCCTTGGTGCGATGGCATCATTCGTCCTCCTGGAGAATGTTTGCATCCTATACATTATCCTTTACATTCATATTTGCTTTTAGCATTTTATTTTTGTATTTTAGCATAACTTATCACCTGGCGTCATCAGCGTGCTAAAGTCAAGGCAAAATGTAACATAGAAAATTATGTACCCTCATAATTTCACATTGTGTTTTTGACATGCTTTGGTGTCGACTCCCATAACATGTTTCTAGGGACATTTGAACCTAACCTTGGCTTATTTTTCCACTCACCAAGGTTTTCTAGCTTCTATATCATATTCATATCTTTCTTGCTATTTTGTGAACATGTGTATAAATCCTAAAGAATTTTCTCAGTACGTGAGTGCAATGTGCATATGTCCATGCAAGTCACTTGCATCCTAATGATTATAGAAATTCAAGCTATTGCTTTCCTATCTAGTCACTTGATTCCATCTATGGTAACATTCATCTCGAAATAAAATGGCCTCTATAAACATACTTAACCCTTTGGTTCTCCCATCCTCAAATATAAAATCTTATTTTTGAAACCCTTTCACTTCTTACTTTTGGAAAAACTCTAGACTCATAAAAAGAGCTCTTGGCTCTTTATTGATGATTTTATATGCTTTATTAGAGCTGAACCATCTCTCTTCCTTAGCTTCTATTGAATTTATTCCTACAACTTGGTTATTGAGGAGGCTCTTAGAAGTGATTGACACTTGTTACACATTGATTTGATTGTCAAGAAGCTTGTAGCATCCTCCAATGTTTCAAGCTTGGTAACATTTTTTTTATGAGTAATATAATAAATAATATTGTTATTGTATTTATTATGTCTTTCATTATCTCTATTTCAAAAAAATTGTGGTGTAGACCAACTTATATTTCTTTAAGCATATTAAGGTAATTTTCCTCGTAGAATAGGGTTGATACTCATAGATATTTATTTTTATCACTATTGTTATTTTCCTAAACATACTTAGGAAATAGGAGCACATATTTTTTATTCATTATTTCTCAATCTTCAATGTCTGTGGAGGTCAAAAGACTAATATAGGACCTTGACCTAAAAGCAAGCTCCCAAATAGTCCCAATAAATTTTCTTGTCTTTATAATTGTAGGTATTTTGAGAGACTCAACTACATAGAGTTTTGTGGGTTCCTCTTCTTTCATTTACTCTTCATCATTTCTTATTATTTCATTTTTAAATCACTCATTTCAATATGTGATACTATAGATTTTGTTATCTAGTTTGTTGCTAGGCATCTTGTGTGATTTTTTGTGCAGACTAGATAACTTATTAAAGTAGGACATAAATATTTTCTAGAACTTTTCTTAATTTTATTGTCATATGGAGGACAACGCAATGCATAGACATTTGTGTGACATGCTGGCATCTTGGGTTGAGGCCTCCCCCTTATGTTTTCTATAATTTGTTCTAGGTACATCTGCATTTATAGTTTTATTGTTGTTCCATTGTGCTTTAGCTTAGCCAAAATAATTATTTTCTAAGTTTAGGGAAATTATATGATTTGGATAGAGATATTTTTCTCTTCCTACTTGGACAACAAGATACGCTTCCATTGAAGCCAATTAGGTCCTAATGTAATAAATTGTTGAAAATTATTCTAATTAGAAAGTATAAACGTTTTCATTAGAATCACATTTTAAGTATCAAGACATCACCTCAAAATAGGCACAAAAATAAATCGTAAAAGGTATTGAGATGCATTTTTCTTCATTACAAATATATTATTTTTGCAATTGTGGTTCTTTAATTTGTTTTTAGAATTTATTTGTTTGAGACAAATAGTTACATTTTATATTTGAATAAAGAAACTAAATACTATTAAATTTAATCTGAATGATGATACTTGTGCCATATAGATGCATAATAAAAATATCATGCATCCATGTCATGTATAGTAGGATTCTTAAAAAATTTTATAATTTGTTGGTTGGAGAATAACTATATATATTCCCAAATTAAATGTGATAACATTGTCTTAAAAGAGCTTGTAATATTATATACAATTGTAATAATAATATTTAAAATTAGGAAAACAACATATAGCTTTACAAATCTTTAGGCTGTTGAACATGAAATTCTATAGTTGTGGCATTTATGTTGAATTTATCTATATTTTATAACATAGGTAATAATTTACAAAGATTGAATAAAGATTGAACTTGTATATATATTACTTCTTTTATATATAATTTGATTAAGATGAGAATATATTGTATAAAATAAGTTTCTTAGATTTGTATTAGAAATGACATGCATGCTATTCACTAAATGATAAGTCCATTAGACAATAAAATAAAGTGACCATTTAATAACACCTATAAATAATATTATTTTAAGAAAATAAATATAAATATCTTAAATCATGTAACATTAAATTGATAAATTTAATTGAACAAATAAGCTATCTCCAAACAATATAAATTAAAAGGATGAATAATAAATAGTTCAGGACCAATAGTGCCCCTAGCATTTTTATTTTCTTGCTAATATATGTTGCTTCTGCCCTTATAGTATGACCTACCTTGACAAAAAACTTAATAAATTTAGTCTTTGACATGAGAAAACCTAAATAACCATCTTCGCAAATTGTTTTCAACCTTGTGGAATATTAATAATTTTGTTGGCCTTTTCTGCTAATGATCCTCCTTGCCTGAAATATTAATTTCAACATCTCGTGTGTCTTCATGTATTTTTTCCTTCAAATTGTTATTGACATTGTGGTGAGAATGGTAAGAAGGGGACGGTGTATCTGCCTCAACATCTGAAATCTCATATTCAGATTCAGATTGTTCCAAATCTTGGGCACTTTTTGAGTCTCCTGAAGTAGTTTGTCTATTTGATAGATTTTCCTGCCTTTTCATATTTTGCCTAAGGTTCTTCTTAGCTGTCTGATGCCACTTATTCAAAGAGATAGCTACTCTTTCATCAAATATGGTTGTTCTCATATTACTCCCCATCTGTAATCAGAAATCTCATATTTCATTTTTACAATGGTATTGAAGAAAGATAAAATCAAATATGTTTCTATCTTTATTCAGCTGTCAAATACATACCTGTGTAACAAGAGCATAGAGAGGGAGAGTTACATAGCTGCACAATATTTGAACTGTGATCCTAAACATTAACAATGCAATTTGAGTTAAAGCATATTGTGGCTTGGGAAATAAGTGTAATATTGACAACAAATTTATGGCAAACACTCTAGAATTTTTTAAATATAAATATGTTTCATCATTCATGATGATAATGGGTCACTTACTATAATCATAAACATTGAAATTAAAAATCTTCTTTGAAGTTTTCTTTCCAATAAGGTACTCTAGAAACCTTTTCTTAATAGGAATATTACCTCTTGAAAGCCATTTAACAAGTCAAGTAAACTTACCCCAAGGTTATTTTAAAAACAATTTCTAGCACCCGTTTATGGAAGCAAGATTTCAGTCCATACTCGTACTGCATTAATCATATCATATCAATATACTTAATTTGTTAATGCAGAACATTATATCAAAGCAAGTCTTGAAATTATCTAAAAGTAGGTATCAGGATTTTTGGATGTAAAAATTTCTTCCTTACCCATGTCCAAAAGGAAAAGGCAATCTGGAAAGCACTCTGCAAAACAAATGTTATATGATTATACTTTGTGAAGCATAGAAATATGAAAATTGAAAGAATGTTTTCGTAAAAAATTATCTAACCTCAAATAGGGTAAAATGAATGAGATAGAGAATCAACCGAGGCCGACCAAACCAAAACAGTTGATCATTTGGCTTCACCACTGGAGCTCCTTGCACAACAGAATTTCTATCTTGGATATCCAATGCCATTTTTGTTATTATAACTTGCAACTTTGTTCCCACTATCAGAAGAATCTGTAAAGCACAAATATTTTAAGCCCTTCTAAATTACTCTTCAAATTAAAGATTTGATAATTCTACATTGCATGGTGTTTTTTTTAAAAATAATGATGTGATATGTTTCTAAATTAAAAAGTTAAAAACACTATCTTGTGCAGCAGTTATTTGAGCCTCTCTAGGGAATTTCATGAATAAATTGTTGTCCTTTAATTGTAGAAAATGTGTGATAGAGGGTGTGTTCAAATAATTGGTATGTTGTTAATATGTGATGTTTGTTGATTCCAGATAAACAGCTCGTGTTGTGACAGCTCCTATGTAAATAGATGTGTTAATTCCATATAAACAACTCATATGTTGTGGTAGCCTTTTTATTGGTACAAGTTATAATAATAATTATTCTTTCGAAATCAAATGGATAATTGATATTTGTGGACCATTTTAGTGGTTGAACATTTCAAACGAGTTGATTAGTCTATTATCAACAAAGCTTATGCAATGATGGTGTAAAGTTCAAAATTGGGTACTTTACACTTTTTATTTTATGTTTTATATTTTTTTAGTGTTTGTTTTCTTTAAATATGATTAGTGTTCATTTTATTTATTTTTGAGTTTAAAAGTATTTGAAGGTGTGTTAAACCATTCAATCTAGAACCACTCTTCTGTCAAAACCTTATTTTTATATGTTTGTAGTGTTGTCCCTCTAGAAATTTTAGTGTTTGCTTTCTTTAAATATGATTAGTGTTCATTTTATTTATTTTTGAGTTTAAAAGTATTTGAAGGTGTGCTAAACCAATCAATCTAGAACCACTCTTCTATCAAAACCTTATTCCTATATGTTTGTAGTGTTGTCCCTCTAGAGACTAGTGACCTTGGAAACTACTATCCTTGCACTAGTGTCCTCCACTTATGCTAACCTAAATCTACCGGCAATGGTCTAACTTAATAACTTTAACTTACCTTACCACTTTTTTCCTAATGGCTAGCTCATCCAAAGCACTCTATAAAAAAACCTTTCCTAATTGAGAGAGACTTGTGTCTCTTAGCTATTATTGCACTCCAACTCTCTTGGCACTCTCTAGCATACTTCTATAACACATTTCTCTACTCCACCAATATTGAGTTTCTAAAACTCCTCCTTCATTACAAAGAGCCTCCATATGCCACTCCTTAAACATCCTCCCATTGGCACACCTTAATTTTTCAATACCCTTGTCCTTAGTCCATTATAGTATACATGCCATTATCACCCTAACAAGCCTATAAGGTATTTTTCTTACACCATTTTCACACACCATTATGACACCTACAGTCTAGGGTTTCCATGCACAAGATTTATTATCCTACATGAGGTTGAAACATGTTAGGTAGGGTGTGTAAAAGGAAGGCTCTTAACCACAGAACACTTTGATAGTTTTTTCACTTCTACTAGCATAGTTTTAGGTTTTGCAAGCACCACAAGGAAGTAGATTTTTTTGTGAGAAAAGGACATGAATGTCTTCAAAAGGTAATTAGAAGCCAGTCAAACACTAGGACCCATAGAAAGTCACTAGCACCCTTGTTAGACTCACATTCCTAGAGAGAATGTAATGAAACAACTTGCACAATAGAATAATATAATAGGAAATATGCTTTAAATAGTTGATAATAATATGCCATTTTGAGGGGGAAACTTCCTAATTGACTTCAAGGGGGATACCTCCAATAGTCTTCAATAAGAACACAATACTCAATATGATGATAATAACTAACCTCTACCTCCTATATATACCATATTTATGCCACAGATGCCACCCAGTACAACCTAACTACCTATATAAGACCATATTAATGATTATATAACTTAAATAATAGTTAAGGTAGCCCAAGATGACTACTCATAACCATATACATCTATAGTATTAAGTGCATAGCATGCCACCCCATTTCAGAGAAGCCTTGTCCTCAATGTTGATCAAGTGTGGATGGTTTTAAATAAAATATTCATCATCCCCCACGATGTCCTCAATTGGCAATTTCTTCTGCTAGGTGAGGTAGATTTATTGAGGTCCCACAATGATTTGTCCTTCTTCATCAAGCTTTGGTAACACTATCTAGGATAGAACTTTATGTCTTTTACCCTTCTCCAAGATAGAGACATGGAAGAATGGTTGTATCTTTGTTGACTTGGGTAACTTAAAATTGAATGCTATGTTAATCCTTTGTGAACCTTTATGAGGCCCATACAAATAAGGTACCCACTTGTGAATAAAAATTATAACTACTTTCAGCATAGGTGATGCAGGAACCTTTGGTTGTTGAACTTCCATTGATATAATTGAGCCATATATTTATCCACATATTTTTTAAGCTCATTTAGTGTGCACTTACTAGCTATGAACTCTTTGCACCTAACCCCCTTAGCTCATATTTTCTACCCTTTGAGTAGAAACACATGAATAGATCTTGGAAATTCATCTCTATTGTGCCCAAGGTAGTGAGCCATTGAACTCCCAAAACAATGTTTGCTCTAGCCATGGGTATAGAAAACATAAGGCCATTTGTCATGTAGTCTCCCATGCTGAGTTTAATACTATGGAATTTCCCTAAATAATTAACTGTACCACCATCTACAATCATAACCTAGAATTTGGGGGTAGTGTAGACAAAACAATTCAATGATGCTACTAATTTATTATTGATGAAGTTATGTGTACTCCCTGAGTCAATCAATATTTTCACCATTTGTTGCTTAAGGAAACCCCTTATCTTGAGTGTTTGTGGGTTTCTAATAGCTGATAGTGTATGATAAGAGATAGTTGGTTGTATATCTTCTGATTCCTCTATCACCACCACCGGTTCCTCTTCATCATTTTTTCATCATAGGTAGCCTCAATGTAGAAAAACTTCTCATCACATTTATGTCCTTTACTATAGTTTTCGTCAAAATTGAAACATAACCCTTTGTCCCTTTCTTCTTCAATTTTGTTGAGGTGTCAACCTAATAGGATGAGGAAATGATGATGCAATAGTCCTACAATCTTTGTTACTAGGGAATTCCTCTCTTCTATTAACCAACATTTTTTCGTCTACTTTCCTTGCCATAATCATTTCTTGAGATCCTCGATAGAAGTTGGACAAAACATACATCATATTTGATTTGATCCTTTAAGCCACCAAGGAATAACTCCAACAAATTTTTTGCTGCCACATTTTCTACTCTCAAAGACAAAGTGTAGAATTGATGAATGTAATCCTTGACCATACCTATTTGCCTTAAGTTAGTATTATGGTTGATGAAGTTATCCATAAGATTATTACCATAATGTGTAATGAGTTCTTCTTGGGAAACAGACCGAGTGACATCACATCCCTTCTTTTCCTTTTCTTCACATAGCTAATAGTACCAAATGAATTGGTCAGATTTCAAGTATAAGGAATCAATGGACGCCTTTTTTTGACAAGGAACATGGTGAATATCAAAGAATTACTTCATTTGATAGAGCCAATTAATAGGATCTTGACCATCAAACTTTTAAATATCCATCTTTGGTATGAAATTCCTAGCCATAGAATGAGTGGAGTGTTGATCCATCTTGAGATCTAATTCAAATCCAAAACACCCTTCCCATTAGGAGACTCCTCTTCCTCCCCATCATGGTGGTGTGACTCCCTATATTTGGGATATCTAGGATGTTGTCCATTCAAAAATCCCTCCATCATTTTTTTGATTTTCTCGATATCACTTGAGTTAGCCATCCTTTTCTCCAACCCTTGCATTCATTCTGACATAATTGACAATATTTCATCATTCATCTAGTTGTTCACTTTATGAATGTATTCAAATATATATTCAATTTCTTTATGAACAACATCATCATTGCTTGGAGATTTTCCAAGTGTGGCAACATTCTTTTTGCCTCTTGTTGCAGGATAGGCCATGATAGGAAACAATAATTTTGTAATAAATAACAAAAAACAAATATAATTAATCTGAAATTTTTATATAACTTACCAGGCCCTAGATCTCACTTCCCAAAATAAATCTCCAAGAAAGTCATTAATTTGCAGCCTCAGGAGTGAAATTAGTGTAAACCCTAATTCTGCAATAACCCACTCAATTCTACTCTAATTTTTCTAAAATTAGGACTGTAGGAGCTTCAGTATGTCATTGAAAACCCCTTTAAAAATCTTGAAAAGATTCACCAAAATGACAAAGATATTCTCTTCCCAAAACATGACCTCCAAATCAAAAAAAAAAATTGCCTAGTTCTTTGGTTTACTATGCCAAGATCATGCTCTAATACCACTTTTAATACAATAGAAGAATATAATAGGAAATATGCTTCAAATATTTTATAATAATATGTCACTTTGAGGGGGAAACCCCCTAATCCACTTTGAGAGGGATACCTCTGATAGTCTTCAATAAGAACACAATACTCAATATGATGATAATAACTAACCTCTACATCCTATATATATCATACTTATGCCATGGATGCCACCCAGGCTGACCTAACTACCTATATAAGGCTATATTAATGATTATATAACTTAAATAACAGTTGAGGTAAACAAAAGCCAACTACTCATAACCATATACATCTATAGTATTAAGGGCATATAAAAGAATCACTAGCACCCTTCTTAGATACTAGAGCACACACAAATGGTTACTAAATTTGATACTAACACACACAAAGGGTTAATAAAGCCCCTATTGATAACAATAACACCTATTAGGTCACTAGCATTTCAATATTTTATTGAAATCATTGTATATTTCTGAAGCACATCTTTCTTCCTTCTTGAGTCTTCTTTAAGCTTCTAAACTACATTAGATATTGAAATATAGACACTCTTTTATCCCAAATATATTTTCTTACAATTTTTCTTTTTCATTCCTAATATATTCCCATTTCTCATGTTTATTAAACCTAGCAAAAATATGAAATTGTATAATTTTATGTTACTTGAAGGAAATCAGATTAGTTAAGTAAAATGAACACATTATAGAAGTTAAAGTACACATTTTTAAATGGCTTAGGATAGTGTATGTGCTTCTTTTTAAAATTTTGGTGCATTTTACCATGCTTACATCTCAAACTTTATTAATCATATAAACAAATAAGCATTTGCAACATAGAAACACTATAACGTTCAAATGTACTTCCTTACATTTTCACAACCAAACCTTACATGCATCTTCTCAAACCTCCTATTTGGCTATGTACCCACCCCTAAAAACACGTTTTCTCTATTTCCTACCATTTATTTCTTTTCCCGCTTTCTCCTCTCCTACCTAATTTCTTTCCCAACCCTCATCTAATGACATACTCTTTTTCCATCCCTTCCCTCACCCCTTTCCCATCTCCTTGTCCTTCTCCATCTCCTTGTATATGTTTCTCTCGCCCCTAAACACAGAAGAGAATAAAATGCACCCATAAACAAAGAAAAGGATATGTAAGGTAAGCATGTGATTAGGTATATATAGGATGTCATGGGATTAAGTACAAACAAGATAGAAAAATGACATGTAGGGAAGCATGTGAATGTATGAAAAAATGAGAGCGAGTTAGTGTATGTAAACTACAATAATGCAATGAAAAATAAGAGTGAAGGGCATATTATGGAAAGACACTTCACAAAAGAATCTATAGATTTTGGATCAATCATGAAAAGTTTAATAATTATGACCACCATAAATTTCATCATCCCCAAATTCAAAGAATTAAACATGAGACATGAAGTAGGTAATAAGAAGAAAAGCACAACAAAAATTTTGAGGGCATGTTTTTAATTATCATGAAAAGGGAAATAATATAGTAATGCTTTTCATTTTCCCTAAATTTTTGAATAGGAAAAATAAAAAGTATGAGGTACATGTAGAGAATAAAGCACAAGAGAAATGACATTCAAATAGAGGAAATAGAAGCATAAGTATACTTACAATTTTTTATCCACATGAAAAAGGAAAGATCACCTTCATGTTTTGTGTCATCCCAAATTTAAGAATCTATGAATTTGTAGAGATAAAAGTTGGATGTCATAGGTAGTAGGATAAAAGAGGAAGTATAGGTAGACAAATCTAAGAGAGTGAAAATAATCATGACATATATAAATTATTCCTACTCATTGGTGTTATTATGCATCTATAAGGGTGACATGCTTCATCTACCAAGGATAAGGAGTAGAAGCATAAGATACAAAAAGAGTAGGAGCAGGAAATGCAATAGGATTATTAGAAATAAAATATTACAACCTATATAAAGGTCATCATCAAGGAAACCATAATCTTGAAATTCAATCAATGATATTTTAGTTAAGTGTGTCATAAGAGGAGAATATCAAAAAAGAGAAGGTTTTGATCTAAAGAATGAGGGGTTCCTAAAATAAAAATAGAAAATGGATGAGTATTTAGAAGTATACTTAAGTTGAAGATACCTCATCCATTAGCGTTAAGGAGAAAAAACATAATATACACAAAGAGTAAGAGAAGAAAATGCAATAGAACTCGAAGGAATCAACTAATGCAACTTGTATAGAGGCCATCATCAATGCAACCATCTTCCTCAAATACAATCAATGATAACGTAGGACTATGTAGGTCATAGGAGAAGAGTCCACAAAAAGAAAAAGTTTTGAAGGATGAAGGTTTCTTGAAATAAAAATGGAGAAAAGAGGAGGAACATTAAAATAGACTTTAGTGGAATATCCCCATGAGTTAAGGCAAGGTTTACAATAGTAATATATATAGAAGAGGCAACTAAAGTAAGAATGGGATAAAAATGAGTATTGATAATAGTCTTCTGAGGTGAGGCAAGATCCACAACAATGATAGGTAGATAAGAGGAAGTTACATGTAAGTATTAGGAGATGTAGGAAGAGGTGCACATAATCAAGTGGAAGTGGGAGTTTTAACATTATTTCACCATTTCAATAGGATACTTCCACACTACTTGTGCACAACCATATTAAATACAAGGAAAAAAACACATGCAAGCTTGACATTATGCTTGTAAACCCACATATGAATCAATCACCATGTGACACTTCACCAAACTTGGTGATGAAGCCAATAGAATGCTAAGTTGCCTATGCTACCTTACCTCTACAAAACCACCTAGAAATGCTAATATGTTGTTCCTCAATCCATTCGGAGACAAAGTAATGGTTGGCCAAGCCCATTTCCATACTCCTAATAGGTGGTAACTAGTCACTATTCCAATAAAAACATCCATTTAAGGCATAGGTCACTAGTTACACAAGACACCAATTGAATAGAAAATAAAGTACAGTATATAAATCATAGGCCTAAGACCAAAATGTAAGCCAAAAAAGGATTGGAGCTTTATTTATAGGCCACCACTTAAATACTTAAGAAGCTCAACATATGCTTGAAGAAAAATAAAATGATACATGGGCATGGAAGGCTACATGAGTACAATTGACATAGCTTAATAGAGACAAATAATGAATATTAAATTTTAAAAATCTTAGATCCATTATTAGCATTTGGGCACCAAAGAAATATAAATATAAAAAAAAAATGCATGCAAGATTTAATGTCAAGAAATATGATCTACATGATTTGAATGTTGAGGGAATGAACTAGTATATAAATCTATAGATTTTAATTTGGAGGGGATATACATTTATTTCCTTTATCATTGTGATCCTCGACATGTACTCCATTATTATATTTAAGATTGTAATTATTATTTCTCAAGGCCATATGCTTTTCAATGTCATGAACAAAGACATAATGATACTAGAACATAAAGCTTTTACATCATAAACACATTGGAGTAGAATGGAAGTATTGAAGAGGTAGATTAGGGGAAGGGTAATGAGCTTAGGGGTATTGAGTTGGTTAAGAACAAGATGGAGTGGACTAGCAACATGAGTGCCTAGGGCATTAACTTAACGTACCAATGACATAGCACATGCATTCATAGGGTACTAAGAAACATCCCTAATTTCATTTCTACCACTCAAATTTATGCTTTGAATACCCCTCTCAATACACAATCTATTAAAATTAAAATACCTTTATATTTTCACCAAGTATCTATCTACCTATTTTTCAGGTACATTTTTCTATCCCATTATTATTTATACTCTATAAAACAAGGGAACTTCCCACAACTACATTTGACTAAAAACCAATTTTGATTTTCATCCCATGTACATTTAAACCTTGTCACAAAAACCCTAGATGGGCTATGACAAAATTGATTTAAAAGCACATATATGTATCTCAACCCAAAAACCCTTGCCACACCAACTCTAACAAGATATCCACTTAATAATATATATCTCAAATTATAGTTTACATATTAATCTAAATTATAATGGAAGGGCTTTAGAGATACTTAGTGGTACATCTAGGTAAGATCATGGAATTTATGAAAATGTGTCAAATAAATCCTTTTAGGAAACTTGGGTAGGATTGTACCAAACTAACATGACCTTGGTGATAGCATTGTTTCCTTTGTGAACTATATTAGAGTTGGTATTAAGTAGGCATCCCTGGGATTATGAGGCTTTTGTACAATACAAGACTATGTGATGTAGAAAAATGATAACTTTCTGACACTAGCAAGACCAACATAGTGCATGACATTTGGACTCTAGTTGACAGGTTATACAAATTGATCTCTAGAGGATTTAAAATTTGACTTATAAATACCCACCCACTTTATATGCATTATTCCCAATCACCAATACCAACCCATTTCACATTAATTAAAGTATCCTCTTCACCCCAAATATTAAAGTGGTGTATTGGGTCATATTTTTGTTATTGAAAAATCCCAATATGCATGAGTTCTCATTTATGAGAGTTTGACCATATCACCCAACTCAGATTAAGGCACAAATATTCTTGTGATCACTTCCCTATCAAACCACTTTGAAATTCATAAAACTAAATTTATTTAAAATTTGTTTTTAATATTTTACCTATTTTATCAACTAGCACAACCCAATAACCTCAATTAGATTCTATCTTATGAGAACTAACATTAGATAAATCTATAGTGGGTATTTGTTGGTTCTTTTCCTACAACCTCCTCAATCCTAAGACATTCACCACAAAGCCTTTATCTAGGGATAATACATACAATGGGGAAGAAACCTATGCTGAGACCAAGGGAGAGAAAATCTAACTTGATAGGAGGGTAGATAAGGCCTTCTCTTCTTCTTTGAGCCCTACCAAGCTTGGGATGATATTTACCAGAGATCTCAAATGATAAAAATAAACTAAATACATAGAGTGATCTCTAACTAGGTAATTAGGTTGAATGATGTGACAATAGATAAGAAGTGGTTATTAATCCTTGAAAATGTATTCATTTATTTTCTCTCAATATCATTCACTAAATACAAATACTATACACGAATCCTTTATAGACACACCAACTGAAATATCACCAAAGATATAATAAATTTTATAATATTGGATTTGTGTATAATGGAAAAACACCTATACTATTGATATACAAACACCAATATATAGAATTCATCATTTTAATATGCATGTGAGTGGGCTGGGAATGTTGAAAGAGATTGGTGCCTGTCCTTGGGAATGTAGAGTCTAAACCCACCACAATAGCTTAGCCTAACAAGATTAACTCTATGGTTTAACAATGTAATAGCATTGCCTTACAATGATTTAAACACCTAATGTAATATAAACAAGATCATCCTTAGTTATCCTTTGCAAATATTACAAATCCTACATACTACCTGGAAAGACTCCCTACTCTCCTTGAAAGTATGTTATCCAAACTAGAAAATCTCATAGAAAATATGTAAGCAAAGGTTTTCCAATTTCCTTAAATTCTTACTTTTCTTCAAGAAAATATAGTACTGTAAAGGAGAAAATCAAGCTTAAAATCTCACTCGTATAAATCAACAAAGTAAAATAATTATTGCAAGCATATAGAAAACATATTCAAATCCTTTATTCTTTCTAAACAAATAAACACTTTTATTATAGAGTTTTCTAAAATTCTCCAATAACCCCCAATTTTCCCAACTCTCTTTTACAATGAAAATATTTTACAATTTATATCCAACCCAAAAAATCTGGCACCCAAACTAGTCTAGCTGTCTTTTTCCCACCTTCGAAAAATCTTCAAATTTTGGCTCCCTCCTTTTATTTCTCTTTTATGGGCATTTGAAACCTATCGCATGAAATATATAATATATAGAAGCATAACTTTTGATCCAGGTACCCAATTGAGCCCCTTTTTTTAAAACTCAAGAGCTTAAAGAGATCCACTGCCTAAAAATCTATAGATTTCGACAAGTTTTAGAGCTAAATTCAATCATTTAAAGCCTCAAAATTCAAATTTAAGATTGTCTTCAAATTTTCAGAAACTTGAAATTTGAATAACTTGATATCTAGACATGACTTTTGGTTTAAATTCACTCACAATACTCATTTAGCAATTATATAGCTTTGGGTAAAATTTCAAGTCCATACATGCTCAAATGCAAACTTACTAAAAATAGAAAATTTACTTTTTTTAGCTATTTTGGTAATTTTGATTGCTCCATACTGTTTTAGGGGAATTTTAAAGCAAATTCAACCTAGTTCAGGTGAACTTAGATAGCATAGGGGCCAAAAATTGGGATATCACTTTTCAGGAAGCAAATTGACTTTTCAAACATGGGCATAAAATAGGAAAAAGGACTAGGGCTCTAACATGTATGTTGACTTGTTTTTTAATTTATCATTCATGAAGTATGCCATTTAACTATACATCTTAGGGGATATGATTCCAATTCATTAATAGTTGCATGCATTACACGTCCATATGCTTTAGGAGGTGCATAAGTCTTGAGTCTATAAATTGCACAGTGATGTCTAGTGATACATTTTGGGATCCCATGTGCTTAGGGTGGGTTTCATACTAAGCATATTTATCATTGTTTCATTTATCTTTAACTATCTTTAGAAACCACTAGGATCACCCTTCTAGGCCTAACATAACCTAAAGTGGAGAGACCTACCCTGTCTTAAGCATTGCCTCTAATTTTTCTTCTACCTAAGCATGAGTTTTGTCTTATCATTCACTAGTTGACATCCCCACCCTTGAGAATTAGGTCATCCTTTAGAGATAGAAGAAGAACAATTTAAATCACTAACAAAGCCAATGAGAGGGAAGGTTGAACATGATATGTTTTGTGTAAACCATAGATTTAGGTGCTTAATATGTAGGTAAAGTCTTTAGGATTAGAAATTTAAAAGCATTCCAAGCCTAAGGGTAGGAATTTCATTGCTTTAAACTCTAAAATGCAACTACTATAATCTAGTCATGGTACTTAAATCATGATTGAGACACAATAAGATTGCATTATAGGATGATTATATTATGGCTCAATCACGCTTTTTCTAGCACAATCATTTTATGCCTTAAAATGTAGGTTTTTGGCACTTTTTCATTGCCCATCACCATACATATAACCCTTTGCTCTCATTTAATTGTTTGTCACCCTTACATATTATTAGGATTCATTTTTATTGTTTCATGGCCTAAAACCACTTATATGTTTGCCAAACCACTCCATGTAGAACCACTCTACTATCAAAACCATGTTCTTCTTTGTCTATAGTGTTATATCCCTCTAGAAACTAGTGCCCTTGTGCTAGTGACTTTGGATGCTAGCACCTATGCACTAGTAGACTAGTGGTGACCACTAGTTTGAACTTACATCTATTGTACAAATAATCAATAACAATCTTAACTCACCATACTACATTTCCCTAATGGCTTGCTTGTCCAAAGAATTTTAGTAGAATAACCAAGTTCATAATTAGAAATTTCTTCTCAATCTTCTTATCTATTCTTGTGCTTCTACTCTCATGACCCACTCTCTAGAATGCATATAAAACACATTTCTATACTTGTTCAATACTAACTTTCCACAAATCCTCTTCCATTGACAAGAGACTCTATTTGTAATTCCTTGAACATCCACCCATTGGCACACCATTACCCATGTTCTCCCTCTAGATTCAAACACACACATCACATTCACCCTAGTAAAGCCTCTAGTTTTTCTAACCACATCATTTGCATACATCATTATCACACCCATGCTCCAGGGTTTCCAAATAATTGATCTATTATGATATTTGAGGTTGAAACATGCCAGCTATTGGCCTAATTGAGGTAAGTTCCCAAGCAGAGGACCCAACTTTTCTTTCCTCAAACATTGATAGATCTTATTATGCACTATGCATCTATGGACCATTTTTGTATTCTAAAAGCACCACATGTAACTGGGACTTTTAATAAACAAGTCTTGAAAGTTATGGGGCCACATGAGCAAAGGGCATATGTGTCTATAAAAGGTAAGTAAAATGCAATTAAACAGTAGAACCCCAATTAGACACCAAAGAGGGTCATCAATGCCTCTATAGGAAACAACACCCATAAAGGGTCACTAGTACCCATGGTGGCCATGAGTGCCCTTGTCAAGTCACTAGTATCTAAAGATTTTCTTCAAATCCCTGTACAAATCCAAAGAACCTCTTGCTTCCTTGTTCAATCTTCTAGCACCTTATAAACTACATCACACATTGAAAAATACACTCTCTTATCCATTATATTTTTCTTTATATTTTTTATTTATACCTCCTACTCTATTTCCAATTCTAATATTTATTATACTTAGCATAAATCTAAACTTGGAAAACAAATTAGATTAGTTAAATAGAATGAACACATTTTAAAGGTTAAAATACATATATAAAAATTAAGAATAGGGTACACTTTAATTTCCTACATACATATATGGATTGCTTAATGATGAGAAATACCATAAAAATATCATTTCATTAATTGCCAAATCATTTATATTTCCTATGCTCTTCTAATTATTTCATTAAAACTCAAGCAATTGAAGTAAATTATTTTGTTAACTTACAATAAATGGAATGAATGATAGCCAAATAAATATGAACCACCTTGCACAATTAAGTTTCATGCCCATTAGCCCCTTAAATAATTAGAAGTAAAACACAAAAATAAATAGAATTCCAATTATGTTTACCATTCTTGTTGACAAGAAGCAATAAGATGGCAAAAAACCATAGTGGCGGACTGCAAACAATGACATAAATCATTCAAACAAAATTTTAAATCAGGAATATGGACTATAGAAAAATCTTGCCACCATGCTTAAACTACAATCATAGTTCACACACCTGATTGATACAACATTACTAAAGTCATCATCTAGAGATCTCTTTATATATCTTTGAAAATTAAATTTTCTATGTGGATCAAAGTGAGCCTGCAATAGCAACATGAACATGACTATAGGTCTCTTGACAAATATACAATATAAAACTTTAACAATATGGCCTAAGAAAGCTTACAAGTATAAATCCATGACGTAGTGTTAAGTAATCCACTTTGGGCACTGATCTAAAAAATTGTCTAAAAAAGCATACCTGCAAAGCCAAGAGTTAAGACTCTAGTACATAGAAATTATGGTGAAGTTAAACTTAAAGTAAAAAATGACTATTTATATTGTTGGTTTTACTTACAATCCAAGTGAGTATTTCTATTGTGGACCAGAAGCTCATATGCCTCTTTCCAAAAGTAGTTTCACGGGCAAATCTGAACCTTGAAGGATCTACAACATCACAATTACATGTCTACTTACATTTCCTAGTAAAAAAAGATCAAACTTGTAATAAGTTGGATTTTATTTATTTTAAAATATAGACTAATAATCCTATTCATTATTTCATTTAAATCTAGTTTAACTATAACTTAATACATTTGATACTTTTAGAACTAATAAATAAAAGTGTATGTGAAAGATGTGTGAGATTGTAACAATTTCTTTCAAATTTCAAAGAACATCACAACTTTCTTGAACTAACATACTAGTAAGAGAACTTGCACACAAAATGAATTAATTATAGACTAACGAATTAATATGGAATATTATAATGTAACACAATATAGAGAACTAAGAAATTATACAAAGATAAATGGTATCAAAAGAAGTTGTTCTAAATGAGAAATAAAAATGTGTTTTGAATAGGAATAGAGAGAGAGGGTGAATGTGAGATAGGCAATGAGGATGGGGAGGTCCATTCAAATGGAGGTTCTAGAGATAACTGGGGAGGAGCATATGACAAAGAGGAGGATATACTTTTTCTAGATATATGGTTGGACACTTGTGAGAATATGAGCTTTTCCATTAATCCATGGATTGATTTGTCAGTTGAGGTTTCATCCTTTTCTTGTCATGTAATGAAATTGAATCAAAAGCACTCTAGGGTGAAGATTTGTTAAGGTGGTTCTTATGTTTCAAATTAGGGGCTATGTGGAGGCTTCTTGCTCTCTCATTGTTGCAAGCCTAGGGACTATTCCATTGTAAATGCTCCCACTTCTAGTGTGAATTATTAGTATAGGGGGCTAGAGTCCTTCATGAGCCTATTTTTAGTTGGAGGATAGTGATGTGGGCATTGTACTTGGTGTTAGTGTGTGGGAAGAGGATGTATGCGATCTAGTTGTGGTTAAGGGGTGTTTTTTTGGGTTGGTAGCCTCTTTGAAGGATGTGATGTTCTTGGGTATGGACAAGGTTGTCGCCTCTTCTTCATAGCCCAACTCTTCTCCTTTACACTTTGGGAGAACCATTTCCCTTGTTCTCACCTCTAAGTCATATTCTTTGGTGTCTCTGGAGGCTAGATTATTTGATGCAGTCATGGTAGGAGGGTCCAAGAGGTATTGTCAAACCATGTAGCCCACAACAATAATATAACCATATATCATTGGAAGTCACAAGAATACACACATTAAAAAGACATCCTGTAGAATTATTAATGAAGCACAACAACAATTTACTACAATAGGCCCTCTTACATGTCAGGATGCAACCATTTGTTTACACAAGATTACCAAGGTTACACAAATGCCTCTAACTATGGAACACCACTTCTTGAGTTGGTACTAGTGACCACATAATTTTTTCTTGCCTTAATTAACCTCAAGATTTAACACAAACTTTTCATAAGGGCTATGATATGATCTAAAAAAAGTGTTATAATCCACACCTTAAAGTAGCCAACATGCCATAGTGGATACCTCAGATTGTATTCCACATCATATTATTACCACAAAACTCTATCGCTTGTACTTTGTTCCCTCATTGGTGAACTTACCTTGTGTGTCTATACTTCCTTTCATTCCTCTTCACCTACTTTCTACCAATTCAAAACTTCTTATTTATACCATTCCCAAACTCCCCATATGATCCATGTTGGCCTCAAGTTGGCACAAAGCCCAAAGCCACATGAGACAAGTGGCCTACTAAATATAATAAATTTACAAATTAGAATGGTCCAATGGTGGATACTCTCTGTGCGACACACAATAGACCTTCACAATGGCTACTAGACACCTCACAAATATTACATTCCTTTAGTACAAACCCAAAATAAACCTTCTGCAAAAAGAAAAAAACTCTAACAACTCACTTTCAAACTACAATCACTCTACACTTGTTGAATAACCAATCTCCACTTATCAAATCAACCTCAAATTTTAAATGAAGATATAGGAACCACATACAAAATACCACAACCATAGAAGCTAGTTCCTCCATGAAATAAAATGGAAACCTTCACCACTACAAACTGCTAAAAATATGTACTCTCACACATAATTATCAAATTATTTCATAAATTCTACTTCCTTTGGCATGACACCATATTCTCATGATTCCCAGGGATGCACCTACATTAGACTCCTGAAGTAAATAAAAAAATGAGTCTTTCATTTTCTAGGGAAGTCTACCACTCCTGCCTAGAAATTCCACTTTTCTACTTCTTCAACTCATTCTTTCCACTTCCTCACATATGCCTTAAGTGATCCACCCTAAGTGTTGTTGTCTCCCATATTGTTCATCACTCTAGTCCACCAACCATCCTTTGTGTTATTTGTCCTTGGTTGGTACTTAGTCACAATCCAGTTTCCCTTAACAACTAGTCCCTCACATATGTCAATTTCCTTCTTGGCTATTGCATACCATTTTGTTTATTCTTTCCTTAGCTATATTTTCCATAGTACAACTCCTCATCCTCTTCGTCATCTATCTTGTCCTCTAGATTTCCCCTTTTGTAAATCCTTGTTCACTTGTCCTTGTTTTTGGTCTACTTAGATTTTGCATTTGTAGTGTTGTCATCCATTCTAGTAATGTTGCATATCATTAGAATCAACACAATCATTCCTATCCAATGCACACACCAACACTTCTATAAAACTATCCTTAACTTACCCTTAGAAACATTAGTTTATGCTTCTTTCCATCCTTCCAAATCACATATGTGTCACCTCTCCCATCATACACTACCTCCGTATCAAATTACCATAGTCTTCCCAATAGAAGATGGCATGCATCCATTGGCACAATATCACACAACACCTCATTATGGTATGCCCCTATGTTGAACCTTACTTAGCACTGCTCCACCAAAATCTAATCTCCCTGCTACAACCAACCTACCTGGTATGGGCGTAGATGCTTAGCCTCAATGTATCAACCATATCCATAGACACAAAGTTGTTTATTCTACTGCTATCCACCACCACCACCTCAGAACACGTACCACTTTCCTTACATCTAGTCCTAAATAGGATCTTCCTTTGTGCCAGCTCATTCCTTCTATCACACCTCAATGATCTCCACGAGAATAATGAATCCCCATACTTAGGATCCCTCTTAGAAGTGAGCGACCTCTCATCACCAATACAACTCTTGCACCATCCTCGACTCTATTTCCTTAGCACCTAAACACCCTATGTCCTTTGCCACACTTGAAACGAGTTCCCCTAAACGTTTTTTTCCTTTTCCTCTCATATCCTCCTCTACCTTGTTGAGTATACCCTCCACACTCTCCTCAAGGTTCTTTGTGGTTGGTATCTTATGTACACTTTCATCTTTGTGGTAGCTTCCATCATCCTCTCTACCTTTATGGTAGCTACTAAAGTCATCTTCCCTATCATCATGATTACTCCCATAATCTTCTTTCTCTCCATGATGGGAACTTTGGCATTCTCTCTTGATGTAGTACTAGTTACCTCTCCCTTGACCTCTTGGGCTTTTCTTCCCTATCACTACACCTCATGCTTCCACTCTAATTCTTCTCCTCTTTGCCTCTTTGGTAGTTTGATTTTTCCTCTTATTTTTAGTTTAGATTCTTCTCTATGATGAGATCCAAATGGTAGGCCTCCTCAACTATATGGATATTCCACATATCTAGCTCCTCTTGGATGGATTCCTTTAATCCATTAATGTATTTAGCCACCTTCTTAGCCCCTTCCTCATGATGTCCTAACGTAATTGTTAGACAATAGTATTCCTTGATGTACTTCTTCACATTCATATTTCCCTACCACAAAATTTTGTGTAGTTCCTTCAACATTTAGTCTTCAACTGGTAGTTTGTCAAGATGAACTTGGATTTTAGCTTTTCCATCATCAAGTCCCACTTTGCAATGCAACATTTCTCTTTACAATTCTACCCTATCTGAACTTCCTTCCACCATATCACCACATGATTTTTCATCTTGGTCTTGGAAAATTTCACCATATCTATGTCTTCACACTCAAAATGTTCCTTCTAGATCAATTATCTAATCACTCAACTCCTCATGATCCAAGTTCCCAAAATAGTTCATGATATCTACTCTAGTCCTCTTACCCATGTCAATTATGACCTTAAACATCATTTCCTCATCCTCTCCTCTTCCACTTGATTCCACAAGATCTGTCTCTTGCTCTTGATCACTTTCCTCAGTCCTAGGGTTAGGGTACCTCTAGTGGTCCTACCATAGTGCATCTATCTAGTTCTAGATGGCCTTTAACATCTCATACATATCTTCCATTCTCCCTACAACATTGATCATACCTTACCTTCTCCTTGATGCTTTCCTTAATTCAGTGATCTGTCCACACTTATCCCTTTGTAAATTGCCTCATGGTTGGTGTTTTGTCTACAAGCCCTGTAGACTACCACAAATCTAAATTTTATTTAATTCTTTCCATGTATTGCTTACACCTTCCTTTACCTATCACTGCAACTACTATCACCACTATAGCCTATGTTTTATCAAACTCACACACTGAAAATACAACCAAGTGCACTCACCTTCCACCAAAAATACCCCCTTAATCTGACCCACTCTAATACTAAATGATACGATTAATATAGGAGGATCCAAGAGGGACTATCCAACCATGTAACCTAGAACAATAATCTAACCACATATCACTACAAGTCACAAGAATACACACATTGAAAAGATAACCTATACAAATATCATTGAAGCACAACCACAATTTTCCACAATGGGTCCTCTTACATGTCAGGCCACAACTATTCAAATGTTTACATAAGATTACTAAGATTAAACAAATGCCACTAACTATGGATCACCACTTCCTAATTTGCCACTAGAAACCACATAATGATTTCCAACCTTAATTAACCTCAAGATTTAACGTAGACTTGTCATAAGGGCTATGACATGACCTAATAGAAGTATTCTAATCCACACCTCAAAGAAATTGACATGCCATAGTGGGTCCAACAATAAAGACTCTCCACACGACATGCCATAGACCTTCACTACAACTACTAGACACCTCATAAATATTATCCTTTGGCACAAACCCAAAATAAACCTTCCTCAAATAGAAACAACTCTAATAACTCACACCATCAAACCACAATCATTTTGTGAGCTAGATAACCAATCTCCACTTATCCAATCAACCTCAAATTTAAACTAAAGATATAGGAACCACATAAAAAATTATACCATAACCATAGAAGCTAGTTCCTCTATGCAGTGAAATGCACTAACCTTTACCACTATAGATTGCTAACCACAAATGTACACTCACACACCATTATCAAATTAGTCCATAAATTTCCACTTCCTTAGACATGAAACCATATTCTTGGGATTCCTAGGGATGCACTGACATCATCATCCTTTGTTTTGATTCTTTTTCTAGGGATTGTGGCTGGCTAGACCAGTAGTCTTCCCTTCAACTCTTCAAGTTCTCACATTGTCAAATGTAATATATATAGATTCTCTTGATCAATATTACCATTTGATCCTAATTGAGGAGGGTAAAGAGTGTCTTCAAATCCCTAATGCTCTTGTGGATAGATCATCCTCCAAACTAAGGAATGCTCTTATTGGAAAAAATTTAGGGACCAAACCTAATGTTAACATTTTCAAAAAGTAGGCTAAGAGGAAATGGGAACTTCATGGTATGATGGAGATCTTGGTGTTGTTAAAGGTTTCTATTTCTCTCTACAAAGATTGTTTTTAGACCATCATAGGGAGCTCATGATTTTTAGGAAATTATAGTCTTTTCCTTAAGAGGTGGAACCTAGGCTTTGATCTGGAGAAGGAATGCATTAAGAGTGTCCCTATTTAGGTTAGATGATCTAGTTTACTACTAGAATATTTGGTGGAGGAAGTCTAGTCCAGTATTGTTATCTCCTTCAACCAACTCATTATTGTTGATAAGGTAACCAAATCTAGAAAATGCCTATTATTCGTGAGGTTTTATGTCAGCATTGATTTTGATAAGGTGCTTCCATCTTTGAAAAATTTATCCGCTAAACTAGGAGATTGGGTGCAATAGATCATGTATGAGGATTCCTAGATGTTTTTTCACCATTGCCACATGCTTGGCCATGCTACTAGTGGGTGTAAGATCTCTAGAGGAACATAAATTCATAAGAAGCAAAATAATTAGAGGGTGATGTCTTTATATGTGGTTCGCTAGGGCGTAATGGAGTGGTGGTTGGCCCTCTCAAAGACAAGACTAACTTAGATGGTGTTAATTTTGATTCTATGAATGGATCTCATCTTTATGAGAGAAGATTAGAGGAGATTTGTAAGGAGAAGGAGATGGATAGGGAGGCTTGGATTAGGAATATACCCTCAACCCTTCTCTTGGGTCACATCATTTGACCACCAAGATGGCCTCTCATAAACAAAATGGGATGATGGTTCAAGTTGAGAAGCTCTTACTCTTTTCAGATTCAACCTTGGGACTTAAAATGGGAACTTCACCAGAAAGGATCTAGCTTTGGTTAAGCCAAAGGATAGGGTTTTCAGTAGGATTCAGAATTCCCGAAAGCATTTTGGCTTCAAGCCACCTTGAATTGATGGATCTAGTATTATTTTTGGGAAAATGGCTTGGATTATTTTTCCTTGCCCATGCTAGTGGGATGTTGTTGGTTTGTTGTTGCATTGTTGTCTTTATGCTATCTATTCTTTGATGTTGTTTTATGTCAATGTATTGGAAACTTTGATATATCTTTGTTGGTCTTTATATAAGGCTAGGGCCCTTTCAAAACCCCTCTACCTGGTTTATAGCTCTCGTCAAAAGTGTTTACCCATAATAATTTTTTTTGGAATATTGCAATAAAATACATAATAAAATATCTCTAGATTAATGCTCTGCATAAGCACACAATTAATTGTGAATATCCCATAGACTAGTTTGTATTTAGAAATTTATCTTATACATCAAATGTTTTTACTTTCTTCTCTTGAATCCATCTCCAATAATTGATGTAGGGATAGTTTGTTTCACATAATGCTTGCTATCAAACATAATCCTTTGGAATTATATAATGAATTTTTTATAGAATTGTTAAATGAATCAACAACATTATGTGGATTAGAATCTAGTTGCCATGTGAATTTAGTGGAACAAACAATTTCTATTTACTCACAACTAATACTATGAATGACTATATAACTAGTATATTTATATTTTAGGAAATATATCTATATATGCTAAGAAATATCTTCTTGTTTTGTTTGCGCCTTTTGTGTTTTCTGTAGGTTTTGTGATTTTCTCCAATTTCTTTTTTTAATTTTAATTTTAATTTTGCCTATTTCATAGTTTTTTTATTTCTCCACTTTTTTCGTTCAACTTTCTAATTTCTTTTTTCCTTTTTAATTTTTTTTTTTTAAATTTTTTTGTTCCATAGTTTTTGTGATTTTTTTCACTTTTTTTTCCTTCAAGGTTTCCAATTTCTTTTTTATTTTTTATTTTTTATTTTTTTGATTGGTTTTTATTTTTTATTTATTCCAATTTTTTTTTTTGCTGTATATTTACATAGAAAAAATGAGTGCTCTCATCTCCACCCCGATATGAGTGTAGAATGCCTCTCGGCATAATAAAAAAATAATTTGTTTTAATGTTGAAGTAAAATGACTATAAAAATGGATATGGGTATTAGACAACTATGTTGAGTGGGCATTAGACCTAATGGACACTAAATTCACATTAGCATCTAAGATAGTAAATTTGAATGGAATGCATAACTTAAATATACTAGATGACATTTTTTTGCAAGGGAGTTATTTGTTGTACAAACATATCCTTCACAAAAGAAAATTGTTAAATATGTAGACTATGCCTCTCTTGAGCCAGTGGTAACTAAGAGCAACAATGATGATCTTTTTGTGGAGTGTTTGCCACTATTATCAAGCAATGGACTATTTTCTTTAAACTTTAAGGATTATATTTTTTTTTACTCCAATTGATGTTTGTATTGGCTTTTTGATGACTCAAATTTGATTGGCACTTTTGATTTTCATGCTGGACAATTGTGACAAATAGTTGGATAAAAGAAATAGCTACTTTGGAGGTGATGATTTGTTTTTTTCAAATTTGACTATTTCCATGTCTTTAAAACTAAATTAGCTAAGATCACTAATACTAAGTCATGGCTGGGCTTAAACAACACACACTAAGCTTTGACTTGCTTAGGTGGCTGGTGGGCCCCTTCTCTTATTAACACATTAACAAAACATAGTAAGAGAAAGGGCCCACCAGTCACCTAAGCAAGTCAAAGCTTAGTGTGTGTTGTTTAAGCCCAACGCTAAGTCATGGCATAATGAAATTTTATAGTTGATCTATTTATGTATAGTGTTTCTATGTCTAAATAATTTAACTCTTTTGCTTACAATGTAGCCAAAGAATTAATGTCTTTAACATTGTTGCAACATAATCTAAAAGATTTCATCATAGGGCAATAAAGGATCAAGAAACAATACAAGATGTTACTAGGATGACTTGTAAACATATTTCTACTAATTGTATGATAGTTTGAGAACCCTGGAGTTATTTACAAACATTAGTTTACATTGCTTGTTATTTGGTCCTTCTCAATCCCCTTTAGAAAAGCTCCTCTTAATATGATTTCTTTTATTTCCACTTTATACAATCATCTTGAACAAGATTAGACTTAAAAATAGAAGTAAACATAGGATTCCACCGTAGAAGCTCACAACTAACAACAAACTAACATAAATAATCAACACAAATATTTAATGGACTGGTTATTAGGTCTATGATACCAGGAATGATACCCACAAAGTCTCAAAGGACAAAGTCCTAAACAAAGGCTCTCAAAATAACAAATGGGTCTAAACCCACATAAAACTATATACATATATATACCTTTTCAAAAATATAATTATAAAAATAAATGAAATATTTATATTTAAAATATATTTCCAAATTAATTTTAAAAATAAAAATTAAAAAAAACAATTATATATTCTAACTTAGAATATTTATATTAAAATATGTTTAAAAAATTAATTTGAAAAAAAAATTATATATTCTAACTTCAATTATAATTGAGGAAAAAACATTTTAAAAAACAAAACAAATTAAAGTATATCCAATGTATACTTAGAAAAAGAAAATAGCCCGAATTCAACTACTTTCCAAACAAATCACTTTCCAAAAAAGGTACGGATTTATGTTTAAAACATTAAGAAGTTTTTACCAAAATGTCAAATCGTTAGTGAAGGAAAACGCAAAAAAGCAGAAGCGCATTGTCAAGGAAAACGCAAAAAAAACACACGCACCATGTTTGGCAACGGGCAGAATTACCGAGCTCAAATTTGACAGTTGTATTTAAAGATTAAATAGAAATAAATATTTGAATGTAACTTATTTTAGAAATGGTAGAAAAATCTAACTATAAATATTCATTCATTCATATTAATTGTTTTTTTACAATTTTTAAAATAAGTTATATGTATTTAATATAGTAAAATATTTATTTTAAAATTTTTATTAGAAACTTCTATTTTTTAATAGAAACTTTATTGTTTAGAAAACAATGTCAAATTTTTAGATTTTTTAAAAAGTTTTCAATACTTTAAGTTAGGGTTTAAATTTGATGGCTGTATGGGTATTTAGGCATTTTTGCCATAAAATATAATGAATATTTTCAAAACACTGTATCACATGAAAGGAGAGATTTTTTACTAATTGTCAAAATTTATATAGAATTATGATTTTATATATATTTGGTTTATATATAATTTTACTTATACTATGGTATATCATAATATTTTAAGGGCACCATTGAATGGATAACTGTCATAAAAAAATTGCTTGACAGGCCGAGTCAACCATCAAATTTAAACCCTGCTTTAAGTTATATATATATATATATATTATTTTTAAATTCTTTAATAGAAACTTCTATTTTTTAATAAAAACATTTATTATTTAATTTTTTTTTTAAATTTTAAATTTTTTTTAGAAGTATTTTAACAGGGTTTCCAACACATCAATCAATTAAATTAAAAAATAGAAAGTACACATATTATATGAAATACCTTGATATTAATACATTCAAACCATTTGTAAATTTTCTTTTTATATTTCTTATATAAAATTACATTAAAAAAATTAATTGTCATTCTTGACAGGTAAGGATGGACTGTCAAATTTAAGTCCTGCTCACAGAAACATAATGGCAGGCTTACAAAGGGAAACGGCGTTTCGTCTGTTAAAACGGTAAATTGCCGTTGCGTTTCTGGTAACACGGATTTGGTTTCATTAGCGATAGGCTTTTATATGTGAGCATTATAGTGCTCGGAATTGTCTCAAGCTCACGTAGGAAAATTTTCTAAAGTCGTCGGTTGTCAGCGTATTCCTTGAACCTCCTATGGGTGCAAGTGCTAGTTTATATTAACTAGAATTCTGTGAATGATTATTTATAAAGTATTACGTGGTTCTACAGAGAAAACAAAACTAAACATTGAAAAGCCCATAAACGTTGGATTATTTTCACTGTTCCTTCCCCTCCAAATCTTTAAAAAATAAAACTTAATTAATTTGCGATTGGGAAAAAAATCAAATGGGAAAACTCGAACTAACCAGTTGAAAATTCATTGTTAGCCTCTTCCTCCCATGCTTTCCATTTCTTCATCTGCACACATCGCATAGACTTCTAATTAATCCTCACTACTTTAGGCCTTATATCAATTTCTTTTTCATATAACGATAAGAGGAAGAGGTTTCTTGACTCATACTTTTGCTCATCCTAACGTCATGGTTACAATGCAGGACAAAACGTGAAAAACGGCCAATACGAAAATGAAGATATGCAATTGATGGAGTCCATCTTGTGATATGAGAGGGACCTTCCCCTGCATAAATAACACAGGACAATTAATATATGTTTAACACTAAATCAATTTCGATTATAAATGGTGCCACTCTCTATGAATAATAAGCATAAATACTTACTCTTTTAGCACAATTACCAGTCTCAGCCCTTTCTGTCGCCAAGCTACGCCTTAATGGTATTTCTGAAGCTAAGATCAGGAGCTTACGGTGGTGGCCAAGTAACGAAAACTTTTCAATCTGGTGAGAAACATTGTCTGCTAAGGCCTTCTCCTTTTTGCAGGGAAGCCACGTATTTCCTATGCTCTTTGATACGCAAATCTCTGAAATTGGCTTTTGCCCAACAGTAAGTAACAGCGATATAAATCCCAGCAGCATCAATTCTGCATACACACCAGATGAATCAGGGCAAATCTTTTCTAAAGTAATTCGCTGAGATTGATTATGACAACAAAATATTCACCTTCTTTGATCTTTTCCAGTGCTTCGCCCAGGGATTTCTTTTGCCGTTTCTTGAGCCACTGCATTTCAAACACACACAAACACATTTCATTTCAATCTGTATAAGTAAAAGCCGAACATTCAACCCAATTGCATGTAGCATCTGCAAGTACGAAGATAAACTATAATCCCAGATACCTTGGAAAGGAAATGTATAGCTCGTTCGATCAGTACAGAAACAAGTACAAAGGCGAAGCAAACAATGGCCACAGCCCAAGTGGGCGTTTGTTCTAAGGATCGAGAATCTGCACTGCCACCTCCTGCCATGTCGAAATAATTCTCGTTCGTCGTCCTCCTTCGGTTTAACCAACAGGTGCTTTTATATTCCCAAATGATTAGGAGGCGGCATCATTTATACAGCATCTTGCACCTAAATTTTGAATTTCAATTAATTACGTTGAGAGGTGTTTAGAAGCGGTCCCATCCTAGGCTTTTCTAAATTATCTCAGCGGTGGTGGTGAAAGTTTTTAGGAGTATTTTAAAATAAGGGTTCTATGAATTTTGTAGTTGCAGGTAGGCTTAAAATTTGCTAATTGATTTAGAGAGTATTTTTTAGGACCTACAAATAAAAAGATTAAAAATCATGAAAAACCCTTAAGTTAGTGGAGGAAAGTTTCAGCCCCACTTCAAATACACTTGATCAAAATCAACCACCTAAAAAATAGTTACTCTATTTTAGAGGAAAAGATTCTAATTTATGTTATAGCAATTTTTTTGGGGTTTATGAGACCCTTGCTCCACAAAAATAGATCCTCTAGGAGCTTCATGGACCCTTATATACTCTATTTAACTAAAGAAATAGTAAAAAAAATTAAAAAAAATTAAACAATTTTTTTTTAAAAAAATTCTTTTTATAGATTATTTACATTTACTTTTTAAATGTTGTACCAATTGTTGGATGGATGTTTGTATTTAAGTTTTATAGATATTATTTTGATTTTAAACATTGAAAGAGTGGTTTAATTTTTATAAATTATTTACATGTCACAATAGAATATTCTATTTTAATAGAGGATAAAAAAGTATTCCCATATATAAATATAAACATTCAAAAAGGCATTTTCTTTTTATAAATTATTTATATTGTCTTTCTAAATATTGCAAGGATATTTCTATTTCAATTATTAGAAAAAACATTTATTTTGGGATATATGATTTGTTTTCTTAATTTCATAATTGTTCTCCTTAGCATAAAACTAGAATATTTATATTTAAAAAAAATATCTAAAGTATACTAAAAGATATGCACATATCCTTCTCCAAGTCTCTATTTTTTAACATATAATTAAATAAATACCTCAAAAAAATATTTTTGGACATAGATATATTTTTTAAAATAAGAAACTGCCCAAATTACATGACATGACCTCACATCGTCAACTAAACAACATTTTTCTACATCACGCATTTTGGATGGTTCGTGATACATACCAAAAAATTGAAAATTAGAATAATATTTAAAAAATAAAATGTCTCGAACTATCTCAACATTTATACCATCTATTGTGATTTTGGATTTTTTAAAATTTAATAAGATTTTGCAGATTTCATGTTTGCGCTTTATGTTGCTTTGAATTTTAATTGACAACTGATTAGAAATTTTGTACTATTCTTCTTATTAAGAAGACCATTTGAGAATGATTTTTGAAAGGATGGTCAAAGTGAATGATTTCCATTGTAACTTAGTGTACCTTATATTTATATTTATATTTGTATTTTATTTTTGTGTCTGAAATATTTAAGTTATTAGTCCCAGTAGTCATTATGATGCATAAATGATAATGAATTATTAGTGATTATATTCTTTAGTTCGTTAAAAATAAATGTTTTTCTAGTCAATATTGATATTTATTCATTTGAATGTAAAAATACATATATACTAACTAAAATTTTATATAAAATTATTTATTTAAGTTTTTATTGGTTAAATGATTAGAGATCATGTTATCCTATGTAAATATTAATTCAAGGTTCAATATTTTAAACATATAAGATGTAGTGAGATAACTTCATGTGTACTCCATAGAACTTAAGTGCACGAGCACCGTGCAAATTCATTCAAAGAGTTTGGTGTGCATTGCATATAGCTTCGAGTGCATATACAATGTATTTGTTTAGTTTTGTCATTATATTGGTGAGATTGATGTAATTTGAAAAGGGAAGTGAGCTATTCAAGAATATAAGATAACATTAAATGTTGACATTGATAACATCATGTATAAATGTGGTAGTTGATTAATGCTATTCTCGTGACTTGGCTGGCTTTAGAACAAATGGAATTTTAGAGTAAATAAAATTTGACATATCATATTATTTTCTTAAAGGGATATGCATGTAATTAATGCCTCATTTATAGTGAACCTTCTTGGAGAAGCCAACAAGAAATTGAAACCCTAAAATGTAATGTCATTCATCTCACTTGAAGTTTGCTAGCAACAAAGCTCTACCAATTTTGTGGCTCAAGATACTGCCTAGAGATTTATGCAACTAGTTTTCAAGGTATATATGGTGAGTTTGTTCCTTCAAACCTTAGTAGCTTATTTGTGATCAAATTGAGTTATAAAATTTTCCTATCTTGATTTATTGAATACTTTGCTATCTGGTTTTCAACTAATACATATTTTGGCTTCATTCACTATTTGAGATTTTGTGAAAGACGAGAATGCTTTTTCTTGTTGGATTCGTAGCATGTTTATGCAACTAAGTAGAGCAAGTTGTAGCACAAGGCAAACATGGGAGAGCTTTGGAGAAGTGTTATGTAATTTAATGTTTTATTAAAGAAAGATCTTAGAAGACAACAAGAAAATTCATAAATTAGATTCATACACATAATTCATGAAGGCTAAATATGGAGGAAGCAATAGGCAAAAGATGGGGTATATAGGTATACTCTTGTTTAATAGTAAGAATAAAAATATTACAAATAATCTATCAATTCAATTTACTTTGATAGTTGAGATGGTAGACTATGCTAAGGATCATTTCTATTTGGATCTAGAGATTGTCATAGAAAAAAGACAATGATTGTTTACTTATAAATATATGCTTTACTAGAGGTTTAGATAGAAAAGCTTTCCATGGTAGACTAAAAAACTTGTGATGCCCCAATGGAAGGGTTTGATTTTATAAAAGAGGGGAAAATAACATTTAGTTCTTAATATTGGGTGTTGGTTGATATGCTCCCTAAGGTGTTGTTTTTTGATACGCTCCCTAAGGCGTTGATATTTCATGGTCACCTAGCATAATGTAGCTTGCTAGTCTGTGATCCATATAGTCTATGAGCCACCTAGCATAATACAACTTGCTAGCATGTGTGCTTCATACGACTTACCTTCTTAAACTCATTGTCACCTAGCATAACACACCTTGCTAGCCTGTGATCCATTAGGGTATTGTGATTTGTATGACCCCTAGCAATAGAGCAAGCTAGTGCATGAGTCATGTACTCTTCTTTATTTGTATTGATTGTTTCCCTAACTATTTGTATGTCTTCTCTCCTTCAAGCAATCGATCGACTCATTATATTCTTCTATCTCCATTTTAAGAATTCCTCTATTTGTTGGTTTTCTTTGTTTTTGTTGTATTTTAGTGATGACACATGGTAATTGAGATAACCTTTCACATTGAGGTCTCTTTCACTTTGTTGACTCAAAAATTTTCTTTGTTTGTTGTGTGTCTTTCTCCTCTATGTATGTGTTTTTTATGTATATGTTTGTGATACTCTGACATAGTGGTTTTGTAGCTTTATGCCTTCTAACTTTATTGTCTTACAGGTTTTTATTTTCTAACGTATTTGTTTTGTAGGTTCTCAACCTAGGTGCTTGATTCCTCTGCTTGAAGAGCTTTGCATCATCTATAGTATCCTTTTGGGTATCCTATTGTGATGTTATTTACTTTTAGTATTTATCCATTAACTTTAGCATGCATATTCACGTAATATCATAAGCCCACTAAAGTGGGGGCTAAAAGTCACATAGAAAATTGCATACCCTTGCAATTTCATGCTATATTTTGTCCTTCCTTTAGTGTCCATTCTCTTAGTGTGATTGTAGGCTCTTTTTAGCCCTTGCATTAACCTTTTTCCTCCCATGGTGCTTGGACCTTGTTTTCAGTGTTATATTTTTGTCAAGTTTCATTATCACTTTTGTGTTAGCCATGTGATATTCTTGTGTCTTGTCATTTTTTAGCCTAAACTATCCAAACACTAGTGCTACGCATGGATGTCGGTATGGTGTGCTAGTGTCCTGCGATAGTTCTATGTTTTATGGTCATTTCTAGGTGTTTCTCCACTTGTCATTTTTCATCTGTCAGTTGTAACGGTTTGAGAATCTTTAGAACAGCTCGTCAGCCTCTTCTTCTTCCTGCCTTTTCCTCTTTTTGAATCTATCTTTTACTTTTGCATTCCTCTTGGCTCTTTGTTGGTTCCTTCTAGTAACTACTTGCATACTGTAGATTTCTACATCTCTCTACAACTTTCTATAGCACTCTACGTTCAATGATCTTGCTCTCATTGGCTTCTTCAAGCCCTTTTAAGGTGATATTGTTCTTATTATTGTTTTATTGCAAGTATTTATTTTGTTGTGCCCTTGAGCACCTTGGGATTCTCACACCCTACTAGACTTCATTTTAGTTATTGTGCTTAGGTCTAGACATGCTTAGATTAAGAACACACATATTTTTATCTATCTATCTTGGCTGCTATAGAGGTTGAAAGACCAAAGCAAGGGTTTGACTAAGGCAAACCCCCAAATAGCCTTAACCATTTTTCTTGTTTTGTGTTGTGTAGGTTAAAGAAGAAGATTCGAATGCATGAGAGTTTTTTCATTTCTCTCCTTTTATCTTGTGATTCTATTATCTTCTTTCATTTAAATGCATTATTTATATAATTCCTTTGTGTATTGTGTTGTTGGGTTTTCATTCTTGTCCTGTGTGCATACTAGATAAAATTCTAGACCCAAATCATATCGTATAGTACAGATTTTTATTAATTTTCTGTTGTGCAGATGACAGTGCAACGTACAGACGTCCTCATGATGCAGTGGTATCCTAGACCAAGACTCCCTTCCATTGGTTACAGGTTCTTCTATTCTTCCTCTTTCCTGCTTTGTAACTTATTTCTAGAATTCGTACTTCTATTTTTAGTTAGTTCATGTTTTACATTCCAGCTTGTATGTAATCTAATGTAAAAAGTGAGGTGATCATTTTTCTTCATTACAAGTGGTAGTAGATGTAGTTGGAATAGCAAATCGCTAGGAAAGAAATGCTGAGAAGTACCAAGAAGGCCAACTATGAAAGTAAAAAAGTATGGGATGGGGAATGCACCCATATGAAGGAATAGGGTTATGTTACATACTAGTGGAAGAGGTGCCTAAATGGCCAAGATAGATGGTTAAAGTAGCAATATTGGTAGAATTTGTGATGTGTGTGTTTTCTATGGGAAGAGACTAGAATTTTGATTGTGATTAACATTTGATTGATAATTCTTTGATTGGTCAATAGTGGTTGCAAAAGTACTAGAATCATTATTAACAACCATAGCCACTCTAGATAAGAAGTCAAGACCCTCAAGATGATGGCATAAAATCATGTGCATGGAATCCAAAATAGGACCCATAGTCTAATGTATATCCTCATTGGCGTCAAGGTGAGATTAAAATTTAGCTAAATTCCTATCAAGATAATGGACTTGGTTCTCAACTCCTATATGCAAGGTGGCATTGTGCCCAATGTTGGAGTCAGATATTTGACCTTTACAACCCAATAGATCCTACAAAACAAATGATAAGCCTTCTACAAGAGATTTTTGATATGCCAAAATATGCAAAATATTCATACAATATGTGTGAATCCAAAGAGGTTACAAATTACCTATAAACCCTTGATTAGATAGAAAAGGGAAGAGATGAGAAGGCAGTTGTGAACTCCAACCACCTTACATGCACATAGGACAAATGTGATAAAGGTGTCATTTGTGCATGAGATAGGTGTCCCAAAAGATGAGTACACGTGTCTCAACCATATGAAGTGAGACAAAAAGGTAAAATTCCCTAAGTGGTTACTTAACAAGTGTGAATAGGGCTCTCTTAGATAGGTTAAAAACTAACTAGTTGGAAAATGTCTTTATGTACACTAACACCCCCCTTAAATGCAACTTAGGGAGAAGAGATACAATGATAATGATGATGGGTCCTAGCTATAAGGCCATGTTAGGTACCCATGTATACATAGATTTCTCATAAATGGAGTAAAGGAGAAAACCCAATGGGAAATAAAACTCCTCTCCAAAAGAGAAAAGATGCATGAAAGAATTATACAAGTGAAGAAGGAGAACACATCATGACCCCCCAAGGACTACTTCTAACACTAAAGTACAATAAATATTCCCCCCCTCATAGGAGAGAAAATAGAGAAGCTCTATGCAACCTCCCAAAAAATGAGAAGAAAAGAACTACATGCGAGGAAATGCTCCCTCCCAAAACTAAGATGAGAAGAGAAACCATGCAGTCTCCCTTCACAATGCCTCCTATAGTGCTAGAAGATGCTCAACACTAGATGTTGAAGATGATCCATGATCACTGAACAACATTTCTCCCCTTGGAAATAAATAGAACCACAGAAGTGTGCAAGATATTTTACCATTCTAGATAGGAACATGCAAGAAGAAGGGTAAATTCTCTAAATTTTGCACATGATTAAAAGATCTAGATGATGTCCATGATGATGTCTTGAATGAATTCTTCTCAATGATATCCAAACCATTGTCAAATTGTGATGAAAGAAGAGGAGGATGAAGAACAAGTAGACCCAGAGAAGATGATAGTGATGCAACTCCATCAAAGTTGTCATCAAATAGAAGACAAATGTCCTCAATTGCGTCTTCCAAATCTACAATGTGAGACTCTACAAGCAAGGATGATATATGTTTGGTAGAAATGTGTCCCAATTAGGTAGATCTAGAAAACTGATATCAATGTCCTAGTGCATAGAATCTTTGGAAGCCATTGATGAGTCAACACTAGATTCAGATGTAGAAATAGGTGATGGAGGAGACAAGATCTCAATGCAAGTCATTATTAGACTACATTGTTCATCCCCAAATAATGGTGATGTCTCACAAGATGTCTGAGTGAGACCATATGATGATTATACAGATGTTAGATGATAATGATCAAGTAAAGCAATACCATTATCAATAAGAAATTGTTTCATTTCACAAATTTGTTAATAAATACAATCTTCTTCTATATGCTTGTTGTATAACATCTACCTTTGATTTTCTATTTATGACGAGGATAATGAAGAATGCTCAAATGGAAGGGATTTAGTGTGAGAGACATGATCTTAAAACTAGAAAATATGAATGTAGAAACACAAGATTACCTCCCATGATTCAATCATTGAACCCCCCAAGCAATTTGTAGTGATGTGACACTTTATATCTAGTGCTTTTTACACTTATCACCAAATGGATTTGATGTATAACATGATTACAAAGTCTCAAAATGAGGCATACAGTGAAAGTATAATTCTAAGATACTATTAAGTAAAACTAACACCACTATGTAGTGCTTGAAAACATAGGTAGTCTCAACAAATGGGACCCAAAAAGGAGTCTCTATGTGCCTAAATGAGCCCTCTGAAGTTCCAAAAATGGGAACCGAGCAGGGTTATAGTTGAGTATTTGTAAATTTACAAAATCCATACATCAAAACTATAATTTAATTAAACCATGAGGGAGAGCACAAAAAATTATCCCAATTAAAAAAAATGCACTAAAAAATGTGTTTGTATGCTCAAGATATAAGCCTCTGAAGTTGGGGGGGTAAAAGTAAAATGCAGATGGAAAGGGGGGGAGAAATTGGGGAAGAAGAGGGTGATGTCATGCTGATGTCAACATAGAATATGCTAAGGTCATGCTAAAATGTTCCTTGATACTGAAATATTCCCAAACCAACTTATACTTATCCAAAAATCATTATTCATATTAAATATTGGACTCTTCAAAAATTGCAAAACTACCTTATTTTTGTATAAATCTATCTCTATAACAACCATGGTTTCATGGGAATATTCCTTGAATATGTGATGGGGTCAATATTGGGGTGATGGTGCGGTGGTGGCTCTACTCAGGTGGGCAACAGAAGGGTGGTAGGTTGTGCCACTTAGGTGGTGGCAAGGGCAGAAGCTAGTGGACACCTAGTTTTTATGATGGAGGTGGCGGTGATCGATAACAACTCAAACTGAAAACATTACACATGGGATAAAACCCCTCCATAGACAAACCTGCAGATAAAACAAAAAACCACAAGTTAAAAACCTATCAAAAAAATATGCCTGTACCAAGACTCCTTTTAACTACAAGAAAAAAATTGACCACCAAATATTACCCATAGAGAAAAATAAAAACTACCTTCATTCAAAAAATTTAGGCCACTTGAAAAAATGTTGGACTAAAGCAATATTCATTAGATATTAACAATGACTGTTGGATTAAAAAAATGTAGATAAATACGAGCATACAAAAGGCCATACAACTGTATGGCCATATGAATCCATACATTCTATATGAATTTCCATACATAGTAGTAGGGGCCTCAAACCCAAATTCACCAAAAAAATTTAGCTCTAAATTATAACATTTTATGTAAAAATTCATCTCTCGAACCTTCTTATCATAATGGCAAGGTCTATTTGGCTCCAGGATACTTTATATGAAAGTGCTTGGCTAAAACCCCCCTAATTGAGAAGTTTTTTTATAGATTCAGAGCTCTAATATGATGTTGGAGTTAGATATTTGACCCTCACATCCTAATAGATCCTACAAAACAATGATAAGCCTTCTACAAGAGATTTTTGATATGCCAAAATATGCAATATATTCATAAAATATGTGTGAAACCAAAGAGCTTACAAATTACATATGAACCCCTGATTATATAGAAAAGGGGTGAGATGAGAAGGTAGTCATGGACTTTAACCACCTTGCATTCAGACATAGGACAAGTGTGAGAAAGGTGTCATGTGTGCATGAGGTAGGTGTCTTAAAAGGTGAGTAAATGTGTCTCAACCAAATAAAGTAAGATAAAAAGGTAAAAGTACCTAAGTGGAGACTTAATAAGTGTGAATAGGACTCTCTTAAATAGGTTAAAAACTAACTAGTTAGATAATGTCCTTATTTACACTAAGAGTCAAAGCCTCCTTGAATATCATGGAACTCCACATAGAGAAGCAGGGAATATAAGGTTCATAGCTGGATGGTTGAAGACATAGGTGGAGTAACCCATGGAATAATAAAAATGAGTTGTAAAAGTTTGTGATGAAAATATGTTGTAAATGTGAGAGCTCATTCTAACAAACTAGTTAGAGAAGTAGGACTGGATGGTGAATCTCATAAAATGAAAATAAAATGATCACAATCAACACACACAAGATTAGAATCAAATTGATTGAATGATAATAAGTCAAGTCAACCATAATGTAAGAGAGTAAATAGTTTTTACCTAAGATTGTCTAACGTTTTACTTATTCCATTTTACACTACAGAAGATTAAGAAAAGAGAAATATTTTTGTGCTTTTGTTGTTTGTTGTTTTTATTCATAAAGAAGAGAAAATAATTTAATCCTATCTAGGAGTTCCCCTTCCTACTTAAATTATGTTGAGAGAGAGAGAGAGAGAGAGAGAGAGAGAGAGAGAGAGAGAGAGAGAGAGAGAGAGAGAGAGAGAGAGAGAGAGAGAGAGAGAGAGAGAGAGAGAGAGAGAGAGAGAGAGAGAGAGAGAGAGAGAGAGAGAGAGAGAGAGAGAGAGAGAGAGAGAGAATATCTAAAGACTAAGGTCCAGAAATAAAAAAAATAGAATATAGAGTGCCAAAGAAGGAACTAGAACAAATTTTGAAAATGACCTAACCAACTCACTACATAGAATGTTAGCATCATGCGCTATCATCCCTTTAGTGCACTGGAATCTATTTCACGCATTGTTGTCCAAACTAGGCACAAAATATAAATACTCATATGGATTTTAAATATTCCTGCACACAAGGATGTAGCAACACAAAATAGTAGACACCAAATGCTTCTAGAAATAAATAGAATGCCATATAATTCCTTATAATAATAATTTTAATTCCATTAAAGGAATAAATAAAATAAAATAGTAAAGGAAGAAAGATAGCAAATCCTCAATGTGTGATTGCATCTAAGAAACCTATAGCTAAGATAGAGAGAGAAGGTTGGGGATGCTTAAGAGCTTGCTAAGAATTGTCAAGCCCATATTTTGGTCTTTTGACCTCCACGAGTAGCCAATAATATAGAGAAAATTAAAATATGTGTGTTCTTAGCCTCTATGCAAGTAGGACTAAGAACAACAAAGAAAAGTAAGTTTATAAATATTAAATCCTAGGTCTAGAGAAGGATCAATACCCTAGTGTGTGTGAGGATGTGAATGTCATTAAAAACTATCTAAGTGTTGATAATAAAATTACAACACAAAGAGAGATTACTATATCAATGGAGAAAATGGAGACAAGAGAAGAGCTTTGAACAATATCGCCTACAAAACTAAAATGGAGATTATATCTACTAAAATCTCAAGCACACATGTGATGCCCCACCATGCAACCCTAGAGTGCTAGACTGATAAGCAACAATTTTACAGAAATATATTTTTTTGAAACAAGGAAATGCATTATACATTAGAAATAACTGTACTAATAACAATATTCAATGGAATGATCAGCTAACACTTCTAGGGAGCATAACTGCATTAGATAAAATTACACCATACAAGTAATCTACATCTAAGTGCAACAGAATAATAATACATCTTACATTAACAGAGATGAATAATTACAAGTTTCAATTCAAGATTTCAAGAATACATCTGCCTGTCCTCTACCTATAGAGCAGTCCAATCAATAACATGAGCAATATCTGGATAGTAAGGTCTAAGTACAGAAACATGAAACACATCATGGATGTGTGAAAGGCTGGGCGGCAAAGCAAGATGATAAGAAACAAGACCGATCCTCTCCAACACCTCAAAAGGTCCAACAAAGCATGGCGCTATCTTAGAGCCCTTTCTGTAACGAATCAGACTCTTTCACAGTCGCACATGCAAGAACACCCAATCTCCAACTAAAAACTGTTGATCGATCCTATCAACATCTGCATACTTCTTCTGTCTATCCTGAGCTACCACCAAATGCTCTCTAATCCTCTCGACCTGCTGCTCCATATCTCTAAGCATATCTGGACCAAGTAGGACTCTATCCTCAAAATGATCCCAACTAAGAGGGGTCCTACAAGGGTGACCATACAAATCCTGAAATGGAGACATGCCGATAGAACTATGATAACCATTATTATAAGAAAACTCCACCAGGTACAGGTAATCCTCCCAACGGCTCTGCCGATCCATCACATACATCCTAAGCATATCCTCGAGAAACTGATTAACCCTCTCGGTCTAACCATCAGTCTCAGGATGGTAGGCTGAACTAAAGTTCAGTTGTGTCCCCAAGGCATGCTACAGAGAAGTCTAAAGAGCGGAAGTGAACACTGGATCCCAATTGGAGATGATCCCACGAGGAATCCCAAGAAGTCTGACGATGTCCTCCATGAACACTTTGGCCACCGTAGATGCACTGTAAGAAGAATGGATAGGAGAGAAGTGGGCTACCTTCATCAACCTATCCATAATGACCATAATAGCATCGTGTCGATGAGAGGATATCGGAAAACCAACAATGAAGTCTATCGAAATGATGTCCCACTTCCACTCTAGAATCAAATGAGGCTACAAAAGACCTACAGGGTGCTGATGCTCTGTCGTCACCCTCTGACACTCAAGACACCTCAACACAAAATCAGCAATATCCTGCTTCATGCCACTCCAAAAGTATAGCTGACACAGATCTACATGCATCTTCTTGACACCCAGATGAGCAAAATAAGGTGCCCGATGCACCTCTGACAACACTAGGGTACGAAGACCCTCAGAACTAGGAGCATAGATACAACCCAAATGTCACAAAAGACCATCTGACTCAAGAGAGTAACCAAAGAACCTACCCTCCAAAGGTCTACTAGACTCAATCTCGAATCTCACCTCCTGGCACCAACTGTCGGTAGGAAGTGCTACGATAATCTGACCTCTCAAATCAACTATGAGAGAGATCGCTGAGATCTCATGTCGCCGATGACTAAGAGCATCTGCTACCACATTCTCTTTGCCCTAAATATACTTGACCTCAAAGTCATACTCACACAAGAACTCCATCCAACTCCTCTGCCTCACATTCAAGTTTGGCTGCATGAAAATATACTGCAAGCTATGATGATCACTGTGTAGCTCAAACTGATGCCCTAAGAGAAAATGCCTCCACCTTACTAAGGCATGCACAACTGTGGCTAACTCTAGATCATGAGTGGGATAGTTCAATTCATGATCCTTGAGTTTGCGAGACTCATAGGCAATCACGCGACTATCCTGCATCAGAACTGCTCCTAATCCCTCCAAAGAAACATCTATACAAACAACAAAGTCCCCGGTAGGATCAGGAACCGCTAAAATAGGTGCACTGGTCAACTACTCCTTAAGGGTCTGAAAAGCAACCTGACACTACCCTGACCAAACATACTTCTTCCCTTTCCTCTAAAGAGAAGTAATAGGATGAGCAATCCTCGAAAACCCCATAACAAAATGGCGATAGTAGCCTGCGAAACCCATAAAACTGTGGACCTTAGAAACATTAGGAGGTGCAGGCCAATCCATAATAGCTTGGATCTTCGAGGGATCCACCGCAATACCCTCTCCAGAGATGACATGACCCAAATACTTCACCTCTATTTGAAAGAACTCACATTTTGACAAATTAGCATAAAGCTAATTTTCTCTCAGACACTGCAACACCTGACGCAATTGCTCCTCATACTTTTCCATAGTCCTCGAATAGATCAATATATCATCTAGAAACAGAAGGACAAACCTATCGAGATAAGTGCAAAAAACACCATTCATCAGGCTCATGAAAACTGAAGGTGCATTCGTCAACCTGAATGGTACTACTGTGAACTCATAATGCCCATAATGAGTACGAAATGCCGTTTTGTTAATATCTGCCTCAAATATCCACAACTGATGATATCCCAACTTAAGGTCAATTTTAGAGAACACCTTGTCTCCCTTAATCTAATCAAACAAATCATCGATCAGAGGCTAGGGGTATCTATTCCTTACTGTCACCTTGTTGAGCTATCGATAATCGATACATAGTCGCAGAGATCCATCCTTCTTTTTCACAAAGATCATAGGTGCTCCCCAAGGAGAGACACTAGGTCAAATGAATCCCTTTGCTAACAACTCTTCCAACTGTAATTAGAGCTCCTTAAGCTCCTGAGTAGTCATCCTATATGGAGCTTGTGAGATGGGATCTTCCCCGGGAACAAGATCAATCCTGAAGTCGATGTCACGCTTAGGTGGCATCCCCAAAATCTCAGAAGGAAAAAACATTAGCAAACTCTCTCAACAAAGGATGATCATCAAGAGATGCCTCTCGACTCTCCACCATCTCCAAGTCACTAATAGAAACTACAAAAAACTGACATCCCTGATGCATGCACCTCTTAAGTTTTATAGCAGAAATCATACGTAGGGAAATAGGTCTCTAAACTCCTACAACCTCCACCTCTACACCAGAATCATCCACACATCTAACAGACTTATGCTGACAATCGATCACCGCCCGATGGGCCTCTAACCAATCCATCCCCAAAACTATATCATATGAACCAAGGGGTAGGATGCAAAGGTCTACAGTAGTAGATAGAGAGCCAATCCCCAACTCACACCTGAGAACCAGAGACTCAACTACAATCTTAGCCCCGGAAGCTAACTCAAATTGCCACCTATCATCCTGCTTTGTTGCCACTAAGCCACAATGCTCCATAAGAGAAGGAGATATGAATGAATCAGATGCACCGGAATAAAAAAGAACAGAAAAACTAATACCTCACATGAAACCAGAAGTCTCCACCACGGTGCCCTAATGCTCTACCTGTCAGTTATCCACTGCTACAAAGACTGTGTGATCTGCCCACATCACCAACCATTGGCTCTGAAGCTGCCAATCGATGTCTAAAGCCTGATGTAGCCTTCTGCGGACATTGTCTAGCAATATGGCCCTGTTGGCCACAAGAGAAGCACTTGGTGCCTCTACCAAAACCACCACCACCCTGGAAAGCACTAGACTGCTGGAAACTACCTCTGCTCACCGTGGCCTATGTACTCTGAGCTGACTGATCAAAGCGATTGCACTTACTATTCTGGCAAGACCAGTCTTTCTTAGATTGAAATCTATTACCTTGTTGCAGCTGATAATTCTTTAGTTTGGCCTGAGAGTGCTACTGCCAACCACCCTTTGAGGGTGCATGAGATCCTAAAGCCTAAGTATGTCCACCACATGAACCAAAACTTGAAGAAGGTGCACTGCCAATATGCACACCTGTATGTCCACCAAGTGCGATAGCCAAATTCTCTTCCACTAACTGGGCTTTCTCCATTGCTACCTCCATAGACTTAGGTTTGAATACATGAACCCCTCCTCTGATCCGAGCATTCAGACCCTTGATAAAATGCTGCACCAACATAGACTCGTCATCTCTGATACCCGTATACTTCTTGAGCTCATAGAATCTGCGCTCATACTGCTCAACTATCATGGCCATCTGCCTCAACTCATGGAAGTCATCTGTGTGATGCTACCTCCAATGATCAGATAGAAAATGGGCTCTAAATCTCTCTAAGAACAACTCCCAAGACACAGTGCTAATGTCCAAATGCAACTTTTGCTCCTCTAACCACCACCAAGTAGAAGCAAACCCTCGGAGATGCAAAATAGCACATCTAGCTTTGGTGTTGCTTCCATAAGGATGCACGGCAAAACGCCTGCCTAAATCCAATAACCAAGTCTATACCTCAAGACCTCTACCAGCTCCATCAAAGATGGGAGGGCGTGCCCTCAGAAGATCTCTCATATGGATGGCTAGTGTGGCTTCCTGCTCAACTATCAACTCTCCAGACCTAGGTGATCTCTCTCTCTCCTGAGGCTCCAGCTGGTCTACCTCCTGACCCCCTCTAGGCTACTCACCCTCCTATCTAGGGCCTAATCAGGCAAGAGCCTCCTCAAGAATCTGTCTTAACTAGGCTCCCTCAGGCTGGCCCTGACCCTCCATATTATGACCCCCACCTTCATGGGCACTCTCATGAGGACAACTGGGAGGAGGTGTACCGCCACCACCTCTCCCACGACCCTTACCTCTGCCATGACCTCAACCCCTACCTCTAGGCATCTACCTACAACACCAAGAGATGATTTATTACACACAAACAAGAAAGCAACAATTAATCTATAGAGTTTAAGCACTAGGTCACATAATGGGCTCAGTTATAACTAGCATACCCAGTGTTTAAACTTGGCTCTGATACCAAATGTGATGCCTCACCATGCAACCCTAGAGTGCTAGATTGACAAGCAACAATTTTAAAAAAATATTTTTTTTTGAAACAAGGAAATGCATTATACATTAGAAATAACTGCACTAATAACAATATTCAATGGAATGATCAACTAACACTTCTAGGGAACATAACCGCATCAGATAAAATTACACCATACAAGTAATCTGCATCTCAGTACAACATAATAATAATACATCTTACATTAACAGAGATGAATAATAAAGTTTCAATTCAACATTACAAGACCGATTACATTAATTTTACAAATAGTACAATTATGGAAGTATACAACAACTTGAAGATGAAGAGAAAACTAGAACTGGAACACTCCTGCACTAATCTCGAACCAAGCATCTGAGAAGACCAATGGATAGCTCTACCTCCCAACCATGTGGAACCCTGAGGTCCACCCCTCTGAGCTATTAGATAACAATACGGATTCCACTAGGTCAAGGTTACAACCATGAACACAATAACAAGATCCAGACTCCATGCAGACAAATAGGATATCAAGACTGCACCGTCATGACAGTACTCACCAAACAAGACAAATCAAAACATTAAGCTAAGCTCAACCACGAAGGCAAGTCAACACTCTAGAGGTAACAACAAAGATAAAGAGGAAGTAACTGGGCTACGTAAGGAGAGTGTCATCGCATGGTCCTAGCATGGGTTAGCCAAGCTATCTCTCACCAAAAGCCGGCCCCCATCTATGGTTACCCTAGAAGCCTCTTTAGGCACTGGCCCCATAGGGTGACACATGCAGAGCCGACATGTCCTCTCATGAAGACGAGGAGGTTGGCCTTGCCAACTAGGCCTTCTCATCCCATCCTTAGCCTGTGAGAGCACTCAAGGCATGGGTGAGGTATCTTACTTATCTTGTTATGTGATTTACTACCCCAACCCTCCTAAATAAGTTATTAAGTTATTACTTGCTTACAACTTCCATGGGGTTACCCAGGCAACCCCTCTAGCACCAACCCCACCATGAAAGCCACTCTCCTAGTAATCTCTGTCTAATCATCCAAAACCACAATATGCAAGAACAAGGTATACAAAAGATTCTGAACCAATACACAAGCCATTTACTTGACCACAACAATATAAATCCCATTGACCCCCTCAAACTCACACAATACAACATGAAATAGTATGACACAAGTATCAAGTTGAATACCCCACCGGTTAGACCTCTGGAGTCAGTAATTGAATTCTTTACCCAGTTACAACTACACTTCTCTCGATAGGGAACTGGGTTTCAACGACCATGAAAATATTATAAAATCAACAAGGGTTAAAGAGAAAGAAAAGCTAACTCAATACCATCCGTAATGCAAGTTGATAAAATAGCCAATCTTGTCCCAAGGATGACTTCATACTAACACTAGTCAAGGTTTGCAAAATAATATTCATATCAATAAAAAGGGTAAATACAATACTACAATCTATACCCAAAATGTTCTTACTTCCATGCATTAGAAATAATTACATTTAACACTTTAGCCTAATAACCGTTACAAATATTTTATTAACAAGTTCCACATGCTATACTTCCAAGAAAAGATAATTTTTTTCTTTTGCTTCATAATCAACCAAAGATTCAATAAAGATATAACTCAAAAGTATAAAGCAATAGTAATCATACAAAACCTATACAACAACTACACTAAGATTTAATCATGTTTACTAACTTAGATCACAATGTAATAACTATTCTACCTTACTATTCTATGCAGCTCTAGTTATAAACTACCTTTAAGAGTAACATCATTTCTATCGAATTGCCACTCGAACAACTATTACACCATGTAGATAGTTCGAATATTAAAGTTCTAATCTTGCTACGATTTACTTACTAACATCACGTTACATGGAACATCATAATTCAATCCATAACTAACAAATTCATTTTTACCACAGTATGGCTAATACTTAATTATTAAGCTATCATTCATAATAATCTAGTATAATAAATCATTCTAATATAAAAACTACTTGGACTCATTATCCACCTTTCGTTCTAATAAAACTATTTGCCATATCCAAAAAGCATTAAGGAAAAGAAATTGGTAGGAATAGTTAAGTGTTTAAGAGCACATTATTTTAAATTAAAATTATTACAAACCTAAGATTATACCAAGCTTTCTTTTACTAACTCACAACCATAAAATTAAGAGCACTCTAATAAAAAAAATAATTTTAAATTCCACATAATTCAAGGAATTAATTAACAACTTTCTATTACAATGAAACTAATATCTAACTCCATAATCTAATTAGTCATAGAAGAAGAAACTTAACCAAATTACATCACCACTAGGAAACATACTAAAATGAGTTATAAGATACTCAAAGAGCTCTTTTAGAAGCTTTCTAAAAACCAATACTATGCTAAACTTCCAACTACAACTCAAAAGTCTTTCAATGTTAACCTAACATGAGAAATGAGGATAAACTTACAGAGATTTTAAAATGGAGAGGAGACAATGGCGCCATTTCAATAACGAATGAGTTATTCCTGAAGAGATGCCATATGACGGCCAAGTAGAGGGTTCAAAAATTTATTTGAAAAAAATGCTCAAGCCTTCTAATGTTGTAGAGCCAGTGAGGTAAACAACTAAAGCCAGAAGAAAATTTAGAAAGAGGCAGAGATAAATGAAAGAGAAGGGAGGCCGTACGGCAGCAGCAAGAAGAAGTCGATATCAACATTCAAAAATTTGGTAAGGATCGACCAAAATGTCCCCATGAGCAGTTTTGCAAGTTCAATTTTCTGGTATAAAGTTAGGAGCAACAAGTTAAGAACGGCCAAACAAGACGTGCCATAAAATGGCCAAAATTTACTAAGGATGTAATTGCTAGCTTGCAAAGAATAGGCTCTATCATTTTCTCTTAATCTGTAAAAAAAAAAAAGTCAAAAGAATTTTATTAGAAATTAAGACTTAAAAAAGAAACATTAAAATCCAATTTGAATTTGATGGAGGATGACTCATGAAGGACAGTCCCTAAGATTCACCTCCAGATCGAAGGAGTTTAACACCATCTAATGATAGAATTGCATGCAGGAAAATAAAATTATACAAAGATAAAGATGACAAGGAAATTGGTTTGACACAAGGGTCTAAGTGGGTCACAATATTCGATAAAAAAAGAAATGGGTAAGTGAAATTTGATTTGATTTAATTGAAGTGCATATAATTTTGCCATACTGTTGTTTCTACCAGGAGTTACATTGATCGCAGACTGAGACTAAATAAGCTCTACCATAAAGATTGCATTTGCCTCAACAAATTGATGTGGCTGCTATAGAAGATCATCACTAAGAAGTTGAAATAGGAATTACTAGTTGGAGTAAGATATAATAAAATAGTGGTAATGGAACTTGAAGAATAATGCAGGAATGATTTACAAGCTCATCAATTAAGTCAAAGGAGAAAAATGTTGTCATTAAAGAAAAGTTCAAATTGATCTATAGGCGAAGATTGCAGTAATCCATTTGAGGAAGAGGTTTAGAGTTGAAGAGATGATTTGCAGGCTAAAAGTTTTGCCAAGTATTTCCAAGAGAAACCAACAAGAAGCGAGGAGTTTTACAAAAGTGACAAGGGTGAATAACAGATCAATTCCATGCCAGAATAACTATCAACAAAGAAATCTAATTCTTCAAAGAAAATAGAGACAAAGAAAATATAGAAATTCACAAGACATACCCGTATAATTCACACTCCAAAATCAAATCCTCTTTCAGAACTTCCCCTTCTTTTCCACAAAACAATCCTCAGAAACCTCCTTTCCAAAAACTTCTCCAAAACAAAAATAACCTTAGACATAAAAACCCACCAAAAGCTCTCCTAAGACCAAAATAGACAACAACCATTAATTTCCAGTGACCCCCCAAATCTGTTACACAATCCCCCTCATTAAGAGAAATTTGAAATTTTACTTAACATAGAATTTTCGTGTCTCCAAACATATACGACAACTAGCCAACAATAAATGATTATCCAAAAATCATTAAATTACTATCCAATATTATTCTTCAAATAAGGATATACTAATTAACCATATTAACTTATGACATAGATACTAATAAAATCATTAACATAATCCATTTAATCTATATTAGAATTTACTTCAATAATTTTCCAATTTAAGCAAAATACCATAATATTCGACAAGTTATTAATATTATTAATATAATATTACCTCATTACGCATTACCCAGATACACATGGGCTAACTACCCAAAACTCGACAGTAAACATTCAAACCACATGACGACTAACCAATTGAAGGTTGAACTGACCTAGGGAATAAACCTCATGTTATCTCCATCAACATTATCCATGGTGTAGGGCCCGCTCAGACCTACTAAGTCAGGTAGAGTCGAGGCCCAGTACCTGTAACCTACATACAAACAATGGGTTGTATCTGATCAACTGCATATATGCCAACACACACCGAGTCAGAGAATCACGGCGTAGTAGGGTGCTCGAACCGAGTAGTACTACACCATCCCTACTCTGAAACAAGACTATAACCATTTCTATTTAAAATCAGATGCATAAACATGATACTATCAAACCATCACTAAACATGTCCATCTCATCATAACTGGAAAAACAACAATGTCATCATATACTCATACCACATGTCAAAACTAAATCAGTCGAACATAATCTATCACAATTAGAATAAGCATAAACCATAGTCTCAATAACTCAAATGTCTCAGAACTGTCTAGATGCAAAGGAAAAGCTAACAACTATCTCAGATCAAACAAAGAGTAATGTAGAACTAATCAACTATCACAAGCCAAAAACAAGGGGGCATTACAACATATCCTCAACCATGAAGTTCATTAAGGAAGACCAATGGTAGAAATGTATAGTTTCTACTCAAAAAGCTTGAGAATATTGTAATGCTTCACAAGATCACTAGAAAATGAGAGATAACTTGATGGATAGTAAATATTGCTTAGTTAGATTCAAAAAGTTGAGATGAGAGGAAAGTTGAATGGTCATGGAATGTAAATTGATTGTTGAGATTCACCAAATGGATCTTAGGGAAGTTACATTCACATGTCCTAGTATAGAAAGGTGACAATAATAGAAGAAAATGACCATTGGATGCTAGTGCATCGTGTAAATGTCTATGCATTACACTATTGTCAATGTCTAGTAGGGTTAGAAAGGGGTTAAAATGATAGAAAGACATTAGGTTTGCACAAAAACATATTTATAAAGTTAGAAAAAGACATTTACATATAGAAAGATAAAGCTCATGTTGGGACTAAGAATAGGATAAAGGTCAAGATTAGGCCAAATGAACCTAAAGATATGCTAGGGACTACATATGCTAAATTATGGTCAATTTGTTCTACCAAAATTATAGGACATACATTTTTTGATCTTATAGATAAATTGTAGACACTCAAATAATCTAGATCCTCTTCTTTTCTAAACTTGTAGAAAATATAGGGTCTATGTGGAGCTTTCCATACTCTTCCACCACCATAGCCTTTGCCTCTTTTAAATCTTCTTTGCTAATTCTAAAACCCTTGTTTTGAATTTTCTTTTTCCTCCATTTCATAAGATAATTATCCCTTTGTGAGATTAAACCTATCTCATCCCTTAAAGGGAGATAATGGCACTCTTTCCACCTTGGATAATCTCAAAAAATTCTATCTATTTTGCTTTGAGACTTTTGTCTTCAAAGTTAGTTGATAAGCATCTTCCATACTATTAATCCTATGCATGCTTAATTCATCTTGAATAGAAAAATTTAAACCACTTACATACCTTGTATCCATATATTCCTCTATTTCATCACGCTCCACTCAAATGGATATATTGTAAAATTCATCTATGTAGTCCTATAATACACTTTTTTCCTTTTGCCTTAGGTTCTAAAATCTTATGTAGAGGATTTATGCATAATCTACAAAACAAAAATTTTCTCTTAAATTCTTCTCCATCTTTCTCTATTTCTTCATCTTCTCCTTACCCTTGCTTTGTCTTTCTTTTGATAAGTGATACCTCCATATTGTTGCCTGACCCTTCAATTTTAGGTATGCAAATTCTACTTTCTTCTCCTTTGCCATAATTTTCAACTCAAAAACATTTCCATACTATTCAACCAATCTATCAACTCCTCTCATCTTAGACTAACACTATATTCTAAAACATCAACCTCTATTCCATCAAATAACAACTTGACCATAATGCCAAAATAGAAAAAGATTATAAAGCTTCCTATCTAATAGGTAGCTCTAGTGGTGTTTAACAACATTCATAAAGTTTAATATACTTTAGCCACTTTACCAAGCCCAACATAACATTATTATCTAAATCAACTCCTTATGTTTTACATTACCTATCTTAGCTCAATGTTATGGCATTTGAAAACATAAACATTTGGCCTAATGTATAGGTACAACTCTTGTAGCATCATACACAACACCATAATTTAAACACATAGCTCCTATAACACTTTCTATAGTAGCCCATTAAAGAGAGACCTATAGCAACTTGGCTTTTAGTCTAAAATAAGACAATGACAAGTATTACAAACTTATTACAAATAACTTTACAACACATAAGAGCTTGTAACCATTTTGTATCTTTCTTAATCAAGCAAGCTGATATGACAAAAATGTGGAAGTTGAAAAACATAAACTATGAATGTTATTGGTGACATAGGATTGCCCATGAACCTAAATGCTCTTGCATCAAAATGTCTAGTTTTCAAATGTGTTATTTTTCAAACTTTAAGTCTAAGTTTCTAATTATTTATTAATTTTCAAATACAATGTCTCATAAATCTAAAATGATATATATTTAATTTTATATAGATTTTGATTAAAAAGTTTTTTATAGAAGTTATACAAGACCGAGGACATCATTTTCTACACACTAAAACAATTATGTTACAATTATTTTAAGTTAAATTATGTGGATCATACATATGAATGTTTTTGCCTCCATCAAAATTTTAAAAATGTCACTTTTGTACATCCTTTACTTTACCAAATTTTATCATTTGGGTATTAGAATAAATTACATATATAAGAACTAGAAACAAAATCATAAATTTCATATTTCTACACCATGTTTTTTTATAAAGGGTAAATGTGAGTTTTGAAAGAGCCTAAACCCTTGTACAAAGTTCATCGCAAATACAACAATGAAGCCCATCAAACATTATAAAAATTGTGACAAGGACCAATAGAACTAAGGTTGAAAGAAAACAATGTGAGATATAAATCTACTAGAAACTTTTAAGACCATAAGGTCTTCCATTGTTTTTAGATCTAGATTTTCTATGTGACACTAGATTATAGTCATCTAACCTATTTTTTGTTATCATCTTGGCCTCTTGGAAGGAAATATAACCTCTATACCCTCAAAATCCCTTCATTCATATTTCTTAAGCTCGGATCCCTACTAAAAGGCTAAAATTTGTGGCTTTAGTTGACCATTCTGTATAATGTATAAGTGAGGGGACTCATGCCTCAGCTCACTTTTTATAGAAAACAATTTTCAAGGGAGATGTCCACCTCACCTAAAACCTTTGTCCCCTATTATAGAAAAAAATTCACACCTTGTTAATATTCTATCTAGAAGTAATTTAAATATTTGCACCAAGTATAACTAACTTTAATTTTTTAGCGAAAAAATTCAACGTTTTAGCTATTTTAGACCCTCATTACCTTGCACTCACTTGGTTGGAGGGCTATTTTCATTTGGGATTTGACATAGTGGACCATGCTATCATAATGATAATAAATACCTAGACTATCTAGAAGTCATAGTTCACACATTGTGATAAATTCAAACATAGCTCAAGGTTTTCAATCTGTTAGGTTTTTTAAGGACAAGTCTAGTTAAATCTTTAGCTGAGTTTTAAGTCAAAATGGATTTTAGAGGAAGTCTTGAGATGGATTTGGAATATTCTATGGCTCATCTAGGTTGCCCTCTTCCTATTGTTAACAATGAGGTTCATTGTCTAGTTCAATTGCCTCTTTCGAAGAGGTTGAAACTCATTTTTGGACCTCATTGAAGTGGTTAAATGTATCAATAAAGGTATGGAAAAAATGGGGATGGTTTATCATTTGATATATTTGACATCTCTAATCTAAATTGCCCCTACAAAATCCACACCTTGCCAGAATATGAGAAGGCTAGGAGTGCTAAATGAGACATTAAATTTATGATTTAGTATGTTGGGTTGGTTAATGGTGTTCAAGGTGGAGGTGATGTTGTTTCTATAGGTGACACAGACATGATACCCATGGACTAAAATAGCCTTATGTGTTTGTTTACTCTAGTTAATCTTATGGTTATAAAATGTGGTGACCTAATTTTCAAGTAGGCTCCATCGAATGACCTATAGCTCGCTTGTTATAGGGTTGAAGCTCTTTTTGTTTAGTCTTAAGCTCCCCTAATTGAAGGTTTGAGGCTGAAAAATTAATGTTTATATTTTTAAAGTTTAATATAATGAGAGTAGGCCCCTTGTCCCACATTTACAATTTAAAAAATTGATAATTATTTATGATTATTTTATCCCTTGTATTAACTTTATTTTTACCAACCCAATAAATTACAATATAAGTATATACTAATTTAAAATCAAAATAAATATACATTAATTTCATCTAAATACTTCTATATTGATATTTACTCTTATTCTAATTTATCATTTATGTTAATATAAATATATACTAATTTAATTGTCTTAAATTTATTATAATGCATATTCTTTATAAAATATTAAAGTATAAACTCTCACATACCAAGATAAACATGTTTTACAAAATTTAATCCTTAATATTTACATTTATTTTAATAAGAAATTCATGGTGTGTTCTCAACACCATAAATTTTTCTTATCGCAATGATGGCAACGAGAAGATAGACGGTGATTATCAAAAAACACAAATAAGAAGAAAAGACATAGCTGACCTGAGCGACCTACAACTACTGTAGCTTGATGGTTATTTGGATTTCACTCTGATTTCAATTGCTCTTCCTTACTCATTTTGTGATAAATGACATAAAAGAGCACTGCTAAAATTGAAGAGAAAACCAACAAGCAGATCATCACAAGCAACAATGTGGCGAGGCTCTGCCGGCAAGTGAAATAAAGCCCGAAAAATGCCAGAGATATGCCAAAGAGTGTGAATGCGCAAGTTAGATATTTCCACTTGGCCTTTACAACCTCTTTTATTTGCATATCAAATGGAGAAGCCACTCTGTTCATCTTGGCGTTCGCCTCGCTTGGAGGCGGAGCACGTTCTGCTTCGATAGCGCCCCCATTATTATTTTGTGCAGGCGTGTCAAAACCTGACAACAATCTAGCTATAACAGGTATAATATACAGACGATAAACTACTTGAAAATATTGCAGAAAAGTTGGATACAGATTACCAAAAAGAAATTTCATTGTATCCTTATCAGGCCCTGATCTTCGCCCAACCTGATAAGGATAATTCAGAGTTTCTCCAACAATATAATTCAGACAAAAGGCATGAACCCAATTTCGCATGGCGAAGGGAAGCGGCTTTGCGAAGACACTTAAGCAGAGGGGAACACGAAAGCCAAAGGAAAGTGATACAAAGGATTGATCCGATGTGGCACGGCAGAAAGGATGAAAATGTAGAAATTCGATTGCAGTGTTCCATGGGGCGCATTGGTGAAGTTTGCTGTTCCAATTGATCCTCTTCTAGTTAGACCAAGATATCACATTTCTAGCTAACATATAGACCAAATAAGAAGTCATACAAAATTTTCTAGAATCTTCCACTTTTTTCAGCTAGGCATGTAGGTTGCCACTTATGATGTGAGCCCAAATTATCATTTCATTATTTTGCAATACTTTGTAAATATACTTAAACATCCATGGAAAGAATGTAAAAGAAGTAGGTAAACCAATGAGTCTACTCACCAAATTTATTATGTCATTGATCTCTATTGTAAAATCATTCCTAAAAGAGTGTGTTTGGTACTTTTGTAAGAGTAGTCTTTAGAGTTATCATCCATTTTGAATTGGTTTTCCTCGTGCATCTTTCTAGGTATTAACTTTGAAATTTATTCTAATATTTGATCTATGGTTATAATCACCATTATTGGATGATAAGGAATATCAAAAGCCTCTACGATAGAATTGGTAAAAAGATTGGCTAACACTCTATTGTCATAAATTATTATCCTTCTCAAACATGCATGGTAATGCCTTGCACTATATGCAATAACTAGTTTAGGTCATTGTACTAAAGTAGGGAAACCTGTATCTTGGGATATCCCATTATTGACCATTCTCATAGCCTTTCTAGTTGGTTTCTCTCTATACATTCTTTGCTTGAAGTCTTCTAGGTCCGCATGACCAAGATCTGTATCTAAAATATCTTCCCAACTCGAACTAATATTGGAATCTATAGTGACTCCCTTAAACTTGTATTCCATCTTCTTAGCTCTTGACATAACATGCTAGACCAAAGTAGAAACACGATCCTTTTAAATTTTCAAATAATCTTTCAATTCTATACATTTTAACCATTTACAAGTTTTTCAAAGGGAATCATATGTCGTATGCTTATTAAAAAATCTTCTAGTCCTAAGAAATTCCACACAACATAAACTCTATAAGATAAACCCTTTATAAACTAATTTTTAAGGAGAACCTACATAAAAGTGCATATCACATCAAATCTAACATATCAGGTAATACCATGAAGTTCCACAAACAAATGATGCACATTTTATAACCTATAAATGAAATTTGGGAATAGGAAAGAGCACTAGACTTATGTTTTGGTTGTGATATCTTGTTTTAGATCGAAATTCCACAAACTTTATTCTACCCTTTATTCCAGTTCAGCAAAAAAGTAAATAGGACAAGATGTGATAAGGAGATTGAAAAATATCCTCTATCCACTTAAAGTCCACAAAAATAATTTCATGTGTTGGGAATTAAGGTGTCTCAACCTTGGTAATTCTCTGCATTTGTAATGTTTATATTTATTATTTAATTGCCTATGATGTGAATATTTGGAAAATCCATATTGTCATGTTGTGGGATATGGCACGGTGATGTGTCAATCCTACATGGATTATGTCAACTTGTATTTTTGTCCTCACATGAGGAGATAGGCATCCCACTTAGTGGTAGGAATATTCTGCCATGTGTCGGCATCTTCTATGTTGTGTAAGGAATGTTTGATCGAAACGGTTATGATGGATTCCTATGACGAATCTATGACATGTAAGAGTCGAGAATAGAAGGTTGTAAGACAGGTGATGACATGTGTCATGTAGCATCTTTGAATAAGGCATATTTGGGTGCCCTAAGGTGGAATATGACATGTTGTAAGAGAATATGCTTTTATAGCATGTGTATGACAGATTCTCTTACAGCTATAAGTTGTAACCGCTATGACAGATTCTATGATGGTCGTAAGTGTTGTAAGAGCATCTATCATAGCCCATTTTGGAAATAGGCGACCTCTTTGGGATGGGAGCTATGGACAAGTGTCAGACACATTCTACAATGTTGACCAAGTGTCCTTGGGCATGGATTTTGGTCCATGAGGCCATATTGGACACCCATTCTAAGAAAGGTCCAATATTGCCTTGTATTTCCTATTTAAACAGGTGCTTGGAGATGGAGTTTGTATCACAGGTTTATAGGTACTGTTATGTTGCTGGATTGACTCTAGACATGAGTGTTGAAGACCATTGAAGCTTGCATTGTAAGTGTATTATAAACAACTTTCAGATTTGTTAATACATTGTGCAAGTTTCTGAGTGTGGGGTTTTTCACCTGATAAGGATTTTCCCCACTGTAAATCTGTCTCTCTTCTTCTGTCTACTTTTTGGTTCTTGTGTTTTGCTGTAATATCTCATGTTAATGGTTTAACATTGCTGTAATAGTTAAGATAAATTTGAATTTGCATAGCCCTCTCCTCATTAGATTAGTGTAGGAAGTGATTTCCGCACACCTAGCTTCCTTTCAGTTGGTATCAGAGCTTGATCACCTTTGGTCCTAGTTGTTGGGTAGGGGTTTTTTGAGCCAATCTTAGGTTGAGTGGGAGTCTGTGTAGAGCATTCTATATCTTATTGCAGCAAGGAGATGGCAGGCACATCCAGAAGATTTGAAGGGGAGAAGTTCAATGGCAGTAATTTTCAGCTATGGAAGCTCAAGATGGAAGACATGCTTGTTGACCGAGACCTTTGGGAAAGTGTTAATGGAACTAAACCAGCTGCAATGTCACAAGATGAGTGGGATCTCAAGGATCGGAAGGCTAAGGGTCTCATAAGACTTAGTCTTGTTGATTCTGTGTTGTTAAATGTCCATGAGGAGACTACTACAAAACTATTTTGGAAGAAGTTGGGGGATGTGTATCAAGCCAAATCCCTAGTCAATAAACTTTTCCTGAGAAAGAAGTTGTATTCTCTTCGAATGGAGGATGGAGGATCCGTTGCTGAACATATGAATGCTTTTAACATGTTGGTTACATAATTGACATCTATTGGTGTAAAGATGGAGGAGGAGGATCGGTGTATGACCCTGCTTTGTTCTCTATCAGACTCATGGGATCATCTTGTCATGGAAATTGGAAGCACCACATCCACATTCAAAATGGAAGAAGTGGTTTCTTCGTTGTTGTCTAAAGAGATGTGGAGAAAGTCTTCTGAGGCAACCAAAGAGGCCCTTGCAGTTCGTGGAAGACCCAAGGAGAAAAGGAAGAAGAAGGACAAGAAAGCTAAGAAGGGTAGATCCAAATCCCGTGGGAGATCCAAATCTCCTAGAAAGTCCAAGGCTCTTTGTTGGAACTGTGGAAAAACTAGGCATTTCTGAAAGGAATGCAAAGAGGAGAAGAAGAAATAGAAGAAGAAAGCTCTTGATTCAAATTCTGGCAAGTCACAAGATGATGGTGATGCTTTCATTGCAACCCTGGCAACCCATACATTTGATGATGTGTGGCTAATCGACTCTGGTGCATCTTTCGACATGACCTCACATCGAGACTGGTTCACTAAGTATAAGGAGTTCAATGGTGGAAAGGTGTATCTGGGTGACGACTCTCATCTAAAGATTGTTGGTTGTGGAAGAGTCTCTATCCGATTCTCTAATGGTCGAGTGAAGGGAATCTCTGGGGTTATGCACATCCCAGGTTTAGTACAAAACCTACTTTCTGTAAGTATGTTGAATGATGCAAGTGTGCAGGTTGTCTTTTCGAAAGAAGGATGCAAGATGACTAGAGGAGCTATGGTGCTTGCTAAGGGTACTAAGAGAGGTACTCTATTTCAGCTGGAGGCATGCATTTCACAATGCAATAGTTCTTCTGACTCAAGGAAGAGGGCAGTAGTCACTTCATCCCCACCATCTGAACAAGTAGTGAAGAAATATGTTGTTTCTAGTCTTGATGGTTGTAATCATTCATTGGAAGTGAAACTTCCTACTGAAAAGATAATGTTATGGCATAAGAGATTTGGCCACATTGGTGAGAAGGGTCTGCGTACCCTTAAAAATAAGAACATCGTTGAGGGGTTAGATGATTGTAATCTTGAGTTTGACTTTTACGAACATTGCATTTATGGAAAACAAAATCATGTTCAGTTTTACTCGAGTTCTCATAAGTCTTCTGGTGTGTTGGACCTTAATCATTCTGATGTGTTTGGTCCTGTTAATGTTCCTTCGTTATCAAAATCTGTATACTTTGTATCTTTTATAGATGATTACAGTAGGACATGGATTTATTTTCTTAGAAGAAAATTGAAAATCTATAGCAAGTTTAAGGAGGCCTATGTTGAAAATCAGACTGGTAAAAAGATTAAATGTTTGAGAACTCACAACAGTGGTGAGTTCTATTCTATAGAATTTGATAAGTATTGCAAGGAACTTGGGATTGAAAGACATAAGACAACTCCATACACCCCACAACAAAATGTAGTTGCAGAGAGGATGAACAAGACACTGATGGAGAAGGCTAGGAGTATGCTTAGTGGAGCTTGCCTAGAACAAAAGTTTTGGGCTGAAGCTGTTGCCACTGCTTGCTATCTGGTACACAGATCTCCTACATCATCTCTTGTTGGAAAGACACCCATGGAGGTGTGGTCTGGTAGAAAGCCTTCAATAAGGCATCTTCATGTTTTTGGTTGTAAGGCATATGCATATGTGCCTAGGGAGAAGTGGTCAAAGTTGGAGAACAAGGCTGTTAAGTGTATCTTCATTGGCTATGGTGTCGATGTGAAAGAATACAAGCTTTGGGATCCCGTGGCTGAAAAAGTGTTGTATAGCAGAAGTGTCATCTTCAGAGAACTTACACCTTCTTCCACTATTTTGCAACCAAAATAAATAGTAAAGAAAGAGGATGTTGTTCAGTTTCCTGCTAGCTCTGAGAAGGCTGAACAGAAAGACAATGTTGGGCTTGATGATGAGGAGAGCTCTGGCAGCTCTGAAAGCTCAGATGAAGAAGCTAAACCTCAACCTCAACCTTTGAGGAGGTCTACATGGATAAGAAAGCAACTTGAAAGGTTTGGTTTTACATTGCTTGATTCTAGTTGTGCTTATGCTTTAATCACTAACAGTGATGAACCTAGAATTGTGTCAGAGGCTTTGGATATGAAAGATGCAAGTTCCTGGAAGGAGGCCATGGAGGAGGAAATGGCTTCTTTGGAAAAGAATCAAACTTGGGACTTGGTGCCTTTGCCTCCTAGACAAAAACTTGTTGGATGCAAATGGGTGTTTAAGAAGAAAATTGGTGTAGGTGGCAGTGTTGAGAAGTATAAGGCCATATTGGTTGCGAAGGGGTATTCACAAGTGGAGGGTATAGATTATGGTGAGATCTTCTCTCCCATTGCAAAGTAGACATCCATTCGATCCCTATTGTCTCTCGTAGTAGCTTATGACTTGGAGGTAGAACAGATGGATGTGAAGACAACTTTCCTTCACGGTGACTTGGAGGAAGAAATCTACATGTCATAGCTAGAGCATTACATGGTGAAAGGTAAAGAAAATTTGGTTTGCAAACTTAAAAAGTCTTTGTATGGTTTGAAGCAATCCCCTAGGAGATGGTACTTGAAGTTTGATGCCTTTGTGTTGTTAATTGGATTTGTGAGATCGAAATTGGATCACTGTGTGTATTATAAATTTGATGGTGATCGTATTCTCATTGTTGCACTGTATGTTGATGATATGTTGCTCATTGGGAAGGGTAAGAATATGATTTTTGATTTTAAATCTCAGTTGTCAGTTCAGTTTGAAATGAAAGATTTAGGGGCAGCCAAGTACATTCTAGGAATGGAAATCAAAAGAGACAAAACCAACAGAAAACTTTGGTTAAGCCAGAGTAAGTATGTGAAGATTGTGTTGGATAGATTCAGTATGGCAGATTGTAGACCATTGTGTGTTCCTGTTTCCTTGGGGACCAAGTTGTCTGTTGAGGATTGTCCAAAATCTCCTAGTGAGGTGGAGGACATGAGCAGAGTACCTTATGCTAGTGTTGTTGGCAGTTTGATGTATGCTATGGTCTGCACAAGACTAGACATTACCCAAGCAGTGGGAGTCCTTAGTCGATTTATGGCTAATCCTAGACAGGTTCATTGGGATGTAGTTAATCTAGTGCTCAGATATTTGAGGGGTACTTCTGAGTATTCCATTTGCTATCATGGTGATGTTTCAGGACCTCCGCATTCTATTGATATTCATGGATTTGTGGATTCAGATTGGGCAGGTGACATTAACAGCAGGAGATCCACCAGTGCTTATGTGTTTACACTATTTGGTGGTGCTATTAGTTGGATGAGTAAGCGACAACCTGTTGTTGCTTTGTCCAGGATATAAGCTGAGTATATGGCAGTAAATCATGCTTGTAAGGAAGCCATTTGGCTTAAGAGATTGTGCTCAGATATTGGTGTTGATGCAGGTCAGATCACGATCAGTTGCAACAGTCAGACTGCAATTTGCCTTGCGAAGAATCCAACTTTCCATGCTAGAACAAAGCATATTGATGTTCATTTTCACTTCGTGCAAGACATGGTTGAGGATGGAAAGGTAAATTTGGAGAAGGTAGATACTTTGAGGAATGTTGCAGATGCATTGATGAAACCAGTGAGCACAGAGAAGTTTAGATGGTGTTTAGAGTCTATGGGCCTCTCAGCCTATAGCAGTTAAATCATGTTTTTCTATTGGCTCTTACAAGGTGTTTGACAAGTGGGAGAATGTTGGGAATTAAGGTGTCTCAACCTTGGTAATTCCTTACATTTGTAATGTTTGCATTTATTATTTAATTGCCTATGTTGTAAATACTTGTAAATTCCATAGTGTGGGATGTGGCATGGTGATGTGTCGATCCTACATGGAATATGACAACTTGTAATTTTGTCCTCACATGAGGAGATAGGTGTCCCACTTTGTGGTAGGAGCATTTTTCCATGTGTCAGCATCTTCCATGTTCTGTAAGGGAATGTTTGACCGAAACGGGTATGACAGATTCCTATGACAAATCTATGACATGTAAGAGTAAAAAATAGAAGTCTGTAAGATAGGTGATCACATGTGTCATGAAGCATCTTTGAATAAGGAATATTTGGGTGCCCCAAGGTGGGAATATGACATGTTGTAAGAGAATATGCTATTTATAGCATGTGTATGATAGATTCTCTTATAGCTGTAAGTTGTAACCGCTATGACAGATTATATAATGGTCGTAAGTGTCGTAAGAGCATCTGTCATAGCCCATTTTTGAAATAGGTGACCTTTTTGGGATGGGAGCTATGGAAAAGTGTCAAGCACATTGTACAATGTTGACCAAGTGTCCTTGGGCATGGATTTTGGTCCATGAAGCCATGTTGGATGCCCATCCAAGAAAGGTCCAATATTGCCTTGTATTTTTTATTTAAACAGGTGCTTGGAGATGGAGTTTGTATCATAGGTTTACAAGTTTTGTTATGCTACCAGATTGACTCCAAACAAGAGTGTTGAAGACCATTGAAGCTTGCATTGCAAGTGTATTGTAGACAACTTTCAAATTTGTTAATACATTGTGCAGGTTTCTGAGTGTGGGGTTTTTCACCCGATAAGGGTTTTCCCCACCGTAAATCTTTGTCTCTCTTCTTCTGTCTACTTTCTGGTTCTTGTGTTTTGCTGCAATATCTCATGTTAATGTTTTAACATTGCTGTAATAGTTAGGATAAATTTGAATTTGCATAGCCCTCTCCTCATTAGATTAGTGTAGGAAGCAATTTTCACACACTTAGCTTCCTTTCAAAAAGTTCCATAGAAAAGGTGAAGTGAACTGGATATCAAAACTCAATTTTAAAATTCACTCCAATAAGAAAGTTCCACAAACTAATTACAATTATTTTTGCTAAGTTTCAATTTTTGCAAAGAATTTTCTAACTTCCAAACATAAATATATAAGACTCAAAACCTCCATCCAAGACCCAATCTTCGTAGGCATTTTTCTTTAAATATCTTAATGTAAAATTGATACACAAAATTCAAGAAGGTCCTGATGTAAATTTAAAATTAAAATTTTCCATCCTTTATCGAAACTTTGCAAAAATGAATTTTCATGAACCGAGAATAAACTCAATATTTCTAGGATTCATGGGGATCCAACCTAGAGCATGATATTTAAACTACTTACATACAGTTTCAAAACTAGGGCATCCTTTAGATTTCAAGTTTTAGGATTCAACCATTTTTCTCTAACTTGATGTTTTGAATTTGTGATCATTTTGGGCAAACTGGGATTTTGTTTTAAAAACAAGATTATTGTGCCCTAAGTTAATCCAATAGATAATATTTAATTTCATGATAATGTATATTTAAAATGATGATTCAATTTAAAATTTCACCATATTGCTGAGATTTTAACATTCAATCATTTATTATCTGAATCTTTAAAATGAATTAAAACAAATGACATGAACTTATGTGTTCTATGGAGTCAAGGAAGATAGTTTAATAGTTGTGATGAAAGAGCATCCTTGGTTCAAGAGCAATCTTGCATCAAACGAAAACATTTGCATTTTAGTTTATTTCTTTTCCAGTCTAGTTCTGGCAGTTCAGTCAGTAGTAGTTTCTATATTTTGGACCACATTCTACCATAGTTGCATTCCAGCTCTTGCAGAGCTGGACTTAGCATCTAGACACATTCAGACACATCATATCCAAAATTTAGAGCATTTGGATCAGGTACCGGTAAGATATCGCTATGAGAAGATCGATTGTTTTCTCATAACAGAGCATCCTGACAGTCTCAGACAATCAGCTAAAGGAGAAGACTTGTAGAGCATTTCGTGACTCATGGAGATAAATGACACATCATTCAATGTTCTATGGTTTTTGGCCAACCTTCCCTAAGATCCACACATCATTCCATTCATTTGTGGAGGAGCTCTACTCAATTCGGTTCGACCTATCTGTGTACAAATGTTACAACTCTTCATTGGAGTTTGTGATCTTCCTTGGCCGACACGGAGGAACCTTATGATCCAGAGATGATATATATATTGATATAATAGATGCTTAGGAAAGTAGTTGATCATTAGTTCATAATCGATAGTTTGACTTCTTTGCGAAGGAGCTTCAATGCTATATCTCGTGCATATACTGCAATTTTGTAATCAAGCTTGTGAGCCTTAATTTAAATCTTGCATGTTGCCAGCTAGATTGTATTTGAATTCAATGATATGTTGAATGCTTGAATTTGCATTTGCTTTATATCCTTGAGTTGTTTCTATTGTGTTTACTCTAGCTGCATGGTCTGGACTGTCCTCCTTGAGGATCCTCCTAACCGTGACTAGACCAAGTGGTATCTGAGCGAAATTTTGAATCTTTGGGAGTAAATTGAGCAAAGTTGGTGAAGGAATTCTGTAAGATATTGTTGTGAATAGATCACCAAATTCAAGGCAGGTTACTAGTGTTGTAACTGATCACCAACTGTGAGGCAGTTGTCACCTTGTAGCCTAATCACTGAATTTGAGGCAGTTACACTTGATCCTAGGAAGAATGCTGCTGAGGAGAATCCCTGTTGTTGGTACAATAGATGGAAGGATGGATGAGATGATGGAAACGATGAAAATAATGAGGATTATACTAGATGTTGTTGAAGAAGATAGAAGAAAAGGACTAAGCCCTAGACTGAATGTTGAGAGTGATGAGGAATAATCTCAATTTGCGAATCAAATCACAGAAACCCTAGAAGAAGAAGAAGAACCAGATCAAGTGAAGATGTTGTGAGCTATTTCAAAGATTGGAAAGAGATCTAGAGTTGATGTACTGAATTACACTAGCAATTTGAATCCAGAGGAGCTGATTGATTAGATAAATGACCTAGAAAAATACTTTGAATATGAAGGAATTAAAGATCTGGAGAAGGTGAAATTTGTGAAGACAAAGTTGAAATGACATGCTACTATATGGTGGAAAGAAGTTCAGTTGGATAGAAATAGAAGAGGAAAAGAAAAGATTACAAAGTGGGATAGAATGGTGACAAAATTGAAGAATTAGTTTATACTTGCTGACTATGAGTTGGAGTTGTTGAAGAGATTGCAAGATCTGAGACAAAGGGAGAAATCTATGAAGGAGTATATTGAAGAATTTCATAAGATGATCATAAGGACATGACATAGTGAAGCAAGCAAGGAGAAAGTTGCTAGATACATCAATGGACCGAGATTGAACATTCAAGAAGAACTGAGTTTGGTGAGGATGACATCTCTAGAAGAAGCATATCAATTTGCCTTGAAGGTTGAAGAGAAGTTGAATAAGAGACATAATCAGAGATAGAGAGGCAAAGGAGGTAAATTTTAGAGAGGTAGAACATTTTCCAGAGGAGAGAGATAATATGTGGAGCAAAATAGACAAGAAAACACATTCATGAAAGAAGATAGAGATAATAATCATACCGAAGTGAAGGATAAAGAAGAGAAGGAAGAGGACCTAATAGGAGAACATTTAGAGGCACTTGTTTCAAGTGTGGAGGAGAAGGACATAGAGCATTTGAATGTAATCAAGGGAGTACAAGCAAGAGAGTAGAGAATAGTGGAAGAGCAACCTATGTGGAAGAAGAACCTATTGGATCACCTACTTCAGTTGGTAAACCAAAGAAAGGAGAATCACTTGTGATGAGGAGAGCATTATTTCAAGTAGATACAAATGAGGAACCACCGTAGAGGAAAAGTTTGTTCAGAACCAGATGTAAATCAGGAGGTAAATGTTGTAAAGTTGTAATTGATAGTGCTAGTCTTGATAATTTAGTTTCAGAGGAGATGGTGACTAAGATGAAGTTGGAAAGATTGAAACACCCTAAGACCTATCAGATAGCATGGATTCAAGATGATCATAAGGTACTAGTCAGTGACCAATGTTTGGTGAAATTTCATATTAGATGATCATGATGAAGTATTGTGTGATATTATGCCTATGGATGTATGTCATATTTTCTTGGGTAGACCTTGGCAGTATGATAGAAAAGCTATACATGATGGGAGAAGGAATACATATACTATAACATCAAATGGAAATAGAATTACTTTGATTCCTTTGGAAGATCATCCTAAGAGTGAAGTATGTGGAAATACTAGAATCTGTCTGGTAGATGGAAGAAAATTTTTGGATGGTTTGAGACATGAGAATAAATGTTATGCTTTGATTCCTAAGAATCCAAAAACATTGAAGAAAGAGACTGAAGAATCACAACCAGAGGAGATAACTGATGCAGAGAGCTAGCAGAAGTGATTGAAATTTGCCTATATCTTCCCTATCGGCAAGAGGTCTCCCAATGTTTCACCGAAGCCAAGAATGACTTCTCTATCAGGAAGACATGAGCTATCGGTCGTTCCTCATTCGTTTATCCTGACGGCCAAGTTCTCACCGATATCTCTGTAGTGGTTCATTGCCTGTCGGCAACACCTCATACTATCGGACCACGAGAAATTTCTTAGGCCGATATACTCCGTCACTCCGATGACCAATCTTCGTCGGCCAGACTTCCTCCTTCGGCGAAGCTTCCTTCACCTACACCGATACCTTGTTTCTCACTGATACTGTCAGGTACATCGGCAAGACCCTCCGCTTCGGTAAGACTCCGGTTCGTGGCCCCGATGGTTCATCTCATTCCAATGAGTCCTTTGTCGCTGAGACTTCTTGAACTCCTTCCGATGAGCTTCTATCGGCGGGACTCTAACGGTCGCCGTGACTTCTTCGGCTTCCCCCGACAAGGTTCCTCACACCAATACTCTTTATCGACGATACTCCGAGGATGTCCCACCGATCGGCGAAACTATCTACCGTCGGCTGAATGTATTTTCCTTAGCCCGATATCATTACTCTCACCGATGCAACCAACAATGGTATGTGTCTCCGACACTATACCAATCTTCGACAAGACGGAGAGTCTTTCACGCCGATGTCTGATTCATTGGTTAGACATAGTCTATCGGTGGTCCTTCAAAAAGCTATTCCGACACTTGATCTTACGCCGATAGACTCCCAACTGTTATGTGACGCTGAACTCGGATTCCTTTCGACAGAACAATGGAATTTGGCCGATTCATATATCAACCCTTGATCACTTGTATCAATCTAATCCCCAAATGACACCATTCGCCTTACATCAATTTCCTGACTAGCCACATGGAGATGTCTAGTCGAACCTGACTGAGTTCTCTGGCTTCCTGGGCAAGAATTTAACAACAACAAACGTGAAAAGTCTTTCCCCCATCACACTGATACTACACGAGGCCTCAGCGGACAGAGGAAAGGGTCTCCATGTATGAATCAAAACCCTACTCCTAGGTTACAAACCAACCTCTGTGGAACCGTTGGTTTTACACCGTCTGCACACTATAGAAACACTACAGATTGACAGATAGCATCCAGTTAGGGTTTCTATTTACAAAATCAGAATAAAGATATCAAATCACCAAGAACAACCAAGAGAAATCAACATAGATCATGCCCAGAACTCTCTTTATTCATTTATCAAACAAAAATTGTTGTAATACACACACTTCTCCTCCGTGTGACATACAACCTGCCTCTAAAGAAGATGTAGAGACAGTAGTTATTTCCCTCCAACCGTGCAAACTGATTTTCAAATCAGTTAGCCATTGGGTTACCCTTCATACAAGCAAATCACTTGTTTGCCTTACACATGTACATCCATGGGACCAAATTGACCCTTATTACAAAATGAAATGGCTTAAGAGCCTTATGAGAAAACAAAAGAAAAGATGACCCTGCACTACAGAGAATGTGCTCCTGCACCATACTCCCCCTGCAGGAAAAACTCAAGTCCCTTGAGTTGCTAACTGTTGAAGTGTCTTCCCATGCTTTAGAATATCTGTTGCACTCATCCAGGTTGCCTCTGAATCAGGAAGATCCTGCCACTTGACCAAGTAGTCTTTGTATACCCCTTTTCTTGTCTTCTTGACAATTTTGGAATCCAAAATGCATTCCAATTGCAAAGGCTTACTTGGAGGTAAATCTCTGATCCAGTCTTCATCTTCAATCACAGCATCTGAGCCATCTTCAGCATGTAATGGGGGTCTAAAAGGGAACAGGTCTGCAACATTGAAAATGGGAGAGATACCAAGGCCAGATGGTAATTCTATCTCATATGCATTTGGACCAAATTTATACACTACCCTACACGGTCCTATCTTCTTCATCAACAATTTGGTTGGTTGCCCCTTAGGTAATCTTTCCTTTCTGAGGTAGGCCATCACCAAATCTCCTACCTTGAACTGTACCTCCCTTCGCTTCAAATCTGCCCTATCCTTGTACTTGGAGACAGTTTTCTCCAACTGAAGCTTGACCTGATCATGTACTATTTTCATGGTAGCAGCAAAGTCTTCTCCTAGAGCACTCCTTTTATCCCATCCTTGGAGGTCTTTGAGTTCAAGTGGTCCTCTTGGGTGGAAACCATAAACTATTTCAAAAGGGCTTTTCCCAGTACTTCTGTTTCTTGAATCATTATAAGCATATTCAGCTTGACTAATCACTAAATCCCATGCCAATCCATGCTGTTTGGTAAGGCATCTCAAAAGGTTTCCCAAGGACCTATTAACAACCTCAGTCTGACCATCAGTCTGGGGATGGTAGGCTGATGAAAAAGACAACTGAGTGCCCAATTTTCTCCATAGGGTCCTCCAAAAATGACCAACAAATTTGGAGTCTCTATCAGTAACAATTGATAGGGGTAAACCATGAATTCTGACCACCTCTCTGGAAAAGAGACCAGCAATATGAGATGCATCATTTGTGCATTTGCATGGCACAAAATGAGCCATCTTACTGAATCTATCCACAATGACAAAAACACTGTCTACACCCCTTGCTATCCTAGGAAGACCAAGCACAAAGTCCATACTAATGCTTTCCCAAGGTCTGGTGGGAATGGGCAGTGGTTGGTACAAACCAGCATTAGAAGACATACCCTTGGCCTTTTGACATATGGTACAGCTTGCAACATATCTCCTTACATCTGTCTGTACCTTGGGCCAATAATAGAACCTGGTGACTTGTTCCAAAGTCTTGTCCAACCCAAAATGTCCTCCTAAGGCTCCATTGTGCTTCTCTTTGATGATATTGTCCCTCATTGAACATTTAGGAACACACAACAAACTACCTTTAAATAGGAGCCCTTCTTGCAGTACAAAATTAGAATACTCACCATGAAAAGTGTTAGCCAAACTTGCACACACTTCATAGGCAGCCTTGAAATCTGCATCATCCTTGTACAACTCCTTCAGACATTCTAGACCCATATGTTCCATTTGTACTTCCTGTATGACCAGTATCCTTCTACTCAAAGCATCTGCCACTTTGTTGGCAACACCTTTCTTATGCTTAATAGTGAAGGTATAGGCCTGCAATTGTTCCATCCACTTGACGTGCCTATGATTCAACTTTTCTTGACTATTTAGGAAGCTAAGAGCATGGTTGTCAGTAAAAACAATGAACTCTTTTGGCAGTAAATAATGTCTCCATTTTTTCAGAGCTTGCACCATTGCATACAACTCTAGGTCATAGGTAGAATACCTCTGTTTGGCCTCATTCAGCTTCTCTGAAAAGAATGCTACTGGGTGTCCTTCCTAATTGAGAACAGCACCTATAGCCTGTTGGATTGCATCACATTCCACAACAAATACTTTGTCAAAATCAGGGAGTACCAACGTAGGTAACTCAGCCACTTTCTGTTTCAACAGTTCAAAACTATCATCTGCTTGTTTTGTCCATTGAAATTTACACTTCACTCCACCCTTGATGGTATTGAGAATAGGAGCACTTATGTGACTGAACCCTTTAATGAACTTCCTGTAAAAAGTTGCCAAACCATGAAAACTTCTTACATCTCCTACTGTCTTAGGAGTAGGCCAATTGAGAATAGCCTCAACTTTTGTAGGATCCATTTTCAAACAGCCATTAGAAATCACAAATCCAAGATACACTAGTTCAGTTTTCATAAAATCACATTTATCCAAGTTGATCATCAACTTACTCTCATGCAGTTTCTTTAACACCTGTCCAAGATGCTTCACATGCTCTTCTTTGGTCCTGCTGAAAATCAATATGTCATCAAGATAAACAATAACAAATTTGCCAATAAATTCTACAAGTACCTCATTCATCAACCGCATGAAGGTGCTTGGAGCATTACTGAGTCCAAATGGCATGACAAGCCACTCATAGAGACCTTCATTTGTTTTGAAGGCAGTCTTCCATTCATCTCCCTGCCTTATTCTGATCTGGTGATAACCAGATTTCAAATCAATCTTGGAATAGTAACATGAACCACCAAGATAGTCCAACAGATCCTCAATTCTTGGCATAGGAAATCTATACCTTATGGTGATCTTATTGATAGCCCTTGAATCTGTGCATAGTCTCCATTTGCCATCTTTCTTAGGAGCAAGTACACTAGGGACTGCACATGGACTAAGACTTTTCCTAATCAAACCTTTCTCCAAAAGTTCTTGAATCTGTCTACCTACTTCTTCATTCTGCTGTGGTGTCAACTTATAGGTAGCTTTATTGGGTAATGTGGCTCCTGGAATCAAGTCAATCTGATGACTTATGTCCCTCATAGGTGGTAAGGAGTTAGGAGTATCCTCTACCACAAGATCTTGGTACTTATCCAGTAATTGTTGCACTTCCAATGGAATCTCCTTCTGCTGTTTGCTTTGCTGATTGGATACAGGCTTCATCATCAGTGCATACCCTTGGGTATCCTTCTCCTTCATGAGTTGTAGGAACTCTTTGCCACTCACTAACATGACACTGTTGTCATTGCTCTTCTCTCCAACCTGCTCTGGTAAGGGATCCATCTGAAACTTCTTACCATTCTTGGTGATCATATATGTATTCTTTTCACCATCATGCTGTGCCTTCACATCATACTGCCAAGGTCGTCCAAGAAGAAGGTGACAAGCATCCATAGGAATAATTTCACATAGCACCTTATCCCTATAATCACCTAGTTCAAACTCTACCCAAGTTTGTTCTTCCACCAAATAGTTCTGATTCTTATTCAACCAAGATATTTTGTGAGGATTAAGATGGGGTAATCTTTTCAGTCTACACTTTTCTACCATTTCAGTAGACACTACATTTTCAGTAGAACCTGAATCAACAATGATTTTACAGAGCTTACCATATGCTTTTCCTTGGGTTTTGAAGAGATTCTTCCTTTGTGGGGGCTCCTGCTTCAATGAAATCTTCACAAGGGTCCTCTTAATCATCATATTCTCTCCTTCAAGCACTGGTGCAGCACTACCAATTGGTGAGTTTACACTTTGACAATCATCCTCCTGCAATAGTTGGTTCCTTCTCCCACCATCATGAGAGCTAGATGCCTTCTCAGGGCACTTACTTGCAGTGTGGCCTACTTGATTGCTGTTGTAACATCTTCCAGTGAAGACTCCACGTCCTCTGCTTGCACCACCACCTCTTCCTCTGCCATTAGGTCTTCTCCAACCTCTGAAACCACCACCTTTTTGTTCTGTATCAGAACGTGATTCTTGTTGACTTGAACTTTCACCTTTGTTTGGCTGTCCTCTGCCAAAATTACCTCTTCCTCTATTGTTCCTGCCACCTCTTCCTCTGTTATTTTGATCACCTCTCCTTTTCAGTTTATCCTTTGCCCTAGAGGCTAACTAAAAACATTCATCCACAGTCTTGGGAACCACCATACTGAAATCATCCTGTATATTGTACCTTAGTCCATCCAGGTATCTGGCCACCATCTCTTTTTCTTCTCTGTGATTGGCTCTCATGCTCAATCTGTGGAATTCTTCAGTGTATGTAGCCATGTCCATATCTTTCTGCCTAAGATGATTAAACTTTCTGATAGTCTACAGATCATAATCACATGGTAGAAATTTGGCTCTCAGCATGGCCACCATTCTGTTCCACTTGGTGATTTGACTCTTTCCAACCTTCTCCCTTTCACATTGAGTGTAGTTCCACCAAACCAATGCAGAACCTCTCAGTCTGGTCTTTGCAAACTTTACTTTCTTACTGTCACTATACTCTTTGAAGTCAAAGTAATTACTTATGGCTTCAATCCAGTCCACAAGAGTATCTCCATCTAGTTTCCCATTGAACGTGGGAACATCCATTTTCAGATCACCACTATCTCCATGACCCTTGAGTGCGTTCAGAAATGCCTTTTGATCAGCAGTCATACCTTCTCCTTGAGGATTCTCCCCAGTTTCTCCTTCTTCATCCTCTTCTGACTCAGAAGTGCTTCCATCCTTCTCTTTGGATCTTTCTTCCTTCAGTCTCTCTTCGAGCATTTCTTCCACCATCTTCTGAATGGCTGCTTTACTCATCGTCTTGGGAGGCATTGTGCTAGCCTCTATTTCTATCTCCAATTCTTCGTCTGACATACACGGCTGTGATTCAGAATATTGGCTCTGATACCAATTTGATGCAAAGAGCCAGCAGAAGCGATTGAAATTTGCCTATATCTTCCCTATCGGCAAGAGGTCTCCCAATGTTTCACCGAAGCCAAGAATGACTTCTCTATCGGGAAGACATGAGCTATCGGTCGTTCCTCATTCGTTTATCCCGACGGCCAAGTTCTCACCGATATCTCCGTAGTGGTTCGTTGCCTATCGGCAACACCTCATACTATCGGACCACGAGAAATTTCTTAGGCCGATATACTCCGTCACTCCGATGACCAATCTTCGTCGGCTAGACTTCCTCCTTTGGCGAAGCTTCCTTCACCTACACTGATACCTTGTTTCTCACCGATACTATCAGGTACATCGGCCAGACCCTCCGCTTCGGTAAGACTCCGGTTCATGGCCCCGATGGTTCATCTCATTCCGACGAGTCCTTTGTCGCTGAGAGTTCTTGAACTCCTTCCGATGAGCTTCTATCGGCGGGACTCTAACGGTCGCCGTGACTTCTTCGCCTTCCCCCGACAAGGTTCCTCACACCGATACTCTTTATCGGCGATACTCCGAGGATGTCCCACCGATCGGCGAAACTATCTACCATCGACTGAATGTATTTTCCTTAGCCTGATATCATTACTCTCACCGATGCAACCAACAATGGTATGTGTCTCCGACACTATACCAATCTTCGACAAGACGGAGAGTCTTTCACGCCGATGTCCGATTCATTGGTTAGACATAGTCTATCGGTGGTCCTTCAAAAAGCTATTCCGACACTTGATCTTACGCCGATAGACTCCCAACTGTTATGTGACGCCGAACTCGGATTCCTTTCGATAGAACAATGGAATTTGGCCGATTCATATATCAACCCTCGATCACTTGTATCAATCTGATCCCCAAATGACACCATTCACCTTACATCAATTTCCTGACTAGCCACATGGAGATGTCTAGTCAAACCTGACTAAGTTCTCTGGCTTCCTGGGCAAGAATTTAACAACAACAAACGTGAAAAGTCTTTCCCCCATCACACTGATACTACACGAGGCCTCAGCGGACAGAGGAAAGGGTCTCCATGTATGAATCAAAACCCTACTCCTAGGTTACAAACCAACCTCTGTGGAACCGTTGGTTTTACACCGTCTGCACACTATAGAAACACTACGGATTGACAGATAGCATCCAGTTAGGGTTTCTATTTACAAAATTAGAATAAAGATATCAAATCACCAAGAACAACCAAGAGAAATCAACATAGATCATGCCCAGAACTCTCTTTATTCATTTATCAAACAAAACTTGTTGTAATACACACACTTCTCCTCCGTGTGACATACAACCTGCCTCTAAAGAAGATGTAGAGACAACAGTTATTTCCCTCCAACCGTGCAAACTGATTTTCAAATCAGTTAGCCGTTGGGTTACCCTTCATACAAGCAAATCACTTGTTTGCCTTACACATGTACATCCATGGGACCAAATTGACCCTTATTACAAAATGAAATGGCTTAAGAGCCTTATGAGAAAACAAAAGAAAAGATGACCCTGCACTACAGAGAATGTGCTCCTGCACCAATAACTAAGTTGTTGATAGAGTATGAAGACATCATATCAGACAATGTACCTGAAGGATTGCCACCAATCAGGGGTAGCAGTCATCACATGGATCTTATACATGGAGCTAGTTTGCCTAACAATGCAGCACACAGAATGACACTGACAGAGAATGAAGAATTGAATAGGTAGATACATGAGTTATTGAGAAAAGTTTTGATCTGAGAAAGTTTGAGTCCTTGTGCAGTGCCTATAATGTTAGCACCAAAAAAGGATGGAGAATAAAGAATGTGTACTAACTCTAAAGCAATAAACAAGATCACAGTTAAGTATAGATTTCCTTTACCTAGAATGGATGATATCATGGATTGTTTGAGTGGAGCAAAATATTTCACAAAGATAGATTTGAAAACTGGATACCATCATATTAGAATCAGAGAAGGAGATGAATGGAAGACTACTTTTAAGACAAATGAAGGATTGCATGAGTGGTTAGTGATGCCTTTTGGATTGACAAATGCACCGAGTAATTTCATGATATTGATGAATGAAGTCTTAAAGAAATTCTTGGCTAAGTTTGTTATTGTATATTTTGATGACATTCTGATTTTCAGTAAGACAAAGGAAGAACATTTTTGGCACCTAAGACAACTATTGCAGTGGTTGAGAGAAGAGAAATTGCTGATAAACATCAAGAAATGTAGTTTCATCAAAGAAAGAATTGGTTTACTTGGGATTTGTGATTTCTGTATAAGGATTGAAGATGGACCCTAAGAAAGTAAGAGCAATTGTTGAGTGGCCTACACTGGAGAGCATTGGATAAGTCAGATCATTCCATGGAATGGCTAGTTTCTACCAGAAGTTCATCAGAAATTTTAGTTCAATTTGTAATCCTATTGCAGAGACAATGAGAGGTGACAGAAAAGACTTTAAGTGGACATCAGGAGCAGATAAGAGTTCTGAGTTGTTGAAGCAAAAAGTGACATAGCAACCTTTGTTAGCATTACCAAATTACAATAAGGTATTTCAAGTAGATTGTGATGCAAGTGGGAATGTAATTGGAGAAGTGTTAAGTCAAGAAAGTAGACCTATAGCATATTTCAGTGAGAAGTTAAATAATACAAGGAGAAGATATTTAGTTTATGATCAAGAGTTCTATGCCATAATTCAAGCCTTGAGGAAGTGGAGACATTATTTGTTGCCTAAGGAGTTTGTTTTGTATACAGATCATCAAGATTCGCAATATTGGAATAGTTAAGGAAAGTTGAATCAGAGACATATGAGATGGGTGGAGTTCATGTAGAGTTATACTTTTGTGTTGAACCATAGGAGTGGAAAATCAAACAAAGTTGCAGATGCATCAAGAGTAGGAGAAGAAACTTGTTGACAGATATGAGAGTTGAAGTGATAGGATTTGAGGAATTCAAGAACATGTATGAAGAAGATCTTGATTTTGTAGAACCTTGGAAAGCATGCAAGGAACCTATTGTGATAGATAGGAGTAAATGGTTGGATTATTTTATTCAAGAAGATCTGTTGTTTAGAGAAATCAGTTATGCATACCTAGGAGTTCAATGAGAGATAATTTGATCAAGGACAAGCACAATGGTGGGTTGGCAGGACATTTTGGCATTGATAAAAAAATAGCTTTGGTAAATGAAAACTACTTTTGGCCTCAGACACATAAGGATGTTAGGAAATTTGTGCAGAGTTGTAGAGTGTGTCAAGTTACAAAAGGGAGTAGTCAGAATACTGGATTGTTTAAACCTTTGACAGTACCAGAGAGACCTTGGGAAGATATAAGCATGGATTTTGTAATGGGATTGCCTAAGACACAGAGAGGACATGATTCAATATTTGTAGTGGTGGACAAATTTTCAAAGATGACACATTTCATACCTTGTAGGAAGACAATTAATGCAGTGCATGTAGCTGGCCTATTTTTGAAGGAAATTGTGAGATTGCATGGATTACCTAAGAGCATAATTTAAAACAGAGACACAAGATTTCTTGGATATTTTTGGAAGACACTTTGGAAGAAGATGAAGACAGATTTGAAGTTTAGTTCAGCATTTCATCAATAGGCTGATGTACAGATAGAGGTAGTGAATAGGAGTTTGGGAAACTTGTTGAGATGTTTGGTTGGAGAGAAGGTAGGAAGTTGGGATTTGATTCTTTCCCAAGCAGAGTTTGCATACAATAATTCAGTAAATAGGAGCACCGAAAGAACACCTTTTGAGATTGTTACCGGAGTAGAGCATAGAGGAGTTGCAGAGTTGACAGATATTAGTATGGAAGATAAGAAAAGTGCAGAAGCAGAAGAATTTGTAGGACACATGGAGACAGTACATAAAATTAGGTTAAGAAACATTTAGAGGAGATGAATAGAAAGTATAAAGAACAAGAAGATGAGAAGAGGAAACATAAGGAATTTGCAGTTGGAGATGAAGTGATGGTGTATTTGAGAAAAGAAAGATTTCCAGTTGGGAAATATAACAAGTTGAAAATGAAGAAGTTTGAACATTGTAGGATACTCAGAAAGTTTGATTTAGGAAATACATATGAAGTGGAGCTACCAAAGACATTGGTCATATCACCTATTTTCAACATTGCAAACCTATATCAGTATCATGAAGTAGAGTTCGGTGACAACATTGAAGAAGACTTGAAGAAACAGTTACCATAACAAGCACCAGAGTAGATCAAAGATATTTTGGGTAGCAGAGTTGGACGTAGCACCAGAGGAAGACAATACAAAGAATACATTGTGAAGTGGAAAGGCAGACCGAAAGAAGATTCTATTGGAAATAATAGAGATAACTGAGAGGGGGGGTGAATTAGTTATCTTATAACTTTTCTTCTTTTTACTTTCTTTTCTTATCTTAACATTTAGTGCTATATCAAAACATGAAAGTAAAGGCAACCATAAGAATTGAAAATGAAATTAACACACAACACAAGGATTTTTATGTGGAAACCTAGTTAAGGGAAAAACCACGGGGTGACTAACCCAAGATTATATTCTCTATTAAAAGAATGAGTACAAATTTGGCACTTGCCAATTAGGGCTCACTGCCCGAGCACACTGCTCACAAGAGGCTCACTATCTACTAAAGAATTACAGATGATAAAAATGAGTTTGAACTAATGAATAGCATCTAAATATGCAAGAGTTCAGTTACAGTTAGGCTCAATATATTGATCTAGAACATTTTATTCTTCCTTTGCTTAGTATCACTCCTTTGTCACATTCTGGGCTTGGAATACTATCCTCACACTTCTCTCTACTTTTTGTCACACTTAATCCATACACATATATCCTATATGTCCCTTACAAGCTTGAATCGATCAGGTATATATATCCGCATCAAGGATTTCAATCAACTTTCTAGTCCGCAACAAGAACACTTAGAATATTTGCAAGTTACTGTTCTGTCGACTGAATCCATGATTGATGATGTGCACCAAAAACTTAAGCATAGAAGTCATTAATCATGTTGGCCAACAATGTATAATTCCACAAATTGCTTGATCAACCCTTATATACATTCAGATTGAAATCTAGTACTCTGTCGATCAGTTCTTCCTCTGTCTGTCTGGAACCCAACACTCAAAAGATCATATCTTTTTCATGCTTTATCACTGGAGGCTAAATCTCTGGAATACAATAGTCATGATACCCTTCTTGTCTTGTCCAAGTCCACAACTTACTGAGTTACACCATCTGAGAGGTTCGGACCTGATTGTCGGACCATGTTGCATACTCTATTCTTGTCCACCGAACCAAAATAATTTTCACTCTAACTTCCAGTATAGGCATATTATGTATTGTGGATGTGTAGAATAGACTTTGTTTCCATCAATGACAAAACTTATGAAGCCACACAGTGTCTCTTGCCAACAATCTCCCCCTTTGGCATTGATGGCAACACTTAGTGAAAAATAGCTACGTGTCGCAGTAACTCCCCCTTTGCTTGTGCTCTGTTTCTTTGTATTGCTTTACTGGAGCTCCCTCTTTGCTAGATTCCTCATTTTTCACTACTATTCACTCCCTCTTTGACATGAATGGAAAAGGGTGGAATCTACATACCAAAATTGTGCAAAAATTATCATATACATGGCCGCATATGTATATACAAAACATACGTTATACTTACATATACTTAAATATATCCACAAAGGTTGTCTTCAACTGTACAATTTTTGTGGCCCAACTCCTCTTCATTCTATCCAAAATGGAGATGTCTCCACTTAACAAAAACACATATGCTTCTACCCTCTTCAAATCTGTTGGATTACTAATCCGGGCTGTACTTTGAGCATCTGTTAAAGCATCATGCAATACCTCTAACTTAGGAAGGATTACTCCCCTAAGTTACCCCATTCTGTCCATTAGATGCCTCTTCTCCTTAGCCAGTTTCTTTATCTCATTTATAATAACAATTGCTTGACATTCTTGGTTTACTAGAGAGATGGTAAGAGGATCAAAATTCTGAGATAGGCTTAGCAACTTTTCTTCTTGTTCTTTCATTTTTTTTCGATGTCCACTGAAACTTGAGGCCAAGATAAACAAAATTTATATATATCTCCTCCATCCTTAAGAGTGTTTTCAATGCTCTTTATTCCAATGTCTAAGGTTCTTCTGTCATTGTTAATTAATCCTTGTACCTCATTGAACCTTTTTTCAGAGAACTCTTTCTAGACCTTAGTTTCTGTTGATTTTTCAAGAGATTCAAAGTGAGAATTGATAGAATTAACCAAGTTTTTCAAGTTACCGGATGGAGAGGTAGATCCTTTTGATATGTAGGCATGATCTTCTCTAGTACACTGGATGCAATGTTCAAAAGTTCGCTGTCCTCCATGTGTTATTTTAGAAGTTTCTCTTTTGCTTTGGCTTGAGCAAAATATGATACTTTCATTATCTAAATGGGAGAGAGAGTCAAAATTTAGTGGCCCTTGAATCAAATCAGGTTCATCTAGTTCCATCATTTCTCTGTCCAGGAAGTTTTGTACTATCTCTACAGTGTCTCTTGCTGGTGATTCAAACTTCTTTCCTCTAGAAATGCCAGGACTGACTAGTTTGGATAAGTCATCACCAACCTTTTCTTCTTGTTCTTCTTCTTTTTCCTTATCCTCTTTCTCTTAATTCTCCTTATCTTCTCTTCCTTCCCCTTCTTCTTCAGTGCCTGAAAGATTTGTCTTGACAACTGTGGGATTTGGATGAGTGACATTACTAGAGTTTACTTCTTTGTCAACTTTCTCTTCTAGAACAGAGGAATCTAAGTCCTCAGATTTCTCTTCATCTATTTTCTTTAATCCTTTGACATCCTTGTTGGAGAATTCTTCATTGATTAGTTTTAATCCTTCAACATCCATGGTTGAAGGCTCTTCATTTGTTTCCTCTACAATAGGAAGATTGAATCTCTTCAAGGCATTTCAAAGAATTTCTTTTGTTTCACCCGCTATTTGGTCAGTTTCTCCAAGTATGAGCTTATTCATTCTTGCCTTGCTCCAGAAATCATCATTACTATCCTGAAAAACCATGTTCATTTTCTTTGGAGTGATAAAAGGACATAGTTGTATCACTATCTGCTCCCGGATGTCCAAGTTATTTTCTTCGGCATTCTCTTTTCTTAGTTCTAGTACTTCTTCTAGGCTCTTAGGAATTAATGAAATTATTTCAATGAAGTCTTTGTTGTAGATGTTCAAATACCTGACAGTTGCCTCTTCAAGAATTCTCTTATCTACATCATTGTATTCATCCTAAAATTTTGTCACCGGCTACAGGTTTCCATCTATAGTGATGGCTTTGATGATGTCTTCAATTGATAGAGTGGGTTTTTAAACAAATTCCTCTGTCTTGTCTTCTTCATTTCTTCTATCAGAGGACTTCCCAGACGTTCTTTTCTTCTTCATTTTCCTGATTTCCTCATCTGATTCTATCTCTTCATCATCCTTTTGGCTCGTATATGTCCTTGTGGCTTTAGTCTTCATTCCCTTTTCTCCTTTCCTGGATGGCTTAACTTCCAGTTTGGTAGTCTTTGAGCTTTTAGGAGTGATAGGAGTAGAACTCTTGGAAGATCTAGTCTAGGAGGAGGCTTGCACTGGAATGCTTTCTTTCTTTGCTTCTTGTCTTTCTTTTTCTGTCTTTTCTATTTTTTCTCTATTGGCATCTACTGCCTCTTTTGACATGCCAAATCTTTTGGCAATCTCTTCAACTTCCTTTCTTACTTTTCTCTTTATCTCGAGTTGCCTTAATTCAACATGTATTTTTATTCTTAGCTCTTCAAAGGTGCCAAACCTTTCTACTTTAGTGTCTTTAGGTTGGCTCAGCAAGTGTTGAACATGTACCTCCAAAATGCTTTCATCGACCTCATATCCCATGGGCATTATCCACACAGTTCTTGGCTCAACTGCCTCCATTAGGCATTGATCAGTGTCAACCATGAAGCAGACTGTGTCTTTGTATTTCTCAACTATTGACTATGGTATTCTCTCTTTGGCATGCATCATGCTTTGGAAATTCTTGAAGTAACCCCAGAGAGCTGAGTTCTGGGCTTGAGCATCACCAAGTCCATACATGTAATCTCTTATTTGAATTGTAATAGGTTTATCATTTGGCCAAACCCAACTCTTTGATCCAAGAAGCTCATTCATATAGTAGAAAAATAGACACAATATTAGACTGCCATATTTGAATGATTTTTTCTTATCTTTCTTGATCTTTTGCAATTTTTCCATCGGTTGACTCAATAGAAGCTCACACAGATCATAATCTGCGTTTTCCTTCAGCATCTGATATGCAACATAGATTGTTGTACCAGACAAAGAATTTTCCCTACTTGAGTGGTAGATTTTGTAGCCAATTATCATTGAAGCAAACTTGACATCCAGATCTGTGATGTCATCTATAGTCATTGCTCTTTTGTCAAATTTTGATCTAGTGGCTTCAGTTACTGTTTGGTTCTTTACAGATTTGAGTGCAGGTAACCCACCAATTGAATGTAGTCCTATCACAGCCCTGATGGCATCTTTGGTTATCTTGAATGGCCTCATTAGCCACATAAAATTATCATGCATCTTATGTAGAACATACCGGACCCATTCGTCTTCTGTAAAAGATGGAAAATGTATGCAATGATTGAAGTGTTTGTCTCTTAGGGTCTTGAATTCATGTCTGAGTTCAAAATTCTCATCTCTTAACTGTTTATGATAGATGTCGATCAATTTTGAGTCTCCAAAATCTTTGATGTTTGCATGGACATAAACCCTAATATCTTCTACATGCAAGACACCATGCGGAATACTAGAAAACGCACCCAAGGGATTAACTTCTAGAGACTTGTAAGGGTGTTTCTTGAATTTTCATCTCATCCTTTCAGAGATATTGACAACCATCGGAGTAGCCATTCTAATAGACAAAATTTGAAGAGATTTTCCAGAAAGAAATACCTTTTTGTGCCTTTGGGTTTGTTGTAACTATCGGATCAAAATTCTGATTGACTACTTGAATGTTTTGTAGGATCTCTTCTCAGAGCTCTTCTCTCTTCTTTGTTTTGAATGCAAAGTGTGATAAATGGCGAATGAAGACCCTTTTATCCTTCCACAAAACCTAATTTGTCATTGTAATAAATGCACAATCTTTTAAGTCATCCGGTTACCTAGTTTCTCAAATGATCTTTTCATGAATCATCTTGCAGATCTTCAACCTAGTATCTTAGTGAATTGATAACACATATCTACCTTATAAACTTGCCTCTGGATCCACAGATCAGAATATTGTATTTTCAGATCATACCAGATCAATTTGTATTGCTCTGTTAACACTGGGTGGTTGTCAGAACCAGATCTACTCAAGTGGTCATAAACCCTTTAAATCTTCATGTGGACCTCTCACATTCTGATTGAAAGCTCTTTGGAGGATTCTCTAGGAACCCTTTAATCCGCAACATCAGATGTTTACTCAATGTGCCAAATTTAGGCACTTACAACCTGGTTGGGGGAGTTTTGATCTTCTTTTGCTGCTCGCCCTAAGCTAGAGCTCACCCTTTTAATTTCTGGAAGGATTATTAGCACCGGATTCCGGTGCGGACCCATCACCAATGTTTATCACATTCTTCTTTGTCCAAATCTTGTTCATTTCCTTCTTAACTTCATCTGCATTTACTTTACCTTTGCCTTTGTCTTGTTTCTGATCATGTTTCACCGGACCTTTTCCATTTTGATATCTACTCCTGTAGAATCTGGCTATATGACCGGATCCATTACAATTGTAACACACAACATTTATTTTCTTATTTGAATGATATCCTCTTGATCTATACTCATTAGCCATATGTCCAATTCTATTGCATGCAAAGCATCTACCATTGAAAGAATTGTTCATTTGCATATTTCTACATTCATGAGATTTGTGACCATACCTTTTGCAACTAAAACATTGACTAAAGAAAGATGGATTGTTCTGATTCATTTTGTTCCTGCACTAAGTTGCTTTATGACCAAATTTATTGTAATTGAAGCAGCATCCATTGAAAGACGGATATCTTTGAGCATTTGGTTGTCTTAATGGAGGTCTTCTAGGTCTGTTTCTTTGACTTTCTGATCCAAAGTTCTTTTGACTGGATCGCGAGCTTTCACCCCCTTTCTCATATCCCAAGCCATGCTTATCATCTACCCTCTTTTGACTTTCAAGAAGAACTTCAAGTTGGGCTGAGCTTATCTTGAATTTTTCTTTGTATTCATTTGCAAATTGAAGATCTTGTTTAAGAGTGTCAATTTGGCTCTCAAGTTGTTCTTCATTGTATCTGGCTTCTTCAAGATCAAATTCAAGATGTCTGATTATTCTGTTCATTTTGTGGCAGTCCTCTATTTTCTCCTTGAGGGATTGTTTTAGGTTATCTTCAATCTTTCTCTTCTCTTCAATTTCTTGGGTGAATTTCATAACCCCTGATTCCATTTCATGTCTTATCATAATGACTTCGTTTGATAGCTTCTCACATAGCTTAGTTTTCTCATTCAGATCTTCATCACTATTATTAGCTTCATTCTGATTTGCTAATTTCTGAAGTAGTTCTTTTCTCTTTTTCACAGAATTACTGAGTTTTTCTTTCAGCTCATTGATGAAATCATCATCTTCCTTGAGTCGCTCTCTCAAATTATTGACCTTAGAGTGGGATTGTTCAAGATCATCTAGGGAAGACTGAAGTTGTTCTTTCATACCATATGCATCCATTGAGATTCGTAGATCCTCCTCAAGCTGTTAGGCTTTTTCTGAGGAACTTGGCTCTAATACCAATTGTTGGAAACAATGCAGATAACTTAGAAGGGGGTGAATCAGTTATCTTATAACTTTTCTTCTTTTTACTTTTTTTTCTTATCTTAACATTTAGTGCTATATCAAAACATGAAAGCAAAGGCAACCATAAGAACTAAATATGAAATTAACACACAACACAAGGATTTTTACATGGAAACCCTATTAAAGGAAAAACCACGGGGTGACTAACCCAAGATTGTATTCTCTGTTAAAAGAATATGGAGTACAAATTTGGCACTTGCCAATTAGGGCTCATTGCTTGAGCACACTACTCACAAGAGGTTCACTGCCTACTAAAGACTTATAGATGATAACAATGAGTTTGAACTGATGAACATCCACATATGCAAGAGTTTAGTTCTAGTTAGGCTTAAGATACTAATCTAGCATATTTCATTCTTCCTCTGCTTAGTATCACTCTTTTGTCACATTCTGGGCTTGGAATACTATCTTCACACTTCTCTCTGCTTTTCTTCACACTTAATTCATACACATATATCCTATATGTCCCTTGCAAGCTTGAATCCATAGGGTATATATATCCACATCAAGGATTTCAATCAACTTTCTAGTCGGCAACAAGAACACTTAGAATATTTGCAAGTTACTATTTTGTCAGTTGAATCCAAACTTGATTGATGATGCACACCAAAAACTTAAGCATAGAAGTCATTAATCATGTCATCCAACAATGTATAATTCTACAAATTGCTTGATCAACACCTTTTATACATCTGGATTGAAATCTAGTACTTTGTCGGTTAGTTCTTCCTCTATCTACTTTGTCTATCTAGAACCCAACACTTAGAAGCTCATATCTTTTTCATGCTTTATCACTAAAGGATAAATCTTTGGAATACAATAGTCATGATAGCCTTCTTGTCTTGTCCAAGTCTGCAACTTAATGAGTTACACCATCTGAGAGATCCAGACCTAATTGTCGAACCATGTTGCATACTCTATTCTTGTCCACCAGACCAAAACAGTTTTCAATCTGACTTCTGGTATGATGCAAAGTGCACAGTGGATGTGCACAATTGATCAAAAAAACTTGATTGGTGAGAGGGTGGCCTATGTCTTGGCAATCTACTCCTATCGGCCAAACATACCTCGTTGGCCACCTTGCTATTTATCTCCCCGATCTCTCAACTCTCCTCGACAGTTTGACTTCCTTGTCTTTAGAGAGACTTCACCTATCGGCAGTGTCTTCTAGCCTCATGTCGATACCTTGATGGCAGTTGCATTACCACTTGCCTTAATCGTGGTGGTTAGTCATGCCCTTGTCAACAAGACTTCGATCATCGGCGACCACTTGTGAACACTGGCCGATGTGCCAATATACCAACTTGTATATGCTTGACTTGACTTGCTATTACTAATGAGCCAAAGTATCTTTACCTTGATTTCACCGTTACGACCAGTCACCTTTTGTATCCAACTAAAGATACATTCTCAATATGCTTTCTCAACATACATTCTCAACATACATTTGCGATATGCATTCGTAATATACATTCGGTGAGACTTCTGTCATTAGCTGACTTCTTGTTTGTTCTCCTAATATGCCGATGTATGTTCTTCGGTGAGACTTCCTTCATCCTTCACCGATACACCTCTTATTGGCCCAACACTTTGATCAGTATAACTTCCACAAGTTTCCCCGAGGGGCTGTGTTACACCGATGGCAACTCTGTAACTCTGCAACTCACAGACATCAAACTAGTATACAGAGACAAAACTCAATAGAATGGAAAGGGCCTACAATCCTCTGCAAACACTTGATCAACCATCAATTTGGTCACTCCACTCACAGCACCTTGCCTATCGTTTCAAAGACTAGTCACATAGAGATGCCTAGTCAACTCATGCCCAACCTCCTTGGATCCTTGGGTGTTTGACCAAAACCATAGAAAGCACAAAATTGACACTGTATTCCTCCATCACACTGAACATGAGAATCTTGATTTTAGTGGACAGAGGAGATACAGTCCATTTATTCACAGAACCCTAGTTTCTAGGTTTTCAGACCAGTCTTTGCAAAAGGAATGAGATCTCACAAACTACAACACTTTAAGACACCAGACTACTATCAAATGGAAACTACTTAATGCCTAAACATCTCCAATCAGTTTCAGACAATTAACTATTTGTACAGAATGACTGTTACAAAAAAATACTCAGAAAGAATAATGTTTCAACACACCAAAAAATTGAGATCTTCATTCCTTCATGCATGCTTCGCTCTATCATTACATCTTGTCTTCTTCACCTATAGAGGCTTGAGACAACAGTTTACATCCCTCCCAACCATACAAACTAATTTTGAAAGTTAGTTAGCCGTTGGGTTTCTCCTAACACAAGAAAACTACATGTTGTCATTGTGTGATTACATCAAACTTGACCGAAACATGGTCTACATAGGTCTAGTAACCAAACTGACAAAAGACCTTATTACAAACATGATGTGGCTTAAAAGCCTTATTGAAAACAAAACATGACTCTTACACCATAGAGAAGGTGCTCCTACACTATACTCACCCTGGAAGAAAAACTCAAGTCCCTTGAGTTCCTAACTGTTGGAGTGTCTTCCCATGCTTCAAAATGTCTGCCTCACTCATCCATGTAGCTTCTGAATTAGGAAGACCTTGCCACTTGACCAAGTACTCCTTGTACACACCCTTCCTTGTCTTTTTGACAAGTTTGGAATCTAAGATGCATTCCAATTGTAAAGGCTTACTCAGAGGTAGATCTCTGACCCAATCTTCATCTTCAATCACAACATCTAATCCATCTTTAGCATTCAATGGAGGTCTGAGTGGAAATAGGTCTGAAACATTGAATATGGGAGAAATACCAAGACCGGATGGCAATTCTATTTCATAAGCATTTGGACCAAGCTTATGCACTACCTTGCACGGTCATATTTTCTTCATCAGAAGCTTGGTTGGCTATTCTTTAGGCAGCCTTTCCTTCCTTAGATAGGCCATCACCAAATCTCCCACCTTGAACTGTACATCTCTCCTTTTGAGATCTGCCCTATCCTTGTATTTGGAGACTGTCTTTTCCAACCGAACTTTGACTTGATCATGAACTGCCTTCATGGTGGCAACAAAATCTTCTCCTAGAGCACCCCTCTTATCCCAACCTTGTAGGTCTTTGAGTTCAAGTGGTCCTCTTGGATGGAAACCATAAACAATTTCAAATGGACTCTTCCTAGTACTTCTATTCACCGAATCATTGTAAGCATACTCATCTTGACTGATAACCAAGTCCCATGCCAACCCATGCTGCTTGGTAAGGCATCTTAGGAGGTTTCCTAAGGACCTATTAACAACCTCAGTCTGACCATCAGTTTGGGGATGGTAGGCTAATGAGAAAGACAATTGTGTTCCCAATTTTCTCCATAAGGTCCTCCAAAAATGACCAACAAACTTGGAGTCTCTATTAGTGACAATTGAAAGGGGCAAACCATGGATTCTAACCACTTCTCTAAAAAAGAGACCAGTAATGTGAGATGCATCATTTGTGCATTTGTATGGCACAAAATGGGCCATCTTACTAAATCTGTCCACACCCCTTGCTGTCTTAGGAAGACCAAGTATAAAATCCATACTAATGCTTTCCCAAGGCCTGTTGGGAATTGGAAGGGGTTGGTACAAACCAGCATTAGAAGACATACCTTTGGCCTTTTGACATATGGCATAGCTTGCAACATATCTCCTTACATCTTATTGTACTTTTGGCCAATAGTATAATCTAGTGACTTGTTCCAAAGTCTTGTCCAACCCAAAATGTCCTCCTAAGGTTCCATTGTGCTTCTCTTTGATGATGTTATCCCTCATTGAACATTTAGGAACACATAGCAAACTGCCTTTGAATAGGAGACCTTCCTGCAACACAAAATCTGAATATTCACCATGAAAAGTGTTAGCCAAACTAGCACAAACTTCATAAGCAGCCTTGAAATCTGCATCCTCCTTGTATAACTCCTTCAAACAATCTATCCCCATGCTTTCCATCTATACTTCCTATATGACCAGCATCCTTCTACTTAAAGCATCAACCACTTTGTTGGCAACACCCTTTTTATGCTTAATAGTGAAGGTATAGGCCTGCAATTGTTCCATCCACTTAACATGCCTATGATTCAACTTTTCTTGGCTATTTAGAAAAGTAAGAGCATGGTTATCAGTAAAAACAATGAACTCTTTGGGCAGAAAATAGTGTCTCCACTTTTTGAGAGCTTGCACCATTGCATAAAGCTCTAGGTCATAGGTAGAGTACCTTTGTTTAGCCTCATTCAACTTCTCTGAAAAAAAGGCCTCTGGATGTCCATCTTGACTAAGAACAACACCTATTGCTTGCTGACTTGCATCACATTCCACTACAAAAACTTTGTCAAAATCAGGGAGCACCAATGTAGGTAATTCAACCACTTTCCTCTTTAACAATTCAAATCTATCATCTGCTTGCTTTGTCCATTGAAATTTGCACTTTATTCCACCCTTGATGGTGTTGAGAATAGGAGCACTTATGTGACTGAATCCTCTAATGAACTTCGTATAAAAAGTTGCCAAGCCATGGAAACTTCTAACATCTCCCACTGTCCTAGGAGTTGGCCAATTGAGAATGACCTCAACCTTTGTGGGGTCCATCTTCAAACAACCATTAGAAATCACAAAACCTAGATACACAAGTTTAGTTTTCATGAACTCACACTTATCCAAGTTGATCATCAACTTATTCTCATGCAACTTCTTCATCACTTGTCCAAGATGCTTCACATGTTCTTCTTTTGTCCTGCTGAAAATAAGTATGTCATCAAGATAAACAATTACAAATTTGCCAATGAGTTCAATAGGTACCTCATTCATCAAACGTATGAATGTGCTTGGGGCATTGCTAAGGATGAATGGCATGACAAGCCAATCATAAAGACCTTCATTTGTCTTGAAGGCAGTCTTCCATTCATCTCCCTGCCTAATTTTGATCTGATGATAACCAGATTTCAAATCAATCTTTGAATAATAACATGGCCCACCAAGATAGTCCAAATGATCCTCAATCCTTGACATAGGGAACCTATACCTTATTGTGATCTTATTAATGGCCCTTGAATCCATACATAGTCTCCACTTCCCATCTTTTTTTGGAGCAAGTGCACTAGGGACTGTACATGGACTAAGACTCTTTCTGATCAATCCTTTCTCTAAGATTTCTTGAATTTGTCTACTCACCTCTTCATTCTGCTGTGGCGTCAATTTATAGGCAACCTTATTGGGTAATGTGGCACCTGGGATCAAGTCAATTTGATGACTTATATCTCTCATGGGTGGTAAGGAGTTAGGAGTATCCTCTACCACAAGATCTTGGTACTTATCCAACAATTGCTGCACTTCTAGTGGAATCTCTTTCTGCTTTTTGTCTTGTTGACCTAATTCATCTTTAGGCTTCATTACCAAGGCATACCCTTGGGTATCCTTCTCCTTCATGAGGTGTAAGAACTCTTTGCCACTAACCATCATGACATTGGTGTCATTACTCTTCTCTCCAATCTGCTCTTGCATAGGATCCATCCTAAACTTCCTTCCATTCTTGGTGATGAGGTATGTGTTCTTCTCACCATCATGTTGTGCCTTCACATCATACTGCCATGGATGTCCAAGAAGAAGGTGACAAGCATCCATAGGAATAATCTCACATAGTACCTTGTCCTTGTAATCACCTATCTCAAACTCAACCCACGTTTGTTCTTCTACCATGTAATTTTGATCCTTATTCAACAAAGAGATCTTATGAGGACTAACATGGGGCAGCCTTTTCAACTTACACTTCTCTACCATTTCAGTAGACACTACATTCTCAGTAGAACCTGAATCAACAATGATTTTACAAAGTTTACCATATGCTATACCTTGGGTTCTGAAGAGGGTCTTCATTTGTGGGGGCTCTTGCTTCAATAGCATCTTCATCAAGGTCCTCTTGATCGTCATGTTCTCTCCTTCAAGGACTAGTGCAGCACTACCAATGGGTGAATTCACACTTTGACAATCATCATCTTTCAACAACTGATTCCTTCTTCCACCATCATGGGAACTGGTTGCCTTCTCAAGCATTTGCTCATAGTATGGCCTACTTGATTGCAACCATAGCATCTACCAGTGAAAACTCTAGGTCCTCTACCTACACCACCACTTCTACCTCTGCCATTTGGTCTTCTCCAACCTCTGAAACCACCACCTCTAGGTTATACATCAGAATGAGACTCTTGTTGACTTGGGTTTTCATTTCTACTTGACTATCCTCAACCAAAACTGCCTCTTCCCCTATTATTTCTTCCACCTCTTCCTCTGGTGTTTTGATCACTCTTTCTTTTCAACTTCTCTTCTACCCTAGAGGTTAATAGAAAACACTCATCCACTATTTTAGGAACCACCATACTGAATTCATCTTGTATGTTATTGTTAGACTTAGGGCACACAACTGAGAGGGGGGTGAATCAGTTGTGCAAAAACTTTCTTCCAATTAAACACTTAACCTCACTTTGCAATTCAACAGTATAATAATAAATCAATCATGTAATCACAATGCAAAAAATCAAGAGCAGAAACACATCAACACATGAGACACCAAGATTTTGACGTGGAAAACCCGGTTAAGGGAAAAACCGCGGGGTGATTAACCCAAGATTGTATTCTCTGGTAGAAGAATAGAAAGAATAAAATGGCACATGCCAATTAGGGCTCACTTCCCGAGCACACTGCTCACAAGAGGCTCACTGCCTACAAGAGACACACTGTCTACAAAGAAATAATTGTCACCTACTTGAACTAGAAAATAGCATCTTCACCATGCTTGAATCAGTTCCATTTTAAGCCCAATACTTCTGCTCTGCCTTTCGCTCTACTCCTTGCTACCACACACTCATCTCCACAAGGACAACTTTGAAATGACTTCGCAATCACTTATTTATACAAGACATCATCTTAGGAATAATCATTTAAGTCAGCAAAGATCTACAAGAACATCCACAAGACGTGTAACTCATCCGGTCGGCCAGTCTCAGGAAGAACTCCTTCACCTGGAGGTTATCCTTCAATTGCAAGCTCCAACTTCGATGCGGACCATCCACATGATCCAAAGACCTCCACAAGATTTCCTGAATCATCAATAACATCCGCACTTCATCTACATACTAAAATCCTTCTCTCCTTCATCCGGAACCTCAAGAACACAGTCTGTCACTATTGTCACAAAGGAATACATGCTTCTAGACCTTCAAACCATGAACTAATCTAGATAACACTCCACAGAGACCTCCTTAACACTCCCTCGAATCCACAAAATAGAAGAGTGTATTTCTGGATCTCACCGGACCTGTCTGTATCACTCTGTCACCACTGAGCACCTACCGAAACCAGTTTTACTTGAACTGCCATAACTTATTCAAATCTTCATGCAGACCTTTGAAATCTCTACTGAACTATCTTAAGACACATATCTACAAACCCTTTAATCCACATCCTCTGATCCTCATCATATCTTGGACTTTTGCCTTACTGTCATCACTGTTCTTCATTGTTCCTGATTGAGACTAATTTTCTCAATATCCTCATCTCACAGCTCATCCAGTTCTTATCATTAATGAAACAAGAATATGTTGACATCAATGACAACACTGGTTAGACCCATACTTGCAACAATCTCCCCCTTTGTCATTGATGGAAACATATGATGTGAAAAACCATCAAGACAAGAACTTCTCCTTACTGTCACAACTCCCCCTATCAGCAACAACCATTTGCATGTCTTCTCTTCTTTCACTGCTCCCCCTTTGATCATCATCCACTTGTTTTTCACATGTATTCTCTCCCCCTTTGACATCAATGGAAAAGGGCATATACTTGCAATTCCATCACTTCAGAATCATATCGGCTGCTCCCCCTGAGTAGTAGCTCCCCAACATCAATCCAGATCACAAGATGTGACTGTGATACCCACCAGACTGATGCACATTAGTGCACCTTAGTTCATCACTGGAGGGGCAATAACCCCTAACTTCTCCCTGAGATACTTAAAAGAGTCTTTAGGTAGAGGTTTAGTAAAGATGTCTACAATCTGATCCTTGGAAGGTACAAACTCCAATTTGACTTCATCCTTGTTCACTTGCTCTCTCAAAAAGTGAAATTTAATGGATATGTGTTTAGTCTTTGAATGCAACACCGGATTCTTAGATATGTTTATTGTACTTGAATTATCATAGAAAATTGTGAAAGGCTCCTCATATTCCACTTTGATATCTCTTAGCATCTGCTTCATCCACAAAACTTGAGTGCAACTACCAGCTACTACAATATATTCTGCTTCAGTTGTAGACAGAGATATTGCCTCTTGTTTCTTGCTTAGCCAAGAAACCAATCTCTTCCCCAAAAAGAATGCTCCACCACTGGTACTCTTCCGGTCATCCACATCTCCTGCCCAATCAGCATCTATAGATGCATGAAGATAGAAATCATGATCTCTAGGATACCATAGACCATACTCAACTGTCCCTTTTAGATATCTAAAAATTCTCTTAATTGCCATGACATGAGATTCTCTAGGATCAGCTTGGAATCTAGCAACAAGACCAACAGCCTGCATAATGTCTGGTCTAGTTTGAGTGAGATACAACAATCCTCTAATCATTGACCTGTACTTTGTGTGATCATCCTTAGGAGAGTCATCATCTTTTCTCAACTTACATCTAGTTGCCATGGGAGTGTTCATTGGTTTAGAGTCTTCCATCCCAATTTTTTTCAACAATTCTTTCATCATATTTGGTTTGAGAAATGAAGATTCCTTTCTTTGTTTGAGTGATTTGTAGACCCAAGAAGAAATTCATTTCACCAAGCATGGACATCTCAAATTCACTTTTCATCTGATTTGCAAAAGTTTTACACATACTATCTCTTCATCCAAAAATGATATCATCAACAAACACTTCAACAATCAAGATGTTTTCATGATCAATTTTGAAATACAAATTACTGTCAGCAGTACCTTTGTTGAAACCAATCTTTAAAAGATGCTTATCCAATCTTTCATACCAGGCTCTTGGGGCTTGCTTCAGTCCATACAAAGCCTTCTTCAACTTGCAGACCATATCACCATGATCAAACAATTGGAATTCATCCAGTTGCTCTATGTACACTTCTTCCAAGTCACCATTTAGGAAGGCAGACTTGACATCCATCTGATATACCTTGAAATCTTTGAAAGAAGCAAAAGTAAGAAATAGTCTGACTACTTCAATTCTTGCCACCGGAGCAAAATTTTCTTCAAAATCAACTCCTTCTATTTGAGAATAGCCCTTGCAGACCAATCTGGCTTTATTCTTGATTGCTTCACCAACTTCATTCAGTTTGTTCCGAAAGACCCATTTGGTTCCAATCACATTCTTGTTTCTAGGTCTGGGAACAAGATCCCAAGTGTGATTTTTCTCAATTTGTATCAACTCTTCCTCCATTGCTTTAGTCCAGTTTTCATCATTGCAAGCTTCATTCACTGTCTTAGGTTCAATCTTTGAAATTAAACAATATTCATCTAAATTTTGAGCAATTTTCCTTCTTGTTTGTACACCTTTTCTTTTATCTCCTATGATCTGATCTTCAGAGTGGTTCAGTCTTACATACCTAGGCACTTTGGGAGTTTCTTGCACTTCTGCTCCTTGATCAGGCTCATTCAAACTTATCTCTTCTTCCTGATTTTTTGGATCAGTTTGAATCTGACTTTCAGAAGAGGCTTGGGCTCCTTGAATCAAAACACCATTCTGATCATCTTTATCATATTCATAAAACCTTGAGGGTTTTTCAATTCCTTCATCAACATTTACATTTGTACTTTCTATAATCTTTCTCAGTCTCTTGTTATAACATTGGTATGCCTTGCTTTGAGTGGAGTAACCCAAGAATATTCCTTCATCACTTCTAGCATCAAACTTTCCTAGATCTTCATCTCTTTTAATGTAACACTTGCTACCAAAAACTCTGAAATACCTTACAGTGGGAGTGATGCCAAACCAAAGTTCATAAGGAGTCTTACCGATATTGCTTCTGATTTGAACTCAATTGAGAGTATAGACTGCAGTGCTGATAGCTTCTCTCTAATAGATCTGAGGAACATTTGCTTCCATCATCATGGTTCTAGATGCTTCCTGGATGGTTCGGTTCTTTCTCTCCACTACTCCATTCTACTGTGGAGTCCTAGGAGTAGACAATTGTCTCTTTATTCCATGTCTCTCACAGAAATCTATGAACTCACCAGATGTGAATTCTCCACCTCTATCAAACCTCAGACATTTCAATTTTAATCTAGTTTCATTCTCTACTGGGTCATAGCCTTGAATATTTTGAATTTCTCAAAAGCCTCTGATTTCTCTTTCAGAAAGGTTACCCACATCATCCGGGAGTAGTCATCAATTAGTAACATGAAGTATCTATCAGCTCCACACTTTTGATTCTTGCCGAACCACAAAGATCAGTATGAACTAAGTCCAATAATCTGATAGAAGATAGTTCCTTACTTTTGAATGTGACTATGCTCATCTTACCCAACTAACATTCTTTGCACAAACTATTAGCAGGTTTCACCAATTTTGGAAGATCTCTTACAGCTTGAGCATTGCTTATCTTGATGATATTATCAAAATTCACATGACACATCCTCCTATGCCCTAACCAACTCTGATCAATTTGAACAAATAAGCAACTTTTACTAGTACCAACTAGATGAAAGATATTACCTTTAGTATGAGTACCGGATGCAATCTCTGTTCTGCAACTTTCAAAGATCTTGCATTTTCCATTCTTGAATTGGAGGTCATAGCCCTTGCCCACCAACTGTCCAACACTGAGAAGATTGTGCTTCAATCCTTCAACATACAGAACATTACCGGTTTTGTTCCTTCCATCAAAAGAAATGGTTCCTCTACCTCTGATTCTACCAGCAGAATTATCACCAAACTTTACCACTCCTCCTTCATATCTTTCCAAATCAATGAACTTATTTTTGTCACCTATCATATGGTGAGAGCAACCACTGTCAATGACCCAATCATCTTTTTCTTCAACTTGGGCAGCCAGAGCTCTTTCCATAGTCTTATGATTGATAGATAAAGAGGACATTGGATCTTCTTCCTTGATGGCAATGAACACCCATTCATTTCCGGATTTGTTTCCTATATCTGATTCATCATCTATTACTCCTTCATCATCATCTTCATGTACATAATAATAGTACTTTTGGAACCTTGGCTTGTTAGGGTTTTGCCTTGAAAACCTTTCTGGACACCTTGAGGGAAAATGTCCAATCTTATTGTAGTTAAAACACTTGAAAGGTAATTTTCCTTCATACTTACTGAATCCTCTTGGCAGCCTCTTTGCAATAAGGGCTTCAAGTTGAGCAGATTCTACTTCCTCTTCCTCTAGATCTTTTCTTGCTTTTTCATACCATGACAGCTTCCTAGATGAATTTTCTCCTGGATCAAACCTTTGTTTACCTTTAACAGAGGCACTGGCTTTGAATGCAAATTCAGTCTTGGGGGGTCATTTCAAATGTAGCTAATTTTCCAGCCAATTGATCTCTTGTGACAGTTGTATGGGCTTTGAATTCTTCAATGGCAGCAGCCTTGATTTTGTAAGAAGCAGGAAGGGATCTGAGAATCTTACCAACAATCTCATCTTCATCCAAGACTCCACCAGCATTTCTAATTCCACAAACAAGCTCATTTACTCTTGGCATAAAAGTAGTGATGTTTTCATCTTCTCTCATCTTCAGATTTTTGAATTTTCCTTTCAGACTTTGTAACCTTGCAGTTTTGACATACTTGTCTCCTTCATGTAGAAGTTCTAGTTTTTGCCAAATGTCATAAGCAGTTGGTAGGTCAATAACATTCGAGAGCTCTAAATTAGATAATGCACTTAGAAGAGCCTCTATAGTCTGCAGATTGTTTTCAGCATCTGTGATTTCATTTTGGGTCTTCAGACCACCCTGTGGAGGTACATACTGTGTTGTAACCATGGTCCAGTACGCCACTCACATGCATCTCAAGTGACATTTCATGCGACCTTTCCAGAGATTAAAATTGGTTCCATCAAACTTTGGACTATCCTTCTTGTAAGATGACATCCTGGATCTCCTCAAGCAGTTAAGCTCTTTTTAGAGGAACCTAGCTCTGATACCAATTGTTAGACTTAGGGCACACAACTGAGAGGGGGGGTGAATCAGTTGTGCAAAAAATTTCTTCCAATTAAACACTTAACCTCACTTTGCAATTCAACAGTATAATAATAAATCAATCATATAATCACAATGCAACAGATCAAGAGTAGAAACACATCAACACATGAGACACCAAGATTTTGACGTGGAAAACCCGATTAAGGGAAAAACCACAGGGTGATTAACCCAAGATTGTATTCTCTGTTAGAAGAATAGAAATAACAAAATGGCACATAGCAATTAGGGCTCACTGCCCAAGCACACTGCTCACAAGAGGCTCACTACCTACAAGAGACACACTGTCTACAAAGAAATAATTGTCACCTACTTGAACTAGAAAATAGCATCTTCACCATGCTTGAATCAGTTCCATTTTAAGCCCAATACTTCTGCTCTGCCTTTCACGCTACTCCTTGCTACCACACACTCATCTCCACAAGGACAACTTTGAAATGACTTCGCAATCACTTATTTATACAAGACATCAACTTAGGAATAATCATCTAAGTCGGCAAAGATCTACAAGAACATCCACAAGACGTGTAACTCATCCAGTCGGCCAGTCATAGGAAGAACTCCTTCACCCAGAGGTTATCCTTCAATTGCAAGCTCCAACTTTGATGTGGACCATCCACATGATCCAAACATGATCCAAAGACCTCCACAAGATTTCCTGAATCATTAATAACATCCGCACTTCATCTGCATACTGAAATCCTTCTCTCCTTCATCTAGAACCTCAAGAACACAGTCTGTCACTACTGTCACAAAGGAATACATGCTTCCAGACCTTCAAACCATGAACCAATCTAGATAACACTCCACAAAGACCTCCTTAACACTCCCTCAAATCTGCAGAACAGGAGAGTGTATTTCTGGATCTCACCAGACCTGTCTGTATCACTCTGTCACCATTGAGCACCTACCGGAACTAGTTTTACTTGAACTACCATAACTTTTTCAGACCTTCATGCGGACCTTTGAAATCTCTATTGAACTATCTTAAGACACATATCTACAAACCCTTTAATCCACATCCTTTGATCCTCATCCTATCTTAGACTTTTGCCATACTGTCATCACTATTCTTCACTGTTCCTGATTGAGACTAATTTTCTCAATATCCTCAGCTCACAGCTCATCCAATCCTTATCATTAATGCAACAGGAGTATGTTGACATCAATGACAACACCGGTTAGACCCATACTTGCAACAGTTATATCTCAAACCATCGAGATATCTAGCCACCATCTCTTTCTCCTCCTCCTTGTGATTGGCTCTCATGCTCAATTTATGAAATTCTTTAGTATACGAAGCCACATCCATATCCTTTTGTCTGAGATGATTAAACTTCCTAATGGTCTGCAACTCATAATTAGATGGCATGAACTTGTTGTTGACCTATTTTTCTCTACCCAGAGACAAATAGTTCACCTTGCATTTTCCTTGAAAATCCTTTAGAAGTGACCCTATCAGGCTTAAATCCTTCAAATAATTATGCTATGCCTTGTCACAAATCCCAAAAAATCACACCTTTAGAATCTTTGCTGAAAATGCAGAAAAAGCTAGAAATCTTTTAACTTCAAGTATTTTCTATCGCTAGGATTTTTCTCAGTTTTGTGATTGTATTTCAATATGCATATTTCAATGTATATCTGCATATACATTCGCCATTGTATCAAGTGTAATATACAAACAGAAAACATACAAGCAAGACATACATCAGGTCATATATAAGGAAATGCATACAAAAGCCTATGTATATCAGCAAATATGCAAAGGTCAATGTTCAAAGGGAGAATGTATATCAGGTTGTATGTTCACACATACAAGGCCGATATACAAGGCCACAATATACAAGGGTGTTTGTATATCAGCAACATACAAAGAAAAGTTGCAAGTCAGATATACAAAGGGCCACACATACAAGAGAGGATATACAAAGGCCAATGTATGTCATGAACAGTGCATTGTATATACGGCATGTATGTTTGCACATACAAGTCAAAGATACAAGGCCGATATACATGCAAAAGATCACATGCAATAGTGGAATGTATATCGTGCACATACAAGTGAAAAATACAAAGGCAATATACAAGCCGGATTTCAAAGTCTTTCCAGTCTACTTCATAAAATTTTGAAATCCACGGCTTGCATGTATATGGTGCTTGTATATGCTGATATACAATGAAAGATACAAAGTAAGCGTGCAAGCTGGATTTCAAATGGATATACATTTTGGTTGAATGCAGCGTTGAGTCCGCGGCTTGCATGTATGTGGGTAATTGTATATTGTGATATACAAGTCAAAGGTGCAAAGGAAGTATACAAGGCGGACCTGACTTGAAGATCAAATTCCGGCATATTCAGGTGTCAAGTCTGCGGCTTGTATGTTTGAGGATACAAGGGAGATACAACTGATGGGGTCCACCAAGGCACAAGGGCTTTGCATGTCTCTTCTACTTGTATGTTTGCTTGTATGTTTCTGCATACAAGGGCAAGATACAAAGTTAATATACAATGGTAGGGCCCGCACATACAAGGGCATTTGTATGCACATACAAATCTGAAATACAAGAGGGTGACATACTTTGAACATGCAAAGACATTTCATAAGCCTGATATACAAAGCGCCATGCATATCCAGAGGCGGTTTCAGAGGCCAATTTAGAGGCTGATATATACATAGGTGCATAGTGATATATACACAGATGCAAAGCGATATATGCAAGCGGTCGACCAAAACTTTGACCACCTGTATCTCCTCTATCCTAGTGAATTTTGACATACTGCAAGAGGCAAAAGTGCTTATTTTTGCCTCCTCTTTCATTTAGCAGGGTTTTTAGGAGGATTTTCTCACTTTCAGTTTGGGATCTGGATTTGCATGTTTTGGGCAAGTGGATGTTTCAGCGACCTCTTGTGAACAGATGCGGATATTTCTTGCATTCATTACTGCACAGGGAGGAAGTAGCTCGCATTGATGATCAGAAATATCTTTCCACCATCCTGTTTCAGATATTTTCATATATGTGTTGTTGAGGATCGATGAGTAAGCTACTTGCATTAAAAACTCTAAATATCTCCCCACCTGCCCCTGTTCCAGATCTTTTGGCGCCATTACTCCTGGCAGCTGGGAAGTCCCTTCAGAGATATTTTTGGTGGCAGCTCTCTGAGCGAATTTGTAACCGACTTAGGTTAGATTGAATGATATATAAGCTAAGGCTTACGATGTAAATAGGGTTGGAAATTTTTTAGCATAGAGTCTTTATGTTTCCAAATAGAACTTTTTCTACCACTATAACCTTGCCTTCCTACCGAATATATGCAAGTTATCATACCTCTTTTATTGATTTTCTAGTTCTATGTAAACCTGCATATGGTTGTCTATGAATGTCTTTGTTCCTCTCAATCATATTGCTTCTTGCCTCTGCTGGAATCATCTAATCTGTGTATACATATTTGTTATATCTGGTTGTGTTGTGCATTTTTTAATTCTGTGAAAGTTTCTTTAAATCTGTCTGGTGCATCACCCTTTTATTTTCAAGTTTTCTATTTCATCTTTTATTTTAAAGCTTTCCTTCTCCCTTTCCCCCCCAAAATTTAGTAGTTTTAGGTGATAATCAGGCAAGGAAGCCGGCCTTCTCTGGAGGTCTGATCTCTTTGAGTAAGGTCCCACACTTCAAGATCATTCCCATTGTGTCATTGGAATGTTTGGGGTCCTTCCAAGAAGGGTGCAATTTCATGTGACAACAGTTTTTGGCACACCTGGTGGGACCAGTTTGATGAACTTCTCATCAAGATACTAAGAGATTTGGTGTTTCTCCTAGTATTACTAGCCTTCAGGGCAATTTCTTCAACGCCATGGTGACTCTACTGAACAAATCAGCTGGTTTCAGCAGCCCAAGTACCTAAAATTTCATCAAAGATCAGGATTTGGTGATTTTTTTGGTCTATTCAGCTTCAAAAAGCATTTCAATCACCTGGCGACTCCCTTTCTGGTATGTATCTAGTTATCTTTTTAGTTGCAGACCTAATTTTCTCTTGTTCTGACATTTTCATGATTATCTAGCATTAAGATGCTATAAAATGTCAGAATTTTATGGGAATCATAGCTATTCCCCTACCCCGAATCCAAATACAAGCTATTGGCCCCCATATCAGCAAGACCAGGCCCCAAATGCCTCTGATTTTATGCCATGCAACCCTGCCACTGCAGAGTATCAGCGTCCTCATGATGCTTACTTTTCTCCCACCCCTAATGTTGCCCCTAAAAATATTAATGCTTTCAATGAGCTCATGAGCATTTTTTTAAGCTTGATAGAAATTTAGATAAAGCCAAAGGAGTAGCAGGGTATAGTCGGCCTCAGCATTTTTATGATCTCAGCATCGTAAGCATGTATGGTCTCAAGAAGCTGTCACTAGATCTGAATAGGGAGGCTGATGAATTTATAGAAATGTTAACATGTGACTAGCAGCGAGAAGCACAAGAGGGGGAGGTTTTTAATGAAAACCTTGCTATAAGGATGACACTTGCTCAGCCTACTGCTGAAGAAGTCCCAAATTTTAAAATTCCAAGCTTTAGGTAGGTTAGTCCATCTGCACCTCCAAAACCTCTTCCCAGTTTTAAAATCCCAAGTTTTAGAGGCCCTCAGCCTTCACAAGAGCTTATTCCGGCATGAATTCAACCCCCTATCTCCTGTTTGCAGCCCTTTCAAATCCCCTTATCAGATGGACCTAGCATGGACAACTATGATGAAATTGCTAAGTTGAAGGAGCATGTGTTTACAATCCCAACCTTCAAGCAACCCCTTTTTTCTCCACATGTTCAGCCTATAGAAGAGCAACCTAGACTCCACAAGTTTCTAGGCTTCAAGGTCTACATCCCTCCACAAGGTCCTATTCCTATGCAAACTCAGATTATCACTCCCCAGCCACAAGTTTTTATAGAACCCTGTCCCCTCCAAGAAATTCAAGAAGATATTCAGGCTTTTTTCCTTGATGCTATTTCAATCCTCAAGGGTGGACCTGTTGTTTACCAAGATAATTGGAAAAATGAGCCAAAGGATGGAGGCATAGGGAAACAAGTTGCTAGGGTCGCTTCAGAAATAAATGATGCTGCCCTACTTCATGAGCTACCGATTATGTTGAAGATGAAGAGAATGAGCAGCTGGTTGTGGATATGCAGCAACCAGAAAAAAATGAAAATGATGGCAGATTGCTGCAAGTTGAGGTTGAACATGACAGTGAGGTTTCAAACCATAAGGAAGGGCAAGCATGTTGCCTTATGTTGGATGATCTAAAGGCTGATCATGCTGATATGCTTAAGGAGCTTCCATACTTTATTGAAGACAATGAGGAGACTGAATATGGACAAGAGCAAATTGTTGATTTGTTCTTTATTATCCAACAAGGATACGAGCTTCTTGGTGGGGAAGTTTTCTCTTTTGAGCATGTGCATGGCTCATTTTGTAAGCCTAAGTCAGAAAATCATAAACATGTTGTTCATAAGGCGGAGTCAGCCATATTTGTAGTAGAATCATAGGAGCTAGAATTTTTAGACCAACATAAAGAGGAAGAATGCAGCCATGATGGCATTATATCAATATTCTTGGTTTCTTTGAAAGAAGAAGGACAAAGCCATGAGGTCCCAAGTCAGTTGTTTCACACACAAGAGCAACATGAGAGAAAGGTGGAGACCACCATCATACCAAATTAAGAACAAGGGGCAATCAATCCAAAACCTTCAAGGGGATGCCCAATCAAGCATCTAGCCTAGCTGAAGACATATCAAGGGGAGTCACCGCTTGTCATGCTTACCTCTAAGCATGAAGTTGAGCATCAAAATGAGTGGGATCAGCCCATTTATTCACCACAAGTTAGCAACATCAGCAATCAGTCCAGGTGGATAGGTGAGTTTATCTCCACTTTGAGGGGGGTGTTTTATCAATTTGTCATATGTACATTTCCCCCTTACCTCTTTTTAACTGCCCACATGAATGGGAAACATTGTAAATTGTTAAGGAAGGGTAGTTATTTTCAAGAACTAGTTAATGGTTTTGTTTACAGTCATGCCTGACTGGTTAGTGTAGGATTAGAGTAGGTTTCATTTCTGCTTTAGTTTTCCCTTTTCCTAAGTGCTTCTGCACATGGCTGCATTATCATTAGGAGAATGCAGGCCTTTTCCCCTTTTTGTATTTTGGAGGCAGGTTCTAGTTTTCCAGCATGTTTTAGACTTGACTCCATGCCCAATGGATGCTTAAGGTCACTGACCTAATTGTTTAGTAGGCTAACATCCCATAGAGGTCGCCAAAAATGTTGACCTATTTTCCTCTGCCCAGAGCCAAATAGTTCACCTTGCATTTTCCTTGAAAATCCTTTAGAAGTGACGCTATTAGGCTTAAATCCTTCAAATAATTATGCTATGACTTGTCAAAAATACCAAAAAATCACTCCTTCAGAATCTTTGCTGAAAACCTAGAAAAACCTAGAAATCTTTTAACTTCAAGTATTTTCTATCGCTGGGATTTTTCTCAGTTCAATGATTGTATTTCAATATGCATATTTCAATGTATATTTGCATATACATTCCCCATTGTATCAAGTGTAATATACAAATGAAAAACATACAAGTAAGACATACATCAGGTCATATACGAGGAAATGCATACAAAAGCCTATATATATCGGCAAATATGCAAAGGTCAATGTTCAAAGGGAGAATGTATATCAGGTTGTATGTTCGCACATACAAGGCCGATATACAAGGCCACAATATACAAGGGCGTTTGTATATCAGCAACATACAAAGAAAAGATGCAAGTCAGATATACAAAGGGCCACACATACAAGAGAGGATATACAAAGGCCAATGTATGTCATAAACAGTGCATTGTATATACAGCTTGTATGTTTGCACATACAAGTGAAAGATACAAGGCCAATATACATGCAAAAGATCACATGCAATAGTGGAATGTATATCGCGCACATACAAGTGGAACATACAAAGGTGATATACAAGCCAGATTTCAAAGTCTTTCCAATCTGCTTCATAAAATTTTAAAATCCGTGGCTTGCATGTATATGGTGCTTGTATATGCTGATATACAATGAAAGATACAAAGTAAGCATGCAAGCCGGATTTCAAATGGATATACATTTTGGTTGAATGCAGCATTGAGTCCACGGCTTGCATGTATGTGGGCAATTGTATATTGCGATATACAAGTCAAAGGTGCAAAGGAAGTATACAAGGCGGACTTGACTTGAAGATCAAATTCTATAATATTCAGGCGTCAAGTCTGTGGCTTGTATGTTTGAGGATACAAGGGAGATACAACTGATGGGGTCCGCCAAGGCACAAGCGCTTTGCATGTATCTTTTGTTTGTATGTTTGCTTGTATGTTTCGACATACAAGGGCAAGATACAAAGTTAATATACAATGGTAGGGCCCGCACACACAAGGGCATTTGTATGCATATACAAATCCAAAATACAAGAGGGTGACGTACTTTGAACATGCAAAGACATTTCATAAGCCTGATATACAAAGTGCCATGCATATCCAAAGGTAGTTTTAGAGGCCGATTCAGAGGCTAATATATACATAGGTGCATAGCGATATATACATAGATGCAAAGCGATATATGCAGGCGATTGACCAAAACTTTGACTGCCTGTATCTCCTCCATCCTAGCAAATTTTGACATGCTACAAGAGGCAAAAGTGCTTATTTTTGCCTCCTCTTTCATTTGGCGGGGTTTTCAGGAGGATTTTCTCACTTTTAGTTTGGGATCTGGATTTGCATGTTTTGGGCAAGTGGACGTTTCAGTGACCTCTTGTGAGCAAATGCAGATATTTCTTGCATTCATTGCTGCACAGGGAGGAAGCAACTCACATTGATGATCAGAAATATCTTTCCACCACCCTGTTTCAGATATTTTCATATATGCATTGCTGATGATCGATGAGTAAGCTACTTGCATTAAAAACTTTAAATATCTCCCCACCTGCCCCTGTTCCAGATCTTTTGGTGCCATTACTCCTAGCAGTTGGGACGTCCCTTCAGAGATATTTTTGGTGGCAGCTCTCTGAATGAATTTGTAACTGACTTAGGTTAGATTGAATGCTATATAAGCTAAGGCTTACGATATAAATAGGGTTGAAAATTTTTTAGCATAGAGTCTTTCTGTTTCCAAACAGAACTTTTTCTACCACTGTAACCTTGCCTTCCTACTGAATATATACAAGTTATCATACCTCTTTTACTAATTTTCTAGTTTTGTGTAAATCTGCATATGGTTGTCTATGAATGTCTTTGTTCCTCTCAATCATATTGCTTCTTGCCTCTGCTGGAATCATCTAATCTGTGTATACCTATTTGCTATATCTAGCTGTGTTGTGCATTTTTCAGTTCTATGAAAGTTTCTTTAAATCTGTCTGGTGCATCACCCTTTTGTTTTCAAGTTTTATGTTTCATCTTTCATTTTAAAGCTTTCCTTCTCCCTTTTCCCCCCAAAATTTAGTAGTTTTAGGTGATAATCAGGTAAGGAAGCTGGCTTTCTCTGGAGGTCTAATCTCTTTAAGGAAGGTGCCACACTTTGAGATCATTCCATTGTGTCATTGGAATGCTTGGGGTCCTTCCAAGCAGGGTGCAATTTCATGTGACAACACTTGTCTCTTAGCATGGCCACCATTCTAGTCCATTTGGTGATAGGGTTCTTTCCAACTTTCTCTCTTTCACCTTGCATATAGTTCCACCAAACTAGGGCAGAACCTCTCAGTCTTTTCTTAGCAAACTTGACTATCTTGCTGTCACTATACTCCTTGAAGTCAAAATAGTTACACATGGCTTTAATCCAATCCATGAGGGCATCTCCATCTAGTTTCCCTTTAAATGTAGGAACATCCATCTTTGGATCGCCACTATCTCCATGAGCACCTTTGAGTGCTTTCAAGAATGCCTTTTGGTCTGTAGACATATCTTTTCCTTGAGGACTCTCCTCTGCCTCTTCTTCTTCTTCTGTATCAGAAGCACTTCCATCCTCTTTACTCTTACCCTTGGGCCTCTCTTCTTTCAACCTTTCTTCAAGCATCTCCTCTACCATCTTCTTGATGGCTTCTTTGCTCATAGACTTGGGAGGCATTGTGCTAGCCTCAGTTTCTATCTCCTTGTCTGACATACACTGCTTCAATTTAAATATTGGTTTTGATACCAATATGATGTAGAGTACACAGTGGAAGTGCACAATTGATCAAAAAAACTTGATCGGTGAGAGGGTGGCCTATGTCTTGGCAATCTACTCCTATCGGCCAAACATACCTCATCGACCACCTTGCTATTTATCTCCCCAATCTCTCAACTCTCCCTAATAGTTTGACTTTCTTGTCTTCAGAGAGACTTCACCTATTGGCGGCATCTTTTGGCCTGCTACCGATACCCTAATGGTGGTTGCACTCCCACTTGCCTTAACTATGGTGGTTAGGTCATGCCCTTGTCAGCAAGACTTCGATCATCGGTGACCACTTGTGAACACTGGCTGATGTGCCGATATACCAACTTGTATATGCTTGACTTGACTTGCTATTACCGGTGAGCCAAAGTATCTTTACCCTGATTTCACTGTTACGACCGGTCACCTTTTGTATCTGACTAAAGATACATTCTCAATATGCTTTCTCAACATACATTCTCAACATACATTTACGATATGCATTCACAATATACATTCAGTGAGACTTCCATCATCAGTTGACTTCTTGTTTGTTCTCCCCATATGCTAAAGTATGTTCTTCGACGAGACTTCCTTCGTCCTTCGCCAATACACCTCTTATCGGCCCAACACTTTGATCGGTATAACTTCCACAAGTTTCCCCGAGGGGCTGTGTTACACCGATGGCAACTCTGTAACTCTACAACTCACAGACATCAAACCATTATACAGAGACAAAACTTGACAGAATGGAAAGGGCCTACAATCCTCTGCAAACACTTGATCAACCATCAATTTGGTCACTCCACTCATAGCATCTTGCCTATCATTTCAAAGACTAGTCACATAGAGATGCCTAGTCAACTCATGCCCAACCTCCTTGGATCCTTGGGTGTTTGACCAAAACCACAGAAAGCACAAAATTTACATTATATTCCTCCATCACACTGAACATGAGAATCTTGATTTTAGTGGACAGAGGAGATATAGTCCATTTATTCACAGAACCCTAGTTTCTAGGTTTTTAGACTAGTCTTTGCTAAAGGAATGAGATCTCACAAACTACAACACTTTAAGACACCAGACTACTATCAAATGGAAACTACTTAATGCCTAAACATCTCTAATCAGTTTCAGACAATTAACTATCTATACAAAATGACTATTACAGAAAAATACTCAAAAAGAACAATGTTTCAACACACCCAAAAATCCAGATCTTCATTCATTCATGCATTCTTCTCTCTGTCATTACATCCTGCTCTTCTTCACCTATAGAGGCTTGAGATAGTAGTTTACATCCCTCCCAACTATACAAACTAATTTTGAAAGTCAGTTATCCATTGGGTTTCTCCTAACATAAGAAAACTACATGTTTTCATTGTGTGATTACATCAAACTTGACCGAAACATGGTCTACATAGGTCTAGTGACCAAATTGACAAAAAACCTTATTACAAACATGATGTGGCTTAAAAGCCTTATTGAAAACAAAACATGACTCCTGCACCATAGAGAAGGTGCTCCTGCACCACGATATAGGCATATTATGTACTGCAGATGTGTAGAATAGACTTTGTTTCCATCAATGACAACACTTATGAAGCCACACAGTGTCTCTTGCCAATAGATTCATCATGGATTTCTCAGGCTGAGGTGGACTGTCTTGGTTTTCCTCTAGCCCTAGCAAAGTGAGGGACTCACTTTTTCAATAACCCCAAATGTCTGATGCAAGAGCATCCTTGGTTCAAGAGTAATCTTGCATCAACCAAAAACATTTGCATTTTAGTTTGTTTCTTTTCTAGTTCAGTTCAGGTAGTTCAGTTAGTAGCAGTTTCTATATCTTGTTCTGCATTCTACCGCAGTTGTATTTTAGATCTTATGGAGTTAGACTTAGCATCTAGACACATTTAGGCACATGATATCCAATTTTTAGAGCATTTAGGTCAGATACCGATAAGATATCACTATTAGAAGATCAATTGTTTTCTTAGAACAGAGCACCCTGATAGTCTCGGACAATCAGCTAAAGGAAAAAACTTGCGGAGCATTTTTTGACTCATGGAGCTAAATGACACATCATTCAATGTTCTATGGTTTGTGGCTGACCTTCCCTAAGATCCACACATCATTCCATTCATTTGTGGAGGAGTTCTACTCAATTAGGTTTGACCTATCTGTGTACACACATTACAACTCTTCATTGGAGTTTGTGATCTTCCTCAAGGCCGACGCAGAGGAATCTTATGATCCGGAGATGATATATATATTGATGTAATAGATGCCTAGGAAAGTAGTTGATCATTAGTTCATGATCGATAGTTTGACTTCTTTATGAAGGAGCTTCAAAGTTATATCTTGTGCATATATTGCAATTTTGTAATCAGACTTGTGAGCCCTAATTGTAAGCCCACATGTTGCCGACCAGATTGTATTTGAATTCAATGATATACTAAATGCTTGAATCTTCATTTGCTTTATATCCTTGAGTTGTTTCCATTGTGTTTACTCTAGCTACCAGTCTGGACTATTCTCTTTGAGGACCCTCCTAACCATGACTACACCAAGTTGAAAAGCCTAGAACCCTAGCTCAAGATTAATCTTTAAATTGCATAAATGAACATGAATGTTGTTGTAGAGAATCTACAATTGCCCAAATTTGAAAATTTAGTTGAATTCAAAATTAAACTTATAATTAAAATTCATTTAGATCATAAGGGTTCTCAATGTATGCAAATCTCAAGGAAATTTTAATACAATGTTTAAAATGAAGATTTAAAATCATATTTACGCTTTGTTTAACCCTAATCTCCATTAACATTAATGTTGTATTGAAGTAGGTGAATATGATGTCATGTGAAGTCAGACATTATAGGAATGAAAACTAGAGGTAGATGTTTATGAGGAATGGTAGATTCCCTAAAGTAAGTCACGACTCCTCAAAAACATTTTGTGAAAGACTGTAACTCTTTAAACTCATGAAAATCATCTTTGTGAAAAGAGGAACGAGATTGGGATAATGATAGGAATAATGAAGAGATTCGGGTGCTTAAGAAAAAAACTAAAACATGTGAAACCTAGTAAAAACTCTACAAAAAAGGCTTTCTAGAAAAATGTAAGTGTATGGGGCATAACTAATATAAGAAAAACAATGCATCCTGCAATACACCAAAAAATAGTAAACTTTAGAAAAAGGAAAATATAACACTTGAAATAAAAATATAATTTTATGGGGAATGCAAATAGTACAAGACAAGTGACTTGGAAACATATCATATAGTAGTGAACATAAAACTCACATCCAGTTGTAATGAAAAAGTCTACCTTTTACAAAAAGGAAAGAAACTTAAAATTTGACAAAGGGAAAACACTTCAAACCTTTGCAAAAAGTATAGGCATTTTATAAATCAATCACTTGGCCATTCAAAAATTCAAAATTAGTTCTCTGTAACAAAAGGAAGGAAAGAACGACAGATAGAAAACCAAACCTTAAGAAAAATAAAAAACGGGGTCCATATTTTATTAAAGAAAAATGGGGTGTTTGTGCAAGGCACATAAAATGGTGACTCTACTAGGAAAATGTTGTTGAGAATTTCCAAGATAAAATAAAGTTAAGAACATAGAATATTTGTATACACCTAGACATTAGGCCAAATAAACATGAACACTTGATCTAGGAATCAAAACCAATGTTAGTGTAACCTTCCATATTTTAAAGACCTAAGTGTGTACAAATGTATTTGTTTCATTCCTTTGGTAACTAAGTTCATTGAAGTTCTCTAACATTAAGCGACATATATTAATCTCACCTTCTCAACTATATAAATATTATCTTGCTAACAATCAAGTGTCCATAGCCTCGATGAGGTTGTCCTTGTGATTCCACTCAATGCATATCTCTACTACTAGCCAACTATCCATAGCCCTAGTAGAGATATCTAAATTACCCAACTAGTTGAGTTTTGTAATTGTTGTACTAGAGAGTACCGCCTTTTATTTATTTCTTTTCTTTTCTTTTCACTTCTTTTTGATATTCTTTTCCAGTACACTTTTGGAACTTTCTTAATTCACAATAAATAAATCTTGTTGTTGGGTTGGGAATCATAGTGGTGGAAAAGGTGAAACCTTTAGAATTTTCACTTAATGCAATATCACAAAGACTAAATTATTTTAGGATTTTTAAGATGTGTAAATGTATAAGATCTCAAAACACTTCACAAATACCAAACAACTAATTCATCTCCTAAGAACAAGTATCATGCCATCCAACACTAGCAATGGAGTCCACAAGAAATCCTAAGCAATAATAAACTTTTCTCCAAGAAAGTCTAGGAAACATAATCCAATAAATCTCACTATAGGATTTACAAAAAAACTTTTATTCAAAGGATTCTTGAAAAAATATAGACCCAAAGACTAGGAAAAATAGAACAAAGCTAAAGCAAGAAAACAAAAATAGAATGGAAATACAAAACAAAACAGGGGTAAGTATATGGAAATGGGGACAAAAGCGGGGTGAAAAGTGGCCACTTTTTTGAAATTAGCTAAAGTTGAACTTCAACAAGTAGTTTAAGATGTTTACACTCAAAATTTAGAGATATGATAAGAACAAGAATTGTAGTACTTTAAAAAATGGTTAAGATTAAGGAGGTGAAATGTTGAGCACACACAAAAGTGTTCCTATTTTTATCACTAAAATAAAACATAGTGTCGAGTTTGTGCCCCCCTATTATTTTTTCTACATTAGATATTTTTAAAAACTAGTTGGTGGAAATATAGCCAATAGTGAGCACTACAAGTAATATATATTTTTATTGAATATTTTTCTTTTGTGATTTTTTGAAGTGGATGCATCCTGAAAATTACATCACTGAGTGTGCATGTCACATAAATTGCACATAACTAATTAAGAACTATACTTTCTTTTGTTTAATGTGTATAGAATGAAGTGTAGAGGAACCCTATATATTTTTTTCAACTTTGGATAATTGGATCAAAAGTTATAAAAAAAATCAATACATATGTACTATACGAATATCAAGACACTCTTTAAAGAAAATAACAATAAATACCTTAACTTATCCAAAATATTAAAAAATTATATGGTTAGAAAGCTAAGAAGTAGCTCTTTATTTTGGTAATGGTTTTGTAAAATTTTGTTGCAAAACATGTAAATAGGTGATGAGGTTGAAGTTTGAATTCGAGTTGCTTTATGTTAAAAACATGAATTTAGGATCCCTAATAGATGTACAACCCTTAGTATTGGAAATCGAAGCCTAAATGGGTAGGATCATAGGAAGTTTGAATTTAAGGAATTAAAAATGCATACATGTTAAACCATGTATGAGTTACATTTTTGATAATGTGAACATGTTTTGCTGAAAATCTCAAGGCTGACCACTAATTTTTCCACCATTTCCATGCACTTACCCATAGTAAAATAGAAAACAAGAACAAAACCAAAAATACATAAAGCAAACCTAAATACCTAAATAATTATTTTTAAGGTAGACACCAGGGCTGTCTAGGCTTGAAAATAATGCTTTAGAAACTACCCATTGATGGGCAAAGGGACATCTTCACCAATCATGGTTTTGAGCCTGCAAGTGTTGTCTCCTAAGATTTCTACAATTTGAAAGGAACCTATCCACAACTAGTCAATTTTTTTGCGATCCCCTTTCTTTACATGTGCCTTGTCCTAGTATAGAACCATGTCTGAAACATGAAAGGATTTTACCTTGTCTCTTTAATTGAACCATCTCTTTACTATGCTCTTATGCTTGGCAAATTTATTACTTGCAATGTCTCATTTTTCTTCTAGATACAATAGTTGGAGAACTCTAGCCTCTAATTTGTCATCTATATCAAGGTAATCATTCATTATTGGAGAGTAAGAATCTTTAGGTTGACAAGGAAGACAAGATTTAGTACATAAACTAAATGATAAGGAAAGGTACCTAAAGTAGTTTTGTTTCTAGTTATGTTAGCCCATAATATAAATTTTAACTATGTGACACTCCTTAGGGTTCTTATCCAATATTTTTTAATAACATCCAATAAATTCTTATTGGTAGATTTAGCATCACCATTACCCTAAGGGTAATAATTGCAAGAAAATTTTAGAATGATACTATAATCAAATACACAATTGGAAAACTTTAAAAAAGAAAAGGCAGGTCCATCATCACATACCAAAGCAAAAGGAATTTCAAACCTAGTTATTACTCATTGTTCAAGAAATTTGATTACATCCTCAATTAAGCATTGATTACAAGTCTTAGCCTTAGTGCATCTAGTGTTGTAATGAGTAGTGGTTAGAATGTACATATGTCTAGTTGAATAAGATGGATTGGCCATACCATTGAAGTCTAAACGCCGCTATGCAAATGAATGTATTTCTATCATAGGTTAAAAATTTAAGGTTGGATTCCTCTATCTTGCTACAAAAGTTTAAAAAATATGACAAGATTGGACATGTGCATATGCATCTTTGAAAATAGTTGGCTAGTAGTAGTCTACCCTTTGAATTTGATGAGTAGTCACTAAATCATAACCTTGAGCTATACCAAAATTCTCATGATTTAAGTCTTTCAATACTTGACCAACTTTTGTCTTGTTCAAACATCTTAGGTAACCTCCATAATGGTTTTTCCTATACAAGACACTATTCTTGAATGAAACTATTACGTTTCAGGTGTAAGGCTCTTCTTTGCATTACATTCAAATGAGCTAGACATATTTTATTTATCAAGTGTAAAATAATGGCATACCACTCTTCATTTGGAATTGTATCTATTTCATAATATTGACAAGAGATTTTAGGATCTACTTCATCCATTGTGCATCTAAGTACCAACCCTCTTACTAGTTTCATAGGATATATTTCTAAATCAAATTCTTGTATCTAATAGTAACCCATTTACCTCTTATGTCTTCTAATTCATTTTGCATCAACAAGGTTTTTACTACTATGTCTAGAACAATAGTGAATACCTTGCTTCTTAGAATGTAATTCTTAAATTTCTTAATTTCTTTAACTAAGGCATAAGCTTACTTCTCAACATTTGGGTGCCCGAGTTCAACATATTTAAATGGAGCACTCATAAAGGTAATAGGTATTTCATCACCTTGTTCTTTTCTTTCTATTAGCATTGCTACACATGTGTGATCTGATACAAAAGAGTAAATTTTGAAAGGTCTGATGTAATCTAGGCTTACAAGCACTAGAGCCTCTAAAACTACCTTTTGTACATTAGCAAAAGTATTCTCAGCTTTAGAAGTCCATTCAATTTTGGCATCCTACATTAATACGACATTTAATGGTCTAAGAATCTTACCAAAATAGTAACAAACTTCCTCAGAAAATTAATCTTTCCAAAGTAAGATTTTAATTCCTTTTTGCTAGGTAGAGGGGGAATCTTTAAAATGGCCTACACACACTTTGAATCAATGGATATTCCCTATTCTGAAATAAGGTGCCCTAAAAGTTTTCCTTCAGTTACTCCAAAGAAGCACTTCTTTGGATTAAGTTAAATTCCATGCTCTCTACATCTCTACAGTATTTTTCTCAAATCTTCAATATGATCACCTCTCCTTTTAGAGAATATAGTCAAGTCATCCATATATATGATTATAGATTTTCCAACTAAATCTTTAAATGTAGTGTCCATTGCCCTTTGAAATGTAGCACCTGCATTAATCAAACCAAATGACATTCTTCTATATGCAAATGTACCCCACTTTATGGTGAAATTTGTTTTCAACCTATCTTCATAATTCACCATCACCTAGTTATATCTAGAATATCCATGAAGGAATGACATCATTTGTGAACCATTAAATATTTGCAATACTTCATCTAGAGAAGGGATAGGATAATTGTCCTTCTCAAAAGACTTATTTAGATTTCTTAAATCCACACATAACCTAATTTCACCATTTATCTTCCTTACTAGAACTAAATTAGTTACACATGTTGAATGTATGAGCAGAGAAGTGATCCTTGCTAAAAGTATTTTGTGTACCTCTTGTAAGATTAAGGGCTCTAGCAAATCATTTGCTAACCTTTTCTTCTACCTAAAGAGTTTAACTCTTGGATTCAAAGGAATAGTATGTGTAATGATTGATGTGTCATAGATTTTCAAATATTCATAACTCCATGCTATGACATTATGATAAATCTTTGATTATTCCTACTTGTTAAGGGAAAATTGGATCTAAATGAATAATCAATATAAAAATATCAATGATACCCAAAACTCAATGAAATAATGAACAAAAGAGATCAATCAAACAATGGACAATATAAAGCAAACCTCCTTTAATTCTTAGCTTCCATTAATCCCCTATCACAAATGATCTTGTCTATGAATATGGCCGTCAGAAGTTGCACTTCCTTGCTATGATTCCAAGATGTTCAAATGGGAATGGCTATGATAGTATCGCCATGAAGATGAGCTTCACAACAATGATAGTAGTATGTAGTGACAAGTTTGATCACAAGCAATGAAGGAATTGGTGCCAAAGGCGCGCTGTAATTTCTGCAGAGTAAGTGTACTTAAAGCTTGGATGAATGAAATGGAGGAATAACGTTCAATTTATAGACTTGAGAGAGAGAAGATCAACGGTATAGAAAGAATGAGAAGATCAACGGTATAGAAAGAATGAGAAGATCAATGGTATAGAAACCTTGAGGAATGTGTGCGAATAAGAAGAAGACAAGTGTGACCCAAAAGTTGTTTTATTTGAGTTAACTACTTTCTTTTCTAAAGATAAGACATGCTTTTCATAAATTAGAAAGTTTTTTTCTAATTTAAGAGATATTGATAAAAACAAGGTTGATTGAGTCAGTTAACTCAACTTGTGATTTGCTTTTGCATGATTTGAGAGAAATTAAATAATAAATTATTTAATTTTGTGTGCATGAAGAAGAAGACTTATTTTTAGAAGATTTGGAAGAATATTTGAAGAATTTGAAGATAAGAAAGCAAATTAAATAAATAAATTTATTTAATTGTTGTGCATGATTTGGAAGAATAAATAAAATATTTGATTGTATTTTATTTTTGGAGATTGAGAGGATTTAAATAAATTTGATTTGATTTATTCAAATTTGGAAGGATGGTTTGATTTAATTAAATAATTAAGAATTATTTAATTGTTTGGAAGAATTTAATTAAATAAAGGATTTTATTTAATTTTGACTTTAGAAGAGGTAGTTAAATATTTTGATATTTAATTAACTTAGAGGAATATGAATCAAATAAATAAATTTGTTTATTTGTTTATTGATAGAGGAAATAGAACTTAAATAAATATTAAGAATATTTATTTAGACCGAGTCGTGTCATTTTTAGGCGTATACATTTTGCCCCTCTTTGATACAATGCAGTTGACGGTGTTGCTTCAAAGAATAAATTTTTGATAATGATACATGCCCCAGTTTGCCCCTAGTACAGGTTTAACAACAGTAGGATGCCCCCTCGGGAAATTGGATAGGAAGAAGGCAAAAGGATGTGAGACGGATAACCTCGCGATGAAGAAGGTTAGAAGAAAGAGCTGAATGATACGCGATGCAAGATATAATGATAACACACACAAGAAAGCAAGAGAGTATGCACAAATGGTACAAGAACAAACAAGGTATTGCCCCTGTCCAGCTATAAACCAATGATATACTAATATTGATATACGATAGTGTTTTCATGGTGGGGAACGATATATCCCTAGACCAACACGGCAGGCATGTTGTCATAGCGGGGAATGATAGATCCCTAGAGAAACATGAAGGATAGTGTCTAGTTTCAGGAAATGAAGCATGTCGTGTAAGACACGTGTGTTGGTCTGATTTTGACAATGCCACATCCTATATAAGACAATTGATTGATTAACTGATCAAGTTGGTTTACGACCAGACAAGGATCAAGACCACTGATTGTGATTGGATCATTTGACAAGATTGACTTGACTTGATTGATATGGATTAAGGATAGACTTGCATTTGGATCATTGCTCAAGTTGACCGAATTAAGAAGAATGGACCACAACGATAGCTAGAATACTGATTGATAGAAGAATGACTCAATAGAAGGAATCACAAGCTTTTATAAACATTGATACTCTGCATTCTGGATCGTTATTGTATGGGATATGGATGCTTTTGTGGATGCAAATGTTTTTTCCATCTTGATATTGCAAGTATTTCGAAGTGCTTATTTCATAATCAGGCTATTTTTTGGTACTTTTTCTGAATGTTGTAAGTTAATACAAGCATCTAGGTATAATTGAACCGAGATGACCTAAGTATTGCTTACATGGATTTTGATTTAGCAAGTCAATACAAGCATCAAGGTATAATTGAACCGAGATGACCTGAGTATTTCTTGCATATCAACAAACAAGGATTGCCCCCTTTTGTGTTAGACCTTTGATGTCCTCGATGATCTTTTGTTGATCATGTCATTAGACAAGGCTTCACATTACTAAAGATTGATCCCCAAGTAGTAGACAAAGAAAAGAATCGTGTCCCCATCATAGCATCTCTAGCTTTTGGTATCCTTGAGTAGCATAGAAAGACATGATAACAAAAATCAGGACTTTGTAACCTAACTTGATCACAACCACAAAACATTTTTGCATTTAGATGTGTTTGTTTCTTGCCATAATTTAGGTAAAATCATTCAGAGTGCTTTAGGTATTTTCTTGCTTTGCTTTGGATAGTTTGAGGTCTCAAAATTTTTTCTTGAAAGTGGGCTTTTCTTGCGCTTTCTTGCCTTGTGAAGGATTCCACAATCCTTACTAGTGAGACGGACCCTAAGGGATTGACCTAGTGCCTCAGGGACTCATTGCTAAATGGCCTTGCCTAGGTGACAACGCAGAGGCAACGTAGTTCGGGGCGAACCCTAATGGACCTAAGACCTAGGCGATGGAAAGTGGCATAGACTTAGATAGACAGAAGGGCCAAATATGGGATGGATGGGAAAGTGGAGCCTCGGGGGTGCATTGAATAATGGCCTTGCCTATGTGACAATGCAGAGGCAACGTAGTTCAGGGACTTGGACCATGAATGGACTAGAGGATAGATGACAAGATATGGGATGGATAGGGAAGCCCCGGGGGCACATTGAAAATGGCCTTGCCTACGTGACAACGCAGAGGCAACATAGTTCATGGACTTGGACCATGTGGATACTGACGAGAGATACTATGCTAGGCTGACACTATGGATATGATACTGGATAAAACCTTGGTTGATAAGGCAACAAAGAGATAGAGTATCAAGCCATGATAGGTTATCGTTAGAATTTTATTATGGAATAGATATGGATCGAATGGAACACAAGTGAAGGAAGAATGGACACAAGGTGATTGGTTTCCCAAAGATGGAGGAAGTTGGTTATCACCAGCAATGCCTGTTTACCATGTTTTCACCACTTGCTTTTATTTACACAATAGCTAGAAAGTATGCATGACGTCTATTTGCCAGGTTTTCACCACTTGCTTTTATTTGCACAATAGCTAGAAAGTATGCATGATGCCTATTTGCCAGGTTTTCATCATGATGCCTATTTGCCAAGTTTTCATCATGATACCTATCCAAGGTGCCTGTTTGCTAGGTTTTCACCAAAGGATGATTTTTTTTTGTATTTTTTTGATTTTTTGATTTTTTGTATTTTTCTGACCTTTTGATTTTTTATTTCTTTTGTATTTTATGCCCCCCCTTACATTGGGGTTCTCTTAGGTATAGAACCGGAGAAGATGCATGTTGTTGATTGGATCATCGAACAGCTCACCCTCTGATGCTAACTGATATGCCCCCAATCCATAAATAGCTACGATCACATAAGGCCCAAGCCAGTTCGGTTCAAACTTGCCTTTCTTTTCCCGATCCTATTGATTGGGGGGTTCTCCTGAAGTACTAGATCTCCAACTGTAAAGACTCTTGGACGGACTCTATGGTTGTAGCTTCGTGACATCATTTACCAGTATGCTTTGAGATGATCAAAGGCTTTCTGTCTCTTTTCCTCTAGCAACTCTAGTTCGTACAATCTAGAAACTCTGTACTCTTCATCTATTATGAGACCTTTTAATGACACCCTGAGAGATGGTAACTCGACCTCAATGGGGAGGATAGCTTCTGATCCATAGATAAGGGCGTAAGGGGTAGTACCTGTGGGAGTGCATATACTAGTTCTATAGGCCCACAGAGTGGGATTGAGTTGGATGTGCCAATCACGACCAACATCATTGACTATCTTCTTGAGTAGTTTCAAGATGGTCTTGTTGGATGCTTCTGCTTGGCCATTGCCTTGGGGGTAATAGGGTGTGGAGAAATGGTGTTGGATTTTGAATTGGTCACAGAGTTCTTGGACATCCTGGTTTTTGAAGGGTCTTTTGTTATCCGTGATAATGGATGAGGGAATTTTGTATCTGCAGATGAGTTAATTAAGGATGAATGAGGAGATTTGTTTACCTGTGACAGTGGTGAGGGGGACGACTTCAATCCACTTGGTAAAGTACTCAGTGGCAGTAATTATCAATTTGTGGCCATTGGATGAGGGTGGATGGATTTTGCCCATAAGGTTGAGTCCCCATTGACAAAAGGGCCAAGGTATCATTAAAGGTCTCAACTCTTGAGCTAGTGCATGTATCAGGTTCCCGTGTATCTGGCACTATTTACACTTCTTCACAAATTGATGTGAATCTGTTTCCATGTTCGGCCAATAATAACCCAAATGCATGAGTTTCTTAGCTAAGGAAGGACCGCTAGAGTGTGTTCCATAGATCCCTTCATGTATGTCTTGTAAGGTGGTTTGGGATTCTTCTCATTCTAAACAACGGAGTAAAGTACCATCTAGACAACATCGGTATAGGGTGTCAGCAATAATGGTATAACGAGAGGTTTGACATATAAAGGTTCGTCGTTGGTTTGAAGATAAGTCAAGTGGGAGGGTATTGTCCTTGAGGTAAGTGTAAACCTTACCATACCAAGGTGAATCAGATCCAACTAATATGCATATGGAATGGGTTTTAGGAAGATCATAAGCTAGTTGCTGAATTGATTCCACTAAGAAATTGTACTGTGACTCATTCTCTGGGATTTCAAGAAGAGAGGCAATGGTTACCATGGCATCTGCTGCTTTGTTTCCAATGTGAGGTATCTACTCGAAAGAGATGATCACAAAGTATTCCTTAAAGTCCCTGACCATGCACTTGTATGGGACAAACTTCTCATCTTTGGTTTGGTAATCATCATTGACCTGATTGATCACTAGTTGAGAATCACCATAGACATGTAGCTCTTTGATTTTCCACTCTATTGCCATTTTGAGGCCATTGACCAAGGCTTCATATTATGCTATGTTGTTGGTGCATGGGAATAATAGACAGTAAGACTTTGGTATTGTGTCACCATGAGGATTAACAAACAAGATTCCTGCCCCTGATCCATGGTTTGTGTAGGACCCATCAAAATAGAGTTTCCATGAATGTGTTGATATATTGAATAAGGATTCATCTGGAAATTCAAATTGCATTGGTGTGGTGTCCTGTACTGGTGCATCTGCTAACTGATCAACAATGACTTGCCCCTTGATAGCCTTTCTATCTACATACTCTATGTCGTATTCACTTAGGAGCATTCCCCATTTGGCTAAGCGACCTGTTAGAGCTTCTTTGCTTAGTAAGTACTTCAGTGGATCTATTTTTGCAATAAGTTTGACTGGATGTGCTAGCATATAATGTCAAAGTTTTTAGGAAGCAAAAACTACCGCAAGACATGATCTTTCTATCTGAGAGTATTGCAACTCATAGCCCACCAATGTGCAACTAATGTAGTAGACGGCTCTTTCTTTACCTTCATAATCTTGTTGTGCTAGAAAGGCCCCAAGAGATGTTGGTGTAGCAAATATGTATAGTAACAATGGTTTCCATTAGATAGGAGGCATGAGAATAGGTGGATTCATAAGATACTCTTTCAGTTTGTCGAATGCCTTTTCTCATTTCTCATTCCATCTAAATGGAATGTTCTTATGTAGGAGATGACTGAAGGGTTGACAATTGTCTTCTAGTTGTGATATGAACCTACGGATTGCTTGTAGCTTGCCCTGTAGAGATCTTAATTGAGTAAGATTCTTGGGTGGTGGCATGTCCATAATAGCCTTGACTTTGGCAGGGTCCACCTCTATTCTATTTGTCGATACAATAAAACCTAAGAGCTTGCCTGAGGTGACTCCAAACACACATTTCTTTGGGTTCAACCTGACTTTTAATTGTTCTAGTCTCTGAAAGACTTTCTCTAACACATCTAGCTGTGATTCTCTTGTGAGTGAATTTGCAAGGATATCATCTACATAGTCTTCCATTGTGACATGCATCATATCATGGAATATAGTGGTCATAGCACGTTGATATGTGGCTCCTACGTTCTTTAGCCCAAATGGCATGACATTCCAGAAGAAAGTACTCCATGGACAAGTAAAAGTTGTCTTATGCTAGTCTTCTAGTGCTATCTTGATCTGATTGTATCCCAAGAAGCCATCCATGAGAGATAACATGGCATGCCCTACTGTTAAGTCAACTATGATATCTATATTTGGCAATGGAAAATCATCCTTACGGCAAGCTTTGTTTAGATCTCTAAAATCATTGCATAGTTTGACTCAGCCATCAGGTTTGGACACTGGTACTATGTTGGAGACCCATTCCAGATAGTCTATAGATCTGATGAACCCTACATCCAGTAGTTTCTTGAGTTCTTCTTTTACAAGTAGTACAATGTGTGGATGCATCTTTCTAAGCTTCTGTTTCACTGGTTTCACTCCTGGATCTAGTGGAAGATGATGTAGAATCAAATCTAGATCCAATCCTGGCATATCTACGTATGACCAAGCAAAATTGACTTTCTTTTTCTTGAAGAATGGTACAAACTTAGTCTTTTCTAGTGGGGTTAGAGACTTAGCAAAGTGAATGATCTTAGGTTGTTCCTCTGTTCCAATGTTAACAAGTTCTGTGGGTTCCATAACAATATGAGACTTCTCCTAGTGCATGTCATCAGGGAGAGTGTCAAGCCTTCCATCGTCAGGTGACACAGTTGGGTTTTCACCATCAGATGCATCCTTTCTTTTTACTATTTTGGAATCTAACATTGCCGCAGTGCGGTTTTCACCATCAGATCTAGTTTTATTGTGATATTTTTGTGACTGGAAGGGTTGGCACCCTCTTTGAAATAAGCCATGGTATTAAGTTCAATGGTGAAGCCATCCATCCTTATGATCTCCTTTAGGTAGGTGGTCCCTAAGTTCCATATAGTCAATATAGGCATCATCATTTTGGAACATATCTAGTTGTGGGGTTCCTTGTAGATCCTAGTCAATAAGCTCAGGATGCACAAGGGGGGGAGTCAGAGGATAGATCTTATTCGTTGATAGTTTGAATGGATATGCTAGGAGGATTGGTAGGGAGAGTGTTTGGGATGGTACTTTCCTCCAAATTGTTTATTGTGATAGAACTCGAACCTTCCTCGAAAGTTGTATTCTCAGGGATAGGTAAATCACACTCTAATGGCCTATGCGGTAGCGTTTGTCCCTCATGGTAGGGGATATAAGTTTGAATGGTGTCAACCTCTTTGTCGTCATAGGAATGCTCTATTAGCTCATCCCACTCATATTCATTGGAATCTATGTCACTATCCTCTTGAAGGGTATGGATCATTTCCACAAGACAAGCAATTGCTTTAGCTTTACCCTTATCCTTATATCCTAGACCTTTTGTTGTAGTTCTAGTCAATGAGGATGAAGAGGGTTGAATGGGTTCTATAATTCCTTCTTTTCTTAGGCCAATGGGGCCTTGTCCTTCATAACCCATTCTGTGTAGGATAGACTCACCTCACCCATAGATTTCTGTTGGGAGCTTAGGTGGTTCTTGTTGTGTGCTCTCTTCTTCTTTTGTGTAGATCCATTGTAAGATATCTCTTTCCTTTGTTTCATCTGATAGGGTCTCCCATTTTGCAAAGGGAGATGTGGGAAGTCTAGGAGGAGAAGATGGCTTTGGAAAATGCTTGGGTCACCCAAAGGATCTAGGAGATAGAGGCAATTTTGCCAAGTTGAGACTGTGCTCGATGGAGTATTCCCCTACTCCCGTTTCTTTGACGGTAATTTTCTACTCTTTGGGCTTGGATGAGGAAGCTTCAGAGGTAGAATCATGTTGTGGGGTAGGGTATGTAGATGCTCTATTGTTGGGTATGATGCAATCAGGTTTTGAAAGGATAGAGTTGCAATGCTGAAAGGGGGTCAGGGTCACCTTGGATGGTGACTTGCTTGCCGTTATGAGGGAATTTTATGCATTGGTGATAGGTAGAAGGTACAACTTTCATGGCATGAATCCATGGTCTACCTAGGAGAATATTATAGGCTAGCTCCCTATCTAGGACTTGGCATACAACGTATTTTATCACCAGTCCCACTTGTATGGGTAATACCACTGTTCCTTTGGTAGTTCTCTCCTCTTCATCATAGGATTTGATAGTGATCTTCTTCTTTGGATCAACTGCATTTTTAGAGAACCCTAATACAAGGACTAGCTTTAGCATGCAAATATTTAAACTGGCTTCCCCCATCAATGAGAACCCTCTTGGTGCGGTGCTTGTGGATGAAGGCGACAATATGTAAAGGGGTGTTATGAGGTTGAGACACTGAGAGGTCATCATGTTTGGTAAATGATATGGTACTAGATGAGCTCAAATTACCTACCATGGCTTGAAACTTCTCTTGGGCCAAGTTAGTGGGTATAGTTGTTTCCACCAAGGCTTTATCGAGAATCTCCTTGTGGATAGGAGATAGACACAACTCTAAGGTAGAAATGTGGATAGGAGTCTTCCGCAGTTGGTCTATGAAACTATACTGATGGGAGTTAGACTGAGAAGGTGATGACCTTGGAGGAATGGTATTTAACATGACCTTACCACTGCAGATGATGACACTGCAATTAGTTTTGTGGGGTCCTGATTGTTGGTTAGACGTAACCACACTGATTTGTGGGACATGCTCTAATATGCAATTGATGGTATAATCAAATGGCACACTTGCATAATTGGCATTACTATTCCCATTAATCTGATTTTGCCTATTACAGTTGCTGTTGTTGTTGCCGTTGTTGTTGTACAGCTTGTCGTGTTGAGAAGTGGATCTTTATAAGCCACATGTGTCTCATTAGAAGTATGTTCTTGAGCACCTCCTTGATTTTGATCAAGTATGTCTTGAATAACATGTTTGAGATGGATACAATTGTTTGTTGTATGTCCTCTTCCTCTATGATACTCACAAAAGTCGGTGTCTTTCCAATAGTGAGGTTTTATTTGAGGTTCATAATCGCTTGTTGATGGTAGAGATATTTCATTGTTGGCCAATAGCTTCTTAATGTGGATTCTTGGGACTCACCCAGCGGTGTGAACTTTCGCCTTGAATTTGAGTTAAACCATGGTCTTGGCTCCCGAGAGAATGTTTTTTTGGGCATAACATTGCTTGCTTCTCCTTTGAGAGTGAATATTGGTTGTTGTTTGGGAGCCACCACCTTGGCATCAACTACTCAATCATTGATGACATTTTTATTCTTAGTCCAAAACTTTGATTTGTCAGTCGTGTAGTTGGAGGTAGGTGTGTCCTTGTATAACTTGATTTGTCCCTTGGCGATCATAGCTTTCTCGATGAACAATCCCATTTCAATGACCTTCAAAAATGAGGTAGGGCACTGAATTTGTATTTGATATCTTAGATCAGAGTTGAGGTTGTGGACAAACATCTCCATTAATTGCTTCTTGGGTACATCATATGAGCATTTGCTTGCTAGTTGTCTCCACCTTTGTAGGAAGGAGGTGAATGATTCTCCACTCTTTTGTTTGGTATTGCATAGGTCAAGCATGGAGACTTCGTGTTCAATATTGTATGAGAAGTGTGTGATGAATTTGTTGACTAATTCATCAAAAGTTTTGATGCCTGGTGGAAGCTGTGAGAACCACTCCATGGCTTGACTACCTAGAGATCTAGGGAATAGTCTCATTAAGAAAGTCTGATTGTGAGTTACTTCCATGCATGCAGCATTGAATTTCCTAATGTGATCTCTAGGGTCCCCTTTCCCTTTGTACTTGTCAAATTTAGGGACTTCGAATCGAAAGGGGAATGGTACCATGTTCAAACTTTTATCAAAGGGGTACGGTATAATATCTTCCAAGGAGTATGTTTTAGTGTTTGTCATTTGTTGCATTAGACCCTCGATTTGTTTCCTCATTTCTTCCATAGGTGTGTTTGGGTCCATGACTTTCTTTCCTTTGTCCTCACCAGTGTGTTGTTTATGATTATCCTCTATGGTCTCTTTGAGTTTGCTTAGATCGAAATTAGCGGGGAGCTTAAGTCCAAGATTTGCAAGATGATAAAAATACTTGTGAGGGTACTCATGGAGCACTTTCTCTAACAAGCGTTGGAATTTCTGATCTTGGAGGTGTCCTTGATAATCTTCGTGAGAGATTTCCTCATCACTATCATGAGGGGTGATAATCCGGTCAAATGATCTGGCCATTTCAAGTTGCTTTTGGTATTGAGATCTAGTAAGAACCATGCAAGGTGATGTGGGATGTGGTGGGATGAAACTAGAGATTTTGGCAAGATGTCGGTAACTACTGAGAATAGGATACTTATGACAAGATTTGGACAAGGGACTCTCTCGATAAATGATTCCAAGTAAGACGGCCAATACAAGATGATAGCCATTAGTAAGGGTACTTGATACCTGTCTTACTGTGTAGAGACTAGTCATGCACCAAGACCACTGGCGAAGTTCTATGACTTACTAGGGTTACTTGAATCCAAAATGATCCAAAAAAAGGGCCTATACTAATCTGATATGAGATACTTTGACTTTGGACTAGGGAGACCTGATAGAAGGTGAATGAGATGACCAATGAAAGAGAGACTTTGATGTGAAATGGACAAAAAAGTGATTGTAAGGTAAGATCTGATCTTGAAGCCTGGAACTAGGCTGAAATGGGTTCCCAAAAATGGTAAAATTTTCCTCTCAAAAATTATGGAAGTACTCACTGTCACACATGCGCTGGAACAGATGCGCTGTATAAATTGGTAAATTCATGAAAAGTCAGTATAGAAGTACAATACTGCTAAACTTCAGATGCGCAGCAACAAGTTTTTAAAGTATTGTAAGTTGGTACAAATGCGCAACAAGTTAGTACAAATGCGTAGCAAAAAAGGATAAATGCGCCGCTCTGGTTTTTTTCAGTGTTTTTGGAAAAAAAAATTTGGCAATTTTTTGATGTTTTTGGTATCTTTGGCTACAAGAAGGTCTTTTTTGATCTGATTTTCTGAAATTATGGCAAGAAGACACAACAACAAAAATAATGTTTTTATGATTTTTTTTTTTTTTGTGATTTTTTGACTCTTTTTGGACTAAAAGAAAGCAAGAACAATCTTAGGTTTCAAAGGACAGTATAAAACTGAATTCTCACTATCTCTAGTGAAGCATCTTTGGGAGGTGATAATCACCCTTCCCTACACCAGATTATAGGGGTTTTTGGCCACTAAGACAAAGGTGTTTAATAAAGGCAACTATTTGAGTGGTTATACATGCAGTAACACTACTCTCCGTTATGGAGTTGGAGGGTTTTATGAGAGGTTGGCTGTCGGTATAACACAACTGTACTCGTTGTTTGAAGCTTTCACTCTAAACACAATTTATTTATAGTGGATTGGTAGGGCTTGGCATCTAGCCTATTACCACTTAGGGTTGTTCCTACTTGGATGAATAGTATCCAAGAGCAGGCCCCTCTAAAGGAAAAACACATGTAAAAATGATATGTCTGGCATTTTGGTCACCCAAGATAGGGGAGAGCATAGGCCTGGTATCATTCCCAAAACATAGAAGATGGTGGTTCTTTTCCCCTAGTTAAAATGAGAAAAACTAGATGAGCTATCTACTTGGGCAAGTATAGAAATTTTGTTAACTTTGAAGTGATAACAAGATAGCATTGGTTCAATTTTATCCAGATAGCAATGATGTGTTCAATTTTACCCATATAGCAGTGATTTGTTAACTTTGAAGTGATAACAAGATAGCAATGGTCCATTTTTACCAAGATAGCAATGAGTTGTTAACTTTGAAAGATAGCAATATAGCAATGATTCAATGATATGCAAGATATCAATGATTCAATTACTGCCTTCCTAGTTAAGACTATGTGAGATTTACATGAGCATCCATTTACTTTCCTGTTAGAAATCAAAGTGTGACTTAACAAGTGCAACTATATGATTTAAACTAGTACCTAGCCTGCAAATAGATCGTGTTTCTGTAAAAAGATGTTAGCGTTAGTGAAAATTTCAAGGAAAACCCTAAAAATCACTACCTAGATTAGATACATTGCTTCAGAGCTTGAATGCACAGAAACAGAGCTCAGAAGTGTTAGAGTACATATGCACTAAGATAGAGGTCAAAAGTGTAGGAAAATAATATAAATGCGCTGAACTTCTATATGTGCTGTATCAAAGGATATATGCGTTAGAACAGAGTCTATGTGCACCGGAAGGATGTATCCACCAAAATAGACAGCAGATGCGCCGGATCAGAAATTGTATGTGCTGAAATGATGTATGTGCCAGAAGAGATAGTAGATGCATGTTAGGATGTGTCAAATGTGTGGTTTCCTCCTATGTACAGCTTTCTAAAACACAAAAACTCAATTTTTGGGTTAAATTGGGGCTAGGCCCCACGGTGGGTGCCAAAAATGTTAAGGAAAAATTGGATCTAAATGAATAATCAATATAATAATATTAATGATACCCAAAACTCAATGAAATAATGAACAAAAGAGATCTATCAAACAATGAACAATACAAAGCAAACCTCCTTTAATTCTCATCTTCCATTGATCACCTATCACAAATGATCTTGTCTATGAATGGCCCTCTGAAGGTGCACTTCCTTGCTATGATTCCAAGATGTTCAAATGGGGATGGCTATGATAGTATCACCATGAAGATGAGCTTCACAACAATGATACTAGTATGTAGTAACAAGTTTGATCGCAAGGAATGAAGGAATTAGTGCCAAAGGCATGCTGTAATTCCTGCAGAGTAAGTTTACTTAAAGCTTGGATGAATAAAATGGAGGAATAAGGTTCAATTTATAGACTTGAGAGAGAGAAGATCAATGGTATAGAAAGAATAAAAAGATCAACAGTATAGAAACCTTGAGGAACGTGCACGAATAAGAAGAAGACAAGTGCCACCCAAAAGTTGTTTTATTTGAGTTAACTACCTTTTCTCAATATAAGACATGCTTTTCATAAATTAGAAAGCTTTTTTTCTAATTTAAGAGATATTGATAAAAACAAGGTTGATTGAGTCAGTTAACTCAACTTGTGATTTGTTTTTGCATGATTTGAGAGAAATTAAATTATAAATTATTTAATTTTGTGTGCATGAAGAAGAAGACTTATTTTTAGAAGATTTGGAAGAATATTTTAAGAATTTGAAGATAAGAAAGAAAATTAAATAAATAAATTTATTTAATTGTTGTGCATGATTTGGAAGAATAAATAAAATATTTGATTGTATTTTATTTTTGGAGATTGAGAGGATTTAAATAAATTTGATTTGATTTATTCAAATTTGGAAGAATGATTTGATTTAATTCAATAATTAAGAATTATTTAATTGTTTGGAAGAATTTAATTAAATAAAGGATTTTATTTAATTTTGACTTTAGAAGAGGTAATTAAATATTTTGATATTTATATAACTTAGAGAAATATGAATCAAATAAATAAATTTGTTTATTTATTTATTGATAGAGGAAATAGAACTTAAATAAATATTAAGAATATTTATTTAGACTGAGTCGTGTCATTTTTAGGTGTATACACTACTTTCTCTTCTAGAGTACACACTTTCTATAGAAATAAGTTCTTTGTGTTTTCTTCATCTCCCACATTGTATGGCAAGTACTTTCCACCTTCAATATCAAAAATATTCTTTGCTTCCCAAACTAATCTAAATTGAATAATCTCTTGAGCTACACCATCCCCTTAGGAATTGTATTTGTCTTAATTTTCATTAACCCTCTAGATCAATCTCAATTTCATCTCTATTTGTTGTTTCAATAATCAGAGCTTCAAACACACCTAAATTTTTAATGAATTCTAGAACATGTTGATCATATTCAAATACCTAAAATTTTGTGACATTATCTAGAACTAAAGGTATATGAGTGAGCTCTATTGAAATCTCTTTAACCAGGTAATAGAATTAGTGGTTCAAAGGTATTGGCTACTGTATCTAAATAATTAGTTGTATGGCTCTTCTTTTCGGATATAAGATAAATGTTTAAGGCATCAAATCTCATACTCTTTCTATCACAGAAAGCTCTCTTCTCATGACATATATACTTCTTTCTAATCTATTTAAAAACCAATTTAGAATCTCCATAGACTCTTATCATCATTACCTTTTCTTTGATACTAACTAAAGTCCATGAATGAGTGCCTCATACTCTGCTATGTTGTTTGTGTAATAGAATCGCAGTCTATGTGCTACTAGGAATGGCTTACCTTTTGGATTTTATAATTCAATGCCATCTCTAACTCCTTAGTTGAACTTTGAGCCATCAAATTTTTGTGTCCACATCTAATTATTCTCTTTCTATTTAAAAAATGATGTGGGAGCTTCCACATCCTTTGACTCTAGCATCATTTCTTTTTAAGGACATGCTAGCTACCTTTCTATTTTAAAGATTTGGGAATACCTTTCACTTTGCTAATAATTTTCATACATAAATAACATGTAAGTTCTAAATGTGGAACACTATGAATTCTACACTAATTTTGCAACAATAGATTTATCTTCCAACATGACCTTCTTTCTTGCATTAACTTGATCTCTAGTGAATTTTGATACAAACATTGTGAAACTTTCAATAATACCTTCATAATATTGGAGGAGGATTCCTTATCTAATTCAAATAGCATTTAGTACTATCAGTTTCATCCATAAGATCTTTGTATGACAACTTCTTAATATCTATCTATAGAAACCTAAAAATTGCCCACCATCCTAGCCACGCCTACCACATTTTATCCTATTAATTAAATAAATTTAAACAATTTATTTAATTAATTAGCCCATATCCTAATCTCCTAGTCCTAAATAAATAAATGTCATATTTATTTATTTTCCCATCTAACATGATTTAATTAAACTTTATTATTTAAAGATCCCATCCCTTTACACATAAAACTCAATAAAAGAATTATAAAATCCTATTTTATCCTCCACCATCCATCTCCAAACCAATTAACCAACCTAACATCATAAAGTGGGATTGGAAGGTGCAAAAGTTAAAATCCAGGTTTATCCTAGTGAACTACCAATTGCAGTTATTGAAGGAGCTACACAATTTGTGGCAAGGGGATATGACTATGAAGGAATACACTAAGGAGTAATATCATATGACAATTAGGTCAAGAGATCATGAGAAAGGGGTTGAGAAAGTGGCCAACTAAATCAATGGCCTAAGGGAATCCATCCAAAGGGATTTGGATATGTGGAATATCCAGATAGTTAAGGAGGCCTACCAGTTGGCTCTCACCATAGACAAGAAGTTGAATCAGAAGGAGGAAAAGCAAAACTGCCAGAGAGGAAGAGAAGAGAAGAACTAGAATAGTCGGATGAAATGTAATGATACCTGGGTGACCCAAAGAGGTCAAGTGAGAGGTGTCTAGTACCACAACAAAAGAGAAGTTCAAGGTCCCCACCATGGAGAGAAAGACGATAGGAACTATTACAGCAATAAAGAGGGTGATGGAAGCTACCTCAAAGATGAAAGAGTATCTAAGATACTCACTAGAGAGTGGCTTAAGAGGAACATGGAGGATATACTCAATAAAATAGTGGAGGATATAAGAGGAAACAGTATAAATCATTTAAGGGAACCTTTTTTAGGTGAGGTGAAGAGGGACACAGAGCATTTTGAGCACTAAGGAAGGGGGGTAGAGGATAGTGCCGAAGATACATTTGGTGATGAGAGGTCACCTACTTATGAGAGGGAACTTGAGTGGGGATTCAGTGGTTTCATGGAGGGCTTTGAGGTGTGATAGGAGGTGTGAACTAACACAGAGGAAGAGTTTGTTTAGGACTAGATGTAAGGTAGGCATAAAATGCTACGAGGTGGTACTAGATAGTGGTAGCATAGACAAATTGGTGTCTATGGAGATGGTTGGGGCTAACGAGGATGAGATATCCATGTCCATAACAAATAGGCTGGTTGTGGTAGGGAGACAATATTTGGGTGGAGGAACACTGTTGAGTGAGGTTCAACATAGGGCCATACCATGATGAGGTGTTATGTGACATTGCACCAATGGATGTGTGTCATCTTCTGTTGGGAAGAATATAGAAATTTAATAGAGAGGCAATGTATTATGGGAGAGATAACACCTACTTGATCTAGAAGGATTGGAAAAAATCACAAACTAATATAATTAATGGTAAGATAAGGATAGTTTTACATCTATGCTAGTGTGTGCATTAAAGAGGGATGATATGTATTGATTTCGAAGATGTGTGGCATTGCTATAATAGGTGACAACACCACAAATGCAAAAGAAGTAGTCTAAAGGATAGGAAAAATGAACAAGAGGATGAGGAGTTATGTGGATGAGAGTGTAGTTGTGGAAATCATAACAGAAGGGTATGTAGTAGTCAGGAAAGAGACTAACAGATGTTAGGGACTAGTTGAGAACAAGGGCAAGTGGCTTGTGATTGAATACTAATAAAGGAAAAATAGAGAAAAGGATGATTGGTGGAACAAAGTGACAAATAATGAGGGAGAAATAAATTCTTAGGATAGATCACTTGAGGCATAACTGAGGATGTGGAAAGAATGAGTTGAAGAAGAATCCAAGTGGAATCTCTATGCAGGAGTGGTGGACTACCCTCAAGAATGAGGGACTCATTATTTTATTCACCCTAGGAGTCTAATGTAGGTGCATCCCTAGAAATCCTAAAAGTATGGTATCATATCTAAGGAATCAAAATTGGTGGTTTACTTTGATAGTTTGTGTGTTTACAAGTTAGTGGTTGGCAGTCTATGGTAGTAAAAATGAGTGCATATCATGCTACATTAAGGAATTATCTACTATAATTTTGATGGTAGTCTTGTATGTGGTTTTTCTATCTTCAACTAAATTTAAGGTTGATTGGATAAGTAAATGTTGGTAATTTGGTTTGTAAGGTGTCTTTGGTTTAACAGTGTGAGTTGTTGAAACTATTTCTATTTGTAAAAGTTTATTTTGGGTGTACACAAAGGAAGAATATTTGAGAGGTATTTTAGTAGTCATTATATAGGCTTGAGGTGTGCCACATTCAAAGTCTCCACTACTGGACCATTGTATTTGTAAATTTGTTATAATCTAGCCAGTGTCACATTTCATGTCGTTTCAAGCTTTGTGTCAACTTGAGATTGATGCAGGTCATGTGAGAATCTTGAGGATAGTATAAATAAGATGTTTTGAAATTTAAAGAGGCAAGCAAAGAAGATGGCGAATGGAGTAGTAGCATAGAAGGTGAGTTCAATAGCAAGAGAGTGAGATTTGAGTGCCAAAGTGTGGAAATTGGCAATTACAATGTGGGATACAATCTAAAAGTATCCAATGTAGTTTGACTACTTCTATTAGGTCATGTTATAGCCCATGTGGAAAGTTTGTGGTAAATTTTCTAATTAGATTATACTTGAATTCATTAGATGGTCGACTATAACAAGTCTAGAAGTAGTGTTTCTCATTGCTAGTATAATGTTGTGCATGTAGGAAGCCCTAGTCACAACTATCTATTTGTGTAATCTTGGATAATCTTCATGTAGTAAAATGGCTATTTCCTAGCATTTGAGAGAGCCCATTGTGGCAAGTTATGTGGCCATAAATATATTGATAATTGTGCATACTTATGTTAATGATTATATTATGGTGTCTAATGTAGATTTTTGTGGTTTGCGGTAACTTATGTGGATTATTGTGGTTTGCTACATGGTTGGATAGTCCTTCTTTGACCCTCCTACCATGACTACATCATAAACTGATCTTCTTCATGAACACCCATTTACAATCAATAATATTCCTTCTCATAATGGGACCAAGTCTTATGTGTCATTCTTATTCAATACAACTATCTCCTCATCCATAGCTACTCTCTAAGACTCATAATTACCCATGATATCCATCACCTGCTTCATAATTCTACGATCATTAGAATTAGTAGTCAAAGAAAAATACATCTCCAATCAAGAGGAGTATAACTATTTGGTTTTCATCTCTACTGAGTGGAAATCCTAAAGAGCTAAGGTGGAGGTTCTACCTCTTATTCTAAACTATTAGAACTATCTAAAATCTCCTCCTCTTTAGGTCCTTCATGAGATTTTGGTTCAATCTTCTCAATATTTGGGGTTAGTTGAACTACATCTTTGTTCCCATCCTCTTTTGGTTGCAACACTATGGAAGAAGACTTAATCTCTCTAAAAGTAACACTTTTATTGTATACAACTCTCTTAGCCACATGGTCTTGTTGGGTCCCAAAACCGCAGGTATAAAATCCTAGAGAATGCTCATTCATTAAAGGTTGGGGATTGTCAAAAAGAAGGTAGAATAGGGGCTTATCCATAGATCGAGGATGGTTAAGGCCAACTAATGAGAGTGGGTATGCTCTCCTACACTTTGGGATCATCTAAACCTAGGAGGATATTCCTAGAGGTATAAAATGAAACACAAACAAATAATCATAGTCATACCCAATGTACACTTGACTCATATATTTGCCAATGGGCCAAGACAAATTGGCTACATAAACCTCTAATTAAGTTGATTACTAGACCCTGTAGATGCACCAACAAATGATAAAAACATGATATCCCTTGAGATGAATCTACTTAACCTCCCTTACATAATTTACAGGTTGTAAGAAAGCATGAACATGATTCACAAATTATTTAAATAGTTTTGGATTGCTTAAAATGATTCCCTAGTTATAATATAGAATCATGAATAGCATTTAAAATCTACTCTACTCCTACTCCTACTCCAACTACCTAGGATAGAGTATGATTGAGTGAGAGTTCTAGCCCTTCCCTAATCTACATTGGTGCCTACTCTATTAGGCAATAGAGTCATGAATATCAAAGAGGGAAGAGATGCATACAATAAAACCTCAATAGAACCAGAAATGCATTCACATACAAGTCTTAGATTAAATCCCATATGATAAACATGCTTAATGTTACATTGGAAAATGTCTCCCTAGGAATTTTTCCCCCCTAAGTTTAGCTCTTGGGTCCTTTTAGTGTAATCATGCATGTTCATTTTAACTCTCGATACAAAATGGCCTAAAACCCACATCAAATGGGGCTTAAGGGTCATCTATGGGCTTAACCCTGCCCTAAAATAGGACCTAAGGACTTGGGCACTCGCGCCCTAGTCCTGCCCTATTTTAGGTAGATCCTAAATTTAAATGTCTGTTATGTGACTGTTAAAAGGTTCCATGGTCGACATCTTAAGTTTGAATTATAAAATTTGTAGCGGGAATGAATATATAAGCATGTTTAGGATTTCATTTGTAAACTAGAAGATGATTATGATATTTTGGTTAATGTATGATTTTAGAGCATTCAAAGCATTCATTGTTGTAGAGCAAGATATTGTTGTTGTGTTTGTTATTGCATATTTGGCTTCATCCTCTCATGATGTGGAGGATCTTCATGTTCATACAAGATACACCTCCAAGGTGATATTTATTTGTGCTTTCATCAATCTATTTCATCATTATTTTTACCTTTGTCCACCAAGGACACACACTCCCTATCTAACAATGGTGTTGTAAGGCTTGAATGCCATTCTAGGGCTTGATTGAGGAAAGCTCCTAAACACCACAACCCCCAACCCCTCTCTTGTGATTGTAGGTTACAGGTGTCAGATCTTGTGGAGAGGAGTTGTAGGTGGGAAGTATAGAGCATAAGGAATCTAGATCTAATGAAAACGTAGCACCTTGGACTTGGCCACCCTCATCAGTGTCCTCCAGTTGGCCTCTCGACAAATCATGGTTCAGAAACATCATTTGGGCACTCTCTAGAGCATTTTCTCAATTTTGACTATTGGCATACTTTCACTCCAAGGACAAGGGTGCAAGTACCATTGTCCTTTAACATGTCTACTTCTAGAATTAAGTTGTCATCTATTTATTGATCCTAGTGCTTCTTTTGGTTTGTCCATATCTATCACGGTTTGAAAGTTATGCCTTATTTATCATAGAACTAGGGTTTTGCCTATTTATTGATCTAGGGTTTAACAAATAATCAACAAATTCCAAATTTCCTTATCATTACAAGTGACAACAAACCTAATAGTTGAGTCCTCTTGTGAAAGTTGTGATTCAACTCAGTTTAATGTCCTTGAATGTATGCAGTGAAAGGAGGATTTAACCACACATTACATTGAATTGAAAACCCCTCTTTTTCTACATTACATTTTGGTGAACCAATGTTTTATTTGAATTTTACACCTTGTTGAGTGTTGTACATATTTGCATTTCATTTCATTCATCATTTTCATATTGCATTTGAAAATTTACAAAAAAATTGAAAAATTTGAAAATTTTGGCATTTTAGCTTACATTTTGACATAATTTGAATTAATTTTCATTTAATTTATTATTTTTTCATTATATCTGAAATTCATTTTCATTTAATTTTTAATTTTCATATTACATTTGAATATTTACAAAAAAAAATTGAAAATTTTGAAAAAATTGGCATTTTAGCTTACATTTTGACATAATTTGAATTAATTTGAAATTATTTTCATTTAATTTCTGATTTTTATATTAGATCTGAAATTAATTTTCATTTAAATCATAATTTTCATGTTGCATTTGAAAATTTACAAAAAAATTGAAAATTTTGAAAAATTAAAAAAAATTAGCATTTTAGCTTGCAGTTTGACATAATTTGAATTAATTTTAATTTAGTTTCATTTAATTTATGATTTTTAAATTAGATCTGATATAATTATAGAAAATCATCATCTTACAATCTTTTGCATTACATTTTTCATATTTAAATTGCTAGGGTTTGTTTGAAATTTTGATTTTTTCTTATAACCTAGTAATTTCAAAAACTAGGGTTTGTAGTTAAAATCTTGTTCCAAATTTTACTACTCATCTTAGGAACTCATTCAAATCTTATTTTTTATGTAGTATTGCATTCTTGTATGTTTTTTCATTCATATTTCAAAAATTTAAATTTACACATACTCAATTTCAACAAAAACTAGCATTTTTCATTGATTTATCATTAAAATTGCACTTGCATTGAGCATTGTAGGGTTTTAAAATCATTTTCAGATATGATCTGAGTTATTTTTTATCATAAATCTGATTAGAAAGCATTCACACATCATTTTGCATACATCTATGCCTTAATTTCATTATTAGGGTTTAAAAATATTGCATTTTCACTAGATTTTGACTTATCATCCATATAGATTTGCATCATAGGTATGTTGTGAAGGATATTGCTGCATTATTGGACTATTACAAAGGTTATTATTCACCACCCCTTATCAATTTCCTTACAACACTTCATCTTTTAGTCATTTGCATTGAAAAAAGAAGAAAAAAGTGAACATTTTAGGTGCATAAACAAGCATAATTTGTGTTGTTTCATTACATTCAATTTAAATACATAAAATCATCAATTGGGCCTTGTTGTGTTGTATTATTTTCCTCCTATCCATTTTGTTTGTTGTGAACTTGGTGTGTCCTTTTAGCCCTTTTGCTCAAACAAGTGCTTAGGAGTGAAATAGTCACACATCTAGGGTGTGTTAAGTATCTTATAACTTTACATGTCTTGTTTTACTAGATCTTAGTGGACATTTATGTTTTAAGAAATTTCATTATGGCATCTTCATATCATTTCTCTTTGGTACCTTTACATGCATATATCAAAAACTTTGAGAATTTCTACAAATTTCTTAATATGAATCCTCATGTTCTCACTTATATACAAGCTATGTGTCATAAGGATATATTTAAATGCTCTACATTCAAAATCCTTGACCATGTATCTAATTTTGACAAATTTACATCTCTCATGAACACATACCCTTCAATAGTAAAAGATCTAGCAAAACACATTAACAATGATGAGTGTGAAAGTTCTCTTAATGCTTTGGAACTAATAGATAAAATATATGAGGATGATGATGATGATGATGATGATTCTGTAAGTTATCCTACTTTTCCTATAGTTAAATGTCCAAGAACCCTAGATGAGAAGACTATGGATAGCTCTATTAATGATACAACACCTAACCTTCCTAACTACACATTACCTTTCTTTCATTACACTGCTCTCCCTGGCCAAGACAAAGGATTAGTGGATGAGAAAAGGTCTCTCACATTAAATCCTTTAGGGATAGATGGTGAGCCTAATCAAGAGGAAAATAATGTTAATTCAATCTTCACTAATTGATGCAGTACACAACATACACTCAATAGAATTGTTCCATTAAACATATGAGAGCCAAAGTTTTGGAAGCTGGAACATAAAAAAACTTATATTCATCAACTCTACTGCTACAATGAAAGAAAACTCTCTTATATTCAAGAAAACAAAAAAAAATTACCTTTTTTGGTAGATTTTGACAATTGTCAGATTTTGCCATTTTAGGTAATTTTACAATCATATCTTGAGAATCTTGTTTTTTCCCAAAAGCTTCCTAAAACTAAGGTAGGATGAATGGCCAACTAATATTCTAAATTTGAAACATGAGTTTCGAGTTATTACAAAAGCAACTTTTTAAAAATCCAGAAAAAAACACTAAATTGCCATTTTAAGGGCCAAGATGAAAGTTTCAAGCCCCGAAAAAGTGCCAAGATGGGGTCCAACCCGCTAGGGCCGGTTGGGAAACCACTGGCCACCTCATGATGCATCCACCTATAAAATTTCATAGAAAACCCACATCCGAGTCAAAAGTTATGACCTCCGGAAGTCCCTACATCATTCTCCTCTGGTTGAAAAGAACGCAGCTCTTGCAAGTGAGTGTCTTCGAACTGCTGCCACTTGACTGGATCCAACCATTGCACTTCCCACTTTGTAATCCATGTACTATCTATTGGTGGTAATCCTTCCCACTATACTAAATACTTGTTGTACTGCCCTTGCCGAGTGTAGATAGTTTTCTTATCAAGAACCTGTGCAATCTTTTCCTTCTTCTTATGGGGAATGTGGTGGTGCCATACCACTTCTAGTTGACTATCTTTAGCATCATCCTCACCATGGAATGCATATAAATCAGAAACATTAAACATAGGAGAAATATCGAGATCATCTAGTAAATTGACCTCATATGCATTATCATTGATCTTCTTTATAATTTTGCAAGGACCAATTTTCCTGTACTTCAACTTGTGGTATGTTCCAGTAGGAAACCGCTCTTTTCTCAAATATACCATCACTAAGTCACCTTCATTGAATGTCTGATGTCACCTACTAGCATCCACTATATTCTTGTACCTCTCATTACTGTCCTACAATTTATGTCTCACTTCGTTATGCAACTGTTGAAGGTGTTCTACAAATGCTTCCCCATCATCACTGACCCTATCATTCATTGGTATCTATACCAAATCTAGAACACCTTGAGGATTCCTGCCATACATAATCTGGAAAGGGGACTTTCCCGTTGATTTGTTATAGAACTATTATAGGCAAATTCAACCTGAGGTAATGCCAAGTCCCATTGTCTTGGCTTTTCTCCAACAATACACCTCAACAAATTTCCCAGACTCCGATTGACTACCTCTATTTGCCCATCCATTTGAGGATGATAGGCACTACTAAACTGTAACTTGGTCCCCATCTTCTTCCATAAAGTCCTCCAGAAATGACTGAGGAATTTGGTATCCCTATCAGAGGTAATAGTCTTTGGAACACCATGCAATCGAACAACTTCTGAAAAAAATAACTCTACTACCCTCATTGCATCATTAGTTTTCTTACAGGCAATAAAATGAACCATCTTGGAGAACCTATCAACAACTACAAAAATGGAGTCATTACCTCGTTCTGTATGTGGAAGTCCCAACACAAAGTCCATTCTCAAATCTGTCCATGGCGTAGCTAGTACTGGTAATGGCATATACAACCCTGTATTATGTAAATGTCCCTTAGCCACTTGGCAGATTCGACACCTTGTTACATACTTAGTTATATTCCTTTTCATCTTTGGCCAGTAATATTTATCTTCTATCAAGGCTATTGTCTTGTCCTTGCCAAAATGTCCAGCCAACCCACTACTATGAAATTCTCTAATAATATTTTCCCTCATAGAACCAGCTGGTATGCATAGTTGTTTTCCTTTAAATAGATACCCATCTTGCATAAAATATTCACCCCTAAAGTGATCCAAGTTACCAGATATTGGTGCCTTCAATTGTTCCACAATCTCCCAAAAATCATCATCAGACTAATACAAATTTTTGATGGCATCAAAACCAATCACCTCAGTTTCCATTGTGGTCAAAAGTGTAACATGCCTACTTAACGCATCTGCAACCTAATTTTGTTTTCCAAACTTATGCTTCAACACAAAATTGTAACCCTGCAAGAAAGAGACCCACTTGGCATGCCTACTATTCAACTTTTTCTGTGTGTTCAAGTATCTCAGTGCAATATGATCTGTAAACAATACAAACTCTTGGGGAACTAGATAATGTCTCCAATGCCTCAATTCTTGAACAATTGCATAAAATTCCAAATCATAAGTAGAATAATTCTTTCTCACTTCATTCAGCTTTTCACTAAAGAAAGCTATAGATTTTTTAGCTTGGCTAAGCACAACACCTATTCCCACATGGGAGGCATCACATTCTACTTCAAATACCTTAACAAAATTTGGCAATGCAAGTATAGGTGCTTCTATTACCTTTTGCTTCAAGTACTTAAAGCTCTCCTCAGCATCCTTGGTCCATACAAACTCCCTTCCTTTTGTGCAATTTGTTATAGGAGCTACAATACCACTAAAATTTTGAATGAACTTTCGATAGAAAGTGGCCAAGCCATGAAAACTTTTTACCTCTGTGATGTTGCTTGGACTAGGCCATTCTAGAATTACCCTGACCTTTTCTGGATCCATTCTGACACCATCTTTAGAAATGACAAAGCCTAAAAAAACTAAACTGTCCTGCATGAACCTACACTTATTCAAATTGGCATAGAGCTTCTCCTTCCTTAACACACCAAAGATGATCCTCAAGTGTTGTAGGTGCTCTTCTCTGCTATTACTAAATACCAAAATATCATCAAAATAAACTACCACAAACTTACCAATGTAAGGGCGTAGTATAGTGTTCATCAATCTCATAAATGTGCTAGGTGCATTTGATAACCCGAATGGCATGACCATCCACTCATATAATCCATCTCTAGTCTTAAAGGCTATCTTCCACTCATCCCCTTCTCGAATCCAGATTTGGTGGTAGCCACTTCGTAGGTTGATCTTGCTGAAATATTTGGCCCCTGCAAGGACATCCATCATGTCCTCCATATGCGGTATAGGAAACTAATACTTGATGGTAATCTTATTAATTGCTCTACTATCAGTGCACATCCTTCATGTTCCATCTTTTTTGGGGGTCAGCAATGTAGGTACAGCACATGGGCTCATACTCTCTCTCACCACACCTTTACTTATGAGTTATGTTACTTTCTTATTCAGCTCTGCATGTTGTGTTGGATTCATCCTATAAGCTACTTGGTTGGGTAGAGTTGCTTCTGGAATCAAATCAATATGATGTTGAATATCTCTCTTTGGCAGTAGACCATTAGGCAATTCATCAGGCAAAACATCAACAAATTCTTTCAATAGCTCTGCTACTTCTGGGGGAACTGAAATGTCTTCCTCTTCACCTTTTTCACTACTAATGCGTAGCAACACCCTGTCACCTTCATTTCTTTAACAAGATCTCTTTTAGACAACATGGTCTCACCTTTTCCTTCATCCTTGAGAGGAATAAAATCACCTTAGAGCCATCTTTCCAAAAGGTGTATGTGTTTTTCTCTCCATCATGCATAACTTTTCTATCATACTGCCATGGCCTTCCCAATAACACATGACAGGCATCCATTGGAACAACATCACACCATATCTCATCTTGATAGATCTTCCCTATGCTAAACTTAATTAGGTATCTTTTATCAACAGTGACTTCATTTCCCTTTTTAAACCATACAATGCGGTACGGATGAAGATGTTTTTCACAGTGTAAATTCAATTTTTCTACCATTTCTTTAGAAACCATATTTTCACAACTACCTCCATCAACAATAAATTGACAAAGCTTGCCACCTGAAGTGCATCTGGTTCTGAAGATATTGGTTCGAAGCCATGAAGCATCAGAGCTTTTGGCTTGTGTTTTCTCCTTCTCTGGAATCACCATTGCTCTTCTCATCATGAGACTTTCTCCCACATCTGGTGGAACCTCTAGTTCTGTCCCTTCCACTTCATGTTGTGTTTGAATCAGGTTCACCCTAGGTTGTCCTCCTTGATTTCTTTCTTGCATGTTATAATTTGAGCATTCAAATGCCCTATGACCTTCTTCTCCACATTTGAAACAAGTGAAAGGCCTTCTCTAGTTTTCCCATCCTCTACCGGTTCCATAACCTCTGCCTCTTTGAAATCCCCTTCCTTGTTCTTGATTCAGAGGATCTTGTCAGGTGTCTACTTGTTTTTCCAATCCATGGGATGACTCTCCCCTGCCATAATTTGAACCTCCTCAAAATGGGGTTGATGTACCCCTTCTTCCTCCTCTATTCCTCTGATGGTACTATCTGTTTTGTTTTTCTTCATCCTTTAGAGCCAATTGGTAAGCCTCTTCCATATTATTGAGTCAATGCATGGTCAATTCATCTTGAATAGAAAATTTCAGGCCATTCACATATCTAGCAGCCATCTATTCATCAGTTTCTTGATGCTCTATATGTATAGACAACGTATAAAACTTATTTGTATAATCTTGCACAGAAGAGAGGTTCTGCTTTAAATTTTGAAACCTACGAAAAAGGGTTTGCGCATAATCTATGGGCAAAATTTTTTCTCTCAACTTCTTCTCCATTTTATTCCATGTCCTAATCTTATCCTTGCATTTCCTTGTTCATTCCTTTTGAAGATGATCCCACCAAATCATTGCATGACCCTTTAATTTGGTGCATGCGAATTTTACCTTCTTCTCCTCTGTCATGGATTTCCATTCAAAAAATTTTCTCATGTCATTCAACCAGTCTATCAACTCCTCTGGTTTAAGACTACATGCATAATCTAAAACATCTACCTTGACCCTTCATTTTTCCCTTCTAAGGCCCTGAGCATCCTCTCTTCAAAACTCATGCCTTATAATTCTTCTTCTTCATGATCTGTATCTTGATTTGTACCTCCTCAACCTATCTCTTCATCAGATTCATCTCCTCCTCTACCCAGTCTTTGGTTTTCCATCTGTGTTGTAAGTTCTGCTATTTGCCTTTGCAGATTTTACATTTCTCTATGCATCTGGGCAAGACTGCCTCTTCCTCTTCCTCTCCCAGCCATCTTCCTACTCTGATACCAGATGATGCAGTACACAACATACACTCAATAGAATTGTGCCATTAAACATATGAGAGCCAAAGTTTTAGAAGCTAGAACATAAAAAAACTTTTATTCATCAACTCTGCTGCTACAATGAGAGAAAACTCTCTTATATCCAAGAAAACAAAAAAAAAATTACCTTTTTTGGCAGATTTCGACAATTGTCAGATTTTGCCATTTTAGGTAATTTTACAATCATATCTTGAGAATCTTATTTTTTCCCAAAAGCTTCCTAAAACTAAGGTAGGATGAACGACCAACTAATATTCTAAATTTGAAATATGAGTTTCGAGTTATTACAAAAGCAACTTTTTAAAAATCTAGAAAAAAACACTAAATTGCCATTTTAAGGGCCAAGATGAAAGTTTCAAGCCCTAAAAAAGTACCAAGATGGGGTCCAACCCACTAGGGTAGGTAGGGAAACCACTGGCCACCTCATAATGCATCCACTTGTAAAATTTCATAGAAAACCCACATCCGAGTCAAAAGTTATGACCTCCAAAAGTCCCTACATCACTAATAGACTTATCCCACCCACTAAGGGGTTCCTAGACAAGTGTAGCAACATTCCTAAGATGGTTGTGTGGGGGCACCTAATGTACCTTCTTGCTTAAAATTAGTTATAACAGTTTGAGGAGATCAAAAACCACCTCGACCATTGGATTACATCCTAAACTATACAAGACGAATCACTCAAAGAAATCAAGGTGTTCAAAATGCGCCACAACATCCCATGATTGCTCACACATACAACATCCATAATAACAAGCAAAGTAAGAAAGAACCTCATGTGCATGTCTCTCTTCCATGTTCTCAACCTATACTCCCTCTACCACTTCATCTTACTCATAAAAGTGGTCAAGAATATGATCTTGTCAAACAACTTTGCATTACTCCGGCTAAGATCTCTCTTTGGGATTTAATACAAACATCACCTACATACCATGGAATGCTCCAAGAAGCTTTACAAAAGGTGATTATACCACCTGTTGTTAATGATGTAGCACCTCTATTAGATTGTATGCATGCGACAAAAACAAATATTCTCTTTCAACCACATGAATTACTGTCAATTGAAATTCAAAACCAATATGATCCACTTATAATATTTGCATTGATAAATACAAAGTTGGTAAAGTGAGTTATGATTAACAATGGATCAGCTCTTAATGTTTGTGGCATTGACTTACTACACAAAATTGAGATTGACACATCTTTAATCAAACCAAATATTATTAGCATTCGTGGCTTTGATAACATTGGTAGAACATCAATGGGTACTATAAGTTTACCTGTAAAGGTTGGACCTATGACATTATCTACCCTTTTTCATGTCATGCCTAGTTTGCTTTTATATAATATGATTCTCAGTAGATTGTGGATACATGCCATGGGAGTAGTTCTGTCTACCCTTCATAGATCAATAAAGTTTATTTATCAAGACAAGCTCCACACTATGGAAGTCGATCCTGAACTGGATAGTTGTTTACATATTGAAAAGCAAAAACAATTTAACAATCATACGAATCTACATAGCTTGCAAGTTGAGTCATAAATACCTCTCGCCACAGATAATGTTGTGCAAGACTGTAAAACATCAAATACACTTTTTGGTGATGACTGGGGTTCATTAGATTTTACTCCTTGTGGTGTGGGGGAATATAAACTTAATAACTCTAACACATCAAAAGTCACATCGATCTCTTCAAAGCAATCCTTGAAAACACCTAAGAAATCTAAAGCATCCTTGGTAGAAAACAAAGACAATACTCTTATACTACAAATTATTATACCTACGAGGTCTCACCTTCTTCTAAAGAAATGGACTCTCTATATGGTCGTGGATTTTAGATTTTGTACAAAAATAATGACTATGTAGGTAATGGTTGCAGTGTAAATCAACAAGGAATTAGAGTACCTTTACAAGTTGTTGGAATTAACTACACAACTGGTATTGGATACCGCTCTTTGAAACCCACCAAATGCTCTCATCATCCTAAACTCAATGTTAACGCAATATCAACAAGACCAAATCAACATGCGAGATATCCTAAGCTAATAGACAAGAATTGTCCACCAGGAAATATCCCATTGAAACGGGTAAGTATTTCTCCCTCGTTAAGCCACACTAATTGTCACAACTATTATAGTTGCTCTCAAGAGTGGCCTCCTCTTAGATATGTATGTTCTTAACATTGGGTTGTATCAGGTAATTATTTCTAACGCTTCCCTCTTATGCTGTGTTCCCCCCATGATGTGTTATGTGTATTTTAGGCCTCCTAGGATGATCCTTGATACTCTTGTAAGGTCAAGGATACTAGGAGACTAACTCTCTTGTGTCCATTCTTCTATTTTTATCATCATTCTTCTATCTTGCTTCTCCTCTATTTTTATTATTGTGTGTCATGCCTTAGGAGCATAGCATTGTGGTTGGTGACCTGGGGGCACCTTCCTACACGACGACCCTAAGGCACTTGTTCTCCTCTCTTGATTTATTGTTTACCTTCTTCTAGTGGTTCTATCTAGCTGGCAGATGACACAAAACAAATAATACTGATACGGACCAAGTGTCCCTTTAGCGAGTATGCAAAATGGGACCTAGTCCATACATGACGATGGGGTTGATACATTATCTGATGCTTGGCTAGTAGAATCACTCTGTGTGATATTTTGATGTTGTCTTATCACACTAACAAACTATAACAATACATCTGCTCTATACACTTTGTTTATCTTTGAATCTCGCCTTGGTTACACTCAATTTTGAGATCTCTACAGTATAGCCCCAAGGTTATACTCAGATTTCAAACCCGTAGTATAGCCTCAGTTCTTTATGTGAATAATTACATGCATTTCTTTTATCATGTGATGTGGTTATTATCTTAGAGAAAGATTTCTAACCTCCCTTCTTATAGGAAATTGTGTTTGTGGGAACATTCGGCGATCGTAAAGTACATGTCACCTCTAGGGGCATGGGCTTTGCAAAATCTCTTGTTCCCTTGTGTGTTTTCTTCCTACCTTAAAGTGATTGATATCAGTACATGATATCAACCACCTTAAGGTGGGGGCATATATAAAGGCAAACTGTCTAATGATTTTGGTACTAACGAAGCGTGTTTGTAAGCCTTCTACAAAGGCAGGATGTTGTATCTTCGTGCGAGTACACATCCTTAATTCTATATTGAAATCATTAAGCCCTCTGTAGAGGTAGGATATTGTGCATATCCTTTTATTCAAAAGTCCTCTGCATTAGGTGGGATGGTGTATCTCTTGAGCTAGTGCACATCCTTTTATTTCAAAAGTCCTCTGAGTAGGCAGAGTTGGATCTGAGACTATCCTCCCTTAAGCATGTCTTTGGAGGTTGTTGTGGCATAAGCCCAACCATCAGGTGTGCCTATAGCGTGTTTGAGATGGTGGGAGCTTAGCAATAAGTTCCTTCCATCACCTTATTTGTTGTGTTTTAGATGTATAGTATGTCTTTGACATGCTATACGACACTTGTGTATTCCATGTGTCTTCAGTGTGTTTTCCCCCTTGTGTAGTTAACCCCCACTTGGGCTTTATATGGCGTGTTTTCTGTCTTATGTGTGTAGCGACGTGCTCCACATACACTCAAGGTTTGTTTGTCTTGTTTTCCCCTTTGGGGTTTTATGTTGCAATTTTATTTCCATGCATGTGTATATGAAGATGTTAGGATTATATTATGAAAATGTTATATCAGTGCTATATCAATGTATTCATCATGTTTTGTGTATTTTCAATATTGTCTTCTCTATGTTTTGCATGCCCGTTACTGTCTTCTTTGTGTTTTATGTGCCTGTAATGTGTCTTCTCTAATTTCTACCTGAGATTGGGGGCTAGAAATAGTTCCTCGATCTTTGTGTATACATTAGCTCTAAGTGCTTGGTGTGTTTTCTATGTTTGTTGGCCGTACTTTAATGCATGTATGGGCCTTGCATTCATGCATAAATTAAAGTGGGGGCTAAATGTTACATCAAAAAATGTCTCCCGAGCACTTTTTCCCTCCTAAGTTTAGCTCCTGGGTCCTTTTAGTGTAATCATGCATGTTCATTTTAACTCTCAATGCAAAATGGCCTAAAACCCATGTCAAATGGGGCTTGAGGGTCATATATGGGATTAACCCTACCCTAAAATAGGACCTAAGGACTTGGATGCTTGTGCCCTAGTCCTACCCTATTTTAGGCAGGTTTGTTTGTTATGTGACCGTTAAAAGGTTCCATGACCGACATCTTAAGTTTGAATTACGAAATTTGTAGCGAGAATGCATATATAAGCATGTTTAGGATTTCATTTGTAAACTAGAAGATGATTATGATATTTTGGTGAACTTATGATTTTAGAGCATTCAAAGCATTCATTGTTGTAGAGTAGAATATTGTTGTTGTGTTTGTTATTGCAGATTTGGCTTCATCCTCTCATGATGTGAGGGATCATCATGTTCATATGAGCTACACCTCCAAGGTGATATTTATTCGTGCTTTCATCAATCTATTTCATCATTGGTTTTTCCTTTGTCCATCAAGTACATAGACTATCTAGCTAAAAATGATGTTGGAAGGATTGAATGCCATTCTGGGGCTTAACTAAGGCAAGCTCCTAAACACCACAACCCCCAACCCCTCTTGTAATTGTAGATTATAGGTGTCAGATCTTGTAGAGAGGAGTTGTAGGTGTATACGCCTAAAAATGACACGAATCATCCTAAATAAATATTCTAAATATTTATTCCATTCTTCTATTAATTAAATAAATATTCTAAATTTATTTAATCGATTCACTATTCCATAATTAAATAAATTCTATTTATTTAATTAAAATTCTTCTAAATGTCCTACACAATTAAATAATCATAAATTATTTAATTAATCTAAATTCCTCTATCCTAAGTTCTAAATTCAAAAATCCACCTCACCTTGTCCACATCATCAAGTTGCACATGTAATTAAATATATTTAATATTTAATTACCTATTTTTCTCTCACCCACATGGCCTATTTCTTCTCAAATCAGAAGTTAGTTAACTAATCAATCAAATCTGTTAACTGATTGGTCATTTGAGTTCACTGGTCAATCTATTCTGTTGACTCCTCAATCAATCCAGTTCACTGGTCAATCAATTCAGTCAGTTCCACAATCCACTCTTCTAACTGATCAATCAAGTCTGTTAACTGTTCAGTCAATGGAGTTAACTCTCCAATCAATTTTGTCACATCCCCTCTTTCATGATGGAGCTGGGACACTTGCCACATTTCTACTGGTTGCACATTCCTCAACCATCCTTAGCCATTGATCTTCATATCTCCTCTCAACCGTTGATTCTCATTCTTCCAAGTCTATAAATGAAGCTTCATTCTTCCATTCTAATCATCCAGGCTTTTGACATCGTTACTCTGCAGAAATATCACCAGCGCACCTTTGGCACCCTTTTGTCATCCACAAGCTTGAAATCACATAGTGGCATTGGAGCTCATCTTCATTGCATATCACCATAGCCATTCACCGTCGACTTCCTACAAACAGCCAAAAAGATTGCACTCTCTAAGGGCTCATCTCATCTGCAAAAGGACGATCTGTGATAGGCAAACAATAGAAGTTTCGAAACGGGAGAGGTTTGCACTATGTTTGTTCATTGCTTCGTTTATTGAATCCTTCTTGTTTCACTATTCTGTTGATGTTTGGGTCTTGTTTAATTCATTTGATTGATCACCATTTTACCCTTATATTTTTGGCGCCCACCGTTCAATTTTATGTTTTTTACAAATTTTTGTAGTAAAAATTTGTGTTTCTCTAAACCCCATTGTTGAGTTTTCCAAGGATCTATCAAAAGGTGACCTCCTAGGCTGAAACTGACATCACCAACATGCTCAGAAGGGTCGAAAACCTTAGAATCGCCTGTTAATTCACAAAAATCAGAGACTAATTTTTTTGAGGGTGCATCCTTTTATCCAGCGGTCCGCAGGGTGCTTCCGCAGGGTGCATCGCTTTATCCAGCGGTCCGAAGGGTGCTTCCGCATCCTTTTATCCAATTGTCCGAAGAGCTTTTTTTGCAGGGTGCATCCTTTTATCCAGCGGTCCAAAGGGTGCTTCCACAGGGTGCATCGCTTTATCCAGCGGTCCAAAAGGTGCTTCCCCAGGGTGCATCACTTTATCCAGCGGTCCGAAGGGTGCTTCCGTGTCCTTTTATCTAACTGTCCGAAGAGGTTTTTGCAGGGTGCATCCTTTTATCCAGCGGTCCGAAGAGTGCTTCTGCAGGGTGCATCCTTTTATCCAGTGGTCCAAAGGGTGCTTCTGTAGGGTGCATCGCTTTATCCAGCGGTCCAAAGGGTGCTCCCGCATCCTTTTATCTAACTGTCCTAATAGCTTTTTCGCAGGGTACATCCTTTTATCCAGCGGTCCGAAGGGTGCTCCCACAAGGTGCATCGTTTTATCCAGTGGTCCGAAGGGTGCTTCTTCATCCTTTTATCCAATGGTCCAAAGGGTGCTTCTGTAGGGTGCATCGTTTTATCCAGCAATCCTCTATCCTGCCTTCTTCTACATGTCATAAGGGTGGTATCTTTTTCTTTTTGCCATAACAGGAGCATACGAACTCGTAATCTCGCAAATAAACACTCGTTGGAAAGGTAATTCTGTGAACTTCACAATGGAGAAGGTTTGATCAAGTGATTTTATCATTTTGTTAGCTATTTTTACAGTCAAAGTTCAGCTATCTTTCCAAGCTTAAATCTAACATTTCTTCTTGAAAACTAATGATTTATCTGTGCAGCTTGACTTAAACACTTGTCAAAGAAAGGAGAAAAGAAACTTCTGATATATCTTCTACAGGGTTGAGAGCTGGATAGTTTTATTTTCCTTAACACACACATCATAGTTTAACTAGGGGGAAAGTAAAACAACTTGCATATAATTTTCATCTAGTACTAATTAGGAAGGAGTAACCCATTGTTCATGCAACTTGCATACAATTTTCATCTAGTTCTAATTAGGAAGGAGTAACCCATTGTTCATGCAACTTGCATTCAAATCCTCACCTAGTTCTAATTAGGGAGGAAGTAACTGGATTATTTCTTGCTTGCATTGCAAACACTTTCCAAGTTATTGCTATCTAAAGATTAAAATTGAACTCATCAATGATCTTGAAGTTAAAATGAACCATTGCTATATCGTGAGACCTGAATTTCAAAGTTAACAATCTCGTGCTACGCAATTTAAAAATTGAACTCACTACTGCTTTCTGAAGTTAAAATGAACCATTACTATATCGTGAGACCTGAATTTCAAAGTTAACAATCTCGTGCTACGCGGTTTAAAAATTGAACTCACCACTACTTTCTGGGATTTAAAACTGAACCACTGCTATATTGCTGAATCACTTCAAAGTTCTGTTTGAGTAGATTAGCCCATTTAGTTTTTCACTTTTAACTAGGGTGGATTAATCAGTGTATTCTGTGCTTGCGAATGACAATAGGCTTATGCTCTCCCCTCTTCTGGGTGATCAGAGTGCCAGACTTGTCATTCTATCTGTTTAACCTTTAGGAGGGGCCTGCCCTTGGATGCACGCTTGTCCAAGTGGGAACGACCCTGAGTGGTAACAGGCTAATGCCAAGCCCTACCAAGCCACTTAAAATAAATTGTGCTTGAGGTGAAAACTTCCTGCAACAAGTGCTGTTATGTTACACCGACGACCAACCTCCCCCAAAACCCTCTCAGGTGCAACCCTGTGAGGCTGGGAGACTCCATAACGGAGAGTAGCGCCGCCGCACGTGTAACCACTTGAACGGTTGCCCAAATTAAATACCTCTTGTTTTAGTGGCCCAAATCCCTTATAATCCATTTCTCGCCTAGGATTTTATGCTTGCTTTTGTCCAAAATAGAGTCGAAAAAAAATTACAAAAATAATGAAAAACTACAAAATATTCTTTGTGCTTGCTGTGTTTTCTTGCTATTGAATTCATAATATCATATCAGGAAGACCTTTTCTAGCCAAAAAATACCAAAAACAGAAGAAAAACTGAAAATTTTACAAAAACTTCAGAGCTGCGCATTTACACATTTCTGCTGCGCATACACAGAGACTTACTGCGCTTTTATAACGACTTGCTACGCATATACCTTTTGTTGCGCATATATGCACTGTTGCTGCGCATATATAATTCACCAGACCGGCGCATTTACTACGACTTGCTGCGCATTTGTCCATTTCTGCTGCGCATCTGTTTCTGCGCATATGCGATAGTGCGCACTTGCCCTATTTTTGAGGAGAAATTTTCACCTGATCAAAGTACCCATTTCAGCCTAGTTTCACTTTCTGAGATCAGAGTCAACCTTGCAGTCAATCTCCATCCGTTTCACCCAAATCTTTCTCTTTCGTCCATTGTCGCACTCACCTTCTGTCCAAATCACTCTTGTCCCAAAGTCAGCCTATCCCATACTGATTCGGCATAAGTTCTTTTTCGTTTCATTAGTGAATTCACGTAAGCCTAGTAGGTCACAGTACCTTTGCTAGTAGTCTTGTTGAACGACTAAGCCCTACACAGTAAGACTGGTACCGACTACCCTTGCTAGTGGCTAGAGTCTTGTGTCAACCGTCTTACTTGAAGTCATTGAGAGAGAGAATCCTTTGTCCAAGTCTCATCCTAGGTATCCCATTCATAATAGTCTCAGTCGGCACCTTGCCAGAATTTCTAGTCCTCACCCCCTCCATCCCGCATCACCTTGCATGGTTCTTACTCGATCCCAGTACAACAAGCAAATTGAAATGGCTGACTCATCTGATCACCTTCTCCCACCACGTGATGGTGAAGAAGAGATTTCTCATGAAGAATTAGTGGCGCACATGCAAGATAGAAAATTCCAACGCGTCGTAGAGAAGATGATCCTTGAAGACCCCCATAAGTATTTCCATCATCTTGCTAGTCTCGGTATCAAACTCCCTGCAAACTTTGACATTAGCTCCATCATGGAAAATGCAAACAATGATCATGAGAGGGGCACAAATGACACAGTCCCACATGTGCATGAGAGAGATACAAATGACATAGTTCCCCATACAAATGAGAGAGGAAAGCAACCCATAGAGCCAACTACTCCTATGGTAGACGTAAGACAACAAATTGAAAGTCTAAAGCTCGAGATATCCAACCTTAAGATTGGTACAAGTTCTAAGAACTACTCTTTGGAAGATATAGTACCGTACCCCTTTGACAGAAATTTGATCATGAAACCATTCCCCTATCAGTTTGGAGTTCTGAAATTTGACAAATATAAAGGGAAGGGGGACCCTAGAGATCATATCAGGGAATTCACTGCAGCATGTTTAGAAGTAGCTCACAACGAGACCTACTTAATGAGACTATTCCCGCGATCTTTAGGTGGTCAAGCTATGGAGTGGTTCTTGCCTCTCCCACCAGGAATCAAAAATTTTGATGAACTTGTCAATAAATTTATAACGCACTTCTCTTACAACATAGAACACGAGGTATCTATGCTAGATCTATGTAACACCAAACAGAAGGGTGGTGAGTCATTCGCCGCCTTCCTACAACGATGGAGACAGCTAGCTAGTAAGTGTTCTTATGACATGCCTGAGAAGCAGCTATTGGAAATGTTTGTCCACAACCTAAACACTGATCTTAGCTATCAGATTCAGATACAATGCCCTACCTCATTCACCAAGGTCATTGAAATGGGCCTCTTCATTGAAAAAGCTATGATCACTAAAGGAACTCTCAAGCTCTACAAGGACACACCTCCTTCCAATTATACAACAAATAAATCAAAGTTTTGGACCAAGAACAAGAACGTGGTCAACGATGGAGTAGTGGATGCCAAGGCGGCAGCCCCTAAGCAACAACCTATATTCACTCTTAAGGGAGAAGAAAATACTGGTGCGCTCAACAAGCCACCCCCTCGGGAACCTAGACCTTGGTTCAATTCAAATCCAAGGAGAAAATTCACGCCGTTGGGGGAATCTCAAGAGTCTGCTCTCAGGAAGTTGTTGGCTAACAATGAAATTTCTCTACCGCCAACAAGTGACTATGAGCCTATCGTCAAACCTCCCTATTGGAAGGACACAGATTATTGTGAGTATCATCGACGATGAGGGCACACGACTAACAATTGCATCCGCCTCAAGAATGTCATACAGGATATACTGGATCAAAATCAGGGAGGGACACAACAGCATACCTCCAATGAATCTCATGTGGCCTACCGGGATCCTCTTCTAAAGCACAACCGGCCGTATAACAATAATTGCAACAATGGCCACAACAGCAACGATGGTCACAACGGCAACAACTCCAATGGCCATAACAATAATGACAACAATCGCAACAGGCAAACCAAAACAGTGGGTCGAGTAATGCTAACTATGCAAGTGTTCCCTTTGAGTACACCATTAACTGCATTTCTGAGCATGTTCCGCAAGTCAACGTCATATCCTCCAACCAACAACCAAGACCTAACAGAACTGGTTGTAGTATAATTACTCGCAGTGGTAGAGTCACGATCAACACCACTCCTCCAAGGTCATCACCATCTCCGTCCAACTCCCGCCCATATAATGTCATCGACCAATTGCAAAAAACTCCGGCTCACATTTCTATATTGGAGCTCTTACGTCTATCTCCTTCTCATAAGGAGATTCTTAAGAAAGCCTTAGTGGAAACTACTGTCCCCACTAACCTAGCCCAAGAAAAGTTTCAAACCATGGTCGGTAATTTGACATCCTCCACTTCCATCTCATTTACAGAGCAAGATGACCTTTCCATATCTCAACCCCACAACACTCCTCTACACATTGTCGCATACGTGCACAAGCACCGCATCAAGAGGGTTCTCATTGATGGGGGCGCTGGTCTAAATATTTGCACATTGAAGCTAGTCCTTGCACTGGGGTTCTCCGAACAGGCAGTAGATCCAAGATGGAAAATTACTATCAAAGCCTATGACGAGGAGGAACGAACCACAAAGGGCACGGTTGTCCTACCCATTCAAGTGGGACCGGTAATTAAAGATGTGGTGTGCCAAGGCCTTGATTGGGAGCTTGCTTACAATATTTTACTGGGGAGATCATGGATCCACGCCATGAAGGCTGTCCCCTCCACCTACCATCAATGCATAAAGTTCCCACACGATGGCAAGCAGGTCACCATACAAGGCGACCCTGACCCCTACCAACATTGCAATTCATTCCAAGCAAAATCTGAATGCGTCATTCCCAATAACCGAGCCTACATTTCCCCTACTCCGTTACAAGACCATACTGCCAAAGCTTCCTCCTCGAGGCCCGAACCGCTGAAACTTACCATAAAAGAAAATGGCGTGGGGGAGTACTCCATTGAGCACAGCCTCAACCTCGCCACCATGCCTTTGTCTCCCCGCTCCTTTGGCAAACCCAAGCATCAACCTAGGCATTTTCCAAAGCCATCTGCTCCTCCTACAACTCCCGCAAATCCCTTTGTAAAATGGGGGACCTTATCTGATGAGACAGAGGAGCGAGATCTCCTGCAATGGCTTTATGCTGAAGAGGAAAACACATCCCAAGAGCTGCCTAGACTCCCTACAGAACTCTATGGACGGGGTGAAACCATTTTGCATAGGATGGGATATGAAGGACAAGGCCCCATAGGCTTCAGAAAAGAAGGAATCATTGAACCCATACAACCTTCTTCATCCTCTTCGGCTAGAAACACAACTGGCCTAGGGTACAAAGGTAAAGGTAAAGCCAAAGAAAATGCATGCCTTGTGGAGACAATTCAAACACTCCAAGTGGATAGTGACGCAGATTCAGATGAGTCGAATGAGTATGAGTGGGACGAGCTAACAGAGCACTCCTACGATGACAAGGAGATTGACACCATCCAAACTCTCAGCCCCTACAATGAGGGACAGATGCAACAGGACAGATCACTGGAGTCTGATTTGCCCCTCCCTGAGATTATGGCTTTCAAGGAAAGTTTCAATTCCATTGCGATAAACAACTTGGAGGAGAGTACCACCCAGAACACTACCCCCGTCAATGCCCATAACATTTCCATTCACAACATTAATGAATCAGATCTCTCATCCGACTCCCTTCCTCTCTTGCACCCTGAGCTTATTGACTGGGATCTACAAGGAACCCCCCAATTAGATATGTTCCAGAACGATGACGCTTACATTGACTATATGGAACTTAGGGATCACTTACCAAGAGGAGATCATAAAGCTGGTTTTGCTATCGAACTCAATACTATGGCTTACTTTGGGGAGGGTGCCAAGCCTTCTAGTCACAAAAATATTAAAATCAAAAATGGATCTGACGGTGAAAACTACCGTGCGGCAGTGTCAGATCATAAAACAATAAAAAGAAAGGACATATCCGAAGGTGAAAACCCAACTGTGGCACCTGACGATGGAATGCTTGACACCCTCCCTAGTGATATGTACCAGGAGTGGTCACAGATTGTGGTGGAACCAACAGAGCTAGTGAATATTGGCACCGAAGAGCAGCCCAAGATTATCCACTTCACAAAATCTCTCACACCGTCGGAGAAAACCAGGTTTGTACCATTCTTTAAGAAGAAGAGAGGCAGCTTTGCTTGGTCATATGCTGACATGCCAGGTTTAGACCCAAACCTGATTTTGCATCATTTGCCATTGGATCCAGGGGTGAAGCCCGTAAAGCAGAAACTGAGAAAGATGCATCCCCATATAGCCCTTTTGGTCAAGGAAGAACTCAAGAAATTGCTAGATGTGGGGCTCATCAGAGCCATAGATTACCCTGAATGGATATCAAACATTGTGCCAGTGTCTAAACCAGATGGCAGGGTTCGACTATGCAACGATTTTAGAGACTTAAACAAAGCATGCCGCAAGGATGACTTTCCATTGCCTAACATCGATATCATAGTCGACCTCACGGCAGGACATACAATGCTGTCACTCATGGATGGATTCTCAGGGTACAACCAGATCAAAATAGCACCAGAGGATCAGCACAAAACAACTTTCACTTGTCCATGGGGTACCTTTTGCTAGAATGTCATGCCTTTTGGGCTGAAAAATGCAGGTGCTACATATCAACGGGCCATGACAACTATATTCCATGACATGATGCATGTGACCATGGAGGATTATGTTGATGATATCTTAGCAAAATCTCTCACGAGGGACTCACACCTAGATATCCTAGAGAAAGTCTTCCAACGGCTGGATCAATTCCAAGTCAAACTGAATCTGAAGAAGTGTGTGTTTGGGGTAACATCAGGAAAGCTGCTAGGCTTCATCGTGTCAGCAAATGGCATAGAGGTAGACCCGGCCAAGGTCAAAGCAATAATGGACATGCCACCGCCCAAGACTCTAACACAGTTGAGATCCTTACAGGGCAAGCTGCAGGCCATCTGAAGGTTCATCTCACAGTTGGCAGACAAGTGCCAACCTTTCAGCCACCTCCTACATAAGAATATTCCATTTAAATGGGATGAGCGGTGCGAAGAGGCATTCAACAAGCTAAAGGAGTACCTTATGAACCCTCCTATACTCATGCCTCCGATCCAAGGAAAACCTTTGATTCTCTACATTTCTGCTACACCTACTGCTCTTGGGGCTCTTCTAGCGCAGCAAGACTATGAGAACAAGGAAAGAGCTGTATACTACATCAGTCGAACCTTAGTGGGCTACGAGTTACAATACTCACAGGTAGAACGACCATGCCTTACGGTGGTTTTTGCTTCACAAAAACTCTGACACTACATGTTGGCACATCCTGTAAAACTCATTGCCAAAATCGACCCACTAAAGTATCTTCTCAGCAAAGCAGCTCTCACAGGTCGACTAGCAAAGTTGGTTATGCTTCTTAGTGAATATGATATAGAATATGTGGATAGAAAAGCCATCAAAGGGCAAATCATAGCTGACCAACTGGCCGAGGCACCATTACAGGACACTTCACCAATGCAATTTGAGTTTCCCGATGAGTCTTTATTCACTTTGTCAACATCTCCTTGGAAACTCTACTTCGACGGGTCTTACACCAACCACGGATCGGGGGTAGGTATCCTGTTTATTACTGCCCAAGGTGACACAATTCCAAAGTCCTACAGGTTGTTATTTCCATGCACTAACAAAATAGCAGAATATGAAGCCTTGGTAATTGGTCTCAAGATGGCCACTGAGTGGAAAATCCAAGCACTATGTGTCTACGGTGATTCTCAGCTTATCATAAATCAGGTCAACGATGAATATCAAACGAAAGATGAGAAGCTCATCCCATACAAACGGATGGTCGACGACCTCAAGGAACACTTTGGGACCATCTCCTTTGAACAAATACCCAGGATTGAGAACAAAGCAGCAGATGCAATGGCTACCATAGCCTCTCTTCTTGAAATACCTGAATACGAGTCACGGTATGAGTTCTTAGTAGAAACCATTCGGCAACCGGCTTATGATCTCCTCGAAACCCACTCCATTTGCCTCCTAGTAGAATCTGATTCACCTTGGTACGGTAAGACCTACACTTACCTCAAGGACAATATTCTTCCACCCGACCTCTCTTCCAACCAAAAGTGAACTTTCATCTGACAAGCCTCCCGTTACACCATCATAGCTAATACCCTTTACCGACGTGGTCTGGATGGTACTTTACTCCGTTGTCTAGAACAAGAAGAATCCGTAACCGCCTTGTGAGACATACACGAAGGGATCTATGGAACACACTCCAGTGGTCCTTCCTTAGCTAAGAAACTCATGCGTTTGGGTTATTACTGGCCCAATATGGAAATGGATTCCTGTCAGTTCGTCATAAAGTCCAAACAGTGCCAAATACATGGGAACCTGATTCATGCACCTGCTCAGGAGTTGAGACCTTTAACGACACCCTGGCCCTTTTGCCAGTGGGGACTTGACCTTGTGGGAAAGATTCATCCACCTTCTTCCAACGGCCATAAATTCATCATAACCGCCACTGAGTACTTCACAAAGTGGATTGAAGCTGTTCCCCTAACCACCATCACAGGAAAGCAAATTTCCTCGTTCATTCTGAATTACATTATCTGCCGATATGGCATCCCCTCCTCCATCATAATGGATAATGGGAGACCTTTCAAAAATTAGGATGTCTAGGAACTTTGTGCGCATTTCAAAATCCAACATCGTTTCTCCACTCCATACTACCCCCAAGGTAACAGCCAAGCTGAGGCATCGAATAAAACCATTCTAAAAATCCGAAAGAAGACTGTCAATGAAGCTGGTCGTGATTGGCACGTCCAACTCAATCCCACTCTGTGGGCCTACAGAACCAATATACGCACTCCCACAGGTGCTACACCCTATGCCCTTGTCTATGGCTCTGAAGCCATCCTTCCCATTGAGGTCGAACTCCCATCCCTCAGGGTGTTGTTGAAAGGTCTCATATCAGATGAAGAATACAGAGTCTCTAGGCTACAGGAACTAGAGCTGCTAGAGGAAAGGCGCCAGAAAGCTTTTGACCATCTCAAAGCCTATCAACAGATGATGTCAAGAAGCTACAACCACAAGGTTAGACCAAGATGCTTCAAGGTTGGGGACCTCGTTCTAAAAGAGAACCCTCGCAATCAGCAGGACAGAGAAAAGAAAGGTAAGTTCGAGCCTAACTGGCTTGGGCCCTATGTGATTGTAGCTGCTTACGGATCGGGGGCATATCAGTTGGCCACATCAGAGGGTGAGTTGTTTGATGATCCAATCAACAACATGCATCTTCGTCGGTTTTATACCTAGGGGAACGCCAGTGCAAGGGGGCATAATAAAATCAGAAAAAATCAAAAATCAAAAAATACAAAAAAAATTGGAAAAAAATAGAAAGCATGCAAAAAAAAAAAAAATTCGTCCTTTGGTGAAAACCTGGCAAACAGGCATCATGTTTACTTTCTAGCTCCTCGTGCAAATAAAAGCAAGTGATGAAAACCTGGTAAACAGGCGTTACTTATGATAAACTGCCTTCTCCATCTTTGGGAATCCAATCCCCTTGAGTCCATTCTTTCTCCATTTGCCCCATTCGACCCATATCTACAGCACAATAAACACCTGACAGTTACCTATCATGGCTTGGTACTTTCCTTGTGGCCTTGTCAACCAAGGTTTTGTCCCATACCGTCTCCTCAATGTGAGCCTAGTATAGTGTCTCTCGTCGGTGTCCATGGTTCGAGTCTGTGAACTACGTTGCCTCTGTGTCGTCATGTAGGCAAGGCCATTATTCTAATGCGCCCCCGAGGCTTCCATTTCTTCCCTTTGTCCCATTCATCCCCTTTCTTGTCTTCATTCTTGTCGTCTTTCTTCTAGTCCATCCATGGTCCATTAGGGTTTACCCCGAACTACGTTGCCTCTGCGTCGTCACGTAGGCAAGGCCATTTAGCAATGAGCCCCCGAGGCACTAGGTCAGTCTCTTAGGGTCCGTCTCCCCAATAAGGATTGAGTAATCTTCTCACCAAGCAAGCAAATGCAAGCAGAACCCGTGCCTCAAGCAGAAATCTTGACTATGAGCATCTTAACCTATCCAACGCAAAGCAAATACCCAAGGTCTTCTAAACAATTTTATGTAAATTAAGGCAAGAGCTAAACACATATCAACACAAATATGCTTTGTAGATCAGAAACATGGTTAACAGTTCGAGTCCTGATTTTTGCTATCATACCCTCCTATGCTACTTAAGGATGCCAAAAGCTAGAGATGCTATGATGGGGGCATGATTATTTTCTTTGTTTGCTATTTGGGGATTAAACTTTAGTAATGTGAAGCCTTGTCTTAGGACGTGATCGGCAAAAGATCATCGAGGACATCAAAGGTCTAACATGAACGGGGGCAATCCTTGCTTGTTGAAATGCAAGAGGTACTCAGGTCATCTAGATTCAATTTTGACTAGATGCTTGTATTAACTTGCTAAATCACAATCCATGTAAGCGATACTCAGGTCATCTCGGTTCAATTATACCTAGATGCTTGTATTCACTTACAACATTTCAGAAAAGTACCACAAAAAAAAAAAAGCCCAATGATGAAATAAAGCACTCCAATAGCAAAGCATCCATCCTATATCCATTTATACATCCATACCATACCCCATGCAATAAAGATCCAACAATGCAGAGTATCAATACAAATAAAAGCTTGTGAATCTTTCTATCGAGTCTTTCTTCTATCAATCAGATTTCTATCTATCATCATATCTTTCATCCTTGTCCAGTCAATCTGAGAAATGATCCAAATGCAAGGTCCATCCTTAATCCATACCAATCAAGTCAAGTCAATCTTGCACAAATGATCCACTCACAATCAGTGGTCTTGATCCTTGTCTGGTCGTAAACCAACTCGATCAGTTAGTCAATCAATTGTCTTATACAGGATGTTGCATTGTCGAAATTAGACCAATACACGTGTCTTACACGACATGCTTCATTTCCTGAAACCAGACACTATCCTTCATGTTGCTCTAGGGATCTATCATTCCCCGCCATGACAACACGCCTGCCGTGTTGGTCTAGGGATATATTGTTCCCCGCCATGACAACACTGTCGTATATCATTATCAGTATATCATTGGTTTACCGCTTGACATGGGCAATACCTTGTTTGTTCTTGTGTCATTTGTGTATACTTGCTTGCTTGCTTATGTGTGTCATCATTCCATCTTGCATCGCGTATCATTTGACACTTTCTTCACCCATTTTCTTCAAACTCAACCTTCTTCATCGTGAGATTGTTCGTCTCATGCCTTCTGCCTTCTTCTCATCCAATCTCCCGAGGGGGCATCCTATCGTTAAACTTGTACCAGGGGCAAACTGGGGCATATATCATTGTCAGGCTATTTATTCTTTGAAGCAACGCTGTAAACTACATTGCATCAAAGAGGGGCAAAATGTATACGCCTAAAAATGACATGAATCATCCTAAATAAATATTCTAAATTTATTTAATCGATTCACTGTTCCATAATTAAATAAATTCTATTTATTTAATTAAAATTCTTCTAAATGTCCTACACAATTAAATAATCATAAATTATTTAATTAATCTAAATTCCTCTATCCTAATTTCTAAATTCAAAAATCCACCTCACCTTTACACCTCACCTTTTCCACCTCACCTTGTCCACATCATCAAGTTGCACATGTAATTAAATATATTTAATATTTAATTACCTATTTTTCTCTCACCCACATGGCCTATTTCTTCTCAAATCAGAAGTTAGTTAACTAATCAATCAAATCTATTAACTGATTGGTCATTTGAGTTCACTGGTCAATCAATTCAGTCAGTTCCACAATCCACTCTTCTAACTGATCAATCAAGTCTGTTAACTGTTTAGTCAATGGAGTTAACTCTCCAATCAATTTTGTCACATCCCCTCTTTCATGATGGAGCTGGGACACTTGTCACATTTCTACTGGTTGCACATTCCTCAACCATCCTCAGCCGTTGATCTTCATATCTCCTCTCAACCGTTGATTCTCATTCTTCCAAGTCTATAAATGAAGCTTCATTCTTCCATTCTAATCATTCGGGCTTTTGACATCGTTACTCTGCAGAAATATCACCAGTGCGCCTTTGGCACCCTTTTCTCATCCACAAGCTTGAGATCACATAGTGGCATTGGAGCTCATCTTCATTGCATATCACCATAGCCGTTCACCGTCGACTTCCTACAAACAGCTAAAAAGATTGCACTCTCTGAGGGCTCATCTCATCTGCAAAAGGATGATCTGTGATAGGCAAACAACAGAAGTTTCAAAACGGGAGAGGTTTGCACTATGTTTGTTCATTGCTTCGTTTATTGAATCCTTCTTGTTTCACTATTCTGTTGATGTTTGGGTCTTGTTTAATTCATTTGATTGATCACCATTTTACCCTTACAGTAGGTGGGCAATACAGAGCATAAGGAATCCAAATCTGATGAAAAAGTAGCACCCTGGACTTGGGTGCACTCACCAGTGTCCTCCAGTTGGCCTCCCAACAAATCAGGGTTCAGAAACATCATCTGGGCACTCTCTGGAGCATTTTCTCAGTTTTGACTGTTGGTAGATTTTCACTCCAAGGACAAGTGCATGGGCACCATTGTCCTTCAACACCTCTGCTTCTAGAATCAGGTTCTCCTTTGTTCACTGATCTCAGTGCTTCTTTCAGTTTGTCCATATCTATTTGAAAGTTATGCCTTGTTTATCATATAACTAGGGTTTTGCCTATTTATTGATCTAGGTTTTAACAAATCATCAGCAAATTCCAAATTTCCTTATCATTACAAGTGACAGGAAACCTGATAGTTGAGTCCTCTTGTAAAAGTTGTGATTCAACTCAGTTTAATGTCCTTGAATGTATGCAGTTAAAGGAGGATTTAACCACACCTTACATTAAATTAAAAATCTCTCTTTTTCTACATTACACTTACTAATCCAAAAAATAGATGCAATGATCCATTTGCAATAAAGGAATGACTCATTCAAAAGAGTTTGTATTGATTTAAATGTAGTCACACATTATCAAATTTTTGTTACAATCATACCAACAAGTGTGGCAAGAGAGGATGAGTAACTAGGTTCAAACACCCCCTGAACAACTACATTCTTCCATGGAGATATATTATCACATGAACATCTTCCTTACATAACCTTTCCTACACTATATTAGATGCATTCTTCCATTTCTTAATGCCCTAAAATTATTTGAAGCACTTGGAGAAAAAAAATTGGTTCAAAGACCAACCCTTTTTATGAATCTTTCTCACATGTATCTATAGCATTACATTTTCACTTGTTGGCCTGATGGGATTTTCAGCAGGAAAAATATATGTAGGGTGTCTAGAGATTATTGCAATAAATCCCACCTACCCTCTTATCTATCTTTGTACCCATTGCATTTAACTTTACCTACCTCTAACCCATTCATCTTGGGCATTAATGGCATTTCTGAGAAGTAGGCAAGCATTTGAATTGAAGAACCCACCAAAAAACATGTTAAAATATTATATTTGTCCTTTGTCAAAGCATGTGAGATCATTAGGAACCAAGTCAGAGGTTTTGGTGGTTCCAAGAACCACCGGAACTGCTGACAACTCTTATTCTTTCCTTTTCTCTCTTTGTTCCCTCCATGTCAAAGGTTCACTGAATATCAAGAACTATTCCTTGTTCTTCTCTTTTGGCTTCATTCTTTCATGTTCTTTTCTTTTCATTCTCTTTGCCTTTTTAGGGAGGTTAAACCCTATTAGGAACCCCAAAACTATGTTGGGGTTTCCCTTGGTTTGAAGAACCAAAGGAAGCTCTGACATCCCTTTGTATTTTTGTGTTCCTCTTTCTTTTCTTCCTTCACCTTACATTCCTTTTGTTTCTCCTTTAGTTCCATTTGTCAAAGCCCACACTGACATCGAGAATGAGAAACCAAGTCAGAGGTTCCAAGAACCACTGAGAAATCTAACATCCATTCTTTTTCTTCACTTGTTCACTTTTCTTTTGTCAATGAATCAAGGGTGAAGGGGAACCTAGGAACCAAGTCGATGGTTTTGATGGTTATGGGAACCACCAGAACCGCTGACATCCCACTTCACCCTACACACCCAAGTATCTTTGTTGGAGATTCATGGCTAACAAGAAACCAAGGACCCCGTTGGGAGTTCTAATGGCTCTAGGACTACCAAAACCACTAACAAGTTCCTGATAAGCCAAAAGGGACAACAAAGCCAAACTTATGCATTTTCTAAGTTTTTCTAGTATTTCAACATATGAATGAAAGCACATGGAAGGAAAAGACCAACACCAAGGCCAAAAGACAATGTATATCCACTTGGAATCTCTCAGATCGGATATTAATGGTGGATTATATTGGGAAACTACAAACATAAAGGGCGCCATACTTAGATTTTTTGCAATTTTGGAAATTGGTAATTTTGGGTCCCAAAACTAGCTCTAGTCTGGTATGTGTGCCTCTTGTAGGTACAACAAGGATCCAGCTATTTTCAGGAGGCAAACCAAAAAGGAAAACACAATGGAGGAAAACACAAACATATATACAAGGCAATACACAATGAAGGCATATACAACACACACAACTAATTGCATGCAAGCACATAAACACTTAAAAGATGGCTGTGAATCAAAATTTTAACACAATGTAGGTCAAACCTATAAAAGATCAATGATGCTACTTGCCTCTATCGAAGACAACCTGATTGAAATATTTGATCTCCCTCAAACTAAAACCACATTCACCACCCAGCTACAACAAATGTAAACCTAAGTTATCTACATGCACCAATATGCCACCAATGAAAATGCTACTGTAAGGAAACCATAGATGATATGTATAGAAACTAACCCACACAACATCATGCACATTTTCAGTAGCATGAGGTGAGAAACTAAAATTTAAGTCAACATCAAAATACACGAATGGAAGTAAACATCCACAAGCAAGTGCAACATTATCATACTTGCAAACTTCCTCATGTGGATCAAGTGAAAAGAACACCTCCAATTCATAGGGCAAAGAATAGTATACCTAATTGCAATTTTGATATGCACAGAGAAAGGATTCATTTGGCAAGTCAAACTAAAAAAATTCAACCTTAGAGATACCTCCAAATTGAGCTGCAACATGTTGATATTCATTTTGGCATTTGAGCTACTGCTCAACATCATTCTCATTTATATGATGGGCCCATACAAGTGACTCCATCTTAGGCACAACACCATGATCCAAATCATTTGAATCATAACCTTCAAAAAGAAAATCTTCATAGTCACACGTGCCATCATCAAACTCTTGGACAATAGACAACTAGCATACACAACTTTCACTTGTGCTAATATAGTCATCAATATCTGAATCATGAACATGGTCTATATTTCAATCTAAACCATCAATACCATGAGACACTTAAAATGAAGAAGCAAGTTCTTTCATTTGTCTCTCTTTTTCTTGTTCACTTAGGCATCTTGTTATGTCATGCCTACTCTTGCAGACTAACTAACGACACACTTATTTTTCCTCATTTATTCTTTTATCATTTCTTTGTGGCCTTTCTGAATCACAATTTACATGGGAAAGGCAACAAGTCTTGGACCAAAGAAATAAGTTCTCACATGCATCCACATGATCACCATCTCCACATTCATCAAGGGTAAGTTCTTCAAATTGAAAATCATTTCTTGCACTAATATTTATCTCAAATAAGTTACCACTAAGTGCAGGCACTTTTCTATCTTTCTCATGCAAATAAACACTAATTGCTTCATTATCATCTAATAGAACAAAGAAGGGTAGCACATCAAACAAGAAACTAGTTTCTTTCTCACTCTAAATATCACTTGTGTGTGGACACTTAACATGATCAATCACACAATCTGATCCACTTGACTAATCACTTATGCATACACCCTCCTCACTGTCCATTGGGCCACATACAACATTTTCAATCTAAAGGCCATGACTAGTTTTCTCATTTCCATCTTATACAAATGACCTATCTAGTTGAGGGTAGGTGCATACACTATCCTAATCATCTACATCACTATCATGCAATGCACCATCTTCAACTTCTACCCTTTTGATTACACATTTATACTTGTTTGATGTTGTACTCATCTGATTAGTTGCATCCACATGACTACTATTCACATTAGCTTGTTTATTACTAGCAGCAATTACATTCGCAGACAACAACCTTTTTATGTAATCATTCTTTACCTTTTCTAAGTAGTCTAAGCATGAATAGGCATGTTGCATGCTTGTTAGTTTCATATCCTCGTGTAACATCGCAAAAAAAGTACACTAGCATTTTACACCTTGTTTAGCTCCTAGGTTGGACCTATGTTATTATCATTGTTAATCAAGACCTATTTTAACATGTTTTTAAGGTTATAACAAACAAATATCTCGATCCCAATAATTAAACTTGATTTAATCAATATATGATTTGGCTAAGCCCTTGTTAAAAAACACTTCCTGAATGTTTAGGACCAAGGGCCTAGGGCACCCAAGTGCCCTAGTCCCACTTGGGAGCCTTGATCCCATTTTAGAATGTTGGCTTAGAATGTTCCTATACTTTGTATTTGTTGGCCTAATTAAGTTTTAGTTGTTGAAGGTTAGTGGGATTGGATATTTAAATGTGTGTTGTGACTCATTTTAGACACTAGGTGAATGGTGGAATGAATGCTCTTATGTGTTATGCAATGTTGAAGGATTATATATGCTTTGATTTTCATCTACTTGTGAATGCTACTGAAGTTGTTTGTAGGATTTCAAGGAAGTTTGAAGTCCTTTTCATCACTCTCCTTTGTTGGTGAATGCACATCATCAACTAAGGTTGGATATTTTGTTGTTATTATCATCATTGCTTATCATATTGTTACAGATCTGGCCTCTATCCTGTGTGGATAAGCACTCTTGGATCTTAATGATTGTTGTAGCAGAGGTGGGAACACCAAAACAGGGTTTGACTAAGGCAAACCCTTATATGCAACACAACTTTTTCCTCTTTCCTTGTGTGTAGGTAAGTCGAATAGGTTTCGTAAGCTAAGAGCTTAAAGGAAGGAAGTGCATACATCTATAGACCTAGTCATCTTGAAAGTTTTGTTCAAGCCCTAAGGAGGACCAGGGCACCCAGGTACCCCTGTCTTGGACATCTCTACTAAATTTACCAGGTTTTGAACTATTCCGTAATCTTTTCTCTGCCCTCTTATTACTCTGATTCATTTCTCTTATTTTGTAGTAGTTTGATCTTAGTGCCATTTGGGTTAATTGAGTATCCTAGCTAGTGTGCTTGATTATGGTCAAGATTGGATAATCATCTCTTTACAACAAAAAGGAGTAGAACACCTATAGGTTAAGCTCTCTCTCTCTCTTGGGTAGAAGTTAGGCTTGGTTTCCCCCTTGAATGTATTGTTTGGAAGAGGATTTGATGAGTTTAACCCATTAAACTAGTCTCCCTTTTCCACACCTCATTACATTTTGGTAAACCCGTAGTTGCTTACACTATTTTGTACCTCTCTTCTTTTAGATCTGATTAAAAGTGTAGTCCTTAATCACTTTGTATTTATACTTGCTTGAATCTTGCATAGATTTTAAAAACTAGGATTTGAAACCTCGCATTGAAAGTTGTGACCCTAGGGATTGTACTTTGAAAATTGTTTAGACCTTGTTGCATTGATTTAGACTTTGTTTAATGTATTTGCATCCACTATACCCTTTCATTAATTGTTGTTTCAAAGGCACTTTGTATCTTTGCATTTTGAAAATTGAAAAGAAGAAAAGAGAAACACAGCATTATAAATTCAAAAAGTTACATAATTGTCATTCAATTTTGCATTAAAAAAGGAAAAATCATCATACATTCATATCATTTTCTGATTTTCATATCAGATCTGATCTAAATTGCATTCATTAGGCATTTCATATTGTTGAATTGTGCATTTAAACCATCTTTGCTACTAAAAAGTGTTGAAAATTGCATTTTGTATCTAAGCTAGTTTGTATTGCATGCTAGGGTTTGTAAGTAAAACATTCAATTTCAGATCTTTCTCCTATTGTTTACATCCTAAATCTGATTTTTCATTACTCCATTATGTTATAATCGTCACCTTGCATTGAATATTGAAGATAGGAACAATTTGTGCACTATTGCATCTTGAAAAAGCATTGAAATTTGTGCTTCATCTAAGCTTTACTCTTGTTGACATATAAGTGAATTTGAATAGAAATTAATTTGATCAAGGGTATATTGCTTCATTTAAAGAAAAACTTAAACATTTATTTTGTTACATCATTAATCTCTTTTATTTGTGCACCTCATGTGTTATTGAGGCTTGTAGTCGCTTTATGAGCTTTGTAACTTGGTGCCCCAGTTCTAATGCTTTTGTAAGAAGAAGTCTTCAAATAATGGATTATAATGATGATCTTTCCACATCTAAAATCCTTAATCAATTCACACATCTTCCTACCATAATTATCCTTGAAACATCAACTACTCAAGAATCCATTAACATTGATGACCTTATCGCTCATGTACCTGACGCCCAAATTCAAAAGTTAGACACATAATTGGCTAACTTTCAAAAAAATTCGAGTGTAGAGAATATAATTGATGAGGTTGTCCCTGTTGTTGAGATTCTTCAAGGGTTGTTGGAAGAGGGACAAGAGGGAGTGGAAGTCTTGTGTGGCCTAGCTCACATAGTGAATAACAACATTATGTCAGCAGCTAGTTGTGTAGAACTCATGACGAAAGTGACTTCTACTAACCACATAGGAACTCAAGTGTTGGTACCTATGCCCACACATCCTATGCCTAATTATTCATCTACTATCCTTACTACTACTACATAGTAGAGTAATGATGCCACTAATTATGTTGGATTAAACACTAGGAATACTAGTCAACGTGATAATATCGTTCCTTACAATTACATGTAAATTCCACACCTAATACTACTCTACCTACATATAAACCTCCTATCATATTTAAAAAGGCTACTCATACCCTTTTATCTAGTCCATCTAATTCTTTCCAATCCCTACCTAATTCAAACTCTAATCCTGCCATAGACCAATTATTGAAGGATATGAGCTTTGTTCAACAACAATTGGCTAGCATGAGTAGTATCCCACATAAGAATAATGTAATAACACACCATCTTCATAGAAATTTGTCTTATGCAATCTTGAGAACTCCTATGTGTTGTGATGTTCACAACACGCCCCATTATGCTCCTTAGCAAAATGGGGACCCCTGCTGATGTTTGCTTTTTGCTTCTGCTTGTGTTTTTTCTGCTTTCTGGCGGTCTGGTAAAAATGAAGGTCAGGTGCATCATCATCATGATATATGATGAGGTAGGTCATCATCATGAGGTCTATTTGTCAAAGTTCATATTTTGTTTCTGTGACCTCATATTTTAAAAGAGCTTGAAATTCCATGCAGGTTTGCCTTTTACTTCACTTGAAAATTCCTCCATATGTGGAAGTTATGCACGGTCAAAGTCTTGGTCAAACCTGATATTCGCAGGAGGATCATCATATTTTTTATATCCTAAGTCATGTTGACAGGATCATCATGATCTTGGTCTATCACCCGCTAAAAATCATGCAGTCGCAATATCCGGACATCAATTTTAGGTGGTAGTTCCCTTTACCCGTCAAATGGCCTCAGGCGCATCATCAGCATCATGATTTTCTTAGGAGCGTCATATGTTATAAACTCAGTTTTCGTTACATGATGATGATCATCATCATCATATTTTAAACGCACCCCCCCGATAATATCCTGAGGTTCGAAATATCATGATGACATCAACTTTAAGTCAAGGTATGTTACCCCGTCGAGCGGTCTTTGTATCGCGAACATCATCATGATATCTTTGCATCACCTGATCTTAAAATATCATGCTGATAGTATAAGATCACCCTGACTTAGCAAATTCATCATCGGCATATTTGCATGCGCATGCTATAAACCTATCGCAAGGTCATCATCATGATATTTGCTGAAGTTCGAATTATGATGATGACGACCTCATATCATCTTGATCTTTCACGAGTCATTTGCTGAATTTCGCCAAGTGCTGGAAACATCATCATCATAATTCGATTAAGAGGATCATCATCTTCATATCCTCCTGATCTCTGGTTAGCGAATATCATGACGATCACCCTATCTATTAAGAAGAAGCCGATATTACATTTCTCAACAGCATCATCATATTTTGTAATATCACCCTAGCGCAAATATCATGATGACCAACTCATCCTTGTGCTCCGAAAATGAAATATGATGATGACGTCATCATCATATTTTTATCCTGTCATATTGTCAAGATCATCATGATCTTGTTTGTACGCCTGATATTTTGCCAAGTCCTCCTGCTGATGAAATACAACCTTTTGCAAAGTATCCTGATGATCATCATCATCACATTTTCCCTTCGGCAGGATTTTTTTACCAAACATGATCCGGTTGGCGAAATATCATGATGACGTCATGTTCAAGTTTAACGAAGGCTCCGAATATCATGATGACATCATCCCGATCTGATAAACGAAGAAGTAAATATCCTGATGATCAGCATCATCATTTTTTCTTTCAACAGGATATTTTCCAAAACCCGATCTGGTTCGCGAAATATGATGATCATCATCATCATCCTGATCTTTCGACAGGGTTGCCTTGACCGCAAAAGGATCATATTATGTTCATCATCCTGATCAAGCTCCTTAGGTGACCCGATATCACAGTTAGCCCCCCGATCTTAACCGAACATGATGATGACGTCATCCTTAGCATTTCAATGAAGCCCGAATATCATGATGACGTCACCATCATCTTCCTTTCATCGGCAGCATGATTATATTCATATCCTCCTATTCTTCTTAAACATGATGATGATGATGATGTTGTTCTTTTCCCCGATATGCAGAAGTGAAACATCATGATGACATTCATCTGGACCTTCAGGAGGGAATGCTATTTCCAGAATATCATGATGATGAAGTATATCGACTAACCTGTTTTTTGACGCACCGACAGGGATGATCATGCCGATGGGCGGGAAATGAGGCGGTGGACATTTTAAAGTGTTTTTTTTTGGCACCTCTGGCATTTTTTTCAGTCAGCGATAGTTGACCTGATGAAGTTTGGGCAGTCTGAGCGCATTTTGGACGCGTTTTTGAGTGCATTCTGATCCGATTTTCTCAATCTTGCGCTGTCACCTGGATTTAAACGCTTATTTTATTTTCATGCTATTTTTTGTGATAAATGTGAAACTTATTGCTTGTCTTGTCTTGCAGGCTTGCAGTTGAGGAAGCAGCTGGAAAGTGAACACAGTGACCTCATGGAGGCAGAAGATCTGATCTCAGGAGCAAGAAGATAGAGATGAAATGCAAAAAGTCAAAGCCATTCAAGTGAAGAAGAAGGTCGCAGCTGAAGGTATTATCACAAAAGACAAACAGAAGTTATTACCCAGCTGCTGGAACTTCTCAGAAGGGGCAATATTTCGCCCAGATTTGACCACTGCTCAGAGATATTTTTGAGAACTGGTTCACCTGCATTTATTGCTGTAACTAGGGGTTTGAACCAGGGGTTCAGTTAGGTTTTTGTGTAGTGAGGACAATCAAAATGTCTTTATATTGTGCCTCTCTACACTGTAATACTTTACAGCAGGGGCTACACACAGGGATTTTAGGATTTTGCCAGAATTGTAGTCTTTCTGGGCATAGTTTAGAAGTAGAAGAAGGAGGTCACCTGTTTGTCTGCAGTAAGGTGCGCGTGGAATGTCTGGCTGCCTTACTGTATCTGTAAAGCTTGTAAGTTCTCTGTAGTATGATCAATGAAACTAAGAGTCATTCTTACATTGTAAATCATGTATGGCTATTTGTTTCTAATACAATAGAATCTGGAGTTCTGCATCTATCTTCTGAGTGTTCTCCTGCTCTTCTTTGTGTTTTGAAATATCTTCTTTGAGAGCTTGCAATTTTAAATGTATGTTTGTGAAAATGCTCAGAACTTACATTTAGGGTTTTTACTGTGGATTTGATCAAACTACTGTGGTATTTACATAGTGCATAACAGAAACACTTAGATCCTTCGGTAGATTAAGTGAGGTATAGAGTAGATCTTTCTAACTTTTCCCAACCCATCTAAAATATCTAGCTGAAAACGTAGAAATCCAAAGGAAATTGTCTCAAATTTGAAGAAGCATGATAACAGAGCTATAAGTAGACAGTTTTCATAAACAAATCAAGAAGAAAGCTGCAAAAATCCAAGAAAACCCTCTGAAACTGAAACTTGCAGCCCAGTATCACTCTTATGCAAAGGAATGAAAAGCATTGACATATCTCATGACCTTTTTGCATATTCTTAGGCCAGTAAACCACAAAACAAATCTAAACTACGTAAGGCCCCTTGAACATTATAGCTTCACATTGACCAACTGAACTTGACCAACCGAACCATTGTAGACTTGGGATTAGTTGAATCACCAAATGATTCCTTCTTGTCTTTCAAGTATAGTTTCAGTTCATTTTATGTGAATTTTAACTTATTGTTATGATTGCATCAAAACAGTCATCAACAGTTTTCTGGCGCTAGAAGGAGGGCCTGCCTGAGTTAGGTTTCATTTCAAACTGGCTAACGACAGTAACAGAGTGACTAGGTCTAGGTCCAGTTCAGGAGATATATTTGTGCAACTACCTGATACAAGGCGAAGTAAAAGCCCTTTAATTTGGAATCCAAAGATATCGCAAGCAGGAAGTTCATCTGGAACACCTCCTGGGTCACCTTTTAACATCTGTAGTATTGTAAGTCCTGACAGATCGCTGTTCAGATCTTTAAATCTTGGTTCAGGCACTCCCGGAGGTCTCAATCCTCCTCTAAATCCTAATCCACCAATCAATCCAGGTATTTCTGCAAGTTCAAGTCAAGCTCAAACACCTGCAATGGCTTATTTCGATGTCAATTCTCCCATATTCTTCAATGATTATCATGACATGCCAAAAAATCCAGAAAAGATATGTCCCAAATACCAGTTGCATCAAGACCCAGAAGATCATATTAGAATATTTAAGGAAGCATGTTTTAGGGCTATGTTAGAGCACGAGGATGTTGTGTGTAGGTTGTTTCCTTACACCTTTAATGAGCAGGCCTCTAGCTGGTACGTAAACTTACCCAATGGTTACATTTCTTCCTGGGCACTTATGGAAGAAGCATTTCTGTCAAGATTTAGAGGATCCATTGACCCTTGTGCTTTGTATCATAAGTTGGCTGCTATAAAACGAGGTGAGGGAGAGCTAATTGATAATTTCAATGACAGATTTCAAAAGGCCTATTCTAGGCTAGTAACCCCTTATACCATAGATGATGCTCCCTTGTTGGCTATGTACTATGCTGCCTTGGATCCCTTAACTGCCATGTTTGTCAAAAGGAAACCTGACATAGATTCAATATCCAAAGCCTATAAAGAGGCAGCCTCAGTGAACCAAGAAATGAGACATACAACTTACAGTCCATTTGGAGGAAATTTTGGGGTGCAGAATCAGGCACACCCATGGAATGGAGTCCCTGTGCAGCATGCTCCACTAATAAATCTGGTTCCTTCTTACACACCTGTGTATAACCCTACTCCAATCCAGGCTATAACTCCTTACACGGCTAGTACTTCCAATAACAGTCAAAATAATGGTCAGCCTTTCTTCCAACTTCCTAGGGATGTAACTGTGGCAAAAGCACAAGAGGATAGGGAAGACATCAAAGAGATTACTGCACATTTGAAGAGATTAACAACCGAAGTGACACAGCTAAGAAATGAGAATCTCTATGGAAGAAGCAACCAAAACTACAATCCACATCAAAATCACAACCAAGGCCAAAATCAGAATTACAATCTCAACCAAAATCAGCAATACAATCAGAACCAAAACTACAATCAGCATCAAGGCCCCAGTCAGGGGCAACCAATGCAAAATAGGGGGCCAGTGATAGATAATAGGACCTGGGGCAATAATAACAAGAACCAGAATCAACCTAGGCCACCCAAGACATGGAACACTGGGCCCAACAACGGTACTCTGGCTTCTCCTTTTGAGAATACAGATAATCATGGTGCAAAACAAATAACTAACATACAAATGGCCAATACAGCACCCAAAAATTGGTGCAGATTTCACAATACTAATGCCCATGCTGAGCATGACTGTCCACAGTTCCACTTGGCAGCTAGTATTTTCAACGTAGATGTACAGCCTCCTACCTCTGAATTTCTCATTCCTAAGGGTAATGAGGTAGTACCCTCAGAATATGACACAGCATTAGTCTTAGAAACGTTTACCTTTGCAACTGTAGAAGAGAAGGGGGATGAATTGCTAGAGGATGAACCATACTGTTGTGAAAGTCTTTATCTCGAATCAGCCTTTGTGTTAAATGCTTTTCAGTTTCCTTTTGAATCTGAAAACGAGATATTAAATGAAACAGAAGAGGTGCAGGCCTTTCAACAGACAAATAAAAGCCACACCTACAATTTGAGGAACAACCCTAGGCCGGGAGGACCTTTCACCACTTCCACTCCTCCGAATAACATCAATACACCCCCAGATCAGAATGCTAGCAACAATCCTGCCATACTTAAAGCTAGTCAGCACACAAATAACGGAACAGTAGTGCAAAAGGATCAAACAAGTAAGACAGAAGCAGTAGAGACAACAAGACTAATGAATTACTTATCAGAGGAAATAAAGAAAATGAAGGTCAGCATACCTCTAAATGAATTATTGAAGACCCCAGGGATCAGAAATGCTTTTTTAAAATCCCTGGATACATCCATGACAAACATGGTGTCTGCTGATATAACTGTTCCTAGTAGTGATTCACCACCTAAGGAGAAAGGTAAGAAAGTTGAGCAGCCTTCCAACACAAATGTAGTAATACATGCGGATAAGAGGGATACTCAACCTTTCTTGTTAACTGTTAGGTTGTGTGGGAAGAATATACACAATTGCATGGTAGATTCTGGTGCTTCAGCCAACGTAATGCCCTTAGGAATATGTAAAACTCTCGGGCTGACTCCCACCAAATCTGCCAAGGTTGTCACGCAATTAGATAAGACCGAGGTTAGTGTGATAGGAGAACTCATGAACATACAAGTGCAGTTAGCTTCAGACCCTAGGGTGAGCCAAATCATTGACATCCAAGTAGTGGATATACCCGTAAATTATGGAATGTTGCTGAGTAGGGATTGGTCCAAGACATTAAACGGGTATATGGCTACTGACTTTTCACACATGTGGTTACCATGGAGAGGCATCCCAAACCAGATCAGAATAGGGGCAGAGCCCAGAATGAAACATATGATAACAGAGTATAATCGAACTAATGAAATATTATATGCTGCTGTTGAACCAGGTGTCTACAGAATTACCAACAATGGGATGCAGATTGAAGAGATTATGATGTTAAACATTAGAAAGAAGTGTGTCAGCAATAGAACAACACTATTCATTGAGTCTGACAGAAATTCTTCAGATGAGGAAAACAATGCAATAGACAAATTTGGTCACGCCATTAGAAGAGAGGTGGAAGAGTGCGTTACACACAATCTCCCAGTCCAATGTAAGTTATATAAAAATAGGTGTAGAGTCCATGATAAGCAGCATTCTGAGGAGAATTGTGAAATATGCAAAGACATCATTGAATATGAATACAAGAAGTGCATAGGGAGGGTAGAGTCACAAGAGTAAAATGAGAATCCTGATCCAACACAGAGATATGTTCAGGATAATATAGATGCATTGATTCCAGATTTAGGAAAAGAAATAGAGGACAAGGGTAGTTATCTTTCTGAGTTGCAAACTACAAACACACATATGCAAGATAACCAAACGGAAAAACCCATGAATCAACAAGACAACACCCCACAGACAATAAAAGGGACAAAGTATGCCAAGGTAAAAGATCAGAAAAGTAGAGATGGCATGTGGACATTAAAATGTGATGGGTCCAAATCAAAACAGGGTGCAGGTGCAGGTATTGAACTCATAAATCCTCAAGGTAAATCTCATTTGGCAGCATATAGATTACAATTTTCCTGCACTAATAATATTGCTGAATATGAGGCCCTAATTTTAGGACTTGTCATGGCCATCAGGAAAGGGGTAAAAACCATCAGAGTATTTTCAGACTCTGAATTAGTAGTCAGACAAGTGAGGAAACTATATGCCTGCAATTATAAGAAGATGATCAGTTATAGACATAGAGTTTGGGGTTTAATGGATTCATTTGATGCTTTTAACATAGAGCATATTCCTAGAGAACTAAACCACAGGCCTGATGCGTTAGCAGTTGCTGCTAGTACATTAGAACCATTGACACTGTCAGGATTAAGACGATTTGCTGTAGAGCTAGTTAACGTGCCCAGTATACCAGACAACGTTACACACTTTCAGGTATTTGGAGAGGATCAGCAAATTATTGATTTTCTGACTTGTAATGAGGCATTTGAGGCCCAAATTATTGATGAACAAGAAAGGCCTGAAGTAACATGGGACGAAGAAGATATGATCAACTTAAAGAGCAACTTCTTGCCAAAAGGAGTAATTGAATTAGAACACATCTTTGACTTCGACGGAATAATAAGACAGAAAGACTTACCCAAAACAGAAGGGGGTAAGTGTGATTTACATAACTTAGGGACTGAGCTAAATCCACAAAATGTACTAATTGGGAAGGCTTGCTCTGAGAAAATCAGAAAAGAGGTTCTGGATGTTCTGAAAGAATATAAACATGTCATAGCATGGACTTATGAAGACTTGAAAACATTTGATGAGTCCATCATAACTCACGTCATACCTTTAAGAAAAGAAGTCAAACCATTTAGGCAGAAACAGAGGCATGTAAACGCCATTCTAGAGCCTTTAATCTTTGAGGAAGTTAAAAAACTACTGTCCGCTGGGATAATTTTTCCAGTCAGACATTCTGTCTGGGTAGCTAACTTAGTGCCAGTAAGGAAGAAAAACGGAGACATTAGGTTGTGCGTAGACTTTAGAAATCTAAACAAGGCATCTGAAAAGGATAATTATCCTTTGCCCCCAATAGATGAGGTACTGCAAGCAGTAAATGGCGCAAAGATGATGTCTTTTTTAGATGGTTTTTCAGGTTATAACCAAGTTTTAATTGACAGAGAAGATAGACTAAAAACCATCTTCACTTGCAAATGGGGAAATTATGCGTATAGAAGAATGCCTTTTGGTCTGATTAATGCAGGTGCCACTTTTCAGAGGGCCATGGACGTTGCTTTTCGTGGATTATCAGGTAAATGCATTGTTGTGTATATGGATGATTTAACTGTGTATTCCAAGGATGCATCCACCCACGCTGAGGACCTCAGAAAAGTACTCCAGCGATGTGAAAGGTATGGGATTTCCCTTAATCCTAAGAAATGTATATTTGGCGTAACTGAAGGTAAATTATTAGGCCATGTCATTTCTGAAAATGGAATTTCAATTGATCCGGATAGAATAGAATCCATAAAAAATTTGCAAATACCAAACAGTAGGAAAGAATTGAAATCATTTTTTGGTAAAATTAACTTTGTTCGGAAGTTTATAACAGGTTTTGCAGAGATTGTGCAGCCGTTGAATGCCATGTTAAAGAAAGATGCACAGATGGAATGGACGCCAGTAGCCAAAGCCGCATTTGAAGATATTAAGGAGGCAATTTCTAATGCCCCTGTATTGGCAAGTCCAGACTACACATGCCCGTTTTACATCTACTCCTTTGCATCTTCTCATTCTGTCGCTGCTGCCTTGACACAGAAAGGTGAAAATAATGACGAGAGGCCCATAGCATTTATGAGTGCGCCTCTGAAGGATGCACAGCTGAGATATCTAGATATCGAAAGATAGGCATTCGCATTAGTAAAGGCTGTAAAAAAATTCAGACACTACATTCTGCGCAGCCAGATTAAAGCCATAGTACCAGACGCAGCAGTAAAGATATTGCTGATGCAAAACGAGCCTGGAGAAAAAAGAGCCAAATGGATCACCACGCTGCAAGAATTTGACATGGAGATCATTCCCGCAAAGCTGGTTAGAGGGCAGGCGCTGGTGCAGACAATAGCAAACATGGATCCAAATCTGATAAAATAGCAATATGTATTGAATTCCCAAGACGCATCAGGCTGGTACGATGATTTAAGCACCTTCCTGATAGCTGGAAAGTACCCAGGCAAGATGAAGGCTTCTCAGAGGAGAGCTTTGAAGATTAAGGCACAGCATTATATGGTGCAAGGAGGTCTTCTATTCAAGAAGAACCATGATGGAATTTATTTGAGATGCATAAACAGAACTGAAGCTGATAAAGTGTTGACAGAACTACATGACAAGCACGGAACCAGCCATGGTTCCCATTTAGCTACAGCACACAAAATACTGAGAGCGGGCTATTACTGGCCCACTATATTCAAAGATACTAAGAGTCACATCAGAAGCTGCCACACCTGTCAGACTGCAGCAGACAAAGGAAGAAATCTGGCCAATCCACTGCAGCCTGTGATCGAGTCTAGACCGTTTGCACAATGGGGCTTGGATTTTATCGGAGTCATCAATCCCCCATCTTCTGCAGGACACAAGTTTATATTGACGGTGACGGACTATTGTACAAGGTGGACTGAGGCCACCTGCTGCAATTTTTCCACAACTGAGGTAGTTATCAAGTTCCTTGAAGAAAACATTATCACCAGGTTTGGAACGCCCTATTCATTGGTATGTGATAACGGCCCTGCTTTCTCTTCTTTAAAATTTTCTAAATGGGCATTTGAATATGGGATCATTCTAAGGTTTTCTTCAAATTATTACCCTCAAGGTAATGGACTGGCTGAATCAACAAACAAAATCTTATTAGACATCATCAAGAGGTTAATTGCCAAAAGTCCTAGAGAGTGGAATACCCTATTAAGATATGCATTATGGGTAGACAGGACCAAGTTCAAAACAGCTTTAGGTAGCACACCTTATCACTTAGTTTATGGGACTGATCCCATACTTCCGGTTAATCTGAGAATACCAACCTGGAAGTTTGCCAATGAATATCTAGGCTTTGATAACCATAGGGAAGCCAGAATAGTGCAAATGTTGCAACTAGAGGAGAAAAGAGGTCAAGCCCTCGAGAAGTTTGCCAAACACCAAGCGGTTGTTAAGAGGTGGTTTGACAAAAGGGCAAAAGTCAAGACATTTAGGATATCAGACTTAGTGTTGTGCTGGGACAAAGCACATGAAAAGAAAGGAAGCCATGGAAAATTTGATAAATTATGGCTGGGTCCATTACAAATTTCAGAAATAATAGGAGATAACACCTTTAGACTTAAGACCTTGACTGGAGAAGATGTGCCATTACGAGTTAATGGCCAGCATTTGAAACACTACTTCCAGGCTTGAAGGTCAGGATGAGGCAGTCCTTTCTTTCTTAATGTAAAATGCTGTAGATAATGTACAGTTCTTCTTTTGCTGTTTTCTTTTTAGGTTGGTTGTTTGTATAGCTTGTCCTCTGTTTGTTTTTTTTGCTTTTTGTTTCTGTCTGTTTGTACAATTTTTTCTGTTGTTTTGTTGTTTGTACAGCCTGTTTGTTTGGTCTATTTGTTGTCTCCTCAGCAGGGATCTTTATTTTACTGTAGAGTATTAAGGAGCAGAACTAGCAACCATTCAAAACAGTATATAATTTAGGATATTCAGGTTAACCATTTGCAATTTACACATAACCTATCACTGTCATGAATGTAGAGAGTTGTTCATCTTCTGAAGTTTTGTATTCAATAAATGTGATTGAGAATTCGAAGCAGGTTTCTCACGATGACACACCTAAAATCCTTGGGTTTGTTGAACCTACCAGTGTAGATATTAGGTGAAAAATCAGAGGTCACCCTTGCTACCATTACAATTCTCAGCTTAATTTCAGCAAGTGTCCACTCCTTGCATCATCATGAAGTTACAAATTGCTATACCTTATGAAATCTTTCAAAATTAGAAAAACAAAAAATAAATAAATAAATGAATAAAGCAGATTATACTGAAAATCCAGATTAAGCCATCTAAGTAACTCTACCGGGGCTATGGACGCTCGCTGGCAGTGGGGCTCTACTTAGGAGAATTGTAACGATAACCTTGTCGGGGCTATAGATGCTCGCTGGCAGCAAGGCTCTATCCGGTCGGCTATGAGGGAATATGCTCACCTACGTAGGCTAATGTCAGTCACTGGTTTGTTCAACCAATCTTCAAGATGAGGATAATTAATCACATGCACACAACTAAACTGAAAATGAAAATTCATGCATCTTTATTGAATACTTTGAGTCTCAAGCTAAATAGTAATTTGCAGAAAAGATAGTTGGAAGTTATGAGTTCATTACATCTAGTTTCCTTGAACACTCTGAATTTAATTGTTTTGTTTTGGTTGCTAGTTGTTGTGATGTTCACAACACGCCCCATTATGCTCCTTAGCAAAATGGGGACCCCTGCTGATGTTTTCTTTTTGCTTCTGCTTGTGTTTTTTCTGCTTTCTGGCGGTCTGGTAAAAATGAAGGTCAGGTGCATCATCATCATGATATATGATGAGGTAGGTCATCATCATGAGGTCTGTTTGTCAAAGTTCATATTTTGTTTCTGTGACCTCTAATTTTAAAAGATCTTGAAATTCCATGCAGGTTTGCCTTTTACTTCACTTGAAAATTCCTCCATATGTGGAAGTTATGCACGGTCAAAGTCTTGGTCAAACCTGATATTCGCAGGAGGATCATCATATTTTTTATATCCTAAGTCATGTTGACAGGATCATCATGATCTTGGTCTATCACCCGCTAAAAATCATGCAGTCGCAATATCCGGACGTCAATTTTAGGTGGTAGTTCCCTTTACCCGTCAAATGGCCTCAAGCGCATCATCAGCATCATGATTTTCTTAGGAGCGTCATATGTTATAAACTCAGTTTTGGTTACATGATGATGATCATCATCATCATATTTCAAACGCACCCCCCTGATAATATCCTGAGGTTTGAAATATCATGATGACATCAACTTTAAGTCAAGGTATGTTACCCCGTCGAGCGGTCTTTGTATCGCGAACATCATCATGATATCTTTGCATCGCCTGATCTTAAAATATCATGCTAATAGTATAAGATCACCCTGACTTAGCAAATTCATCATCGGCATATTTGCATGCGCATGCTATAAACCTATTGCAAGGTCATCATCATGATATTTGCTGAAGTTCGAATTATGATGATGACGACCTCATATCATCTTGATCTTTCACGAGTCATTTGCTGAATTTTGTCAAGTGCTGGAAACATCATCATCATAATTCGATTAAGAGGCACATCATCTTCATATCCTCCTGATCTCTGGTTAGCGAATATCATGACGATCACCCTATCTATTAAGAAGAAGCCGATATTACATTTCTCAACAGCATCATCATATTTTGTAATATCACCCTAGCGCAAATATCATGATGACCAACTCATCCTTGTGCTCCGAAAACGAAATATGATGATGATGTCATCATCATATTTTTATCCTGTCATATTGTTAAGATCATCATGATCTTGTTTGTATGCCCGATATTTCGCCAAGTCCTCCTGCCGATGAAATACAACCTTTTGCAAAGTATCCTGATGATCATCATCATCACATTTTCCCTTCGGCAGGATTTTTTTCCCAAACATGATCCGGTTGGCGAAATATCATGATGACATCATGTTCAAGTTTAACGAAGGCTCCGAATATCATGATGACGTCATCCCGATCTGATAAACGAAGAAGTAAATATCCTGATGATTAGCATCATCATTTTTTCTTTCAACAGGATATTTTCCAAAACCCGATCTGGTTCGCGAAATATGATGATGATCATCATCATCCTGATCTTTCGACAAGGTTGCCTTGACCGCAAAAGGATCATATTACGTTCATCATCCTGATCATGCTCCTTAGGTGACCCGATATCACAGTTAGCCCCCTGATCTTAACCGAACATGATGATGACGTCATCCTTAGCATTTCAATGAAGCCCGAATATCATGATGACGTCACCATCATCTTCCTTTCCTCGGCAGCATGATTATATTCATATCCTCCTATTCTTCTTAAACATGATGATGATGATGATGTTGTTCTTTTCCCCGATATGCAGAAGCGAAACATCATGATGACATTCATCTGGACCTTCAGGAGGGAATGCTATTTCCAGAATATCATGATGATGAAGTATATCGACTAACCTGTTTTTTGATGCACCGACAGGGATGATCATGCCGATGGGCGGGAAATGAGACGGTGGACATTTTAAAGTGTTTTTTTTGGCACCTCTGGCATTTTTTTCAGTCAGCGATAGTTGACCTGATGAAGTTTGGGCAGTCTGAGCACATTTTGGACGCGTTTTTGAGTGCATTCTGATCCGATTTTCTCAATCTTGCGCTGTCACCTGGATTTAAACGCTTATTTTATTTTCATGCTATTTTTTGTGATAAATGTGAAACTTATTGCTTGTCTTGTCTTGCAGGCTTGCAGTTGAGGAAGCAGCTGGAAAGTGAACACAGTGACCTCATGGAGGCAGAAGATCTGATCTCAGGAGCAAGAAGATAGAGATGAAATGCAAAAAGTCAAATCCATTCAAGTGAAGAAGAAGGTCGCAGCTGAAGGTATTATCACAAAAGACAAACAGAAGTTATTACCCAGCTGCTGGAACTTCTCAGAAGGGGCAATATTTCGCCCAGATTTGACCACTGCTCAGAGATATTTTTGAGAACTGGTTCACCTGCATTTATTGCTGTAACTAGGGGTTTGAACCAGGGGTTCAGTTAGGTTTTTGTGTAGTGAGGACAATCAAAATGTCTTTATATTGTGCCTCTCTACACTGTAATACTTTACAATAGGGGCTACACACAGGGATTTTAGGATTTTGCCAGAATTGTAGAGTCTTTCTGGGCATAGTTTAGAAGTAGAAGAAGGAGGTCGCCTGTTTGTCTGCAGTAAGGTGCGCGTGGAATGTCTGGCTGCCTTACTGTATCTGTAAAGCTTGTAAGTTCTCTGTAGTATGATCAATGAAACTAAGAGTCATTCTTACATTGTAAATCATGTATGGCTATTCGTTTCTAATACAATAGAATCTAGAGTTCTGCATCTATCTTCTGAGTGTTCTCCTGCTCTTCTTTGTGTTTTGAAATATCTTCTTTGAGAGCTTGCAATTTTAAATGTATGTTTGTGAAAATGCTCAGAACTTACATTTAGGGTTTTTACTGTGGATTTGATCAAACTACTGTGGTATTTACATAGTGCATAACAGAAACACTTAGATCCTTCAGTAGATTAAGTGAGGTATAGAGTAGATCTTTCTAACTTTTTCCAACCCATCTGAAATATCTAGCTGAAAATGTAGAAATCCAAAGGAAATTGTCTCAAATTTGAAGAAGCATGATAACAGAGCTATAAGTAGACAGTTTTCATAAACAGATCAAGAAGAAAGCTGCAAAAATCCAAGAAAACCCTCTGAAACTTGCAGCCCAGTATCACTCTTATGCAAAGGAATGAAAAGCATTGACATATCTCATGACCTTTTTGCATATTCTTAGGCCAGTAAACCACAAAACAAACCTAAACTACGTAAGGCCCCTTGAACATTACAGCTTCACATTGACCAACTGAACTTGACCAACCAAACCATTGTAGACTTGGGATTAGTTGAATCACCAAATGATTCCTTCTTGTCTTTCAAGTATAGTTTCAGTTCATTTTATGTGAATTTTAACTTATTGTTATGATTGCATCAAAACAGTCATCAACACTATGCATGAGAAGTTTGAAACTCCTCACTTTGAAAAGTACAATGGGAAGGGAGACTCGAACAACCATGTGGTAGCCTTTACCACAATGTGTAGTGATTTCTACTTTGAGGATGTGATTTTAGCAAAACTCTCTCCTAGGTCACTCAAGGACATGGCCTTGGATTGGTTTTGTCTGCTACCTCCTAATTCTATAACTACTTTTCCACAACTCATCACTAAATTTCTTGAACATTTTCAAGCTAACATTGGACCTCAAGTCTCTTTGATGGACTTGGTTCATTGCAAACAATGAACCAAAGAGAAAATAACTGACTTTATGGGCCAATATCAAGCCCTCTGTTCATAAATACAATACTCTATTTCAGATGCATATGTGCAAAGAACCTTTATTGGCAACTTACAACCTCACATATATGATAAGGTATTGTTGATCTGATATGATTCATTTACTCATATTTGCATTAATCTTCATGATTACCAACTTCTAGTTAGTTGGTATGAGCAACACCCCTCATCAGCTCTAGTTGGTCAATATGAAGCCTCTAATAATCATTCATTCAAGAGAAATAACATAAACTTTGTAAAGATAAACAAAATTTCAGCAGATAATATTCAAAAACATGTGGCAGCAACGTCATCTCCTGCTCCCACCCCTTACAAATTGAAATTGAAAACAAGAAATTGTTCACCATTATAAAAATCTCTTCATGCTATAATGACACAACTTTTACAACATGATATCATAAAGCTACCACCTGTTAAGCCTTTTGGTCCAAATAAGATGCAATCATCTTCATTTGATGTGAAGGCTATTTGTCAATTCCACCACTCTGTTGACCATGACACTGAAAGATGCATGCATATTAAACATGAAGTTTAGGACCTCATTGACTCCAATATCATCTAGGTTGCAAGTGTTAATGATAAAGGGAATAAATCGGTGGTAGCTACTAATAAAAATCTTCAAATATACACCCATCCTTTACCTCATCATGAGTCTAATGTAGTGAATATATTTGATGCTGAAGATTGTGATGGACATATTTGCATGGTGGACACTCACCCTCACAAAGAGAGAGTGAATATAGAACCTATTATAGCTTTTACTCCACATTATGCTACTATTGAAGCCCTTGACAAACCTTTTTATATTACTAATTGAATCAATGATAAGCCTATTCAAGTTGCTATGATAGATTCAGTATGCATGGTTAATGTAGTAGCTAAAGATTTTCTCTACATGCATGGTTTCCATAGAGATACATATAATTTATTCTCCAGATGGCTATTAGAGCACACGATGGGTCTATCCTTCTGACTCTTGCTGCTTTAACTCTTGAAGTTAAAGTTGGACCTAGAGCTTTGGATGTGGATTTTGTTATCATTCCTACATTGGACGTTTTTCATGTGAAGTTGGGTTATCCATGGCTCCACTCCATGAAGGTGGTCCCCTCTATATTTCATAAGTGCTTAAAATTTCCATTTGAGGGACAAGTGCATGTTGTACACCATAGTCAATATTGCCCTGTGGTTCATAATGGAAATTTCTCACATGAATAGTTTTGGCCAAAACCAGTGGGAGTCACTCAAATTAGAGGATATAGTTTTCTTATCATATCAACAATTTAAAGAAAAGAAGATAATAGAGTTATCACTTAGTAACATTCCTCCTAGTGATGTTCTTGAACCTCCTCTATCTTCTGAGGCTCCAGCTATAATTCATCTTTTCCCACTAGTAGTGAATGAAGCACTACTTGAATCAAAGGTTCTTCCCCATCCCCGAGCATCTGGTAGATATACTAAGGTTTCCCCTCCACCATCCCTTCAAGGACAATGAGGTAGCCTTCATGCACAAAAAAAACCTCCCTGCCAATAAAACTTTTGTACCACCTGCTCTATGCAGACTAGTCAAGATCAATCGATTATGTGAGTGTTATTTCTTGAGGTTTCTCAACTGCTTAAAGATGCTCGTGTACTTCCTCCTATTTCACAAGTTGAGATGGAAGAGCATCCCACATTAAGGAACCCTCCCCTCGTAGCCTCCCAACCTTCTGTGGTTCCTCTCATTTCTTCTAATGTTCTTGAAGCAAAGGAAGAAAAGGAACCTGCATTGGAAGATACTATAGCTCCCCTAAAGAACATCACAAACAAAGCTAAGATAAATAAGATTGTATAAGAAATAAAGAAGTATCATCGTGCTATGGCTTGCCTTGCTATAGGAGTGGAGAATCTCCCTCCTCACAAGTGTTTATCAATGACGGGCACTGAAGATGTAGCTACTACTATTACATCTCCTACAAAGAAAGAATAAGCTTCAAAAGCCGCTATGGAACCTATTAAATGTATTCTGATAGAGATTCTGAGGATAATACAGGTATGGCTATTGTTCCTTATACCTCACGTGATATACTTCTTTCATCTTGTCCTCCTTTTCAAACAAATGATGAGCAAGATTGGGAGGAGGATGATTTGCTTTAGGTTGACTTGCATGTGAGGTACCTTATTTTCTATGTTGTGAGTGTGCATAATGTTTTCCCCTGTGATGTGCTTCTTGATATCTTCTATACATTTTAATTACTATTATTGTGATTATTTGTTGCTTGTTGCTTCTTGTTGTTGTTGGAATTAGTCCGGACAACTAAGAGGGGGGTTGAATCAGTTGTCCCTAAATCTTCACACTTTTTTTGAACTTTCAAATCTTCTTTCTTAATTTACAACAAGGTTAATGATGTAAACAATTAAGCATAAATCAACATATGAGAAGAAACAACATGAACACACAACACCAGAATTTTGACGTGGAAAACCCAGTTAAGGGAAAAGCCACAGTGGGGGTTAACCCACAAAAATGCATACCCTATTAAAAGTAATTAATAAAATAGAAGGCACATGCCTTCGGGCGCACTGCCCAAAGCTCACTGCTCAAGAAGACGCTCACTACCTATAAGAAATTATGATTTACATAGAGATAATGAACTGAGAAAAAGCATCTACATTCATGCCTGAATCAGTCCCTTTGAAGGCTCACAAAACTTCTGCTCCAATCTTCAAATACTTCTTCACTGACTCTCCACTTTATACTCCCTTCGCTTCTCTTCTTCTTCGCTCTACTTTTGATCCTTTCTTTAGATTTAATTCATTTTGTTCAAGGATAATTTTCCACAACTCTTCAACAAGTATTTATGCACTTCATCAACCTTGGAATGATCAACAAGGTCAGCTAACAAGGATCTTTACACTAACAGCCAAGCATAACTAGAACATGAAACTTCCTCCACTAACATACCATGCTTCATAAAATGCTCTTTAGATCATTCGTAACATGTTAGAAACATCCGGTCAGCCAAGACTGGGAAGAACATCAACCTCAAAGAAGAAATCTTCAATCAACAAGCTCAAACTTTAATGCGGACCTCCAACATAGTAGCCACATGATCCAGAGACCTCCACAAGCACATTGAATTCACCAATAACATCCACTCAAAACCAAATTACCAGAATCATCTGTATCTTCCTCTAGAACCTCAAGAACACTATCCGTCATGACTGTAAAACTAGAAAGATAGCTTGCGGACCTCCAAACCACAAACCACTAGACTTGATGCTACACACTGAATTAACAAACATGCCTTCAGATCCAGAGACCATAATATTTCACTATGGAGCAATCTGGACCAACTTACTATCAGACTGTCTCTTCTGAATACTACAAAATCTAGTTCTACTCAAATGGCCATAACTTCTTCAAATCTTCATGCGGACTTCTCAAATCTTGACTGAAGCAACCTCTGACAATCCTCTACATAGCCATATGGTCTGCATGCATTAATTGTCAATAATTTTCTCAATATCCTCAACAGTCTGGTCTTCTATACAGATAGTAAAATAGGATACAATTGACACCAATGGCAATAAGGATATGTTGACATCAATGACAACACCACTTAGGCACATATTTGCAACAATCTCCCCCTTTGTAATTGATGGCAACATATTATGTGAAAAACTAAATTTAACCATCAAGACAAGAACTTCTCCCTCTTTCTCTTCTCACTTCTACAACTACTTTCTTTACTACTCCCCCTTACATCAACAACTAGTTTTCACATGACTTCTCTCCCACTTTGACATCAATGGAAAAGGGCACATATTTGCTATCTTTTCTCCCTTTTTGCTTCAGACTAATCCCAAAATTTGCATACTGACTACTCCCCCTTTGAGTAATACCTCCTTAACATCAATCCAGATCACAAGATATGAATGTGAATTCAACCAGACTGATGCACCTTAGTGCATCTTAGTTCTGATTAGGAGGGGTAATAACCCCTAACTTTTCTCTAAGATACTCAAAAGTATCCTTGGGAAGAGGCTTAGTGAAGATATCCACAATCTGATCTTTGGAAGACACAAACTCCAACTTGACTTCATTCTCATTAACTTTCTCTCTTAAAAAATGAAATTTGATAGATATATGATTTGTCTTTGAGTGCAATACCTGATTCTTTGAAATGCTTATAGCACTTGAATTATCACAGAAAATTGTGACTGGCTCCTCAAACACAATTCTGATGTCCTTCAGTATTTGCTTCATCCATAGAATTTGAGAACAATTATTTGTTGCTGCTATATACTCTACCTCTGCAGTAGACAGAGAAATTGCATCTTGATTTTTGCTCATCCAAGAGACTAATCTTCTTCCCAAGAAGAATGCACCAGCACTAGTACTTTTTCTGTCATCCACATCTCCTGCCCAATCAACATCTATATATGCATGAAGAGTGAAGTCATTGTCCTTTGGATACCATAGTCCATAATCAATTGTCCCCTTGAGATATCTAAAAATTCTTTTGACTACCACAACATGGGATTCTTTCGGATCAGCTTGAAATCTGGAAACAAGTCCAACTGCATTCATGATGTTAGGTCTAGTCTGAGTCAGATAAAGCAATCCTCCAATCATTATTCTATACCTTTTCTAATTTGCCTTGGGGGAGTCATCATCTTTGCTTAGCTTGCATCCGGTTACCATAGGTGTACCTACTGGCTTTGAATCTTCCATTCCAAACTTCTTTAACAATTCTTTCACATCCTTGGACTGAGATATGAAGATACCTTTATCTGTTTGAACACTTTGCAGACCTAGGAAGAAATTCATCTCACCAAACATTGACATTTCAAACTCACTTTTCATCTAAATAGCAAATGATTTGCACCTGCATTCATTTGCACCAAAAATGATATTATCAACAAAGACCTCAACAATTAGAATGTCCTCATGATTTATCTTGAAGTACAGATTACTATCAGCAGTACCTTTGCTAAATCCTAGCTTAAGAAAATGTCTATCCAATCTAGCATACCAGGCTCTTGGAGCTTGCTTGAGTCCATACAAGGCTTTTCTTAGTCTACAAACCATATCTCCCTGATTAGACAACTGAAATCCTTCTGGTTGTTCAATGTAGACTTCTTCCTCCAAATCTCCATTTAGAAATGTTGATTTGACATCCATCTAATAAACTTTAAAATCTTTGAAAGAAGCAAAAGCAATAAATAATCTAACTACCTTTATCCTTGCCACCGGAGCAAAAGTTTCTTCAAAGTCAATTCCTTCCACTTGAGAATAACCTTTACATACCAACCTTGCTTTGTTTCTTACAACTTCACCATCTTCATTCAATTTATTTTAGAAGACCCATTTAGTTCCAATCATAATTTTGTCCTTAGGTCTAGGAACAAGATCCCAAGTGTGATTCTTTTCAATTTGCATCAATTCTTCTTCCATTGCCTTAACCCAGTTTTCAACATTGCAAACTTCACTTACTGATTTAGGTTCAATATTTGAAATCAAACAAATCTCTTCTTGATCTTCAGCAACTCTTCTCCTAGTTTGAACACCTCTATTTTTATCTCCTATGATTTGATCTTCATGATGATTCATTCTTACATACCTGGGGGTTTTGGGAATTATTTGACCTTCTGTTTCTTGAACTTGTTCCTTATCTTCTGCACTAATCTCTTGAGTTACTAGAGTTACCAGATCAATCTGAATCTGGCCTAGATTTGAACTTGTCTTCCTTGACTTTGAGTTTCATCTTGATCATTTGAATCATATCCGCAGTACCTAGAATGTCCTTTGTTTTCATCAACTTTAACATTAGTAATTTCAACAATATTTTTCAACCTTTTGTTGAAGCACCGATAAGCCTTACTTTGAGTTGAATATCCCTAAAATATTCCTTCATCACTTCTTGCCTCAAACTTGCCTAAATCCTCATCTCTTTTGATATAGCATTTACTACCAAAAACTCTGAAATATCTCATAGTAGGAGGATGACCAAACCATAGTTCATAAGGAGTCTTACCAAAATTTCCTTTGATCTGCACCTGGCTAAGAGTGTAGACAACAGTACTCACAGCTTCCCTCCAATAAATTTGAGGAACATTTGTTTCTATCATCATGGTCCTGGTAGCTTCTTGAATGGTCTGGTTCTTCCTTTCCACAACTCCATTTCACTGAGGAGTCCTAGGAGCAGATAACTGTCTTTTTATTCCATGCTTTTCACAGAAAGCATCAAACTCACTGGACATGAATTCTCCACCTCTGTCAGATCTCAGACACTTCAATTTCCCACCAATCTCATTTTCAACCATCATCTTGAACACCTTAAACTTATCAAGAGCTTCTAATTTTTCTTTTAGGAAAGTCACCCACATCATCCAAGAGTAATCATCAATCAGCAACATGAAATATATGTCTCCTTGCACACTCCTAATTCTAGCAGGACCACAAAGATCAGTATGTACTAGTTCCAATCTTCCACTTGAGCCTTGTTCCTTACTTTTAAATGAAATTTTGTTCTGTTTACCCAATTGATATTCTCTACATATGCTATCAGGTTTCACAATTCTTGGAAGATCTCTTACAGCTTGAATGGAACTTATTTTGACAATGTTATCAAAATTTACATGACACGTCCTTCTATTCCATAACCATCTTTGATCCGTCTAAGTAATCAAACAACTTCTGCCAGAACTACTTAAATGAAAGATGCTACTCTAGTTTGAGTACCAGATGCAATTTCAGTTGTGGACCTCTCCAGGATTCTGCATTTTCCATCCTTGAATTGAAGATCGTAACCCTTGTCAACCAACTGTCCAACACTGAGAAGATTATGTTTCAGTCTTTCCACATATAGAACATCATTGGTGCAATTCTTACCATCAAAAGAGATGGATCATTTGCCACAGATTCTACCAACTGAGTTGTCTCCAAATTTCACAAGCCCACCTTCATATTTTTCAAAACTCACAAACTTACTCTTGTCACCAGTCATATGATGAAAACATCCACTATCAATCACCCATTTATCCTTTTCAACAACTTGAACAGCCAAGGGACTTTCCACATTTGTACAACTAGAAAATTCAGCAGACATTAGATCTTCTTCTTTAATAGCAATGAACACCCAATCACCTTCTCCATGATCAGATTCATCATCTGTGACTCCTTCAGCTTCTTGGACATAGTAGCAATTCTTCTGACTTTTGTATTTGTTAAGGTTTGGTTTTGAAAACCTCTCCGGACACCTTGAGGCAAAATGACCAATCTTATTACAAGCAAAGCATATGAGTGGCAACTTTCCTTCATACTCACTAGATCCTCTTGGCATCTATTTGACAATGAGAGCTTCAAAATCTATAGTCCCAATTTCATCATCTTCAAGATCCTTGTCTGGATAAATCTGTTTTCTCTTCCTGAAGAACTTTCACCCAGATCATATCTTTGCTTTCCATACACACTGGCCTTGAATGTAGATTCAAACTAAGGGAGAGAATTACCAAACTCACTCATTTCAAATGTTGAAAGCTTACCAACTAACTGATCCCTTGTGACTATTGTTACTGTCCTAATTTCTTCATGTTGCAAGTATGGGCCTAACTGGTGTTGTCATTGTTGTCAACATACTCCTGTTGCATTGATGATAAGGATTGGATGAGCTGTGTATTGAGGATATTGAGAAAATTAGTCCTAATCAGGAACATAGAAGAACATTGAAGACAGTGAGCCAAAGATCCTAGCTAAGATGAAGATCAGAGGATGTGCATCAAAGGGTTTATAGATATGTGTCTTAAGATGATCCAGTAAAGATTTCAAAGGTCCACATGATGATCTAAAGAATTTGTGGCCACTCAAGTCAAACCGGTTCTGGTAAGTGTTCAGAGGTGACAGAGTGATACAGATAGGTCCGGTAAGATCCAGAAATGAAATATCTTGTTCTACGGATTTGGTGGAGTGTTTAGGAAGTCCATGTGAAGTGACAACTCAATTGGTTCATGGTCTGGAGGTCCGCAAGCATCTATTCCATTGTGATAGTGGTGACAGACTATGTTCTTGAGGTTCTGGATGAAGGAGATAAGACTTTCAGTAAGCAGATGTAGTGTGGATGTTCTTGGTGATTCAGGAAAGCTTGTGGAGGTCTTTGGATCATGTCTAATTTGTGTTGGTGGTCTGCATTGGAGTTTGAGCTCGTAATTGAAGAATAACTCCCAGATGATGGTGTTCTTCCTGAGTTTGGCCAACTGGATGAGTTACGCATCCTGCGGATGATCTTGAAGATGTTATGTGAAGATTGGCGTGTTTCTAGAAGAAGATTGAAGTCTCAGATCTGTGTGGTCGATAGTGTGTTGATCCACGTGAAGTCTTTTGTAATTAGTCACGATGTATTTATGTATTTGCTTTGTAATGTTTACTGACTTAGATGATCATTCCTAAGTCGATGTCTTGTATAAATAAGGAATTGTAAAGTCATTTCAAAGGTGTCTTGTGGAGATGAGAGTGTGGTAGAGAGGAGAAGAGCAAAAGGCAGAGTAGAAGTTTTGGGCTTAAATGGAACTGACTCAAGCATGGTGAAGATGCTATTCTTCAGTTCAAGTATGTAATACTTATTCTTTTGTAGATAGCGTGTCTCTTGTAGGCAGTGAGCCCTAATTGGCATGTGCCATTTTGTTCTTTCTATTCTTCTAACAGAAAATACAATCTTGGGTTAATCACCCCGTGGTTTTTCCCTTAACCAGGTTTTTCACATCAAAATATTGGTGTCTTGTGTGTTAATGTGTTTCTGCTCTTGATTTAATGCATTATGTTTCCATGATTGATTTATCATTATGCTGCTAAATTACAAAGTGGATTTAAGTGTTTAATTGGAAGAAAGTTTTGGACAACTGATTCACCCCCCCTCTCAGTTGTCTACTCTAAATCTAACAATTGGTATCAGAGCTAAGTTCCTCTAAAAGAGTTTAACCACTTGAGGAGATCTAGAATGTTGTCCTACAAGAAGGATAGTCCAAAGTTTGATGGAACCAATTTTACTCTTTGGAAAAGTCACATGCAATGTCACTTGCAATGTATGGGAATGCAATACTGGACCATGGCTTCAACGAAGTATAATCCTCCACAGAATGACCCAAAAACTGCAAATGAAATCATAGATGCTGAAAACAATCTGCGGACTAAAGAAGCTCTTTTAACTGCCTTGTCTGATTCAAAGCCGACGAATGTTGTTGACCTACAAACTACTTTTGAGATTTGGGAAAAACTAGAACTTCTGCATGAAGGAGACAAGTATGTTAAATGTGCAAGGCTACAAAGTCTAATAGGAAAATTCAAAAATCTGAAGATGAGAGAAGATGAAAATATCACTACTTTTATGCTAAGAGTAAATGAGCTTGTTTGTGGCATTAGATGTGCTGGTGGAGTCTTGGATGAAGATGAGATTGTTGGCAAAGTTCTCAGATCCCTTCCTACTTCTTACAAATACAAAATTGGTGAAACCAATTCTGATCAATTTGAAACCTACAAATTATTTGAAACCTACAAATACAAAATTGGTGAAACCTACAAATAATTTGTGCAAAGAATGTTAGTTGGGTAAACAAAGCAAAGTCTCATTCAAAAGAAAGGAACAATCTTCTACCAGATTATTGGACCTAGTTCATACTGATCTATGTCATCTAGCAAGAATCAGGAGTGTGCAAGGTGATAGATACTTCATGTTATTAATTGATGACTATTCCCAGATGATGTGGGTGACTTTTCTGAAAGAGAAAACATAAGCTCTTGAGAAATTCAAAATATTCAAGGCTATGGTAGAGAATGAAACTGGATTAAAATTAAAATGTCTAAGGTCTGATAGAGGTGGAGAATTTACATCCGGTGAGTTCATAGAATTCTGTGAGAAGCATGGAATAAGAAGACAAATGTCTACTCCTAGGACTCCACAGCAGAATGGAGTAGTGGAAAGAAAGAACCAGACCATCCAAGAAGCATCTAGAACCATGATGATGGAAGAAAATGTATCTCAGATCTACTGGAGAGAAGCTGTGAGCACTGCAGTCTACACTCTTAATTGAATTCAAATCAGAAGCAATACCAGTAAGACTCCTTATGAACTCTGGTTTGGCATCACTCCTACTGTGAAGTATTTTAGAGTCTTTGGTAAAAAATGTTACATTAAAAGAGATGAAGATCTAGGCAAATTTGATGCTAGAAGTGATGAAGGAATATTCTTGGGTTATTCTACTCAAAGCAAAGCATATTGGTGTTACAACAAGAGACTGAGAAAGATTATAGAGAGTACAAATGTGAAGGTTGATGAAGGAATTGAAAAACCCTCAAGGTTTTATGAATATGATGAAGATGATCAAAATGATGTTCTGATTCAAGGAGTCCAAGCCCCTTCTGAAATACAGATTCAGACTAATCTGGTAAATCAGGAAGAAGAGATAAGTGTGATTGAACTTGTTCAAGAATTAGAAGTGCAAGAAACTCCCAAAGTTCCCAGGTATGTAAAACTAAACCACTCTGAAGATCAGATCATAGGTGATAAAAGCAAAGGTGTACAAATAAGAAGAAGGATTTCTCAAGACTCATAAGAGTATTGTCTGATTTCAAAGATTGAACCTAAGACAGTGAATGAAGCTTGCAATGATGAAAATTGGACTAAAGCAATGGAGGAAGAGCTGATACAAATTGAGAAAAATCACACTTGGGATCTTGTTCCTAGACCTAGTAACAAGAATGTGATTGGAACCAAATGGGTCTTCTAGAACAAACTGAATGAAGTTTGTGAAGTAATCAGAAATAAAGCCAAATTGGTCTGCAAGGGTTACTCTCAAATAGAAGGAGTTGATTTTGAAGAAACTTTTGCTCCGGTGGTAAGAATTGAAGCAGTCAGATTGTTTCTTGCCTTTGCTACCTTTAAGGACTTCAAAGTATATCAGATGGATGTCAAGTCTACCTTTCTGAATGAAGACTTTGAAGAAGAAGTATACATTGAGCAATCGGATGGATTTCAATTGTCTGATCATGGTGATATGGTCTGCAAGTTGAAGAAAGCATTGCATGGACTCAAGCAAGCCCCAAGAGCCTGGTATGAAAGATTGGATAAGCATCTTTTGAAGATTAGTTTCAACAAAGGTATTACTAACAGTAATTTATACTTCAAAATTGATCATGAAAATATCTTGATTGTTGAAGTATTTGTTGATGATATCATTTTCGGAGGAAGAGATAATATGTGCAAAACTTTTGCAAATCAAATGAAAAGTGAATTTGAGATGTCCATGCTTGGGGAAATAAATTTCTTCTTGGGTCTACAAATCATTCAAACTAAGAAAGGAATCTTCATTTCTCAGACCAAATATGTGAAAGAATTGCTGAAGAAATTTGGGATGGAAGAATCAAAACCAATGAGTACTCCCATGGCAATGGGATGTAAATTGAGCAAAGATGATGACTCTCCTAAGGCTGATCAGAAAAAATACGGGTCAATGATTGGAGGATTGTTGTATCTTACTCAAACTAGACCTGATATTATGAATGTTGCTAGTCTTGTTGCTAGATTCCAAGCTGATCCTAGAGAATCTCATGTAATGGCAATCAAGAGATTTTTTAGATATCTAAAAGGGACAGTTGAGTATGGATTGTGGTATCCCAAAGATCATGATTTTTCTCTTCATGCATATACAGATGTGGATGACCGGAAGAGTACCAGTGGTGGTGCATTCTTTTTGGGGAAGAGATTAGTTTCTTGGCTGAGCAAGAAACAAGAGGCAATATCTCTGTCCATAATTGAAGCAGAATATATTGTAGCAGCAGGTAGTTGCACTCAAGTTTTGTGGATGAAGCAGATGCTAAGAGACATCAGAGTGGATTATGAGGAACCTATCACAATCTTTTGTGATAATTCAAGTGCAATAAATATATCTAAGAATCCAGTGTTGCATTCAAAGACTAAACATATATCCATCAAGTTTCACTTTTTGAGAGAGCAAGTGAACAAGAATGAAGTCAGATTGGAGTTTGTGCCTTCCAAGGATCAGATTGCAAATATCTTTACTAAACCTCTACCTAAGGACTCTTTTGAGTATCTCAGGGAGAAGTTAGGGGTTATTACCCCTCCAGTTCTGAATTAAGGTGCACTGATGTGCATTAGTCTAGTGGATATCACAGTCACATCTTGTGGTCCGGATTGATGATGGGGAGCTACTACTCAAGGGGAGTAGTTGGTATGATTTTGAAGTGTCGGAGTTGCAAGTATGTGCCCTTTGCCATTGATGTCAAAGGGGGAGAGAAGACATGTGAAAAACAAGTCGTAGCTGATCAAATGGGGAGCAATAGAGGAAGAGAAGACATGTGAATGGTTGTTGGTGATAAGGGGAGTTGTGTCAGTAAAGGAAAGTTCTTGTCTTGATGGTCAAAATAGTTTTTCACATCATATGTTGCCATCAATGACAAAAGGGGATATTGTTGCAAGTATGGGCCTAACTGGTGTTGTCATTGATATCAACATACTCCTATTGTATTGATGATAAGGATTGGATGAGCTGTGTGCTGAGGATATTGAGAAAATTAGTCCTAATCAGGAACAGAGAAGAACAGTGAAGATAGTGAGCTAAAGATCCTAGCTAAGATAAAGATTAGAGGATGCGCATCAAAGGGTTAATAGATATGTGTCTTAATATGATCCATTAAAGATTTCAGAGGTCCGCATGATGATTTGAAGAAGTTGTGGCCGCTAAAGTCAAACCAATTCTGGCAAGTGTTCAGAGGTGACAGAGTGATACAGATAGGACCGGTAAGATCTGCAAATGAAATATCTTATTCTACGGATTTGGTGGAGTGTTTAGGAAGTCCATGTGAAGTGACAACTCAATTGGTTCATGGTCTGGAGGTCCGCAAGCATCTATTCCATTGTGAAAATGGTGACAGACTATGTTCTTGAGGTTCTGGATGAAGGAGATAAGAATTTCAGTAAGCAGATGTAGTGTGGATGTTCTTGGTGATTCAAGAAAGCTTGTGGAGGTCTTTGGATCATGTCCAGTTCATGTTAGTGGTCCACATTGGAGTTTGAGCTTGCAATTGAAGAATAACTCCCAGATGATGGTGTTCTTCCTAAGTTTGGCCGACCGGACGAGTTACACATCCTATGGATGATCTTGAAGATGTTATGTGAAGATTGGTGTGTTCTTAGAAGAAGATTGAAGTCTCAGATCTGTGTGGCCGATAGTATGTTGATCCATGTGAAGTCTTTTGTAATTAGTCATGATGTATTTATGTATTTGCTCTGTAATGTTTACCGACTTAGATGATCATTCCTAAGTTGATGTCTTGTATAAATAAGGAATTGTAAAGTCATTTCAAAGGTGTCTTGTGGAGATGAGAGTATGGTAGAGAGGAGAAGAGTGAAAGGTAGAGCAAAAGTTTTGGGCTTAAATGGAACTGACTCAAGCATGGTGAAGATGCTATTCTTCAGTTCAAGTATGTGATACTTATTCTTCTATAGACAGTGTGTCTCTTGTAGGCAGTGAGCCTCTTGTGAGAAGTGTGCTCAGGTAGTGAGCCCTAATTGGCATGTGCCATTTTGTTCTTTCTATTCTTCTAATAGAGAATACAATCTTGGGTTAATCACCCCATGGTTTTTCCCTTAACTGAGTTTTCCACGTCAAAATCTTGGTGTCTTGTGTGTTAATGTGTTTCTTCTCTTGATTTAATGCATTATGTTTCCATGATTGATTTATCATTATGCTGCTGAATTACAAAGTGGATTTAAGTGTTTAATTGGAAGAAATTTTTGGACAACTGATTCACCCCCCCTCTCAGTTGTCTGCCCTAAATCTAACACTTCAATGGCTGCAGCCTTGTGCTTGTAAGTTGCAGGTAAGGATCTAAGCACTTTGGCAACAATTTCTAATTCATCCAATACTCCACCTGCATTTTTGATACCGGTCACAAGTTCATTTACTTTCTGCATGTAGGAAGTAATGTTTTCATCTTAACTCATTACCAATCTTTCATATTTACCCATTAGGCTTTGTAGCTTGGCACATTTAACATATTTGTCACCTTCATAAAGATTTTCTAACTTAATCCAAATTTCATGAACAGTTGGCAAATCTAGGACATTTGCCAATTTGGTATTAGACAGGGCACTCAACAATGCTTCTTTGGCTCGAATGTTGTGTTCAGCATCTCTGATCTCGTCTATATTTGAAGGTCCATTCTTCAGAATCTTATACACATTCTTGGTTATTAACCAAAATACATCGCCCATACATTCCGGATGACACTACATGCATACCTTCTAGAGGGAGTAATTTGTTCCATCAAATCTCAGACATTTCCTTCTTATAAAAAGACATCTTGGATCTCCTCAAGCGGTCAAGATTCTTTCAGAGGTACTTGGCTCTGATACCAATTGTTGGAATTAGTCTGGACAACTGAGGGGGGGTGAATCAGTTGTCCCTAAATCTTCACACTTTTTTTGAACTTTCAAATCTTCTTTCTTAATTTACAACCAAATTAATGAGGTAAACAATTAAGCATAAATCAACATATGAGCAGAAACAACATGAACACACAACACCAGAATTTTGATGTGGAAAACCTGGTTAAGGGAAAAACCACGGTGGGGGTTAACCCACAAAAATACATACCCTATTAAAAGTACTTAATAAAATAGAAGGCACATGCCTTTGGGTGCACTGCCCAGAGCTCACTGCTCAAGAAGAGGCTCACTGCCTATAAGAAATTATGATTTACACAAAGATAATGAACTGAGAAATAGCATCTACATTCATGCCTAAATCAGTCCCTTTGAAGGCTCACAAAACTTCTACTCTAATCTTCAAATACTTCTTCACTGACTCTCCACTTTATACTCCCTTCACTTCTCTTCTTCTCTGCTCTGCTTTTGATCCTTTCTTTAGATTTAATTCATTTTGTTTAAGGATAATTTTCCACAACTCTTCAACAAGTATTTATACACTTCATCAACCTTGGAATGATCAACAAGGTCGGCTAAACTTAACGTGGATCTTTACACTGTTGGCCAAGCATAACTGGAACATGAAACTTTCTCCACTAACATACCATGCTTCATAAAATGCTCTTTAGATCATCTACAACACATTAGAAACATCTGATCGGCCAAGACTAGGAAGAACATCAACCTCAAAGAAGAAATCTTCAATCAACAAGATCAAACTTCAATGTCAACCTCCAACACAGTAGCCACATGATCCAGAGACCTCCACAAGCACATTGATTTCACCAATAACATCCACTTTAAACCAAATTACGAGAATCATCTATATCTTCCTTTGGAACCTCAAGAACACTATATGTCATGACTGTCAAACTAGAAAGATAGCTTATGGACCTCCAAACCATGAACCACTGGAGTTGATGCTACACACTGACTTACCAAACATGCTTTCAGATCCGCAGACCATAATATTTCACTGTGGAGTAATTTGGACCAACTTACTATCACACTGTCTCTTCTGAATACTACAAAATCTGGTTCTACTCATATGGCCATAACTTCTTCAAATCTTCATCCAGACTTCTCAAATCTTGACTGGAGCAACCTCTGACAATCCTTTACACAACCATATGGTCCACATGCATTGATTGTCATTAATTTTCTCAATATCCTCAATAGTCTGGTCTTCTATACAGATAGTAAAATAGGATATAGTTGACACCAATGGCAACAAGGATATGTTGACATCAATGACAACACCACTTAGGCACATATTTGCAACAGTTGTGTTGTTAAGTTCACTTTGGATGACCCTTGGCACCCTTGTAGGTGCAAGGATACAAAGGGGACTGAAGTTTGTTGTGGCATTCCCTCTATTTGCATCATCATTCCTCTATATGTCGTTCTTCCTATTATTGTTGTTGTGTCCTCTGGGGGCGATGTAAGGCATGGGTTGCTTTCACATTATCCCTTGTTGACCCAAAGGATGTTTTATTTTCTTTGATTTTATGTGATACTTCCTCCTTTGTGTATGTAGTTCTACCAGCTAGCAGATGATGACAGTTCCATCTATATAAATATAGTCTTGAGACGTCTCTTATTACAACCATTCCTATACTGATGCCTATGAAGTAGATCCCTTTGTGTTATGTCTTTTTGGATTTTATGTTGTGATTTATTTTTTTGGCTCCTTGTTGCTATGCTCGATGTCATACCATGACTACACAAGCCATTATGTATCATGCCTATAGCATCACCTTGGTTAGCCTTGTTTGGGGGCAACCACTTTGTGTGATGTAGTTTTTGGAAATGCATATCCTATGGGCATATGTTTCTATAAATCTCTTGTGCATGTTTGTGACTGATTCTACCTTAAATAAATTGCTCTCTAAAAGTAGTTAGAAATCACTTTAAGCGGTGGCCATAAATCATGCTATGCTCCCTTGTGATTGTGTGTTTATTTTCTTGTTAGCGTGGAACTCACCATGTGATTGGGTGGTCCTCACTAGCCTGTGGTGTTTCCTCTTTTGTCCATGAGCCACCTAGTGCAATGAAGTTGGCTAGTTTGTGTGCTTCATGTGAATTGTCATGGTCACCTAGTAATTCAGTGGTCCTTACTAGTGTGTGATCCATGGTGGCACTACCCTTCACATGACCCCTAGCAACAAAGCAAGCTAGCATTAGTGTCATGTGCCTTGTGTATTTATTCATGTGTATTCTTATGTTTCTTTTCTTTATGTATGTTCTCTATGTATTCTTTATGTCTTATGTGTATTCGTTGTGTTCTCTTATGTGTATGCTTTGTGTATTATGTGTATGCTCTATGTCAAGAATGTATGCGTTGTGTATTGCATGTCTTTCATGTGTATTCCTTTGTAGATGCTTTTAGTACTCCACGTATGTGTTAGTTTATGTTGTGATGTCTTGTGTGTTTTCTTATCTGTTTGTGGCCTTAGGATCCTAAGTTTGGGGGCTACTTATAGTCCACAAATTGGCAACATTCTTTGAGATTTTATGTTTATGTGTTTGATCCATCCCTTTAGTATGAGTTCAAATGTAAGTTTGTACCCACACTAAAGTGGGGGCTAAATGTAACATCGTACAATGTGTACACTAGAATTTTACACCTTGTTTAGCTCCTAGGTTTGACCTATGTTATTACCTTTGTTAATCAAGACCTATTTTAACACCTTTTTAAGCTTAAAATGAATAAATATCCTAATCCTAACAATTAAACCTGACTTAATCAATATAAGACCTAGTTAAGCCCCTGTTAAAAGACACTTCCTGAAAGTTTAGGACCAAGGACCCATGTTTCGAAAGATGAGAGTCGGAAGGAAGTGTAGACATCTACAAACCTAATCATCCCAAAAGTTCTACCTGAGCCCTAAGGAGGACCAGAGCACCCAGGCGCCCCTATCCTAGACATCTCTGTTGCCTGGTTCTGAACTATTTCCTAATCTTTGCTCTACCCTCTAATTCCTCTAATTCATTTACGTTATTCTGTAGTAGTCTGATCTTAATGTCTTTTGGGTTAATTGAGTATCCTAGTTAGTTTGCTTGTTTGTGGTCAAGATTGGTTGAATAATCTCTATACAACAAAAAGGAGTAGAACACCTATAGCTTAATCTCTCCCACTTGGGTAGAAGCCAGACTCGATCACTCTCTCCCAATGTTGAGGTAGAAGAGGGTTTGATTTAGTTGCGACCTATTGAGCTAGTCTCCCCTTTTCTTATCCTTTAAAGCTCCCACACTAAACTCAAACCAACTTCATATACTTCAAAAAACATGTCAATGTAGACAGGTGTGTCAGGACTAAAATCGTTTGGAAATTTAGAAAGGGAAACTACAAACCTATGGCTGAAGTCCATACTAGATTCTCCCTCTTGTCTTCTAATTTCTTCTAATTTCCAAAAAAAATCTACAAGGTCTATACCTTTTGGAAATTATTCTTCAAGTGTAGCCACAAGTTCATTCTAAGAGGCAAAGGATTGCCCTAGAAAACTTTCATTCCAATTCCTAGCCTTTCCGTGTAAGGACTTGACAAAAAATCTCATCCACATGTCTTCATACTCAAACTAAAATACTTTGATGAAATCAAAAAAATCATCAACATGTGTGTCCCCCTCCCAAATAGTATACCCATCAAAGATAGGCATCTAATTGTAGACCTTGCTTGGTATGTTTTGCATTTTATAGCCAACCCAAGAAAGGTCTAGTTGTTTATAAATTGTGTCCAAAGGAGTGACAAGGGATTGAGAACTTGATTTTTTATAGCAATAGGGTAGGAATGGGACTGCACCCTACACTCTAGCAGCCTAATATAATTTTCAATTTCTCTTTCCTATTGAAACATGGACTCTAGTAGCTAGTTTTGTTTTTCTAATTCATATTTCTGCCTTACAAGTTCATCCTGATTTAGTATAGGTTTATATAAATTTGGTCTTGTAAAGGATGTAGATCCATGACTTGAATAAACATCACTAGAATAGTCATAGGCATCAATTCAAATATAGTTTCTAGGGCTAGAAACATAAGAATACACATATGAAGGAGCAACCCTAGAGTTTCCATATCCATACCTATAATCTATGACCAAAACATTCTACAATGCTAGGTAGGAAATAGAGACATTGTGTTTCATGGGTACGAAGAAAAACCATGTGTACCTTTAACATTCAACTACTGCACACCTAAGATATGTTCATGAATCACCAACAACAACTACACTAAATCAACAATAAATTATCTTTCTTGACAACAGAGTCTCCACCTCTTCCAAAGAGGAAATCCTTGAAAGCACAACTAATCTTCAAGGCACAAACTAATTTTGGGTTTATCTCACCAGTAGATTCTTCAATTGATTTTAACCCATTAATTTCTTGAGTTGGAAGCCCAGAAGATTACACCAAAAAGATTTATCCCCATAAATGGTACCATTTTTTTGGGTCCCAAAATTGTAAGTCCAAAATCTTAGAGCATGCTAATACCTTCAAGGGCAGGGGTTGTCATCAAGAAGGTAAAATAGTGGCTCATCCATATATCAAAAATGGTTAAGGCCAACTAATGAGAGTGAGTATGCTCTCCTATACTTTGGGCTTAGCTATACCTAGGATGGTATTCCTAGAGGTGTAAAATAAAACACAAATAAATAATCATAGCCATAACTAATGCACACTTGACTCCTATATTTATCACTAGGCCAAGAAAAATTAGTTACATAAACCTTTAATTAAACTTATTGCTACACCCTACAGATGCACCATAAAATGATAACAACATGATATCCCTTGAGATGAATCCACTTAACCTCCCTTACACAATTTACAAGGTGTAGGAAAGCATGATAATGATTCACAAATGATTTAAATAATTTTAGATTGATTAGAATGATTCCCTGGTTATAATATTGAATCTTGAATAACATGTAAAATCTACTCTACTTCGACACCTACTCCTACAACTACCTAGGATAAAGGATGATTGAATGAGAGTGTTCATCCTTCCCTAATCTAGATTGGTGCCTACTCCATTGGGTAACAGAGTCATGAATAGAAAAGAGAGAAGAGATACATCTAATAAAACCTTAACAAAACCAGAAATACATTCACATACAAGTCTTAGATTATCTCCCATATAATAAATGTACTTAATAATCTAGAAATCAGATGCAACGATTCATTTGCAACAAAGGAATGACCTATACAAAAGAGTTTGTATCAAGATTTAAATGTAGTCACACATTGTCAAATAGTTGTTACAATCATACCAGCAAGTGTGGCAAGACAGGTTGAGTAACTGGGTTGAGACAACCCCTTGAACAACTACATTCTTCCATGGAGAGATATTATCACATTAAGATCTACCTTACAAAATCTTTCCTACATTATATCAAATGCATTCTTCAATTTACAACCCAGACATTTCCTTTGCTTGATGCCCGAAAATCACTTGAACCACTTGGGCTAAAACATTGGTTCAAAGATCAACCCTTTTTATATCTTTCTCACATGTATATATAACATTTCATTTTCACTTGTTAGGTTAATGATATTTTGAGTGGGAAAACATTTTAGGGTGTCCAAATTGTTGTAATAAATCCCACTTACTCTCTCATCTCTTTCGTACCCATTGCATTAACTTCACCTACCTCCAATCCATTCATCCTGGGTATTAATGGAATTTCTAGGAGGTGTTGTGCCCTACACACATGCCCCATTTTGCCAAATGGAGATCCCTCTTTTTGGTTTGGCTTGGAGTTTCATCATTTCCTCCTTATGATGATGAGAAAGTGAAATGGTACTTAGAATGCAAGATTTGTTCCAAATTTGGTATTTGGCATGTTTGAAGTTGTTTGATGCCTTTCGTGATTGATTTGAAGGAGTCTTAATTAATTTTGTGCTTAATAAATAGACCTTTGTTTCCTTTAGTGCTAAAAGTGGGTGTCACTAGAGTTTGCACTAAAACTGCATGTCACTAGATATAGCGCTAAAAACTACTACATGATGTATCATATTGGGACTCCTATATTCCATGCCTCAAAATTGAAAAATCATGTCAAATTCCACAAATTTTTACTAAGGGGTCCTTGTTCTTTTACCCTGATGCATGTCCTTGAAAACCTAAATTTGGCTAAGTCTAAAACCCTAAAACCCTAAAAAAATTGTTAAGTCTGAAATATGATGAATCCTCCAAATTTTAGAATCTACATATTAACTCCTATGGATCTAGAACCTATCTCAAACATCCTGGTGGTATATTTTAAAATATTTAAAGTATACTTAAATATATTTTAAAATATACTATCACTGAAGGAATTTCAAGACGTAGCAAGATTTTTGCACCTCACTACACATTGCGCTAAAATTCCTTATCACAGGACATTGTGCTAAAACTTCACTTCACCAGACTTAGTGCTAATATCCAACACTACCAAATATGTCTGGTCATTAGTAAAAGCTCCGCAATTTGTTTCGATTAAGCGCTCCAAATGAAAAGCAGGTATTTCACCTTCATAGGATATTGCGCTAAACTCAAGCACCATCAAATATGTCTGCTAAGGATCACTTTCTCTGTATGTCTTGTTAGGTGACTTTTCTCTGCCTCCCTACTTTAAACATTTAGGGTTCCCTTGGCTCTAAAACTCCACTGGACCAAACATGTTCGGTGATCACCGAAATCCCTGCCTTCTCCAGTGAACCTTCTTTTCCCTGCTTCGCTACTTTAGACCTCTACAGGGTACTTTGCACTGGATTTGCTCGGTATAAGACATGTCTTGTGACCCCTCTAAACCCCACATTATCCAATTAGTGCCATATATCTCGCATATCCTATAACACACCAAATCCCTACAAAGTCAAAATTTTGAAGGTATGAAGTTGTAATACTCACATGTGCCATGATCCACTTGAGGCAAGCTAGTACTAAGAAGGTTCTTTTGAGAGCATTAATGACAACAATATGGATACTCTGGTGCATGTAATGATGTGTAAATAAATGAGCAAATCAGAGAGTAAACACTAATCCATAATCATTATCTCGGTGTTGCACTTCAACATGGTAAATTGTTGATGAAGGAAAGGAACTTACTCATGCTATGACCACGGTATACAAAGATACTCAAAATGACAAGTAATGGTAATAAGACCACAAAGAATGTGGAATGAATAATGAGATGAGGGAGAAGTCTTACAATATGGAGATTTAAATGAAGGTTTTTTATTGGGGAAGGTTGCATTAATGTATGGATGTTCCATGATGTTCAAATCCCTACCAAAGATGAGACTAAATTGTTCCAACTAAATTTTTGAGTAAATTTGGGGGGATATAATGGTGATGAACATTGAATGTCACCTTAAGAGAGAAGGTCTTGTGTCAGACTAAGGGTAGTCTTTTATCCTAATGATAATTTGTGATAGATGCACATTGGGATGAAGGGTGATGAACTAGTTACCCTAAGGTCACTATTGAGTACTATTAGGAGTTCAAATGGATGAAAAGGGAAGTATGTCCCATCCTAATCAATTGATTAAAATGTTAAATATTGTTAAAAATCTGATTTCCCTTGATTGCATGAATTACATTTATGAAAGGCTACTTATTATGTTTTCCTTCCTTTCAGATTAAACATGATAACTAGATGGTGTGAAGAGCAAGAGAGAAGTCAATATATTAAGACTTCCCAATTCAAGGACGATGATATATTTGACATAAGGAGTCCAATTGAAGTCTCCTAAGACCCTAAATTTAATCATCAAGTACAAAAATTTAAGAAGATCAGGTTGCTATCAAAAATTGTTGTTGGAGACAAAGAATGTACTCTATTCTAAGTGCAGTTTCAGCCTTGGTTCAAATCAACCCAGTAAACATCCAACTAGACTTGCCTTCATCAAAAATATACTACACACACACTTTGACCAGTCATCTCATTGGAAAAGTCATTTGTCTCATTAGACAACTCAAAAAGTGACTATTTCGTCTTGTTCTCATGAGCTAAAAAGTTGTAATTTTGTCTTTTTCCTAAAGGACAAAGTCAAATATGGGATTGTAACAAACTACCATCCAACATTAAATGTAATCAAATCTAAGCCCTTGGTGTTAAGTTAATCTCCACTATTCCTTCAAATACTCAGTATGCCTACCCATCTATAAAAAGGCAATCATTTTCTCTTTGTAAGTAAGATTGAACAATGAATTGTTGAGACTCTGCCAAAATATTAATCAATACAAAACATGTTTTACAAGTGTTGTTGGAAATTGTATTCTTGTGTTATCTTTCTTTGGATTCCAGGGTTCATTTCAATCTGAAATTAAATGAAGTATAGTTGCAGTCGTGAATGAATGCTTTGATATTTGATGAATGCCCTGGTTCGTACCATTTGTTCTTGCTGATTGTAAGTAACTTTGCATAGTTAGTCTAAACCTTGTTAATGAATCTAGTTTGATTGCATTATAGTAGTTAAACTACATAGAAATTGGGTGTTTAATGAATGTATGTGATTTGAAAATCTCAAATTACCTTTGAAGATTGCATCATTTCTATAGCATTGTGGTTTTAACCTGATTAAACATAAATTAGTTTACAAAGGATGTTTGTCTATCTATTGCATTTCATTCCAATTGTGATTTGTCCTTAGGTTTCACATCCATCACTTTACCCTTTAACCTTTTTGCATTTTCTTTACATAAAATTGTATTAGACATAGGGTTTTAAGCAGCATTCCCATAATCTATCTGCTAATAAATTTCAAACCTCATAGTCTGCATCACTTAGGGTTTCTACATACATATTGCTGATAGATTTTCACAAACCGTACATTGCATGTAAGTCCCCTTGGTTGGAACAGTGAAGCACATATCCACTAAGTTATCCTACAAGTCAAGACCTGAGAGTATAAACCTTGGGATAGTCTTATTCTGGATCTGCTAGGATAAGATTCCTTTCAAGAGAGGTGAGATATCATGTATCTTACCTACATTGTTGCGTGATCAAACCACCATCAACAGGAGGTATTCAAGTATTTGAACTAAAGAACCCATGAAATAACAAGGCAAAAATGTGTTAAAATTTTCTAATTTTTCTTTTTTAGAGCCTACAGGCTCATCAAGTACCAAGTTGGAGGTTATGATGGTTCCAGGAACCACCAGAATCATTAACACCTCTCATTCCTTCCTTTTATCTCTTTGTTAGCTCCACATCAAAGGTTCACTGACCATTAGGAACTATTCCTTGTTCTTCTCTTTTGGCTTCATTATTTCACCTTCTTTTCTTTGCATTCTCTTTGTCTTGTCAGGGAATCAGACTTTATCAGAAACTACAAAACTATATCAGGGGTTCCCTTGGTTCCAGGAACCTTCAACATCCCTTTCTCTTTCTATGTGCCTCTATCTTTCTATTCTTCCTTCACATTACATTCATTTTGTTCCTCCTTTAGTTTTGTTTGTTGGAGCCCACACCAACATCAAGAACTAGGAACCAAGTTGGAGGTTCCTGGAACCACTTAGAAGTATGACATCCCTTCTTTTTATTCACTTGTTCACTTCTTTCATTGGTGAATCAAGGGTGAAGGGGAACCCAGGAACCAAGTCAGAGGTTCTGGTGGTTCTGAGCACCATCGAAACCATTGACATCACACTTCACACTACACGCCCATCTCTTTGTTGGGGGTTTGGGGCTAACAAGGAACCAAGGAACATGTTAAGAGTTCTAGTGGCTTTGAGACCACCAAAACTACCAACAAGTTCTTGACATGCCCAAAAGTGCCGACAAAGCCAAACTTATGCATTTTCAATCATTTTTTTGGTATTTAACATATCAATGAAAGAACATGGAAGGAAAATACCAACACCAAGGCTAAAAGACAAAGTATACCCACTTGGAATCTCTTGGATTGGATATTAATAGTGAGTTATATTAGGTAACTGCAAACATAAAGGGGGCCATACTTAGATTATTTGCAAGTTTGGGAACTGATAAATTTGGGTCCCAATAGGTCCCAAAGATTGTACCCTTTCACATCAACACTATAGGTAATGAAGATAAATTTCACTTCCTTGTTATCTATCTTTGACTACTTCTCCTTATGCACATGTGCATATACCTCACAACCAAAAATTTTAAGATGTTCTAATGAAGGATTTTTACTCATCCATGCTTCCATAGGATTCTTATTAACAAGAGTTGATGTAGAAGACTTGTTAATTAGGTAACTGTTGATGGTGATGTAAGTCACACACAAACACACAAACAAAAGTTACACAACAACCCTTTTTTATCCTGAAAGATACAATGAATTCAAAGAATTCATGATCCCAAGTCCCTGGTGATTAGTTCATAATCTGCTGGTGTTACTCTGTGGTTGATGTGTATTGTTGTTTTCCATTTTGGGGTCTTACGTAGATCAGTAGATTCTGCTTCTAAAACAATGCTTGACAGGGAGGTTACTCTACACAGCATATATCCTCAAAGGATGTGTCTAAGTTGATATTTGCATGAGTTCTACCCCTATTTATGATTCTCTGCATAATATTTTCAATAGTACATGCATCTAGCTCAAGAGATATGCTAATGATGTTCAGTTGTCTATGGGATGTCAGCATATTCCTCTGTTCTTCTTAGTATTTATCATGATGCGCAGTTATGAAAGTGATTTCAATGAAATTAAAAAAAGGAAATAACAGAGATAGGGTTTAAAGAATGAGATTCCTAAAATTACTTGATTGAGATCATTGATTCACATACATATTCCCATACATGCAATGAAGAGAAGGAAACTAGAATCATACTTCACCAGGACAGTCCACAAATTTGCATGATTCAGTGCAAATCTTCAAGGGTAAAAGTTGACAACATGTAATGAAATGAAAGCACTTCTATTGAACACAGCATTCACCAGTACATATCTAGAAATCAACTTGAAGATTACTTAAGGTTTACAATTAGGATGTAATCTGAAGCTTCATCTTCATTCAGTATGCTTAAGAACAAGTACATTTATAGTGATCTGAAGAAAGAACCTTGACATTTCAACAGTTTAGTCTTCATTAGTCTCAGTAATCTGATCTCCTACATGAAATTGCTATAGGTCCAATTTTTTGTATGATTGACCTCCTCCTTGTACAATGTAGGGGCTCAATATTTATGGCTCTGATTTCCCCCAACCTGGTGCCCAAAAACCCTAGGAGATCAACGGTCTGCATCTTGAAATGCAGCATCAAACGGTGGGGAATGAATCCCGCCAAGAATTCAAGTAGCATACCCAGACAGGGCGCCGCTCCCACAATAAAGTCTCCATCCGCAAACTCTCTCGCATTGAAAGCTTTGTCTCCTTCTGGTGTGTTTGGCTTCTCAGGATCTAGCCCACCACCTGGGACGTCATTGCCATTTAAAGCTCCGTCTCTACGTTCATTTGTACGCCGCCACTGTGTCGACAATTCTGCATTTTCCCAGCTACTCCAACAATCTGCAATAAACAAGCAGGAGTTAAGCACCACTGTTTAATAAATCAGCAGGGAAAACTAAACAGTTATATTAAAATAGGTTTCAAATGCACAAACACAGCCATCGGGCTTAGAAACCATGAAAAACGCGCATCAAAATGCATATACATCGTTAAAACCAGTCAGGTCAACCATCGTTGACCAAAAGCATGCATTCAGGATCCAAAAATGGATTCAAAAATTCAATCACTCTACTTTTCCCGCCCTTTTCCTCGCTTAAATCCTTGTCTCTTTTGAATGCATATTTTCCTTGTATATCGGGCTTGTATGTGTTAATATACAAGCACCAAAATATGCAAGGAACTTTCTATTTTTAACTTCCATTTCGAATTCGGCTTGTATATGCCGCACTGCATATTTCGATATACAACTCAGACGTAATGCACTGGATTAATCATACTTCAATTTCCTTTGGATTCTGACTTGTATGCGAAGCAAAATATATTTCGCTTGTATATCGGCAACATACAAACGCCCGGTATACAAGCGGTGGGGACCACATTTCTCTCTCCTCTTGTATGTTCGCACCCATATGCATTCAAAACAAACATACAAGCGGCGCAAAATACAACAATTACTCCCCATTTGATAGCCTTTTCAAATCCACGACTTGCATGTGAATGATGTATAAAATGCAATGTATGTTACGAAATATACATTGCTGGGATCATACAAGCACTTAATTTTAATCTATAACATTTTGGTTCCATTGCTTGCATATAACGCAATGTATATTTCATAATATACATTGCAGAGTTATACAACGATTTAACTAATTCTGATAACTTTTCAGGTTCGGCACAATGTATAAGTCGTTACATATCGGCTTTGTATGTTGAAACATACAAGGCACAAAATATACAAAGACTCAACCCCTTTTAATTTTCTCTTCGGGTCCGCCTAATGCATATGAATGTTGCATGTATCTTTTGACTTGTATATTTCGTTTGTATGTAAAAACATACAAGTGCCAAACATACAACAGTTTAACTCCTTTTCATAATCCTTCGGGTCCACGGCCTGCACATTGCAAATGTATATATCAAATGCTTGTTAGATACATACAAACAAAAACATACATGCAACGGACCTATCCAAACATTCATTTCAACGCTTAACTATTTCGGGTCCACCTTGTATGTACAAATATAACATTAACAAATGCATACAAGGTAAACAAGACATACCACCGACTTTGTATATGAACCCGACTACAAATGCGACTAAGTATAAAATCACATTTGCATATACAAACGACTTTGTATATGGAAAGTGATATACAAATGTCTTTGTATACAAGCGAACTCGCATACAAAGGGCCTTGTATACAACCTGATATACAAACAGACTTGTATATGCAAACAGCAAACACATCCCTTGTACATTTTACCAAAATGCTCATAACTTGCAAAATATGGCGAATTTTAACATGGTTCAAAAAGCAACCCTAGCTCATTTTTCACAAGGAATCCAACCATATCATGCCCTGGTACTAAAATGCATTTTTTTCTCTATTTTTAACAAAGTTTGCAATTTTCACCCTCTTTTTCCATTTACCACCAAGAAGAACAACCCACACAAGCAAAAGCAAAAGCCATAGCAAGGGTCCTCATTTTGCTAAGGAGTAAAATGGGGCGTGGTTTGAACATCACAACAACTAGCAACCAAACAAAAGAATCAAACTCAAACCATTAAAGAAAATTGAATGAAATGAATTCATAACTTCCAACTATCTTTTCTGCAAATCATCATTTAAGTTTGAGACTCAATGTATTCAATAAGGTGCATGAATTTTCATTTTAGTTTAAGTGGGTGCACATGATCAGTAAACCTCATCTTGAATATCAGTAGAACAAACCAGTGACTGATATTATACTACGTAGGTGAGGATGTTCCCTCATAGCCAACCGGATAGAGCCTTGCTACCAGCGAGCATCCATAGCCCCGGCAAGGTTATCGTTACAATTCTCCTAAGTAGAGCCCCACTGCCAGCGAGCGTCCATAGCCCCGGTAGAGTTACTTAGATGGCTTAATCTAGAATTTTAGTATAATCCATTTTATTCATTTTTTTTTTAATTTATGATAGAGATTCATAAGATATTGCATTTGTAACTTCATGATGCAAGGAGTGGTCACTTGCTGAAATTAAGCTGAGAATTGTAATGGTAGCAAGGGTGACCTCTGATTTTTCACCTAATACCTACATTGGTAAGTTCAACAAACCCAAGGATTTTAGGTGTGTCATTATGAGAAACATTCCTTGAATACTCAACCCATTCTTATTGAATACAAAATTTCACAAGTTAAACAACTTTCTACATTCATGACAGTTACAACAAGTTATGCATGAATTTCAAATAATTAACCTTAATGACCTGAATTTTCCATTATTTTCAGTGGTTGTTAATCTACTCCTTAATACTCTAAATCAAAAGAAAGATCCCTACTGAGGAAACAAAGCAACCAAACAAAACAAGCAAAACAAAGCCACTGCACAAACAACTATACACAAATGTACATTATGATACACATGACTGTCATGGTGCAACCTCAAGCCTAAAAATAGTGTTTGAGGAACTATCCATTAACTAGTATGGAACATCCTCACCGGTTTAGGACTTGAGCTTGTAGGTGCTGTCTACTAAAATCTCAGAAATTTAAAAGGGGCCTATCCAGAGTTTGTCAAACTTACCATGATCACCCTTCCTTTCACATGCCTTGTCCCACATCAGGACTAGATCTGAGATCCTAAAAGCCCTAGTTCTTTCTCTCTTGTCAAACCAGTGCTTGACAATAGCCTGATGTTTAGCGAATTGGTTAATTGCTACACTTCTTTTTTCCTCTAGGTGCATCAGTTGCAGTAACCTAACTTCCTATTTATTATCTATGCCTAGGTACTCTTGTGCAAACTGCAGTGTAGGAATCTTTAAGTTAACAAGGAGGATTGGATCCGCCCCCTATACTAAGTGAAAAGGTGAATTTCCTAATGCAGCCTTATTTCTAGTTCTATCTACCCACAAGGCATATTTCAATAGAGTGTTCCATTCCCTTGGGTTCTTATCTATTAGCATTTTTATGATGTTCAATAGGTTCTTGTTTGTGGATTCTGTTAATCCATTCCCTTGGGGATAGTAATTTGAGGAGAATTTTAAGATGAACCCATGATCAAAAGCCCAACCCGATAGTTTCATCGAAGCAAAAGCAAGTCCATTATCACATACTAAAGCATATGGAACTCCATACCTGGTAACTATATTGCTTTCCAAAAACCTAATGACATCCTCAGCATTGCATGTCTTGCTGCTGAGAGCCTTAGTGCACCTGGTGCAGTAATCATTAATAGTTAAAACATAAATGTGGCCTGAGGATGATGGAGGATTGATAGGTCCGATGAAGTCCATTCCCCATTGAGTAAAGGGGCGCATTTCCATCACTGGCTACAAAGGCTGAGCAGCATATTTCTCTCTATTTGTAGCAACCTGACACATATGACAGCATTTGATGTGCCCAGCTGTGTCTTTAAAAATTGTATGCCAATAATACCCTACCCTGAGGATAGCATGAGTTGTGGCTAAGGATGACCCATGTGCAATCCCAAATTTATCGTGCAATTTTGCTAGCTCCTTATCTGCTTTTGATCTTTCTAGGCACCTTAGGTATATCCCCTCATAGTTTTTCTTGAAAAGGACTCCTCCTTTTAGCATATATTTCAGTGACCTTATCCTCAGGGCTCTCCTTTGTGAGGCCTACAGTTTTGAGGGACATCTTCCAGTGATCAGGATGTGTCTGATGTTTGAATACCACTCTCCATCATCTTTTGCATTTACAACATACTACTGGCTCATAATATTGGGATCAATCTCTGATATCATCTGGCTTAAGGCCTGTCCTCTTACCAACTTCATAGGGGTAATGTCCATATCATACTCCTAGAGGATGGTGATCAATTTAGCCCTTTTCTCACCTGGTTCACTTTGCATTAACAACATTTTCAATGCTGCATCAACTACTACAGCAATCACCTTACTTCTCAGGATGTAGTGCCTAAATTTCTTGACTGCTTGAACCAGAGCAAGCGCCTATCTTTCAATGTCCATGTACCTGAGCTCTATGTCTCTACAAGGGCAGCTCATAAAGGCTACAAGTTTTTCCTCCTTTTCTTCATTTCTCTGTGTAAGCACTGCTGCAGAGGTATGCTCTGAAGCAAATGAGTAGATGTAGAAGTCCCTAGTATAATCTAGACTAATCAGAACTGGAGCATTTGATATGGCCTTCTTAATGTCTTCAAAAGATGCTCTAGCTTCCAGTGTCCATTCAATTTTAACGTCCTTCTTGAGCATGGCGTTCAAGGGCCTGATAATCTCTGCGAAGCCAGTGATAAATTTCCTAACAAAATTAATCTTACCAAAGTAAGATTTGAGCTTTGTCTTGCTTCCAGGCAATTGTATCTTCATGATGAATTCTATTCTATCAGGATCAATGATGATCCCATCCTCAATTATTAGGTGGCCTAGCAATTTCCCTATGGTCACCCCAAATATGCACTTCTTGGAATTCAAGGATATCCCGTATTGTTCGCACTTCTTCAGTACCTTTCTTAGGTCCTCCACATGGTTTCCTCTATTTTTGGAGAACACCGTTAAGTCATCCATGTATATTACTGTGCACTTACCAACCAAGCCTCTGAAGGCTATGTCCATTGCTCGCTAAAATGTGGCTCCAGCGTTTATCAACCCAAACGGCATGCGCCTGTATGCAAAAATCCCCCACTTCGTGGTAAATGCAGTTTTCAATCTATCAATTCTATCCACCATCACCTGGTTGTATTTGGAGAAACCGTCCAAGAAGGACATCATCTTGGCACCATTCACAATCTGTAGGACTTCATCTAGAGAAGGTAAAGGATAATTATCCTTTTCAGAAGCTCGATTCAAGTTCTTGAAGTCCACGCATAGTCTGATGTCACCATTCTTTTTTCTCATTGGGACCAGGTTCGCCACCCACGTGGAGTGTCTCACAGGAAATATGATCCTGGCATCTAGCAGCCTTTTAACTTCTTCAAAGATAATGGGCTCTAGCAAAGTGTTGACGGGTCTTTGCCTCTGCCGAAAAGGCTTGGCGTCTGGCTTCAAAGGTATTGTATGAGTGATGACCGCTGTGTCATAAGTTTTCAGTTCATCATACGTCTAGGCAATGACATGGATGTAATCTTTGATGGCCTGGGTTATCCCTTTCAACTCTTCTTCTGTACAGACTTTCCCAATCAGAACATTTCTTCTTTTATCACCTTGCCCAATATTAACCTGTGACTACTGTCTTCATCAGCCTTCAAAAGATCCTTTTGTTTTAGCATGCTGTCCAGATCAAATGCTCTCTCTAGCTCTATCATTCCCTTAGGAATTTTGTTACTTGGTAGCTCTAGGATTTCCTCTTCCTCCCATACATGATCTTCCATACTCTTTTCATCAATGATCTATGCCTCAAAAATATCCCTGTTGGATATAAAATCCAAAATATGTTGATCATCATCAAACACTTGGAGATTAGTTACATTATCAGGTACTGAACGCACTGATACTAATTCAACTGAGAATTTTTTAAACCTAATATGGATAGTGGTTCCAGAGTACTAGCAGCCTGGTCTAAAGCATCTGCTCTGTGGTTTTGTTCTCTGGGTACATGGGTGATATTGAAGGCATCAAAGTCTTCTATTAAGTCCCATACCCTGTGTCTGTAATTGGATAGCCTTATGTATTTGCAAGAGTATATACCTCTTACTTATCTGACAACCAATTCTGAGTCTCCATAGACATGTGGAATTCTCACCTTCTTTCTAAGTGCAAACAGTATCCCATGGATTAGAGCTTCATATTCTGCCACATTGTTTGTACATGGGAACTGCAATCTGTATGCTACCAAGTAGGATTTTCTAGATGGATCAATGAGGTCTATTCCTACTCCAGCTCCTTGTTTCGAATTGGATCCATCAAACCTGAGGATCCATGGCTTATCTTCAACTAAAAGCTTGTCTAGGCCTTCTTTTTTTCTTTTCGCTCTTGCAGCTGCACCATCTGATATCCACTTTAATTTTGGTGTCCCAGCCTTCTTCAGCACCACCTCATCGGCTTTATGAGAAGCTAATATTTCTTCTTTTCTCTTATCATCAGGAGGAATATCCTCTAGACTAGGCAGTGTCTGCCTTCTCAAAATATGCAGACACAATGAACAAAATGTCTCTAAATGAGGTGCCTCGTGCAACCTGCACCAGTCTTCAATCAAGGCATCCGGAGGATGCCTCTACTACTGTGTCATCTTTTGGATTTCTTGTGACATAAATTCTTCAAATTTGGACAGACTGCTGCCCCTATCCTCATCAGATAACTCATCATTTGACTCTACTAAACAATCACTCCCAGGGGTGATCTTCCTTTTGTTCTTAGCATTACTCCTATTGCATACCAATATCTCTTCTGTTATATGAATAGAATCCTCATCCTGCTGTGTGCATTCCCCTATTCCTACAAGAAATAGACAAAAGTTAGTATCATTATCATTATTTGTAGAACTCACCGCTGGCGATGGTGAAGACACCTCATTGTATGCTTGTTCCAACTCCAACATGTTTAAACATGCATCACAAGTCCTTTCAGAATGAGCTTCATCATGCAACCTGCACTAGCCACTAATTAGAACATCCTGAACATGCACATTTAACAACTAATAGTGTTGCACCTCTTTAAATAAATGCATCTCAAATTTCTTGAAATGATCCAGTTCTAATTTACTTCCAAGATTATAGTCAGGTTCTGAATTTATTTCATCACCCCGAGGATCATTAACATGATCATGTATGTCAAGCATCAGGATCTCCTCTATGCTGACGATTTACAGTCTGATGGAGTAAACTCCAGGTTCCACATCCACATACATGATTTCATTGGTTTTGTTATATTCGGTGATCATGTGTCTCATGTGAGGTTCAGCATCTATCTTTATCTGATTTGGTATACCCTTCTAGGGCAACCACATATGACTGAAGTTAGTAGACATATATTCATTGAGGGTTTTTGACCAGTCTCTATTGAGTAACATTCCATGTGTATCAGGTATATCAACTACCTGAATATCAATATAGTGCTAGATTCTGGGATCTGATGCTAGCTGCATGTCAATGTGGGTCAGTTCTCCTACCACACTTACTTCTGTTTTGTTTAATTGGGTTATTTTCTTCAATGATTTAGCAGGATGTAACCCTAAAGCATTGCATATCGATAGGCGCATTACATTGGTAGATGCTCCTGAGTCTACTAAGCAGTTGTGCAAATTCTTATTGAACATCCTTATGGTAAGGAGGAAAGGAGGTGACTTGCTTTTGTCTCTATATATAGTCATATGGAAAGTCTCTGTAGCTTGAACAGTAGCTGAGGTTTTAGGTTTGACATTGACATCCCTGGCAGCATGGTCTTTATTTCCAAATTGGCCTGGGGTATGGCTATCTTCCTTTTGAGCAGAACCATCCAATGATTTCATGAAAGCGCTCTTGATAGTAGGGGTCCTAAGTAGCTTTGACAATGGCAAGCTAATCTTTACCCTTTTCATTTCATCAGTCAGATAAGTGACCAACTTGTCAGATCCAGGAGGTAGATTTGAAGCTTTTGGTGTTGTGTTATGTGGCATCAAATATTGAGCATTAACCTTAGGGAATCAAGGGTTATTACTTGCCTTGGGATCAAGAGGTGTATTGAAATTGTTTGGAGGCAAGGAGGTGGTCAAAGGATTAGCAGGTCTATTTGAGTTATTCCTCAGGTTGTAATTATGCCTACCCTGAGGTTGTTGTTGATAAGCATTGACTTCCTCATGCTTAACTGATGGCTCATTCTCATCCTCAAATGGAAAAACATAGTTAGATTCAAAAGCCATGGCTGATTCCTCACATGTTGATGTGCAATCCTGATGTGATGATATTGTCTGCTGATAAGGACAATGCATGAAGCTTTCTAGCACTAGGGTAGAATCGTACTCACAGGGGACAATTTCATTTCCCTCTGCATAAGGTGGGTTACCTAAGGTACTTGACACTTCATCTTGGAATATGCTAGCAGCAATCCTGAATTGGGGACAGTCTAACTCTACATGAGCATTGGTGTTATGTATCTTGCACTAGTTTGTAAGTGTTGCCTCTGCAAGGTTTACTCTGGTGGTTGTTTAGGTTCACCAGGAGGCTGATTGTCTAGGGGTGATGGCAAAGAACCATTGTTTGGCCTAGTGTTCCACACTCTAGGCTGTCTGGGAGGATTGTTGCCATTATTGTTATTGTAATTATTGTTGTACCCCCTGTCAGGATACTTGGGTCTGTCATTGGCATAACCTCTGTTTTGACTAGGTTGAGAGTAGAAGTTCTGATTTCTCAGGTGAGTGACCTTAGTAGTAATTTTCCTTAACTGAGCTAATGTTTCTTTGATTTCCTCTTTCTCTTCCTGAATCTTGGTCACTGCATTCTCTATCCAGGGCTTGAAGAAGGAAGATCCATTGTTATTGTTGGATTGTTCTACACCCTGAGGCACTTGTGTTTGATATGGTAACATCTGGTTATTCCCACTTGGCGGTGGCATGACATTGAGTGGGGGGATCTGCAAAGGGGCTGGCATGATAGCCTGAGGCATCATGGCTCCATTAGTTTGTTGGTGAATAGGATATGTAAGATAACCTAGAAGTGTAGGGAAGGCAACATTTGGTGTGGGAGCAGGAGCTAGCTGGTGGCTGACTTTGATGGCTTCCTCAAAAGCTTGTGCCAAAGTGGTTACACTAGGATGTGTTCTGATAAACATGGAAGTCAAGGGGTCTAAAGCTGAGTAATAAATACTCCTAGCAGCTTCATCTGTTACAACATAGGGAGCAACTACCTTAGACAACATCTTTTTGAACCTTGCATTGAAGTTTGTGATAGGCTCTCCCTTAGATCTCTTGATGGTGGCAAATAGATGATAGTTCATTGAAGGATCTATAGGCACCTTGAATCTATCCTTGAAAGATTTCTCCAGGGCATCCCATGAATTGACTGAACCCTGACCTAGACTGATATACCAGTTATAGGCCTCTACCCCTAAGGATAATGGGAATAACCTGCATACCACATCTTCATGTTCATATCCAGCCCTACAACAAGCTTCCTTGAAGGTTCTGATATGATCATCTGCATCCTAATATGGATGATACCTGGGGCAGATTTTATCCAGGTTCTTAGGCAGATCATGATATACATTGAAGGTCAGAGGTGACTCTGCAACAAAGAATGACATTGGAACAGGTTGAGGCTGGATCTAGCGTATGACAGCTGATCCAGTAGGTATTTGTAAGCCAATAGGGGTGACAGAAGTGCACTCTAGTGAAGCTCTGGATGTTGATGGTGATGTAAGTCACACACAAACAGAAAAACAAAAGTTACACAACAACCCTTGTTTATCCTAAAAGATACAATGAATTCAAAGAATTCATGATCCCAAGTCCCCGATGATTAGTTCATAATCTGCTGGTGTTACTCTGTGGTTGATCTATATTGTTGTTTTCCATTTTGGGGTCTTACGTAGATCAGTAGATTCTGCTTCTACAACAATGCTTGACAGGGAGGTTACTCTACATAGCATATATCCTCAAAGGATGTGTCTAAGTTGATATTTGCATGAGTTCTACCCCTATTTATGATTCTCTGCATAATATTTTCAATAGTACATGCATCTAGCTCAAGAGATATGCTAATGATGTTCAGTTGTCTATGGGATGTCAGCATATTCCTCTGTTCTACTTAGTATTTATCATGATGAGCAGTTATGAAAGTGATTTCAATGAAATTAAAAAAAGGAAATAACAAAGATAGGGTTTAAAGAATGAGATTCCTAAAATTACTTGATTGAGATCACTGATTCACATACATATTCCCATACATGCAATAAAGAGAAGGAAACTAGAATCATACTTCACCAGGACAGTCCACAAATCTGCATGATTCAGTGCAAATCTTCAAGGGTAAAAGTTGACAACAACATGTAATGAAATGAAAGCGCTTCTATTGAACACAGCATTCACCAGTACATATCTAGAAATCAACTTGAAGATTACTTAAGGTTTACAATCAGGATGTAATCTGAAGCTTCATCTTCATTCAGTACACTTAAGAACAAGTACATTTATAGTGATCTGAAGAAAGAACCTTGACATTTCAATAGTTCAGTCTTCATTAGTCTCAGTAATCTGATCTCCTACATGAAATTGCTACAGGTCTAATTTTTTGTATGATTGACCTCCTCCTTGTACAGTGTAGGGGCTCAATATTTATGGCTCTGATTTCCCCCAATCTAGCACCCAAAAACCCTAGGAGATCAACGGTCTGCATCTTGAAATGTAGCATCAAATAGTGGGGAATGAATCCTGCCAAGAATTTGAGTAGCATACCCAGACAGGGCGCCGCTCCCACAATAAAGTCTCCATCCGCAAACTCTCTTGCATTGAAATCTTCATCTCCTTCTGGTGTGTTTGGCTTCTCAGGATCCGGCCCACCACCTGGGACGTCATTGCCATTTAAATCTCTGTCTCTATGTTCACCTGTACGCCGCCACTATGTTGGCAATTCTGCATTTTCCCAACTACTCCAACAATCTGCAATAAACAAGCAAGAGTTAAGCACCACTGTTCAATAAATCAGTAGGGAAAACCAAACATTTATCTTAAAACAGGTTTCAAATGCACACACACACCCATCAGGCTCAGAAACCATGAAAAACGCGCATCAAAATGCATATACATCATTAAAACCAGTCGTGTCAACCATTGTTGACCAAAAGCATGAATTCGGGCTCCAAAAATGGATTCAAAAATTCAATCGCTTTGCTTTTCCCACCCTTTTCCTCGCTTAAATCCTTGTATCTTTCGAATGCATGTTTTCCTTGTATATCGGGCTTCTTGTGTTAATATACAAGCACCAAAATATGCACGGAACTTTCTATTTTTAACTTCCATCTCGAATCCTGCTTGTATATGCCGCACTGCATCTTTCGATATACAACCCGGACATAATGCACTAGATTAATCGTACTTCAATTTCCTTTGGATTTCAGCTTGTATGCAAAGCAAAGTATACTTCGCTTGTATATCGGCAACATACAAATGCTCGGTATACAAGTGGTGGGGACCACATTTCTCTCTCCTCTTGTATGTTTGCACCCATATGCATTCGAAACAAACATACAAGCGGCAAAAAATACAATGATTACTCCCCATTTGATAGCCTTTTCAAATCCACGGCTTGCATGTGAATGATGTATAAAATGCAATGTATGTTACGAAATATACATTGCGGGGATCATACAAGAACTTAACTTTAATCTATAACATTTGGGTTCCATTGCTTGTATATAATGCAATGTATATTTCGTAATATACATTGTGGAATTATACAACGATTTAACTAATTGTGATAACTTTTCAGGTTCGGCATAATGCCTTGGAATAAGCATGTGTAATCAAATGGAACAGAACAATTCGATAGGAATCTATCCCTAGAGCTAACATCGGCTTTGTATGTCGAAACATACAAGGCACGAACTATACAAAGACTCAACCGCTTTTAATTTTCTCTTTGGATCCCCCTGATGCATATGAACATTGCATGTATCTTTTGACTTGTATATTTCATTTGTATGTAAAAACATACAAGTGCCAAACATACAACAATTTAACTCCTTTCATAATCCTTTGCGTCCGCGGCCTGCACATTGCAAATGTATATATCAAATGTTTGTCAGATACATACAAACAAAAACATACATGCAACGGACCTATCCAAACATTCATTTCAATGCTTAACCATTTCGGGTCCACCTTGTATGTACAAATATAACATTAACAAATGCATACAAGGTAAACAAGACATACCACCGACTTTGTATATGAACCCGACTACAAATGCGACTAAGTATAAAATCACATTTGCATATACAAACGACTTTGTATATGGAAAGGGATATATAAAGGTCTTTGTATACAAGTGAACTCGTATACAAAGGGCCTTGTATACAACCCGATATACAAATAGACTTGTATATGCAAACAACAAACACTTCCCTTGTACATTTTACCAAAATGCTCATAACTTACAAAATATGGCAAATTTTAACATGGTTCAAAAAGCAACCCTAGCTCATTTTTCACAAGGAATCCAACCATATCATGCCCTAGTACTAAAATGCATTTTTTCTCTAGTTTTAACAAAGTTTGCAATTTTCACCCTCTTTTTCCCTTTACCACCAAGCAGAACAACCCACACAAGCAAAAAGCAAAAGCCACAGCAGGGGTCCTCATTTTGCTGAGTAAAATAGGGCATGTTGTGAACATCACAACAACTAGCAACCAAACAAAACAATCAAATTCAAACCATTAAATAAAATTGAATGAAATGAGTTCATATCTTCCAACTATCTTTTCTACAAATCATCATTTTAATTTGAGACTTAATGTATTCAATAAGGTGCATGAATTTTCATTTCAGTTTAAGTGGGTGCACGTGATCAATAAGCCTCATCTTGAAGATCAGTTGAACAAACCAGTGACTGATATTAGACTACATAGGTGAGGATGTTCCCTCATAGCCAACCGGATAGAGCCTTGCTGCCAGCGAGCATCCATAGCATCGGCAAGGTTATCGTTACAATTCTCCTAAGTAGAGCCCCACTTCCAGCGAGCGTCCATAGCCTCGGTAGAGTTACTTAGATGGCTTAATCTAGATTTTTAGTATAATCCATTTTATTCATTTTTTTTTTAAAAATTTCTGATAGAGATTCATAAGATATTGCATTTGTAACTTCATGATGCAAGGAGTGGTCACTTGCTGAAATTAAGCTGAGAATTGTAATGGTAGCAAGGGTGACCTCTAATTTTTCACCTAATACCTACACTGGTAAGTTCAACAAACCCAAGAATTTCAGGTGTGTCATTGTGAGAAACATTCCTTGAATACTCAACCCATTCTTATTGAATACAAAATTTCACAAGTTAAACAACTTTCTACATTCATGACAGTTACAACAAGTTATGCATGAATTTCAAATAATTAACCTTAATGACCTAAATTTTCTATTATTTTTAGTGGTTGTTAATCTACTTCTTAATAATATAAATCAAAAGAAAGATCCCTACTGAGGAAACAAAGCAACCAAACAAAACAAGCAAAACAAAGCCACTGTACAAACAACTATACACAAATGTACATTATGATAAACATGACTATCATGATGCAACCTCAGTCCTGAAAATAGTGTTTGAGGAATTGTCCATTAACTAGTAATGGAACATCCTCACCGGTTAAGGACTTGAGCCCGTAGGTGCTGTCTACTGAAATCTTAGAAATTTGAAAAGGGCCTATACAGAGTTTGTCAAACTTACCATGATCACCCTTCCTTTCACGTGCCTTGTCCCACATCAGGACTAGATCTGAGATCCTGAAAGCCCTGATTCTGGCTCTCTTGTCAAACCAGTGCTTGACAACAGCCTGATGTTTAGCGAATTGGTTAATTGCTACACTTCTTTTTTCCTCTAGGTGCATTAGTTGCAGCAACCTAAATTCCTGTTTATTATCTACGCCTAGGTACTCTTGTGCAAACTGCAGTGTAGGAATCTTTAAGTTAACAGGGAGGATGGGATCCACCCCATATACTAGGTGAAAAGGTGAATTTCCTAGTGCAACCTTATTTCTAGTTCTATCTACCCACAAGGCATATTTTAACAGAGTGTTCCATTCCCTTGGGTTCTTATATATTAGCTTTTTTATGATGTTCAATAGGTTCTTGTTTGAGGATTCTGTTAATCCATTCCCTTGGGGATAGTAATTTCAGGAGAATTTTAAGATGACCCCATGATCAAAAGCCCAACCCAATAGTTTCATCGAAGCAAAAGCAGGTCCATTATCACATACTAAAGCATAAGGAACTCCATACCTGGTCACTATATTACTTTCCAAAAACTTAATGACATCCTCAGCATTGCATGTCTTGCTGCTGACAGCCTTAGTCCACCTGGTGTAGTAATCAGTAATAGTTAAAACATACCTGTGGCCTAAGGATGATGGAGGATTGATAGGTCCTATGAAGTCCATTCCCCATTGAGCAAAGGTGCGCATCTCCATCACTAGCTGCAAAGGCTGAGCAGCATATTTCTCTCCGTTTGTTGCAACCTGACACATATGACAGCATTTGATGTGTCCAGCTGTGTCTTCAAAAATTGTAGGCCAATAATACCCTGCCCTGAGGATAGCATGAGTTGTGGCTAAGGATGACCCATGTGCAGTCCCAAATTTATCATGCAATTCTGTTAGCACCTTATCTGCTTCTGATCTTTCTAGGCACCTTAGGTATATCCCCTCATAGTTTTTCTGAAAAGGACTCCTCCTTTTAGCATATATTTCAATGACCTTATCCTCAGGGCTCTCCTCTATGAGGCCTGCAGTTTTGAGGGACATCTTCAAGTGATCAGGATGTACCTGATGTCTAAATACCACTCTCCATCATCTTTTGCATTTACAACATACTGCTGGCTCATAATATTGGGATCAATCTCTGATATCATTTGGCTTAAGGCCTGTCCTCTTACCAACTTCATAGGGGTAATGTCCATATCATACTCCTGGAGGATGGTGATCCATTTAGCCCTTTTCTCACCTGGTTCACTTTGCATTAACAACATTTTCACTGCTGCATTAGGTACTACAACAATCACCTTACTTCTCAGGATGTAGTGCCTAAATTTCTTGACTACTTAAACTAGAGCAAGTGCCTGTCTTTCAATGTCCATGTACCTAAGCTTTGCATCTCTAAAAGGGTAGCTCATGAAGTCTACAAGTTTTTCATCCTTTTCTTCATTTCTCTGTGTAAACACTACTGCAGAGGTATGCTCTAAAGCAAATGAGTAGATGTAGAAGTCCCTGGTATAATCTGGACTGATCAGAACTGGAGCATTTGATATGGCCTTCTTAACATCTTCAAAAGCTGCTCTAGCTTCCGGTGTCCATTCAATTTTAACGTCCTTCTTGATCATGACGTTCAAGGGCCTGATAATCTCTGTGAAGCCAGTGATAAATTTCCTAACAAAATTAATCTTACCAAAGTAGGATTTGAGCTCTGTCTCGCTTCCAGGCAGTTGTACCTTCATGATGGATTCTATTCTGTTAGGATCAATGATGATCCCATCCTCAGTTATCAGGTGGCCTAGAAATTTCCCTATGGTCACCCCAAATATGCACTTCTTGGGATTCAAGGATATCCCGTATTGTTCTCACTTCTTCAGCACGTTTCTTAGGTCCTCCACATGGTTTCCTCTATCTTTGGAAAACACCATTAAGTCGTCCATGTATATTACTATGCACTTACCAACCAAGCCTCTGAAGGCTATCTCCATTGCTCGCTGAAATGTGGCTCTAGCGTTTATCAACCCAAACAGCATGCACCTGTATGTGAAAATCCCCCACTTCGTGGTAAATGCAGTTTTCAATCTATCAATTCTGTCCACCATCACCTGGTTGTATCCAGAGAAACCGTCCAAGAAGGACATCATCTTGGCACCATTCACAATCTATAGGACTTCATCTAGAGAAGGCAAAGGATAATCATCCTTTTCTGAAGCTTGATTCAAGTTCCTGAAGTCCACGCATAGTTTGATGTCACCGTTCTTTTTTCTCAATGGGACCAAGTTAGCCACCCACGTGGAGTGTCTCACAGGAAATATGATCCTGGCATCGAGCAGCCTTTTAACTTCTTCAAAGATGATGGGCTCCAGCAAAGCGTTGACGGGTCTTTGCTTCTGCCGAAAAGGCTTAGCATTTGGCTTCAAAAGTATCGTATGAGTGATGACTGTTGTGTCATAAGTTTTCAGTTCATCATACATCCAGGAAATGATATGGATGTAATCTTTGAGGGCCTAGGTTATCCCTTTCAACTCTTCTTCTGTACAGACTTTCCCAATCAGAACATTTCTTCTTTTATCACCTTGCCCAATATTGACCTATGAGTACTGTCGTTCATCAGCTTTCGGAAGATCCTTTTGTTTTAGCATGTTGTCCAAATCAAATGCTCTCTCTAGCTGTATCATTCCCTTAGGAATTTTGTTACTTGGCAGCTCCAAGATTTCCTCTTCCTCCCATACATGATCTTCCATACTCTTTTCATCAATGATTTGTGCCTCAAAAATATCCCTGTTGGATATAAAACCAAAAATATGCTGATCATCATCAAACACTTGGAGATTAGTTACATTATTAGGTACTGAAGGCACTAATACTAATTCAACTGAGAATTTTTTCAAACCTGATATGGATAGTGGCTCTAGAGTACTGGTAGCCTGGGCCAAAGCATATGCTCTATGGTTTTGTTCTCTTGGTACATGGGTGTCTTCTATTAAGTCCCACACCCTGTGTCTGTAATTGGATAGCCTTCTGTATTTGCAAGAGTATATACCTCTTACTTGTCTGACAACCAATTCTAAGTCTTCATACACATGCAAAATTCTCACCTTCTTTCTAAGTGCAAACAATATCCCATGGATTAGAGCTTCATATTCTGCCACATTATTTGTACATGGGAACTACAAGCTGTATGTTGCCAAGTAGGATTTTCCAGATGGATCAATGAGGTCTATTCCTACTCCAGCTCCTTGTTTCAAATTGGATCCATCAAACTTGAGGATCCATGGCTTATCTTCATCTAAAAGCTTGTCTGGGCCTTCTTTTTTTCTTTTCGCTCTTGCAGCTGCACCATCTGATATCCACTTTAATTTTGGTGTCCCAGCCTTCTTCGGCACCACCTCATCAGCTTTATGAGAAGTTGATATTTCTTCTTTTCTCTTATCATCAAGAGGAACATCCTCCAGACTAGGTAGCTTCTGCCTTCTCAAAATATGCAAACACAATGAACCAGATGTCTCTAAATGAGGCACCTCATGCAACCTGCACCAATCTTCAATCAAGGCATCCGGAGGAGGCCTCTGCTGCTATGTCATCTTTTGGATTTCTTGTGACAAAAATTCTTCAAATTTGGACAGATTGCTGCCCCTATCCTCATCAAATAACTCATCATCTGACTCCACTAAAAAATCACTCCCAGGGGTGATCTTCTTTTTGTTCTTAGCATTACTCCTATTGCATACCAGTATCTCTTCTGTTATATGAATAGAATCCTCATCCTGCTGTGTGCATTCCCCTATTCCTGCAGGAAACAGAGGAAAGTTAGTATCATTATCATTATTTGTAGAACTCACCACTGGAGATGGTGAAGACGCCTCATTGTATGCTTGTTCCAGCTCCAACATGTTTAAACATGCATCACAAGTCCTTTCAGAATGAGCTTCATCATGCAACCTGCACCAACCACTAATTAGAACATCCTGAACAGGCACATTTAACAACTGACAGTGTTGCACCTCTTTAAATAAATGCATCCTAAATTTCTTGAAATGATCTAGTTCTAATTTACTTCCAAGATTATAGTCAGGTTTTGAATTTATTTCGTCACCCCAAGGGTCATTAACATGATCACGTATGTCAAGCATCAGGATCTCCTCTATGCTGACAGTTTGTGGTCTGATGGAGTATACTCCAGGTTCCACATCCACATACATGATTTCATTGGTTTTGTTATATTCAGTGATCATGTGTCTCATGTGAGGTTCAGCATCTATCTTTATTTGATTTGGTATACCCTTCCAGGGCAACCACATATGACTAAAGTCAGTAGACATATATCTGTTGAGGGTTTTTGACTAGTCTCTGCTGAGTAACATTCCATGTGTATCAGGTATATCAACTACCTGAATATCAATATAGTGCTGGATTATGGGATCCGATGCTAGCTGTATGTGAATGTGGGTCAGTTCTCCTACCACACTTACTTCTGTTTTGTCTAATTGGGTTACTTTCTTCAATGATTTAGCAAGACGTAACCCTAAAGCGTTGCATATCGATAGGGGCATTACATTGGTAGATGCTCCTGAGTCTACTATGTAGTTGTGCAAATTCTTACTGAACATCCTTATGTTAAGAAGGAAAGGAGGTGACTCGCTTTTGTCTCTGTATAAAGTCATGTGGGAGGTCTCTACAGCTTGAACAGTAGCTGAGATTTTAGGTTTGACATTGACATCCCTGGAAGCATGGTCTTTATTTCCAAATTGGCCTGGGGTATGGCTATCTTCCTTTTGAGCAAAACCATCCAATGATTTCATGAAAGCACTCTTGATAGTAGGGGTCCTAAGCAGCTCTGACAATGACAAGCTAATCTTTACCCTTTTCATTTCATCAGTCAGATAAGTGACCAACTTGTCAGATCTAGGAGGTAGATTTGTAGCTTTTGGTGTTGTTTTATGTGGCGTCAAATACTGAGCATTAACCTTAGGGAATCAAGGGATATTACTTGCCTTGGGATCAGGAGGTGGTCAAAGGATCAGTAGATCTGTTTGAGTTAGTCCTCAGGTTGTAATTATGCCTACCTTGAGGTTGTTGTTGATAAGCATTGACTTCCTCATGCTCAACTGATGGCTCATTCTCATCCTCAAATGGAAAAACATAGTTAGATTCAAAAGCCATGGCTGATTCCTCACATGTTGATGTGCAATCCTGATGTGATGATATTGTCTGCTGATAAAGACAATGCATGAAGCTTTCTAGCACTAGGGCAGAATCATACTCACAGGGGACAATTTCATTTCCCTCTGCATAAGGTGGGTTACCTGAGGTACTTGACACTTCAGCTTGGAATATGCTAGCAGCAATCTTGAATTGGGGACAGTCCAACTCTGCATGAGCATTGGTGTTATGTATCCTACACCAGTTTGTAAGTGTTACCTCTGCAAGGTTTACTCTGGTGGTTTGTTTAGGTTCACCAAGAGGTTGATTGTCTAGGGGTGATGGCAAAGAACCATTGTTTGGCCTAGTGTTCCACACTCTAGGCTGTCTGGGAGGATTGTTTCCATTATTGTTATTGTAATTGTTGTTGTACCCCATGTCAGGATACTTGGCTCTGTCATTGGCATAACCTCTATTTTGATTAGGCTGAGAGTAGAAGTTTCAATTTCTCAGGTGAGTGACCTCAGTAGTAAGTTTCCTTAACTGAGCTAATATTTCTTTGATTTCCTCTTTCTCTTCATGAATCTTGGCCACTGCATTCTCTGTCCTCTGTCCAGGGCTTGAAGAAGGAAGATCCATTGTTATTGTTGGATTGTTCTACACCCTGAGGTACTTGTGTTTGATATGGTAACATCTGGTTATTCCCACTTGGCGGTGGCATGACATTGAGCGGGGGGATCTGCAAAGGAGCTGGCATGATAGCCTGAGGCATCATGGCTCCATTAGTCTGTTGGTGAACAGGATATGTAAGATAACCTAGAAGTGTAGGGAAGGCAACATTTGGTGTGGGAGCAGGAGCTAGCTGGTGGCTGACTTTGATGGCTTCCTCAAAAGGTTGTGCCAAAGTGGTTACCCTAGGATGTGTTCTCCCGATAAACATGGAAGTCAAGGGGTCTAAAACTGAGTAATAAATACTCCTAGCAGCTTCATCTATTACAACATAGGGAGCAACTACCTTAGATAGCATCATTTGGAACCTTGCGTTGAAGTTTGTGATAGGCTCTCCCTCAGATCTCTTGATGGTGGCAAATAGATGATAGTTCATTGAAGGATCTATAGGCACCTTGAATCTATCCTTGAAATATTTCTCCAGGGCATCCCATGAATTGACTGAACCCTGACCTAGACTGATATACCAATTGCAGGCCTCTTCCCCTAAGGAAAATGGGAATAACCTGCATACCACATCTTCATGTTTATATCCAGCTCTACAACAAGCTTCCTTGAAGGTTCTGATATGATCATCTGCATCCTGATATGGATGATACCTTGGGCAGATTTTATCCAGGTTCTTAGGCAGATCATGATATACATTGAAGGTCAGAGGTGACTCTACAGCAAAGAATGACATTGGAATAGGTTGAGGTTGGATCTGGGGTATGACAGGTGGTCCAGTAGGTATTTGTAAGCCAATAGGGGTGGTAGAAGCACGCTCTGGTGAAGCTCTGGATGTTGATGGTGATGTAAGTCACACACAAACACAAAAATAAAAGTTACACAACAACCCTTGTTTATCCTGAAAGATACAATGAATTCAAAGAATTCATGATCCCAAGTTCCTTGTAATTAGTTCATAATCTATTGGTGTTACTCTCTGGTTGATGTGTATTGTTGTTTTCCATTTTGGGGTCTTACGTAGATCAGTAGATTCTACTTCTGCAACAATGCTTGACAGGGAGGTTACTCTACACAACATATATCCTCAGAGGATGTGACTATGTTGATATTTGCATGAGTTCTACCCCTATTTATGATTCTCTGCATAATATTTTCAATAGTACATGCATCTAGCTCAAGAGATATGCTAATGATGTTCAGTTGTCTACGGGATGTCAGCTAATGAGATAGGGTTTAAAGAAGGAGATTCCTAAAATTACTTGACTGAGATCACTGATTCACATACATATTCCCATACATGCAATGAAGAGAAGGAAACTAGAATCATACTTCACCAGGACAGTCCACAAATCCGCATGATTCAGTGCAAATCTTCAAGGGTAAAAGTTGACAACAACATGCAATGAAATGAAAGCGCTTCTATTGAACACAGCATTCACCAGTACATATCTAGAAATCAACTTGAAGATTACTTAAGGTTTACAATCAGGATGTAATCTGAAGCTTCATCTTCATTCAGTATGCTTAAGAACAAGTACATTTACAATGATATGAAGAAAGAACCTTGACATTTCAACAGTTCAGTCTTCATTAGTCTCAGTAATCTAATCTCCTACATGAAATTGCTACAGGTCTAATTTTTTGTTTGATTGACCTCCTCCTTGTACAATGCAGGGGCTCAATATTTATGGCTCTGATTTCCCCCAATCTAGTGCCTAAAAACCCTAGGAGATCAACGATCTGCATCTTGAAATGTAGCATCAAACGGTGGGGAATGAATCATGCCAAGAATTCAAGTAGCATACCCAGACAGGGCGCCGCTCCCACAATAAAGTCTCCATCCGCAAACTCTCTCACATTGAAAGCTTAGTCTCCTTCTAGTGTGTTTGGCTTCTCTGGATCTGGCCCACCGCCTGGGACATCATCACCATTTAAAGCTCCGTCTCTACGTTCACCTGTACGCCGCCACTATGTCGGTAATTCTGCATTTTCCCAGCTACTCCAACAATCTGCAATAAACAAGCAGGAGTTAACCACCACTGTTTAATAAATCAACAGGGAAAACTAAACATTTATATTAAAACAGGTTTCAAATGCACAAACACAGCCATCGGGCTCAGAAACCATGAAAAATATGCATCAAAATGCATATACATCGTTAAAACCAGTCAGGTCAACCATCGTTGACCAAAAGCATGCATTCAGGCTCCAAAAATGGATTTGAAAATTCAATCGCTCTACTTTTCCTGCCCTTTTCCTCACTTAAATCCTTGTATCTTTTGAATGCATGTTTTCCTTGTATATCGAGCTTGTATGTGTTAATATACAAGCACCAAAATATGCAAGGAACTTTCTATTTTTAACTTCCATTTCGAATCCGGCTTGTATATGCCACACTGCATCTTTCGATATACAACCCAGACATAACGCACTGGATTAATCATACTTCAATTTCCTTTGGATTCTGGCTTGTATACGAAGCAAAGTATATTTCGCTTATCTATCGACAACATACAAACGCCCGGTATACAAGCGGTGGGGACCACATTTCTCTCTCTTCTTGTATGTTCGCACCCATATGCATTCAAAACAAACATACAAGTGGCGGAAAATACAACAATTACTCCCCATTTGATAGCCTTTTCAAATCTGCGGCTTGCATGTGAATGATGTATAAAATTCAATGTATGTTACGAAATATACATTGCGGGGATCATACAAGCACTTAACTTTAATCTATAACATTTGGGTTCCATTTCTTGAATATAACGCAATGTATATTTCATAATATATATTGCAGAATTATACAACAATTTAACTAATTCTGATAACTTTTCGGGTTCGGCACAATGTATAAGTCGTTGCATATCGGCTTTGTATGTCGAAGCATACAAGGCACGAAATATACAAAGACTCAACCCCTTTTAATTTTCTCTTCGGGTCTGCCCGATGCATATGAACGTTACATGTATCTTTTGACTTGTATATTTCATTTTTATGTAAAAATATACAAGCACCAAACATACAACAGTTTAACTCCTTTTCATAATCCTTCGGGTCCGCGGCCTGCACATTGCAAATGTATATATCAAATGTTTGTCAGATACATACAAACAAAAACATACATGCAACGGACCTATCCAAACATTCATTTCAACACTTAACTATTTTGAGTCCACCTTGTATGTACAAATATAACATTAACAAATGCATACAAGGTAAACAAGACATACCACCGACTTTGCATATGAACCCGACTACAAATGCGACTAAGTATAAAATGACATTTGCATATACAAACGACTTTGTATATGGAAAGGGATATACAAAGGTCTTTGTATACAAGTGAACTAGCATACGAAGGGCCTTGTATACAACCCAATATACAAACAAACTTGTATATGCAAACAACAAACACTTCCCTTGTACATTTTACCAAAATGCTCATAGCTTGCAAAATATGGCGAATTTTAACATGGTTCAAAAAGCATCCCTAGCTCATTTTTCACAAGGAATCCAACCATATCATGCCCTAGTACTAAAATGCATTTTTTCTCTATTTTTAACAAAGTTTGCAATTTTCACCCTCTTTTTCCCTTTACCACCAAGCAGAACAACCCACACAAGCAAAAAGCAAAAGCCACAGCAGGGGTCCTCATTTTGCTAAGGAGTAAAATGGGGCGTGTTGTGAACATCACAATAGTAACAATCCATAGTAATCATTTTTTCCAATAACTTGTGTTCCAATTTCACTCCACTCAACATACTCCTATCCCTCTCTACCAATGTCCTATTCATTCCCTCTGCAACTCCATTCTACTAAGGGGTATATGCAGTTGTCTTATGTCACTCAATTCCACACTTTTTATAGAATTTATCAAAATCTATGGAACAAAACTCACTACCATTGTTATTCCTCAAAACCTTAATCTTCCTACCAACCTAGTTTTCATAAGAGCTTTAAACTCCTTAAATTGACTAAAGAATTTAGATTTTCTCATAAGAAAATATACCCATGTACTAGTTCTAGATTAATCATTTATAAATGACACATAATACAATGAGTTGGAAATTGAAGGAACAATAACAAGACTAAATAAATTTGAATGAATCAAGTCTAGCACCCCCAAAAAATTGAGAGAACTAGAATAAAACTAAACATGATATTATTTACCATTTATACAATGTTCAAAAAAATAAAATTCAAGAGAACAATCATTCAACCCCTCAACAATATTTTATATTTTAGGTTTCTTAAACTGTCTTCACTTGTAGGGTCAATTCTTTGGAACCATATAATTGTTTTCTCTATATGCAACTTGTCCTCAGAAGAAAGAGTTTTCTTAGGTACCTAGAAAGCATGACCATCAAAAGTAGATGTGCAACACTCCTCTTTTTTGCTAGTTCTAATGGTGAAGGTGTAGATTTTACAAATCTATTCACTACAAGAATAGAAGAATTATTTCACTAGATAGAGCACGCATCTCTCTAAAATAAAGTTCCCACATGAACACCCTTAGCAAGCACCATAGCTCCTCACACAATATTACAACCTCTACTAGAGAAAATAACCTACACACTTGCATCATTGGGTTTTCTAATTGATAATAGGTTACATACCAAACCAAGGATATGTAGCACACCATTCATCTATGTAGGAGTGATCAACTCCTTCCCAGGATCCTCAGTCTACAAAACAACACCCTCATAGATACATGAAAAAATCAAAGTGCTCTTCCACCAAATATTAATGAGTTGATATTGAGAAAAATTAGATGAGATATATTACATAATGTATAAGCACCTATTTAAAGGCAAGGTAAAAACATAGTGGGTGAAACTACCCAATAACCAAAATATGGGCAACTACCTATTAATCCTAAGTTAAACTTAAGAATGTGTAAGGGTAAAAACCTATTTACACTAACACCCCCCCTTAAGTGCAAACTTAGGGAGATTATTATGCAAGATGGGTCCTGGCTACAAGGCCATGTTAGGTACCCATGCACAACTACTATGCAATGCAATGCAATCTCTCACAATCGGAGAAAAGGAGAAAAACTCTGTGGGAGAAAACTCCTCTCCAAAAGAGAGAAAAAAGTTGAAAAAGGTGAATGGAAGGACTCAACAAGATCCCCCAAGGACAACTTCTGATGTTGATATCAACGATCTCAGTAAAATATGAAAGGAGAGAGACTATGTAGCCCCCGATAGTAAAGAATAGAAATGCTGAAGATCCCCCGCATGATGAAAAAACTCTTGTGCCAATCTTGGAAGCCTGAAGACAAAAAAATATCCAATGTTTGCAAACAACATGCCTCCCTTTAGGGAGAAACAAGTCCAACCACTGATGCAAAAGAAACTCCAACTCTGAAACAAGAGAAGGGAGAGGAAGAATCAACATGAAAGATGCCTTTGAAAATTGTCTCAGTGCCTCCACGTAATCAAATGTCACATCATGATCAGGTGCAACCTCAACTAAAGAAGGTGGATCAATAAGACCATGTGGAAACTTTAAAGCAATAATCTCCAAAGACATAGATGGTATGAAAAAAGTGTTGATACTATTATAAAAAAGAAGGGATATACCCTCAAATACATCATTCAACTCAGCAATGTGAGATTCACAAAACAACTCTGAAAGACCTGTCAAGTGACTATCCCACAAAGAAAGATCTAAAGGATCAAGAACATCTTGTTGTGTTGAAGAACCAACTTCTGAAGCAACAGGATCTAAAGTAGGAGAAGAATCAACATAGGTCTAAAGAACTCCAAAGTTCAAATGACCAATCTCTCCTGAGGAATTGCACCAACACTAGCAAGTGGAGTGCGAGGCTCATAATCATCATACTCAACAAAATGAGAAAAAGCATAGATGAGACTCGTGATCAACTTCACCAACTACAATGACTTTGCTAGTATTAGCCTCTCTAATGAAAATAGAATATGCAATGAACTCTACAATCTTAGGTACCTCACCATGAGTAATTTGATAGATAGAAAGAAGATTTGTGTACAAATTAAGAAAAGTACATCTCTATAACAACCATCACCAATCTTAACATTACCTATCCCTACAACATCCAAAAACTTACTATCCCCCAACAAGATCCTAGAAGTATCTGCAGGATAAAGAACGAAAAAAAGGATAGGGAGAAAAACCCATGTGATACGATGCTCCTGAATCCAAAAACCATCTATCATGATCAGAGTGAACTATAGAAGTAACCAATGCATGTCCTTTGAGCCTGTCTTCTTGATCTTTCATCCCATTTTCAAATCCTACATTCCCTATTTGTGTAGGTTTAGACGAAGATGAAGATGCTACCAATGGAGAAGTTGTAGAAGAAGGAGTCACATATGAGGGCAGCTCAGTGTTGTTCTTTTGAACAAGGTGTGAAAGCTCATCAATCTTCTTAGTATAACAATGGTGTTCATCATGACCTTTCTTCTTGCAATACACACAACTAAACTTCTCCTTCTTAGGTTTATCCTCTTTTGAAGAGGTGGAGGACTCATTAGACTCTGTCTTACCCTTAGGTTTCTTCTTCCCTTTGTTCTGAGATGCTTGTGCAACTAATGCATGACTCTTAGAGAACCCATCTAACTGAGTAAGTGTGGCTTGCTCCCTAGTCAAACGATCACAAAATGTCTCAAAAGAAGGCATTTTAAAAGCATTACCCAAAGCATCCATGGTGGAGTAAAAAGTAGTAGAGAAAACAACAAATGGACCTCTTAGCTTAGATAGAATCAAGAAAATAGACTCCTTATCAGTTTTATGCTTACCACATCTTGCCAATTGTGACCTCATAGATTTGAACTTGACTAGATAATCATCAATGGAAGGAAATACATCTGGGGAAAGAGAAGTCAATTATGCCTTTGATTGCAAAGCATGAAACTCATTGATCTGACCAAACAAGCTATTGAACTTATTCCATACCTCCTTGGGTGTATTACACTCCTCAATGTGGAAAAGCAAATTGTTAGAAACATACAAAGGCATAAACCCCATAGGTTCATCACACTTGTTCCCGTGAGCAAATATCTCATACTCCCTAGTAAGAGTTGGTTTTCGATCATGCAATGTGGACCACAAACCCTTAGATTGGAGCAACCTACACATTTTAATCTTCTAGGTATGATATTTATGAGGAGTTAAAACCTCAAATGAATCAAGAGTAGCCATGACAAAAAATGCACCAAAAGCAATCAAAATAGACACCAAACTAATACAATTAGGTCTAAAACCTCCAAGATATCAAAGATGATAGCAAATGAAGTCTCTCAAAATTAATTTCACCTTTCCAAGATCCAAAAAACCTCAAGATATCACTCACGAAGCAATAAATGCTCAAGGAAGAATCGAGAAAATTTTGGAGGTGAAAATTATCCCTGAGGAAGAATTGAGAAAAATTTGGAGGTGAAAATTAAGCCCTTAAGGGGAGATTGGTGGCGGGTTTCTGTGCCATGTAGCTTCCAGTTCACCAAGAACAAAGTCACTAGCCATTCAAATGAACTATCCACTTCCACAAGCTTCACACAAGCCTTTACAAGCACTTCACATACACAATGTGAGTGTTGGGATATATAAAGCCCCAAAAGAACTCTTGCCTAGCGAATGTGGGACAAAAAGTCCCTTATACTCTTTAAAAAAATGCCCTCAGAATCTATACGGGCCCACCAGTAGCACTAGCACATAGCAAACCCTAAAATTAAATATTTGAGGCAAACTTTATAATATATAAATTTTGATCTGCCAAATAAAACTGCAGCTACCGCACTTTATCTACCCAAGGTGAAGTTGGATTCAAGCATAGAAATCGCTATGAGAAATCTATTAACATTCAAAGCTTCGGTGGCTCCCAATGCTCTAATTTTCATTCACTACACTAACTTCATGAACATCATCATTGACAGTGATTAGAAATAGGAAGAAACATCTGTCAAAGATAAGGTGTCATCTTCAGGAAAGGAGATCCTTGGCAACTGTTAGTGGTGTTAGGGAATTAAGCACCCCACTCATCTACCTAAAATGTGTTAGTAAGGAGACTGACACATCAAGAGGAAATAGGCCTCAAGCCACCAAATCGCATATGGATCGTAAGGAGAGCAGCGAGAAAAATATAATGGGATACAAATCTAAGCCTCCAAAACAATGATACCAAAACACTCGATCACCTATCAAATCAAGCCACGACAGAGTAGAAAAAATTTTCCCCCATCATACTCACAGAAAGAAACTAGAAGTATATATCGAAAAAAGGCAAAATAGAAATTTCAAAAATTTTAAACACCAATAATCTCCAGAAATTGCAGGCAAGATCAGAATGACTGGATCTCCTCAACATTGCATAAACTCTCTAGGAAGGTGAGTAGAAAGAGGATCTCTGATACCATGTAGGAGTGAGACTCCTTCCTAGGATCCTTGATCTATAAAACAACACCCTCATAGATACACGAGAGAAGCAAAGCGCTCTTCCACCAAATATCAATAAGTTGATATTGAGAAAAATGAGATGAGATATATTACATAATGTACAAGTGCCTATTTAAAGCAAGGTAAAAACATAATGGGTGAAACTACCCAATAACCAAAATATGGGCAACTACCTATTAATCCTAAGTCACACGTAAGAATGTCTAAGGGTAAAAAACCTATTTACACTAACAATCTACTTCACTAATTCATCTAGGAATTGAATACAAACTCTACCATGACCAACTATGCTCAAGTGAGATTCGTCACCAAGGCACACCTTCCTACCATCATATATTTCAAACTTTGAAAACCACCCTCAATGAGAGATCATATGGAAGAAAGCTTCACATCAAACACACACCTTCTTATGCATGAGTTGAAAAGGCTACAACAAATTCATCAGCATCATCTTGATAAGATATTTTAGATTCATCATCTAAATTGTTTTTTATTTTTCTTCTTCTCCTATTTGTAGTCTCTATAGTAGTGCCCAATCTTTCTGAAGTCCCAACACTTAGCGTTTGACTTTGTAGAAGATTTGAATCTCCCATGGAATTTGGATCTAGAATTTTCTTTCTTATTGTCCTTCTTCCTGCCTTTCTCCTTAGGTCTTCTATGAATATCTGGAGAATCTTTAGTAGATTTATAATATTTTTGCTACATCTCCTTTGAGAGTAATGTAGCCACTACATCATCCATTTTGATTTTTGAGGGAATGCTCTTGATTTCCATCACCAAGTGATCCCACAAGTTTGGAAAGAACATATAAGTTTCATGCAACTATCCTCATCCATTTTCACTCTAAGAGAGTGAAACTAGGTCACAATCATATTGAAAGTGTTCAAATGCTCAGCCATAGAACCACCATCATCTATTCTCAAGGTGTAGAACTTCTTTCGTAGGAAAATTTTGCTAACCAGGGATTTAGCCTTGTACAAGTCTCCTTTTTTCCAAAGATTTTGTGTGGTAGATTCTTCATGTAGATTAAACAAAACAAAATTTTCAAAGCATAGCCTAATGAGGCCCTTCACCTTTCTATCCAATAGATCCCAATCATCATATGTATTTATAGTGGGTTTGGATCCAATTACCATAGCCATAGATCTCTATCTATAAGCATATCCTCCATTTTGAGCTTCCACAACTCAAAAATAGTTCTTGTAAATATTTCCATCTCTATTCTCAATGTTCTTTCCATTTTCTTGCTTCAAGATCTACTTTTGTATAGGATCCTATTCAATCCAAGATTAATACAAAAAACCTTGTCCCTAACAGCTAGGACCTAAGGTGGCCAAGATATGATACCAAATGAAAATAATTATAGGTGTGTAATACACTTCCTATACTAATATATGAGAGGAGGTATGTGCACCAATTAAGCCAATCATATAGTTACAAGGAAATAAACACAAAAGTAATATACCATAACACAATGATTTATGTGGGGAAAACCCTTTTAGGAAAAAAATCTGTCACTCAAAAGAAACTCAATGTATTATTCAACAATCAATGGTTCGAATACACTTGAAGATTCTAATCCATTACAAGAGTATCACCAACAAGAGATCTAGAACAATTTTGGTAGCATAATAGTACCTACAAAACTCAATGAAACCTACATCTCAAGCACCCAATAAATAGGAGAAGTAATACATGAAACTATCTAATGGTAATTAGGAAACCATGACCAAAAACCACCCAAAATGTGGTTCCTAAATCCTAGTAAAAAATCCAATGTCTAAATCCCAAGATAAGTACATAGGCTAAAAGTAACATATGCCCCTACCATAAGCTCATCATAATCCACTCACTTGGGAAATCTATTTTGGTTTCATTCTCCAAATTCAAAGATGCCATATGACATCTTATAACATTCATCATAAGTTGGTTAACAAGTGTAACTCCCTCTTTATGCTCTCTTATGCATCACAGATACTCTTACAGTTCTAGTGTGGGAGGTCCAACTTCTAAATGCAATAACTTTTGATTTGAGAAGCCAATTGGGCACATTTATTTTAAACTATAGATCTCAAAGAGGTCAACATCACTGTAACTATCTTTCTCTAGTTAAGGCTTGTCTTAACATTGTTTTAGGCCAAAATCAACCTCTAAAGCCTTGAAATTTGCATTTTTTGTTCTTAACATTAGGATGCAAAGTTTAAAAAACTTTCCTAATAAAACTTAACTTTCACTTGTCTAAATTTAATTCTCTTTCAAAAATGGACCCCTGGTTAGTAGACTATGTATAAAAATACATAAATTACATGCCTAGAATATCATATCTAAAGGTAAATACTAGATCATCAAAACTAACCAGTTAAACATTCATAGAGAGAATTATTTGAGAATCAAAGAGATCATAAAATTACATATCTAAGCATTATGCACTTGCATCAACAGAATCTACACTAGGCATATTACATCTTGCATATATTTGATATTTAAAACTCTTGTGGAAAATAACATCAATATTATAACTAAGGCATAAGGAAGTCCTAAACTTCAATCTTGGCATAATTTATTTGAAACAGTGCTTTCTAGTGTTACCTTTTTACCAAGTCAACTATCATAATGGTAGTGTGAATTTTGGAGGCATGCAATAGTCAGATAGAATCATGGCAAGCAAGATAGAATAACACTCAATCTAATTTGACAATAAGCTAGACTTTATAGACATATAAACAACATGACTCAACCTTTAGATCTATTTCTTAAATTTTTTGATTCATCATTAAACACTCTTCTGAAGTCAAAATTAGTAACATCGTCTTTTGTCATCACTAAAAGCTAAGAAATCCTAACCCTCTATTTACTTTGTTGATTCATTATACTTGAATCTTCATACTTATTTAGGTTTAATTGACATTTATTAGTATATTGTTTTCTAGACATAGATAATTTACAACTATAGTGACCTAAAGGGGCTATTAGGGTTTCATTTATTTCTTTACATTTGGTGACCTATATTTTTCAAACCTCTCTATCTTTTCCCCTTTGATTTAAGGATTTATATGTTCATTTTTTCTAAAATGATATATTTCTAATATCTATTTCATATCTAAAAGTTAATTCTATGTATACTATTTCATTATTTAGTGTGTAATTATTTGCATGCCCAAGCATCAACCAGCCTCTAATATTCCACTTAGGAGAAGTCCTAGATTAAATCCAACAATGTCCCTACATCAAATTAAACTGGCCTTTTATAAAAAGAGAAAAGGGATATTACTAATACAACTCAAATGTTAAAGCGGGATTCTACTAATTTTTATGGTAATCCTAATCTTTTTTACCTAGATAATTCTCTCTATAGTATGCCCATGACTAATGTTATGGAATGAAGGTACTTAATTTAGTCATCGTTAACTAATGAACACCCCTAACTTTCTTCCTAATATTTCTTTGAATTCATAAGCCTTCTCATCCATTACTCATTCTCAAAATATATCCCCCAATTTGTCCCTTTTTATATTCCACTTCTCCACATGCTACCCCTTTTGTATTTACATCTCACCTTGCACCCATTACTAGTATTCCACTTATAATTCTACCTTCATTTACATAATAACCCTATATTATCTTATCATACATTTCATACTATGATTTCCCCTTCTACCAACTCATCCTAACAAATTTATACCCAACCTATCATTACTTAAATTCTCATGTCTACTTCTACTATCACCTAATCTACCATTGATATGATCATGAAGAGTTTTAATGACATTAAAAGTAAAGTAATTTTATTACCTTTATGTATAAAGAAGGACATTGCTAACTTGAGATCAAATTTAATTATATTTCATAATATATATTTGTATATTTATTTCTAATAGATTTTATGTCCCTTTGTTTTGAAATGAATAATGGTAAGTGTAAGGTTAAAAATTGCCTACTTTTCAATTGTTACCTTATTTTTTGCACTTAGTTTAGTGCCCATTCCCTTAGGTGTGTTCTAGGCCCCACTTACCACTTCCTAAGTCTTATCCCAAAAAATAGACTAATTTCACACTAGACCTTAGGCTTATTTGATACCTAAAGCCTATTTCACATATGTAAGGTTAAAAATTAAAAAAAAAATTACTTGCATGGGAAAACACTAGGATCTTGGACATGTGTAAAAATTCAATGTTTTTGTCTAGGCTTAATGTGAAATTATGAGATTTTAACCATATATCTTAACCTAGCCTTAAATTCATTCTAATTAAGAAAGCCCCCTAAAAATATTATATAAAATCTTACCAACTTTTGGCCTAGTACATTGATTTTTTTGGCAAATTGATGCCTATTTTGGGGGAAATTTTTTGCGTCAAATATATGCACTTTGTCCAACAAAGTTGTTTTTAACTAGTGAATTATAAACTAATAAACAAAAACAAAATAGCCTATTTGGTGAATTATCAATTGGTTCAAAGAAATAAAATAATTTATTGGGTGAATTATTGACTAATTTAAAAACATTACATATTGTAAATGGTGGATTATTGACCAATTTAAAAATATTACATAATTTAAATAGAAGATTGTTCTAATGAAAAAGGATAAAGATTAATTTATTTTGTGAATATACCTCATTTGATTACCAAGGATTTGAATTTTTCTGTTCCATTTTGAGAGATAAATCATACCAACATAGTTTTGGGAAAATAAGTCCAAGAATTAACTATCAACTATCTAATTTGTTTAGATCAAGGATTGTAGTATCTTGTTTTTAGTACTATATGATGTTATCAGGTGGTGGGGCTATAATCACATGTTTACATTTATATGTTTTTTTGACAAATTCAATATTGTCTTAATGAACAATGATGAATGGTTGAAGGTGTATTCTAGGAGGGAAATTTGATTCACATTTTTTGGGATAAAAGTTTTAGAATTCACTGATAATAATAAATAATAAACTTTAATATAAATATAGAGAATTTCAAACAATAACCCCTACCTTTTTGAAGAAATTGCCTTCCAGCACTAATAATGAAGCCAAAATCTCTGCTCTACTCCATGGTCTTCGATTGTGCAAGGATCGACATTTCACTGACCTAGATATTGAAGGAGATTACTTGATATGCATTAATGATATAACATCCAGAAGCATCTCTAATTGGAAACTAAAAAATATTTGGTGGAGGGAATTTGGGAATGTTTAGATGAATTAAGCAATGTGACTCTTGCCCACACCTATTGAGAAGGAAACAAAGTAGCCAATTTCTTTGCTAACTGGGATTATGTACAAGAGGAGGAAACTATCATGGCAGTCATCTGATCCATGGCTAGATCTGCCATTGGAGTGATAGATGATGGATATGCAAATTAGAGCCTCTCAAACATGCAGAGATTTGGTCAATCTTTAGTCTTACAGTGACGGCGTACTTAGCTGCACCCCTGGTCAGATTTCCTTATATGGGGGCTGAAAGAAGATATTACCACCATTGTACACCATGGAAATCGAGTGTGATTGCATATGATTGAGGAGGGCAATGGTGAGATTAGAGAGGTTTGTAGATTCTGAGAGTGAGGAAGAGTTGGAAGGGGAGGATCCAAGTGATCAGAGAGATCTGGCTGGACCATAGAAAGAAACCAAGATCAAGCAGATTAAACGCCTATTCAATGCAGATCTAGACCATATAGCGGAGGCAATACTGAAGGTAATAGGAGAGAGCAATCTCTTGGATGGCCATGCTCATGACAGATTCCTCTATGAGGAATTCTTGTCAAATTACATTCTCATCATGGGTAGAAAGGCTTGCAGGAAGATAATGGCAAATGCGTTTGTGTAGGAAGAGATGGAGGCTGCAGTTCCAACAATCTCTTCTTTCAACAAATGCCCAACTCAAGGATGGATTGGAGGCATCTTTGATACTGCAATGATGAACAAGAAGAAAAAGCCCCTGACTATCTCTTCCCAAGCACTAGTTCTATATGCTCAAAATCATGACCTTGGTTGCCTATGGTTGTCGAGTCAGGTTTTGGCACATAGGCAGACCCTTCCCTCCTTGCCACAGGGTGAACTACCATATCACTCCCTCTCTCGTGGAAGTAGCCAATTGAGAGGAGGTGAGACACGGGGTTGGTCTGGCTCATTGGAGAGATGGACTTCGTGGAGAGGGGTTGACACATCCTAAGGCCTTTGTTGTTGTGTGCTAATGCAAATGTTTTGCTCAATGATTGTTGTTGTGGAGATAATTGTATGACCTGAAGGGTCACTAGTTACTCTTCTTCTGTTGGGATTTCTGATATTCCACCTTTGTGTGGGTAAGCTATTTTTTTCATTGATGGCTTGTTGTCTTTCAAAGTATTGGATGAATGCTTGTCATAGCAAGAGTTGTCTATGTTCTTCTATTTGTTGTAAGACAAGTGGATCCTGTTGTGGTCTCGAATGGATTTCCTCTATCTCATTGAGGATTGCCCTCACCCACTCACCTCTTAATCCTAGGCACATTCGTGAGCCGAGACAAGAGATAGGTGTATGTTGGCTAACCTTGACTAGACCTAGGGTTTGACTTATGGTTTTTAAATTGACCTGAGGTTTTGTTGTGTGTTGGCTTTTGTTGACCTTATGACAATATAAAGGGTTTGACCAAATAGTTGATCATGGTTGACCTTGTGATGGAATCAAGGGTTTGCATTTTATCTAAACACCTCATCTTTCTGTTCTTTACTTGATTTTTATGAGTGCAACTATATGAAATGCAAAACTTGTTTTTTTGTGCTTTTTAGTGTTTTTTTTTTGGAAATAAAAGATGCTTTTTAATCTAGGAAAGGAAAGATGAATGCAACTACAATGAACTTTACTTAATGCAATAATTCTATGTTTTGGGGTTTTCAAATATTTTGAAATGATTTAATCTAAGAAAGGGAAATTGCATGTAAATGAATTAAACTATGAATGCAAATTACTCTAAGAATATGAAATCTATCTATCCTATCAAGGAAAAGGAAATAAATTACTAATCCCAAGAGAAATTTCAATTATCTAATTACTACCAATTGACAAAAAGCATAGAGGAACCTGAAATAAAGAAGACTTGTGAGCCTCCACTACCCTCAAAAGTTGTTGATGGCAACCTCGTATCCTCTTGTAGCAGCAGGGAGACCTCTTGGTGACAAGATGAAAATGGAAGTGAAAGAAGCTTTAGAAGCTTTGAAGAAAGGTCAATGAGAGCTATTGATGAGCATGATGGCTTGATTTGAGCAATCTAAGGACACTTGATGAGTTTTATGTGAAATCTTGATGAATAATGAACAAACAAAAGGCACCTTCGTCTTGTGTGAGCATGAGAATGCTAATTGGAGAGCAATAACTTAGCAAGAGCTATGTACAAAATGAAATTGCCTCTCTTTGTGCTTGAGGGAGGGAGTATTTATAGGTTAGAAGAAGGGATGAAAGGTACAATTGATTTAGGAGTTAACTCAATTTGATTGGGGAGTTAACAAGGATTTATTGGAGAGTGAACCGGATTGATTACCCAGTGAACTCAATTGATTAGAGAGTGATGAAGCAATGATAACTTATCACTAAAGAAGAAATGGAGTTAGAAGAATGTATGGGAGAGCATGAGTTGTTAATGTTAGATCAAATGGCTCTAATTATGCATGTGTGGGTGCATGAAATAGTCAACTCCATATTAGGGATAAAAAATCATGCAAACTGGAAGAAAACCAGACAAAAACGACACTTTTTTGAAATAGAAACAAGAGTTTTTTTGTGGCTGGAAACACGACAGGGTCGCCCATGGGTCACCCAGGGGTGACGCTAGGTCACCTGAGGGGAGATCCTAATTTAGTATGGTTGCCCGATGGAGATCCAGAAAGAAAGGGATCTGGGTGAAAATGCATGATGGGAGATAGTAGAGGAGATGAAAAGGAGGGGATCTACCTCCAGAAACAAGTCAGTCGTGTGAAAGAATACAAATCTCCAATTGCAAAGTAGGATCTCCTAGTGGGAGATCTAGAAATAATAGGGGGAGATTTGGATTGGTTGAGTGAAACTAAAAAATTGAAGTGAGAGATGGCTCTGGTGGACCTCTAGAAGGCTTCTAGGGGGTGGAGAAGATAAAAAACATTGGGGAAATGTGAAAACTCACCTACAAGATGCATACAAGGCTTAGGAATATGGTCGCAAGTGTAGGAAATGCAAATTGACATGTGTCGAAAAAGTGTCAAAAAGCATCGACAACAAAGAAAGAGAGAAAATGATAAAGGGGAAACAACACAAGATGAAAGAAAAGACATGTCACAAAGAGAATTACTACTTAGAGGATGTTATTACATGCTTAGATGTACATGAAAAGGATTATATATCATCATAGGGGTCCTTGTGGAGGCTGTGCGTGATTTTTGTGCTTACATATTTGCCCCCTTAGGGACGATAATCTACATGAAAGGTAGGTACCATTCCCAAACTTGGACATACCTATTATCAATTTTCTTGTAATTGTACCTACAATAACTAGTGTTATCCCAACATCTGAATATATCAAAATGAATAATGAAAACTGAAATGATGAACTTACCATAGATCGTGAGAGTTTGATTAGTTGTTTGCCTTTGTTAGTGAGACCTATAGGAATGAATGCATACAAAATGACACACAAAAGATGCATAAAAGTAAAAAACTAATCTATGAATGCATAAAAGAAACTAAGCTAAGGGCAAGCAAAGCAATCAAATTAGTCAGATTTAAGTGAATCGATGAGGAAATTGATCGTGTGAACAGTTGTTGGGTATATATCATCGAGGATATTGTGAAGATGGTTGCCTCTTCTTCTACCACTAAGAATCAAGTATGCAAAGAGTGAAAAACCCTTCTCTAAACCCTAGGTTGAATTTTATGAAAAATCTCTTAAAATTGTCGATTTTTGGTGATTTTTCTTGTTGCATTGTCTTTGTTTCATCGTTTAGAGTAGGATCGGTCTTTTGTTTACCTATATTAGCTGAGAAATAGAGATTTTAGAGCATATTTTGCTTAGGGGATCTCCACATAGGGTTACCCCTTTTGCCAAGCAGGTTTCCCGGGGAGAGATCTGGCTAATAATAAGGTCGCCTAGAGGGAGATCCTGCTGACAATAGGGTCGCCTGGGGGGAGATCTTCTTGACATCTGGGTCACGCGGGGGCTGACCTTGATGGGTGAATTCTATCCAAAATTTGATTTTTTCTAACATTTACCTCACTCTATTTCGATCTAATCTGACTACTGTATTCACCTATTTATTGCAATTTTGATGGTTTATACACCTTTTTTGTGAGATTTTTTGCAAGTTTTACAATTTTTAGGATTTTTGGGAGTTGACAAGATATAATCTTAAGTTCTTTTCTATTTTGTATGACATGCACATTCGATGGAATGCTTGCAGAGAGAAGTTGTGGCTCTTGGAGATGTTTGCTTCACTAAGTGATGATGATCGTGTCGTCTTGAGGAGAGCGGGCTTAGCCAAAATTTGCCATGTGTCAGTTATTCATCTTGTGGCACACATCTATTGTGACATCTTGACATACTGGGATGTGGATAGGAACACCTTTAGGTTGCCACAAGTTTCATGGGAGTGGACTATCACTCTTTTCAATGTTTATCATATATTTGGAGTTCTTATGAGAGGACATCCTCTTGTCCTACCTACTAGTGAGTCCTTTGAGGACAAGATTTCTTGGGCACAGTTCATGGGGGTAAGTCACCCCAAGGATTAGATAGGAGTTTAGCTTACCTCTGTGCCTTGACTTCACATTCCTCATTTGTGGAAGTTTCTAATTGGCTTGATTGTGTCGAGGTTGTCTAGAGACAAGGTGGTGCAGTCACGGTTAGGAGGGTCCACAAAGTGAACTATCTAGACCGTGTAGCTAGAGTAAACACAACGGAAACAACTCAAAGAAGTAAAGAAAATGTAGGTTCATTCATTCATTATATCATAGAATTCAAATACAAATTGGCTGCCAACATGTGGGCTTGTAATTAGGGATCACAGGCCTGATTACATAATTACAATATATGCACAAGATATAACTTTGAAGCTCTTTTGCAAAGAATCTAGATTATCAACTATCTCTAATATGATTCACTTGCTTTCCTAGGCATCTATTACATCAATTTATGTCATCTCCAGAACAATAGATTCCTTCACGTCAGCCAACGAAGATCACAAACTCCAATGAAGAGTTGAAACATGTGTACACAAATAGGTCAGACCTAATTGAGTAGAACTCCTCCACAATTGAATGGAATGATGTGCAGATCTCAGGGAAGGTTGGCCACAACCTAAACAACATTGAATGATGTGTCATTTAGCTCCACAAGTCATGAAAGTGCTCTACAAGTCTTCTCCTTGAGCTGATTGTCTAAGTCTATTAGGATGCTCTATTCTGAGAAAATAGTTGATCTTCTGATAGCGATATCTTTCCAATACCTGATCCAAATGATCTAAATTTTTTATATGATGTGCATGAATGTGTCTAGATGCTAAGTCTAGCTCCACAAGGTCTAAAATGAAACTATGGTAGAATGCGGACCAAAATACAGAAATTACTACTAACTAAACTAACTATACTAAACTGGAAAATGAAAAGAAACCAACTGAAATGTAAAATGTTTTTGATTGATGCAAGATTGCTCTTGAACTAGGGATGCTCCTGCATCACACATCTGAGGTTGTTGAAAAAGTGAGTCCCTCACTTTTCCAGGGCTAGAGGAAAACCAAGACGGTTCACCTCAGCCTGAGAAATCTGAGATGAGTCCTCTTCTAATCTGCCTTTCCACTTTACCAAATATTCCTTGTATTTCTTGCCTCTAGTACTACATCCAATTCTATTGTCCAAGATGTCTTTGATCTGCTCTGGCACTTGTTGTGGTAGCTACTTCTTCATGTCTTCTTTAATGTTGTCACTGAACTCTGCTTCATGATACTAATATAAGTCTCCAATGTTGAAAATAGGTGAAATACCTAATGTCTCCAATAGCTCCACTTCATATGCACTTCCTAAATCAAACTTTCTAAGTATCCTACAAGCAAGGCTTAAATTTGACAGTCCACCTTGCCTGTCAAGGAATTTTTATCCTACAGTTTAGTAGGAATTATTGCCTTTCACATGATAATCATTTTTTTTAAATGCAAGTCAAATTCCAATTCTTTCTATTTCACTATTACCAATTGTTTCTATTTCACTATTTTTGATGTGCAACAAAAGCTTAGAAAGTTGTGTTGAAAAAGCCTAGATAAATAAAATATTTTATTTTTAAAAAAAAATCTAAGGAATTTTTTTTAAATAATACAAGTTCCTATTAAAAAATTTAAAAATAAAAGGAAAAACTAGAAATTTAGAATGAATATATTCTATAAAAAAACAAATCTAAAAATTTGGGAAATTTTTTCTTATAATAGAAGTTCCTATTAAAAAGTTTAAAAATAAAAGGAAAAAAGATATATTATATAATTTAGAATGAATATATAATTATATTCATTAAAAAACAATCTAAAAATTTGGAATTAAATAATAGAAGTTCCTATTAAAAATTTAAAAACAAAAAGAAAAAATATATATTATATAATTTAGAATGAATATATTCTATTAAAAAACAAATCTAAAAATTTGGGAATTTTTTTCTTAAATAATAATTCCTATTAAAAAATTTAAAAATAATATATATATATATATATACACTCAGTTTTTCATATTAATTTTTTTTTACAGTTTTTAAAATAAATTACAAGTATATCAATACAGTCAAATATTTATTTTTATTGTATTTTACAGCTAAAATCTTTAAATACAACTATACAACTATCAAATTTAAGCCCTGCCTACAAGGTCCAAACTTCTTCATCTTCAACTTGTTATCTGTCCCAACTGGAAATCTTTCTTTTCTCAAATATACCATCACTTCAACTCTAACTTCAAATTCTTCATGTCTCCTCTTCTCATATGCTTGCTCCTTATACTTACTATTCATCTTCTTGAAATGTTTCTTAACCTGATTATACACTATCTCCATGTGTCCTGCAAATTCTTCTACTTCTGCACTTCTCTTGTCTTCCATGCTGATATCTCTCATCTCTACTACTCCTCTATGGTTAGTCCCTATCACAATCTCAAATGGTGTTCTTTTGGTACTCCTATTCACTGAATAATTGTATGCAAACTCTGCTTGTGATAGAATCAAATCCTAATTTCCTGCCTTCTCTCCAACCAAACATCTCAACAAGTTTCCCAAACTCCTATTCACTACTTCTGTCTGTCCATCAATCTGTGGATGAAATGTTGAACTGAACTTCAAATCTATCTTCATCTTCTTCCAAAGTGTCTTCCAAAAGTATCCAAGAAATTTGGTATCTCTATCTGAAATTATGCTCTTTGGTAATCCATGCAATCTCACAATCTCCTTGAAAACTATGTCAGCTACATGAACTGCATCAGTTGTCTTCTTACAGGGTATGAAATGTGCCATCTTTGAAAATTTGTCCACCACTACAAATATTGAATCATTTCCTCTCCATGTCTTCGGTAATCCCATTATGAAATCCACACTTATGTCTTCTCAAGGTCTCTCTGATACTACCAAAGATTTATACAATTTGGTATTTTGACTACTTCCTTTTGCAAGTTGACATACTCTACAACTCTGCACAAATTTCCTAACATCCTTATGTATTTGAGGCCAAAATTAATCTTGACTTACCAAAGCTATTGTCTTATCAATGCCAAAATGTCTTGCTAATCCACTACTATGCTTCTCCTTGATCAAATTGTCTCATTGAACTCCTAGGTATGCATATAAACTAATTTTCTCTGAACAACATCTCTTCCTGAATGAAATAGTCCAACCACTTACTTCTATTTGTCACAACAGGTTCCTTACATGCTTTCCAAGGTTCTGCAAAATCAAGATCTTCTTCATACTTGTTCTTCAACTCCTCAAATCCCAGTACTTCAACTCTCATCTTTGTCAGCAAATTTCTTCTCCTACTCAATGCATCTACAACTTTGTTTGATTTACCACTCCTGTGCTTCAATACAAAAGTATAAATATGCATGAACTCTACCCATCTCATATGTCTCTGATTCATCTTACTTGACTATTCAAATATTGCAAAGCTTGATGATATCTATACAACACAAACTCCTTAGGCAACAAGTAATGTCTCCACTTCTTCAAGGCTTGAATTATGGGATAGAACTCCTAATCAAAAAATCAATATCTTTTCCTTGAATCATTTAACTTTTCACTAAAATATGCTACTGGTCTACCTTCTTGACTTAACACTACTCCTATTGCATTTCCACTTGCATCACAATCTACTTGAAATACCTTATTGAAATCTGGTAATGCTAACACAGGTTGCTCTATCAATTTCTACTTCAATAATTCAAAACTTTTATCTACTCCTGATGTCCACTTAAAGTCTTTTCTGTCACCTCTCATTGTCTCTGTCATGGGGTTACATACAGAACTAAAATTTCTGATGAACTTTCGGTAGAAACTAGCTAATCCATGAAATGATCTGACTTCTCTAATGCTCTCTAGTGTAGGCCATTCAAAAATTGCTCTTACTTTCTCAAGATCCATCTTCAATCCTTTCATAGAAATCACAAATCCCAAGTATACCAATTATTCCTTTATGAAACTACACTTCTTAATGTTTATCAACAATTTCTCTTCTCTCAACCTCTGCAATACTTGTCTCAAGTGTCACAGATGTTTTTCTCTTGTCTTACTGAAAATTTGAATATCATCCAAATATACAATAACAAACTTACCCAAGAATTTCTTCAAAACTTCATTCATCAATCTCATGAAAGTACTCGGTGCATTTGTCAATCCAAAGGGCATCACTAACCACTCATACAATCCTTCATTTGTCTTGAAACCAATCTTCCATTCATCTCCTTCTCTAATTCTGATATGATGGTATCCACTCTTCAATTCTATCTTTGTGAAATATCTCACTCCACTCAAACAATCCATAATGTCATCCATCCTAGGCAAAGGGAATCTATACTTAACTGTGATCTTATTGATTTCTCTAGAATTTGTACACATTATCCATTCTCCATCTTTCTTTGGTGCTAACACTACAGGCATTGCACAAGGGCTCAATCTTCCTCTGATCAAACCTTTCCTCAATAATTCTTGTATCTGTCTATTCAATTATTCATTCTCTGCTGGTGTCATTTTGTGTGCTGCTTTGCTAGGCAAACTAGCTCTAGGTACAAGGTCTATGTGATGACTGATACTCCTGATTGGTGGCAATCCCTCTAGTACATTATCTGATATGATGTCTTCATACTATGTCAGTAACTCAGTTATCTCCTCTAGTAGTGATTCTTTAGTCTCTGTCTTCAGGATTTCAGGCTTCTTAGGGATCAAAGCATAACACATATTCTCATGTCTCAAACCATCCAAAAAATTTCTTCCATCTACCAAACAAATTCTAGCAGTCCCACATACATCACTCTTAGGATCATCTTCCAAAGAAATCAAAGTAATTCTCTTTCCATTAGATGTTATAGTGTATGTATTCTTTCTCCCATCATGTATAGCTTTTATATCATACTGCCAAGGTCTACCCAACAAAATATGGCATACATCCATAGGCATAATATCACACAATACTTCATCATGATAAGATCCAATATGAAATTTCACCAAACATTGCTCACTCACCAATACCTTATGATCATCCTGAAACCATGCTATCTGATAGGGCTTAGGGTGTTTCAATCTTTCCAACTTCATCTTGGTCACCATCTCCTCTAAAACTAGATTATCTGAACTACCACTATCAATTACAACTTTACAACATTTACCTCCTAATTTGCATCTAGTCTAGAATAAACTTTTCCTCTATGGTGGTTCCTCATTTGTCTCTGCTTCAAATAGTTCTCTCCTCATGACAAGTGATTCTCCTTTCTCAGGTTTTCCAACTAAACTCGATGATCCAATAGGTTCTTCTTCCACATAGGCTACTCTTCCATTGTTCTCTATCTTCTTACTTGTACTTCCTTGATAACATTCAAATGCTCTATATCCTTCACCTCTACACTTAAAACAAGTTCCTCTAAATGTTCTCCTATGAGGTCTTCTTCCTTCTCTTCTATATCCTTCACTCCAGTATGAATTAGGGTTTCCTCTGTAGTAGAAAGTTCTGTCATCCTTCCAATATGCATTGTTGTCTTTTCCCTGCTTCTTGAATGTGTTTTCTTACCTGTTCTACTCCACATATGATTTTTCTCCTCTAAAAATGTTCTACCTCTCTAAAATTTGCCTCCTCTACCTCTCTGTCTCTGATCATGCCTCTTGTTCAACTTTTATTCAACTTTCATGGCAAATCGATATGCTGCTTCCAATGTTGTCATCCTTACCAAACTCAGTTCTTCTTAAATGTTCAATCTCAGTCCATTGATGTATCTAGCCACTTTCTCCTTGCTTTCTTCACTATGCCTTGTCCTTATGATCATTTTATGAAATTCTTCAGTATATTCCTTCATAGACTTCTTCTTTTATCTCAAGTTTTGCAATCTCTTCAACAGTTCTCATTGTCAGCAGGTATAAACTGATTCTTCAACTTCGTCACCATTCTATCCCACATTTTAATCTTTTCTTTTCCTCTTCTATTTTTGTCCAACTGAACTTCTTTCTACCATATAGAAGCATGTCCTTTTAACTTTGTCTTTGAAAATCTCACCTTCTCTGGATCTTTAATTTCTTCATATTAAAAGTATTATTCTAGGTCATTTATCCAATCAATCAACTCCTCCGAATTCAAATTGCCAATGTAACTCGGTACATCAATTCTAGGTCTTTTCCCAATCTCTGAAATAGCTCGCAACATCTTCACTTGGTCTAATTCTTCTTCTTCTTCTAGTGTTATCTCATTTTAATCAGAAGATTGAAATTCTTCATCATCATCACTTTCAACATTAGGTCTAGGTTTTAGTCCTCTTCTCTGATCTTCTTCAACAACATCCAACCAAACTTTCATTATTTTCATCATTTCCATCATCTCATTCATTCTTCCTGCCATAGTACCAATAACAAGTATTCTCCTCGGTGACATCTCTTCCTAGGATCAAGTGTAACCACCTCCAATTCAGTGATTAGACCTCAGGATGACAACTGCCTCACAATCGGCAATCGGTTGACAACATAGTAGTCTACCTCAGGTTCGGTGATCTATTCACAGCAAGATCTTGTGGAATGCCTTTGCCAACTTCACTCACTTCACTCCCAAAGGATTCAAACTCCGCTCTAATACCACTTGGCGCAGTTACAGTTAGGAGGGTCCACAAAGTGAACTGTCTAGACCGTGTAGCTAGAGTAAACACAACATAAACAACTCAAAGAAGTAAAGCAAATGTAGGTTTAGTCATTCAGTATATCATAGAATTCAAATGTAGAAATTGGCAAGCAACATGTGAGCTTGTAATTAGGGCTCACAGGCATGATTGCAGAATTACAGTATATGCACAAGATATAGCTTTGAAGCTGTTTTGCAAAGAATCTAGACTATCAACTATCTCTAATATGATTCACTTACTTTCCTAGGCATCCATTACATAAATTTATATCATCTCTAGAACAATAGATTCCTCCACCTTGGCCAAGGAAGATCACAAACTCCAATGAAGAGCTGAAACGTGTGTACATGGATAGGTTGGACCTAATTGAATAGAAGTCCTCTATAATTGAATGGAATGATGTGTGGATCTTAGGGAAGGTTAGCCACAATCCAAACAACATTGAATGATGTGTCATTTAGCTCTTCAAGTCTTGAAACTGCTCCACAAGTCTTCTCCTTTAGCTAATTCTCTGAGTCTATCAAGATGCTCTATTTTGAGAAAACAGTTGATCTTCTGATAGCGATATCTTTCCGGTACCTAATCCAAATGATTTGAATTTTGGATATGGTGTGCATGAATGTGTCAATATGCTAAGTCAAGCTCTACAAGGTCTATAATGAGACTATGGTAGAATGCATAACAAAATACAGAAACTGCTACTGACTGAACTGACTATACTAAAGTAGAAAATAAAAAGAAACCAACTGAAATGCAAATGTTTTTGGTTAATGCAAGATTGCTCTTGAACCAAGGATGCTCCTGCATCATAAGGCCTCAAATCACTTGAGATGGTGTTGGGCACCAATTATACAGGGTCTTAAGTAGGGCAGAGTCTATGCTTGGGAGCTACATATTTTGGCCATGGTATACAGAGACTTTTATCACATCACATGGCGAGGGGCCTTAGCTTTTAGCCACTCCTCTTTGATTATGACTTGGATCTTTGATCATATTAGGCCCTATCAAAAATTGGTTCTAGTTCCTGATAGGTGTCTACTGAGAGCAACTAGATGGATTCAGGTGGTTCGCTTTGATGCTTCTCCATGGGCTATGGCTACTCTTACGAATGGGGACATGATTTTTGATCCTTATGTGGACTTGGAGGGATCATGGTCCTGTGATGGTGAGATCAGAGAGTACTACCTTAGAGCATCAGAGCTTTCAGACTATAATGGTTTGGTCGAGGCTCATCGCATTCAGTGTGTTTTGTAGTAGTTTGGCAAGGATTTTCCTACAGATTTGCCCCCAGTGCCTACCTGCTATAGACACATCCAGGAGATGGGTGAGGTTAGTCAGAGGATGGTTACTTGGACTCCCTTGACTCCCAGAGTCTTCATTACCAGAGTTCCTAGGACTTCAAGAGGAGGACAGATGGGAGGGAGAGAGACTCCTTCCCGAGCACTTATTGTGGTTGAGGACTTAGATTCTACTGATGAGGACTATATTCCTGATGGGGATGATTTGACAGACAAGGGCCCACCAGAGGATGCACAGGATGATGGTTCTGATGATGCTAATGATGCTGATGATGCTCACGCTGTTCTAAAGGGTCTACCTATAGTTTTGAGACCTCCTCACTTCGATGAGGTGATGCAGCAACTTGACCCTATCTAGAAACCTAGTGACCCACATAAGTCTACATTTACTTTATTGTTTTTGCATTTTATCCTTCCTCTTTACTTTCTTTTCATGAAAATATAACACCCTTTTGCTTTTGGTTCACTTAATAGGTAATGTTGAGGAGTGGAGGGATTTTGTTCGTGAGGTCAATATTAGCATGGTTGCCCCCTTCACTAGGATGGCTCGGGAGACACTTCTGAATGATCCTGGTGTGCCCCCTCCTGTTGGATGACACACTAACATTTTTGCTCCTACCTATCATGGATGTCAAGCTAGTGCATATTTGAAGACCAAGAATCTCATCCTTAAGGGTGAGAATTGGGTGCTTCATGAGATGGCTCATCTTGGATTTGGATGGCGAGATGCTAGTGCAGCGAGGCCTTCACAATCACATGCTCATAGTAGGATGCCTCACTCCCACAGATCTCATTTAGTGACTAGTGGTACACAGGTAGAGGAGCAGGAGTCTTGAGAGTTCTGTCGAGGGCAACCATCCTTGATTTTACTTTGCTTTCCTTTGAAATCGTGCCCCCTTGCATGGGGAGCCTTTACTTTCCTCGAGAGCATTTTGTCTTAGCTCTTTGTACTCATATACATATAAACTTCAAATATATCAATGAAAGTTTGCCTTTTTATGATTTTTAACTATCGAATGGATACTCATCTCTTGTGCATTATAGAAGTTTAAGAACTTTTTGATTATGTTTTGACTTTTAACTCTTAACTATGCAAGTATTATAATGATGACATGTTTTTGTAATTATTTTTGCATATATATGAGATTCAAGAACACAAAGAATGCTTGAAATGAAACCTTTTACTTCTACTAAATGTCATGAGTTATGACATTGACTTTATTTCTTTGAGACTCTTTTTTTTATTTTGATATGAATGCATTGTGGAATAAACAATGACTTCTCTTTAATACGATTTTCAATCCAGGGGATTACAAGTTGTCTTGACATAAGACACTTTTTCAAGGCTATGAGATAGGGATTTAGAACTCAAGTGGGGAGCGGGAATGAAATGGAGTTCTTTTAAATTTGGGCTTTGCTAAAGGCTAAACATTGATCCTCATCTAGAAAAGACAAATTTGAGAATCTTTCAATTTTAGACAAGTAACAAATTTTATTCATGTTTTCTAGACTTAGATCATAAATGGCATGAAAGATAGACCTGGAGTAAAGGATAAATGGGAAAGAACAAGGGTCCTGAGATATAAAATGATCCTAAAGACTACTAGACTCTTGGTATTGCTCACCTAGTGCATTTGTGTGCTTTGTACCTTTATCTTTTATTTTTCTCTGTTAGAATGTCACCCTTGAGGCTTTGAGCTTAGACTGATCTCCACCCAAGAATATGGACATTCAACAATCTTATCTCTTTCACTCTTTTTTTGTATCTCTCTTTTTTTTTCTTTTTTTTTTGTATTTTCTAGAATGCCTCACTTGCTTTTCTCATTTTTTTGGATTTTTGACTTTTATGAAATGAATGCTTTTGGAAATTTTGATATACAATAGCTTGATCTCTCAATTCTCACTTTTATCAACACTCTTATTTTGATCACTCATTTTTTTATTCACTCATATTTTAGATCACTTCCTTTAGAGTTTTGATCCTCTTGACATTTTTGGCCAATAAAGATAAGGGGTTGAGCACCACCTAAAGTTTTTATAATCTGGTTGGACTTCTCTTCTACTAGGGAAGAATTGGGAAGGTCTTCTTGCAATCTTCCTTTGAACATTGTAGGTTTGAATACTGACTTTGTTTAGACCTAACATCTTAGCTCATTAAGACTAGGATCAATGTAAAGCTAAGAGCTAGGTTTTAATTTGAATCGTTGGGAATGAAAAGGGATATGGTGATTGTGAAAATGGGGAATCTCTAGGACCTGAAAGGATCATGTATATCTAGACAACCTTAAACTCCCTACTAAAATGAAAATAATATAAGATCAAGTCATTGACTATAATGCAAGATGAACAGAATGAGACTAAAATGTAAAAAGGAAACAAATTATTTTTGGTATTTTGATTTTTATAATTTTTTTGTGTTTTTATATTTTATGATTTTTATGATTTTTAGATAGTATTTCTTGAGGTGAAAGGCATTGACCATTTTGTGAAATTCCTCTCCCTCCATTGTGCACAAGAGACAGGCACCATTTCTGACGTCTTCTTTAACCATATAAGGACCTATCCAATTTGGTCTAAACTTTCACCGACTCTTTTATCGATCAAGTTGTCTATTCTGAGTACTAGGTCTCCCAGTTGAAAAGGTCTTGGCATGAATTGCTTGTTATATTGCTTTTTCATTCTCCCAAGGTAAGAATCATGTCTTTGGACAAATATTAAGCATGTTTCATCCATCATTTCTAATTCAACTAATCTTACTATTGGATACTCCTCATTATCCAATAGTCCTTATAATGACACTCTTAGACTAGGTAGCTCTACTTCCAAGGGTAACACCACCTCTGACCCAAAGGTGAGGGCATAGGGAGTGGTTCCAATTGGAGTTTGTATGCTTGTTTTGTAAGCCCAAAAAGTTGGATATAATTGTAAATGCCAATCTCTTTTAGAGTCCTTCACAATTTTGACTAATATTGATTTCAATGAATTGTTTGTGGCTTTAGCCTGTCCATTCCCTTGAGGATAGTAAATTGAGGGAGATTTATGATTGATGTAGAACCTCTCACATAACTCTCTCACTTGGAAATTTTTGAATGATGATGCGTTGTCTGTCACTATCACTTGGGGAACTCCAAACTGACATATGATTTGATTTAGTATGAACTTGGCAATTACAGTCCCTAAAACAGTAGTGAGAGGCATGGCCTCTACCCATTTGGTAAAATATTCTATCATGGTGATGATGAATAGATGTCCAACTGTTGATGGGGGAGATATCTTTCCCACAAGGTCCAAGCCTCAAGTGGAGAAGGGCCAAGGCGTAACTATTGGTTGCAAATCTCTTGTTGGTATGTGGTGAACATGGGCATAGGCTTGACATTTTGGACATCTTTTTATGAATTTGATAGCATCTCCTTGTAAACATGGCCACAAATACCCCATCTTGTGTATTTTCCTTACTGTGGCAAGACCACCAAAATATCCTCCATAGATTCCACTATGGCATTCTTCTAGGATTTTACGTGCTTCTTCTTTATCGATGCATCGAAGCAACATCCCGTCTAGGGCCCTTCATTAAAGAACATCATCTATTAGAACATATCTCACAGTGAGGATGTGCAATCGTCATTTTCCCACGGGAGTCATGTTTTCAGGGTAGGTTTTGTTTGTGAGATAGTTCATAATGTCTCTATACCAATATGAAGTGGTATATTTCTCAAGATCAATTACGCAAATCTCTTCATCCGGGAAGTCTTCATTTATGGGCTTCTCTTGAGGAATTGGATTGTCTGCTAGCCAGTCTACTATCACTTGTCCTTTGAATGACTTTTGATTGATGTAAGTTAATTCAAACTCACTTAGTAATGTCACAAACTGACCAACTCTTCTTGATAACATTGGTTGATTTAAGAAAGTCCGTAACTGTTCAGATCGTATCATAACTCTCGTTTCTTGATTTAGCATGTAATGTCGTAATCTCTGAGTTGTGAAGACTATGGCCAGACACTCTTTTTTAGCCTGAGTGTAATTCTTCTCATATTCCAGCAAGGTTCAACTTATGAAATATATGGCTCTTTCTCTCCCACCTTCATCTTCTTGAGCCAACATGCATGCTATGGAGATATCAATTGCTCTAAAGTATAAGATGAAGGGTTTGTCATGTTTTGGTGGCATTAGTGTGGGTGGTGTCAACAAGAACTTGTTTACTTGCTCAAATGTATTTTGACAGTCCACCGTCCAAGTTATGCCAACTTGTTTCTTCAGTAATTGATTGATCGGCTAAATCTTGAAAGTCATGTATGGTATGAAACGCCTGATTGCACCTAATTGTCCCAAAATATTCTTACTGCTATCTCACTTGTTGGTGGCGTTGTGTTTAGGACTGCTTTAACTTTTGTTGGATCAACATCAATTCATCTTCATGAAACGATGAAACCCAACAACTTGCCTACCATGACCCCAAAACACACTTTTTTAGGATTTAACCTTATTTTGTATTATCGAAGCCTATTGAAGATCTTACAAAGGTCTTCTACATGTGTTGATCTCTGTTCTGACTTAGCCAAAAGATCATTGATGTATGTCTCTACTATCTTGTGAATGTAATCATGGAAGACGTGTGTCATGGCTCTTTGATAGGTATCCCTCACATTTTTTAGTCTGAACAGCATGACTACGTAACAGAATGTTCCCCAAGGAGTGGTGAATGTTGTCTTGTTTTTATCTACTTCTGAGCTTCTGATTGGATTGTGTCCCAAGAACCCATCCATGAGAGAATACTTCATATCCTATAGTTGAATCAAAAATTTGATCTATGGATGGTAAGGGAAAGTCATCTTTTGGGAAAGCTTGATTGATATCCCTAAAATCAAGGCATATCTAAATCTTTCCATTTTTCTTTAAAACTGGTATGATGTTTGATACCCAACTTGAATAATCCACTGGCTTGATAAAGACAACATTCAATAATTTCTTCAATTCTTCCTTTACCATTTCAGCCACTTGAGGCTTTATGGGCCTCAACTTCTATTTTATGGGTTTTGCATCAGGTTTCGTTACTAAGTTGTGCACCATGATCTTTGGGTCTAATCCTAGCATGTCTGAGTATCTCCATGCAAGACATCAGAGTATTCGATAAGGAACTCAGTATATTCTTCCAATTCATTTTTATTTAGCTCACGTCCCAACTTTAGTGGTCTTGGTTTTTCATGTGTTCCAACATTGATATCAATGGTATCTCTAGTTAATCATGGATATCCCTCTTCAAATTTTTGAGGCGCAGGTGGTAAATCCAAATTTGTTTCGATCTAGAGGATTTCTTTTCCAATTCCAAAATAATATTTTGGATGTGGGAGGAGCATGTATCCTTTCTTATGGTACACTCTTGGGAGGCTGTCATAAGCATGCAGATACTCTAAGATGACTTCATCATTCTCAGCGTAGTCTCAACTAGGTTTTTCTATTTGATCTATGGATTAGTTTAGAATGCTTGGTAATTCTTCACTGTCCAACAATGGCTCTCCACAGACTGATACAATGTATTCTAAATTTTGAAGTTGAGCATGTTGTGAAAATAGTGCGGCCGACGTAGCCATTGAATCCACCACTTGGTTCTCTTCTTTGCATATGGCTTTTATAGAGAAGAAGTCAAAAAATTGGACCAATTTTCTGATGGTTTCTTTGTAGGGTCGTAGTCACTTTGATTTTGTTTCGTAATTCTCTACAACTTGGTTGGTCACTAATTTGGAGTCTCCAAAGGTGGAGATCCTCTCGATCCCCATCCTCATGGCTAACATGACTCCTAGGGATAAGGCTTCATATTCAACGATATTGTTTGTTCAAAAGAAATCCAACCTGAAGGCGAAGGGGAGAACTTTTCCTTCCGGGGAGGTCAGGATTATCCCTATCCCTGCTTTGGTTTTACACCTATCTCCGTTGAAGTGTAGAGTCCAAAATTTTTTATTATCTTGCGGTTGAGATATTTCTCTAAACTTGTAGGTTGAGTTTCATTTTTCCTCTTTTTCTTCTCCTTCTTCGATGATTTTGATTGTTCCCACTAAGAGGTTCTTGATGTCCCATTCATTAAAGCATGGTATGGCCGCTAAGCCAAATGGAGCATGAGACTTGGTGGTGTTAGGATCATAGGGGAATTATTTGAGATCATCCATGCTTTGATATGATACATTATGAGTACTTGTGTTCAGTTGAGAGTTTTGAGTTTCTTCTTTTACTTTCTCTTGCATCTTTAACTTTTTGTCTTTTTCCTCATGTTCATTCCTAAATATACTGAAAGGATCAGGGTATGCTTTGACGATGTAGATCTTTCCCAAATGATGAAAGTGGATTTCTTGAAACAAGGTGGAGGCGATGGCCTTCATAGAGTGAATCCAAGGTCTTCTAAGGATCATATTGTAATTGATTTCTTTGTTGATGACATGGAAGTCTGTGGAAATAGTTTTATCCATTAGAGTTAGTGGTAGTCTAATTTTCCCTACTATTTGAATGTCATGACTGTCATATATCCTCAAGGTGGCAGCTTGTTGCTTTATTCCTATTTTTCTCAATCCCATTCTTCGTAGGAAGATATCAGCAAGAGATTGACTGTCAATCTTTCATCTATCACTACTCTCTTTATGGTGACTTCTTCAACCTGAATTTGTATGTATAGCAATGAATCCTTTTTCTTACTTCCTTCATTTTAAGGAAATTTGGAGATATCAAACGTGAGAGGGGTTGGTTCCTCTTGTGTTGAACATCCTACTTCTAATACTTCCAAGAATGTTTTTCAGTGTGAGGGGGAGGCTCTCAACAAATTTATTACTTGCTAGAATACCATTTTTGTTTGATCTGTTTGTTCTTGTACTACGAACACTTCTTGGTTCATCTCTACATGATTGGAGCTATTTTGATTGGCCTTCCCTTTCTCATTTTGAGGCTCCTTCTCCTTCCTTTGAGATTGAAGGAGTTTGAGGAAGTTTTATTGTTGATCCAGAGTGAGTTTGGAGATAGATTTGTTATATCCATAGCAGGTTTTTGTTTCATGAACTTTCATTCCATGGAACCAACAATACATATTGGGATCGTAGGAATGATGACTTGGTCCCTGATTTCCTTTTTGTCACAACTTGCCATTATTGGGAGTGATTTTCACGACATTGATGTCTTTGTTTGAGGAAACATTTGATGTAACCTTTTCAATTACTTTAGGAATTTTGAGTCTTCCATTAGTGTCATAAGTCTTCCAGCCACTATCGATGGCAACTTGATCTATCCTCTTGAAGCACTTTCCAATGCTTCTTCATAGGATCTGTATGGTAATTTTTGAACGTCTTCTCTCATATCCTTGTTCAGGGCATGTAAGAAAAGATCACATATTTCATGGTGGTCCATGTTTGGCACACTAGTTGAGGAATTAAGGAATTGTCTCCATCTGGTAACGAAGTGAGCTATGGATTCATTCAGTTCTTGTTTCATGGTGAGAAATTCTCTATTCCTTGTTTTGACGAGCTTGTTCATGTCAAAAGCCTTGAAAAACTCTTTGATTAGTTCTCTGAACAAGTGAATTAAAGCTTCTAGCAAATGACAGTACCAATCCAGAGCTATTTCTTCAAGATTTTTTAGAAAGATCTAGGCAACAACCCCATCCCAAGGGAGGAGTTCTCTTATCGCTATAGTGTAAACTTTGATATGGGAGTTTAGATCTCCTTCCCCTTTGAATTTTGGGAGATCAGGCAATGGTCAAGGTGATTATACGTTCCTTATGTTTAAGTTGAGAGGCTCTTTCAAGTACTCAAGATATGTTCCAAGAAAGGCACTTTGTGATTGAGGAGTTGATAACAACAACCCCATAGGAGGGTTTTGATAACCCATGGTCTGATTTGTTTGATTTCCCAACACTACTGGATTGTTCTGAATGGGAGGGTTCCCATTTAGACATGTGTTGTTACTTGTATTTCATGAATAATAGCTAAGATAGGGGGGATTCTAAGATGCCCCTTGGTCTTGTTTGTTTCAAATGTTGTCATGGGATTTCTGCCTTCTTTCAAGAGCATCTTGTTCTACTTCCAAGGTTCTAATCCTTTGCACTAGAGTTACGATTAAGTCTGTAGGAGTAGCAGCTCTAGGTGTTTCTTCATTTCTAGGATTCTCTTCAAGCATTCTCATGGTGGTATGCTTCTTCTCTTTCAGCATTATCTCTTTGTTCTTCTCACAAGGGACCTCTTAATGCTTCTTGAGCATCTCTTGCCTCTTGCAGGTGTCTTTCTAGTCCTTTCACTTCCTCATAGAGATGAGTACTTGATGTGCTTGTGGAAGGTTGATCGAGTCGATGTATTTTGGACCTTACTCTTCTACCTTTTTGTGGCACATTTGGTATGACTGGATTGTGCTCCCAAGCTAGGTTGTTAAATGATAGAGAATTCCTGGATTCTCTTTGGTCTTGTTCATAGTTGGAGTCTTCATAATTGTAATAGTTTTTTATTGGTGCATCTGGATGTGGTAGCACATACCTATTGAAAGAAGGAGTTTCTGGTTCTCTTAAGGAAATATTCCCTTGGTTTAGATCAGGTTCCATCATATTTGGGGGTGCCATAGACACCACAGAATAAATGGAACGGATGATGGCTAAGGCGACAGAAGCTAAAGCGGTGGAAGTGGATATGAAGAATAAAGTAAAAATGCTTGATGATTTTTGTTTCTTAAGTTTTGGGATCTAAATAATAGGAATGCAAGTTCCACATAACTAGAAGGTTTTGTACTTCACGTTGAGTTCACCAAAATATATAAGCTCAAAATCGTGACATCGGGTGCCTGGGGCTATTGAGTCAGATTTTGGCAGGCACACGGACCCTTCCCTCCATGCCATGGGGTGAATCACCACATCACTCTCACTCTCATGGAAGTAGCTAGTCAAGAGGCGGTGAGATACGGGGGTGGTCTAGCTCATTGGAGACATGGACGTCGCAAAGAGGGGTCGGCACGTCTTGAGGCCTTTGTTGTTGTGTGCTAATGTAGATGTTTCGTTCAATTATTGTTGTTGTGGAGATAATCGTATGACCTGAAGGGTCACTAGTTACTCTTCTTCTATTGGGATTTTTGATATTCCACCTTTGTGTAGGTAACCTATTGTTTTCATTGATGGCTTGTTGTCTTTCAAAGTATTGGTTGAATGCTTGTCGTAGCAAGAGTTCTCTATGTTCTTCTATTTGTTGTACGACAAGTGGATCCTGTTGTGGTCTCGGATGGATTTCCTCTATCTCGTTGAGGATTTCCCTCACCCACTCACCTCTTAATCATGGGCACATTCATTAGCTGAGACAATAGATAGGCATATGTTGGCTAACCTTGACTAGACCTAGGGTTTGACTTAGGATTTTTTAATTGACCTAAGGTTTTGTTGTGTGTTGACTTTTGTTGACCTTGTGATGATATCAAGGGTTTGACCAAATAGTTAACTGTGGTTGACCTTGTGATGGAATCAAGGGTTTCCAATTTATCTAAATGTCTAATGTTTTTGTTCTTTTCTTGATTTTTATGAATGCAACTATATGAAATGCAAAACTTGTTTTTTGTGCTTTTTAGTGTTTTTTGAAATAAAAGATGCTTTTTAATCTAGGAAAGGAAGGATGAATGCAACTACAATGAACTTTACTTAATGCAATTATTCTATGTTTTGGGGTTTTTGAATATTTTGAAATGATTTAATCTAGGAAAGGGAAATTGCATGTAAATGAATTAAACTATGAATGCAAATTACTCTAAGAATATGAAATCTAACTATCGTATAAAGGAAAAAGCAATAAATTACTAATCCCAAGAGCGATTTCAATTATCTAATTACTACCAATTGACAAAAAGAATAGAGGAACTTGAAATAAAGAAGACTTTTGAGCCTCCACTACCCTCAGAAATCCTTGATGGCAACCTTGTATCCTCTTGTAGTAGCACGGAGACCTCTTGGAGACAAGATAAAAATGGAAGCGAAAGAAGCTTTAGAAAATTTGAAGAAATCTTAATGATAACTATTAATGAGCACGATGGCTTGATTTGAGCAGTGTAAGGACGCTTGATGAACTTTATGTGAAAGATTGATGAACAATGAACAAACAAAAGGCACCTTCATCCTGTGTGAGCATGAGAATGCTAATTGGAGAGCAATAACTTAGCAAGAGTTGTGTACATAGTGAAATTACCTCTCTTTGTGTTTGAGGGAGGGGGTATTTATTGGTTAGAAGAAGGGATGAGAGGTGGAATTGATTGAGGAGTTAACTCAATTTGATTGGGGGGTTAACAAGGATTGATTGGGGAGTGAACTAGATTGATTACCCAGTGAACTCAATTGATTAGAGAGTGATGAAGCAATGATAACTTATCACTGAAGAAGAAATAGAGTTAGAAGAATGCATGGGAGAGCATGAGTTGTTAATTTTAGATCAAATGGAGCTATTTATGCATGTGTGGGTGCATGAAATAGTCAACTCCATATTAGGGATCAAAAATCATGCAAACTGGAAGAAAAACTAGCGAAAATGGTGCTTTTTCGAGTCAGAAACTCAAGTTTTTCCACGGCTGGAAACGCGACAGGGTTGCCCATGGGTCTCCCAATATGGGTCACCCAGGGGGAGATCCCAATTTAGTAGGGTCACCCAACAAGAGATCCAGAAAGAAAGGGATCTGAGTGAAAATGCATGATGGGAGATGGTAGAGGAGATGACAAAGAGGGGATCTTCCTCTGGAAATAGGTTAGTCATGTGCAAGAATCCAAATCTCCACTTGCAAAGAAGGATCTCTCAGTGGGAGATCAGGAAATAATAGGAGGAGATTTGGATTGGTTGAGTGAAACTAAAAACTGAAAGTGCGAGATGGCTCCATGAGACCTCTAGAAGGCTTCTAGGGGGTGGAGAAGATGATAAATATTGGGGAAAGGTGAAAAATCACCTACAAGATGCATACAAGGCTTAGGAACAGGGTCACAAGCTTAGAAAATGCAAATCAACAAGTGTCAAAAAAGTGTCGAGAAGCGTCAACAACAAAGAGAGAGAAAATGACAAAGGTGAAACAACACAAGAAGAAAGAAAAGACATGTCACCAAGAGAATTAATTCTTAGAGGATGTTATTTCATGCTTACATGTACGTGACAATGATTATATATCATAGGGGTCCTCATGGAGGCTGTGCGTGATTTTTGTGCTTACAGGTTCTCTTTCAGGAAGGTATTGAGTCTGATAACATTGAGACCTTCTCCTATTTTGTAAGCCAATATGGTGATCTCCTCTCACTAGCCCAAGTTGAATGGGCTGTGGAGCTGGTTGAAGGCCTTCGTGTTCTTTGGCATGCCTAGGACTGCTAGCTTGGTCATTTCTATGTATGATCATATTGTTACTTATAGTAGGTTTTTGTATATTTTTTGGATATAATATAAAGAGAGCTACCCCCACTGGTATCACTTATTTAGAAAAAAGTAATAATAAATATATATCTATATATATTGAGAGAGAGAGAGAATTTTAATAAATATCCTATATCATTTGATATACGATGATCAATGGCTTAAGTTGTATTCCATAGATTTCTTGAGGCTTATCTGGCATGTTGACATAGTGCAGAACTTCCAACTGGCAAATCAATACTATAGTAGTATGATTAGTGGAGGGACCTAATGACTATTTATTATACATTACTAATATATTTCCCCACAACTCATCCACATGAAACATATATTGTAATGAAATGAAATCTATTTTAATAACACTAAACTGGATGAGACCTTGAAGCATTTACTAATGGCATTGGTGGTAGCTTAATAAAACATATTAATGAAAGGGAAATGATTATATTTTCCTAATGTCATAAGAATTTTCTCCATTAATCTTTTTACTTATGATTGAGATTTGGAGTGTATAGAGACATAAGGATAATAATGTCACACGTTTGTGTTACTTATTTGAAGTAGTGAGAGTCTTAGTTGAATGTTGTTGATATGGCAGAGTCATTGGACCCTGTTTGGGGAACCTAATTTAGCAAAGAACAAAAACTCTTATTAGAATATCTAAAACATCTGACACAAGGTTTCTAACCTAAAAAGAAAAAGAAACTACTAAAAAGGAATTTTTTTGGCAAACTCAGTAATAGATTTAGTGCAATTCAATCTATAACCACTTTTTGATCACCAAGATCCCTTGAAGGCAAGGTGAGAACATATGATGGACCATTATAGATGGCTCTAAACTTGTAAAACTACTTGTAGAAATAGCCTTAGAAAGATCTCTAATACCACTTGTAATGAACCTACAAAACAAAATAAACTAAACACAAAAATATGTAGAAATGAGAGAAACATAATGCTTTTTATTATCTTTGTAATGCCACTTTGAGGGGGCAACCTCCCAATAGAGAATACACTCCAATTATAAATATCCAATATACCTTAAATTTGGGAGGTAATTACAATATATAGAGTCTTGCCAAAGATAACCCCTACCATTTTATGCATGCGGCATAATTAATGTATTCTAACTAACTAGTGGGATGAGTTACAAAGCATATACATCCACCTTTATTTAATATTACTTATGGGTGACTTACAAAGAATATGCAGCCCTACTTATACTAACTACCATATAAAAGAATGGGGTTCATAACACTTTTTTCAAGATGGCCCACAAGTAAGATAGGGCTTTATAGTCCCACCCAAAGGCAAATAGGAAGCTTATATCAGCAAGCACAAAGAATAAAACCTTCCAAAAATGAAAAATGGAGCACAATAAGCATATCTATCATATACAATGAGAGTGTAAAATACAATGAGAAGCCTTGCATAAATAGGCAAGGAGAAGGAAGTAGGAAGGTAGGACTGAACTACTGACTACCCCTACAAGCATGCAACACTTGTCTAACTCACATGACATATGTGAGGGCAAGTGGCAAGCCAAAATGAAAGATGTTTCTCACATAGCTAAGGGCACATGTCAAAATGAGATAAACTTCTAAGAGACTAAGTAAACTTAAGCCGATGTGTGAATAGGTCAATCGTTCAAAGAGGTGATATCTAAACTAGTTAGATAATGACACTATTTACACTAACACCTACCCTTAAGTTAAACTTAGGGAGAATACAAAGATGAGGAGTCTTAGCTACTAGTCCATGTTAGGTACCCATGTACAAATGAATTTCTCATAAAGCAGAGAAAGAAAAAAAACCCTGTGGGAAAAAACTTTCCTCCAAAAGAGAAATGATACATGAATGAATTATACAAATGACAAAGAAGAAAAGAAGGAGGACTATACATGACCCCCCAAGGACTACTTCTAACACTAAAGTACAATAGACATTCCTTCCATAAGAGAGAAAATAGAGAAGGTCAATGTGACCCTCCCAAAAAATGTGAAGGAATAAACTCCATGCGAAGAGATAGATCCTCCCAAACATGAGATGAGAAGACTAACCATGTAGCATCTCCTCAAAATACCTCCTATAGTGTTGGTAGAAGCTCGACACTAGATGATGAAGAAAATCCATGAATGTTGAACAAAATTTCTCCCGTTAGGAAGAAATCAAACCATAGAAGTGTGCAAGTTATCTTCCCATTCCAAACAGGAATATATCGGAAGAAGTATGAAGGTCTCTAAATTTTGTACATGATTCAAAGACACAGATGATGCCCATGATGTCTTCGAAGGATGCTCAAGTATCTTCAAGCCAATGATGACAAATGACAAATGCTAATAGAATGAATCGGGTTCCATAAAAGATTTAGGAACAAGAACCATGGATGTATGGCAATAATTGGACCCAGAAGAATCTGATACTACTCTAGAAGATGTCAAAATACATGATGACGGAGTCAAATATGTAGACTCATAAATATCTGTAGAATATGTCACTATAGAAGCTGATGTAGGAATAGAAAGAGCAATCATAACCGAAGAAGACAAGGGTGATGCAACTTTGTAGAAGCTGTCATCAAATAGAAGCTGAATGTCCTCAATGGTGTCTCCCAAATCTGCAATGTGGGACTCTATGAAAAGACATGAAATGTCAGGTAGATATGCATCTCAGTATGGTGGATATGAAAAGACGATACCCATATCCTAGTGTAGAGAATCACTAGAAGCCATGGATATATCAACTCTGGATTTAGATGCAGCAACAGGGGATGATGATGTAGATGAGATCTCAATGTAAGTCATCTAACTACAATGTACATACCCAACTAATGGTGTTTCACAAGATGGATTAGTGAGACAATATTTCTATACAAGTGCTTTATAGTGATCAATAGAAATTTGATATGCATGAAGAAGTTGTTGTCTTAGTTCATCAATTTTGTGGTGATGGAATTCTTCTGTTGTATGTCGTTTTAGCCCACAATATCCACATTTGATCTTCCATTTATTACGAGGTTTATTAAAAATACTCAAATGGAAGGGAGTATGTGAGTCATCCAAAGCAATATACATGATCAAATTTGAAGCACTATATAATAAAAAATTAAATTTTGTCCCCCCAAAATGATTATGACTTTTTTAGAAGCCCCCCGAGAAAAAAACACAAGAAAAAATTACAACTTGTTGAAGATCAGATGCGAAATTGATCATTTATAATGTACGGTGATTTTTACAAAATCTACAATTTGAATCTTAAATTTTGTTACAATTTTGAATTCCTTGTGAAATTCTAAGCAATTTCAAAAAAATCATGAAACTTTGATGTCGTGGGAAAACGTCATGCCCTATCAAAATTTATGATTACAATGAAGTGCAAGGGTAAAAATGTTAGTTAAAATAGCAAAAAAATTAGTTTGACTTTGCTGAAATGAAGTGGACAAAAACACCTTTCTGTTGACTATAATTTTGTGAAAATCCGCCTCTATGGGTGAAAGTTGTGGCAAAAACAAAAAACAGCCTCCGTTGACACTTCACAAAGAGCTAGAGGTCATCCTGCCATAAAACGTTTTCTCTAGAATTAAACAGTTTGCTATGGAGGTTTACTAACCGCTAGAGGGTTCAATAAATGTTGATGTTTGTAAAGTTTAATAATTGTTGACATTAAATGCCATGGTTGTTAGAAATTCTATGGTAACATAGAATGCTAACCCAAAACTGTTAGCAATTAATGTTAACCAAAAATATGACTAACAAACCAATTTACAATTAATATGCGAAGAAAGCATGTTTAATGCTAGTTAAAGCCACCAAAAGACAGCAAGCAAACCCATGCTTGGAGAAAATGCCAAACACACAACTGGACCGATGACCTGGTCAAAGGGCCTGCAGAACTAGAATGTGGAGCCCGTGGCTGATTTTGAGGCTGACCTTGAGTCTATGGCTAGAGAATCAGGCACACTTGGTTGAAGTAATGGTCGACAGGAGGTTCAATGTAATTCTCTACGGCTTAGATAGAAGATGGATCTAAGACGCCTCTATAGATAGCTTCGATCAGGGGCAGATTTGAACTCAAACCTCTAAAAGAGAGACACAAATGAGAGGTGAGCCCAGAGCAAGAACAAGAACATTGTGAACGTTGAAGGAAAGTTGAGAGCTTGAGGTAGGGGCCGATCAGGCCAAGAACATGGACAAAAGTGTCCAAATGTAATCATAGGAGCTAGTGGAGATCAATGAAGACTGCAGAGAGCCCGAATTGGGCATTAAAGGCCTACAAAAGATCACCAAAGTTTCTAGAGAAGGTGGAGAGGGTTGTTGTTGGGCCTACAGAAGCCTTAGAAAATGTTGAAGGCAGGATAGAATGTGAAGGCCAAATAGAATGCCTGAGGCAGTTGACTGTGGAGATAGAAGACTGGAAGGCATTGACTTTTGATATGAGGACTGGCAATGCAAATCCCTACATAAAATGATCTTGACCCACGACCCCTTGATCTGGAAACAAAATATTGACCTCACATTGCTAAATTTTGACATCACTATAGAAGCTGATGTACGCATAAAAAGAGCAATCATATATCAAAGAAGACAAGGGTGATGCAACTTCATAGAAGCTGTCATCGAATAGAAGATGAATGTCTTCAATGGTGTCTCCCAAATCTGCAATGCAAGACTCTACAAAAAGACACGAAATGTCGGGTAGATATGCATCCCAATATGGCGGATCTGGAAAGATGATAACCATATCTTGGTGTAGAGAATCACTAGAATCCATGGATATATCAACTTTGGATTTAGATGTAGCAATAGGAGATGATGGTGTAGATGGGATCTCAATGTAAGTCATCTAACTACAATGTACATACCCGATGGTGTCTCACAAGATGGATTAGTAAGATGATATTTTTCCACGAGTTCTTTATAATGATCAATAGAAATTTGATATGCATGAAGAAGTTGTTGTCTTAGTTCATCAATTTTGTGGTGTCGACATTCTTTTGTTGTATGTCATTTTAGCCCACAATATCCACATTTAATCTTCCATTTACTATGAGGTTTATTGAGAATACTCAAATGGAAGGGAGTATGTGAGTCATCCAAAGAAATATACATGATCAAATTTGAAGCACTATATAAGAAAAAATGAAATTTCGTCCCCCCAAAATGATTATGACTTTTTTAGAAGCCCCTCGAGAAAAAAATGCAAGAAAAAATACAACTTGTTGAAGATTGGATGCGAAATCGACCGTTTATAATGTACGGTGATTTTTACAAATTCTGCAATTCAAATCTTAAATTTTGTTACAATTTTAAATTCCTCGTGAAATTTTGATGTCATGGGCAAACATTATGCACTGTCAAAATTTACGATCACAATGTAGTGCGGGGGTAAAAAAGTTAGTTAAAAAGGCAAAAAAAAATAGTTGGACTTTGCCAAAGCGAAGTGGAGAGAAACACCTTGTAAGGACATCTCAAACTTTACTTATTAAAAAAAAAAAATTATGATGGAATTATTTATATTATTAGGAATAATTAATTAGTTACATTGCTTCCAAATAATTATTTAAATAATTTAATATTGTTTACGAAAGAAAATCATACATTATTATTTTATGCTTTTATATTTACATATTTTATAAAAAAAATTTTGAGAGAGTAGAGCAGTGACATTTAAATGTTTTTTCTAATTTAAGTCTTTGTGAGGGAATATTTGGAAATTAATTTTTATTTTCAGTTTCAAAAGATGGGGATTGCTATCTTGTTTGAACAGATATCTTGGGAATAAAGAGTTTTTCAGGGGATTCTATATATACTCTTTAAGTAAAAAAAGAAAGGGAGGAGGTTTTTGTGTCTTTTTCCAATCTTTATGCATATGGGGAAGGCTTCTCTCAAAAATTCTAAGAGGATGGATCTCCACCGCTTGGTGATTTTTGGATAGATTATTTCACAATCACAACACTTTAGATTGAGGGGATTTTGTTCAGCCTGCTTGGGTTGGATTTCTCTGTGCATCAAAATTTATCTTCCTGCTCAGTTTTGTTTGGTGTATTTTTTTCCCAAGAAAATAGAATTTGAAAGATTTCTGCTGAAGAAAACTTGTAGTGGATGGAGGAGAAGAAAATCAGGTGAGTTTGAATTATTGTTTCTACTTCCGTATCCTATGAGTTCTAAGGTATTTGAATCTTTGTTATTGATGAAATTATTTTTATTTCCATATTATGTATTTCCCAAGATGTCATTCCTTTAATTCATCTATGAGTACCCAGTCATCAATGCTATTCCAATGAAGAGAACTCTTCTTGGGCCAATCTGTTAAACAATATCCCGTGTTATGTCTCTGCTTGCATGCATGTCAACATGGATGATTCTGGTAAAGGTTTAGGACTCGGGACTTATGCCTCTAGATTGGGTTGAAGGAGTGTTAATTAATCTTCTTTTATAATTCGTTAGGGTAATCTATATTTTCATTAATTTGAAACTTCTTAATTGAGTAGGGGTTGATAAGGTTTCACAAGATTTAGAAGAGCTGCATAGGAATTTATAATACTTGGTGCATCATTAACCTCCCTTATCATAACTATTTCCTTTAAATGATTTATGCAAATTTTCTCATGGCGGCACATTGTGGCTTGTGCCTAGTATAACCTACTCAGATTGGAGAGTTCTTCAAGGGAGAAAAGATAACTGAAGGTCGAATGAATGGTTTACACCTTTTCTCATCTCAAAACTCATAAATGCGGTCCTTAGTTTTATTTACATCTCGCTATAACCATATTGGTCACCGGATCTCATATTGATTTGGTCATGATATAGAATCAAGTTTTAACTATGCTTAGTATCAATCTCTGCTTTTTCTTATCTTCAATATCTACTATATCTTAAATACTGGAGCTTGACAACCTATTTCCAATCTTGGTACATTTTCTTTCCTTAGACATTTTATTCCATAAAGGAATTCCTTCTTAATTTGTGCCTTGAATCTGCAAGTATCTTATTAGTCATCGATTATTGCCATAAATAACTTTCATCCTTGCAACTTATCTATTTATCTATGCTTTGTCTTAAACTTTCAATAGTCAATTTTTTTATCGGTATTTCTATTTAAAGATTTTGCTATTCTACGAGTAAAGAGGTTCTAAATACCTCTCTTTCATTATTTACATTAACTTTTTCCTTACTTGATGATCTTAATACCTTAATCGGTCTATCTACTTATTTTGGATTGGAATCTTTAAGCAGCGACATAATACTGTTGTTTTATCCTCCTATAAAATGTTTAAGTACTCTTTCCATCTTTTATATTTATTAAACGCTGCTTAACTTATCCTATCATACTTGAAACTGTTCCTCGGAACTTGTATGAATTTGTAGAAGAGGTGCAAGTCGGTATACTATCCTAATCGCTGATAGTTTGGCATAACAATAGAATATAACTGCCACTAATTCTTGTAAATAAAAAAGAAATCCATCAAATGCCTTGTTCATGCAATTACATGCATGCCATGAACTTTTAGAGTATCACTTAGTCTTCATTATGCTTCCAATGAACTTTTAGAGTATCACTTAGTCTTCGTTATGCTTCCAACGTCTCCATTGTTCCTCTCTAGATAGAAATTAAGTTACCGCTTTTGATTCCCTATTAAAGTGTTTAAAATTAGAAACTAACCTTTAAGAGAACTGTATAGAATCCATTTTGTGCAAATCCTGCAATCATTGCATTCCGTGTGATGACATCTCTTTGAGGCATTCTATCAAACCATTGCTGCTTTAATTATGATTCCACAATTCTCATACACGTCTATCAGAGCATTTTCAACTATTATTTTCAACTATTAGATAGCATACCAAGTTAGTTTCAAGTTAAATGTATACCATGATCGATATTATATAGTCATCGATATGATGTTAAGTCTGTAGAAGTATGATTGGTTATCTTTTAAATGTATACCATGATCGATATTACATAGTCATCAATATGATGTTAATTTTGTAGAAGTATGATTGGTTATCTTTATTATATTGTTGATATTAATTAGCAAGGGTTAGGTAAATGCTTCATATTTAAGTTATGACTCTGTACTTGGAAAATAGATGAAATCATAACCAACTCAAAGTTGAATGTTGTCTTTTGTGTGTATTAGAGGAATTAATATCATAATCTATTTATCTACATCAAATGAGAGATAGTTAAGGATGTCTAAGTACGTGAATAACACCTTAGAAGAAAGTAATATGATTTTCTTTGCTAATTGAATACTTATGAATTATTGTCTCGATTTGATTTCTATTTTGATTGAATGAATGAAGAAATTTAAGGTACCTTTTGGATGATGAATGAAAATAATTTCTATTTGAGACCTGGAGTTAATAATTTCTTTTAGAATGAAACCAAGAATCTATTAGAAGATGTTATAGTATGAATTAGCTTCATTAAGTAAGTCCTTTGGGACCTTAGATAAATAAATAAATAAATTGAATCTCTAGGGTAGACTAATGAATTAATGTTTGAGAAAAGATGCTAACTCATTACTATGAGTAATTCAGATCTTGGTGAAATTGTTACTTGTTGTTTTAGCATTTATGATGAGGTTTATAAATATATATATCTATTATCATGCTTGGTTGAATTTCAATTTCGGTATGATTAATTATATCGTTGTTATCATTTAACAATGGTTAGGTAAATCCTCAACATTTAGGTTATGTTTATGTCTTGGATAGATAAGGAGATTAGTATAATATTCGAGTTTAAAAGTAGAATGGAAAATAAATGTTTTATGGGTAGTTTATGCTTATTGTTAATTTAGCAGTATTGTTATTATTCTATATTTATTTATGCATTGTTTCATTATCCTAGATAGAGGATTAAGTTACTTTTAGGATTTTATTAGGGTTAGTTATCATCATTTTAAGTTAATCTTTGGTGTAGGAAATATGTTCATACATGCAACTTATGGTAGAAATTATATGATTACACCTTAGTCATATTTTAACATTAGAATGGTTTTGAATCTTTTAAGTGGATATGTTAAGAGTATGTAATTTAAGATATCAATTATGTTATTTAAAGATATGAGGTTGATTCTTTTCAATGTTTATGTACCTAGAAAATAGTTGAAAATACAACCAGGTCTAACATGAATGTTTCACCTCTTGTGTGTATATATTACTTTAGACAAGGTTTAGTATCTCATACTCGTTAAATTAATTAATTTGTCTTCTTGTGGTTTACCAGTGTGAGCTAGACTTCCAAATTTATTTGCTTTGAACCTTTAGGGTTAATTACAAAATTAAACCTTAGCTCATGCTTGATTTGAGAAATTTCATGAGAATGTTGTGGAAGAAGTAAACCTTACCTACCACAATCCTCAAGTATGGATTTGAAGGTGAATGTGTATCCAAGATTGAGAGGATGTTGATATCATCTGATTAATATCTTAGAGGTTTTGATTTGAATTATACTATTGTTAGATTCAAGACAGACAACTGAGAGGGGGGGTGAATCATTTGTCCCAAAACTTCCTTCCTATTAATCACTTAAATCCTCTTTGTAATTCAGCATCATAATAATAAATCAATCATGGAAACATAATGCAACAATTCAAGAGTAGAAACACATTAACACATATGACACCAAAATTTTAACGTGGAAAACCTGGTTAACAAAAAAACCATGGGGTGACTAACCCAAGATTGTATTCTCTATTAAAAGAATAAGAAGAACAAAATGGTACATGCCAATTAGGGCTCACTGCTCGAGCACACTGCTCACAAGACGCCCACTACCTACAGGAGACACATTGTCTATAGAATTATAAACATTACATACTTGAACTGAAGAATAGCATCTTCACCATGCTTGAGTCAGTTCCATTTAAGCCCAATACTTCTGCTCTGTCTTTCACTTTCCTCCTCTCTATCACCCTCTCATCTCCACCAAGATGCTCTCTCAAAAAGTAAAACTTGATGGATATATGTTTTGTCTTTGAATGCAACACCAGATTTTTTGATATATTTATTGCACTTGAATTATCACAAAAGATTGTGGTGCAGGAGCACCCCTACAAGACAGGATATAGGTTCATTGTCCGCATGACAGGACATTAGTCTATTTTTAGTATGTTTGACTTCATAATGTAATAAGGTCCATTGGACCAATGCATATGTATTAGATCAGCCTAGGAGAGTGTGCAGGCAGTTAGAGCTCGTGATCAGGTAGTCTGAGCTGTCCTCTCCCAGCCGTTTGGAAGCTCCCACCCGCTGGGAATCGAGTTGGTAGTACTCATGGGATATTGCTATAAATAACTCAGATCAGTTAGGGTTTGAAATCATGATCAGAGAGTAGTAGTTATGTTATGTTGTACTGGTGATTGAGTGAGATCCAGAGATCAGTTCAGACATCGTGAAACATTGTTGTTTGATAGTATTGTAGAAACAGGACATTTGTGTTTCATCTGAATAAGATCTCATCAATTGCATTATCTGGTTTATCAGCTGTTTATGTTTTGATTTCTGTTCTGATTACAAGTTGATGGATTCTTTCAACCCTTCCACCGGTTGATTCTGTGAATCGGTGGAATGGTCATGCATGTTAGTTTAGGTTGTATTTTAGTTTTCTGTTTATGCATTTCATTGTGTGGGAGATCGATTGGTAGCATGCTATGAATCAACCTAGCATCCTCATGTGCTAGGTTTAGGAAGATAAACTATTAAGTTTTGATCTGAAGGTGATCCGGCCCGATCATCATGTTTTCTTTATAAAATCGTGCGGTTCTGTGAGTTTGCATGCAGCTGACGGATATATAGGGATCCGCATGTGCTTTTCCAGATGGAGTGAATCGCATCGACATCTGCGAGTATATCGCTATCCGGATCAGGTTGTGAAGCTGACGAAGACTGTATGTTTCAAGTGCATCAGGATGATATAGGTTGGATATATACTCAGTGTGTATATCATCGTCAGGATCATCTTTCGTGTGTACCCATCATCCGCATATCGCTATCGTATGCAGGAGGAAAAAAATCATTTTTTGGCCAAGGACAGGAGGTTCTTAAAAGTCGTCATCAGGATCTTAAAGGTCATCATCAGGATATGTATAATATCACCCGATATTTTATTATCATGCTGCGGAGGATGTAAGAGTCTTATATCCGGGTGACATCATCATCAGGTGCAAGTGACATCATCGTCATCAGGATATTGCGAATATCACCCGATGCAGATTTATCCTGCTGACGTTAAGTGTTCAGCATCGGCAGGAGTAATAGCATCGGGAAGATCCTTTTCGGCTCGGCCGATAGAAGAAGTGTTGCCGATAGGCAACCTGATCGAGGAAAAGAGTTATCAGGGTGATGTGGGGATCGGCGGGACCTTTTTCCAAAGGTGCCGATAGTAATTGTCTCACCGATAGGAAGTGAACAGTAGTCAGCAAGAGGATATTTCATGCCTCTTCAAAATATGATGATGCTGTCTGTGTTAGCAAGAAATATGATGATGATGATAAGCCGATAGGATTTTAACATGCTGATTGTGTTAATGACTCCTCCTTCCCATTTGTAAGCTCCCGTTGCGTTTTACCTCTGCATCATAGTGGTATCAGAGCAAAGGAAGGATCTTCTGGAAAAGATCAGGATATAGCAGGATGTCAGATGAAGAAGGAACATCAGAGATTCTGGCAAGGATGACCAACGTTGAGTTGGCAGTTCTGGTAAAGAAACATATTACAGAGAGCAAGGCCGTGAAGGCTCAGAATCAGGAATTGAAGGATGAGTTAGAGAAGTTGAGGAACAGAGTAGGTTCTGGTAGAGAAGAAGATAGGGAAGAAGAAGAGATCCCTAGTTGGAACGAGGAGGTTGTTCCTGCAGACCAGAGACCACTGTTGAACGCCCTCAAGGCCATGGAGAGGAGAACCATGGATGTGAAACTGGATTTGCCAGTGTTTACAGGAAAGATGGAACCTGATTCAGTGATGGAGTGGATAGACTCCTTAAACAATTTCTTTGAAACAGAGGAGATACCAGAACAACAGAGGGTGAAAATAGCCCAGTCAAAAATGAAAGAAGCTGCCTTGACATGGTGAAATTTCATCCAAGATGATAGAGTACAGGAAGGAAAGCGTAGAGTCACTACATGGAAGAAAATGATGGCATTAGTAAAGGAAGATTATGTCCCATTGGATTACAGTATCCAATTACACAAGAGGAAGCAAAACCTGAAGCAGAAGGAGCTAGATGTCAGCTCATATACAGAAGAATTCATGAAACTTTGTATGAAAACAAAGGTAAAGGAAAGTGAAGAAGAGAAGGTAGCCAGATACCTTAATGGATTGAGGTTCAACATTCAGGAAGATTTAAGTCTGCATAATCCAGATACAGTTCAGAAATGCTTTCAGTTGGCATTGAAAGTGGAAGAGAAGTTAAAGAGAAAACAAGAACAACACAATAGAGGAAGAGGAAGACAACAAAGAGGTGGAAGAGGTCCTTTTAGAGGTAGAGGACATGGACATGGATATCAAGGAGAATTCAGTCATGACAATAGTCAGGGAAACAATAGTCAGAACCAGAGGGAAAATTATAGTCAGCAAGGAAACTTCAGAGGTAGAAGACATTTCAGAGGAAGATCCCAGGGCAGAGGATCCATCAGATGTTATAACTGTAACAAAGAAGGCCATATAGCCAGCAGATGTCCAGAAAAGGCCACAAGCTCAACAGGAGAAAGGAGAACAAATCTGATCCAAGAACCTGATAATCAAAGTATGACAGGCTCTACTTCTTTTCAGAGTGTGAATGCTCCTGATAATTATGGATACCCAGAAAGTGGAGAGTCTCTAATGATGAGAAGAATAGTGACTACCATGAAGGTACCTGACAAAGCATCCCCTCAAAGAAAGTCTCTTTTCAGGACTATTTGCAAAGCAGGAGGTAAGGCATGTAAAGTTTTGATTGATTCTGGTTCTACTGAAAATTTTGTGTCTGAAGAAATGGTGACAAAGCTTAAGCTTAGGAGATTGCCTCACCCATCCCCATATAAAGTCTCATGGCTTACCCAAGGTCAGCAGACAACTGTAGAAGAGCAGGCTTGGGTAGAATTTTAGATTGGAGCATATAGGGATAAGTTGTTGTTTGACATTACCACGATGGATGCTTGCAATCTTTTATTTGGTAGACCATGGCAGTATGATTTGAAGGCACAACATGATGGTATTAGAAATACCTATAAAATCACTAAAGATGGTAAGGTTATAACGTTACTACCATTGACGGAGAAGGAGGAGAAATCTAAAGGAAAAGAGGTGAAGGTAATGCTGATGGAAGGTAAACAGTTCATGAAAGAAGTAGCAGCAGAAGGTGCAGTTGCATATGCCCTAATCCCATGTATGAGGGTGAATAAAGAACAGCAGCAAGAAGTCAAGGAAGAGAAAAGGCAAAGGTTCATAGACCCAGCTATCCAAGAGCTATTGGATAAGTACAAAGGTATCATCTCAGAGGGAATGCCAAGATCCCTACCACCTGTCAGGGATATCAGTCACTGCATAGACTTAATTCCAGGGTCAACACTTCCAAATAAAGCAGCCTATAAGCTAACTCCAGAACAGAATGCAGAAGTAGCCAGACAAATTGAAGAATTATTGGATTCAGGTCTGATTGGGAAAAGTTTAAGTCCATGTGCAGTACCAGCTGTACTAGCACCAAAGAAGGAAGGTACTTGGAGGCTTTGCACAGATTCCAGAGCTATTAACAAGATCACAATCAGGTATAGATTTCCAATCCCTAGGATAGAGGATTTACTTGACTGTTTGGGAGGTGCTAAGTATTTTACAAAAATAGATTTGAAGAGTGGATATCATCAGATCAGGATTAGGCCAGGAGATGAATGGAAAACAGCATTCAAAACTAATGAAGGGTTATATGAGTGGAAGGTTATGCCTTTTGGTTTATCTAATGCACCTAGTACTTTTATGAGGTTGATGAATGAGGTTTTGAAAGAGTTCATTGGTAATTTTGTCATAGTATATCTAGATGACATTCTGATTTTCAGCAACACAAAAGAAGAACATCTCAGACACATAGATTTGGTTCTTAAGAGGTTACATGAAGAACAGCTGATGATAAATTTAGACAAGTGTTTGTTCATGCAAGAGGAGATCACATATTTGGGTTTTGTCATTTCACAAGGAAAGTTACAAATGGATAAGGAGAAGGTAAGTGCCATATTGTCTTGGCCAACCCCAAAGACTATGAATGATGTCAGAAGTTTCCATGGGTTAGCAACCTTCTACAGGAAGTTTATAAGAGGATTTAGTCATATTTGTGCACCCATGCTTGATACCATCAAAGGAGGACAGAAGTGCAGATTTGTTTGGACTCAAAGAGCAGATAATTCTTTTGAAACATTGAAGAAGAAGGTGGCACAGCAGCCAGTCCTTGCACTTCCAGACTTTAACAAAATCTTTCAGGTGGAATGTGATGCCAGTCACATGGCCATTGGAGCAGTACTCAGCCAAGAAGGTAGACCTATTGCATTTTTTAGTGAGAAGCTCAATGATGCTAAAAAGAGGTATTCCTCATATGATTTGGAAATGTATGCTTTAGTCCAGTCACTCAAGAAATGGAGGCATTACTTGATGCCAAAGGAATTCATAGTATTCACAGATAACCAGGCTCTGAGTTTCGTAAACAGCCAGGAAAAGCTGAACCACAGACACATGAAATGGGTAGAAACCTTACAAGCTTTTACTTTTACCTTGAAGCATAAGAAAGGAGTCACGAATAAAGTTGCAGATGCTTTGAGCAGGAGAGTTCTAACAGTCAACCAGATTCAATTAGAAAGTGTTGGCATTGATTCACTAAAGACCATGTATGAGACTGATGAAGATTTTGGGGAGATATATCATGTATGTACTTCTTTTGGAGAGAAATATCATGCTGAATTCTCTGAATTTTTGATTCAGGATGGATTGTTGTTCAAAGGTGGACAGTTATGTATTCCAAGGTGTTCTATGAGGTTAAACATCATTAAGGAGAAACATTGTGGAGCTATGGCAGGTCATTTTGGTCTAGATAAGACTCTTGATCTTGTCCGAAGACATTACTTTTGGCCTAAGTTACAATCAGATGTCAGAAAGTTTGTAGAGACATGTGTGATATGTCAGAAAGCTAAAGGCAGGTTGACTAATGCAGGTTTATATCAGCCCTTACCCATTCCTTCCAGACCATGGGAAAGCATAAGTATGGATTTTGTCTTGGGTTTACCAAGGACAAGGAAAGGGTTTGACATTATTTTTGTTGTAGTGGATAGATTCAGCAAAATGGCACATTTCTTGCCATGCAAAACCACTATTGATGCTTCATACATTGCAGATTTGTTTTTCAGGGAGATTGTCAGAATCCATGGATTGCCATTGAGTATAGTGTCAGATAGGGATGTGAAGTTTATTGGTCACTTCTGGAGAACTCTTTGGAAGAAACTTGGAACAAATTTGTCTTTTTCCTCTGCATATCATCCTCAAACGGATGGACAGACTGAAGTAGTGAACCGTTCCTTAGGAAATTTGCTTAGATGTTTGACAAAACAACATGGAGAAAAGTGGGATAATATTCTATCTCAAGCTGAATTTTCCTATAATGATACTGTCAATAGGAGCACAGGGAAATCACCTTTCCAAATAGTTTATGGTATGCATCCAAGAGGAATTTTGGAATTGAGAGATCTACCTACAGTAGACCCTGTTAGTGCAGAAGGAGAAGCTTTTGCAGTAGCCATAAAAGAGGTTCATGACCAAGTCAAGACCCAACTGCAGTAAACCACCTTGAAGTATAAGGAATATGCTGATAAAAAGAAGAAGGATGTACAGTTTGATGTTGGAGATTTGGTATGGGTTCATTTGAAGAAGGACAGACTTCCTAAGGGAAAGTATACTAAACTCATGCAGAGAAAAGTTGGACCATGTCAGATCTTGCACAAGCATGGACAGAATGCTTATGAGATACAACTTCCCCCTGATCTTGGTTTGTCCCCTATATTCAATGTATGTGATTTAACTCCCTACAAGTCTAATCCAGATGCAGACCAGGAACTCCTACAGGATACAATCCATGATAACATTCCCAAACATGATCCTCCACAGTTGCAGAAGGTTTTGGACACCAGAGTGGTCAAACAGACCCGGAACAAACAGTACTTGGAGTATCTAGTCTCTTGGAAGGGAAAACCTAATTCTGAAGCAGTATGGATGACTGAAGAGCAGATCTAGAAACATGGTGCAGATCTTCATACTCTCATCTCAAGTGGACTTGAGATTTCTTCTTCTGGGGAGTATGGTGCAGGAGCACCCCTACAAGACAGGATATAGGTTCATTGTCCGCATGACAGGACATTAGTCTATTTTTAGTATGTTTGACTTCATAATGTAATAAGGTCCATTGGACCAATGCATATGTATTAGATCAGACTAGGAGAGTGTGCAGGCAGTTAGAGCTCGTGATCAGGTAGTCTGAGCTGTCCTCTCCCAGCCGTTTGGAAGCTCCCAGCCGCTGGGAATCGAGTTGGTAGTACTCATAGGATATTGCTATAAATAACTCAGATCAATTAGGGTTTGAAATCATGATCAGAGAGTAGTAGTTATGTTATGTTGTACTGGTGATTGAGTGAGATCCAGAGATCAGTTCAAACATCGTGAAACATTGTTGTTCGATAGTATTGTAGAAACAGGACATTTGTGTTTCATCTGAATAAGATCTCATCAATTGCATTATCTGGTTTATCAGCTGTTTATGTTTTGATTTCTGTTCTGATTACAAGTTGATGGATTCTTTCAGCCCTTCCACCGGTTGATTCTGTGAATCGGTGGAATGGTCATGCATGTTAGTTTAGGTTGTATTTTAGTTTTCTGTTTATGCATTTCATTGTGTGGGAGATCGATTGGTAGCATGCTATGAATCAACCTAGCATCCTCATGTGCTAGGTTTAGGAAGATAAACTGTTAAGTTTTGATCTGAAGGTGATCCGGCCTGATCATCATGTTTTCTTTGTAAAATTGTGCGGTTCTGTGAGTTTGCATGCAGCTGACGGATATACAAGGATCCGCATGTGCTTTTCCAGACGGAGTGAATCGCATCGACATCTGCGAGTATATTGCTATCCGGATCGGGTTGTGAAGCTGACGAAGACTGTATGTTTCAAGTGCATCAGGATGGTATAGGTTGGATATATACTCAGTGTGTATATCATCGTCAGGATCATCTTTCGTGTGTACCCATCATCCGCATATCGCTATCGTATGCGGGAGGAAAAAAATCATTTTTGGCTAAGGACAGGAGGTTCTTAAAAGTCGTCATCAGGATCTTAAAGGTCATCATCAGGATATGTATAATATCACCCGACATTTTATTATCATGCTGCGGAGGATGTAAGAGTCTTATATCCGGGTGACATCATCATCAGGTGCAAGTGACGTCATCGTCATCAGGATATTGCAAATATCACCTGATGCAGATTTATCCTGCTGACGTTAAGTGTTCGGCATCGGCAGGAGTAATAGCATCGGGAAGATCCTTTTCGTCTCGGCCGATAGAAGAAGTGTTGCCGATAGGCAACCTGATCGAGGAAAAGAGTTATCGGGGTGATGTGGGGATCGGCGGGACCTTTTTCCAAAGGTGCCGATAGTAATTGTCTCACCGATAGGAAGTGAACAGTAGTCAGCAGGAGGATATTTCATGCCTCTTCGAAATATGATGATGCTGTCTGTGTTAGAAAGAAATATGATGATGATGATAAGCCGATAGGATTTTAACATGCTGATTGTGTTAATGACTCCTCCTTCCCATTTGTAAGCTCTCGTTGCGTTTTACCTCTGCATCAGATTGTGATAGGTTCCTCATACTTCACTCTGATGTCTCTTAGCATTTGCTTCATCCATAATACTTGAGTGCAACTACCTACAGCTGCAATATATTATGCTTCTGCAGTGGATAGAGATATTGCCTCTTGTTTCTTACTCAGCCAAGAAACTAATCTTTTCCCTAAAAAGAATGCTCCACCACTGGTACTCTTCTAGTCATCCACATCTCCTACCCAATCTACATCTGTATATGCATGAAGAGAGAAATCATGATCTCTAGGATACCATAAACCGTACTCAACTGTCCCTTTTAGATATCTAAGAATCCTCTTGATTGCCATGACATGAGATTCTCTAGGATCAACTTGGAATCTAGCAACAAGACCAACAGCATTCATAATGTCAGGTCTGGTTTGAGTGAGATACAATAATCCTCTAATCATTGACCTATAATTTTTCTAATTAGCCTTAGGAGAGTCATCATCTTTGCTCAATTTGCATCCAGTTGCCATGGGAGTACTCATTGGTTTTCAGTCTTCCATCCCAAATTTCTTCAACAATTCTTTCACATATTTGGTCTGTGAAATGAAGATTCCTTTCTTTGTTTGAATGATTTGCAGACCCAAGAAGAAATTCATTTCCCCAAACATGGACATCTCAAATTCACTTTTCATTTGATTTGCAAAAGTTTTGCACATACTATCTCTTCCTCCAAAAATGATATCATCAACAAACACTTCAACAATTAAGATGTTTTCATGATCAATTTTGAAGTACAAGTTACTGTCAACAATACCTTTGTTGAAACTAATTTTCAAAAGATACTTATCCAATCTTTCATACCAGGGTCTTGGGGCTTGTTTGAGTCCATACAGTGCTTTCTTCAATTTGTAGACCATATCACCATGATCAGACAATTGAAATCCATCTTGTTGCTCAATGTATACTTCTTCTTCCAAGTCACCATTCAGGAAGGTAGACTTTACATCCATCTGATATACTCTGAAGTCCTTGAAGGTAGCAAAGGCAAGAAATAATCTGACTACTTCAATTCTTGCCACCGGAGAAAAAGTTTCTTCAAAATCAACTCCTACTTGGGAATAACCTTTGCAAACCAATCTGGCTTTGTTTCTGACTACTTCACCATCTTCATTTAGTTTATTCTGGAAGACCAATTTGGTTCCAATCACATTCTTGTTTCTAGGTCTGGGAACAAGATCCCAAGTGTGATTTTTCTCAATCTGCATCAACTCTTCCTCCATTGCTTTATTCCAGCTTTCATCATTGCATGCCTCACTTACTATTTTTGGTTCAATCTTTGAGATCAGACAATACTTCTCTAAGTCTTGGGCAATCCTTCTTCTTGTTTGAACACCTTTGCTTTTATCTCCTATGATCTGGTCTTCAGAATGATTCAATCTTACATACCTAGAAGTTTTGGGAACTTCTTGCACTTCTATTTCTTGGATAGGATCATTAAAACTTGTTTCTTCTTCCTAAATTTCAGGATTCTCTGGATCAGTTTGGTTCTAATTTTCAGAAGGGGCTTGAACTAGAGCATCATTTTGATCATCTTCTTCATATTCATAAAACCTTGATGGCTTTTCAATGCCTTCATCAACCTTCACACTTGTACTTTCTACAATCTTTTTCAATCTCTTGTTATAACACTTTGAGTAGAATAACCCAAGAATATTCCTTCATCACTTCTAGCATCAAATTTGCCAAGGTCTTCATCTCTTTTAATGTAACATTTACTACCAAAGACTCTGAAATACTTCACAATAGGGGTGATACCAAACCAGAGTTCATAGGGAGTCTTACCAGTATTGCTTCTGATTTGTACTCTATTGAGAGTATAGACAACATTGCTTACAGCTTCTCTCCAGTAGATCTGAGGAACATTTGTTTCCATCATCATGGTTCTAGATGCTTCCTAGATGGTCCAGTTCTTTCTCTCCACTACTCCATTTTGCTGTGGAGTCCTTGGAGTAGATAATTGTCTCTTTATCCCATGTTTCTCATAGAAATCTATGAACTCTCCGGATGTGAATTCTCCACCTCTATTAGACCTAAGACATTTTATGTTTAATCTGGTTTCATTCTCCAGCATAGTCTTGAATATTTTGAATTTCTCAAGAGCCTTAGATTTTTCTTTCAGAAAAGTCACCCACATCATCTGGGAGTGGTCATCAATTAATAATATGAAGTATCTATCACCTTGCAAACTCCTGATTCTAGCCGGTCCACATAAATCAGTATGTACTAAGTCCAACAATTCGATAAAGGATTGTTCCTTACTTTTGAATGTGACTCTGTTCTGCTTACCCAACTGACATTCTTTGCACAAACTATTAATAGGTTTCACAAGTCTTGGAAGATCTCTTACAGCCTAAGTGTTGCTTATCTTGATGATGTTATCAAAATTCACATGACACATTCTCCTATGCCATAACCAACTTTGATCAAGTCATAAGGTTTTTCCACCCCCAAAATCTCTCCTATTTGAAAAAAATAAATTAAGATTTTAAATAAATTTAAAATATATATATTTCATTAAAATATGCACATGTTCTCTCAAAATTAAAAAAAACAATAACTAAAAACACTCAAAAGCTAACCCAAGTTAATTTATTTTTTTTAAGTTGAGTTATATGAAATAAATGTTTCTTTTTTTTAAGTTGAGTTATAGAAAAAAATGTTTCTGAAATTTTATTTTTTATTTTTATTTTGAATTAGATTTTTTCAAGTTAAGTTATATAAATAAATGTTTCTAATTTTTTAAAAAACTTTTTAAGTAAATTTTTTTGAAAACTTTTTTAATAAGAATTTTAAATTTTGTATTATATAAATTAGAAAAGTTGCCACCTAAATAAATAAAAATTAAAAAAATTTGAAGCTGAATATAAAATAAATTAAAATATTTTTTATAAATACTATTGCTACATATAAAAATAATTAAAAATTGAAAATTCCCAATTAATCCTTTAATTTTTTTATTTTATAATAAAAATTTAAAAAGTCCCAACTACTATTTTTTAAAATTTTTACATTAATTATATATATATATATAATATTAATTCATTTATTTTATTTTATAATAAAAATAAATAAAATTCGTAATTATTTTAATTTTTTTATATTAATATAATAAAAATTAATGGTTGCAATTATTATTTGTAAATTTTTTTATATTAATGTATATACACTAATATATTAATATATATTATTTATTCTATTTTATAATAAACTAAAGTTGGAGAATGAACTTTCTTTTTTTAGACTCTACTTTAATTTTTTTTTTCTTTTTACTTTTTGTTTCTATTATAAATATTATAAATTAATTAATTAATGGAGAATGAACTCTTTTTTTTAACTATTTTATTTTTTTACTTTTTACTTTTTGTTTCTATTATAACTATTATAAATTAATTAATTAAAAAAGAAATTGAAGTAAAGTTTAAGAAAATAAAAGAAAGTTCATTCTCTCACTCCAACTTGCTATAAAAATTTAAATATTTTAATAATATTTTAACTCACATTTAACCCAACTTTTTCCATAAACTTGCAAGATTGTTAAAATGTATTATTTTTTAAAAAGTAAAAGAAAGCATCTTTTGACAAAATAAAGAATCTTTTTTTTTAAATTGATTAAATATTTAATCATTAGGAGAGCTCAATGAAGGTGATATAATCTTATGGTTGAACAAATAAATAATTTTTGTCAGTACCAACCAAATGGAAGATGTTACCTTTTGTTTGAGTACCGAATGCAATCTCTGTTCCAGAACTTTCAAAGATCCTACATTTTCCATTTTTGAATCAGAGATCATAGCCTTTGTCCACCAACTGTCCAACACTGAGAAGGTTGTGCTTCAGACCTTCAACATACAATACATTACTGGTTTTGTTCTTTCCATCAAAAGAAATAGTTCCCCTACCTCTTATTCTACCAGTAGAATTATCAGCAAAATTTACAACTCCTCCTTCATATCTTTCCAAATCTATGAACTTATTTTTATCCCCTGTCATATGGTGGGAGCATCCACTGTCAATGACCCAATCATCCTTTTCTTCAACTTGGGCAGCCAGAGCTCTTTCTATTACTTTATGATTAACAGATTCAGAGGGCATTAGATCTTCTTCCTTGATGGCAATAAACACTTAGTCACTTCCGAATTTGTTTCCTGTCTCTAATTCATCATCTATTACTCCTTCATCATCATCATCTTCATGACCATAGTAATATTTCTTTTGGAATCTTGATCTGTTAGGATTTGGCCTTAAAAATCTTTCCAAACACCTTGAGGCAAAATGATCAATCTTATTGTAGTTAAAACATTTAAAAGGCAATTTCCCTTCATACTTACCGAATCCTCTTGGTAGTCTTTTTGCAATAAGAGCTTCAAGTTGAGCAACTTTTGCTTCATCTTCTTCCAGATCTTTTCTTTCTTTTTCATACCATGATAGTTTCTTTGAAGAGTTCTCACCTAGATCAAACTTTTGTTTTCCTTTTACAGAGGCACTAGCTTTGAATGCAGATTCAATCTTGGGGGGTGCATCTCCAAACTCAGTCAATTCAAATGCAGCTAATTTACCAACCAATTGATCTCTTGTGATATTTGAAAAAGATCTGAATTCTTCAATAGCAACAACCTTGTATTTGTAAGAATTAGGAAGAGATCTGAGAACTTTAGCAACAATCTCATCTTCATCCAAGATTCCAGCAGCACATCTAATGCCACAAATAAGCTCAGTTACTCTTGGCATAAATGTAGTGATATTTTCATCTTCTCTCATCTTCAGGTTTTCAAATTTTCCTTTCAGACTCTGCAGCTTGGCACATTTAACATACTTGTCTCCTTTATGCAGAAGTTCCAATTTTTCTCAAATCTCAATGTAGTTTTTAGATCAATAACATTTGTTAGCTCTGAATCAGATAAGGCACTTAGCAGAGCTTCTTTAGCTCGAAGATTGTTTTCAGCATCTCTGATTTCATCTATGGTTCTTGGACTATTCTGTGGAGGAACATACTTCTTTGAAGTTATGATCCAATATTGCATTCCCAATCATTGCAAGTGACATTCCATGCGGCTTTTCCAAATAGTGTAATCCGTTCCATCAAACCTCAGACTATCCTTCTTGTAGGATGACATCCTAGATCTCCTCAAGTGGTTAAGCTCTTTTAGAGGAACTTAGCTCTAATACCAATTGTCAAATTCAAGACAGACAACTGAGAGGGGGTGAATTAGTTGTCCCAAAACTTCCTTCCTATTAATCATTTAAATCATCTTTGTAATTCAGCAGCATAATAATAAATCAATCATGGAAACATAATGCAACAATTCAAGAGTAGAAACACATTAACACATATGACACCAAGATTTTAACGTGGAAAACTCGGATAAGGGAAAAACCATGGGGTGACTAACCCAAGATTGTATTCTCTGTTAAAATAATAAGAAGAACAAAATGGCACGTGCCAATTAGGGCTCACTGCCCAAGCACACTGCTCACAAGAGGCCCACTGCCTACAGGAGACACACTGTCTATAGAATGATAAATATTACATACTTGAACTGAAGAATAGCATCTTCACCATGCTTGAGTCAGTTCCATTTAAGCCCAATACTTCTACTCTTCCTTTCACTTTCATCCTCTCTACCACCCTCTCATCTCTGGCAAGATACTTTTGAAATGAATTCACAACTTCTTATTTATACAAGACATTTGACTTTGAAATAATCATCCAAGTCGGCATACATTACAAAGAAAATACATAAATACAACATGACTAATTACAAAAAGACTTCACGCGGATCAACACACTGTCGGCTACATAGATCTGAGACTTCAATCTTCTTTGAGGAATACTCCATGCTTCACAGAACATCTTTAAAATCATCCGTAAGATGTGTAACTCATCCGGTTGGTCAAAGTTAGGAAGAACATCATCATCTGGAAGTAATTCTTCAATTACGAGCTCAAACTTCAATGTGGACCACCAACATGAACTAGACACAATCCAAAGACCTCCACAAGCTTGCCTGAATCACCTAGAACATCCACACTGCTTCTGCTTACTGAAATCATTCTCTCCTTCATCCAAAATCTTAAGAACACAGTCTGTCATCACTGTCATATTGGAATAGATGCTTGCGGACCTTCAGACCATGAACCAATTGATTTTTCAATTCACATTGACTTCCTAAACACTCCACCAAATCCTTAGAACAAGATATTGCATTTTCGGATCTCACCGGACCTATCTGTGTCACTCTGTCACCTTTGAACATTTGTCTAAACCAGTTTTACTCAAATGCCCATAACTTCTTCAAATCTTCATGCAGACCTCTCAAAGCTTTACCAGATCATCTTAAGACACATATCTACAAACCCTTTGAAACGCATCCTCTGATCTTCATCTTAGCTAGGATCTTTACCTTACTATCTTCACTATTCTTCTCTGTTCCTGATAGGACTAATTTTCTCAATATCCTCAGCATACAACTCATCCAATCCTTGTTCATCAATGCAACAGGAGTATGTTGACATCAATGACAACACTGGTTAGGCCCATACTTGCAACAACTATTTTGTGGTTGCAAGTTCAAGTTTTCGAACTATGAAGTCTCTGCACTGCATGTACATAGGAAAGGCCATCGTGATCCCTTGAGACATTAGGTCGGCCCCTTAGGGCCTTAGACTCGTTATCTTGTATATATATATGGACTATGTGGAACTAATGTTTACATTTAGTGTGATCCAGGTTTGTTAATCATGTAGGATATTGAAGCTAAGGAAGTATTTTCCCACTTTGCGAGTGGATGACACTTATTGTAATTGATTGAAATTGCATAAGAAAAGTTTAAATCTTAAATTTTTCATTTACAATGAATGTTTCTAAACTTATTTTTAATCGAAAACTTATATTTTATTTAGTGAATATTCTCCTATCATCATATTATATTTTCATTATTTCTTACTAATTTAATTATTTATTGTTATTAACTGATATTTTCTTGAGTAGGCATTACACACCTTTTTGTTGACTATAATTTTGTAAAAATCCACCTCTGTGGGTGAAAGTTGTGGCAAAAATTAAAAAATAGCCTCCATGGACATTTCACAAAGTGCTGGAGGTCAGCCTGGCATAAAAGGTTTCTCTAGCATTAAACGGTTTGTTGTGGAGGTTTACTAATCGCTAGAGGGTTCAACAAATGTTGTTGTTTGTAAAGTTTAATAATTGTTGGCATTAAATGCCACAGTTGTTAGAAATGATATGGTAACATATAATGCTAACCCAAAACTGTTAGCAATTAATGTTAACCAAAAATATGACTAACAAACCAGTTTACAATTAATAGTAGTTACAAACAATGCCTACAAACTAGTTTATAACATAACTAGTTAGCATCAAATGCAAACAAAGGATGTTTAATGCTGATCAAAGCCACCAAAAGACAGCAACCAAACCCATGCTTGGAGAAAATGCCGAGCACACAACTAGACCGATGACCCAGTCAAAGGGCCTGCAAAACTAGAATGTGAAGCCCGTGGCCAATTTTGAGGCTGACCTTGAGTCTATGGCCAAAGAGTCGGGCTGATTTGGCTGAAGTAATGGCTGATAGGAGGTTCAATGTAATTCTCAATGGCTTAGATAGAAGATGGATCTGAGACACCTCTGTAAATAGCTTCAATCAGGGGTAGATTTGACCTCGGACCTCCAAAAGAGAGCCACAAATGAGAGGTGAGCCCAGAGCAAGAACAAGAACGTTGTGAATGTCAAAGGAAAGTTGAGAGCTTGAAGCAGGGGCCGATCGGGCCAAGAACATGGACAAAAGTGTCTGAATGTAATCATAGGAGCCGGTGGAAATCAGTGAAGACTACAGACAGCCTGAATTGGGCATTGAAGACCTGCAAAAGATCACCAAAGTTTCTAGAGAAGGCGGAGAGGGTCGTTGTTGGGCCTGCAGAAGCCTCAGAAAATGTTGAAGACTGGATAGAATGTGAAGGCCAAATAGAATGCCTGAGGTAGTCAACTGTGGAGATAGAAGACTAGAAGGCATTGAATTTTGATATGAGGACTAGCGATACAAATCCTTGTATAAAATGATCTCGACCCACAACCCTTTGATCTGGAAACAAAATATCGACCTCACATTGTTAATGCAAAATAGAGTCAAAAAAACAATAAATGGAATCCAAACTATGGAACATGGCCATCTATGGTAAACCAAACATCTGAATGTAATAAAACACCAACCAATGGTGTCGACGAATCCCTAGTGGTGATTGAAACCACAACCGGCAGAGGGAAATCGTCAAAGCCAGATGGTGAGATATGGGCAGGAGGGATGCCCAAATGGGTCTTGATGTTGAATCAAACAAATTAATAGGGCCACTTGTGGATGTCACCTAAGGAGGTCATGTGGGTGGAGACTGCCAGTCACAAGGCCTTATTAAATAAGGCCAAGAAATGCAGTTCAATGGGACCAAAATGAATGCTAGTAAACCTACAATCTACACGAATCAGGACAAAACCAAAGGCCGCACCAAAACAAAATGTCCAAAACACCAACAATGGCAGCCCCGTACCAATTCAAAAATGACCCAAAAATGCTTGAAAAACACCAAAAAACCAATTTCAACTAGATGCAGGGGGCAAAGATGCCCTCTACTAAAACAATTTTCTATTTTTGGCAAAAAAATCTGTATGGTACAGATTTGGAGGGCTTACAAACCCTAGGGGTAATCTCTTTTTTTTTTTTTTGAATTTTTTATTTTACCGATAAACATTGTTCAAGAGGTCACCTTAACTATCTTGGGCATTCTAAATTCAATGGAAAGGTCTGTTTGGCTCCACAATGCTATGATGATACAACTAAGTGCTAGAGTCACCAATTTGGAAAGGAATGTGCAAGCATGGCTCTGACATAGGATTGCCCATGAACCTAAATGCTCTTGCATCAGAATGCCTAGTTTTCAAATATGTTATTTTTCAAACTTTAAGCCTAATTTTCTAATTATTTTTCATTTTCCAATACAATGTCTCATAAATCTAAAATGATTTATATTTAATTTTTTTAGCTTTCGATTTAAAAGTTTTTATAAAAGTTAAACAAGACCATGGACATCATTTTCTACACACTAAAACAATTATGTTACAACTATCTTAAGTCAAATTATGTGGATCATACATATGCATGTTTTTTCCTCCATCAAAATTTTAAAAATGTCACTTTTGTACATCCTTTACTTTACTAAATTTTATCATTTGGGTATTAGATTAAATTACATATCTAAAAACTAGAAACAAAATCATAACTTTCATATTTCTACACCATGTTTTTTTAGAAAGGGTAATTGTGAGTTTTGAAAGATCTCAAACCCTTGTACAAAGTTCATCTCATACACAACAATGAAGCCTATCAAACATTTTAAAAATTGTGACAAGGACCAATAGAACTAAGGTTGAAAGAAAACAAGGTGAGATATAAATGTAATAGAAACTTTTAAGACCATAAGGTCTTCCATTCTTTTTAGATCTAGATTTTCTATGTGACACTAGATTATAGTCATCTAACCTATTTTTTGTTATCATCTTGGCCCTCTTGGAAGCAAACAACCTCTATACCCTCCAAAGGCCTTCATTCATATTTCTTAAACTTGGATCCCTACTAGAAGGTTAAAAGTTGTGGCTTTAGTTCACCATTATGTATAATCTATAACAACATAATTTAAACACATAGCTCCATAAAACTTTCTATAGTAGCCTATTAAAGAGAGACCTATAGCAATTTGGCTTTTAGTCTAAAATAATACAATGATGAGTCTTAACACTTATTACAAATAACTTTACAACACATAAGAGCTTGTAACCTTTTTGTATCTTTCTTAATCAAGCAAGATGATATGAAAAAAATGTAGAAGTTGAAAAAATAAACTATGAATTTGTTATTGGTGACATAGGATTGCCCATGAACTTAAATGCTCTTGCATCAAAATGTCTAGTTTTTAAATATTTTAATTTTCAAACATTAAGCCTAATTTTCTAATTATTTTTAATGTCCAAATACTATGTCTGATAAATCTAAAAAGGCATATTTAATTTTTTATGCTTTTGATTTAAAAGTTTTTTTTATAAAAGTTATATATGACTGTGGACATCATTTTCTACACACTATAACAATTATGTTACAAGTATTTTAAGTCAAATTATGTGGGTCAAACATTTGCATGTTTTTTTCCTCCACCAAAATTTTAAAAATGTCACTTTTGTACATCTTTTACTTTACCAACTTTTATCATTTGGGTATAAGAATAAATTACATATCTATAAACTAGAAACAAAATCATAAATTTTATATTTCTACACCATGTTTTTTAAATGTGAGTTTTGAAAGATCCCAAACCCTGGTACACATTCATTTCAGATACAACAATGAAGCCCATCAAATATTATAAAAAATTGTGACAAGGACCAATAGAACTAAGGTTGAAAGAAAACAAGGTGAGATATAAATCTACAAGAAAATTTTAAGACCATAAGGTTTTCCATTCTTTTTAGGTCTAGATTTTTTATGTGGCACTAGATTATAGTCCTTGTATCCATATATTCTTGTATTTCATCATGCTCCACTCAAATGGATATATTGTAAAATTCATTTGTGTAGTCCTATACACTTTGTTTCTTTTGCCGTAGCTTCAAAAATCTTATGTAGAGGATTTATGCATAATCTACAAAAAGAAATTTTCCTCTTAAATTTTTCTCCATCTTTCTCCATTTCTTCATCATCTCCTTACCCTTGCCTTAGCTTCAAAAATATGGAAGTTGAAAAACATAAACTATGAATGTTATTGGTGACATAGGATTGCCCATGAACCTCGAATTGCTCTTGCATCAGAATGTCTAGTTTTCAACTATGTTACTTTTCAAACTTTAAGCCTAATTTTCTAATTATTTATTAATTTTCAAATACAATGTCTCATAAATCTAAAATGATATATATTTATTTTTTTAATCAAAGTTATACAAGACTGTGGACATCATTTTCTACACACTAAAACAATTATGTTACAATTATTTTAAGTCAAATTATGTGGGTCATACATATGCATGTCTTTGCCTCCATCAAAATTTTAAAAATGTTATTTTTGTACATCCTTTACTTTACCAAATTTTATCATTTGAGTATTAGAATAAATTACATATCTAAAAACTAGAAACCAAATCATAAATTTCATATTTCTACACCATGTTTTTTTATAAAGGGTAAATTTGATTTTTGAAAGAGCCCAAACCTTTGGACAAAGTTAATCTCAGATACAAAAATGAAGCCCATCAAACATTATAAAAATTGTGACAAGGACCAATAGAACTCGGGTTGAAAGAAAACAATGTGACATATAAATCTACTAGAAACTTTTAAGACCATAAGGTCTCTCTTCTTTTTAGATCTAGATTTTCTATGTGACACTAGATTATAGTCATTTTTGTTATCATCTTGGTCCTCTTGCAAGGAAATAACCTCTATACCATTCATTCATATTTCTTAAACTCGGATCGCTACTAAAAGGCTAAAAGTTGTGGCTTTAGTTCACCATTTTGTATAATGTATTAGTGAGGTGAATCATACCACAACTCACTTTTTATAGCAATTTTTTTTAGGGGAGATAGCCACCTCACCTAAAACCTTTGTCCCCTATTATAGAAAAAAATTTACACCTTGTTAATATTCTATCTAGAAATAATTTAAATATTTGCATGAAGTATATAACTAACTTTGATTTTTTAGCAAAAGAGTTCCACGTTTTAGCCATTTTAGACCCTCATTACCTTGCACTCACTTAGTTGGAGGGGTATTCTAACTTGGGATTTGACATAGTGGACCATGCTATCATAATACTAATAGAGACCTATACTATCTAGAAGTCATAGTTCAACACAAGATAAATTCAAACATAGCTCAAGGTTTTCAATCTGTTAGGCTTTTTTTAAGGACAAAATCTTTAGCTGAGTTTTAAGTCAAAATGGATTTTAGAGGAAGTCTTGAGATGGATTTGGAATATTCTATGGCTCATCTAGGTTGCCCTCTTCCTATTATTGACAATGAGGTTCACGATGTAGTTCAATTGCCTCTTTCGAAGAGGTTGAAACTCATTTTTGGACCTCAATGAAGTGGTTAAATGTATGAATAAAGGTATGGAAAAAATGGGGATGGTTATCATTTGATATATTTGACATCTCTACTCTAAGGTGTCCCTACAAAATCCACACCTTGCCAAAACATGAGAAGGATAGGAGTGCTAAGTGAGACATTAAGTTTATCATTTAGTATGTTGGGTTGGTTGATGGTGCTCAAGGTGGAGGTGGAGATGTTGTTGCTATACACAGACATGATAAAAATGGACTAAAATGGCCTTATTCTTTGTTTAGACTAGTTAATCTTATGGTTATAAAACGTGGTGACCTAATTTTCAAGTAAGCTCCATCAAATGACCTATAGCTTCCTTGTTATAGGGTTGAAGCTTTTTTTGTTTATATTTTAAAATTTAATATAATGAGAGTAGGCCCCTTGTCCCACATTTACAATTAAAAAATGGATAGTTATTTAAGATTATTTTGTCCCTTGTGTTAATTTTATTTTTACCAACCCAATAAATTAATATAAGTAATACTAATTTAAAATCAAAATAAATATACATTAGTTTCATCTAAATACTTCTATATTGATATTTATTCTTATTCTAATTTTATCATTTATGTTAATATAAATATTTACTAATTTAATTGTCTTAAATTTATTATAATGCATATTTTTTACAAAATATAAAAATATATTAAATGCATATACTTTCACATACCAATATAAACATGTTTTACAAAATTTAATCTTTAATATTTATAAATAAATTTATTTAAATAAACTTAATGAAATTTTGATTGCACCTAAAACAAATTTAATATTTATACTATCTTTCTAATTAAAAATAAAATAATCCTTCTATAATCTTTATATATACTTGTTTGCAAATTTTAGAATTGTTTATAACAACTTTATTATTTATTTTAATTTCTTTCCAAAAAAAACCTTAAACAAATTATAATTATATATTAAAAACAATTACGAACCATTAAATTAGATTAAAAAACAGCAGCACTTAATTACGTGCACAGATACAGAGGTAATGAAACATCAATTTACTGCATAGTTTTACATAGAGGAAAATTTTTCATTATATAAGACAACAGCAGAAATTACACCGAACGAAGCCGGCCATCAACTGACAACAGAAACACGCAGCTGCTGCAGAGCCAAAACAGCGATTTACTGTCGCTTCCCCCCGCACCGCAATCGGCCACATCGGTCAATCCTTTGTATCACTTTCCTTTGGCTTTCGTGTTCTTTTTCGTCTCCCTATTTTTATAATGGTCTCTATGTACATTTCCATTGTATTGTATTTTATAGTATTAGCAATATAACATTCTTTCTTGCTTCTCACTAGTTTGTAGAAGGTTCTTTGGTGTTGTAGAAGATTCTTGGTCCTATGAATTTCTTTCAGCAACTTCAACATAGTATTAGAGCTCTAGAATTGTAAACCTCTTCTCTTGTTTTGGGAGGTTTTGTCATGTGTTTTTTACTATGCATCCTGGCCCAAATATATAGATTGATAGTAAACTTGATAGGATTTGGTGATTGTTCCTAACTAAATGTTTTCTTAAATCCCCATACCCTTAATCATAGGCATCTGTACAGTCTATATAGTTGATAGATCATACTATTGCTACACAAATTTAGTGTCATCAACATATTTTGGCATATTCTTAAGCCTATCTCACTGAATCTTTGATAGCATATGAAAAGCTATATTTCAACTTTTTGTTTTTTTGGATTTAATTACTTTTGTAGGTCAGCACCCATGGCTATAGGTATTGCTATACCCATAGTCCTACTATCTAATGCCACTCGGGAATGAGACACCATCCATTTTCTTAGGGGCAGCTACAATTGATAGTGGTACCATGGACAACAATTATGTTAGCCACTAAGGCTACAATTTTCATTGGATAAAACTTAGCACTAAGTTCCTAGTGCTATGCATCCTACTCTAAGCGTGCTTAGTTCTTAAATTAGTGCCTAAGACATTTCCTCAGTGGCATTACTTCACTCTACTACTATAGCCTACATCACCAACCTCTAAACATCATTTCCCTACTCTACCAGTGCCCAAGTGGATCTACTAGAGATCTCAACATACACTCCACTTAGCCTAGAGGTGCCACCCCTACACCACCCAAAGTTCATTGTCTAGCCCTTAAAGGGCCCATTTTTAAATTAGCATAACTTTCACCTATAGAAGAGCATTTCAAACTTCTTCTAGGCACCAAAAATCTATTTTCAAGTTCTACACAATGATTCACCTAGTATCTCTAGTTTCTACTCCATATAACATAAATTTTAGTTTGACATATTTTCTTGCAACAAGTGTAACTTTTACTGATAGAGTCATATTTTGGTAAACATTTTTGGATATTTATCAAAAATTGCAAGGAATCTATTTGTAACCTCCATTTTAGTTTTGAAAATCAAATTTTTTACAACTTGTAAAAATCACCATGTTATAAAGGACCAATTTTGGTTGGTACTTTTTAAAATTTGTAGTTAAGTACTTCTTGTTTTTCGCTAGGGGTTATAATTTTAGTATTAATGTATTTCGGGGAGATTAAAAGGCATGATTTGAGTGCCCATTATATTTTTTCTCTTTTGGTATTTGTTTCTATAATGGAAAAATCAAAGACTATTGGCCTCCTCACTCTACATAATCATCACACATAAAAAGTTAAATTGAGATACCTATGTGTTGATGTGTGTATTAGCTCACTGCTCAATTAGATAAAATACTAAGTATCTTTTCTCTCTTGAAAGGAATCAAATCCCAACAAATAAAAAATGACTACCTCAAGGTCTCTCCCATCCAAGTCTTGGCCTTGTAAGATGATGCAGCACACAACATACACTCAATACAATTTTACCATTAATCATGTGAGAGCCAAAGAATTGAAGACTGGAATATAAAAAAACTTCTATTCATCAACTTTGCTACTACAATGAGAGAAAACTCTCTTATATCCAAGAAAAACAAAAAAAAAAATCAAAAAATTACCTTTTCTGGCAGATTTCAATAATTGTCAAATTTTGCCATTTTAGGTAATTTTACAATCATATCTTGAAAATCCTATTTTTTCCCAAAAGCTTCCTAAAAATAAGGTAGGATGAAATGCCAACTAATATTCTAAATTTGAAACATGAGTTTTGATTTATTACAAAATGAACTTTTAAAAAATCTAGAAAAAAAACACTAAATTGCTATTTTGAGGGCCAAAATGAAAGTTTCAAGCACTAAAAAAGTGCTAAGACAGGGTCCAACCCACCAGGGTCAATTGCGAAACCACTTTCCACCTCATAATGCATCCACCTGTAAAATCTTGTAAAAAACCCACATCCGAGTCAAAAGTTATGATCTCCGGAAGTCCCTGCATCATAAGATAACTTAGTGTTTGATGTTCTTTGTTGTTTCACACAAAGGAACTTACACAAGTGCTCACTGGAATCTAAAAATAGGGTTAGATATAAAAATAATAAAGTTTGATTTACTTCCAAGCCCTAATATATTTCCTAAATATAATGATCTAAATATAGCTTATGGCTGTAAATAGTAGTTTTCAATCATATTTTCAATCTTTTATGATGTTGGTCAAAAATTTATTCTAATCACTCAAGGATTTAAAATTTTAAAAGATAGGTGAGAAAGAGATAGGGTTTTAGAATTTTCTAACTCCACAACTACAACATGAAGTATTTAAGCAGATAGATCTTCAACTAAAACTAATCTTTACTTAACCAGATGTATCACATCACTACAAAAACAATTCAATCTTCAATCAATAAATAAATTTTTAGATCATGAAATGATCTCACCAAACACCCAATATCCAGCATAGCTTAACAAGACTTTTCATAATAGGAAATATGAAACTGAAATGTACTTAAGATAACTACACAAAGTAACTTACAATTAATAAATCACTAGTAATATGAACACAAGATCCATCAAATACTCATCACCATTCATGCATAAACTATAGAAAATTCCACTAAATCAATTAGAACCATAAAGCACACTTTGCAATCAATAACAAAAGCTCAATTGATATCAACAATTTCCACCAATGAATTGACTAGAAACTATGAAGTAAAGGGTATGTGCATGGAAATCAGGGACCAAAAGGGGGTCAAAAGTGGTCTTTTTTTCTAAAATTAGAAAAAACTAATCTTGGATGAGAAATTGAACATAGCCACACTTAAAATTTGAAGATATAATAAGAACAAGATTTGTAGTTCTGAGAATCTAGTTTCTAAACTACTATTTTTTAAAAATATGGTGGAGATAAAGAGGTTCAAATAGGTGAGCACACAATATGCCCTTGTTTTTGTTAGAAAAATATAACATAGCGTCTAGTTTGTTCCCCCTAAAATGTTACCTTCTTTTAAGTATTTTGCAAATCACTTCAGTGAAAAATTAGCTAACATCATGTAGTTTATGCCTAATTTTTCTGCAAATTTTTTAATGATTATATGATTTTTACAAATTTTCAAAATGGACACATCTTGAAAAATGAAAATTTGAGCATGCTTCCTCCTAAATTTTTTGAAAGATAATCAAAAATAAAATTATAACTTTTTGAATGTATATAGAATACAGTCTAGAATGTAAGAATGTAATTGTTTCAAATTTGGATGAATGGATAAAAAATGACACCAAAAAAATTATACATAGGTTTTTGAAGAAAAATGAAGACACTAGCAAAAGAAATTGAAGATCAAACTCTTAACATATTCCAATGTAGAAAAAATTATATGGTTAGAAAGGTAAGAGAGAGCTTGATGTTATTGTGGCATCTTTTCATAATAATATTTTAAAATGTGCAAACTTGGTAGAGAGCATGCTCAACATTTACTTGTTTTTCATATTTTTTGTAAAACATGTCTTTAGGCACCTTACATGTAGGCCCAACCCTTTGGCTTAGATATCCAAGCCAAAGTGTGTGATTCCAAAGCAAGTTTAATTGAAACATGCGCACATTATAATGTTCGTGCATTATAAATTCAAAAAAGAGAGTTGTTTCTTTGTTTTTAATGAAAACTGGTATGTTATGGCTTTGGATTTTTTATCCATCCCAAGCGATAATGCTAGAGAATTATAATGTGAGCATGTTATAGCATGCGAGCCACATTATGTAATATTTGGATTCAAATTAGTTTTTTTCCCTTTTTGGTCCCCCATCTTAGTGCACATACCCTAAACTAATGTATTAATCTCAAAAGTTTGACAAGTACCAATAATTCTCAACCCCTATACAAAGAGAAGTGATTTCCTTTTATAAGAGAGGCAAGTGCACTTAGTATAAAATGAATGACTAGGATTCATCCTACTCCAATGGTCAAGATAAAAATACATTAAATATTTGAGCCTAAAATAATCCTAACCACCCATTTCTAATTGGTTTACATCAAATGCTTACAAATAATCTCATATTCTAAATCCTAGACAAGGTCGGCTCCATAAATAATGTTTCCTCATAAAAGATACAAAAGCACAATTATCTAGGCCATGTCAGCCAAAATTCACCAAGTACAAAACAAAAAGAATAAAGTGGCACAAAACTCTAGGTATCAATGCCTAATCTAAAGAGTCAAATTTGAACATGAAAATATGGGTGTGCTCCAACAATAAGAAAGATATGTTCAGTTGGTAGCATCCTCCTATTCTGACACGTCATCTTCAATAGTTATCTGATCCTTTTCTTATTTTGTACACTTATAGTCCATGCAATGAGAACATGATTCATTAAATTATCCATTAGGCCCTTGGACAAAAATTCAGATCCAAACTTTTTGTGTTTCATATGCTAAAAGAAAGATTTTAAATTTATTCTTCTTCTTTCATGCATCTTTCTCATAAGTTTAGATTATTTATTTCATCTTTGTTAACTCATCCATTAATATTAAATTGAAAACATAAGTAACTTGATCCAAACCATCACTAATGGATTTCTTGACTTTATTCTTCAAAGCATCGATATCCTTCAAATCTTCATCCACTTCTAGAAATGTGTTCATCACTTGTCTTATATAAATGCAATATTTTCATACAACACTTTAGTGACTCTTTATTTTAGTTTCTTTACCTCTTTGAGACATTCATCAATCATATGATTCTTGAGCCTAATTATTTCAACCAACACTCTTGGTTCATTTAGGGCATTTTGATCCAAATTTTTCTCTTTCACTACTAAATGGGGATCCATGTTTCCAATGATGACCAAGCAAGGTAAATTGTGCTCATTTGTTTCCTTTTCATCATCACAATCTTCAATTATTTAATCTACAATTTTCTTTTTTAATAATCCAAATTGTGTCCAAGAGTATTTATCCTCATCCAACATCTTACATGCAATGCTTATTCAGTTCCATGATCTAGTCATTATTTTCCTTATTAACGCATTTCATTTGTTCTAGTGCATAGGCTTCTTGCTATGAAATGAACATTGGAGGAGAAATTGTTCCATCCACTACTTGTAATGGAGTAGCTAGATGTTTAATGCATGCTTGTAATCTAGCAATCTTCTCAAATTTGAGTTCCATCTGAACATCCTTTCATCCTTGTGAATTCTAGATACAATAGAGGAAACTACAGTCTCAACATCCTAAATCTCATATGTTCTAGTAGAGTGTCCAAGATTGACAGTGGTTATGTGATAATCCTCTCCTCCATGTTTTGTCATGTTTATCTACTATCGAGGTTGCAATCTCTAAAATCCTTGGTCCACTTACATCTTTGGTTATGGATGAAAGAATTCTTGGTTGTTTCCTTGTCTTTGGCATATCTAACTTTGAAATAATACTAGAAAGGTCCAAAGATGTTGGCTTTATGATAGGTTGTCCTTGTTGAATTTTCACCTCAAGCTATTATGGAACTAGTGATGAATCATCACTTATTTGCTACTATTGTGGTTGCGAAGAAAGAGAAGGAAAAATTTGTTGTTGTTGTTACTATGGGATGTTAACCTTTTGTTCCTAGGAAATATTACTAATTAGTCCATCATTTAATCGATTCACTTAGTTGAAACTTGTGTATCACTTATTACTTCATCTTGTTGCTATTGTTGTTCAACATTTAGACTTTGGTCCTTATTCATTTGTTCTTCTTTATCTTGACTTCCCTAGAGACTTACCTTTTTATTTGCTTGCAAATCAATTATATGTTCTTGTTGTGGAGTAGTAGGTAGACCTTTTGGTTGAGCCACTTCTTTATGTACTTCCTCATGAACTATTTCCTAAATTTTATTTTGACCAACCTCAGTCACTACCTTCTCTACATGTTGAGCTTATTTCTCTTCAAGTTCCTTTATTACTTTATCTATATTTTCCAAAACTAGTGGTTGAAGAGGTTCTTTAGATGAAATAGGAGGTGTAACCAATTCTTTATTTTCTCTCTACAAATTACTTTATTTAAGTTTTAGAAGAATGAAGGAGGTGGAATGGGGAAAGTGGTTGCACTAGTAGATGTGGAAAAAGTGGATGCAAGTGGAACTTGGGAGGTGGATGGTGAAAGAATAATTTGTGAAATGGAAGAAATAGGAATAGTGGAAGGAATAGTAGTTGAAATGGATATAGAAGAAGGGATGATAGGTACATGAATGGTAGAATGAATAGGGGGGATAGTAGATATAGGTACTTGAGTTTGGATAGGAATAATGGTTGGAATTTGTTGCATAATGAATAGGATGGTTGAGAGAAGGAAGTAGAAGTAGCAAGATTGGGATGAACAATGGATATTGGTATGGAGAATTTTATAGGTAGTAAGAGAACATGAGTTTGAGGAGGAGGAGAAGGTGGGAATTATTTTGATAGTGGACTCTATGGTGGAGGATTACCTTGAGAAATAGAAGCACCATCACCTAGAATTGTAGGAGTAGTTTCTTTTGTTTTCCTTTTCTTTTTATTTTTCAATTGAGAGCCTTCATATTCTTCAAACACAATTTCCTTTGTTTGTTTTTTAATCTTATATTGGTAAGAATTGCAAGACAATGTTGACTTATAAGAAATTACATAATCTAAAATATTTACCAATGGGAAAGAGGATAAAGGGTAAAAATAATAATAAACGGATAACATTCACCATTCCTCATTCTATTGTTAGATACTCTAAAATATAAATGTCAATGAGGGAAAGTTGTTATTTCAAAGTTTTCTAGGTGCTCACACTTTTTGTTCTAGAGTAAGAAGTGGATCCATCTTCTTAGCCACACATGTTCCAACACATTCACTAGACACATGGGTAAGTATATCTCAAGATGCATTCTCTACTCAAGTTTGCATTTACCACATATATAAGAAATTGCATTCTCCAAAATATTTTCCAATGGAAAAGGGGATAAAGGGTGAAAATGCTAAGAAATAGATAACATTCACCATTCCTCATCTTACTATCAAATATGCTCTAAATTATTTGTTGATGGGGAAAAGTTTTCTTTTGTAGGTTTAAAGTGCTCATGCTTTCTCTTCTAGGGGAAAAAGTGCCCGGCCATCTTTTTAGCCACATTTGTTTCAACATCTTCACCAAACATGTAGGTAGCTATATCTCAAGCATACATTCTCTACTTAGTATTACATTTACATATCATGTTCACTTATAATACTTAGTTTTTCAATTATAATTTCATATTTACTAGTCATGATCATACTTAGTTTTTAGTCACATTGTATTTTTCTCTCCCCCTCAGTTTAAAGGTACTCTCTTTCCTAGTGCACACATTTTAAGGGGGCATATTATCTACTGATTTTATTTATAATTTATGTGTGCTTTCACAGGTTAGTAATTTTCCTTCAATGGCATGAAAGGACAAATTTCTGCTAAATATCAAGGACAAAGGTGAAATGCATATATTCCAATTCCTCAAATTTATAGATTCAAAAACTATATATCCTTTTTATCAAGAAAAAATTTATATTTTTGCATGATTACTTACTCATTTTTGTATGCAAGTCAAAGTGGGGGCAATATGTGAAGACAAAAGTGCATACTTCACTCTTTCATCTTCTACAAGTTCAAGTTCAAGTTATAGCACATAGTTTCAATTTTTTGAACTCATTGACCCTAAAATTTAAGCACTCTCTATTATGCTAAATCATCTATTCAATACCAAGACTGGTCTAGTTTATAAAGATTTTTCTATCATGGATTGTATTGCACCTATAATATTTTCTTGTAGACTAGAAATTGCACTTGCAATCTTGTCTTCTAGATTGGATCATGGACACAATCTAGTCCCCTAGTTTCTAAATTCAAAATTCCTAATTTCAAAACTAACAATCATGAGATATGACCATTACCTATTAGTGTGGGTTCCAAAAAATTCAAATTATGCATTTGGGTTTGTGTATTTAAAGACATCATCCAAGTATAATTTTGTTATTGATTAGCAGCAATTCACATTCATAGATTCAGTAACACAACATCAGTTACAATTTATGTAGTATCTCAACATCCACTATTATCTTTTTTAATTGTTAAGTCAATCTACGGGCTTGATGATGGTTTTTTCCTCTACTAGGGTTCCTTAGCTTTGTGCATGTCTATGTCACACTACTACAAATAGCAGGATTATTTTACACTTGCCTACATTTATTGCAGTGTGCTTTATGTTGCTAAGCCTATGGGTAACGTTTGCCCCTTTAAATGGCCTCAACCTTTCATTTCTCTGTAGTGACCACTACTAGAGTTAAAGGTTCAACGATGACATTTAATGGCTCCCCTACTCAAATGACCCAGAAGTTTTTACCCAAGATGTTCCATGAGGTACGTCCCCTAAAACACCTCTGGATGTTGTTCTTTCAATTCCTAAATTTGATAATGCATGCAAATGGCTAAAAAAATACCTTAATGGGGTATTTTTTGGGTAGGATCCCCCATGGAAGCATGCTTAGAGACTGGGTTAGTAGGGCATGGACCCAACATGGGATCTGCATTGACATCATGCAAAACCTCACCAAGGGATTTTCCTTTTTTTTGTTGAAGCTAAGCATGCTAAGGTTGTCCTCAACCATGGACCCTAACTTGACTATTCATCCCTACTTGTGTTCAAACCCTTGACTCAAGACTTTGTCATCTCTAATGAAAAGTCATTTCAAGTCCCCATCGGGGTCAAATTTCTTGAATTACCCTTGCCATGCTATAATTTATTGATCTAGATAGCCTCTTCTTTAGGCTCTATGGTTTGTATCAAACCTGAATGATTCTATTTGGCTCACCCCTAGTGGCAGGTTTATATGGAGGTGGGCCTCTCCAAGGATCTCAAATAGATGATTGGTATTCAAGTTGGCCAAACCAAATACACATAGCATGTCTAGTATATCAACCTTTCGAATACTTGTTATCAGTGCTAGTCTTCCAAGCACAAGGTTTGAGAATTCCCTTTGGCATCCCCATGAACAAATCCTTCTGCACAACCCTCTTCTGGGTCACCACCTCCTATAAAAGAAGACGAAGGTTGGTCTACAACATGGTGAATCATAAAGCCAAGATTTCTAGCAACCCCAAGCATTTTCCCAAACATTCTAGTTATGTAACCCAAGATTTGAATTTAATTTCAAAACCCCCAAACACAAGTAAAGTTGTTGTCTCCTCCCCTAAGGAGACTTCTGGTGAAGTGAAAGTCAATAAATCTCTGCTAGCAACATCAACATTAGATTAGCCACCAACCATAAATGTCTGACATGCTTCCCCTCCTCCTTCTAGATAGAGGAGGTCTCGTAGCCCACCAAGATGATTGGAAGAATAAGAATATGTGCCAAAGAAATGGAAACCTATCCAGCTCAGCTTCCAAATTGGAAGCTTTGATGCAAATGATGCCTTGCTTCAAAACAATTATTTAGTTATGGATGAGCTGGATAATGAGGAGATGAATCTCAACACTCATTTATGAACTATATTTCTTGGAATGTTTTCAAAGGTCTAATAGACCTCCCATTGAAATACACCATTCATGATGCTCAAATTCAATTTCTAGGTTTAGACATTCTTTATTTAGAAGAGATTAAAGTGTTTGATTTTTTGCTTTCTAGAGCTTGTTGTGTTATTTGGCCTTCAAGCCATTTTCTTTGCAATAACCACAAAGCTAGTCAAGGTGGTGTTGTCACCATTCTCTCTCCTATGTGGCACCAGCTCTTGGTTGATCATAGTTGTGACCCCACCAATCATGCATTGTGGGCTCTTTTCAACATTAATAATCATTCCTTTAGTGTTATTAAAGTTTATGATTCCAATGATGTCATGAAGAGATCTTCCCTTTGGAGATGGATTGCTAATTCCATGTTTTCCACCACTTAGGTTTTGTGCGGGGATTTTAATATGATAAAATTGGCTTATGATAAATGCAAAGCCTTGCCTATGTGATAGACAACTCGTGAAAAGGAGGCTTGGTTTTTCATGTGCAATAAATTGGGACATTTTGATCCCAATTTTAGTCGCTGCCAAGATCATACTGCTTGATATACTTGGGGCAATTATTTAAGAGTTGACCCTAATAGGGTCTTAAAGCATCTTGATCGGGCCATGATGTCAACCCAATCTTTTTTTCCTTTGCTAGTTATTATTCCTTTCTAGTGGAGTCATTGTTGAACATTGTCCTTTCTGACCACTTTTCCATACAATTTAATATTGAGTGGCAAGTTTCCAAACCAAGGCTATGGAGACTCATTTTTTTCTCAACACATCACTACTTAATCACAAGGCCACTTCGGCCCACATTCAACATGTAGAATTTGGAGCCATGTCCCATGCATGGGGCTAGATGGATAGTGTGGTGGAATGATTCCATAACCTGTACCTCATAGTTTCTCTACATTTATAGGTGACAACCTATTTCCACCACTGTTCCTATCACCAAGTCATTTTTGCCTTGGAGGGATAATCACTTGATCCTGTTACTCAGCTCTAGGTGACACAGTTGTGCCACTACAAATAGATTTCAGATGCTCACACAATAAGAGGGGATCAAATCAAATCTTGACTCTATTGGCTTAAGATTGGAGATAAGGTGACAAAAGAATTTTTTTAGGCCTTGCATGCTCGCCATACCTTCCACTCTATTAAACATATTCAAGAGGGGTAACAACTCTTACAGAAGATGCCTAATATTCTCCAGGCTGGTTAGCATAACTAGTTAGCATAAAATACAAAAAAAGCATGTTTAATGCTGGTTAAAGCCACCAAAAGATAGCAACCAAACCCATGCTTGGAGAAAATGCCAAACACACAACTGGACCGATGACTTGGTCAAAGGGCTTGCAGAACTAGAATGTGGAGCCCGTGGCCGATTTTGAGGCCGACCTTGACTGTATGGCTAGAGATTCAGGCACACTATGTTGAAGTAATGGTCGACAGGAGGTTCAATGTAATTCTCTACGGCTTAGATAGAAGATGGATCTGAGACGCCTCTGTAGATAGCTTCGATCAGGAGTAGATTTGAACTCAGACCTCTAAAAGAGAGACACAAATAACAGGTGAGCCCAGAGCAAGAACAAGAACATTATGAACGTCAAAGGAAAGTCGAGAGCTTGAGGTAGGGGCCGATCAGGCCAAGAACATGGACAAAAGTGTCCAAATATAATCATAGGAGCTAGTGGAGATCAGTGAAGACTGCAGAGAGCCTGAATTGGGCATTGAAGGCTTGCAAAAGATCGCCAAAGTTTCTAGAGAAGGTGGAGAGGGTTGTTGTTGGGCCTACAAAAGCCTTAGAAAATGTTGAAGGCAGGATAGAATGTGAAGGCCAAATAGAATGACTGAGGCAGTTGACTGTGGAGATAGAAGACTGGAAGGCATTGACTTTTGATATGAGGACTGGCAATGCAAATCCCTACATAAAATGATCTTGACCCACGACCCCTTGATCTAGAAACAAAATATCGACCTCACATTGCTAAATCCTGACATCACTATAGAAGCTGATGTACGCATAGAAAGAGCAATCATATATCGAAGAAGACAAGGGTGATGCAACTTCGAAGCTGTCATCGAATAGAAGATGAATATCCTCAATGGTGTCTCCCAAATCTGCAATGCAAGACTCTACAAAAAGACATGAAATGTCGGGTAGATATGCATCTCAATATGGCGGATATGGAAAGATGATAACCATATCCTGGTGCAAAGAATCACTAGAATCCATGGATATATCAACTCTAGATTTAGATGTAGCAACAGATGATGATGGTGTAGATGGGATCTCAATGTAGTCATCTAACTACAATGTACATACCCAACTGATGGTGTCTCACAAGGTGGATTAGTGAGACGATATTTTTCTACAAGTTCTTTATAATTATCAATAGAAATTTGATATGCATGAAGAAGTTGTTGTCTTAGTTCATCAATTTTGTGGTGTTGACATTCTTTTGTTGTATGTCATTTTAGCCCACAATATCCACATTTAATCTTCTATTTACTATGAGGTTTATTGAGAATACTCAAATGGAAGGGAGTATGTGAGTCATCCAAAGAAATATACATGATCAAATTTGAAGCACTATATAAGAAAAAAATGAAATTTCGTCCCCCCAAAATGATTATGACTTTTTTAGAAGCCCCTAAAGAAAAAAATGCAAGAAAAAATACAACTTGTTGAAGATCGGATGCGAAATCGACCGTTTATAATGTACGGTGATTTTTACAAATTCTGCAATTCAAATCTTAAATTTGTTACAATTTTGAATTCCTTATGAAATTTTGAGCTATTTAAAAAAAAATCATGAAATTTTGATGTCGTGGGCAAACATTATGCACTGTCAAAATTTACGATCACAATGAAGTGCGGGGGTAAAAAAGTTAGTTAAAAAAGCAAAATAAATTTAGTTGGACTTTGCCATGGAGAGAAACACCTTGCAAGGACATCTCAAACTTTACTTATTAAAAAAAATAATTATTATGATGAAATTATTTATATTATTAGGAATAATTAATTAGTTACATTGCTTCCAAATAATTATTTAAATAACATTGTTATTTTATATTTTTATATTTACATATTTTATAAAGAATTCTTTGAGAGAGTAGAGCAGTGACATTTAAATGTTTTTTCTGATTTGAGTCTTTGTGAGGGAATATTTGGAAATTAATTTTTATTTTCAGTTTTAGGGATTGCTATATTGTTTGAACAGATATCTTGGGAATAAAGAGTTTTTCAGGGGATTCTATACATACTCTTTAAGTTAAAAAAGAAAGGGAGGCTCAGGTTTTGTGTCTTTTTCCAATCTTTATGCCTATGGGGAAGGCTTCTCTCAAAAATTCCAAGAGGATGGATCTCCACCGCTTGGTGATTTTTGGATAGATTATTTCACAATCACAACACTTTGAGCACCACGAGTTCACGACCAAATTGGATTGAGGGGATTTTGTTCAGCATGCTTGGGTTGGATTTCTCTGTGTATCAAAATTTATCCTCCTGCTCAGTTTTGTTTGGTTTGGTGTATTTTTTTTCCCAAGAAAATAGAATTTGAAAGATTTCTGCTGAAGAAAACTTGTAGTGGATGGAGGAGAAGAAAATCAGGTGAGTTTGAATTATTGTTTCTACTTCTATATCCTATGAGTTCTAAGGTATTTGAATCTTTGTGATTGACGAAATTATTTTATTTCCATATTATGTATTTCCCAAGATGTCATTCCTTTAATTCATCTATGAGTACCCAGTCATCAATACTATTACAGTGAAGAGAACTATTCTTGAGCCAATCTGTTAAACAATATCCCGTGTTATGTCTCTGCTTGCATGCATGTCAACATGGATGATTCTGGTAAAGGTTTAGGACTCGGGACTTACGTCTCTAGATTGTCATTGGGTTGAAGGAGTGTTAATTAATCTTCTTTTATAATTCGTTAGGGTAATCTATATTTTCATTCATTTGAAACTTCTTAATTGAGTAGGGGTTGATAAGGTTTCACAAGATTTAGAAGAGCTGCATAGGAATTTATAATACTTGGTGCATCATTAACCTCCTTTATCATAACTATTTCCTTTAAATGATTTATGCAATTTTTCTCATGGCTGCACATTATGGCTTATGCCTAGTATAACCTGCCCAGATTGGAGAGTTCTTCAAGATAACTGAAGGTCGAATGAATGGTTTACACCCTTTCTCATCTCAAAACTCATAAATGCGGTTCTTAGTTTTATTTACATCTCGCAATAACCATATTGGTCACCGGATCTCATGTTGATTTGGTCATGATATAGAATCAAGTTTTAACTATGCTTAGTATCAATCTCTGCTTTTTCTTATCTTCAATATCTACTATATCTTAAATACTGGAGCTTGACAACCTATTTCCAATCTTGGTACATTTTCTTTCCTTAGACATTTTATTCCATAAATGAATTCCTTCTTAATTTGTGCCTTGAATTTGCAAGGATCTTAGTAGTCATCGATTATTGTCATAAATAACTTTCATCCTTGCAACTTATCTATTTATCTATGCTTTGTCTTAAACTTTCAATAGTCAATTTTTTATCGGTATTTCTATTTAAAGATTTTGCTATTCTGTGAGTAAAGAGGTTCTAAATACCTCTCTTTTATTATTTACATTGACTTTTTCCTTACTTGATGATCTTAATACCTTAATCGGTCTATCTACTTATTTTGGCTTGGAGTCTTTAAGCAGCGACATGATACTGTTGTTTTATCCTCATATAAAATGTTTAAATACTCTTCCCATCTTTTATATTTATTAAACGGCGCTTAACTCATCCTATCATACTTGAAACTGTTCCTCAGAACTTGTATGAATTTGTAGACGAGGTGCAAGTCGGTATACTATCCTAATCGCTGATAGTTTGGCATAACAATAGAATATAACTGCCACTAATTCTTGTAAATAAAAAAGAAATCCATCAAATGCCTTGTTCACGCAATTACATGCATGCCATGAACTTTTAGAGTATCACTTAGTCTTCATTATGCTTCCACCATGAACTTTTAGAGTGTCACTTAGTCTTCATTATGCTTCCAACGTCTCCATTGTTCCTCTCTAGATAGAAATTAAGTTACCGCTTTTGATTCCCTATTAAAGTGTTTAAAATTAGAAACTAACCTTTAAGAGAACTGTATAGAATCCATTTTGTGCAAATCCTGCAATCATTGCATTCCGTGTGATGACATCTCTTTGAGGCATTCTATCAAACCACTGCTGCTTTAATTATGATTCCACAATTCTCATACACGTCTATCAGAGCATTTTCAACTATTATTTTCAACTATTAGATAGCATACCAAGTTAGTTTCAAGTTAAATGTATACCATGATCGATATTATATAGTCATCGATATGATGTTAAGTCTGTAAAAGTATGATTGGTTATCTTTTAAATGTATACCATGATCGATATTACATAGTCATCGATATGATGTTAAGTCTGTAGAAGTATGATTGGTTATCTTTATTATATTGTTGATATTGATTAGCAAGGGTTAGGTAAATGCTTCATATTTAAGTTATGATTATGTACTTGGAAAATAGATGAAATCATAACCAAATCAAAGTTGAATGTTGTCTTTTGTGTGTATTAGAAGAATTAATATCATAATCTATTTATCTACATCAAATGAGAGATAGTTAAGGATGTCTAAGTACATGAATAACACCTTAGAAGAAAGTAATATGATTTTCTTTGCTAATTGAATACTTATGAATTATTGTCTCCATTTGATTTCTATTTTGATTGAATGAATGAACAAATTTAAGATACCTTTTGGATGATGAATGAAAATAATTTCTATTTGAGACTTGGAGTTAATAATTTCTTTTAGAATGAAACCAAGAATCTATTAGAAGATTTTATAGTATGAATTAGCTTCATTAAGTAAGTCCTTTGGGACCTTAGATAAATAAATAAATAAATTGAATCTCTAGGGTAGACTAATGAATTAATGTTTGAGAAAAGATGCTAACTCATTACTATGAGTAATTCAGATCTTGGTGAAATTGTTACTTGTTGTTTTAGCATTTATGATGAAGTTTATAAATATATATATCTATTATCATGCTTGGTTGAACTTCAATTTCGATATGATTAATTATATCGTTGTTATCATTTAACAATGGCTAGGTAAATCCTCAACATTTAGGTTATGTTTATGTCTTGGATAGATAAGGAGATTAGTATAATATTCGAGTTTAAAAGTAGAAAGGAAAATAAATGTTTTATGGGTAGTTTATGCTTATTGTTAATTTAGCAATATTGTTACTATTCTATATTTATTTATGCATTGTTTCATTACCCTAGATAGAGGATTAAGTTACTTTTAGGATTTTATTAGGGTTAGTTATCATCATTTTTAGTTAATCTTTGGTGTAGGAAATATGTTCATACATGCAACTGATGGTAGAAATTATATGATTACACCTTAGTCATATTTTAACATTAGAATGGTTTTGAATCTTTTAAGTGGATATGTTAAGAGTATGTAATTTAAGATATCAATTATGTTATTTCAAGATATGAGGTTGATTCTTTTCAATGTTTATGTACCTAGAAAATAGTTGAAAATATAACCAAGTCTAACATGAATGTTTTGCCTCTTGTGTGTATATATTACTTTAGACAAGGTTTAGTATCTCATACTTTAAATTAATTAATTTGTCTTCATGTGGTTTACCAATGTGAGCTAGACTTCCAAATTTATTTGCTTTGAACCTTGAGGGTTAATTACAAAATTAAACCTTAGCTCATGCTTGATTTGAGGAATTTTATGAGAATGTTGTGGAAGAAGTAAACCTTACCTACCACAATCCTCAAGTATGGATTTGAAGGCGAATGTGTATCTAAGACTGAGAGGATGTCGATATCATCTGATTAATATCTTAGAGGTTTTGATTTGGATGATACTATTTTGTGGTTGCAAGTTCAAGTTTTCAAACTATGAAGTCTCTGCACTGCACGTACATAGGAAAGGCCATCATGATCCCTTGAGACATTAGGTCGGCCCCTTAGGGCCTTAGACTCATTATCTTGTATATATATATGGACTATGTGGAACTAATGTTTACATTTAGTGTGATCCAGGTCTGTTAATCGTGCAGGGTACTGAAGCTAAGGAAGTATTTTCCCAGTTTGTGAGTGGATGACACTTATTGTAATTGATTGAAATTGCATAAGAAAAGTTTGTATCTTAAATTTTTCATTTACAATGAATGTTTCTAAACTTCTGTTTAATCAAAAATTTGTATTTTATTTAGTGAATATTCTCCTATCATCATATTATATTTTCATTATTTCTTACTAATTTAATTATTTATTGTTATTAACTAATATTTTCTTGAGTAGGCATTACACACCTTTCTGTTGACTACAATTTTGCAAAAATCCACCTCCGTGGGTGAAAATTGTGGCAAAAATTAAAAAATAGCCTCCGTGGACATTTCACAAAGTGCTGGAGGTTAGCCTGGCATAAAAGGTTTCTTTGGCATTAAACGGTTTGTTGTGGAGGTTTACTAATCACTAGAGGGTTCAACAAATGTTGTTGTTTGTAAAGTTTAATAATTGTTCACATTAAATGCCATGGTTGTTAGAAATGATATGATAACATATAATGCAAACCCAAAACTATTAGCAATTAATGTTAACCAAAAATATGACTAACAAACCAGTTTACAATTAATAGTAGTTACAAACAATGCCTACAAACTAGTTTATAACATAACTAGTTAGCATAAAATTAATAGGGCCACCTGTGGATGTTGCCTAATGAGGTCGTGTAAATGGAGACTGCCAGTCACAAGGCCCTATTAAATAAGGCCAAGAAATGTAGGTTGATGGGACCAAAATGAACGCTAGTAGACCTGCAATCTACATGAATCAGGACAAAACCAGAAGCCGCACCAAAACACAACGTCCAAAACAACAACAATGGCAGCCACGTACAAGTTCAAAAATGACCCAAAAATCCTTGAAAGACACCAACAAACCAATTTCAACTAGATGCAGGGGGCAAAGATGCCCTCTGCTAAAATAATTTTCTATTTTTGGCAAAAAAATCCGTATTGTACGGATTTGGAGGCCTTACAAACTGTAGGGGGTAATTTTTTTTTTTTAAATTTGATTTTACCCATAAACATCGTTCAAGAGGTCACTTTGACTATCTCAGGCATTCTAAATTCAATGGCAAGGCTCGTTTGGCTCCACAATGCTATGATGATAGGGCTAAGTGCTAGATTCACCAATTTGGGAAGGAATGTGCAAGCATGGCTCTGACATAGGATTGCCCATGAACCTAAATGCTCTTGCATCAGAATGCCTAGTTTTCAAATATGTTTTTTTTCAAACTTTAAGCCTAATTTTCTAATTATTTTTAATTTTCCAATACAATGTCTCATAAATCTAAAATGATATATATTTAATTTTTTAAGCTTTCGATTTAAAAGTTTTTTATAAAAGTTAAAAAAGACCATGGACATCATTGTCTACACACTAAAACAATTATGTTACAACTATCTTAAGTCAAATTATGTGGATCATACATATGCATGTTTTTTCCTCCATCAAAATTTTAAAAATCTCACTTTTGTACATCATTTACTTTACTGAATTTTATCATTTGGGTATTAGAATAGATTACATATCTAAAAGCTAGAAACAAAATCATAAATTTCATATTTCTACACCATGTTTTTTTATAAAGGGTAAATGTGAGTTTTGAAAGATCCCAAACCCTTGTACAAAGTTCATCTCATACACAACAATGAAGCCCATCAAGCATTTTAAAAATTGTGATAAGGACCAATAGAACTAAGGTTGAAAGAAAACAAGGTGAGATATAAATGTAATAGAAACTTTTAAGACCATATGGTCTTCCATTCTTTTTAGATCTAGATTTTTTGTGACACTAGATTATAGTCATCTAACCTATTTTTTGTTATCATCTTCGCCCTCTTGGAAGCAAATAACCTCTATACCCTCCAAAGGCCTTCACTCATATTTATTGAACTTGGATCCCTACTAAAAGGATAAAAGTTGTGGCTTTAGTTCACCATTATGTATAATCTATAGGTACAACTCTTGTAGTATCATACACAACAACATAATTTAAACACATAGCTCCATAAAACTTTCTATAGCAGCCTATTAAAGAGAGACCTATAGCAATTTGGCGTTTAGTCTAAAATAACACAATGATGAGTCTTAACACTTATTACAAATAACTTTACAACACATAAGAGCTTGTAACCTGTTTGTATCTTTCTTAATCAAGCAAGATGATATGAAAAAATGTAGAAGTTGAAAAAATCAACTATGAATTTGTTATTGGTGACATAGGATTGCCCATGAACTTAAATGCTCTTGCATGAGAATGTCTAGTTTTCAAATATTTCATTTTTCTAACATTAAGCCCAATTTTCTAATTATTTTTAATGTCCAAATACTATGTCTGATAAATCTAAAAAGACATATATTTAATTTTTTATGTTTTGATTTAAATTTTTTTTTATAAAAGTTATATAAGACTATGGACATTATTTTCTACACACTATAACAATTATATTACAAGTATTTTAAGTCAAATTATGTGGGTCATACATATGCATGATTTTTCCTCCACCAAAATTTTTAAAATGTCACTTTTGTACATCTTTTACTTTACCAACTTTTATCATTTGGGTATTAGAATAAATTACATATCTATAAACTAGAAAAAAATCATTAATTTTATATTTCTACACCATGTTTTTTTATAAAGGCTAAATGTGAGTTTTGAAAGATCCCAAACCCTCGTACACATTCATTTCAGATACAACAATGAAGCCCATCAAATATTATAAAAATTGTGACAAGGACCAATAGAACTAAGGTTGAAAGACAACAAGGTGAGATATAAATCGACGAGAAAATTTTAAGACCATAAGGTTTTCCATTCTTTTTAGGTCTAGATTTTTTATGTGGCACTAGATTATAGTCCTTGTATCCATATATTCTTGTATTTCATCATGCTCCACTCAAATGGATATATTCTAAAATTCATTTGTGTAGCCCTATACACTTTGTTTCTTTTGCCTTAGCTTCAAACATCTTACGTAGAGGATTTGTGCATAATCTACGGAAAAAAAAAATTCCTCTTAAATTCTTCTCCATCTTTCTCCATTTCTTCATATTCTCCTTACCCTTGCTTTTTCTTTATTTCAATAAGTGATCGGGCCTCCATATCATTGCATGAACCTTCAATTTTAGGTATGCAAATTCTACTTTCTTCTCTTTTGCCATAAGTTTCAACTCAAATTTTTTTTCCATGTATTATTCAACCAATCCATCAACTCTTCTCAACTTAGACTAACACTATATTCTAAATCATCAACCTCTACTCTATCAAATAACAACTTGACCATAATTCCAAAATAGAAAAAGATTATAAAGCCTCCCATTAAATAGGAAGCTATAGTTGGTGTTTAACAACATTCATAAAGTTTAACACATTTTTAGCCACTCTACCAAGCCCAACATAGCATTAATATCTAAAGTAACTCCTTATCCTTTACATTACCTATCTTAGCTCAAAGTTATGGCATTTGAAAACATAAACATTTGGTCTAATGTATAGGTGCAACTCTTGTAGCATCATACACAACAACAAAATTTAAACACATAGCTCCTATAACACTCTCTATAGTAGCCCATTAAATCTTGACCTATAGAAACTTGGATTTTAGTCTAAAATAATACAATGATGAATCTTAAAACTTATTACAAATAAATTTACAACACATAAGAGCTTGTAACCATTTTCATATCTTTCTTAATCAAGCAAGATGATATGACAAAAATATGGAAGTTGAAAAACATAAACTATGAATTTTATTGGTGACATAGGATTGCCCATGAACCTAGAAATGCTCTTGCATCAGAATGTCTAGTTTTCAACTATGTTACTTTTCAAACTTTAAGCGTAATTTTCTAATTTTTTATTAATTTTCAAATACAATGTCTCATAAATCTAAAATGATATATATTTTATTTTTTATAGCTTTTGATTTAAAAGTTTTTTTTTTTTTTTATCAAAGTTATACAAGACCGTGGACATCATTTTCTACACACTAAAACAATTATGTTACAATTATTTTAAGTCAAATTATGTGGGTCATACATATGCATGTCTTTGCCTCCATCAAAATTTTAAAAATGTCACTTTTGTACACCCTTTACTTTACCAAATTTTATCATTTGAGTATTAGAATAAATTACATATCTAAAAATTAGAAACCAAATCATAAATTTCATATTTCTACACCATGTTTTTTATAAAGGGTAAATTTGATTTTTGAAAGAGCTCAAACCCTTGGACAAAGTTAATCTTAGATACAAAAATGAAGCCCATCAAACATTAAAAAAATTGTGACAAGGACCAATAGAACTAAGATTGAAAGAAAACAATGTGAGATATAAATCTACTAGAAACTTTTAAGACCATAAGGTCTCTCTTCTTTTTAGATCTAGATTTTCTATGTGACACTAGATTATAGTCATTTGTGTTATCATCTTGGTCCTCTTGCAAGGAAATAACCTCTATACCCTTCATTCATTTTATTAAACTCCGATCGCTACTAAAAGGCTAAAAGTTGTGGCTTTAGTTCACCATTTTGTATAATGTATTAGTGAGGTGAATCATACCACAACTCACTTTTTATAGCAATTTTTTTTAGGGGAGATAGCCACCTCACCTAAAACCTTTGTCCCCTATTATAGAAAAAAAATTACACCTTGTTAATATTCTATCTAGAAATAATTTAAATATTTGCACGAAGTATATAACTAACTTTGATTTTTTAGCAAAAAAGTTCCACGTTTTAGCCATTTTAGACCCTCATTACCTTGCATTCACTTAGTTGGAAGGGTATTTTAACTTGGGACTTGACATAGTGGACCATGCTATCATAATGCTAATAGAGACCAATACTATCTAGAAGTCATAGTTCAACACAAGATAAATTCAAACATAGCTCAAGGTTTTCAATCTGTTAGGCTTTTTTTAAGGACAAAATATTTAGCTGAGTTTTAAGTCAAAATGGATTTTAGAGGAAGTCTTGAGATGGATTTGGAATATTCTATGGCTCATCTAGGTTGCCCTCTTCCTATTATTGACAATGAGGTTCATGGTGTAGTTCAATTGCCTCTTTCAAAGAGGTTGAAACTCACTTTTGGACCTCAATGAAGTGGTTAAATGTATGAATAAAGGTATGGAAAGAATGGGGATGGTTATCATTTGATATATTTGACATCTCTACTCTAAGGTGTCCCTACAAAATCCACACCTTGCCAAAACATGAGAAGGATAGGAGTGTTAAATGAGACATTAAATTTATCATTTAGTATGTTGGGTTGGTTGATAGTGCTCAAGGTGGAGGTGGAGATGTTGTTTCTATACACAACATGATACTAATGGACTAAAATGGCCTTATGTGTTTGTTTAGACTAGTTAATCTTATGGTTATAAAATGTGGTGACCTAATTTTCAAGTAAGCTCCATCGAATGACCTATAGCTTCCTTGTTATAGGGTTGAAGCTTTTTTTGTTTAGTCTTAATCTCCCCTAATTGAGGGTTTGATGCAGAAAAATGAATGTTTATATTTTAAAGTTTAATATAATGAGAGTAGACCCCTTGTCCCACATTTACAATTAAAAAAAAGATAATTATTTATGATTATTTTGTCCCTTGTATTAATTTTATTTTTACCATCCCAATAAATTACAATGTAAGTAATACTAATTTAAAATCAAAATAAATATACATTAGTTTCATCTAAATACTTTTATATTGATATTTATTCTTATTCTAATTTTATCATTTATGTTAATACAAATATTTACTAATTTAATTGTCTTAAATTCATTATAATGCATATTTTTTACAAAAAATGTATTAAATGCATGTACTTTCACATACCAATATAAACATGTTTTGCAAAAGTTAATCCTTAATATTTATAAATAAATTTATTTAAATAAACTTAATGAAATATTGATTGCAGCTAAAAACAAATTTAATATTTATACTATCTTTATAATTAAAAATACAATAATCCTTTTATAATCTTTATATATACTTGTTTACAAATTTTAGAACTATTTATAACTACTTTATTATTTATTTTAATTTCTTCCAAAAAAAAAAAAAAAAACTAAACAAATTATAATTATATATTAAAAACAATTACGAACCATTAAATTCGGATAAAAAAACAGGAGCACTTATTTACGTGCACAGATACTGAAGTAATATGAAACAGAAATTTACTCCATAGATTTACATAGAGGTACAATTTTCATTATATAAGACAACAGCAGAAATTACACCCATCAACTGACAACAGAAACATGCAGCTGCTGCAGAGCTACAAGCCAAAACAGCGATTTACTGCATAGTTTTACATACGAGGTAAAATTTTCATTATATAAGACCAACAACAGAAATTACACCAAAGCTGGCTGAGAAGACTGAAACGCTAACACCCAAGGAAGCCGGCCATCAACTGATAACAGAAATATGTGCTCCAGCAAACGGACCTCAATTCATGGTGTTTTGTGAACACCACGAAATTTGCTTATCGCATTGATGGCAAAGAGAAGATAGACCGTGATTATCAAAAACACAAATAAGAAGAAAAGACATAGCTGACCTGAGCGACCTGCAACTACTGTAGCTTCATGGTTATTTGGGTTTCCCTCTGATTTCAATTGTTCTTCCTTGCTCATTTTGTGATAAATAACATAAAAGAGCACTGCTAAAATTGAAGAGAAAACCAACAAGCAGATCATCGCAAGCAACAAAGTGGCGAGGCTCTGCCGCCAAGTGAAATAAAGCCCGAAAAATGCCAGAGATATCCCAAAGAGTGTGAATGCGCAAGTTAGATACTTCCACTTGGCCTTTACAACCTCTTTTATTTGCATATCAGATGGAGAGGGTACCTGAGCTACAGATTCAGAATTCACTCTGTTCATCTCGGCGTTCGCCTCGCTTGGAGGCGGAGCACGTTCTGCTTCGATAGCGCCCCCATTATTATTTTGTGCAGGCGTGTCAAAACCTGACAACAATCTAGCCATAACAAGTATAATATACTGACCATAAACTACTTGAAAATATTGCAGAAAAGTTGGATGCAGATTAACAAAAAGAAATTTCATTGTATTCTTATGAGGCCCTGATCTTCGCCCAACCTGATACCGTTCACGTTAACGATTTACCACATTCAGAGTTTCTCCAACAATATATTTCAGACAGAAGGCATGAATCCAATTTCGTATGGCAAAGGGAAGCGGCTTTGGGAAGACACTTAAGCAGAGGGAGCCGGAAAAGAACACGAAAGCCAAAGGAAAGTGATACGAAGGATTGACCCGGTGTGGCCGATTGCGGTGCGAGTAGGCCCCACCGTGAAGAAGTATTTTCGTCCGATGTGGCAGGCAGAATTCGATTGCGGTGCGAGTAGGGCCCACCGTGAAGAAGTATTTACGTCCGATGTGGCAGGCATATTTCGATTGCTGTGCGAGTAGGGCCCACCGGGAAGAAGAATTTACTAGAGAAAGTGATACAAAGGATTGACCGATGTGGCTGATTGCGGTGCGAGTAGGGCCCCACCGTGACGAAGAATAATGTACATAGAGACCATTATAAAAATAGGGAGCCGAAAAACGAAAACGAAAGCCAAAGGTAAAGTGATACAAAGAATTGACCGATGTGGCTGATTGCGGCTTCGTCACGGTGGGGCCCTACTCGCACCGCAATCAGCCACATCGGTCAATCCTTTGTATCACTTTACCTTTGGCTTTCGTTTTCGTTTTTCGGCTCCCTATTTTTATAATGGTCTCATTTCCATTGTATTGTATTTTACTAGTATTAGCAATATAGCATTGTTTCTTATTAGCAATTTAACATTTTTCTTGCTTCTCACTAGTTTGTAGAAGGTTCTTTGGTGTTGTAGAAGATTCTTGGTCTTATGAATTTCTTTCGGCAACTTCAATATAGTATTAGAGTTCTAGAATTGTAAGCCTCTTCTCTTGTTTTGGGAGGTTTTGTCATGTGTTTTTTACTATGCATCTTGGCCCAATTATATAGATTGATAGTAAACTTGATAAGATTTGGTGATTGTACCTGATTTGGTGATCATAGGCATCTATACAGTCTATATAGTTTATAGGTCATACTATTGCTACACAGATTTTGTGTCATCAACATATTTTGGCATATTCCTAAGCCTATGTCACTGAATCTTTGATTAAAAAGCTATATTTCAAGTTTTTGTTTTTTGGATTAAATTACTTTTGTAGGTCAGCACCATGGCTATAGGTATTGCTATACCCATAGTCCTACTATCTGATGCCACTTGGGAACGAGACACCATCCATTTTCTTAGGGGCAACTACAGTTGATAGTGGTACCATGGTCAATAATTATGTTAGCCACTAAGGCCACAATTTCTACTGGATAAAACTTAGCACTAAGTTCCTAGTGCTATGCATCCTACTCTAAGCACTTAGGTCTTAACTTAGTACCTAAGACATTTCCTTAGTGGCATTGCTTCACTCTACTACTATAGCCTACATCACCAACCTCTGAACACCATTTCCCTACTCTACCAATGCTCGAGTGGATCTACCAGAGATCTCAACATACACTACACTTAGCCTAGAGGTGCCACCCCTACATCACCCAGAGTTCATTTTCTAGCCCTTAAAGGGCCCATTTTTAAATTAGCATACCTTTCACCCATAGAGGAGCATTTCAAACTTCTTCTAGGCACCAAAAAGCTATTTTCAAGTTCTACACAATGATTCACCTAGTATCTCTAGTTTCTACTCCATTTAACATAAATTTTAGTTTGACATATTTTCTTGCACTTTTCTTGCAACAAGTGTAACTTTTACTGATAGAGTCATATTTTGGTAAACATTTTTGGATATTTATCAAAAATTGCAAGGAATCTATTTGTAACCTCCATTTTAGTTTTCAAAATCAATTTTTTTACAACTTGTAAAAATCACCATGTTATAAAGGACCAATTTTGGCTAGTACTTTTTAAAATTTGTAGTGAAGTATTTCTTGCTTCTTGCTAGGGGTTGTAATTTTAGTGTTAAATATATTTCGGGGAGATTGAAAGGCATGATTTGAGTGCCCATTATATTTTTTCTCTTTTGGTGTTTGTTTCTATAATGGCATAATCAAAGATTATTGGGCTCCTCACTCTACACAATCATCACACATAAAAAGTTAAATTAAGATAACTAAGTGTCGATGTGTGCATTAGCACTGCTCAATTAGATAAAATACTAAGTATCTTTTCTCTCTTGAAAGGAATCAAATCCCAACAAATAAAAAAAATGACTACCTCAAGGTCTCTCCCATCTAGGTCTTGGCCTTGTAAGATAACTCAGTGTTTGATATTCTTTGTTGTTTCACACAAAGGGACTTACACAAGTGCTCACTGGAATCTAAAAATAGGGTTAGATATAAAAATAATAAAATTTACTTCCAAGCCCTATTATATTTCCTAAATATAAGGATCTAAATGTAGCTTATGGCTGTAAATAGTAGTTTTCAATCATATTTTCAATCTTTTATGATGTTGGTCAAAAAACTAATCTATTCTAATCACTCAAGGATTTAAAAGTTCAAAAGATAGGTGAGAAAGAGATAGGCTTTTAGAAATTTCTAACTATGAACTTCCACAACTACAACATGAAGTATGTAAGTAGATAGATCTTCAACTAAAACTAATCTTTACTTAACCAGATATATCACATCACTACAAAAACAATTCAGTCTTCAATGAATAAATAATTTATTAGATCATGAAACGATCTCACCAAACACCCAATATCTAGCGTAGCTTAACAAGACTTTTCATAATAGGAAATATGAAACTCAAATGTACTTAAGATAACTATACAAAGTAACTTACAATTAATAAATCACTAGTAATATGAACACAAGATCCATCAAATACTCATCACCATTCATGCATAAACTATAGAAAATTCCACTAAATCAATTGGAACCATGAAGCACACTTTGCAATCAATAACAAAAACTCAATTGATATCAACAATTTCCACCAATGAATTAACTAGAAAGTATGAAGTAAAGGGTATGTGCATGGAAATGGGGGACCAAAAGGGAGTCAAAAGTGGTCATTTTTTTCTAAAATTAACAAAAACTAATCTTGGATGAGAAATTGAACATAGCCACACTTAAAATTTAAAGATATAACAAGAACAAGATTTGTAGTGTTGAGAATCTAGTTTCTAAACTACTATTTTTTAAAAATATGGTGGAGATAAAGAGGTTCAAATAGGGGGAGCACACAAAGTGCTCTTGTTTTTGTTAGAAAAATATAACATAACGTCTAGTTTGCTCCCCCTAAAATGTTACCTTTTTTTAAGTATTTCACAAATCGCTTTAGTGAAAAATTAGCTAACATCATGTAGTTTATGCCTAATTTTTCTGCAATTTTTTAATGATTATATGATTTTTACAAATTTTCAAAATGGACACATCTTGAAAAATAAAAATTCAAGCATGCTTCCTCCTAAATTTTTTGAAAGATAATCAAAAATCAAATTATAACTTTTTGAATGTATATAGAGTAGAGTCTAGAATGTAAAAATGTAATTGTTTCAAATTTGGATGAGTGGATAAAATGACACCAAAAAAACTATACATAGGTTTTTGAAGAAAAATGAAGACACTAGCAAAAGAAATGAAAGATCAAACTCTTAACATATTCAAATGTAGAAAAAATTATATGGTTAGAAAGGTAAGAGAGAGCTTGATGTTATTGTGGCATCTTTTCATAATAATGTTTTTAAATGTGCAAACTTGATAGAGAGCACGCTCAACATTTACTTGTTTTTTCATATTTTTTTGTAAAACATGTCTTTCGGCTCCTTACAAGTAGGCCCAGTCCTTTGGCTTAGATATAAAAGCCAAAACATGTGATTCCAAAGCAAGTTTAAATGAAACATGTGCACATTATAATGTGCATACATTATAAATTCAAAAAAGAGAGTGGGGTAAGTGCAAAAAGTTGGGGGCCAAAAAGTGGCCAACATTTTTTCAAAAAAAAAATTATCGCGCTCGCATTATGGTTTGGTAATGACGAGCCTAAGGCTTGGCAAAACCAAACCATAACGCGAGCGTGTTATGATTAATTATATATATATATATAAAGAGCATTTTTGCTCATTTGATTTCTATTATTCTCTCTACACGCGCAACTTGCAAACCCTAAGGAGCGCGCTTGCATTTTTGAAGACCCAATTCGACACCAAAATCTCGCTAATTCATCGCCAAAATACCGCCACGACATCGAGCAGGCCAAAAGAGTGAGTTTTATTATTTTTTGTCTGAATTTGTTTCTAAATAGGTAGGTTTGAGTTGATTTTTCATGTAAAGTTCCTTAATTGTTAGGAAATGTTAATGCACCTCCTCCTCCTCCTAAAAATCCACAAAATCTTGAACAAGAAATACCTTCCGAAGAACAACCTGAACAACAAACTCCTCCATCCATTCCTCAACATGCCCCTGGAACAAAAGAAAAGCTAATGGGGTAAATTGAAAACAATAAAAATGAAATTGAAGACATAATTGTAAGGTTGAAAGATCCTTCAACTTCAACCTTGCATAGATCCATGCTTGCTCAATATCTTGAATCTAAGTTATCAAATGTAGATTCAATTAGCAAGCAAATATCTAGCTAGTCAGATAAGAGGAGAGAGTTTAGAGAGTATTATGCAGACAAGCTATCATATGAAGAAGTGAAAAAGTTACAAATTATAAAATTGGACTTGTTGGTTTTTTCCCAGACTGGATGCTTGTTCCTAGTATCCCTACAAGGTAGCCATCATTGATCAATAAGATTCTCAGGCCAGGGGCCAACAGTGTAGGAGATAGACTCTATTTTTATCTCCTCTTCTTCTTCAGGCTCTGTAAAACCTAGGGGGGTATTCCCTCTTCAACACCCATGAGAATATGCTTGTGGATTGGCTTGGGATATTGATACAAAGCAGATAAATCCTCTTATATGAAGACCAAAACTATGGGATAAGTGCAAAGGGGCTAGCTTTGGGCTAATGTTCAGTTGTGAATCAAAGGATCTTGGTCCTAAACTACTTCTACAGTCCTAATGGTTGTTTTGGAAGTTTGAATTTGATTTTATGTTTGGATGCAAACCTGGACCTGGTGTATAACCTCAACACAGAGCTAGATTGGTGCCTATCTAGGGCTTGGAGTCAGTAGACATACACATGTAAATGTTCAACATAAACATGCCAAGACTAGATTTCAAGGGGATTTGTGTGATATATCACTTACAGATACCTCCCAAAATAGAGTATTAAGTTATCTCTACTTATGATATCCTTATTGCAATATATTCTCCTCAACACTTAACCTCAAAACACTTTAATCTACCCCTTGAGCAGAAGTTAAGAGATCAAGCATTCAATATGGTAAACCTATATCCTAGAACCCAAGACACCCCTTAGATATCTAGATTCAAAAGAAGAGTATATTCAATACAGGAGATAGATAACAAAATACATGCAGTATAGCATTATTCATCTAAAATAGCATGAAACCAATAAATCTATGCACAATACATAAAACATGAGACTCATAAACTCACAAGATCTCCTACACAGAGCAACCAAAACCAGTTGTATCTTATTACAATGCCAGATGTGTCCAGTTTTCAACAACCTTTAATTGAGTAGCATCATCTTCTTATAAAGCAAGATGATGTACTCCCTCATTAATCACATGGCAATCCCCAAGACATCACCAGGTGCAGTGCATCGCCAGGGGGCACCAAAAACATTCAATGCAGCCGCACAGATAGGAGGGAAGGGGCAGGTGAGATCTTGACCTGCATCACCTTGTCATGATTTTCTGTCTAAATCGAGTAGCTGGCGTGTCCTTTCGACCCATACCTCTGTGCAATCCTGCCATTAATGGCATACCAACTCACAACCTTGGGATACAGCAGTTGCGTGCCTTGCAAACCTTCTCCCACCTTGGGATGCTACTGTGGAAGCGTGGAAAACTCTCCATCTGAATATTTAAATGATAACTGTTGATCTCCTCCCTTTCTCGCCGAGATCTGCAACATGGATCACGCTAACATGTCAGTCACCAATGGCAACATGCCACGTAAGCATCCTGTTGACCTTCTCCATCTTTCAAGTGTCTCCACATGGAGTGTTCTGCGGCATTCTTTCCTTTCAAATATGTGTGAGACACTATCCCACATTCTCCCTACAGCACTCTTTTAACACTTTATATGCTAGGCCGGTTACATATATAATGTCGATGATTTTTCTCTCGACAACACCTAGCATAAACCTTCATCATCCAAACCATCGTTAGGAAGACCCAACACATCGGAAGATCACCTCCCGACACACGCTAATGACCAAAGTCATGCCAACGGCCTGCATATGCAAACATCCCCCGAATGTTCAAAAATCATCCTGACGTCAGCAAACATCCTGCCGAGTTCATCGTCATATCCGCAAATGTCCTGATGACGTCATCATCACATTTAGAGCAAGGGTGATATTCAGAAGATGACCTGATATTTGGAATATCACCCGATATTGAGAATATCATCCTGCAGAGAAAAAGATGAAGGCAAAGGTTGAGCGGATATCACCCCCACAGGAACATGACATCAATAGCATCCTGATGTTGAACAAACATAAGGTGACAAAATAACATCAGGGTGATCTTAACAAAGATCACCTGATATTCAAATATGATGACCCCGATGAAAAGTGGGTCATACTTAGAAATTTCATAGCACCAACATCAAGATGATCTTGACTAAGATCACCTGATGTTAAAATATCACCCCGCGGCAAAGGTTAGGTTGGCAAATGCATGATGACCCCCACAGGATATCCAGACATGATGAGAAATGACCCATGCAAGAAACATCAGGGGGATGTCTGGGAACATGATGATGATAGTGATATCCCCCTTTCTTCATAATATCCTGATGATGCTGCAAAACACTGATAGGGTCCAAGACTTAGAAACTTCATGAAATCCTGGGAAGGTGCCTGCAAGCTAATAACCTGGAACCTAATAAATGATGCAGGCACCAACAATGGCTCTGATTGGGGACGTGCAGGCACAAGGCTGCAGCGAGAACTAGACCTCCGGGCAGACCAGACAAAACACAAAAAAGCACCAACTGTACAAGATATTTACAATATACACATACTTTTACAAATGTGCACAGAGGCAGATCACTTATGCAAAATAAAACTTGAGGAATTGACCATGCATAGGCAATTCCAGCATCTCACCACTTAGGGCCTAGAGAAAACAAGAGTCTTCTCCATGAATATTGCAAACCTAATATGGGCCCATCCATAGGGGTTCAAACTTACCATGTTTGCCCTTATCCTGACTTCTTGCATTCCAGATGAGCACCCAGTCATCTATCTAGAGCTTCCTTTCTGTAGCTCTCCTGTCAAACAGATACTTCACATTTTGTTGTTTCTTGAGATTGATTTGGTGGGCCTCCCTTCTGCTTTCATCTAGTGCAACCAGCTGGTTTATTCTTTCTGTCATGGAGTCTTCAATCTCCTCATCATTCTCTTGGATAAATTTGTAAACTGGCAGGAGATTGTTTATAGGTAGCCTGGCTAATGCACCATATACCAGCTCAAAAGGTGACCTTCTAATAGCTTTTTTCGCTATCACCCTGTCAGCCCATAATGCCAACTTTAACTTTGAATCCCAAGCTCTCTTGTTCTTATCCACTATCCTCTTAATGATTTTCATGAGGCTTTTATTGCTTGACTCTACCTGACCATTTCTTTGCGGGTGGTATGGTGATGCATATGATAAATTTATCCCATACTTGTTGCAAAAATCAACAAATTCACCAGATCTGAAGCACATAGCATTATCTATGACTATCTTGAATGGTACTCCAAACCTGATGATGATATTCTCTAGGATAAAATCCATCACTATATTACTTGTAGCTCTTTTAGTTGGAATAGCTTCAATCCATTTGGTGAAGTAGTCAGTAGCCACCAAAATCTAACTATGTCCCCCACTTGAATTTTCTGCAATCTCCCCTACAAAATCAATTCCCCATTGCTGAAATGGAGCATCCATAGTTACAGTTCTAAGGGGCAGTGCACCTTCATATCTTAACTTTCCTGAGAACCTTTGGCAAGGGTCACATTTCCTTACTAGCCTTTGTACATCTGAAAAGAGAGTGGGCCACCAATATCCTGCCCTAAGGATCTTATGAGCTGTTGTTTGGGTAGTATAATGTCCACCACACAATCCTTTATGCATGTCATTCAAAAGATTGTTAGCTTCATCTTCATCCACACATCTTAGCAACACACCATCAGGGTTCTTCCAGTACAGCTCACCTTGAACAATAACATACCTGATTGCATGTAGTTTTAAGGTCCTTTTTTGACTGTCACTGAAATGGGAAGGACAATTCAGATTTTGCAAGTAATATATGATGTCCTTATACCATTCAGATTTTAATACATTGACATTCTCATTCTGGACTGCATTGACTTGGCATGCTTCCAAATTTGACTGTGCCATCATTTTAGCTAACCCTTGTCCTCTTACCAACTTGGTTATCTGTATCTCTATATTAAATTCTTGTAGTTTATTTATCCACCTGTACCTTCTTCCAGTCACCTCCTGCTGAGTGAAGATGTCTTTAACTGCATCATGAGGCACATATGCAACTATCTGGGATCCTACTAGATATGACCTGAAACTCTTGACTACTCTGACTAGTGCATATGCCTACTTTTCCATGATGTCATACTTTAATTCAACAGCTTGCAGTGACATACTAAAGAAAGCAATGGGCTGCTCAAAACCATCATTATTTTTCTGCAGCAGACATGCAGCAACAGTATGGAAAGAAGCAAATGAAAATAATTGAAATGGCTTAGAAAAATCAGGAGATTTTAGCACAGGGGCCATCTTTATCGCTTCCTTGATGCTTTGAAATGATTCAATTACTTCACTTTCCCAATTGACAGTCGCATCCTTCTTCATCATCTTGGAGATGTTCCTAGTAGTTTCTGCAAAGTTAGGAACAAATCTTCTGACAAAATTAATTTGTCTAAAGAAAGACTGAACTCCTTTCACTATTTTAGGCATCTGAATTCTGTCAATGGCAGCCACCCTTTCAGGATCTATCCTTATTCCATCTTTGGAAATAATCTGCCCCAAGAGTTTCCCTTTTACTACCCCAAAAGCACATTTCTTTGGGTTGAGAGAGATGCCATACTCTAGTGCTCTAATGAAAATTTGTTCTAGATGCATACAATGTTGCTCCTCTTTCTTTGAATAAGCAGTTAGATCATCTTGATAAACAACCAGAATTGAATCAATCAACCCTGCAAAAGCAACATCCATAGCTCTTTGAAAAGTAGCACCTGCATTTGTTAGTCCAAATGGCATTCTTACATATACATAGGTTCCCCATGGAGTGGTGAAAGTAGTCTTAAATTGTTTTGATTCCTTTACCTTCACCTGATTGTATCCTGAAAATCCATCCATCATGGATAGGAGTTCACAACCAGTCACCTTCTGTAACATGACCTCCATATTTGGCAGTGGATAATTGTCTTTCAAAGAAGACACATTTAGATTTCTGAAATCAACACAAAGCCTAATATCACCATTCTTTTTTCTGACTAGGACAAGGTTAGACACCCAAGTTGAATGTCTAATTAGCACAATTATTCCAGCCTCCCTAAGCTTCTTGAGTTCTTCTTGCATTTTTGGAGCTAAGGTAGGATTAATAGGCCTTTGCTTTTGTCTAAATGGCTTAGCTCCAGACTTCAAAGGGATCTAATGCTAGAATAGGTCCTCTCTATAGGCCTTTAGGTCCTCATATGACAAAGCAAAAACATGTTTATACTTTTTTAGCAATGCTATCAGCATGCTCCTGATGTGTGGTTTGAGCTGTCTACCAATGTATACCTTCTTGGGGGCCTGAGATGTCCCCAAATTTATCTCCTCTAAGTCATCTTTGTTTGTGGGAGATGTCTTTGTGACCAATTGGTCTCTATTGTCAAAAGCTCTTTCTAAAGCTACCAACCCTCTAGGGATTTTGTTAGTCTTTAGCTGAATTACTTCTTTCCCCATAAGAGTTTCTTTTCCATCTACAATTTCTACAAAATTTTGAAAATCAATTTCTTGGTTCTCATATTCATCTATGCAGTGCAAAAATCTTAACAAGTCCTTGTCATAATCAAACACTTGCCAACTGCATATGTTCTCTAGTACTGCAGGTCTAATTTTAACTTCAACATTTGTAACATCTGACAGAGTGATATCATCTGGCCTTAATGCTACGTTGGATAAGAAATCAACCATGACATTTTTTGATCTCTCTACCCAGCCTATTGAAAATGCATCAAATAATTCAATTGTATCCTAGATAGCATGCTTGTATTGTTTTAATCTTTTGTTCTTTGAAGCATACCTATCTCTAACTTGGGAAACAATTAACTCAGAATCTCCAAAAACTCTCAACATCTTGATTCAATGTTTGAGGGCCATATTCAATCCTAGCAACAGAGCTTCATACTCTGCAATATTATTTGTACAGGAAAACTTCATCAAGAAAGAGAACTTTAGAAGCTTACCAGTTGGAGACAGGAATACAACTCTAGCTCCAGAGCCCTCCTTTGCACAAGCTCCATCAAAATACATGGTCCACAAACCCTGCTAGTCCAACTCTTGAATGCAAAGGTCTTCCTTTTGGTTTTCTTGATCACTTGAGACAACTCTGAAATTCTCACAGTCAGTGTCTACAAAACAGATGTGTTCTTCTGAATCTTGATCTTCAACTGACTCCTGTGATCTTTCTTCTCTGATTAGTTTGACATCCTTTCCATTCATTGGGATCATGGCATATGACAAGTCCAGTTGCATACTTCCACCAATCAGTGCTGCCCATCTCCTTGATAACAGCATACCATATTGTGGCTTTATGTCAACCACTGTTATATTCATTTTGTAGGTCTTTTCAGGATATGTTGCCAGTCTGAAATCCACATCCTTTATGATTCCAATGACTGGTACCTCTCTAGCATCCATGGCATAGCATTTTCCACATGCCTTGTCTATTTTTAATCCTACTTGTTGCATAATGGCTAGAGGCATGATGTTTGTTGATGCTCCTGAGTCAAGCATACAATTCCTGATTATTTTCCCATTGATAACAAGGGAGACATAGAATGGTTCCACTTGTGAAGGGCATTTTGTCATGGTCACCCCCAGATATACTTCAGGGACTTCATCCTCTTCATTGCACAAGGCCTGCTTCTTACCTTGAACCTGAACATTTTGCTTAGCTTGACAAGGCACTCTAGAAATTAGGGATACTGTCCTATTCTTGATTTCTTCAACCTTCATAAACTCCATCAATGGGACAGAAACCTTTACCTAAGAGAGGACTTGAGTTATATCAAAGGGAGCATAATCTTGTACCACAGTTGTAGCTTGTGTTGTGGCTTTGTTTTTATCCTGAGATGATCCATCTTTTATCTTCATAGTCCCCTGATAATCATTTTTGATTTGGGAACTCTTGTTTTGATCTTCAACATAGGGAATTCTATTTTCTGGTCTTTGAGAATCATGATCTGTTTTCTGCTTAAAATTTTGCTTGTTGTTACCCCACTGTTTCTTTTGTGGTTCAACCCCTTTATGACTATGCACTGGCTGGTTTGTGAAAGTGCTATCTGGTTGGTGTGAGTTACTTACCTGAGCTTTGCCTCTGAGGTTATAGTTGCTCTTGACTTGGGCCATTGTTGCAGCTGTGAGAGCTCTAATCTCTTCATCAGAAGGTCTCCTTAGATTATTTAGAAACATGTGTGAATTTTGAGCAAATGCATAGCTATCTTCATCATCCTCATCATAAGAAACCTGTTGGCAGACCTGAATCACATTATTTGTATTTTCATTAGCATCATGAAAGGGATGCTCCCTACTCGTGGACAACATGTTGACATCATCTGCCTGTATATAATGTGGCCCATTGCATTCATCACAAGAAACAGCATTGTCATACAAAGATTGAGCAATCATGCATTGTGACTATGAATGAGCATCTGGCATATGATGCACCATGGAGTATCATCAGCAATATTTATAGCTTTCTTTAAAGGATCAGGAGTTTCCCTGGTATGTTGAGCTCTCTGATTTTTGTTGTTATGTGGAAATACAAGTTTACCATTATGCCAATTGGTATTATATGGCATATCATGCAATTGTGGCCTTTTTTCCTGCCTTTGGTAGACCTGCCTATCAAGACCTATCCCTTTTTCATTTCTAGCCAGTCTGTAACTTAGGTCCTTAACAACATTTGTCAGTTTATCAATTTTGTCTTCAGGGGCAGATGTACTACCTTGAGTATTTTGAGGCTTGTTTGGATTCTGCAGAACTTTCACCTCATCCCTCCTATTTGTCTTGCCTGATGCTTTCCTATTATTCTCAATATTCACTGCAATTCTGAAAGCATCACTGAGAGTAGCAGGACCCTTATCTCTTAACCCATATGCAGTTTTGGCATCAAAGGCATTAACATACAATATTATGCACATTGGTTCTTGGCCTCATATGATGTGGCAGTTTGTTCAACACTTTAGTAAATCTAGCATTAAAGTCTGCAACCTGCTCATTGGACCCTTTGGCGATACTAGTGAATTCATTTACAAAAAAGCTTGGGTCAGTTTTGTCACCATACTGCTCCTTGAAAATTATTTTAAAATCGTCCCATGATGAGATACTCCGGTCAGGCAGATTCTTGTACCATTCTCTAGCTTCATCAACAAGGGATTGCATAAATGACTTCATAAAAACATCCTCATGCTCAACCTCAAAGTTATCCATAACATTCTGAAAAGCTTTTAAATGATCCTCCCCTGACACAATATTATTTCCTGAAAACTTTGGCACTTGAAGCCTTAAATGTTTGTCAATGGGGTTAGGATAACCAGGAATACCATCAAAAACAAGTTGTCTGAATCTATCTAGCTGCATAGGTTGTCTACCAAACTGATTAGCATTAACATTTCTATCAGCATTTTGCTGTCTCACATTGTTTAATGGTACTCTAGCATTATTTGCATTCTGTCTCTAATCATTTTGCTGATCCCGGAACTCATTCTTTTGCCAATTTCTTTGCATATTTGCATTGCCAAGGGTAGGAACTAAATCATTCTGAGCAACTCTCAGAGCTTGCACTTTCTATTTCATGTCATCTCTAATTCTCATAGCTTGCAAATATTTTAATTTAGCTCTTAGGCTTTTAATTTCTTCAGCTAATTGTTCTTCTCTGGGCATAGAGGAAGATGGTCTCATTCCATTTTGGTCATCATCCTCATCATCCCTTGGAGATTCAACTTCTTCAAATCTGTCACTAGGATCCAAGAAAGGGTGCTCTTGAAACACTTCTGACCTTATTCTCAAAGCACCACCCTACTATTTTTCATATACATTTTGGATTTCAGCTTCTGTGTTTGAAAAATAAGGTTCTGTCCTCTTTGAAGATCCTGGATTGTCCTAAATAAATTCATTTTTCTTGGGGCTAGGAGAACAATCTTGACTGGCTCAAACAGTCCCTTTTTTCTTATACATCATTTTTATGGGTAACTCTTCAAACAGAGTATTACGCTGGGATCTTCTCCCTTGCATACAATTTTTTGCTTTACCGGTTCGGAGATTGGTTCAGAGTCGCCACCTATACTTAGGAATTGTTTTCTTTTTTAATCAGGGTTCTTTTAAAAAGCAGTCCCCAGTAGAGTCGCCAATTTCTGTTGGTTTTTTCCCAGACTGGATGCTTGTTCCTAGTATCCCTACAAGGTAGCCATCATTGATCAACAGGATTCCCGGGCCAGGGGCCAATAGTGTAGGAGATAGACTCTATTTTAATCTCCTCTTCTTCTTCAGGCTCTACAAAACCTAGGGGGGTATTCCCTCTTCAACACCCATGAGAATATGCATGTGGGTTGGCTTGGGATGTTGATACAAAGCAGATAAATCCTCCTATATGAAGACCAAAACTGTGGGATAAGTGCAAAGGGGCTAGCTTTGGGCTTATGTTCAGTTGTGAATCAGAGGATCTTGGTCCTAACTACTTCTACAGTCCTAATGGTTGTTTTGGAAGTTTGAATTTGATTTTATGTTTGGATGCAAACCTGGACCTGGTGTATAACCTCAACACAGAGCTAGATTGGTGCCTATCTAGGGCTTGGAGTCAGTAGACATACACATGTAAATGTTCAGCATAAACATGCCAAGACTGGATTTCAAGGGGATTTGTGTGATATCTGCCTTACAAATACCTCCCAAAATAGAGTATTAAGTTATCTCTACTTATGATATCCTTACTGCAATATATTCTCCTCAACTCTTAACCTGAAAACACTTTAATCTACCCCTTGAGCAGAAGTTAAGAGATCAAGCATTCAATATGGTAAACCTATATCCTAGAACCCAAGACACCCCTTAGATATCCAGATTCAAAAGAAGAGTATATTCAATACAGGAGACAGATAACAAAATACATGCAGTATAGCATTATTCATCTAAAATAGCATGAAACCAATAAATCTATGCACAATACATAAAACATGAGACTCATAAACTCACAAGATCTCCTACACAGAGCAACCAAAACTAGTTGTATCTTATTACAATGCTAGATGTGTCCAGTTTTCAACAACCTTTAATTGAGTAGCATCATCTGCTTATAAAGCAGGATGATGTACTCCCTCATTAATCATATGGCAGTCCCCAAGACATCACTAGGTGCAGTGCATCACCAGGGGGCGCTGAAAACATTCAATGCAGCTGCACAGATAGGAGGGAAGGGGCAGGTGAGATCTTGACTTGCATCGCCTTGTCATGATTTTCTGTCTAAATCGAGTAGCTGGCATGTCCTTTCGACCCATACCTCTGTGCAATCCTACCATTAATGGCATACCAACTCACAGCCTCGGGATACAGCAGTTGCGTGCCTTGCAAACCTTCTCCCGCCTTGGGATGCTACTGTGGAAGCGTGGAAAACTCTCCATCTGAATATTTAAATGATAACCGTCGATCTCCTCCCTTTCCCACTGAGATCTGTGGCATGGATCACGCTGACATGTCGGTCACCAATGGCAACGTGCCACGTAAGCATCCTGTTGACCTTCTCCATCTTTCAAGTGTCTCCACATGGAGCATTCTGCGGCATTCTTTCCTTTCAAATATATGTGAGACATTATCCCACATTCGCCCTGCAGCACTCTTTTAACACTTTATATGCTAAGCCGGTTACATATATAATGTCAGTGATTTTGCTCCCAACAGCACCTAGCATAAACCTTCATCATCCAAACCATCATCGGGAAGACCCAACACGTCGGAAGATCACCTCCCGACACACGCCAATGACCAAAGTCATGCCGACAGCCTGCATATGCAAACATCCCCCGAATGTTCAAAAATCATCCTGACGTCAGTAAACATCCTGCCGAGCTCATTGTCATATCCGCAAATGTCCTGATGATGTCATCATCACATTTAGAGCAAGGGTGATATTCAGAAGATGACCCGATATTTGGAATATCACCCGATATTGAGAATATCATCCTGCAGAGAAAAAGATGAAGGCAAAGGTCGAGAAAATATCACCCCTGCAGGAACATGACATCAGCAGCATCCTGATGTTGAACAAACATAAGGTGACAAAATAACATCAGGGTGATCTTAACAAAGATCACTCGATATTCAAATATGATGACCCCGATGAAAAGTGGGTCATACTTAGAAATTTCATAGCGCCAACATCAGGATGATCTTGACTAAGATCACCCGATGTTAAAATATCACCCCGCGGCAAAGGTCAGGTTGGCAAATGCATGATGACCCCCACAGGATATCCAGACATGATGAGAAATGACCCATGCAAGAAACATCAGGGGGATGTCTGGGAACATGATGATGATAGTGATATCCCCCTTTCTTCAGAATATCCTGATGATGTTGCAAAACACTGATAGGGTCCAAGACTTAGAAAATTCATGAAATCCTGGGAAGGTGCCTGCAAGCTAATAACCTGGAACCTGATAAATGATGTAAGCACCAACAGGACTTGTATTCCATTTTCACAAACCCGCAAACAAATCAACCTCCACCCATTACATGCAAGAGGTTCCCTATCCATTGGTGCAACAACCAAGCGATAAGGGACAATTTTGGGCAAAGGTGGTGGATGGTTTTTTACCATCCTCCATGCAACAATAATGAGGTACCACAATACTTTTTGAGGAAACTCTACTGCGAGTTTGTCCTCAATAAAGTGCCAACTATTTTGATATGCAGGAGTTCCAGGGTAGAGGTGGGGGGGTCAATATAAGATAGACCAGGGGCACGTATTGACCCACAACAGCCAATGAGACGAGTAATCAGTAGACCAGCCCATGAGCATGTGTCTATCCCTTCCATTGTGAAGAAGAGTGTTGAGGTCGAGACACTTCAATCCATTAGTGCCTTGACCCAGAGTATCATAGAGCATGCCAATCCTGCAACATAGTGTGGGTTGGGAGATATTGCGAGGAGTACGGTTCCACCCCATACTTGTCAGACTTATGGGTCAGCTTGTGGTCATGACCCCATGGATAGTTAGGACGCAAGTGCATAGGCTACATCTGGAGCTAAGCAAATAGTGATGACAGATACCCTCCTGAGTGAGACTTTTGGCCTTGATACTTAGGTAAATATTAGCAAGTTCATTAAACTTAATTTATTAAATTTTATTTTTGAAATGCAAGATTAACTAATTTAGTTTGATGATTTTGATGAAATTTTAGGGTCATAGCATTGACGTAGTTCTTAGCAGTACTCCACTTGCATTTTACACTACGACATCTATTGATGGGGTATGTAACTAGTAAAAAATTCTAAATATTACATGTGAATAGCATTGTTATATGAATGGTATTCTAATATCTAATTTTGGATGTTGAATAGGTTAATCTTGGAAATTTCACGGGAACACATGCTAGTGGTGGTGTAGTTCAAAGCTTCACTGAGGTAATAAAATAAACATTTTAACTAATGAATTGTACTTATTAGATTTACGTATTTTATATTTATATTATTGAGTACATTGCATTACACATCTTTCAAACTCAAAGCATTATTAAACATTGCATAACTAATAGCTATATATTGATAGATGACAAAATTTCAATTATAATATAGTTAAATTTGAAAAAATGCCTCAAAGAAATGTGCTCTCATGGAATGCCATGAGAAGCAGATGCATAGACAAGGACATCACCATGAGACCACTTTTCTTTGAGGTATCTTTTCAAATAGCTCATTGCCTTGTCTATGCTACCACATTTTTCATACATGTCTACCAAACCTTGTTGATCCCCTCCACACTATTCTTCGACAAATTCTCTCTAATAATCTCATCCAGTTACCACCAATTAGACCCCAGGACATGACACCAGAGAGGGGCATCAGCCTATGACATATTATATAGCATATGATTGATTTGAACATCATCTAGGTTTTAGGTATTAATTATGGGGGCAACAAGTCACCCCTAACCAAAATCTTCAAATCTACACTAACCCTTTCCCCTACAAACTTATGGCAATTCTATTGGATAAATTTATTCCATCCCTACATCTATAAAAATGAGCTATAGTATATCACCAAGAGAGCAAAATCTTCACTGTGATTATGTGTATTATGTGTCTAGTTGTATAATAATTATGCATTATTGATAATGAATATCATAGTGTGTTTTATTATGTGTACTTCCATGTTTAGGTGAATGTGTGTGTATGCTAGGAACCATGACTTGCATCACTATTCTAATTTCATAATTGAATAATGTTGTTTTATTTTTAGATGATGCAGGCTACAGAGACACCTCCTAAAGTTCATAGGGCAATGAAGCATGGTGTGTCCACTGCGATTCATAGCTCCATGCCATTGACAAGGGTATGTGGCAGATTAGTAAATTTCAATTTACATTCATTGTTATAGTTGTTTATTTTTGAAAAATCAAATAATTATTGATTTGAAGTTTAATTTCTATATGGATGGTTTCTATAGGACATGACATCACCACAGCCTAATCCTGCTACTAAGGCAAATGAGGAGGCAGATTATATGGTAGCGGTAAGTGATTATTTTGTTAAATGTTTCATTTTTTATAACATGTAATTTCTATATATTAATGTCTATACTTTTTATTGTAACAACTATAGATCCACAAAGAACTAAATAGGAGCAGCCGCCCTCGAGTTCATAGTAGACCGCCCTCATACACATCTCCATCCTCCCGAAGATCAAAGGCTGCTCATGGTCTATTCCCTTCACCGAACATAGGGGAATGAATGCTTATTGGGGTCCTTTGTTGTATGCCTATATGGGATTTGAGGATATATATTTTGTATTGCATATAGGAGACATTGTATGCCTATATGGCTATTTTGTATATGTATTATACTTATATTGGCAAATATTGATGTATGCCTATATGGATATTTGGTTAATACAATTTTTTTATTGATGTTATCCATATTTGCATTATAAATCCACATTTCAATGGATATTTGTAGATGGTTACTTCAAATATTTAAAGTCCAATTGTATTACATAGGATGTTTGTTGATCCAATAAGCCAGCTATTGTTATTCAAGTATCACCTAAACCTCATTTTGGAACTAAAAGATTAAATTTGTATTTAAAACAAAATTGAATCATCATGTGGAATACAAAATATTCATATTCTTTATGAGTTGCTCAATTGAAAATATTCAAATGAGTATGCTGATCCATATTCTCAATGAGTTTCTCAATTGAAAATATTTCTTAATTTCTTGTTATTATACCATATTGGGATGCAAAGACTATGTTTGTTGTTTTGAATAAGATAGTCAAAATCATATGCTTATTAGCACCTAATGACCATTGTGGTTATTAAATGTAATTCCTCTTGCATATAAGGCGAGGTTATGAAAGTACATTGAGTCTTACCTAATTTTAATATGCAACATAACATTGGGGCTATAGGCTTCCATAAGTCCTCAACAATCAAGGTTCAAGGTTGTCATTGAAGTCAAAGGGTCAAGGTTGTTTGTCATTGATGTCAAGGTTGATGCCATGATGTTGATAAGGTGATATAGTGATTCAAGGTAGGTGATGGTCATGAGGTGCATGATGTTGTGAATATGGTTTTCATGATAAGGTCTCTCAGTTCATGTTGATGCTGACAAGACAAACATGGTTCATATGATGCAAGGTTCATGTTCATGGTGGATGTGGTTTTGTTCATGTAAGGTTTTGTTGTGAATATGGTTTTCATGATAAGGTCTATCTTAGAAGGTTGATATGATGCAAGGTTGAGGTTCATGGTGGATTTGGTTTTGTTCATGCAATAAGAAGTTAGAGAAGACACTGTAAGCTTTCATAATCATAATTCAATGTCATCATCAAGGAGAGTTATATTTATCAAGGGGAGTCATGAGTTTGATTTGAATGTGAAGTTGTTCATGTCTTAGAACCCTAAGCCTATGATAAGTGTCATACTCTAATGTCTTTCTTTTGATGTCCCTAAGGTCTCTGAAATGTCCTAGATATCTCTTGATGAAAGTTAGAATGTTTAAGTCTTTCTTATTGATAGTTAGGGTTTGCATATTAGGCATTATACCCTAAAAAGAATCTACTTTCCTTAAGACTTTAAAACTCTCAATTGTCTATCGTGTGTAAAGTGTACTTTTGTTTTAATTTAATATTGAATTATAATCACATGTTACTATCACTTAAGTCAACCTACTAAAGGGTCTTTAAGTCATTAGTTAACCGGTCCGTCAACCTAACTCAACCGGCCTCTTCAGTAAACTCTCATAATCCCGAGTGCTAAATCATAATTGAAGGTCATATTTAATTGATATGAGGGTAGGAAAAAGGATTGGAAGGTTAGTATTTAAAAGGAATTTGAAATACAAATTTTCATCTCTATGTGGTTCAATTTGATGGGCATGCCTTTATAAAAGGCTAAACAATAGCTTTATGTAGGATATCATGGTATTTGTAGTGTTTGAAGATTGAAGACTAGTTAGTGTTTGTAGCTCGGACTATTTTGGCATGTTTGGGTGTGAAACAGGACAATGCCTGGCCTAAATGTACCCATCCAAACATGTTAGAACTGTTGGTTTGGTTGCATGAGGAGAAGAAAAAAAGTTACACCCCTTTGCAACTTTACACTTTTTGGGGTACCAGAAAATATTTCACCATGGGTAAACGCCTCAAAGATATAAAAAACTGAGAGAGGTTATTGTAGAGGGACCCTACATGATTGTGTTGCCTCAGATAGAATGTCTCTAAGTGACACATTTTTTGAGTAACAGCTCATCAAAGATTGCTACCTTTTTGCACTTTGGACTCTTCAGGGATATCGTCGGTACAATGTAGCTCAGATTGTTTTGGCATGTTTGGGTTAAAAATAGGACCATGCCTAGCCTAAATGTACCCATATGGACATGTTGTAATAGTTAGTTTGGTCACATCAGGAGAAGGACAAAAGTTACACCCCTTTGCAACTTTACACTGCCTCCTTTTGACAATTTTTGGGGCAGTAGAAAACCTTTCACCACGGGCAAATGAATCAAAGATATAAAAAATTGAGAGAGGTTATTGTAGAGGGACCCTATGTGATCATGTTGCCTTAGACATAATGTCTCTAGGTGGCACAGTTTCTAAGTAACATATTGTCAAAGATTGTTGTCTTTTTGCACTTTGGACTCTTCAGGGATATCGTTGGTACAATGTAGCTCAGATTGTTTCGACATGTTTGGGTAAAAATTAAGACCATGCCTAGCCTCAAATTAACCATCCAAATGTGTTAGAATAGTTAGTGTAGATTAGATAAAGCAATGAAGGTAAAAACACTAAATTAAATGCAATAAAACACAAGATTATACCTCACATGCAAAACCTAATCCCATCAAGGGAAGAAGGAGCCTTTGCACCCAAAAGAAGCTCCCAAGACCAAGATGATCCCTAGACTATGGATTCAAATGTGAAATGCTCTTCAATTGTACAACTCACTATCTAACTCAAGGATGATTTTGGCATGGTAACTTTGCATAAACTTGGATGATGAAAATGACTTGTGAGAGGTTGTATTTATAGACTTTTGGAAGGGATTTTGATCCAAGGGTGGAGATTGATTGGAGAGATCAATGGTGGAGGATGAAAGTGATGTGGAGGGCCTAGATTTGATCTTGGAAGATGGAGGGCTAGGAATAAAAGCAAATCTTTTATTCATTTTTGGGAAATAGGTGAATAAATGAGGTTGGGTGAGATGGATTATTTGTGAATTAAAAATTCACATGGGGAAGGGTAAAATGAATTAAAAATTCATTTGGGGAAGAGTGGATATTTATGAGTTATGACATGTGTAAGGGATGTGTAAGAGGAGTAAATGTGATGTATGATTTATTTGAATTTTAAATTTGGGGGATGTGGAGAGAAGTGCTAATGAGGGTTTGACTCACTTAATTAAGGTGATTAACCTAATTAATGTGGTTGGAATAAATTAGTAGGGGGATTAGAGAGAGAATAAGATTAATTAATCAGTGATTTAATTAATTAATCCTAAGGCTAGGATGAGGTAGGCTAGAGTAGGCAATTAAATAATAGCTATTTAATTGTCTAGGGTAGGGATAGGCTAATTAGTAGGCTGGATTAATTAGTTAACATGGTTTTAACTAATTAATTGGATTTAGGAAAAATGGGGGAATTGATTTAATAAATTTTGCATATTTATTAAATCAATTGGCTAAGGTTTGGACTATTGAATCAACAAAATTAATTCAATTTTGGGGATGAAATGGTGTGGATTTAGGAAATGAAAGGGGGAATTAATTAAATAAAAATTTAATTAATTGGTTGGAAAGGAAATGGTATGTTTAGGGATGTCAGGAGTCAGTTTGGTGGTCGAGACATTTTTAGGTGTCTACATTTGCCCCTCTTTGACGTGGCATCAAGACCTAGGAGGGAAGTGGCGTCAGGTCGAAGAAAAATATGCCCCAGCTACCGGGAAGGAATGAGATGGATAGGGGATGCCCCCTCGAGAGGTTAGCGGGAAAATGAAAGTTTTGCAGGCAAGCTTTCGAAAGGATGCGACAGAAGTGACAGTTGGAGAGGTGGGGAAAAAAGAAGATGGTAGGAGGAAAAACAGAGGAAAAAGGCTGAGATCTGCACCCTGGAGGAAAAGAGAAAAGATGGAAGGATGACATGGCCCACTATATTAGGCAAAGTGGGCCCAAAGAGTGCCACATTGGCACACTTTTGACTTTGTAGAAGAAAAGACAAAGGAGAGATGGCTGAGCGCAACCCACAGTTCCCGCGACTTCATCACATCTCAGAGCAATTCCGAGAGGTCGGGCGGTCACCCGAGGCTGGACCCCAGGTAGGGCCTAGCCTGAACTTTGTGATTTTTTATTTTATGCACATTTTTTTGGGTTTTGGGATATGGGTTTGGAGCGCATGGCGCCAAAGATAAGGCGAATTAGCGCAATCCTGCGGATTAGTGCTATCCGCCAGGGTAGTGTAGGGCGGTTTTGTCACCATTTGGGAGAAATATTGGCACCATTGTCTGGATTAGCGCCAAAACTCAGGGAGAAAGAAATATGGCATTTTGGCGCCATATTATGGTTATAACGGCGCTATCGTCTGGAATAGCGCCATAATGGGGAATAGCGCTATTGTAAGTTTTAGCGCTAAAAGGGAAATTGACGTGAAAATGGAATGCTTCGCCATCGTCTAGATTGGCGTGATATAGGGCGCGCAATAGCGCCATTATCTGTATTGGCGCAATGGGTAGGGAAAAGTAGTGCCATTTTAAAAATGGCACTAGGGACTGTCCGTGTGGGGCCACATGATTTGGGCCTGTGAGACATTTAGAAGAAAAACTGTGTGTGGGGAAAATAAGTTAGTATCTAACGAAGAAGTGGTGGATGTAGGATACACAGCAGTTTATACTGCAGTCGCGGGAACAACGAGTGTGATCCGTGATGCCACTGTTTGATGAGGCATGGCGGCCTCGACTGGCGAGGCTAGGGCTTTGGACAGTGGCATTGATGCCAGTACTGTGAGCTCATAGAGCTCTGATGACGGCCATGGTGGAGTGATACCGCACCGAGACTTGCAGCTTTCTAGTATCAATAGGAGAGATGACCATCACACTTGAGGATGTTTATCGCATCCTCAAGCTACCGATTCTAGGTCGACATGTGAGGTATGACACAAGGAGGGGGCGGACTGCATTGATCAGAGTGTTTGGAGCAGAGCACCTGGTTCTTTCGGCAGATGGGAGGGAGTTGGATTATGATAGGACGCTGGCGGCGGGTGCAGATCCCTTTGCCTTATTTCTGTGTGCACTGATTAGAGGTGTGGTGATGCCGGATAGACAATGCAGAGGTTTTCCTGTGGGCTGGGGCGGGATGATAGAGGGGATGGTGAGCCATGATATTGTCTACGCATGGGGGCCGTTAATGCTAGCATAGCTGCTTCACGAGATGCACACGGTCGCTTATCTTCATGATAGGGCTTTATCTGCTGGGGTTATGCTGCTACACGTATGGATTTGGGAGCATATCCCTGTGACTCGGCTGACATGTGGTTATTATCGGCAACCGTTTGAGGTGTTTGTGTATTTGTATCAGGATGCAGAGTATACATACACTGGATAGGTCCGCCAATGGCGGAGGATACTAGATGACGTGATTAGCGTGGTATGGCGTGCATTTATTGGTTGTGAGGAGTGGCCCGATGATGTGACTCATCTCCCGTACACATTTCAGCAGAGATATCTTATGGGTCGTGCAGACCATACCATAGAGATGTACCTACCCTCGCGGGTTATGCATCAGTTTGGACTGGTACAGGATATGCCTCAGCAGATGGCGATATATGCATGGACGCCGCGGGATACAGCCCACTGGCCCGCACCATTACAGCCACAGGTTACGCTGAATGATTGGGCAGCACTTCGGCCAGTTCAGTGGGATTGGAGGAGCACAGTGAGGGATGCAGGTACTACGCCTGCTTATGAGGTATGGTGGCAGATGCATCGGCCCACTCAATTAACAGATCCGACGGTGGAGGTATCAGAGGATGAGGGAGATGGGGGTGGAGATGAGGTTGTGGAGGACTATCTTGTGGAGGTGATGGATGATGGGGAGGAGAGGGTGATTGCGAGAGATGGCCAGTGTGTAGAGGAGTTGGCAACAGTGGTAGCGAGATAGGGATAGGTGGGGTAGGAGGTTCCAGCACAGCAGGCCCGGGTTAGGGGCGGACGACAGCGTAGAGGACCACGGTGGTGCGGTGGATAGCCAAGGGTGGAGCAGGGTGATCTATCTCCATCATGGGTGGAGCAGCTGCAAGTCGGTAGACATGATACCGGGGTAGGGAGTTTAGGGGCAGGGGTGGCGGCAGAGGTTGAGAGGCTGACACCTTGGCGACGGCCACGGGAGGAGACGGAGGAGGTGGAGACATTATGTGCTTAGGTGGCCAGCTTAGAGGAGGCGTTAGGGCACCGAGAGGCTGAGTTGGGATAGCTGCAGGGAGTAGATGGGCAGGTGGCAGTGCTAGAGGCTCAATTGGCTCAGGCTCGAGAGGACATGGAGGATTTGAGGATAGAGCGGGATGCAGCACTCGTGAGAGCACATCAGGTAGAGACTACGTTGAGCAATGTACAGGCTGTGGGTGGGGGACTTGCCCTGATTTTGGCAGGGATGCAGGCCCAGCTGGCTCAGGCACAGACACATGCACATCAAATACAGGGGCAGTTGAGCCAGGCACAGGGACAGATATCTTGGGTATAGGGAGAGCTAGTAGAGGCCAGAGCACGGACAGAGTATTATCAGGGGTTGTACTATGTAGCCGTGCCCGCGGTGCAGTGGGCACCGAGTTACAGCCAGGTCAGCAGATCTGGGGCATCGAGATCACATAGATCAAGATCTGTGCAGTCAGTACAGCAGATGATGCCTCCTCCCTCACATGTGCCCCAGCAGGGTCCTCAGGTACCAGTAGCGTCATAGCCACAGCCACCGTCAGGATCACAGGCTCGACCAGGGTCAGCGTCTCCTACTCCCTCAGAGAGAGGATCCTCGATGTGATAGTTATACCATGTTAGCCCTTAGAGGCATTGTATCAGGACACTTTATTTTTTGATGATGTGAGCGATGTACATTGTTTTTGCAGTGATTATATATGATGCGATACTTCTGATGGTTTATGATGTTCTATTGTGATGATGCTTATATGATGGATGCACATGTTATGTTTTATATGTTGTGGATGTGTGATGTTGTTTCAAATGATGTGTGTGATTTGGTGGATGCATGGATGTTTTTGTGATATATGCATGGTGTTGTGATTTTCTGGACTGTATGATGTAACTGAATTATGCAGACTAATGAACATTTATTATGGATGAAAATGTATGGAATTATGTATATGCCACTAGATGTATATGTTGTTTCAATGGTGATGCTGATGATATTGTAATGCAACTAATTGTTTATGAGATGTTTATATGTATGGAATGCAATGTGATGATGCTATTTTTAATTTTATCATGCACCTATGTGATAAATGAACATGATATGATGTGTAATGATATGCAGCTAAAATGAACCTACTTGTGTTTTTAAATGGATGAACCTATAATGCAATGCAACTTAAATGGATTAAAATGAAGCCTAAAATGTGATGCAATGAATTAAAATGAATCTAGAATGCAATGCAAATTACATGAACTTAAGATGTTATGCAAATGGATTAAAATGAATCTAGAATGATATGCAAATTAAATGGATTAAAATGAACCTAAGATGTTATGCAAAGGGATTAAAATGAACCGAAGAATGCAATTAAATGGATTAAAATGAACCTAAGATGTTATGCAAATGAATTAAAATGAATCTAAGAATGCAATTAAATGGATTAAAATGAACCTAAGATGTTATGCAAATGAATTAAAATGAATCTAGAATGCAATGCAAATTACATGAACTTAAGATGTTATGCAAATGGATTAAAATGAATCTAGAATGATATGCTAAAATGTAGTTTAGGTGATAGGTGGTATGCACACTAGGTGATAGATGAGATGGCCTAGTCCTGATACACATGATGTTCCTTGTGATGACCCTGAGGGGTGAGACTGTGGGAGAGCGTGTTAGGTGGTGGGGATGATAGGGGTGGGAGCATCTAAGGGATGGCGGTGGGGAGATTGGAGGCTTGCTAGGTCAGAAGACACCACATCATGGAGGGGGGAGGGTTGGGGTTTGGTTTGGCTCAGGTTGTGTTAAGTGGAGATATGGTGGGAAGATGGGGTCAATGAGGGGGTTAGATTGGGGGGGGGTTGAAAAGTGTTTATCAAATCTAGGCTGATATGGGATAGGTGATTGAGTGATTAGGAAGATGATTGTGAGCTAGTAATAGTAGTTGCACAAAATTAATTGAGAACATTTCTTAGTTTAATGTAGCAATGTAGGATACAGTTCACAAAGGTATGAAATGACCTAGGTGATGATGTATATCCGACGATTGCATGGACTAGACCCACAAACAATGGGTTGATTTCATGCATGCCCAAGGTAGTATAATCTTGTCTAGTGGAGGAAGGGGACTAATAGCAGTGAGTGTGAATAATGCATATAAGGTGTTTGTACCTGTATATGCAAATAGGACACATCATGCTAGAACTGACCTGGACTTCAAGATATGAATACTATTCTTGGAGTAATGAAACCAACCCACAAGCACAACATACCAAAATAATGACTATGTCTACTCCAAGGGCTATCCGCTAGTACCATGATATAATGAGATCAAGGTAGCTTTGGAGATTACTTGGAGCGAGACAAAAAGAAAAAAATCAATAAGCAAAAAGACCAACGAAAGATACAAATAGCCTTTGTGTGCTCTTGCCAAGAGACGTGATGATAGAATGATAGATTTTTGTCCATTGTAGGAAAGACATATCCTAGGACGTGGATCTGTTTTGATTGGAGAGTTTTGGAAGATGGGCAAAAGAACATTCAGGCCAAATGTAAGATTATAGTTGGTATATTGCTTGATGATTTTTGCGCGAGGGACCATGTTTCAATGGTATATGTAGCATGCGTATCGTTTCGTAGATCTAGAAAGCTCAGTGAGTGGGAACCATCCCAACGGGTGGGATGGGTGCATCTTAGGTACCTGAGTACTGGAAACATCCTTCGTATTCTAGACTGCCTACATACCCTGTGTCCATGGGATCAAGGTACTTTTAAGATGCGGGCGAAATGAATATGTAGTTCTGGAAAGACTTGATGATGTGGGAATGGTTTGTGATGGGATGTGATGAGGGTTGATGTGTGTTTAGATGATCGTGATGGGATGTGAGATTGATGCATGGGGTGATTGTTTTTGGGATTTTCTATTTTTTAGGATTTTTTTGGATTTTTTGATTTTATGATGTTTTTGGATTTTCTGATTTTATGATGATTTTGGATTTTCTGATTTTATGATGTTTTTGGATTTTCTGATTTTATGAACTATACAAAGGAGAGCTTACAAGGATTCTTGTTCCATGGATGGAGTTTTGGGTGGGTGAGGTAGTGCGGAATGGGGGAACAAACTTGATGTTTCAGAATTTCAAGCCATGGGATGCGTGGGTATGGAGTGTTATGATGGAAAGAGGACTTATTAGATGGTAGAACCGGCCACTACGCATGGCGCCTGAAATAGGTTTTCACCATGGTACTTATCCAAGGTGTCACCGAGGTGATTTTCACCATTGGAAGTTTTTATTGCACTCTGATTTTTTTCTTGATTTTCTAATTTTTTTGGTGTTTGATTAATTTTTTGTATTTTTTCGATTTTTTGACTTGTGGTACCAGATGGGTTATGCATAGAATCGCTTGAGATGCAAGATGTTCATCGACTCATCTAGAGGCTACCCCTCGGGTGTAGCAAGCTGATAAGCTCCTGACCCATAGTCGGCAGTGATGACATAAGGTCCTAGCCAATTAGGTTCAAACTTTCCTTGCTTCAGACACTCTTGCAGGTTCTTCTGATTTTCCATTAGGACCAGGTCACCGATCTCAAACTTTCTGGTTCTGATCTTTTTGTTGTAGCTTCTTCTGAGGTAGTTTTGGTATGCCTGTAAGTGATTTAATGCATTCAGGCATTTCTCATCCAATAATTCAAGTTGATGCAACCTTGCGACGTGATAGTCTTCATCAAAGATAATGTTTTGCAATGATACTCAGAGGGATGGGAGCTCGACCTCTATAGGTAAAATAGCTTCAGATCCGAATACTAGTGAGTATGGAGTGGCTCTGGTAGGAGTGCGGATGCTTGTGCGGTAAGCCCATAGGGCAGGGTTGAGTTGGAGGTGCTAGTCACGGCTAGCTTCATTGACTATCTTTTTTAGGATGCGAAGGATGGTTTTATCAGAAGCCTCTGCTTGACCATTTCCTTGGGGGTAATATGGCATGGAGAATCAATGTTTGATGTCGAACTTTTCGCACAAAGTGTGAACTTCTTGGTTTTTGAATGGCTTCCCATTATCAGTGACAATGGAATGAGGGATACCGTAGCGGCAGATGATGTAGTGGAGAATGAACTTGGAGATTTGGGTGCCTGTGGTGAAGGTGAGTGGTATTGCTTCCACCCACTTTGTGAAGTATTCGGTAGCAGTGATTATGAATTTATGGCCGTTAGAAGATGGAGGATGGATTTTCCCTACAAGGTCGAGTCCCCACTGTGAGAAAGGCCATGGTGTTGTGATTGGTTGCAGCTCCTATGCTGGGGCGTGGATGAGATTGCCATGCTGTTGACATGGGAGGCATTTTCTGATAAACTGATGTGCATCCTTGTCCATGGTGGGCCAATAATAGCCAATCCTCAGGATCTTTTTAGAAAGAGCTGGTCCACTTGAATGTACCCCACAAATACCTGTGTGTACCTCTTCCAAAGCTGCCTTAGCTTCCCTAGAGTCTAAACATCATAGAAGCGTGCCATCAAGACTCCTTTTGTAGAGGGTGTCACCTACAAGGATGAAACGGGAGGCTTGACAGATGAAAGATTTTTTCTATGATGGGGATAGGTTGTTGGGGAGGATATTATCATGAAGGTAGAGGTAGGTTTCCTGATACCAGGGGGATAAAGGACCAACAATTTCACACACTAGTTCAGATTGGGGAACGTCATATGCTAGGATGGGGAGCTCTTCGATTAGGAATTCGCATTTCTTGTTGCCTTGCTTCATGTCGACCAGAGATCCGATGGTGGCCATGGCATCTGCCGCTTTGTTATTTAACCTTGGGATCTGCTCAAAGTGGATGTCACCAAAATAATCTTTAAAGTCATTGACCATCTTCTTATAGGGAAGGAGCTTATTGTCCTTGGTTTTGTATTCATTATTGACTTGCCTGATGACTAGTTGAGAGTCGCCATACACAGTTAGTTTTTCTATTTTCCATTGGATGGCCATTCAGAGACCTATGATGAGGGCCTCATATTCTGCTACATTATTGGTGCATGGAAATGTGATTTTGAATGATTTAGGGATCATGTCACCTTGAGGGGTAACAAACAGGACGCCTGCCCCCGAGCCTCTGTGAGTGTAGGATCCATCAAAATACATCTTCCATGTATCTGTGGCTGGTGTGATTGTCAAGATGGCCTCGTCTAGAAATTTTGCTATTGTAGGATGTTCTGCCTGAATAGGTGCCTCAGCCAGCTGATCTGCTATGACTTGTCCTTTGATTGCCTTTCTCTCTATGTATTCTATGTCAAATTTGGTGAGAATCACGACCCATTTTGCCATTCTTCCAGTGAGAGCTGCTCTATTTAGCAAATATTTGAGTGGGTTGATCTTAGCAATGAGCTTAGTCTTGTGATTAAGCATATAATGTCTTAACTTTTGTGATGTGAAGACCAGGGCAAGACATGCTCGTTTAATTTGTGTGTAGTTAGGCTCATAGGAAATCAAGGTGCGGCTGATGTAGTAGATGGCTCTTTCCTTCCCCTGCTCATCATGTTGTGCTAACAAAGCCCCAATTGCTATGTCGATCATGGAGATATACAAGAGGAGGGGCTCTCCTTGTCTTGGTGGAGATAGAATAGGGGGATTAGCCAGATATGCTTTTAGTTGGTCAAAAGCATCTTGACACTAAGCAGTCTAGGCAAAAGCCGTATCTTTCTTGAGGAGATGCTGGAATGGTTGGTATTTGTCAGCAAGTTGAGCAATGAATCGGTGAATAGACTGTAGTTTACCCTGCAGGCTTCTCAGTTGTTCCAAGGTTTTAGGAGGTGGCATTTTAGTAATAGCTTTGACTTTCGCCGGATCCACCTCGATTCCTCGTCTGGAGACTATGTATCCCAACAATTTACCTGAAGTGACACCAAAGACACTTTTTTGGATTTAGACAAACATTATATTGCTCTAGCCTGTCAAAGATCTTGGCTAGTACATCTAAGTGTTCTTCTCTAGTCTTTGATTTGCCCAGTAAGTCATCAACGTAGTCCTCCATGATGTGGTGAAAGAGGTCATAGAAGATGACAGTCATTGCTCTTTGATAAGTAGCTCCTGCATTGTTTAGGCTGAATGGCATTACTACCCAATAGTATGTCCCCCATGTGCATATAAAGGATGTCTTGTGCTGATCTTCTTCGGCAATTTTGATTTGATTGTATCCTGAAAAGCCATCCATGAGAGATGGCATCTCATGCCCTACGGTAAGATTCACAATCATATCAATGTTGGGAAGTGGGAAGTCATCTTTTGGGCAGGCCTTGTTGAGGTCTCTAAAGTCAGTGCAATAGCGGATTCTACCATCTGGTTTAGCAACGGGTACTAGATTCGAAACCCATTCAGGATAATCAATTAGACATATGAACCCCACATCTAGTAACTTTTTGAGCTCTGCTTTGACAAGAAGGGCCACCTGAGGATTCATCTTTCGAAGCTTCAGTTTGATTGGTTTGGCATCAGGACGCACTGCAAGATGATGGACAACCAAGGCGGGATCTAGCCCTGGCATGTCTGCGTAGGTCCACACAAAGTTGCGATTTCTGCGTGTGAAGAATGCCAAGAAGTCTTCCTGTTCGAACAAGCTGAGCGATTCTGCTCTGTATGTGATTTTCGGCTCTTCCTCTGTCCCTAGATTCATTTCCTCAGCTGGTTCAACCAAGATGGGTGATCTGTCAGGATATACTTTATCTATTTCAGGAAGGCCCATGCTTCCATCCCCTGGCGCCTCATGGAGGTTTTCACCAAGAGATACGTCGTTTATTTTTACTTTTTTAGGATCTGATACTGCCATGGAACGGTTTTCACCATCATATCCATTTTTTGTTTTTGTATTTTTGTGACTGGAAGCAGGGGTTGTCTCCCCAAAATAGGCAGCCAGATTGAGTTCCATGATGTATCCAGCTCTATGATCTCCCAAGGGGAAGTTGTCTCTTACTCCCATCATTTCAACAATGGCTTCGTCATTAGGTGTGATATCAAAAATAGGAGGTCCTCGTTGATCCCAGTCAATGAGGTCAAGGTATACTAATGGTAGGTTATTGGATGATGAGGCGAGAGTGGTGATGGAGTAGAGGGTGCAAATGGAGAAGGCGAAGAAATCAGCAAAGTCACTAAAGGAGTCTTGTAGGTCCATTTCATTAACATTGTCGACGTCTAGAGAAACTGGAGCAAACTTGGCTAAGATACATTTGCCGGTATTAAGGATGTGTTGTGGTTGACCATACCCTAACCCTTGAGTATAGGGGTTTCTTGTTGCTTGCAGTGGTTCTACAATCCCCTGTTCATGAAGGCCAATGCCGCCTTGTCCTTTGTAACCCATGCTTTTGATTATCTCAAAACCTTTGCCGTAACTATTTGTTGGGATGGTGGGGATGTCTTGGTCTATTTCCTCATCCTTGTAAAGCCAGGATGAAATATCTTCAAGTATGTCTTGATCCAGAAGGTGTTTTTTTCTCAAAGATGGGTGAGGGTTTGCATTTGATGATGACTGTGTCAGCTGTCTCTGTGTTCAGAGTGCCAAATGTCTTAGGAGTGGGTAATAAGCCCACGCAAAGGGTGCCGTGAAGGTTGTATCCCCCACAGCCTTGGTTGCTGAGCTTGATCTTGACCTCAGGTGGTGAAGGTGTTTGGGATGAAGTGGTGGCGATGTTGGCGGGGTCCATGTATGAGGTGGAAGCTATTGGGGTGGTTTGGGTGGTGGCTTTATTATATGGATAGAAGGTTTGGTTGTGTCCTTCCAGAAAACTGCAGTATTGGAAGGGACGGGGATCAGCATAAATAGTGACTTCGGTGCCGTTGTGGGGGAATTTGAGACATTGATGGAAAGTGGATGGGACGGCTTGCATGGCATGGATCCATGGGCGGCCAAGAAGAATGTTATAGGGGAGGTCAAGATCCAGAACCTGACATTTTGTTTCAAGGATTTTCAGTCCCACTTGAATAGGGAGCTTTATGGTGCCCTCGGATAGCCTCTCGGTGTCATCATATCCTTTGATTGTTATACACTCACTAGCATCCACAACCACATCTGAGTACCCCAAGTGTTTTAGCAATTTTAAAGTGCATATATTTAGGCTGGAACCACCATCTATTAGGACCCTTTTAATGGTGTGTTTGTGAATGCGAACCTCGATGTGTAGTGCATCATTATGTAGGTGTTCGGAAGCAGGGAGATCTTTTTCAGAAAACGTGATATGGTGTGGTGTAGTAATATGGCCGACCATGGCTTGAAATTGATTGACATCCAAGTTTGTCGGGACTTGTGTTTCCAAAAGGGCTTTGTCGAGAATGTCCTTGTGGTAGGGTGATGTGCGAAGCAGCTCAAGGATGGAGATTTGCGCAGGTGTCTTTCCTAGATGGTCTAGGAGGTTATATCGAGTGGTGGGTGATGGACGAGCATTTGGATGAGGGGGGAGGTGATCAGATGTGGATGGGGGTGTTGGTTCAGTGGGAGGGGCAGTGCGGATTGAGACACGGCCTCGACGAGTTGTTACGGCGCAATCGGGTGCTTGTGCCCGAATGGTGATTGTGTTGACATAGTGGGATGAGGGTTCGATGCGACCGACAATGGAGTCATAGGATGCGGGTGGTGGAGTGACATTGTATGCTTGGTTGGACGAGGATGCTTTATTATGGTTGGGCAAAGGATCCTTGTAAGCTCCAAGGTTAGCGTTTGGTGATGGGTGTGCACTTTGCTCGAGGCTGATGAGATTTTGGTCTATTAGGTCTTGGATGCAATGCTTTAATTACATACAGTCAGCTGTTTTATGGCCTGCCACGCGGTGGTATTTGTAATAGTCATTTTCATTATACCATGCTGCTTTGAGGTCATTGTTTTGGCGTGGTCTAACAGGCGGGAGTGTGAGTGCTCCTTGTTTGAGACATCTATCAAGGACGTCCTCGATAGGTTCTGCTAATTGTGTGAAATTATGGTGAGGTTTGCGTGGTTTATTTGGCCCTCTTGGGTTATTGGCGTTTGCTGCATACGTGTGTGCAGGTGTGTGGTTTTGGATGTGTTGGACGGCCTTCACATCGGTGATGCCGTCGTTCAGATTATTCTTGTTCTTCCCCCAATAACGTGATTTATCATTAGATTGTGTGTTGGTATTGTTGTTGGTATTGGAGGTGTTGTGATTGGACTTGTTGTGGGATTTGGGGTTGTAAAGTTTGATGGAACCCTTGGCAATGAGGGCTCGTTTGACAGTAGTGCCTTTGTCAATAACCTCTTCAAAGGTAGATGTGCAAAGAATTTGTAAGTGAAATCCTAGTTCCTGATTGAGATTGGCCACGAACATGGTGACAAGTTGTTTTTCAGGAATAGGCCATGGGAGCTTGCTTGCTAGGCCCCTCCACCTTTGTAAAAAAGAAGCAAAAGCTTCTCCGTTCTTTTGTTTGGTGTTACAGAGGTCAGTCATAGACACCTCATGCTCAAAGTTGTAGGAAAAGTGGTTGACAAACTTCTCCGCAAGCTCAGGAAATGTTCGAATTCCAGGTGGAAGATGGGCAAACCATTCAGCGGCTTGGCTGCCAAGGCTTCGTGGGAAGAGTCTCATAAGATATGTGTCGTTGTTAGAGACTTCAAGGCAAGCAATGTAGAACTCCTGAAGGTGGTCCCTAGGATCACCCTTTCTCTTGTATTTGTCAAATTTTGTCGTTTCAAAGTTTTTAGGGAAAGGGGGCATGTATAAGGTGCGGTCAAATGGGTAGGGGCAAATATCCTCAAAAGAATAGTATTTGCGTTTGCCCCCAGTTTGTAGATCGTCCACCTTTTGGATTAAGCCTTGTAGGACGGTGTTGAAATCCTGTGGTTGTTGTGGTTGAAACGTGTAGGGTTGTTGGTTGGTGAGATATTGGAGGTGGGGTGGGATTTGATGTTGGAGATTGGTTTGATTAAGATGTTGGTATTGTGGATTGGGGTTTGGATTGATTAGCGCCTGCTGTTGTTGGTGCGCGTAGAGTTGTTGGAGAATATGTGGGGGTATTTCGAAATTGGGATTATGTTGACTTATGGGATTAACGTTAGGTATGTGGATGTTGGATTGGTTAGATGTGTTGTGAGATTGTTGTGAGAATAGTTGTCATAGGTATGCAATGGTGTGAGGGTTTGGTGGGGGCACACTTGTGGAGGTACTTGCTTGTGTGATGTTGCCTTCTATACCCATGGTGATGTGTGAAATGGAAGGGTTGATGGTTGTTGTGGTAGTAGAAGTGATGACGGGTTGGGAGATGTTAGGCATAGCAGTGGATGTGGAAATTGTAGATGTGGTAGTGGTTGAGGTTGTGGAGGTGGTAGATACGTTAGGTGTTGACGTTTGAGAGATGGTGGGTTGAGTATGTGATGTAGATGCTTGGGTATTTGATGTGGTAGGGATGATTGTAGAAGCGGATGGTTGTGATGATGTTGTGATGGGGGGAAGTTGAGCACCAAGCTTGAGAAGATGGTCAAGATATCTATTTGGGTCTGATCTTAGGACTTTATCAAGTAGGTCCATATTATTGACATCTTGCGTGAAGCTCAAGACATCTAGGTCATCTTGTGATATGGTGGGGACATTTTGTGGTGGTGGTGGTGGTAGTGTTTGTGTTTGTGGTAAGAAGTGAAAAGGGTCGTTGGTGCCAAATGGGGGGATGAAGGAATATGTAGGTGGATTGTATGTTTGATAAGTGGGTATGTTGCTATTGTTGGTGTTAGGCATGCCAAAGGTCTATTGTTCCGCCATTTCTTGATTCTTTTTGTGTTGTGATCTCATGGTGGGCATACGCGTATGATTTTGAGGAGTAGAGTGGATTGGAGATGGAGACCTTAGAGAATCGGATTGATTTTGTTGGACCCAAAGAGCGATGTGGTAGTGAGATGGAGTAGAAGAGAAGATCGGTATGTTTTTCCAAAGGTTTTATCCTAAGGGTGATATGAATGGGTGATATTGATTTTTGCACAAATTTTGGACCAAAGATGGATGATGAGAAAGGGATTTGGAATTGTGATGTTTTTGATTTTTTGATTGATTTAGGATGATGAGGATGATGTTCTTGATGTTTTTTGAATTGAGCTTTTGGATAAGATCTAGATTTTGATTTGGCACAAAAAGGATGATGATTTTCTTTGTTTGGGGTAGACTAATGACCTTACGCAAAGAGAGGTGATTTGTTTTTCTTGAAATGTAGACTAATGACTTTTCAAGGAAAATGTGATGTTAATGATAAGATTTAGATCTAACTTTGGCTCAAAAAGGATGACAAGCTTTGGTTGATGATTTGTTGATGGGTTTTTGATTTGGATGTGGATTTTTTGAAATGATTTGTCTAGGTCTAAGGAGATATGCAAAAAAGATTGAAAGGGGATGGATAGATATGTATTTGGGCTAATAATGGGGTCCAACAATGGTGGTGATTGATCCTCTAAGGTCAAAGAGAAAGTGCAATTTGGAAAATTTTTTGAAGAAAATGGCTGGACTTGTTGACGGATTTCTGCGAGATGGATATGGATTATGGTGGAGCACAGGGTGTAGATCACAACTAAATGGGTCTTTGTTTCATGCAAGTCAATCTAACGATAGCGCCAATCCATGGGTGAAATGGCACTACAATCAGACAGATATAGTGCTGAAACAGGGTAGACAGATTTTTGATGGCAAATGTTTGGATCTGGTTGTTTGGAATGTGACAAACTAATTTGTTCTGTCTCAGGCATGTCAATCTAAAAATAGCGCCAATCCACAGGTGAAATGGCGCTACAGTCAGACAGATATGGTGCTGAAAAAGGGGAGATAGATTTTTGATGGCAAATTTTTGGATTTTGTCTGTTTGGAATGTGACAAATTGATTTTTTCTGTCTCTTGGCAAGTTGTTTGTGAAAAATCAAAGCACTTTAACACACACTTGAATGCAAAACAAGCAATGGTTTTTGTTTGTGAAATGACTTATGACTATGTTTAGAACAAGCACTTTTTTACAACCTAAGGCGAGGATGTGACAATATTTGTTGAATCCCCTAGCTGCGCCTATTCAAAGTGGGTAGCCCCATGATCTTGGTAGCACCGGCTCCTCCTTACAATTGCACACACTTCTCACGCATACCAAGATCCAGGTTTCTTATAAGGCTTGTCCCTCACCAAACCTTTAGATTGTCCCTGCTACCTCGGCTAAGAACTGCATGAATCGGGGCCACTTCAAGGGTTTTGCCCTCTGCGTCAACAAATAGAAGGATTTTGGCTTACTAAAACAATGGTTCTTAATAAGGGCATCCGTTCAAGTGGTTATACGTGCGGCAGCGCTACTCTCTGTTATGGAGTCTCCCAGCCTCCAAGGGTTGCGCCTTGGAGGGTTTATGGGGAGGTTGGCTGTCGGTATAACAAAACAACACTTGTTACTTGAGACTTTCATCCCAAACACCTTATTTTATATAGCGGCTTGGAAGAGCTTGGCTTTAGCTTGATGTTGCTTGGGTCGTTCCCACCTTTCGAAGCGGGGTGGCAGGCCCTCTAAGGATTACAAAAGCAATACAATCATGAAAACACTTTTGATCCCCAATTTCATACAAAGATGCGAGGGGAGAGCATACGTGTTCCCTATGATTATATTACACTAAACATGGTTCAATTTTAGATCTTTGGATTAGATGGGGGGTGATTAATGCAAAGTGTTGTGAGAAGTTTTTGATTCCCAAGATCACCAAAGGGTGAGAGGGAAGAGCATACACTTCTCACTCTACTTGACACAACCACGAAGACACTTCACACAAGTATTTTAGATTGTCTTTGATTAGATGCATGGGAAATGCAAGTTTGTTGTTCTTTTTATCCAATGATGTATGCAATTTGTGGTTCTTTTTATAGCCCAAATTGAAGTGTTTGATTGCTTGTTTGTTGGCACACAAAGGAGTATATTTTAGAGCACCAAAATAAATGTTATGATCACACACACTTCAGACAAGGAGTTGTTTGGATTGATTTTTAAAACACCAAATTGAAATGTTGTCTAAGACCTAACATGCAAAAGGGTTCATTTTAGTTTCCAAAATTAAGGTGTTATCTAACTACCAACAAACCATCCTACAAAAAAACTTGTTAGTATCCGTAGTACCTGCAACAGACAAAAAAGCAAATTACTGAAATAGCACTAAAATAGGCATGTACAGGCGCCACTGCGGGCAGAACAACCCGACTTACGAAAGAAGGCGCTAAAATAATCTATGGCACTACTTAAACACTACTATAGCGATAATATACAGAATGGCATAGATACAGAGTTTAGTGCTAATATGCCCTACTTAAGGCATTAATACAGAGGATAGCGATGATTTATGGCTATGAAGGCGCCACTACGAGATGTTTCAGAGTCATGGAGAAGTACAGATGGTGCTAATCTGAAGGATGGCGTCAAAATGGGAATGGATGCTGGTTTTTTCATTTCTTTCAAAAATTTGCTATAACCTCCCCCTGTAATTCCTGGTTTTCCTGCAAAACAGAGAACAAATACCACAGAAAACAATAGGAAAAGCAAATAAACAACACTTGAGTAGGGTTAGTATAAAAAAAAATTTGCACAGAGATAGCGCCAAAATAGGAATAGCGCTGAAGGAAGGTTGAGATAGTGCCACTACGACGGTTGGATAGTGTTGAACCTACAAAAATCACATACTAACACAAAAACTAACAAACAAAGATTAGATTCGAACCTTGTGGGTCCCACCAGGCATGCCAAGGTAGATTAGATAAAACAACGAAGGTAAAAATACTAAATCAAATGCAATAAAACACAAGATTATACCTCACATGCAAAACCTAATCCCATCAAGGGAAGAAGGAGCCTTTGCACCCAAAAGAAGCTCCCAAGACCAAGATGATCCCTAGACTATGGATTCAAATGTGAAATGCTCTTCAATTGTGCAACTCACTATCTAACTCAAGGATGATTTTGGCATGGTAACTTTGCATAAACTTGGATGATGAAAATGACTTGTGAGAGGTTGTATTTATAGACTTTTGGAAGGGATTTTGATCCAAGGGTGGAGATTGATTGGAGAGATCAATGGTGGAGGATGAAAGTGATGTGGAGGGCCTAGATTTGATCTTGGAAGATGGAGGGCTAGGAATAAAAGCAAATCTTTTATTCATTTTTGGGAAATGGGTGAATAAATGAGGTTGGGTGAGATGGATTATTTGTAAATTAAAAATTCACATGGGGAAGGGTAAAATGAATTAAAATTTTATTTGGGGAAGAGTGGATATTTATGAGTTATGACATGTGTAAGGGATGTGTAAGAGGAGTAAATGTGATGTGTGATTTATTTGAATTTTAAATTTGGGGGATGTGGAGAGAAGTGCTAATGAGGGTTTGACTCATTTAATTAAGGTGATTAACCTAATTAATGTGGCTGGAATAAATTAGTAGAGGGATTAGAGGGAGGATAAGATTAATTAATCAGTGATTTAATTAATTAATCCTAAGGCTAGGATGAGGTAGGCTAGAGTAGGCAATTAAATAATAGCTATTTAATTGTCTAGGGTAGGGATAGGCTAATTAGTAGGTTGGATTAATTAGTTAACATGGTTTTAACTAGTTAATTAGATTTAAGAAAAATGGGGGAATTGATTTAATAAATTTTGCATATTTATTAAATCAATTGGCTAAGGTTTGGACTATTGAATCAACAAAATTAATTCAATTTTGGGGATGAAATGGTGTGGATTTAGGAAATGAAAGGGGGAATTAATTAAATAAAAATTTAATTAATTGGTTGGAAAGGAAATGGTATGTTTAGGGATGTCGGGAGTCAGTTTGGTGGTCGAGACATTTTTAGGTGTCTACAGTTAGTTTGGTCACATCAAGAGCAGGACAAAAGTTACACCCCTTTGCAACTTTACACTACCTCCTTCTGATGATTTTTGGGGTAGTAAAAAACCTTTCACCACGGGCAAATGCCTCAAATATATAAAAAACCAAAAGAGGTTATTGTAGAGGGACCCTGCGTGATTGTGTTGCCTCAGATAGAATGTCTCTAAGTGACATGATTTTTGAATAACATCTCATCAAAGATTGTTGCCTTTTTGCACTTTGGACTCTTCAGGGATATCATCAATACAATGTAGTTCAGATTGTTTTGGCATGTTTAGGTGAAAAATAGAACCATGCCTAGCCTAAACATACCCATTCAGATGCATTGGAATAGTCAGTTTAGTCGCATTAGGAGCAGGATGAAAGTTACACCCCTTTGTAACTTTATACTGCCTCCTTCTGATAATTTTTGGGGCAGCAGAAAACCTTTCATCATGGGAAAACACCTTAAAGATATAAAAAACTGAGAGAGATTATTGTAGAGAGACCCTACTTGATCGTGTTTCCTTAGATGAAATATCTCTAAGTGACAGTTTCTGAGTAACATCTCGTCAAAGATTGTTGCCTTTTTACACTTTGGACTCTTCAGGGATATCATCGGTACAATGTAGCTCAAATTATTTTGGCATGTTTGGGTGAAAAAAAAGGACCACTCCTAACCTAAATGTACCCATCCGGATGCATTGGAACAATCAATTTGGTCACATCAGAAGCAGAACAAAAGTTACACCCCTTTGCAACTTTACACTGCCTCCTTCTGACAATTTTTGGGGCAGCAGAAAACCTTTCACCATAGGAAAATGCCTCAAAGATATAAAAAACTAAGAGAGGTTATTGTAGAGGGACCCTACATGATCATGTTTCCTTAGATGGAATGTCTCTAAGTGACACAGTTTCTGAGTAACATCTCGTCAAAGATTCCTATCTTTTTTGCACTTTGGACTTTTCAAAGATATCATCAGTACAATGTAGCTTGGACTATTTCAGCATGTTTGGGTGGAAAAAAAGACCATGCCTAGCCTAAATGTACTCATCCAGATGCATTAGAAAAGTTAGTTTGGTCGCATCAAGAGTAGGACGAAAGTTACACCCCTTTACAACTTTACATTGCTTCCTAATGATATTTGGGGCAGAAGAAAACCTTTCACCACGGGAAAATGCCTCAAAGATATAAAAAACCAAGAGAGGTTGTTGTAGAGGGACCCTACGTGATCATGTTACCTTAGATAGAATATTTCTAAGTGACACAATTTTCATGTAACATATCGTCAAAGATCACTGCCTTTTTACACTTTGGACTCTTCAGGGATATCGTCGGTACAATGTAGCTCAGACTATTTCGGTATGTTTGGATTAAAAACAAAACCATGCCTAGCATAAATGTACCCATCCAGATGTGTTGGAATAATTAGTTTAGTTGCATCAGGAGTAGGATGAAAGTTACACCCCTTTGCAACTTTACACTACCTACTTCTAACAATTTTTGGGGTAGTAGAAAACCTTTCACCATGGGAAAATATCTCAGAGATATAAAAAACTGAGAGAGGTTATTGTAGAGGAACCCTACATGACTGTGTTTCCTTAGACAAAATGTTTCTAAGTGACATGTTTTTTGAGTAACAGCTCGTCAAAAATTGCTACATTTTTGCACTTTGGACTCTTTAGGGATATCGTCGGTACAATGTAGCTCGAACTATTTTGGCACGTTTGGGTGAAAAATAGGACCATACCTAGCCTAAATGTACCCATGCGGATGCGTTGGAACTATCAGTTTGGTTGCATCAAGAGCAGGACACCAAAAATACAAAAATGTAAAAGTTGCTTTGTGCAACTTGACAACATTGACACTTTTTTGCAACAAGACTCAAAGACTCAAACTGACCCCAAATGACTCAAACTGACTCAAAAACATATGAAATAGTCTTAGAAGACCTTATTACATACAATTGACTCAATCAAAACAAAATTTCACTTTTTGACCCCTCTTGGAGGCACAACAACCTAGGTGCCCCTGCACCATTAGTGTAACTGAAATCGATAAAGTTTTCCTATTAAGAAAAAGAGCTTCCCTTAGCTTCACGAAATATAAATATTCTATACTAACAAGGCCAACCACGTGAAGGTGGAAGCTCATGTGGCCTCACCTAAGACCTAAGACACGTGTATTCTAGTAGACGTAGGACACCTAAGGCACCTATTGTATAGTATGTATCTAGATTTTATAGACATAGTAGACCTAAGACACCTAGTCTTTATACCTTATCATAGTCTAGACCTAATTCAATTAGACACCTATTATGGTAGACCTAGTTGACATATAGTACCTACCTAAGACACCTAGATCATTCTAGATTATATCTTATTCTAGTCTCTAGATAGGTCATTGATATATAGTATCTACCTAAGACACCTAGATTAGATTAAATACCTTTTTTTCTAGTTTCTATCTACCTAGTTGACATATCATATATACTTAAGACACAATTAGAGACAACTATTATCTAGTTAGAAACCAAGACACCTAGAGACACCTATATTTTATACATTACCTAGATTTTATACATTACTCTCAGGATCAACTTCATCCATCACTTACATCTAACCCCATGAAGCATAACATGATGATGTAAAAATGTGTATATGTGTAAAAATGCAGCAGCAAATAAAAAAGACAAACCTTACAAATTAATGTGCATACTTACAACTCAATGTAACATGACTTTACAAAATCAATGTAAATACTTACAAATTAACCCAATGAACCATCCAAGTTTGCTCTACTCTTTATTGTGTCAAGTATTGCCTCATGGTCAGACTCACGCACCTTCCACAAGGTCTTGTTCAAAGGTCTACCCCAATATTGTATCAAATGAACATTGGATGCCACGACAAGGTTCAAGTAATGAAGAATCTTTCAATGCGTGTCAAAGTCTTGAAATAGCCAAAAATTAACACTCTTATGTGGGTACCTTCTAAGCCATGTTCCACTAACAACCATTGAGCATGTAAGGTATTTGATGTTTTTTCCATCTATAACTGGGGCCTCCAATTTCTTTTTGGCCTCAACAAAACAACACAAGTAATAATCTATTTCCCCTTTGTTATCTTCATCTGTAATAACTGCATATACATGCCCTACATTGGTATGTGTAGCAAATTAGATGAAATTAGTCAACATTACAAATACACTACAAAGTAAGATGACATTAGGAATTTTAAAACTATGCAAATAGATATATTACCTAGTTGAACTAGATCTGATATGTGGTCAAAGATCTGTGTTAGTTCCAGTATCGTCGGGGCTCGATACGTGTCAAGTGGGCTAAGATAACTTAACTGCCATTCGTTAACCAACTCCTTTGACTCATACTCATCCCAAGCTTGAATTATACAGGAAGAACAAAAGCATGACATCTTTCACGTATGGATACTCCATGAACCTGCAATTGAGATTTTGAAAGAGTGCATCTCACTTGATCATGTCAGTGTAGAACAGTCCTCATATGGTGCAATGTTAGTATCATCTATCAACCAAAAAAATCTACGAACTAAAAACTTACCTTCATTACCTAGACCCATGGAATCATTACACCACTCAACGATTGATTTTGCATCTGTCAACTTTGCATTATCTTTATACTTTAACTCTTCTCATGCTATGGCTCTTTTGATACATGCTCCTGCACCATCATGCTCCCCCTTTCCATGCCCGGCCTCACAAAAGTTCCACATATGCTAAACACCTGTAAAATTATGCCTCCTACTCAGCCAATAAAAATTCTGTGAGTTCTTGAATTGTGACGCACAGTTATCTGACCATATGATATTTTAACTGAATGATATGCCCCTTCTAGCCAAATCATTGTAGAACACCTGAAAGTAACCTTGTACAAACTTCGTAGAATGCGTGTGATCATCACCGATATAAAAATAATACTCCCTTATGATCTTTCTGTCATCCTCTGTACTATCATTTGCATGAATGAATGCGATGTACACAAATATAGAAACCTGTGTGTAGTTGTAATATTGTGATTGCACCTCATGTTGTGGCTGTATACTATAGTTCTCTACAAAGTTGATAACTAAAACAATGCTACCAACTAGAAATGTGTCCTTACATAACTTGAATTGCATGTCCAACCATCAAGCTCTATGGGCATGTCTTGCATACTTATACACTATGATGTCATGAAATATAGGCATAAACTGATACACTAGAATCTTTTCAATAACCAATTCACACCTCTTTGCTTCTTTACCATCTTTTGTATTGTATGCCACTATTTTATACTTGCCAAACTCTACTAGTTCGTTTCCAACCACATGTGTTCTTTCCATATGTTCACATATTGGCATACATTGCAAGCCACCGCAATGCTAACATGTGCCATCCAAGAATAATTTATTGTATAATATTTGACCTTCCTCTCTTTCACATAAAATTCTTGATATGAAGTCTCTTGAAGATGTTGGTGGGGCACGTATACTACAACCCTACAAAACATTATTAGTATGCAAATTTAAACATATAGACCAATAAACATCAAAATGGTTAGAAAATTCAATATGTAATATACAACAACAAGTAGTGCGTGTGTAATTTATCTTGACATAGAAAGGTTTTAGCATTTCAAAATATCTTTGACAAATTTTAATTTGAGGATACTTATCTAGAAATTTACCAAAAAACTGTTTGATTCATATCCAAAAAATGCTTTGGATGTGGCTCACAGTTCTGACTACTAATTCTCCTTCTTACCACATCCCTTTGATTTGGAGATACCCTTGTGTAATTCTTCCAAAAGTCTTCAATTACTTATCTCAATGCTTCAACAATTGGTTTATCTTTTTGTGGTAGTCTCCCCGAGAACACCCATAATTCATTGGCATTAGTGTCCTCAATTCTTTGGCATATTCCAACAGCTCTTGATAAAGTTTTCCTATTAATTCTCAATGCTTGACTCATCTTTCTAATGAGATGAGATTTCCTCATTTGACTACTTACTATAGTCGATGTAATCACACACCATGTTGCATTACTATCTTTTGTGTGTGAGGTGTTACCTACACTCTCATACGCACTCATTAGATTCTTGACAATAGATTTTTCACTTGAAGACTATGATGTTCTCAACCCAAGAATCTTCACATGATGGACCTATACTTTAAATGCTTCGTATCATTTCAACGAATAGTTAACATCTTACGGTATTATTTAACTTTTCAAAGACCAATCTCCAAATCTTATGAGCATATCTTCTACAAGTGCATTTTGGAATTTTACCTTCTATTGGCTACAAAATATTCTCATCGATATCAATCAAATACTTTGGCCTTCTATGCAAAATTCTAGGTGGTGTTAATTTAGGTAAATTCATCTCAACATTAGGAATTTCATCAATATTTAAATGAGATGGGCTAGATGGTATACCTTCGATTGAAGATGGAATAGATGACATACCTTGAGGTTGAGGTGGGAATGATAGCGTACCTCCTTCATCACATGTGAGTGATGATGTACTCTCAACTTGAGATGCTGTAGATGGTGTCTCTACATGTTGACTTGTGGTAGAGGACGTGTCTCCAACTATGGTATTCAAATCTCTCATAGCATGAAGTTTTTGCATTCGTTCTCTTTGTGTCGTTAATACCATATCTCTTTGTGATGGTTACGGTTCCTCTTCAATTGGCATGTCTTCATTTATCGTGTCTAATTTTCTCTTCTCACGAAGTTTCCTCATAGTCGCTACTTTCTTTGCATTCTTACATTCTATCTCTTCTTGTGTTGGTTTAATTCTTGATCGTTTCCTCGACATGACAGAGAATTTGTCTATAGCATGATAAAGAGACCAATGGGTATATGCACAAATATGAGGGACCAAAAAGTTGCCACATGATTTTTTGGTCCCATACAAGGAATAACGCGAGTGCATTATAATGTGCTCACGTTATGGCTCAGTATTATCGAGCCTATAACATGGGTGCATTTTGCAAAAGCAAAACTCTCTCTCTCTCTCTCTCTCTCTCTCTCTCTCTCTCTCTATCTCCCCTAAGAGAGAGAGAGAGGGACTGAGAGAGAGAGGCCCTAGACATGTCTCTCTCTCTGTGAGTTGGAGAGAGAGATATAATGAGATAGGGAGAAAGTGATATATAGGGAAAGAGATAGAAAAAGAGTCATAGTTTTCTTTTTTCCATTTCCTTCATCCATAAGGGAGAGGGAGAGATAGGGAAATAGAGGAATGATAGGAGAGGAGGTAAGAGATATGGAAATAGAAAGAGATAGATAGGTAGAAAGATAGAGCAGACAAATAGGGAGAGATAGAGGAGAAAGATGGGAGAGATAGGGTGATAGAGGTTTGGGGTTGCCCAAGTTTAGGGGTTAGGGGTTATGATTTAGGGGCATTATTTAGGGTTTAGGGGTTTGGAGAGAGAGACTACTTTTGACATGCAACCCTAAACCCCTAAATCCTAAATAATGCCCCTAAACCCTAAACCTGAGGGAGGGAGAGAGAGAGAGAGAGAGAGAGAGAGAGAGAGATGTCCAGAGAGCTTGGGAGATAAGGGAGAGATATGGAGATAGAGGTTTGGGGTTGCCCAGGTTTAGGGGTTAGGGGTTAGATTTAGAGGAATTATTTAGGGTTTAGGGGTTTGGAGAGAGAGACTGCTTTTGACATGCAACCCTAAACCCCTAAATCCTAAATAATGCCCCTAAACCCTAAACCTGAGGGAGGGAGGGAGAGAGAGAGAGAGAGTTGTTTTAGTTGACCACAATGTGAGCACATTATAACACACTCACATTATGGGAATGCACAAAATGCAAGTGCGTTATAATGCGCTCACATTATGTGAATGCACAAAACGTGAGCACGTTATAATGCACTTGTGTTATGTGTTGCCTTAGTTATTTCCAATCCTAAGGCTTGGATTTGTCTTGGGCTTCCAACCCAAAGTCTTGGACTATGTTTAAGATGTCCAAAGATGTGTTTTTCCAAATTGTACCAAAAACCACATAATCTAGAGCATGCTCCCCATCAGGTTTGCACTTATTTCGATGAAAACTCAAAATAAACACCACCATAATCTTAATCTCTCTATTAGCTATCTAATCATATAATGATTTTCACATTTTGAGTATGTTAAGGGTTTCCTCTTTAATTTATTTTGTTAGTGTATCCATTTTTTGTCAAAAACCAGTGTCTAGTATTTTTGACCTTTTTTTTAATCGTTCATCAAAATTTGAAATAAGTTACATTTTTAGATACTAGACTCCATTCTACATGTATTAAAAAAAATCAATTTTCAATTAGTTTTCCAAAATTTTAGGGGGAGCACACTCAATTTTATGTTTTTCAGGATGTGTCCACTTTGAAAATTACTAATTTAAATCAATTATTCATGAAAAAATTATCAGAAAAATTAGGGATAAACAACATGGTGTCATCTAATTTCTCATCAAAGCGATTTTTGAAATACTAAAAAAAAGTTAACATTTTAGGGGGAGCACACTAGATGCTATGTTATGTTTTTTGAGAAAAAAAGGACTAATTTGTGTGCTCCCCCTTCTTGAACCCCTTAATCTCAACCATTTTTGGAAAAAATAGTAGTTTAGAAACTAGATTCGAAGCACTACAACTCTTGTTTTTGTTCCATCTTCAAATTTTGAGTGTAGCTATCTTCAATTTCTCATCCAACATCAATGTTTCCTAATTTTAGGAAAAAAGTGGCATCTTAAGACTCCCTTTTGGTCCCCCATCTTTGTGCACTTACCCCAATATTATTTCCTATGAAATGAATCCATACAAATAATTAAAATATGTCATTCAACCCTTCATAGTAAATGTACATACAATCATCATGTAAAAGAGTAAATGTCACTCAACCAAAATAGGTACAAAGTATACAAAGCAAATTATTGCATCCATACAAAGAATTATGGTAAAAAGTTCACTTTAGTCCTAGATGAGGATAAGATCAAAGGAGAGTCACCTATTAAGGCTACAAGTGAAGAGTACATGGGACTTCATGTTGACTACTTGTTGATAACCATCGAGTCATGAAAGGATATGTGATTGAGATCGTGGGAGACATCACACTTAGGGCATGGTTTGGATTAATGTAGAGGGTGAAGAAAGGATGTCAAGAGATGATTATTAAAGTCAAGGCTCATTAATATGGAAATGCCAAACTCAAGTAGATAATCATGTGCATTTCAAAGGCAAATTATTCCAGGCTGAAAACTCATGGTTTTAGGCAATTAAGTTGCATAAGGGTTAGGGTTTGTAGAGAAACTCTCTAGAAGGTGTTTGTAATGCTTGAAAAGGTTGAGGCAGACCCAATTTTACATGTTTGGTGTCTTGGTTTGAAGATTGGAAGCCTGGAGATCAAAAAACCTATAGTGACCTATTTGCACAAGCCTAATTAGGCCTCTTGTCAAGTGGGACAGTCAATTATCGAATGATGAAGGCACTATGACATGATGAATTATACAATTCATGAAGACAATGATGGAGATCCATGGAGAAAACCAAGGAGGACAAGATAAGACACCAAATTTGTGAAGTTGCCAATGGCAACAAATTTACCACCTAGCTGTCCTTAACTAATCCATAATTGCAAATGGATGTATTTTGGCTTCTATTGACTAAAAGTGACTTATTTATGATGAATATAATGCTTGGAATTATTAAATGTTAAATTTTTAAAATTCAATCACAATTAACATTGCAACACTACAATCTATAATTGTTAAATCACATGTCTTCTTTTGGTGAAAAGTGATGCTTTCAAGTAGGGTTTTGATGAAAGAGCATTGTTAAGTGACAGTTTAGATCAAGAAGTTGAAATTTGGAATTGAGAAGGTGTTTTGTTGGTACTAGGGCTACTAGGATTTGGGTGGCTTGTGAAGGAATAGACAACAATTGAAGAGTGTAGACTTGAGTAAGGGTTTAGAATGGTTGTGTTTGAGTTCCTGAGGGGTAAGAAGACCTCTAGTAACCTTGTTAGATTTTGAAGTATTGAAGACCCTCTTTGTGCCTTTGTATAGGGAGATTGCTTGAGAGGAAAGCTTATGAAATTTGAAGAAATTGTTGGTATGAGCCCTTTGGATTGAGTTGAACTCTACCTCTGCATCACATACCTAGGACTTCATAAAAATCATTAGACTAATCTCTATAATTTAGGGTACAATTGAATGGTATATAGTCAATCAAGGTAACCACCATCATGTGCTAACAAAGGACAATTAGGAAATTTTGAAATATTGTTGTGTCATGTGCATACAAATCATCATGAATAGGTGCATAAAGAATTTCCTAGCCCAAGATATGTGCATACAAATCATCATGTCGTGTATACTTGTATGATCTTGACACCTATTCATTTTTATTTTAACTTGTTAATATGATAAGATAATAGTGGGATTGTATTTTGATTATGTTGTAAGGATTTATTCTTGTATAGTTTGACATCATGGTATGTTAAGGTCTGTTTATTACACATAATTATTAAAGAGCCCAAGTGTAGAAAATATACATGGCATCATGTGAGATTGTAGGTTTATTTCTTGATTGGGAATGTGTCTATTTTAATTAATGTTGACCTATGAGATATCTTTTATTAAGCATACCATGAACTATTTTAGAACATAGTCTATTATATAAACACAAGATATGTATACATAGTCTTTTATTATGCATACCGGATAAAAGTGATATAAACATGTATGATAAAGCATGATAAAGTAATTCAAATAGAATTAAGGAAAATGTAAAGAACATGCATGTAAAGACATGACATACCTAAAAAATGGAGATTTGAATGGAGAGAGTACCCAATTATGTAGTGTTTTTTTGTTCTTGCATCAAACTCCTCAACAATTTGAGTTTTTCACCACTTGCTTCCTTTTCAATGTTTAAATTGAATAACACTTAAATATAATTAGTAACAACAATACTATTAACCAATCTATAATGTTAAATTCTTAAAATTGAATCATAATTAACATTGCAACACTACAAAAATTGAAACTTGAATAGATATATATCAAATTTGATGTGAAAACTATGTTATTTCCTCCTTCTTAAGTTGGAAAAGAATAAAAGGTGGTGGAAAGATTCATGCAAAGGTGGTAGAATGTGTAAAATGTGGATGTGAACTTCCCAACAACATGAAAATACCTTTTTTTTGTCAGAACACGTGCATAATCAGCATGAAAACAGAGCATGTGGGCATAAATCATGGGGGTCTAGGCCTTTTTACCATTTATATAGTAGGATAAAATGTTAGCACATTATAACGTGCTCACATTGTGTCATGCTCTAGATTGATCCATAAATATTTGTGCCTATCTCACCTCTAGTTCCATTAGCTCATGTTCTATCTCTCACCTCTCTATATCTCACTTATCTCTCCCCCTCACCTCTCTACCTTTCCCCTCTCTAGGTCTCTTAGTTGCTCCTTGTCTACCTCTCCATCCATCCTTAGCCATCTAGGTCTCACTTAATCCTAAACCCTAAAGCCTCAACCCTCAATCCTTAAACCTTAAATCCAAAACCCTATCATTAAACCCTTAACACTTTACCTTAAACCCTATTCCCTCAACCATAAACCCTAATCCCTCAACCCTCAACCCTACACCTTATCACTAAAACCTAATCCCTTAACCCTTACCCCTAAAGCCTCAATCCTCAATCCTTAAACCCTCAACCCTATCCCTGAACCATGAACCCTCAAACCTCAACCCTCAACCCTAAACCCTATCCCTAAACCCTCAACACTATACCTTAAACCCTAATCCCTCAACCCTAAACCCTAAACCCTATCCCTAAACCCTAATCCCTTAATCGTCAACCCTAATCCCTCAACCCTCAACTCTAATCCCTCATCCCTAAACCCTAAATGATATCCCTATTCCTAAACCTTCAATAGGCTTGATATTATACCTTAAACCCTAATCCCTTATCTCTAAACCCTCCAACCCTATCCCTAATCCCTATACCCTCGACACTCTATTTTAACCCTATTCCTTTGACCCTCAACGCTATCCCTAAACCTCAACCCTAAAACCTCAACCCTCAACATCAAACCCTAATCCCTCAACCCTTAACCCTAATCCGTCAACCCTTAACCCTAATCCTAAACCCTCAACACTATACCTTAAACCCTAATCCCTCAACCCTAAACCCTAATCCCTATCCCTAAACCCTAATCCCTCAACCCTAAACCCTAAGCCCTATCCCTAAACCCTAATCCCTCAACCCTAATCCATCATCCCTAAACCCTAAATGCTATCCCTATTCCTAAACCCTCAATGGGCTCGATACTATACCTTAAACCCTAATCCCTTATCCCTAAATCCTCCAACCCTATCCCTAATCCCTATACCCTCGACACTCTTCTTTAACCCTAATCCCTCGACCCTCAACCCTAACCCTAAACCCTCAACCCTAAAACCTCAACCCTCAACCCTCATTGTCAAACCCCAATCCCTCAACCCTTAACTCTAATCCCTCAACCCTAAACCCTATCCCTAAACCCTCAACACTATACCTTAAACCCTAATCCCTCAACCCTAAACCCTAAACCTGATCTATAAACCCTAATTCCTCATCCCTAAACCCTAAATGCTACCCTTATTACTAAACCCTTAATGGAATTGATACTATACCTTAAACCCTAACCCCTTATCCCTAAACCCTCCAACCATATCCCTAATCCCTATACCCTCGACACTCTAATTTAACCCTGTCCCTAAACCCTCAACCCTCAACCCTATCCCTAAACCCTCAACCCTCAACCCTCAACGTCAAACCATAATCCCTCAACCCTAAACCCTCAACACTATACCTTAATCCCTAATCCCTCAACCCTCAACCCTAAACCCTGTCCCTAAACCCTAATCCCCCAACCCTCAACCTTAATCCCTCATCCCTAAACCCTAAATGCTATTCCTATTCCTAAACCCTCAATGGGATCAATACTATATCTTAAACCCTAATCCCTTATCCCTAAACCCTCCAACCCTATCCCTAATCCCTATACCCTCAACACTCTACTTTAACCCTAATCCCTCAACCCTTAATGTCAAACCTTAATCCCTCAACCCTTAACCCTAAACCCTATCCCTAAACCATCAACACTATACCCTAAACCCTAATCCCTCAATGCTAAACCCAATCCCTAAAGCCTCTCTCATTTTCTTATATCTTTCCCCTCACCTCTCTATCTCTCACCTTTGTTTCCCCTCACCTCTCTACCTATCTGTAAACCCTAACCCTATACATGAACCCTCTACCCTTGACACTATACATTAAACCATAATCCCTTAACCCTCAGCCCTAAAGACTCAACCCTCAATCCTTAAACCTTTAACCCTAAACCCTATCCCTAATGCTTCTACCCTAAACTCTATACCTATTCCTAAACCCTCAATCCTCGACACTATACCTTAAACCCTAAGCCCTTATCCCTAAATCCTAAAACCTATCCCTCAACTCTTAACCCTTAAAACTTAAACCCTAAAACCTATCCCTAAACCCTCGACACTCAACACTATATCTTAAACCCTAATCCCTTAACCCTCAACCCTAAAGTCTCAACCTGAGCAATCGTTAAACCTTCAACCCTAAACCCTATCCCTAATCCCTCTACCATCAACACTCTACTTTAACCCTAATCCCTTGACCATCAACCCTATCCCTAAACTGACTCTACTTTAGATTTAATACTCTACTATTGCATTGATTTATTTCTCTACTATTAAAGCTTAGCATTCACACAAATGCATACATGTTCATATTATAGAAGACTGCATTATATTAGACTATTAGAGATCCCTTAGAAAAATGTAATAACAAAACTGCTTTGCCTTATGTTAGCTTCCAATTAAACCCATTCTTTTTTACACTCTTCTCTTAATAAAGTAAGAGTAATAAGAATAGAAGGCAGAGAATTTGATCTTACTAGTATGCATGGTTGGTTTACACTCTGTGACTTCATTTTCATTGAATAAAAAGGTTTATCTGATTTGAAAGGTGAGGCAGAGTTCACTATCATGTGCTTTTCTAGATGATAGGGTCCATAATGTCTAGGGTTATTCAAAGAAAGGCCTGTAACATAATTAAGTTTTTGTTATACCAATCCTCCTGGTAATGCTACAATTCAAATGCCTGCTTTGAAAGTTGAAATAAATTAAATTAGACTTACAATTTTGATTTTCTTCCATTGCTTCAACAACATCATTGTTTTCTTCATCAGAAACCAATTCAATCAACAACTTGCTACCCATTGGTTGACTTGAACTGCATCCTCTGTTAGAAGAAGGGCATTTTTTATCTGTATCAATGTTGGTATTCATAAGCTGAAGAGTATTGATATTTTTCACACACCCTGTTCTTTGAAATATCTTAACCTTAAAATATGACTTGGATATGTACTTGAACACAACAAAATCTCCAATCTCCAGCCCATGATGATTCACAAAATTTTCCCAACCCTGCCTAAATTCTAGTTTATTTATGGTACCCCCTAATTGTACATCCCACTCCTACCCACCTGGACCTTGCAACACCGTATGTTTATCTGTGTTGTCTATAAAATGTGAAACAAATGCAAGAGGAATGCGCTGCCATAAACACATTACACAATTAGATTTTACAAGTTCTTAAAAGTGTATAGGAAATAAAAGAATGAAAAATAATGTATAGAGTTACCATTTTTTGTGTAAAGTCTCCAAGCATAATTTTAAAGGAGGCACACCCATTAAACCAATTCATTCAGCAACTTGTTGCCCATTCATTGACTTGAATTGCATACTCTGTTAGAAGAAGGACATCTTTTATCTATATCAATATTGGTATTCATAAGCCGAAGAGCATTGATATTTTTCACACACCCTATTCTTTGAAATATCTTAACCTTAAAATATGACTTGGATATGTACTTGAACACAATAAAATCTCCAATCTCTAGCCCATGATGATTCACAAAATTTTCCCAACCTTGCCTAAATTTTAGTTTATATATGGTACCCCCTAATTGTACATCCCACCCCTGCCCACCTGGGCCTTGCAACACCATATGTTTATCTGTGTTGTCTATAAACTGTGAAACAAATGTAGGAGGAATGTGCTACCATAAACACATTACACAATTAGATTTTACAAGTTCTTAACAGTGTACAGGAAATAAAAGAAAGAAAAATAATGTATAGAGTTACCAGTTTTTGTGTAAAGTCTCCAAGCATAACTTTGAAGAAGGAGGCATGCCCATTAAACTAATTCATTCAACAACTTGCTGCCCATTGGTTGACTTGAACTGCATACTCTGTTAGAAGAAGGGCATTTTTTATCTGTATCAATGTTGGTATTCATAAGCTAAAGAGCATTGATATTTTTCACACACCCTGTTCTTTGAAATATCTTAACCTTAAAATATGACTTGGATATGTACTTGAACACAACAAAATCTCCAATCTCTAGCCCATGATGATTCACAAAATTTTTCCAACCCTGCCTAAATTCTAGTTTATTTATGGTACCCCTTAATTGTACATCCCTAAACCCTAAATCCTAATCCCTAATTCCTAAACCATAAACCCTAATCCCTAATTATAATTTATGGTACCATAATCCCTAAACCCTAAACCCTAATTTATTATCCCTAAACCATAAACCCTATCCCTAAATCCTCAACCCTCAACACTTAAACCTTAAATCCTAAACCCTATCCCTAATGCCTCCACCCTAAATGCTATCCCTATTCTTAAACCCTCAACCCTTGACACTATACCTTAAACCCTAATCCCTTATCCCTAAACCCTAATCCCTATCCCTCAACCCTTAACCCTTAAAACTTGAACCCTAAAACATATCCCTACACCCTCAACACTCGACACTATATCTTAAACCCTAATCGCTTTGTTGCAAATATGTGCCTAAGTGGGTTGTCATTGATGTCAATATATCCTTGTTGCCATTAGTGTCAACTGTATCCTATTTTATTGTCAGCATAGATGACTGGACTATTGAGGATATTGAGAAAATTAATGATAATCAATGTATGTTGATCATGTGGCTATGTAGAGGATTGTCAGAGATTGCTTCAGTTAAGATTTGAGAAGTCCGCATGAAGATTTGAAGGAGTTATGGCCATCTGAGTAGAATTGGTTCCTGTAATAATCTGGAAAGATAGAGTGACAGGAGAGAGGTCTGGATTGCTCTGGTAATATAAGATTATGATCTTGGGAAGTCAGTGTGTATCATCAACTCCAGTGGTTCATGGTTTGGAGGTCCACAAGCTATCCTTCCAGTCTGATAGTCATGACAGAGTGTGTTCTTGAGGTTCTAGAGGAAGATTCAAATGTTTTTGGCAATATGGTTTAGAGTGAATGTTATTGATGATTCCAATGCGCTTGTGGAGGTCTCTGGATCATGTCGCTACTATGTTGGAGGTCCGCATTAAAGTTTGAGCTTGTTGATTGAAGAATTCTTCTTTGAAGTTGATGTTCTTCCCAGTGTTGGCCGACCGGATGTTCCTAGCCTGTTGCAGATGCCTTAAGAGATTCTTATGAAGCATGGAGTGGTTGTAGAAGAAGATTCAAGTTTTAGTTGTGTTTGGCCAACAGTGTGAGGATCTGTGTCAAGTTTAACCAACCTTGTTGATCATTCCAAGGTTGATGAAGTGTATAAATACTTGTTGAAAAGTTATTGAAGAGTGTCCTTGTGCAAAATAAGATAAATTTGAAGAAAGGATCAAGAGTAGAGCAGAGAAGAAAAGAAGCAAGAGCAGTGTAAAGTGTGAAGAAGAATTTGAGGCAAAGCGAAAGTTATTGAGCATTCATTGAAACTGAATCAGGCATGAAGTAGATGCTATTTCTTAGTTAATTCTTTTTAAATAAATTATGTAGGTAGTGAGCCTCTCCTTTTGAGTAGTGAGCTCTAGGCAGTACGACCAAAGGTATGTGCCTTCTAATTTTCTAAGCACTTTTAACAGGGTATGCATTTTGTGGGTTAACCCCCACCATGGTTTTTCCCTTAACTGGGTTTCCACGTCAAAATCTTGGTGTCAAATGTGTTGATTATGTTTCTCCTCTTATGTTGTTGATTTATGCTTAAATGATTACATCATTAATTTGATAGTAAGATAATAAAGAAGTTTAAAGGAAGAACAAGTTTTATTGAGGGACAACTGATTCACCCCCCCTCTCAGTTGTCTAGTTCCAACAATTGGTATCAGAGCCATATTCTCTCTTAAAAGCCTAACCACTTGAGGAGATCTAGGATGTCAACCTACAAGAAGGATAGTCCAAGATTTGATGGAACAAATTATTCTGTTTGAAAAAATTGGATGAAGTGTCATTTGCAATGCATGGGAGATGCCTATTGGGCAATAACTAGTGTTGAGTACAAACCTCCAGAGAAAGGTCCTTCAACTCCTGATCAAGTTAAAGATGCTGAAAATAATCTTCGAGCTAAAGAAGCCTTGTTGAGTGCCCTGACTAATTCAGAAATGACAAATGTCATTGATCTAAAAATTGCTTATCAAATCTAGAAAAAGTTGGAGTATCTGTATGAAGGTGATAAATATGTCAAATGTGCAAAGCTACAAAGGCTGAGAGGAAAATTTGAAACCATTAAGATGAGCGAAGATAAAAACGTCACAATCTACATGCAAAAGATAAATGAACTTGTATGTGGCATCAGATGTGCTGGTGGAACCTTGGAAGAATCAGAAATTATGTCAAAAGTACTCAGATCTTTACTAGATTCATACAAACATAAGGTTGTAGCTATAGAAGAAATCAGGATAGTCTCAGAGGTTACAAGAGATCATCTGGTTGGCAAAATTTTAGCCTTCGAATTAAGTGAGTTTGGTGATTCTCTTCCCAAGTCTAAATCTGCATTCAAGGCCAGTGTGCATGGAAAACAAAGATATGATCCAGGTGAAATCTCTTCTGCAAGATCAAACAGATTTGTAAAAACAAGGAAGGATCTTGAAGATGTTGAAATAGAAACAACAGATCTTGAAGCTCTTATTGCCAAAAGAATGCCAAGAGGATCTGGTAAGTATAAAGGAAAATTACCACTCAAATGCTTTGCTTGTAATAAGATTGGTCATTTTGCCTCAAGATGTTCGGAAAGGTTTTCAAAACCTAACCTAATAGGTATAAAGGTCAGAAGAAATGTTACTATGTCCAAGAAAATGGAGAATAAGGGGTAACAGATGATGAATCTGATCATGGAGGCTTGTCTGAAAATGATTGCGTGTTTATTACTATCAAAGAAGAAGATTTGGTGTCTACTAAATCTGCTAGCTATGAAAATGTGGAAAGTGTCTTGGCTGCTCAGGTTATTGAAAAGGATGAATGGGTGATTGATAGTGGATGCTCTCATCATATGATTGGTGACAAAAGTAAGTTTGTAAACTTTGAAAACTATGAAGGAGGACTTGTGAAATTTGGAGACAACTCAGCTGGAAGAATTTGTGGCAGAGGATCCAACTCTTTTGATGGCAAGAATAGCACCAATGATGTTCTATATGTGGAAGGGCTGAAACATAATCTTCTGAGTGTTGGACAGTTGGTTGATAAGGGTTATGATCTTCGATTCAAGGATGGAAAGTGCAGAATCTTGGAAAGCTCCAGAACTGAAATTGCATATGGTACTCAAATCAGAGGTAACATCTTTCACTTAAGTAGTTCTGGGAAAAGTCATTTGATTGCTCAGATAGATCAAAGTTGGCTATGGCATAGGAGGATGTGTCATGTGAATTTTGACAATATTGTCAAAGTAAGCTCCACTTAAGTTGTAAGAGATCTTCTAAGACTTGTGAAACCTAATAACATATGTAGAGAATGTCAATTTGGCAAATAGAACAAAATCTCATTTAAGAGTAAGGAACAAGGTTCAAGTGAGAGATTGGAGCTAGTACATAGTGATCTCTATGGTTCTACTAGAATTAGGAGTGTGCAAGAAGATAGATATTTCATGTTGCTAATTGATGATTACTCCCGAATGATGTGGGTTACTTTTCTAAGAGAAAAATCAAAAGCCCTTGACAAGTTTAAGGTGTTCAAGAAGATGGTTGAAAATGAAATTGGTGGAAAACTAAAGTGTCTGAGATCTGACAGGGGTGGAGAATTTACCTCCAGTGAGTTTGATGCTTTCTATGAAAAGCATGGAATAAAAAGATAGTTATCTGCTCCTAGGACTCCTCAACAAAATGGAGTTGTGGAAAGAAAGAACCGGACCATTCAGGGAGCTGCCAGAACCATGATGATCCAAAAACTAATGTTCCTCAAGTTTATTGGAGAGAAGTTGTGAGTACTGTTGTCTACACTCTTAACCGGGTGCAGATCAAAGGAAATTCTGGTAAGACTCCTTATGAACTTTGGTTTGGTCATCCTCCTACTGTGAGATACTTCAAAGTCTTTGGTAGTAAATGTTATATCAAAAGAGATGAAGATTTAGGCAAGTTTGAGGTAAGAAGTGATGAAGGAATATTTTTGGGAAACTCAACTCAAAGTAAGGCCTACTGGTGCTTCAATAAAAGATTGAAGAAGATTGTTGAAAGTGTGAATGTTAAAGTTGATGAAAGAAATGAAGGATACTCTAGGTACTCCAGATATGATTCAAATGATCAAGATGAAAGTCAAAATCAAGGAAGGCAAGTTCAAGTTTAGACCCAGATTCAATTTGAATTGGTAACCCTAGAGGTTAATACAGATGATGAGGAACAAGTTCAAGAAACAAAAGCTCAAACAATCTCCAAAACTCCCAGGTATGTAAGGTTAAATCATCTAGAAGATCAGATCATAGGAGATAAGAGTAAAGGTGTTTGAACTAGGAGAAAAATATCTAAAGATCAAGAGGAGATTTGTTTGATTTCAAGGATTGAACCTAAATCAGTAAATGAAGCTTGCAATGATGAAAACTAGGTTAAAGCAATGAAAGAGTAATTAATACAAATTGAAAAGAATCACACATGGGATCTAGTTCCTAGACCTAAGGACAAAAATCTAATTGGAACCAAATTGGTCTTCTAGAATAAACTGAATGAAGATGGTGAAGTTGTAAGGAATAAGGTAAGGTTGGTATGTAAAGGCTACTCTCAAGTGGAAGGAATTGGTTTGAAGAAAATTTTTCTCTGGTAGTAAGGATAGAGGTAGTCATATTGTTTCTTGCATTTGTTTCCTTCAAATATTTTAAAATATATCAAATGGATGTGAAATCAGCATTTCTAAATGGAAGTTTGAAGAACTCTACATTGAGCAACCAGAAGGATTCTAGTTGTCTGATCAGGGAGATATGGTTTGTAGATTGAGAAAAGCCTTGTATGGACTCAAGCAAGCTCCAAGAGCCTGGTATGCCAGATTGGATAAGCATTTGCTTAAGCTAGGATTTAGCAAAGGTACTACTGACAGTAATCTCTACTTCAAGATTGATCATGAGGACATTCTAATTGTTGAGGTCTTTGTCGATGATATCATTTTTGGTGGAAATGAATGCATGTGTAAAGCATTTGCTGATAAGATGAAAAGTGAATTTGAGATGTCAATGTTTGGTGAGATGAATTTCTTCCTAGGTCTGCAAATTGTTCAATCAGATAAAGGTATCTTCATATCTCAGTCCAAGTATGTAAAAAAATTGCTAAAGAAGTTTGGAATGGAAGACTCAAAGCCAGTAGGTACACCTATGGTAACCAGATGCAAGCTAAGCAAAGATGATGACTCTCCCAAGGCAAATTAGAAAAGATATAGATCAATGATTGGAGGATTGCTTTATTTAACTTAGACCAGACCTAACATCATGAATGCAATTGGACTTGTTGCTAGATTTCAAGTTGATCCAAAAGAATCCCATGTTATGGAAGTCAAAAGAATTTTTAGATATCTCAAGGGGACAATTGATTATGGATTGTGGTATCCAAAAGACAATAACTTCACTCTTCATGCATATATAGATGCTAATTGGGTAGGTGATGTGGATGACAGAAAAATTACTAGTGGTGGTGCATTCTTCTTGGGGAGAAGATTGGTCTCTTGGATAAGCAAAAAGCAAGAGGCAATATCTTTGTCTACTACAAAAGTAGAGTTCATAACAACAACAAATAATTGCATTTAGGTTTTGTGGATGAAGCAAATGTTGAAGGACATCAGAATTGTGTTTGAGGAGCCAGTCATAATTTTCTATGATAATTCTAGTGCAATAAGCATCTCAAAGAATCTGGTATTGCATTCAAAGACAAAGCATATATCTATCAAGTTTCATTTCTTGAGAGAGAAAGTAAATGAGAATGAAGTCAAATTGGAGTTTGTCCCTTCCAAAGATCAGATTGTAGATATGTTTACTAAGCCTCTTCCCAAGGATACTTCTGAGTATCTTCAAGAGAAGATAGGGGTTATTACCCCTCATGAGCAAAACTAAGATGCACTAAGGTGCATCAGTCCAGTGGAATTCACAATCATATCTTGTGATCTGGATTAATGTTAAGGAGGTACTACTCAAAGGGGGAGTAGTCAATATGGAAACTTTGGGATTAATCAGAAGCAAAAAGGGAGAAAAGATAGAAAATATGTGCCCTTTCCCATTGATGTCAAAGGGGGAGAGAAGTCATGTGAAAAACTAGTTGCTAATGTAAGGGTGAGCAGTAAAGAAAGTAGTTGCAGAAGTGAGAAGAGAAAGGGGGAGAAGTTCTTGTCTTGATGGTTAGATTCAGTTTTTCACATCATATGTTGCCATCAATGACAAAGGGGGAGATTGTTGTAAATATGTGCCTAAGTGGGTTGTCATTGATGTCAACATATCCTTGTTTCCATTAGTGTCAACTGTATCATGTTTTTCTGTCAACATAGAAGACCAAACTATTGAGGATATTAAGAAAATTAATGATAATTAATGTATGCGGATCATGTGGTTGTGTAGAGGATTGTTAGAGATTGCCTCAGTTAAGATTTGAGAAGTTCGCATGAAGATCTGAAGGAGTTATGGCCATCTGAGCAGAACCAATTTTTGTAATAATCAAGAGAGACAGAGTGACAAGAAAGAGGTCCAGATTACTCCAGTAATATAAGATTATGATCTACAGATCTGAAGGCATGTTTGGGAAGTCAATGTGTATCATCAACTCTAGTGGGTCGTGGTTTGGAAGTCCCCAAGCTATCCTTCCAGTCTGACAGTCATGACAGAGTGTTTTCTTGAGGTTTCAGAGGAAGATCCAAATGTTTCTAGCAATATGGTTGAGAGTGAATGTTATTAATGATTCCAATGCACTTGTGGAGGTCTCTGGATCATGTAGCTACTGTGTTGGAGGTCCACATTAAAGTTTGAGCTTGTTGATTGAAGAATTCTTCTTTGAAGTTGATGTTCTTCCCAGTGTTGGCTGACCGGATGTTCCTAGCCTATTGCAGATGCCTTAAGAGATTCTTATGAAGCATGGAGTGGTTGTAGAAGCAGATTCAAGTCTTAGTTGTGTTTGGCTGATAGTGTGAAAATTTGCGTCAAGTTTAGCTGACCTTATTGATCATTCCAAGGTTGATGATGTGTATAAATACTTGTTGAAAAGTTATTGAAGAGTGTCCTTGTGCAAAACAAGATAAATCTAAAGAAAGGATTAGGAGTAGAGCAGAGAAGAAAAGAAGCAAGAGCAATGTAAAGTGTGAAGAAGAGTTTGAGGCAAAGTGAAAGTTCTTGAGCATTCATTGAAACTAAATCAAGCATGAAGTAGATGCTATTTCTCAGTTAATTCTTTTTAAATAACTTATGTAGGCAGTTAGCCACTCCTTTTGAGCAGTGAGCTCTGGGAAGTGCACCCGAAGGCATGTGCCTTCTAATTTTCTAAGTACTTTTAATAGGGTACGCATTTTGTGGGTTAACCCCCACCATGGTTTTTCCCTTAATCGAGTTTCCACGTCAAAATCTTGGTGTCAAATGTGTTGATTACGTTTCTGCTCTTATGTTGTTGATTTATGCTTAAATGATTACATCACTAATATGATAGTAAGATAATAAATAAGGTTGAAGGAAGAAATTTTTTTATTGAGGGACAACTAATTCACCCCCCCTCTCAGTTGTCTAGTTCCAACACCCTTAACCCTCATACCTAAAGCCTCAACCCTAAATCCTGAAACCTTCAACCCTAAACCCTATCCCTAATCCCTCTACCCTCAACACTCTACTTTAACCCTAATACCTTGACCGTCAACCCTATCCCTAAACCCTCAACCCTCAACTCTCAACATTAAACCCTAATCCATCAACCCTAAACACTAATGCCTCAACCCTAAACCCTCAACCCTCAACACTATACCTTAAACCCTAATCCCTATCCATCAACCCTTAACCCTTAAAACTTAAACCTATCCCTACACCCTCAACACTCAACACTATATCTTAAGCCTTAAACCCTCATCCCTAAAGCCTCAACCCTCAATCCTTAAACCTTCAACCCTAATCCCTCTACCCTCGACACTCTAACCCTAATCCCTTGACCATCAACCCTATCCCTAAACCCTCAACCCTCAACTCTCAACATTAAACCCTAATTCGTCAACCCTAAACCCTAATCCCTCAACCTAAACCCTATCCCTAAACCCTCAACCCTCAACACTATACCTTAAACCCTAATCCATCAACCCAAAAACCTAATCCCTCAACCCTCAACCCTAAACCCTACCACTAAACCTTCAACCCTTAACACTATACCTTAAACCCTAATCCCTCAACCCTAATCCCTCATCCCTAAACCCTAAATGCTATCCCTATTCCTAAACCCTCAACCCTTGAAACTATACCTTAAACCCTAATCCCTTATCCCTAAACCCTAAACCATATCCCTCAACCCTTAACCCTAAAACCTATCCCTAAACCCTCGAATCTCAACACTATATCTTAAACCCCAATCCCTTAATCCTCAGCCCTAAAGCCCCAGCCCTCAATTGTTAAACCTTTAACCCTAAACCCTATCTGTAATCCCTCTACCCTCGACACTCTACTTTAACGCTAATACCTTGACCATCAATCCTATCCCTAAACCCTCAACCCTCAACCCTCAACTCTCAACATTAAACCCTAATCCGTTAACCCTAAACCCTAATCCCTTAACCCTAAACCCTATTCCTAAACCCTCAACCCTCAACACTATTCCTTAAACCCTAATCCATCAACCCTAAACCCTAATCTCTCAACTCTAAACCCTAATCCCTCAACCCTAAACCCTAAACCCTATCCCTAAACACTCAACCCTTAGCACTATACCTTAAACCTTAATCCCTCAACCCTCAACCCTCAACCCTCAACCCTAATCCCTCATCCATAAACCCTAAATGATATCCTTATTCCTAAACCCTCAACCCAAGACACAATACCTTAAACCCTAATCCCTTACCCCTAAACCTTAAACCCTATCCCTCAACCCTTAACCCTTAAACCTTAAACCCTAAAACCTATCCCAAAACCCTCAACCCAATACCCTCAACCATATACTTAAACCTTAATCCCTCAATCATCAACCCTATACCTTAAACCCTAAAGCCTACACCCACAAACCCTCATCCCTAGACCATATAACCTCACCCTTATATCCCAAACCCCAAATATTGTGCCTCAACCCTATACTTAAATTAAACCTAAACCATACGTGCTCTCAACCCAAGTTACCCTATGCCTTATATACCCTCAATCCATATTGTAAACCCTAAACCCAATATCCTAAACCCTAATCCCCGTGCCTTACACACTTAATCTTATACACTCAACAACCTGAATATTAACCCTCAACTATAACCCTCAACCCTCTAATCTCTACCCTCTACACTCTTCCTATTACTTAAGCCCTAATCCCTCAACCCTCAACCCTCAAAACTATACAGGATCAGGTCCTTATATACCCTAAACCCAAAACACTTACATACATACATACATGCATACATACAAACATGCATACATACAAGCATGCATACATGTACATACATACAAGCATGCATACATACCTACAAGCATACATATATACATCCATGAAACATACTTATGAAACTTGAACATAACTCATTCAAAGGAAGACATAATGCGAGCGCGTTATAACATGTTCACGTTATGTCAAACTAGGAAAACACTAGAAAACATGCAAAAAAGGAAAAAAGCACAATATAACGTGAGCGCATTACAATGCGCTCATGTTATATTGTGCTTTGGGAATTCCAAGCCTTAGGCTTGGGATTTACTTTAGATTTCCAACCCAATGGCTTGGAATGCCTTTTCAACATCCATAGACATGTTTTTACAAATTCTACATGATTTCACATAATTTTGTTCGTGGTAACCCTCAGATTTACATGTGTTTCTAGGTCAAACAAATCGAACACCTGGGTAATATTAGGATTTCTCTTAGTTGTTTAATGATGTAATTTTTTTCACATTTTGACAATGTTAAGCCTTTCATCTTTAATTTCTTTTGTTTGTGTGTCCGTTTTTGGGCAAAAACCATTGTTTGGTCTTTTTTTCATTGTAAATTAACCGTTCATAGAAATTTCAAAAAATTACATATTTAGAAACTAGACTCCATTCTACACATATTAAAAAAAATGATTTTCAATTAGTTTTCAAAATTTATAGGGGTAGCATGGCCAAAATTCTATTTTTTTAGGATGTGTCCACTTTGAAAATTAGTAAAAAAATTAAATATTCATCAAAAAATTATCAGAAAAATCAGGCATAAACTACATGTTGTTAGCTAATTTCTCACCAAAGCAATTTTGAAAATACCAAAAAAAAGTTAACCTTTTGAGGGAGCCACAAAACATGCTATGTTATGTTTTTTTGACAGAAACAACACTAATTTCTATGGCTCCCTCTTTTGAACCCCTTAATCTATACCATTTTCAAAAAAAATAGTAGTTTAGAAAGTAGACTCGAAGCACTACAAACATTGTTTTGGTTGCATCTCCAAATTTTGAGTTTAACTATGCTCAATTTCTCATCCAAGGCTAGCATTTCCTGATTTAAGATAAAAAGTGGCCACTTAAGACCCCTTTTTGGCCCCCCATCTTCTTGCACTTACCCAGTATTGTCTTTGTTTTTAATGAAAACTGGTGTGTTATGGCTTTGGATTTTTTATCCATACCAAGCAATAATGCTAGAGAATTATAATGTGAGCATCTTATAGCATGCTCACATTATGTCATATTTGGATTTAAATTAGTTTTAGCCCATTTTTGGTCCCTCATCTTAGTGCACATACCCTAAACTAATGTATTAATCTCAAAAATCTAATAAGTACCAATAATTCTCAACCCCTATACAAAGAGAAGTGATTTCCTTTTATAAGATAGGCAAGTGCACTTAGTATAAAATGAATGACTAAGATTCATCATACTCCAATGGTCAAGATAAAAATACATTAAATATTTGAGCCTAAAATAATCCTAACCACCCATTTCTAATTGATTTACATCTAATGCTTACAAATAATCTCATATTCTGAATCCTAGACAAGGTCAGCTCCATAAATAATGTTTCCTCATTAAAAGATACAAAAGCACAATTATCTAGGCCATGTCAGCAAAAATTCACGAAGTACAAAACAAAAAGAATGAAGTGGCACAAAACTTTAGGTAGCAATGCCTAATCTAAAGAGTCAAATTTGAACATGAAAATATGGGTGTGCTCGAACAATAAGAAAGGCATGTTCAGTTGGTAGCATCCTCATATTCTATCACGTTATCTTCAATAGTTATCTGATCCTTTTTATTTCATACGCTTGTAGTCCATGCAATGAGAACATGATTCATTAAATATCCATAAGGCCCTTGGATAAAAATTCATCCAAATTTTTGTGTTTCATATGCTAAAAGAAAGATTTTAAATTTATTCTTCTTCTTTCATGCATCTTTCTCATAAGTTTAGATTATTTATTTCATCTTTGTTAACTCATCCATTAATATTGAATTGAAAACATAAGTAACTTGATCCAAACCATCACTAACGAATTTCTTGACTTCATTCTTAAAGCATCGATATCCTTCAAATCTTCATCCACTCTAGAAATGAATTCATCAAGTCTTATATAAATGCAATATTTTCATACAACACATTAGCGACTCTTTCTTTTAGTTCCTTTAGCTCTTTGAGACATTCATCAATCATATGATTCTTAAGCCTAATTATTTCAACCAACACTCTTGTTTGATTTAGGGCATTTTGATCCAAATTTTTCTCTTTCACTACTAGATGAGGATCCATGTTTCCAATGATGACCAAGAAAGGTAAATTATGCTCATTTGTTTCCTTTTCATCATCACAATCTTCAATTAAATCTACAATTTTCTTCTTTAATAATCCAAATTGTGTCCAAGAGTCTTTATCCTCATCCAACATCTTACATGCAATGCTTATTCAGTTCCATGATCTAGTCATTATTTTACTTATCAATGCATTTCATTCGTTCTAGTGCGTAGGCTTCTTTCTATGAAATGAACATTGGAGGAGAAATTGTTCCATCCACTACTTGTAATGGAGTAGCTAGATATTTGATGCATGCTTGTAATTTAGCAATCTTCTCAAATTTGAGTTCCATCTTCATCCTTTAATCTTTGTGAATTCTAGATACAATAGAGGAAACTATAGTCTCAACATCCTAAATCTCCTATGCTCTAGTAGAGTGCCCAAGATTGACGGTGGTTATGTGATAATCCTCAACTCCATGTTCTGTCATGTTTATCTACTACATAGGTTGCAATCTCTAAAATCCTTTGTCCACTTACATATTTGGTTATGGATGAGAGAATTCTTGGTTGTTTCCTTGTCTTTGACATATCTAAATTTGAAATAATACTAGAAAGGTCCAAAGATGTTGGCTTTATGATAGGTTGTCTTTGTTGAATTTTCACCTCAAGCCATTATGGAACTAGTGATGAATTATCACTTATTTGCTACTATTGTGGTTGCAAAGGAAGAGAAGGAAGAATTTGTTGTTGTTGCTACTATGGGATGTTAACCTTTTGTTCCTAGGAAATATTACTAATTAACTTCCATCGTTCAATCGATTCACCTGGTTGAAACTTGTGTATCACTTATTACTTCATCTTGTTGCTATTGTTGTTCAACATTTAGACTTTGGTCCTTATTCCTTTGTTCTTCTTTATCTTGACTTCCCTTGAGACTTACCTTTTTATTTTCTTGCAAATCAATTATATGTTCTTGTTGTGGAGTAGTAGGTAGACCTTTTGGTTCAGCCACTTCTTTATGTAATTCCTCATGAACTATTTCCTAAATTTCATTTTGACCAACCTCAGTCACTACCTTCTCTACATGTTGAGCTTATTTCTCTTCAAGTTCCTTTATTACTTTATCTATATTTTCCAAAACTAGTGGTTGAAGAGGTTCTTTAGATGAAATAGGAGGTGTAACCAATTCTTTATTTTCTCTCTACAAAATTACTTTATTTAAGTTTTAGAAGAATGAAGGAGGTGGAATAGGGAAAGTGGTTGCAATAGTAGATGTGGAAAAAGTGGATGCAAGTGGAACTTGGGAGGCGGATGATGAAAGAATAATTTGTGAAATGGGAGAAATAGGAATAGTGGAAGGAATAGTAGATGATATGGATATAGAAGAAGGGATGATAGGTAGACGAATGGTAGAATGAATAGGGGGGATAGTAGATATAGGTACTTGAGTTTAGATAGGAATAATGGTTGGAATTTGTTGCAATAATGAATAGGATGGTTGAGAGAAGGAAGTAGAAGTAGCAAGATTGGGATGAACAATGGATATTGGTGTGGAGAATTTTATAGGTAGTAAGAGAACATGAGTTTGAGGAGGAGGAGAAGGTGGGAATTTTTGTGATAGTAGACTCTATGGTGAAGGATTACCTTGAGAAATAGAAGCACCATCACCTAGAATTGTAGGAGTAGTTTCTTTTGTTTTCCTTTTGTTTTTATTTTTCAATTGAAAGCCTTCATATTCTTCAAACATTCTTTCCTTTGTTTTTTTTTTAATCTTATATTGGTAAGAATTCCAAGACAATGTTGACTTATAAGAAATTACATACTCTAAAATCTTTACCAATGGGAAAGAGGATAAAGGGTGAAAATAATAATAAATAGATAGCATTCACCATTCCTCATTCTATTATTAGATACTCTAAAATATAAATGTCAATGAGGGATAATTGTTATTTCAAAGTTTTCTAGGTGCTCACACTTTTTAATCTAGATTAAGAAGTGGATCCATCTTCTTAGCCACACATGTTCCAACACATTCGCTAGACACATGGGTAAGTATATCTCAAGATGCATTCTCTACTCAAGTTTACATTTACCACATATAAGAAATTACATTCTCCAAAATCTTTTCCAATGGGAAAGAGGATAAAGGGAAATGTAGATCAATGCTCCAGGATTTAACTGTGTGTGTGTTTTTTAAGGACAAAATACACACACAGTTAAATCCTGAAGCATTGATCTACATTTCATTATGGACTATGGAAATCTAATGTCTATCAAAGGGTGAAAATGTTAAGAAATAGATACCATTCACCATTCCTCATCTTACTATCAAATATGCTCTAAATTATTTGTTGATGGGGAAAACTTTTCTTTTGTAGGTTTAAAGTGCTCATGCTTTCTCTTCTAGGGGAAAAAGCGGGGCCATCTTTTTAGCCACATTTGTTTCAACATCTTCACCAAACATGTAGGTAGCTATATCTCAAGCATGCATTCTCTACTCAGTATTACATTTACATATCATGTTCACTTATAATACTTAGTTTTTCAATTATAATTTCATATTTACTAGTCATGATCATACTTAGTTTTTAGTCACACTGTATTTTTTTGTCCCCCTCAGTTTAAAGGTACTCTCTTTCCTAGTGCACACATTTTAAGGGGGCATATTATCTACTGATTTTATAAATATAATTTATGTGTGGCTTCACAGGCTAGTAATTTTCCTTCAATGGCATGAAAGGACAAATTTCTGCTAAATATCAAGGACAAAGGTGAAATGCATCTATTCCAATTCCTCAAATTTATAGATTCAAAAACTATATATCCTTTTTATCAAGAAAAAATTTATACTTTTGCATGATTACTTACTTATTTTTGTATGCAAGTCAAAGTGGGGGCAATATGTGAAGACAAAAGTGCATACTTCACTCTTTCATCTTCTATAGGTTCAAGTTCAAGTTATAGCACATAATTTCAATTTTTTGAACTCATTAACCCTAAAATTGAAGCCCTCTCTATTATGTTAAATAATCTATTCAATACCAAGACTAATCTAGTTTATAAACATTTTCCTATCATGGATTGTATTGCACCTATAATATTTTCTTGTAGACTAGAGATTACACTTGCAATCTTGTCTTCTAGATTGGATCATGGACACAATCTAGTCCCCTAGTTTCTAAATTCAAAATTCCTAATTTCAAAACTAACAATCATGAGATATGACTATTACCTATTAGTGTGGGTTCCAAAAAATTCAAATTATGCATCTAGGTTTGTGTATCTAAAGACATCATCCAAGGACAATTTTGTTATTGATTAGTAGCAATTGACATTCATAGATTCAGTAACACGACATCAGTCTCTACATCAATTACAATTTACGTAGTATCTCAACATCCACTATTATCTTTTTTAATTGTTTAAAAGTCAATCTAGGGGCTTGATGATGGTTTTTTTCTCTACTAGGGTTCCTTAGCTTTGTACATGTCTATGTCACACTACTACAAATAGTAGGATTGTTTTACACTTGCCTACATTTATTGCAATGTGCTTTATGTTGCTAATCCTATGGGTAACGTTTGCCCCTTTAAATGGCCTCAACCTTTCATTCCTCTGTAGTGACTGCTACTAGAGTTGAAGGTTCAACGATGACATTTAATGGCTCCCCTACTCAAATGACCCCAGAAGTTTTTACCCAAGATGTTCTGTGAGGTACATCCCCTAAAACACCTCTAGATGTTGTTCTTTTGATTTCTAAATTTGATAATTCATGCAAATGACTAAAAAAATTTAGCTTAATGGGGTATTTTTTGGGTAGGATCCCCCATGGAAGCATGCTTAGAGACTGGGTTAGTAGGGCATGGACCCAACATGGGATCTACCTTGACATCATGTAAAACCTCACCAAGGGATTTTCCTTTTTTGTTGAAGCTAAGCATGCTAAGGTTGTCCTCAACCATAGACCCTAACTTGACTACTCCTCCCTACTTGTGTTCAAACCCTTGACTCAAGACTTTGTCATCTCTAATGAAAAGTCATTTCAAGTCCCCATCGGGGTCAAATTTCTTGAGTTACCCTTGCCATGATATAATTTATTGATCTAGATAGCCTCTTCTTTAGGATCTATGGTTTGTATCAAACCTGAATGATTCTATTTGGCTCACCCCTAGTGGCAGGTTTATATGAAGGTGGACCTCTCCAAGGATCTCAAACAGATGATTGGCATTCAAGAACTGGCTAAACTAGATACACATAGCATGTCTAGTATATCAACAAGTTTCAAATACTTGTTATCAATGCTAGTCTTCCAAGAACAAGGCTCAAGATTTCCCTTCGGCATCCCCATGAACAAATCCTCCTGTACAACCCTCTTCTGGGTCACCACCTCCTATAAAATAACATGAAGGTTGGTCTACAACATGGTCAATCATAAAGACAAGACTTCTAGCAACCCTAATCATTCTCCCAACATTCTAGTTATATAACCCAAGCTTTGAAGTTAATTTCAAAACCCCCCAAACATAAGTAAAGTTGTTTTCTCCTCCCTAAGGAGACTTTTGGTGAAGTGAAAGTCAATAAATCTCTGCTAGTAACATCAGCATTAGCTTAGCTGCCACTCATAAATTCCTGACATGCTTCCCCTCCTCCTATTGGACAGAGGAGGTCTTGTAGCTCACTAAGATGATTGGAAGAAAAAGAATATGTGCCAAAGAAATGGAAACCTATCCAGCTCAGCTTCTAGATTGGAAGCTTTGATGCAAATGATTCCTTGCTTCAGAATAATTATTTATCTATGGATGAGCTAGATAATGAGGAGATGACTCTCAACACTCATTTATGAACTATATTTCTTGGAATGTTTTCAAAGGAATCTAACAGACCTCCCATAGAAATACACCATTCATGATGCTCAAATTCAATTTCTAGGTTTAGACATTCTTTATTTACAAGAGATTAAAGTGTTTGGTCTTTTTCTTTCTATAGCTTGTTGTGTTATTTGGCCTTCAAGCCATTTTCTTTGCAATAACCACAAAGCTAGTCAGGGTGGTGTTGTCACCATTCTCTCTCCTATGTGGCACCAACTCTTGGTTGATCATAGTTGTGACCCCACCAATCATGCATTGTGGGCTCTTTTCAACATTAATAATCATTCCTTTAGTGTTATTAATGTTTATGATTCCAATGATGTCATGGAGAGATCTTCCCTTTGGAGATGGATTGCTAATTCCATGTCTTCCACCACTTAGGTTTTGTGCGGGGATTTTAATATGATAAAATTGGCTTATGATAAATGTAGAGCCTTGCCTATGTGATAGACAACTCATGAAAAGGAGGCTTGGTTTTTCATGTGCAATAAATTGGGACTTTTTGATCCCAATATTGATTTCTGCCAAGATCATACGGCTTGATATACCTGGGGAAATTATTTAAAAGTTGACCCCTATAGGGTCTTAAAGCATCTTGATCAGGCCACAATGTCAACCCAATCTTTTTTTCCTTTGCTAGTTATTATTCCTTTCTAGTGGAGTCATTGTTGAACATTGTCCTTTCTGACCACTTTTCCATACAATTTAATATTGAGTGGCAAGTTTCCAAACCAAGGCTATGGAGACTCATTTTTTTTCTCAACACATCACTACTTAATCACAAGGCCACTTCGGCCCACATTCAATGTGTAGGATTTGGAGCCATGTCCCATGCATGGGGATAGATGGATAGTGTGGTGGAATGATTCCATAACTTGTACCTCATAGTTTTTCTACATTTATAGGTGACAGTTAGCCTATTTCCACCACTATTCCTATGAGGCCACACTCATGATCTCCACCAAGTCATTTTTTCCTTGGAGGGATAATCACTTGATCCTGCTACTCATCTCTAGGTGGCACAGTTGTGCCACTAGAAATAGATTGTAAATGCTCACACAATAAGAGGGGATCAAATCAAATCTTGACTCTATTGGATTAAGATTGGAGATAAGGTGACAAAAGAATTTTTTTAGGCCTTGCATGCTCGCCATACATCCCACTCTATTAAATATATTCCAGAGGGGTAACAACACTTATAGAAGATGCCTAATATTCTCCCGGATTTTGTTTGACATTATGAGTAAGTTTTTTCTTCTCATACACTCCAACTATGATGGCTACTCTTCAACAATTCCTTGTTGTAGTCTCTTTCTAGGGACCTCTAATTCCCAATGCATCCTTTGTGATTAGATTCTCACCAAAGAGAGAAGGGAGGCTATTTTTTTAATGGACAATGATAAAGCCCTTGGCTTAGTGTGAATTCTACAGAGCCTTTTGGGATACTAGATAGGTGATGACCTTCATAAAGTCTACCTTGAAGCTATGTAATATAATTCTTTGGTAAGCCTAATTAACAAAGGAAGCATCAAGTTCATACCTAAGTCTGGTAATCCTAAAGAAATCAATAATTAACAACCAATCACTCTATTGAATGTCTCCTACAAAATCATTGCCAAGGATTTGGCCCTCAAGCTCTGATCTATGCTTTGTTTATATTTCGGCCTAAGAAAACAGGCTTTATCAAGTCCAAAATTATTTTGGATAATATTATAGTTGTGTGGGAAGTGACGGAATGGGCTAATCTCTCTAAACAACTAGCCCTATTTCTTAAAATTGAATTTGCCAAAGCTTATGATCGTATTGAATGGTTGTTTATCCTTTCCATGTTGCAAGCATTTGGATTCGTCCCTCACTTCATCCAAACAGTTCAGATGTTGTTTGTTGATGCTTCAGCTTGCATCACCATTTCAGCCAATAATCCAAACCTTTTGGGCTTCACCAGTATGTTCATCAAGGATGTCCTCTTGCCCTAGCTTTGTATGTCCTAGATATTTCAAAGGATTTGGATAAGTTCTAGCCTAAGAAGTCTCCCAATCCCATGTTAAGGGTATTTCTCTTCCGAACTCCTTCCAACGGTTGATTAATGACCATTTTGTTGATGATTCATTTCTTACCCTCATTGAGGAAGAAAATAATGTCAAACAAGCCCTTCAATGCTTGGACATCTTCTATCAAGCTTATGGTTCAAGTATTCAATGGCAAAAGACCCAATTCTATAGACAATAATTCCTTCCCAAACTAAAAATTGGCTTGGTTCTTTTGGATGGAAATAGATTAATCATGGGAAAGTTTTTAGTTTTTGGGCATTCCCTTTGCATTTCAAGCTTCTCCCTTCAAGATTTAGTGTGTTGTGATAGATAGAATTGAGAAAAAGCTTCAATACTAGATAACCAAGCCCATCCCTTTAGCTAGTAAGTTTCAAATATGCTCTAACATCCTAGCTTCTACATATGTTTATTTATCTTCCTATTGGATCCCCTCTAAGGCCTCCTATTTAAAAATTGAAAAGCTTCTCAAAGATTTTCACTGGGCATCCAGTGATGGGCATCTTGAGGCTTCTATTGTGTGGCATGGGAGTTTTTCTATAGGTTCCTTGTGAAGCTAGAGGACTTGGCTTTCTATCCATCTACAAACAAGGCATTACTGTATGTGCCAAATGGATTATCAAAGCACTTGAGGGAAATAAGGCCTATAAAATTCTCATCAGGCATTGTATTAGTGCTAGTGTCTCCTCAGGACATCCTACTTGAAAAGGCCTAGATCTAGGCACTCTTCTCACTATACGAGAGCCAGTCACAATTCAAGGAACTTTTGTTATTAAAAATATTTGGAAGGCTTGGGAAGCCATAAAACCATGGCTTTACTAGGTAGGAAATGATTTCCATAATGGATTATCCATCATCACCAATTTGTTTGGTGCTCTCTATTTCTTGATCTTCAAGACTATCTCATGGCTAAAATTCCATGAATCCATGCCTTGAAATTCTTCAAAAGAGGAGCTCATGTTTTGCTAGATTTGATTAATAAAGCTAGCAAGAATTTTCTTTCTTGGCCTGAATTCAATCTTACTAACCATGACCAACAGTTGTTCCAAGTCATTATTGATGTTATTCCCCACTAGATGCTTCATAAGATAAGGGTTCATTCCCTCAAGCCCTGGTGGAAGGACTAGAAATGGCACCCAAAAACCCCTTTTTGGAATTAGGACCTTGCAAGGGTTATTTGTGGTTGTCTCCACATCTTCCTATGGTGGATTAGCCCAACCTTCACTAGCAGCTTCAATCCTCCTTTGGGACCTAGCACCAAATGTTCCAATGCATCTAGTATGTTGTTTTGGAGCCCAAATTGCCTTATTTTGCTTGGTGCATTATGTACCAAGGCCTTCCTCTAGGTGCTCGTCTAGCTCATATGGGTATTCTCAATCCTCATTGTCTATTTTATGGACAAATTAAGAGTCTTAAGCATCTCTTCTATTTTTGTCCATGTGCTCAGAAAACTTAGAATTGGGTTCATGATCTTGGCATACCCTTTCAACCTGCTCTATTTTCTTGGCATATGATTTTACTTGGAGACTGGCCTTGTCTCCAACTCAAGTATACCTAGATTTGGCATGCTTTCATGGTGGAAATTCTATTCATTATTTGGAAAGATAGAAATGCAGGTCTTTTCTCTAATTGCATTGCAAATATTCATTTTTCTTTATACACTAAAGCCATGATTTTCTCTAATGTGCTTGTGTAGATCTACGTGCAAGCTAGTAAATTTGTACTTGAGCTTGCTCATCTTCAAGAGTTGTTGGATCACTAGAGAAATTCCTCTACACTATTGTCAGGGTTCTGCCTAACCCATCCTCTCTTCCAAGAGGACATTGGTGCACAGTCACAACCAATTTGCCAGAAGAGACAGAGGCTCCCACTCCCATGGCCCCTAGCCTTTGGACTCCAAAGGCAATACTACCCGTGGTGGGTGGTCTCAACCTTCTAGGCAGCCCTTTGCCTCTTCCCATAGGCATGGTGGTTCTGGTTGGCCTAACTCATGGAAGGTTCCTCACCTACATCTTTCCATCTCTTCGATATGTGCTTAGTAGCCCTCAGAGGATACTCCTAAAGAAGAAGGTGCTCTCATTGGTTAGGAGCCTATTGATGATGCTATCCCTAGAGATGTGTGGGGAAAAATTGATGATCAGAATCTACCATCTACTAGTGTTGTTGTAGGGGCCCCTCTATTTTGTCATCTTTGTTTTGAACTATATCCAATTAGACTCTATGGGTGTGTCGTTATACAACCCTACCCTTTTTTTGTGAATATTGTACTATTATTTCTTTAATATAAAGTTAATGGGAAATATTTGTATAAAAAAAATATAGTGACTTAAATGTCATTAGGGAAGTTGATCACTTTTCTCTCTATACATAGTAAGCTACCAATGGTTCTTCTTAGCCTCACACTATTTTCAAGCAATTGATATACATTTAAGCAAATGTCCTTTATAGGTACTAGAGGACAAATTGTAGATTGGACAAAATCACACCAATTGGTCAATCATGAGTGTGATCCAATCCCAAGTCACTATAAGCTTAAGATATATTCCCTAACGTCTAACCATTAAACCAATTCCAAATTTTAGTTCACAACTCTATGTTGTAGTGTCTTAATAGTCAAACTCAAGATTAAATTGAATTCTAGATAAACCTTAATCTCTTTCATTTCCATTTATCATCTACTTTCTTTCTTTCCTCATATCTAAACTATTTAATTAATTTAAAATCTAAATTAATTGATTTATCATAAAGTGCATTTATTTCCTTACAACTATTCACAATATATACATATAAGATTTTTGTTTTATCTTTTATTTAACACTTCTAAAATATTCGTATTAAATCTTAAGCTTTGAATTTACAATTAAAAAAGTAGCCAATTGACAATAGACAAAAATCTAATGCTTTAAACTACAAGTGGGTGTACTCCTTAAAAGGAGGCAAATTATATGGTTGTCCTTGCCTTTAAGTGACCACTTTCTTTTTCATCCTATTGATCATCTTGCAACAACTGTCTCAAAATCTTCGTGCCAGCAACAACTTGTACCGGGCAGGGCACTTGTATGTCAGTATTGCACAATTAATAATGCAGGTCCATATAGGATAATTTTACGTTAATTTGTTTTTCCCCATCAATTATATACTTTTATAATCTATGTTCACCAACTCAAGTAATATCTGTGTTAGATGAATCCCATGGAAAGAACCTATGGAACGTGTAACATCCTCGGCCATAACATTATCTTTAAATGGAGATTGGAGTAGTCCATTGATCTTCAGCTCAGATACAAAATGGTGAAGGTCTATGGTCTTCCTATCTCGACTTGCACAACCAGGGTGTTGGCATGCTGCAATGAAAAGGAGGTTGAGTATGAGCTCGTCCCTGTTAATCTCATGGCAGGCGCCCACAAACAGAAACCGCATCTGGATCTCAATGTAAGTTTCTTTTCTCCCCTAAAGAGTTTACATGCGATCCCTCTGGCATGTATAAAGCTGGAATGTTATAAGATATACGTACAACTACAGATTCTTTTTTGAGATTTTTGTTTACTGACATTGTGATTTATTTACTGTTCATCCATGCAGCCTTTTGGTCAGATACCTGCATTCCAGGACGGAGATCTGACCTTATTTGGTATGGATGTTTGCATTAGATGGAGTCTCCTATGCCTTACATAATTGTATTTAGTTAAATTGTTTGCTTATTATAATCGGCTCGTCTTACATATCAAATTGTGGAACCCTAATATAATTGTGAAATTGTTATTGACTGGTTAACCGTTTGCTTATTATAATCGGCTCGTCTTACATATCAAATTGTGGAACCCTAATATAATTGTGAAATTGTTATTGACTGGTTAACCATTAAAATGAATGATATTTGAGTAGAGTGAACATAATCTAATCAAAACCCATTTGGAATACATATGGGAACTTTTTAGGATAGTGCTATTCTATAGATTGTCATTTGATTCCAAAAATATATGAACAGAGTCAAGAGCAATCACAAGATATCTGAGCAAGAAGCAGCAAGGACAAGGCACGGAGCTCTTGGGTGGTACAGTGGAAGAGCAAGCCATGGTGGATGTGTGGTGTGAGGTGGAGGCCCACCAATTTAGTGGACCCTGCGGCGCAATTGTGCTACAGATTGTCATAATTCCCATGAAAGGAGGAAAGACAGACGAGGAGGTAGTGAAGAGCAACGTGGTGAAGCTGAGCAGCGTGTTGGATGTGTACGAGGAGAGGCTAGCTAAACATAAATACTTGGCAGGGGATTTCTTCAGCCTGGCAGATCTTCACCATCTCCCATTTACTCACTACTTAGTGAACGTTGCAGGAAAGGGTGAGCTCATATCCAGCAGACCCCATGTCAATGCATGGTGGGAGCGCATCTCTGCTCGACCTGCCTGGCAGAAGGTAGCACAAAACATGAAGAGATAAATACATTTGCCTCTTTAATTTTCTTTTCCCTCTGTTGAACCCTAAAAGTGATTGTTAGGTGTCTCCTTCAACACTAGTAGGAGTATGAGGTAGTCCCATATGCTACTTATAAATAGAGTTCTGAGGCATCGTGATTCATGGACTATACAAGGATTCTATTTCTATTTCAATGGTTTCCATGAAAACGGGCACTTGTAGGCCCTAGCCAAATAAATAATGTTAGTTCCCTATTATGTTATTTATGCATTTCAATTACTTTTAATTTTTAATTTAGTTAAATTAAAAGTAATTTGTATTCAATGAAATTTGTTATGTTAAGTGCATTATTTTTAAAAAATGTATTCATTTTGTATAAATATTCAAACTTCAAAGTTCAACTCCTAAAACCCACTTGAATCTAATACATGACTCTTTGGAGTATATCTACACAAATATGTGATCCTCCTATGCATACTTAGGATTTTAATTGTTTGCCACAAAGAAAAATACATTTCACATCCATTTGGTGAAGTTCCTAATGAAAGCTAAAAAAAAAAAGCAACTATCAATAGACACGTACAATCTTAAAGGAATGCAACTATCAATAAACACTTAAACATTAGTAATGCAATATATGTAATTGGAACATCATACAAAAGGGTAATTATGTGAATCACAAAACACACTTTCATTATATCTCAAAGATTGTATTGCTTATAACTTCCCACCCACCTTTAATCAATTAACATTCTATTGGTGAGACAAGTTTTTGAAGAGCTTGTGGACTAGTAAGTCCACTATTCACTTAATACCAACTTTATTAAATTCACAAATTGATGCATCCATTGTATCTCAAGTGAATTACACATTGCTTAACAAAAGATTTTTATTTTCCTTTCAAGAGATTTCTTCCATGCTTGTGTTAACAACTTTGGCATGAAGGCATCAATTCAATTTAAAGTGAATGACAATGATGTGGACAATTTTCTAAAATGTAGTTTTTGAATTTTTTCTTTACCATTGGTCTTCTTCTTCCAACATTAATTCCATCTACTTAGGCTACTTGCATCTTATTCGACAAAGAATCTAGCATCTAGTATAAGAAAGAAACTTTGACCTTATATTTAAGATATTGTTCCAAGTGCAAATGAAAGCTTTCCCCTTTCTATGTAAACTAGATGTGAAATGAAAAATGTAGAAAAAAAGAAGTCTGATAAACATGTACAATAGAATTGGTACATATACGATTTGAAACAATAACATAATAAATAGAAAGCAAAGGCAAAAATCGCTAGTAAGGTTGATCCCATCCCAACGATTAAACATGGAAAATATACAATACTTATCCAAACTAACAATTTAATAAATTTAAATTAAGGATGAATAACTTTTAACTAAGATCTTCTTCAAATAATAAAGTTGCAAATGCCAAAATAATGTTTAAAATATTTGTTTGTTATCTATATACAATATTTATAATATAAAAATCCTTTTACTTAATAATCATCCAAAAAAAATTAAAAACAACATAAGTAAAAGATAAATCAGATTTAAAATCCTTGTACAATCATTCAACTATTATTTTAATGGCCTACATGAGGAAGTCATCTTGAATATGATTTTCTAGAATAGGAATACATTTCTGACAACTAGGTATCTTTCGAATCTTACGTACATGTTTTGTCTTATTTCAAGAAGCATTGCAACTAGTCAATAAAGGTTAACCTATAATTTTAGGAGTAAAACCTCACCGTGTGAAGCCTTACAAAATTTGTTTGAATTATGTTATCGTGAATATACAATTGTTTCCATAATAATTTTACCTAACTCATGGATTGTAAAACATCTTCATTATAACTATTTATTAGCATGCAAAGCAACTATATAAAGCTTCAATCCAATCATTTTTATGAATGTTAAATTTGGAAGTCGGTCATAGGAACCAAGATGAGTAAGGTAGCTACAATTTCTCATTCCAATAAATAAATATTGATTGATTATTAATCTAACTACAATTAACCCATGTCAATCAACATTATGATAACATTTTATTGTTCTTGCATGTAAGTGTCCATGTAGTCATTGTTACTGCTAGGATTTATATTTCTCATGCCTAAGAAATCTCAAGAATGCATCATAGTGTGCTCCCAGAGTATAAATTGATTGGTAAGTCACTGAAAAACATAAATATTGGTTGTATGTTTAAACCCCAATAATATCATTCAAATTGGGGATAGCCTATAACTCAAGAGTTAAAGTGGTTGAATATAAATTGACAGCATTCATGATATAGTCCTTACTACAAGAGATTAGCCAAATAACAAAAATACATAAAATATATATCTATAGATAGAAACATAAGAATAATACTGCATTGAAATGACAAATTCATATTACAATATATCATTGGCCTCTTCGAGGGGGCAACCTCTTGGAGCAATTCTCAATACAGTATAATTCATGGATGATCCATTCTACTATCAAACCATTTATTTATTACTAGTTCTATCCAAAACAATTACTACTTCGCAAGCATGTGGACTAAACCAATTTAACAAAAGACACAACTTGCAAAGCATATGTGTCTAATGCTTTTATTAATAAAGCTTATACAAAAGTAATTAATTACGAAAAATAGTTAGGACATGGGATCCTAACATGCCCTCCCCTTCAAAACCATTGTCCTCAAACCTTGAGATGAGGAAATTGTTGCTACAGGTGGAAGAGGGTTCCCATGTTACATCTTCTAGTTGCAACCCATGCAACTAGATGAGGACCTCAGTGATATTGTAGTTGCAAAAGTGGCACAATTGTCTATCAAGGATAGACTTAGATGTTAGGATAATAGATCATTTAATATCCAACTCAAGTAATGCAAATTGTACATGAATATGTCGACTAGGATCTTACTTCAAATAGGAGACATGGAAAACTAGATAGAGCTTTGAGGAGGGAGGATGCTTTAGGTTGTATGTAATAGAACCAATTTTTTGTAAAATTTTATAAGGTCCATAAAACTCAGGGGTGAGTTTCTAATGAGTCTTCAACTTTAAGGATAATTACTTATACATGGTTGTATTTCAAGGAAGACCATGTCACCAATAGTGAAAGTGCACTCTGAATGGTGTTCATTAGTTTGTTGCTACATGTAGTTATGTGCCAAGTGCAAGTTGTCCTTGAGGGTGCAAAGAATGGTGTCACATGTATGAAGGGTGGAATCAACTACATGTACATGTGAGATTCCTAGTATGTATGCCTAGAGAGATGGTGGTAATTGACCATACACAACTTCATATTGAGTTATCTTGGTTGTTAACTGATAAGTAGTAGTATACCACCTATTAACTATGAAAAAGGAGAATGATAACAACTAGAATGCACACTAGATTAAACCCTTTTCCATATAACATATAAAGACAAGGCCGAGCCAAATCACTACCAAATGAAGGTGGACTCAGCTACTGATCTTGGGGTGTGTGCAAGAAGTTGAGTCCACTTTTTGGCCAAAAAGTGGAAGTGTTTTCCCTAATTTTCAGAATTTGTCACATTTGACCTAGAAATTTGAAGCACTTAAAGGTGGAATCTTAAAAAAGTCAGTAAATATGAAATGTAGTACTCGGAGTCTAGTTTCCAAATATGTAATATTTTTTAATACCCAGATGATGCAAATTAATTTTTAATAGGCGTTTCTAAAAACCACTGTTTAAAAGTCACTTTTTTTTAACTATACCATGCACGTGTACGTCATCCATATTTTGACCTAAATAATCATATTTTTTCTAAATCCTTTTAGGAAAAGATTCGTAACTCACTAAAGCATGTTTTTCATTTTTTTTTGTAATTTTTTATTTAATTTTTTTTTTTGTTAATTTTTTATTGGCCATTTTTGGTGTTTTAAAAAATCGTCATGTACGTCATGCATAAGATGACCTAAACTTATCATTTTTTGAAATTTTTTTTTTTAAATTGAAAAAAATTGTCTGAAGTACATTTTTGTACAATTTTTTTTTACAAAAAATTATTTTGATAAAAAATTTATTAAAATATTTAAAAACACTGATAATTCAAGTTGATGGACCCATTTCATTAGAAATTAATTGAAAAATAGAAAAATAATCCAATTGTAAAAAAAATTACATATTTGGAATCTACACTGTCTCATCTATAATGGGTTTCAATTTCATCAAAAAATTCTGCAAAAAAGCCTTCAGACATATGCCCAAAGTCACTATTTTGTTGTGACATTGATAGTACCTTCAACTTGCAGGTCAAACCAAGTCTAAAGCCAAGGGTCGAGTTCCCAAGCCTTTTTTCTGACCCGAAACCCATAGCAAAAATGGGGTCAAAAATTCAAATTTTATGAACAGAATCCCCATTTCATAAAAGGTTAATATTTTAACATTTATGAAATGGGATCCTGCTTTTGTCTCAGGATCCCGAAGCATAACGGGATCCCGTTTTGGTTTACTCGATTTCAGGTTTTTTTCTAAGTCTGAAACTTCCACCTTAAGTGGACTCATCTTTATGCATTTACCCCTTGCACTCAGGTATGTTATAGATGGATCAAATTTAATTCATCCTTTTTATCAAACCCTAGGTTAACAATGCATGAAACCCTAGTTCTACAATGATCAGCTTATAACAGAATAAATACAACATCAATCCAGAAACTGATTGCACAAGGATGATCAGGGAGATGATAAAACCTGTCTCTCAAAAGCAGAGGTGTCATAGGACCAAGGTGGGACTGGCCAGGTCCTGACTAGAAGAATCTGCAGAAGAGGTAAACTGAAAAGTTGTAAATGTTGTCCTAATGCCAGATCTGAACTCACAAAGGGCAAGAGGACATGGGCGGTACCGCCCAAGTCCTTAGTGATTGAAAACTCTGAAACTATCTATGGATCCCAAAGCCCTAATATGTACTCTATCTTCATGTAGCTCTGTATTATCTAGATCTCGCTCCTATAACCTACGCACAAGAAGATAAGAAGGGGTTTGGGGGTTATGGTGTTTAGGGACTTTCCTCAGTCAAATCCTGGAATAGCATTCAAGCTTCCCAACACCGTTGATTGATAAAGAGTGTGTGCCCTCAAGGGGGCAGAGGCTAAAAACAATGATAATATGATGATTCAAATGATGATAAACAAACAATGACATCACTTATGTGATGAACCCTTATAATGATAAAGATCCTTCAACTCCTAAGGAAGAATAGATGATAGCTCCATGCCTGCAGTAACAACACAATGACAACATACAAATCTGCTCTAGAATCACAATGAATGCTCTTGCTTGCTTCACTTCAAGATCTAAAGTTATACCTTTTTCAACCTAGCTGATAATGAATCCAAAAGCACACTTATATATGCTTTCCCGCTCATAATCGTGAATTAAAACCAAAAGAGTCGACAAAGAGAAATCTTTTGAAAGGTGTTACGCCAACATGCCTTTAAATTTGACCTGACTTAAAAGGGGGGACATGGGAGGTACCGCCCAGGTCCATTAGCCCTATTTAGGTCTGGGGTAAGGTAAATAAAGGGGCCCATATTCCAATTTTACTTTGGTGTCGGGCAATTTTGCATCAAGATAAACATTTTGAATGTATAATGCAATCACGGGGACCTGGTTGCTAAACAATGAGGTAAAAGGACATGTGGATACTTTTTACTCCATAACATGTAGCCCCCACTTTAATGTGTGTATGATCTTATGATCAGTAAATGCATTAAAGTATGGTCAAAACACATCAAGAAAACCAAACACTATAATGAAAGCACACTCTAAGTTTGAAGGACTGTCTCTAGCCCCCAAGCTCAGGCAAACATAAGAAGACACATGATAAACACGCAAAACATGAAGAAGACATGAACACAGTCACACAATATGTACAAAGTATACATGAAGATAAAACATGATTAAACAATTACACTACACTAACAGGTGATGGGGGGAGCTCATCGCTACGCACCACCATCAAAGCATGCAAAACACACAGCGTGGGGGGGAGCTCATCACTACACACCTCCAAAAAACACGCAAAACAAATGGCGTGTGGGGAGCTCATTGCTACACACCTCCACAAAACATGCAAAACACATAAGGAGAAAACGCAAAAAACACATGAAATACATGAGCACCATAGAGTGTGTTGTCAACACACTATACATCTTATACAAAGCAAACACGAGCAACGAGGAGGAGCTCATGGATACGCTCCACCATCTAAAACACACCAAACACACTTGACAGTTGAGCTACGCTACCACGATCGCCAAAAATATGCTTAAGGGTGAGTAACTCAAGACCCAACCCTACTGCCCGCAAGAGCACTTTTTCAAAAGGATGTCCAACCACTCAAGGGAAAACACAACCTCACCTTTTGCAGAATGGATTTCAAAAGCATACAACCCCAGCTGCATCGCGGAGATGCCTTACAATGAAAAGGAAGCATGCACACAAAGTATACAATCCCACTTGCATCACGGAGATGTCTTACATTGAAAAGGAAGGATACACAAACATGCAACAAAGTATACAACCCCACCTACATCACGGAGATGCCTTACAGTGAAAAGGTAGTATACGCAACACATTTTATCACCATGTCTAAGATATCCAAGCATTTACCATAATATATGCCCCCACCTTAAAGTGGTTGCTCTCACTTGCCAGTAGCAATCACATTTAAGATAAGGTTGAAAACACACAAGGGAACAAGAGCTTTCACAAAGCCCGTGCTCCAAAGTGATGTGCTTACAATTGTCAAATTTTTCCCAACAATCACAATAGAAACACATCAATATTATTTGCTAATAACCATTGATCAATAATATGCATGTACGAAAGATAATCACAACAAGCTTTTTTTTAGAAAATCTAAGCTAAGATAACAACCAAATCATTTCATGAAATTGATACAGAAATAAGGCACCATGCTACTTAAACAAACAAGGCTATACTTACAGGTTTGAAACCAAGTATAGTTGTGAGGTTATACTTCAGGTATCTCAGAACCAAGTGTAGCCACAAGGTAAGACAAAAGAAATTCAAAGGTGCATAGAAGTAGATTAGAGTATTATAAAGGTTTGTTACAATAATTTCACAATACAATCACATCACAACACAAAGGGATTCTATTAGTCAAACATTAGTAACAAATTACCCCCGTCTTCATATATAGACTAGGTCCATTTTATTTTCTTGTTTAGGGATGCACGGTCCTTATTAGAAGTGTATATTTATTGTCATCATCCGATGACTTGTAGAGCCACAAGCACAATGGAAGAATGAAATCACAAAAAATGAGAGAGGAGACAAAAGTGACTTAGGGTCACAATGTGGGAAGATGCCCCCAAGGCATAGTCCACAACGTTATGCCCCAAGGCACCACATACAACAATTACAACAAGAGAAGTGTAGAGGAATAGAGAAACAAATAGAAGGAATGTCACAACGGAGGCAGTCTCCTTGTATTCTTAACCTTTAAATAGTATCAAGGGTCATCCACGGAGACCTAAACAAACATTTAGCACTACACGGGGAAACACAACACAACACTTAAGAGGAGGCCACCCATGAGAGCAACTCAAAGAGGTGCTACATCAAGGGTGGTTGAATGAGAAAGAAATACTTACCTGCTAGCAGTTGTCCTTAATCAAATCTTCTTCCCAATCTTGATCTTTATATGAAATAGGTGGTTCATAGGGCACTATAGCCCAACTTGAAACATCTTCCTTTAGTTATTCTTTTGATTCCATTTCTTTCAGTGGGATATTTTCTTCTTGTGGTGAAATTGTTCAAGCTAAGGCTTGTCACTTTCTTCTTCTTTCTGTTGCATTTCTATTTCTTCTAGTCTTGTTAGTTATATTTACCAAGGGATTTTCTTTGTTCACCATCGAAGGTTCATGATTTCTTGCATTCTTCGGCATTTCTGAAGAGGAACCTAGTACAAAATTGATTTTATGATTTTGTGATGGATAGATTTGCTCTTGAAGGTTTTCTCCTGATCCTTGTAAGAATGGCGGAGGAGGAACCTTGACAAAAATTCCCTTTCCTTTCGGTCGAGGTGAATCCTTCAACTTAGGTTGCTTTTCAATTTCTATTTGTTGGGTAGGAGGAATTGTAGCCTCGGAGCACCAAGAGAATCTAGGAGTATTCTTTCCATATGATAGTTTAGCTATTTTCTTTGCTTTATACCTTTGATATGCCAAGAAGAATTGATCTTGTCTTGGTTGATTTGTTTTAATAGGTTGCGGCCAAAAATAATCCAAATTGAAATTTCCATGAGTGGCTAATGGTTTAAATCCACTGTGATGAATAGCATGCACTCAACCTTTATGAGGGAACTTTAAGCACTTATGAATAGTAGAGGGAACTGCTTTCATGGATTTTAGCCAAGGATGTCCTAAATTCACATGAAAGAGATCTGAGGTGGGAATGATAATAAATGGTGCTTCTAAGGCTTTTTCAACAACCTTAATGCAAAGTGTTATCTTTCCAATTGTCAAAAGAAAATAATGGTCATTATGTGCTTTTATCATTATATATCCATTGGATCATAAGTATCTTGTGCTAGATCATTAATGTATAAAAATTCTTCTGTGATAACATTTGTCATGCAATTAGGATCAATAAGAACTCCTCTTGTAGGATTTCCACTTATTCTTGTTGTTATATAAAGATGACCATCAATATCTCTAATAGTGACCTCATGTGGTGTAAAGGATATGACGAGTTCGGGATCCTTCCTTTTCTTGTTAGATCAGGGAGGATCCACACCACCCTTGCTGTGATTGGATGCCATAGATATGAGACTTTTGTACACCAAGATAATTGTTTGAGGAAACCAGGTTTTTGAATCTTTTGCAAAGATAAAAAACACACTAGTGTCACTACAAACAAAGTGATCACAATGTCAAAAGTACTGTACAAAAAGGAAATATAGACATTTTAAAGATTTCTTGCAAAGATATGTGAAAGAGATGTCCAATTTCTTATGTTGAAATACACAATGTGTAATTGTAAAAGTATGAATTTTCAAATCAAGGATGTGAAATAATGCAAATTTTCAAATGGATAATGCAATATCTGATTTGAACAATTAGCAAGATGCAAATGCTCGAAGCTATGGGTTCACCAAAATGTTAAGTATGAAGAAGGAGAATGATTACAACTAGAATGCACACTAGATCAAACCCTTTTCCATATATTATTCAAGGACAATACCAAGCCAAATCACTACCAAATGAAGGTGGACTCAGCTGCTGATCTTGTACCCGAGTATGTTATAGATGGATCAAATTTAATTCAGCCTCTTTATCAAACCCTAGTTCTGCCATGATCAACTTATAACAGAATAAATACAACAAAAATCAAGAAACTAATTGCATGGGGATGATAAAGGAGATGATAAAACCTATCTTCTGAAAGCAGAGGTGTCTGAGGACCAAGGTGGGACCACCCAAAACCTGACTGGAAGAATCTGTAGAAGAGGTAAATTGGAAAGTTGTAAATGTTGTCCTGATGCCAGATCTGAACTCAAAAAGGACAAGAGGACATGGGTAGTACCACCCAAGTCCTTGGTGATTGAAAACTCCAAAACTATCTCCAAATCTCAAAACCCTAATTTGTACTCTATTTTCCTATAGCTTTGTATTTTCCAGATCTCGCTCCTATAACCTACACACAAGAAGATAAGAAGCAGTTTGGGGGTTATGGTTCTTAGGGACTTGCCTCAGTCAAATCCTAGGATAGCATTCAAACTTCCCAACACCATTGATTGATAAAGAGTGTGTGCCCTCATGGGGGTAGAGGCTCAAAATAATGATAACATGATGATTGAAATGATGATAAACAAACAATGATATCACCTATGTGATGAACCCTTAGAATGATAAATATCCTTCAACTCCTAAGGAAGAGTAGATGATAGCTCTATCCATGCAATAACAACACAATGACAACACATAAATTGTAACATACTAACTCTCAAACAAGGCTTAAAACAAATATTTACCAAGAGATAAACAAACATATAAATCATTAAGTGAAAAAGTTTGAACTTCTTTTTTTTGAATTAAAATGTTCTCAAGGAACCAAAATACATCATATAAACATAACTTATTTTCTAAATATACAACATGTAATAATTAACAAAATCAAAATTTTGTCTTTCAATTACAATAATCTGCACTTGATAAAATTTACATAGTTTTTGAAATACAAGTCACATATCAAATATGTATGCCACATCTGGAATTCTGATATCCATATCACAAGTCTTGGTGAGTCTTCTACTAGAGAGAGAGAGAGAGCATCTTCTGAGTGCTTTACCTCCAACCATAGACTGGCAGTCCTTCGCACACCTTCCAACTAGAAGTGGCTCTACCCTTCACAAAGAGTATAAACATAAGGTAACAAAGTGGTATTTGTCATCTGAGTACTGGTGTTGTATCCTACATAACACTATCAATCACACAACTCTAGAAAATCCTCTAGCTAAGTATGATCATACCGACAGGTTATGAAATCTAGACACAGTGAACCAACTAATGCATGCAGAGACGTATGCATTACTTTGGCCAAAGATTTTATATAAATAGACGTTTAAAGTAAACATAGTCATAATGCCCACCCACCTCTAACTTGACTTGGATACTATCACATCCTACAGTTTGACTTCACCAACCTGGTTTATTGATAAATGGTTTAACATTAGAGTCTTATCTAACTCAAAATTCTAGTCTACATGACTTAGATTAGTTCTCATGATCCTATCATTCATACCATAAGACTTTATGGATTGACTATCCATTCAAGTGTACCTCTTTGTATACTTGCACAATCCAAGGTCTATGACTTATCGTCGTCTACTCCATGAGTCTATAACTCAAGTCAATTGTAGTAAAACAATTTAGTTTCTCTACCAAGGGAAAACACCATTAACTATCAACAAACTTCCTTGGACAAGTCTAATACAAACATTAAAACTTAGGGTTCTCAACCCTTCATTGTCGACTCATATAAAATAGCTAATTCAAAGTTATAACCAAAACAATGGAGTTATTAATTATTCTTAACCATTCTAGGTCAAACTAGGGTTTTATCTTCCCTATTCCAACACAATGAAATAACAAATAAACTTGTTTTCAAAAAAAGTGAAAAGTAATAATATCGTAAGTAAGAGAATAACCTCTAGTCTTCTTCTAACTACGTTGTCATGTTTTTAATCTCTCAAACCATGACTAGTATAATTTACGGGTATATCCTTAGTTATATCAAAAAAACTAAAGGTTCTAATCATTTCTAAACTTCGACTAAGTTTAGTTTGATTCCAAAAAGGTAAAAGACTATTTCAATTTGCTATCTACTTAAGTTCAATGTCTAAGGTTGCTCTTTCTTTTATATACTATGTTATTACTGATTATTATTATGTGGGTGCTTTCATCTCTTATACTCGTTTGCATATAGATATATCAAGAATATCTCAAGCATTCTGTCTTCTACGTATCACATACTGATGCAACTTAAATAAGACATAATAAACCTCTAAAGCTGTTAGTTAAACATCATTGTGTCAGCTCATATCTGAATAGGTTCTAAGTATAAAACATACACTAAGTTTTCCATAGGGGATATCTTTCCCTAACATCCTTCTGAAACAAAGTATTCTCCATAATAAGATACAATTAACCTTCGACATTATGTTTATATCTGATTTCTTGAAAATTTTATCACTCAAGGCAAAATGTATCTATATTTAACTATTTAAACCCTATCTTACAATAATATGGATATAAAATCCACTATTTACATAGCATCTTCACGGCATAAGCATTCTAAAGGTGTATATAAACCTTTGTTACACAGTATCATATGACATATTTATTCTATATGTGTATATATATAATATCTTATGACAAATATATTCTATATGAGCATATATATACTATTTACATAGTATCATATGAGTCAGTACAAGAAGTTGGGTCTAGTTTTTGGCCAAAAAGTGGAAGTGTTTTCTCTAATTTTCAGAATTTGTCACATTTGACCTAAACATTTGAGGCACTTAAAGATTGAATCTTAAAAAATGTTAGTAATATGAAATGTAGTACTTGGAGACTAGTTTCCAAATATGTAATTTATTTTAATACCCAGATGATACAAATTGATTTTCAATAGGCATTTATAAAAACCACTGTTTAAAAGTCACTTTTTTTACCATACCATGCACGTGTACGACCAACATAATTTGACCTAAATAAAAGTATTTTTATAAATTCTTTTGGGGAAAGATGTGTAGTACAGTAAAGTTTGATGAGGACATTTTTTTATAATTTTTTTCTAAATAATATTTTTTTATTAATTTTTTTATTGGCCCTAATTGCTGTTTTCAAAAACCCTCGTGTACGGCCAACATAATTTGAGAAAAACTAATCATTGTGAGGAGGAGAAATGTGGTTTAAATCAAACTAATGAAAACATAAAAAACCCAAACACCAATGGAAGTTGAAAGCAAAGAAGCATTAAACCAAAATGAGTAAGAACATACTTACAAACTCCTTTACCTGTCATTTTCCATTGTTTGCCTATCTTTCTTTGATCTTGATTGTGAAGCCCTCAGAAACTTTCCTTGCTTGCTTGCTTGTTGAAGATGACAAAGGAAGAATGACTTTTGATATGAGTTTGTGTTGAATGTGAGCTTCAACACATGATAATGGAGGACACTTGAAAATGGAATGAGAGAGAGAGAATGAGAGAAATTTTGGTATAGTGATTGTGCAAGATGAAGTTCCTCCTCTCTAATGGCTTAGAAGAGGGTTTTATTTATAGATTTTCAAAAAAAGTAATGGAGGGTGAGGATCAAAAGATGAAATCAATGGCCCTTATTTTTTTTGGAATCTTTAATTCATAATAGATGAATTAAAAATTCTTTATTTGAGAATAGTGGATTATGACAATTGAATTAAGAATTCAATAGTGGAGGATAGTGGGTTATGACAATTGAATTAAGAATTCAATAGTGGAGGATAGTGGGGAACATTGAATTAAATATTCAATTGGTGAGGGCTGTGAGGAACATTGAATTTAAATATTCAATTGGTGAAGGCTAGTGGGGAACATTGAATTCAATATTCAATTGGTGAAGGCTAGTGGGGAACATTGATTTAAATATTCAATTTGGTGGAGAATAATTGATTTAAATATTTATTTTGGAAAATGAAGGATATTAGCTAATTAAATATTCAGAATATTTAATTATATGTGCAACATGGTGAGGTGGAAGAGATGAGGTGGATTGATGAGGTGGATTTTGGACTTTAGACATTAGAAGAATTGAGGGAATTTAATTAAATAAAATGACTTTATTTAATTATGGGATAATGAAACAATCAAATAAATTTTAAATATTTATTTAATTGACAGAAGCAAATAAGAATTAAGATAAATATTAAAATATTTACTTAATTCGATCCGAGCCAATTTTAAGTGTATACATTTTGCCCCTCTTTGAAGCAATGTGTTTTATCATGTTGTTTCAAAGAATAGGAATAGTCTGATGTTGATACATGCCCCAGTTTGCCCCTGGTATAGGTTACGGTGATAGGATGCCCCTTCAGGGGATTGGACGGGGAGAAGGCGGAAGGTGTGAGACGGACAATCTCACGAAGAGGAAGGTGAAGACGGGTTAGGCTGGAGAAAAATGGGCTATGGTTCGGAGAAACATACATGGGAAGCTGTCATAGGGTCATATAGTTAGATATGTGCCACTTACTATATATAGGAGCTGGGTCCAGAAGTATGATTCATTTGTACACTTGTCCATAGTTGATTTGTCCTCTGGAGAGCTTAGGAGAGCATGGCAGCTCGAGAGATGGATATTCCACACGAGCAACATCGATTTGAGCGGATTCAACGGTTCGATCGGCCAGCAGAGGCAGGACCCCTGGTATGTAGTTCTTCAAAACTTGTCGAAAGTCAATTTTTATGCGTATTTATGGCTAGGAAAACCATCTAGGGAAAATGTGCAACAACCCTAGTTTTGCGCATATGTGTGCCGAAATGGCGCATATGTTGCGAAATTGCGCATTTACGCCGCCAAATGGTGCATATGATTCTTTTGTGCATTTGTTTCCTGAATGTACGCATTTGTTCTTTTTGCGCATTTGAGTGTTGAAGTGGCGCATTCGTCCCTAAGTTGCGCATATGTTTTGTGAATGTGCGCATATGATAGTATTGTGCATGCGATCTATGGAATGGCACATATGTTGGGAAGTTGCACGTTTGCGATAATAGGTTACACATGTGCCAGAATGGTGCATACGCGTCAGAAAGTGGCACATTCATGGTGAAGTTGCACTTTTGGTATGAAATGGCGCATTTGCCACCTGGATTGGCGCATTTGCACTTTTAGGCAAATCAGTTGACTTAACAAAATTAACCTAATTGGCATCCTAATTGATGCGTCAATTGATTAGCGATCTCTGAGATTGCTGAGAATCTAGTCGAGAGATGATATGTTGTTTTGATTAATTTGATATGTTGAGCCAATGATAGGATAGCTTGATTGCTTGGAGTAGGTTTTCGATATGGATTTGGATTTCACTGACGATATGCATTTCTTGGTTGCAGGAGGATATTCGAGATGTTCTGACATCACGAGAGTTGTTCCCGTTGCCGTTGTTGCAGTGGTATATGCTGACCGAGATGGAGTGAGAGGCTCTAGGTGCTATGGGTTTGTATCATGTGCTCTTCATGCCCGAGGTTCGCATGAACCGGGCGATGGTGACTGCAGCTGTGGAGCGATTCCATAGTGAGGATGGGACCTTCCATCTTCTGACGAGAGAGATGGCCATTACTCTGGAGGATGTTTATCGGATTCTGCACCTCCCTATTCAGGGAGAGTTAGTTGAGTACGGGTCATAGCGTGACGCTGGACTGGAGGAGTGTAGGCGTATTTTTTATGATCCCGATTTGGCAGGGGAGGAGATCTCGTGGTAGGACATGCATGACTGCTATGACTACTTCCTAGGCATAGTGGCTGGACTAATCGGTGGTGTAGTATGCCTCGATAGGAGAGCGCACGGCTTCCCCATTGGTTGGGGACGGGTGCTGGAGAGTATGATCACCGACGGGACCTGGTATGCGTGGGGTGTGTGCGTGCTTGCACACCTATACAGAGACATGCATCAGGTAGTGTACCACCAAGGCTCTGGTTTAGCTGCAGGCAGGTCTCTCTTACAGTTTTGGTTGTGGGAGCACATTGCTATCACACGGCCGATCTGCGTATTTCATAGGCAGAGGGGTGAGCCTTATAGTTACGGCTATGCAAGTGTGATTTCCCAGCACAAGCTGGGGAGGCTTGAGTACTGGAGGCATGCCTTTGATGGAGTGGATGCAGTTGTCTGGCGGTCGTACCTTGACTGCAAGGTATGGGAGGACAAGGCAGATGAGCTCCCCTATTGTTTCTAGATGAGGTGGCTGATTGGCCGGACTCGATACATTTTAGAGCAACAAATTGTCAGCCGAGTGCAGAGACAGTTTGGCCGTGTACAAGGTAGACCACAGGGTGAGGCACGCTTTGCCAGGACATATGCCGAGTGGTATAGGTGGAGTCTTGTGGCCTCTTATGAGGAGGCATTGGCCAATTTTTAGTAGATTCCTTATGCAGCCTGGCTGATGCGGAGAGATATAGTAGATGTTGGCATGATGCCAGACTATGAGGAGTGGTTTGCAGCACATCTATTTCCTCGCTACTCAGGTCCTGGAGAGGTAGCTCCTCATATAGATGAGGGTGACTCTGACGGAGGGGGTGGAGCTGGCAGGGGGAGGGGTGGAAGGCAGAGGAGGAGGAGAGATCAGGGAGATGATGGGAGACAGAGATAGAGGCAGAGAGTCAGAGGGGGGCTCGTGGGGCAGCAGGCAGTGGGACAGGCACAGGTCTAGGTGCTAGTGCAGCCAGGGATAGCACAAAGATAGATACTGCCGCCTCAACAGGTGGCATAACCGACATCAGGACAGGTGCCAGCGCAGCAGGTGGCATAGGCCGAGCAGGCTCGATAGCCTGATGTGCAATAGCAGGTTCTGGTTTCTTTACAGACCCAGACTAGGCAACTGAGGGCTCATCTGAGAGCGCCGAGAGTCAGATGCGACTCAAATATCAGAGTTGAGCCGGGAGAGAGATGAAGCCTTAGCTAGTATGCGGGCTATGAGGGCAGAGCGGGATGCAGCCATGATGGCCATGGGTACCAATGGGACCTCTAGTTTCTTGGTGGCACAGGTACAACAGTCATAGGCCCAGGTAGCGCAGTTACAGAGTGATCTTACTAGATCTCAGGCACAGACTCAGTATTACGGGGGCTTATATCATGGTGCTGTGCCAGCAAGTCAGAGAGCCTCGAGCTTCCGGAGCCAGTCAGAGGCAGTGCAGAGAGCAGGTGTGTCTCGGTCTATGGGCTCAGTGAAGGGCCCACCGCCATCAGGGGTAGATAGAGGAGAGGCTATTGTCGGAAGCAGTGTTCCCCGACGGCAGAGTTAGTCAGAGCTAGACACCTGTATTTGACATGTATTGTGATTATTCTAAGACATGTATCACCATTTTTTGTATACATTTATGACATGACTCTGGGATGGGACAAAGTTTGTAATATATTGTACATTTGGACATGTGTTGGATGTTTATATGATGATCTACCTATTTGATGGTCTATATGTATGTGTTCTTACATTTTATATGCTATGGATGCAATTTCATTTTATGATGTGTTTGTATATGTTATGCATACTAGATGGATGTTTAGAATGCTTTTGAGTTATGCAAATGCTAATGTGTATGGATATGGTTATGTAGTTCGATATGTATGTGACCTATGTTTTTTATTTTCTTTTGATATGATGTATGGATGCACAATGTATATGGATGATCTAAAATGTATGGAAATTGATCTCATGGATTTATTATGTATGCAAATGATGTAATCATTCGAATGACTATCTCATGTGATGTGATATGCAACTTATATGCTATGTGTTTGATATGTCCAGATGTACTCAATCGACACAGAGATGATATAGACAAGTGGAATAGAAGAAAACATGGAGAAATACTGACTTTCATTTTGATATACTGCAGGGTTTTGCATTATTGTGTGTATGATATGGAGTTGTTGGATATGAGACAGATGCGGATACGGATATGTCATCTTTGCAAGTTTTTTGCTTTCATCATTGGGTACTTTTTGGTATTTTTCATTTTTTCAAATGTGGTAAGTGAATACAAGCATCTATGTATAGTTAGCCCTAGATGTCCTGAGTATCCCTTACCTAGATTTTGATATAGAAAGTTGATACAAGCATCTAGCCAAACTTGAATCTAGATGACCTGAGCACTTCTTGCGTTTTAACAGACAAGGATTGCCCCTTTTCCTATTTAGACCTTGGAGTCCTCGATGATCTTTTGTTGATCATGTCGTTAGATGAAAGTCATCACATTACTAAGGTTTAATCCACAAGCAGTAGACAAAGAAAACAATTATGCCCCCATCATAGCATCTCTAGCTTTTGGCATCCTTGAGTAGCATAGGAAGTCATAGTGACAAAAATTCAAGACCTTATAAATTGACTAATTGACAAAACATTCTTGCATTAGATGTGTCTTTTGCCATAATTGATATAGAATCATATTGAGTGTTTTGATATGGTGCTGCACTTTGTTTAGGACAGGTTGATATTTTGAGGCAAGGGCTTTTGTTGTTGGGTAGCTTGCTTTGCTGCTCTTGTTTGTTTTTCCTAGTGAAAAGGTATCGCAATCCTTATTGGTATCCTCTTAAAACAGTGGCATTCAAGAATCCAAATCCGTAACTAGGTTGAGGAGTTGCCCCCAGTTTTAGACAAGGATCGACTTATTATGAGTGAAACGACAGACAGACATGGAGAGACGGACCCTAAGGGACTGACCTAGTGCCTTGGGGGCTCATTGCTAAATGGCCTTGCTTACGTGATGACACAGAGGCAACGTAGTTCAGGGTGAACCCTAATGGACCTAAGACCTAGGTGATGGTTGATATGCAAAAGTGGTATGGACTTGGGTAGAAAGACCAGATATGGGACTGACGGGATAGCGAAGCCTCAGGGGCGCATGGAGAATGGCCTTGCCTACGTGATAGCTCAGAGGTGACGTAGTTCGGGATGGTTCAAAGGACTGGTTCGGTGTGATGGAGACAAGAGTCAATAAAGTCGACATAGATGGAGGGAGTGATTTGTCGCAGATAGTGCCTATTTACCAGGTTTTCACCACTTACTTTTATTTGCACGCGCAGCCAAAAGTACACATGACACCTATTTGCCAGGTTTTCATCATGGTACCTATCCTTTTGTCATTTTTCTATTTTTTTGGATTTTTTGTTCTATTTTTTATCACTTTTTCAATATTTTTTTATTTTTTCAGGACTCCCTTACATCGGGGTTTTCAAGTATAGAACTTGCAAAGATGCATGCTATTGACAGGATCATCGAATAGTTCACCTTCAGATGTGGCCAATTGATATGCCCCTGATCCATAAGCCGTGATGACGACATAAGGACCTAACCAGTTGGGTTCGAACTTTCCTTTCTTCTCTCTATCTGGCTGATTTCTGGGGTTCTCTCTGAGGATGAGGTCACCAACTTGGAAGACTCAGGGCTTTACCTTATGATTGTAGCTTCTGGACATTCTTTGCTGATATACTTTTAGGTGCTTAAAGGCCTGTTGCCTTCTTTCTTCCAGTAGTTCTAACTCTTGCAGTCTAGTTACTCTGTATTCTTCATCAGAGATGAGGCCTCTTAACGAAACTCGCAAGGATGGGATCTCGACTTCAATGGGCAAGATGGCTTCAGCTCCATAGACTAGGGAGTATGGTGTTGCACCTGTGGGTGTGTGGATGCTTGTGCGGTAGGCCCACAGTGCGGGATTTAGTTGAACATGCCAATCACGGCTGGCATCATTAACAGTCTTTTTCAAGATTTTTAATATGGTTTTATTTGATGCCTCCTCCTGACCATTGCCTTGGGGGTAATACGGGGTGGAAAAGCGGTGTTGGATGTGGAATTTGTCACATAGTTCCCTGACATCTTGATTTTTGAAGGGTCATCCATTATCCGTGATGATGGAGGAAGGGATACCATAGTGACAAATGATATAGTTTAAGATGAATGAGGCAATTTGTTTGCCAGTGATGTTGGCTAAGGGCACAGCTTCAATCCACTTTGTGAAGTACTCAGTGGCAGTGATTATGAACTTGTGTCCGCTAGATGAAGGGGGGTGAATCTTGCCCACTAAGTCGAGTCCCCACTGACAGAATGGCCAAGGAGTTGTCAATGGTTGTAGCTCCTGCGCTGGTGCATGTATCAAGTTCTCGTGGATTTGGCATTTCTTGCACTTCTATGTATAGTTAGCCCTAGATGACCTGAGTATCCCTTACCTAGATTTTGATATAGAAAGTTGATACAAGCATCTAGCCAAACTTGAATCTAGATGACCTGAGCACTTCTTGCATTTTAACAGACAAGGATTGCCCCTTTTCCTATTTAGACCTTGGAGTCCTCGATGATCTTTTGCTGATCATGTCGTTAGATGAAATGTGGTAAGAGAATAAAAGCATCTATGTATAGTTAGCCCTAGATGTCCTGAGTATCCCTTACCTAGATTTTGATATAGAAAGTTGATACAAGCATCTAGCCAAACTTGAATCTAGATGACCTGAGCACTTCTTGCGTTTTAACAGACAAGGATTGCCCCTTTTCCTATTTAGACCTTGGAGTCCTCGATGATCTTTTGCTGATCATGTCGTTAGATGAAAGTCATCACATTACTAAGGTTTAATCCACAAGTAGTAGACAAAGAAAACAATTATGCCCCCATCATAGCATCTCTAGCTTTTGGCATCCTTGAGTAGCATAGGAAGTCATAGTGACAAAAATTCAAGACCTTGTAAATTGACTAATTGACAAAACATTCTTGCATTAGATGTGTCTTTTGCCATAATTGATATAGAATCATATTGAGTGTTTTGATATGGTGCTGCACTTTGTTTAGGACAGGTTGATATTTTGAGGCAAGGGCTTTTGTTGTTGGGTAGCTTGCTTTGCTGCTCTTGTTTGTTTTGCCTAGTGAAAAGGTATTGCAATCCTTATTGGTATCCTCTTAAAACAGTGGCATTCAAGAATCCAAATCCGCAACTAGGTTGAGGAGTTGCCCCCAGTTTTAGACAAGGATCGACTTATTATGAGTGAAACGACAGACAGACATGGAGAGACGGACCCTAAGGGACTGACCTAGTGCCTTGGGGGCTCATTGCTAAATGGCCTTGCTTACGTGATGACACAGAGGCAACGTAGTTCAGGGTGAACCCTAATGGACCTAAGACCTAGGTGATGGTTGATATGCAAAAGTGGTATGGACTTGGGTAGAAAGACCAGATATGGGACTGACGGGATAGCGAAGCCTCAGGGGCGCATGGAGAATGGCCTTGCCTACGTGATAGCTCAGAGGTGACGTAGTTCGGGATGGTTCAAAGGACTGGTTCGGTGTGATGGAGACAAGAGTCAATAAAGTCGACATAGATGGAGGGAGTGATTTGTCGCAGATAGTGCCTATTTACCAGGTTTTCACCACTTACTTTTATTTGCACGCGCAGCCAAAAGTACACATGACACCTATTTGCCAGGTTTTCATCATGGTACCTATCCTTTTGTCATTTTTCTATTTTTTTGGATTTTTTGTTCTATTTTTTATCACTTTTTCAATATTTTTTTATTTTTTCAGGACTCCCTTACATCGGGGTTTTCAAGTATAGAACTTGCAAAGATGCATGCTATTGACAGGATCATCGAATAGTTCACCTTCAGATGTGGCCAATTGATATGCCCCTGATCCATAAGCCGTGATGACGACATAAGGACCTAACCAGTTGGGTTCGAACTTTCCTTTCTTCTCTCTATCTGGCTGATTTCTGGGGTTCTCTCTGAGGATGAGGTCACCAACTTGGAAGACTCAGGGCTTTACCTTATGATTGTAGCTTCTGGACATTCTTTGCTGATATACTTTTAGGTGCTTAAAGGCCTGTTGCCTTCTTTCTTCCAGTAGTTCTAACTCTTGCAGTCTAGTTACTCTGTATTCTTCATCAGAGATGAGGCCTCTTAACGAAACTCGCAAGGATGGGATCTCGACTTCAATGGGCAAGATGGCTTCAGCTCCATAGACTAGGGAGTATGGTGTTGCACCTGTGGGTGTGTGGATGCTTGTGCGGTAGGCCCACAGTGCGGGATTTAGTTGAACATGCCAATCACGGCTGGCATCATTAACAGTCTTTTTCAAGATTTTTAATATGGTTTTATTTGATGCCTCCTCCTGACCATTGCCTTGGGGGTAATACGGGGTGGAAAAGCGGTGTTGGATGTGGAATTTGTCACATAGTTCCCTGACATCTTGATTTTTGAAGGGTCATCCATTATCCGTGATGATGGAGGAAGGGATACCATAGTGACAAATGATATAGTTTAAGATGAATGAGGCAATTTGTTTGCCAGTGATGTTGGCTAAGGGCACAGCTTCAATCCACTTTGTGAAGTACTCAGTGGCAGTGATTATGAACTTGTGTCCGCTAGATGAAGGGGGGTGAATCTTGCCCACTAAGTCGAGTCCCCACTGACAGAATGGCCAAGGAGTTGTCAATGGTTGTAGCTCCTGCGCTGGTGCATGTATCAAGTTCCCGTGGATTTGGCATTTCTTGCACTTCTATGTATAGTTAGCCCTAGATGACCTGAGTATCCCTTACCTAGATTTTGATATAGAAAGTTGATACAAGCATCTAGCCAAACTTGAATCTAGATGACCTGAGCACTTCTTGCATTTTAACAGACAAGGATTGCCCCTTTTCCTATTTAGACCTTGGAGTCCTCGATGATCTTTTGCTGATCATGTCGTTAGATGAAATGTGGTAAGAGAATAAAAGCATCTATGTATAGTTAGCCCTAGATGTCCTGAGTATCCCTTACCTAGATTTTGATATAGAAAGTTGATACAAGCATCTAGCCAAACTTGAATCTAGATGACCTGAGCACTTCTTGCGTTTTAACAGACAAGGATTGCCCCTTTTCCTATTTAGACCTTGGAGTCCTCGATGATCTTTTGCTGATCATGTCGTTAGATGAAAGTCATCACATTACTAAGGTTTAATCCACAAGTAGTAGACAAAGAAAACAATTATGCCCCCATCATAGCATCTCTAGCTTTTGGCATCCTTGAGTAGCATAGGAAGTCATAGTGACAAAAATTCAAGACCTTGTAAATTGACTAATTGACAAAACATTCTTGCATTAGATGTGTCTTTTGCCATAATTGATATAGAATCATATTGAGTGTTTTGATATGGTGCTGCACTTTGTTTAGGACAGGTTGATATTTTGAGGCAAGGGCTTTTGTTGTTGGGTAGCTTGCTTTGCTGCTCTTGTTTGTTTTGCCTAGTGAAAAGGTATCGCAATCCTTATTGGTATCCTCTTAAAACAGTGGCATTCAAGAATCCAAATCCGCAACTAGGTTGAGGAGTTGCCCCCAGTTTTAGACAAGGATCGACTTATTATGAGTGAAACGACAGACAGACATGGAGAGACGGACCCTAAGGGACTGACCTAGTGCCTTGGGGGCTCATTGCTAAATGGCCTTGCTTACGTGATGACACAGAGGCAACGTAGTTCAGGGTGAACCCTAATGGACCTAAGACCTAGGTGATGGTTGATATGCAAAAGTGGTATGGACTTGGGTAGAAAGACTAGATATGGGACTGACGGGATAGCGAAGCCTCAGGGGCGCATGGAGAATGGCCTTGCCTACGTGATAGCTCAGAGGTGACGTAGTTCGGGATGGTTCAAAGGACTGGTTCGGTGTGATGGAGACAAGAGTCAATAAAGTCGACATAGATGGAGGGAGTGATTTGTCGCAGATAGTGCCTATTTACCAGGTTTTCACCACTTACTTTTATTTGCACGCGCAGCCAAAAGTACACATGACACCTATTTGCCAGGTTTTCATCATGGTACCTATCCTTTTGTCATTTTTCTATTTTTTTGGATTTTTTGTTCTATTTTTTATCACTTTTTCAATATTTTTTTATTTTTTCAGGACTCCCTTACATCGGGGTTTTCAAGTATAGAACTTGCAAAGATGCATGCTATTGACAGGATCATCGAATAGTTCACCTTCAGATGTGGCCAATTGATATGCCCCTGATCCATAAGCCGTGATGACGACATAAGGACCTAACCAGTTGGGTTCGAACTTTCCTTTCTTCTCTCTATCTGGCTGATTTCTGGGGTTCTCTCTGAGGATGAGGTCACCAACTTGGAAGACTCAGGGCTTTACCTTATGATTGTAGCTTCTGGACATTCTTTGCTGATATACTTTTAGGTGCTTAAAGGCCTGTTGCCTTCTTTCTTCCAGTAGTTCTAACTCTTGCAGTCTAGTTACTCTGTATTCTTCATCAGAGATGAGGCCTCTTAACGAAACTCGCAAGGATGGGATCTCGACTTCAATGGGCAAGATGGCTTCAGCTCCATAGACTAGGGAGTATGGTGTTGCACCTGTGGGTGTGTGGATGCTTGTGCGGTAGGCCCACAGTGCGGGATTTAGTTGAACATGCCAATCACGGCTGGCATCATTAACAGTCTTTTTCAAGATTTTTAATATGGTTTTATTTGATGCCTCCTCCTGACCATTGCCTTGGGGGTAATACGGGGTGGAAAAGCGGTGTTGGATGTGGAATTTGTCACATAGTTCCCTGACATCTTGATTTTTGAAGGGTCATCCATTATCCGTGATGATGGAGGAAGGGATACCATAGTGACAAATGATATAGTTTAAGATGAATGAGGCAATTTGTTTGCCAGTGATGTTGGCTAAGGGCATAGCTTCAATCCACTTTGTGAAGTACTCAGTGGCAGTGATTATGAACTTGTGTCCGCTAGATGAAGGGGGGTGAATCTTGCCCACTAAGTCGAGTCCCCACTGACAGAATGGCCAAGGAGTTGTCAATGGTTGTAGCTCCTGCGCTGGTGCATGTATCAAGTTCCTGTGGATTTGGCATTTCTTGCACTTCTTGACAAAATGATAAGAGTCTTGTTCCATGGTCGGCCAATAGTAACCCGTGCGCATGAGTTTCTTGGCTAGGGTAGAGCCACTAGAGTGAGCCCTGCATATTCCATCATGTATTTCGCTTAGAGCAGTGTGATATTCCTCTCTATCTAGACACCTAAGGAGAGTACCATCGAGACCTCGGTGATACAGGGTGTTAGCGATAATGGCATACCGGGATGCCTGCCAGATGAAGGTTCTTTTCTGGTTATGGGAGAGGTCAGGTGGGAGTGTATTCTCTTTTAGATAGGCAAATATTTTACCATAGAGAGGGGAATCACTTCCTACGATGTGGCATATGATATGGGAATCTGGAGTGTCATAAGCAGGATAGGAGACTGGCTCTACTAAGAACTCATATCGTGTTTGATTGCCTGGAATGTCGAGAAGAGATGCGATTGTAGCCATTGCATCTGTAGCTTTATTCTTGATCCTTGGTATCTGTTCAAATGATATCTTGACGAAATACTCCTTGAAGTCATCTACCATGTGTTTATAAGGAATCAGTTTCTCATCCTTCGTTTGGTAGTCATCATTTACTTGGTTGATGACTAGTTGTGAGTCACCATAGACTTGAAGTTCCTTGATGTTCCACTCAACTGCTAGCTTGATACTGATGACCAGAGCCTCATATTCTGCTACATTGTTAGTGCAAGGGAACATTAATCTATATGACTTTGGAATAGTGTCGCCATTAGATGTGATCAACAAGATACCTGCCCCCAATCCATGTTGAGTGTATGAGCCGTCAAAGTACAGTTTCCAGGTTGCTGTATTGATGTGGAATATAGATTCATCTGGAAACTCGACGCTTAAAGGGCTATCATCCATTAGGGGTGCATTTGCCAGCTGATCTGCAAGTGCTTGTCCTTTGATTGCTTTTCTGTCCACATATTCAATGTCAAACTCACTGAGAAGCATGACTCATTTAGATAATCTGCCTGTTAGAGCTGCTTTGTTGAGCAAGTATTTTAGTGGATCGATTTTGGCTATTAATCTGATAGAGTGTGACAGCAGGTAATGTCTCCATTTTTGGGAGGCAAAGACCATAGCGAGACATGCTCTTTCGATGGGTGTATATTGCAGCTCATACCCAACAAGCGTCCGACTGATATAATATATGGCCTGTTCTTTCCCTTCATGGTTGTGTTGTGCCAGGAGAGCTCGTAGGGCTGTTGGCGTAGCCGATATGTATAGTAGTGGAGGTCTTCCCTGAATTGGTGGCATTAATACTGGTGGCTTCATTAGGTATTCCTTTAGCTGTCGAAAAGCCTACTTGCATGACTCATTCCATTTGAAGGATACATTTTTGTTTAGCAGATGAGAGAATGGGTAGCACTTGTCTGCCAGTTGGGAAATGAACTGTCTAATAGATTGTAGTTTGCCCTGTAGGGATCTCAATTGAGTCAAATTTTTAGGAGGTGGCATCTCCATTATGGCCTTCACCTTAGCAGGATCAACTTCGATACCATTTGCAGATACTATGTAGCCCAGTAGTTTTCCTGACGTAACCCCGAACACACACTTTTTTGGATTAAGTCGCACATTGAACTGTTCCAGTCTGTTAAAGATCTTGTCTAGTACTGCTAGATGCCCTTCTCTTGTAAGAGACTTTGCTAGAATGTCATCAACGTAGTCTTCCATTATAGTATGCATCATATTGTGGAAGATTGTTGTCATGGCTCTCTGGTATGTTGCCCCAGCATTCTTTAGACCAAATGGCATGACACACCAACAGTAGGTACCCCAAGGACATGTAAAAGCCATCTTATGTTGGTCTTCAGGTGCAATCTTTATTTGGTTATAGCCTAAGAAACCATCCATAAGTGAAAGCATGGTATGACCTGCCATGAGATCTACAATCATGTTGATGTTGGGCAAGGGGAAGTCATCCTTCGGACAAGCTTTATTTAGGTCCCTAAAGTCACTACATATTCTGACCTTGTCATCCAGTTTAGCCACCAGTACGATATTTGAAACCCATTCAGGATAATCTATGGGCTTGATAAACCCGACATTTAGCAGTTTCTTCAGTTCTTCCTTTACCATGAGAGCCACATGCGGTGCATCTTTCTGAGCTTTTGTTTAATAGGCTTGGCTCCTGGAGCTAAAGATAAGTGATGCATGATGAGATTTGGATCAAGCCCTGGCATGTTAGCGTATGTCCATGGGAAGTTGACTTGCTTTCTTTTGAAGAAATCTGTAAATGCTAATTTTTCAAGTTCTGTGAGGGCCTTAGCCATGTAGATCATCCTGGGCTCATCCTTTGTGTTAACATTGGTAGGTTCTACTGGTTCTATCAATATCGATGATCTCTCCTGATGTGTAAGATTGGGGAGAGGGTCAAGCCTTCCATCTTTCGGTGCCTCAGAGAGGTTTTCACCGTTGGATGCGTCTTTGTTTTTACTATTTTGATGATCTAACACTACCGCGGAGCAGTTTTCACCGTTAGATCATTCTTTTATTTTGATGTTTTTATGACTGAAAGGCTTGGCGCTCTCTCCAAATTAGGGCTTCTCGTTGAGTTCAATAGAATAGCTAGCTCTGTGGTCGCCTGCAAGTATGTGATCTCTAAGCTCAAGGTAATCGATGATCGCGTCATCATTTTTGAAGGTGTCTAGTTCAGGGGTGGTACCTTCTAGGTCCCAGTCGATAAGTTCAGGGTGTACCAAAGGTAAGGGATCATTAGGTTGGTCTGGTTCAATGGCGTTGATGGTTAGGATAGAGTTATTGAAGGAGTGGACAAAGTCTGTGATGGTACTCTCTATTAGTGGGTCCGTCAAGAGGGGACTCATTCCTTCCTCACGATTTTCACTATGGTTATCATGTGGCACGAACTCTAGCAGCCTAACCCTTGGGCTTTGTCCCTCATTTGCGGAGGTTGGGTCATACTCATGGACAACATCAAGATCTTTTTCGTCACAAGATAGCTCAAAGAGGCTATCCCACTCATACTCATTAGAATCAGTTTCGCTCCCCCATTTGCATTTTCTGAATTTGTTCAATCAGATTGCTAGTAGATGCTTCCGTTTGTTGGCCCTTGCTGATGTTGGTTCTGGTGTCTTTTGATGCTCCCGTGTACCCTAGCCCTGTAGTGTCTCAGGCTGCCAAGGTATGAGGTTGGATGGGTTCAGTGATGCCATCCTTTCTTGAATCAAGTGGACCTCGTCTTTCATACCCCATTCTCTTTAGTATTTGAAAACCTTGACCATATTGTGTTGTTTGTATAATGGGGTGGTCATGTAATGTTGAGGAACTACCTTCATCCTGGTATAACCATTGTAGGATATCTTTTTCATCGCTCTCGTCCTCTAGGCTCCTCCATTTCACAAATGGTCCTTTGGTGATCTTCTCTGCTTTTGGTGTTCTTAGGATGGGTCTCCCGTGGGATCTAGGAGATAGAGGTAGTTGTGCCAAACAGAGGGATTGGGAGGTCATATACTCACCCAGGCCATTATCTTTGAGTTGCAGTCTTGGTTGAGATGTTCTTGAAGAGGAAGCCAGTGTAGCTGGGTCTACATGAGATGAAGGGTAGTAGAAGCCCTGTTGGTTGGGATCACCACGTCCAGCTTTGGCTAAATAGAGTTGCAGTATTGAAAGGGGTTAGGGTCACCCTAGATGGTGATCTCTTGACCTTCATGTGGGAACTTGATACATTAATGGTAGGTGGAAGGTACTACTTTTAGAGCGTGTATCCATGGTCACCTGAGAAGAATGTTGTATGCCAGCTCCATGTCTAGGACTTGACAAGCTACATCTTTTACTAGGGAGCCCACTCTGATTGGTAGGGTAACAGTTCCTTTAGACATTCTCTCTTCCTCATCATATGCTTTGATAGTGATTTTTCTTTTCGGATCTATAGCCTTCTCTGAAAACCCCAATGTAAGGATTAGCTTTAATGTACAAATATTTAGACCAACCCCTCCATCTATTAGGACTCTTTTGATTTTATGTTTGTGTACAAAGGCTTCGATATGGAGGGAGGCGTTATGGGGTTGTGTGATAGACATATCATCCTTCTCAGTGAATGATAAGGAAGGTGGTGAGGTGATGTGACCTACCGTAGTTTGGAATTTCTCTTCAGCTAGATTTGTGGGAACGGAGGCTTCCACTAAGGCTTTATCAAGTATGGTCCTATGGGAAGGAGATAGATGCAGCAGTTCTAATATGGAGATGTGTGCTGATGTTTTGTGGAGTTGATCCACTATATTGTATTGGTGGGTCAAAGGAGTGGAGGCTCCTCTAAGGGTAACATTGTTACTACGGGTAGTAACATTACAATCTAGGTCTTTGTTTATAGTGATCACATTGATATGTGAACCACTTTCACAGATATGGTTAACAACATAGTCATAGCTGACATTTGTGTAGTTTGCGTTGTTAGAACCACTATTGTTTCTATTGGAAGATCCTGCTTGCTCATAGTTGGGAAGAGGATCCTTGAATGCCTGATGATCGTTATTGGAGGTATGTCCTTTAACAAATATCTTGTTTTGCTCTATTAAGCCTTGGATTGTATGCTTGAGTGCAATACAATCATTTGTCTTGTGCCCCCTATTTCGATGGTATTCACAGAAATCATTATCATTCCACTAGTAGGGTTTGACCTTTGGCTCATACTCCCATGCTGAGGGAAGTGTTATGAGATTGTTGGCGATCACCTTCCGTAGAGCAGTTTCTAGTGATTCATCCAAAGGCGTGAACATTCTTTTAGGCCGAAAGTTGGTGAACCTAGATTGAGTATTTTTTGGTTTGTTTTGTGTGGGGTTATTTTTGGGTGTGGACAGGTTAAAAATTGGTTGTTTAGGTGCCACATTTTTGGCATCTACTACCCCGTCATTCACAATGTTTTTATTCTTTGTCCAAAATCTAGGTTTATCATTATTGGTATAGGTGTTAGGAGTGTCCTTATAGTGTTTGATTTGACCTTTTGCGAGTAGGGCTTTCTCTATGATGAGGCCCACCTCAATGACCTTGCTAAACGAAGTAGGACATTGGATTTGAACTTGGTAGCTTATGTCCATTTGTAGGTTGTGAACAAACATTTCTAGCATTTATCTCTTCGGCATTTGGTGAGGGCACTTGCTTGCTAGTTGTCTCCATCTCTGTAAGAAGGCGGTGAAAGATTCTCCCGCTTTCTGTTTGGTGTTGCAGAGGTCCAATATTGAGGTGTCGTGCTCAATATTGTAGGAAAAATGGGTGACAAATTTATCTATAACTTCATTAAAAGTTTTGATGCTGGGTGGCAATCTAGAGAACCACTCCATGGCCTGTCCTCCTAAGCTTTGAGGAAAAAGTCACATAAGATATGTGTCATTATGTGCGACCTCTAGGCAAGTGACATTGAATTCTCTGACATGATCCCTTGGGTCACCTTTTCCTCGATATTTGTCGAACTTAGGTACTTCAAATCTTGAGGGAAAAGGTATCATGACTAATGCCCTATCAAAAGGATACGGTGCAATATCCTCTAGGGTGTAATGTTTTGTTGAGGTTCCTTTTTCCATGTTTGAAAATCGTTGTTGGAGAGTTTCAACTTTCTGGTTCATTTGACTTAGGGCATCCAAAGAGTCAATTGTTGTTTTGCTCTTATCCGTGGGTAATTCATCATGTCTACTTCCTTCAGGGATTCTCTCTTCATCAGTTTCTTTGAGGGCCTCCACGTCATAATCCTTAGGGAGTTTGGCTCCTAGACTTGCTAGATGTAAAAAGAATTTTGATGGGTCTTGGGCAAGCACCCCTTCTAATAGGCGTAGAAATTTTGGGTCATGCTGTGTGTGAAGGATCTCCTCTACAGAAACTTCTTCATCATCGTCGTGAGCATTTGGAATCATTTTCTCGGCCATTTCTTACTGTTTTTGTTTTTGTAATCTTGTCAAGACCATGCAAGGTAGTAAAGGAATGGGATGGAGTAAGTTTGGACAACTTGAGCAAGGTGCTATAATGAGACAAGGTTTTGGCAAGATTCTTCTTGGATCTAGTTGGTGTCAAACAAAGTGGGGTATACAAAAGCGATAGTCTAAGTAAGGATGTTAGAAATCCATATACTTGATATTGACTAGTCTTGCACCACCCCCTAGTGGAGTTCCGGAAGGATAAGTAACCCTTGGTAATGGAGCCTCACTAGGTTTTGTTTGAGGTTTTGATTTTGATCAAGAATAATTTAGCTATGACCTTGTTGGAAATTTAGAAGAAGATTTTGGTGAGATTTGGATGAGCAAGCAGCTATGGTGCGGAAAAGGGAGAAATGGTTGATTTTGCAAGGTGTTTAATCAGATTTTGAAAACTAGAACAGGTTTGAACTAGTTTTTGAAAAGTATTGACAAATTTTGCTCTTTGGAAGATATGGTTTTTGCTCTCTGGTTTAAATGCGCAACAACATGAAGTAGATGCGCAACAAGTCGATACGTATGCACAACACTGGTTAAGTTTGTATGTGCAAAAATAGAGTTCAGATGCGCAATTATGTCAAATGTGCAGAAACTTGATTCAAAAGCGCAAAAGGTCGGTACATATGCGCAAATCTATCTTTTTGCTTATGTTTTCTCAGAATTTTGGAAATTTGGGATCATTTTCAAGATTTTCAGTGTTTTTGGTTTGAAAAACTTGACGTTTCTTGTGAGGTTGATATTCAATTATGGAAAAAGCACAACAAACACATAGAAGTTTTCCATGATTTTTATCTTTTATATATATTTTTTTGTGTTTTTGGACTATTTTGACTCAAAGACAAATACAACCTAGGCTAGATGGGACAATATTCGTTGAATCCTCTAGCTGTGCCACTCAAAGCATGTAGCTCTAGGATCAGGTAGCACTAGCTCCCCTCCACAGCACTCACTTCTCACGCATACCAGATCTGGGTTTCCTTAGGCTCATACCCACACCGAACCTTAGGATTGTCCCTGCTACCTCTACTAAGAGTCACTTGAATTGAGGCCGCTTCAAGGGCTTCGCCCTTTGCATCAACAAATAGGGGTTTTTGGCTTGCTACACAATTGGTTCTTAGTTAGGGCAACCGTTCGAGTGGTTACACATGTGGCAGCACTACTCTCCGTTATGGAGTCTCCCAGCCTCACAGGGTTGCACCTATGAGGGTTTATGGGGAGGTTAGCCGTCAGTGTAACACAGCAGCACTCGTTGCTTGAGGTTTTCACCCCAAGCACAATTTATTTTAAGTGGCTTGGTAGGGCTTGGCTTTAGCCTGTTACCACTCAGGGTAGTTCCCACTTGGACAAGCGTGAATCCAAGGGCAAGCCCCCCTAAAGGTTTGACAAATAGAATGACAAATCTGGGACTTTGATCACCCAGTTAAGGGGAGAGCATAAGCTTATTGTCATTCGCAATCACAGAAAACACTTGTTAATCCAACCTAGTTAAAAGTAGAAAAACTATGAGTTAAGCTACTTGTGCACTCACACAATTGTTAACTTGGAAGTGTTTAGATCATAGCATTGTTCATTCCCCATATGTTAACTTTGAAAGTGATTAAGACATAGCATTGTTCATTTTCTATTTGTAAAGATAGCAGTGGCCTACTTTTAGGAAAATAGATTCGACAATGCATAGATAACCATTGGGTTCAATTACTTCCTAGTTTAGAAAACTATGTGAAGTATTGTATGAGAGGCACTTGTTACTTTCACCCCTAGTTAGTCTAAATAGACTAGACAAATCATCTAAATGACCTAATCCAGCCACTACCCCTGCAAAATAGATGTTAGCTCAATATGCAAAATCCACAAAAATCGTACAACAAAAGCAAAGTACAGATGTGCAACACTGTAACCTGAATGCGCAGAAACAGGGAGTGTATGCGACTTTTAACAAATGCACAAGGACAGACAACAAATGTGCAATAATTAGTGATATAGGCATAATAACAGCATATGCGCAATTTAATAGAACATATGCGCAAAACTAGGGGGTAAATGCGCAACTCAGACAAATGCGCAATTACACATAGTATATGCGCAAACTAGACTTAGGTGCCGCAGTAACGATTGGATGCGCAACTTCAGAGGTTGGATGCGCAACTGAGGAGGTCAAATGCGCAAGATTGTCAAATGCGCAACTATGGAGGTCAAATGCGCAATATTGTCATATGCGCAACTGCGGAGGTCAAATGCGCAACTATGGAGGTCGTATGCGCAATATTGTCATATGCGCAACTGCAGAGGTCAAATGCGCAACTGTGGAGGTCGTATGCACAAGATGACTATCAGAGACCTGTCCTTCACCTGTACGGACCTACAACTGAAAACACTCATTTTTTTATTAGTAAAGGGGTAAGAGCCCCACGGTGGGCGCTAAAATGTGAGGTGGAGAAATGTGGTTTAAATCAAACTAATGAAAACATAAAAAACCCAAACACCAATGGAAGTTGAAAGCAAAGAAGAATTAAACCAAAATGAATAAGAACATACTTACAAACTCCTTTACCTGTCATTTTCCATTATTTGCCTATCTTTCTTTGATCTTGATTGTGAAGCCCTCAGAAGCTTTCCTTGCTTGCTTGCTTGTTAAAGATGACAAAGGAAGAATGGCTTTTGATATGAGTTTGTGTTGAATGTGAGCTTCAACACATGATAATGGAGGACACTTGAAAATGGAATGAGAGAGAGATAATGAGAGAAATTTTGGTATAGTGATTATGCAAGATGAAGTTCCTCCTCTCTAATGGCTTAGAAGAGGGTTTTATTTATAGATTTTCAAAAAACAGTAATGGAGGGTGAGGATCAAAAGATGAGATCAATGGCCCTCATTTTTTGTGAATCTTTAATTCATAATGGATAAATTAAAAAAAAATTATTTGAGAATAGTGGATTATGACAATTGAATTAAGAATTCAATAGTGGAGGATAGTGGGTTATGACAATTGAATTAAGAATTCAATAGTGGAGAATAGTGGGGAACATTGAATTAAATATTCAATTGGTGAGGGCTAGCGGGGAACATTGAATTTAAATATTCAATTGGTGAAGGCTAGTGGGGAACATTGAATTAAATATTCAATTGGTGAAGGCTAGTGGGGAACATTGAATTAAATATTCAATTTGGTGGAGGATAATTGATTTAAAAATTTATTTTAGAAAATGAAGGACATTAGCTAATTAAATATTCAGAATATTTAATTGTATGTGCAACATGGTGAGGTGGAAGAGATGAGGTGGATTGATGAGGTGGATTTTGGACTTTAGACATTAGAAGAATTGAGGGAATTTAATTAAATAAAATAACTTTATTTAATTATGGGATAATGAAACAATCAAATAAATTTTGAATATTTATTTAATTGATAGAAGAAAATAAGAATTAAGATAAATATTAAAATATTTACTTAATTCGACCCGAGCCAATTTTAGGTGTATACAATCATTAAATGAATTTTTTTTTCATTGTGTAAAGAATGATGTGTAGATTGATGACATATAATTTTTTTTTTCAAAAAACTTTAAAAATTAAAAGTTATTAAAAAAATACAAACACTTGTCATTTCAAGTTTTTGGACTAGTTTGCTCATAAAATAAATAATAAATAGAAAAACAAGTCCAATAAAAAAATATTACATATTTGAAAACTAGACACTATCATCTATAATGGGTTTTAATTCGTAAAAAAATTTAGAAAAAAATGTTGTCAGCCATATAGGTAAACTCAGTCTTTTCTCTTGTTCTGTACTTAGAAAAAAACTTGCAGGTCCAAGGCAAGGGGTTGGCTTACCATGCCTTTCCCAAGCCTAAGCTTTTAGGAACAGGTACCCATTCCTTTTGTATGGGAAAATAAAGCATGCAGGCTTTTTTTTCAAATTCAAATATCTTTATAGAAACGGGTGCCCGTTCCTAAACGGGTACCCGTTTAGAATCGGGCACCCATTCCTAAATGGGTACCCGTTTCTAAGCCGATACTCGTTTAGGCTCAGGCACCCATTCCTAAACGGGTACCCATTTCTTTTAAAATGGGTACCCGTTTCTGACAGGATGTTTTTTTTGCCTACAACTTCCCCTCTATGTGGACCCAACTTCTTGCACTTACCTATACGATAAATATATTCTGTATGAGCATATATAGACTAACATAAATACAAGGATCATAGACTAACTATTCTTCACAGGTAAGAATCCTCTCCCCATAGCCTAATCTTCCTCTGCTCAGACCTTCCAAGCCTTTAATCTTCCTATATTGCGTTCAGCCTTTTCTCTCTCTCTAAACTATCCTCACTATATCCTCTATCCTATGATTACCATGCCTTCTCTCTATAGATTGTGTTCACTATATTCTTCTCTCTCCTTGACTCCACTATTAAGTCTCTATTAGCTAGAGCATCTAATCATTTTAAAACTCCATGTCGCAGTATTCTCCTATACGTAAGCCTAAAAACATGCTTCACCCCTCTACAATGTTAGTGGGATAGTTGGTCTTAATGACCACTCCCCCCTAAATGTCGACCAAATAGCCTTTTAAAAATAGCTTTAATCCACCCTCAAACAACCCATAGAGATCTAGGTAATAACTCTACCAAATTTCATGTGAATGTTAGCATGCAATGAGATGGAGTAGTGGGTCATAATGACCACTCTCTCTTACTCCTTCATTTGGCTTCCAACCTCAAATCTTACTTAAATATTATTTACTTAATAACATAGCTATTATTAATGATAGAGTCTATAAAAATGCAATGTATACTTACATTACCTCACACATTAAGCACAATATGTGATCGGGTCGAGAAAATATCCACTTTCACGTAATAGTGAAAACCAAGTTGATTTTGCTTTGTCAAAATACAAAAATTCAACGTTAAAAACTTCCTATAAGAAACATAATTTAATTTCTTCCAACTACGTTAATGCAGATGCAACATATTCTTGTTTATGATGCACAGAATGATGTTTCTATAAAAAGATCACCTTAGTCACAAAACGACTAACATTCAACCTTAATGACGTCAAATTCACAAAAATAAATAAGTTGATGTTAAAAACACATTAAAAAGACTCTAAGCGACATCGACAACTTGTCGAGTTGGTAAAGAAACTTAAACGAACTTGATTAAGCACGACTTAACTTAATCAACAAGGGTTCACTAACTGAAGGTACACTATACTCATATGGCAAATGAACTGTTCAAAACCAAATATCTATTCTCGTCTCCTCAAAAGATACTCTCTCTTTCTTGGAGAGTGGTCAAAACCTATTTTCCTGAATATTGCAATCACCAAATTGTGATTAGTGCATCATTAGTCCATTCACAAATCTTATGAATAATAAATCAAAATCCCATAACATAAATTTTTGAATTATTCAATCACATGTATTATACTAAATCACATGAACTAATATTTAAGAAATCAATGATTTACTCTAACAATATATCATAACGTCTAAACATTTATCCATAAAATTCACTTCTAATAACGTAAAAGTAAATAATAAAATCAAAGCCAAAATTTGGGATGTAACATATCTCTCCCCTAAAGATTCATCATCCTCGATGATTCAATGTATCGAAATAAAATTTTAAAACAAGTTTTTATTTAATTTTTTAAAACATGAAATAAATGAGGAAATATTTGATAAAACTCATGGTAATCCTCCCATGTAGCACTATCTTCTACATACTGGTCCCACTGGACCTTGCACTGTATAACCTCTCTATTACGCAAGTGGAGCTTGCGTGTTTCAAGCACCTTAAGAGGCTCGATCGTGACCACTCTTGGGTCCTGTATCTGTAATGCATTCCAATTAAAAATATGGTTATCTCCTAGAATATACTTTTTCAAATAAGAAACATGAAAAACATTATGCATTCTAGATAAAGTTGGAGGTAGAGCAATTCTGTAGGAAACTAGATTGATCACTTCGAGCACTTTGAAGGGTCCTACATAACGAGGAGCTAATTTGGAAGACTTTCCAAATTTTATAGAACTTTTTGGTGTAGGAGCACATTCTCTGTAGTGCAGGGTCATCTTTTCTTTTGTTGTCTCATAAGGCTCTTAAGCCATTTCATTTTGTAATAAGGGTCAATTTGGTCCCATGAATGTAATTGTGCAAGGCACACATGTAGTTTTGCTTGTATGAAGGGTAAACCAACGGCTAACTGATTTGAAAATCAGTTTGCACGGTTGGAGGGGATAACTACTGTCTCTACATCTTCTTTAGAGGCAGGTTGTATGTCACACAGAGAGAGAAGTGTGTATTACAACAAGTTCTTTTTGATAACTGAATAAAGAGAGTTCTGGGTATGATCTGTGTTGATTTTCTTGGTTGTTCTTAGTGATTTGATATCTTTATCCTGATTTTGTAAATGGAACCCTAACCGGATGCTATCTGTCAATCCATAGTGACTCTGTAGTGTGCAGACGGTGTAAAACCCACGGTTCCACAGTGGCTAGTTCGTAACCTAGGAGTAGGGTTTTGATTCATACATGGAGGCCCTTTCCTCTGTCCACTGAAGCCCTGTATAGTATCAGTGTGATGGGGGAAAGACTTTTCACGTTTGTTGTTATTGAATTCTTACCCAGGAAGCCAGTGAACTCAATCAAGTTCGACTAGACATCGTCATGTGGCTAGTCGGGAAATCGGAGTGAAATTGGATAGTTTTGATGTGGGATTAGATTGCTACAAGTGATCGAGGGTTTGATATATGAAACGGCCAAATTCCATTGTTCGGTCGAAAGGAATTCTAGTTCGGCACCTCAGAACAGTTGGAGATCCATCGGCGTGAAAGGCTCTCCGTCTTGTCGAAGATTGGTATAGTGTCGGAGACACATACCATTGTTATTCGCATCGGTGAGAGAAACGATATCGGGCTAAGGAAAATACACTTAGCCGACAGTATATAGTTTCACCGATCGGTGAGACATCCTCGGAGTATCGCCGATAAAGAGTATCGGTGTGAGGAACCTTGTCGGGGGAAGCCGAAGAAGTCACGGTGACCGTTAGAGTCCCGCCGATAGAAACTCATCGGAATGAGATGAACCATCGGGGCCGTGAACCGGAGTCTTACCGAAGCGGAGGATCTGGCCGATGTGCCTGACGATATCGGCGAGAGACAAGGTGTCGGTGTAGGTGAAAGAAGCTTCGCCGAAGGAGGAAGTCTGGCCGACGAAGATTGGTCATCGGAGTGACGGAGTATATCGGCCTAAGAAATTTCTCGTGGTCCGATAGTATGAGGTGTTGCCGATAGGCAACGAACCACTACGGAGATATCGGTGAGAACTTGGCCGTCGGGATAAACGAATGAGGAACGACCGATAGCTCATGTCTTCCCGATAGAGAAGTCATTCTTGGCTTCAGTGAAACATTGGGAGACCTCTTGCCGATAGGGAAGATATAGGCAAATTTCATTCACTTCTGCTGGCACTCTGCATCACTTTTCTATGGTTTGACCCTCAAAAGGACTTTCCCTCCAATAGAGAATTGTCTCGGTATTCACTTGGTATCAGCATAACTTTTATGCCTATCATTGCCTTCTGCAATCTCTTTCTGATCAATTTTACTTTTTCTTCCATTTCTGCTAGCATATCTGGACCAATGCTAATCATATCTTCTAGCTTATCCCAGCTTATTGGAGTTCAGTATCTTCTTCCATACAATGCTTCAAATTTGTGCCATTTTGATAGCAGAATGATAGGAGTTGTTATAAGCAAATTCCACAAGCGGTAAGTATTCCTCCCACTTGTATTGTTGATCCATGCAATACATTCATAACAAATCCTCTAGAACTTGGTTAACTCTCTCAATTTGACCATCTGTTTCAGGATGATAAGTTGTACTCACATTAAGCTTGGTTCCTAGTGCTGAAAATAAGGTTTGCCAAAACCTTGACATCATGTGCGCATCTCTATCTGAGATAATCTTCTCAGGAACTTTGTGTAATCTAAACACTTCTTGAACAAATTTGTGAGCTAAAATTGGCGCTACATCAGTTAAATTTCTAGGTATGAAATGAGCTACCTTTGTGAGTTTATCTACCACTACTAAAATTGCATCATGTTTGTTTCTAGACATTGGAAGACCTTGAACGAAATCCATACATATCATTTGCCACTTCCACTCTAGTATATCACATGTGGATACAAAATTCCTACAAGATGGTGATGTTCTACTTTAACTCTATGGCATTCTAGGCAACTTGCCACAAATCTTGCAGCATTGTTCTTCATTCCTTTCCAGAAATAAAGAGGTTTTGTACATCTACTAGAAGTTTGGTTACTCCTAGATGTCCTGAGTATGGTGCAAAATGAACTTCTTCCCACACAAGATTCCTTAGTTCGGTAGAATTAGGAACATACATTCTTCCTCTGTATCTCAACAGTCCATCAGATTCAAAATGAAACCCATCATACCTTGAATCTTGAGGATTTACCATAAGAGCTTGCTTAACTTGCTCATAGTATTCATCACCTGGTAAATTTTGCAACACTAAATCCTTAAAGTTGAAAGGAAGCTAGGTGTGCAGAAATCGCTTCCTACACTAATCTAATGAGGAGAGGGCTATGCAAATTCAAATTAATCCTTACAACTACAACAACATAGAACACCTAATAGAGATATTGCAACAATACACATGAACCAGAAAGAAGATAGAAGAAGAGAGACAAAGATATAACGTGGGGAAAACCCTTATCGGGTAAAAAAACCCCACACTTAGAAACCTGCACAATGTATTATCAAAACTAAATGTTGTTTACAATACACTTACAATGCAAGCTTTAATGGTCTTCGACACTCGAATCTGGAGTCAATCTGGTAGCATAACAGTACCTGTCAATCATGTAATATATCTCCTCCTCCAAGCACCTATTTATATAGAATATACAAAGCAATATTGGTCCTATCTTGGAATGGGCATCCAACTTGGCCTCATGGCCCAAAACCCACACCTAAGGACACTTGGTCAACATTGTAGAATGTGCTTGACACTTTTCCATAGCTCCCATCCCAAAGAGGTCATCTATTTCCAAAATGGGCTATGACAGATGCACTTACGACACTTACGACCGTCATAGAATCTATCATAGCGGTTACAACTTACAGCTATAAGAGAATATGTCATACACAGGCTATAAATAGTATATTCTCTTACATGTCATAGTCCACCTTGGGGCACCCAAATATGCCTTTTTCAAAGATGCTTCATGACACATGTCTTCACCTATCTTACAAGCTTCTATTTCTGACTCTTACATGTCATAACTTCATCATAGGAATCCGTCATAACTGTTTCAGTCAAACATTCTCTTACACAACATGAAAGATGCTGACACATGGAAAAATGCTCCTACCACAAAGTGGGATGCCTATCTCCTCATGTGAGGACAAAATTACAAGTTGTCATCTTCCATGTAGGATGACACATCACTGTGCCACATCCCACAATATGACAATATGGAATTTATAATTAATTTACAACATAGGCAATGAATTAATAAATGCAATCATAAATAATGCAAGGAATTACCAAGGTTGAGACACCTTAATTCCCAACATTTACCCACTTGTCGAACACCTTGTAAGAGGCAATAGAATAATAGAATTTAACTGCTATAGGCCGAGAGGCCCATAGACTCCGAACACCATTTAAACTTCTTTATGCCCATTGGCTTCATCAATGCATTTGCAACATTCTTCAAAGTATCTACCTTCTCCAAATTTACCTTCCCATCCTCTACTATGTGTCGTACGAAGTGAAACTAAACATCAATATGTTTTGTTCTGGCATGGAAAGTTGGATTCTTCGGAAGGAAAATTGCACTCTGATTGTCACAACTAATCATGATCTGACCTGCATCAACACCAATATCTGAACACAATCTCTTAATCCAAATGGCTTCCTTACAAGCATGAGTTGCTGCCATATACTCAGCTTCTACGTGGACAAAGCAACCACAGGTTGTCGCTTACTCATCCAACTAATAGCACCACCAAACAGTGTAAACACATAAACACTGGTGGATCTCCTGCTTGCAATGTCATCTATCCAATCTGAATCCAAAAATCCATGAATATCAACAGAATGTGGAGGTCCTGTAACATTACCATGATAACATATGGAATACTCGAAAGTACCCCTCAAAAATATGAACACTTGCTTAACTGCATCCCAATGAACCCGTCCAGGATTAGCCATAAATTGACTAAGGACTCCCACTGCTTGGGCAATGTCTGGTCTTGTGCAAACCATAGCATACATCAAACTACCAACAACACTAGCATAAGGTACTCTGCTAATGTCCTTCACCTCACTAGGAGATTTTGGGCAATCCTCAAGAGACAACTTTGTCCCCAAAGAAATAGGAAGACACAATGGTCTACAATCTGCCATGCTGAATCTATCCAACACGGTCTTCACATACTTACTCTGGCTTAACCAAAGTTTTTGGTTGGTTCTGTCTCTTCTGATTTTCATTCCTAGAATGTACCTAGCTGCCCCTAAATCTTTCATTTCAAACTGTACTGACAACTTATATTTAAAATCATAAATCATATTCTTAGCCTTCCCAATGAGCAACATATCATCAACATACAGTGCAATAATGAGAATACAATCACCATCAAACTTATAATACACATAGTGACCTGATTTTGATCTCACAAATCCAATTGACAACACAAAGGCATCAAACTCCAAATACCATCTCCTAGGGGACTGCTTCAAACCATACAAAGACTTCTTAAGCTTGCAAACCAAATTTTCTTTACCTTTCACCATGTAATGCTCTGGCTGTGACATGTAGATTTCTTCCTCCAAATCACCATGAAGGAAAGTTGTCTTCACATCCATCTGTTCTACCTCTAAGTCATAAGCTGTTGCAAGAGACAACAAAATTGAATGAATGTCAGCTTTGCAATGGGAGAGAAGATATCACCATAATCTATACCCTCCACTTGTGAATACCCCTTTGCAACCAATTTGGCCTTATACTTCTCAACACTGCCATCTGCACCAAATTTCTTCTTGAACACCCATTTGCATCCAATGGGTTTCAGTCCAGGAGGCAAAGGCACCAAGTCCCAAGTTTGATTCTTTTCCAAAGAAGCCATCTCATCCTCCATGGCCTCCTTCTAGGAACCTGCATCTTTCATGTCCATAGCCTCTGATACAGTTCTAGGTTCATCACTGTTAGTAAGCAAAGCAAAAGCACAACTAGAATCAAGCAATGTAAAACCAAATCTTTCAGGTTGCTTTCTTATCTGTGTAGACCTCCTCAAGAGCTAAGGTTGAGGTTCAGCTTCTTCATCTAAGCTTTCAAAGCTACAAGAGCTCTCCTCATCATCAGGTCCAACATTATCTTTCTGTTCAGTCTTCTCAGGGGTAGTAGGAAACTGAACAACATCCTCTTTCTTTTCTTTTTCTTCTGGCTGTAAAATAGTGGAGGAAGGTGTAAGCTCTCTAAAGATGACACTTTTTCTATACAACACTTTTTCAGCTACAAGGTCCCAAAGCTTGTATCCTTTCACACCGAAACCATAGCCAATGAAGATACACTTAACAGCCTTGTTCTCCAATTTTAACCGCTTCTCCCTAGGCACATGTGCATATGCCTCACAACCAAAAAAATGAAGATGCCTTATTGAAAGCTTTCTACCAAACCACACCTCAATGGGTGTCTTTCCAACAAGAGCTGATGTAGGAGATCTATTTACAAGATAGCAAGCAGTGGAAACAGCTTCAGCCCAAAACTTTTGTTCTAGGCCAGCACCACTAAGCATACTCCTAGGCTTCTCCATCAGTGTCATGTTCATCCTTTCTGCAACTCCATTTTGCTGCGGGGTGTATGGAGTTGTCTTATGTCTTTCAATCCCAAGTTCCTTGCAATATTTGTCAAATTCTGTAGAACAGAACTCACCACCATTGTCAGTTCTCAAACACTTAATCTTTTTACCAGTCTATTTTTTAGCAAAGGCCTTAAACTCCTTAAACTTACTATAGACTTCAAATTTTCTTCTGAGAAAATAAATCCATGTCCTTCTATTGTAATCATCTATGAAAGATACAAAATATACAAATTTTGATAATGAAGGAACATTAACAGGACCAAATACATCAGAATTAACAAGGTCCAACACACCAGAAGACTTACGAGAACTCGAATAAAACTAAACATGGTTTTGTTTGCCATATATGCAATGTTCACAAAAGTCAAACTCAAGATTACAATCATCTAACCCCTCAATGAGGTTTTTATTTTTTAGGGTACGCAGACCCTTCTCACCAATGTGGCCAAATCTCTTATGCCATAACATTGTCTTTTTAGCAGGAAGCTTAACTTCCAAGGCATGATTACAACCATCAGAACTAGAAACAATAGATTTCTTTACTACTCATTTAGAAGGTGGGGATGAAGTGACTTCTGCCCTCTTCCTTGAGTCAGAAGAACTATTGCATTGTGAAATGCATGCCTCCAGCTGAAACAGAGTACCTCTCCTAGTACCCTTAGCAAGCACCATAGCTCCTTTAGTCATCTTGCATCCTTCTTTTGAAAAGACAACCTGCACACCTACATCATTCAACATACTTATAGAAAGTAGGTTCCATGCTAAGCCTAAGATATGCATAACCCCAGAGATCCCCTTCACGCATCCATCAGGGAATCGGATAGAGACTCTTCCATGACCAACAATCTTCAGATGCGAGTCCTCACCCAAGTACACCTTTCCACCATCGAACTCTTCATATGTAGTGAACTAGTCTCGATGCGAGGTCATGTGGAATGATGCACCAAAGTCAATTAGCCACACATCATCAGATGCATGGGTTCCCAGGGCTGCGATGAAAGTATCACCATCATCTTGTGACTTGTTAGAATCTGAATCTAGGGTCTTCTTCTTCTTTTTCTTTTCTTCTTTGCATTCCTTTCAGAAATGCCCAGATTTACCACAGTTCCAATAGATAGCCTTGGACTTTCTAGGAGATTTGGATCTCCCATAGGATTTGGATCTACCCTTCTCATCTTTCTTGTCCTTCTTTTTCCCTTTCTCCTTGGGTCTTCCACAAACTACAAGAGCCTCTTTGGCTGCCTCAGAAGACTTTCTCTGCATCTCTTCAGACAATAGTGAAGAAACCACTTCATCCATTTTGAATGTAGATGTGGTGCTTCCAATAGCCATGACAAGGTGATCCCATGAGTCTGAAAAAGAACAAAGCAAGGTCATACACCGAGCCTACTCCTCTATCTTCACACCAATAGATGTCAATTATGCAACCAGCATGTTAAAAGCAATCATATGTTCAGCAATGGATCCTCCACCCTCCATTTGAAGGGAATACAACTTATTTATAAGAAAAAGTTTGTTAACTAGGGATTTGGATTGATACACATCACCCAACTTCTTCTAAAGCAAGTTTACAGTTTTCTCCTCGTGGACATTTAACATAACAGAATCAGCAAGACTAAGTCTTATGAGACCCTTAGCCTTCTAATCCTTGAGATCCCAATCAGCTTGTGACATTGCAACTAGTTTAGTTCCATTAACACTTTCCCAAAGGTCTCGATCAACAAGCATGTCTTCCATCTTGAGCTTCCACGGCTTGAAATTAGTGCCATTGAATTTCTCCACTTCTATCCTTCCAGATGTACTTGCCATCTCCTTGCTGCAACAAGATTTAGAATACTCTACATAAACTCCCACTCAACTTAAGATCAGCTCAAAAAACCCCTACCCAACAGCTAAGACCAAAACTGGCCAGGGCCTGATACCAACTGAAAGGAAGCTAGGTGTGAAGAAATCGCTTCCTACACTAATCTAATGAGGAGAGGGCTATGCAAATTCAAATTAATCCTTACAACTACAGAAACATAGAACACCTAATAGAGATATTGCAACAATACACATGAACTAGAAAGAAGACAGAAGAATAGAGACAAAGATATAACATGGGGAAAACCCTTATCGGGTGAAAAACCCCATACTCAGAAACCTGCACAATGTATTATCAAAACTAAATGTTGTTTACAATACACTTGCAATGTAAGCTTCAATGGTCTTCGACACTTGTATCTGGAGTCAATCCAGAAGCATAACAGTACCTGTCAATCTTGTAATACATCTCCTCCTCTAAGCACCTGTTTATATAGAATATACAAGGCAATATTGGTCCTATCTTGGAATGGGCGTCCAAATTGGCCTCATGGCCCAAAACCCACACCTAAGGATACTTGGTCAACATTGTAGAATGTTCCTAACACTTGTCCATAGCTCCCATCCCAAAGAGGTCACCTATTTCCAAAATGGGCTATGACAGATGCTCTTACAACACTTATGACCGTCATAGAATCTGTCATAGCGGTTACAACTTACATCTGTAAGAGAATCTATCATACATAGGCTATAAATAGCATATTCTCTTACAACATGTCATAGTCCACCTTGGGGTGCCCAAATATGCCTTTTTCAAAGATGCTTCATGACACATGTCTTCACCTGTCCTACAAGCTTCTATTTCTGACTCTTACATGTCATAACTTCATCATAGGAATCTGTCATAACCATTTCAGTCAAACATTCCCTTACACAACATGAAAGATGCCGACACATGGAAAAATGCTCCTACCACAAAGTGGGATGCCTATCTCCTCATGTGAGGACAAAATTATAAGTTGTCATCTTCCATGTAGGATGACACATCACCGTGCCACATCCCACAATATGACAATATGGAATTTATAATTAATTTACAACATAGGCAATGAATTAATAAATACAATCATAAATAATGCAAGAATTACCAAGGTTGAGACACCTTAATTCCCAACAAAATTTTGCATGAATAGAGACAATTGAAGAAATATGTCTCCGCCAACTCAAAGCATTTGCTACTCTGTTCTCTTTACCTTTGATATAACTTATCTCAAATTCATAGTCGGATATCAACTTTAACCATCTTCTTTGTCGAGCATTTAGATGTGGTTGAGAAAATATATACATGAGACTTTGATGATCTAACTTTAGCACAAAGGTTTTCCCTAACAAATAGTGACACCATACTTGCAAAGAATGCGTAATTGCTACTAGTTTTAAATCATGTGGAGCATAATTTTTCTCGTAAGCTTTTATCTTTCTAGACTCATAGGCTATCACTCACCCATCTTGCATAAACACTCCCCCTAAACCTTCTCCTAAGGCATCAGTTATTACCTCAAACTGACCTTTGGGATCGGGGACTTTTAGAATTGGTGTCATTGTCAATTTCTCTTTTAATTGATCAAGTGTCTCTTGACATTTTTCTGACCAATCAAAATATTTCCCTTTCCTTTGCAATGAATTGATTGGACTTACAATTTTGGAGAAATTTAGAGCAAACTTTTTGTAGTATCCTGCTAATCCCATGAAGCTACACACTTGATGCACATTCTTAGGTACAGGCCAATCTAGGATTGCTTTGATCTTTGCTGGATCTACAGAAATTCCTTCAGCAGAAATTATGTGTCCTAGGTACTATATTTTCTCTTGGAAGAATGAACACTTAGAAACTTTTCCATATAACTTATGATCTCTTAACTACTGCTAAACTACTTGCAAATGTTGCAAATGTTCTTCTTCATCCTTAGAATAAATAAGAATATCATCAAGAAAAACTAGAACAAACATGTTCAAGCAATCTCTAAACACACTGTTCATCAGATTCATGACTGTGGTAGGTGCATTTGTAAGTCCAAATGGTAACACTGTAAACTCATAGTTCCCATATCTTGTTATAAAAGCTATTTTGTGGATATCTTCATCCTTCAGTCTCAGTTGATGATATCCCAATCGTAAGTAGATCTTTCAAAACATAGAAGCTCCACGCATTTGACCAAAAAGATCATCTATATGTGGTAATGGATACTTACTCTTTATCATTGATTTATTGAGCATATGATAATCTATAAATAGATGTAAAGTTCCATCCTTCTTTCTAACAAAGATTACTGGTACACCCCATGGAGAAACACTAGGCTTAATCAATCCTTTAGCCAACAATTCGTGTAATTGGGCTTTTAATTCCATCAATTCTGTAGTAGTCATACAGTAAGGTGCTTTTGATATTGGCTCAGATCCTAGTTTAATGTCGATTGCAAAATCAAAGACTCTTTTGGGTGGTAGACCTGGAAGTTCCTTTAGAAAAACATCCTGGAAATATCAAAGAAAAGGATAACTTTCTTCAAAAGGCACACTTTGCTTTCCAAGACTTTCCTCAATTTGTTCCATTTTCACTGCAAAGAGCTGACATCCTTTTCACCTAACCCTTTTCAATTGCTTAGCATAGATTGGTCAAATTTTGACCTCTCTTTGAATACCTTGAAAAAAGACCTTATTTCCCATATCATCTAAACAATCAACTGTTTTTGAAAAATAGTCAACATTGGCTCTATGTTTCCACAACCAATTTATTCCTAAGATAACATCATATGAACCTAAGGGAGCTACGTATAATTTCACCTCACTTGAAAAACTAGAGAGATCAATCTTAGCTTCAAATAGACATGGTTCTACCTGAGACTTAGATTGGTTAGCATATTCTACTGACCAAGGTTTAGCCATATAACCAACTCTTCTAGGAAACTTATTTAATATCCTAGGAGAAATAAAATTTTTAGTTGCTCCAGTATCAAGCAAAATAGAGATAGGGACTCCAAACAAGGTACTTGTCATCTCTATAGGAGTGATCTGATACTCCACTTGGCGGTTACTTAGTGCCGCATGAATCCTTTGCTAAAATGTTGCTTGTTGGGTAGGTAAAGCATTACCTCTTTGTTGACCACTCTAGTTCTTGGTTGGGCATTGATTGACATAATGATCACCTCCACAAGTAAAGCAACCTCTAGGAGTTCCTCTCTTTTTAGTTGTCTTGCTAGCATTATTCTCAATCCTCTTGAAGTTATTGTTCTTCTTTTCATTGCCTAACCCACTCTTATACTTCTAGGTTCCTTTGACATTTATCCTATTCTCATAATTCTTATCATTCCTCCTCTTGGAAGGTTGGAAAGTTTGAGTCTTATTAAACCTCTTGTGATTCCTATCGCAATAAGCTAATATGGACTTCAACTTTTGCTCCTTCTTAATGGCCTTCTCATAAAATTGATCCATTTTCGTAGGACCATGCACATCCACTTCATCACCAATCTGAGCATTCAGACCCATGATGAATTTCCTAATTCGGTATCTTTCATCCTTCTGATATTGAGGTACATACTTTAGAAGATGAGTAAACTTCTCTCCATACTCGACTACTAACATATCCCCTTGATGTAGATTTTGAAAATCTATCAACTTCTGGTCAAAGAAGAGTTGTGGCAACCACCTTTTATAGAATAGTTTAATAACAAACTCATCCCAAGTTACCTTTAAGGAACTTAACCCTAATTCCATATTTTTATTCATCCACCAAGTAGACGCTTCTCCTACCAACTAATAGGCTCCCCATACTGCTTCATTTATTTATGAGTAATTTCTTATATCAAAATACTTTTCCATGTTCATTAACCAAGCCTTGGCAACATCTCCAGTGTCTGTTCCATCGAACTTAGGTGGTGTGACTTTCTTCATATCTTTTGACATTTCTAAAGCAAGCTGATCCCTTACTTTTCTCTGGGGCCTATGATTATTAGGATTCTCACTACTTGCACTATGGTTTTGAAGATTTTCTTCGCTCAATCCATGAGAGATCTCATTTCCTCCTTCAAGATTCCCCTGATCTCTTACTTTCTACTCTAAGGTACCAAGTCTCTCTTTGGTTTCTATAAGCATAGCTATAATTTGATCTAACTTTTCTATTGGATTTATTGGAGGGTTATTCTCTTCCTGAATTTCACCTTGATTTGTTCTTGTACGAACCATGATGTTTTTCTCACACCTGAGAGTTTTAAGTTATCTATTAGTTTTCTGAATTTAATGTGGCTTGTTAAATTAAAAAAATAATTAACTCAAAAGTAAACATCAGATTGGTACAAAACAATCTCATAATTATTATAGTTTATTTTGGAGTAACTACATCCTTATTTATTCATAAAATGACTCAATTATCATATTCAAGTGGAGTATATCCCTCTAATTCACTATCAGATACTTGGTTAAGAGGAATATATCCTTCTAATTAACTATCAGATACAAGTACAATAATCTCAGAATATGAGGGTATACGAGGGTCCCTCCTAATCATAGGTGTGTTCATTTCGATTGGTTGATGTATCTCTTCAGAGAGATAGTTAGTTGGATTTAGTTGGGGGTGAATAAGCTATAATCTTAGCTGCAATATTAGTTACCTCTAAAATTTTCTTCTATTCTTAATTAATTCGAGACATGGCATTACTTAGAGTTTCAGTATGACTAAGCCATATTACATTGTCATAGTTGGTTCCTTCTATGGTTTTAACTATGGCCTCTCATTCTTTCTTGGCTTTCAGGTAGCACTCATTTTTGATAACTGACTTTGTGGCAGTCACCTTGAGACACACCATCCTGGCACAAGAAGTCCAAACATTAACTACTAATAATGTTTCATAATAGGTTAGCATAGTGAACTCATAAGCCCTAGTGCTAAACCTAGTATCTCTGATACCATATGTAACATACTAACTCTCAAACAAGGCTTAAAACAAATATTTACCAAGAGATAAACAAACATATAAATCATTAAGTGAAAAAGTTTGAACTTCTTTTTTTATTGAATTAAAATATTCTCAAGGAACCAAAATACATCATATAAACATAACTTCTTTTCTGAATATACAACACGTAATAATTAACAAAATTGATATTTCCTCTTTCAATTACAATAATCTGTACTTGATAAATTTACATAGTTTTTGAAATACAAGTCACATATTAAATATGTATGCTACATTTAGAATTTTGATATCCATATCGCAAGTCTCGGTGAGTCTTCTGTTGGAGAGATAGAGAGCATCTTCCGAGTGCTTTACCTCCAACCATAAACTGGCAGCCCCCCGCACACCTTCCAATTGGAAGTGGCCTTACCCTTCATGAAGAGTATATACATAAGGTAACCAACTAGTATTTGCCATCTGAGTACTGGTGTTGTATCCTACATAACACTATCGATCACACAACTCTAGACAATCCTCTAGCTAAGTATGATCATACCGATAGGTTATGAAATCTGGACACGGTGAACCGACTAATGCATGTAGAGACGTATGCATTGCTTTGGCCAAAGATTCCATATAAATAGATGTTTAAATTAAATGTAGTTGTAATGTCCACCCACATCTAACTTGACTTGGATACTATCACTTCCTATAGTTTGACTTGGTCAACTTGGTTTATTGATAAATGGTTTAATAATAGAGTTCTCATTGATAAATGGTTCAAAATTCTAGTCTACCTGACTTAGATAAGTTCTCATGATCCTGTCATTCATACCATACGACTTTATGGATTGGCTATCCATTCAAGAGTACCTCTTTGCATACTTGCACAATCCGAGGTCTATGACTTATCGTCATCTAATCCATGAGTCTATAACTCAAGTCAATTTTAGTAAAACAATTTGGTTTCTCTACCAAGGGAAAACACCATTAACTATCAACAAACTTCCTTAGACAAGTCTAATACAAACATTAAAACTTAGGGTTCTTGACCCTTCATTGTCGACTCATATAAAATATCTAATTCAAAGTTATAACTAGAAAAAAGGAGTTATTAATTGTTCTTAACCCTTCTGGGTCAAACTAGGGTTTTATCTTCCCTATTCCAACACAATGAAATAACAAATAAACTTGTTTTAAAGAAAAAACTAAAAAATAATAATATTGTAAGAGAGTAACCTCTACTCTTCTTCTGACTACATTGTCGTGTTTTTAATCTCTCAAACCATGACTAGTATAATTTACAGGTATATCCTTAGTTATATAAAAAAACCAAAGGTTCTAATCATGTCTAAATTTCGACTAAGTTCAGTTTGATTCCAAAAAGGTAAAAGACTATTTCAATTTGCTATCTACTTAAGTTCAATGTCTAAGGTTTCTGTTTCCTTTATATACTATGTTATTATTGATTATTGTTATATGAGTTTTTTCATCCCTTATACTCATGTGCATATAGATATATCAAGAATATCTCAAGCATTTTGTCTTTTACATATCATATTCTGATGTAACTTAAATAAGACATAATAAACCTCTAAAGCTACCGGTTAAACATCATTGTGTTAGCTCAGATCTGATTAGGTTCTAAGTATAAAACATACACTAAGTTTTCCATAGGGAATATATTTCCCTAACATCCTTTTGAAGCAAGGTATTCTCCATAATAAGATAACAATTAACCTTCAACATTACTTTTATATCTGATTTCTTGAAAAGTTTATCACTGAAGGTAAAATGCATCTATATTTAACTGTTTATACCCTATTTTACGATAATATGGATATAAAATCCACTATTTACACAGCATCTTCATGGCATAAGCATTCTAAAGGTATATATAAACCTTAGTTACACAGTATCATACGACATATTTATTCTATATGTGTGTGTATATATATATATATATATATGTATATATATATATATATATGTATATATATATATATGTATATATATATCTTACGACAAATATATTCTATATGAGCATATATAGACTAACATAAATGCACGGATCATAGACTAACCTTCCTATTTGTTATATGTAGGTAACAATCATCTCCCTGCGACCTAATCTTCCTCTGCTCAGACCTTTTCCAAGCCTTCGATCTTCATATGTTGCATTCAACCTTTTCTCTCTCCCTAAACTACGCTCACTATATCCTCTATCCTAAGATTACCATGCCTTCTCTCTATAGACTGTGTTCACTATATTCTTCTCTCTCCTTGAATCTACTATTAAGTCTCTATTGCTCAAGAATCTAGTCTATTTAAAACTCCTTCATGTTGCAATATTCTCCTATATGTAAGCCTGAAAACATGCTTCATCCCTCTACAACATTAGTGGGATAGCTGGTCTTAATGACCACTGCCCCCTAAATGTCAACCAAATAGTCTTTTAAAAATGGCTTCACTCCACCATCAAACAACCCGCGGAGGTCTAGCTAATAACTCTGCCAAATTTCATGTGAATGTTAGCATGCAATGAGATGGAGTAGTGGGTCATAATGACCACTCTCTCTTACTCCTTCATTCGGCTGCCAACCTCAAATCTTACTTAAAGATTATTTACTTAATAACATAGCTATTATTAATGATAGATTCTATAAAAATGTAATGTATACTTACATTGCCTCACACATTAAGCACAATATGTGATTGGGTCGAGAAAATCTCCCCTTTCACGTTAAAAACTTCCTATAAGAAACACAATTTAATTTCTTCTAACTACGTCAATGCAGACATAGCATATTATTGTTTATGATGCAAAGAACGGTGTTTTGGCAAAAAGATTGCCTTAGTCGCAAAATGAATAATGTTCAACCTTGACGACATCAAATTCGCAAAAACAACTAAGATGACATTAAAAACACATTAAAAGGACTCTAAGAGACATTGACAACTTGTTGAGTCGATAAATAAACTTAAACCAACTTGATTAAGCATGACTTACCTTAATCAACAAGGGTTCACTAACTGAAGGTACACTATACTCATATGGCAAATGAACTAATCAAAACCAAATGTCTATTCTCCTCTCCTCATAAGATACTCTCTCTCTTTCTTGGAGAGTGGTCGAAACCTATTTGCCTGAATATAACTTGCAATCACCAAATCGTGATTAGTGCATTGTTAGTCCATTCACAAATCTTATGAATAACAAATCAAAACCTCATAATGTAAATTTCTGAATTATTCAATCACATGTATTATACTTAATCACATGAACTTATATTTAAGAAATCAATGGTTTACTCTAAAATTATATCATAATGTCTAAACATTTATCCATAAAATTCACTTCTAATCATGTAAAATTAAATCCAAAATTTGGGATGTAACACAAATCTGCTCTAGAATCACAATGAATGCTCTTGCTTGCTTCACTTCAAGATCTCAAGTTATGCCTTTTTCAACCTAGTTGATAATAAATCCAAAAACAAACTTATATATGCTTTCTTGCTCATAATCGTGAATTAAAACCAAAAGAGTTGAAAAGGAGAAACCTTTTGAAAGGTGTTAAGCTGACATGCCTTTAAATTAGACCTGAACTAAAAGGGGGGACATGGGTGGTACCACCCAGGTCCATCAGCCCTATTTAGGTTAGAGGTAAAGTAAATAAAGGGGCCCATATTCCAATTTCACTTTGGTGTTGGGCGATTTTACATCGGGATAAACATTTTGAATATATAATGCAATCATAGGGACCTAGGAGCTAAACAAGGAGGTAAAAAGACATGTGGACACTTTTTACTCCATAACACCACCATTCAGCCATTGGTAACCATTTGGTATAATGATGTTGCTAATCAGAAGCAAAGAAAAAAGTCTCCAAGCATTTATTAACAATTTTAGTTTGGCCATCAATTTGTGGGTGCTATGTAGACATTATTTTAAATTAGGTACCATGATGTTGGAAGAGTTCTTTCTCGAAGTGACTAGTGAAAATTACATCATCACTGCAACTATGCCAGGAGGTGAAAGATTTGGTCAATGAAAGACTAAGAAATAGTGGAGGCAAAATAGGTATGGGCTAAGGCACAAAAGGGGGTGCATTTGGAGAGGCAATATACATCCACCAAAATGACTAATTTCCTTGTAGACTTTGGAAGCCCTTCAATGAAATCCATTGAAATGTCTATCCACACTCGAATTGGAATAGGCAACATTTGGTTGTAGGTGACTAGGGGTGATTATAGTTTCACCTTTGTTGCATTCATAGATCTCACATTCCTCCACAAATTTCTTGATGTCATTTTCAAACATTCCCCAAAAAAACTACGATAAAGTATTTCATACATTTTGAGGAACCTAAAGTGACTAGCAGATGGGGTGGCATGGAATTGAAATAAAAATTTCTATCACAAAGCCAACTGGGAGGCCAACATCAAATGACCTTTATATCACAAATAAGATCCATCCCATGAATAACTAAGATTCAAAGAGGGATGATGGACACCTATTGGATGAAGTGTTGAATTTGACTATCTTGTTGGCATTCCTAATATAAGTCACTTAGCCAAGAAAGTGTGGATAATGGCAAAGCACTCAAAGTAGGATTATCTTCAAATTGACATGATAATGCATCTACCACAACATTGTCTTGGCAGTTTTTACAAGTAATCTCATATCCATAACCCAACAACATAGTGATCCACTTCTATTTCTTACGAGAAGAGACTCACAAGTCTAAAAAACACTTGAGGACATGATGGGTAGTTTCAATGTAAAATGACAAGTTATGGATGCCATTTGTGAATGGCATGAAGAATGGTGAGCATTTCCTTCTCATAGGTGGAATGGGAAAGATTTTTGCCAATTAGGACCTTACTTGTGAAAGTGAGGGGTTATCCTTCTTGCATTAGAACAACATGCAATCTATATCTTGAGGCATCACTTTCAATGACAAATTTCTTGGAGAAGTCGAGCATAGCAAGAGCTAGAGTCATGCAAATAGATTGCCCAAGTATGTCAAAGGCTTCTTTAGTAGTTGGGAACCACTTGAATGAACCTTTCTTCAACATGGTTGTGATGCATTAGCAATTTTTCCATAATCCTTGACAAATCTATGGAAATATCTTGTGAGTCCAAGAAATTTACGAAGGCTCTTCATGATTGTGGCTTTTGTCCATTTCTACATGGTTACTATATTTTTAGGATCCACCTCAATACCTTCAGAAATAATATTCCCAAGGTATTTGATTTTAGTTTGACCAAAGGAACATTTAGAATATTTGGCATATAATTGGCTAGCAAAAAGTATTTGAAGGGCATGGTCTATGTGCAAGAGGTGCTCTTCCTAGGTGCAAGAGGTCATCTTCCCAAGTGCAACTGTAAATAAAGATATCGTCAAAGAAGACTATGATGGATTGATGAAGGAATAGGAAAAAATATTATTCATCAAGCTTTAAAATGTGGATGCTACATTGATGAGGCCAAATGGCATGACAAAAAATTCATAATTACCAACATGAGTGTGAAAGAAGTCTTTGGAATGTCCTCTTATTTGATGTTGATTCGACAATAGATAGGACATAATTCTAGCTTAGATAAAAAAATGCACACCATGGAATCCATGTAAGAGCTCATCAGCCACTAGAATGTAAAATTTATCCTTAATGGTGATTTTTTTTATGTTATGGAGTAAAAGGTGGACACATACCTTTTTACCTTCTAATTTAGCTCCTAGGTCCCCGTGAATACATTATACATCATAAATATTCATCTCGATGCAATATCCTATGAAACCCATGACAATTGAGAATTGGGGCTCATTTTATGCCTTACACTGGACCAAAAATGCACCTAGGGACTTAGGTGCCCATGCCCCTGTCCTCCCTAATTGGTCAGGGCAAATTTCAAAGCATGTTGACATAGGACCTTTAAATGGGTCTCTTAATGTCGACTCTTTTGATTTAATTTAAGAATGTTAGCGGGAAAGCATATATAAGTGTATTTTTGAATTCATTTGTAACCTATATGGATATTGTGAACTTATGATCTTGGAGAAAAGAGCATTCAAAGCATTCATTGTGATATTGTTGCAAATTTGTGCTTGTTTTGTCTGTTGTTGCAGATTTGGAATCATCATCCATCTCCTTATGAGTTGAAGGCTCTTCATTCTCCTAAGGGATTCACCTTTGAGGTGATATCATTGTTATTTGAATCATTCTATCATCATTAGTTTATCTTTAGCGTCTACCCTACTAGGTCACGCACTCTCTAACAACAATGTTGGGAAGCTTGAATCGAGATTTGACTGAGGCAAATCCCTAAACACCACAACCCCAAACCCCTTTTCTTCATGTGTGTAGGTTACAAGTGTGAAGTATGAAGAAGTGAAGGGACAAGAAGGTTGTGTAAGGGAAAGGGTTTCGAAATCCAAAAGCAGATTGCAAATATTCTTCTATGGAAGACTTGGGTGCCTGCCTCGAAGTCCTCCTACTCAAATAGGTACCGAATCTGGCATCAGGACACTCTTTATGACATTTCTCTAGTTTTGAGTTTCTAAAGATTTTGTCTTTCTGGACTTGGGCACCCACCCCATAGTCCTCCAACTTTCTAATTTATGGGGCACAGGTTCTAATATCTCTTTGATCATCCTTGTGCATTTAAATTCTAGATTTCTGTCATTTTATGTCTGATATAAGTTGATTATCTTATAACTAGGGTTTTATGCATACTTGACTTAGGGTTTGATAAAAGGGCTTGGTTAAATCTTATCTTTCCATAGAAAACAAGAGCACAAGATCTGTAGTTGAGTCCACCTCTTCTTGGTTGTAATTTTAGCTCAGTTTTGTCCTTGAATGTTGTTGTGGAAGATGGTTTGATTTTGATGTGTATGCTTGTCTCCTTCATCCACTTTTTCATACATAACATTTTGGTGTAGCATCGATCATTTGCATCTTGGTGAGTTTTGAATTCAGATCTTGCATTCATTCATAGCATACTTATCATTATTCATTGAAAAATCTTGCATAAATCTTGAAAAAAGTGAAAAAAAATAAGCATTCTAAGCTTGCATAAAGGCATAGTTTTGCATTATTTTCATTGCATATCATGGAAAAATTTTAATTTTCTGATTTCTACATTAGATCTGATCCATATTACAACTATTAATCATTTTATGATATCAGATCTTGCATTTGAAGATCTCATTTTCTAGGGTTTTGTTGAAAACTTACATTTTTTTTCCTATAACCTAGTCATTTGCAAAGCTAGGGTTTGTAGTCAAAATCTTAATTCAGATTTTTCTAATATCATAAACATTCATTCAAATCTAATTTTAAATTGTAGTGTTACATCATTTGACATCCTTGTTTTCAAATTTTGCAATTACACATTGTGTATTTCAACAAGCATAATTACCCCAACATTATTGATCATACTATTGGTTAGTGCATTGAGTGTTATAGGACTTTACATGATTTGTATAACCCTCTGCCCTAAAACAAACACCTTGGTAAGAAGAAGTTGTAGACTAATGGGTTCTAATGTTGTTGATAGCAATGGTGTGCAAACATCAGAAAACCCATTACACAACTACTTTACGAAAGGTGAGTCAACACCTTTGCAAGATATCATAAACAACAACTTGAAAGAACAAACAATTCCTAATTTTAAAGATATGGGTAACACAGTTACACGTGTGCCTGACGAAAAACTCAAGAAATTGGACAAACAACTAGCTGATTTTCAACAAATTGTAGAAGGTGCACATCTAGCTCATGAGATATTACCTATTGTTGATGGTATAAGAGGATTGTTACAAGAAGGACAAGAAGGTGTTGACATGCTCCATGGATCATAACATTATATCAGTGGCTAGCCACGTGAATAACATAGATCATATGTCACCACCAAAGCACATAAGCTCACAAGTATTGGTACCCATACCAAATACGAGAATATCCACTTTTGCACCATCAATTCTTACTACCAATGCACAATCTTGTAGTAATGGTACCACTAACATGGGAACATCTACCAGAAACAATTACAAATCTATTGCATTCAATTATCAAAACCTGACACCTCATGTATCCATACCTATGAATAATTCACTAGTAGAATTTTGGCAAATAAATGACTACGTGACTAAAACATTTAGTCACGACAACTAAAAATGATTAAATTCTTGTCATGTTTTGCAGCACAACTATAAATGACTAAATAAATGACTAATTTGATGGTGGGTAAAAAACACAGCTATAAATGACTAAATAAATAGTCACACAAGTAAAAATTAGAAAGAGAGGGAAATTAAAAAATATATTTCAAATTGGAAAGAGGGAAATTTTTTCCATGAAAAATAATTCAAACAAAAGAAACCTAACCGCCTCTACGCTCAAGACATTGTTCATGCATTGGACACGTTGTACAGGGGTTGAATTCATGCTCAAAAATAGGTAAGGCTCATTGATGTCCCTCTTTTGCATTGATGAATTGGAATACAATCGCTTGAAGATGTTAATTTTATTGTATTTTGTTAAATTTTGTATTGGGTAGACCCATTTCAAGGGGATTTCCTAGAAGTGACAGAAGAGTTTCTAGAAAAGGGCATGGCCAGATGCATTGCATTCAATCGCCGAGGAACTTTACTAGCAGGTCTGGTATTCATGCATTTTTTAAACTATGATTTTTTGTTGTGTTTGGTACTCTATTTCAGTTATGCCCATTTGCCAGATGCTATAAATACAGACACTGAAATCTAATTCAATATGTTGATTGTTAATACTGAAACAATACCCCACTCTTATTAGGGATCAGGGCTTCACCTAATTATAGAAGAACTGCCTCAACCTTGCAAACTTTTTAAAAAGAAAACAACAAATAATCTTATATTGCTTAGTGCCCATTTTGGTTTCTACTAACCCTATCGCAATTTAGTCTCCTGAATAGTCATTATTGTGTTGAAGTATTGGTTATTAATACTAGTGTTGGTGTGTTCTGAAGAGTATTCAATATGTTCCATTGTTAAAATGGGGTTTGATTTTTCTTAATTGGGGTCATCTTAGGTGGTTCAGCTTGGCTTAAAATGCCCAAGTGACGAGCTTGTAGATCAATCTAGGGTTTCTATCTTTTTTCTGTGATATGGAAGTCACCCTTTCAGATGTTTCTCTCCCTGATGATCATCTAACTAAAATATCCTTTTAGCATGATGATTTTCCTCTCATGGGAAAATTCATGGGAAGAAGACTAGATGACGTAAAACTCTATGGATGGATATGGAATCTACGAGGCTGGATACAGAGTTAAATTCTTCCTTTTAAGGATTTCTTTCTTCTTCAAGTCTACTGAGGAAAGAGAGTTTTCTCAAACAAGGGTCGTGATATTTTTGGCAAATCTGCGTTGTTTTTATGTCCTCTGGCAACCATTTTTAGACCTAGATCATCTCTTTTTCAAAGGTTCCCTTTTGGATCCCACTTCTACAACCTCCCTTTGGTTTGTAGAGCAGTGAAGATAGTTCAGTTGCTTGCAAAGATCTATACCTCTAGACCAATACTAGTCACAAGTTGCATAGTGCATCATAACGATTACCTTACACCCTATGCAGTTGTTAGTAGCTAGACGGCACAACCAATTTTAATCATCAATATCAACACTATAAAATTATATACTTCTGTGCACCATGCAAATGATACTCATGCTTCCTAACACTCGAAAGCACTCATTGCCACATGTTTACTTGCATTCAGCACATCTAAAAAACTAAATAGAAAATAAAGGACACTTGATAGAAAGTTTTCCCTTCAAATTGAACTCTAAAACCCAACATACAATTCAGTAAAATTACCCCTCAGATTTCAGCTCTATTATCCAATTAATTTACCCTCAAAATTATCAAGCCTAACAATTCAGCAATATGACCTCTCAAATTTCAACTCTAAAATCTATCAATTTACTGTGCAAGATAACAATTCTTTGGGTTCTCAATTCTTTATCTTTCTACTTCCTTTTATTCAGAATCATATGGTCATTGGCATCTCAGGTCTTTATCTTTCTACTTCATCATATACTTGCATTATCATGTCATAAAATCTCTAACACAATACCATGGAAGCCTCAATGCATCTCATATAAAGCCAAATAGTTAAAAAAAAAATAAGAAACATACTCAGTAAAAGTGATGACAAATTGGCACATTATCTTCTTATACTTTTGTACAGTTGAGAACATTCCAAATGTTTTCAAATGTCAAATTCTTTGATACATCAAATGACTCCTCCAAATTATTACTTTTTTTAAAATAGAAAGTTCATAGTTTATAATACTAAGAAATCATCAATTTTTTTGCCATTTCTATGATCTGAAAGCAAATAACAAGCACTCAAGAAAGAATTAAAAAAAACAAAGTCAATTAATATCACAACCTAAAATAAGCCTCAAACAATATAAGGAAACAAGGATTACAACCTAGTTTGAAGTCTTTCCCAAAATTTTGAATCAAGAGTAAACCACTAATGATAAGAAACAATAATAGGAAACATGGTTTACAACCTGGTCCCCATAAATTGTTGACACAAAGCAACCTAAAGAAAAAAGAAACTAAAAGATGACATTTTAAATAATCAGAGCTCTATAATTGTTTAATTATGATTAAGTACGTGTACATGATAAGACTTCTCTGTACGACGTACAATACTGGTATGCCCAATGTGTTGATGATTGCCACCACCATGAGGATGCTCCATAGGATTCATTGCCACACCACGATCCTTGGGCCAATAGCTTCTTTTGACCCTATATTTGTGATATGCATTTCCAGATTTGAGCATTGGTTTTTTTGTCCCTCCATCACCAGTAACCTGACCAATCATGGCTTTGCAACTACTTGGCACAATCTTCTTAGCTCCAGATGGAAGCTTTACCTTGTAAATTGAAACCAATTTCCAAGACTCGTCAAACAAGGCTATTAAAAATCTACAAAATCAAAAATTACACAAATCTGAACATTAAGAGAGAACTTAGACAATTGTTCCAAAATTATTTCCACTACCTTTAGAATAATTGCATTTATCAGTTCACTGTAACCTTGGAAAAAAAATTAAGCATAGAAATATGCCATAAGTCTCCACAAGGTGTACACCTGGAACTTAAAATAGTTTGAAAATAATTTGGAAAAAGCCACCATCCATAGGACATCACAACAGATACATCACATATTTGTTGCTAGCCAAAAAGCAAGATGATAAACAAAAATGATAATGAGTCAAGGGGAACATCAAGAATCAGCACATTCAAATTAAATTTCAACCAGTTGCTAAACAAGTACAACCCACCTTGACTTGTCATAAGTTCAAAATATTAGAACAGTTACATTTTTATGTCTATAAAGGTGACAACACTCCAACAATGGATCAAACGTTTCAGATTGAAATGCAATAGAAATGCATTGCAAATGATAGCAATCAAATTTGAAATTACTCAACTCATAAAAGAATAGTGGAGAAAAGGTAGAAAAAGTGTTCTTTGATTTGATCAGGCCAACGAGAAATATTGTCTCAAAAATTCAACTATATCACCATGTCTTTAGCAACTTCATTACCAATACCTTGGCCAACATTATTACACAAATGAAGAGCATTATGGGAAAAAATAAAAACTAATTTGAGGCTTCACTAAGATAGCTTGTGATGAAGGGGGTAAATCATAAAACACACAACAACAGAAATTGCACACAGAAAATAGAACTTTCTTTATTGATTTGGACAACTTATTACATTACAGAAGCTCAAATACAATCAGAGGAATTGACCCTCCACAGGCTGCAACACATTACATCTTCCTATTCCCCAACTCTAGAAACATCTACCTTCTGTAACCCCAAATCAGCTAGGGTTTCTATTTTCCCACCTATTCTTGACTCTACACTTCCCCCCTTAACTCTACTACTGGCCAAGGTTCCCAAAAATGGTTATTAATATCCTTTTTGGTGGCCAACAACTTAATTTCAAAATTTGCATCTCCCTCCAAAAATAGGTCAACTTCCGGGAGCCATAACTTTTGATCCGGGTGTCCGATTGACGAACCATTTTATGCGTCAGAAAGCTTGCAGAGTGCTCTACGCGCTAAGAAATGGCTCTTCCCATTCTAGCCATTTTTGGGCCTATACAAGGCTGTTTAGTGCCTCAAACCTGAGTTTGAATAATTTTTAGGCATTTTTCGGGAAACAGAAACTTTAATATCTTTCAGCTCGCAAATGATCCTTGCGTGATTCCTTCGCCAAAGGTCTTATATTTCTATTATGTAACTTCCTGTAAATTTTCACTTCAATCTGTCCCCAAATGCAAACATTCTAAAAATAGCAAGTTACTAGTTTTAGCAGTTTGGAAAAATTGAAAGTTCTACATCATTATTCAAGCGATTATGGAACCAGAACCACAAATTTTGAAAAGAAATGGAAAGAACATCAACAATTTTGAAACACATCTTTTTTTGGGTGATGCAAGATTTCCCTTACACCACTAGATGCTCCTACATCAGACACCCAGGGTAATTTGAGAAGTGACCCTGTCATGTCTCAGGTGTTTGTGTGAGGAAAACCCAAACGGTCAACCTCTACCTTAGACAACCAAGAAGAATCTTCAACAAGCCTTCCTTTCCATTTCACCAAATATTCTTCATATTACATGTTCCAAGTACTTCTTCCCACATGGCTATCTAAGATTTATTCTATCTCCTCCGTTGAAGTAGATGCTGGAATACTCCACTGTTCTTCTGTTGTTCCATCCTATGTGCCATCCTCATGATACTCTGTTAAATCAGCAATGTTGAACACAGGGGAAATATTAATCCCACTCGGCAGCTCTACCTCATATGCATTTCTTGAATCATGCTTCTTCAAGATTCTGCATGGTCTAAATTTCTTCATTTTCAGCTTATTGTATGTTCCAATTGGGAACCTTTTTTTTCTCAAGTGAACCATGACTTCATCTCCTATTCAGAATTCCTTATATCTCCTCTTTTGATCTGCCTTAGCCTTGTACTAAATATTCATCTTATTAATGTGCTTTTCACCTCTTCATGCAAATTCTTCATGTGTTCTGCAAAGTCTTCAGCCTCGACACTTGTCTTTTCTCCTTTCTCTAGATTCCTTAATTCTGAAGCATTTCTTGGACTATTCCCATATACAATCTGGAATGGTGATTTACCAGTACTCCTATTGACAAAATTGTTGTAAGCAAATTCTGCCTATGGTAAAATCAAATCCCATCCCTTGGGCTTATTTCCTCCTAAGCATCATAGTAGGTTACAAACTCCTATTCACCACTTCTGTCTGTCCATCAGTCTATGGATGGTGTGCAGAACTAAACTTCAAATCTGTTTTCAACTTCTTCCACGATGTCCTCCAAAAATAACCAACAAAATTGGTATCTCAATCTGAAACTATGCTCTTTGGTAGACCATGTAATCTCACCACCTCCCTGAAAAATAACTCTGCAATATGAACAACATCATTAGTCTTCTTGCAAGGAATAAAATGTGCCATCTTCAAGAATCTATCCACCACCACAAAAATGGAATCATGTCCTCTTTGTGTCCTTGGTAAACCAAGAACAAAATCCATACTAATATCATCCCATGGCTTCTCTGGTACAGGTAGTGGCTGATACAACCCCGTATTCTGAATTGTTCCTTTTGCCATCTGACACACTCGGCAACTCTGCACAAATTTCCTCACATCCTGCTGCAACTGTGGCCAATAATAATTTTCACCAACAATAGCAATGGTCTTATCTCGACCAAAGTGTCCAGCTAATCCCCCACTATGCTTCTCCTTTATCAGGTTCTCTCTCATGGAACTCCTTGAAATGCACAATTGGCTTCCTCTAAACAACATGCCATCTTGGATTATGAAATCCAACCATTTTGTCCTGTCCAAAGTAACAAGTTCCAAATAAGCTTTCTAGGCCTCTACAAAATCTAGATCTTCAGGATACAAACTTTTGAGCTCATCGAACCCAACAACCTCTATCTTCATTTCTGTCAACAAATTTTATCTTCTGCTCAAGGCATCTGCAACTCTGTTGGACTTCCCACTCCTGTGCTTCAAAACAAAAGTATAGCTCTGCAAAAACTCAACCCATTTTAAGTGCCTGTGGTAATACTTTCCTTGACTATTAATATACTACAAAGCCTGATGATCAGTATATAAAACAAACTCCTTTGGCAACAAATAATGTCCCCATTTCTTCAAAGCCTAAACTATTGCATAAAACTCCTGATCATAAATAGAATACTTCTTCTTGGCATCATTAAGCTTCTCACTAAAATAGGCAATGGGCTTACCTTCTTGACTCAAAACAGCTCCTATACCACTACCACTAGCATCACAATCTACCTGAAATACCTTATTGAAATTTGGAAGTGCTAAAATAGGTTGTTCTATGACTTTTTGCTTCAATGTATCAAAGCTCTTATTTGCTCCTTTAGTCCATCTAAACTCTTCTCTATCCCCTTGTTGGTAGGTGGCGACTAATCAGGAAAGCACTGTACACTAGCCATGTATCCTCACCGAGGTTCAGGGCTAGGCTGGGCCCCAAGCGGGGGTTCGGGGGCGGCAACCCCTGAGAAATTTTTTTGGGGCCGACATAAAAAATCCTATTTTTATGACCGACATAAGAAAACCCTAATTTTTGTAACCGACAAAAGGGCTTGATAAAAGCGGCTAAGGGTTGGGGTTTTGATATATTGTATTGTAGCATTTGTAGTGGTATTGAGTTGCAGGGATCGCTGATTGTAATCGGTTTGATTTACTAGATAATAATATTGGACTCTCTATTTGGTGGATGTAGCCCAGGTTTGCGTGAACCACATTAAAACTTGTCTCTCACTGTTATTATTTTTGTGTATTTCCATTCCTCTGTTTAATCTTTATTTGCATTTAATTGATATCTTCTGCCGGCTAACCCTAACAAGTGGTATCAGAGCGGGTTGTGTTTGATTATCGTTTGCAGGAAGGTCTCACAGTTGAGTGGGAGCAATGGCGGATGAGGGTAAATTGAAGGTTGATAAATTCAATAGGCAGAACTATTAGTTATGGAAGATGCAGATGGAGGATTACCTCTATGAAAAGGATTTATGGATGCCGTTGAAAGGAGTAGCCAAGAAACCGACAATAATGTCTAATGAGGATTGGAATCTTCTTGACAGAAAGGCACTAGGAACCATTCGTTTGTGCCTGGCACCATCGGTGGCATTCAATATAACAGAAGCGAAGACAACAGATGGTCTAATGAAAGCTTTGGCAAAATTGTATGAAAAACCCTCGACCTCAAATAAGGTATTTCTCATGAAGTGTTTGTTTAATTTAAAAATGGTTTAAGGTGGATCTGTGACAGGTCATTTAAATGAATTTAATACGATTGTCAGTCAATTGACTTCTTGAAATGTAAAATTCGATGAAGAAGCTAGAGCTCTCTTGATATTATGTTCATTGCCTAAAAGTTGGGATAGTTTGGTAATGGCAGTTAGTAACTCTGTTTCTGGTTCAAATACCCTGAAATTTGATGATGTTATTGGTGTTATTCTGAGTGAAAAAATTCGTAAGAAAAGCTCAGGTGGATCCACATCAGGCAATGTTTTGAATGCCGAAAGTAGGGGCATATCAAAGGAGAGAGGAAAAGGTTCTGGAGGTCATGGGAAGTCATGAGGAAATCAAGGGACAAAAGATCCCAAACCAGAGGACAAAAGGATTGCTGGTAATGTGGGAAACCAGGTCATCTGAAGAAAGATTGTTAGTCTCAGAAAAATAAAGAAGGAGACAAACAAGAAGGCAATAAGGAAGCAAATGTGGTAAGTAATAAATTTGAAGATGATGCCTTGATTCTTTCCCTAGATAATGTTGATGATTCATGGGTTTTAGATTCAGGGGCCTCATTTCATGCTACGCCCCATAGAAGTTATTTTCTTTATTATGTCCAAAGGGATTTTGGGCTAGTTTATTTGGGAGATAACGAACCCTGTCAGATTGTTGGAAAGGGAAGAATCAAGATTAAGTTGCAAAATGGGAATCATTGGCTACTACAAGAGGTAAGGCATGTTCGAAGGCTCAGTAGGAATTTAATTTCAGCAGGGCAGCTAACTGAACAAGGTTGCACTGTTACATTTATTGATAAAAATTGGAAGGTTTCAAAAGGTGTGAAAGTAGGCACCTTATATCTTTGTACAGGTCATACTGTTCCTTCTACTTTAGATGTTATAGAGGAAAAACAAACAGGTTTAGGAACAGTTGCTGCAGGTTCGCAGGAAGAGACTGGAAAAGTTGCTGCAGGTTCTGAGACAACACTGTGGCATAACAGACTTGGGCATATGAGTGAGAAAGGTATGAAGGTACTTCATTCTAAGAAAGATTTACCTGGTCTAAAATGTATTAATATAGATTTTTGTGAAAGTTGTGTGTATGGCAAACAAAAGAGAGTCAATTTTCTCAAGGATGGGAAGCAAAAGAAAAATGAAAAGTTGGAGCTTGTGCATACAGATGTATGGGGACTAGCTCAGGTATCTTCCCTCGGTGGCTCTCAAGATTATGTTACATTCATAGATGATACAACTAGGAAGGTCTAGATTTATTTCCTTAGACAGAAATCTGATGTATTTGAAACGTTTAAGAAATGGAGAAGCTTGGTTGAGAACGAGACAGGTAAAAGATTAAAATGTCTCAGATCTGATAACGGTGGTGAGTAGTGCAGCAAAGAATTTGAGGATTATTGTTCCTTTAATGGAATTCGTAGGCAGAAAATGGTTCCAAGGACTCCACAGGAAAATGGAGTGGCTGAATGCATGAATAGGACAATAATGGAGGGTGCAAGGACCATGAGATTGCATGCTGGGCTGCCGTTAAACATGTGGGCAGAGGCTGTCAACACCACTATATATTTAATTAATAGAGGTCCTTCAGTTCCTTTGGGTAGTGGTATTCCAGAGGAAGCATGGATAGGCAAGAAGGTGAGTTATTCTTTTCTCAAAACCTTTGGATGTGAAGCATTTGCACATGTAGATTCTGAAAATAGAACCAAGTTGGATGCAAAATCAAAAAAGTGTACCTTTATTGGATATGGCATTGATGAATTTGGTTATAGGCTTTGGGATTTTAAAAATTAGAAAATTGTGAGAAGCAGGGATGTCATATTCAATGAGAAGGTGTTGTACAAAGATCAGTTGCAACAACATGAGAAGAAAGCAAAAGATTATGTGGTGCTGGATGATACTCCAAATAGTGATGTTCCAGTGGTTCCTCATGCTCCACAACAGCAACTAGAAATACCACAAACTCTAGTGAATGTTAGACGGTCAACAAGGCTAAGTAGACCTCCTGAAAGGTTTTCTCCCTCTTTGTATTATATTTTGTTAATAGATGCTGGTGAACCAGAATTGTATGATGAAGCTATGCAGGTGAATACACAGGTTCAGTGGGAGCTTGCCATGAAAGAAGAAATGGACTCCTTGCTAAAAAATTAGACTTGGGAATTATGTAAGTTACCTGCAGGTAAAAAGGTTTTACCAAACAAATGGGTTTATAGGCTGAAAGAGGAAGATGGAGGTAAGAAAAGATTTAAGGCCAGGTTAGTTGTAAAAGGATTTGCACAGAAACAGGGCATTGATTTTGATGAGATATTTTCTCCGGTTGTCAAGATGACTTTTATTCGTACTGTTTTAAGTATTGTGGCTGCTGAAGATTTGCATTTGGAACAGCTAAATGTAAAAACTGCCTTTCTCCATGGTGATTTGGAGGAGGAAATATACATGGCACAACCACAGGGATTTGAGGTCAAAGGTTAGGAGAAACAAGTGTACAAATTGAAGAAGAGTTTGTATGGCCTGAAACAAGCACCTCGGCAATGGTATTTGAAATTTGATAGTTTTATGGCTGAGCAAGGCTACAACAGGTGTAATTCTGACCATTGTGTTTATTTTAAGAGGTTGGCTAATGACAGCTACATTATTTTATGTTTATATGTTGATGACATGCTTGTAGTTAGGTCTAACATGGATCACATCAGAGAGTTAAAACATCAATTATCATAGTCATTTGATATGAAGGATTTGGGGGCAATAAAACAGATCCTTGGTATGAAAATTTGCAGAGATAGGAAAAATAGAAAATTGACTCTATCTCAGGCTACTTATGTTGAAAAGGTGTTGCAGAGATTCCATATGGAGAATGCAAAAGCTGTCAGCACACCTTTGCCTAGTCATTTGAAATTGACTAAGGAGATGTGTCCAAAGACACAAGAGGAGGAAGAAAAAATGTCCAAGGTACCATATGCTTCAGCTGTAGAAAGTTTAATGTATGCCATAAAAAAAAATTTTGGGGCTGACATAAAAAATCCTATTTTTATGACCGACATAAGAAAACCCTAATTTTTGTAACCAACAAAAGGGCTTGATAAAAGTGGCTAAGGGTTGGGGTTTTGATATATTGTATTGTAGCATTTGCAGCGGTATTGAGTTGCAGGGATTACTGATTGTAATCAGTTTGATTTACTGGATAATAATATTGGACTCTCTGTTTGGTGGGTGTAGCCTGGGTTTGGGTGAACCACGTTAAAACTTGTCTCTTGTTGTTATTATTTCTGTGTATTTCCATTCCTCTGTTTAATCTTTATTTGCATTTAATTGATATCTTCTGTCGGATAACCCTAACACCCCTCTCATTATCTCAGTTAGGGGTGCACAAATGCTACTAAAATTCCTGATAAACTTTTTGTCAAAACTTGCCAAACCATGAAAAGATCATACTTCTGTGGCACTCCTTGGTGTAGGCCATTCAATGATAGCCCTTACTTTTTCTGGGTCCATCTTAAGACCTTCCTCTGAGACAACAAATCCTAGGTATACCAACTCCTTCTTTGCAAAACTATATTTCTTCAGATTAATTAGCAACTTCTCCTCCCTCAGCTTCTCTAAAACTCTTCTGATATGCATCAGATGCTCATACCAAGTTTTACTAAAAATCAAAATATCATCTAAATAGACAATAACAAAACTTCCCAAAAATTCTTTTAGTACCTCATTCATGAGCCACATGAATATGCTCGGTGCATTGGTTAGCTCAAATGGCATGATTAACCACTCATACAAACCCTCCTTAGTCTTGAAGGTTATCTTCCATTCATCTCCTTCTCTAATTCAGATCTTGTGATACCCACTCTTTAGATCAATCTTCGTGAAGTACTTGGCTCCACTCAAACAGTCCATTATGTCATCCATTCTGGGCAATGGAAATTTGTACTTGATCATGATGTTATTGATGGCTCAAGAGTCTATGCACATTCTCCACTCTCCATCTTTCTTTGGTGCTAGTACTACAGGTACCGCACATGGACTTAGGCTCTCTCTTATCAATCCCTTCCTCAACAACTCCTGAACTTGTCTGTTCAACTCTTCACTCTCTCTTGGAGTCATCCTATGGGCTGCCTTATTCAGAAAATTGGCTCCTGATATCAAATCCATTTGATGACTTATCTTTCTCACTGGTGGTAAACCTTCTGGTACATTATCAGAGACAATATGTTGAAATTCTTCCAATATTTCTGAGACTTCTACTGGTACATCTTCACGTTTCTCTTGACTAATCTTAGGAATCAATGCAAAACAATGACGCTCATGCTTCATACCCTCCAAAAATTCTCTACCATCTACCAAGCAAATTCTAGCAATACTACATACTTTTTCTTCCACCTCCTTCAAGGGCTTCAATTTATGATGAACTCCATCCTTTGTTAGGGAATATGTGTTTACATGGCCATCATGGACAGCGCTCCTATCATACTGCCACGGCCTCCCTAATAGCATATGACATGCATCCATCGGCATGATATCACACAGCACATCATCATACTAGTCCCCAATCTTGAACTTCACTAAACACTTCTCATTAACCAAAGCTCTATGGTCCTTCTGCAACCATGCAATTCGATATGGATGTGGATGCTTTCTTCTTGTCAACTTCAACTTATCAACCATCTCCTCTAAAACAAGATTGTCAGTGCTTCCATTATCGATAATAATATCGCAACACTTACCTTCACATTTACACCTTGTGCGGAATAGACTCTTCCTCTGATTGGGTTCTTTCTCCTCATTCAACAAAGTTCTTTTGACAACTAGGGTTTCTCCCCTTTCAGCATCTTCAGAACGCTCAGACTGCACATCTTCATCTACATGTGTAACTCGTGCATTGCCTTCAAGTCTTCTATTTGTCCTTCCTTGATGTTGCGGACACTTGTATGCTCGATGCCCTTCTTCTCCACATTGGAAACAGGTTCCTCTGAAACCTCCTCTTCCAAGTCCCTACCCAGGTCAGCCTCTTCCTCTTTGCTCTCCATTGTTTCAGTCACGAGGACAGTAGGTATTATCTCCTCTCTGATTTTGACTGGTGCCAGCTTCTTCACTTTTCTTTGAATCTTCATTTCAGCCCCATAAGGTCTTCCACTAGTCCTTTCGCCTTGACCTCTTCCCCTTTGCTTGCTATCAAATCTTTTATTTATCATCTCTTCCACCTTCAGGGAAAACTGGTATGCATCTTCTATGGTCGTCATTCTGACCAGGCTCAGCTCCTCTTGAATACTCGGCCTCAACCCATTAATGTAACAAGCTACCTTCTCCTTGTTGGACTCTGCATTACCTATCATGATAGTAATTTTATAAAACTCTTCTGTATACTCCTTAATAGACTTGTTGCCTTGCTTCAATCCTTGCAGGTTCTTCAACAACTCCATCTCATAGTCCACAGGAATGAACTGCTTCTTCATGTTCTCCACCATCTGATCCCATCTGGTGATCTTTCATTTTCCTCTTTTATTCCTCTCTAACTGGACCTCCTTCCACCAAATACTAGCATGGCCCTTCAATTTTGCTTTTGCAAACTTGACCCGATCTGGGTCTTCCACATCTTCATACTTGAAATATTCCTCCATGTCATTGATCCAACCAATAAGTTGTTTTGGATTCAAATCTCTAGAATATGTAGAAACTTCGATCCCGGGCCTCTTTCCAATCTTAGAAATGGCCCTCAACAACCTAACTTCTACAGGATCTCCTACAGCTTCTTGTTCTTCCTTAGATAGCTCTTCTTCAACTTCATCTTCGCTTTCCTCTCTCCTTCTCAGCTCGAACCCTCTTCGCAGCTCCTCTTGCAATGCATCAATTTATCTTTGCAGGGCTCTAAAACCCTCTTCCGTCAAAGCATTCCTCCCAATACAATTTCTTCATGGAGGCATCTTGATCTCCACAGCAAACCCACAACCTCAGGTCCTAGTGCAAACTGCCTCACAGTCAGTGATCTGTCTACACACTTAGGAAACCTTGCTCTGATACCACTTGATGAAGGGGGTAAATCATAAAACACACAACAACAGAAATTGCACATAGAAAATATAACTTTCTTTATTGATTTGGACAACTTATTACATTACAGAAGCTCAAATACAATCAGAGGAATCAACCCTCCACATGCTACAACACATTACAACTTCCTATTCCCTGACTCTAGAATCATCTGCCTTCTGTAACCCCAAATTAGCTAGGGTTTCTATTTTCCAGTCTCTTCTTGACTCTACACTTCCCCCCTTAACTCCACTACTTCCCAGGGTTCCCAAAAATTGTTATTAATAGCCTTTTTGGCAGCCAACAACTTAATTTCAAAATTTGCATCTCCCTCCAAAAATAGGTCAACTTCTGGGAGCCATAACTTTTGATCCGGGTGTCTGATTGATGAACCGTTTTATGTGTGGGAAAGCTCACGAAGCGCTCTACATGTTAAGAACTGGCTCTACCAATTCTAGCCATTTTTAGGCCTGTACGGGGCCGTTTAGCGTCTCAAACCTGAGTTTGAATAATTTTCAGGTATTTTTTGAGAAACAGAAACTTTAATATCTTTTAGCTCGCAAATGATCTTTACGTGATTCCTTCGCCAAAGATCTTATATTTTTGTAATGTAACTTCCTGTAAATTTTCACTTCAATCCGTGCACAAATGTAAACTTTCTAAAAATAGCAAGTTACTATTTTTAGCAATTTGGAAAAACTGAAAGTTCTACATCATTATTCAAGTGATTATAGAACCAGAACCACAAATTTTGAAAAGAAATGGAAAGAACATCAACAATTTTGAAACACATCTTTTTTTGGGTGATGCAAGATTGCCCATACACCATTGGATGCTCCTGCATCAGCTTGACAAAGAGAAATGATATATCTTACTAAGACAGGCATATGACCCCAGAGATGGGATAATACCAAAAGCTAAAACAGATCATACATCTAGAAATAATACACAAAATGCTATTAATGATGATATCATCTAGGATACCAATAGGCATTGAAAAAATGAGATTAGCAGTGATTGTCTGTTGTTTTGACTTATTTTAACAAATAAGTTTCCAATGTGAAGTGTCAACCAAGGATTTTATTACCATTCTATTGACTGTCATTTTCTAAGTCATGACTACCAATTTTGAACCAAATGAGGCCTTCCAATGCTTTGGCTTTGGGGGTTCATGATTTTATCGATTGCCTGTGATGGAGTTGCCTGCTATGTCTACTTTTATGACTTTGAGGAACACACAGAATCAACAATAGAAACAAGATGGATGGCAACTATTGGAACCAATGGGCCACATATGCAAAATTAAAGTTAATGTCTAAGCATGGTTAATGATCTTTTATTTTGTTGCTTCTAATTATATTTGTTTAGCTGTCAAGGGGGTGTAAGTCATGGCATAGATTTGTATCTCTTTATTGCCTTAAGGTAGATCCTCACATGATTCTTATCTTGGTAGAAGGGGTATTTCAACACCAAAAATTATTTAGAATCCCACTCCTTCATGAAATGTAATGACTGCAAACTATTATCCCTTGACTTATCTCTACCATAAAGACAACTCTATGGAACATGTAGAGGGTGTAAGTCATGGCTTGGTTGTGCCTAAGAAAGTTCATAGTTTGTTCTATCTCCATTTCATAAATATTGTCTCAAATTAAGTAGAATGGCATTACCCCCTCTACCTTTATCATTCTTGGAGGAGAAAGCAGTTGCTTCTCTCCATACAAATCTTAAAGTGTTTTCCAACATAAAACCAACAACTTTAACTTCTTGGATAAATAGCACATCCATATCCTTATTTTTATTGCAAAAATCCCTAACCACATACTTTCTATCAGGGGATTCAAGACCTCTGACATTCCAGGAGTAGCAGTGGATATATTTCATTACCAAGGAGATTAGGAGGAGTAAGGGGCAATCTTCTTATCTGTCTTTCCAAAAATATTTGGAATTGGGTCGTCTTTTCCTTTTTTACTAGGCTTAGCTGAGTTGTTCGTTCTACTCATGTTTTTTTCTTTTCTTACCCTCCTCTTCAACTTTATCAAAATCTTGGGACTTTTTTTTCCCCTCACCTCCCACAGGAATAGACTTATCTCTCCTAAGGCTTTGCTTGAGGCAATCCAATTCTACCCCTCGGGGATCTGCTTCTTTCTTTTTCAAGAATTCTTCCTTAAGCATATCAAGCTTATTCCTCTACTCAACCACCTCCCTAATCTTATCCAATGCCAGTTGTTGAGCATTGTTTTTCTTTCTCATTGAAATAAAACCAATATCAGAATTATAACCCTGAAGTGGGCCTTCCACGGTTTTAGTTGGTTCAACCATGGGGGGAGACTCTTTAACCCATGATTTTGATTCTAAGTTGTCTTGCATTTGGGTTTCTACAATTTGAGACACAAATGTCAAGTCTTCTTCCATCAAATTTCTCTCCTCTTTATCCTCCATAGAGAATAAACTCAGACTACCGTCCTGAGTGTTGTCTGAGTCATGAATATTTTGGGGGTCACTAAGAAGTGCCTCAGAATCAATACCTTCATCTGTGTTAAAAGCATCTTTTGCCAAGTTTAAATTCTCACCAAAGTTGAATTTGGGTTCTTTTTCATTTTGATTTCTATCCCCTCCAGAGGGGCACCCCACTAGGCCTCCTCCTGAGACATTCTCAGCATAGTTTTGGTTTGAATCTTTAAAATTTGTTTCTTTTTCTTTTGTTTCAAACTCCATATTTTCTTTATTCACCTTTTTATTAATGACAGGGCAATTTTTTCTTTGATGACCATCCCTTTTGCACAAAAAGAAAGAGTTTAACCCTCCAAGACTGATTAGCTCACACTGTATTAACTTATTATCCCAGTTAATTTCTAGGATTTCAGGAATTTGAACCCCCGTGTTGAATGACACTAAGAGTCTAGTGTCAAGGTGGGGTAAGGTAGACTTAGTTTCATCCACCTTTAGGATTTTCCCAAATAGATTAATGATTTGAGGCAAAAAATTCCAAAATTGAACTGGGACATTTCTAAGCAACACCCACCTTGGTACTGATTAGCTCACACTGTATTAACTTATTATCTGAGTTAATTTCTAGGATTTTAGGAATTTGAACCCCCGTGTTGAATGACACTAAGAGTCTAGCATCAAAGTGGGGTAAGGTAGACTTAGTTTCATCCACCTTTAGGATTTTCCCAAATGGATTAATGATTTGAGGCAAAAAATTCCAAAATTGAACCGGGACATTTTAAGCAACACCCACCTTGGTACAGAGAAGAATTGAATTTCATTATGGAAAGTGTCCAGAGACCATGGGAAAGCCTTGAATAATGCTAGCCCAATGTTCTAGTAACTTTTTTCCACCACTCTTTTTTGCATATTATGATTTTTTAAGAAAATAACAAATGACCCAAATTGAATCATTCTGCAAAAGGAGAAGTGGATTCCTAATTTTTTACTCCAAACTAAAACCAACCAATTATCAAAAAATTTCCTCGATGGAAGCTTACCAATATTTATGCAAGTAAAGAATACAACAACATTTCTCAACCTAGCTTCTTCATTTTTAACTACTTTAACCAACTCTTCACTAGGGTTTAAAGAAATTTTTCTGGGCAAGGCGAGGGACTCACCTTGTCTCTCTCCCATAATCTGATCTCTCATTGTTTTTTCCTCGGCAACTAAACCGTCTCCTATGACCATATCCACGACCGAGAAGCCAGCATCTTTGGGTGCATCTTTGGCATCCTCAACCCTCAAGACTTATCTGTAAGATTTACTGTTCTCTTGGTTATTGTTAATCTCTACTTTTGAAATGCTATTCATTATGATTTATTCCCTGCAAAAAATTTAGGCAGGCATGTACCAGTACCGCCTACCCCCATCCACCAGTCCACTTGGGTGACACTCTGATGACGTAGGGGAATGGGCGAGGAGACCTCACCATAATTTTAAAATTTTTAAAAAATACTCTTTACTCAAAAAGACACCAAAGAAGAAGAATATAACTTTAGAGCACTGACTAAGACTTATGGCATATCATACATAAAATCCTATCAAATAAAACAAACAAGGAAAAAAAATCAAAGGTTTAAGAGCAGGAAGAGGGCCCCCAATCGGAAAGCACAGGGAGGATTACAGAAACCCTGTGCAGGCCCTCTCCGAGATTTTTTTTTAGAACTCTGGTCATTCCCCGTGTAATAGGTGTATTTGGATTACCTTGGAATTAGAAGGGGTTGTAATTGGGCTCTATTCAGTGTATGCACCAAATGAATACTCAAGTAGAGTATAACTCTGGAATTGGATGACTTATGCGCTGCCTAAGGTCCCCTAGATTTTAGGAGGAGATTTCAATATGATTGACCATACATATGATAAAAAAGGTGGTAAGCCTATGCAATGGAAAGGAAATGAAATTTTTTTTTGGCTAAGGCTTAAGAAATCCCTAAAATTGGTAGTCCCTCTAGAAAGAGAAAAGGAAAATAACAGAGGGATATGGTTTTCTTGGTCAAACTGCTAGAAAGTGAGCAATAGAATTTATAGCAGGCTTGACAGATTCTACATGGAAAAAGAGTCATTCCTAGTAATGCACAAAAAGGAAACAAATAAATTTCAAGTGATCCCTAATCCTCTCTCTGATCATCATCCAATTAAAATAGTAATATCAATTAAGTCTCAAAAAGAAGCCATTAGGAAACAAAATGGATCCTTTTTCAAACTAAATTGTGAACTATTAAAAGACCAAGACTGTGATGGGGGCATCAAGGCTCTTAGGAATATTTGTAAGTCAATGTACAAGGACAAAGATACTTCATATTATTGGAATAAGATGACTGAGTCCTGTAAATCAGTATTCCAAATTGTGGGAAAGAAATATGCTTTAGATAGGAAAAAAGAAGAGCTAATGCTCCAAAAGGAATTCCTTCAAATTGAGGAAAAAATTCAAGAGACTCCTAATGATGAAGGTCTAATTGTTCAAATGGGGGAAATAAAGCACAATTTAAGAAAAATCCATATAAGAAAGGCCCAGGGGGCCAAGATTAGAGCTAAGCTTAACTGGCTGGATGATGGTGACAAGGGAACCAAGTACTTTTTTAACCTCCTGAAATACAAAAACATTAAAGAAAATATCCAAACAATAGTAGAGAATGCAGTTTACCTAAACAGCCAAGATGAGATTTTGGAAGCTTTTAAAAGGTTCTATGAAAATCTGTTTAAATCTAAAGACAATAAGCAGGGGTGTGTGGAGGCTCAAGGCCTATGTTGTAAGATCTATAAGTTTAAAGTAAATCTAGAAATGAGCAAAATTTTAGACAGAAGGATCTCCAAAGATGAAATAAAAACAACTATTAAGACAATGAGAAATGGAAAGTCTCTAGGGGTAGATGGCCTTCCTATTGAATTTTACAAAGCAAACTTGGACTGGATAGTAGATGACTTGATTGATCTATATAATGAAGCCATAGATAGAGGGATCTTGGGGAGAGAGATCAATAAAGGAATTATTAAGCTGCTTCCCAAAGATGGAGACAGAACAGAGTTGAATAATTGGAGACACATAACACTATTAAATGTGTCCTATAAGATTATTGCTAAGGTTTTGGCTTTAAGGCTAAGGGATATCCTTCCAATGATTATCAGCTCTACTCAAACATGATTCATAAAAGGATAGTATATCTTAGAAAATATCATCACTAGCTGGGAAGCTCTTCATTGGGCTAAAGAAACTAATCAAGATGCAAGTATCCTTCTTTTAGATTTTGAGAAGGCTTATGATAGAGTTGAATGGTCTTTTATCTTCAAGATTCTGAGAGCTATAGGATTTCCTGAATTCTTCTGTAAAATGGTGGAGATGCTTTTTGTGGATGCCTTTGCCCAAGTGGAAGTAAATGGTGCTTTATCTACCCCTTTTTTTATGGGTAGATCTATTAGGCAAGGTTGACCCCTTGCCCTTTCATTGTTTGTAATTGCCTCTGAAGCTCTTCACTATATATTGAGAATAGATTTAATTTAAGGCAAGTTGGAAGGCACTTCTTTGCCTAATGGGGATAGACTACTGCATGACCAGTTTGCAGATGATATTGCTCTGTTTCCCAAAGCTAAGAAATCAGAAATGGAAAACCTAGAGATGAGATTAGATATTTTTTGTCTAGCTGCGGGGGCAAAAATTTCTTTTTCTAAGTCTGTCTTGCTAACTTGGGATAGTTCAGAGCCTAGTTGGTTGTGTGCTGGCAAATGGCAGTGGGGAGGGCCCATGAAACAAGTTAGGTTCCTTGGGATCCCCTTTACCATTTTCCTATCACTAAATCTTATGTGGGAGTGGCTCTTTGCAAAAATTGAAAAGAAACTAAGAAATTGGAACATAATGCATCTTTCACTGACAGGAAGGACTCGGGTTTGCCAAAAAATTCTCTCTGCTTATTCTATCTTCTATTCTTCTATGTGGCTCTTTGCCAAATATCAATTTAATATTATCCATAAGCTAATCAGGAGTTTCTTGTGGTCTGATGGGAAGGGGAAAAAAAAGACACCTTGTAAGATGGGAATGGTGTTGTGTTAGTAAAGAGATGGGAGGTCTGGGTCTCAAGGACTTGAGATTCCAAGGTATTTCTCTAGCAGTAAAATGGATTGTCAATTCCTTGGTAGGGAATAAACCTTGGAAAGTTTTGGTTAGAAATAACATTGAAAGAGCAGTTCCACTTAAGAAAAAAGACTGAGATAAGATTTATTTTTATGATGCTTTGCTTGGGGAGTTCAAATCTAAACCTGGGGGATCTACAATCTTTGACAATATATGGCAAGCTTGGGAATATACTAAACCCTATATTAGGGATAGAGATGCGATCAATTTGGAAAAAAAAAAGATTTGGGATCAAAGGTCAATATGGTCGAATATAAAACACAAATAAAAACACTTAGCCTTATTACAAGGCTACTCTACTAGAAAATGCAGTAAAAAAGGTTTGAACAATGTGAGTGACTTATTTGTAGAAGGCTCTCCTAAAGTATGGAACCTTTTAATGAACCAATTTCATTTGGAGGGAATGCATGCCAGAATATTCTCTACTCTAAACAAGACTTTGATGAGAAAAATAAACTCAAAGATGACAATCATTGGTGAAGAAAACATTGGAATTTTGAAATGGGAGGATGGCACATTATTTTTCAATATGAAGCCCAAACTGATGTATAAAATGTTTACCAAATCTAATGACATTTTCCAATACACTTGGGGCAACACTCTAGATCACAAAGTATTAACCAAAACCTTTAAAGTCTTATGGTCTAAAGTCTTAGAACCAAAGAAGGCATGCTTTAGATGGTTGTTAATTTTAAACAAGTTGAGTATTGGTACTAAGATTGTATTTTGCTCATTATGTAACACACATGAGTCTGTTGCACATATATTTCTGGATTGTTTGTATGGTAGATCAATATGGTCCATATTTATGGGTAATATTAGTATTTGGTTTCCCACAGTGGATAGTATAAGAAAAGAAATTATTTGCGGTCTTATTGATGGTCTGAATGCTAAAGTTAACTCTTTTTGGCTTGTTTTGTCAACTAAAATTATTTGGTTCATTTGGAAAAAAAAGGAATGAAGAAAGGTTTCTTGGCCGGGAGGGGGAACCCACTAGGATTATATGGAATGTCATATCTTTCAACTTCTTTGAATAGGTCACTGTCATGATGGAAATCTCTATAGCTAGATTCAAATAATTAATGGAGATAGGGGTGATATTTTACAAAGAAGATATAAAAGAATCTAATTTTTGTGCTAGGAACTCAAGGAAATTTGACTAGAGGTTCTTCAATTCATATACAGATTTTCAAAACATGTACAGCAAGCTCAAACAAAAAGAGATAAAGGAAAGTGAGGTGGGCAAACTATGGGAAAGGTCCAGTCAGAATTACAATACCAGTGCAGACCAACTTAAAGCCTTTCCAAAGCTAGGAGTAATACCAGGGATGGATTCCTGTGATTATAGTGATAATAGGTTTCATATTTGGGACCATGAGATGGCTTGGCATGATGATCCAAGATGGGAACTGAGAAAGGTAAGCTTGGAAGATTCTAAACATGGAACAGAACTTGATGACAGCCTTGGCCTGTATTATCAGTATATGGAAGTGGAAAAAGATGCAATCTCAGGTAATGAAAACTAGGATATAGATGTAGACCAAAGTGAAAAGGATTACAGATATGTAGATATGCAATAGGGTCAAAAGGAAAAGATTGATATTGACAGTGATGGAAAGGAATCTCAAATTGCATAAGGCTGCTATAAGAGGACAAAATTTCATAGTTGTGGATTAAATGAAACAAACAGGGAAAACAAGATAGTATAGATAGTTGCTTCTCTAATATTTTCTATAGTTTTGAAAAATGTAAAACTTGGTGTTTATATTAGGGAGAATTAGATTTTTTTGGGTTGATAAAGTAGCGATATACTTTTTAGCTATGGTCTTCTTAACCACTTTCATGTAAACTCTAGTTTTTTTTACTTGGAATATATCATTGGTGCTAGATTCTCAATCCAAAAAATATTGTCTCAAAAATTCAACTATATCACCATGACTTGTTCCCTACCGTAGTACCGCAAAATGTTTGTTTGACCATCGCAGGACCACGGTATACTAAACATCACTTAAAGCCTTTCACCGCACTACTGCACTCCTTCATTGAAACTATCGCGAGGCCATGGTATTCAACACTTACATAACTTAAACTCCTTATACCACCATACCGCAAGCCTCACTTGAGCCTGCCGCGGGGGTGTGGTGTACTATTTTCCTCTGCTCCTTCTTACCGCCATACCGCAAACCTCACTTGAAGCCACCACAGGAGCATGGTGTATTTTTCCTATGTTCCTTCTTACTGCATTACTGCCTATTATTTTCTTGACTATCACGGGACTGCGGTGAAGTATCATATGCCACTTAAATTTATACCGCCAGCCTGCCACTTCATTTTGAGACTACTGCGGGGCTGCGATGATCGATCTCTATATACCACAATGCTACAAGTGTAATCTCTTCATGTTGTGGGATAGAGATAACTGCTCCCTTGTTATCCTTGGTTCCCACACACCTTCCAACACCTTTTGAGTGACTTGTGGGACTGCGGTGAGAGACAAAAACACATCAATGGTTAAAAATACAAATATCTTTCACATGGACTTGGTATGGGGTGCTTATGAATAACTCCTGGAATAATTTTAAAATAAATTTGGATCCCTAAGATGGATTTATGGAAGGAAATTTGCATTTTTTGAAATAGTTCGCTTGCCTTGTCTATGCTTCCACATTTTCATGTATGTCTAGCAGGGAACTTGTAACTAAAACATATGACAAAAAAAATCCATGTTGTTATGCTTTAATGGATGCCCCTTCGTTATTAATAGATATCTGATGTAGTGCACATTATTATAGTGCAAGCCTATTTTTCAGATTGTTTCATTTAGCATCACCAATATTCTCCACAAGAACATTGTCCCTATTTAAAATGATGGAAATGGTTCACATCTCTCAGAACAATTTCTCTTGCAACAATCTTGGAGATGAATTTAGATGCAGTGTGAAAATCAGAACATACTCAAAGGTTCTTAGCAACTCTAATGGTTGTACCAGGGGCCATGTTTAACAAACCAAATGCAATTGCTAACTTTTCACTATGGTGGCAGATAAATGATTCTTTTTTCTTCTATTCCACAACATTAAGTAAAAGTCTTAAATCTAGAAATACCCTACTGCCTTCATTTGACAAGCCAATTTCTCCAATTTTGCATAGCTCTCCCATGTTTGTGGATGTGATCTATCTCCTACACAAAAAAGCATGTACCATTTTATGCCCTTCAATCCAACTACATGTCGGTATCTTTTTAATTCCTCTATCTTTCATCAATCTCCTTACTATTTGAACCTCACCACACCTACCCACTTCTGCATAGATGTTTTAGAGAAGAACATAAGTTGCAGCATTTTTAGGATCCAACTAAAAAAGCAGTGTTGTTGGAATACTCATCCTACATTCAAATTCTGAATTCTGGGAAATTATATACAGTAAATAGATTGATGGTTGTTTAGATAGTGAAATTATTAGCTTTCATAGAAATTAACTGAAATATCTAGAAGGATTATTTTAATTAAAGAGGATTTTGTGGTTATTTTTGTAACAATGATTTTATAGTGTAGCTAGCTTGCTATTTTCATTCAAGATACAAGTCATGAAAGTCAAGCACATGCCAAGAAGATGGTACTCTACTTCAAACCCTCAACCTCAGTTAGTTTAGTATGCTCACATGGGGATATCAAGGAAGTTGCTAAACAATTACTATATATCATTTGTTATTAGTGAAGGAGAATCCTGTGAGATCCAATATGGCAGTGGATCAATATCTAGTTTCTTAAGTAAAGATGATGTCACAGTTGGGAAACTTGTTGTGAAACATCAGGTTAGTAATTTTTGGATGTTAAGGCTTCCTAGTTGGATATCAAAGATCTTTTCCCATTGACTTAATTTGGAATTTATGTATAATTAATGAATTCTTTCATGGTGTAGGTCTTTACTGAGACAACACATGAACTAGGGTTGACATTTTTTTTGAATTGGTAAGGATGCTTAGAGCATCATAATAAATTAGTATTAATAAAAATGTTTTTACAGATTACAAAAAAGGCCCTTCCTGGCCAAAAAGATAACATAACAAAGCATTTTAACTAAGAGCCCTGAACAGAGCTACAGTTCTAAAAGGCCCTTTCTAGCCAAAAAGGAAACCAAAGTTACAGCGAAGCCAAAAACTTAAAACAGAAAGAGTGGTTCACATGCTATCCATATTTAAATCTACAACCCTAAAGCCATGAACCCCTAGTTGGATTCTCTGCAGAAAGGACTATGTCATCATTGGTGAAGGGAACTACTGGTGGTTGGAAATTTGACAAGAAGCTCCATGCATTGAATACTTCCTCTATCCTTTCCCTCTTGGACCTTCCAAATGTAGAATTATGAACCTGCAATGAGTTATCAAAGAGCTCTCTATTACCTGATTGCAAACTTGAAATCATCAGTTGATAAACATAGTTAAAATTGGATTTATTAATGATATCTTCACGGAGGAAGAGTCCCCCTACCAAGGCTAAGCCATCACATGGAGATTATAAGTAGCAAAAGCTTCAAATAGCTTGACATCTAGGACTAGATAGTCATGAACAAACATTGATTCTATCCTTTTAACCTTATCAACCTGATGAAATAAGTCCATCGCATTTGAGAGAAAATGAGATACCAGATCCGAAGCATAACATACCTTGGATTCTAGGAAAAAATCTCTATCACATACATCTATCAAAGCATCCTCCACCATCTCTTCATCAAGCAGTTTAAAGGCCCTAGCCATGAAATCTGAGTTAATGCTTCTATGCATTGGTTGTTCCCATGGTTGAACAGGCAAATGAAGTTGACAATTACAGGGATAGATAGACATTGCAGATACACAGCAAGAGCAAAATGAAGAGGCAAGAACAAACTAGTGACACAATACCATGGTCTCTTACATAAAAAGAGGATCGCACAAGCCAACATAATGAATTGAAGTCATTCAAGCCAATGGGGAAATAAAACCAAGGCAAATCAAATCCAAATGTGGATTATATTGCTCATCTCTCAACACTCCTTTTATAGAGCATTCAATGAATATAATCAAAGAGACATGTGCGAAGTGAACAATTAATGCCAGATGGAAATCTACATAGATTGCAAGCTTGAAAATGACTAAATATATTGTACTAATTCACGTCAATTAATAATTAAATTGACTAAATATATAGAAATCAATGAACAATGAATAAATATGACTAAATATATGACCAGTGTTAAATCCGTGAATAAAAATGACTAAATATACTACCAAATTGATCAAAATTATAATTAAAATTAATTACTAAATACACTACCAATGGACAAAAATCAGTGAATAAAAATGACTAAATAAGTGACCAGTTAACAACAATCAATGAATAAATTAATGACTAAATATATCAGTGAATAAAAAATGACTAAATAAGTGACCAGATTACAACAATCAATGACTAAATATAATACCAAATTGATCAATCAAAACAACCAAAAAATGACTAAAAATGGTTTAGTCATCAATTTGGTCACGTTATAAATGACTGGCAATAAACTACTAATAGTCACGTGACCATGTTTGGTCATTTATAAGCAGTTTTTAGTAGTTTTTTTAGTAACATATTGTTGTTTTTGTACTAGTGATTACTCTCAACCACCAATCACCTCCACTTATTACCAACCACCTAACAATTTCAGGGCTCCATCATCAAATACTCTTGTCTCAAATCTGCAAGCCACATCATCCAATGATGCTCTCCTCAACATACTTTTGCAGAGTATGTCATCCTTGCAGCAAAAAGTGACAAATTTGACTAATGCTTCCTCTCAACCTCCTTACCAACATATCATGCTCATAGTCCTTTATCTTATTCAATCTTAAGAGCTCAAATGCAGGGTCGCGGCCTAAAAAATTTGAGACTCCTTGCTTTGAAAAGTACAGTGGTAAAGGTGATCCTAATACTCATGTGGCAACATTCACAGCGACATGTAGTGATTTCTTCTTTGATGAGGATTTGTTAGAAAAACTCTTTCCTTGATCTCTCAAGGATACTACTTTGGAATGGTTTTGCTCTTTACCTCCTAATTCAATATAATCTTTCTCACAGCTACTTGATCAATTCTTACAACATTTCCAAGAAAACATTAGACCTTCTATTTCATTGATTGATTTGGTCCATTGTAAACAAGTCCCGAAAGAGAAATTAACAAAATTCATCAGTCAATATCAAGCTCTCATTGCACAAATACAATATCCAATTAAAGATGAGGATGTTCAAAAAGTATTCATTACGAATCTACAACTGAACATACGCGACAAGATATTGTTGATGAAGTATAGTTCTTTCCAACATTTATGCATAGCTCTTTGAGATTACCAACTTTCGGCTAGTCAGTATGAGAATCATACATCATCGGCTCCTATTGGTCAATCCACATCTGTAACATCTCAAAATTCATTTAAGAAGAATAACAGGAATTTCATTAAGATCAATGGGCAACATTCAAACAATTTTCAATCACAAGTGTCCGCTATTACAAAGCCTACTCAGACACCATTTCAATTCAGATAGCAACAGAGACAATTCACTCCATATCAGATTCTCTCCATTTGATAATGACTTAAGCAGTGAAAAACAATCTTTTGAAGCTTCCTCTTGCTCTTCCATTTGACAGTAGTAAGATACAAGGACCTTCATTTGATGCTAATGCTTATTGTCACTATCACCACTCGTCAGGACATGATACTGAAAGATGTATGCATCTTAAAAATGAAATTCAAGACCTCATCGATTCTAATGTGATACAAGTTACTAGTGTGAATGATAATGGAAATGAAGTTGAACAGGCAAATGAAGTTGACAATTACAGGGATAGATAGACATTGCAGATACACAGCAAGAGCAAAATGAAGAGGCAAGAACAAACTAGTGACACAATACCATGGTCTCTTACATAAAAAGAGGATCGCACAAGCCAACATAATGAATTGAAGTCATTCAAGCCAATGGGGAAATAAAACCAAGGCAAATCAAATCCAAATGTGGATTATATTGCTCATCTCTCAACACTCCTTTTATAGAGCATTCAATGAATATAATCAAAGAGACATGTGCGAAGTGAACAATTAATGCCAGATGGAAATCTACATAGATTGCAAGCTTGAAAATGACTAAATATATTGTACTAATTCACGTCAATTAATAATTAAATTGACTAAATATATAGAAATCAATGAACAATGAATAAATATGACTAAATATATGACCAGTGTTAAATCCGTGAATAAAAATGACTAAATATACTACCAAATTGATCAAAATTATAATTAAAATTAATTACTAAATACACTACCAATGGACAAAAATCAGTGAATAAAAATGACTAAATAAGTGACCAGTTAACAACAATCAATGAATAAATTAATGACTAAATATATCAGTGAATAAAAAATGACTAAATAAGTGACCAGATTACAACAATCAATGACTAAATATAATACCAAATTGATCAATCAAAACAACCAAAAAATGACTAAAAATGGTTTAGTCATCAATTTGGTCACGTTATAAATGACTGGCAATAAACTACTAATAGTCACGTGACCATGTTTGGTCATTTATAAGCAGTTTTTAGTAGTTTTTTTAGTAACATATTGTTGTTTTTGTACTAGTGATTACTCTCAACCACCAATCACCTCCACTTATTACCAACCACCTAACAATTTCAGGGCTCCATCATCAAATACTCTTGTCTCAAATCTGCAAGCCACATCATCCAATGATGCTCTCCTCAACATACTTTTGCAGAGTATGTCATCCTTGCAGCAAAAAGTGACAAATTTGACTAATGCTTCCTCTCAACCTCCTTACCAACATATCATGCTCATAGTCCTTTATCTTATTCAATCTTAAGAGCTCAAATGCAGGGTCGCGGCCTAAAAAATTTGAGACTCCTTGCTTTGAAAAGTACAGTGGTAAAGGTGATCCTAATACTCATGTGGCAACATTCACAGCGACATGTAGTGATTTCTTCTTTGATGAGGATTTGTTAGAAAAACTCTTTCCTTGATCTCTCAAGGATACTACTTTGGAATGGTTTTGCTCTTTACCTCCTAATTCAATATAATCTTTCTCACAGCTACTTGATCAATTCTTACAACATTTCCAAGAAAACATTAGACCTTCTATTTCATTGGTTGATTTGGTCCATTGTAAACAAGTCCCGAAAGAGAAATTAACAAAATTCATCAGTCAATATCAAGCTCTCATTGCACAAATACAATATCCAATTAAAGATGAGGATGTTCAAAAAGTATTCATTACGAATCTACAACTGAACATACGCGACAAGATATTGTTGATGAAGTATAGTTCTTTCCAACATTTATGCATAGCTCTTTGAGATTACCAACTTTCGGCTAGTCAGTATGAGAATCATACATCATCGGCTCCTATTGGTCAATCCACATCTGTAACATCTCAAAATTCATTTAAGAAGAATAACAGGAATTTCATTGAGATCAATGGGCAACATTCAAACAATTTTCAATCACAAGTGTCCGCTATTACAAAGCCTACTCAGACACCATTTCAATTCAGATAGCAACAGAGACAATTCACTCCATATCAGATTCTCTCCATTTGATAATGACTTAAGCAGTGAAAAACAATCTTTTGAAGCTTCCTCTTGCTCTTCCATTTGACAGTAGTAAGATACAAGGACCTTCATTTGATGCTAATGCTTATTGTCACTATCACCACTCGTCAGGACATGATACTGAAAGATGTATGCATCTTAAAAATGAAATTCAAGACCTCATCGATTCTAATGTGATACAAGTTACTAGTGTGAATGATAATGGAAATGAAGTTGAACAGGCAAATGAAGTTGACAATTACAGGGATAGATAGACATTGCAGATACACAGCAAGAGCAAAATGAAGAGGCAAGAACAAACTAGTGACACAATACCATGGTCTCTTACATAAAAAGAGGATCGCACAAGCCAACATAATGAATTGAAGTCATTCAAGCCAATGGGGAAATAAAACCAAGGCAAATCAAATCCAAATGTGGATTATATTGCTCATCTCTCAACACTCCTTTTATAGAGCATTCAATGAATATAATCAAAGAGACATGTGCGAAGTGAACAATTAATGCCAGATGGAAATCTACATAGATTGCAAGCTTGAAAATGACTAAATATATTGTACTAATTCACGTCAATTAATAATTAAATTGACTAAATATATAGAAATCAATGAACAATGAATAAATATGACTAAATATATGACCAGTGTTAAATCCGTGAATAAAAATGACTAAATATACTACCAAATTGATCAAAATTATAATTAAAATTAATTACTAAATACACTACCAATGGACAAAAATCAGTGAATAAAAATGACTAAATAAGTGACCAGTTAACAACAATCAATGAATAAATTAATGACTAAATATATCAGTGAATAAAAAATGACTAAATAAGTGACCAGATTACAACAATCAATGACTAAATATAATACCAAATTGATCAATCAAAACAACCAAAAAATGACTAAAAATGGTTTAGTCATCAATTTGGTCACATTATAAATGACTGGCAATAAACTACTAATAGTCACGTGACCATGTTTGGTCATTTATAAGCAGTTTTTAGTAGTTTTTTTAGTAACATATTGTTGTTTTTGTACTAGTGATTACTCTCAACCACCAATCACCTCCACTTATTACCAACCACCTAACAATTTCAGGGCTCCATCATCAAATACTCTTGTCTCAAATCTGCAAGCCACATCATCCAATGATGCTCTCCTCAACATACTTTTGCAGAGTATGTCATCCTTGCAGCAAAAAGTGACAAATTTGACTAATGCTTCCTCTCAACCTCCTTACCAACATATCATGCTCATAGTCCTTTATCTTATTCAATCTTAAGAGCTCAAATGCAGGGTCGCGGCCTAAAAAATTTGAGACTCCTTGCTTTGAAAAGTACAGTGGTAAAGGTGATCCTAATACTCATGTGGCAACATTCACAGCGACATGTAGTGATTTCTTCTTTGATGAGGATTTGTTAGAAAAACTCTTTCCTTGATCTCTCAAGGATACTACTTTGGAATGGTTTTGCTCTTTACCTCCTAATTCAATATAATCTTTCTCACAGCTACTTGATCAATTCTTACAACATTTCCAAGAAAACATTAGACCTTCTATTTCATTGATTGATTTGGTCCATTGTAAACAAGTCCCGAAAGAGAAATTAACAAAATTCATCAGTCAATATCAAGCTCTCATTGCACAAATACAATATCCAATTAAAGATGAGGATGTTCAAAAAGTATTCATTACGAATCTACAACTGAACATACGCGACAAGATATTGTTGATGAAGTATAGTTCTTTCCAACATTTATGCATAGCTCTTTGAGATTACCAACTTTCGGCTAGTCAGTATGAGAATCATACATCATCGGCTCCTATTGGTCAATCCACATCTGTAACATCTCAAAATTCATTTAAGAAGAATAACAGGAATTTCATTAAGATCAATGGGCAACATTCAAACAATTTTCAATCACAAGTGTCCGCTATTACAAAGCCTACTCAGACACCATTTCAATTCAGATAGCAACAGAGACAATTCACTCCATATCAGATTCTCTCCATTTGATAATGACTTAAACAGTGAAAAACAATCTTTTGAAGCTTCCTCTTGCTCTTCCATTTGACAGTAGTAAGATACAAGGACCTTCATTTGATGCTAATGCTTATTGTCACTATCACCACTCGTCAGGACATGATACTGAAAGATGTATGCATCTTAAAAATGAAATTCAAGACCTCATCGATTCTAATGTGATACAAGTTACTAGTGTGAATGATAATGGAAATGAAGTTGAACAGGCAAATGAAGTTGACAATTACAGGGATAGATAGACATTGCAGATACACAGCAAGAGCAAAATGAAGAGGCAAGAACAAACTAGTGACACAATACCATGGTCTCTTACATAAAAAGAGGATCGCACAAGCCAACATAATGAATTGAAGTCATTCAAGCCAATGGGGAAATAAAACCAAGGCAAATCAAATCCAAATGTGGATTATATTGCTCATCTCTCAACACTCCTTTTATAGAGCATTCAATGAATATAATCAAAGAGACATGTGCGAAGTGAACAATTAATGCCAGATGGAAATCTACATAGATTGCAAGCTTGAAAATGACTAAATATATTGTACTAATTCACGTCAATTAATAATTAAATTGACTAAATATATAGAAATCAATGAACAATGAATAAATATGACTAAATATATGACCAGTGTTAAATCCGTGAATAAAAATGACTAAATATACTACCAAATTGATCAAAATTATAATTAAAATTAATTACTAAATACACTACCAATGGACAAAAATCAGTGAATAAAAATGACTAAATAAGTGACCAGTTAACAACAATCAATGAATAAATTAATGACTAAATATATCAGTGAATAAAAAATGACTAAATAAGTGACCAGATTACAACAATCAATGACTAAATATAATACCAAATTGATCAATCAAAACAACCAAAAAATGACTAAAAATGGTTTAGTCATCAATTTGGTCACGTTATAAATGACTGGCAATAAACTACTAATAGTCACGTGACCATGTTTGGTCATTTATAAGCAGTTTTTAGTAGTTTTTTTAGTAACATATTGTTGTTTTTGTACTAGTGATTACTCTCAACCACCAATCACCTCCACTTATTACCAACCACCTAACAATTTCAGGGCTCCATCATCAAATACTCTTGTCTCAAATCTGCAAGCCACATCATCCAATGATGCTCTCCTCAACATACTTTTGCAGAGTATGTCATCCTTGCAGCAAAAAGTGACAAATTTGACTAATGCTTCCTCTCAACCTCCTTACCAACATATCATGCTCATAGTCCTTTATCTTATTCAATCTTAAGAGCTCAAATGCAGGGTCGCGGCCTAAAAAATTTGAGACTCCTTGCTTTGAAAAGTACAGTGGTAAAGGTGATCCTAATACTCATGTGGCAACATTCACAGCGACATGTAGTGATTTCTTCTTTGATGAGGATTTGTTAGAAAAACTCTTTCCTTGATCTCTCAAGGATACTACTTTGGAATGGTTTTGCTCTTTACCTCCTAATTCAATATAATCTTTCTCACAGCTACTTGATCAATTCTTACAACATTTCCAAGAAAACATTAGACCTTCTATTTCATTGATTGATTTGGTCCATTGTAAACAAGTCCCGAAAGAGAAATTAACAAAATTCATCAGTCAATATCAAGCTCTCATTGCACAAATACAATATCCAATTAAAGATGAGGATGTTCAAAAAGTATTCATTACGAATCTACAACTGAACATACGCGACAAGATATTGTTGATGAAGTATAGTTCTTTCCAACATTTATGCATAGCTCTTTGAGATTACCAACTTTCGGCTAGTCAGTATGAGAATCATACATCATCGGCTCCTATTGGTCAATCCACATCTGTAACATCTCAAAATTCATTTAAGAAGAATAACAGGAATTTCATTAAGATCAATGGGCAACATTCAAACAATTTTCAATCACAAGTGTCCGCTATTACAAAGCCTACTCAGACACCATTTCAATTCAGATAGCAACAGAGACAATTCACTCCATATCAGATTCTCTCCATTTGATAATGACTTAAGCAGTGAAAAACAATCTTTTGAAGCTTCCTCTTGCTCTTCCATTTGACAGTAGTAAGATACAAGGACCTTCATTTGATGCTAATGCTTATTGTCACTATCACCACTCGTCAGGACATGATACTGAAAGATGTATGCATCTTAAAAATGAAATTCAAGACCTCATCGATTCTAATGTGATACAAGTTACTAGTGTGAATGATAATGGAAATGAAGTTGAACAGGCAAATGAAGTTGACAATTACAGGGATAGATAGACATTGCAGATACACAGCAAGAGCAAAATGAAGAGGCAAGAACAAACTAGTGACACAATACCATGGTCTCTTACATAAAAAGAGGATCGCACAAGCCAACATAATGAATTGAAGTCATTCAAGCCAATGGGGAAATAAAACCAAGGCAAATCAAATCCAAATGTGGATTATATTGCTCATCTCTCAACACTCCTTTTATAGAGCATTCAATGAATATAATCAAAGAGACATGTGCGAAGTGAACAATTAATGCCAGATGGAAATCTACATAGATTGCAAGCTTGAAAATGACTAAATATATTGTACTAATTCACGTCAATTAATAATTAAATTGACTAAATATATAGAAATCAATGAACAATGAATAAATATGACTAAATATATGACCAGTGTTAAATCCGTGAATAAAAATGACTAAATATACTACCAAATTGATCAAAATTATAATTAAAATTAATTACTAAATACACTACCAATGGACAAAAATCAGTGAATAAAAATGACTAAATAAGTGACCAGTTAACAACAATCAATGAATAAATTAATGACTAAATATATCAGTGAATAAAAAATGACTAAATAAGTGACCAGATTACAACAATCAATGACTAAATATAATACCAAATTGATCAATCAAAACAACCAAAAAATGACTAAAAATGGTTTAGTCATCAATTTGGTCACGTTATAAATGACTGGCAATAAACTACTAATAGTCACGTGACCATGTTTGGTCATTTATAAGCAGTTTTTAGTAGTTTTTTTAGTAACATATTGTTGTTTTTGTACTAGTGATTACTCTCAACCACCAATCACCTCCACTTATTACCAACCACCTAACAATTTCAGGGCTCCATCATCAAATACTCTTGTCTCAAATCTGCAAGCCACATCATCCAATGATGCTCTCCTCAACATACTTTTGCAGAGTATGTCATCCTTGCAGCAAAAAGTGACAAATTTGACTAATGCTTCCTCTCAACCTCCTTACCAACATATCATGCTCATAGTCCTTTATCTTATTCAATCTTAAGAGCTCAAATGCAGGGTCGCGGCCTAAAAAATTTGAGACTCCTTGCTTTGAAAAGTACAGTGGTAAAGGTGATCCTAATACTCATGTGGCAACATTCACAGCGACATGTAGTGATTTCTTCTTTGATGAGGATTTGTTAGAAAAACTCTTTCCTTGATCTCTCAAGGATACTACTTTGGAATGGTTTTGCTCTTTACCTCCTAATTCAATATAATCTTTCTCACAGCTACTTGATCAATTCTTACAACATTTCCAAGAAAACATTAGACCTTCTATTTCATTGATTGATTTGGTCCATTGTAAACAAGTCCCGAAAGAGAAATTAACAAAATTCATCAGTCAATATCAAGCTCTCATTGCACAAATACAATATCCAATTAAAGATGAGGATGTTCAAAAAGTATTCATTACGAATCTACAACTGAACATACGCGACAAGATATTGTTGATGAAGTATAGTTCTTTCCAACATTTATGCATAGCTCTTTGAGATTACCAACTTTCGGCTAGTCAGTATGAGAATCATACATCATCGGCTCCTATTGGTCAATCCACATCTGTAACATCTCAAAATTCATTTAAGAAGAATAACAGGAATTTCATTAAGATCAATGGGCAACATTCAAACAATTTTCAATCACAAGTGTCCGCTATTACAAAGCCTACTCAGACACCATTTCAATTCAGATAGCAACAGAGACAATTCACTCCATATCAGATTCTCTCCATTTGATAATGACTTAAGCAGTGAAAAACAATCTTTTGAAGCTTCCTCTTGCTCTTCCATTTGACAGTAGTAAGATACAAGGACCTTCATTTGATGCTAATGCTTATTGTCACTATCACCACTCGTCAGGACATGATACTGAAAGATGTATGCATCTTAAAAATGAAATTCAAGACCTCATCGATTCTAATGTGATACAAGTTACTAGTGTGAATGATAATGGAAATAATTTGGTAGCCCCTCTAAATCAAAACTTACAAATCTTCACTGATCCTTTTCCTAATTATAACAACAACAACATGGTGGAACAAAATACAATAGAGCCTAAAGATGACTATCTTGACTTTGATGAAATAGTCAGTATGATACAAGTAGATAAGGCAACAAATGAAGATCTACCTTGCCCACAAGGAAAAGCTATCTACGTTGAGGATCCTCCTCTGTTATCCCTTTATGGATTGGGAGATAACTAAAATGCACAAGATACGCAATTGGAACAGCCTACATGTAATCATTTGAAGCAAGATAAAGTGGTGATGATGAGAAGAATCCCATTTCATCGTGAAAGTCTCATTAATCAAGAAAAGAAAAATAAGAAGGCAAAAGAAAAGAAAAGAGCAAGGCATGAATCATCTATGGAAAAAAGGTAATGATTCTCCTCCTTGCAAGCATCAAAAGATTTCAAACATAGGAGGCCTTGTGAAATAGGCACCGTGTGACCATCTTGGAAATAAACATCAAAGATGTATGAGTTTCTCACACATTTTCCCACACTTGATGGAGCACCTCTCTAAGATGTTCGCAAGTTTGGCTTCCTCTTAGATAGATATATTTATATGTGTATGTGTTGTATTGTGTTTCCCCTGTGTTGTGTTAATATTGTTTAGGTCTCCTTGGATGACCCTTGATACTCTTGTAAGGTCAAGGATACAAGAAGACTGCCTCTGTTGTGGTACTTCTTCTATTTGTTTCTCTATTCTTCTATTCTCCTCTCTCTTCTTGTAATTGTTGTGTGTTATGCCTTGGGGGTGTAACGTGGTGGGGAATGTCTTGGGGCATCTTCCCACATTGTGACCCTAAGTCACTATTGTCCTCTCTCTCTCATTTTAGTGTTTCAATTCTTTAGTGGCTCTATTAGTCGACGGATGATGAAAACAAATAAATATTGATAAGGACCATGTGTCCCTACAACAAGAATGCAAAAATGGACCCAGTCCATAAATGAATATGGGGTTGATATATTACTAACGCTTGAATAGTAGAATCACTCTGTGTTGTGATTCATATTGTGAAATTTGTTGTACAAACCTTTGCAATACTCTATATCTGCTTTTATGCACTTTGGATTTTTTTGTATCTCATCTTGTAGCTGCACTCAGTTCTGAGATACCTACAGTATAATCTCACGGCTATACTTGGTTCTGAACCTACAAGTGTAGCCTTGGTCTATTATGTGATATGATAAATGATTTCTACGTAAGTTTCATGAATTGATTTGGTTGTTATCTTAGAGTAGATTTTCTAACTAAAGCTTATACATTATTGATTATGTTATCAAATGATAATGGTGTGTTTGTGGGAACATTCAGTGATTGCAAGCACATGTCACCTTTGGGGCATGGGCTTTGCGAAAGCTCTTGTTCCTTTCACTTTACCTTAAATGTGATTGATACCAACAATCAGGATCAACCACTTTAAGGTGGGGGCATATATTATGGGTGATTATGTTTAGATCTTGATAAAGCGTGTTTGTGTATGCTTCTTTTTCACTGTAAGGCATCTTCATAATGTGGGTGGGGTTGTGTACTTTGTTTTGCATATACCTCCTTTTCACTATAAGGCATCTTCGTGATGCAGGTGGGGTCATATACTTTGAGCACATGCTTACTTTTCACTATAAGGCATCTACGGATGCAGGTGGGGTTGCATTATAAAAGCCCTTCTATGGAAGGCAGGATTGTGTCTTCTCTTGAGTGGTTGCACATCCTTTTAAATAAAGTCCTCATAGCAAGACGGGATTGGATCTTGATTTATTCACCCTTAAGCGTGTCTTTGGTGGTTGTGGTAGCATATCTCAATCATTAGGCATGTTTGGCATGTCTTAGATAGTGGAGTGTAGTGATGAACTCCTCCCTATCACCCATGTTTGTCATGTATAAAATGTATAGTGTATCGATGACATACTATACAGTGCTCATGTATTCCGCGTCTTCTCCGTGTGCTTTATGTGTCTTGTATGTCTTGTGTGTTTCTTTGCGTGGTCTAAAGGCATGTAGCGATGAGATCCCTCATCGTGTGGTTTGCATGTTTTTGCATGGTCTAAAGGCATGCAGCGATGATTTCCCTCCATGTTGTGTGTTTTGTGTTAGGATTATATATATTTAATTGTTTAAATCATGTCTTCTCTGTGTATTGCATGACTTTATTCATGTCTTCTCCATGTATTGTGTGCTTCATTATTTTCTCTATGTATTACATGCTTCGTTACTATATTCACTATGTTTTGTGTGACTGTCAAGTGTTTTATTATGTTTGCCTAAGCTTGGGGGCTAGAAATGGTCCTTCAAACTTAGGGTGTGTCTTCATTCTTGTGTTTGATGTGTTTGATATGCTTCGACCGTAATTTAATGCAGGTATTGAATCGTAAGATCATACACACATTAAAGTGGGGCTAAATGTTATGGAGTAAAAAGTGGACACATGCCTTTTTACCTCCTAGTTTAGCTCCTAGGTCCCTGTGAATACATTATACATCATAAATATTCATCCTGATGCAATTTAATCCCTTGAAACCCATGACAATTGGGAACTAGGGGCCCATTTTATGCCTTACCCTAGACCAAAAAGGCACCTAGGGACTTGGGCGCCCACACCCAATTCCTCCCTAATTGGTCGGGGAAAATTTCAAAGCATGTCGGTATAAGACCTTTAAATGGGTCTCTCATTGTCGGCTCTTTTGATTTAATTTATGAATATTAGCGAGAAAGCATATATAAGTTTTTGAATTTATTTGTAACCTAGATGGATTATGTGAACTTATGATCTTGGAGCAAAGAGCATTCAAAGCATTCAATGTGTTATTGTTGCAGATTTTGAATCATCATTGACGCAGGAGCATCCATTGGTGTAAGGGCAACCTTGCATCTATTAGGAATTATTAGTGCATTACATAGAATAATGTAATAAATAATAAATGAACATGGTAATGTTAATTTATTATATGTTAGTTTTAGTTATGGGTTAGTTGGTAGTTAGTGGTTTGGGTAGTTAGTAAGTAGAATGGCTTTATAAAGCCATAGAATGTAATCAATTGAAGTGTTGAAGATGAATGACTAAATATTGTTGATGTAGTTGAGCCTTGGGCTCTTCTTCATTGTGTTGCATTTTTCAATAGCATCACCCAAAAAAAGATGATGATTCAAAATTGTTGATGTTGTTTTCATTTCTTTTCAAAATTAGTATTTCTAGTTCCATAATCACTTGAATAATGATGTAGAACTTTCAGTTTTTCCAAACTGCTAAAAATAACAAACTGTTATTTTTAGAAAGTTTCATTTGGGCACAGATTGAAGCAAAAATTTACAGGAAGCTTCATAAATGAAAAATAAAACCTTTGGTGAAGGAATCACGCAAAGATCATTTGTGAGTTGAAATATATAACTTTCCATTTCCTAAAAAATGCCTGAAAATTATTCAAATTCAGGTTTGAGGCACTAAATGGCCCCGTATGGGCCTAAAAATGGGTTGAACGAGCAAAGCTGGTTCTTAGTGCGTAGAGCACTTTGCGAGCTTTTTGATGCTTCAAACAATTCGTCAATCAGACACCCAGATAAAATGTTATAACTCCCAGAAGTTGACCTATTTTTGAAGGGAGATGAAAAATTCAAAATTTGGGTAGAGGCCACCAAAAAGGATATTAATAACCATTTTTGGGAACCCTTGGCAGTAGTGGAGATAAGGGGGAAAGTGTAAAGTCAAGAAAAGATAGGAAAACAGAAACCCTAGCTGATTTGGGGTTACAGAAGGCAGAAGATTCCAGAGTCTTGAGATAGGTAGTTGTAATGTGTTGCAGCCTGTGGAGGATTAATTCCTCTGATTATATTTGAGCTTTTGTAATGTAATGAGTTGTCCAAATCAATAAAATAACATTATATTTTCTGTGTGCAATTTATGTTGTTGTGTGTTTTATGTTTTACCCCTTCATCAAGTGGTATTAGAGCAAGGGTTCCTGAGTGTGTAGACAGATCGTCGACCATGAGGCAGTTGCACCAGGACCTGAGGTTGTCAATTTTCTACGGAGATCAAGATGCCTCCATGAAGAAACCATGTTAGGAGAAATGATTTGATGGAAGAGGGTTTTAGAGCCCTACAAAGGCAAATCGATGCATTGCAAGAGGAGTTGTGAATAGGGTTTGAGCTGAGGACAAGAGAGGAAAGCGAAGATGAAGCTGAAGAAGATCTATCTGAGGAAGAACAAGAAGTTGCAAGAGAACCTACAGAAGTCAGGTTGTTGAGGGCCATTTCGAAGATCGAAAAGAGGCCCAGGATTGAAGTTTCTACCTATTCTGGAGATTTGAATCTAGAAAAACTTATTGATTAGATCAATGACATGGAGGAGTATTTCAAGTATGAAGATGTGGAGGACCCAGATTGGGTCAAGTTTGTGAAAACAAAGTTGAAGGACCATGCCAGTATTTGGTGGAAGGAGGTCTAGTTGGAGACAAATAGAAGAGGAAAAGGAAAGATTACTAGATGGGATTGGATGGTGGACAAACTAAAGAAGCAATTCATTCCTGTGGACTATGAGATGGAGTTGCTGAAGAAGTTGCAAGGATTGAAGCAAGGTAACAAGTCTGTTAAGGAGTATACAGAATATTTTTATAAGATTACTATCAGGACATGCCATGCAGAAGCCAACAAGGAGAAGGTAGCCCATTACATTAATGGTTTAAGGCCAAGTATTCAAGAGGAGTTGAGCCTGGTCAGAATGACCACCATAGAAGAGGTATACCAGTTTTCCTTGAAGGTCAAAGAGAAGATGAATAAAAGATTTGAAAGCAAGCAAAGAGGAAGAGGTCAAGGTGGAAGGACTGGTGGAAGATCCTATGGAGGCCAAAATGAAGATCAAAAGAAAAGTGAAGAAGGTGGCACCAGTCAAAATCAGAGAGGAGATAATGCCTACAACCCTCATGACCAGAACAATGGTGAGCAAAGAGGAAGAGGAAGAGGCCGACCTGGGCAAGGACCTAGAAGAGGAGGTTTTAGAGGAACCTGTTTCCAATGTGGAGAAGAAGGGCATCAAGCATACAAATGTCCGCAACATCAAGGAAGGACAAATAGAAGATCTGAAGGTAATGCACAAGTTGCACATGTAGATGAAGATGCACAGTCTGAGTATTTTGAAGATGCTAAAAGGGGAGAAACCCTAGTTGTCAGAAGAACCTTGTTGAATGAGGAGAAAGAACCAAATCAGAGGAAGATTTTATTCTGCACAAGGTACAAATGTGAAGGTAAGTGTTGTGATATTATTATTGACAATGGTAGCACTGACAATCTTGTTTCAGAGGAGATGGTTAACAATTTAAAGTTGACAAGAAAAAAACATCCACATCCATATCGGATTGCATGGTTGCAAAAGGACCATAGAGCTTTGGTCAATGAGCAATGTTTAGTCAAGTTTAATATTGGGGACTACCATGATGAGGTGTTGTGTGACATCATACCGATGGATGCATGTCATATGCTATTGGGGAGGTCATGGCAGTATGATAGGTGTGTTGTCCATGATGGCCATGCAAACACATATTCCCTAACAAAGGACGGAGTTCACCATAAGTTGAAGCCCTTGAAGGAGGTAGAAGAAAAGGTATGTAGTACTACCAAAATTTTCTTGGTAGATGGTAGGAAATTTTTGGAGCGTATGAAGCATGAGTGTCATTACTTCACATTGATTCCTAATATTAGTCAAGAGAAATGTGAAGATGTACTAGCAAAAGTCTCAGGTCTGTTAGAAGAATTTTAGGACATTGTATCTAATAATGTACCAGAAAGTTTACCATCGGTGAGGAAATAAGTCATCAAATGGATTTGATACCAAGAGCTAGTTTGCCTAATAAGGCAGCCCATAGAATGACTCATGCAGAGAATGAAGAGATGAACAGACAAGTTCATGAGTTGTTCAAGAAGGGACTGATAAGAGAGAGCCTAAGTCCATGTATGGTACCTACAGTACTAGAACCAAAGAAATATAGAGAATGGAGAATGTGTGAGCCATCAATAAGATCATGATCAAGTACAGATTTCTATTGCCCAGAATGGATGACATAATGGGTTGTTTGAGTGGAGACAAGTAATTTACGAAGATTGATTTGAAGATTGGATATCACCAGATCCGAATCAGAGAAGGACATGAATGGAAGACAGCCTTCAACACAAAGGAAGGCTTGTATGAGTGATTAGTCATGCCATTTGGGCTAACCAATGCACCAAGCACATTCATGCGGCTCATGAATGAGGTATTGAAAGAGTTCTTGGGAAGTTTTGTTATTGTTTATTTAGATGACCTTATGATTTTTAGTAAGACTTGGGATGATCATCTGATGCATATCAGAAGAGTTCTAGAGAAGCTAAGGGAGGAGAAGTTGTTGATTAATCTTAAGAAATGTAGTTTTGCAAAGCAGTTGGTATACCTAGGATTTGTTTTCTTAGAGGAAGGTTGCAAGATGGACCCAGAGAAGGTGAGGGCTATCATTGAATGGCTTACACCAAAGAGTGATACAGAGGTACGATCTTTTCATGGTTTGGCATGTTTTTATAGAAATTTTATCAGGAATTTTAGTAGCATTTGTGCACCCCTAATTGAGACAATGAGAGGGGATAGAAAAGAGTTTAAATGGACTACAGGAGCAAACAAGAGTTTTGATACATTGAAGCAAAAAGTCACCGAGCATCTTGTTTTGGCACTTCTAGATTTCAATAAGGTATTTTAGGTAGATTGTGATGCTAGTGGCAGTGCTATAGGAGTTGTTTTGAGTCAAGAAGGTAAGCCCATTGCCTATTTTAGTGAGAAGCTTATTGATGCCAAGAAAAAGTATTTTGTTTATGATCAGGAGTTTTATGCTATAGTTAAGGTTTTGACAAAATGGAGACATTATTTGTTGTTGAAAGAGTTTGTTTTATATACTGATCACCAAGCTTTGCAGTATCGTAATAGTCAAGGAAAGTTAAATCAAAGGCACTTAGAATGGGTTGATTTTTTGCAGAGTTATACTTTTGTTTTGAAGCACAGGAGTGGAAAGTCCAACAAAGTTGCAGATGCCTTGAGCAGAAGGCAAAATTTGTTGATAGAAATGAAGATAGAGGTTGTTGGGTTCGATGAGCTCAAAAGTTTGTATTCTGAAGATCCAGATTTTGCAGAGGCTTGGAAAGATTGTTTGGAACCTGTTACTTTGGACAAGACAAAATGGTTGGAGTTCATAATCCAAGATGGCATGTTGTTTAGAGGAAGCCAATTGTGCATTCTGAGGAGTTCCATGAGAGAGAGCCTGATAAAGGAGAAGCATAGTGGGGGATTAGCTAGACACTTTGGTCAAGATAAGACCATTGCTATTGTTAGTGAGCATTATTATTGGCCACAATTGTAACATGACATGAGGAAATTTGTGCAGAGTTGCAGAGTGTGTCAGATGGCAAAAGGAACAAGTAAGAATACAGGGCTATATCAACCATTGCCTGTACCAGAGAAGCCATGGGATGATATTAGTATGGACTTTGTTCTTGGTTTACCAAGGGCACAGAGAGGACATGATTCAATTTTTGTGGTGGTGGATAGATTCTTGAAGATGGCACATTTTATTCCTTGTAAGAAGACTAATGATGTTGATCATATTACAGAATTATTTTTCAGAGATGTGGTGAGACTACATGGTCTACCTAAGAGCATAGTTTCATATTGAGATACCAAGTTTGTTGGTTATTTTTGGAGGACATTGTGGAAGAAGTTGAAGATAGATTTGAAGTTCAGTCCTACACACTATCCACAAACTCATGGATAGACGGAAGTGGTGAATAGAAGTTTGGATAACCTGCTACGATGCTTAGTAGGAGATAATCCCAAGGGATGGGATTTAATTTTACCACAGACAGAGTTTGCTTACAACAATTATGTCAATAGGAGTACGGGTAAATCACCATTCCAGATTGTATATGGGAGTAGTCTAAGAAATGTTTTAGAGTTAAGGAAGTTGGACAAGGGAGAAAAGACAAGTGTTGAAGCTGAAGACTTTGCAGAACACCTGAAGAATTTGCATGAAGAGGTGAGAAAGCACATTAATAAGATGAATATTCAGTACAAGGCTAAGGCAGATTAGAAGAGGAGATATAAAGAATTTTAGGTAGGAGATGAAGTCATGGTTCAATTGAGAAAAGAAAGGTTTCCAGTTGAAACTTATAATAAGTTGAAAATGAAGAAATTTGGACCCTACAGGATTTTGAAGAAGCATGATTCAGGAAATGCATATGAGGTAGAGCTGCCAAATGGGATCAACATTTCCCATGTGTTAAACATTGCTGATTTAACATAATATAATGAAGGTGGAACAGAGGATGGGCCAATGGAAGAATAGTGGAGTATTCTGGCATCTACTTCAAAGGAGGAGATAGAAGAGATCTTGGATAGCCATGTGGGAAGAAGTACTTGAAATAGGCAATATGAAGAATATTTGGTGAAGTGGAATGGAAGGCCTGTTGAAGATTCTTCTTGGTTATCTAAGGTAGAAGTTGACATTTGGGATTTTCCTCAAATACCTGAGATGTGACAAGGTCACTTCTCAAAATTACCGTGGGTGTCTAATGCAAGAGCATCCAATGGTGTAAGGGCAATCTTGCATCACCCAAAAAAGATGATGATTCAAAATCATTGATGTTGTTTTCATTTCTTTTCAAAATTAGTATTTCTAATTCCATAATTGCTTGAATAATGATGTAGAACTTTCAGTTTTTCCAAACTACTAAAAATAGCATACTGCTATTTTTAGAAAGTTTACATTTGGGAACGGATTGAAGCAAAAATTTACAAGAAGCTTCATAAATGAAAAATAAGACCTTTGGCGAAGGAATCATGCAAAGATCATTTGTGACCTAAAAGATATTAAAGTTTATGTTTCCTGAAAATTATTCAAATTCAAGTTTGAGGCACTAAATGGCCCCATACAAGCCCAAAAATGAGCAGAACCAGCAAAATAGGTTCTTAGCGCATAGATCACTCCACAAGCTTTTCAATGCTTTAAATGGTTTGTCAATCAAATACCCGGATCAAAAGTTATGGCTCCCAGAAGTTGAGCTATTTTTGGAGGGAGATGAAAAATTCAAAATTTGGCTGGAGGCCACCAAAAAGGCTATTAATAACCATTTTTGGGAACCCTTGGAAGTAGTTGAGATAAGGGGGAAAGTGTAGAGTCAATAAAAGACGGGAAAACAAAAATCCTAGCTAATTTGGCGTTACAGAAGGTAGAAGATTCTAGAGGTAGTTGTAATGTGTTGCAGCCTATGGAGGATTAATTCCTCTGATTGTATTTGAGCTTCTGTAATGTAATGAGTTGTCCAAATCAATAAAATAACATTCTATTTTCTATGTGTAATTTCTGTTGTTGTGTGTTTTGTGTTTTACCCCTTCATCAATCATCCATCTCCTTATGAGTTGAAGGATCTTCATTCTCTAAAGGGCTTCACCTCTGAGGTGATATCATTGTTATTTGAATCATTATATCATCATTGGTTTATATTTAGCCTCTGCCCTACTAGGGCATGCACTCTCTCTAAAAATAGTTTTAGGAAGCTTGAATGCTATCCTAGGATTCGATTAAGGCAAATCCCTAAACACCACAACCCCCAAACCCCTTTTCTTCTTGTGTGTACATTACAGGTACAAAGTCTAAAGAAGTGAAGGTATAGGAAGGTTGTGTAAGGAAAAAGGTTTCAAGATCTGAAAGTAGTTTGTAAATATTCCTCTGCGGAAGACTTGGGCACCCACCCTGAAGTCGTCTTGCTCAAACAGGTACTGAATCCAGCATCAGGACGCTCTTTACGACATTTCTCCAGTTTCAAGTTTCTGAAGATTCCATCTTTCTAGACTTGGGTGCCCGCCCTATAGTCCTTTGACTTTCCAGCTTCTGGGGGACAACTTATGATATCTCTCTGATCATCCTTGTGTATTCAAATTCTAGGTTTTTGTTGTCTTCTATCTGATATAAGTTGATTATCTTATAACTAGGGTTTTATGCATACTTGACCTAGGGTTTGATAAAAAGGCTTGGTTAAATCTTATCATTCCATAGAAAACAAAAGTACAAGATCTGTAGATGACTCCACCTCTCTTTGGTTTTGATTTTAGCTTGGTTTTGTCCTTGAATGTTAATGTGGAAGAGGGTTTGATTTTGATGTGTTTGCTTGTCTCCTTCATCCCCTTTTTTATACATAATAGTTTATCTATCAAAAATTGATTCAGAGCACAAAGATCCATCTTATTCACACACCAACAAGGCCAAGGAGGAGTAAGGACTAGTGCTAGGATGAATAATCCATTGGCATAGGTGTTCCTAGGTTAATTTCTTAATCTTAGTATTTTGTGAAAATGGGTATTGATATGGGTTAATATTTGTAGGTGTACTCATAGGTATAAATTGAATTGCACATTCTTCAAGGAAACATGGTGGTAAGATAGTTGGTTCCAAAAGATAGTTGCATAGTGAGATAAAAGTTCCTTTAAATCCTTGGGCATGTTGGACACAAAGGAGTCCTTGAGATGAATAGCATAAAGTTGGGAAATAGTCCCATGAGACACCCTTTTAGTATATTTTCCATGTGATGAGAGATAATAAAACTAGTGAAGCCAGGTGTTAGTCCTTGTAAGGTGTGTTGTTGGCTATTATCGATGAATTGCATCTAGAGTTCCAAAAAGTCCTTCAAGATAGGACCAAGAGTGTGGAGCCATTGGGTTCACAAAATAATGTCAAAACCTCCCAAGGGAAGGGTAAACATGTCATATTTACGAGAGTAGTCCCCCATGGAGATGCAAACATTTCAACACCTACCCTTACAAGGTAAGCTTCTACCAGTAGCAACCATTTTTTCAAAGCTAGAACAAGGTTGGATAAAACAATCTGCTTTGGCTAATCTAGGGATAATAAAATTATGAGTGATGTCTACTTTAATGATTACTATGAAAGCACATTTATTAAAAATCCCTTTGACCTATTGATGATGATGTTAGTCAAAACAACATGAAATAAAAGTTACACAACAACCTTTATTTATCTTGAAAGATATGATAAATTCAAAATGAATTTATGATCCCAAGTCTCCATGCATTAGTTTATAATGATCTGATGTTAATCAGAGGTTGATGTGTGTTGTTAATTAGTTTGGGGCCTTACGTACTTCAGTAATTTCTGCAAAGTTCTCCAATATTCCTTCAAATATCCTATCCTTTATGCCTGCTCTGCACAAATCTCCAACAATTCTGTCAAATCCCCAACAATTCTGTCAAATCCTACAACATTTAGCTAAGATTTACACAAATTAATGTGAATTTATCCTAACTTTGATGTAATTCACTTGAATCTATCTCTGATTTAGACTAATTGTAAAGATATTACCAGATTTAATTAGTTCTTCTAATATTATCTCTATCTGAACTAATATTTGTTGTTGCACTTTAAATTTGCCCAAATAATGTTCTTTGCAACAGGTATTGTACTGATACTTATGATAATTTGCATCAAATGCATCAGTATTTTCTCTAATTCACTGTATATGCTTCGAATTTGTCACTATTTAGCATATATTTACTATATTTCCTTATGATTCATCATTATTTCTCAATATTTGCATGATATTTTCAATATGACATGCTATTTTCTCAAATATGCTAAGGATATTCGATTATCTCTCTTAATTCAGCATATTCTATCTATATCTGCTTATTATTTATCATTATTTGCAGCTCTAATGATGGTGATTCAATGAAATTTAAGAAAATGAACTAAAACATTCTAAATCTAATGAAATTAAATGAGTCTTTGATAGTTGATCCATATGCACCATTTAACATTTCATGAAATAGAGATAAAAAAATCAAACCATGTGTTGCCAGGTCATTCCACAACTTCACACAGCTGATGCTAATCTTCTAAGGTAAAGAATGACAACAATATCCACCAGTTGCTATGCACTCCAAGGGATGCAACACACCACAGTGAAATATCTAGAAGACATTCGCAAAGATTACTCAAAATTTACGATGTAGTTGTAATCTGATCTCTATTTCATTAATATTCAAAAGCATGCATATTTACAATCTATCTTGAGAAAGTATCATGGCATTCAACAATCCTATCTCAATTAAGTCTTCCATACTTTACAAATGACAATCCATCTCCTCTTATAGAACAAGGAGAGGATTCAATTACAGCAATCCAATGGATAGGATCCTCTCAAAACAATCAATGGTGGCCATTTGAGAGTAGCACATGGGTGACATCAATATCTTGACAACTGGCACTTGGAAGATCCTCGGCATATTCCTCTCCTCCAGAAAGCTCCATCTTAAGTTGGCCATAATTTCAATTTCCTTCCACAGAAAATAAATAAATTCGTCAAATATCAATACCTTTGCAAAATTAATGTGCATTCACATTTTTAATGTTTTTGAATAGCACCTTGATTTTTTGCAAATTTCAAAAAAAGATTTATGGGTTTTGTTCCCCTCGTCGCAAGCTTTCCAAATCATTTTTTTTAATTTTTAAATTTCATTGAGAAACGAGGGAGATATCGCATTTTTAGTGAATGTGCAGTTGCACATGGATATCAGGATATCCAGTTGGTCAAAATATCCAGTTGATCAAATGGGAGAAATGTCCATATGATGATCAAAAATTTGAATTTTGAATTTCGACAAAAGATTTCTAGGTTTTGTTTCCCTCATCTCAAGATTTCCAGATCATTTGGAATTTTTGGATTTCTTTAAGAAACGAGGGAGATATAGCGATTTTAGTGAATATCCTGATGGATATGGATATTATGAAATATATGGATTTTAAGTTAAGATCCTGACATCCTGATGGGTGAAATATCCTGATGATGACCAACATTTTGAATTTTGAATTTTGGAAAAAGATTTCTGGGTTTTGTTCCCCTCGTCTCAAGCTTTCCAACTCATTTTGAATTTTTGAATTTTGTTAAGAAATGAGGGAGATATCACAATTTTAGTGAATGTCCATATGGATATGGATATTTGGAAATACCCTGGATATTAAGATGGATCCGGATATCCTAATGACCTTTGACCAAACTTTGACCATGAATAACTTTTTTGTCTTAACAAATTTCAACATGATCCAAAAGGCAAAGTTGCTTAGAATTTGATTCTCTATACATCCATGGTCTTAGATGAGATAGGTCCATAATAGAAAATTTCATCAGGATCTGGATGTGCATCCAGATATCCTGATGACCTTTGACCAAACTTTGACCATGAATAACTTTTACATTTTAAGGAATTTTGATATGATGTAAAAGGCAAAGTTGTTTAAAAATTGATCCTCTATCCAATGATGGCCTCTATAGGAATATATCCTAACTTGGAACTTGACTTGGATAAGATGTGGATTTGGACATGGATATCTAGTTAACTAAAATTTTGACCATACATAACTTGCCCATTTTAAGGAATTTCAATATGATGTAAAAGGCAAAGTTGTTTAAAAATTGATTCTCTATCCATTTATGACCTTTGCAAGGAGATAATCTGATTTGAATTTTGACTTGGATTTTGACTTGACATGACTTTTACCATTACCACCCAAAGCGAGAAAATACACCAGCCAAGCAAAAAGTTGGGTCCCTATTTTGCTAAGGCAAAATGGGGCGTGTTGTGAAACCTCACAACAACTTGCAACCAAATAAAACAACCAAATTTCAAACAATTTAGGAAATAAATAGAAATTTAACCATAGAATTTCTAACTTTCATTAAATGCAAGAGTGTTGATAAGCCAACGAAAAATGTATTCAACAACCTAAATGAATTTTCCAAAGGAATTGAAGTGTGTGCAATTGATTTATTCCCTCCTTTGGAAAAGCAAGCAAGTAGGAGTTATTTGCATTAAACTACATAGTTTGATTCAACCTTTTAAGCCAAATAATTTCATAACTTAATGGGATCTTAACTTAAGATCTGAATATTTCATAATATCCATATCTATCAGGATATTCACTAAAATTGTGATATCTCCCTCGTTTCTTAATGAAATCCAAAAATTCCAAATGATCCAGAAAGCTTGAGACGAGGAGAACAAAACCCAGAAACCTTGTTTCAAAGTTTGAAATTTTGGTCATCATCAGGATATTTTGCCCATTAGGATGTCAGGGTCTTAACTTAAGATCTGGATATTTCCTAATATCCATATCCATCAGGATATTTCACTAAAATTGTGATATCTCTCTCATTTCCTAACGAAATCCAAAAATTCAAAATGATCTGGAAATCTTGCAATGAGAGGAACAAAACCCAGAAATCTATTGTCAAAATTCAAAATTCAAAATTTTGGTCATCATATGGACATTTCGCCCATTTGGTCAACTAGATATTTTGACCAACTGGATATCCTAATATCCATGTGCAATTGCACATTCACTAAAATTGTGATATCTCTATCGTTTCTCAACAAAATTTAAAAATTCAAAATGATTTGGAAAGCTTGCGACAAGGGGAACAAAAACCATAAATCTTTTTTTGAAATTCGCAAAAAATCAAGGTGCCATTCAAAAACATTAAAAATGTGAATGCACATTAATTTTGCAAAGGTATTGATATTTGACGAATTTATTTGTTTTTTGTGGAAGGAAATTGAAATTATGGCCAACTTAAGGTGGAGCCTTCTGGAGGAGAGGAATATGCTAAGGATCTTCCAAGTTCCAGTTGTCAAGATGTTGATGTCACCCATGTGCTGCTCTCAAATGCCCACCGTTGATTGTTTTGAGAGGATCCTATCCATTATATTGTTGTAATTGAATCCTCTCCTTGTTCTATAAAAGGAGATGGATTGTCATTTGTAAAGTATGAGAGACTTAACTAAGATAGGATTGTTGAATGTCATGATACTTTCTCAAGACAGATTATAAATATGCATGCTTTTGAATATTAATAAAATAGAGATCAGATTACAACTACATCGTAAATTTTGAGTAATCTTTGTGAATGTCATCTGGATATTTCACTGTGGTGTGCTGCATCCCTTGGAGTGCATATCAACTGGTGGATATTGTTGTCATTCTTTACCTTAGAAGATTAGCATCAACTATGTGAAGTTGTAGAATGACCTGGCAACACATGGTTTAATTTTTTATCTCTATTTCATGAAATGTTAAATGGTGCATATGGATCAACTATTAAAGACTCATTTAATTTCATTAGATTTAGAATGTTTTAGTTCATTTTGCTTAAATTTCATTGAATCACCATCATCAGAGCTGCAAATAATGATAAATAACAAGCAGATATAGATAGAATATGCTGAATTAACAGATATAATTGAATATCCTTAGCATATTTGACAAATAGCATGTCATATTGAAAATATCATGCAAATATTGAGAAATAATGATGAATCATAAGGAAATACAATAAATATATGCTAAATAGTGACAGATTTGAAGCATATACAGTGAATTAGAGAAAATACTGATGCATTTCATGCAAATTATCATAAGTATCAGTAAAATACATGTTATAAAGTACATTATTTGGGCAAATTTGAAGTGCAACAGCAAATATTAGTTCAGATAGAGATAATATTAGAAGAACTAATTTAATTTTGGTAATATCTGTACAATCAGTCTAAATTAGAGACGGATTCAAATGAATTACAGCAAAGTTAGGATAAATTCACATTAATTTGTGTAAATCTTAGCTAAATGTTGTAGGATTTGACAGAATTGTTGGAGATTTGTGTAGAGCAGGCATAAAGGATAAGATATTTGAAGGAATATTAGAGAACTTTGCATAAATTACTGAAGCAAGTAAGGCCCCAAACTGATTAGCAGCAACACACATGGGTAAGTGCAAGAAGATGGGGAGCCAAAAAGTGGCCAAAATAATTTCAAAAAAATTTAAGTCATAACGCAAGCACGTTATAATGCACTCGCGTTATGGCTTGGTAATGACAAGCCTTAGGCTCGTCATTACCGAGCCATAACGCGAGCGCGTTATAACGCGCTCGCGTTATGACCTAGTATGAATTAAAAAAAAAGCAATTGAATTTCATTTCACTCTCATTCTCTCCTCTGCCCGCTGCTTTCAAACCCTCAAAAATGCGCTCGCATTCTGCAAAACACCAATCAACACAAAAAGCTTATCAATTCGTTGCCAAAATGCCACCGTGACATCGAGCACGCCAAAGGGGTGAGTTATCTTTGTTTTTTTGTTTGAATTTCTTTCTAAATAGGTAGGTTTTTGTTGATTTTTGATGTATATTTCGTTAATTGTCAGGAAATGTTAATGCACCTCCTCCTCCTCCTCCTCCTCCTCCTCCTCAAAATCCACAAAATCCTGAGGAGGAAATACCTGCAGAACAACAACCTCCTCCATTCATTCCTCGACATGCCCCTGGAACACAAGATAATATAATGGGGCAAATTGAAAACAACAAAAAACAAATTGAAGATATAATTGCAAGGTTGAAAGATCCTTCCACTTCAACCTTGCATAGGTCCACACTTGCCAAATCTCTTGAGTCTATGTTATCAAATGTAAATTCAATTAGCAAGCAAATAACTAGTTGGACCGATAAAAAGAGAGAGTTTAGAGATTACTATGCAGACAAGTTGTCATACCAAGATGTCAAAAAATTACAAATTACAAAATTAGACTTGTGTTTAATTTTCACAAACCCACAAACAAATCAACCTCCACCCATTACATGCAAGAGGTTCCCTATCCATTGGTGCAACAACCAAGCGATAAGGGATAATTTCGGGCAGAGGTGGTGGATGGTTTTTGACCATCCTCCATGCAATAATAATGAGGTCCCGCAATACTTTTTGAGGAAACTCTACTATGAGTTTGTCCTCAATAAAGTGCCAAACTATTTTGATATGCGGGACTTCCAGGGTAGAGGTGGGGGCTCAGTACAGGATAGACCAGGGGCACGTCTTGACCCACAATGGGTAGTGAGACGAGTAATCAGTAGACCAGCCCACGAGCATGTTTCTATCCCTTCCATTGTGAAGGAGAGTGTTGAGGTTGATACAGTGAGGTTGATTAGTGCCTTGACCCAAAGCATCATAGAGCATGCTGATCCTGCAACACAGAGTGGGTTGGGAGATAGTGCGAGGAGTAGGGTCTCACTGCATACTTGCCAGGCTTGCGGGTCAGCCTGTGGTTATGACCCCATGGACAGTCAGGACGCAGGTGCATAGGCTACATCTGCAGCTGAGCAGATGGTGATGACAGATACCCTCCTGAGTGAGACTTTCAGCCTTGATACTCAGGTAAATATTAGATTTTTTTGGGTTGATAAAGTAGCGATATACTTTTTAGCTATGGTCTTCTTAACCACTTTCATGTAAACTCTAGTTTTTTTTACTTGGAATATATCATTGGTGCTAGATTCTCAATCCAAAAAATATTGTCTCAAAAATTCAACTATATCACCATGACTTGTTCCCTACCGTAGTACCGCAAAATGTTTGTTTGACCATCGCAGGACCACGGTATACTAAACATCACTTAAAGCCTTTCACCGCACTACTGCACTCCTTCATTGAAACTATCGCGAGGCCATGGTATTCAACACTTACATAACTTAAACTCCTTATACCACCATACCGCAAGCCTCACTTGAGCCTGCCGCGGGGGTGTGGTGTACTATTTTCCTCTGCTCCTTCTTACCGCCATACCGCAAACCTCACTTGAAGCCACCACAGGAGCATGGTGTATTTTTCCTATGTTCCTTCTTACTGCATTACTGCCTATTATTTTCTTGACTATCACGGGACTGCGGTGAAGTATCATATGCCACTTAAATTTATACCGCCAGCCTGCCACTTCATTTTGAGACTACTGCGGGGCTGCGATGATCGATCTCTATATACCACAATGCTACAAGTGTAATCTCTTCATGTTGTGGGATAGAGATAACTGCTCCCTTGTTATCCTTGGTTCCCACACACCTTCCAACACCTTTTGAGTGACTTGTGGGACTGCGGTGAGAGACAAAAACACATCAATGGTTAAAAATACAAATATCTTTCACATGGACTTGGTATGGGGTGCTTATGAATAACTCCTGGAATAATTTTAAAATAAATTTGGATCCCTAAGATGGATTTATGGAAGGAAATTTGCATTTTTTGAAATAGTTCGCTTGCCTTGTCTATGCTTCCACATTTTCATGTATGTCTAGCAGGGAACTTGTAACTAAAACATATGACAAAAAAAATCCATGTTGTTATGCTTTAATGGATGCCCCTTCGTTATTAATAGATATCTGATGTAGTGCACATTATTATAGTGCAAGCCTATTTTTCAGATTGTTTCATTTAGCATCACCAATATTCTCCACAAGAACATTGTCCCTATTTAAAATGATGGAAATGGTTCACATCTCTCAGAACAATTTCTCTTGCAACAATCTTGGAGATGAATTTAGATGCAGTGTGAAAATCAGAACATACTCAAAGGTTCTTAGCAACTCTAATGGTTGTACCAGGGGCCATGTTTAACAAACCAAATGCAATTGCTAACTTTTCACTATGGTGGCAGATAAATGATTCTTTTTTCTTCTATTCCACAACATTAAGTAAAAGTCTTAAATCTAGAAATACCCTACTGCCTTCATTTGACAAGCCAATTTCTCCAATTTTGCATAGCTCTCCCATGTTTGTGGATGTGATCTATCTCCTACACAAAAAAGCATGTACCATTTTATGCCCTTCAATCCAACTACATGTCGGTATCTTTTTAATTCCTCTATCTTTCATCAATCTCCTTACTATTTGAACCTCACCACACCTACCCACTTCTGCATAGATGTTTTAGAGAAGAACATAAGTTGCAGCATTTTTAGGATCCAACTAAAAAAGCAGTGTTGTTGGAATACTCATCCTACATTCAAATTCTGAATTCTGGGAAATTATATACAGTAAATAGATTGATGGTTGTTTAGATAGTGAAATTATTAGCTTTCATAGAAATTAACTGAAATATCTAGAAGGATTATTTTAATTAAAGAGGATTTTGTGGTTATTTTTGTAACAATGATTTTATAGTGTAGCTAGCTTGCTATTTTCATTCAAGATACAAGTCATGAAAGTCAAGCACATGCCAAGAAGATGGTACTCTACTTCAAACCCTCAACCTCAGTTAGTTTAGTATGCTCACATGGGGATATCAAGGAAGTTGCTAAACAATTACTATATATCATTTGTTATTAGTGAAGGAGAATCCTGTGAGATCCAATATGGCAGTGGATCAATATCTAGTTTCTTAAGTAAAGATGATGTCACAGTTGGGAAACTTGTTGTGAAACATCAGGTTAGTAATTTTTGGATGTTAAGGCTTCCTAGTTGGATATCAAAGATCTTTTCCCATTGACTTAATTTGGAATTTATGTATAATTAATGAATTCTTTCATGGTGTAGGTCTTTACTGAGACAACACATGAACTAGGGTTGACATTTTTTTTGAATTGGTAAGGATGCTTAGAGCATCATAATAAATTAGTATTAATAAAAATGTTTTTACAGATTACAAAAAAGGCCCTTCCTGGCCAAAAAGATAACATAACAAAGCATTTTAACTAAGAGCCCTGAACAGAGCTACAGTTCTAAAAGGCCCTTTCTAGCCAAAAAGGAAACCAAAGTTACAGCGAAGCCAAAAACTTAAAACAGAAAGAGTGGTTCACATGCTATCCATATTTAAATCTACAACCCTAAAGCCATGAACCCCTAGTTGGATTCTCTGCAGAAAGGACTATGTCATCATTGGTGAAGGGAACTACTGGTGGTTGGAAATTTGACAAGAAGCTCCATGCATTGAATACTTCCTCTATCCTTTCCCTCTTGGACCTTCCAAATGTAGAATTATGAACCTGCAATGAGTTATCAAAGAGCTCTCTATTACCTGATTGCAAACTTGAAATCATCAGTTGATAAACATAGTTAAAATTGGATTTATTAATGATATCTTCACGGAGGAAGAGTCCCCCTACCAAGGCTAAGCCATCACATGGAGATTATAAGTAGCAAAAGCTTCAAATAGCTTGACATCTAGGACTAGATAGTCATGAACAAACATTGATTCTATCCTTTTAACCTTATCAACCTGATGAAATAAGTCCATCGCATTTGAGAGAAAATGAGATACCAGATCCGAAGCATAACATACCTTGGATTCTAGGAAAAAATCTCTATCACATACATCTATCAAAGCATCCTCCACCATCTCTTCATCAAGCAGTTTAAAGGCCCTAGCCATGAAATCTGAGTTAATGCTTCTATGCATTGGTTGTTCCCATGGTTGAACAGGCAAATGAAGTTGACAATTACAGGGATAGATAGACATTGCAGATACACAGCAAGAGCAAAATGAAGAGGCAAGAACAAACTAGTGACACAATACCATGGTCTCTTACATAAAAAGAGGATCGCACAAGCCAACATAATGAATTGAAGTCATTCAAGCCAATGGGGAAATAAAACCAAGGCAAATCAAATCCAAATGTGGATTATATTGCTCATCTCTCAACACTCCTTTTATAGAGCATTCAATGAATATAATCAAAGAGACATGTGCGAAGTGAACAATTAATGCCAGATGGAAATCTACATAGATTGCAAGCTTGAAAATGACTAAATATATTGTACTAATTCACGTCAATTAATAATTAAATTGACTAAATATATAGAAATCAATGAACAATGAATAAATATGACTAAATATATGACCAGTGTTAAATCCGTGAATAAAAATGACTAAATATACTACCAAATTGATCAAAATTATAATTAAAATTAATTACTAAATACACTACCAATGGACAAAAATCAGTGAATAAAAATGACTAAATAAGTGACCAGTTAACAACAATCAATGAATAAATTAATGACTAAATATATCAGTGAATAAAAAATGACTAAATAAGTGACCAGATTACAACAATCAATGACTAAATATAATACCAAATTGATCAATCAAAACAACCAAAAAATGACTAAAAATGGTTTAGTCATCAATTTGGTCACGTTATAAATGACTGGCAATAAACTACTAATAGTCACGTGACCATGTTTGGTCATTTATAAGCAGTTTTTAGTAGTTTTTTTAGTAACATATTGTTGTTTTTGTACTAGTGATTACTCTCAACCACCAATCACCTCCACTTATTACCAACCACCTAACAATTTCAGGGCTCCATCATCAAATACTCTTGTCTCAAATCTGCAAGCCACATCATCCAATGATGCTCTCCTCAACATACTTTTGCAGAGTATGTCATCCTTGCAGCAAAAAGTGACAAATTTGACTAATGCTTCCTCTCAACCTCCTTACCAACATATCATGCTCATAGTCCTTTATCTTATTCAATCTTAAGAGCTCAAATGCAGGGTCGCGGCCTAAAAAATTTGAGACTCCTTGCTTTGAAAAGTACAGTGGTAAAGGTGATCCTAATACTCATGTGGCAACATTCACAGCGACATGTAGTGATTTCTTCTTTGATGAGGATTTGTTAGAAAAACTCTTTCCTTGATCTCTCAAGGATACTACTTTGGAATGGTTTTGCTCTTTACCTCCTAATTCAATATAATCTTTCTCACAGCTACTTGATCAATTCTTACAACATTTCCAAGAAAACATTAGACCTTCTATTTCATTGATTGATTTGGTCCATTGTAAACAAGTCCCGAAAGAGAAATTAACAAAATTCATCAGTCAATATCAAGCTCTCATTGCACAAATACAATATCCAATTAAAGATGAGGATGTTCAAAAAGTATTCATTACGAATCTACAACTGAACATACGCGACAAGATATTGTTGATGAAGTATAGTTCTTTCCAACATTTATGCATAGCTCTTTGAGATTACCAACTTTCGGCTAGTCAGTATGAGAATCATACATCATCGGCTCCTATTGGTCAATCCACATCTGTAACATCTCAAAATTCATTTAAGAAGAATAACAGGAATTTCATTAAGATCAATGGGCAACATTCAAACAATTTTCAATCACAAGTGTCCGCTATTACAAAGCCTACTCAGACACCATTTCAATTCAGATAGCAACAGAGACAATTCACTCCATATCAGATTCTCTCCATTTGATAATGACTTAAGCAGTGAAAAACAATCTTTTGAAGCTTCCTCTTGCTCTTCCATTTGACAGTAGTAAGATACAAGGACCTTCATTTGATGCTAATGCTTATTGTCACTATCACCACTCGTCAGGACATGATACTGAAAGATGTATGCATCTTAAAAATGAAATTCAAGACCTCATCGATTCTAATGTGATACAAGTTACTAGTGTGAATGATAATGGAAATGAAGTTGAACAGGCAAATGAAGTTGACAATTACAGGGATAGATAGACATTGCAGATACACAGCAAGAGCAAAATGAAGAGGCAAGAACAAACTAGTGACACAATACCATGGTCTCTTACATAAAAAGAGGATCGCACAAGCCAACATAATGAATTGAAGTCATTCAAGCCAATGGGGAAATAAAACCAAGGCAAATCAAATCCAAATGTGGATTATATTGCTCATCTCTCAACACTCCTTTTATAGAGCATTCAATGAATATAATCAAAGAGACATGTGCGAAGTGAACAATTAATGCCAGATGGAAATCTACATAGATTGCAAGCTTGAAAATGACTAAATATATTGTACTAATTCACGTCAATTAATAATTAAATTGACTAAATATATAGAAATCAATGAACAATGAATAAATATGACTAAATATATGACCAGTGTTAAATCCGTGAATAAAAATGACTAAATATACTACCAAATTGATCAAAATTATAATTAAAATTAATTACTAAATACACTACCAATGGACAAAAATCAGTGAATAAAAATGACTAAATAAGTGACCAGTTAACAACAATCAATGAATAAATTAATGACTAAATATATCAGTGAATAAAAAATGACTAAATAAGTGACCAGATTACAACAATCAATGACTAAATATAATACCAAATTGATCAATCAAAACAACCAAAAAATGACTAAAAATGGTTTAGTCATCAATTTGGTCACGTTATAAATGACTGGCAATAAACTACTAATAGTCACGTGACCATGTTTGGTCATTTATAAGCAGTTTTTAGTAGTTTTTTTAGTAACATATTGTTGTTTTTGTACTAGTGATTACTCTCAACCACCAATCACCTCCACTTATTACCAACCACCTAACAATTTCAGGGCTCCATCATCAAATACTCTTGTCTCAAATCTGCAAGCCACATCATCCAATGATGCTCTCCTCAACATACTTTTGCAGAGTATGTCATCCTTGCAGCAAAAAGTGACAAATTTGACTAATGCTTCCTCTCAACCTCCTTACCAACATATCATGCTCATAGTCCTTTATCTTATTCAATCTTAAGAGCTCAAATGCAGGGTCGCGGCCTAAAAAATTTGAGACTCCTTGCTTTGAAAAGTACAGTGGTAAAGGTGATCCTAATACTCATGTGGCAACATTCACAGCGACATGTAGTGATTTCTTCTTTGATGAGGATTTGTTAGAAAAACTCTTTCCTTGATCTCTCAAGGATACTACTTTGGAATGGTTTTGCTCTTTACCTCCTAATTCAATATAATCTTTCTCACAGCTACTTGATCAATTCTTACAACATTTCCAAGAAAACATTAGACCTTCTATTTCATTGGTTGATTTGGTCCATTGTAAACAAGTCCCGAAAGAGAAATTAACAAAATTCATCAGTCAATATCAAGCTCTCATTGCACAAATACAATATCCAATTAAAGATGAGGATGTTCAAAAAGTATTCATTACGAATCTACAACTGAACATACGCGACAAGATATTGTTGATGAAGTATAGTTCTTTCCAACATTTATGCATAGCTCTTTGAGATTACCAACTTTCGGCTAGTCAGTATGAGAATCATACATCATCGGCTCCTATTGGTCAATCCACATCTGTAACATCTCAAAATTCATTTAAGAAGAATAACAGGAATTTCATTGAGATCAATGGGCAACATTCAAACAATTTTCAATCACAAGTGTCCGCTATTACAAAGCCTACTCAGACACCATTTCAATTCAGATAGCAACAGAGACAATTCACTCCATATCAGATTCTCTCCATTTGATAATGACTTAAGCAGTGAAAAACAATCTTTTGAAGCTTCCTCTTGCTCTTCCATTTGACAGTAGTAAGATACAAGGACCTTCATTTGATGCTAATGCTTATTGTCACTATCACCACTCGTCAGGACATGATACTGAAAGATGTATGCATCTTAAAAATGAAATTCAAGACCTCATCGATTCTAATGTGATACAAGTTACTAGTGTGAATGATAATGGAAATGAAGTTGAACAGGCAAATGAAGTTGACAATTACAGGGATAGATAGACATTGCAGATACACAGCAAGAGCAAAATGAAGAGGCAAGAACAAACTAGTGACACAATACCATGGTCTCTTACATAAAAAGAGGATCGCACAAGCCAACATAATGAATTGAAGTCATTCAAGCCAATGGGGAAATAAAACCAAGGCAAATCAAATCCAAATGTGGATTATATTGCTCATCTCTCAACACTCCTTTTATAGAGCATTCAATGAATATAATCAAAGAGACATGTGCGAAGTGAACAATTAATGCCAGATGGAAATCTACATAGATTGCAAGCTTGAAAATGACTAAATATATTGTACTAATTCACGTCAATTAATAATTAAATTGACTAAATATATAGAAATCAATGAACAATGAATAAATATGACTAAATATATGACCAGTGTTAAATCCGTGAATAAAAATGACTAAATATACTACCAAATTGATCAAAATTATAATTAAAATTAATTACTAAATACACTACCAATGGACAAAAATCAGTGAATAAAAATGACTAAATAAGTGACCAGTTAACAACAATCAATGAATAAATTAATGACTAAATATATCAGTGAATAAAAAATGACTAAATAAGTGACCAGATTACAACAATCAATGACTAAATATAATACCAAATTGATCAATCAAAACAACCAAAAAATGACTAAAAATGGTTTAGTCATCAATTTGGTCACATTATAAATGACTGGCAATAAACTACTAATAGTCACGTGACCATGTTTGGTCATTTATAAGCAGTTTTTAGTAGTTTTTTTAGTAACATATTGTTGTTTTTGTACTAGTGATTACTCTCAACCACCAATCACCTCCACTTATTACCAACCACCTAACAATTTCAGGGCTCCATCATCAAATACTCTTGTCTCAAATCTGCAAGCCACATCATCCAATGATGCTCTCCTCAACATACTTTTGCAGAGTATGTCATCCTTGCAGCAAAAAGTGACAAATTTGACTAATGCTTCCTCTCAACCTCCTTACCAACATATCATGCTCATAGTCCTTTATCTTATTCAATCTTAAGAGCTCAAATGCAGGGTCGCGGCCTAAAAAATTTGAGACTCCTTGCTTTGAAAAGTACAGTGGTAAAGGTGATCCTAATACTCATGTGGCAACATTCACAGCGACATGTAGTGATTTCTTCTTTGATGAGGATTTGTTAGAAAAACTCTTTCCTTGATCTCTCAAGGATACTACTTTGGAATGGTTTTGCTCTTTACCTCCTAATTCAATATAATCTTTCTCACAGCTACTTGATCAATTCTTACAACATTTCCAAGAAAACATTAGACCTTCTATTTCATTGATTGATTTGGTCCATTGTAAACAAGTCCCGAAAGAGAAATTAACAAAATTCATCAGTCAATATCAAGCTCTCATTGCACAAATACAATATCCAATTAAAGATGAGGATGTTCAAAAAGTATTCATTACGAATCTACAACTGAACATACGCGACAAGATATTGTTGATGAAGTATAGTTCTTTCCAACATTTATGCATAGCTCTTTGAGATTACCAACTTTCGGCTAGTCAGTATGAGAATCATACATCATCGGCTCCTATTGGTCAATCCACATCTGTAACATCTCAAAATTCATTTAAGAAGAATAACAGGAATTTCATTAAGATCAATGGGCAACATTCAAACAATTTTCAATCACAAGTGTCCGCTATTACAAAGCCTACTCAGACACCATTTCAATTCAGATAGCAACAGAGACAATTCACTCCATATCAGATTCTCTCCATTTGATAATGACTTAAACAGTGAAAAACAATCTTTTGAAGCTTCCTCTTGCTCTTCCATTTGACAGTAGTAAGATACAAGGACCTTCATTTGATGCTAATGCTTATTGTCACTATCACCACTCGTCAGGACATGATACTGAAAGATGTATGCATCTTAAAAATGAAATTCAAGACCTCATCGATTCTAATGTGATACAAGTTACTAGTGTGAATGATAATGGAAATGAAGTTGAACAGGCAAATGAAGTTGACAATTACAGGGATAGATAGACATTGCAGATACACAGCAAGAGCAAAATGAAGAGGCAAGAACAAACTAGTGACACAATACCATGGTCTCTTACATAAAAAGAGGATCGCACAAGCCAACATAATGAATTGAAGTCATTCAAGCCAATGGGGAAATAAAACCAAGGCAAATCAAATCCAAATGTGGATTATATTGCTCATCTCTCAACACTCCTTTTATAGAGCATTCAATGAATATAATCAAAGAGACATGTGCGAAGTGAACAATTAATGCCAGATGGAAATCTACATAGATTGCAAGCTTGAAAATGACTAAATATATTGTACTAATTCACGTCAATTAATAATTAAATTGACTAAATATATAGAAATCAATGAACAATGAATAAATATGACTAAATATATGACCAGTGTTAAATCCGTGAATAAAAATGACTAAATATACTACCAAATTGATCAAAATTATAATTAAAATTAATTACTAAATACACTACCAATGGACAAAAATCAGTGAATAAAAATGACTAAATAAGTGACCAGTTAACAACAATCAATGAATAAATTAATGACTAAATATATCAGTGAATAAAAAATGACTAAATAAGTGACCAGATTACAACAATCAATGACTAAATATAATACCAAATTGATCAATCAAAACAACCAAAAAATGACTAAAAATGGTTTAGTCATCAATTTGGTCACGTTATAAATGACTGGCAATAAACTACTAATAGTCACGTGACCATGTTTGGTCATTTATAAGCAGTTTTTAGTAGTTTTTTTAGTAACATATTGTTGTTTTTGTACTAGTGATTACTCTCAACCACCAATCACCTCCACTTATTACCAACCACCTAACAATTTCAGGGCTCCATCATCAAATACTCTTGTCTCAAATCTGCAAGCCACATCATCCAATGATGCTCTCCTCAACATACTTTTGCAGAGTATGTCATCCTTGCAGCAAAAAGTGACAAATTTGACTAATGCTTCCTCTCAACCTCCTTACCAACATATCATGCTCATAGTCCTTTATCTTATTCAATCTTAAGAGCTCAAATGCAGGGTCGCGGCCTAAAAAATTTGAGACTCCTTGCTTTGAAAAGTACAGTGGTAAAGGTGATCCTAATACTCATGTGGCAACATTCACAGCGACATGTAGTGATTTCTTCTTTGATGAGGATTTGTTAGAAAAACTCTTTCCTTGATCTCTCAAGGATACTACTTTGGAATGGTTTTGCTCTTTACCTCCTAATTCAATATAATCTTTCTCACAGCTACTTGATCAATTCTTACAACATTTCCAAGAAAACATTAGACCTTCTATTTCATTGATTGATTTGGTCCATTGTAAACAAGTCCCGAAAGAGAAATTAACAAAATTCATCAGTCAATATCAAGCTCTCATTGCACAAATACAATATCCAATTAAAGATGAGGATGTTCAAAAAGTATTCATTACGAATCTACAACTGAACATACGCGACAAGATATTGTTGATGAAGTATAGTTCTTTCCAACATTTATGCATAGCTCTTTGAGATTACCAACTTTCGGCTAGTCAGTATGAGAATCATACATCATCGGCTCCTATTGGTCAATCCACATCTGTAACATCTCAAAATTCATTTAAGAAGAATAACAGGAATTTCATTAAGATCAATGGGCAACATTCAAACAATTTTCAATCACAAGTGTCCGCTATTACAAAGCCTACTCAGACACCATTTCAATTCAGATAGCAACAGAGACAATTCACTCCATATCAGATTCTCTCCATTTGATAATGACTTAAGCAGTGAAAAACAATCTTTTGAAGCTTCCTCTTGCTCTTCCATTTGACAGTAGTAAGATACAAGGACCTTCATTTGATGCTAATGCTTATTGTCACTATCACCACTCGTCAGGACATGATACTGAAAGATGTATGCATCTTAAAAATGAAATTCAAGACCTCATCGATTCTAATGTGATACAAGTTACTAGTGTGAATGATAATGGAAATGAAGTTGAACAGGCAAATGAAGTTGACAATTACAGGGATAGATAGACATTGCAGATACACAGCAAGAGCAAAATGAAGAGGCAAGAACAAACTAGTGACACAATACCATGGTCTCTTACATAAAAAGAGGATCGCACAAGCCAACATAATGAATTGAAGTCATTCAAGCCAATGGGGAAATAAAACCAAGGCAAATCAAATCCAAATGTGGATTATATTGCTCATCTCTCAACACTCCTTTTATAGAGCATTCAATGAATATAATCAAAGAGACATGTGCGAAGTGAACAATTAATGCCAGATGGAAATCTACATAGATTGCAAGCTTGAAAATGACTAAATATATTGTACTAATTCACGTCAATTAATAATTAAATTGACTAAATATATAGAAATCAATGAACAATGAATAAATATGACTAAATATATGACCAGTGTTAAATCCGTGAATAAAAATGACTAAATATACTACCAAATTGATCAAAATTATAATTAAAATTAATTACTAAATACACTACCAATGGACAAAAATCAGTGAATAAAAATGACTAAATAAGTGACCAGTTAACAACAATCAATGAATAAATTAATGACTAAATATATCAGTGAATAAAAAATGACTAAATAAGTGACCAGATTACAACAATCAATGACTAAATATAATACCAAATTGATCAATCAAAACAACCAAAAAATGACTAAAAATGGTTTAGTCATCAATTTGGTCACGTTATAAATGACTGGCAATAAACTACTAATAGTCACGTGACCATGTTTGGTCATTTATAAGCAGTTTTTAGTAGTTTTTTTAGTAACATATTGTTGTTTTTGTACTAGTGATTACTCTCAACCACCAATCACCTCCACTTATTACCAACCACCTAACAATTTCAGGGCTCCATCATCAAATACTCTTGTCTCAAATCTGCAAGCCACATCATCCAATGATGCTCTCCTCAACATACTTTTGCAGAGTATGTCATCCTTGCAGCAAAAAGTGACAAATTTGACTAATGCTTCCTCTCAACCTCCTTACCAACATATCATGCTCATAGTCCTTTATCTTATTCAATCTTAAGAGCTCAAATGCAGGGTCGCGGCCTAAAAAATTTGAGACTCCTTGCTTTGAAAAGTACAGTGGTAAAGGTGATCCTAATACTCATGTGGCAACATTCACAGCGACATGTAGTGATTTCTTCTTTGATGAGGATTTGTTAGAAAAACTCTTTCCTTGATCTCTCAAGGATACTACTTTGGAATGGTTTTGCTCTTTACCTCCTAATTCAATATAATCTTTCTCACAGCTACTTGATCAATTCTTACAACATTTCCAAGAAAACATTAGACCTTCTATTTCATTGATTGATTTGGTCCATTGTAAACAAGTCCCGAAAGAGAAATTAACAAAATTCATCAGTCAATATCAAGCTCTCATTGCACAAATACAATATCCAATTAAAGATGAGGATGTTCAAAAAGTATTCATTACGAATCTACAACTGAACATACGCGACAAGATATTGTTGATGAAGTATAGTTCTTTCCAACATTTATGCATAGCTCTTTGAGATTACCAACTTTCGGCTAGTCAGTATGAGAATCATACATCATCGGCTCCTATTGGTCAATCCACATCTGTAACATCTCAAAATTCATTTAAGAAGAATAACAGGAATTTCATTAAGATCAATGGGCAACATTCAAACAATTTTCAATCACAAGTGTCCGCTATTACAAAGCCTACTCAGACACCATTTCAATTCAGATAGCAACAGAGACAATTCACTCCATATCAGATTCTCTCCATTTGATAATGACTTAAGCAGTGAAAAACAATCTTTTGAAGCTTCCTCTTGCTCTTCCATTTGACAGTAGTAAGATACAAGGACCTTCATTTGATGCTAATGCTTATTGTCACTATCACCACTCGTCAGGACATGATACTGAAAGATGTATGCATCTTAAAAATGAAATTCAAGACCTCATCGATTCTAATGTGATACAAGTTACTAGTGTGAATGATAATGGAAATAATTTGGTAGCCCCTCTAAATCAAAACTTACAAATCTTCACTGATCCTTTTCCTAATTATAACAACAACAACATGGTGGAACAAAATACAATAGAGCCTAAAGATGACTATCTTGACTTTGATGAAATAGTCAGTATGATACAAGTAGATAAGGCAACAAATGAAGATCTACCTTGCCCACAAGGAAAAGCTATCTACGTTGAGGATCCTCCTCTGTTATCCCTTTATGGATTGGGAGATAACTAAAATGCACAAGATACGCAATTGGAACAGCCTACATGTAATCATTTGAAGCAAGATAAAGTGGTGATGATGAGAAGAATCCCATTTCATCGTGAAAGTCTCATTAATCAAGAAAAGAAAAATAAGAAGGCAAAAGAAAAGAAAAGAGCAAGGCATGAATCATCTATGGAAAAAAGGTAATGATTCTCCTCCTTGCAAGCATCAAAAGATTTCAAACATAGGAGGCCTTGTGAAATAGGCACCGTGTGACCATCTTGGAAATAAACATCAAAGATGTATGAGTTTCTCACACATTTTCCCACACTTGATGGAGCACCTCTCTAAGATGTTCGCAAGTTTGGCTTCCTCTTAGATAGATATATTTATATGTGTATGTGTTGTATTGTGTTTCCCCTGTGTTGTGTTAATATTGTTTAGGTCTCCTTGGATGACCCTTGATACTCTTGTAAGGTCAAGGATACAAGAAGACTGCCTCTGTTGTGGTACTTCTTCTATTTGTTTCTCTATTCTTCTATTCTCCTCTCTCTTCTTGTAATTGTTGTGTGTTATGCCTTGGGGGTGTAACGTGGTGGGGAATGTCTTGGGGCATCTTCCCACATTGTGACCCTAAGTCACTATTGTCCTCTCTCTCTCATTTTAGTGTTTCAATTCTTTAGTGGCTCTATTAGTCGACGGATGATGAAAACAAATAAATATTGATAAGGACCATGTGTCCCTACAACAAGAATGCAAAAATGGACCCAGTCCATAAATGAATATGGGGTTGATATATTACTAACGCTTGAATAGTAGAATCACTCTGTGTTGTGATTCATATTGTGAAATTTGTTGTACAAACCTTTGCAATACTCTATATCTGCTTTTATGCACTTTGGATTTTTTTGTATCTCATCTTGTAGCTGCACTCAGTTCTGAGATACCTACAGTATAATCTCACGGCTATACTTGGTTCTGAACCTACAAGTGTAGCCTTGGTCTATTATGTGATATGATAAATGATTTCTACGTAAGTTTCATGAATTGATTTGGTTGTTATCTTAGAGTAGATTTTCTAACTAAAGCTTATACATTATTGATTATGTTATCAAATGATAATGGTGTGTTTGTGGGAACATTCAGTGATTGCAAGCACATGTCACCTTTGGGGCATGGGCTTTGCGAAAGCTCTTGTTCCTTTCACTTTACCTTAAATGTGATTGATACCAACAATCAGGATCAACCACTTTAAGGTGGGGGCATATATTATGGGTGATTATGTTTAGATCTTGATAAAGCGTGTTTGTGTATGCTTCTTTTTCACTGTAAGGCATCTTCATAATGTGGGTGGGGTTGTGTACTTTGTTTTGCATATACCTCCTTTTCACTATAAGGCATCTTCGTGATGCAGGTGGGGTCATATACTTTGAGCACATGCTTACTTTTCACTATAAGGCATCTACGGATGCAGGTGGGGTTGCATTATAAAAGCCCTTCTATGGAAGGCAGGATTGTGTCTTCTCTTGAGTGGTTGCACATCCTTTTAAATAAAGTCCTCATAGCAAGACGGGATTGGATCTTGATTTATTCACCCTTAAGCGTGTCTTTGGTGGTTGTGGTAGCATATCTCAATCATTAGGCATGTTTGGCATGTCTTAGATAGTGGAGTGTAGTGATGAACTCCTCCCTATCACCCATGTTTGTCATGTATAAAATGTATAGTGTATCGATGACATACTATACAGTGCTCATGTATTCCGCGTCTTCTCCGTGTGCTTTATGTGTCTTGTATGTCTTGTGTGTTTCTTTGCGTGGTCTAAAGGCATGTAGCGATGAGATCCCTCATCGTGTGGTTTGCATGTTTTTGCATGGTCTAAAGGCATGCAGCGATGATTTCCCTCCATGTTGTGTGTTTTGTGTTAGGATTATATATATTTAATTGTTTAAATCATGTCTTCTCTGTGTATTGCATGACTTTATTCATGTCTTCTCCATGTATTGTGTGCTTCATTATTTTCTCTATGTATTACATGCTTCGTTACTATATTCACTATGTTTTGTGTGACTGTCAAGTGTTTTATTATGTTTGCCTAAGCTTGGGGGCTAGAAATGGTCCTTCAAACTTAGGGTGTGTCTTCATTCTTGTGTTTGATGTGTTTGATATGCTTCGACCGTAATTTAATGCAGGTATTGAATCGTAAGATCATACACACATTAAAGTGGGGCTAAATGTTATGGAGTAAAAAGTGGACACATGCCTTTTTACCTCCTAGTTTAGCTCCTAGGTCCCTGTGAATACATTATACATCATAAATATTCATCCTGATGCAATTTAATCCCTTGAAACCCATGACAATTGGGAACTAGGGGCCCATTTTATGCCTTACCCTAGACCAAAAAGGCACCTAGGGACTTGGGCGCCCACACCCAATTCCTCCCTAATTGGTCGGGGAAAATTTCAAAGCATGTCGGTATAAGACCTTTAAATGGGTCTCTCATTGTCGGCTCTTTTGATTTAATTTATGAATATTAGCGAGAAAGCATATATAAGTTTTTGAATTTATTTGTAACCTAGATGGATTATGTGAACTTATGATCTTGGAGCAAAGAGCATTCAAAGCATTCAATGTGTTATTGTTGCAGATTTTGAATCATCATTGACGCAGGAGCATCCATTGGTGTAAGGGCAACCTTGCATCTATTAGGAATTATTAGTGCATTACATAGAATAATGTAATAAATAATAAATGAACATGGTAATGTTAATTTATTATATGTTAGTTTTAGTTATGGGTTAGTTGGTAGTTAGTGGTTTGGGTAGTTAGTAAGTAGAATGGCTTTATAAAGCCATAGAATGTAATCAATTGAAGTGTTGAAGATGAATGACTAAATATTGTTGATGTAGTTGAGCCTTGGGCTCTTCTTCATTGTGTTGCATTTTTCAATAGCATCACCCAAAAAAAGATGATGATTCAAAATTGTTGATGTTGTTTTCATTTCTTTTCAAAATTAGTATTTCTAGTTCCATAATCACTTGAATAATGATGTAGAACTTTCAGTTTTTCCAAACTGCTAAAAATAACAAACTGTTATTTTTAGAAAGTTTCATTTGGGCACAGATTGAAGCAAAAATTTACAGGAAGCTTCATAAATGAAAAATAAAACCTTTGGTGAAGGAATCACGCAAAGATCATTTGTGAGTTGAAATATATAACTTTCCATTTCCTAAAAAATGCCTGAAAATTATTCAAATTCAGGTTTGAGGCACTAAATGGCCCCGTATGGGCCTGAAAATGGGTTGAACGAGCAAAGCTGGTTCTTAGTGCGTAGAGCACTTTGCGAGCTTTTTGATGCTTCAAACAATTCGTCAATCAGACACCCAGATAAAATGTTATAACTCCCAGAAGTTGACCTATTTTTGAAGGGAGATGAAAAATTCAAAATTTGGGTAGAGGCCACCAAAAAGGATATTAATAACCATTTTTGGGAACCCTTGGCAGTAGTGGAGATAAGGGGGAAAGTGTAAAGTCAAGAAAAGATAGGAAAACAGAAACCCTAGCTGATTTGGGGTTACAGAAGGCAGAAGATTCCAGAGTCTTGAGATAGGTAGTTGTAATGTGTTGCAGCCTGTGGAGGATTAATTCCTCTGATTATATTTGAGCTTTTGTAATGTAATGAGTTGTCCAAATCAATAAAATAACATTATATTTTCTGTGTGCAATTTATGTTGTTGTGTGTTTTATGTTTTACCCCTTCATCAAGTGGTATTAGAGCAAGGGTTCCTGAGTGTGTAGACAGATCGTCGACCATGAGGCAGTTGCACCAGGACCTGAGGTTGTCAATTTTCTACGGAGATCAAGATGCCTCCATGAAGAAACCATGTTAGGAGAAATGATTTGATGGAAGAGGGTTTTAGAGCCCTACAAAGGCAAATCGATGCATTGCAAGAGGAGTTGTGAATAGGGTTTGAGCTGAGGACAAGAGAGGAAAGCGAAGATGAAGCTGAAGAAGATCTATCTGAGGAAGAACAAGAAGTTGCAAGAGAACCTACAGAAGTCAGGTTGTTGAGGGCCATTTCGAAGATCGAAAAGAGGCCCAGGATTGAAGTTTCTACCTATTCTGGAGATTTGAATCTAGAAAAACTTATTGATTAGATCAATGACATGGAGGAGTATTTCAAGTATGAAGATGTGGAGGACCCAGATTGGGTCAAGTTTGTGAAAACAAAGTTGAAGGACCATGCCAGTATTTGGTGGAAGGAGGTCTAGTTGGAGACAAATAGAAGAGGAAAAGGAAAGATTACTAGATGGGATTGGATGGTGGACAAACTAAAGAAGCAATTCATTCCTGTGGACTATGAGATGGAGTTGCTGAAGAAGTTGCAAGGATTGAAGCAAGGTAACAAGTCTGTTAAGGAGTATACAGAATATTTTTATAAGATTACTATCAGGACATGCCATGCAGAAGCCAACAAGGAGAAGGTAGCCCATTACATTAATGGTTTAAGGCCAAGTATTCAAGAGGAGTTGAGCCTGGTCAGAATGACCACCATAGAAGAGGTATACCAGTTTTCCTTGAAGGTCAAAGAGAAGATGAATAAAAGATTTGAAAGCAAGCAAAGAGGAAGAGGTCAAGGTGGAAGGACTGGTGGAAGATCCTATGGAGGCCAAAATGAAGATCAAAAGAAAAGTGAAGAAGGTGGCACCAGTCAAAATCAGAGAGGAGATAATGCCTACAACCCTCATGACCAGAACAATGGTGAGCAAAGAGGAAGAGGAAGAGGCCGACCTGGGCAAGGACCTAGAAGAGGAGGTTTTAGAGGAACCTGTTTCCAATGTGGAGAAGAAGGGCATCAAGCATACAAATGTCCGCAACATCAAGGAAGGACAAATAGAAGATCTGAAGGTAATGCACAAGTTGCACATGTAGATGAAGATGCACAGTCTGAGTATTTTGAAGATGCTAAAAGGGGAGAAACCCTAGTTGTCAGAAGAACCTTGTTGAATGAGGAGAAAGAACCAAATCAGAGGAAGATTTTATTCTGCACAAGGTACAAATGTGAAGGTAAGTGTTGTGATATTATTATTGACAATGGTAGCACTGACAATCTTGTTTCAGAGGAGATGGTTAACAATTTAAAGTTGACAAGAAAAAAACATCCACATCCATATCGGATTGCATGGTTGCAAAAGGACCATAGAGCTTTGGTCAATGAGCAATGTTTAGTCAAGTTTAATATTGGGGACTACCATGATGAGGTGTTGTGTGACATCATACCGATGGATGCATGTCATATGCTATTGGGGAGGTCATGGCAGTATGATAGGTGTGTTGTCCATGATGGCCATGCAAACACATATTCCCTAACAAAGGACGGAGTTCACCATAAGTTGAAGCCCTTGAAGGAGGTAGAAGAAAAGGTATGTAGTACTACCAAAATTTTCTTGGTAGATGGTAGGAAATTTTTGGAGCGTATGAAGCATGAGTGTCATTACTTCACATTGATTCCTAATATTAGTCAAGAGAAATGTGAAGATGTACTAGCAAAAGTCTCAGGTCTGTTAGAAGAATTTTAGGACATTGTATCTAATAATGTACCAGAAAGTTTACCATCGGTGAGGAAATAAGTCATCAAATGGATTTGATACCAAGAGCTAGTTTGCCTAATAAGGCAGCCCATAGAATGACTCATGCAGAGAATGAAGAGATGAACAGACAAGTTCATGAGTTGTTCAAGAAGGGACTGATAAGAGAGAGCCTAAGTCCATGTATGGTACCTACAGTACTAGAACCAAAGAAATATAGAGAATGGAGAATGTGTGAGCCATCAATAAGATCATGATCAAGTACAGATTTCTATTGCCCAGAATGGATGACATAATGGGTTGTTTGAGTGGAGACAAGTAATTTACGAAGATTGATTTGAAGATTGGATATCACCAGATCCGAATCAGAGAAGGACATGAATGGAAGACAGCCTTCAACACAAAGGAAGGCTTGTATGAGTGATTAGTCATGCCATTTGGGCTAACCAATGCACCAAGCACATTCATGCGGCTCATGAATGAGGTATTGAAAGAGTTCTTGGGAAGTTTTGTTATTGTTTATTTAGATGACCTTATGATTTTTAGTAAGACTTGGGATGATCATCTGATGCATATCAGAAGAGTTCTAGAGAAGCTAAGGGAGGAGAAGTTGTTGATTAATCTTAAGAAATGTAGTTTTGCAAAGCAGTTGGTATACCTAGGATTTGTTTTCTTAGAGGAAGGTTGCAAGATGGACCCAGAGAAGGTGAGGGCTATCATTGAATGGCTTACACCAAAGAGTGATACAGAGGTACGATCTTTTCATGGTTTGGCATGTTTTTATAGAAATTTTATCAGGAATTTTAGTAGCATTTGTGCACCCCTAATTGAGACAATGAGAGGGGATAGAAAAGAGTTTAAATGGACTACAGGAGCAAACAAGAGTTTTGATACATTGAAGCAAAAAGTCACCGAGCATCTTGTTTTGGCACTTCTAGATTTCAATAAGGTATTTTAGGTAGATTGTGATGCTAGTGGCAGTGCTATAGGAGTTGTTTTGAGTCAAGAAGGTAAGCCCATTGCCTATTTTAGTGAGAAGCTTATTGATGCCAAGAAAAAGTATTTTGTTTATGATCAGGAGTTTTATGCTATAGTTAAGGTTTTGACAAAATGGAGACATTATTTGTTGTTGAAAGAGTTTGTTTTATATACTGATCACCAAGCTTTGCAGTATCGTAATAGTCAAGGAAAGTTAAATCAAAGGCACTTAGAATGGGTTGATTTTTTGCAGAGTTATACTTTTGTTTTGAAGCACAGGAGTGGAAAGTCCAACAAAGTTGCAGATGCCTTGAGCAGAAGGCAAAATTTGTTGATAGAAATGAAGATAGAGGTTGTTGGGTTCGATGAGCTCAAAAGTTTGTATTCTGAAGATCCAGATTTTGCAGAGGCTTGGAAAGATTGTTTGGAACCTGTTACTTTGGACAAGACAAAATGGTTGGAGTTCATAATCCAAGATGGCATGTTGTTTAGAGGAAGCCAATTGTGCATTCTGAGGAGTTCCATGAGAGAGAGCCTGATAAAGGAGAAGCATAGTGGGGGATTAGCTAGACACTTTGGTCAAGATAAGACCATTGCTATTGTTAGTGAGCATTATTATTGGCCACAATTGTAACATGACATGAGGAAATTTGTGCAGAGTTGCAGAGTGTGTCAGATGGCAAAAGGAACAAGTAAGAATACAGGGCTATATCAACCATTGCCTGTACCAGAGAAGCCATGGGATGATATTAGTATGGACTTTGTTCTTGGTTTACCAAGGGCACAGAGAGGACATGATTCAATTTTTGTGGTGGTGGATAGATTCTTGAAGATGGCACATTTTATTCCTTGTAAGAAGACTAATGATGTTGATCATATTACAGAATTATTTTTCAGAGATGTGGTGAGACTACATGGTCTACCTAAGAGCATAGTTTCAGATTGAGATACCAAGTTTGTTGGTTATTTTTGGAGGACATTGTGGAAGAAGTTGAAGATAGATTTGAAGTTCAGTCCTACACACTATCCACAAACTCATGGATAGACGGAAGTGGTGAATAGAAGTTTGGATAACCTGCTACGATGCTTAGTAGGAGATAATCCCAAGGGATGGGATTTAATTTTACCACAGACAGAGTTTGCTTACAACAATTATGTCAATAGGAGTACGGGTAAATCACCATTCCAGATTGTATATGGGAGTAGTCTAAGAAATGTTTTAGAGTTAAGGAAGTTGGACAAGGGAGAAAAGACAAGTGTTGAAGCTGAAGACTTTGCAGAACACCTGAAGAATTTGCATGAAGAGGTGAGAAAGCACATTAATAAGATGAATATTCAGTACAAGGCTAAGGCAGATTAGAAGAGGAGATATAAAGAATTTTAGGTAGGAGATGAAGTCATGGTTCAATTGAGAAAAGAAAGGTTTCCAGTTGAAACTTATAATAAGTTGAAAATGAAGAAATTTGGACCCTACAGGATTTTGAAGAAGCATGATTCAGGAAATGCATATGAGGTAGAGCTGCCAAATGGGATCAACATTTCCCATGTGTTAAACATTGCTGATTTAACATAATATAATGAAGGTGGAACAGAGGATGGGCCAATGGAAGAATAGTGGAGTATTCTGGCATCTACTTCAAAGGAGGAGATAGAAGAGATCTTGGATAGCCATGTGGGAAGAAGTACTTGAAATAGGCAATATGAAGAATATTTGGTGAAGTGGAATGGAAGGCCTGTTGAAGATTCTTCTTGGTTATCTAAGGTAGAAGTTGACATTTGGGATTTTCCTCAAATACCTGAGATGTGACAAGGTCACTTCTCAAAATTACCGTGGGTGTCTAATGCAAGAGCATCCAATGGTGTAAGGGCAATCTTGCATCACCCAAAAAAGATGATGATTCAAAATCATTGATGTTGTTTTCATTTCTTTTCAAAATTAGTATTTCTAATTCCATAATTGCTTGAATAATGATGTAGAACTTTCAGTTTTTCCAAACTACTAAAAATAGCATACTGCTATTTTTAGAAAGTTTACATTTGGGAACGGATTGAAGCAAAAATTTACAAGAAGCTTCATAAATGAAAAATAAGACCTTTGGCGAAGGAATCATGCAAAGATCATTTGTGACCTAAAAGATATTAAAGTTTATGTTTCCTGAAAATTATTCAAATTCAAGTTTGAGGCACTAAATGGCCCCATACAAGCCCAAAAATGAGCAGAACCAGCAAAATAGGTTCTTAGCGCATAGATCACTCCACAAGCTTTTCAATGCTTTAAATGGTTTGTCAATCAAATACCCGGATCAAAAGTTATGGCTCCCAGAAGTTGAGCTATTTTTGGAGGGAGATGAAAAATTCAAAATTTGGCTGGAGGCCACCAAAAAGGCTATTAATAACCATTTTTGGGAACCCTTGGAAGTAGTTGAGATAAGGGGGAAAGTGTAGAGTCAATAAAAGACGGGAAAACAAAAATCCTAGCTAATTTGGCGTTACAGAAGGTAGAAGATTCTAGAGGTAGTTGTAATGTGTTGCAGCCTATGGAGGATTAATTCCTCTGATTGTATTTGAGCTTCTGTAATGTAATGAGTTGTCCAAATCAATAAAATAACATTCTATTTTCTATGTGTAATTTCTGTTGTTGTGTGTTTTGTGTTTTACCCCTTCATCAATCATCCATCTCCTTATGAGTTGAAGGATCTTCATTCTCTAAAGGGCTTCACCTCTGAGGTGATATCATTGTTATTTGAATCATTATATCATCATTGGTTTATATTTAGCCTCTGCCCTACTAGGGCATGCACTCTCTCTAAAAATAGTTTTAGGAAGCTTGAATGCTATCCTAGGATTCGATTAAGGCAAATCCCTAAACACCACAACCCCCAAACCCCTTTTCTTCTTGTGTGTACATTACAGGTACAAAGTCTAAAGAAGTGAAGGTATAGGAAGGTTGTGTAAGGAAAAAGGTTTCAAGATCTGAAAGTAGTTTGTAAATATTCCTCTGCGGAAGACTTGGGCACCCACCCTGAAGTCGTCTTGCTCAAACAGGTACTGAATCCAGCATCAGGACGCTCTTTACGACATTTCTCCAGTTTCAAGTTTCTGAAGATTCCATCTTTCTAGACTTGGGTGCCCGCCCTATAGTCCTTTGACTTTCCAGCTTCTGGGGGACAACTTATGATATCTCTCTGATCATCCTTGTGTATTCAAATTCTAGGTTTTTGTTGTCTTCTATCTGATATAAGTTGATTATCTTATAACTAGGGTTTTATGCATACTTGACCTAGGGTTTGATAAAAAGGCTTGGTTAAATCTTATCATTCCATAGAAAACAAAAGTACAAGATCTGTAGATGACTCCACCTCTCTTTGGTTTTGATTTTAGCTTGGTTTTGTCCTTGAATGTTAATGTGGAAGAGGGTTTGATTTTGATGTGTTTGCTTGTCTCCTTCATCCCCTTTTTTATACATAATAGTTTATCTATCAAAAATTGATTCAGAGCACAAAGATCCATCTTATTCACACACCAACAAGGCCAAGGAGGAGTAAGGACTAGTGCTAGGATGAATAATCCATTGGCATAGGTGTTCCTAGGTTAATTTCTTAATCTTAGTATTTTGTGAAAATGGGTATTGATATGGGTTAATATTTGTAGGTGTACTCATAGGTATAAATTGAATTGCACATTCTTCAAGGAAACATGGTGGTAAGATAGTTGGTTCCAAAAGATAGTTGCATAGTGAGATAAAAGTTCCTTTAAATCCTTGGGCATGTTGGACACAAAGGAGTCCTTGAGATGAATAGCATAAAGTTGGGAAATAGTCCCATGAGACACCCTTTTAGTATATTTTCCATGTGATGAGAGATAATAAAACTAGTGAAGCCAGGTGTTAGTCCTTGTAAGGTGTGTTGTTGGCTATTATCGATGAATTGCATCTAGAGTTCCAAAAAGTCCTTCAAGATAGGACCAAGAGTGTGGAGCCATTGGGTTCACAAAATAATGTCAAAACCTCCCAAGGGAAGGGTAAACATGTCATATTTACGAGAGTAGTCCCCCATGGAGATGCAAACATTTCAACACCTACCCTTACAAGGTAAGCTTCTACCAGTAGCAACCATTTTTTCAAAGCTAGAACAAGGTTGGATAAAACAATCTGCTTTGGCTAATCTAGGGATAATAAAATTATGAGTGATGTCTACTTTAATGATTACTATGAAAGCACATTTATTAAAAATCCCTTTGACCTATTGATGATGATGTTAGTCAAAACAACATGAAATAAAAGTTACACAACAACCTTTATTTATCTTGAAAGATATGATAAATTCAAAATGAATTTATGATCCCAAGTCTCCATGCATTAGTTTATAATGATCTGATGTTAATCAGAGGTTGATGTGTGTTGTTAATTAGTTTGGGGCCTTACGTACTTCAGTAATTTCTGCAAAGTTCTCCAATATTCCTTCAAATATCCTATCCTTTATGCCTGCTCTGCACAAATCTCCAACAATTCTGTCAAATCCCCAACAATTCTGTCAAATCCTACAACATTTAGCTAAGATTTACACAAATTAATGTGAATTTATCCTAACTTTGATGTAATTCACTTGAATCTATCTCTGATTTAGACTAATTGTAAAGATATTACCAGATTTAATTAGTTCTTCTAATATTATCTCTATCTGAACTAATATTTGTTGTTGCACTTTAAATTTGCCCAAATAATGTTCTTTGCAACAGGTATTGTACTGATACTTATGATAATTTGCATCAAATGCATCAGTATTTTCTCTAATTCACTGTATATGCTTCGAATTTGTCACTATTTAGCATATATTTACTATATTTCCTTATGATTCATCATTATTTCTCAATATTTGCATGATATTTTCAATATGACATGCTATTTTCTCAAATATGCTAAGGATATTCGATTATCTCTCTTAATTCAGCATATTCTATCTATATCTGCTTATTATTTATCATTATTTGCAGCTCTAATGATGGTGATTCAATGAAATTTAAGAAAATGAACTAAAACATTCTAAATCTAATGAAATTAAATGAGTCTTTGATAGTTGATCCATATGCACCATTTAACATTTCATGAAATAGAGATAAAAAAATCAAACCATGTGTTGCCAGGTCATTCCACAACTTCACACAGCTGATGCTAATCTTCTAAGGTAAAGAATGACAACAATATCCACCAGTTGCTATGCACTCCAAGGGATGCAACACACCACAGTGAAATATCTAGAAGACATTCGCAAAGATTACTCAAAATTTACGATGTAGTTGTAATCTGATCTCTATTTCATTAATATTCAAAAGCATGCATATTTACAATCTATCTTGAGAAAGTATCATGGCATTCAACAATCCTATCTCAATTAAGTCTTCCATACTTTACAAATGACAATCCATCTCCTCTTATAGAACAAGGAGAGGATTCAATTACAGCAATCCAATGGATAGGATCCTCTCAAAACAATCAATGGTGGCCATTTGAGAGTAGCACATGGGTGACATCAATATCTTGACAACTGGCACTTGGAAGATCCTCGGCATATTCCTCTCCTCCAGAAAGCTCCATCTTAAGTTGGCCATAATTTCAATTTCCTTCCACAGAAAATAAATAAATTCGTCAAATATCAATACCTTTGCAAAATTAATGTGCATTCACATTTTTAATGTTTTTGAATAGCACCTTGATTTTTTGCAAATTTCAAAAAAAGATTTATGGGTTTTGTTCCCCTCGTCGCAAGCTTTCCAAATCATTTTTTTTAATTTTTAAATTTCATTGAGAAACGAGGGAGATATCGCATTTTTAGTGAATGTGCAGTTGCACATGGATATCAGGATATCCAGTTGGTCAAAATATCCAGTTGATCAAATGGGAGAAATGTCCATATGATGATCAAAAATTTGAATTTTGAATTTCGACAAAAGATTTCTAGGTTTTGTTTCCCTCATCTCAAGATTTCCAGATCATTTGGAATTTTTGGATTTCTTTAAGAAACGAGGGAGATATAGCGATTTTAGTGAATATCCTGATGGATATGGATATTATGAAATATATGGATTTTAAGTTAAGATCCTGACATCCTGATGGGTGAAATATCCTGATGATGACCAACATTTTGAATTTTGAATTTTGGAAAAAGATTTCTGGGTTTTGTTCCCCTCGTCTCAAGCTTTCCAACTCATTTTGAATTTTTGAATTTTGTTAAGAAATGAGGAAGATATCACAATTTTAGTGAATGTCCATATGGATATGGATATTTGGAAATACCCTGGATATTAAGATGGATCCGGATATCCTAATGACCTTTGACCAAACTTTGACCATGAATAACTTTTTTGTCTTAACAAATTTCAACATGATCCAAAAGGCAAAGTTGCTTAGAATTTGATTCTCTATACATCCATGGTCTTAGATGAGATAGGTCCATAATAGAAAATTTCATCAGGATCTGGATGTGCATCCAGATATCCTGATGACCTTTGACCAAACTTTGACCATGAATAACTTTTACATTTTAAGGAATTTTGATATGATGTAAAAGGCAAAGTTGTTTAAAAATTGATCCTCTATCCAATGATGGCCTCTATAGGAATATATCCTAACTTGGAACTTGACTTGGATAAGATGTGGATTTGGACATGGATATCTAGTTAACTAAAATTTTGACCATACATAACTTGCCCATTTTAAGGAATTTCAATATGATGTAAAAGGCAAAGTTGTTTAAAAATTGATTCTCTATCCATTTATGACCTTTGCAAGGAGATAATCTGATTTGAATTTTGACTTGGATTTTGACTTGACATGACTTTTACCATTACCACCCAAAGCGAGAAAATACACCAGCCAAGCAAAAAGTTGGGTCCCTATTTTGCTAAGGCAAAATGGGGCGTGTTGTGAAACCTCACAACAACTTGCAACCAAATAAAACAACCAAATTTCAAACAATTTAGGAAATAAATAGAAATTTAACCATAGAATTTCTAACTTTCATTAAATGCAAGAGTGTTGATAAGCCAACGAAAAATGTATTCAACAACCTAAATGAATTTTCCAAAGGAATTGAAGTGTGTGCAATTGATTTATTCCCTCCTTTGGAAAAGCAAGCAAGTAGGAGTTATTTGCATTAAACTACATAGTTTGATTCAACCTTTTAAGCCAAATAATTTCATAACTTAATGGGATCTTAACTTAAGATCTGAATATTTCATAATATCCATATCTATCAGGATATTCACTAAAATTGTGATATCTCCCTCGTTTCTTAATGAAATCCAAAAATTCCAAATGATCCAGAAAGCTTGAGACGAGGAGAACAAAACCCAGAAACCTTGTTTCAAAGTTTGAAATTTTGGTCATCATCAGGATATTTTGCCCATTAGGATGTCAGGGTCTTAACTTAAGATCTGGATATTTCCTAATATCCATATCCATCAGGATATTTCACTAAAATTGTGATATCTCTCTCATTTCCTAACGAAATCCAAAAATTCAAAATGATCTGGAAATCTTGCAATGAGAGGAACAAAACCCAGAAATCTATTGTCAAAATTCAAAATTCAAAATTTTGGTCATCATATGGACATTTCGCCCATTTGGTCAACTAGATATTTTGACCAACTGGATATCCTAATATCCATGTGCAATTGCACATTCACTAAAATTGTGATATCTCTATCGTTTCTCAACAAAATTTAAAAATTCAAAATGATTTGGAAAGCTTGCGACAAGGGGAACAAAAACCATAAATCTTTTTTTGAAATTCGCAAAAAATCAAGGTGCCATTCAAAAACATTAAAAATGTGAATGCACATTAATTTTGCAAAGGTATTGATATTTGACGAATTTATTTGTTTTTTGTGGAAGGAAATTGAAATTATGGCCAACTTAAGGTGGAGCCTTCTGGAGGAGAGGAATATGCTAAGGATCTTCCAAGTTCCAGTTGTCAAGATGTTGATGTCACCCATGTGCTGCTCTCAAATGCCCACCGTTGATTGTTTTGAGAGGATCCTATCCATTATATTGTTGTAATTGAATCCTCTCCTTGTTCTATAAAAGGAGATGGATTGTCATTTGTAAAGTATGAGAGACTTAACTAAGATAGGATTGTTGAATGTCATGATACTTTCTCAAGACAGATTATAAATATGCATGCTTTTGAATATTAATAAAATAGAGATCAGATTACAACTACATCGTAAATTTTGAGTAATCTTTGTGAATGTCATCTGGATATTTCACTGTGGTGTGCTGCATCCCTTGGAGTGCATATCAACTGGTGGATATTGTTGTCATTCTTTACCTTAGAAGATTAGCATCAACTATGTGAAGTTGTAGAATGACCTGGCAACACATGGTTTAATTTTTTATCTCTATTTCATGAAATGTTAAATGGTGCATATGGATCAACTATTAAAGACTCATTTAATTTCATTAGATTTAGAATGTTTTAGTTCATTTTGCTTAAATTTCATTGAATCACCATCATCAGAGCTGCAAATAATGATAAATAACAAGCAGATATAGATAGAATATGCTGAATTAACAGATATAATTGAATATCCTTAGCATATTTGACAAATAGCATGTCATATTGAAAATATCATGCAAATATTGAGAAATAATGATGAATCATAAGGAAATACAATAAATATATGCTAAATAGTGACAGATTTGAAGCATATACAGTGAATTAGAGAAAATACTGATGCATTTCATGCAAATTATCATAAGTATCAGTAAAATACATGTTATAAAGTACATTATTTGGGCAAATTTGAAGTGCAACAGCAAATATTAGTTCAGATAGAGATAATATTAGAAGAACTAATTTAATTTTGGTAATATCTGTACAATCAGTCTAAATTAGAGACGGATTCAAATGAATTACAGCAAAGTTAGGATAAATTCACATTAATTTGTGTAAATCTTAGCTAAATGTTGTAGGATTTGACAGAATTGTTGGAGATTTGTGTAGAGCAGGCATAAAGGATAAGATATTTGAAGGAATATTAGAGAACTTTGCATAAATTACTGAAGCAAGTAAGGCCCCAAACTGATTAGCAGCAACACACATGGGTAAGTGCAAGAAGATGGGGAGCCAAAAAGTGGCCAAAATAATTTCAAAAAAATTTAAGTCATAACGCAAGCACGTTATAATGCACTCGCGTTATGGCTTGGTAATGACAAGCCTTAGGCTCGTCATTACCGAGCCATAACGCGAGCGCGTTATAACGCGCTCGCGTTATGACCTAGTATGAATTAAAAAAAAAGCAATTGAATTTCATTTCACTCTCATTCTCTCCTCTGCCCGCTGCTTTCAAACCCTCAAAAATGCGCTCGCATTCTGCAAAACACCAATCAACACAAAAAGCTTATCAATTCGTTGCCAAAATGCCACCGTGACATCGAGCACGCCAAAGGGGTGAGTTATCTTTGTTTTTTTGTTTGAATTTCTTTCTAAATAGGTAGGTTTTTGTTGATTTTTGATGTATATTTCGTTAATTGTCAGGAAATGTTAATGCACCTCCTCCTCCTCCTCCTCCTCCTCCTCAAAATCCACAAAATCCTGAGGAGGAAATACCTGCAGAACAACAACCTCCTCCATTCATTCCTCGACATGCCCCTGGAACACAAGATAATATAATGGGGCAAATTGAAAACAACAAAAAACAAATTGAAGATATAATTGCAAGGTTGAAAGATCCTTCCACTTCAACCTTGCATAGGTCCACACTTGCCAAATCTCTTGAGTCTATGTTATCAAATGTAAATTCAATTAGCAAGCAAATAACTAGTTGGACCGATAAAAAGAGAGAGTTTAGAGATTACTATGCAGACAAGTTGTCATACCAAGATGTCAAAAAATTACAAATTACAAAATTAGACTTGTGTTTAATTTTCACAAACCCACAAACAAATCAACCTCCACCCATTACATGCAAGAGGTTCCCTATCCATTGGTGCAACAACCAAGCGATAAGGGATAATTTCGGGCAGAGGTGGTGGATGGTTTTTGACCATCCTCCATGCAATAATAATGAGGTCCCGCAATACTTTTTGAGGAAACTCTACTATGAGTTTGTCCTCAATAAAGTGCCAAACTATTTTGATATGCGGGACTTCCAGGGTAGAGGTGGGGGCTCAGTACAGGATAGACCAGGGGCACGTCTTGACCCACAATGGGTAGTGAGACGAGTAATCAGTAGACCAGCCCACGAGCATGTTTCTATCCCTTCCATTGTGAAGGAGAGTGTTGAGGTTGATACAGTGAGGTTGATTAGTGCCTTGACCCAAAGCATCATAGAGCATGCTGATCCTGCAACACAGAGTGGGTTGGGAGATAGTGCGAGGAGTAGGGTCTCACTGCATACTTGCCAGGCTTGCGGGTCAGCCTGTGGTTATGACCCCATGGACAGTCAGGACGCAGGTGCATAGGCTACATCTGCAGCTGAGCAGATGGTGATGACAGATACCCTCCTGAGTGAGACTTTCAGCCTTGATACTCAGGTAAATATTAGCAAGTTTATTGAATTTAATTTATTAAATTTTATTTTTGAAATACAAGATTAACTAATTTAAATTGATGATTTTAATGAAATTTCAGGGTCATAGCATCGATGCAGTTTTCAGTGGTTCTCCACCTACATTTTTCACTAGATCATCTACTGTCGAGGTATGTAACTAGTAAACAATTATAAATATTACATGTGAATAGCATCGTTATATGAATGGTATTCTAATTTCTGATTTTGAATGTTGAATAGGTTAATACTGTAGATTTCATGGCAACACCTGCCAGCGGTGGTGGACTTCAAAGCTTTACGGAGGTAATAAAATAAATAGTTTAATGAATGAATTGTACTTACTAAATTTTTGTATGTGATTTGTGTGTTTTATTGTGTGTACTTCCATGTTTAGATGAACGTGTGTGTATGTTAGGAGCCATGATTTGCATCACTATTATAGTTTTCATAATTGAATAATATTGTTTTATTTCCAGATGATGCAGGCTGCAGAGACACCTCCCCATGTTCATAGGGCAATGGAGCAGGGTGTGGCCTCTGTGATTCATAGCTCCATGGCATTGATAGGGGTATGAGGCAGATTAGTAAATTTCAATTTACATTCATTGTTATAGTTGTCTATTTTTGAAAAATTAAAAGATTATTGATTTGAAGTTTAATTTCTATCTGGATGGTTTCTATAGGACATGACATCACCAGGGCCTATTGCTGCTACTGAGGCAAGCGAGGAGACAAATTATATGTTAACGGTAAGTGATTATTTTGTTAAATGTTTCATTTTTTTATAATATGTAATTTCTATATATTAATGTCTATACTTTTTTTTGTAACAAGTAAAGGTGCAAGAAGAACTAAATAGGAGGAGTAGCCCTTGGGTTCGTAGTAGACCACCCACATGCATGTCTCCATCCCCTAGAAGATCAAAGGCTGGTCGTGATTTATTCTCTTCACCAGCCAGAGGGGAATGACTTTTTATTGCGTTCCTTTGTTGTATGCCTATATGGCATTTGTGGACATATATTTTGTATTGTACATAGTTGACATTGTATGCCTATATGGCATTCTTGTAAGCCTATATGGCTATTTTGTATATATGTTATACTTATATCGACAAATATTGATTTATGCCTATATCGATATTTGGTTAATACAAATCTTTTTTATTGATGGCGTCCATACTTGCATTATAAATCCACTTTTGAATGGATATTTGTAGATGGCTACTTCAAATATTTAAAGTCCAATTGTATTACATAGGATGTTTGCATTTTCTTTGATAGGCTTGATAGGCCATGGATTACATGATGGTGTTTGATGGAAAAGTATGGTACTAGAAGACTCTAGTTCATTCTTAATAGGCTTGTGATTGATAATATATTTGCATGATTGCACTTGATCTTGGATCATAGGCATGTTGTTAGGATTTTGATTGCATTGTGATGTTTGATGGATAGGCATGGTGTAAGATACCCAACTAGTTCTATGAAAATTTTTCCTTACTTAAACAATTTTACTTGCTATCAATTCATCAACTACTTCAACAACACAAAGATATACATCAAAGATAACTACTTGAATGAATCAACCTTAGAGTTGGGTACTTGTCTATTTATTTGACTCAATCAACTTGCAATGTCTTATTACATGGATAATGCTTTCAATAGCATGAAGTTACAACTTATTCAATGGAGATACAAAAGAAAGGCCTTAAAGCCTTGATGTTTACAATGGCGTCTACACTTGATCAACTCAATCAAACTCAATGATGTCAACTGAATGTCAACACCTCACAATATCACAAGGGAGCATCACCTTGCTTGTTGCATGGATGAACGTCATAGTTGCAAGACTCTTAGGGTTAGGTGCCAATTAAAGGTAGTAGAGACCAGACTAGGCGCCATCCTAAGCTGGGCACTTCCTTGAGGTGGTAGAGACATGGATGAACATCTGGTGGGGTTTGATGACTCTATATTGACACTCAAATTCACTTAGGCACAATATTAGTGTTCTTCTAACTAGGCGCCAGATAGGAGGATTCTCAGGGGTTTTTAGGTTACAACTTGTCAATTTCTCAAAGAATCTTTGAAACACTTGACTTCCAAGGATTATCATCTTACTCTCTGATGGAGCGCCTTGTTCCAAAATTGGTCTTGGGGACTTGCATCTCTCTTAGGCGCATGTTTGGAGTAATGTCAACTGGTATCAGTGCCTATTATCTCAATTCACACTTGACATCAAACTTTTGAAGCTCTTTTACCCTAGCACCTTTATCTTCTATCAAGCACCTAACATTCTGGAGGTGAATTCCATCTTAATCCAAGTCTTCAAGGTACTTCCAAGTTTAGGCACCAAAATAGGGTTATGGAGGAGCAGAACCATGCCTTAGGAGGATGACTGAACCCTAGGCACCAATTTGAGGTTGCAAGAGCATAGGTATGCGCCAAGCAGAGTTTGATGCTCAAAACATTAACATTATTCAGTGAAATCCTTTTTTGACTCTAGGCGCCATTTGGAGGCTAGAAAGAGGGAAGTTGACACCAACTGCATTAGGCACATTTCTGAGGTGATGGAGACCAATAAGTGTGCCTTGTCCTCGGCCTCTATTCCTTGTTAACTTTACAACTTAGATTATTTGAACAACACTGAGAATTCTTCCCTTCTTCTTGATACAAGTTGAAAGATCCATTGGGTGCCATTTCAGGTGTCTGGAGAGATCATCAACCAAGGGCGCTAATAGAGCCTTTGGCAAATGGAAAGAGCGCCTTACTTAGATTTGATTTCTGGATGCCAGAATTGATGAATTTTGCACCTTGGCTAGGAGTTTCTCATTTCAATCTTGATTATTCATCTAAGTGACTTTCCTTAGCTCCCAAGCCTTCAATCTATCCATTACCCCCTGCTAGGAACTCAAAATAGAGTGTTAATGCCTTATGAAGGTTAGGCACATTCTGAGGGTGGGATAGGCAACTAAGGGCGCCAGACCAGGCCTTGAGACTTCTCTCCTCATCAAAGGCTTTCAATCCTAGGCGCCAGATCCAAGGAGTTCCAACCAACACATGCGCCTAGTGCTGTGAGTTCACCCAAAGGACATCTTTAACTTGAAAACTTTCAATCTTCATCCATCTATGCTAGGCACTCAATTGGAGGATCCCTAGAAACATGTATAGGCGCCTTGAGGTTCTTAGGCGCTTAATTTGGATGATCCTTGTGCTAGGTGCTTAGTAAGGAAAACTGGAGTGAAATGGGCGCCTAGGCTCCCAAGCTTCCATACTTAGTCAAATTTTAGGGTTCTGACCTTGTTCCTGCAAAACAAACAGATAGAGTTAGTCTGAAACCAATCCATTCCCTCATCATTTGGAATTAGCCTCCGGGAATGAGGAATAGGCTAATCCATTATACACTTGATGATCAAGCTGGGAACGGGGATATGACACATGGTACTAGGCTAATCATTTTGGGTTTTGCATAAGCCTCAGACAAGGTAATAGGCATAGGGTTTTTATCTTGCATAATGATTTTTTCAAACCAAGGGTCCATGATGGAAATGATTAAGGATGATAGAATGTTTGGATTTTGGACTTTGAGATGTTTATGGTTGTAAATGTTTATTGTTTGGACTCAAATTTTGTTAAATGGTTGTTTGAAAGAGGACACATCAAACACAACAATAAGATTGGTTTAAGTATGGATGCAAATGATGTTTACTAGTTTACTAATGTGATGATGATTACTAATGTGATGATGATTTTGCATGTTTTCAATGGTTGGGATCTACAAGTTATGCATTTTTTTTGGGATGCACACCTCATTGATTGTAGTGGGATGACTTGAATGCATATTGCCTATATCCATAGGATGACTTTGTTATTTTTCCTTGTCTATGCTCATTTGTGCATTGGTATGTTGCATTGGGATGAGAGGATGGATGTTTCTTTGATAGTGATGTGTATTCGTCACCTAGTGATGGATGATCTTATATAGTGGTTGGGTGTAATGGTTATCTTCATGTGGTTGTAGATGTTGATCCTTGGTTTAGAGGTGTTTGGTAGTGTGTCTTGGTGGACTCTTGATTCTAGATTAGAGTATTAGCATGATACAAGTTCTCTTGAGACTAGGATGTCTGTATTGGTGCATGTGATCTTCTAGGAGGAGATGTTAGATCATGATGTCATGTTTGGATACCTAATTTTGTAGTTGGAGTTTTGACAGTGGTCTTGTTAGTTCTCTTGGTATTGAGTACATTGGTCATGTTCTTGGGAGCTTCATGATAACGTGGTGTTGCATTTGGAGCTTAACATGGATTGATTGGTTGTAGGTTCTCATACATACTTTGAGACTTGGGTGAGGCTAGAGTTCTCTTGGGATTAGAGACACTTGTTGAGATGGTTACCCTTTAGAGGTTTTAGCAGGAAGACCAAGGAGACTTTCACTTGGATATGGGCGTGAGTTAAGTATGGACCTAGAGAAGATTCTTATTGGAGAGAGTCATTTTGGCTTAGTGTATCTTCGACAAGCATTCTCATTCCCCACTCTTGGTCTACTCGGCAGACTATCATCTAAGAGGTATTTCCCATCCTTTAGATGAATTTTTTTAATGCTTTATCTTCTCATGGTTATGGATCTTGAGCTATGGTTATTGGTTCTAGAGGGTTCATTCGAGGGGTGTCTCTAAACATGCTTTTTCTTAGGCGCTAAACTAGAGTTGTCTAGATGCACAAGTGCGCCTCCCTCAATGAAGTTCCTTTTGTTAACTTAGTTCATCCTAGTGGCTCAAGGGGTTGTTATATTCTTTAGGTGCAATCTTTCATAGACTAAAACATTCACTCCATGTTAAGGCACTCAAAGGAGGCTCTGGAGATGGAAAATGGCGCCTTAACTCACTTATGTAAATTTTAGACTTTTAAGCAATTGCAAGATGTCTTGGAGGGCTCAATTCTTCAAGGCGCCCATTTTGTTCACCACTTGTAGCATCACTTGTTCAAGGCGCATGTGTGATTTGGTCAAAAATAGGTGCCTAGAGTGAATAGGCTTTCATCCTGACTTAATACACTGCCTCCTTTTGACGATTTTTGGGGCAGCAGAAAACCTTTCACCACGGGCAAATGCCTCAGAGCTATAAAAAATTGAGAGAGGTTATTGTAGAGGCACTCTACATGATCGCGTTGCCTTAGATGGAATGTTTCTAGATGACATGATTTTTGAGTAACATCTCATCAAAGATTTCTGCCTTTTTGCACTTTGGACTCTTTAGGGATATCGTTGGTACAATGTAACTCTAACTATTTCGACATGTTTGGGTGAAAAATAGGACCATGCCTAACGTAAATGTATCCATTCAGACGCGTTGGAACAGTCAGTTTGGTCACATCAGGAGTAGGATGAAAGTTACACCCCTTTGCAACTTTACACTGCCTCCTTCTGACGATTTTTGGGGCAGCAGAAAACTTTTCACCACGGGCAAATGCCTCAGAGCTATAAAAAATCAAGAGAGGTTATTGTAGAGGCACTCTACGTGATCACATTGCCTCAGACAGAATGTTTCTAAGTGACACAGTTTTCAAGTAACATCTCGTCAAAGATTGCTACCTTTTTGCACTTTGGACTCTTCAGGGATATCATCGGTACAATGTAGCTCGGACTGTTTCGACATGTTTGGGTGAAAAATAGGACAATGCCTAGCGTAAATGTACCCATTTGGATGCATTGGAACAGTCAGTTTGGTCACATCAGGAGCAGGAGGAAAGTTACACCCCTTTGCAACTTTACACTACCTCCTTCTGACGATTTTTGGGGCAGCAGAAAACCTTTCACCACGGGCAAATGCCTCAGAGCTATAAAAAACTGAGAAAGCTTATTATAGAGGCACTGTACATGATCATGTTGCCTTAGACAGAATGTTTCTAAGTGACACAGTTTTCAAGTAACATCTCATCAAATATTGCTGCCTTTTTGCACTTTGGACTCTTCAGGGATATCGTCGGTACAATGTAGGTCTAACTGTTTCGACATGTTTGGGTGAAAAATAGGACCATGCCTAGTATAAATGTACCCATTCAGATGCGTTGGAACAGTCAGTTTGGTCGCATCAGGAGCAGGACAAAAGTTACACCCCTTTGCAACTTTACACTGCCTCCTTCTGACGATTTTTGGGGCAGCAGAAAACCTTTCACCACGGGCAAATGCCTCAGAGCTATAAAAAACTGAGAGAGGTTATTGTAGAGGCACTCTACATGATCGTGTTGCCTTAGACAGAATGTTTCTAAGTGACACAATTTTTGAGTAACATCTCGTCAAAGATTGCTACCTTTTTGCACTTTGGACTCTTCAGGGATATCGTGGGTACAATGTAGCTCAGACTGTTTCGACATGTTTGGGTGAAAAATAGGACCATGCCTAGCGTAAATGTACCCATTCAGACGTGTTGGAATAGTTAGTTTGGTCGCATCAGGAGTAGGACGAAAGTTACACCCCTTTGCAACTTTACACTGCCTCCTTCTGACAATTTTTGGGGCAGCAGAAAACCTTTCACCACGGGCAAATGCCTCAGAGCTATAAAAAATTGAGAGAGGTTATTATAGAGGAACTCTACGTGATCATGTTGCCTTAGATAGAATGTTTCTAAGTGATACAGTTTTTGACTAACATCTCGTCAAAGATTGCAGCCTTTTTACATTTTGGACTCTTTAGGGATATCGTGGGTACAATGTAGCTCAGACTGTTTCGACATGTTTGGGTGAAAAATAGGACCATGCCTAGCATAAATGTACCCATTTGGACACGTTGGAACAGTCAGTTTGGTCGCATCAGTAGCAGGACAAAAGTTACACCCCTTTGCAACTTTACACTACCTCCTTCTAACGATTTTTGGGGCAACAGAAAACCTTTCACCACGGGCAAATGCCTCAGAGATATAAAAAACTGAGAGAGGTTATTGTAGAAGCACTTTACGTGATCATGTTGCATTAGACAGAATGTTTCTAAGTGACATAGTTTTTAAGTAACATCTTGTCAAAGATTGCTGCCTTTTTGCACTTTGGACTCTTCAGGGATATCGTCGGTACAATGTAGCTCAAACTGTTTCGACATGTTTGGGTGAAAAACAAGACCATGCCTAGCATAAATGTACCCATCCGGATGCGTTGGAATAGTCAGTTTGGTCACATCATGAGCAGGACACCAAAAATGCAAAAGTTGCTTTGTGCAACTTGACAACATTGACACTTTTTTGCAACATGACTCAAAGTGACTTAAAATCACCTTGATTTGGTGCCCAATGTACATTATAGAGGTCGAGGCGCTCCTTATCATTCAAACATCTTAGATGAGCACATAGGAAAGGAAAAAGCTTTAAGTTTCATCATCATGAGCGCATAATATCAAAAGACTTTAATGGCTCAAACCTTAGCATGGAGTCCTAAGGCGCATTTCATGTCTCCTTTCATCCAGTTTGGCACCCTTATGTAGATTTTTCAACTTGATTTGGTGCCCTATATGTGAAGGAAGATCTAAAGGCATGAAAGTGGATGTCATATTGTAAGAGTTTGGATCATCAAAATTGAAAGAAATAAGTCTATTAAGCTTGGGCGCCCTTGGTCTTCTTTTCATTCATTATGAGTGCCTTGGGAGAATGGTATATAAGTCATCATCATGATTGGGCACCTTGGATCCAGAGTGTTGGAGAGATCATCAAATGGTGTCTAGTAGAGTGAGTTATGAGTTTGGTCACATCAGGAGCAGGACACCAAAAATGCATAACATGATGATGTAAAAATGTGTACATATGTGTAAAAATGCAGGAGGAAATAAAAAAAGACAAACCTTACAAATTAATGTGCATACTTACAACTCAATGTAACATAACTTTACAAAATCAATGTGAATACTTACAAATTAATCCAATGAACCATCCGAGTCTGCTCTACTCTTTATTGTGTCAAGTATTGCTTCATGGTCAGACTCACACACCTTCCACAATATTTTGTTCAAAGGTCTACCCTGATACTTTATCAAATGAACATTGGATGCCACGACAAGGTTCGAGTAATGAAGAATCTTCTGATGCATATCAAAGTCTTGAAATAGCTAAATATTAACACTATTATGTGGGTACCTTCTAAGCCATGTTCCAGTAATAACCACTGATCCTGTAGGGTATTCAATGTTTTCTCCATCTGTAACAGGGGCCTCCAATTTCTTTTTGGCCTCAACACAACGACATAAGTAATAATCTGTTCCCTCTTTATTATCTTCATCTGCAATAACTGCATATACGTGCCCTACATTGATATGTGTAGCAAATTAGATGAAATTAGTCAACATTACAAAAACACTACAAAGTAAGATGACATTACCTGGTTGAACTAGATGAAATTAGATGCATATACGTGCCCTATATTACCTGGTTGAACTAAATCTGATATGTGGTCAAAGTCAACTAACGATTCCATCTGTGTTAGTTCCAGTGCCGTCGGGGGTCGATATGTGTCAAGTGGGCTAAGATAACTTAACTGCCATTCATCAACCCACTCTTTTGACTCGCACTCATCCTAGAATTGAATTGTATAGGAAGAACAAAAGCATGACATATTTCATGTATGGATACTCCATGAACCTACAATTGAGCTTCTGAAAGAGTGCATCTCATTTGATCCTGTCAGTGTACAACAATCCTCATATGGTGCAATGTTAGTATCATCTATCAACCAAAAAAATCTACGAACTAAAGACTTACCTTCATTACCTAGACCCATGGAAGCATTACACCACTCGACAATCAATTTTGCATCTGTCAACTTTGCATTGTCTTTATACTTTAACTCTTCTCGTGCTATGGCTCTTTTGATACATGCTCCTGCACCATCATGCCCCCCCTTTCCATGCCCAGCCTCACAAAAGTTCCACATATGTTGAATACCTATAAAATTATGCCTCCTACTCAGCCAATAGAAATTCTACGAGTTCTTGAATTGTGACGCACAATTATCTGACCATATGATATGCTGACTAAACGATATGCCCCTTCTAGCCAAATCATTGTAGAACACCTGAAAGCAACCTTGCACGAACTCCGTAGAATGCGTACGATCATCACTAATATAGAAATTATACTCCCTTATGATCTTTCTGTCATCCTCTATACTATCATTCGCATGAATGAATGCGATGTGCACAAGTATAGAAACCTGTGTGGAGTTGTAATATTGTGATTGCACCTCACGTTGTGGCTGTAGACTGTAGTTCTCTACAAAGTTGACAACTAAAACAATGCTACCAACCGGAAATGTGTCCTTGCATAACTTGAATTGCAAGTCCAACCATCGAGCTCTATGGGCATGTCTTGCATACTCATACACTATGCTGTCATGAAATATAGGCATAAACTGATACACTGGAATCTTTTCAATAACTAATTCACACCTCTTTGCTTCTTTACCATCTTTTGTATTGTATGCCACTATTTTATACTTGCCAAACTCTACTAGTTCATTTCCAACCGCATGTGTTATTTCCATATGTTCACATATTGGCAAATGTTGCAAGCCACCGCAACGATGACATGTGCCATCCAAGCATAATTTCTTGTGGAATATTTGACCTTCCTCTCTTTCACATAAAATTCTTGATATGAAGTCTCTTGAAGATGTTGGTGGGGCACATATGGCACAACCCTGCAAATCATTGTTAGTATGCATATCTAAACATATAGACCTATAAGCATCAAAATGGTTAGAAAATTCAATATGTAATCTACAACAACAAGTAGTGCGTGTGTGATTTATCTTAACATAGAAAGGTTTTAGCAATTCAAAATATCTTTGACAAATTTTAATTTGAGGATACTTCTCTAGAAATTTACCATAAAACTGTGTTTAAGTCTCATCCAAAAAATGCTTTGGATGTGGATCACGATTCTGACTACCGATTCTCCTTCTTACCACATCCCTTTGATTCGAAGATACCCTTGTGTAATTCTTCCAAAAGTCTTCAATTAGTGATCTCAATGCTTCAACAATTGGTTTATCTTTTCGTGGTAGTCTTCCCGAGAACACCCATAATTGATTGGCATTAGTGTCCTCAATTCTTTGGCGTCTTCCAATGGCTCTTGATAAAGTTTTCCTATTAATTCTCAATTCTTGACTTGTCTTTCTAATGAGATGAGCTTTCCTCGTTTGACTACTTACTATAGTCGATGTAATCACATGCCGTGTTGCATTACTATCTTTTGTGTGTGAGGTGTTACCCACACTCTCATACGCACTCATTAGATTCTTGACAATAGATTTTTCACTTGAAGCATCTGATGTTCTCAACCCAAGAATCTTCATGATAGACCTATACTTTATACTTCGCATCATTTCAATGAATAAATGACATCTTGCAGTCTCATTTAAATTTTCAAAGAACAATCTCCAAATCTTATTAGCATATCTTCTACAAGTGCGTTTTGGAATCTTACCTTCCATTGGCTGCAAAATATTCTCATCAATATCAATCAAATACTTTGGCTTTCTATGCAAAATTCTAGGTGGTGTCAAGTTAGGTAAATTCATCTCAACATTAGGAATTTCATCAATATTTAAATGAGATGGGTTAGATGGCATACCTTCGATCGAAGATGGAATAGATGACATACCTTGAGGTTGAGGTGGGAACGATGGCGTACCTCCTTCATCACATGTGAGTGATGATGTACTCTCAACTTGAGATGTGGTAGATGGTGTCCCTACATGTTGACTTGCGGTAAAGGGCGTGTCTCCAACTATGGTATTCAAATCTCTCATACCACGAAGTTTTTGCATTTGTTCTCTTTGTGCCGCCAATACCATATCTCTTTGTGATGGTTGTGGTTCCTCTTCAATTGGTATGTCTTCATTTATCATGTCCAATTTCCTCTTCTCATGAAGTTCCCTCATAGCCATTGCTTTCTTTGCATTCTTAGCTTCTATCTCTTCCTGTGTTGGTTTAATTCTTGATCATTTCCTCAACATGACGAAGAATTTGTCTGTAGCATGATAAAGAGACCAATATTAGTTCCTAAGAAATGAATACAAGATAATAGTGGGATTGTATTTTTTTTATGTTGTAAGGATTTGTTCTTGTATAGTTTGACATCATGGTATGAACTAAGGTTTGTTTATTACACATAATTATTAAAGAGCCCAAGTGTAGAAAATATACATGGCATCATGTGAGATTGTAGGTTGCTTTCTTGATTGGGAATGTGTCTATTTTAAACATGTATGATAAAGCATGATAAAGTAATTCAATCTGAAATAAGGAAAATGTAAAGAACATGCATGTAAAGACTTGACATACCTAAAAAATGAAGATTTGAATAGAGAGAGTACCCAATTATGTAGTGTTTTTATATTCTTGCATCAAACTCCTCAACAATTTGAGTTTTTCACCACTTGCTTCCTTTTCAATGTTAAATTCCTAAAATTGAATCACAATTAACATTGCAACACTACAAAAATTGAAACTTGAATAGATATATATCAAACTTGGTGTGAAAACTATGTTATTTCCTCCTTCTCAAGTTGGCAAAGTAGAAAAGGTGGTGGAAAGATCATGCAAAGGTGGTACAATGTGTCAAATGTGCATGTGAACTTCCCAATAGCATGAAAGCACTTCTTTTTTGTTAGAGCACGCGCAGAATCAGTAAGAAAACAAAGCATGTGGATCTGGATCATGGGGGTAAAAAAGTTTCAATAGAAATACAAAACGTGAGTGCATTATAACGCGAGCGCATTTTGTCCAACTATAGATTCATCACATCCTTTGCATTGATCACATCTTTTTCCTGCAAGGTCTTGCCAAATGCTCCGCCATATGATAGGCATAACAATGAAGGGGCAAGCCCTCATAATCTAGTTCTTCATAGAAAATGCCCTCAACCCTCAATGTCAAATCCTAATCCCTCAACCCTCAACCCTATCCCTAAACCTTCAACCCTCAACATCAAATCCTAATCCCTCAACCCTCAACCCTATCCCTAAACCCTCAACCCTCAACGTCAAATCCTAATCCCTCAACCCTCAACCCTATCCCTAAACCCTCAACCCTCAACGTCAAATCCTAATCCCTCAACCCTAATCTGTCATCCCTCAACTCTAATCCCTCATCCCTAAACCCTAAATGCTATCCCTAATCCTACACCCTCAACAGACTCGATACTATACCTTAAACTCTAATCCCTTATCCCTAAACCCTCCAACCCTATCCCTAATCCTTACAACCCTCAACCCTAATCCCTCAACCCTAACCCTAAACCTTGTCCCTAAACCCTAATCCCTCAACCCTCAACCCTAATCTGTCATTCATCATCCCTCAACTCTAATCCCTCATTCCTAAACTCTAAACGCTATCCCTATTCCTAGACCCTCAACAGGCTCGATACTATACCTTAAACCCTAATCCCTCTACCCTCGACACTCTTATTTAACCCTAATCCCTTGACCATTAACCCTATCCCTCAACCTCAACCCTCAACCCTCAACCCTCAACTCTCAACATTAAACCCTAATTCATCAACCCTAAACCCTAATCCCTCAAACCTAAACCCTATCCCTAAACCATCAACCCTCAACACTATACCTTAAACCCTAATCCCTCAACCCTCAACCCTAAACCTTATCCCTAAACCCTAATCCCTCAACCCTAATCCCTCATCCCTCAACTCTAATCCCTCATCCCTAAACCCTAAATGCTATCCCTATTCCTAAACCCTCAACATACTCGATACTATACCTTAAACTCTAATCCCTTATCCCTAAACCCTCCAACCCTATCCCTAATCCTTATACCCTCCACACTCTACTTTAACCCTAATTCCTCAACCCTCAACCCTATCCCTAAACCCTTGACCCTCGAACCTCAACCCTCAACCCTCAACATCAAACCCTAATCCCTCAACCCTTAACTCTGATCCCTTGACCTTCAACCCTAACCCTAAACCCTAAACCCTCAACGTCAAATTCTAATCCCTCAACCCTTCACTCTAATCCCTCAACCCTAAACCCTATCCCTAAACCCTCAACACTATACCTTAAACCCTAATCCCTCAACCCTAGCCCTAAACCTTGTCCCTAAACCCTAATCCCTCAACCCTCAACCCTAATCTGTCATCCGTCATCCCTCAACTCTAATCCCTCATTCCTAAACCCTAAACGCTATCCCTATTCCTAGACCCTCAACAGGCTCGATACTATACCTTAAACCCTAATCCCTTTACCCTCGACACTCTTATTTAACCCTAATCCCTTGACCATTAACCCTATCCCTCAACCTCAACCCTCAACCCTCAACCCTCAACTCTCAACATTAAACCCTAATTCATCAACCCTAAACCCTAATCCCTCAAACCTAAACCCTTTCCCTAAACCATCAACCCTCAACACTATACCTTAAACCCTAATCCCTCAACCCTCAACCCTAAACCTTATCCCTAAACCCTAATCCCTCAACCCTCAACCCTAATCCCTCATCCCTCAACTCTAATCCTTCATCCCTAAACCCTAAATGCTATCCCTATTCCTAAACTCTCAACAAACTCAAAACTATACCATAAACTCTAATCCCTTATCCCTAAACCCTCCAACCCTATCCCTAATCCTTACACCCTCCACACTCTACTTTAACCCTAATCCCTTGAACCTCAACCCTATCCCTAAACCCTTGACCCTCGAACCTCAACCCTCAACCCTCGATGTCAAACCCTATTCCCTCAACCCTTAACTTTGATCCCTCATCTCTCAACCCTAACCCTAAACCCTCAACCCTCAACCTCAAATCCTAATCCCTCAACCCTAAACCCTCTCCCTAAACCCTCAACACTATACCTTAAACCCTAATCCCTTAGCCCTCAACCCTAAACCTTATCCCTAAACCCTAATCCCTCAACCCTCAACCCTAATCCATCATCCCTCAACTCTAATCCCTCATCCCTAAACCTTAAATGCTATCCCTATTCCTACACCCTCAACAGAATCGATACTATACCTTAAACCCTAATCCCTTATCCCTAAACCCTCCAACCCTATCCCTAATCCTTATACCCTCCACACTCTACTTTAACCCTAATTCCTCGACCGTCAACCCTATCCCTAAACCCTTGACCCTCGAACCTCAACCCTCAACCCTCAACGTCAAACTCTAATCCCTCAACCCTTAACTCTGATCCCTCGACCCTCAACACTATACCTTAAACCCTAATCCCTATCCCTCAACCCTTAACCCTTAAAACTTAAACCCTATCCCTACACCCTCAACACTTGACACTATATCTTAAGCCTTAAACCCTCATCCCTAAAGCCTCAACCCTCAATCCTTAAACCTTCAACCCTAAACCCTATCCCTAATCCCTCTACCCTCGACACTCTAACCCTAACCTCGACATTAAATGCTAATCCGTCAACCCTAAACCCTAATCCTAAACCCTCAACCCTCAACACTATACCTTAAACCCTAATCCCTCAACCCTCAACCCTAAACCCTAATCCCTCAACCCTCAACCCTAATCCATCATCCCTCAACTATAATCCCTCATCCCTAAACCCTAAATGCTATCCCTATTCCTAAACCCTCAACAGACTTGTTACTATACCTTAAACCCTAATCCCTAATCCCTAAACCCTCCAACCCTATCCCTAATCCTTACACCCTCCACACTCTACTTTAACCCTAATCCCTCGACCCTAAACCATATCCCTAAACCCTTGACCCTTGAACCTCAACCCTCAACCCTTAACTCTGATCCCTCAACCCTCAACCCTATCCCTAAACCCTAAACCCTCAACCATAATCTGTCATCCCTCATCCCTAAACCTTAAACGCTATCCCTATTCCTAGACCCTCAACGGGCTCGATACTATACCTTAAACGCTAATCCCTTATCCCTAAACCCTCCAACTCTATCCCTTATCCCTTAACCCTCATGATTAATAGCCTTGAACATAAAAAAAATTGAGGGGAACATAATGCGAGCGCGTTGTAACGTGCTCGCATTATGTCAAACATGACAAAAATAGACTTGCGGGAAAGAAAAATGCAAGGCAAAACATAACATGAGTGCATTATAATGTGCTCGCGTTATTTCTTGCTTTGGGAATCCCAAGCCTTGGGCTTGGGATTTGCTTTGGATTTCCAACCCAAAGGCTTGGAGTGCCTTATGAACAGTCACAGACGTGTTTTTCTATATTCTTCAAAATTTCACATAATTTCGTTCGTGCTAACCCTCAAATTTGCACGTGTTTCAAGGTCGAACAAATCAAACACATGGGTAATGTTAGGCTTTCTCTTAGCTATTTGATGATGTGATTTTTTTCACATTTTAACAATGTTAAGCCTTTCATCTTTAATTTATTTTGTTTGTGTGTCCGTTTTTAGGCAAAAACCACTGTTTGGTCTTTTTTTCATTGTAAAATAACTATACATTCAAATTTCAAAAAAATTACATATTTAGAAACTAGACTCCATTCTACAAATATTAAAAAAATAAAAAAATAATTTTCAATTAGTTTTCAAAATTTATAGGGGTAGCACGGCCAAAATTCTATTTTTTAGGATGTGTCCACTTTAAAAATTAGTAAAAAATCAAATATTCATCAAAAAATTATCAGAAAAATTGGGCATAAACTACATGCTATTAGCTAATTTCTCACTAAAGCGATTTTTAAAATACCAAAAAAAATTTGACCTTTTGAGGGAGCCACAAAACATGCTATGTTATGTTTTTTTGACAGAAACAACACCAATTTCTATGGCTCCCTCTTTTGAACCCCTTAATCTATGCCATTTTCAAAACAAAATAGTAGTTTAGAAAGTAGACTCAGAGCACTACGAACATTGTTTTGGTTGCATCTCCAAATTTTGAGTGTAACTATGCTTAATTTCTCATCCAAGGCCAGTATTTCATGATTTCAGAAAAAAAGTGGCCACTTAAGACCCCTTTTTGGCCCCCCATCTTCCTGCACTTACCCACATCAACCTCTGAGTAACATCAGATCATTATGAACTAATGCACAAAGACTTGGGATCATAAATTCATTATAAATTTATCATATCTTTCAAGATAAATAAAGGTTGTTGTGTAACTTTTATTTCATGTTGTTTTGACTAACATCATCATCAACATGACCTTCATGGTCTAGGGAGTGAAGATTCTAGCCAATGCATGTAAAAAGATTTCAAGAGGATCATCAATAGTTGAATCTTGAACCAAGGGTTGCTCCTCTTCTTGGGCTTCTTTGGCATCTTCCCATTCATCTATCTCAAGTGGAGATTCCACATCTAGAAAATATAGCTTTTATTCAATACAGTTATGGTCAAGGGTAATTTTTTCATCACAATTGTAACACGACCCTTTGTCTCAATGAGTGTGCATGTCTACTTCAAAGAGATGTTTGATAGGTGTGGAGTGTGGATTGGGAGTGGGAACAAGATGATTCACCATATTAGGCTTAAAGAGGGTGAACTTGGAGAAGTGACCGGTGAACTTATATTCTACAAGTTTTACTAAGCCTATGGCCACCGTCATATCCTTAGGTTTGAACATTTTGACCTCAACCTGGATTTGCTCCTTAAATTTGTTTATCAAACACCTAGTAAAGAAGTCATTTGTCAAGCCTTTAGTTTGACTGGAAAGTTTTTCAAATTTAGCTTGGCACTCATGTGCATCGAACCAAGTTGTAGAAGTTTGGTTAAAGCTCCTATAAAATCTTCATACACACTATGGTTGAAGTGAACCAAAAGAAGCTCTATGAATTTAGTCCAACTAGGCTTAGGAATGGCCTTCCCATACCATTTATACCACTGGATTGGTTCTTTTTCCAAGTTTAATGAGGCAATAGTGACCATGTCTACCCAAGGAGTACTATGGAACTAAATATTGTTTAGCATGTAGATACAACTAACAAGATCTATACCATCAAATTTGGGAAATCAAGTTCTAGACATGGATGCATTCTACTATAGTGAAAACTAGAGTTAGTAATATCATAGAAATCATGGGAGGATTAATAATTGGTTAGGTGACTAAGAGATTCTAGTATCTAAGTGTGTCCATCACTAAGGAAGGAGTTGTGAGACACACTCCAATTTAGTAGTTATTGTAGTATTCATTTTGTTGGAGTGGGTGTTCACCATTAAGAGGGGTTGGAAAGTGGCCAAAAAAATGTGTCAAATTTATATTACCAAAATGATCATCTTAAAGAGAGGATCATAATGGGACAATTAGTCAGATGACAATTTCAAAATACTCACTTTTTGAAACCTAGGGTTTTTCAAAAATTTAGATCCTTGTGGGCTAGAAATGCAACCAATTTCTGTAATTTGTAGCTTGATGGAGAGTTATATGTTGTAAATTGTGTGTTAAGATGGACCATTCTAATGTGGATCTAATGTAGAGAAATAAACCCCATTGATCATAATACAACTAGAAACTATAACAAACCACATTGAGTAGTGAACAGGGTTGTGCTTGAATGGCAAAGGCCAAAGGTTCTCATGATGGAGATCCAATTTTGAATAACCCAAGTAACATGTGGTTTCTATGTGGCTTCTACATTGATTAAGTGAATATGTTGATGGGGAGAGGTCCCCCTTGTGACCTCCAACTTACGAAACAAAAAAAAAACACATTGAGTACAATCTCACTGATCATAATACAACTAGAAACTACAACAAACCCCACTAAACTCAATATCATGGCTATAAATTATACTTTGCTAAATCTTGGTGCAACAATCGATAATGACGGTATTCTCCAAATCCAAATAAGCTAGGGTGGGAAGATAAAATGAAAAAGGAAGGTCTCTAAAGGGGGTGTCTAATCTATGAGCTCGTAAATATACCAATCCAAATGAATCAAGTACTATGTTAGTAACTTTCAAGGGCTAACCAATTTTTGATACATCATATGTTAAGGATAAGTGATGGTTTCCTAGGGCTAGGTTTTTAAAACATCTATGGGGTCATTTGATATACTCGAGGCTACGTGGAAGCACAAGACCGTCTACAAAGGATATCTAATGGAATGATTTTGGAGGGAAATTCCTCTGCCCTTTACTGGTACCTATATGGGGAATCCAACTCAATCCAAAACAACAACTCTTATGTGATACTTGAAAACCCTTGGTACAAGGTTTCCACAGTAAAATTAGAAAACCTACAAGAAATAAAAATTGGAACAAAAGCTTAGTGCCACTACTTCTGTAACCACTTTCTAATCACTAAGATCCTAAGAAGGCAACGTGAGAGCATATAATGGATAGTTATATAAGGCCCTAAATAAATTGTGTTGCAACAAAACATGACCTTGGAAAGAGCTTTGATACTAGATGATATGGTCCTTCTTACAAGAGATTAGACTTGAATAATAGAAATATAAAAAATATATGCTACAGATGGAAACACAAGAATAATATTGCATTGAAATGACATATTCACATCAAAATATATCACAAGCCTCTTTGAAGGGACAACCTCTTAGAGCAATTCTCAATACAATATAATTCATGGATGATCCATTCTACTATCAAACCATTTATTTATATTAATTCTATTCAAAGGAACTACTACTTCAAAAGCATGTGGACTAAACCAATTTAGCAAAAGAGACAACTTAGAAAGCATATGTGTTTGATTCTTTTATTAATAAAGCTTAATAATAAAAAGTAATTAATTAAGAATAAAGTTAGGACTGTAAAACCTAACGTGCCCTCCCTCTTGAAAATATTTCTCCCAAATCTTGAGATGGGTAAATTATTGCTACAAGTAGAAAAGGGGTTCCCATGTTACATCTTTTGGTTGTAACCTATGCCACTAGATGAGGACCTCAACGATAATATGTTGTAGAGGTGGCATGCTCATATGTCGAGGATAAACTTTAATGTTAGGATAATAGATCATTTAGTATCTAGCTCAAGTAATGCAAATTGTACTTGAATATGTCATCTAAGAGCCTACTTCAAATAGGAGACATGAAAAAGTAGATAGTTTTTTGAGGAGGGAGGATGCTCCAACTTGTATGTAATAGAACTACTTTTTCCAAAATTTAGGGTCCATAAAACATGGGGTGTAGTTACTAATGAGTCTTCAACTTCAAAGATAACTACTTATACATGGTTGTATTTGAAGGAAGATCATGTCACCAATAGTGAAAGTGTGCTATGAATATTGTTGATTAGCTTGCTACTACATGTGGTTATGTCTCGGATGCAAGTTTTCCTTGAGGGTGTGAAGAATGGTATCACATGTACAAAGGGTGGAATCAATTGTGTCCCTTTTAGTTGCCTAATATATATTCCTAGATAGATGGTGATAATTGACCATACACAACTTCATATGGAGTCATCTTCGTTGTTATGTGATAAGTGGTATTATACCACCATTCATCTAATGGTAACCATTTTGTATAATTATGTTGTTGATCAGAATTAAAGCAATGTAAATAGGTATCCAAGCATTTATTAACAAGTTTAGTTTGGCCATCAGTTTGTGGGTGATATGTAGAGCTCATTTTATGTTGGGTACCATGTTGTTGGACAAGTTCTTGCCAGAAGTGACTAGTGAAAATTATATCATGATCACTGACAATGGAAGTAGCTATGTCATGGAGGTGAAATATTTGGTCAATGAAAGTCTAAGAAATAGTGGAGGTAGAATAGGGATGGGCCAAGGCATAGAAAAGGGCTTATTTGAAGAGGTCATCTACTACCACCAAAATGACTAATCTCCTTGTAGACTTTGGAATCCCTTCATTGAAATCCATGGAAATATCTATCCACACTTGAATAGGGGTGGTAATAGTTTCACCTTTGTTGCATTGATAGATCTCGAATTCCTCAATAAATTGATTGATGTCATTTTCAAACCTTCCCAAAAAAACTTCAATAATGTCTTTCATACATTTTGAGGAACCTAAAGTGACTAGCAAATGGAGTGGCATAGAATTTAAATAAAAATGTATATCACTAATCCAATTAGAAGGCCAACATTAAATGACCTTTATATTGTAAATAAGATCCATCCCCTGAATAACTAAGCTTCGAAGAGAGATGAGTGAACTCCTATTAGATGAGGTGTTGAATGTGACTATCTTGTTGGCATTCCTAATGTAAGTCACCTAGACAAGAAAATGTGGATAATGACAAAGCACTCAAAGAAGGATTATCCTCAAATTAACAAGATAATGCATTTTCCACAACATTGTCTTGGCTTTTTTTTCTAGGTAATCTCATAGTCATAACCCAACAACTTAGTGATCCACTTCTATTGCTTAGGAGAAGAGACTTGCTAGTCTTAAAAATAATTGAGTATGTGATGGTTAGTTTCAATGAAAAAGCATCTACAAATAAGGTCTAGATGCTATTTTTGGATGGCATGAAGAATAGTGAGCATTTCATTCTCATAGGTAGAATGAGAAAGATTTTTTCCAATTAGGGCCTTACTTGTGAAAGCAAAGGGTCACTCTTCTTACTTAAGAATAGAATGCATTCTATATCTTGAGGCATCACTTTCAAGATCACAAAAGTTTTGGAGAAATCAGGCATAGCAAGAACTAGCGTAATCTAAATAGATTGCCTAAGTATCTCAAAGTCTATTTTAGTAGTTGGGGACCACTTGAATGAATCATTCTTCAACATCGTTGTGAGGGGGTGGGAATTTTTCCATAGTCCTTGACAAATATATGGAAATATCTTGTGAGTCCAAGAAATCTATAAAGGGTCTTCAGTGTTGTGATTTTGTTCATTTATATATGGTTACAATCTTTTCAAGATCCACCTTAACTCCTTCTTTAGAAACAATATTTCCAAGGTATTCAATTTCAATCTAACCAAAGGAATATTTAGATTATTTGGCACATAAATGGTTAGCAAAGAGGATTTAAAGGGCATGGTCTAGGTGCAAGAGCTACTCTTCCCAAGTGCAACTATAAATAAAGATATCATAAAAGAAGACTATGATGAATTGCTGAAGGAATAGGCAAAAAACATTATTCATCTAGCTCTAAGATGTGGACAGTGCATTAGTGAAGCCAAGTGGCATGACAAGAAATTTATAATGACCAACATGAGTGTGAAAGTAGTTTTCAGAATTTGCTCTTCTTTGATGTGGATTTGATGATAGACAAACCATAAATCTAGCTTGGAGAAAAAATAGGCACCATGGAGTTCATCTAAGAGCTCATCAACCATTGGAATGGAAAATTTATCCTTTTTGGTGATTTTGTTTAGCTCTCAAAAATTGATTCATAGGCACCAAGACCCATCTTTTTTGCACACTAACAAGGCTAGGGAGGAATAAGAACTAGTGTTATGCTGAATAATCCCTTGGTGTAGGATTTTCTAGGTTAATTTCTTTATCTTAGTCATTTGCAAAAATGGGTACCAATGTGGGTGAATATTTGGAGGTGTACTTCTAGGTAGAAGATGAATTACATGATCTTCGAGACAACATGGTTGTAAGTCAATTGGTTCCAAAAGCTAGTTGTATAGTGAGACAAAAGCTCCTATATATCCTTGGTCATGTTGGACACAAAGGATTCCTTGAGATGAATAGTCAAAATTTGGGCAATAATCCCATGAGACACCATTTTAGTATCTTTACCATGTGATGAGAGATAATAAGACTAATGGAGCTAGGTATTAGTGCTCATAAGGTGTGTTGTTGTCTATTAGATCAGTGAATTGCATCCAAAGTTCAAAAAATTCCCTCATGATAGGACCAAGAGTGTGGAGCCATTTGGTTCCCAAAATGTCACAACCTCCCAGGGGAAGGGTAAACATGTCATATTTGATAGTGTAGTCCCCCATGGAGATGCAAACATTTCAACATTTACCCTTACAAAGTAACGTTCCACCACTAGTAATCATTATTTCAAATCTAGAACAAGGGTGGATAAAAAAATCTTCTTGTTTGGCTAATCTAAGGTCAACAAAATTATGAGTGATGTCTACATTGATGAGAACTATGAGAGAACATTTATTAAAAAATCATTTAACCTTCCTGGTCTAGGGAGTGGAGATTCTATTAATGCATGCACAAAAATTTCAAGAGGATCGTCAATAGTTGAATCTTGAACCAAGGGATGCTCCTCTTCTTGGGCTTCTTTGGCATCTTCCCATTCATCTACCTCAAGTGGAGATTCCACATCTAGAAAATAAAGATTTTGTTGGACACAATGATGATGAAGGCTAAATTTCTCATCACAATTGTAACACAACCCTTTGTCCAAACAAGTGTGCATTTCAACTTCAAAGAGATGTTTAATAGGTATGGAGAATGGATTAGGAGTGGGAAAAAGATGATTCATCATATTAGACTTAAAGGGAGCAAACTTGGAGAAGTGATGATCAGTTGTGAACTTATCTCCTACAAGTTTTTCTAAACCTATGGCCACTATCATATTCTTAGGTTTGAACATTTTGACTTTAGCCTAGATTTCCTTCATGAATTGATTTATGAAAGACCTAATAAATAAGGCATCTGTCAATCCTTTAGTTTGAATGGAAAGTTTCTCAAGTTTAGTTTGGCAATCACATTGTTGATAACTGAGGGGGGGGTGAATCAGTTATCCTTAATTCGCTTCCAGTTCAAACACTTAAATCCACTTTGTTAATCAATAGTATAGCAATTAATCATTCATGAAAACATAAGGCATAAACATTAGAGCAGATACACATCAACACATGAGACACCAAGATTTTGACGTGGAAAACCCGGTTAAGGGAAAAACCACGGGGTGATTAACCCAAGGATTATTCTCTGTTAGAAGAATAAGAAAAATGGATGGCACATGCCAATTAGGGCTCACTGCCTGAGCACACTGCTCACAAAGAGGCACACTGCCTACAAGAGACACACTGTCTACAAAGTGATAAGAATCACAAACTTGAACTAGAGATTGACATCTTTACCATGCCAAGATCAGTTCCATTTAAGCCCAAAAACTCCTGCTTTGCCTTTCACACTTCTCTTCGCTATAACACACTCATCACCGTAAGACACACTTCGAAATGAATTCACAAACCTTTATTTATACAAGGCATCGACTTAGGAACAATCATCTAAGTCGGCAATCATCCACAAGAACATTCGCAAGATCAATAACTCATCCGGTTGACCAGCCTAAACAAGAACATCTTCATTCGGAAGTATATCTCCAATTCTAAGCTCTAACACTGATGCAGTGATGCAGAGGCATCCACACTATAACCTTCGCATATAGCATGGATGTCTGCAGACCAACCTCATCATCATCATCTTCGCCATCATCATCATATTCCACTTTATACTGTCAGCATCATCATCATGTTTCCTAAAACCAACAGCATCATCATATTTCAGACACTCGCAATTGTCCTCCTGCCGACTACTATTCACCTCCTCCGCTTTCCTCCTAACATCATCATCATGATGTTCAGCGGGCGCAAACATCCTTCGGTTGCACTGTTCATCGGGCACCGAACTCCATCGTCATCATCATGACCTTCAGCACTGTCTTCGTCAGCAGGATATCCAAATATCCGGTTGTTCAAATATCCTGATGATGACCACCTTCAGCAGCTTACCTTCGATGCTCTGCTAGCCGACGACACAAGCAACAGCATCATGATCTAATTCATCCGGTTCTCTTCGAAACCTCCTGATGACGCTAATACACTTTCTGCCGATGCCGATACTTAACCACTTAACAACGGCAGGATAAACTCGCACAGGGGGGATATCTCAATATCCTGATGACGATGACGTCATATCCTGATGACGATGACGTCACCCGTTATCCTGATGACCTCTTCAACACTTAGTCAAAAAAACAAACTTTCATCCCGCATCTACTCGCGATACGCGGATGTTTGGCACTCCCGATATGATGATCCTGATGCCGATACACTCCACCTCGGCTCCTCCTGATGATGATCACCCCGATGAACTCGCACTTCATGCACTTGAAAACATCATGCTCTCCTTCACTTATCCGGATGATGATATCCGAACTGTCTGCAGGATATTCACCAAGATATCCTGATGATGCCGTTTTAGCGAACTTCTTCACTTAGCGAAATTTCACTTTGCCGATCCTCCAGGAATGACCCAATCCAGTCTTAGGGTGATCTTCGACACTCAAACTTCTCAACTTGACCTAGCACATGAGGATGCTAGGCTTCTCAACATCTGTCGACCGCGATCCTGCATGCAAACAGAAAATAAACTAACTACTAACCTACTGTACATTGCCATTCCACCGATCAGACGGATCAACCGGTGGAATGGATCAGCAAATCCATATGGCCACCAAACCAGCGAATCGAACAAGAAATGGAATTCACCAGAGGATGAACAATAACAGGATCTCTTTATTCAATTTCAAAAGATGTAAATACAATATACTGCTGCTCACACAGCACACTCGAACTCCTCTGCTTGATGCAAGACTATACTGCTGATCGATGATCTACAATCAACCGATCTCATGCTTATAAAGATTTGCCTACGAGTACTACTGACCCGACTCCAAGCGGCTGGGAACTCTCCAAGCGGCTGGGAGATCCCACCGAACATACATCATGACAGCTGTTATAACCAACTACCTAAAAATAGCAAAAGCCTGGTCAGCATGATCTTATCACGATCAGCATGACCTTATTACATGCATTTGGTCTAACAGACCTTCTTGGAAACATAAACTGGACCTAAACTACTAACTGCCTTATCCAGACCAGCTGTCAGGTAGGTGCTCCTGCACCATACTCCCCAACAGAAAAGAACTCATGTCCCATGAGTTTAGTATGTGGAAGTCTTCCACCTCTACCCTTTGCCTTGTCAATAGTCTGACCTGCTCCAGCTTTGTCTGCTGCTGTCTCTTGGCTGCTCCAAGACTTCTGAACTGTAACTTGCTTTCTGGCAAGTAAATCCTCATACCTGTTGATGTAGGCCTTTGTCTCACATACCCTGTGTTTGTCAGATTGTCTGACCAGAACCGCTTTCTGAACTGCCTCTGTGGTGTTCAACTGTATCTTCCTGTCAATCTTCATAGGACAAGCAATAGTCCCAACTATGACAACATCCTTGTCATTCCTTTCAACTGATGGTTGGTTGCACCCCTGTTTCTGAACCTGCTGCTGACCTCTGTCAGTCACAACTGAAACTTTCTTCAGCTTGTTGTCTGTAACAACTCCTTTCCCTGCAGTGTTCTCAACTGCCTTTATGCCTGATCCTCTAGGCATCTGCACATACTCCTTCTTTCCCATTAAAATGATTTGAGCTGCCTTCTGTACTGCAGCTTTTGCCTGCAATGGCATCAACTTAATAATCTTCCCATCCTTCTTGATGGTGTAGGTATTAGCATACCCATCATACAGTACCCTTCTGTCAAATTGCCATGGTCTACCTAACAGTAGGTGACAACATTCCATAGGCAAAATATCACACAAAATTCTATCCTGATATGCTCCAATCTGGAAATCCACATATGCCTGTTCAGAGACAAAAAGTGATTGCCTATCACTCACCCAAGATGTCTTGTAAGGGTGTGGATGTGGAATCCTTTCCAACTTCAGTTTATCCACCATCTCCTGAGATACCATGTTGTCTGTTGAACCAGTATCAATGACAACCTTACATACTTTACCTTTGTTCTTGCATGTGGTCTTGAAAAGAGCTCTTCTTTGCATCAGATCCGTTGATGCCTGCAAACTTGTTCTCCTTAACATCAGTGATTCTCCACTCTCTGGATATCCATAATTCTCAGGACCTTTGTTTGAACTCTGTGCACTTTCTTCTACTTTCTCTTCTTGTACCAATTGTACTCTCTTGTCACTAGTTCTATCATTTCTGGATGATGAACCTTTGTTTTCTGGACATTTGAAAGATGGATGACCAAACTCTCCACAGGTGTAACACTTTCCTGAAAATGTAGTAGAACCTCTACCACCTCCAAATCTTCCTCTATTACCTTTCCATCCACCTCTGAAATCAGACTGTCCCTGTCCTTTACCAGTGTCTTCTTGACCCTCATTTGTTTGCTTTTGTGCAGGGGCTGTTCCTCTTCCCCTATTGTTTCCTCTTCCTCTCATGGACTTCTCATGTCCTCTATTCATCTTCTCTTCAATCCTGATTGCCATTTGATAACAATCCTCCACATTCTTAGGGTTAGCTAACACTAACTCATCCTGTATGTTAAACCTCAAACCAGCCAAGTACCTAGCCACCTTTTCTACCTCATTCTCATGATGACCAGATCTCATACTCAACAGATAAAATTCCTCAGTATATGCTTTCACATCCCTGTCTTTCTGCTTTAAAAATTGCAGCTTCTTAAACATCTGGATTTCATAATCCCTTGGCAAGAATTTACCTTTTATTCTTGCTACCATCTTATCCCATGAAGTGATCTTAGACTTCCCTTGTTTCCTTCTCTTGGATTGTACATAATCCCACCATACCAAAGCATGACCTCCTAACTTGGTCTTTGCAATCTTTACTTTCTGATCCTCAGCAACATCTTCACATTCAAAGTGATTATCAAGTGCAGCAATCCAATCTAACAATTCATCTTCATTCAAGCTTCCAGTATACTTGGAAACATCAACCTTTACCTTAGGTTTTTCACTCTGCACTGCCTTTAACAGTTTTGCCAATCTCTGGTCTTCAGCATCCAGATCTTCAGCTACCTCTTCATACTCTTCAACAGTATCTTCTTCTTCTTCAGACTCACTGTCTTCTACTTCCCTCTTTTTGTTCTTTTCCAGGGATGTCAGCCTGGCTTGAAGTGCTTCAGCAAGCTCCTTCATCTTCCTCATCTCTCTAGCATGTTTCTCCTTCATCTCCTGCAATTCCCTTGCAGTACCACTACCTTTCGGAGGCATTTTGTCAACCTCTCAATCAACACACAACACAATCAACTCTATCTCTACCGCTGCCCTTTCGGTGACAGAATCAACACACAACAACCCAGACCTTTTGCTGAGCTCTGATACCACTATGATGCAGAGGCATCCACACTATAACCTTCGCATATAGCATGGATGTCTGCAGACCAACCTCATCATCATCATCTTCGCCATCATCATCATATTCCGCTTTATACTGTCAGCATCATCATCATGTTTCCTAAAACCAACAGCATCATCATATTTCGGACACTTGCAATTGTCCTCCTGCCGACTACTATTCACCTCCTCCGCTTTCCTCCTAACATCATCATCATGATGTTCAGCGGGCGCAAACATCCTCCAGTTGCACTGTTCATCGGGCACCGAACTCCATCGTCATCATCATGACCTTCAGCACTTTCTTCGTCAGCAGGATATCCAAATATCCGGTTGTTCAAATATCCTGATGACGACCACCTTCAGCAGCTTACCTTCGATGCTCCGCTAGCCGACGACACAAGCAACAGCATCATGATCTAATTCATCCGGTTCTCTTCGAAACCTCCTGATGACGCTAATACACTTTCTGCCGATGCCGATACTTAACCACTTAACAACGGCAGGATAAACTCGCACAGGGGGGATATCTCAATATCCTGATGACGATGACGTCATATCCTGATGACGATGACGTCACCCGTTATCCTGATGACCTCTTCAACACTTAGTCAAAAAAACAAACTTTCATCCCGCATCTACTCGTGATACGCGGATGTTTGGCACTCCCGATATGATGATCCTGATGCCGATACACTCCACCTCGGCTCCTCCTGATGATGATCACCCCGACGAACTCGCACTTCATGCACTCGAAAACATCATGCTCTCCTTCACTTATCCGGATGATGATATCCGAACTGTCTGCAGGATATTCACCAAGATATCCTGATGATGCCGTTTTAGCGAACTTCTTCACTTAGCAAAATTTCACTTCGCCGATCCTCCAGGAATGACCCGATCCAGTCTTAGGGTGATCTTCGACACTCAAACTTCTCAACTTGACCTAGAACATGAGGATGCTAGGCTTCTCAACATCTGTCGACCGCGATCCTGCATGCAAACGGAAAACAAACTAACTACTAACCTACTGTACATTGCCATTCCACCGATCAGACGGATCAACCGGTGGAATGGATCAGCAAATCCATATGGCCACCAAACCAGCGAATCGAACAAGAAATGGAATTCACCAGAGGATGAACAATAACAGGATCTCTTTATTCGATTTCAAAAGATGTAAATATAATATACTGCTGCTCACACAGCACACTCGAACTCCTCTGCTTGATGCAAGACTATACTGCTGATCGATGATCTACAATCAACCGATCTCATGCTTATAAAGATTTGCCTACGAGTACTACTGACCCAACTCCAAGCGGCTGGGAACTCTCCAAGCGGCTGGGAGATCCCACCGAACATACATCATGACAGCTGTTATAACCAACTACCTAAAAATAGCAAAAGCCTGGTCAGCATGATCTTATCACGATCAGCATGACCTTATTACATGCATTTGGTCTAACAGACCTTCTTGGAAACATAAACTGGACCTAAACTACTAACTGCCTTATCCAGACCAGCTGTCAGGTAGGTGCTCCTGCACCATGCAGACTGACAACACAACCTCAACATGATACAAGAAGCTTCACAGGCTTGCCTAAATGACCAGGTACATCCACACTTCCTCTACTTGCTAGAATCTCTTCTCTTCTTCATCTAGAACTTCAAGAACATAATTTGTCACTACTATCATAATGCAAAGGGTTCTTCCAGACCTCCAAACAATGCATAAATCAATATAACATATCACAAGGACACCTCAAACACTCCTTCCAATCCGCAGAATAGGACAATGCACTTCTGGATCTCACCGGACCTTTTTGTAACATTCTGTCACTCCGGAGCATCTCCCGGAACCAGTTCTACTTGATTGATCATAACTTCTTAAGATCTTCATGCGGACCTCTAAAATCTTAACTGGAACATCTCAAGACTCATATCTACAAACCCTTTAATCCGCATCCTCTGATTCTCAACCATTGAGTACTTTTGCCTTCTTCTTATCACTGTTCCTGATTGAGACTAATTTTCTCAATATCCTCAGTATACAGCTCATCCAATCCTTCTTATCAATGCAATATGAGTATGTTGACATCAATGACAACACTGGTTAACCTCATACTTGCAACAATCTCCCCCTTTGTCATTGATGGCAACATATGATGTGAAAAACCATCAAGACAAGAACTTCTCCTTTCTGTCATAGCTCCCCCTATCAGCAACAACTCTTCACATGTCTTCTCTTCCTTTATTGCTCCCCCTTTGATCATCAACCACTTGTTTTTCACATGTCTTCTCTCCCCCTTTGACATCAATGGCAAAGGGCTCATACTTGCAATTCTAACACATCAGAATCATACCAGCTGCTCCCCCTTAGTAGTAGCTCCCCATCATCAATCTGGATCACAAGATATGACTGTGATATCCACCGGACTGATGCACATCAGTGCATCCTAGTTCATCACCGGAGGAGCCATGACCCTTAACTTCTCCCTGAGATACTCAAAAGAATCCTTGGGAAGAGGTTTAATAAAAATATCTACAATCTGATCCTTGGAGGGTACATACTCCAATCTGACTTCATCCTTGTTCACTTGTTCTCTCAGAAAGTGAAACTTGATAGATATGTGCTTGGTCTTAGAATGCAACACCGGGTTCTTAGAAATATTTATTGCACTTGAATTATCACAGAAAATTGTGATAGGCTCCTCGTATTCTACTTTAATATCTCTTAGCATCTGCTTCATCCATAAGATTTGAGTGCAACTACCTGCTGCTGCAATGTATTCTGCTTTAGTTGTAGACAGAGATATTGCCTCTTATTTCTTGCTCAGCAAAGAAACCAATCTTTTTCCCAAAAAGAAAGCTCCACCACTGGTGCTCTTCTAGTCATCCACATCTCCTACCCAATCTGCATCTGTATATGCATGAAGAGAGAAATCATGATCTTTAGGGTACCATAGACCATACTCAACTATCCCCTTTAGTTATCTAAAAATCCTCTTGATTGCCATAACATGAGATTCTCTAGGATCAGCTTGGAATCTAGCAACAAGACCAAAAGCCTGCATAATATCTGGTCTAGTTTGAGTGAGATACAATAGTCCTTGAATCATTGACCTATATTTTGTCTGATCCACCTTGGGAGAGTCATCATCTTTGCTCAACTTACATCCGGTAGCCATGGGAGTGTTCATAGGCTTTGAATCTTCCATTCCAAATTTCTTTAAAAGCTCTTTCACATATTTGGTCTGAGAGATAAAGATTCCTTTCTCTGTCTGAGTAATTTGCAGACCCAAGAAGAAATTCATTTCATCGAGCATTGACATTTCAAACTCACTTTTCATTTGATTTGAAAAAGTTTTACACATGCTATCTTTTCCTCCAAAAATGATATCATCAACAAATACTTCAACAATCAAGATGTTTTTATGATCAATTTTAAAATATAAGTTACTGTCAGCAGTACCTTTGTTGAAACCAATCAGCACAAGATGCTTATCCAACCTTTCATACCAAGCTCTTGGGGCTTGCTTCAATCCATACAGTGCCTTCTTTAATTTGCAGACCATATCACCATGCTCAGATAACTAAAATCCATCCGATTGTTCAATGTACACCTCTTCTTCTAAGTCACCATTCAAGAAGGTAGATTTGACATCCATTTGATATACTTTGAAATCTTTGAAGGCAGCAAATGCAAGAAATAGTCTGACTACTTCAATTCTTGCCACTGGAGCAAAGGTTTCCTCAAAATCAATCCCTTCTATTTGAGAGTAGACTTTGCAGACTAATCTGGCCTTCTTTTTTATTACTTCACCAACTTCATTTAGTTTATTCTGGAAGACCCATTTGGTTCTAATCACATTCTTGTTTTTAGGTCTAGAAACAAGATCCCAAGTGTGATTTTTCTCAATTTGCATTAATTCTTCTTCCATTGCTTTTGTCCAATTTTCATCATTGCATGCTTCATTTATTGTCTTAGGTTCAATCTTTGAAATCAGACAACATTCATTTGAATTTTGAGCAACATTTCTTCTAGTTTGCACACCTTTGCTTTTGTCACCTATGATCTGATCTTCAGAGTGGTTCAATCTTACATACCTTGGAACTTTGGGAGTTTCTTGCACTTCTGCTTCTTGATCAGGCTCATCCGGACCTATCTCTTCTTCCTGATTTACCGGATCAGTCTGAATCTGACCTTCAGGAGAGGATGGAGCTCCTTGAACTAGAACATCATTCTGATCATCTTCATCATACTCATAAAATCTTGAGGGCTTCTCAATACCTTCATCAACCTTCACATTTGTACTTTCTATCATCTTTCTCAGTCTCTTATTTTAACACCGGTATGCTTTACTTTGAGTGGAGTATCCCAAGAAAATTCCTTCATCACTTCTAGCATCAAACTTTCCTAGATCTTCATCTCTTTTAATGTAACACTTGCTACCAAATACTCTAAAATATCTCACAGTAGGAGTGATGCCAAACCAAAGTTCATAAGGAGTCTTACCGGTATTGTTTCTGATTTGAACTTGATTGAGAGTGTAGACAGCAGTGCTGACAGCTTCTTTCCAAAACATCTGGGGAACATTGGCTTCCATCATCATTGTCCTGGATGCTTCCTAGATGGTCCGGTTCTTTCTCTCAACTACTCCATTCTGCTGTGGAGTCCTAGGAGCAGACAACTATCTCTTTATACCATGCTTCTCACAAAAGTCTATGAATTCACCGAATGTGAATTCACCACCTCTATCAGACCTTAGACATTTCAGTTTCAATCTGGTTTGATTCTCTACCATAGCCTTGAATATTTTGAACTTCTCAAAGGCTTCTGATTTCTCTCTTAGAAAGGTAACCCACATCATCCGGGAATGGTCATCAATCGGTAACATGAAATATCTATCTCCTTGCATACTCTTGATTCTTGTCGGACCACACAGATCAGTATGAACTAACTCCAATAATCTGGTAGAGGACTGATCCTTGCTTTTGAATGAAACTCTGCTCTATTTACCTAGCTGACATTCTTTGCACATACTATTTGTAGGTTTTACCAACTTTGGAAGATCTCTTACAGCCTGAGTATTGCTTATCTTGATGATGTTATCAAAATTTACATGACACATCCTTCTATGCCATAACCAATTCTGATCAACTTAAACAAACAGACAACTTTTATTAGTACCAACTAGATGGAAGATATTACCTTTTGTTTGAGTGCCGGATGCAATCTCAGTTTCGGAGATTTCAAAAATCCTGCATCTTCCATTCTTGAACCGAAGATCATAACCTTTGTCCACCAACTGACCAACACTGAGAAGATTGTGCTTCAATCCTTCAACATACAATACATTACCAGTTTTGTTCTTTCCATCAAAAGAGATAGTTCCCCTACCTCTTATTCTACTAGAAGAATTGTCACCAAAACTTTACCATTCCTCCTTCATACCTTTCCAAATCTAAGAACTTGTTCTTGTCACCTGTCATATGGTGAAAGCATCCACTGTCAATAACCCAATCATCCTTTTCTTCAACTTGGGCAGCCAAAGCTCTTTCCACAACCTTATGATTGATAGATATTGGATCTTCTTCTTTGATGGCAATAAACACCCATTCATTTCTAGATTTGTCTCCTATCTCTGATTCCTCATCTGTTACTCCTTCACTATCAGCTTCTTCATGAACATAATAACAATTCTTTTGGAACCTTTGTCTGTTAGAGTTTGACCTTGTAGATCTTTCCGAACATCTTGATGCAAAGTGACCAATCTTATTGCAGTTGAAGCATTTAAAAGGTAATTTTCCTTCATACTTACCAGATCCCCTTGGTAGTCTTTTTGCAATGAGGGCTTCAAGTTGAGCTGTTTCTGCTTCTTCCTCTTCCATATCCTTTCTTGCTTGATCATACCAAGATAGCTTCCTCGAAGAGTTTTCTCCCAGATCAAATCTTTGTTTGCCTTTCACATAGGCACTGGCTTTGAATGTTGATTCAGTCTTGGGGGGATCATCTCCAAACTCGGTCATTTCAAATGCAGCCAGTTTGCTAGCCAATTGCTCTCTTGTGACAGTTGTATGGGCTCTGAACTCATCAATGGCAGCAACCTTGATTTTGTAGGCAGCAGGAAGGGATCTAAGAATTTTGCAAACAATCTCATTTTCATCCAAAACTCCACCAGCATTCCTAATTCCACATACCAGCTCATTTACTCTTGGCATAAAGGTAGTGATATTTTCATCATCTCTCATCTTCAATCTTTCAAATTTCCCTTTGAGACTCTGCAACCTTGCACTCTTAACAAACTCATCTCCTTCATGCAAAAGTTCCAGTTTAATTTAGATCTCATAGGCAGTTGGTAGGTCAATAACATTTGAGAGCTCTAAGTCAGTTAGTGTGCTTAGAAGAGCTTCTTTGGTCCATAGATTGTTTTCAGCATTTGTGATTTCATTTAGAGTTGTCGGACCACCCTGTGGAGGTGTATATGCTTTTGGGACCATGGACAAGTATGCCTTTCCCATACACTCCAAGTGACATTCCATGCGGCCTTTCCAAAGAGTGAAGTTGGTTCCATCAAACTTCAGACTGTCCTTCTTGTATGACGACATCCTGGATCTCCTCAAGCGGTTAAGCTCCTTTTAGAGGAACTTGGCTCTGATACCAATTGTTGATAACTGAGAGGGGGGGTGAATCAGTTATCCTTAATTCACTTCCAGTTCAAACACTTAAATCCACTTTGTTAATCAATAGCATAGCAATTAATCATTCATGAAAAAATAAGGCATAAACATCAGAGTAGATACACATCAACACATGAGACACCAAGATTTTGACGTGGAAAACCCGGTTAAGGGAAAAACCACGGGGTGACTAACCCAAGGATTATTCTCTGTTAGAAGAATAAGAAAAATGGATGGCACATGCCAATTAGGACTCACTACCTAAGCACACTGCTCACAAAGAGGCACACTGCCTACAAGAGACACACTGTCTACAAAGTGATAAGAATCACAAACTTGAACTGGAGATTGACATCTTTACCATGCCTGGATCAGTTCCATTTAAGCCCAAAAACTCTTGCTCTGCCTTTCGCACTTCTCTTCACTATAACACACTCATCACCGTAAGACACACTTCAAAATGAATTCACAAACCTTTATTTATACAAGGCATCGACTTAGGAACAATCATCTAAGTCGGCAATCATCCACAAGAACATTCGCAAGATAAATAACTCATCCGGTCGGCCAGCCTGAACAAGAACATCTTCATCTGGAAGTACATCTCTAATTCCAGGCTCTAACACTGATGCGGACCAACAACATAACCTCAACATGATACAAGAACCTTCACAAACTTGCCTGAATGACCAGGTACATCCACACTTCCTCTACTTGCTAGAATCTCTTCTCTTCTTCATCTGGAACTTCAAGAACACAGTCTGTCGCTACTGTCATAATGTAAAGGGTTCTTCCGAACCTCCAAACAATGCATAAATCAATATAACATATCACAAGGACACCCCAAACACTCCTTCCAATCTGCAGAATAGGACAATGCACTTTTGGATCTCACCAGACCTTTTTGTAACGTTCTGTCACTCCAGAGCATCTCCCGGAACTGATTCTACTTGATCGATCATAACTTTGTTATATCTTCATGCGGACCTCTGAAATCTTAACTGGAACATCGCAAGACTCATATCTACAAACCCTTTAATCTGCATCCTCTGATTCTCAATCCATTGAGTACTTTTGCCATCTTCTTATCACTGTTCTTCATTGTTCCTGATTGAGACTAATTTTCTTAATATCCTTAGTACACAGTTCATCCAATCCTTCTTATCAATGCAATATGAGTATGTTGACATCAATGACAACACTGGTTAACCTCATACTTGCAACAATGCACAAAACCAAATTGTCATAGTTTGGTTAAAGCTCCTATAAAATCTTCATATGCACTAGGGCTAAAGTGAATCAAAAGAAGCTCTATGAATTTAGTCCAACTAAATTTAGGAATGGCCTTCCTATACCATTTGTACCACTAGATTGGTTATTTTCCCAAGTTGAATGAGGCAATAGAAACCATGTCCACCTAAGGAGTACTATAAAAGTAAATCATGTTCAGCATGGTAGATCTAATTGCTAGGATCTATACCATCAAGTTGAGGACCTCAAGGCATTCTTCTAGAGTGAAACCTAGAGTCAATATTATAAAAGCAGTCATGGGAGGATTAATAACTAGTTAGGTGACTGAGATATTCTAGTATCTAGGTGTTGGCCTCATTTTTTACCCTACAAAATTTAAACTTTTTGCATCAAATTGGCAAGCGTCATCATGTGTTGAGTCCCTCTATCATGACAAATCATTTGAGTCAATTTTCCTTGGTCACAATTTTTTTTAATCATCCTCAAAAAAATCACTTGCCAAACTAAAGTCATCAATCTACATTTGTAGTTGCAAGATGTTGGCGTTGCATGTTTTCTACATCAAGTTGTCATAGTTGCCTATCTTAAAATTTGTATGAGAATAATGTTGCACTTGATTTGGTATGTCAAAAGAGTTTGTGCACTAATTTTAAATGTTTGAAGGAGAACCATCCATCTCTTCAATCCAAACCCTAGAAACAGTTGTACAATTTAACTCAAGATTGACCAAAATAATTAAATCGAGGAATTCATTAGAGATAGAATAAAATCATTTTGCAAGGATATTTTAGACTCCATTGAACACAATGTGGCAAGTTTTCAAGATAAAATTCCCCAATAATTGAAAAATAATAAATTAACAATATTTTGTTGAGTAGATTATGAAAACAATTAAAATAAGAGTTTCAAAAAGGCTAGAACAAAATAAATTAATAGAGAACTTAATAGGGTTATTATTCACAACGTGACCAACTTTCAAATGAAAATTTTTTTCTACTCAAAAGATATGAAATTAATCCTCTTTCCGGCCATATTAACAGATTCATCAGAAAAAATTTACAAAATTTACACAAACACGTTGGTGGCCCATATAGTTCATGAACATCTTAAAGTCCCAACAAGAAAAGAAATAAACAAAGGCCAAATCTATGTCAACAATTTATTCAATTCATGAACTTCTCCAAGCCTCAACAAAGTTTTCTACCTCCCCAAAACTTCGACAAGCATTTAGAAAATTTTAAATGGAGTAGAATTTGACCATTTCAAATGTTATTGAACTCCTTGGTGAGTTCACGGGTTGAAGAACTTATCAAACCCCTAACACTATTTTTAGTCAGCACGTTTACAAGTTCAAGAACTCATGAAAATCTAGATATACACCTTTTTCAAAGTTTTTATGGTTCCTTGAACCTCTAATTCACCAAAATTTCACTTTGTTAACATTTATATGGTTCCTTGAACCTCTAATTCACTAAAATTTCACTAGTCACTAGTTCAATGGTTCATGGAACCCCCGAATCACTGATTGCAAACAAAGCAAGTTTGTTGAAGAGGCATTAGAGGATTTTATTAGATGTTTTTGGTGCAGGTGCCTTAATATACATGTAGGCAAACCATGTTCTTAACAACATCCCATGGTTGTCTTAAATTTCAGCCTTCATACTATAACATATGTTGTTAATGTGAGGGAGATTTACATTTCATTCCAATGTCACCATGTAATCTAAATAATTAATAACCTTCTTTTGCAGATACTTATCAAGTGATTTTAATGCCGAAATGGTTGAGGTAGATAACCTTTTTCCTAATATTGATATAGGAGATCTTGACAATCAATTGGTGATTATCAAATATGTGAAGGATATCTATAAATTCTAACTTAAAATAGAGGGAATGATTTGTGTGCCAAATTACATTCCTTCTCAATTGGAAATTAATAATAGCATGGGAGCAAATATGAATAACTAGTTGATTGAGGTACATTATAAAATTTGAGTAGATGCCAAAGACATTATATCTCATCACAATTCTGGTTAATAGGTACCTTTCCATTGAGATTATTCCAAGAAGGAATTTGCACTAAGTAGGTGTCATGCCTTCCACTTCCAAGTATGAGGAAAATTTGGGTTCTGGGGATCAATGACTTTATCTACATTGCAGACTCGGCAATGACTGCAGGCTATCTTATAAGATGTCATCTCAAGGAATGCAATAATTGTAGGGTACACAGAAATATTAATGCAGAGGCAAACTTGAAAGTTTATAGTCAGACACAATTTAGTTTATACACATGAACTGATCAATATAATAGTACCACAACCATGCACCTATTAATTTCCAGCAAGAAGACTCAACCTTTTTATTATAAAGTTAGTTTATTAATATTTAAACTCATTTTATTTAATGAGTTAAACATATACACTCACTAAAATGACCTTGTAATATTATTTCAAATATTTTATAAGGTCTGAAAAATAAGTCAGTTATGAGTTAGTTACAAGGGGGAAAACTATAAATGTTACCATTTCCAATGTATAATGGTTCTTCTTTGAGAGACATTGATTCTGTGAGCTCTTCATTTTTGAATTGAATAAAGGATGATATGGGTAGTCTATGAGCTAGTATATTTTCTCTTTACACTATAGAACCTTCTTATGTTGAATTTGCAACCATTCTTTTAATGGTTTTCAATCATGTGAAGAATGAAAATGTTTTCATTTAATATATGTGTTTAAACTATGCAACTAGATGAGATAATAGGTTGTTTTCTGATTTGTGAGTCATGAAACCCTACATGAATGTATCTTTCTTATGTTAGACAACATTCCATCTTTAAAATCCTAGCAGCATCATTTTATTTAAATGATCTTGCTTGAGGTATGAATCTATGTGTTTTGTTATGATTAAAGTGCCATCAACCTTGTAAATCCTATGTAATTAATTTCTCCTAATGTTTGTAAATTTCCATAAGGAAAGATGTATTCACCAAGTAGCAGTCTTGTCTCAGCCACATTTAGATCCCAGTACCTGACGAGAGGTGTGGGGAGGCTTGCACCCCACTACTATGGATAAGGGGTCCAAGGGGCAATGATAATTAATGGAGGCCCCCTTTACGAGGGTTCAAGGGCAGCAACCCTAAAGAGAATTTTTAATAAAATTGCCTTGTATAAATATTGTAATTGTGCAGTCAATATAGACCATCCTTTATTAGGTCTCAGAACTGACGATAGAGTTATGTTAGGGTATTTCCCCTAGAAGAAAACACTCTTTTAATGAGGGCATTGTTTTATGGTTGTGATGAGGTAGAGAGTTGAGACTAATTCAAAAAAATAGGTGATGCTAGATTGAATACTGAAAAGGAGGTTGTTAGTGATGTATCTAAATCATATCCAAAGCTCATACTTCGGTCTTCAACACAGGAAATATGAGGAGCAAAATACTCAGACAGTGTTCTTCAATTCATTAACAAACAACAATGCTAGAAGATATAGTTGACACAAATGACAACACCAATTAGCACATACTTGCAACATTCCGCCCATTTTCGGGCCCGTAGGACACCGTTTAGTGCCTCAAACTTGACTTTGAATAATTTTCAAGGGTTTTTCAGGAAACAAAAACTTTAGTATCTTTCAGCTCACAAATGATCTTTGCCTAATTCCTTTGCCAAAGGTCTTATTTTTCATTTACAAAGCTTCCTATAAATTTTTGCTCCAATCCATGTCCAAATGCAAACCTTCCAAAAATAGCAATTTGCTATTTTTAGCAGTTTGGAAAAACTGAAAGTTCTACATCATTATTCAAGCAATTATGGAACTAGAACTACTAATTATGAAAAGAAATGAAAACAACATCAATGATTTTGAATCAAAATCTTTTTTTGGGTGATGCAAGATTGCCCTTACACCTCTGGATGCTCATGCATTAGACACCCAGGGTAATTTTGAGAAGTGACCTTGTCATATCTCATGTGTTTGAGGAAAACCCCAAACGGTCCACTTCTGCCTTAGATAACCAAGAAGAATCTTCAACAGGCCTTCCTTTCCACTTCACCAAATATTCTTCATATTGCCTATTCCGAGTACATCTTCCCATACGGCTATCCGAGATCTCTTCTACTCCTCCTTTGAAGTAGATGCCAGAATACTCCATTGTTCTTCTGTTGGTCCATCTTTTGTTCCACTTTTTATGATATTTAGTTAAATCAGTAGTGTTGAACATAGGGGAAATGTTGATCCAACTCAGCAACTCTACCTCATATGCATTTCCTGAATCACGCTTCTTCAAAATTCTGCATGGTCCAAATTTCTTCATTTTCAAATTATTATATGTTCCAACTGGAAACCTCTCTTTTCTCAATTAAACCATGACTTCGTCTCGTACCTAAAATTCCTTATATCTCCTCTTTTGATCTGCCTTAGCCTTGTACTGAATATTCATCTTATTAATGTGATGTCTCACCTCTTCATACAAATTCTTTAGGTGTTCTACAAAGTCTTCAGCTTTAGCACTTGTCTTTCTCCCTTGTCCAGCTTCCTTAACTTTGAAGCATTTCTCATACTACTTCCATATACAATCTGGAATGGTGATTTACCTATACTCCCATTAACAGAATTGTTGTAAGCAAATTGTGTCTGTCGTAAAATCAAATCCCATCCCTTGGGCTTATATCCTACTAAGCATCGTAGAAAGTTATCCAAACTCCTATTCACCACTTCTGTCTGTCCATCAGTCTGTGGATTGGTTGCAAAATTAAAATTAAAATTTGTCTTCAACTTGTTCCACAATGTCCTCTAGAAATAACCAATAAACTTAGTATCTCAGTCTAAAACTATGCTCTTAGGTAGACCATGTAGTCTCACCACCTCTCTAAAAAATAACTCTGTAATATGAATAGCATCATTAGTTTTCTTACAAGGAATAAAATGTGTCATCTTCAAGAATTTGTCCACCACCAGAAAAATGGAATCATGTCCTCTCTGTGTCCTTGGTAAACCAAGAACAAAATCCATACTAATATCATCCCATGGCTTCTCTGGTACAGGTAATGGCTGATATAACCCTGTATTCTGACTTGTTCATTTTGCCATCTGACACACTCTACAACTCTACACAAATTTCCTCACATCCTGTTGTAACTATGGCCAATAATAATGTTCACTAACAATAGCAATGGTCTTATCTTGACCAAAATGTCCAGCTAATCCCCCACTATGCTTCTCCTTAATCAGGTTTTCTCTCATGGAACTCCTCAAAATGCACAACTGGCTTACCCTAAACATGTGATCTTGGATTATGAAATCCAACCATTTTGTCTTGTCCAAAGTAACAAGTTCTAGAAAAGCTTTCCAAGCCTCTACAAAATTTGGATCTTTAGGATACAAACTTTTGAGCTCATCGAACCCAACAACCTCTATCTTCATTCCTGTCAACAAATTTTGCCTTCTGCTCAAGGCATCTGCAACTCTGTTGGACTTCCCACTCTTGTGCTTCAAAACAAAAGTATAACTCTGCAAAAACTCAACCCATTTTAAGTGCTTCTGGTTCAACTTTCCTTGAATATTAAGATATTGTAAAGCCTAATGATCAGTATATACATGACAACTCAATCAATCAATAATCAGCAATATCAAAAGACACGGTTGACACCAATGACAACACAAGCATGTTGACATTAATGATAACACCAATTAGCACATACTTGCAATGGTTTTTGGGTTATCACTATGAGATTACCTATAAAAAAGGCTAATACAATGTTGTGGTAGATGCATTATCATGTCAATTTTAAGATAGTCCTACTCTGAGTGCTTTTCCATTATCCACACTTGCTTGGCTAAGTGACTAACATTAGGAATGCCAACAAGATAGTCACATTCAACACCTCATCCAATAGGTGTACACTCACCCCTCTTCAAAACTTCAATCCTAGGCCTCTTTCCAATCTTTGAAATGGCCCTCAACAACCTAACTTCAATAGAATCTCCTATAACTTCTTCTTCTTCCTTAGATAGATCTTCTTCAGCTTCATCTTCATTTTCCTCTCTTGTTCTCAGCTCAAACCCTCTTCGCAGCTCCTCTTGCAATGCATCGATTTGCCTTTGCAGGGATCTAAAACCCTCTTCCATCAAAGCATTCTCCCAACATGGTTTCTTTGTAGAGGCATTTTTATCTCTGTAGCAAACCCACAACCTCAAGTCCTAGTGCAAACTACCTCACGATCGGCGATCTGTCTACACACTCAGGAACCCTTGCTCTGATACCACTTGATGAAGGGGGTAAATCATAAAACACACAACAACAGAAATTACACACAGAAAATTTAATGTTCTTTTATTGATTTGGATAACTCATTACATTATAGAAGCTCAAATACAATCAGAGGATGAATCCTCCACAAGCTGCAACACATTACAGCTTCCTATCACAGGATTCCAGAATCTTCTTCCTTCTGTAACCCCAAATCAGCTAGGGTTTATTTTTTCCTGCCTTTTCTTAACTCTACACTTTTCCCCTTATCTCTACTACTCCAAGGGTTCCCAAAAATGGTTATTAATAGCCTTTTTGGTAGCCTCCAACCAAATTTCAAATTTTGCATCTCTCTCCAAAAATAGGTCAACTTCCGGGAGCCATAACTTTTGATCTGGGTGTCTAATTGACGAACCGTTTGAAGCACCAAAAAGCTCATGGAGTGCCCTACGTGCTAAGTACCTGCTTTATTGATTTTGGCCATTTTTGGGCCCGTACAGGACCGTTTAGTGCCTCAAACCTGACTTTGAATAATGCCTCAAACTTTAGTATCTTTCAACTCACAAATGATCTTTGCCTAATTCCTTCACCAAAGGTCTTATTTTTTATTTACGAAGCTTCCTATAAATTTTCACTCCAATCCATGCCCAAACTTTCCCAAAATAGCAATTTTTTATTGTTAGCAGTTTGGAAAAATTGAAAGTTCTACATCATTATTCAAGCAATTATGGAACCAGAACTACTAATTATGAAAAGAAATGAAAACAACATCAATGATTTTGAATCAACATCTATTTTTGGGTGATACAAGATTTCCCTTACACCTTTGGATGCTCCTACATCACTTTTAGCAGTTCCAAATTCTCTCATCTCAAAACCAATCAGTTTTCCAAGCAATTGATCTTTTAAAAGCTTGCCCATATCTAGCAATTCTGAAAGGAAGCTAGGTGTGAGGAAATCGCTTCCTACACTAATCTAATGAGGAGAGATGTGTACAAATTATTTTTAACCTTTAGAATTATAGTTTTATTAACCCAACAACAGAGATATTGCAGCAATACACAACACAAGAATGTAAGATAGAAGAGAGAGAGAGAGAGAGAGAGAAGATATAACGTGGGGAAAACCATTATGGGTGAAAAACCCCACACTCCAAAACCTACACAATGTATTATCTAAACAATGAAGTTTACAACACACTTGCAATGCAAGTCTTTATAGGAGTCTTCGACACTTGTATTTGGAGACAATACGGCAGCATAACAATACATGTCAATCACATTATACATCTCCTCTCTAAGCACCTGCTTAAATAGAAGTTTACAAGGCAAAAAAATGTACTTTCCTTGAGATGGGCGTCCACCTTAGCCTCATGGCCCAAAACCCATGCCTATGGACACTTGTCTAACACTGCAGCATGGTCATGACACTTGTCACATCACCCCATCCCAATATGGGTGCCTAATCCCAAGATAGGCAATGACAGATGCTCTTACGCATCTTACGGTTGTCATAGAATTTGTCATACTAACAGTACTTACAGTTGTAAGAGAATCTATCATACAGTGACTAAAAATAGCATATTCCTCTTACAACATGTCATAACCCACCTTGGGCACCCAAAGATGCCTTCCTCAAAGATTATCTTTGACACTTGTCTTCACCTGTCATAGAATCTTCTATTTCTGACTCTTACATGTCATAGATTCTGTCATAGGAATCTGTCATAACCGTTTCAGTCAAGATTCACTTACACACTAGTCAAGATGCTGACACGTGGCAGAAAACCTCTACCACACAAAGGGGACACCTATCTCCACATGGAGTGAGTTGACCATCCTAGTCATCTTACAAGTGGAGTGACAACTCATCGTGCCACTTCACACTAAATGACAAAATAGGATGTGCAACAAAATTACAACATAAGCTAAATAAATAAATACATTACAATAAATAAATGCAAGGAATTACCAAGGTTAAGACACCTTAATTCCCAACATTCTCCCACTTGTCGAACACCTTGTAAGAGCTAATAGAAATAACAGGATTTAACTGCTATAGTCCGAGAGGCCCATAGACTTCAAACACCATCTGAACTTCTCTGTGCCCACTAGTTTCGTCAATACATTTGTAACATTCTTCAAAGTGTCTACTTTCTCCAAATTCACCTACCCATCCTCTACCATGTATCGTACCAAGTGAAACTATACATCAATATGCTTTGTTCTGGCATGGAATGTTGGATTCTTTACTAGGCAAATTGTACTCTAACTGTCACAACAGATCGTAATCTTTCCTGCATCAACACCAATATATGAACACAATCTCTTCAGCCCAATGGCTTCCTTGCAAGCATGAGTTGCTTCCATGTACTCTTCTTCTGTCATGGACAAAGTGACCACAGGTTACCTCTTACTCATTCAACTAATTGCACCACCGAACATAGTAAACACGTAAGCACTGGTGGATCTCCTGCTGTCAATGTCACCTGCCCAATCAGAATCCACGAATACAAACAGAATGCAAAGGTCCTATAGGATTACCATGATAGAATATGGAATACTCAGAAGTACCCCTCAAATATCTAAACACTCACTTTATTGCATCCCAATGTACCCATCTAGGATTAGCCATAAATCTACTAAGGACTTCCACTGCTTAGGTAATGTCTGGTCTTGTGCAGACCATAGCATACATCAAACTGCCAAGAGTACTAGCATAAGGTACTCTGTTCATGTCCTCCACCTCATAAGGAGATTTTGGACAATCATTAATAGATAACTTTGTCCCCAATGAAATAGGAACACACAATGGTCTACAATCTGCCATGCTGAACCTATCCAACACGGTCTTCACATAGTTACTCTGGCTTAACCAAAGTTTTATGTTAGCTCTGTCTCTTCTAATTTCCATTCCCAGAATGTACCTAGCTACCTCAAGATTTTCATCTCAAATTGTGCTGACAACAGAGACTTCAAATCAAAAATCATATTCTTACCATTCCCAATTAACAGCATATCATCAACATACAATGCAATAATGAGAATGCGATCATTGTCAAATTTGTAATCCACACAATGATCTGATTTTGATCTCAGAAATCCAATCGACAACACAAAGGCATCAAATTTCATATACCACATCCTAGGAGACTGCTTTAAACCATACAAAGACTTCTTTAGTTTGCAAACCAAATTTTCTTTACCTTTCTCTATGTAATGCTTTGGTTGTGACATGTAAATCTCTTCCTCTAAATCTCCATGAAGGAAAGTTGTTTTCATATCCATCTGCTCCAACTCTAAGTCATAAGCTGTTGCAAGAGATAAACGGAACTGAATAGATGTCAGCTTTGCAATGAGAGAGAAAATTTCACCATAATCAATTCCCTCCACTTGTGAGTACCCCTTCGCAACCAGTCTGGCCTTGTACTTTTCAACACTGTCATCTGCACTGAATTTCTTCTTGAACACCCATTTGCATCCAACAGGTTTCCATCCTTCAGGCAAAGGCACCAAGTCCCAAGTTTTATTCTTCTCCAAGGAAACCATCTCATCTTCCATGTCCTCCTTCTAGGAACCTGCATCTTTCATGCCCATAGCCTCTGTCACAGTTCTAGGCTCATCAGTGTTAGTAAGCAAGGCAAAAGCACAGCTAGAATCAAGAAATGAATAACCAAACCTATCAGGTTGCTTCCTTGTTCATGTAGACCTCCTCAAAGGCTAAGGTTGAGGTTTTGTTTCTTCTTCTGAGCATTCAGAGCTGCTAGAGCTCTCCTCATCATCAGGTCTCACAGGGTCTGTCGGTTCAGTCTTCTCAGGGGTAGAAGGAAACTGAACCACATCCTCTTTCTTTTATGTTTCTTCTGGTTGTAGAACAACAGAAGAAGGTGTTACCTCTCTAAAAATAACACTTCTTCTATACAACACTTTTTCAGCCACAGGATCCCCGTTAGGTCTCAAAAATGTAGGTTGCTAACCCTAAGAGGATGCCAAGCTCTATGTTTAGATTCGCAACGTTTTTGAACTAACTTGACGAAATCAACCTTCAAGGTTTGATGATTTCCTACACTTTAGGTCCTGCTACGCCTAGGTGGGTGAACCTTGGAAATTAAAGCAGACTAAATGTAAATGTATTGACTAATTAAATCTATCTACAATGGCATATGGTGTAGGATAGATGAAAGCTTGCTAACTAATTCTTATATCTAATGAGTGGTTGGTATAAATTGTATAAGCAATATCAAAGTGAATTTTAAATGATAAAGAGAAATAAGACTAGTGCCTTGTTGGGTAAACAGAGTCAAATGAAGGACTAAGACTAGTGGCTTATAATGGGCAATAATTCTAACTGTTTGGTACAATTTTAGTTTATAACTTGTATAAATGTGCAGGGATATGACTGACAAACTCTTCTTATTTATCCAACCAATATAATCAGATATCTTGTAATTCACCAGAAGGTATTTTAATCCTTTCTTGAAGGAACCAATTGAATGGAATATGCAAGAATAACAGATAATATCAACTTGGAGACAGAATGGCAATCCTAATTATATGGCTCTTCTTAGTAATCCAAACTAACACTTCCAGGTTACTGTGACTGATCAGAAGGATTTTAATTCCTATAATGGAAACCAATTTACTCAATCACACAGGTACATCAAATGTGTATTGACAAATTAACTATATACTTGATATATTAATTTGAATAACAAGGAAATACAGAACTGGAGACAACCACACAATTGAGTAACTTTAACAAACAATTGATGCCAGAATAAAACCACAAGATTAGAGAACTCCAATTCACTTCTTCAACAATATACTTGCAACATGGTCTTTTGAGAACATTGTAAACTGTATATATTATATTCTACTGCTGATGATCTTTTCAGCACCAAATGTTTGAACTTATATAGATATTCTTGTGAAGAGACATAACTCTTCAATAAGTCTTTTGGGAAATTAACAAGATTAACAATTACAACATAACCACAATTAGGCTCTATTCAACCACAAGTAAATTTTAGCCACATGGTCCAGGTACTCTTGGCTACGGTGGGAATCTGTAAATTTGATGGCATTTTTTGACAAGTGTATAATAGGTTCCCCTTGTGGGTTGCATATAGCCTTCAGACTTGGGTTATATTGTTTAACAAGAAGTTGGAGGAGTTCAACATTTAGGAACACATCAGGCACAACTAATTTACCCAAGTTCAAATACCATGGGTTTGATACTGGAGAATTTCTAAATCTTCTGTTGTGGTGGAATTTGAAAAGTTCATACCCTTTGATTAGGGTCCAAATGTTCCCTAGATGTTTACATTTGTCCTCTACTTTTTCTACTTCTGCCCTAAGTTGAGTAGATCTTCTGGCTTTGGGAGTTGACCCTGGCAATTGGTCAATCAGATCTTGATTGAGCTTTCTATCATTTGTTTTCTCCTCAAGGGTTTTATTGATTTTCTGTTTCTTAGGTTTGCTTGTATCCCCTTGTGATTTTCTGCCTTTTCCCTTTCCAGGAGTCTCCATTTTCAATTCTCAACAGAAAATCAAATTACAGGTAACAACACAGAGGTTCGTATATATGTACCTGTCATTGGTGGCTGTGATCGAATTCCTCTGTTTACGCTTCAAGTTTCTCTTGTAGTCTCTTCTCAAACAACTCTATTGATTTTAATTACAATGATCTTGGAAGATTTCATCGTCGTTTGCATTTAATTTGTTTTGAGCAGTTCAATATCCTTCATCGTTGTGAAATGTCACATCGTCATAACTCCTTTCATCGGCATGATTTTCATAATGTCTGGGCAATTTTAATATCTCATTATGGCACGAACAATCAATCGCTATAACCCTTCAATTGTCTCTTCGACATTGTATTAAGGCATATCGGCAGGAGATGTCTATACTTTATCCGATGTGAAGGTGGGCACAATTGCCATTGGCATGACCTCTTTCATCGCTGTGTAATTGATATTCCTTTCTGACAGGTAAAGTGTCACCGATATGACTATCGGTGAGAGTCTCGTCGATGTATGTGACTATCATTGTTATCAGGGTGATCTATGCCATCGGGATAACATATTTATGTTTACCCGAGCGTCGTCGTCTTCCCGATAGCCCTTTGTATCCTGGATTGGAAAGACTTTCAAAATATGTTACCAATGAGTGAGTGTAATCCTTACTTCTATTGGGGTGAGATATGTCATCGGGGTAATCCTTTTTAAATCACCCGATCATGGTTATCTCTCTGATGGCTATTTTATACTCTTTATCAGTGAGAACTTGACGAAGTGTCATCGACACCTTTATCGCTGTGACTTGTTGGTTAGTAAGACATATAAATCTCATTCTGACCATGTTTAGCTCTGCCGATGGTTATGTATATCAGTAAGACTTATACCGAAGTACCTTTTGTTGTTCGCTAAGACACCGAAGCATCAGAGACTTATTAATTTTTCATTCCGATATTCATTTCCTGCCGATGACCATTAGTTCCTTTGATTCTAAGGGATGCTTGATGAGAGTTTCACCGAAATACCTTATCTGTATGATCTATACCATCAGGCCAATCTTCGAAGTGTTATCCATGTTGGTTTTTTCCCTGACTGGATGTTCATTCCCAGATTTCCCTACAAGGTAGCCATTAGTGATCAATAGGATCTCTGGGCTAGGGGCCAACAATGTAGGAGATAGACTCTATTTTTATCTCCTCTTCTTCTTTAGGCTTTGCAAAACCTAGGGGGGTATTCCCTATTCAACACCCATGAGAATATGCTTGTGGGTTGGCTTGGGATGTTGACACAAAGCAGATAAATCCTCCTGTATGAAGACCAAAACTGTGGGATAAGTGCAAAGGGGCTAGCTTTGCGCCTATGTTCAGTTGTGAATCAGAGGATCTTGATCCTAAACTACTTCTAATGTCCTAATGGTTGTTTTGGAAGTTTGAATTTGATTTTATATGTTTGGATGCAAAACTAGGACCTGGTATGTAATCTCAATGCAGAGCTAGATTGGTGCCTATCCAGGGCTTGGAGTCAATAGACATACACTTGTGAATGATCAACATGAACACACTAAAACTAGATTTCAAGGGGGTGTTGTAGTATCTGCCTTACAGATACCTCCCAGGATAGAGTGTTAAGTTATCTCTACTTATGGTATCCCTATTGCAGTATATCTTTCCCAACACTTAATCTGAAAACACTTTAATCTACCCCTTGGGCAGAAGTTGAAAGATCAAGCATTCAATACAGGAATTCTATATTCTAGAATACCAGACATCCCTTAGATATCTAGATTCAAAAGAAGGACACATGCAATACTGGAGACAGAATTAACAAAACACATGCAAATACAGCATTACTCATATAAAATCAATCATGAAATTAGTAGATTCATGCATGAGACATTCAACAAGAGATACATAAACTCACAAGACCTCCTGCACAGAGCAACCAAAACCAGTTGTATCTTACTACAGAGCCAGATGTGTCAAGTTTTCAACAACCTAAAATGACTGACACAGTTTGCTTAAATAGCAAAACTGTGTACTCAACGAACTAATTACAAGGGAGGCCAAAAATCCCGCCAGATACACAGTATGAGAAAAATGGTGCTCAAAATAGTAAATGCTGCAGCAAGAAATAGAGGATAGAGCAGGTGAGATCGGGACCTTGGTTGCCGCCTGAAGATTTCCATCATAAAAATGGTGGTTGACCTGTCCATCATTGTCCCATATCTCTGCAACAATCACCATTAAAGTTTCATCTACCCGCAGCCTCGAGATGCAGCAGTTGCATGCCTAAGAAGTTTCTTCCACCAAAAATGATCATAGATACTTAGGAAAAAACCCTCGCTGTAACTTTAAAACCTGGCCGTCGATATATCTCCTAGTCGCTAAGATCTAACAGCACCAGAAACTACTGAAGAGTCGCTAACCAATGAGATCGTGCCACGTAGGCACTTCGCTTTTCAATCACCGACCATCGCTCCTTCTGTTTTGCCTTTCAAAGAGGGATGCGTGGCAGCATCCGCCGCATCAACCATCGAGACACGTGGTGGCCTCCGCAGTCTCCCCTGAAACACAAAGAAACACTTTGAAAGCCTCACGGAGATCTACACCTGGCAGGTTCTGTGGCCACCAAAGAAACAAAGAAACTCGCTTGAAACTCCTGCGGAAGCAGCCACGTGGTGCCTTCCGCAGCCTCTTGAAACTCAAAGAAACTTTATAGAAACCTCGGCAGAAGCCACCACGTGTCGAGACCTGTGATATTTTACTAAACTATGTCTAAAGGCTGAAGTGGCCTCCGCTCGTGACACATGTCACAACCCGCGGCACTAAAACTTGAGATATATAAAGAAATGGGGCCCACAACCTCCCGCTCATCCTTGAAGCAAAAATAAACAATGCAAAGTCTGACACGTGTCGGGCTCCGTAGCAACCATAAAGGACACGTGGCACACTCCGCCCCTACTTGGAAACTTTTAGGAACCTCGATGGAGAGTGACACATGGCGCCATCCGCAGCGAGCGGCTTAAAACACAAAGGAAACATTTGGGACTCCCGCGGAGACTGACACTTGGTAGGATCCGTGGCCACCAAAGAAACTGAGAAACTTTCTTGAAACATATATTGAAACTGTATTGAAACCTTGGCGAAACTTGACACGTGGCGCCTTCCGTGGCTAAGTTGAAACTTTATAAAGGGGCTGCTTCTACCGCTGACACGTGGTGCTTTCCGCGCACTTGCAACACTTGAAACTCACTGGGGCCCACCTACGCTCTTGTGATGCAATGAAATAGAAAGAAACTGGATGCGGAAACTGACACTTGTCACTATCTGCAGCAACTATCAGGGACACTTGGCACCTTCTGTGCGCTACGGCAAAGTGAAACCCTTAGCCACTCTTAGAAACATTCAGACACAAAAAATGAAACCCAATGTGCATCTAAAATGCATTTGACCCATTTTTTAACATTTTAAAGGGTCGATGGAGATTTCTGACCCGCCACTGCAATTTTAACCTACACACAACTGATTTCTTGCATTTTTTATAATTGCAGGGGCCAAAAGATTAGAACTTTTTTGGATTTTTAGGGAAGAGACCTGACTTGAAACCCCAAACATAAATTATTACTAACAGTGGCTCTGATTGGGGATACATGCCTCTTGTAGGCATGGCGAGAACCTCAGATCTCTGGGATGCAGACCAGTCCCTTATCCATTGGGCATAGAATCATGAAGATATATTGATCTGCATCATCAAACACATTTTTTTTAAACATTATTTTGGCGGCCCAGGGCAGCCAAAAAGGAAGAACCATAATTTTTTCTTGTCAAATGCATGATTCCACACTGAAAGACCCCAACCACAGCTGAAAACATTAAAATAATCTGCCCACAAGGTCATCTGCTCAATTAGATATTCCACCATTTTTGACAACTTACCACTATCATCTTCACCTTTGTCATTCTGGATTTCAAAATTAGACATATAACCATACACATAATATTCTTCAACATTAGGCAACACATGTATGTTATATCCCTCAGACAATACATCATATTTCTCTTGGCATTCTTCATCGTTTATCTGGCTGCTGCACACCATCAGGCACTCATCCAGCTGATCCAAAAACTGAAGACATTCAAAAAATATGAGACCCCTAATATCTACTGATATTGAAAACAAATCCTGATCCATACACCCAATGTTACACATGTCTGAATCAGGTGATGATGAACATACATCATCCACAGTTTGCAAATCCAAATAATCATCATCAAACAGAGGGTTAGTCATGTACCAATGTGGGTCATGACTCACAACAATAAAATCCATAGGCTCATCATAAAGGGGATTAACACTCACTGCAAAGGCCTCTGCTCCTTCTTCATGACACTCTAATTCTTCTTCATTACTATCAGATCCAGAGTCATAAGAAGAACAAACCTGATCCATGCATTGGTCATGGATATCATTTTTGTCATTTGATTGCTCCACATACAAGATTTCTGTTGTTTCAATGCACTCTAAAGTTGAACAATCCACATCACTTTCCAGCCCTCTGATACTTTCTGATGAAACTGATATTGATTGTTGATCCATATGATCACAACTTTGCACAACTGGATCATTTAAACATGAAGGCTCTTTATTTAGGACTGGTATGTAAATATTACCTGAAAAATTATTATTGTCAACTTCATTTGCTGGGCAAAATAGGACATCCTCCTCTATAACAAAAACATCATCAACTTGAAATGATGCAAAAACTGGGACAGTAGGGATGTGAGCACTTTGACATTCATTGTCAACTCTTGAATTAAACCGTTCATTAACATTAGGGGCTGCAGGACAACAAACATTTTTAGAAAAATAACCCTTTTGTATTCCATACCTCCAATTATTTTCAATATCAATTGCAAATTGTCGAGCCTGATGCAATGTGGTGGGCTCCTTATCTCTCAATCTATAACTCATTTTCTTATCAAATGCTCCCAATAGACAACTAAGCACAGTGCATCATTAGGTCTCATGCATTCTGGTATTCTATTCAATGCCTTCATAAATCTGAGGTTAAAGGCTGGGATCAACTCATCCTCTTCAATATGGATGTACATGAAGTCACTAATAACTGCATATTCAGAAATTCTTTCACCATATTGTACTAAAAATGTAGATTTAAATTCTTGCTAAGATCTGGCAGAGCAAGTTGGAAGATAGGAGAACCAGTCCCTTGCATCCTCATCTAGAGATTGAACAAATAATCTCATAACCACATCTTCATGGTCATTCTCAAAATCATCTATCACATTTAGGAATTGCTGTAAGTGTCTCTCAGCTGATTCATCCTTTATACCATTGAATTTAGGCAAATACTTTCTGATTTTAGGTGGAAAAGCATTTGGATAACCACAAATGCCACTGAAATTTATGGGCTTAAATCTATCTATGTTGAAACTTCTTTTATTACATGGTTGGGACTGACTACTATGCATTATTGCATTTGACACCTCACAAGGGTGCATGGGCTGACAATACATCTTTTTATGCTTTTGCAACCCTCTTCTCTACTTAGATTTTCAATCACAATATGACCTTAGGCCCTTAAAATACAAACTACTATTTCAACCTGCCTAAAGTCCTCTATATGAGTCTTTTGAACAACATTGCATGCCCTTTTGAAATACAGAGTAGGTTCTAACAAAAGCATGCAAGCTCTGCTTTCACCAATGTTTCCCTTTTAACCAATGCTATTTCACCAAATGGGAAACTTTTCAAAAACTTGTACAAATACCTGGATATGTTACAGCTGCTGATAGGTTCATTCAACAGAGTCACCACCTCCTTGACATAGGAATGAGCTTCAAACAGAATGAAGCTGAAAATTGATTTCTTTCTTTCTGGGTCTCCCAACAGCAGAGCCACAAATAAAACTTTACATTTGTTACAACAAGTCACTTCCAGGCCTAATTCTTCAATTTCTTAGACTCAAGCTTCACAGATATGACATTGTCTCCCCAACAGAGTTGCCAAAATCTGTTGGTTTTTTCCTTGACTGGATGTTCATTCCCAGATTTCCCTACAAGGTAGCCATCAGTGATCAACAGGATCTTTGGGCCAGGGGCCAACAGTGTAGGAGATAGACTCTATTTTTATCTCCTCTTCTTCTTCAGGCTCTGCAAAACCTAGGGGGGTATTCCCTATTCAACACCCATGAGAATATGCTTGTGGGTTAGCTTGGGATGTTGACACAAAGCAGATAAATCCTCCTATATGAAGACCAAAACTGTGGGATAAGTGCAAAGGGGCTAGCTTTGGGCTTATGTTCAGTTGTGAATCAGAGGATCTTGATCCTAAACTACTTCTAATGTCCTAATGGTTGTTTTGGAAGTTTGAATTTGATTTTATATGTTTGGATGTAAAACTAGGACCTGGTATGTAATCTCAATGCAGAGCTAGATTGGTGCCTATCCAGGGCTTGGAGTCAGTAGACATACACTTGTGAATGATTAGCATGAACACACTAAAACTAGATTTCAAGGGGGTGTTGTAGTATCTGCCTTACAGATACCTCCCAGGACAGAGTGTTAAGTTATCTCTACTTATGGTATCCCTATTGTAGTATATCTTTCCTAACACTTAATCTGAAAACACTTTAATCTACCCCTTGGGTAGAAGTTGAAAGATCAAGCATTCAATACAGGAATTCTATATTCTAGAATACCAGACATCCCTTAGATATCTAGATTCAAAAGAAGGACACATGCAATACTGGAGACAAAATTAACAAAACACATGCAAATACAACATTACTCATATAAAATCAATCATGAAATCAGTAGATTCATGCATGAGACATTCAACAAGAGATACATAAACTCACTAGACCTCCTGCACAAAGCAACCAAAACTAGTTGTATCTTACTACAGAGCCAGATGTGTCTAGTTTTCAACAACCTAAAATGAGTGACACAGTTTGCTTAAATAGCAAAATTGTGTACTCAACGAATTAATTACAAGGGAGGCCAAAAATCCCGCCAGATACACAGTATGAGAAAAATGGCGCTCAAAATAGTAAATGTTGCAGCAAGAAACAGAGGACAGAGCAGGTGAGATCGGGACCTGGGCCGCCGCCTGAAGATTTCCATCATAAAAATGGTGGTTGACCTGTCCTTCATCGTCCCATACCTCTGCAACAATCACCATTAAAGTTTCATCTACCCGCAGCCTCAGGATGCAGCAGTTGCGTGCCTAAGAAGTTCCTCCCGCCAAAAATGATCACAAATAATCGGGAAAAAACCTCACTGTAAATTTAAAACCTGGCCATCGATATATCTCCTAGTCGCTGAGATCTAATGGCACCAGAAACTGCTGAAGAGTCACCAACCAATGAGATCGTGCCACATAGGCACTTTGTGTTTCAATCGCTGACCATCGCTCCTTCCCTTTTGCCTTTCAAAAAGGGACGCGTGGCGGCATCCACCGCATCAACCATTGGGACACGTGGCGGCCTCCGCAGTCTCCCCTGAAACACAAAGAAACACTTTGAAACCCTCGCAGAGATCAAAACCTTGCAGGTTCCGCGGCCACCAAAGAAACAAAGAAACCCACCTGAAACTCCTGCGGAAGCAGCCATGTGGCACCTTCCACGGCCTCTTGAAACTCAAAGAAACTTTATAGAAACCTCGACGGAAGCCACCACGTGTCGAGACCCATGATATTTTACTAAACTATGTCTAAAGGATGAACTGGCCTTCGCTCGAGACACATGTCACAACCCGTGGCACTGAAACTTGAGATACATAAAGAAATGGGGCCCACAACCTCCCGCTCATCCTTGAAGCAAAAAGAAACAATGTGGAGTCTAACACGTGTCGGGCTCTGCAGCGACCATAAAGGACACGTGGCACACTACGCCCCTGCTTGGAAAGTTTTAGGAACCTCGATGGAGAGTGACACGTGGCGCCATCCGCAGCAAGCGGCTTGAAACACAAAGGAAACATTTGGGACTCCCGCGGAGACTAACACTTGGCAGGATCCGCGGCCACCAAAGAAACTGAGAAACTTTCTTGAAACATATATTGAAACTGCATTGAAACCTTGGCGGAACTCGACACGTGGCGCCTTTCGCAGCTAAGTTGAAACTTTATAAAGGGGCTGCTTCCGCCACTGACACATGGCGCTTTCCGCACACTTGCAACACTTGAGACCTGCGCCACTTGAAACTCACTGGGGCCCACCTCCGCACTTGCGATGCAATGAAATAGAAAGAAACCAGATGCAGAAACTGACACTTGTCACTATCCGCAGCAACTATCAGGGACACTTGGCACCTTTCGCGCGCTGCAGCAAAGTGAAACCCTCAGCCACTCTCGGAAACATTCAGACACAGAAACTGAAACGCGATGTGCATCTGAAATGCATTTGACCCATTTTTTAATATTTTAAAGGGTCGATGGAGATTTCTGACCCGCCACTGTAATTTTAACCTGCACACAACTGATTTCTTGCATTTTTTATAATTGCAGGGGCCAAAAGATTAGAACTTTTTTAGATTTTTAGGGAAGAGACCTGACTTGAAACCCCAAACATAAATTATTACTAACAATCTGATAGCCTTTAGTTATACCGATCGGTATGACTGATAGATTTTCTCCCCGATGAAAGGTCATTGGTATAGTTTCCTCCATTGGTGACCTTTGAAATCTTCTCTCTGATCCTTGTTTTCACGCCGATAGTTATTTCAACTATTTTTACATGGATCGGCATAAGTAACGTAAAGTCTTGCCGATAGTATGAAAATTAAGCCCTTTAGATTGTTTTGTCATGGACTTTTTATAGGATGTATCAATTTTATTATGATTTTTAGGTGAAATATTTTATGATTCGGCCAAATATGGAGAAGTGTCAATACAGTAAAAATTTAAAATTTTACTGTCCTAACAATCCCAAAGCTTGTATCCTTTCACACTGACACCATAGCCAATGAAAATACACTTAACAGCCTTGTTCTCCAATTTTGACCTTTTCTCCCTAGGCACATGTGCATATGCCTATTGATCATGATGTTAGTCATAAACAAACATAGAATAAAAGTTACACATCAACCTTTACTCATCTTGAAAGATACGATGAATTCAAAGAATTCATGATCCCAAGTCTCCATGGATTAGTTCTTAATCAATTAATGTTACTCAGTGGTTGATGTGTGTTGCTATTTTCCATTCAGGGGCCTTACATTTGCTCATCAGCAGGATTCTGTTTCTATAAAGATGCTACACATAAGGTTATTTTACACAAGATATTTCTTCAAATGATGCATCTATACTCAAATCTTTGCATGATATTTGTCTATTGAATAGGCTTTAACTCTAAATATGCTAAATATTTTCAGTTATCTATGAGATGTCTGCATATTTCATATTAATTTGCTTATGATGATCTGTTATTTGCAACTGTGATGGTGAATTTATGAACTTAAAAGAAATGTAAAAAGAATACTTCAAATTATGATGAATCTTTAGCTATTGAGCCACATACACACTTGATACTATCATGAAAAGAAGAAATCAAACCATATGTTCACCAGGATGTTCCACAGCTAAATACAGATGATGCTAACTTCAAAGGATGATGAATGAAGACAATATATGCAGACTGATGAGCACTCCATGGGACATAGCAAATCAAAGCATATATCAAGAATTTAGACATAGATTACTCAGAATCTACGATGATTTGTAATCAAAATGGTCTTCTCTTTCATTAAGTATGCAAAAATACATATGCTTACAACAACTTTGAAATAGGTCCTGGTATTTCAGCAAACAAATTTCAATTAAGCTTCCAATGTTTAAAATGAGGCATCCCTACACCTTTTATAGAATAGGTGAGGGAGTGGTTACAAATGATCTAAGATCAGGATTTATCAATTAAAATCTATGGTGCATATTCCTTTTGACTTAGTCAAATGTCTCTCGTGGCACAGGTTGCTAGCTGGCAACCATCTAGGTGACTTATTTTCCTCTAAGTACCTGATGCAGATATTTCCTTTGTAGCGCATCTTCATCTATTCTTCAGGCTCTTCTTCTTCATCATGATCATCACTTTCCGTGACTTCATCATCATGATGAATATCTTCCTGTACATGGACCTTTAATGATGTCCTTATATTTTCATATGCTTCCACAATATTATCAACTTCTCCACCATCCTGAATTTTAGCTTTGGCAATGGCATGCTTGTGGGTCTGATATTTCTCTCTGAGGACTTCTAACTTGCCCTTCCTACTACTCAATGTTTCATTATAGTTCTCCACTCTAACCTTGATTCTCATGACCTTGTTCATTGCTTCTTCCGTCAGGTGGATAAGAGGATCATCAGCCATTGACTGGAAATTATTATGCAAATCTTTTATGGCAAAGTCCACCGCGTCTTGATTTTCAATTTTACCCTCTACCTTCCCTTCCAGGGCTTCTAGGACTTCTGCCTCATAAGACATCATGTCTTGCAGCTTCACACTGATATCTCTCAATTTATTGCTGCACTTCTTTAGTACATCACATTCAAACCTGATGTCTTTATACCAAATATCAATCAACATGGCAGTGTTATTATTTAGCACTTGATGAGTTATCAGGATCTGAGGATTAATTCTCTTTATTTTGCTCAAAGCACTCAAGGCTATTTCCAATTGGAATTATCTCCTTTTGGCCTCAGTCTGTAATTTATTAACTTTCTTCCTGGAGATACTCAAAGAATTCCACCTTTGCAAAGAGGCACCCACTACTTCTTCAGCTCCTGATAGTGCTGATGACATCCATTTTCTCATTATTACTGACTCATGCTTCATGAGGTCCAATTTATTAACCTCCTCTTGAGAAATTGCAATCAATGGGACTGCCTGATCTGATGATGTATGATCAAGGTTAATCAACCCTTTTATGTAAGAGTGCAGTTGGGCAATGTGCTCCTTATGTTGCTTATTCTTCTCATTTTCTTTCTTCACCCTTTGGGTCAAAGAATCTATTACGTCCTTTCCCTCTTGACCTTCTTGGTCTTCATTGGCAAACCCTAAATCAACCGTGGTAATCTAGAATTCATCCAGGGTGATCTTGCCTTTCTCTTTTTCAACTAAAGGGAGTGCTACCTGGGCGGTTCTTCTGCCTGTAGCAGGATCTCTTCTGATGGCCGAGGTTAACCTGGCCTTCCTCTTGGGCTTCATGATGGTTTCTAAAAATAATGTCGAAACATCAAACTCTTGAATCTCAAAACTTGATTCCGTACCCATCTCTTCCTCGAGCCATTGAGGTATTTGGTCTCCAGTTCCCTGTTGTCTGTCATCATCATCATGTCCACCCTGATCATTGGAGACTTATTAATATTTCATTCCAATATTCATTTCTTGCCAATGACCATTAGTTCCTTTGATTCTAAGGGATGCTCGATGAGAGTTTCACCGAAATACCCCATCGGTATGATCTATACCGTCGGGCCGATCTTCAAAGTGTTATCGGATAGCCTTTAGTTATACCGATCGGTATGACTGATAGATTTTCTCCCCGACGAAAGGTCATCAGTATAGTTTCCTCCATCGGTGACCTTTGAAATCTTCTCTCCGATCCTTGTTTTCATGCCAATAGTTATTTCAACTATTTTTACATGGATCGGCATAAGTAACGTAAAGTCTTGCCGATAGTATGAAAATTAAGCCCTTTAGATTGTTTTGTCATGGACTTTTTATGGGATGTATCAATTTTATTATGATTTTTAGGTGAAATGTTTTATGATTCGGCCAAATATGGAGAAGTGTCAATACAGTAAAAATTTAAAATTTACTGTCCTAACAGTGGCTCTGTCTGGGATGTATACTCTTTGTGAGTATAACAAGGATTCAGATCTCTTGGGGGAGTAGACCACATGTTTTATTTGTTCGGGATGACAATTTCATGAGAATTGTATGAAAAATGGGGAATGAAAGTGATAGTGATGGGGAACGGGAATGACCCTATACTATTGTACATGGAAAAGCTATTATATATTGAGAGATTAATAGGATTGTCCATGTACTGGCAGATCCTAATCTCTTTTGGTTTTCCTAAACTACTGTGCATGGAATAAGATATTTTGAGATTTGTTTGAGGGTTGTCCATGCACTGGCAATGCTCAATCCTCCTTGTGCATGATTATGAAAAGAACAATTTCAAATATTGGCCATGCACAGGCAATTCTTGCTCTTCTCCAAACATATTCTACAAATAGTAAGAGTCATCACCTCCTTTACTAGTGATAACAAAAGGACCTAACCATAGAGCTTCAAATTTTCCATGCTTTCCTTTGTCCTGACACCTTGCATTCCACATTAGTACTAGATCATTTATTTCAAACTTTCTATCTTTGGCCTTTTTGTCAAAGAGTTATTTTACTTGTGATTGTAACTTATTATTCTACCTTTGAGCTAGCCTCCTTGTTTCATCAAGTTCTATCAGATGTTCTAACCTTTCCTCCATTGGTTTTGGAATGCTTAAATCCTCCTGAAGAATGAACTTGTAAACTGGTATGAGATTTTCTAATGGTATTCTTGCCTGTGTTCCATATACTATCTCAAAAGGAGATCTTCCAATTGCCCTTTTTACAGTGATCCTGTCAGCCCATACTACCATTCTTAATTTTGCATCCCATGCTTTCTTGTTTCTATCCAACATTCTCTTTATGATTTTCAAGAGGCTTTTGTTACTTGATTCTGCTTGTCCATTTGCTTGTGGATGATAAGGAGCAGCATAGGACATAGTGATGCCATGTGCACTACAGAAATTTTTAAATTCATCAGATCTGAAACACATTCCATTATCTGTAATTAACCTTACTGGAGTGCCGAATCTGAATATAATATTTTCCATCAGAAAGTTAATCACAACCCTACTTGTCACCTGTTTGGTTGGAATTGCCTCCACCCATTTTGTGAAGTAATCAGTTGCCACTAGAATCCATTTGTGTCCACCACTTGATTTCTCCACAATTTCTCCTATGAAATCAATACCCCACTGATAGAATGGAGCCTCGACTTGCATGGGTTTTAAGGGTAATGCTCCTTGATATTTCAACTTCCCTGAAAACTTTTGACATGCTTCACATTTCCTAGTGTAGTGATATGAATCATTAAACACCTTAGTCCAATAGTATCCGGCCCTTAAGATCTTGTGGGCTGTAGTCTTTGCTGAAAAGTGACCTCCACACATGCCTTCATGTAACTCTTTCATGATATGTTTTGATTGATGCTCATCTAGGCATAATAGTAGAATTCCATCTCTACTTTTCCAGTAAAGATCCCCATCAATAAATACATATTTTGAAGCTTGCAATTTAAGTGTCCTCCTTTTGTTATCATCATACCCTTTTGGACACTTCATATGTTTTAGATAATATATAATGTCAGAATACCATGGAGTATGCTCAATACTAGAACTTGCATTATCAACATCATTAGCACTACATATCTGGGAAGCTTCTAGATTACTTTCAGCCATCAATCTGGCGAGACCTTGTCCTCTCACTAGCTTAGTGATCTGGATTTCAATATTGAATTCCTGAATTCTATTGATCCATTTGCATCTTCTACTAGTGACTTTGGTTTGGATCTATACATCCTTGACTACAGCATTAGGTACATATGCTATGATTTTAGCTCCCACCAAATATGGCCTAAAGATTTTTACTGCCTTTACCAATGCATATGCCTATTTTTCAACAATGTCATATTTCAACTCTGCATTCTGAAGGGATTTGCTGAAAAAAGAGATAGGTTGTTCATATCCATCATTATTTTTTTGCAATAGCACTACTGCAACTGTATGATAAGAGGCAAATGAAAACAATTGGAATGGTTTATTGAAATCAGGGGATATCAAGATAGGAGCTTCTTTGATTGCTCTCTTAATAGTAGCAAATGCTTCTATTGTTTTTGTCGTTCATTTCACCTCTGAGTTCTTTTTCAGCATCTTTGATATAGGACAAATAATTTCTACAAAATTTGATATAAATCTTCTGACAAAGTTAATTTGGCCAAAAAATGATTGTATAGCTTTCACATTTTTGGGAATAGGGACTTGGTCGATTGATTTTACTCTCTCGGGATCTATTTTCACTCCTTTTGAAACAATGTGGCCAAGTAATTTCCCCTCTGTCACTGCAAAATGGCACTTCTTAGGATTCAATGAGATCCCATATTCTAGGGCTTTGATAAATATTTGTTCTAAATGTGCGCAATGATCCTCAGCCCTTTTAGAATATGCTATCAAGTCATCCTGATATACTATCATGATCTTATTAATTAACTCAGCAAAGGCCACATCCATTGCTCTTTGGAATGTTGCTCCAGCATTAGTGAGCCCGAATGGCATTCTCAAATATACATATGTTCCCCATGGAGTGGCGAATGCAGTCTTAAATTGCTCTGATTCTTTGACTTTTACCTGATTGTAACCTGAGAAGCCATCCATCATTGAAAACAATTCACATCTAGTAACCTTTTGTAATATTGCTTCCATATTGGGGAGGGGATAGTTATCTTTAAGAGAAGACATGTTTAAATTCCTAAAATCCACAGATAGTCTAATATCACCGTTCTTTTTTCTGACAGGCACTAAATTAGATACCCAAGGGGAATGTCTGATAGGTTTAATGATAGCCCCATCCCTTAATTTTGTAAGTTCTTCTAGCATTTTAGGAGCTAAGGTAGGATTGATTGGCCTCTGTTTTTGCCTGAATGGCTTAGCATTTGGTTTTAGTGGTATCTCATGCTGAAACAGATCCTCTCTATATGCTTTTAAATCATCATATGACCAAGCAAATACATGCCTGAACTTCCTAAGTAAATTGATGATTCGGCTCCTGATTTTTTGGTTAAGATTTCTTCCAATATACACATTCTTTGGGGCTGCTTGTGTTCCCAAATTGATCTCTTCAAGGTCATTCGATGCCACTGGTGTATCTTTCATTTTAAATCTATCATGTCCATCGAATGCCTTTTCCAATGCTATAAGTCCCTTAGGTATCTTATTTGTTTTTAACTGAACTATCTCTTGACCAAAAAGGGTTTCCTTCCCATCATGCTCTTCTACAAATGCGTTGAAATCAATCTCTTGATTTTCATAATAATTAGCATAATGTAAGAAATTGATTATATCAGCATTGTTATCAAACACTTGCCAGTTATGTATATTATCTGGGATGGTGGGTCTGGTTTTGAATTCAACTTCTATAATTCCTCCCAATGTGACATCATCCCTTTTCAATGCGATATTCGCTAGAAAATCTGCCATAATGTTTTTAGACCTATCAATCTAGTTGATTGCAAAGGCATCAAATAATTCAATACTATCCCAGACTGCATTTCTGTATTGTCTCAACCTCTTGTTTTTTGATAGGTATTTTTCTCTCACTTGGGAAGTGACCAATTCAGAATCATCATATACAGCTAACTTTTTTATTTTATACTTAGTGGCTATGTTCAAACCAATGAGCAAGGCTTCGTACTCTGCTATATTGTTTGTGCATTCAAATGTTAATAGAAAAGAGTATTTGAAAGTTTTACCTCCTAGTGAAATAAAAACTATTCCAGCTCCATTTCCTATTTTGCTGCATGCGCCATCGAAATACATCTTCCATACATCATTTTCTTCTTTCATAGATTCAGTATGTATTGGATCAGTATTATGCACCTCTGGCATATTTTCTCCAACCTTGAAAGCTCCCAAATCTGTATCACAGAAGAAATTTATTTGATGTTGATCCAATTGTTCTATAATATTTTCATACCTTGGCTCTCTGCACAGCTTAATTTCTTTACCCCCTACTGGTATTGTAGCATATGATAAGTCCAATTGGACATTTCCTCCTGCCATTGCAGCCCATTGTCTTGATAGAAGCATTCCATAATATGGTGGGATGTCAACTACAGTAATATCAATGTTATAAGTTGCTTCAGGGTGTGAGGCAAGTTTTATCTCCACATCCCTCATAATACCAACAACTGGGATAGATCTATTATCCATTGCATAACATTTGCCAAATGTAGTATCAACCCACATTCCCAGTTCTTTCATAATTGCTATGGGCATGATGTTCATGGCAGCACCTAAATCAATCATGCAATTCCTCACTATCCTATTTTTTATCAACAATGTGGTGTAGAAAGGGTCTACCTGTGAGGGATTCTTTGTCAGTGTATCACCAAGGTATACCTCAGGCATTTGAAATGTTTCTTGATGGACATTGTTTGTTCTATTTTTAGATCCTTTATGTTTCTAGTTTGGTGTATCTGAAATCAGTTTAACAACTGTATTCATGTATTCATCTATCTTCATCATTTCTAAAAGTGGAACTGATATTTTTACCTGAGATACTGCATGAGCAATATCAAAAGAGTGGGCTACAGTCTGATCACTCTTTTCTGTCTTTATATTTTCTTTTTCTTGATTTTGTAATTTTTCTTTCGTTTTATCCTTATCACCCTTTTTTGGTTCTTTAGATGATGACTTTGTATTATTCTTCTTGTTATTTTGATCTTTTATGAATACACTCCCCAGTGTCCCTTGTTCAACATTTACTGTCCTATTCCTCAAGTTATAAGCATTTTTAGCTTGAGCTATTGCAACTATAGTAAGAGCTTCTCTTTCATCATTAGTAGGCTTTCTCCATTGTTCATATGGCTGATTGTCATAGTAAGTAGGTTCATCATAACCACCTTCCTGATCTGAGAACACTTCTTGTTCTCCCATGTTGATATGATGCCTCTGGTTTCCTACATCGTATTCATATTCCTCATCCTCTGTAGAAGAGTAATCTTCAGTTACCACACATGGTGTATCATGCATCATATTTATGGTGTGGTTATCTCTATTATAATTGTATAACATCTCTTCTTGTTGTACTGATCTAGCTACCTCACAATACTCAGGTAAATGTGGTAGATTGCACACCAAACACCAAGGTTTATTTTCTACCATATGTGCCATGTTCCTTTTCAAGGGATCAGGGGTATCCTTGCCATAATGTGGCTTTCTGCTATTATCAATGGGTCTTCCATCTTTCCAATTTGTATTGTACGACATATCATGCAACCTGGGCCTTTCATGCCTATACTGACCTTCTTGTTTAATCTGTTGAACATTTGGGTTCTGAGGATTTCTAGGGTTATCTCTCTTGCCAACCATACCTGCAGCCTTCCTATTGTTTTCAATAGTTAATGCCACTTTCTGAGCTTCAGCCAGGGTTGTAGGACACCGATTTCTAAGCTTATACCCTGTCTTGGGGTCAAATGCTTTCATATAAATGTTGAGTGTTGCTGGATCAGACAACTTAGATCCATGAGGTACCTTATTGTGTAATTTGGAAAATTTTAGATTGAAATCATATACTGATTCATTTTGGTACTTTTGGATACTTATTAATTCATGTAATACAAAATCAGGGGCATACTGGTTGCCATACTGTTCCTTAAATTGATTATGGAAATCAGTCATAAAACTGATTGAGCCATCAAGTAAGCTGTTAAACCAATCTCTCGCATCTTCAGTGAGAGACATCATAAATAACCTCATTCTAATATCTTCCCAATCCATACCAATATCTTGCACGAAAGCATTGAAGCTTCTGATATGATCTTCAGTTGATATTGCATTGTTGCCAGTAAACTTGGGAACTATATTTCTCCAATTACTATCCATAGGATATGGGCACAACTGATACCTAGTTAAATCAAACTAGCTACATATGTTTGCAAGGTTTTGAGGTGGAAAGTTCATGGGTGGTGGATTAGGATAGTAATTGTATCCACCTGGAGGCTGATAATAGGCATATTGTTGTTGTGGGTTTATATGGGGATTTATGTAGGGATTTTGCAGTCTATAATATTGTTGACCAGGGGGTGGATAAGGATTTGCCATATGTTGAGATGTATTATGTATGGGAGGTGGTCTAGGGTTTTGGGAAATAGTATTTTGATGACTTCCAGATGCATGTGAATTTTGAACACCACCTGTATTTTGTTGTGGATTCCTTGAAGTGTTTCCTCTAGCGGAGGTACATATTTTGGGGGGGTTGTTTTAGCTTTACTCTTCATCTGTTAAATCTGCTACTGCAACAACCTTTTATCCTCTTGTATCTTGAACATCTCGAGTTATTTCCAGAGCCTAAGCACCTCCTGCTGCTCTTCACTCATATTTCCTGAATTCCCTGGATTCTCATTTATTTCTTGATTTAAGAATTCATGTCTTACCCTTTCTCCCAGATGTAATGACATCTTGAAATCATGTTTAGCTTGGTTTTGATCAATATCCCTCATGACCCGTCCTTCATACTCGACCTGTTCTTGAGGATCCAGTTTGTATCTTGCCAAAACATCATCATTTACTCCATTGACATTTTCATTAGAATCATGTAGGGGTGTGAACTTATTGTGAATTGCAATAGTTTGCTCTGCATCATCCTCTTGAGCATTCCGATGATTATCCTAGTGAGAATAATTTGAAGTTCCATTTCTTTTGGAAATGTTTCTAAGTGGTGGAGATGACTGTAATTTCTTGCCTTCCATCTTGGATCTCCTACCATCCATTTAGTATTAGTTTTTTGTAAAAACAGTCACTAGAGTCACCACCTATTTTGTAAATAGGAAAAGTTTGTAATTTTATCTTTCTGGATTCTTGTTACCAGTAGAGTTACCAAATGAAAGTTTCTGAAATGACTCTATGAAAGGAATAATTTACTTCTAAGGTCTTTTATCTAAGTCCCCAGTAGAGTCGCCAATTTGTTAGGTCTCAAAAATGCAGGTTGCTAACCCTAAGAGGATGCCAAGCTCTATGTTTAGATTTGCAACGTTTTTGAACTAACTTGACGAAATCAACCTTCAAGGTTTGATGATTTCCTACACTTTGGGTCCTGCTACGCCTAGGTGGGTGAACCTTGGAAATTAAAGCAGACTAAATGTAAATGTATTGACTGATTAAATCTATCTACAATGGCATATGGTGTAGGATAGATGAAAGCTTGCTAACTAGATCTTATATCTAATGAGTGGTTGGTATAAATTGTATAAGCAATATCAAAGTGAAGTTTAAATGATAAATAGAAATAAGACCAGTGCCTTGTTGGGTAAACAGAGTCAAATGAAGGACTAAGACTAGTGGCTTATAATGGGCAATAATTCTAACTATTTAGCACAATTTTAGTTTATAACTTGTATAAACGTGCAGGGATATGACTGACAAACTCTTCTTATTTATCCAACCAATATAATCAGATATCTTGTAATTCACCAGAAGGTATTTTAATCCTTTCTTGAAGGAACCAATTGAATGGAATATGCAAGAATAACAGATAATATCAACTTGGAGACAGAATGGCAATCCTAATTATATGGCTCTTCTTAGTAATCCAAACTAACACTTCCAGGTTACTATGACTAATCAGAAGGATTTTAATTCCTATAATGGAAACCAATTTACTCAATCACACAGGTACAGCAAATGTGTATTAACAAATTAACTATATACTTGATATATTAATTTGAATAACAAGGAAATATAGAACTGGAGACAACCACACAATTGAGTAACTTTAACAAACAATTGATGCCAGAATAAAACCACAAGATCAGAGAACTCCAATTCACTTCTTCAACAATATACTTGCAACATGGTCTTTTGAGAACATTGTAAACTGTATATATTATATTCTATTGCTGATGATCTTTTCAGCACCAAATGTTTGAACTTATATAGATATTCTTGTGAAGAGACATAACTCTTCAATAAGTCTTTTGGGAAATTAACAAGATTAACAATTACAACATAACCACGATTAGGCTCTATTCAACCACAAGTAAATTTTAGCCACATGGTCCAGGTACTCTTGGCTACGATGGGAATCTGTAAATTCGATGGCATTTTTTGACAAGTGTATAATAGGTTCCCCTTGTGGGTTGCATATAGCCTTCAGACTTGGGTTATATTGTTTAGCAAGAAGTTGGAGGAGTTCAACATTTAGGAACACATCAGGCACAACTAATTTACCCAAGTTCAAATACCATGGGTTTGATACTGGAGAATTTCTAAATCTTCTGTTGTGGTGGAATTTGAAAAGTTCATACCCTCTGATTGGGGTCCAAATGTTCCCTAGATGTTTAAATTTGTCCTCTAATTTTTCTACTTCTACCCTAAGTTGAGCAGATCTTCTGGCTTTGGGAGTTGACCCTAGCAATTGGTCAATCAAATCTTGATTGAGCTTTCTATCGATTGTTTTCTCCTCAAGGGTTTTATCGATTTTCTGTTTCTTAGGTTTTCACGCCAATAGTTATTTCAACTATTTTTACATGGATCAGCATAAGTAACGTAAAGTCTTGCCGATAGTATGAAAATTAAGCCCTTTAGATTGTTTTGTCATGGACTTTTTATGGGATGTATCAATTTTATTATGATTTTTATGTGAAATATTTTATAATTCGGCCAAATATGGAGAAGTGTCAATATAGTAAAAATTTAAAATTTTACTGTCCTAACAATCCCAAAGCTTGTATCCTTTCACATTGACACCATAGCCAATGAAAATACACTTAACAGCCTTGTTCTCCAATTCTGACCTTTTCTCCCTAGGCACATGTGCATATGCCTGTTGATCATGATGTTAGTCATAAACAAACATAGAATAAAAGTTACATATCAACCTTTACTCATCTTGAAAGATACGATGAATTCAAAGAATTCATGATCCCAAGTCTCTGTGGATTAGTTCTCAATCAACTGATGTTACTCAGTGGTTGATGTGTGTTGCTATTTTCCATTCAGGGGCCTTACATTTGCTCATCAGCAGGATTCTGTTTCTGTAAAGATGCTACACATAAGGTTATTTTACACAGGATATTTCTTCAAATGATGCGTCTATACTCAAATCTTTTCATGATATTTGTCTATTTAACATGCTTTAACTCTAAATATGCTAAATATTTTCAGTTATCTATGAGATGTCTGCATATTCAATATTAATTTTCTTATGATGATCTGTTATTTGCAACTGTGATGGTGAATTTATGAAATTAAAAGAAATGTAAAAAGAATACTTCAAATTATGATGAATCTTTAGCTATTGAGCCACATACACACTTGATACTATCATGAAAAGAAGAAATCAAACCATATGTTCACCAGGATGTTCCACAGCTAAATACAGATGATGCTAACTTCAAAGGATGATGAATGAAGACAATATATGCAGACTGATGAGCACTCCATGGGACAAAGCAAATCAAAGCATATATCAAGAATTCAGACACAGATTACTCAGAATTTATGATGATTTGTAATCAAAATGGTCTTATCTTTCATTAAGTATGCAAAAATACGTATGCTTACAACAACTTTGAAATAGGCCCTGATATTTCAGCAAACAAATTTCAATTAAGCTTCCAATGTTTAAAATGAGGCATCCCTACACCTTTTATAGAACAGGTGAGGGAGTGGTTACAAATGATCTAAGATCAGGATTTATCAATTAAAATCTACGGTGCATATTCCTTTTGACTTAGTCAAATGTCTCTCGTGGCACAGGTTGCTAGCTAGCAACCATCTAGGTGACTTATTTTTCTCTAAGTACCTGATGCAGATATTTCCTTTGTAGTGCATCTTCATCTATTCTTCAGGCTCTTCTTCTTCATCATGATCATCACTTTTCGTGCCTTCATCATCATGATGAATATCTTCCTGTACATGGGCCTTTAATGATGTCCTTATATTTTCATATGCTTCCACAATATTATCAACTTCTCCGCCATCCTGAGTTTTAGCTTTGGCAATGGCATGCTTGTGGGTCTGATATTTCTCTCTGAGGACTTCTAACTTGCCCTTCTTGTTGCTCAATGTTTCATTATAGTTCTCCACTCTGACCTTGATTCTCATGACCTTGTTCATTGTTTCTTCCGTCAGGTGGATAAGAGGATCATCAGCCATTGGCTGGAAATTATTATGCAAATCTTTTATGGCAAAGTCCGCATCTTGATTTTCAATTTTACCCTCTACCTTCCCTTCCAGGGCTTCTAGGACTTCTACCTCATAAGACATCATGTCTTGCAGCTTCACACTGATATCTCTCAATTTATTGCTGCACTTCTTTAGTACATCACATTCAAACCTGATGTCTTTATACCAAATATCAATCAATATGGTAGTGTTATTATTCAACACCTGATGAGTTATCAAGATCTGAGGATTAATTCTCTTTATTTTGCTCAAAGCACTCAAGGCTGTTTCCAATTGGAATGATCTCCTTCTGGCCTCAGTCTGTAATTTATTAACTTTCTTCCTAGAGATACTCAACGAATTCGACCTCTGCAAAGAGGCACCCACTACTTCTTCAGCTCCTGATAGTGCTGATGACATCCATTTTCTCATTATTACTAACTCATACTTCATGAGGTCCAATTTATTAACCTCCTCTTGAGAAACTGCAATCAATGGGACTACCTGATCTGATGATGTATGATCAAGGTTAATCAACCCTTTTATGGAAGAGTGCAGCTGGGCAATGTGCTCCTTATGTTGCTTATTCTTCTCCTTTTCTTTCTTCACCCTTTGGGTCAAAGAATCTATTATGTCATTTCCCTCTTGACCTTCTTGGTCTTCATTGGCAAACCCTAAATTAACCATGGTAATCTAGAATTCGTCCAGGGTGATCTTGCCTTTCTCTTTTTCAACTATAGGGAGTGCTACCTAGGTGGTTCTTCTGCCTGTAGTAGGATCTCTTCTGATGGCCGAGGTTAACCTAGCCTTCCTCTTGGGCTTCATGATGGTTTCTAAAAATAATGTCGAAACATCAAACTCTTGAATCTCAAAACCTAATTCCGTACCCATCTCTTCCTCGAGCCATTGAGGTATTTGGTCTCCAGCTCCCTATTGTCTGTCATCATCATCATGTCCACCCTGATCTCCAGTATCAGTTTCGGTTCTCAGTGGAGAGGGTGATGTCATGATTGCTTCTTCATGATGTCCATCATGAGGGCGATCTTTTACTACTTCCTCCTCCTGAGGAGTCTCTTCTTGCGGTGGAAAATCTTGTGGTGCATCCTCATGATGATCCTGTAGTTGATCCTGCACTTCATCTTCTTTTGTTTCATCCACCCTGGTAATTTCCTCATCCTGAGGTGTGGTTACCATTGTATCTGACTTAGGTGCATCTACATAACCTTGGATCTCATTCTGACCCACACCTAATGTATCTACCTCTTGGGTCTTAAGGTCATCATGACCTGATGTATCTTTATCGCCTGAGGTTTCTTGAGTCTGGAGGGCATCATCACCTGATATATGTTTGTCTTCCCCGCCCTTTTGCTAGACTTCGACAATCTTGGGCTCATCAGGTATATCTTGTTGTTGTTGGCCTATATCTAGAGTGTGGCTTTCCACCTCTGTCAACTCGACTTCCTTAATATTATCTATTTTCTCAGGTGCACCTGCTTGATGTTCAGGACTGGCATCCTCCATGTGTGTTAGGTAAATCACTGCAGGGCTAGTCACCTGATCAACTAATTTATCAAGCCTTATTTGTTGGGCTGCCCTCTCTAGACTATCTTCCTTTTATTGCTCTACTTCCTTCAACTCTTCTAATATCACCCTCTGTGCTGATGGGGTTCCATGCGGTGTCACGTGAATATTTGAAGCAAGAGTCTCCATTCGCTGAGAGGCTACATTTTCTACCACCTCATCATCTGATAGGTCCACAGTTTCCTCCAATGAGCGAGGACCACCTTGGGTTGCTACAGTGGCCTTTTCTGCTAGTTCTTTAGCCTTCACAGTCTTAAACTGAATTATGGCAGGAAGTGGCACCTCATGTTGCAATTCTTTTCTAAATACTTCACTACCAGCTCCCCTTAACATTACAGGAGCATGTCTTATTTCACCCCTCATAGATGTTCTCTGTCTTTTAGGTGGTGAAGCCACCAGGGGTGCTTTCCTCTTCCTAGTGAATGTCACATGATCATCACCTCTATAGGTTCCTTATTCAATGGCTCTTCCTCAATATGGGTATCCTCTTCTATATTTTGCTGTGAGGTTTGGCCCTTATCTTTTCTTGTTGCAGTGTCCACAGCTGGCCCTAGAATTCTTTTAGTCTTTTGTTTATCCTCTAGAGGTGGTGGAGATGAGGCTGATACCTGTCCGGATGCAAATGCATCCTCAGCTGGTATATCTATTCTCTCAATAATTACTCCCTTAGGTGTATCATCAGTTTTCTTCTTCTTACTGGGAGTTCCTTTTCCTTATTTCTGGGGTGGCAACTTTTCTCCATTAGATTTTCTCTTCCCTCCAAGAAAGTCATCATATTCCTCAATAGGAATTTCCTGCCTTTTCCTCTTATTATCTACTGTGATGGCCATCCCCTTCTTCTTAAGTATATTGATTTGTTTATCCACCCATGTTTTGGTCAACTGCAGCACCCCACCTGTAAATTGATCTATTGAAATATCTTCAAGTTGTGTAAGATCAAGGGCTGAAATGGTATCATTATATATTTTCTTTTCTTCATACTCATTTGACAATAACCTGCCATCATCCTTCTTCAATTGTGCAGGCACTGGAATGCAATCAAATGTCCTGATCTGATTGAATGTGAGTCTTTGATATTTTCTTCTGACCTCAGCTTCATCCTCACAGTCTGTCCAGAAATCTACTAAGGGCTTCTGATGGATGGGCTTCCCTATGATCTTCTACATTCTCCCATAGGGTTTATATGATCTGGCCAATGGGAATGGCTATAGGTTCATCATGTTCAGACCCGCTATGGCCTTCTTTATGTTTTCTAAATCAGGACATATGTACTACCCTATAGTCACTGGAAACAAAACTGGAGGAATCTTTTTGCTTGCTTTATATCCATCTAGTATAGTTGATACCTGTCTCAGAAACTCGATCAGGATTACCCCCTCAGTAGGGTACCTGGGTAACATTAAGGGTTGTCCCTCAAAACCTTCTACTCTGATATATGAAAATGTGGCAAACTGGATGAACCAGGCACCATGTCTGTATACTACTTCCTGAGCTTCCATGCTCAGTCTTTTGGTTCTATCTTCCTCCATTGTTCGGACCAGATGCATGGAGAATGCATCATTCACTAATTTGTAATTAGGGAGATAGTTTGTTCTCTACAACTGAGGGTAATGGTCCCATATATGGGCATCATTCAAACTGCCACCAATCTTTCCAACAGTCGTGAGTGCATCAAATGTACCCTTATAGGCACATGAATATACAACATATGAAGTCATGAAAAAAGAACATTCCAGGCCCCCTAGATTCATCAGCTATTCATCTAGGGCATCACTGATGATTTCAACCCATAATGGCTTGTTATCTGTATAGAGACACATTATGATGACCCCATACATCCAATCCTTGAAACCTCCAGCAGTAGGCTGGCCTATCACTCTTCTGAGTAGGGTTATCATATATTGATACTCATCATCAAAATCAAACTTGTACATATGCACTGGTAATTTGGCAGAAGCAGTGTAAGTGTTGTTCTTTGCTCTCCATTGGTACATCCTCTTTCTTGCAGTCTTTTTGTTGTTTACATATTCAGTCTCCAGCTTTTTCAGATCCATACTGATTACCTTCTTTCCAAGTGCGAGGCTGAAAGTAGTTGCAATTCCTTTGATGGACAGATCTACATATACCCTGTCGTGTTTCTCTACTCTCCTCGTCTGAGGGTTATAATTTCTGGCACATTCTATTATCAACTCTAGAGTCTCCATGGAATAAGGAAATCCAGTAGCATGCCACATTCCTAATGTGAAAATGGCATCCAGTAGGGTACTTTCTTTATCATTATGCATCCTCGACGACCACGCCACTAAATTTGTATTTCCTTGATGAGTATCTCTGATGACACCATATTTGAACTGTACTCCCTCAGGTTGGGCAAACATAGGCTTAAAGAATTCTACATCAAACTTATTCTTCCTGACGTCTGCCATAAGTTCCTGTAGTGAGCACGACTGGTCTTACAAAAATATCCATGTGCATGCATATACAACATTATACATTTACAGCATCATGCATATTATACTTATTAATTTTCACTTCATCATGGTATTCCTAATCATAGAGCTAAACAATAAAAGAGCGTACTACCTGAATATGCAGAAAATGACAACAGGAGGGTTTCTAATTACTTACCTGATTACGTTTTCTCCTAGATTAAGTAGATGATTACCGAAAAGAAGCTTAGATACCGGTGATAATCACGTGCTTCGATTTGTTGAAAGTTGTTTGCGTCAGCAGGTAGGTCGTATGAGGGTTTGAATGTTCTGTGCTCTGTAAAATCTCATTTCTTCACAAGGTAAATGTCAAATGACCCTGTAAATTCACTTTTAATCTCATTCTTAGGGTAAATTAGGGCAAATCTAGGTTAGATTGATTAAAACCATTGATCTTCTGCCATGGATCTACGGAGGCTGCCAGGTGTTTGCATCGTGTTTGCGATCGACGGGAATCACCTACTGCATTTATGACCATTAAATGTTACGCAGCAAGATGAGGGGGGTGATCTTTGGAAGATCAAGTGATATTCAGAATATCATGTGATATTCAAAATATGACCCCCTATGTGTAATATGATCGCCCTCCTATGAGCAGGAAAACTGATGTCGAAGAGATCGGGTGATATTCAAAATATCAGGTGATATTTGAAATATCAGGTCATGTTTTAAAGATTAGGTGATGTTTGAGATATGACCCCTCAATACTAAAATGACCCCCTTTTCGAAAGATTAGGATGACTTCACCGTCATGTTATGGAAAAAGGATGATCGCTGGAAATATACCTCCGCGAGGTAAAAAGAATGATGATGTCACCGTCAGGTGATTTTCTTTGTTCATTGGAATTGGATAACGTCATTGGTATATTGGCTCTAGGGTGATATTTTGTGATAGGGTGATATTTGAAAGATAGGGTGATATTTGGAACATCAGGTGATATTCGAAAGATCGGGTGATATTCGAAATATCGGGTGATATTTGAAATATGACCCCCACAAAATATATGAAGTTGTTTGACGGGTAAATACCACTATCACTTAAAATTGATGTCTGGAACTCGAACCAAGTGATTATCAGGTGATAAAATTGGATTAGGGTGATCTTTCATAAGATGACTGATATTAAGAAATATGACCCCCCCTCAAAATATCAGGTTTGACCGGAACTTTGACTTGTCATAACTTTCGTTCCCTAAGGAATATCAGGGTGATCCAAAAAGCAAACCTGCATGAAATTTTGTGCTCTTTCCAACCATGAGGTTATTAATATGAAATATTAACTTTGACTAACTGACCTCATCATGATGACTTACCCAGCTTCCTTATGTAGGATCACTTGCATGACTTACTTTTACCAGACCGCCGAAAAGTAGGAAGACACAAGCCAAGCCAAAAGGTTGGGTCCTTGTTTTGTCAATTCAAAATGGGGTGTGTTGTGTAACCACACAACAACTTGCCACCAAATAAAACAACAAAATTCCAATGATTCAAGTGAGGTGATCACATTCATATATAGTATTCTAACTCTTTCTAAGTATAAGCATCATAATCTTTCTGTATGATAAGATTTTCATCATGGCAACAATGCTAACAAAGGATCAGGTGTGTGCAAATGATTAATTATCCTCATCTTGAAAGCAAGTTGAAAACATGAGTAACTGATGTTAAGCTACATAGTTTGGGATAATCCCTCATAGCCAACCTAGATAGAGCCTTGCTGCCAGCAGGCGTCCATGGCCCCGGGAAGGTTATCTATGCAATCTCCCTAAGTAGAGCCCCACTGCCAGCAGGCGTCTATAGCCCCGATAGAGTTACTTAGATGGCCTAATTTATTTCTTTTTTTTTGTTTTCAATACTTTATATATCTGATGTCATCAGGTAAGCTCAGTGTGCAAGTTATGGTCACTTGCTGATTTAGGTTGGAGATTGTATTGGTAGCAAGGGAGTCCCTTTAGATTTTTCACTTAACACCTATACTTTTGTGTTCAACAAGCCCAAGGCTGTTAGGTGAGTCATTGTGAAAGAATCACTTTGGTCAAGAAAAGGCACCCTGATGAAAAGATATCACAGACTTGATCATAAGTACTTCTCAGAATGAATCATAACCTATACATAAATTTGCTCTTATCACTTGAATCCTAACAATTTAGTTTTTTTCTAAGGATATGAGTTGCATCATCTTGACTAACCAAAACAGAAACTCAACAAGCAAACAAAACAAAAACCAAAACAAACTGTACAAACAAATATACAAATGTACACTATGATACACATGACTGTCATGAAGCTAACTTAGGATTGAAAATAATGTTTAAGAAATTGTCCATTAACTGGTAACGGAACATCCTTACCTGTCAAGTTTTTAAGCCTATAAGTGTTGTCTCCTAATATTTTAGAAATTTGGAAGGGACCTATCCAGAGTTTGTCAAACTTACCATGGTCTCCTTTCCTTTCATGTGCTTTGTCCCACATCAAGACTAGATCTAAGATCCTGAAGGCTTTAACCCTAGCTCTTTTGTCAAACCAGCATTTGACAGCAGCCTGATGTTTGGCAAATTGATCAATTGCCTAGCATCTTTTTTCTTCCAGGTCCATCAACTAAAGCAACCTGACTTCTTGCTTATTGTCTATGCCTAGGTACTCTTGGGCAAACTGCAGTTTAGGAATCTTTAGGTTAACAGGGAGGATGGGATCCACCCCATATACTAAGTGATAAGGTGAGTTTCCTAGTGTAGCCTTATTCCTGGTTCTGTCTACCCGTAAGGCATATTTTAGAAGGGTGTTACACTCCCTAGGGTTCTTTTCTATTAACTTTTTTATGATGTTCAACAAATTTTTATTGGTGGATTCTGCTAATCCATTACCTTGGGGATAGTAGTTTGAGGAAAACTTCAATATGATCCCATAATCAAAAGCCCAGCTTGACAATTTGGTTGAAGCAAAAGTAGACCCGTTATCACTTACCAGAGCATAGGGAACTCCATACCTAGTGACAATATTACTTTCCAGAAATCTGATGACATCCTCAGCATTGCAGGTCCTGGTGCTAATAGCCTCGGTCCACCTGGTACAGTAATCAGTAATCATTAAAACATACCTATGGCCGGAGGATGATGGAGGATTAATTGGTCCTATGAAGTCCATGCCCCATTGTACAAATGGGCGCATCTCCATCACTGGTTGCAAAGGTTGAGCATCATATCTCTCTTTGTTGGCAGCAACTTGACATACATGACAGTATTTAATATGTTCAGCAGTATCCTTGAAAATTGTGGGCCAGTAGTATCCTGCTCTGAGGATAGCATGAGTGGTGGCCAAGGGTGACCCATGTGTTGTTCCAAACTTGTCATGTAGCTCTGCAAGTACCTTGTCTACTTCTAGCCTCTCTAGGCATCTCAGGTATATCCCTTCATAATTTTTCTTAAAAAGGATTCCCCCTTTCATCATATACTTATGTGACCTTATTTTTAGGGCTCTCCTTTGTGAGGCCTGCAGTCTTGGAGGACATCTTCTAGTAATCAGGATGTGCCTGATGTCTGAGTACCACTTTCCATTGTCCTCAACATTAATTACATACTGCTGACTCATGATATTTGGATCAATCTCTGATATCATCTGGCTTAGTGCCTGTCCTCTTACTAGCTTCATGGGTGTAATATCCATGTCATATTCTTGTAGGACAGTGATACATTTAGCCCTTTTTTCACCTGGCTCACTCTGCATTAATAGCATCTTGACTGTTGCATCAGGTACTACAGCAATAACTTTACTTCTTAGGATATAGTGTCTGAATTTTTTTACTACTCTGACCAAAGCAAGTGCCTGCCTTTCAACATCCATGTATCTTAGTTCAACATCTTTGAAAGGGCAGCTCATGAAGGTTATGGGCTTCTCTTCCTTCTCTTCATTTCTCTGTGTCAGCACTGCTGTAGAGGTATGCTCTGAAGCAAATGAATAAATGTAGATGTCCCTGGTGTAGTCTGGACTGATCAAGACTGGAGCATCAGATATAGCTTTTTTAATGTCTTCAAAAGCTGCTCTAGCCTCTAGTGTCCACTCAATCTTAGTGTCCTTCTTGAGCATGGCATTTAGTGGTCTGACTATTTCTACAAAGCCAGTGATAAATTTCCTAACAAAATTAATCTTACCAAAGTAAGATTTAAGCTCCTTTTTGCTTCCAGGAAGCTGTATTTTCATGATGGATTCCACCCTGTCAGGATCAATGATAATTCTATTTTCAGTTATCAGGTGGCCCAGTAATTTTCCTGTTGATACCCCAAATATGCATTTCTTGGGGTTCAGGGATATCCCATATTGTTCACATTTTTTAAGCACATTTCTGAGATCTTCTACATGGTTTCCTCTATCTTTAGAGAACATTGTTAAGTCATCCATGTATATGACTATGCATTTTCCTATTAAACCTCTGAAGGCTATGTCCATTACTTGCTGGAATGTTGCTCCAACATTGATTTATCTAAATGGCATGCGTCTGTAAGTGAATATCCCCCACTTTGTGGTGAAGGCAGTTTTCAACCTATCAATTTTATCCACCATTACCTGGTTATAGCCTGAGAAACCATCCAGAAATGACATCATTTTAGCACCGTTCACAATTTACAGGACCTCATCTAGGGAAGGTAAAGGATAATTATCCTTCTCAGATGCTCTATTCAAATTCTTGAAATCCACACATAACCTAATGTCACCATTTTTCTTCCTCACTGGGACCAGGTTGGCCACCCATCTGGAGTGTCTGACAGGAAATATGATCCTGGCATTCAGCAATTTCTTAACCTGTTCGAAAATAATAGGTTCCAATAAAGCATTGACAGGCATTTGCTTCTGTCTAAAAGGCTTAACATCTGGTTTCAAAGGTATAGTATGGGTGATGACTGATGTGTCATAGGTTTCAGATCATCATAAGTCCAGGCAATGACATGGATGTAGTCTTTGAGAGCTTGGGTTATTCCTTCTAACTCTTCTTCTATGCAAACTTTTCCTATCAGGACATTTTTCTTGTCATCATCTTGTCCAATGTTAACCTGTGAATATTGTCCTCCATCAGCTTTTGGAAGATCTTTCTGTTTAAGCATGTTGTCTAGATCAAATGCTCTCTCTAGCTCAATCATTCCCTTGGGAATTTTATTGCTAGGCAACTCTAAGATTTCTTCTTCTTCCCATACATGATCTTCTACATTGTTCTCATCTATGATCTACGCATCAAATATATCCCTGTTGGAGATAAAATCCAGAATATGCTGATTATCGTCAAATACTTGGAGGTTGGTCACATTGTCAGGCACAGAAGGTACTAATACCAACTCTACTGAAAATCTTTTCAGTCCAGAAATAGATAGTGGCTCCAAAGTGCTGGCAGCCTGGGCTAAAGCATCTTCCCTATGGTTCTGTTCTCTAGGTACGTGGGTGATATTGAATGCATCAAAATCCTCAATCAGGTCCCACACCCTGTGTCTATAATTTGATAGTTTTTTATAATTACAGGAGTAAATTCCTCTTACCTGTCTCACTACTAATTCTGAGTCTTCATAGACATGCAGAATTTTTACTTTCTTCTTAAGGGCAAACAGTATCCCATGAATCAGAGCTTCATACTCTGTTACATTGTTGGTGCAAGGGAACTGCAATCTGTATGCTGCTAAGTAGGACTTTCCAGATGGATCAACAAGATCTATCCCTACTCAAGCGCCTTGTTTGGACTTGGATCCATCAAATCTTAGGATCCATGGCTTATCTTCAGCCAAAGGCTTATTTGAGCCTTCCTTTTTCTTTGCAACTCTAGTAGCTGCACCACTTGATATCCACTTCATTTTTAGTGGCTCAACTTTATTTGACTTCATCTTTCCCTTCTTACATGAAGTTGATGCTTCTTTCTTCTTTTTACCATCAGAAGGAGAATCTTCTGAACTAGGCAATGTCTTCCTTTTTAACAGATGCAAACATAGAGAGCAAGCAGTCTCTGAATGAGGTGCTTCATGTAACCTGCACTAATTTTCAATTAAGACCTCCTATGGGGATCTTTGCTGCTGTGTCATCTTCTGGATTTCTTTCACTAAAAACTCTTCAAATTTAGACAGATTGCTGCCTCTGTCTTCATCAGACAACTCATAATCTGATTCCATTAAACAATCACTCCCTAGGGTGATTCTCTTTTTCCTCTTAACATTATTCTGGTCAAATACCAGAATTTCCTCTATTGGACTATGACCTTCATCCTGGCGTGTACCCTCTTCTATTCCTGTAGATGACAAACAACAATAATCAGTGTCACTATCATTATCACTTTTTGAGGAACTTACCTCTGATGATGATGATGATGCTGATGTATCAATGCACGCTTGTTCTAGCTCCATCATGTCTATGCAGGCATCACAGGTTTTCTTAGAATGTGCTTCATTATGCAACCTGCACCATCCATTAATTAGAATATCATGCAAGGGTATTTTCAATAACTTACATCGTTTCACCTGTTTAGACAAGTGCATCTCAAAATTCTTAAAATGATCGACCTCACTTTCATTCTCAGGATCACAATCAGATTCTATAACTATTTCATTATCCTGAGGGTCATCATCATCATGATGATGAACATCATACATCAGGATCTCTTCTATCCTGACAGTTTGTGGCCTGATGGAGTAAACTCTAGGTTCTATGTCCACATGCATGATCTCGTTGGTTTTGTTATATTTGGTTATCATGTGCTTCATGCAGGGTTCAGCATCTATTCTTATTTGATTTGGTATCCCCTTCCAGGGTAACCACATGTGTCTGAAATCAGTGGCCATGTAGCCATTAAGGGTTTTAGACCAGTCCCTACTAAGCAGCATCCCGTATGTATCAGGTATATTAACTACCTGAATATCAATATAGTATTGGATCCTGGGATCTGATGCTAGCTGCATGTGAATGTGAGTTATCTCTCCTACCATGCTTACTTCTATTTTTTCCAATTGAGTCACCTTTTTTAATGACTTAGCAGGATGCAGGCCTAAAGCATTACATATGGACAAGGGCATCACATTGGTAGATGCTCCTGAGTCTACTAAACAGTTGTGTAGGTTTTTACTGAACATCCTTATAGTCAGGAGGAACGAAGGTGACTCACTCTTGTCTCTATATAATGTCATGTGGGAGGTTTCTGTAGCTTGAACAATAGTTGGCACTTTCTGTTTGACATTAGGATCTCTTGCAGCATGATCTTTACTCCCAAACTGACCTGAGGGGTGACTATCCTCTTTTGAAATAGGATCATCTAGTGATTTCATGAATGATTTCTTGATGGCAGGGGTTTTGAGCAATTCTGACAAGGATAGGCTGATTTAGATCTTCTTCATTTCATCAGCCAGATATGTTACTAACTTGTCAGATTCATGAGGTAGATTGGCAGTTTTTGGCACATTATTCTGGGGTGTTAAATACTGAGCATTCACCTTGGGAAAGCCAATGTTATTACTTGCCTTGGGATCAGGAGGTGTATTGAAATTGTTCGGAGGCAAAGAAGAGGTCAATGGACCAGTAGGTCTATTGGAATTACTTCTCAGATTGTAGTTATGCTTACCCTGATATTGCTGTTGGTAGGCATGTACCTCCTCATGTTCATTTGAAGGCTCATTTTCATCCTCAAAAGGGAAAATATAATTTGACTCAAAAGCCATGGTAGATTCCTCACATGCCAGGGTGTAATCTTGGTGAGCAGGCACTGTCTATTGATAAGGACCATTAGTGTAACTCTCCAACACTAAGGCAGAATCATATCCACAAGGGATGATTTCATTTCCTTCTATATGAGGTGGATTTCCTGAAGTATTAGATACTTCAGTCTAAAAAATGCTAGCAGCAATTATGAACTGAGGACAGTCTAACTCTGCATGTGCATTGGTGTTATGGATCCTGCACCAATTAGTGAGGGCTGCCTCTGCAAGGTTGACTCTAGTAGTCTGTTTGGGTTCACCAGGAGGCTGATTGTCTAGGGGTGATAGCAAGGAACCATTGTTTGGCCTGGAGTTCCATACTCTAGGCTGTCTGGGAGGATTATTATTGCCATTATTGTTATAATTATTGTTGTTGTAGCCCCTATCAGGATAGTTAGGTATGTCATTATTATAGCCTTTGTTCTGGTTAGGCTCGGAATAAAAGTTTTGACTCCTTAAGTGAGTGATCTCAGTTGTAAGTTTCCTTAACTGAGCTGATATTTCCTTGATTTCTTCCTTCTCTTCCTGAACCTTGGCAACTACATTTTTAGTTTGAGGTTTGAAAAAGGAAGATCCATTGTTCTGATTAGACTGATCTACAACCTGAGGTATCTATGGTTGTCCAAGATATTGCAACATCTGGCCATTTCCATTAGGTGGAGGCATGATACTTAATGGAGGTATTTGCAAAGGACTAGGCATCACAGCAGGAGGCATCATGGCTCCATTAGACTATTGCTGGGCAGGATAACTTGGATAACTAGGCAGTGTTAGAAATGCTATGTTTGGTGTAGGAGTAGGAACTAGCTACTGGCTGACTTTGATGGCTTCTTGGAAAGCTCCTGCCAAAGTTGTTACATTAGGATGTGCTCTCCTAATGAACATGGAAGTCAAGGGATCCAGGGCTGAATAATATATGTTCCTAGCAGATTCATCTGCTACAACATATGGTGCAACTAACTTAGATAACATTTTCTAGAACCTAGCATTGAAGTTAGCAATAGGCTCACCTTCAAATCTCTTAATCGTGGCAAATAAATGATAGTTCATTAAAGGATCAATTGGTGCTTTGAATCTATCAGTAAAAGCTTTCTCTAGGACAGCCCATGCATTGACTAAACCCTGACCAAGACTAATATACCAATTATAAGCCTCTTCCCCTAAGGAAATGGAAATAACTTGTATACAACGTCTTGATGCTCAATTCTAGCCCTACAATAGGCTTCCTTGAAAGTTCTGATGTGGTCATCCGCATCCTGATAGGGATGATATTTTGGACAAATTTTATTTAGATTTTTTGGCAAAGCATGATAGGTTGTGAAAGTTAAAGGTGATTCAGCTACAAAGAAAGACATAGCAACTAGTGGAGGTTGAGCCTGGGGTATCACTTGAGGTATGATTGGCTGAGGTTGAGCCTGGGCAGGAGGTGTCACAGATAGTCCTGTAGGTATTTGTAAACCAATAGGAGTTATAGAGGAGGTTTTGGTGATGCACCTAAAGCACTAGAACCGGGAGAGTGATGTATATCAACAATTTTTGGTGTAAACCCCCTGACAGGTAGTTCCTCAAAGATTCCACCAGATCGGGACCTGGTATTTGGCCTGAGAGCTAGGATTTCTTAAATTTAAGGAAAATTGGCTAGTTGACTATAAAGATCGGTTGAAATTTACCAGCAAAGGCTATATTTTTGGTCAGAAAGTGAGATTGACTGGATATTTAAGGAATATTTGCATGAACGATGCAAATATGAGGTGATACTAGTGACACTTGCAACCGGATGTTAGGTTTCTAAGGCAGATTACCTCAAAGCTTTGACGGATTTACCTGAAATAGACCTGATCTTTGCAAATTCATGATAATCAACCACAAAGCTTGCAATATTTATGATTAACTTTAAAAACTTCATGAAGGATTAGCATGTACAAGCTTAAAACCACAAATGTCTACATATGACTCTAAATTCAGAGGTATTTTAGTGTTACCTTACTATCTGCATCATCAAATCTAATTCACTGATGATGACCTTCTATCTTAAGGCCCTCCTTCTAGCGCCAATTTATTTTGATTATGATGTTAGTCATAAACAAACATAGAATAAAAGTTACACAGCAACCTTTACTCATCTTGAAAGATACGATGAATTCAAAGAATTCATCATCCCAAGTCTCCATGGATTAGTTCTTAATCAACTAACGTTACTCAGTGGTTGATGTGTGTTGTTTTCCATTCAGGGGCCTTACGTTTGCTCATAAGTAGGATTCTATTTCTGTAAAGATGCTACACAGAAGGTTATTTTACACAGGATATTTCTTCAAATGATGCGTCTATACTCAAATCTTTGCATGATATTTGTCTATTTAACATGCTTTAACTCTAAATATGCTAAATATTTTTAGTTATCTACGAGATGTCTGCATATTTCATATTAATTTGCTTATGATGATCTGTTATTTGCAACTGTGATGGTGAATTTATGAAATTAAAAGAAATGTAAAAATAATACTTTAAATTATGATGAATCTTCAGCTATTGAGCCACATACACACTTGATACTGTCATGAGAAAGAAGAAATCAAACCATATATTCACCAGGATGTTCCACAGCTAAATATAGATGATGCTAACTTCAAAGGATGATGAATGAAGACAATATATGTAGACTAACAAGCACTCCATGGGACGCAGCAAATCAAAGCATATATCAACAATTCAGACATAGATTACTCAGAATTTACGATGATTTGTAATCAAAATGGTCTTCTCTTTCATTAAGTATGCAAAAATGCGTATGCTTACAACAACTTTGAAATAGGCCTAGATATTTCAGCAAACAAATTTCAATTAAGCTTCCAATGTTTAAAATGAAGCATCCCTACACCTTTTATAGAACAGGCGAGGGAGCGGTTACAAATGATCTATGATCAAGATTTATCAATTAAAATCTATGGTGCATATTCCTTTTGACTTAGTCAAATGTCTCTCGTGGCACAGGTTGCTAGCTAGCAACCATCTAGGTGACTTATTTTCCTCTAAGTACCTGATGCAGATATTTCCTTTGTAGCGCATCTTCATCTATTCTTCAAGATCTTCTTCTTCATCATGATCATTATGATCATCACTTTCCGTGCCTTCATCATCATGATGAATATCTTCTTGTACATGGACCTTTAATGCTATCCTTATATTTTCATATGCTTCCACAATATTATCAACTTCTCCACCATCCTGAGTTTTAGCTTTGGCAATGGCATGCTTGTGGGTCTGATATTTCTCTCTAAGGACTTCTAACTTGCCCTTCCTGCTACTCAATGTTTCAATATAGTTCTCCACTCTGACCTTGATTCTCATGAACTTGTTCATTGCTTCTTCCATCAGGTGGATAAGAGGATCATCAGCCATTGGCTGGAAATTATTATGCAGATCTTTTATGGCAAAGTCCGCGTCTTGATTTTCAATTTTACCCTCTACCTTCCCTTCCAGGGCTTCTAGGACTTCTGCCTCATAAGACATCATGTCTTGCAGCTTCACACTGATATCTCTCAATTTATTGCTGCACTTCTTTAGTACATCACATTCAAACCTGATGTCTTTATACCAAATATCAATCAGCATGGCAGTGTTATTATTCAACACCTGATGAGTTATCAAGATCTGAGGATTAATTCTCTTTATTTCGCTCAAAGAACTCAAGGTTGTTTCCAATTGGAATGATCTCCTTCTGGCCTCAGTCTATAATTTATTAACTTTCTTCCTGGAGATACTCAAAGAATTCCACCTCTGCAAAGAGGCACCCACTACTTCTTCAGCTCCTGATAGTGCTGATGAATCCATTTTCTCATTATTACTGACTCATGCTTCATGAGGTCCAATTTATTAACCTCCTCTTGAGAAATTGCAATCAATGGGACTGCCTGATCTGATGATGTATGATCAGGGTTAATCAACCATTTTATGTAAGAGTGCAGCTGGGCAATGTACTCCTTATGTTGCTTATTCTTCTCTTTTTCTTTCTTCACCCTTTGGGTCAAAGAATCTATTATGTCCTTTCCCTCCTGACCTTCTTTGTCTTCATTGGCAAACCCTAAATCAACTGTGGTAATCTGGAATTCATCCAGGGTGATCTTGCCTTTCTCTTTTTCAACTATAGGGAGTGCTACCTGGGCGGTCCTTCTACCTATAGCAGGATCTCTTCTGATGGCCGAGGTTAACCTGGCCTTCCTCTTGGGCTTCATGATGGTTTCTAAAAATAATGTCGAAACATCAAACTCTTGAATCTCAAAACCTGATTCCGTACCCATCTCTTCCTCGAGCCATTGAGGTATTTGGTCTCCAGCTCCCTATTGTCTGTCATCATCATCATGTCCAGCCTGATCTCTAGTATCAGTTTTGGTTCTCGATGGAGAGGGTGATGTCGTGATTTCTTCTTCATGATGTCCATCATGAGGGTGATCTTTTTCTTCTTCCTCCTCCTGAGGAGTCTCTTCTTACGATGAAAAATCTTGTGGTGCATCCTCATGATGATCATGTAGTTGATCCTACACTTCATCTTCTTTTGTTTCATCCACCCTGGTAATTTCCTCATCTTGAGGTGTGGATACCATTGTATCTGACTTAGGTGCATCTACCTGATCTTGGATAACATTCTGACCCGCACCTAATGTATCTACCTCTTGGGTCTTAAGGTCATCATGACCTGATGTATCTTTATCGCCTGAGGTTTCTTGAGTCCTTAGGGCATCATCACCTGATATATCTTTGTCTTCCCCACCCATTTGCTGGACTTCAAAAATCTTGGGCTCATCAGGTATATCCTATCATTGTTGGCCCATATCTAGAGTGTGGCTTTCCACCTCTGTCAACTCGACTTCCTTAATATTATCTGTTTTCTCAGGTGCACCTTCTTGATGTTCAGGATTAGCATCCTCCCTGTGTGTTAGGTCAATCACTGCACGGCTAGTCACCTGATCAACTAATTTATCAAGCCTTATTTGTTGGGCTGCCCTCTCTAGACTATCTTCCTTTTCTTGCTCTACTTCCTTCAACTCTTCTAATATCACCCTCTGTGCTGATGGGGTTCCATGCGGTGTCACGCGAGTATTTGAAGCAAGAGTCTCCATTCGCTGAGAGGCTACTTTTTCTACCACCTCATCATCTGATAGGTCCACAGTTTCCTCCAATGAGAAAGGACCACCTTGGGTTGCTACAGTGGCCTTTTCTGCTAGTTCTTCAGCCTTCACAGTCTTAAACTGAATTATGGCAGGAAGTGGCACCTCATGTTGCAATTCTTTTCTGAATACTTCACTACCAGCTCGCCTTAACATTACAGGAGCATGTCTTATTTCACCCCTCATAGATGTTCTCTATCTTTTAGGTGGTGATGCCACCAGGGGTGCTTTCCTCTTCCTAGTGAATGTCACAGGATCATCACCTTCTGTAGGTTCCTTATTCAATGGCTCTTCCTCAATATGGGTATCCTCTTCTATATTTTGTTGTGAGGTTTGGCCCTTATCTTTTATTGTTGCAGTGTCCACAGATGGCCCTAGAATTCTTTTAGTCTTTTGTTTATCCTCTAGAGGTGGTGGAGATAAGGCTCCTGTCCGGATGTAGATGCATCCTCAGCTGGTATATCTATTCTCTCAATAATTACTCCCTTAGGTGTATCATCAGTTTTCTTCTTCTTACTGGGAGTTCCTTTTCCTTGTTTCTGGGGTGGCAACCTTTCTCCATTAGATTTTCTCTTCCCTCCAAGAAAGTCATCATATTCCTCATCAGGAATTTCCTGCCTTTTCCTCTTATTATCTACTGTGATGGCCATCCCCTTCTTCTTAAGTATATTGATTTGTTTATCCACCCATGTTTGGGTCAACTGCAGCACCCCACCTATAAATTGATCTATTGAAATATCTTCAAGTTGTGTAAGATCAGGGGTTGAAATGGTATCATTATATATTTTCTTTTCTTCATACTCATTTGACAATAACCTGCCATCATCCTTCTTCAATTGTGCAAGCACTGGAATGCAATCAAATGTCCTGATCTGATTGAGTGTGAGTCTTTGATATTTTCTTCTTCTGAGCTCAGCTTCATCCTTAGAGTCTGTTCAAAAATCTTCTAAGCGCTTCTGATGGATGGGCTTCCCTATGATCTTCTGCATTCTCCCATAGGGGTCATATGATCTGGCCAATGGGAATGGTTGTAGGTTCATCATGTTTAGACCCGCTATGGCCTTCTTTATGTTTTCTTAATTAGGGCATATGTACCACCCTATAGTCACTGGAAACAAAACTGGAGGAATCTTTTTGCTTGCTTTATATGCATCCAGTATAGTTGATACCTATCTCAGAAACTCCATCAGGATTACCCCATCAGTAGGGTACCTGGGTAACATTAAGGGTTGTCCCTCAAAACCTTCTACTCTGATATATGAAAATGTGGCAAACTGGATGAACCAGGCACCATGTCTGTATACTACTTCCTAAGCTTCCATGCTCAGTCTTTTGGTTCTATCTTCCTCCATTGTTCAGCCCAGATGCATGGAGAATGCATCATTCACTAATTTGTAATCAGGGAGATAGTTTGTTCTCTGCAACTGAGGGTAATGGTCCCATATATGGGCATCATTCAAACTGCCACCAATCTTTCCAACAGTAGTGAGTGCATCAAATGTACCCTTATAGGCACATGAATATACAACATATGAAGTCATGAAAAAAGAACATTCCAAGCCCCCTAGATTCATCAGCTATTCATCTAGGGCATCACTGATGATTTCAGCCCATAATGGCTTATTATCTGTATAGAGACACATTATGATGACCCCATACATCCAATCCTTGAAACCTCCAGCAGTAGGCTAGCCTGTCACTCTGCTGAGTAGGGTGATCATATATTGATACTCATCATCAAAATCAAACTTGTACATATGCACAGGTAATTTGGCAATCTTTTTGTTGTTTCAATATTCAATCTCCAGCTTTGTCAAATCCATACTGATTACCTTCTTTCCAACTCTAGAGTCTCCATGGAATAGATCTGCATATACCCTACCGTGTTTCTCTACTCTCCTCGTCTGAGGGTTATAATTTCTGGCACATTCTATTGTCAACTCTAGAGTCTCCATGGAATAAGGAAATCCATAAGCATGCCACATTCCTGATGTGAAAATGGCATCCAGTAGGGTACTTTCTTTATCATTATGCATCCTCGACGACCATGCCACTAAATCTATATTTCCTTGATGAGTATCTTCGATGACACCATATTTGAACTGTACTCCCTCGGGTTGGGCAAACATAGGCTTAAGGAATTATGCATCAAACTTGTTCTTCCTAACGTCTGCCATAAGTTCCTACAGTGAGCACGACTGGTCTTACAACAATATCCATGTGCATGCATATACAACATTATACATTTACAGCATCATGCATATTATACTTATTAATTTTCACTTCATCATGGTATTCCTAATTACAGACCTAAACAATAAAAGAGCGTACTACCTAAATATGCAAAAAATGACAATGTGAGGGTTTCTAATTACTTACCTGATTATGTTTTCTTCTGGATTAAGTAGACGATTACCGAAAAGAAGCTCAGATACCGGTGTTAATCACGTGCTTCAATTTACTGAAAGTTGTTTGCGTCCGCAAGTATGTCGTATGAGGGTTTGAATGTTCTGTGCTCTGTAAAATCTCATTTCTTCGCAAGGTAAATGTTAAATGACCCTGTAAATTCACTTTTAATCTCATTCTTAGGTAAATTAGGGCAAATCTAGGTTAGATATATTAAAACCATTGATCTTCTGCCATGGATCTACGGAGGCTGCCAGGTGTTTGCATCGTGATTGTGATCAGCGAGAATCACCTACTGCATTTATGACCATTAAATGTTATGCGGCAAGATGAGGGGGGTGATCTTCAGAAGATCAGGTGATATTTAGTATATTGGGTGATATTCGAAAGATGACCCCCTATGTGTAATATGACTGCCCTCCTATGAGCGTGAAAACTGATGTCGAAGAGATCGGGTGATATTCAAAATTTCAGGTCATGTTTTAAAGATCAGGTGATGTTTGAGATATGACCCCTCAATACTAAAATGACCCCCTTTTCGAAAGATCAGGATGACGTCACCGTCATATTATGGAAAAAGGATGATCGCTGGAAATATACCTCCTTGAGGTAAAAAGAATGATGATGTTACCGTCAGGTGATTTTCTTTGTTCATCAGAATTGGATAACGTCATCGGTATATTGTCTCTAGGGTGATATTTTGCGATAGGGTGATATTTGAAAGACAGGGTGATATTTGGAACATCGGGTGATATTCGAAATATCAGGTGATATTTGAAATATGACCCCTGCAAAATATATGAAGTTGTTTGATGGGTAAATACCACTATCACTTAAAATTGACGTCCAGAACTCAAACCAAGTGATTATCAGGTGATAAAATTGGATCGGGGTGATCTTTCATAAGATGACTGATATTAAGAAATATGACCCCCCCTTGAAATATCAGGTTTGACCAGAACTTTGACTTGTCATAACTTTCGTTCCCTAAGGAATATTAGGGTGATCCAAAAAGCAAACCTACATGAAATTTTGTACTCTTTCCAACCATGAGGTTATTGATATGAAATATTAACTTCGACTAACTGACCTCATCATGATGACTTACCCAACTTCCTTATGCAGGATCACCTGCATGACTTACTTTTACTAGACCGCCGAAAAGCAAGAAAACACAAGCCAAGACAAAAGGTTGGGTCCCTGTTTTGTCAAGTCAAAATGGGGCATGTTGTGTAACCACACAACAATGCCTCACAACCAAAAACATGAAGATGTCTAACTAAAGGCTTCTTACTAGACCACACCTCCATAGGTGTCTTACCAACAAGAGCTGATGTAGGAGACATGTTTACCAGGTAGTAAGCAGTGGCTACAGACTTTAGACCAAAACTTTTGTTCGAGGCTTGCTCCACTAAGCATACTCCTAGCTCTCTCCATCAATGTCCTATTCATCCTCTCTACAACTCCATTTTGATGCTTGGTGTATGGAGTTGTCTTATGTCACTCAATCCCTTGCTCTTTACAGATTTATCGAACAAAACTCACCACCGTTATCAGTCCTCAAACACTTAATCTTTTTACTAGTCTGATTCTCAACAAAAGCTTTAAACTCTTTGAACTGACTGAAGACTTCAGACTTTCTTCTGAGAAATAAATCTATGTCCTTCTACTATAGTCATCTATGAAAGATACAAAATATACAAATTTGGAAATTGAAGGAACACTAACAGGACCAAACACATCAGAATGAATAAGGTCCAACACACCAAAAGACTTGTGAGAACTAGAGTAAAACTGAACATGTTTTTGCTTTCCATATATACAATGTTTGCAAAAGTTGAACTCAAGATTACAATCATTTAACCCCTCAATGAGGTTTCTTATTTATCAGGGATCTAAGGCCCTTTTCACCAATGTGGCTAAATCTCATATGCCAGAACATTGTATTTTCATCATGAAGCTTAACTTCCAAAGCATGAGCACCCTTGGGTACCCAAAATGCGCTACCATCAGAATTTGTTACGACAGACTTTTTCATTGCCAGTTCCAATGGTGGGGATGAAGTGACTGCAGCTCTTTTCTTCAAGCCAGAAGAACTATTACACTATGAAGTGCATGCCTCCAGCTAAAATAGAATACCTCTCTGAGTACCCTTCGCAAGCACCATAGATCCTCTAGTCATCTTGCATCCATCCTTCAAAAAGACAACTTGCACACTTGCATCATTCATCTTACTTACAGAAAGTAGGTTCTGTGCCAACTGGGATGTGCATGACCCCAAAGATCCCCTTCACTCATCCATCAAAGAATTGGATTGAGACTCTTCCATGAACAACAATCTTCATATGAGAATCATCACCCAGGTACACTCTTCCACCATCAAACTCTTCATACTTCGTGAACCAGCTTCAATGTGAGGTCATGTGGAATGATGCACTAGAATCAATCAACCACACATCATCAAATGCATGGGTGGCCAGGGCTGCGATGAAGGCATCACCATCATCTTGTGACTTGTCAGAATCTGAGTCTAGGACATTCTTCTTCTTCTTTTTCTTTTCCTCTTTGCATTCCTTTCGAAAATGTCCAATTTTTCCATAGTTCCAATAGAGAGCCTTGGACTTTCCAGGACATTTAGATCTACCCTTCTCAACTTTCTTATCCTTGTTTTTCCCTTTCTCCTTGGGTCTTCCACGAACCACAAGAGCTATTTTAGCTGCTTCAAAGGACTTTCTCCGCATCTATTCAGATAACAATGAAGATACCACTTCATCCATTTTGAAAGTGGATGTGGTACTCCCAATAGCCATAACAAGATGATCCCGTGAGTTTGGCAAAGAACAAAGCAAGGTCATACAACGATCCTCCTCCTCCATCTTCACACCAACAGAAGTCAATTGTGTAACTAACATGTTGAAAGTATTCAGGTGATCTACAACAGATCCTCCATCCTCCATCCTTAGAGAATACAACTTATTTCTTAGAAAAATATTGTTCACTATGGATTTGGCCTGATAAATATCTCCCAGCTTCTTCCAAAGATCATTTGTGGTCTTCTCCTCGTGGCTATTTAATAGGAAAGAATCATCTAGACTGAGTCTTATGAGACCCTTAGCCTTCCAATCTTTGAGATCCCAATCATCTTGTGCCATTGTAGTTGGTTTTACACTGGAAATGATTTCCCATAGGTCTCGATCAACAAGCATGTCTTCCATCTTAAGTTTCCATAACTCAAAATTTATGTCATTAAACTTCTCCACCTCTAATCTTTCAGATGTGCCTGCCATCTCTTTCCTGCAACAAGATTACAGAATACTCTGAATAGACTCCCACTCAATCTAAGATCAGCTCAAAAAATCCCTACCCAACAACTAGGACCAAAGGTGATCAAGCTCTGATACCAACTGAAAGGAAGTTAGGTGTGTGGAAATCACTGCCTACACTAATCTAATGAGGAGAGGTGTGCAAATTCTTTTTAACCTTTACCATTACAGTGTCATTAACCCAGCAATAGAGATATTGCAGCAATACACAACACAAGAATGTAAGATAGAAGAGAGAGAGAGACAAGATATAACGTGGGGAAAACCCTTATGGGTGAAAAACCCCACACTCTAAAACCTGCACAATGTATTATCTAAACAATGAAGTTTACAACACACTTGCAATGCAATTCTTTACAAGAGTCTTTGACACTCGTATCTGGAGACAATCTGGCAGCATAACAGTACCTATCAATCACATTATACATCTCCTCTCCAAGAAAAAAATGTACTTTCCTTGAGATGGGCATCTAACTTGGCCTCATGGCCCAAAACCCACGCCTAGGGACACTTGTCCAACACTGCAGCATGGTCATGACACTTGTCACATCACCTCATTCCAATATGGGCACCTAATCCCAAGATAGGCAATGATAGATGCTCTTACGCATCTTTTGGTTGTCATAGAATCCGTCATACTGACAGTACTTACAGTTGTAAGAGAATCTATCATACACTGACTAAAAATAGCATATTCCTCTTACAACATGTCATAACCCACCTTGGGAGCCTAAAGATGCCTTCCTTAAAGATGCTCTTCGACACTTGTCTTCACCTGTCATAGAATCTTCTATTTCTGACTCTTATGCATCATAGATTCTGTCATAGGAATCTGTCATAACCGTTTTGATCAAGATTCACTTACACACTAGTCAAGATGCCAACACATGGCAGAAAACCTCTACCACACAAAGGGGACGCCTATCTCCACATGGAGTGAGTTGACCATCCTAGTCATCTTACAAGTGGAGTGACAACTCATCGTGTCACTTCACACTAAATGACAAAATAGGATGTGCAACAAAATTACAACATAGGCTAAATAAATAAATACATTACAATAAATAAATGCAATGAATTACCAAGGTTGAGACACCTTAATTCCCGGCTGTAGACACCCAAAATTGACCTATTTATCATTAGCATTCAAATATTGCATTAGCTATCATCTGCATTTGTCTAACACACTTGAGTAATTTCCCTAGCACCTATTTCTTCTATTAATTAAATAAATTTATATTTATTTAATCAATTCATTAGCTATTTCTTCTATTTTCTCTGAGCTATAATTAAATAATATTTAATTATTTAATTATCTTATTTCTATCTATTTTAATTAAATAAATCTTATTTATTTAATTAAAATCCCTTCACAAGCTCACTTTCCAATTAATTAAATAAATTTTATTTATTTAATTAATTTCTCTTATCATTTATCTTCATCAGCCGACATGTGTGCCTCTTTCATTTAAAAAAGATAAGTGGTACTACATATTTTATTTAATATCTTTCACATGTAGTACTTTTTATGTACACGGTCACACATAAGCCTTATCTTCCTTCCACTTGTCATCTGCACATTCATCTATTTTCATCTTTTAATCTTAGCCATCCACATAGCTACCACATCTCCACCGTTGATTGATTTTGGTTGAGGTCTATATAAACACCCTCTCATTCCATACTACATCTATCCAACATTCATATAGCGTCTACATTATCATCTTGAGCATATTGAGCATTTTAGTATCCATTTAGCATTTTATCATTATCATTTATCCATCATGACAACATTGATCTTCATAATTGTTCATTATTGAAGAAGCAATCCACATCATAAACAAGGAATCATACAATCTAGGTGATATCGTTCTTGAATTGCATGCTTTTGATTTCATTTGGATTAGATTCTTTGATGATGGTAGGGTTAGGTTTTCATGGCTATGTTTGATCTTATTAACCTAATTTTTTACCTATCACACCAATAAATTCTTCAATGGAAGATACTTTATGACTATAAGATTTGGGAAGTGTTCTGAGTATTTTATTCACAACTGCTTCATTAGTCAGAGTTCCACCAAGACCTTTGATGCCATTGACAACTTTATCAATCTTCTGCATACAGCTTGTTATGTTCTCATCTTCAGACATCCGCATAGTTTCATATCTGGACTTCATGTTTTGCATCTTGGCTTTCTTAACAGATTTGTCACCTTCATAGATACTCTTCAATTTTCCCTAGATCTCATGAGCAGTTTCTAGACCCAACACTTTCACCATTTCAGTATTAGATAGAGCATTTAGTAAGGCATTTCTACCTTTGCCATTCATCTCATAATCCCTTATCTTACTTGCAGTCTCTAGATCATCTTTAGGTATAGTGTATTTCTATTCAACCATTTTCCACACAATATAACCAAGAGAAACAAGATTACTTTGCATTCGTACCTTCTAGAAGGCATAGTCAGTTCCATCAAACTAAGGAATGTATTTCTTGTGCACAATCCCAGATCTACCTTAAGCTGTTAGGACTTCTTCTAAGGAACCCTCACTCTGATACCAATTGTTGAATGCACAAGACAACTGAGAGGGGGGTGAATCAGTTGTATCAAAAAATTTAAGCCCTCACAAACATAATCACATCCCCATCAATTTACTTAAACCCTAATTCTATTATAAAGATTAAACATGAAAAATAGATAGCAAAAACTTAATCACATCAACACCATGCACAAGAGACACCATATTTTTACGTGGAAAACCCTAGAAGGGAAAAACCACGGTGAGGATTAGCTCACAATATAAAGTAGTATCAATACCAAATTACAAAGAGGCTCACTACCCAAAAGAATGCTCGCTGCAATAGGCTCACTACCAAGAGAGATGGCTCACTGCGAAAAGAGGTGGCTCACTACCATGAACTGATATGAGAGCATCTACCACATGCCTGAGTTCGATTCCAATGAGGCACAATACATATCACTTTTGCTACTTCACAACACAAATACTTTCATCTTTGCACACTCACTACAATACATGAATCCTTTTCACTTATTTATATCAATCATCAACCTTGGAATATACATCAAGGTCAGTAACACATTCTACAACCTTTAGAACAGTCTCCAAGGTCGACAAACATACACAATTCAAATTAGGTCTGGACCTAAACAATCTTGTGAAGCAAAGGAGTGAAGGTCAAATATTTCATAGATTAGTTTAGACCCAAATACATCTTTAGATGCTTCACAACACTTCCATAATCCATGAAGCACATCCGTAAAGAGTGTAAACAACCAAGTCGACCAAAACTGGTGTAAACACTAGGATCTTTAGGCACACTCTTCCAAGAACACAATCATAAATTGCAAACCAAGAAAAATCCTTCAATACAATCTGGAGACATCCACGAACAACCTTAAGTCACCTGAGAATCAACAAAATCATCTGCAACATCTTTCTCTTGAAGGAGGTTCATTGTTTGCTCACAAACAACACTATCAAACTCTGCTACATAATAACTTGTTTTCAAGAGCATCAAATCACAAATCCTTTAGAATGAAGATAGCTAAGGACCTTATAAGCATATATCTAGAACCACACCACCTAAAACCATTCTGCGGAGAAATGCGGAGAAAAATACTTTCTCCCAGACACCTCTACACAACCCACAAACTCTGTCAATTACAGTCTTCAAACTAGTGAACATAACTTCTATTGTAGAACGATCCAGACCATCAAATTTTGAATTTAGCATCTTCAAACACTTCTCTAAAATATATCCAAAGCTCACACTCTGGTCTTCAACATAGAAGAAATGCGTTGAAAAAACTCAGATAGTATCCTGCAAGCCAGAGTACTCTGCAACACATTGTTTCCTCTAGAGAGCAAATTTTCTCAAAAGCACTTGTAAACTCAATAGCAAGAGCAATATACCAACATCATCAACACTTCTATAAGGCATTCAAATCACTTTAACATGACAACTCAATCAATCAATAATCAGTAATATCAGAAGACACGGTTGACACCAATGACAACACAAGCATGTTGACATCAATGACAACACCGATTAGCACATACTTGCAACAGTTTTTGGGTTATCACTATGAGATTACCTATAAAAAAGGCCAATACAATGTTGTGGAAGATGCATTATCATGTCAATTTTAAGATAATCCCACTCTGATTGATTTTCCATTATCCACACTTACTTGGATAAGTGACTAACATTAGGAATGCCAACAAGATAGTCACATTCAACACCTCATCCAATAGGTGTACACTCACCCCTCTTCAAAACTTAGTTATTCATGGGATGTATATTTTTTATTTTATAAAGGTCATTTGACGTTGGCCTCCCAATTGGATTTGTGATAGAAATTTTTATTTGAATTCCATGCTACTCAATTTGCTAGTCACTTTAGGTTCCTCAAAATTTATGAAAGATATAGTTTTTTTTATAAAGGTATGAAAATGATATCAAGCAATTTGTGGAGGAATGCAAGATATATCAATACAACAAAGGTGAAACTATTACCACATGTAGATATTTGCAACCATTCCCTATTCATATTTGAGTGTGGATAGATATTTCTATGGATTTCATTGAATGGCTTCCAAAGTCTATAGGGAAATTAGTCATTTTGGTGGTAGTAGATCACCTCCCCAATTATGCCTCTTTTTGTGCCTTAGCACATCCTATTCTACCTCCACTATTTCTTAGACTTTCATTGACCAAATATTTCATCTCCATGACATAAATGCTTCCATTTTCAGTGATCATGATCTAATTTTCACTAGTCACTTCTGGAAAGAACTCTTCCAACAAAATGGTACCCTACTTAAAATGAGCTCTACATATCACTCACAAAGTGATGGAAAAATTGAAATTGTTAATAAATGCTTGGATACCTATTTACATTGCTTTTATTTTAATTAGCAACATCATTAGACCAAATGGTTACCATTGGTTGAATGGTGGTATAATACCACTTATCATGTAACAACCAAGATGACTCTATTAAGGGAAAATTGGATCAAATGAATAATCAATAATATCAAATATCAAAATACCCAAAACTCAATGAAATGGTGAACTAAAGAGATTCAAATAAACAATGAGCGAACAACAAAGCAAACCTCCTTAATTTGAAGCTTCCATTGATCGCCTATCACAATCGATCTTGCATGTATGAAATAGGGCCCTCAGAGAGTGTACTTCCTTGCTATGCTTCAAGAATGTCAATTGGGAATGGCTATAATAATACTACAATGAAGAGGAGCTTCACAACGATTATAATGGTGCGTAGTGTGTAGTAGCGAATGTGATCACAAGCAATGAAGGAATTGGTGCCAAAGGCGCGCTGTAATTCCTGTAGAGTAACGATACTTAAAGCTTGGATGATTGAAATGGAAGAAGAAGGTTGTACTTATAGACTTGAGAAAGAAGAGATCAATGGTATAGAAAGAATGATAAGATCAACGGTTGAGAACAGTTGAGGAACGTGCAACGAATAAGAAGAAGACATGTGTCTTGCTTTCTTTTACATGAGAGGATTTACTAAGAATAGAAGAATGAGTTAAAGCATTTAAAAGAATATAATAATCAGTTAAGTGATTTAAAACAAGAAGAAGGGATTTGCATGAGAATAAGAAGATATTTTGCTTTATTAAATATTAGGAATATTTAATTGCATGTGCACAAAGCTTGAATTATATTTAGAGATAACTCAATTTTGAAGAAAAAGCAATTTAAATAAATATTTGATTTATTTAAATTTAGAGACAATATTATTGGAAGAAACAATTAAATAATTGGTATTATTTAATTTAGAAGATAAGAAAGTAATTTAAATAAATAAATTTATTTAATTGTTGTGCATGATTAGGAAGAATAAATAAAATGTTTGATTGTATTTTATTTTTAGAGATTGAAAGGATTTAAATAAATTTGATTTGATTTATTTAAATTTGAAAGAATGAATTTTATTTAATTAAATAATTAAGAATTATTTAATTGTTTGGAAGAATTAAATTTAAATAAAGGATTTTATTTAATTTGTTGGAAGAATATGAATCAAATAAATAAATTTATTTATTTATTTATTGATAGAGGAATTAGAAGGGAATAAATATTAAGAATATTTATCTAGACTGAATCGTGTCATTTTTAGGTGTATACATTTTGCCCCTCTTTGATGCAATGCAGTTTACGGCGTTGCTTCAAAGAATAGAATTTTTCTGACAATGATACATGCCCCAGTTTGCCCTGGTACAGGTTATGACAATAGGATGCCCCCTCAGGAGATTGGATGAGAAGAAGGCTGAAGGCGTGAGATGGACAATCTCACGAAGACGACAGGAAAACTAGGTTAGGTTTGAAGAAAACAGGACGTGTTTCAGAGAAACGGGAAGAAAACTAGAAGAACATAGAGCCTATATATAGGAGCTGGGTCCACAAGACAATTCATTTGCACACTTGTCTTTGTTTGATTTGCTTTGGAGAGCTTAGAGATACATAGAGCCTAGAGCAGTCAGCACGAGGATGGACATTCCACGCGAGGAGCATCGATTTGAGCGTGTCTGTCAATTCGACCAGCCAGCAGAGGCAGGACCCCCTGTATGTATCTCAAAAAACTTTCCCTAGGGTCGAGTTTGAATGTCTTAAATGCTAGGAGAAAACTAGGTTAGACAGATGCGCCAGAATGTAGAGTGCCGCATATGCCACACGAAACTGCGCATAGGTAATTCTGCAGCACATGCATGATATAGGATGGCGCATATGTGAAATCTATGCATGCATAGGTTTAGGCGGTGCATGCATTATTCTACAGGGCTTTTACGGTATGTAGCGGTGCATACGTCAGGGCAGTGCATATATAAAATAGGACAATGCATGCATAGGTTTTCACAGCGCTTTTGCCAGAAGTGGCACATGGGTCAAGAAACGGTGCTTTCATTAGGAAACGGTGCTTTCATTAAGAAACGGTGCATTTACCACCTGTTGTGGTGCATATGATATAAATAAGCAAATTACTTAGCAAAATTGACTCGATTGGCGTCCTGTTTGACGCGTCAATCGATAAGCTATCTCTGAGATTGCAGGAATCTAGTCAAGAGATGTAGTGTGCTATTTTGATCAATTTGAAATGCTAAGTTAGTTGATATGTTTCTATAGATATGTTGAGTATGGTACTTGCAGCTTTGGGTTGATGCCTTGCTTTGCATGCTTGCAGGAGGATATACCCAAGCGCATGAGTTTCTTGGCTAAGGAAGGATCACTAGAGTGTGTTTCGCAGATCCCTTCATGTATGTCTTGTAAGGCGGTTAGGGATTCTTCTCATTCTAAACAATGGAGTAAGGTACCATCTAGACTATGTCGGTATAGGGTGTCGGCAATAATGGTATAGCGAGAGGTTTGGCGTATAAAAGTTCATCATTGGTTTGAAGATAAGTCAGGTGGGAGGGTGTTGTCCTTGAGGTAAGTGTAAACCTTACCATACCAAGGTGAATCAGAACCAACTAATAGGCATATGGAATGGGTCTCAGGAAGATCATAAGCTGGTTGTCGAATAGTTTCCACTAAGAACTCATACCGTGACTCATTCTCTGGTATTTCAAGAAGAGAGGCAATGGTCGCCATGGCATCTACTACTTTGTTCTCAATGCAAGGTATCTACTCAAAAGATATAATCACAAAGTATTCCTTAAAGTCATCTACCATCCACTTGTATGGGACAAGCTTTTCATCTTTAGTTTGGTAATCATCATTGACCTAATTTATTACTAGTTGAGAATCACCGTAGACATGTAGCTCTTTGATTTTCCAATCTATTGCCATGTTGAGGCCAATGACTAAGGCTTCATATTCTACTATGTTATTGGTGCATGGAAATAACAAATGGTAAGACTTCGGTATGGTGTCACAATGAGGAGTTACAAACAATATTCTTGCCCCCTGATCCATGGTTTGTGTAGGATCCATCAAAGTATAGTTTCCAGGAATGTGTTGAGATATTGAATAAAGATTCATCCAGAAACTCAAATTGCATTAGTGTGGTGTCCTGTAGTGGTGCATTTGCTAGCTGGTCAGCAATGACTTGTCCCTTGATAGCTTTTATGTCTACATACTCAATGTCGTATTCACTTAGGAGCATTACCCATTTGGCTAAGCGACCTGTAAGAGCTGCTTTGCTTAGTAGGTATTTCAGTGGATCTATTTTTGCAATAAGTTTGACTGGATGTGCAAGCATATAATGTCAGAGTTTTTGGGAAGCAAAAACTACTGCAAGACATGATCTTTCTATCTGAGAGTATTGCAACTCATAGCCCACCAATGTGCGACTGATATAGTAGACGGCTCTTTCCTTATTCTCATAATCTTGTTGTGCTAGAAGAGCCCCAAGAGCTGTAGGTGTAGCAGATATGTAGAGTATCAATGGTTTCCCTTGGATAGGAGGCATGAGAACAGGTGGATTCATAAGATACTCTTTCAGTTTGTTGAATGCCTCTTCACATTTCTCATCCCATCTGAATGGAATGTTCTTGTGCAGGAGATGACTGAATGGTTGACACTTGTCTGCCAGTTGTGATATGAATCTACGGATTGCTTGTAGCTTGCCTTGTAGAGATCTTAGTTGAGTAAGAGTCTTGGGTGGTGGCATGTCCATGATAGCCTTGACTTTAGCGAGGTCCACCTTTATTCCATTTGATGATACAATAAAACCTAGGAGTTTGCCTGAGGTGACTCCAAACACACATTTCTTTGGGTTCAACCTGACTTTGAATTGCTCTAATCCCTGAAAGACTTTCTCTAACACATCCAGTTGTGATTATCTTGTGAGTGACTTTGCTAGGATATCATCTGCATAATCTTCCATGGTGACGTGCATCATATCATGAAATATAGTGGTCATAGCACGTTGATATGTGGCTCCTGCGTTCTTTAGCCCAAATGGCATGACATTCGAGTAGAAAGTGCCCCATGGACAAGTAAAAGCTATCTTATGCTTGTCTTCCGGTGCTATCCTGATCTAATTATATCCTGAGAATCCATCCATGAGAGACAACATGGTATGCCCTGTTGTTAAGTCAACTATGATATCTATATTTGGCAATGGAAAATCATCCTTGCGGCAAGCTTTGTTTAGATCTCTAAAATCATTGCATAATCTGACTCTGTCATCAGGTTTGGACACTTGTACTATGTTGGAGACCCATTTCGAATAGTCTATAGCTCTGATGAATCCTACATCCAGTAATTTCTTGAGTTCTTCCTTTACAAGCAGTGCCATGTGTGGATGCATCTTTCTAAGCTTTTGTTTCACTGGTTTCACTCCTAGATCTAATGGAAGATGATGTAGAATCAAATCTGGATCTAACCCTGGCATATCTACGTATGACCAAGAAAAATTGACTTGCTTTCTCTTGAAGAATGGTACAAACTTGGTTTTCTCTGGTGGGGTTAGAGACTTAGCAAAGTGAATGATCTTAGGTTGTTCCTCTATTCCAATGTTAACAGGTTCTGCCGGTTCCACAACAATCTAAGACTTCTCCTGATGCATGTCATTGGGGAGAGTGTCAAGCATTCCATCGTTAGGTGCCACAGTTGAGTTTTAACCTTCAGATGTGTCCTTTCTTTTTACTATTTTTCGGATTTGACACTACTACAGAGCGGTTTTCACCATCAGATCTAGTTTTTATTTTGATATTTTTGCAACTAGAAGGCTTGGCACCCTCTCTGAAATAAGCCACAGTATTAAGTTCAATAGCAAAACTAGCTTTATGATCTCCTTTGGGTAGGTGGTCCCTAAGTTCCATGTAGTTAATATAAGCATCATCATTTTGGAACATATCTAGTTGGGGGGTTCCTTGTAGATCCCAGTCAATAAGCTCAGGATGCACAAGGGGGAGGGAGTCGAATGATAGATCTGATTCATTGATAGTTTGAATGGATATACTAGGAGTATTGGGAGGGGGAGTGTTCGGGATGGTACTTTCCTCCAAGTTTTTTATTACGATAGAACTCAAACCTTCCTCAAAAGTCGTATTCTCAGAGATAGGCAAATCAGACTCTAATGGCCTATTCGGTAGCGTTTGTCCCTCATGGTAGGGGCTATAAGTTTGAATGGTATCGACTTCTTTGTCGTCATAGGAATGCTCTATCAACTCATCCCACTCATATTCATTGGAATCTTTGTCACTATCCACTTGAAGCGTATGGATCATTTCCACTAGACAAGCATTTTCTTTAGCTTTGCCCTTCTCTTTATATCCTAGACCCTTTGTATTTCTAGCTGATGAGGATGAAGAAGGTTGAATGGGTTCTATGATTCCTTCTTTTCTTAGGCTAATGGGGCCTTGTCCTTCGTAACCCATTCTATGTAGGATACATTCACCTCGCCCATAGATTTCTGTTGGGAGCCTAGGTGGTTCTTGTTGTATGTTCTCTTCTTCTTCGGTTAAAGCCATTGTAGGACATCTCTTTCCTTTGTCTCATCTGATAAGGTCCCCCATTTTACAAAGGGATCTATGGGAGGTATAGGAGGAGTAGATGGCTTTGGTAAATGCTTGGGTCAACCAAAGGATCTAGGAGATAAAGGAATCTTGGCTAGATTAAGGCTGTGCTCTATGGAGTATTCCCCGACTCCTTTTTCTTTGATGGTAATTTTCTGCTCTTTGGGCCTTGATGAGGAAGCTTCAGAAGTAGAATCATGCTGTGGGATAGGGGATGTAGACACTCTATTATTTGGTATGATGCAATCGGGCTTTGAAAGGATAGAGTTGCAATGTTGGAAGGGGTCAGGATCGCCTTGGATGGTGACTTGCTTGCCATTATGCAGGAATTTTATGCATTGGTGATAAGTAGAAGGAACAGCTTTCATGGCATGAATCCATGGTCTACCTAGGAGAATATTATAGGTGAGCTCCCTATCTAGGACTTGGCACACAACATCTTTTATTATCGGTCCCACTTGTATGGGCAACACCACTGTTCCTTTCGTAGTTCTCTCCTCTTCATCATAGGCTTTGATAGTTATCTTCTTTCTTGGATCAACTGCCTTTTCAGAGAACCCCAATGTAAAGACTAGCTTTAATGTGCAAATATTTAAACTGGCTCCCCCATCAATGAGAACCCTCTTGATGCGGTGCTTGTGGATGAAGGCGACGATATGTAGAGGGGTGTTATGAGGTTGAGATATTGAGAGGTCATCTTGCTCGGTAAATGATATGGTACTTGAGGAGGTCAAATTACCTACCATGGCTTGAAACTTCTCTTGGGCCAAGTTAGTGGGGACTGTGGTTTCCACTAAGGCTTTATTGAGAATCTCCTTATGGGAAGCAGATAGACACAACAACTCTAAGATAGAAATGTGGGCCAGAGTTTTACAAAGTTGGTCTATGACGCTATACTAATGGGGATTGGACTGAGAAGGTGACCACCTTAGAGGGGCGGTGTTCAATGTGACTTTAGCACTGCGGGTAATGATACTGCAATTATTTTAGTTAGGCTCTGATTGTTGGTTCGACGTGACCACATTGATCTGTGGGACATGCTCCGATATGCAATTGATGGTATAGTCGAATGGCACACTTGCATAGTTGGCATTACTATTCCCACTATTCTAATTTTGCCTGTTCCAGTTGTTGTTGTTACCGTTGTTGTTGTTTCCATTGTTTTTATTGTTGTTGTTGTTATTGTTGTTGTATGGCTTGTCATGATTGAGAAGTGGATCTCTGTAAGCCACATGTGTCTCATTGGAGGTATGTTGTTGGTTTCCTGCTTGATTTTGATCAAGCACATCTTGAATAACATTTTTGAGACAGATAGAATTGTTGGTTGTATGTCCCCTTCCTCTATGATACTCACAATAGTCGGTGTCTTTCCAATAGTGAGGTTTGATTTGAGGTTCATAATCACTTGTTGGCGGTAGAGAGATTTCATTATTGGCCAGTAGTTTCCTCAATGCGGATTCTTGGGACTCACCCAACGGTGTGAACTTTCACCTTGGATTTGAGTTGAGCCATGGTCTTGGCTTCTGAGAGAATGTTTTGTTGGGTGTAACATTGCTTGCCTCTCCTTTGAGAGTGAATATCGGTTGTTGCTTGGGAGCCGCCACCTTGGCATCAACTACTCCATTATTCATGACATTTTTGTTTTTAGTCCAAAATTTTGATTTGTCAGTCATATAGTTGGAGGTAGGTGTATCCTTGTATAACTTGATTTGCCCCTTGGCAATCATAGCTTTTTCGATGAACAATCCCATTTCTATGACCTTTGAGAATGAAGTAGGGCATTGTATTTGTATTTGATAGCTAAGATTGGTATTGAGGTTATGGACAAACATCTCCATTAATTGTTTCTCTGGTACATCATATGAACATTTACTTGCTAGTTGTCTCCACCTCTGTAGGAAAGTGGCGAATGATTCACCACTCTTTTGCTTGGTGTTGCATAAATTGAGCATGAAGACTTCGTGTTCAATATTGTAAGAGAAGTGTGTGATGAATTTGTTGACTAACTCATCAAAAGATTTGATGCCCGGTGGGAGCCGTGAGAACCACTCCATTGCTTGACTACCCAAAAATCTAGGGAATAGTCTTATTAAGTAAGTCCCATTATGAGCTACTTCCATACGTGTTGCGTTGAATTCCCTAATGTGATCTCTAGGGTCCCCTTTCCCTTTGTACTTATCAAACTTAGGAACTTCGAATCGAAAGGGAAATGGTGTCATGTTCAAACTTTTATCAAAGGGGTACGGTGCAATATCTTCCAAGGAATAGGTTTTAGTGTTTGTACCCGTCTTGAGATCTGACATTTGTTGTTTTAGACCCTTGATTTGTTTCCTCATTTCTTCCATAGGAGTGTTTGGGTCTATGGCTTTCTTTCTTTTTTCATTTTTATCCTCTATGTTTGGGTCTATGGCTTTCTTTCCCCTTTCTTCATGATTATTCTCCACATTTGCTTGGATTGTGCTTATATCAAAATCTGCGGGGAGTTTAATTCCAAGATTTGCAAGATAATAAAAGTACTTGTGAGGATCATCATGGAGCACTTTCTCTAATAAGCGTTGGAATTTCTAATCTTGGAGACTTCCTTGATAATCTTTGTTAGAGATTTCCTCATCACTATCATGAGGTGTGATGATGTGGTTGGATGATTCAATCATTTCAAGTTGCTTTTGGTATTAAGATCTAATAAGAACCATACAAGGTGATGAGGGATGAGGTGGGATGAAACTAGAGATTTTGGCCAGATGTCGATGGAGACTATTGAGAATAGGATACTTATGACAAGACTTGGACAAGGGACTTTCTTGATCAATGATTCCAAGTAAGACAGTTGATACAAGACGGTAGCCACTAGTAAGGGTACTCGATACCTGTCTTACTGCATAGGGACTAGTCGTGCACCAAGACCACTAGCAAAGTTCTATGACCTACTAGGGTTACTTGAATCGAAAGTGATACGAAAAAGGGGCCTATGCTGACTGGATATGGGATACTTTTGACCTAGGAATAGAAAGACCTGATAGAAGGTGGATGAGATGACTAATGAAAGAGAGATTTTGAAGTGAAATGGATGGGAAAATGATTGCAAGGTAAGACCTAATCTCTGAACCTGAAACTAGACTGAAATGGGTACCCAGAACTGGTAAAGTTTTTCTCTCAAAAATTGTGCCAATGCTCACTGTCACAGATGCACTGTAGAAACTGATATATGCGTTGTAAGTCGCAACAAATGTGTTGCACTGGTAAAATGTAAATGCACTGTAACAGACAATAAAAGTGTTGCGGGTCGGTATAGATGCACCGCAGGTCGGTACAGATGCGCAACAGGTTGGCACAAATGCGCTGCAACAAAGGACGGATGTGTCGCTCTAGCTTTTTTCAGTATTTTTGCAATTTTTTGAAAATTTTCTGATGTTTTTGGTACTTTGGTTGCAATAAGGTCTTTTTGATCTGATTTTCTAAAATTATGGCAAGAAGACACAGCAAACACAAAGAATATTTTTATGGTTTTTTATTTTTTTTGTGATTTTTTTGGCTCTTTTTGGACTAAAAGAAAAAACAAATACAAATCCTAGGCTTCAAATGGATTACAAGGGTTTTTGGTCACTAGAACAAAGGTGTTTAATGAAGGCAACCGTTTGAGTGGTTATACATGCGGCAGCACTACTCTCCGTTATGGAGTCTCCCAACCTGCAAGGGTTGTACCTTGGAGGGTTTTGGGGGAGGTTGGTTGTCGGTATAACACAACTTCACTCATTGTTTGAAGCTTTGGCTCCAAACACAATTTATTTATAGTGGCTTGGAAGGGCTTGGCGTCTAGCCTGTTACCACTTAGGGTCATTCCTCCTTGGATGAACGATATCTAAGAGCAGGCCCCTCTAAAGGAAAAACACATGCGAAAATGATATATCTGGCATTTTGGTCACCCAAGATAGGGGAGAGCATAGGCCTGGTATCATTCCCAAAACATAGAATACAATGGTTCTTTTCCCCTAGTTAAAATGAGAAAAACTAGATGAGCTATCTACTTGGGCAAGCACAGAACTTTGAAGTGATTTAGCAAGATAGCAATGGTTCAATTTTAACCAAGAGAGCAATGATGATTTTCAATTTTATCCACGTAGCACAAATTGTTAACTTTGAAATGATGGTCAATCGAGATAGCAATGGTTCAGTTTTACCCAGATAGCAATGATGAGTTCAACTTTATCCACGTAGCACGAGTTGTTAACTTTGAAGTGATGGTCAATCGAGATAGAAATGGTTCAGTTTTACCCAGATAGCAATGATGAGTTCAATTTTATCCAGATAGCAATAACTTTGAAAAGATACCAATAGCAATGATTCAATGATATGCAAGATAGCAATGATTCCGTTACCACTTTCCTAGTTAAACTATGTGAGATTTGCATGAGCATCCATTTTACTTTCCCGTTTAGAAATCGAAGTGTGAGCTAACAAGTGCAACTATATGAATCTAAACCAGTACCTAACCTGCAAAATAGATCAAGAGAGTTCCTGCAAAGACATCAGCCTTAACAAAAATCTTCTAGAAAACCCTAAAATCACTGCCTACAACAAATGCGCCACTTCAGAGACTGAATGCGCAGAAATAGTGAATAGAAGCACCGCAATTACATATGTGCTAGAATAGAGGACAAAAGCACTGAAATACAGTGTATATGCGCTGAAGTAGCAAATGCGTCGTTTCAGATGGTAAAAGCACTATAACAGAGTATGTATGCACTGAAGTAACGAATGCGCCGTAACAGGTAACAGATGTGTGTTAGGAAGTGACAGATGCATTGTTTCCTCCTGTGTACGGCTTTCTAAAACACAAAAACTCAGTTTTTGGGTTAAATTTGGGGCTAGGCCCCACGATGGGTGCCAAAAATGTTAAGGGAAAATTGGATCAAATGAATAATCAATAATATCAAATATCAAGATACCCAAAACTCAATGAAATGGTGAACTAAAGAGATTCAAATAAATAATGAATGAACAACAAAGCAAACCTCCTTAATTTGAAGCTTCCATTGATTGCCTATCACAATTGATCTTGCATGTATGAAATAGGGCCCTCAGAGAGTGCACTTCCTTGCTATGCTTCAAGAATGTCAATTGGGAATGGCTATGATAATACCGCAATGAAGAGGACCTTCACAATGATTATAATGGTGCGTAGTGCGTAGTAGCGAATGTGATCACAAGCAATGAAGGAATTGGTGCCAAAGGCACGCTGTAATTCCTACAGAGTAATGATACTTAAAGCTTGGATGATTGAAATGGAAGAAGAAGGTTGTACTTATAGACTTGAGAAAGAAGAGATCAACGGTATAGAAAGAATGATAAGATCAATGGTTGAGAATAGTTGAGGAACATGCAACGAATAAGAAGAAGACATGTGTCTTGCTTTCTTTTACATGAGAGGATTTGCTAAGAATAGAAGAATGAATTAAAGCATTTAAAAGAATATAATAATTAGTTAAGTGATTTAAAACAAGAAGAAGGGATTTGCATGAGAATAAGAAGATATTTTGCTTTATTAAATATTAGGAATATTTAATTGCATGTGCACAAAGCTTGAACTATATTTAGAGATAACTCAATTTAGAAGAAAAAGCAATTTAAATAAATATTTGATTTATTTAAATTTAGAGAAGATGTTATTAGAAGAAACAATTAAATAATTGGTATTATTTAATTTAGAAGATAAGAAAGCAATTTAAATAAATAAATTTATTTAATTGTTGTGCATGATTTGGAAGAATAAATAAAATGTTTGATTGTATTTTATTTTTAGAGATTGAAAGGATTTAAATAAATTTGATTTGATTTATTTAAATTTGGAAGAATGAATTTGATTTAATTAAATAATTAAGAATTATTTAATTGTTTGGAAGAATTAAATTTAAATAAAGGATTTTATTTAATTTGTTGGAAGAATATGAATCAAATAAATAAATTTGTTTATTTATTTATTGATAAAGGAATTAGAAGGGAATAAATATTAAGAATATTTATCTAGACCGAATCGTGTCATTGTTAGGTGTATACAAACTCGATATGAAGTTGTGTATGGTCAATTACCACCATCTCTCTAGGCATACATACTAGGCAAATCAAGGTATAGGTAGTTGATTCCACCCTTCATACATGTTACACAATTATTTATGCCCTCAAGGACAACTAGCACCTAACACATAACCACATGTAGTAGAAAACTAATCAACACCATTTAGAGTGTACTTTCACTATTGGTGACATGGTCTTCCTTTGATTACAACCATGTATAAGTAGTTATCTTTGAAGTTGAAGGCTCATTATAAAATCACCCCCAAGTTTTATGGAGCCTATAAAATTGTGTAAAAAATTGTTTCTATTACATATAAGTTGGAGTATCCTTCCTCCTCAAATCTCTATCTAGTTTTCCATGTCTCCTTTTTGAAGTAGGCTTTTAGCCAACATATTCATGCATAATATGCATTACTTGAGTTGGATACTGAAGTATGTATTATCCTAAAATCTAAGTCTATCTTCAACAGACAATCACCCTGCCATTGCAACTATATATCACCAAGGTAATTGTCCAGTGGCATGGGTTGCAAACAAAAGATACAACATGGGAACCCCTCTTCCACTTGTAGCAAAAATTTCCTCATCTCAAGCTTTGAGGACAAAGATTTTTAAGGGTGGGGACATGTTACAATCTACAATTCCATCTATTTATTCTTAACTAATTAATTAATTTTGTATTAAGCTTTATTAATAAAAGGATCATACCCATATGCTTTTTTAAGATATCTCTTTTGCTAAATTGGTTTAGTCCACATGCTTGTGAAGTAGTAGGTCCTTTGGATAGAATTATTATAAATAATTGGTTTGACAGTAGAATGGATCATCCATGAATTATATTGTACTGAAAATTGCTCCAAGAGTTTATAGCCTCGAAGAGCCCAGTGATATATTATAATTTGAACCTAGCATTTCAATGCAATTCTTGTGTTTCCATTTGTAGGATATATTTTTTGTTTTTCTATTATTTGGCCAATCTCTTGTAGGAAGGACCATATCATCTAGTATCAAATCTCTTTCTAGGGTCATGTTTTGTTGCAACATATTTCATTTAGGTAATTATACCACTATCCATTGTATGCTATCACCTTGCCTTATTAGGATCTTAGTTATTAGAAAGTGGTTACAAAAGTAGTGGCACTAATCTTTTGTTCCAATTTTTCCTTGCTCATAGTTTTTTTTAATTTGAGGTTAGAAAACTTGTACCAAGGGTTTTCAAGTATCACATAAGAACTATTGTTCTAGGTTGAGTTGGATTCCCCATATATGTAATAGTCAAGGGCAAAGGGATTGCTCTCCAAAACCATGCCATCACATAGCCTTTGTATATGCTCTTATGGTTCCACATAGCCTTGAGTATATCAAAAGACCCAATATATGTTTTCAAAGCCTAGCCCCCTAGGAAGTGATCATTTATCTTTAACTTGTGACACATTAGCAAGTGCTTATCCTTGGGAAGTTACTCACATAGTACTTGATTCATTTGGATTTCTATATTTGTGAGCTCACAGATTAGACACTCACTTTAGAGACCTTCCTTTTTCATTTTGTCTTCCCACCCTGGGTTATTTGTATTTGGAGAACACCACTAGTGTATCTAAACCAAGATTTGGCAAAGTATAATTTCTAGCCATAATGTGTTTAGTGGGGTTTTGTTATAGTTTCCAACTATATTGTGATAAGTGAGATTGTGTTCAATGGGGTTTGTTATTGTTTCTAGTTGTATTATGATCAGTGGTGTTTATTTCTCTATACTAGATTCACATTGGAATGGTCCATATGAACACATAATTTACAACATATAACTCTCCAACAAGCTACAAATTATAGAAATTGGTTGCATTTCTAGCCCACAAGGATCTAAAATTTCAAAAAATTCTAGGTTTAAAAAGTAGGTATTTTTGAAAATTATCATTTGATTGATTGTCCCTTTATGATCCTCTCTTTAAGATGATCATTTTGGTATATAACTTTGACACTTTATTTGGTCACTTTGCATCCCCTCGTAATGGTGAACACCCACTCTAGGGAAATGAATGCTAAAGGTAACTACTAAATTAGAGGAGTTTGAGTGTTACATATCCTTCCTTAGTGATGGACAATCCTAGTGTTGGTAAATAGATTTGTCACTATGATATTTCACTAAGTTAGCCTGACTCACCCAATGGACAATGAAAAAGTTCACCACAATTGGAGAGATTGCTACTGGATTAGCGTTATTCCTTTGTATTTGAGAGGGACAACTCCCTTGCATGATAAAGTTTTAGGTTTTTTAGGTGTATGATTTTAACTAGAAAGAAGGAAAGGCACACAAACTAAAATAGAAACAGAAGGACAAAACCCTATACATGGCTAACATGGGGCTAGATTTTCCTTAAAAAGGGATAACAAAAAGTGTATAAAATTAGAGGGACAAACACATAGATTCATTCCTTAGGAAAGATTATTTAAAGAAAATGATGCCACTAGGGTTTTAAAGATGTAATGTTGTCTAACATAAGAAAGATGCATTCACATAGGGTTTCATGACTCATAGATAAGAAAATAACCTATCATCACATCTATTTGCATAGTTTAAACACATATATTAAATGAAAGAATTTGCATTATTCACATGACATAAAACAATTAAAAGAATGTCTACAAATTCAACATAAGAAAGATCTGCAACATAAAGCAACAAAATATTGTATCATAGACCAGCCATATCATCCTTTACTCAATTTAAAAATGAAGAGTTCACAGACTCTTTCTACCCTATAGAATGTGAGAGAATCAACGTATCCTAAAAAAGAACCATTGTACATTGGAAATGATTACATTTATAGTTTTTCTCCCTTGTAAATAACTTATTTTCCAGACCTTAGAAATAATATTACAAGGTACTTTTAGTGAGCGTACATGTTTAACTCATTTAAACAAAATCACTTTAAATTTTAATAAACTAACTTTATAATTAAAAGGTTGAGTCTTCTTGCTTGAAATTGAAAGGTGCATAGCTGTCATAGTATTATATTGATAAATTCATGTGCATCAACTATTGCATTCGATTATAAACTTTCAAGGTTACCTTTGCATTACTATTTTGTGTGTACCCTACAATTATTGCATTCCTTGAGATGACATCTTATAAGGCAAGCTACAATCATTCCCTGATCCACAATGTAGACAAAGTCATTGATCTCCAAAAGCTAAATTTTCCTCATACTCGGAAGCTAAAGGCATGACACCTATTGATTGTAAATTCCTTCTTGGAACAAACTCAATGGAAAGGTATCTATAAACCAAATTTTTTATGAGATACAATATCTTTAGCGTCAACTCAAATTTTATAATGTACCTCAATCAACCTATTAATTAGATTCTCTCCCATCATATTATTAATTTCTAATTGAGAAGGCATGCAATCTAGCACACAACTCATTCCCTCTATTCTAAGATAGAATTTGTAGATATCCTTCACACATTTGATAACCACCAACTGATTATCAAGATCTCTTAAATCAATATTGGGCAAAAGGTTCTCTACCTCAACCATTTCAACATTAAACTCACCTAATAACGATCTACAAAAGAAGGTTCCTACTTCATAGAATTACATAGTGACACTGATGAAATGCAAGTCTCCCTCACATTAAAATCATGTGTTATGGAGTAAAATGTGTACCCTTGTTAATCAAGACTTATTTTGACACATTTTTTAACAGTAAACAATTAAATATCGATCCCGGTGAATAAACCTGAGAAAATAAACTTAGGACTGGTCTAAGACCACCTTAAAAGGTACTCTCCAAAGTTTTTGGGGCTAAAGGACCAGGGCACCTAGCGCCTTGGTCCTAAATGTTAGCCCCAACCCTATTTTTGTGGTGTCAACTTAGAACACCTCCTTGGCTTATCCCAGTCGGCCCCATTTGGTTTTATTCATTGTTGGTGAGTCAGAATACATACATAAAAGAGTCTTGTTATTCATTTTACACCTAGCTTGTTATGTGAAGATTATAAATACCTACCTTATGCTTTCATGAATTGATCTCCTATGCTCAAGTATTCTTCATGGTTGGAAAACCTCTTTGTGTAGATGTTATGATGCTTGTTTGCAGGTCTTGAAGGAAGTTCAAGCCTTCATCTTCCATCTCCTTGTTGGTGCATGGTCTTGAGTCACCTACTCCAACTAGGGTTTCATATCTTGTGGTAATATTAATCATTTATATTCATTCTTTCATCATTTGTTGCAGATCTTGCCTTTGCCCTCCTAGGGCACATTCTTGGATCTCTAATCATTTATATAGTGGAGGTGGAAACACCAACATGGGGTTTGACCAAGGAAGGCCCATAAACACAACACAACCCTTTTCCCTTCTTGTTTCTGTGCAGGTCTCATCCAGAAGAATCAAATGAATACAAGCTACAGGAAGGAAGAAGACTAACAGATGAAGGCACCCAGATCTGAAGATTCTGCAAAACCCTAAATTGGGTCTAGGGTACCCAACACCCTAGTACTTCTACATTCTAAACTTAGGTTCTAATTCTCCTCTATTCCCTGATCTCTATTGTACTTTAAGAATCTCTATATCTATTTCTAACAGTCATTTATTGGTCAATCTTGCATAATTAGGGTTTAGGTTTTACCCTAGTTTGATTGGTTGAATTTGGTTGACACCTATTTATACAACAAAGGGACAAAACCCTTGTAGTTTGGCTCTCCTTCACAAGGAAGAAGCTAAACTCAATTTGTGTTCCAATGTTGATAGAAGAGGGTTTGACCTAGTTTAATCTTTTAGGTTGTCTTCCTTTTCCATCTAACATTTTGGTGAATCTACCATGTCTTGCACACTTGCATCCTTCTTCATCTAAACATAATGTGTTTACTATCCTAGATCTAATTAGGATTTTTTATTCATCATTTGCATACTTACATGCCTTGTTTTTTGCATTTGATCCATTATTAGGGTTTACAAAAACCTTGCATTCCTTCAGAATATAGCTAGTCTTGAACCTAGGGTTTGTAGATTAGTGTGTTGTTTAAGATCTTTGTGACATTAATTGGTGGATTAAACTGATTTCATTTGTTGTACCTTGTCTTTCCTTTTTTTAGAACATTCTTGCATCTTGGCATTTGAAAATGTGCAAATCAAACATTTGATTTAAGTGTAGAAAAAGTATGTTTGTCACATTGTTTATATGTCATAAGTATAGATCATCATAGCATGATATAAAGTTATGATTTTTGCATCAGATATGATTGGTATTGCATTAATTACTCATTTCATAGTGGTATGTTTTACATTTACACTTCTTAATTATTAGGGTTTTTCAAAAATCTTGCATTTTTAAGAAAGCCTAGCTAGTCTTCAAACCTAAGGTTTATGATTAATGTCTTGTTTCAGATTTTTTTTAAGTTATATGCTTATCAAATATAATTTCATATTGCTTTAGACTATCATAAATATCAAATTGTGTTGAAATTTTAAAGATAGAGCATTCTTGAATTGTTAGATTTAGGGTTTGATTTGAATATGAGCATTGCTTAATTCAAATTGAGCTTGAGTAGAGGTGAATTTGATCAAAAGGTTTATTATTGCATTCTATGTGTTTACATTTGATAAAAAGAGCAAAACATTGATTCATTTAAACAAAAATCCAACCTCTTCTTTCATCACATCATTCATTTCGCCTTTCTATGCATCTTGTGTGTCACTAAGGCTTGTAAACACTTTATGATTTTTGTGACTTGGTGCCCCGATTCTAACACATTTGTGCGAAGAAGTCTTTGAATTATGGTTTTTATTTCTTTGAATAGCATCGATATCAAAACATCAGAACCTCAATTCACGAGTTCAATCACACAAAAAGGCCCATCACTTCTTCATGATATCCCTACGTCACATATCTTGAAAGCAACAAATTTTCATGAACGCATCAACATATAGGACCTCATGGCTCATGTTCCTGAAGCTCAAATTCAAATATTAGACACTAAGTTGGCTAATTTTCAGCAATTTGTAATCTTGAAACATATAGTTGAGGGAGTCATTCCTGTTGTTGAGAGTCTAAGAATTTTATTGCTTGAAGGACAAGAGCGACTAGAAGTCTTGAGTAGCCTAGCTCACATAGTCCACAACAATATTACGTATGTGTCTAGTTTCATAGAAGTCATCACTAATGTGACTTCTTCAAATCAAATAGGAACTCAAGTGTCGGCACCCATATCAACACTCCCTATTCCTACATACACTTCTACTATTCTCACCATAACTATACAACCAAGTAATAGTGCTACCACATGTGTTGGGTTATCTACTAGGAATCCTATTCATCATTATAGTGCCATTCCATTCAATTATCTGAATACTACACCTAGTGTCACCCCGCCTACATCAAATCAAACTAAGCCTATTATCATTTCCAAAAAAGCCAATCATACAGTGTCATACCTATGGTTAGCCCTATTCATTCATACCAATCTCAACCTAGTTCACCTTCTGACCCCATCATCAACAAACTTTTGCAAAATATGAATTACATCCAACAATAGTTAGCAAACATAAACCAAAGTCCCTCAAAACCTGCTACGACATCACATTATATTTGCAACCCATTATCTTATCAAACCCTAAGATCTCAAATGCCTGAGAATTTTGAAACCCCTCACTTTGAGAAGTATAATGAGAAGGGAGACCCTAACAACCATGTGGCAGCCTTTATAGCTATGTGTATTGATTTCTTCTTTGAAGATGCAATATTGGCTAAACTCTTTCCTAGGTCACTCAAAGACTCGGCCTTGGATTGGTTTTTCTCATTGCCTCCTAATTCAATCACTTCTTTTTCACAATTAATCAACAAATTTCTTCAACACTTTCAAGCAAACATTGGACCTCAAGTCCCTTTGACCGATTTGGTTCATTGTAAACAAGGAGTAAAGGAAAAAGTAACTGATTTTGTGAGGCATTATCAAGCCCTCTTTTTACAAATTCTTGATATTATATTTCAGATGTTGATTTACAAAGAATCTTCATTAGAAATTTACAACCTCACATCCATGACAAAATCTTGTGTTGCATATGGGTTGTCATTGATGTCAATAGTGGTATAGAGTGCTATAGTATGGAAGTGTGTAAATGATGTCAAAGGGTTGGATTGCAGCAGTATGGTGATCAATGAAGACATTATAGAATAAGTGATCAAGATGTATAGTGAAGCAAAGAGAAGAGGGATGAATAGATGCTTTGTAGCCAAAGGGGTAGATCAAGGAAGAAGGAAAAAGGAGATGCATCAATATCGTCAGTACAGAAGGAGATGGATCAACATCATCTACACACAATCATATCTTCTAAAGTTCATGTGTAAGTTCACAACCTTCATACATTTATGTTTAAAATCTATGTTGTGTAAGTGTTGGGGTATTTCTAAAAGATGATGATATGAACTCTTAATACTTACTGCATGATAAAAGAAGTTGTAAAAGACTGAAGGAAATTGTCTAAGTATAGTACAAGTCAGGGAAGGATTCAGACTCACAAGAAGGTACCGCATTCTACCGTAGTTGCAATTAAAGGCCTATGGATTGGATTAATGATTAGGTTTTTCACTTAGGTAGATATGTTTCAAGTTTGAGGTCATAAAGCTTACCGCAAGATGTTTTGGAGATAGAAGGGTGAAGACAGTGTTGAAACAAGATAAGTGCAGTTACAGGGTGACAGGAGAATGCTCCACACTTCTCTGTAAATGAATATACAATGTTGTGGCTTGGAGGAAAGGTAGATATGAGTCAAAGGTATCTGTGCTTCAAGTTTCAGGTGATAATATGTACCGCAATCACTTCTCTAAAGTCAACTGTGTGAAGACATGCCTTAATGTTAAGTAAAGTAAGCAGAGGAAGATAGCTGAGGTTATCGTAGTTCACCACACAATGGTAATTGGTCTTGCTAATTAAGTGATAAGCTCTTATGACTGGTTGGTATGTGATGTACAAGTTTCAAGTGATTGTGTTCACTGCAAGCATGTTGTTCATAGTATTATCTTAAGAATGTGTATGCAAAGGTTTTTAAGGACATCGGCATCTGGGTTTAAGTGTTTACGTCAAAATGATACACCCTAAGATGACAAAAGGAGTGTACATAATGTTTTTTAAGTCATATAACATTCAATATGTGATCCACATGATGTAATTTTGTCTCCTCCGGTACCACTTTGGGTCTAGAGTCAAATACAAGGAAGGATAAGTGAACTTGTGGAGCCGACTTCATGTATAATGAAGCTTTTTCCATCTATGTGGAGTGTACACCAGCTTGGACAAATGTGCTAAGGTAAATTAGGACCTAATTATTCTTTATTTGTGAGCCACACTTGGTTTCTATTTACCACATATGTTTTGGAGCTGACTGTTGTGGCCACTACATGTTTCATGCTACACATTTCATGTTGGCCGACCAAGAAGAAAGTTTTTAGAGCTTGTGGAGGATATATATGAAGAATCAAAGTTGTTGAGGGTTGAGTTAGTTGAGAATAAAAAGATAGAATTGATATTGTGCGAATATACTACAACAAAAATAGATCTCATGATGAAAAGTGGAGAAGACCAGTTTATGTAAAAGGATAATGCTACAGAGGCAATTGTTGGCAATATGATGATGGAGAAAAGTTTATGAAGTTGTTTTGTTATGGCAAAGGTTGATATTGAAAGTGTGCAGAAGTGAGATAGTTGTCTAGAGGCTGAAGTGATCAACATTCAGTTTTGTACGAAGAACATTGAGTCAAATAAGTTTTGTAATTGTTGTAACTGTTCAGGGAGTTGCAACTTCCTTTGGGTTATAGCCCATAAATAATGTTGTAATCTTGTTTTATTTGTGAGGTTGGATTTGGACAATAAATCCAAGTAGCTTGCTCACCGTGGTTTTTCCCTTCTAGGGTTTTCCACATAATTCTAGTGTTATTGATGTATGCTTCTGTGTTCTTATGTTTTTCATGTTCTAAATGTTTATGGTAGTTAGAATATAGTTAAAAGAATAGAATTTGAATAAGAACTAATTCACCCCCCCTCTCAGTACTTCTATGTGTTCAACATCTTGTTGATGCATTATGACTCTTTCACCAATCTTTGTACGGCTCTCCATGATTACCAACTATCAGTTAGTTAGTATGAGAATAATCACTCATTGCCTCTGATTGGTCAATCTGAAGCCTCACACACTCAATCGTTTAAAAGACACAACAAAAACTCAATCAAAATCAATGCCATATCACCAAATTGCATTAAAAAACATGTAGCAGTTGCAACATCTTCTATTCCCACCCCATACAAACTAAAACCAAAAACAAGACAATTCACACCATTATCATTTTTCCATAATGATGCACAATATTTAAACAACAATCTCATCAAGCTTCCACCAATTTGACCTCTTGATCCAAATAAGATGCAATCATCTTCTTTCGATTCAAAGGCCTTTTGTTAATTTCACTGCATCGCCGGTCATGACATTGAAATATGTATGTATCTTAAACATGAAGTTCAAGATCTCATCGATTCCAATGTCATCCAGGTTGCTGGCATAAATGACAAAGGAAATAAATCAATGGCTCCACCTAATCAAAACTTGTAAATATATACAAATCCATTACCTCATTATGAGTCTAACATTGTGGAACCATTTCAAGAAATGCAATATACTCGTCAAGAACAAGATTATGAAGGAGATAATTGTATGTTGGATGCCCACCCTCATCAAGAGCGAGCAGAACCTGAACTAGCTATATCTTTCACTCCTTATGATGCTATTATTGAAGCTCCTGATAGACCTTTATACATCACCTTTCGATCAATGATAAACCCATAAGAGGTGCTATGATTGATCCTATTTGCATGGTAAATGTATTAACTAAAGAGTTTCTCTACATGCATGGTTTGCACTATGATAACTATGATGTATCAGAAATCACGATTAGAGCACATGATGGGTCTATTCTTCCAACTCTTAATGCCTTGACCCTTTCCATCAATGTTGGTCCAAGAACCTTAGATGTTACTTTTATTATCATTCCAACATCGAACTTATTTCATGTGAAGTTGGGTCACCCATGGCTCCACTCCATGAAGTCAATCCCCTCTATAGTTCATAAGTGTTTAAAGTCTCCATTTGAGAGATGTGTGCACACTGTACATCAAAGTTGGTACCAACCCGTCACTCATCATGGACACTTTACACTTGACTACTTCTGGCCTAAACCAGTTGGAGTTGCTCGAACTAGAGAGGATCTATTTTTTTGTCATATCAAAAATACAAGGCACATAAAATTGATGAGTTGTCTCTTAGTAACATACCTTCTAGTGATGTCCCTAGACCCTCTTGATTTTCTAAGGCTACACCAATAGTTCCCCCTGTCCCATAGGTCGCAAATGAAGTTAAGCCTGAATCAAAGGTTCCTCCCCATCCTCAAGTGTCTGGTAGATATGTTGAGGTTCCCCCTTCACCATCCCTTCAAGGACAATGAGGCAACCGTCAAGCACAAAACATACCTCCTCACAATCACAATATTACTTTTGTCCCACTTACCTCTATAGAGACAAGTGAAAAGCAATTGATTGGACATAAGTCATTTCTTGAGGTTTCTCAACCGCTTGAGGATGCTCAAGTACCTCCACATGTTTCACAGGTTGAGAGGAAAGAGCAACCCACATTGAGGAACCCTCCCCTCGTGGTCTCTCAACCTTTGGTGGTTCCTCTCATTTCTTCTAATGGTCCTAAAGAAAAGGAAGAAAAGGAACCCACGTTGGAAGATACTATGGTTCCCCTCACAAATAAAACTAAGTGAAATCAAATTGCAGAGAATGAAAGAAGCATCATAGTGCTATGGCTCACCTTATTACACGAGAGGAGAATCTCTCTCCTTGCAAGCATCAGTCACCAATGGATGTGAAAGAGAAATCTACTAGTGCTTCATCTCCTCTAGCAAAAGATAGTGCTTAACAACTCACAACAGAGCCTATTGTGTTATATTCCGATAGCGAATCAAAAGGTAATAATGAAATAGGTATGGCTCTAGTACCTTACACTGCATCTACTATAGTCCCTCTTGCATCTTTCCCTCCATCCCTTTATGATGAGCAAGATTGGAAGGAGGATGATTTGTTTTAGGTTGACTTGCAAATGTAGCCTCTCTCTCTCTTTTGTGCTATGATTGCATGTGTTGTTATCCCCGTATTGTGTTGCTTGATGTGTATTTTGTTTGTTAAGATCTCTCTGGATGACCCTTGATACCCTTGTTCGTACAAGGATACAAAGGGATTGAAATCCATTGTGACATTCTCTCTATTTGTATCATTATTCCTCTATATGTCGTAAGTTTCATTTTCTCATTGTTGTTTCCTTTAGGGATGATGCAAGGCATAGGATGCTTTAGTATCCTTCCTTGTTGACCCAAAGTTTTACATTTGTTTTCATGTGATATTTCCTCCTTTGTCTCCATAGTTTTACCAACTGACAAATGATGACAGTCCCAAAAATTTATAATTATAAGACATCTCCTATTATATAACCATTCACATATTGATGCCAATTAGGTAGATCCCTTTTTGTTATTACTTTATATTATTCACTCTAACATGATAGTTTCTTGTATGATTTAATGTATGTGGCACCTTGTTGCTATGCTTGGCATCATACCATGACTACACAAGCCATTGTGTATCATTCTCACACATCACCTCGGTTTGTCTTTCTAGGGGTAACCTCTTGTTGCGATGTAGCTTTTGGGAACACATATCATATGGGCATGTGCTTCTAGAAATATCTCATGCATATCTTGTATTATGTTCTACCTTAAAACAATTGCTCTCTATGGAAGTAAGCAATCACTTTAAGGTGGGGGCATACATTGTTCTATGCTCTTTTGATTATACTCTTGTTGATTATGATTGACATGGAACACACCTAGAGATTGGGTAGTCCTCACTAGCCCATGATGTTTTCATTTTGTTGTTGGTCCATGAGCCACCTAGTATAACTAAGTTTTCTAGTCCATGTGCTTCATGTGACTTGTCATGGTCATCTAGTAATTTAGTGGTCCTTATTAGTTCGTGATCCATGAGAGCACTTATCTTCACATGACCACTAGCGACAAAGCAAGCTAGTGTTAGATTCATGTTTCTTTTGTTTTTGTTTCCATGTTAGTTTATGTGATATATTTTTTGACCTTGTATTCTCTTAATAATTCCATGTGTTTTGTGTGTTTTCATCATGTTTTCCATGTATACTTTATGTCTTATGTGTATGCTTTATGTCAAGCATGTGTGCATTGTGTATGTCATGTATTACCTTTGTGTATTGTGTAACTCTCACATGTATTCCTTATATATGTTTGTTTATAGTGCTTCATGTATGTGTGAATTATGTTACAATGTCTTGCATATTTGCAACCTTAGAATCTTACGCTTGGAGGATACTATAGTCCACAACTTGGCGTAATTCTTTGGATTTCTATGTTTTCATGTTGGAAATTTGTCTTCTCCTTACTTTAGTGTGAGTTTGAAGATAAGTTTGTACTCACGCTAAAGTGGGGGCTAAATGTTATGGAGTAAAATGTGTACCCTTGCTATTCATGACCTATTTTGACACCTTTTTTAACAATAAACACTTAAATCTTGATCCCAATGAATAAACCTGACAAAATAAACTTAGGACTAGCCTAAGCCAACCTTAAATGGTACTCTCCAGAGTTTGTGGGGATAAAGGACTAGGGCACCTAGCACCCTAGTCCCAGATGTTAGCCCCAAACCTATTTTTGTGGTGTCAGCTTAGAACACCTTCTTAGTTTATCCTAGTTTGCCCCATTTGGTTTTATTCATTGTTGGTGAGCAGGAATGCATATATAAAGGAGTATTGTTATTCATTTTACACCTATCTTGTTATATGAAGATTAGAAGTATCCACCTTATGCTTTGATGAATTTATCTCATGTGCTCAAGTATTCTTCATGGTTGGAAAAGATCTTTGTGTGGATGTGATGATGCTTGTTTACAGGTCTTGAAGGAAGTTCAAGCCTTCATCTTCAATCTCCTTATTGGTGCATGGTCTTCATTCACCTACTCCATCTAGGGTTTCATATCTTGTGGTAATCTATATCACTTGCATTCATTCTTTCATCATTTATTGTAGATCTTGCCGCTGCCAGGCTCCTAGGGCACACACTCTTGGATCTCTAATCATTTTGGTAGTGGAGATGGAAACACTAACATGAGGTTTAACTAAGGGAAGCCCCTAAACACAACGTAACCCTTTTCCCTTCTTGTTTGTGTGCAGGTAACATCCGAAAGAATTAGATGAAGATAAGCTATAGGAAGGAAGAAGACTAACAGAGGAAGGCACCTAAATCTGAAGATTTTACAAAACCCTAAATTGGGTCTAGGGTGCCCAGTGCCCTGGTACTTATGCATTCCTGAATGCAAGTTTTGATTCTCTTCTATTCCTTGATCTCTGATGTACTTTCAGAATCTTTGTATCTATTTTTACAGTCATTTATTAGTCAATATTGCATAATTAGGGTTTAAGTTTTAACCTAGTTTGATTGGTTGAATTTGGTTGACACTCCTTTATACAACAAAGGGACAAAACCCATGTAGTTTGGCTCTCCTTCATAAGGTAGAAGCTAAACTCAGTTTGTGTTCCAATGTTGATAGAAGAGAGTTTGACCTAGTTTAATCTTTTAGGGTAAGTCTCCCTTTTCCATCTAAGAATATGTTATAGTAGGAAGGATGGAATTTAAGACAATAATGGGATGTTGTTGAGAATATGATTTCCCTACATGTATATCAGGGCATCTACAATAAAAACATTTGATAAAATCCTCTAAAACCTCTTTGACTAACTCACTTTGTTTGCAATTAGTGATTCAAGGGTTCCACAAATTGTTGAACTACTAAGTAGTAAAATTTTGGTGAATTAGCGATTCAAGGAACCATAAAAATGCTGAAAAGGTGAAATTTTGACAAATTAGAGGTTCAAGGAACCATAAAAATGCTAACAAAGGTGTATGTTGTGTTTTTCATGACTTCCTAAACTTGTGAAATCACCAAGGAGTTGAATAACCTTGGAAATGGCCGATTTATAATCCATTTAAACTTTTCTAAATGCTTATCAAAGTTTTGGGGAGGTGGTGAATTTTGTCAAGGCTTGGAGAAGTTAATGAACTAAACAATCTGCTGACACAACTTTGGCCTTTATTTATTTCTTTTCTTCTTGGGACTTTAAGAAGTTCATGAACTATATGGACCACCAACATGTTTGTGTAAACTTTGTAAATTATTTCCAACAAATCCATAAATGAGGCTTGAAAGAAGATTAATTTCATATATTTTCATTGGAAGATTTTTTCTTTAAAGTTGGTCACAATGTGAATAATAATCCTATAAAGTTCCTTGTCAATTTTTTTTGTTCCATCCTTTTCAAAAATCTCGTTTTAATTGTTTTCGTAATCCACCTGATAAAATATTGTTAATTTAATAAGTTTCAAATGGGAAGGAATTTTATCTTGAAAACTTTCCACATTGTATTCAATGGAGTCAAAAATATCCCTATAAAATGATTTTGTTCTATCTCTAACGAATTCCTTGATTTAATTGTTTCGATGAATCCCAAGTCAAATTGTGCAACTATTTCCAAGATTTGGATGATTCTCCTTCAAACATTTAAAAATAGCACACAAAATCTTCTAATTTTGATCTAACAAACTCACACATACTAGATTAAGTGCAATATTATTCTTGTACAAATTTTGAGATGGACAACTATGACAACTTGGTGCAAAAAACATGCGACGCCAACATCTTGCAACTATGAATGTAAATTAGTGACTCCAATTTGGTGAGTGATTTTTCTGAGAGTGATTAAGAACATTTGTGACAAGGATAACTAAATCAAATGAGTTTTTGTGAAAGAGGGACTCAACACATGGTGATGCTTGCTAATTTGACGCAAAAAGTTTAAATTTTGTGGGGTGTAAAACAAGACTAATGGCTGGCTCTAATTAGGGACAAGGATTGCAAAATATGTAGAAGGATCCTAGAATCCCAGGTGGAAGACCAGTTCTTTATCTATTGGGCAATAGAGTCAAGAGAATTTAACATAGTGTGATAGGGAAACAAAGTCCTAACGGAAGCCAAAAAGAGATGAAAGATAAAAGACAAATAGAAAATGAAACAAAGTAGACACAAAAAAACTCCTACTTAACTTATGTACATAGTAGGAATTTTCCTACCTCAAACCACTTTATGAGGATCACATGAACCCATTAATAGGTTGAGAAAAGTATCCACATGTGAGGAATAATGGATGGTATCATCAGACATCTGTGAGTTGAGTTTCCATTTTACACTTATGAGGAGAGATCTGAAATTTATGAATCCCTTGAATAATGCATTGTAACCAAATAACCATTTATCATCATAGTTTTTGAATCCTCTTGAACCATATCAATATTGTCCTATATAGTATTGATCATATCTTTTTGCATAGCATTAAATATCTGATATTCCACACCTGAATATCTTTTTGATTATTTGGATCAAAGGAAAGCAAGTCATGAACTAGATGTATTTCATACATGTAAAACGAGGAAGCTTCTATTGTAGATGGTGGATCTAGTTTTTAGATATTAGCTTCCATGAACATAGGGTTTGTTGGTGTTCCCAACTGATTGTCTGATTATCCCTATAAGGTAGCTATCCTTAATGCTCAAGATTCTTAGGTCAGTGGCCAATGAACAAGAGACAATTACTTGTTCTCCTTTGCACTTCAATCTCTACTAGACCTAGGGGAGTATTCCCTTATCTACAATATCTTGAAAATTTATCTCTTGAATGTAATGAGATATTGATTGAGCAGATTGTTCTCACTTCTAAAGTGAGGTACGAATGGATGTTATATTGGATTAGCTAGATCCCCAATATCTATCCTAATCAACACTCTAAGAACAAATGAAACTACTACTACCAAAACAAAACAAAAGAAAGTTTTATCTTTATGAATTCTAATGATCAAACGTGCTTGGACTTTGACAGAATTTTCTTAGATTGGTGCCTATTCAGGGTAACAGAGTCACAACTTCGTATGCAAGTGTTTTCTTCATAGCAATTGACATTTGCACTTAGAGGGTAATAAAATCACTACTATCTTACAGTGACAAACCCAATAAAAGGTATTACTTATGGCTCTTCTTCAATAATCTCTAATGCAATACATCACTACCTATGTTTTATTCAAAGCATATTTATTCCAATCCTTGATTAGAAGCAGAAAACAAAAGATTCAATACAACAAGTGTGCATAAGTGAAATCTAGAACCCTTGATTCATGCATCCACAAAAGGAATGCATACATTCAAGGACACAACCATAATCAACACACACATATAGTGTTTCTCATATAGCTTCAATTTGAACATAATAATGTCATGAAAAGAACAAGTAATCTCATATACAAGCCATATATCCTACAACCCAGAGAAACTCCTTTCTTATTAGAAAATCATCAAAGTCTCAAGGCTTATACAATATACTCAGAGAGTTCTTTCTCAATTCTCTCTCTACTATTGATGATACCATTATATCCCTAGATACTACGACAATCCTTTTGCATTGGAAAAATACAAATATGTCAGCCAATACTTCTTAAAACAACTATTTTTTAGAAAATGTTGACTACTATAATACAAAATAGTCTTGAATCTTGCATGTGTTACAACAATTGATATCAAAAAGCTACAATCATATGTGAGATGACAAAACTCTCCAATGTATACATCTGATTCAGTTATGAAAAGTCAAGAAAACATAGTATCATGTAGAAGCCTCCAAAATGAATTGCCATTGGAAATTGGTAACCACTTCAAAGATCATTCAACTTCATACTTCTCAACCCATGCTCTAAATTCCTTATCCTCTAGCCATTGAAATTCCAACACCTTGGCCACCTTATCATTATGAGTTGTATATTGGGCATCTAAAATAGCTTTTGACTCCCGGCCAATATGATCACACAACTTCTCTAGCAACAAGAATTCATCTAACACCGAATTGAGAACATCTATTTTTAACTCACCATCAACACAAACTTGATCAATAACCTTGGACCCAACAATATTGAATTCATTTTTCCATTGGTCCAATGCCTTGAGTTGACCTTAATTGTCCTTGAAATGAGGCAATGTTTTCATTTTCACCAAATCAATAGATGTCGCCTTATCCTTCAATTGTTTGTCAGGCTTTATCATGTAGGATGCCATGTCATGCAAAATGTTCATAATCATTGTTGTTTCTTCCAATCCATTAGGTTTGTTGGGGTCAAACCTTGCAGTCTTAATCATCTATTTGATAGTTGCATTTCTTGGTATCCATTTACCTATGACTTCCTATAAACTGAGAGAACTCTTTTCATGCTTAACCAAAGCCTAATTCAAATCTATGATTCCCCTATAAGCATCATCTACTTTTCCACCAAACTTAGTTAACCAATAGTTAACTATCTTAGACACAATTTCACTATTTGCCTGCAGTTTATCCTCTTTCAATGAATCAACCAAACTTTTCAACTCTGCAATTTCTGCTAGCAGAATATCCCTATATAATGAGGAAGACTCTCTTGAAGGGATTGAAATGATGGGTACTAGAGCACTAGAAGATACCACTTCTTTATCTTCTAAAACTTTCAATCTGGCCAAATTATCTGCATACCTTTGTTGTAATTCAATGTAATATTTCTACAACTTCATCACTATGGCTTGACTAAATAATGATGTATCCACTGCCAAGGCTACTGCATCAGGAATTGGAGTATCAGCTACTCTTCTTTCCTAACAATTGGTCAAGGCTTTACACCACATCAAGTTTATTTATTCCTAGTGCTAGAGTCCAAATAGTCAGTGTGTCATGAGATAAGCTGAAACTAGAACCAAAAACCTTTTTTGCATGTTCTTTAGTGGAAATAACAACTTCTTGTCTCTTGATAGTCTCAAATGCTAAAGCATCTACCATACTCCAGTTTGGTAATAACAACATACCACTTTCCATAACTATCTGTCTTCCAATCTTGATGCAGGAGCATCCAGTGGTGTAAGAGCAATCTTGCATCACCCAAAAAAAGATGTTGATGCAAAATCATTTATGTTGTTTTCATTTCTTTTCATAATTAGTAGTTCTAGTTCCATAATCACTTGAATAATGATGTGGAACTTTAAGTTTTTCCAAACTGCTATTTTTTGAAAGTTTGCATTTGGGCACAAATTGAAGCAAAAATTTACATGAAGCTTCGTAAATGAAAAATAAGACCTTTGGCAAAGTAATCATTCAAAGATCATTTGTGAGCTGAAAGATATTAAAGTTTTCGTTTCCTGGAAAACCCCTAAAAATTATTCAAAGTCAGGATTGAGGCACTAAATGGTTCCGTACGGACTCAAAAATGGGAAAAACTAGAAAATCCACTTCTTAGCATGTAGAGCACTTTGTGAGCTTTCCGGTGCTTCAAATGATTCATCAATCGAACACCAAAATCAAAAGTTATGGCTCTCGAAAGTTGACCTATTTTTGGAGGGAGATGCAAAATTCAAAATTTGGCTAGAGGCCGCCAAAAAAGGCTATTTATAACCATTTTTGGGAACCCTTGATAGTAGTAGAGATAAGGGGGAAAGTGTAGAGTCAAGAAAAGGTGGGAAAATAGAAGCCCTAGCTGATTTAGGGTTACAAGAGGTAGAAGATTCTAGAGTCTTGAGATACGGTGTTGTAATATGTTGCAGCCTATAGAGGATTCATCCTCTAATTGTATTTGAGCTTCTATAATGTAATGAGTTGTCCAAATCAATAAAAGAACATTCTTTTTTCTATGTGCAATTTCTATTGTTGTGTGTTTTGTGATTTACCCCCTTCATCAAATCTCTGGGGTAATGTCATCAAGCCTAAAATCAAACTCGGACAAGATTTGCTTAGCCAAGTCCTCATCATCCAAAGGATTCATTTTATTTCTCTCTTCTTCGAGCCTTTGGTGGTACACAACTTGTTTTCTTCTCAAAACAAAATCCTTGAATTATTGAGTCGTAATGAATTTATCATCAGATAGAAAAGTCTGACAGGCGAGTGGCCTTGCATCTCTTATTTCATTATTGACAGTTTTTAGAAAATCAAAACCTCTATTGAAAGGCACATGGGGAAAAATCATTCCTGCCAAGATCTCTGTAGATCCCACATCATCTAAAGTTTCTCCAAGCTCTACAATCCTTGTTTGAACTTTACCCTTATTCTCAAGAGCTGGCTAATCTTCAACAACCTTCTACCTTTTAGCCTATTGACTATCTATCTCCTCAATATCCAATGGATTATCTTTTTTCACATCTTCACTTATTGTCCTGACATATGGTTGTATTCTTACACCTAGAGGTCTTTCCACATTAGGGGGTCTCTCTTCAAGAGGAACCATAAACTTCTATGCATTCTACAAAATTTTTTCAATCCTCACAATCAAATTCTTTTCTTCAAAATAAAAACCAGGGAATTTGGGATCCTTCTTCTTCTTCTCCCTTTCTGTAGAGATGATTCTTTTCCATTTCTCCACCTTTTCTTCAACTTCAACATATATTGCAGAACTTCTTATAACATCCTCATTGAAATCTAATGCATATAGAAAAGTTGATTTCTTCACACTTAATTTCAATGAATTGATAAAACCCTCTGGATCAAATTATTTGCTAGCATCAGTAGATTTCAACCTATAGCTATTCAATACTAGGTAGATCTGGTCCAGACCCTCCTTATTCATGACTTGGAAATTTGACCATTTTAGGGCAGCAAGAAAAAGGGAACCTTACTTCTGACCCCTAACATGCACTTTGTCTACTTCATTTAGCTGCCATATAATTTCCAAGTTGTTGCAAGTATGTGCTAACCGGTGTTGTCATTGATGTCAACATGATTGTGTTGTCATTAGTGTCAACTGTGTCTTCTGATATTGACTGATTATTGCTTGATTGATTTGTCAAGTTAAGGTGATTTTAATGACTTGAATAAGTGTTGATAATGCTACCATATTGTTCATGTTACTAAGTTTCCAAGTGCTTTTGAGAAAATTTGCTCTCCAAGTGGAAATAGTGTGTTGCAAAGTACTCTAGCTTGCAGGATATTGTCTGAGTTTTTGCTCCGCATTTCTTCTATGTTGAAGACTAGAGTATGAGATTTGGATATGTTTTAGAGAAGTGTTTGAAGATGCTAAATCTAGAATTTGGTGGTCCAGATCATTGTACAGTAGAAGTTATATTCACAAGTTTGAAGACTGTGCCTGGTAGCATTTGCAATGTGACAGGGAGAAAGTATTTTGCTCCACATTCCTCTGTAGTTTGGTTTTTGGTCTTTGGGTTCTAGACATATGTTTATAATGTCCCTAGCTATCTTCATTCCAAAGGATTTGTGATTTGGTGCTACAAAAAGCAATTTATTGAGTAGCAGAACTTAGCAGTGTTCTTTGTAAGTTGTCTTCAAGTTAAACTTGTTGTAGCTAGATTTCTTGGCTTTTAGGTGATTTTATGTTGTTCATGGATGCCTCCAGATCATGTTAAAGTATTGTGCTTGATCTACAAGCTATGATTGAGTTCTTGGAAGTGTGTGCCTAAGTATTCTTAGTTTTTGCACAAGTTTGGCCAACTTGGCTGCTAACACTCTTTGCGGATGTATTTTGTGGATTGTAGAAGCATGTTGAAGCATGTTGAAGCATGTGAAGATGTATTTGGGTTCAAGCTAAGCCGTGAAGTGTTCTTCTTTCATTCATTTTCTCTACAAGTTTATTTAGGTCCAAACCTAATTTGAATTATGTATGTTTTTCAACCTTGGAGATTGTTCCAAAGGTTGTAGATTGTATTACCGACCTTGATGTATGCTCCAAGGTTGATGATTGGTATAAATAAATGTAATGAATCCATGTGTAGTGAGTGTGTATGTGAAGATGTGAAGATGAAAGTGTTTGTGTTGTATGGCATCGAAGGTGATATTTATTGTGCTTCAATGGAACTGAACTCAGACATGTTGTAGATTCTATCATCTCAGTTCATGCAAGTGAGCCACCCCCCTTAGTAGTGAGCCTTTTTGTAGTGAGTATTCTTTTGGGTAGTGATCCCTTTAGCAGTGAGCCTCTTTTGTTATTTGGTATTGTTACTACATTATATTGTGAGCTAACACTCACCGTGGTTTTTCCCTTTTAGGGTTTTCCACGTAAAAATCTAGTGTACATGTGTATGGTGATTGATGTGTTTAAGTTTTGATTCTGCATTTCATGTTTAATCTTCATAACAGATTAAGGGGTTAAAGTAAGTGAATGTGAATGTGATTTTGTTTAAGAGGATTTAAGGTTTTTGATACAACTGATTGACCCCCCCCTCTCAATTGTCTTGTGCCTTCAACAATTGGTATAAGAGCTAGGTTCCTTGGAAGAAATCCTAACATCTCAAGGGAGATCTAGGATGATGCATGCAGGAAGGATGCGTCTCTACTTGTTCTCTGAAATATGAGAATAGTAAGCTATTTGATCTTTCTTGGATATGTTGTCTGGAATTCAGTTTTAATCACATTCAATACTGGCAAACCTAAGGAGACTATGGAAATAGATCAGAAGATTGCTAATAATATGGAAGTTGACTTTGAGAGAAGAAGAAAATTAGATACTAATATGCACAGAGACAAGTTGTCTCTCAAGTGCTTCAAGTGTGGCAAGATTGGTCATTATGCATCAAGATGTCCAAATAGAAATTTGAGAAGTAAGAAAGAAGAAAATAAAAGCAGAATGCCTAAGAGAATCTATTATGATGTTGAAGACAATAATGATTTCTTGCTCACTAATTCAAAGGATGCCATTTGTGCTAGCCCTCATAGTGAAGATACTTTTCAAGAAAAGAATTATTCGGTTATTGACAGTAGTTGCTCAAATCATATGACCGATGACAAAAGCAAGTTTGTTAGGTTTGAGAAATATAATGAAGGGTCAATTATATTTGGAGATAATTGTACTGCCAAGATATGTGGAAGAGGCTCAATCAGTATCAATGGAAAACATCATACTGATAATGTTCTTTATGTTAAAAGTTTAAGGAAAAATCTCTTGAGTTTTGGATAGTTGTGTAGCAGAGGATACAGTATTATATTTCAGAATGATAGTTTTGGGATCAGAGAGAAGTCCAAAATTGTGATAGTTTCTAGAAAGAGGACAGAAGGAAACCTTTACCATCTCAGAGAAGGTGATAGTTATTGATCTATGACTCAGATCAGTGAGAGTAGGATCTGGCATAAGAGATTGTGTCACATCAATCTTGATAATCTGGTAAGGATAAGTTTTGCTCAAGCTGTGAAAGATCTACCAGAGATTATCAAGCCTAACAGTATCATTTGCAAGGAGTGTCAAGGTGAAATGCAAGCAAGAACAAGTTTACAAGATGAAGAAAAATCTTATACTAGATTGTTGGAGTTGGTTCATACAAACCTTTGTGGTCCTACAAGAGTAAGAAGTTTCCATGATGACATGTACTTTATGTTATTCATTAATGATTATTCTAGAATGACTTGGGTTACTTTTCTTAGAGAAAAATTAGGAGTCCTAGACAAGTTCAAGGCATTTAAAGCAACGATTGAAAATGAAATGGATATAAAGATCAATTGTTTGAGGACTGACATAGGAGGAGAGTTTACTTCTAACGAGTTTAATGTGTTCTATGAGAATCATGGGATAAGCAGGCTATTATCTGATCCTAGAACTCCACAACATAATGGAGTAATTGAAATGAAAAACATGACTGTTCAAGAAGCTGCAAGGACAATGATAAAGGAAGCATATCTACCAGAAGTATTTTGGACATAAACAATTCATACTGTTGTCTACCTACAAAATAGAGTACAGGTGAAAGCAAAAGATGCAAGGACTCCCTATGAGCTATGGTATGGAAGAACTCCCACTGCTAAATATTCCAAAAAAATTGGAAGAAAATGTTTTATCAGAAGAAAGGAAGAAATAGGAAAGGATGATGTAAAGTATGATGAAGGTATTTTTCTTGGGTATTCAACTAAGTACAAAGCATATCAATGTTATAACAAAAGGTTAGGAAAGATTGTGGAAAGTACTAATGTCAAAGTTGATGAAGACATACAGAAGTATTCAGAAGTCGATGAATATGTATCAGACTTCGACAAGTTCTTTTGCAAAGAAAAAGAGAATGATACAAAAGGGGAAGTATAGACTAAAGACGAAGAAGAAATGCAAGTTGAAGAACAAGAATCTTCGAAAAGAATCTCTAAAATGCCCAAGTACATGAAAAGGCATCACACTGGAGACCAGATCACTAGTGGTAAAGATAAAAGCACATTGACAGGAAGCAGAGTTGCTAAAGAACAAATAAATTTGTGTTTGATCTCTAAAGTTGAACCCAAAATAGTGATTGAGGCTTGCAATGATATCAAATCTTCAGAAGAAGAATGCATGTTCGCTAGCATTGAAGAACTCAAAATTGCTCTTGAAGACCTAGAAAGATCTGAAGAAGAAAACATGGACTTGAAGGAGAATATAAAAGAAGCAAATGAATGCATCAGAAATTTAAGAGAGCAAGTCAAGAAGCATAAACAAAGACATAAAGAGGATTGTGAAAAGTTGAAGTTAGCAAATGAATCCATGATTGATCTAAGAGTGAAAGTTGAAGAAAAAAACAAGAATTGAGGAATGTTTGAGAAATAAAACTGAAGACTATACAAATCTTGGACAAGAAGTTATGTACCTGAAGTCAAACTTGGAGAAGGAAAAGAACTATGAAGAAAAGTTCAAGATAAGTCCTGCAAAACCTAATGAGATGATTCATAGTCAGAAGAGCTCAAATGACAAAGAAGGCCTGGGATTTGAGAAAGGTAATGCTCCAAATCAAGTCAAATAGTGAATACTGAAAAATAAGAAGGACAAAGGGAAGCATATCCAAAATCAAAGGAATGGACCAAGAAGACCACCAGTCAGGAAACCAAATGCTCAAAGGTATCCATCTTTCAATGGTTGTTGTCATTCATTCAATAAATTTGGTCACAAGGCTACTCATTGTAGGAGCAGAATAAATCACAATATTTCATCTTTCTCCGATTAGTGCTTTACTTGCAAGAGAGTTGGTCATAGAGCCAATGAATGTAGAAGTCAGATACGGAAGGGCTACAGTGATGGAAGGAATACTCAATTCTTCAAGGTCAGTTGCTTTACATGCAATAGATTTGGACACAAGGCTAACCAATGCAGGTCCAGAATGAATGAAAGGAACAATGATCAAAGGAATGATGTGTGCTATGATTTCAATAGGCCTAGACATATTGAAAAATTTCACAGAAGCAAGAACATGAAGGATAACCTACTAGAAAAGAAGAAACTAGTTCAAAAGGATGATCTGGAAAAAACCAAGAAGGAGATGAACAAGACATGGATCAACAAGGATGTCAGCAAAGTCAAGATTGAGACCGTGCTAGCCTCTAGTACAGATGTTTCCTCTAGGAACTGATTGTGGAGGCTACCCCTCAAGGGGAACAGGTAGCAGCATAAAAGATTGCTACAGGAAGAGGGATGTATTCAGAGTAGCTAAGGACAATGCAAGGATGTGTTGTATCATACTCAAGGGGAGAAAGCTTGAAGAAGGTGTGTCACCCTTTGCCATTGATGTCAAAGGGGGAGAGAGATCATGTGAAAAACAAAAGAGAGAGTAAGATGTATAAAAGAAAGGGGGAGAATGAGATTAGTATAGAATTGTGTCATGATGGTTTTTCACATCATATGTTGCCATCAATGACAAAGTGGGATATTGTTGCAAGTATGTGCTAACCGGTGTTGTCATTAGTGTCAATTGTGTCTTCTAATATTGAATGATTTTTGCTTGATTGAGTTGTCATGTTAAGGTGATTCAAATGACTTGAAGAATTGATGATAATGCTAGCATATTGTTCATGTTGATGAGTTTCCAAGTGATTTTAAGAAAATTTTCTCTCCAAGTGGAAACAGTGTGTTATAGAGTACTCTGGCTTGTAGGATATTGCCTGAGTATTTGCTCTGTATTTATTCTGTGTTGAAGACCAGAGTGTGAGATTTGGATATGTTCTAGAGAAGTGTTTGAAGATGCCAAATCCAAAATTTGGTGGTCTAGATTGATGTGCAGTAGAAGTTATATTCACCAATTTGAAGACTGCGCCTGGTAGCATTTGTAGTGTGATAGGGAGAAAGTATTTTGCTCTACATTCATTTGCAATTTGGTTTTTGCTCTTGCGGTTTTAGAAATATGTTTATAATACCGATTTGTGATTTGGTACTCTGGAAAGCAAGTTGTTGAGTAGTAGAACTTAGCAGTGTTGTTTGTAAGTTGTCTTCAAGTGAGATTTGTTGTCTTCAAGTGAAACTTGTTGTATCTAGATTTGTTGGCTCTTAGGTGATTGTATGTTGTTCGTGGATGCCTCTAGATCATGTTAAAAAATTGTACTTGATCCATAAGCTATTATTGAGTTCTTAGAAGCGTGTGCCTAGGTATTCTTGGTTTTTGCACAAGTTTGGCCAACTTGGGTGCTAACACTCTTTGTGGATGTATTTCATGGATTATAGAATGGTGTTGAAGCATGTGAAGATGTATTTGGGTCTGAGCTAATCCATGAAGTGTTCTTTTTTCATTAATTTTCTCCACAAGTTTGTTTAGGCCCAGACCTAATTTGAATTATGTATGTTTGCTGACCTTGGAGATTGTTCTAAAGGTTGTAGATTATATTGCCACCCTTGATGTATGTTCCAAGGTTGATGATTGGTATAAATAAATGTAATGAATCCATGTGTAGTGAGTGTGTATGTGAAGATGCGAAGATGAAAGTGTTTGTGTTGTAAGGCAAAGAAGGTGATATGTATTGTGCTTCAATGGAATTGAACACAGGCATGTTGTAGATGCTATCATCTCAGTTCATGGTAGTGAGCCACCCCCCTTGGCAGTGAGCCTTTTTGCAGTGAGCATTCTTTTGGGCAGTGAGCCCTTTAGCAGTGAGCCTCTTTTGTTATTCAGTATTGTTACTACATTATATTGTGCACTAACACTCACTGTGGTTTTTCCCTTTTAGGGTTTTCCACATAAAAATATAGTGTTCATGTGTATGATGATTGATGTGTTTAAGTTTTGATTCTGCATTTCATGTTTAATCTTCATAATAGATTAAGGGGTTAAAGTAAGTGAATGTGAATGTGATTTTATTTAAGAGAATTTAAGGTTTTTAATACAACTGATTCACCACCCCTCTCGGTTGTATTGTGCCTTCAACACAAGTATTCTATTCTTTTGGGTACATAGACAGGCAACAAGTGTGGCCTCATGGTGAAACCATACACCCTAAAGTATGTTGAATATTTACCTAGGAACTAGTCACCCCAATTATGTTTTATCCCAAATGTAGGGATTTCCTGTTCAGGCTTGAGGAACTTCCTTATTTCTGAGGGTATCCTATCTATATGCTCACCCATATGTGTCATCAACTTTCTTATGAAAAACTCCTCAAAGATTATGAAATTTACATCTTGACAATCCTTGTCCCAGAAATAAGTCCATCAGTGTACTGGCAAGGGTTGTCCCTGTTCATCTACCTATTGCACTCTCAATGTTTGATTCCACTAATTTCTACCAAAATATAGAAGCATGTGTTACAAATGGGAATACCATCTAAATTCACGCCTCTGACCATTCTTCAATGCCACCATTTGCTTATACATTTCATCTTCCATAGAGGAGGCAAAATCAAACTCCACATTGACAATGTCATCCTGTATATCTATAACCATATACATCATGTACACAAGAATGCCTTCACCTACATCTTCTCCCAAGACTTGACATAATTCATAGTAAGTCTTGTTGAAATAATCCTCAAAAGTATTTTTTGTTGAGAGGCTCCTTTTCAAACTCTTCCATCTCTCTACCACTAGGATTCCTGAGTCTATGTCTGGGGATTTTGATAGTCTGATACAATATTCAGTGTATCTCATATGGTTTCCTAAATTTATCAATATCAACAACTTTGTTCATGGTTGGGTTAAGGCCAAAGACTAGGGTTTAGTGAAAGAGACCATAGTACTTCCATTCATAGCTAATACCCTTTTGGTGCCAGCATCATATCTACTTGAAATAAGTTGGATCAATTCTACATCAACAAAGATATTCAGGACCACAACCTTGCCCAAGTCCAAATTCCATACGTTACACAATGGGGACCTCAAACTCCTTTTCCTATACTAATGTAGAAACAGAGACCATCTAGGCACAGGAAGATGTGCATCCCTTATTTCTCCAAAATCATCTACAAGCTTTTCATCCTTACTTTTTCTAGGAAGGGCTCATTTTGAGGAACCCGGGCACTGGATGAATAAATCATGTTTAAATCTCCTTTTCTTTGAACTACTTGCCATTCTTCTTACTTGAACAATTTACCCTACTGCCTTTACATATTCTATCCCTATGACCAAATTTAGAATGGAATTTGTGATAGGTGAAAGTCAGGTGTGGAAGATCAGACATAGTCATGAAACCCTAACCCTACCATCATCAAGGAATCTAACCTAAATGAAATCAAAGGATAATGCAATTCAAGCATAACATCACCTAGACCGTGCGATTCCTTGTTTGAGAGGGAGATGTGGACTGCTTCTTCAACAATAAGCAATTACAAAGCTGAAAGCTGCCATTGATGGATGATAAAAGCTCAAATGCTCAAATGCTCAAGATGATAATGTAGGTGCTATATGATTGCTGGATTACTAGATTGCTGGATCGCTGGCTTGCTGGATATCTCATATGGAATGAAAGGGTGTTTATATAGAACTCAACCAAGATCAATCGACGGTGGAGATTCAGAGGCTATGTGAATGGCTAAGATTGAAAGTTACTAAATTTAGGTCCAATTAGTTGTACATGTGAAAGATTTTAAATGAAAGTTGTCTTACAACACATGATGAATGGGAAATGGACAAGTGTTGAAATGTGATAAATGATGAGGGCTTAATTCAAATAAAGTATTTGAATTAGTTGGGATATGAGTTGGAAATTAATTAAATAAATAAAATTTATTTAATTAATAGGATAAATGCATAAAATGAGATAAGACATGATGTGGAATTAATTAAATAAATACAATTTATTTAATTAATTGGCTAACTGAATGAGAATGGGATTTTAATTAAATAAATAAAATTTATTTAATTAATTAGCTAATGGATTAGTGATTTAACAAGGTGTTGCTAGACATGGACAAATTTGGGTGTCTACATTTTGCCCCTCTTTGATACAATGTTCGATAGAACGTTGTGTCAAAGAAGATGTGAGATGCGTTCGATAAACAAGTTATACCCCAGTGTAACTGGCAGGTGATGCCCCCTCGAGAGGTAAGCCAGGCGAACCAGGAAGGGCTGGGTTGGCTCTTGATAGAAGAAAAGGCGGAAAAGAGGGCAGACGCGAAGGAAAGGGGGGTTGCATGGAATAAAATAGGCTGTGGCATAGAAGAATTAGGGTTTGGAGAAGGGCTATAAGTAGGTGCTTCAATGGCAAATAGGTTCATTTGTGCTCATTTGTGCTTAGAAACTTAGAGAAATCCAAAGCTCCTGAGAGTGAGAGTGGCAGAGCTAGCAGGATGGTGATTCCACGCAAAGATCATCGTGCGGAGCGAGTGAGGACACATGGACGACCAGAGGGAGCAGGCGCACCGGTATGTTTCAAAACTTTTCCCAAAAGCGTGCATTTAATAGGCTAAAAGCGTAATTAATTCACACACGTCACCAGAAGCGACTAGTTTAGGACATGGCTCATTGAGGTCGCTTATATAGGAATAGAGATCGCTTAGAGTAGTTCAGGTCGCTTATAGGCGCGGGTAGGTCGCTTATGGAAATGAGGTCGCATCCTGTCGGCAGGAAAAACGCAGTCGAAATGCGCGTATGGAGGGAAACTAGTCGCTTATAATCAAATAGCAGTCGCATAAGGTAGTTTAGCTCGCTTAGGCCTAGAAACAGCGCGCATAAGGTAAATGATTCATGTCTAAGGCTAGAACAAGCGCATATAGTGATTGGGCTCGCTTATAAGGATAATAGAGGTGCATTTAGTAAAAGAGCTCGCTTTTAGGAAAAAGAAGACCGCATATAGCATATAGCACGCCTAGAAAGCAAGGATCAGCGCTTATAGAAGTAGAGCTCGCCTTTAGTGAAACAGTAAGCGCATAATGTAAAAGAGCTCGCATATAGGCAAAACAGTGGCGCATATAGTAAAATGGGTCGCGTTTGGTCAAAATAGTAGCGCATAAGGAAATGCCGGTCGCTAAGAAGCTAGGAGAAAGCGCATATGGTAAAGTGGACCGCATATGGTAGGTGTAAGGTAGAATAGCAAAGAGAGAAGGAAAGTTTGATATGGATAGCTAATGGAATGAGCTAACAAGCATAAATGGATGATGCAGGATGTACTACCGCCATTGTTATCGCGAGAGCCCCATCCGAGAGATTTGCGGCTGGTGAGACGGTTGGATGCAGAGGAGCTGCTGGTGTTGGAGATCCTGGGCTTAGAGCATGTGTCACGATTAGAGCCAGTTCAGGCACATCGAGGGCTGATGACTGCGATGGTGGAGTGATGGATGAGCGAGCACAGTTCATTCTTATTACCGACAGGAGAGGCGACCATCACCTTAGAGGATGTGTTCCAGATCTTGAGGATTCCGATAGATGGGGATCGTGTAGATTATGATCCGGAGATGGGCCCAGCGGCATTCAAGAGATTGTTTGGCACACCAGACATCGGAGCAGAGGGTTCAGAGATTCCGATGGGGAGGATGAAGGAGCTCTGCGACAGATTACAGCGGGTGGTAGTGGCTATCATTAGATGGCTAGTGGGTGATAGGAGAGCGAGAGGTTTTCCTGTAGGATGGGGGACAGTGATGGAGGGCATGTTCTCCTATGGCACGAGATATGTATGGGCAGAGTGTGTGTTGGGGCAGCTCTATCATTACCTGCATGATTGTGCGTACATGTTCGGAGCCAGTATGTCAGCAGGAGTGACAGTTTTGCATGTATGGGCATATGAGCACATTCCGGTGACGAGACTAGAGGGATGGGTTGCTAGAGCAGCAGGAGAGCCATTTGCACGGATGTATAGAGGAGCGTTGACTTATCGACAGCACCGAGGGGTGGTATACTGGCGGCGGAGATTAGATGAGATAGACAGGTTTGTATGGAGACCATGGCTAGGATGTGAGCAGTGGGAGGAGGAGGATGCCGAGCTTGCCTATGCTAGACAGGCGAGGTACATTTTTGGACGCGGCGTGTATATTATAGAGTGCTATTTGCCAGAGAGAGCCCTGAGACAGTTCGGAGAGGCACAGGCAGTACCTGTAGGGGATGCCGTTTTTGGGAGGACGAGGCAGGAGGTGTTCGATTGGGGTCCAGAGGTTGTGGTGGACACAGCCTTGGCAGAGAGAGATGGACTGCAGCCAGCAGCATGGCAGTGGAGACAGGGTCCTGCAGATCCAGGTACATTGCCAGAGTACGATGTATACTGGGCGACAGCTAGGCCGACTCGGTTGACACGAGATGGGGAGATTGGAGAGATTGGGATGGAGAGACCAGTGCGGAGACGACGACGACGGGCTCCACCAGCACAGGCAGTAGTGCCAGCTGCACCAGGGATACAGATGCCAGGGCAGGTGCCAGGTCAGCCGGCTATATTAGCACAGCCACAGGCACAGATCGGAGCAGGAGATGATGTGGGTATTTAGCAGCTACGGAGACGGATCAGAGAGGAGAGGAGATGGAGGCAGCGGGCACAGATGACGCTGAGGAGAGTGGAGATGGATAGGCATCAGGCCGTGATTAGTCTGCGGCATGCTAGAGCACAGGCACAGACTTATCAGGCTCAGCTACAGTTGGGAGCTCAGAGAGGAGATGGACAGGATGACGGTGCTCTTGCTAGAGTTACAGGAGAGAGGGATACAGCTAGGCAGCATGAGCAGATGATGAGGCTTGAGCAAGATACTGCAGTACAGCAGGAGCAGGCTATGAGAGCAGAGAGGGATGGTCTGCGAGCTGAGAGAGATAGGGCAGTGCAGCAGCTGCAGGGGATGACTAGTGAGCGAGATAGAGCAGTGGCTGCCTTGGGGACTGATGGAGCTACCATTTACTTGGCCACACAGTTGACAGCGGTACAGGCTAAGCTTCGGAGAGTGCAGGGTGAGGCTGAGTATTATAGAGGCTTATATTATGGAGCTGTGCTGGCAGAGCAGAGACAGCCTAGCTTCAGGAGCAAGTCAGGGGCTTCGAGCTCACGGAGGTCAGGTGGATCTCGATCGGTAGCTTCAGTGATGGGGCCACCGAGAGATGAGGGACCAGGTACAGGACCTGTTGGTGGTGGTGGTCAGGGCGAGGGAGCTGGCAGTAGTCGCTAGGGCATACCTTGTTGACATTGTATCATGATGAGGCCTAGAGCCATTGTTGTACATTCATTCTTTTCAGGGCTCAGCTTGTATTGTAGACACTTGTATTTTGACACACATGTATATATATATATGGTAGTTTTGGCGATCTATATGATGTTATAATGGTTGTGATGTTGATATTATGATGGCTATGCATGTTATGTGTATGGATTATATATGGATTATGGATGGATGTTTATGCAAATGGTAATGGAATAGAAAATGTTTGAATATGTAAAAGGTAATGATATGAATAGATGTATGCATATAGGTAGATGGTAATGAAAGATATATATAATGGACTTATGTATGGCTAACACTTGTTTTGCAGGAGTGGGAATATGGACAAAGGATGATGGAGATGATTGATCTTGGCTGAGGATGATGGAACGAATGGATAGATAGAATGAATAAGATAGGATGATGATGGGCAGCTTTCAAGTAATTGCTCAAAATGAAAAGAAATGCAGTCCTTATGTTTGATATAGCATATGGATGTTATACACCAGGGTATAAGAAACCAAGGTGTCAAGGTATCCAATGCGTAACTAGCATGTTACAATCTTGTCTGAACGCATGTGGTCAAGATGTGGAGCCAACATGCACAAGATATGAATAACAGCTAGTGTTGGACTTTGACGCTACAAACAATGGTTTGAGCTTATCTCCACTACACATAATGATAGCTTGTGCGTTATATGTATGGAGTTAGTCTTGACATAGAATAGTCTCAAAGGCATAAGAGACTGTTTAGCTTCTCAGATGCTAGAGATATTGATATGTAAGATACTAATCCCAACACGTACAAGATACCAAGACGCATAGGAAGAGAATAAGATCATCCCGCAAACACGGCATACGAAAGCTATATGACCATGCCCCAGTCCTTACTTCATCGCAACATACCAAGATATAAAGAGATCAAGGCAGTCTTGACTAGGTATAGAAAAGGGACAAAAGATAAATCAAAAGATAAAACAAAAGATACTGTCATCACGTTCTCTTGCCAATTTTGGGTGCTCTTGGATAGATTAAGCTGGCGCCTTGTTAAAAGGAAAGTTACATCCTGTTGAAGGCTAAAGTTGTTGATAAACTGCTATAGCAAATGTTGGCTTAAGGCATGCGGACAAATAGCTTCTGGCTTACCTGTGATTGGTTAAAGTGCTTGAGCTTGCAATATACACATGGATTGCTTCCTGTTTGAGCTGATCAAAGAGAAGAAGATGGATGATGCATGAAGATGAAGAAGATGGGGAGGATCATCTGTGCTTGAGTACTGGAAACTTCCTTCGTATTCCAGACTGCCTACATACCCTGTATCCACGGGATCAAAGCACATTTACGATGAAGATGAGACATGATGAATATGTAGTTCTGGGTTTTATTGATGATGTAAGTGATGAAAGATAGAAGAATGTGAGCTAAAAGATTGAAGGATGTTTAGAAGAAAAGATGACAGATGACTGATGAATGGGGCTATCGTCTTAGCCTGAATCAGAGTGCTTCCTTCGCATCTCAGATTGCCTACATACCCTGTATCCACGGGATCAAGGCGTCAACGATAGAGCTAGATGTAGTTCTTATTGATGTGGCTAATCGATTGGATGTTTGATCAAGCGATGTTTGTTGCGATTGTTGGATGAATGTGGATGGATTGCGAAGGTATGAGTCCTGGTTGCAAGTCGTTAGGTCATATTTGTCAGTGGACATGTGCCATGGCTGAAGTTGATAAGGTGTGCTGTGTTGTAAGCTGAGTTATTTAATGTGTTATGAGCTAGAGAGAACAGGATCCACTTCCAAATAAGACTCAACAAATGCCCCCAGTGCGGGATGAGGTTTATTATGTAGAAGCGACAATGCAGAAAAGATGTAGCCAAGATGCTAAGGTGCCAAAAGATATAGATATCACGACAATGTCTCAAGGATGATAGCTAGCATTGGCAAAGGATGAAGAGGAAAGGCTATGTGTGAGATTGCGATAGGGCTTATGAGCATGGTTGATACAAGATGCAGTGGGGAAAATGATCAAACGAACCAAACAAATGAGGGAAGCTGGTCACTACACATAGCGCCTGTTTGCCAGGTTTTCACTATGGTACTTATCCAAGGCGCCTGTTTACCAGGTTTTCACCAGAGGACGGATTATTTATCTTATGTTTTTTTTTTTTTTTGGCTTTTTATGATTTTTTTGTGATTTTTTTTTTGGTTTTTTGGGGATAGCTGAGATTCATGGATAAAACTTCTTGAGATGAATGCTGTTGACGGGTTCATCCAAGGGAATGCCTTCAGGTGTTGACAAAGTGTATGCACCGGATCCATAGACTGCTGTGATAATGAAAGGACCAAGCCAATTTGGTTCAAACTTGCCATGTTTCTCTCGATGCTGTTGATTCCTTTGGTTTTCTTTAAGGACAAGGTCGCCAACCTAAAATCTGCGTTCTCTGATCTTTTTGTTGTAGCTGCGGCGTAGCCGGTTTTGATAGACTTGAAGATGGTTCAGTGCTGTAAGGCGACGTTCATCTAATAGCTCAAGATCATGGAGTCTGGACACTCGATATTCTTCATCTGAGATAGTATGTTGCAAGGATATGCGCAAAGAGGGGATCTCAACCTTAATAGGCAAAATAGCTTCAGTTCCATAGACGAGAGCATAGGGTGTGGCGCCAGTAGGAGTTCTGACACTTGTTCTATATGCCCATAAAGCAGGATGCAGTTGTAGATGCCAATCTCGACCAGCTTCATTAACAGTCTTTTTAAGGATCTTGATGATTGTCTTATTAGAGGCTTCAGCTTGACCATTGCTCTGAGGATAATAAGGCGTAGAGAACCTATGTTGAATATGGAACTTATTGCAAAGATCTCTAACCTCTTGGTTCTTGAAAGGCCGGCCATTGTCTGTGATAATAGCTTGAGGAACTCCATAACGGCAGATGATGTAATGTAAGATGAATTTAGCTATTTGTTTACCTGTGATGTAGGTCATTGGTATGGCTTCTACCCACTTCATGAAATACTCAATGGCAGTGATAATAAACTTATGACCATTTGATGAAGTCAGATGGATTTTACCCACAAGATCAAGTCCCCATTGCGAAAAAGGCCATGGAGTGACAATAGGCTGAAGCTCATGTGCTGGTGCATGTATTAGATCTCCATGTTTCTGACATTGTAAACATCGCTTTGCAAATTGTTGGGCATCTTTTTCCATAGTTGGTCAATAGTATCCTGCTCGCAGAAGTTTCTTAACAAGGCCAGGGCCAGCGGAATGCGAACCGCAGACACCTTCATGTACTTCATGTAGGGCCGTTTTTGTTTCCTCGGAATCAAGACATCTAAGAAGGATACCATCAAGACTCCGGCGATAAAGGGTGTCTCCTAAGATAGTGTAACGAGAGGCTCGACGGATAAAAGTTTTACGCTGGGTGTTGGATAGTTGAAGAGGCAAGGTGTGATTACGGAGATACTCGTATATATCTTTGTACCACAACGAGTTGGGACCAACAATCTCACATATGAGCTCAGACTGTGGAACTTCAAATGCTGGGATCAAAAGCTGTTCGACCAAGAATTCACATTTATGGGTGTTAGATGGCATGTCTAAAAGAGATCCAATCATAGCCATGGCATCTGCTGCTCTGTTTTGTAGTCTTGGAATTTGCTCGAAGGTAATGTCCTCAAAATATTGCTTGAAATCGTCCACCGTTAGCTTGTAGGGAAGAAGCTTCTCGTCTTTTGTTTGATATTCATCTAAGACCTGTTTGATAACTAGCTGAGAATCGCCAAAGACTCGTAACTGTTTGATAGCCCATTGTACTGCCATGCGCAAGCCTGTTATTAAAGCTTCATACTCTGCTATGTTGTTGGTACATGGGAATGCTATTCTGTATGATTTAGGTATGCAGTCTCCTTGGGGAGTGACAAACAAGATACCTGCTCCAGATCCGTGTTGAGTGTATGATCCATCAAAGTATAGCTGCCATCGTGCTGGAGAGCTTAAATTAAACAATCCTTCATCAGGGAATTCTGGGTATATTAGCTGAATGTCTGTGATAGGTGCTGCAACTAATTGATCAGCAATGACTTGTCCTTTGATAGCTTTACGGTTCACATATTGTATGTCAAATTCACTCAAGATCATAACCCATTTTGCTAATCTCCCTGTGAGAAGTGCTTTTGAAAGGAGATACTTGAGGGGATCCACATTAGAGATGAGCTTTGTTGTTTGGTTCAACATATAGTGTCGCAACTTTTGGGAAGCAAACACTAATGCTAAACAAGCTTTTTCCATGAATGAGTAATTGAGCTCATATCCCACAAGAGTTCTGCTAATGTAGTAGATGGCTTGTTCTTTTCCTGAATCATCATGTTGAGCTAGAAGCGCACCCAATGCTGCGGTTGTTGATGATATATAAAGCAGTAATGGACGATCAAGTACAGGAGGTATTAACACAGGAGGTGTTGCCAAGTATTCCTTTATCTTATCAAAAGCCTGTTGACACTTTTCATCCCACTTAAAAGGTTCACCCTTACGAAGAAGATGTTGAAAAGGATGACATTTATCTGCGAGTTGTGAGATAAATCTGCGGATAGATTGTAGCCTACCCTGTAAACTGCGGAGCTGTTTGAGATTCGTTGGTGGAGGCATTTCTATGATAGCTTTTACCTTAGCTGGGTCCACTTCTATCCCTCGTCGAGACACAATATATCCCAATAGTTTGCCTAATGTTACACCAAATACACACTTCTTTGGGTTTAGTCTGACTTGGTATTTTTCTAATCGATCAAAAATTTGTGCCAACACTTGTAGATGTCCTTCCCTTGTCTTAGATTTTCCCAGGATGTCATCAACATAGTCTTCAATGATAGTATGAAAAAGATCATGAAAAATAACTGTCATGGCTCGTTGATATGTAGCTCCAGCGTTCTTGAGACCAAAAGGCATTACAACCCAGCAATATGTGCCCCATGGACAAATAAAAGATGTTTTATCTTGGTCTTCCTCTGCTATTCTGATTTGATTATAACCTGAAAATCCATCCATCAAAGATAGCATTTCATGTCCTGCTGTAAGATCAACAATGTTGTCTATGCTTGGTAGTGGAAAATCGTCTTTAGGACATGCTTTGTTAAGATCTCTAAAGTCTATGCAGCAGCGAACTCGTCCATCTGGTTTTGCTACAGGTACCAAGTTTGAAACCCATTCTAGATAATCAATAGGCTTTATGAACTTTGCTTCTAACAGTTTCTGAATTTCTGCTTTGACCAATAAGGCAACTTGTGGATGCATTTTGCGCAATTTTTGTTTGACAGGCTTTGCATCAGGGAATACTGCTAAATGATGTACCACAAGTGAAGGATCTAGTCCTGGCATGTCTACATAAGTCCATGCAAAATTTATAGCTCTTCTCAGAAAAAATGCTGTGAAGTTCTTTCGTTCTTGCTCTGATAGTGATGCTGCCAAAAAAGTGATCTTCGGATTTTGTTCTGTTCTCAAGTTCATGTCTTGTGATTTTTCAACTAGCACAGTTGATTTCTCATAGTAATCAGTGGCAACAGGAAGATCAAATCCCTCATCCTCAGGTGCCTCAAAGAGGTTTTCACCTTTGGATACGTCCTTTATTTTTGCTTTTTCACGGTCAAGAGGCGCCTTGCGGTTTTCACCTAGTGACCTATTTTGTTGAATTTTGTTTATTTCACTTTTGCGACTGAAGGATTTGATACTTCCGCCAAAATATGCTAGTTTAGGTAATTCCATCATGAAACCTGCTTTATGATCACCCAATGGAATACCTTGTCTCAAACCCATGAATTCTGCAATGGCTTCGTCATTTTCAAATGTATCTAATATCGGTGCCCCCTGTTGGTCCCAATCGATGAGGTCAGGATATACGAGTGAAAGGCTAATGGAGGGGTCGTGATGGCTAGAAGAGGTTGCAGAAAACATAAAAATGGAATGTTCTTGAAAAAGGTCGGTGATATGAAGAGAGGAGTCATCGATGATATCCGAATTAGAAGTCTCTCCTACCGAGGAAGGTCCAACGTCAATATCGGAAATACACTTAATGTCTTTGGGTCGCGGTACCTCCGGTTGGTAACCAAGGCCTTGCTTATTAAACTTCGTAGACACAATAAGGGGCTCAATAGGTCCTTGTTCCTGTGATCCCAAGCCGCCATGTCCTTTATAGCCCATGTTCTTTATGATACGAAACCCGTTGTTGTAGCGCTCTACTTCAAGTTGGACTTGGTCATTTTCATCAAAGAATATCCAAGAGTTGATGTCCTCAATGTCTTCGTCATCCAAGAAACCACCTTTAATGAATACGGTAGGGGGAGCTTTGATAACAGCGGAAGATGAAGTGGGCTTAGATGTAGAGGGCTTACCGTGGGATTTAGGAGATAATGGAAGGGTACCAACGCAATAGGATTCCTGCAATTTGTATTCACCAGGGCCATGTTCGGTATATTTGATATGGAGGTTGGAAGCGGCTTTGCTAGATGAGGGCTTGAGGAGATCGGATGGGTCTACATAGGAGGAAGACGGATATGCCTCGGTGTTGATAGGGATACGGTTTGGACTCTGATATTTAGCTTGAAAGGCACGGCAAAACTCAAATGGATTGGGATCAGCTTGAATGGTAACTTCAACACCCTTATGTGGAAATTTAAGGCATTGGGGATATGTAGATGGAACTGCTTTAAGGGTATGGATCCAAGGGTGACCGAGGATGATGTTGTAAGGCAGATCAATATCAAGGACTTGACAGCGAGTTTCTGTAATGACCGGACCAACTTGAATAGGCAATAAGATGATCCCTTCAGTATCTCTTTCAGCGTCATCATATGCTCTGATAGTTATAACTTTGGAAGTGTCAACATCTTTCTCAGAATATCCCAATTGCTTGATAAGTTTCAAAGAACATATATTTAGACCAGCTCCCCCATCTATCAAGACTCGTTTGATACGGCGTTGGTTAACAAACACTTCAATATGGAGGGCCTCATTGTGTGACGGATGAATGGAGGGTTGAAGATCTTTGTCGGAAAAGGTCAAATGACAAGGGGCTGCAATGCTAGCGACCATAGATTGAAATTGTGTGATATTAATATTATTAGGCACCGAAGACTCTTGTAAGGCTTTATCAAGGATAGCTTTATGTGCGGGGGATATGCGGAGCAGCTCAAGGATAGATATGTGTGCGGGTGTTTTACCAAGGTGATCCAAGAGGTTATAGTCAGAGAGAGGTCGAGGAGGATGAGGAGGTGCTCCTTGAATGGTAACTCGACCTCTTCGCGTGGTTACGGCACAATCAGGTGCTCCTTGGACGGTAATGGTAGAAATGCGAGCATGGTCAATGCGGCCAATGGTAGATGATGCATAATTATAGGGAATAGCATTTCCAGCTTGAAGATTATTTGTCTGATCATGAGATGGAAGTGGATTCTTGAAAGTCTCTAGATCATAGTTTGATGTGGATTGTTGAGCAGGTTGAGCTGTTGAAGGTGTGACGTTGATTAGACCTTGATCAATGCAGTCTTGGATAACATGTTTTAAGTGCATACAACCATTTGTTTTGTGTCCTTTAACTCGATGGTAATCACAATACTCATTCTCTTTGTACCAAGGAGCTCGAAAGAGGGGTTCGCCATTTGGTGGTGCATCGGGTAGAATAACGTCTCCGGCTTGAAGCAGCTTTCGAAGAATAACTTCCATGGGTTCCACTAATGGTGTAAATTGTCGGCGTGGATTAGAAGTTTGGCGTTGATTTCTTCGTTGTGGAAAAGGCTATCTTGGTGGAGAGGCCGCTTGAATGTTGATGGGAGCTCTCATAGTTTGGATATTCTTTGTATCAACAATACCGTCATTGACAACATTCTTGTTCTTGTTCCAAAAGTGAGACTTATCATTGGAATTTTGGGGAGAATCTTTGTTATCACGAAAGATCTTGATAGTTCCTTTGGCAATTAAGGCTCGTTCAATAATAACTCCTTTGGAAACTAGTTCATCAAAGGTGCTAGCACTTTGCAATTGTAGTTGGAATGACAGCTCAGGATGAAGATTTTGAACAAAGATGTCAAGCTGTTGTTTCTCAAGGATTTCCCATGATAATTTGCTAGCCATATTACGCCATCGTTGGGTAAATGAGGAAAAGGTTTCACCATTGCGTTGTTTGTTGTTGACAAGGTCATTCATGTTTACCTCATGTTCAATGTTGAAGGCAAAATGTGATCGAAACTTGTTTTCCAATTCTGAAAAAGTCTTAATTCCTGGAGGTAAATGGGAAAACCATTCGAGAGCTTGTCCTGCTAAGCTTCGAGGAAATAGTCTCAAAAGATATGTATCATCATAGGCAACATCGAGACATGCCACGAAAAAGGCTCGAAGATGGTCGTCCGGATTTCCTTTCCCTTTGTACTTATCAAATTGTGGGATTTCAAAGTGTGGTGGAAAAGGTATCATATTAAGAGACTTGTCAAATGGATAGGCGCATATGTTTTCGAGAGAGAAAGGTTTCTTGCCTTGTCCTACCCTTTCATCGATCATCTGTTGGATATCGGCTGAAGATAACTGCTGTTGTTGCGACGGGGGTGGAGTATGATATGAGACATATTGTGGTTACGGTTGTGGTATATGTGGAGTTGTGATTGTTTGTTGTGGTTGTGGGATGTATGAAGCTGTGACTGTTTGTTGGGGTTGTGTGCCCACAATGTATGTCAAAGGAGTGGTATGTGACATGTATGTGTTAGAGGATTGCTGTCCTTGAGACACAAGTGGCAAGTGGGTGTGCATCACATGAGAAGTGGATGTTGGATTGATAGTAGCAGATGATTGGGAAGTTGGGATTGAATTCATGACATGGTAAGTGACGGAGGGATTGGTAGATACGACAGAAGGGTGAACATGGGGATTGGTATTTTGGACAATATGAGGATTGGTATATGTCATGTGTTGGGTGATATTAGAGAAGCCTTGGGTAGCATAAGATGGATTGATGGTGTGTGAAGGATTGGAAGAAGAGGACAGCATGGATGTAAGTTGATCAACATAAGCGATCTTATTGTTTGGATTGGCTTGAGAAATGAGGGGATCACTCATGTCAATGAGACTAACGTTGGGATTATAGGATAACATGGAGGAATTAGCAGTTGGTATATGAGATGTGGTTGATTGCAATGGGTGTGAAGCATGGACAACATGTGTTGTTGGAATGGTTTGAGAGGTATGCACACCATAAGATATGGGAGTGGCTTGTGATGCTCGAAGTGTTTGCGCTTGTGTTGCATGGACAGCTTGTGTTACTTGAGGCATGGAAACAGTCATGGTAGAAGGAGAGATATGTTGAGGGACATGAAAAGGTGGAATGTTGAGATTTTGTGACATGAGAGGGAGCACATTGGTGGGCACTATCAATGGTTCTAAAGTATGCTCTGATCGTGGTAACTCAAATGAAGCAACAATAGGCAATGAGGATGATGTTTGCGAGGTAATAGAAGATGATGTGACTATAGTAGATGGTCTATTTGCAACAACAGCAGTAGTGTTGGGATCTTGCTCTCTAATAGTGGATATATCAAAGTCTTTAGGTAGTTTAGCACCCATGCGAGCAAGTTGGAGAAAACAGCGATCAGGCTCAGATATCATGAGCTTCTCAACTTGGTCCCATAGATAGGTATCTTGGAATTCTGATGAGTCGTCTTGAGATTGTTCTTCGAAAGTTTCCAAGGATGGTGGAGGGTGCATTTGTTGTGAAGACGATTCGCCCCTAGTGTACCCTTGAGGTATAAACATATGAGAAGGCATACCAGTTGTGAATTGAGTTGCATCCTTAAGAGGTGTCATGAATTGTTTCATCTCAGCTTGCAATTTGGCATCCATTTTAGCTTTCAATTTGGCTTCTATTTCAGCTCGATATTGACTCCTAGTTTGAGGCATGATGTTGATGATGAAGTTAAGCTTGTCAAAGTTTTGAGACCCAAAAGATGATAGTTGGTTGATTGGTTGTTGTTTTGGTTTGCTGGTTTGGCTAAGTTGCTTGGTTGATTTGGTTTGACTGAGTTGTTGTTGGTTGTCCCTAGAGGTAGCTTAATCACTCAAGGGAAAGATTGTTTGCTGTTGATGTTTGTTGGAGCTAAAGCTAAAGGAGATTGTTTGCTGAAGCTAAAGCTGAAGGATGTTTGTTGGCTGAAGCTAAAACTGAAGGTTGTTTGCTGATTGAAATGATTGGTTTGATGTCTGATTTGCTGGTTGGGGTCTCAAAAGATGGAAAAGCTCATGAGTTGTGATTGATTGATAAGCTCAAAATAGGAGACAAAGTCCAGGTATTTGCTGTTGATCAAAGAGAAGTCTGAAAGCTGATGTTTGAGACCCAAGCAAGCTGGTCCTGAGGCTAATTCGGCTGATGTACTGAGATTTGCAGGGATTTTAGCTACAGGCGACTGATGATAGCTCAAAGGCGACTCAAAGGATGCTAAAGGCGATTAATGATAGCTCAGATGCGACCTGGTTTAGTTTTGACAAAAAAATGACAGTGCTAACCAGAAGCGAATGCTATGCCAGAGGCGATGACTGTTGGTTCAAAGGCGATTTTCTGTTGATCAGAGGCGACTCAGATATCCCTAAAGGCGACAGTCTGTTGTTCAGAGGCGAGCTTGTTCAGGAATCAGGCAAATAACTGCGGCTTAAAGGTGATCTGGCTCAGACAACATGCGATTGGTTATGACTCAGATGCGACTTGGTTCAGGAACTAGGCGATCAGCTGTGGTTCAAAAGCGATTCTGTTCCATCAAAAGGCGATCAACTGTGGTTTAAAAGCGACTCTGTTTAGGCAATATGCGGGTAGTTGTTGTTTAAAAGCGACGCAGTTCAGGCAATATGCGAGTCACTACAGTTCAGAAGCGATGTCGATGGTCTGTGCGAGCAGTTTAGGTTCAAAAGCGACTGTGTTTGTGTAACAGTGGTCTGATTTTGTAGTTTTTTCAGCAAGAAAACAATGATAACAGTCACTCACACTCACAACAAGCATAAACTGATACAACCTAGGCTAGGATAGGACAGTATCTGTTGAATCCCCTAGCTGCGCCTATTCAAAGCGGGTAGCTCCAAGATCTTGGTAGCACCGGCTCCTCCTTACATTTGCACACACTTCTCACCATACCAAGATCCGGGATTCTTATAAGGCTTGACCCTCTCCAAACCTTTAGATTGTCCCTGCTACCTCGGCTAAGAACCGCATGAATCGGGGCCGCTTCAAGGGTTTTTGCCCTCTGCATCAACAGATAGAAGGTTTTTGGCTACTACACAAAGTTGTTAATAAGGGCATCCGTTCGGGTGGCTATACGTGCGGCAGCGCTACTCTCCGTTATGGAGTCTCCCAGCCTCCAAGGGTTGCGCCTTGGAGGGTTTTGGGGGAGGTTGGCTGTCGGTATAACACAACTGCACCCGTTGTTTGTGGCTTTCGACACAAACACTTTTCTTATATAGCGGTTCGGAAGGACTTGGCTTTAGCCCGTTACCGCTTGGGTCGTATCCCTTCTCACACCGGGAAGGCAGGCCCTCTAAAGATAATGACAAGTTCTCATACACCCAAGATCCATTTGATAGGCAAGGGGAGAGGATACTTTTGTCATTAAATTTGGGTTACAATCAGGCACATGCAAGCAATCAAAAAGATAAATCAAGCACGGAGCAAACAGTAGTTCATTTTAAGCACCAAGCCCAAATATGCCTAATTTAGTGAAAAAAATCACAAATCTTGGACCGATCGAACCTGCAACAGATATGTCAGTAGTTTGATAACCTCCTTTCTTGGACAAATTGATAAGATGCTGCGCAAATACCCAATTAATAGCCAAAAAATCAAACTAGAACTGAAACAGACTTGCAAACAACAGAACTTACCAGATGCGATTCACTGTTGATCAAAAGCAACATCTATTATACCAGAGGCGAAATACTGCGAATCATATGCGACGCGTGAAAACACAGGATGCGACACCTGTCAGCTCATAAGCGACGCAGATTGGCCAGAAGCGATCAGTTGAGGGCCAAATGCGAACAGTATCTGCAAAAACACAGCCGACAAACAAAACCCTAGTCTAGCAGGTGATCATTATCAGTCCATAAGCGATACCAATGAATTCAAAAGCGGCTTCTGTCGACTCATATGCGATCCTGATATACCCAAAAGCGACCTGTTGCAGGACGAAAGTGACCTGTATCTGCAAGCAAAAGCCAAAACCCTAACCTGCACAGGCGATCACTATTAGCTCATAAGCGACATGGATCATTATAAAGGCGAGTGTTGTTGGATCAAAAGCGATGCGTATATATGCAAAGGCGGCCACTAGTATGTCAAAAGCGACCTGATTATGTGTATAAGCGGTGGCTGTTAGGTCAAAAGCGGTGAGTACTGTCAAAGTAGCCGCAAAATTAACAAGTGAACATTTTAAAATCAAAAGCGATACTTTTTACCTCAAGCGCCGACTGTTCATTCAAAGGCGATCCAGAGAGGAATATGTGGCCTGTTCCAGCTTAAAAGCAACGCAGAAATTCAGAAGCGGCGTATTTTCGTTCAAAAGCAATCAGAATTTTCTGCGAGCACCTGCAAAATCTAATCTTCAAAGAAACAACTCCAAAAAATGAAGTTAATCAGGGACGTGAGTCCCACCGGGCGTGCCAAAATGTGATAGGTGAAAGTCAGGTGTGGAAGACCAGACATAGTCATGAAACCCTAACCCTACCATCATCAAGGAATCTAACCTAAATGAAATCAAAGGATAATGCAATTCAAGCATAACATCACCTAGACCGTGCGATTCCTTGTTTGAGAGGGAGATGTGGACTGCTTCTTCAACAATAAGCAATTACAAAGCTAAAAGCTGCCATTGATGGATGATAAAAGCTCAAATGCTCAAATGCTCAAGATGATAATGTAGGTGCTATATGATTGCTGGATTACTAGATTGCTAGATCGCTAGCTTGCTGGATATCTCATATGGAATGAAAGGGTGTTTATATAGAACTCAACCAAGATCAATCGACGGTGGAGATTCAGAGGCTATGTGAATGGCTAAGATTGAAAGTTACTAAATTTAGGTCCAATTAGTTGTACATGTGAAAGATTTTAAATGAGAGTTGTCTTACAACACATGATGAATGGGAAATGGACAAGTGTTGAAATGTGATAAATGATGAGGGCTTAATTCAAATAAAGTATTTGAATTAGTTGGGATATGAGTTGGAAATTAATTAAATAAATAAAATTTATTTAATTAATAGGATAAATGCATAAAATGAGATAAGACATGATGTGGAATTAATTAAATAAATACAATTTATTTAATTAATTGGCTAAGTGAATGAGAATGGGATTTTAATTAAATAAATAAAATTTATTTAATTAATTAGCTAATGGATTAGTGATTTAACAAGGTGTTGCTAGACATGGACAAATTTGGGTGTCTACAGAATTGACAAAATTTGCAAGCAAATAAGTTGATAAATTAGTGAGTTTAGACTTACTTGTTAGTCACGAACAAAAACTCCCTTGATCTTATGCATTTATTCCATAAACCTAGGCATGATTCTAGCCAATTCTCCATCAAATCATCATTAATGTGATCATGCACCAGCATGCAAGCTCAAAGTAGCCATTCTCCATATTTGAATATGCACCATTGATTTCAATAAATCCACAGGATAATTGATGGCTTTGATTTAAAACTTCCATTATTAAACATCACTTCCACATGCTCTTAATAACACAGAAAAATGGAGGTTAGCCAGCTCAAAGAAAACCTTCCACAATAGATCCATATGGCAGCATATTACAGCAATGTGAGTCTAAGAGGGACCCACACTAGCACGTTGAGCGCTATCTTGAGTGTACTTGGACCAGACGTGACCCATATGGCATGTGTCACTCCATCGCAGCATCACTAAGCATATTCCTTGGTACATTTTGGCTACGCGCTCATTCGATCCAAATAGGAGCAAGTATGACACTGGCTTTAATCAAGTAAGGAATTGAGCTCATCTGTCTAAAATTTGGTAGTCAGCAACATAGCTCTTAATAGATTTTATGGATCCAGATCTCGCAATGCCATGAAGACCGCTAGCACAACCCAAATAACTTTTAACCCGGACCTAGGGAATATTAAAAACTTTTGGACTTAGCTGGTAGCTGAACTCAAGGGGTCGGTTCTAGACGAGAGACAAGACATAAGGTAGTGACTTAAACTTAGGGTGACTGTTCGCAGTAGGTCAACTTGAAAATAAAACATAGTCATGGATGGAAAAGGACTAAGGGTTCTAGAGTTTAACTAGTTAGACTCAGACTTAGCCAATTTCAATGGTTTATCATACTGGGACAAGGGAATCCTAGAGGGGTTCCACCAGTCATAAACTAGATGTATTTCATACATGTAAAATGAGGAAGCTCCTAGTGTAGATGGTGGATATATTTTTTAGATATTAGCTTCCATGAACATAGGGTCACTTCTGACTATAGAACCTTCATCTCTTTTTTTGCAAGTAATTTAGACCATTCTTTATCCAAGGATGACAATAGAGGGGAAGAGAATAACAAATTCATAATTTGGGATTCATCTACAGAGGTATTTTTGTTTGTGATCATAAGTGAGGTTGGAAAAAACATTTTCACCACAAAGGAAATCATCATCTGTCTCCAGGCACCAATTTGAAACAACAATATCATGAGATTGTAAATTTACATTATGAACAACAATTTCCACAAGCGCAGTTAACTCAAAAAGTCCTCTATCTAGTGATGATACATGAGGAAGAGAAAGTAACAAATATACATCATGAATTTTATCAATTGAGGTTGTTTCTTCCATGATTAATGAAGAAGAGAGAATGACTTCACTAATGTAAAGAAAGTCACCATTTGAAGATTTTAGGCACCAATTTGGAATGAAGACATTAGGAGTCTATAAGCCTAATTGAACTTCATCCAACTATGTGCTTTCTATTTGCCACTCTCCTCATAATCCAAATTCCTTAACTTTGTTCTTTGTAGTCTAATCTAGATGTGCTGAATAAAAATTAGAATTTGGAAGCATCTGTCTAGTACATTTGAAATATGGGGTAGATATATTTTCACCTTCACATGTTGAGAATGATAAGGAAAAGGAAGATAGAATTTCTGGTTCTTCATTTACCCATGATATATGTATTTCTTACTAGACTAACCTTGTGAATAATGTTTCTACCTTCCTTATTGATATCACAATAATGTGCGTAGTAGTTTTTAATATGATGATCCAAAAATTCTATTGGTTTGGGTTACAAGAACACCTCATGGATAACTTCCTCAAAAACCATAAGATCATTTCTCACAAAATAAATTTATCCTTCTTTGATACAACTAACTCAAAAAAGTCATTATCCAATGATTGAGAAGAAGAAAAGGACAAGTCCATACCTTTAAGTTCATCGACAGGGCCTTCCTCTTCCATGATCAATGTCAAGCAATGAAAAATATCTTCTCCATAGAGAAAATCATAATCCAAAGCATTAAGGATCCCACTTGGGATGAAAATGTCATGCGACTCCTCTTGAAATATTCTTTCTTCACCATTCTCTTCTAGCTTGGGTTGCATGCATGTCAAGAGAATGTTTGATGGCTCATCTTTGTGCTATTTGTTTTCAATCTGATCTAGGATTTCTTTTGCATCCCTATCACTGATTGAATATGTTTTGATGGCTACTAAATCAATGGTTTATTTTCAAGAGAAAAAGAATGTACAAGCGAAGAGTCTTTCCCACTTTCTCTTACATTAATCTCATCATTTAAAGTTTTATCATAGGCTATAGTTGTTGAAACAGAATGAGCTATCACATTTTCTAATTGAATACAATGATGAGTAACATTCTCCAAATAAATTGAAAAACTACCATTATCCAGAAAGGTTTCTTCTTCATTATCATGATCTTCACCAAGTTGATATGCTTCAACATGATCTTTTCTTTCTATTTCCATAACTTATTTTTAATCTTGCCTTTGACATTTTCTATCACAAGAAGATTAATAACTTATTCCTATTTGGTACATGCATGCTCTGATGAATCTCTTTCAACCCTTTGATCACAAGACATATCATCAATCACTGATTCATTTAAAAGAAAAAATTATCCTCCATATTTTTGTCCTCATTATGAAAATGATACATCTTAGTACTATTTTCTTTATCTTTTGAGGTATGACTTTTCTCTAGTAGGGAAATATGGTTGCGTGAAAGAAAATCATCCTTTTTCCAATATTTTTGTTCTGTCTTTTGCAATGTTTGAAGCAAAGAAGGATGTATCTTGTTGCGCTAAAATTACATGTTAACATATTTTTTTCAAAAAGTTTACTTGTTTAGGATTATCAATCACCTAATTTTTCTAGAATGTAGATGTAGAAAGAGAGAAGTCTTCTTCATATTCATCACTATCATAAACTATGGATGTGAAATATGATTGGATCTTCCTTGAGACTAGGCCATCATTCTATGTTTGAGCTTCAAATAGAGTTTCTGACCTCCATTCAAGGGGAGGCACCCTTAGATTTCTAAGAAAAGAAAACACTAGCACTTTGACTCCTAGTAGAGTCACCAAAAATCTATTGGTAAATAAATTTGTCACTATGATATTTCATTAAAAATCATCCTAACTCACCTAATGAGTAGTGACTTAGTTCACCATAGTTGGATCTAGATCTCTATTGGATTAGTGAGCTTCCTCTACGTTTGAGAGGGTCAAGTCCCTTATATGATAAAGTTTTGGGTTTTTTCAAGGGTATATGTTTAACAAGAAAGCAAGAAAGGCACATGAACTAAAACTTTAAAATAAAAAGGATAAAACCCTAGACATGGTTAATATGGGGCCAATAATCTAGATTTTCCCATAAAAAGGATAACGAAAATCTCATAAAGTCAAAGGGACAAACATGTTAGAAATGAAGGTGAATAACTATAGAATTGAAATCTAATTTCAACTATTATAACTATTACTCTAGTGCAACATTAAATGAAGATTATAGAAAATCAAATCAATAATACAAAGAAATAAAAGAACAAAAGAACTGAACACATAACAAAATGCTTACGTGGAGAAGCCTTTTCAAGAAAAAAAATGCACACAAGAAGAGATGCATGAATTTAGAGAAGTGTTTGAAGAAGCTAAATCTAGAATTTGGTGGTCTAGATCGCTTGCAGAAAAAGTTCTATTCACCAGTACGAAGACGATGCCTAGCAAGGTTTGTAGGGTGACAGGGAGAAACTGTTTTGCTCCGCATTTCACTGCAGATTGGAGTTTTGTCTTGCAATTCTAGACTTAAGCTTATAAGGTCCTTAGTCATCTTCATTCCAAAGGATAAGTGATTTGAAGCTCTGGAAAACAAGTTTCTAATTAGCAAAGTTTGACAGTGTCTGATTGAGAACAGTCTGTGATGCATCTTCAAGTGAAACAAGTTGATATCTATTGTGGCTAGGTTTACTGGTCTCCAAATGATTCTATGATGTTCATAGATGTTCTCCGAATGCATTGAAGGTGTGTGATTAATCTGCAAGCTGTAATGAAGATCTTGGAAGCCTATGTTCAAGTGTTCTTGGTGATTGCACCTATCTGGTCGACTTGGATGATTAACACTCTTTGTGGATGAATCTCTTGAATTGTAGAAGTGTGTGGTAGCGTGTGAAGATATAATTGAGTCTGTGTTAAGGTGTGAAGTGTTCCTCCTTTATTCACTTAGTTTGCAATATTATTTAGGTCTAGTCCTAATTTGACGTATGTATGTATGTCAACCTTAGAGATTGTTCCAATGTTCGATGATTATAATGTCAAGCTTGATGTACATTCCAAGGTTGATGAATTGTATAAATACATGCAATGAATTCATGTTTAAGTAGTGTGTGTGTGTGTGAAGATGCGAAGATAAGGTGTGAGTTGTAAAAGCAGAGCATAACAGAGGAGATATATTACACTTCAATCGAACTGAACTCAGGCATGGTGTAGATGCTACTATATCAGTTTAATCCTTGGCAGTGAGCCACATCTAGTAGTGAACCACCCTTGGTAGAGAGCCATCCTTGGGCAGTGAGCCCTTTGGTAGTGAGCCACCATTTGATATTCAGTATTGTTACTACATTTATATTGTGAGCTAACACTCACCATGGTTTTTCCCTATTTAGGGTTTTCCATGTAAAAATTATGGTGTTCATGTGAATGTGATGTTGATGTGTTCAAGTTTTTGATTCTCCTATTCATGTTTATTGTTGATAATAGAATAAGGAAATAAGTTAATTGATTGAGAAATTGATTGTGGTTTATAGAAGTTAAAATTTAATACAATTGATTCACTCCCCTCTCTCAGTTGTCTTGTGCCATTCAACAATTGGTATCAGAGTAGGTTCCTTCAAAGAAAGCCTAACAGCTTAAGGAAGATCTGAGATGGTACAAAAAAAGGACACACCTCAATTTGATGGAACTAACTACTCATACTGCAAGGTACGAATGGAAAGTTATCTTATTTCCATAAGTTACAGTGTCTGGATGATAGTCAAAATGAAATATGAAATACCTGAAAAATGGTCCAAAGACTGAAGAAGAAATAATCCAGGAGTTTGAATTGAATCACAAAGATAAAAATGCTCTATTGAATGCTTTATCAAATGTTGAAATGGCTAAAGTGATGGATCTTACAACTACTCATGAAATTTGGGAGAAACTAAAGAATGTTTATGAAGGTGATGCATCTATCAAGAAAGCTAAGTTGTAGAATTTAAAGACCACATATGAAACCATGTGAATGTCTGAAGATGATAACATACCAAATTATATATAGAAGATTGATGAAGTTGTCAGCTCAGCATCAAGGCCCTTGGTGGAAAGTTAGAAGATGAAGATGTTATTGATAAATTACTCAGAACTCTTCCAAAGTCCTATAGTCACAAGGTATCTACCATTGAAGAATTGCTTGAGTCAGGTAAACTTACAAAAGATCAATTGCTTGGTAAACTAACTACCTTTGAAATAAGGGAATTTGGTACTATTGATGGTCCTATGAAAACTAAGACTGCTTTCAAGGCCAAGGAAGAAAAGACTTCTAGATCAGAGAAGTATGTTGTGGAATTAGATGAAGAAGATTTTGCAGAACTTGAGGCTAAGTTTACAAGCAGAATAAAAAGAGGTAACAAAGGAAAATTTAAAGGTAAGTTACCCTTCAAATGTTTCAATTGTGGAAAAATTGGTCACTATGCTTCAAGATGTCCTGGAAGAGCCTTAAAATTCAATAAAAATAAAGGAAAGATGGTAAGAAAGAGTTACTATGTTAGAGATGATGATGGTGTAACTTGTTGGTGCCCACCTAGGTTTTGGGTTTCAAGTATTCATCTGTAGGCCTTTTCAGAAAAACCCAAAAAAATTCTAAGTCATGGCCTATGTAATTACATGTATATTGCTTTGTATATGGCCATTGTATCTATGTACAAGTGTAAATGTGCATTAACGGACCTAAAAAAGAGTTAAATCGGCCTCAGAAAAATGAAAAAATAGTTGTATGCATTGTTGTATGCATATCGGGTTTGTATCTGTCATTCGGATACATTCCTGGAATATTCTATGGTTGTATATCGTAGATTCCTAGAATATTTCGTGCTTGTATGTAAGGCTTTGCATGTATATTTTGTTGTATATTCGATATACAACGGGTATATACAAGTCATGGATCTCAAAAAGTTTCAAATCAGGTTGAATAGTGGTCGGGCCCACAAATATGCATATCAGGTTGTATGTTTGCATATACAAAGGCATAATGTACATCGCAAAGATACAAGGGCGATATACAAAGCAAAGAGCACATACAAAGACAAGATGCAAAGCAGGAGATACAAATGGTGGGGCCCATCAATTGTATGTATGTGATTGTATCTTTGCACATACAATCGTACATACAATCACACATATAAGGGCATATACATTCCTAAGATACAAGGCCCAGACCTGAAAAAGCATGCATTTTAGTTTATAGGGGCCGACATGTTTGTATGCATCTTTTGCTTGTACATTCGCATTGTATGTTTAGACATACAACGGGCATATACAAAGGAATATACAAGCAGGCATGTGCAAGGGGCGGACGCGACCAAGGAGTTAATTGCATTTGTGAGAAGGTTGAAATCCACAGATTGTATATTGGGATTGTATGTTCCCAATATACAATTAGACATACAAGCAATAGATACAAAGAAATATACAAGCGGGAGCAGTCAAGGTCAACGGTCTTCAAAAGCGATGGTGGCCCACGCAGTTGTATGTATGTGCCATATACAAATGAATATACAAAGCGCATATACAATTTGGACGTGAAAGAACGTGTGTTTTGGCAGATTTCAGGTTGGGGTCCGCAGTTGGTTGTATATTTGCATTGTGCATGCGATATACAACAGGAGATACAATGAGGTAGATACAAGCCGGATTTCAAAGGTTATTTCAATTAGATTGATAAGTGTGCTGGAATCCGTGTTGTATGTATATGCAATGTACAAGGTAATATACAAAGGTAAAACATACAAGCTGGACCCGAATGCGATTGCAATTTGTTTTATGAAGATTTGGGGTCCGTACTTGTATGAAAGGTGATTGTATGTACATACAACCTCATATGCAACCACAGATGCAAAAGTATATACAATTGATCGCCGATGGAGATGCAAAGGCCAATGTTCAGTGATGGTGATCCAATGAGGTGATGCCATGTGTCCAAATGCAGTTGTATGTATATGCATTTGCATATACAAGGATTTGAATGTACAAAGGGTGAAAAGGCAAAATGTATGTCACGAAGGAAAAGCCAGCGATGGAAAAAGGGCGCCTACGTGGCGCGATCTCATTGGTCAACAACTTTTTAGCTTGTTTTGAAGCTGTAGATCTCAGAGAAGAGGAGGGAATCGACGACCATGATTCAAATTTTTGAAGCAAGGAGGATTTATTTGTATCTGCAACTGCATTTCAGGAAGGAAGAATTCCAAAGCACACAACTGTCGTATTTTCTAAAGTTGCTGCATCTCGTGGGTAGCTTGGTATTTATGGCATGATTGCAGAGGTATGGGTCTGAAGAGACAAGCCAGCTACCATTTTCAAGGCAAAAATCTCCAGTCAACGACACATCCCCCAATCTCACCTGCTCTTTCCTCTGTTTCTTTTGGCCGCATTGAATGTTTTGGGCACCATTCTGATGGTGCAATGTATCTGGCAAAATTTTTGAAGTGACATTGTACTAAGTGCTGAGTGCACATTCTTGCTATAAGAGGCAAACTGTGTTACTCATTTCTGGTGGTTGAAGACTTGGGTAATTTTTTGGAGGAAATAAAAAAGATCATAGCATTTCTTGGCTGTTCTGTCTCTTTTGGAGTTTATGAGTTGCATTTTGAATGCAAGTTGCACATATGTTCAGTTTCATGTCGTTATATATATGAAAAATGCTTTATTGCATGTATTTAGCTATTTGTCTCCATTTGTTGTATGCATCCCTTCTTTTGAATCCAGTTGCTAAGGGTTACTTAGATTCTAGGATATAGTTTTTCTGTATCACATGCTTAATCTATGATCTCCATTCAAGGAGTGGATTAAACTATTTTAGGTTAAGAATGAAGAAGATTGTATGGCAGCCAGGATGTTTGTAAGTAGAGATAATTAAATACTCAGTCTTGGGTGGTGTTTGTAAGGAAAATACCAGTCCTAACCCCTTGAAACTTGAATGCCAATTGCAAATCATTCACTTGTATACGTCTAGTCGACTCCTTGCCCTGAGATAGGCATCAGTCTGCCCTTGTGTAGTAGTTATGATCCAAAACCCCCTATCTTACATCCAAATCTTTGAAACAAATCCTTTCAAAGCTTCAACTTGTTAGTTGTAGGAGTAGGAATAGGACCCCTACATACTCTCATTCCTAACCAGTCAGATATGTCCAAGAAAGTTGCCAACCTTGTGATCTATCACACAAATCTTGGTCCATTCATGAGAGTATTCTGCATGTTGTAAAGCTAAATCTTTCTATTGGGTGAGTCAAAGTTAAATCTTTAGCTATAGGGATACCCCCCTTGGTGCAGCAGAACTAGAAGTGAAGGGGAGGCAGCTCACGCAACCTCCTGTATTTGTTGGCCGGATCTGCCTGTGCATTGGAACTGGCAAACCCTCTGCCAATCTGGAGAGCAAGAACCAACATAACTAATTATGATAGTTCTAATGATGGCAATAGTAGTGAATGCTCGTTTATTGCACTTAGAGAAGAACCTATTTCTACTAACCTTGTTAGCTATGTGAAGGATAGAAGTCTAGGAGAGTTGTCTACATTTCATGCTGAAAAGGAAGATGAATTGATCATTGACAGTAGATGTTCAAATCATATGACTGGAGACAAAAGTAAGTTTGTCAAGTTTGAAAAGTATGATGGAGGACTGTTAAGATTTGGATATGACGCAGCTAGTAAGATTTGTGGAAAAGGATTAATTACTTTTGATGGCAAGCATAATATAGATGATGTTCTTTATGTCAAGGGCTTGAAGCATAACCTTATAAGTGTTGGACAAATGTGCAACAAAGGATATAATCTTGTGTTCAAGTACAAAGGATGTGAGATAAGAAAAATCTTCGAAACCATAATTGTTGTTGGTAAGAAGACTCATGGTAATGTTTGTCACTTGAAAGGCTCTGACAATTGTTGTTTGCTGGCTAAGACAGATGAAAGTTGGCTATGGCATAGAAGATTGGGTCACATCAACTTTGATAATCTAGTGAAAATAAGTATTGCTCAGGTTCTAAGAGATCTATCTAAGATTGTGAATCCTACCAATGTTACATGTAAAGATTGTCAATTGGGGAAGATGATAAAGACCACCTTCAAAAGCAAAGAACAATTCTCTGCTGGCCTGTTGGAGTTGGTGTATACAGACCTTTGTGGTCCTACAAGAGTAATAAGTTTGTAAGGTGACAAGTATTTCATGCTTCTTATTGATGATTATTCAAGAATGACTTGGGTTACTTTCCTTAGAGAAAAATCATAAGCCCTAGACAAGTTCAAAACTTTCAAAGCTATGGTTGAAAATGAATTGGATCTAAAAATCAAGTGCTTAAGGTCTGATAGAGGAGGTGAATTTACTTCAAATGAGTTCAATGCTTTATGTGAAGAACATGGAATAAAGAGACATTTGTCTGCCCCCTGGACTCCTCAGCAAAAGGAGTGGTTGAAAGAAAGAATAGAACTATTCAAGAAGCTGCTAGAACAATGATCAAGGAAGCAGACCTACTGAAAGTGTACTGGAAAGAAACAATACACACTGTTGTCTATATTCAGAACAGAGTGTAAGTCAAAGAAAAAGAGACCAAGACACCTTATGAACTGTAGTATGGTAAGACTCTTACAATCAAATATTTCAAAGTGTTTGGAAGCAAATGGCATATCAGAAGAGATGAAGAATTAGGGAAGTTTGATGCTAAATGTGATGAAGGCATATTCCTAGGTTACTCAACCAAGAGCAAAGCTTACCAGTGCTATAATAAAAGACTGAAAAAGATCATTGAAAGTGCAAATTTAAAGGTAGATGAAGATCTTCAATTGGATGGGTATGAATCAGATGAACTTGTTTTCACAGAGAAGGTAGAAAAAGGCAAAGAAAAGGAAGTTCAAACTGAAGTACAAGTTGCTCATGAAGAAGAAGAAATTCAAGAATATGCTCCTGAAAGAATTCCAAAGACTCCCAAGTATGTGAAAAGAGATCATTCTGAAGATCAGATTATAGGTGATAAAAAGAAAGGTGTATTGACAAGAAGGAGAGCTACAGAAGAACAAATAAATCTCTGTTTACTCTCAAAGGTGGAACCTAAGACAATAAATGAAGCTTGCAATGATGAACATTGGGTCAAGGCAATGGAAGAAGAATTAATGCAAATTGAAAAGAACAAGACTTGGGAACTTGTCCCTAGACCTGCAAACAAGAATGTGATTGGAACAGAGTGGGTTTTCTGGAACAAATTGAATGAGGTTGGAGAAGTTGTGAGAAACAAAGAAAGACTTGTGTGCAAAGGCTACTCACAAGTGGAAGGGATAGACTGTGAGGAGATTTTTTCTCCAATGGCTAGACTAGAAGCAATCAGACTATTTTTGGCTTTTGTTGCACATAAATATTTCAAGGTGTATCAAATGGATGTGAAATCTACCTTTTTGAATGGTGAGTTAGAAGCAGAGGTATACATAGAGCAACCAGATGGATTCTAGTTATCAGACCAACTAGATATGGTGTACAAGTTGAAGAAGGCTCTGTATGGATTGAAGCAAGCTCCGAGAGCTTGGTATGCAAGACTGGATAAGTATCTACTGCAATAGGGTTTTTAGTAAAGGGTCCATAGCTAGCAAGTTGTATATCAAGGCAAACAAAGATCAAATCCTGATTGTTGAAGTCTATGTGGATGATATTATATTTGGTGGAAATGAAGGAATGTGTAAGAATTTTGCAAATGAGATGCAGAAGGAGTTTGAGATGTCCATGTGTGGTGAAATGAATTTCTTCCTTGGATTGCAAATCAATCAGACAGACAAAGGTATCTTCATTTCTCAATCAAAGTATCTCATAGAGTTATTAAAGAAGTTTGGAATGGAAGACTCTAAACCAGTGAGCACTCCTATGATTACTGGATGTAAGTTAAGAAAAAATGATGAATCTCCTAAGGTCGATCAAAGCAAGTATAGGTCAATGATTAGAGGACTGCTTTATCTGACTACCACTAGACCGGATATCATGCATGCAGTTTGTCTTGTGGCTAGATTTCAATCAAATCCTAGAGAATCACATGTTGTGGCAGTGAAAAGGATTTTTAGGTACTTGAAAGGTTCTTTGAATCATGGTCTATGGTATCCAAAGAATAATGACTTCTCCCTAAGTGCCTATATAGATGCAGATTGGGTTAGTTGTGTTGATGAAAGGAAAAGCACAAGTGGAGGTGTATTCTTCCTTGGAGATAGGGCAGTATCCTAGCATAGCAAGAAACAAGAATCAATCTCCTTATCTACTGCAGAGGCAGAATATATTATTGCAGTAACATGTTGCACTTAGGTGTTGTGGATGAAACAAATCTTGAAAGATATAAAAGTTGAGTATGAGGATCCAATCCCTATTCTTTGTGATGACACAAGTGCCATAAACATTTCAAAGAATCTAGTGATGCATTCAAAGTCAAAAAACATTTCAATTAAATATCACTTTTTGAGAGAGAAAGTTGCAGAGAATGTTGTGAAGCTAGAGTATGTGCCTACAAAGGATCAAGTTGCTGATATATTCACTAAGGCCCTTCCAAAGGACACATTTGAGTATCTCGAGGAAATGTTAGGGGTTATTTCCCCTACTTCATTGAACTAGGTGCATAAGAATATGCATTAGTCCAGTGTGCCTCAAAGAATATTTTCTCTTGGACTGATTTAGGGGAGTTACCCTTTAGGAGGAGTAGGTAGTGATCTAAGATGATTGTTACAGTTAGGGGGAGTAAAGAATGATTCCAATATGATTAGAGCAGAAGTGTACAAGTATGTGTAGTGGAGAAGATGTATGTATGCCTGCCGACCTTGGAGATTGTTCCAATGGTTGATGATTGTAATGTAGAACTTGATTTACATTCCAAGGTTGATGAATTGTATAAATACATGTAATGTATTCATGTTTAAGTAGTGTGTGTGTGAAGATGTGAAGATAAGGTATGAGTTATAAAAGTAGAGTAGAACAGAGGAAATATACTGCACTTCAATGGAACTGAACTCAGGCATGGTGTAGATGCTACTATATCAGTTCAATCCTTGGAAGTGAGCCACATCCGACAGTGAGCCACCCCTGATAGTGAGCCACCCTCGGCAATGAGCCATCCTTTTGGGCAGTGAGCCACTATTTGATATTCGGTATTGTTACTACATTTATATTGTAAGCTAACACTCACCGTGGTTTTTCCCTACTTAGGGTTTTCCACGTAAAAATTATGGTGTTCATGTGCATTTGATGTTGATGTGTTCAAGTTTTTGATTCTGCTATTCATGTTTATTGTTGATAATAGAATAAGGAAATAAGTTAAGTGATTGAGAAATTGATTGTGGTTTATAGAAGTTAAAATTTTGATACAATTGATTCACCCCCCCTCTCAGTTGTCTTGTGACATTCAACACAGAATCGATAGAGTAGGTTCTTAGCATGTAGAGCACTCTGTGATCTTTCTGGCACTTCAAATAGTTCATCAATCAGACACCCGGATCCAACGTTATGGCTCCCGGAAGTTGACCTATTTTTGGAGGGAGATGCAAAATGTCATGCCCGCATTTCCCATGAGGTCACGACACACAACACATGTGTCATGTCCACATTTGACATGTGGTCGTGACACAATCTATGAAAAACTTTTCTACCTATCCCTAGAAACCCCCTCGCATGCGTTTGCGTGCTTGGTGGCAACACACCTAAGGCGTAAACAATACCACATAACTGCTAAGGTGATGGCCATCTAGGGGGGTATGCGACACGTAGTGTGTCACTTCTAGGGTTAGACCGATTTAAATCTGAACCCCTAGTTTCCTAGGTGAAGATGATTCCGTCAACAACTCACCCTAATTTAACCTAAGCTGAAAAGTGATAAAAAGAACAATGGCGAGATGGCGCGTGATTCAAGTGGAATGATGGATTTGAAATAATTAAAACAACGCATAAAATAAACCCTAAAAATCTAACAAAATTCTGGCAGCATAACGCATTTTTGATAAACGCAAAAATAAATTTTAAATAAAACCCCAATAGAAAAAAAATAAATAAACTCTTCAATTAAATATTAAATTAACTTAGAAACAAAATCAACGATATAAAGTAAAATAATAAAATTAATATAAATGACCAGACGTCGGTTATATTTAACCGAAAACTGAGTTCATTATTAAACATAATTTTGGCATTATGTTTAATATCTCACTCAAAAATTAAATGGAGGAGGGAGGAGGGTTTAAATAACCCTCCCTGTAAAATAATAATAAAATAGATAATAAATAATGCGTTAAAATCCGCCAAGGGAGAAGAAAATTAAATAACCCCACCAAGAGGAATTCAAATAAGGGGAAGAATTCTTCCCAATTTGAATAACATAAATTCCTCCCAAAATTAAAATTTAAGTCACAAGACAAAATTCAGAATGCAAAGAAAATAACTCATTCAAAAATTAGAACTCAATTTAAAAGAACCCAAAGGTTAAGTTACAACCAAGGAGAGGAAATAAAGATTTATAAATACAGAATAGAATAAAACTTCACAAAATAAGCCCTCTCAATAAAATATATGGTCATACACTAAAAAGCCCTAATTCCTATTCTATTATTCTCCCCAAGAAACCCTATCTTCTCATTTTCTCCATGGTCTCTAGCCTTATTCTCTCTCTTTTTCACTTGTTTTGTTACTTGCTCATATTTTCAGGTTAGGGTTTTGAGGGAATGATCCAGGGCTATCATGCTGAAAATCTGAAGGTAAGAGATTATTAGTTAATCCCCCTTATTTTTTTGTTTGATAGGGAGATTGTTATCTTTGTATGAAGATATACACAGAAAGTGAAAGTGAAATGGATACATTTTCAAGCTGTAGGATTAAAAGGTGAAGGGGCAGAGGGAGAGGTGTGCTCATCGCCGCCGCCGCCATGAAGACCCGTAGATACAAGTGTTGCAGGGTCGGAGGAATAGAGTGGGGAGTGGAGAGGGCGTAGCTTGGGAGAAGGGATGGTGAGAGTGGCGGTGCTGCTGCCACGGAGGATCTAGGGGTGTAGGGTTACAGGGAGTGGCAGGTGCGGGGAGTAAGGGAGTGTTGGGGAATAGCGGAGTAGAGGGGGTTTGGGGGGTGTGGTGGAGGCACCGCCTCCCCCACACCTTTTGTCACAGCGATAGAGGGGACTGTGGGCGCTGCGGCCCACAGTCCTCACATATATTTTTTTTTTGTTTTTATTTAAAACTTAACACTAACTCACAACCAGCACACCCATACACAGTTCTTAATTTTGACCTTTCAGAATCAGCTTAAGATGTGTTCCAATTCAAAGACATTTAATATATATTCAAATAGATTTTAGCAGTTGATTTAAAATATTTAGCATGAGCATTATATTATGCCTTGGATAATAGGGTATATGAGTATGCACATACAATCTATATATATATATATATATATATATATATATATATATATATATATATATATATATATATGTATATATGTATATATTTCGACATATATATAAGTATATATATATTTATTTCATACAACAATTATTAAGTTTCTGTGGTGACTGCCATTTAGCTGTGTAAATACACTATAAAAAATTAAAAATTAAAAAGAATAACTGAGCAGATCTGAATCAAAATGAATAGATGGCTGAATATTAACCCCCCCCCCTTTTTTTTCTTTTTGTACATGCAACAACAAAAATACAGACTCTTTTTTTTTCTTTGAAACTATGTATTGCATTATTTTTCTTTTGAATTAGCAATAAGGTAAAAGATACATTTTAGTCTAACTTATGTTTTCTTTCTTTCCAACAACTAAACTTTCATTTGACAGCACTCATATGTAAATATATCTCTTCTTTGTTTTGAGATAAAACTGTAAGGTATAACAAGCATTCTCATCTACTTTTCTACAGTAACTAAAAATATGACCTACAAATTAACAAACAGATAACTAATTTCTAACTTTCTTTTGTACAACAGTCATAGCATTTAGTAACTATCATTTTTTTTTAAAGCATCATTAACAGAGATTGCATATCTTTCTTTTATAGAATAAAAAGATCCTTATTCAACACTTTCACACACATAAATATCTCTTTGAAAAGAATGTGACAGAAAATTAAACAGCTCATGCATTTTTTTTTTGAAGGAAAATAATAGAAGTTTGTTTACATCTATTTTCAAATCCATTCCTCAATACCTTTCCAACTTCACAAATAAGGGAATAGACAGCTTTAAGTAAAATAAAACAGAAGTTTACATTACATTAAAATCACAGCCAACTCAATGGCAAGTTAAATCCCAAGTTCTTTTTTTTTACAATAATACAATGCAATAAGGCCACTATGGCCATGACTTTTATAGCCAACACAAGAGACTAAAAGAGCACCAAAATGCACTTTTGTCAACTCCAAATCTCCACTCAAACCTGCAAGAATCACAACCAAAGAAAACACTCCAGCCACTTCCAAAAAGCTCTCCTCCCTACCATAGACCCGCAAGTGGGTCACCCCCAAGCTGAGGAGGTAGGAAATCCACACGGGTATACATTCCACAACAAAACAAAAACATCAACACAAAACAACCCATAGGATTATCACAAAACTCAACTCACAAACATGAGTTGTGGAGGGTAGGGAATGGACCCTTCAACTTCAAAGGGTTCCCAAAAGATGAAATATCAAACTCGTGGCCTCAAGCTAAACTCTCCAATGTCATTTTCCACAAAAAACACAATACTCTCCATGGCACTCTTGCCATTAATAATCTGCTCAGCAATAAAAGCCCTCAAGGCATAAACACAAAATAAGTGGGAGAGAACTCAAGGAGGTTCCTTTCCCCTACCCATGACAATTTGAGCATTACCTCCATTGGAGGTGCTCTCACCATACACCCATCCCAACAACACAATGCAAAACAACAAAACAACCAAAACCAAAAAACACAATACAATAAATAACAAGGGTGAGAAAACAAGTTAAGAAGGCCTACCTTCAAAGCCCTTAAAATGGAAGCAAGTTAGTGAAGAGCTCCAAGCCTTCCCAAGCCTTCCAATCCTTCAAGCCAATTCTCTAACTCTCCAAAAACTCCTCCCAAAATATAGCAAAAAGAATAAAATTGAAGAACCCCACACTCCTCAACAAGAGGAGATAATATAGGCCATGAATTTGTCCTTGAGGAATGAGAAGGTGACACTTCTCACCTTCTCCTTCCTCCTCCCATGCCACTTGCAAGGGAGAGGAAGTGTGAGGATGACAAGTATCATCCTCTCAATCCTCACCTTATCCACTTGTGCTCTCACACATGTGTGAGAGGACAAGTGGTGAGGTGGTAGCTCCACTCACACCCACAAGAGGATAAGGGATGCCATATGGCATCCTCCTATTCTCTCAAGGAGCCATCTTCCTCCAAGATGCTCTCACACGTGTGTGAGAGTCTTGGGGGAAGCTCCCACACACTTGGGAGTCTTGGAGACCTCCCAAGTCTTCCTTGGGAAAGGGTTCCCACACTTTGGGAAGGGAGATGAAAGGCATGACTCATCTCCCACTTCCCTTATTTCAAATTTTCGTCACTTTTACCAAACCAAGGTTTAGAGTGACCAAACTTGAGTCAAATCTAGGGTTAGATAGTCCAAGTTGACCCTAGACTCAAGGGTAACCACCTAGGGTAGCTTTTGGGACTCTAGGGTTCACAAAGGGGGTTAAAAATCACATTTAAATGGCCTCAAAATAAAATAAATACCAAGTGGTGTAAATCAAGTAAAATTATACAACACTCATTATTAAATAAGTAGACAAGGGGTACTAAGGCTGAAATAATAAAAATTAAATCAATTACTTAAATCAACATTCGAATTCAAACGTGATCCTTATCCCTCTTGGGAATGGATCAAATTTACAGGGGATAACATAGTGTGAATTCTACCTCCGATTTTCCCGTGGCTAGGGAATGTGAAACCTGCACATCTCGATCAAGTGTCAGTCATATCATGGAATCATAGCCGAAGCAACTGAAATTAAATTCACGCAATTCGAATACATCAATAGTCATCAATACGTAACTCCAATATAAACTGCATTTTAAATTATATATCAAATAGTCGACATCACATAATTAATTAGAACTCATCACGAAATATCATCTAATATATCCCATGTGTCAAATCACAAAATATCATCCACTATGATCGAATCAAATCACATATGTCAAATCAAAGTCCTATCATAATCAGGAGATAATAAACAAGTCTGCATAATGAAACCATAGTCACTAAAGGTCTGATAATGTCATCATAAAATAGCATAATCGATCAAAATAAGGGAGGTGAAATACTCGGCCTCACACAAAATTTGAAATTTAGCTGGAGACCACCAAAAAGGCTATTAATAAGCATTTTTGGGAACCCTTGGAGTAGTAGAGATAAGGGGGAAAGTGTAGAGTCAAGAAAAGGCAGGAAAACAGAAACCCTAGCTGATTTGGGGTTACATGAGGCAGAAGATTCTAGAGTCCTGTGATAGGAACTTGTAATGTGTTGCAGCCTGTGGAAGATTCATCCTCTGACTGTATTTGAGCTTCTATAATGTAATGAGTTGTCTAAATCAATAAAAGAACATTCTATTTTCTATGTGCAATTTATGATGTTGTGTGTTTTATGATTTACCCCCTTCATCATGAAGGTCGTGTGAAAGTTGGGACTGCTTTTAAGGCTAAATCAGAAAAATATGTTAGATCAGATAAGTATGATGTGGAATCAGATGAGTAAGACTTTGATGAGATTGAGGGAAAATTTGTAAATAGAGTGAAAAAGGGAACTGGAAATTTTAGAGGTAAGTTACCTTTCAAATGTTTCAATTGTGGTAAGATTGGCCATTATGCTTCAAGATGTCCTGATAGAACTTTGAAGATCAAGAATAAAGAAGGTAGAGGTAAGATGGTAAGGAAAAGTTACTATGTTAAAGATGATGAAGGTGTAACTGATGATGAATCTGATTTTGAAGATGATAATGCTAGTGAATGATTGTTTATTGTTATAAAAGAAGAACTTGTTTCTGCTAACCTTGTAAGCTATGTGAAGGAAGTCCGGAAGAAGAGAAAGAGATGTCTGCATCATTTCATGCTTGAAATAAAAAGGATGAATGGGTCATTGACAGATGATGTTCAAATCACATGACAGGAGATAAGAGTAAGTTTGTCAAATTGGAAAAGTATGATGGAGGACTAGTTAGATTTGGTGATGATGCAACTGGTAAGATTTGTAGAAAAGGGTCAATTACTTTTGATCGGAAGCATAATACAGATGATGTTCTTTATATCAAAGGCTTAAAGCATAATCTTCTAAGTGTTGGACAGATGTGTAACAAGGGATACAATCTGATGTTTAAGGACAATGGATGTGAGATAAGGAAAAGCTCTGGAACAATAATTATTTCTAGTAAGAAGACTCGTGGTAATGTTTATCATTTGAAAGGTACTGACAATTGTTGTTTGTTGTCTTAGACAAATGAAAGTCGGTTATGGCATAGGATAATGTGTCATATTAACTTCGGTAATCTGGTAAGAATAAGATTAGTTCAAGATGTAAGAGACCTGCCTAAGATTGTGAAGCCTGCTAATGCCATTTGCAAAGAATGTCAATTTGGGAAGCAAATAAAGACAAGTTTCAAGAGCAAAGATCAAACCTCTACCAGCATGTTGGAGTTGGTGCATACATACTTATGTGGTCCTACAAGAATAAGAAGTCTACAAGGTGACAGGTACTTCATGCTACTTATTGGTGATTATTCAAGAATGACTTGGGTTACTTTTCTTAGAGAAAAATCAGAAGCCCTAGACAAGTTCAAGGCATTTAAAGAAATGGTTGAAAATAAAATGGATTTGAGAATCAAATGTTTGAGGTCTGATAGAGGTGGTGAGTTTACTTCAAATGAATTCAATGCTTTTTGTGAAGAACATGGGATAAAGAGACAATTGTCTACCCCCAGAACTCCTCAGCAAAATGGGGTAGTTGAAAGGAACAATAGAACAGTTCAAGAAGCTGCTAGAACAATTATCAAAGAAGTTGACCTTCCGGAAGTATATTGGAAAGAAGCTATTCATATTGTTGTCTACATTTAGAATAGAGTTCAAATCAAAGAAAATGGAACAAAGACACCTTATGAGTTGTGGTATGGAAGAACTCCTATTTTCAAGTATTTCAAGGTTTTTGGAAGTAAATGCTATATCAGAAGAGATGAAGAGTTGGGAAGTTTGATCCTAGATGTGATGAAGGCATATTCCTTTGGTACTCTACTAAGAGCAAAGCCTACCAGTGCTACAACAAAAGGTTGAGGAAGATTATTGAAAGTGCAAATGTACAGGTAGATGAAGATATTCAAAAAAACTCAGAGCCTGATGGATATGAGTCAGATGAGTCTACTGATATAGAAGCAGTTGAAGAAGTCAAAGACAAGGAAGTTTGGATTGATAAAGAAGAAGCTCTGAAAAGAGTTCCTAAAACCCCCAAGTATGTGCAAAAGAATCACTCAGAGGATCAAATCATTGGTGACAAAAACAAAGGAGCTCTGACAAGAAGAAAACTTGCAGAAGAACAAGTAAATCTCTGTTTAATTTCAAAATTTGAACCTAAGACTCTATCTAAAGCATGTAAAGATGAACATTGGGTCAAGGCAATGGAAGAAGAATTGATGCAAATTGAAAAGAACAAGACTTGGGAACTTGTCCCTAGGCCTGCAGATAAGAATGTGATTGGAACAAAGTGGGTTTTCAAGAATAATTTGAATGAGAATGGAGAAGTGGTAAGAAACAAAGCTAGACTTGTATGCAAAGGCTACTCACAAGTAGAAGGAATAGACTATGAGGAAAATTTTGCTCCAATGGCAAGACTGGAAGCTATTAGGTTGTTTCTGGCTTATGCAGCACATAAAGATTTCAAGGTATATCAAATGGATGTAAAGTCTTCTTTTCTGAATGGTGAGTTGGAAGAAAAAGTATATATAGAGCAACCAGATGGATTTTAGTTATTAGATAAACTAGACATGGTGTGCAGATTGAAGAAGGCATTGTATGGACTGAAGCAAGTTCCTAGAGCTTGGTATGCTAGATTGGATAAGTACTTATTGCAAAAAGGATTCAGTAAAGGGTCTGTAGATAGTAATTTGTATATCAAGGTAAGCAAAGATCAAATTTTGATTATTGAGGTCTATGTAGATGATATAATCTTTGGTGGAAATGAAGGTATGTGTAAGAACTTTGCAGATGAGATGCAAAAAGAATTTGAGATGTCAATGTTGAAAGGAAGCAAGGTACACGGAACACACTTCCTACACCAATCTAATGAGGAGAATGGAGTGAAAATTCATTTAAATCCTTACAATTGCAGCAACATTAAACTAATAACATAAAGATTATAGCAGCAACACAACATAGAAAGAAGGTGACACAAGATATACCATGGGGAAAACCTTTTCAAGTAAAAAACCCCACACTCTAAACCTGCACAATGTATTATCAAAACAGAAATAGTTTACAATACACTTGTAATGAAAGTATTCCAAGAGTTCACAAATGTCAATTCTGGAGTTATTCCGGCAGCATAACAGTACCTTAAAAAACACTATATAACTACAACTCCAAACTATGCATTTTATAGAGATTACAAGGCATATCTTGAGAGCATCTTTGGATTAGCGTCCACCTTGGCCACATGGCCATTTTCAGCATCAAAGGACACTTGTCCTTGTTGTCCTTACATCCCTTACATCTGTCATACATGGCAGATTTGACTTTCCCAATGTAGAGCGCTCTAGGCTAAAATAGACTACGACAGATTCTCTTACGCAACTTACAACTGTCATAAAATTTGCCCACAATAACAATCTTAAATGTTGTAAGAGAATCCATCATACAATGTTAAATATAGCATATTCTACTTACAACATGTCATAGCCCAACTTGGGTGCCCAAAGATGCCTTTCCCTCATGCAAAGATGTCAACCGACACTTGTCATCACTTGTCATAGGAATCTCCAAACTTGGCTCTTACATGTCATAGATTCTATCATATGGAATATTGTCTTCCACATACCAAAGATGCCGACACATGGAAAATTAATGCCACCTCAATATGGGATACCCAAATCCATGTAGGATTGACTTGACCATCCAAATCACATTCCAAGTAAGCTGACATGTCACCATGCCACCTCAACTATGTGACCAAACTGAATGTGCAAGTAATTGCAATATTAGGCAATAATTAAATATACAATTAAATTACCAATGCTAGGAAATTACAAAGGTTGAGATACCTTAATTCCCAACAAATGTGTGGTGAGATGAACTTCTTTCTTGGACTGCAAATTATCAGACAGATAAGGGTATTTTCATTTCACAATCAAAGTATGTCAAGGAGTTGTTGAAGAAATTTGGTATGGAAGAATCTAAACCAGTTTGTACTCCCATGACAACTTGTTGCAAGATAAGCAAAGATGATGAATCCCCTAAGGTTGATCAAAGCAAAAATAGATCAATGATTGGAGGACTGCTATACCTAACTCCATCCAGACTGGATATCATGCATGCAGTTTGTCTTGTGGCAAGATTTCAAGAAGATCCTAGAGAGTCACATGTGATGGCATTAAAGAGAATATCAGATATTTGAAGGGCACTCCATATCATGGTTTGTGGTATCCTAAGAACAATAACTTCAACCTAAGTGCCTACACAGATGTAGATTGGGCCAGATGTGTCGATGATAGGAAAAGTACAAGTGGTGGTGTGTTCTTTCTTGGAGACAAAGTTGTGTCATGGCAAAGCAAGAAGCAGGATTCAATATCCTTATCTACTACAGAGGTAGAGTACATTATAGCAACATCATGTTGTACACAAGTGCTATGGATGAGACAAACTCTGAAGGATATCAAAGTTGAGTATGAGGATCCAATTCCTATTTTCTATGATACTACCAATGCCATTAACATTTTAAAGAACCCAATGATGCATTCAAGGACAAAGCATATTTCTATTAGGTATCACTTCTGAGAGAGAAGGTTGCAAAGAAAGAAGTGAAGCTTGAGTATGTGCCTACAAAAGATCATATTACTGACATATTCACCAAGGCTCTTCCTAAGGATACATTTGAGTATCTTAAGGAAAAGTTAGGGGTTATTGCCCCTGCTTTGTTAAACTAGATGCATAATGAAGTTCATCAGTCCAGTATGTTTCAGGAGTCATTCTTTTCTGGACTGATGATGGAGGCTACCTCTCAGGGGGAGCAGGTAGTAGCATTGAAGAGAGTTGCAGTCAGGGGGGAATATTCAAAGCAGTTAAGAAGAGTGTAAGTATGTGCAGCATCATATTCAGGGGGAGAAAGATTGAAGAAGGTGTGTCACCCTTTGCCATTAATGTCAAAGGGGGAGAGAGTTCATGTGAAAAACAAAGAGAGAGAGAGAGAGAGAGAAATATGTATAAAAGAAATGGGGAGAATGAGATAAGTGCAGAATTATGTCATGATGGTTTTTCACATCATATGTTTCCATCAATGACAAAGGGGGATATTGTTGCAAGTATGTGCTAACCAATGTTGTCATTGATGTCAACATGCTTGTGTTGTCATTGGTGTCAACTGTGTCTTCTACTATTGTTGATTTTTGATTGATTGTGTTGTCATGTTAAAGTGATTTGAATGCCTTATAGAAGTGTTGATGATGTTGGTATATTGCTCTTGTTGCTGAGTTTCCAAGTGCTTTTGAGAAAATTTGCTCTCCAAAGGAAACAATGTGTTGTAGAGTACTATGGCTTGTAGGATATTGTCTGAGTTTTTGGTCTGCGTTTCTTCTATGTTGAAGACAGGAGTGTGAGCTTTGGATAAGTTTTATATAAGTGTTTGAAGATACTAAATTTAGAATTTGATGGTCCAGATCACTGTACAGTAGAAGTTATGTTCACCAGTTTGAAGACTGTAACTGACAAAGTTTCTGGGTTGTGCAGAGGTGTCTGGGATAAAGTATTTTGCTTTGCATTTCTCCACAGAATGGTTTCAGGTGGTGTCATTCTGGACATATGCTTATAAGGTCCTTATCTATCTTCATGCCAAAGGATTTGTGATTTGAAGCTCTGAAAAGAAAGTTATTATGTAGCAGAGTTTGACAGTGTTGTTTGTGAGCAGACAATTAACCTCCTTCAAGAGAAAGGTGTTGCGGATAATTAAGTTGATTCTCAAGTGACTTAAGGTTGTTTGTGGATGTCTCCAGATCATGTTAAAGGCTTGTGCTTGGTCTGCAAGTTATGATTATGTTCTTGGAAGCATGTGCCTAAAGATCCTAGTGTTAACACCAATTTTGGTCGACCTGGTTGTTTACACTCTTTGCGAATGTGCTTTGTGGATTGTGGAAGTGTGTTGAAGCATGTGAAGATGTGTTTGGGTCCAAACTAAGCTATGAAATATTCTAACTTCATTCCTTTACTTCGCAAGATTGTTTAGGTCTAGACCTAATTTGAATTATGTATGTTTGTCTACCTTGGAGACTATTCTAAAGGTTGTAGAATGTGTTACCGACCTTGATGTTGTTGTTATATGGAGCCTAATCAAACTTAGAGGTTAAATTTTCCCCACTTTTATTGGCATGGTTTCCCCCCAAATTATTTAACAGGGGGTTTGGGGGCAGCACCCCCAAGATGGGGTCAAGGGGTAGTGCCCCTTGCGGGGTCCAGGGGCAACGCCCCTGGCGCAATCCCTATTGTGATATAGGTGGAGTCGAGGGCAGCACCCTTGAAACCTCAAATAACTTTTATTATTTTATAAAGGTGTCGGGAGTTATTTTTCTATTGGCCGACATAAAAAGACCCTATTTTGTAACCGACATAAGTCTTGATAAAAATAGCTAAGGGTTAGGGTTTCCGTGGATATTGTATTGTAACATTTGCAGCGGTATTGAGTTACAAGGATTGCTAGTTGTAATTGGTTTGATTTGTTGGATAATAATATTGGACTCTCTGTTGGTGGATGTAGCCCGAGTTTGGGTGAACCACATTAAAATTGTCTCCCGTTGTTATTATTTATGTGTGTTTTTCATTCCTCTATTTAATCTTTATTTACATTTAATTGATATCTTCTGTATGCAATTCCTAAAAAGTGGTATCAAAGAGGGTTGTGTTTGATTATCGTCTGTAGGAAGGTCTCACAGTTGAGTGGGAGTCTCACGGTTAAGTGGGAGAAATGGCAGACGAGGGTATTGAAGGTAGATAAATTCAATGGGTAGAACTATTAGTTATGGAAGATGCAGATGGAGGATTATTTCTATCAGAAGGATTTATGGAGGCCGTTGGAAGGAATAGCCAAGAAACTGGTAGCAATGACTAATGAGGATTGGGAACTTCTAGACAGAAAGGCACTGGGAACCATTTGGTTGTGCCTAGCACCATCTGTGGCATTCAATATAACAGAAATGAAGACAACAAATGAACTGATGAAAGATTTGGGTAAATTGTATGAAAAACCCTCAGCCTCAAATAAGGTATTTCTCATGAAGCTTTTGTTTAATCTAAAAATAATTGAAGGTGGATCTGTGACAGATCATTTAAATAAGTTTAATGCAATTACCGATCAGTTAACTTCTGTAGAAGTGAAATTTGATGAAGAGGTGAGGGCTCTCTTGGTTTTATATTTTTTTGCCAAAAAGATGGAATAGCTTGGTAGTGGTTGTAAGTAACTCTATCTCTAGTTCAAATACTTTGAAATTTGATGATGTTGTTGGTGTCATCCTTAGCGAGGAAATGCGATGGAAAATCTCAGAAGGTCCACATCAGGTAGTGTTTTGAATGCAAAAAGTAAGGGCAGATCAAAGAAGAGAGGAAAAGGTTTTGGAGGTCATGGGAAGTCACGAGGAAAATCAAAGGATAAGAGGTCCCACTCCATAGTATAGAAGGATTGCTGGTACTATGGGAAACCAGCTCATCTAAAGAAAGATTGTTGGTCTTGGAAGAATAAAGGAGACAAACAAGAAGGTAATAAGGAGGCAAATGTGGTAAGTAATAAATCTGAAGATGATGCTTTGATTCTTTCCCTAGATAATGTTGATGATTCATGGGTTTTAAACTCAGGGGCCTCATTTCATGCTACGTACCATAGAAGTTATTTTCTTGATTATGTCCAAGGGGATTTTGGGCTGGTTTATTTGGGAGATAACGAACCCTGTCAGATTGTTGGAAAGGGAAGAATTAAGATTAAGTTGCAAAATGGGAATCATTGGCTACTACAAAAGGTAAGGCACATTCCAAGGCTAAGTAGGAATTTAATTTTAGTAGGGCAGCTAGGTGATGAAGGTTGCACAATTATGTTTAATGATAAAAATTGGAAGGTTTCAAAAGGTGCCTTAATAGTAGAAAAACGTGTGAAAGTAGGCACCTTATATCTTTGTAGAGGTCATATTGTTCCTTCTACTTTAGTTGTTGTAGAGAAAAAATAAACAGGTTCAGGAATAGTTGATACGAGTTCGCAAGAAGAGACTGAAATAGTTGTTGCAGGTTCTGAGACAACACTATGGCATAACAGACTTGGGCATATGAGTGAAAAAGGTATGAAGGTACTTCATTCTAAGAAAGTTTTACCAGGTCTGAAATGTATTAATATAGATTTCTGTGAAATTTGTATGTATGGAAAATAAAAGAGAATTAGTTTTCTCAAGGATGGGAAGCAAAAGAAACATGAAAAGTTGGAGCTTGTGCATCTAGATGTATGGTGACCAGCTCAGGTATCTTCTCTCGGTGGCTCTCGGTATTATGTTATATTCATAGATGATGCAACTAGGAAGGTTTGGATTTATTTCCTTAGGCAGAAATCTGATGTATTTGAAACATTTAATAAATGGAGAAGCTTAGTTGAGAATGAAATCGGTAAAAGATTAAAATGTCTCAGATCTGATAATGGTCGTGAGTATTGCTATAAATAATTTGAGGATTATTGTTCCTTTAATAGAATTCGTAGGCAAAAAATACTTCTAGGGACTTCACAAGAAAATGGAGTGGCTGGGCGCAGGAATAGGACAATAATGGAGCGTGCAAGGAGCATGAGATTGCATTTTGGGCTATCTTTAAACATGTGGGCAGAGGCTCTCAATACCGTTGTATATTTAATTAATAGAGGTCCTTCAGTTCCTTTGGGTTGTGGTATTCCAGAGGAAGCATGGACAGGTAAGAAGGTGAGTTATTCTTTTCTTAAAACCTTCAGATGTGAATCAAATTTGCACATGTAGATTCTGAAAATAGAACCAAGCTGGATGCAAAATCAAAAAAATGTATCTTCGTTGGATATGGCATTGATGAATTTGGTTATAGGCTTTGGGATGTTGAAAATCTAAAAATTGTGAGAAGAAGGGATGTTGTATTCAATGAGAAGGTGTTGTACAAAGATCGGTTGCAGTAGCATGAGAAGAAAGAAAAGGATTATGTGGTGCTGGATGATACTCCAGATAATGATATTCCAGTGGTTCCTCATGCTCTACAATAGTAACAAGAAATATCACAAACTCCAATGAATGTTAGACGGTCAACAAGGCTAAGTAGACCTCCTAAAAGGTTTTCTCCCTCTTTTTATTATATTTTGTTAATAGATGCTGGTGAACTGGAAGGGTACGATGAACCTATGCAAGTGAATACAAAGGTTCAGTGGGAGCTTGCAATGAAAGAAGAAATAGACTCCTTGCTGAAAAATCAGACTTGGGAATTATGTAAGTTGCCTGCAGGTAATAAGGCTTTACCAAAAAAATGGGTTTATAGGCTAAAAGAGGATGATGGAGGTAAAAAAAGATTTAAATTCAAGTTAGTTGTAAAAGGATTTGCACAGAAAAAAGTGTAGACACCCAAAAATGTCCATCTCTTGTAACACCTTATGTTTTGCCCTAGAGTCTCTCTTCTAAATTAAATAAATTTATTTAATTATCCCTAACCTAATCTTTCCTCTAAGATTAAATAAATATTTATATTTATTTAAATTTATCCCACCTTTCATCCTATAATTAAATAAATATTTATTATTTATTTAATTATTCATTCATGCCACTAATTAATTAAAATCCTATTTTAATTAATTAAACAAACTTACCATTTTGATCACCCACTCTTCTCTCTCTCTCTCTCTCCTTCACATTTCCATTTTTCATCTCCTCTTTGATTTCAGAAACTTTCCACAATTCACATCACTCAACTTCAATCAATCTCTCGTTGCAAAAATGGTAACTTTCCCAACTCCTCTTTCACCCAAAAATCTATTTAAACCCCTCTTTTTGCCTTTTTGAAGGATCCCACCTCTTGCATGCAATGTTACTTTGCTAAAATTCTCCCTCACATCCATCATCTATCTATCTTTCATTGATCGTCTTCTATCCTCATCTTCATCTTCATCGTTATGCTGTGAACGTGAGAAATCAACATCAAATCAGCTACAACAATCAACCATGCATGCATCAATCATTCAAGATATCGAGGTATTCGGAAGGTTTGGGTAAAAGGTATTGCATGTCATTTGTTTTATCTTTCTTTTGTCCAAATTTCTCATATACAAAATGGCACACCCGGTGGGACCTACTTCTCCTAATTAAATCTTATGTTTTTGCAAGTTTTTGTGGTAAAAGTTTGTGTTTCATCTAACCCTCATTGGCAAGTTTTTGCAAGGATCTATCACATGTGACCTTTGGGGCTTAATCTGACTATGCCATAGTGTCTAGGAGGTCGTTTCCATGCTTTCTAACTATAAATTTGCTAGGGTTTCATCACTATAAAAAAAATTTGAAAAAATTGAAAAAAAATTATTTTGACATCCTTACTGTATAGAACTGTACAGCGAGAATCTGTCACTAGGTCTAATCTTTGTCTTTGTAGGATATTGGGCTCGTGTTGTGAGATTTTCACTATTTTCTGTAGGTAAAATTTCATTATTTGCATATTTGAGGCTCTGTCGACATTTCTCTTCCCTGATGACTTCTGTGTAAGGCTCTTGGTGGTCTTCGGTCGCCACCTTCTTAACATTTATTGGGACCATATTTTATTTTCCATTTGTCACCTTTGACTTCCTATCGCCACTAGTAAACACCCCTTTCATCGCCTATTAAGAAATCTCCATGTCGCTCTTAGGATCTCGGTCGCCTCTAATCACCATGGTTTCATCGCCAGTTCAAAGAACACTCTACCACCATTTCTTCAAAGCATTGACCTAAACATCAACCTCCCTCCCTTTCTCACTGGTCGACTGCCACTGCAAAAACCAATTGTTAATCCACTGTCTTAGTCGCTGTCGATCTCATAGTTGTTAGTCGACCTTATGGTCGCTGTCGGCCTTTCCTCAAAATCCTCTGTTGAAACTATCTTAGCTCCCTCGACCTCTCATCGAAGACCCTCAACCAACTACCAATCCTTGACTTCCTCGTCAATCTGGTATATGGCTCTTTCAACCTTGTCCTTTCCTGTCGACATCAATCTAAGTTGTGACCACAATCTTAAACAGTCAACTTCAATCTAAGACATGACCACAAGACTTTAACAATCAATCTCAAAAAACCCTAGCCTTAAGCATTTCAACTTAACACTTTAATATGTGCCTTTTAAGATTTCAACCTAGCATTTAGGGGTTTTAACATTTAGCATGGTGGCTTAAGCTTTAGGGTTTTAAGTTTGAGTCTTAATCTTTTTTAAGAAAAGGGGTGTCGTTCAATCTAATCTATTCAACCTAAATTGTAACCATCAAACACATAGGCATGTGACCAAAAAGAAATCTTTGCAAAACCATAAAACATCAAAAAGTCAACCAATCAAACTAGTCAACATGTCATCTCAAGCATACCTAAGGGGGGTATTTTTCTTCTTTTTGCCATAACAGGAGCATACGGAGGCCAAATCATGCAAACAAATACTCGTCGGAAAGGTAATTCAACGAACTTCATATACATAAAGGTTTTATTTGGTAATTCTATCATTTCAGCAGGTAATTTATCAAGCAAACTTCAGCTTCCTTTCAAACTTCAAAAGCACATAACTTGAGCACAATTGATCCTTTTTCCAAGAAATTTCTTTTAAAAGTGGAATTTCACAAATTTTATGTCTATGTAGTCTAATTTTCTATATCAGATCATCTATCTTAGATTTTTAATAGATCATATATTTTTTACCTAACCCCCTTTTAGCTTGCAAGTTCAATTTTCTTCTTGTCTTGGTGATTTTCAGAGGCATCTAAGGAGCTGGAACAGCAGGGGCATCAACATACATAGTAGATTTAAAAGTGAAAATCAATCAGGTGAAATCAATCCATTTCTCATCTCTAAACATTGTTTGCCTTCACATTTCGATTTGGGCTTAAAATCAATCTTGTTTGCTATCACATCATTGAAATCGGGCTAAAACGAACAAGTGTCTTCCTACACATTTGGCTTTGGGATCTTAAAATGAACAAGTGTCTAGATTGTCTTCTTATCACACATTTCATTTTTTAAGGGTTAATTAACAACTACGATTTGTCAAACCCTATCTAGGAGGCCTGCTAGGGGATTTCATCACCCCTAGGGACGACCTCAACCACGTGTTCTGGCAGGGTATATCAAAGGGGGGAGAGAGAAAGATGTACCTCAATCTATCTACGTAGTCATTGGGACAGCCTTGTGGCCTCGGGTGATTCTGGACACAAGGTGAAGTGGTATTCGCTTACGCTTATGGCACATCCCTTCAACGGGTTAGTGTTCGCAGATTTGGGCCCCTCGTACCTTGTGTATATCAGGGAGAGCCTTAGTTAACCCTTGTGTAGTCTAGCTTAAGACTTATCAGCCATACCCTACCTGATTAATCATTAGGTATTGTTGTTGTGTTTGCAAGTGTTTGCTTAATCATAACACTTAATCCTGAAAGGAAATTTGAACATTGTGTTTGGCATGTGTACTTATTCATTTACATTGTGTTTGATATTCCCCAAGTCAAACTACCAATCTTTCCTTATCATCTAAGCAATCATGCCATAATCAAACACTTGACACCATGTCAACATTAGAAGACCTAGCACAATAACTCATTCACCTACTTCACCAGGCACCAAAACCTCTAAGCCAACAAATGCTTCAAAAGGTCCATAGCATGATCCAAAAATTGCAAGCAAGCCAATCCCTACATATGCAACACCTCTTGACACAAATCCAACACCTCTTGGCAACTTGTAAAATCCAACCAGCACATCCTCAATCAATGCTAAATCAATCCTATGTGCCACCTATCAGGCATCATGTCAACCTTATCCATCCACATGTCACATCAATTCTTCATCAACCTATCATACTTCTTCCAATTTTAACCCTCATCCATATCAATCCACATATCAACAACCATTATCTTATGTGATCCCTCCACCAACACAACACCAACACCTTTGACAACAACATCAACCTATGCAACAATTACAACAAGTCATCATACAACAACCAATCACATCGCAACACCATCCAAACCTCCAACTCATTCTATCTCAATCCTATGTGGCACCTTCACCATCATGCCAACTTAACCTATCTACACACCATGTCAATACCATATCAACCCATCTAATTCCTCCTTCCAACTTTCCAACACACCATCAAACCCATCTACAAGACAAACAAGTGCCCTCACAAGAGGTACATGCAAGCCCAAATAGCCCTTTGTACATAAGTCAAACATCTTTAAGTCCACTTTTGGAGCAAGACCTCATATCCTTTGACGAGGGAGATACCTATGTGTCGCCTAATCCTACTCCAAGTGGCCCCTTGTATATAAATTAAGTGTCCTTAAGTCAATCTTTGGAGAAAGATTTGATATCCTTTGATGAGGGAGATACCAATCTAGGTTGTGTACCCTATGACCATCCTCCATCACCATCCATTTCAATGCCAATCCATGAGTCTACTAGTCCTATCTTGACACCTTCATGTAATCCTAATTCTAATCCCAATCCAAACCATCTACCAAATCCTAATCTGAAGCCTCCAACACTATCCACCATTATCGTCCATCCCCTATATTGTCCATTCACACATACCCTAATGAAGGATGTGATCCATTGGCTACTAGCTAGGAAAAATTTATCCCCATGTCAAACACCTATCTTAGCACCTAGCAACGAGCCTTCACATGCCATGCTTAGCCCTTTAACCCCATCATGTGACATGTAAGCCATTGAGCCAATTGAAGAGCCTCCCATCATGAGCCCAAGTCAAAATCCATCATACTCTCTTATGGATGAATATCAAGAACCCATCAAACTCATCCAAGAGCCTCCCACTTCCACTTCCATCCAAAACCAAGAGGTATGTCAAGAACATAATCTAAAGCATGTGGAAACATCAACCTATTGTCTAAGTCAAGATCAAATTCTTCCTATCCACCCCATCCATAACATATATCTTTTCCATGATCAAGATGACATTACCTATAAAGAAGCTATCCATGAGCACCTTGATCTTATCCATAATCCCATACCCATCCATGAGCAAGATATCCAAATTGCTCCTATCCATCCTCCATCTAGTCCCATCCATAAGCTGTAAATATATACTTCCCGTGATGAGACAATTGCCTCCCAATTAAGCATAGAAGATCAAACAAGTAGCTTGGATCATAATGAACATGATCAAGATCCTAATGATCCTCCTAATGGTGAGAGTACAATGAAAACGCAGAATGGGACCTACTTTTCTCACAGACGGCAAGACTTAACAAATGAGCTGCCGATACATCTTGGTTCTCAGACAACAAGGATCGGTATGACCTTCTCAAGTCTTACCGTTGATCTACCTTACACTGATAGCTCAAATGAATTCATCTTCAGCAAGATATAATAGGACTCACACCGAGTCGATCAACACTTCATCGTCGGCGAGACTTACTTCTATCGGCGAAGTCTTCTATCCTTCAACCGATGCCCCGATGACAATTAAGTCCCCCCTCGTCTTAATCTTGATGGTTTTAATGCCAGTTAATCTCCTTTGATGTGCTTCTGATATGCCGATGGCATTTGTCTTCAGTGAGACCCTTCTCATCGGCAATCACTTACAAATTCTAGCCAATGCGCCGATGAACCAACTCCCTTGGCGAGACTGCTCGACTTCGGCGGACTTGTTGTGAGTCCCAGCGATTCACCGATGCACAACTTACTTTCTTCCTCTTCAATCGAACCCTAGCACATGGAGATGCTAGGTCAAACTACTGTGCAAAAGCACTCTGTCTGGATCCTCTGCACCGTCGGACACAAAAACAAAACAAGAAACAAAACAAATACTTGTACAACGAAGCCATTCCACTGATTTCGACAAAAATCATACCAGTGGAAGGCTTCACATCGACATATTGCAACAATGGAAAGCACAGAAAGAATAGAAATCTACAGTTATACAAATTGCAGTTACAGGGAACAGAAATCAAATTGATAGAACAGAATAGTTTTATTTCTCCTTAGAACAATACACACTCACACACTTCTTCTTTTTCTCTCTTCTGATGGTTCCTTCCTCTGGTTGTTATCAACTCAACCTGCCAGCAGTTGGAAAACCAACTAATGCAAACAATTGGAAGACCAACCGATCCAAAACTGCTTCAAACTATCCTACTACCCTATTTTGACACTATGTGATTACAATATGACAACAGTGTGTTTTAAGTCACTTTGGACTTACAAAAATGGGTTCTAGGTCCTGAAGGACCTAGAGACAAACTGAAATGAAAATGCATTGGTCAAATAGACCTTATTACAAAAGAAAACAGGATTTTCTAGGTGCTCCTGCACCACCTCCCACATCCACCATCAAATCCATTTCAAAGCCATCATGTCCTATTGGTCTTACCACCTTCATTCATGAATGTTCCTCCCTGGGAACACAACAACCTTTATCCACCACTTCACCTTCTTCCTCCAATAAGGAGCTCATATCTAGTTCCCACACTACATCTAGTCTCATAGTCAATCGCATGCTTCAAAACATGAACTATCATGGTAAATGCTTAGGCCTTCTTGAACAAGGTGTTTTGGAGCCAATCCATGTCAAAGTACCCCCATGCTCATATGGCCTTGGATACAAACCTCAAGGTCAGCAATCTAATGATGTTTGTTCCACCTCCATCCATCCTAAGTCCACCATTTCCTATCACAAATCCCATCATACCTCCAAGACATATGTTGCCATTCCACCTCCCTCATCTTATAAATGTCAAAAGCATGTGACTGTACACCTTCCACCATCCACTTTGCCTTCACTTCTTCCAACTCCTAACATCCCTCCATCGAATCTACCTCCACTACTTCCAACACCTGGTATCCCCATTATCTGATCCCCTTATCCATCCATCCATAAGCCCTCTAAAAATCCCAATCATGACCAACAAATGCACACATCATGTAAACATAAAGCTTCCACTCATTCTGCCAACTCCACTTCCACCAACCCCATGGGATTCAAAAGCAAAAAATTGGATGCCTCTACATATAAAGTCAAAAATCCTAAAAGTCTTAATACCTTAGGGTAAAAATGCAAAGAATCAAAGAAAAATCCATCCAAACCCATACCTCCACAAGAAAAGATGGTATGGGTCCCTAAGCAACAAGCCATCGAGTCAAATGAGGCATCCACCTCTCAAAAATTCCAACCATCCACTTTCTCCTCTTCCATCCATTCCATTCAAACATATCCAATTCCTCCATCCCACAAGTCAAGAAAAAATCATAAAACTATTAAGTCTATGATGTGGGTTCCTAAAACACTTCGTCATCCATCTCCTAAGCAAACATCACCATTGCTTCCTACACCACCATCCAACCAAAAGCTTCAACGTTTATCACGGTGTTTGCAACCGTTGGTCATGATTCCATTTCATCACACAACATTCTCAAATACCTCCATCTCCCTACCTTTCATCCACTATCCTACATATCTTCCCCATCCTATTCCTATGGTCCATGCTGTTGCATAAACCTTTCATCCATCCTCTTCCATAAGTCCCACATAATCCATATCATAATCCACTATCTTCCACCCCATAATCCACATCATAATCCACTATCATTCCCTCCATAATCTGCAATCTACCTAATCCATCTTTCATGCAATCTCCTACCAACATCTATGAGCACACTTGACATGGTCCATGTGATGACATCCATCTCTAGTCCTAGGACTATCACCTTTCATGGAACTAGATGCTTGAGCCCCTCTTATCCATTTCCGCTTGTCATATCCTATCAAAAAAGTCAAAAAAACAAAATCAAAAAAAAAGAAAAAAAAATGAAAAAAGTAAAGAGAAATCCCTTTGTCCAATGGTGAAAACCTGGTAAACAGGCACCTTGGATAAGTACCATGATGAAAACCTAGCAAACAGGCATCATGTCTAAGTTGATCTTCTATGTCACCTACACTTGGGGCACATTGTATCATCCTCCTATCATTTTCCAACTTATCATTTTCCATCCTATCATATCCTCTCTTACCATGTCCTTATACATCCACATACATATACCTACACTATTCAATCCATTCATCCTCCCTTCCTCATCTTGATCTTAATAAAGATTGGGGGCAAAAATGTTGAAACATGCTTTGGTTATCCCTTGATATACTTCCATCCTATCCAAACCAATCCATCCTATCATCCTGTAGTCATCCCATTGTCATAAGCCTAATCCTATCATAAGTCCTATCGTCCTAATCTTTGTCATGTAAAATCCTAATTATTGCACTTAGAATGGGGCATGTTATTCCTATGTGACATAGCCTTTGAGATCACATCCTTTCTCTCTTACACGTACACTCATTCCTTATCACCTATCCTTCCATCCATCCAATCCTACTTACCTACCTCCTGGCACCTAGACTTGGTCCTCCCTTGTCATTGGTATCTAGCACAAAAGGCTGCACAAATTGTAAATCCATTTGACATCCCAAAACATATCAAAATCCAAAAAAATTGAAACATATCAAAATCCAAAAAAAATCATAAAAAGTCCTGAAAAAATCCAAAAAATCATAAAAAGTCCTGAAAAAAATCCAAAAAAATCATAAAAAGTCCTAAACAAAATACAAAAAAAATCAAAACATCTCAAAATACAAAAAAAATCAAAATATTTCAAAAATACAAAAAAAATCAAATAGCCAATGAAAATCCAAGCAATAAAATCAATCCATCAAATCACTTCTTCCAAATTAATCCAATAATCAAATCACATGAAACAAATCGAATAAATTACATTAAATCAATCATATCAATCAATTATTCTAAGTCAAATAACTCAATTCAATCCAATCAAATCATTTCTTCCAATCCAATCATTCCAATTCATCAAATCATCAAAATCATCAATCCAAATCAACCCACTCAATCACATCTTACAAATCAATTCAAACATCAATCCACTCAATCACATCTTTCTAAGCAAATAAATCCAATCAATCAATCATATCAAACCATCCATCTTCATCGTCACCATCAATAAAACACAAATCATAACTACATCTCATCTCTATCATTAAGTGTTTTGATCCCATGGACACGAGTATGTAGGCAGTCTGAAGTATGAAGGAAATACCCAGATTCAGGCACAAGGTGATGCATTTCTTCCATCTCTCATCTTCTGCTATCATCTATCTCCATCATCATCAATCCTTCAAAACAATTCTTCCAATCAATCACTCAAATCAAATCTTTAATTACTTCTTTATCCAATCATCCATCCAATAAATCCAAATGTGAGTCATACTTTATCCATATCAATCAAGTCAATCGAGCTTGTCAAATTATCCAACCACATCAATGGTCTTGATCCTATCCTTGTTGTAAACCCAATCATCAATCAATTAATCAATCATCCTTGTGTTGCTCTAGGGATATATCGTTCCCTGCCATGACAACACTATCATCATCAATCCAATCAATCCTTCAACAATTAATCATTGGTTTACAGCTTGACAGGGGCAATACCTTGTTCATTTTTGTATCATTTGTGCATTCTTGCTTGCTTTCTTGTGTATGTTATCTTTTTATCTTGCATTTGCATCAAATCTAACCCAGCTAATATTCATATCTTGTATCTAGACAAGGTTGTATTATGCTGGGGCACGAGACACATCATCACCTTGGTCTTTATACCTTGGTGCATAACATCTAGTGCTAAATCAAACATATGATTGCTCACTTTTCTTGTAGCATAACGCATCATCCTTTCTTCTATCCATTTCCTTATCTTTATTCCTTGACCAATCCATTTCATTTCAAGAGCCTACCCATGTTCTTCTAACCCGCCTATCCTCTCGAGGGGGCGTCATCATCCTATCATTCCATCCTTATCCTATCTTTCCACCATCATCCTTTTCTTCTATCCATACCTTAGCTCCTTTGAAATGATGTTACTCAACATAGATCTCATCATCTCGAACATCATCTTAAAGAGGGGCAAAATGTAGACACCCAAAAATGTCCATCTCTTGTAACACCTTATGTTTTGCCCTAGAGTCTTTCTTCCACATTAAATAAATTTATTTAATTATCCCTAACCTAATCTTTCCTCCAAGATCAAATAAATATTTATATTTATTTAAATTTATCCCACCTTTCATCCTATAATTAAATAAATATTTATTATTTATTTAATTATTCATTCATGCCACTAATTAATTAAAATCCTATTTTAATTAATTAAACAAACTTACCATTTTGATCACCCACTCTTCTCTCTCTCTCTCCTTCACATTTCCATTTTTCATCTCCTCTTTGATTTTGGAAACTTTCCACAATTCACATCACTCAACTTCAATTAATCTCCTGTTGCTAAAATGGCAACTTTCCCAACTCCTCTTTCACCCAAAAATCTATTTAAACTCCTCTTTTTGCCTTTTCGAAGGATCCCACCTCTTGCATGCAACGTTACTCTATCGAAATTCTAATCTCCATCTATCTATCTTTCATCGATCATCTTCTATCCTTTATCTTCATCTTCATCATTATGTTGCGAACATGAGCGATCAACATTCAATCATTCAAGCAAATCAACATGCATGCATTGATCTTTCAAGGTATTAAGTTATTCGAAAGGTTTGGGTAAAAGGTATTGCGTGTAATTGTTTTATCTTCTGATTTGTCCAAATTTATTTACAAAAAGGTATTGATTTTGATGAGATTTTTTCTCCAGTTGTTAAGATAACTTCTATTCGTACTATTTTAAGTATTGTGGCTACTGAAGATTTGCATTTGGAACAGCTAGATGTGAAAACTGCCTTTCTCCATGGTGATTTGGAGGAGATATATATGGAACAACCACAGGGATTTGAGGTCAAAGGTAAGGAGAAATTGGTGTACAGATTGAAGAAGAGTTTATATGGCTTGAAACAAGCACCTTAGCAATGGTATTTGAAATTTGATAGTTTTATGGCTGAGAAAGGATACAGCCGGTGTAATTCTAACCATTGTGTTTATTTTAAGAGGTTGGACAATGACATCTACATTATTTTATGTTTATATGTTGATGACATGCTTGTAGCATGGTCTAACATAGATCACATAAGAGAGTTAAAATAGCAGTTAGCACAATCATTTTCTATGAAGGATTTGGGGGCAGTAAAACAAATCCTTGGTATGAAAATTTGTAGAGATAGGAAGAACAGAAAATTGACTCTATCTCAGGATGCTTATGTTGAAAAGGTGTTGCAGAGATTCCATATGGAGAATGCAAAAGCTATCAGCACACCTTTGCCTAGTCATTTGAAATTGACTAAGGAGATTGATGCAGAGAGGGAATACTAATTTACCAATTGATGCAACAATGAGATACTAATCCATTAAAATCTGCAACACAACACTTCACAAGCCTCTGCAAGAAGATTGAAAATAAAATACTACAACAAAGATAAGGAAGAGAAATCTGCACACAATCTTTTATTCAAATCTGAAAATGCATTACAAAATAAGAAAGCTTGTGAGCTTCTAAGAATTACACATCCAATAACCTGTAACAAATAATTTTCTCCACCTCTAGACTCTTTCCCAACATCTGGGTCTCTCCTCAATTTTCTTCTTTTCTAGCTCCAATAAAAACATGTCACTTATTCCTCTCACCGCTTCCATAATTTTCTAAAATGGTTTTTGGGTTTCATGTCTCTCCTTTCTAGATTTCTAGAACATTTTAAATTTCTTAATTTTGATAATAAATGAGAAATTTATGCCTATTTTATCAAGACTGGGTCTCATAATTACAACCCCCCATTTTTGGAGTTACAAATTTTGGAATTACTAAAATAAAATTTGGGAGTTAAGTCCACCAACCTGGGCCATAAAGACCACTTACAAGATTCCTTACTCTATGATGGTTATAATAATAAGTACCATTAATTCCATGATTTTTGGCAGCTCCACTTATGACAGAATCAACCCCCACAAAAAAAATAGAATTTAATGCCTTTGCCTAGGAAAGATATTCTCCACTATTTGAGGCATTTATAAATTACTTGGGTATTTTTCCACAAAAATTACATTTACTAATATCCCAAGGAAAATTATATTTGTTGCAAATTAAAATATTATTTCCCAAGCCCATAAACCTTATTGAAAACAAACTAAATTAAAATAACAATATTTTTGGTGATGTTGATTGCCAATTTGTCATGGATGCTCCTGCATCATACTCCCAGAGAAAAAAGAATTCAAGCCCCATTGAAGTATTGTTTTCTTCCTAGTCTTCTAGTTATTCTGCACCTCATCCTTCATCTTTACAAACATCTTTGGTCCCTTCTTCCTATTCTTCTTCTTGTGCCTTCTTCTATCCAATATTCTCTCAACGTCTAGGCTCCAAAGCTCCAACTCTTGAGGATATGGCTCAGCAGCTTCATGGATGTCTTCATCACATAGTATAGCAGCATATTCACCTGCATTGTACTTTTGTAAACCTACACATACCTCATTAGCAAATAAAACTACCACATCGTCATTAGCAACTTCATTACCAACAACAACTTGATTATGAATATCAACATCAATTTTATCATCAGTAACTTGAGTATCAATACCAACAACTTTCTCTACTTGTTTATCAGCAACAATATCATCAACCATATCATTAGTCTCAACATCAATAGCTTTATCAACAACTTGATTAACATCATATTTCTCACCCTGCACATCTTGAACATTAGATTCAAACTTTACCTCTTCCTCTATAGCTGCTTGCCTTGCTTGTCTTTTCCTTCTTTGCATAATCTTTCTAATGGGCCATACAACTTTCTTCTTTATTGCCAAATGCCAACTTGTGGCTTGACTATACATCTACTCCATCTCAGCCTCAAATCTTTCTATCCTCATACTAATTTCCTCTAGTGCTTGCCTCAATTCTTGATCCTTCTTCTTTTGCTTTATCTTTTCCTCTTTTCTTTTCCTCCCTTTTTCTTCTTGCTTCTTCTTTTGTGAACCCCCAGCCTGCAGGTATCTTCTCAACAAATCCATCTTCTCTTCAAGCAATCCCTTTAACCTTGCTTCCTCGTCTTTGTCTCACCTAGGTCTCTTCTTTTCCTCTACCTAGTCTTTTGGCAACCAGGTTCTCTGTTCAACCTGCACAAACAAAAACCCGTAAACACCAAACTCTCTTTTGCCCAGACCTTCTGAGCTCTAATACCAATTGATGCAGAGAGGGAATACTAATTTACCAATTGATAAAACAATGAGATACTAATCCATTAAAATCTGCAACACACAAAACTTCACAAGCCTCTGCAAGAAGGTTGAAAATAAAATAATACAACAAAGATAATGAAGAGAAATCTGCACACAATCTTTTATTCAAATCTGAAAATGCATTACAAAATAAGGAAGCTTGTGAAATTCTGAGAATTACACATCCAATAACCTACAACAAATAATTTTCTCCACCTCTAGACTCCTTCCCAACATATGGGTCTCTCCCCAATTTTCTTCTTTTCTAGCTCCAATAAAAACCCGTCACTTATTCCTCTCACCGCACACCCATTTTTCATAATTTTCTAAACTGGTTTCTGGGTTTCGTGTCTCTCCTTTCCAGCTTTCTAGAAAATTTTAAATTTCTTAATTTTGATATGATATGAGAATTTTATGCCCATTTTACCAAGACTGGATCTCATAATTACGACCCCCCATTTTTGGAGTTACAAATTTTGGAATTACTAAAATAAAGTTTGGGAGTTAAGTCCAGCAACCTGGGCCATAAAGACCAGTTACAAGATTCCTTACTCTATGATGGTTACAATAATAAGTGCCATTAATTCCATGATTTTTGGCAGCTCCACTTATGACAGAATCAACCCTACTTATGATAAAAACCAACCCCCACAAAAAAAATAGAATTTAATGCCTTTGCCTAGGAAAGATATTCTCCACTATTTGAGGCATTTATAAATTACTGGGGTATTTTTCCACAAAAATTACATTTACGAATATTCCAAGGAAAATTATATTTGTTGCAAATTAAAATATTATTTCCCAAGCCCATAAACCTTATTGAAAACAAACCAAATTTAAATAACAATATTTTTGGTGATGTTGATTGCCAATTTGTCATGGATGCTCCTGCATCAGAGATGTGTCCTAAGACACAAGAGGAGGAAGAAAAAATGTTCAAGGTACCATATGCTTCAGCTTAGGAAGTTTAATGTACGCCATGGTATCACGAGACCGGATATTGCACATGATGTAGGAGTCGTAAGCAGGTATATGAGTAATCTCGGATTGGAGCATTGGAATGCGGTAAAATGGATTCTCAGATATTTGAGAGGGACATCCAATAAACATTTATGTTTTGGGGGCTCTAAGACTAATTTAGCAGGCTATGTGGACTCAAATTTGGTAGGGGATATTGATATCAGGCGAAGTACTACAGGTTATGTCTTTACTGTAGGTGGGACAGTGGTGAGTTGGATCTCCAGGTTGCAAAAGGTGGTTGCTTTATCCACCACAGAGGCAGAGTATGTAGCTGCAATAGAGGCAAGCAAGGAGATGATATGGCTGGAATCTTTCATGGAAGAATTGGGCAAACAACATGCTAACAGTTATTTGTTTACAGATAGTCAAAGTGTCATACATCTTGCAAAGAATTTTGCCCTGCATTCAAAGACCAAACACATACAGCTAAGGTATCAGTTCATCTGGTCAGTGTTGAATGATGGACAGTTATGGCTGGAAAAGATGCATAGAGATGAAAATCCAGTGGATATATTTACGAAGGCAGTGACAAGGGAGAAGCTGAGCTCCTCTTCACCTTCGGTTGGTCTTCAAGACTGAAAATAATAAAATTAAAATAGCAGGGTCCAGGGTGTTTATTTCTAGTGGGAGATATAGGGTCAGCGGTGTTATGATCAGTCTCCAAGTGGGAGATGATATGTTGTGGATTCTGATCAGTCTCCAAGTGGGAGATTGTTGTTATATGGAGCCTAATCAGACTCGGAGGTTAAATTTTTCCCACTTTTATCTGCACAATTTCCCCCCAAATTATTTAATGGGGGTTTGGGGGCAGCGCCCCCAATACGAGGTCAAGGGGTAGTGCCCCTTGCGAGGTCCAAGGGCAGCGCCCTTAGCGTGCTCCCTGTCAAGATATAGGGCGGGGTCGAGGGGCAGCGCCCCTGAAACCTCAAATGACTTTTATTATTTTATAAAGGCATTAGGAGTTATTTTTCTATTGGCCAACATAAAAAACTCTATTTTGTAACCAACATAAGTCTTGATAAAAATGGCTAAGGGTTAGGGTTTCCATGGATATTGTATTGTAGCATTTGCAGCGGTATTGAGTTACAAGGATTGCTGGTTGTAATCGGTTCGATTTGTTGGATAATAATATTAGACTCTCTATTGGTGGATGTAGCTCGAGTTTGGGTGAACCATGTTAAAATTCTCCCTCACTGTTATTATTTCTATGTATTTTTCATTCCTCTGTTTAATCTTTTTTTGCATTTAATTGATATCTTCTGCATGCAATTCCTAACAAATGTATATTCCAAGGTTGATGATTGATATAAATAAGTGAAAAGGATTTGTGTATTGTAGTGAATATGTGAAGATGTGAAGATGAAAGTATTTGTGTTGTGAGGCAACAAAGGTGATATGTATTGTGCTTCATTGGAACTGAACTTAGGCATGTGGTAGATGCTATCATATTATTTCATGGCAGTGAGCCACCTCTTTTGGTAGTGAGCCTATTACAGTGAGCATTCTTTTGAGCAATGAGCCCTTTGGCAGTGAGCCTCTTTGTAATTCAGTATTGATACTACTATATATTGTGAGCTAATCATCACCATGGTTTTTCCCTTTTAGGGTTTTCCACATAAAAATCTGATGTTCTCTTGTGCATGGTGTTTATGTGATTAAGTTTATGTTATCTATTTTTCATGTTTAATCTTCATAATAGAATTAGGGTAACTTAAGTAAATTGATGTGGATGTGATTATGTTTGTGAGGGCTTAAATTTTTTGATACAGTTGATTCACCCCCCTCTCAGTTGTCTTGTGCATTCAACAAAAACATAGTGATCCACTTCCATTGCTTAGGAGAAGAGACCCACTAGTCTAAAAAATACTTGAGGCCATGATGGTTAGTTTCAATGCAAAATGATAATTTATGGATGCCACTTGTGGATGGCATGAAGAATGGTGAGCATTTCCTTCTCATAGGTAAAATGAGAAAGATTTTTTTCAATTAGAGCCTTACTTTTGAAAGTGAGGGGTCACCCTTCTTGCAATAGAATAGTATGCAATCTATATCCTGAGGCATCACTTTTAATAGTGGAAGTTTTGGAGGATTCAGGCATGGAAAGAACTAGATTCACGCAAATAGATTGCCTAAGTATCTCAAATGTTGTTTTAGTAGCTAGGGACCACTTGAATGAATCTTTCTTCAACATGGTTTTGAGGGGGGTATAAATTTTTCCACAATCCTTGACAAATCTATGGCAATTTCTTGTGGGTCCAAGAAATCTATGAAGACTCTTCAGGGTTGTGGGATTTGGCCATTTATGCATGTTTACAACCTTTTTAGGATCCACCTTAACTCCTTCATAAACAATATTCCCAAGGTATTCAATTTTGATCTAACAAAAGGAACACTGAGATAATTTGGCACGTAATTGGTTAGCAAAAAGGATTTGAAGGGTATAGTCGAAGTGGAAGTAAACTGTAAATAAAGATATCATCAAAGAATACTATGATAAATTTTTGAAGGAATATGCAAAATATCTTATTCATATAACTCTGAAATATGGATGATGCATTAGTGAGGCCAAATGGCATGACAATAAATTCATAATGATCAACATGAGTGTGAAATTAGTTTTTGGAATGTCCTCTTCTTTGATGTGGATCTAATGATATCCAGACCATAAATCTATCTTGGAAAAAATAGGCACCATGGAGTTCATCTAAGAGCTCATCAACCATTGGAATAGAAAATTTATCCTTGATGGTGATGTTTTTTTCTCTCAAAAATTGATTCAAAGGCATGAAGACCTGTCATTTTTGCACATTGACAGGGCTAGGGGGAGTAAATAATAGTGTTAGGCTGAATAATCCCTTGGCGTAGGAGTTCCTAGATTAATTTATTGATCTTATTCTTTTACAAAAATGGGTACCAATGTGGATGAATATTTGGAGGTGTAATCCTAGGTAGAAGCTAAATTTCGTGATCTTCGGGGCAACATCATGGTAAGACAATTGTTCCAAAAGATAGTTGCACAATGAGATAAAAGTTCCTATAGATCCTTGGGTGTGTTGGACACAATGAAGACCTTGAGATGAATAGCCTAAAGTTGGGCAATAATCCTATGAGACCCCTTTTTAGTATCTTTTTCGTGCAATGAGAGATAATAAGACTAATTGAACTAGGTGTTAGTCCTCATAATGTGTGTTTTTGGACATTATCTATGAATTGTAACATCCAAAGTATTAAAAATTCCCTCAAGATAGAACCAAGAGTGTGGAGCCATTGGGTTGCCAAAATAATGTCACAACCTCCCAAGGGAAGGGTAAACATGTCATATTTGAGAGTGTAGTCCCCATGGAGATGCAAACATTTCAACACTTACCCTTACAAGGTAAGGTTCCACCACTAGCAATCATTATTTCAAAGCTAGAACAAGGGTGGATAAAACAATATGCTTGTTTGGCTAATCGAGGGTCAATACAATTATGAGTGATTTTTGCATTAATGAGAACTATTAGAACACATTTATTAAAAAAACCCTTTGACCTTCATGGTTTGGGGAGTGGACATTCTAGCCAATACATGCACAAAGATTTCAAGAGGATCATCGAAAGTTGAATTTTGAACCAAGAGTTTATCCTCTTCTTGGGCTTCTTTGGCATCTTTCCATTCATCTATCTCAAATGGAGATTCCACATCTAGCAAATATAGCTTTTGTTCGACACAGTGATGATCAAGGGTAATTTTTCATCACAATTGTAACACAACCCTTTATCCCAATGAGTGTGCATATCCACTTCAAAGAGATGTTTGATAGGTGTGGAGCATGGGTTGGGAGTGGAAATAGGATGATTCATCATAGTAGGTTTAAAGGGGGTTAACTTGGAGAGGTGATGATGTGATGTGAACTTATCTTCTACAAGTTTTGCTAAACCTATGGCCACCATTATATCCTTAGGTTTGAACATTTTGACCTCAACCTAGATTTCCTTCTTGAAGCCAATTATGAAACACCTAGTAAAGAAGTCATCTATCGAGCCTTTAGTTTTAATGGAAAGTTTCTCAAATTTAATTTGGTAGTCGCGTGCACAGAGCCAAGTTGTCACAATTTGGTTAAAGCTCTTGGAAAATCTTCATAGGCACTAGGGATGAAGTGGACCAAAAGAAGCTCTGTAAATTTAGTCCAATTAGGTTTAGGAACGACCTTCCTATACCATTTGTACCACTAGATTGGTTATTTTTCCAATTTGAATTAGGTAATAGAAAACATGTCCTCCCAAGGAGTATTATGGAAGTAAATATTGTTCAACTATTGAACACAATGGGGTGTTGAGAAGGGGGTGAATCAGCACACTTAAAAACTGTAATCAAACATTTACTGATAAAACTGAATAGCTTTGAAAACATGAAGGAAAACATGCAATCAAGAGTCAACACATAACACCAGTGTTTTTACATGGAAAACCCTAAAACAAGGAAAAACCATGGTGAGGATTAGCTCACAATATAATATGCTCACTACAAAAGTATTACAATATTGTTTTAGGGCTTCAACCTAAGGAAGCTACTACTCCCTGATTTACAACTTTGATTTAGGGTTATAACCCAAGGAAAATACTACTCCCTGAATGCTCAACTCACTACTATTACAATGATAATATAGATATAAGGATTTCTTATGGAGAACACATTTGTTGTATATTGATGGTGTAGTTTGCTATTCTTGCTCAATATCTACCTTCAAACTGATTCTACGCATTTCGTATCTTCTTCTGCTCTCCTATATTACTCTTCTTCTACTCTCCTATATTCCTATTCACCTTAATTTCCTTTCAAATGAATTATATCTTCTATATATATCCTCTGCAAGATCTTGAAACATTGATTAGGTCGGCATCCAAAATAATATTGAATGTAACATGTAGCTAGACATTGGTTGGCCTTAACACATGCAAAATGATGACAAATCTTGTTGTGGACCTCAAGGCATTATGAAACACATTAGGACACATCATTCCATACCTTCCAAACTTGGGGAAGCTAGTTAATAGCCTCCACATGTAATAGGTACTTAACCAGTTAGCTCATGCTGCTTGACACTGTTGATTGTTCATATTTCAACTGTCAGGGAGAAGCCAAAAACTCAATGTAGACCAAGGATTCAATCATGCAAGATATCAATAACAACATACATCTTATTATAGAAGTATCATACCAACCTATGCATCCACAAGACAAGAAATGTATCAGTATGTAGAGAACAGAGTCTTTCGGACCTTATGTAATGCTTCATAACCCAAAATATGATATTGCAGTGAAGTGCAGTGTCTGGAACCTTCTGGAGATGATCAAAGATATCAATGGATGCTACTCATCAAATCCACACACCACTATTTGAAGTTTCCAGAGGAATTCAAGAATGGCTTAGGTACTTAGAGTTTTAAAATATAGTTATACTTACAACTTTGCTTACAGCTATTACATTTTGATGTGGTACCGAAAAATGAGAATTATCTATATGTGGATCATATCTGATGTTTTTTGGACCATATACCACCTCCACACAATCTTTGATAATAGATTTATACATATTTCATCTTTTGAAGAACTTAACTTGTATATTCAGGCTCTGGGATACAGTGTGATGCCTTTGTCACTTGAGTAATGTCTCTGTGGACCACTAGAACACTTGAAACTTCATCATAGCATATAACATACTGATCTTAGTCATTTATTAGTCTCATGACCAATAGATCTCTTCTAAAGGAATGTGAAGCATTCCATTATCTTCCTATTACTGCTCTTCTCTGCCTCAGCGAAGGTCGATGAACTATCCCTTGTAAATTTTCATGCTAAAAGAATGAGAGACTAAAACCTTAGATATGGCATTTCAATACATGTTAGAAACTATCGTTAGAACCACATGGATAACTCTCTTTTTTGTGGAGAAGTGTGGACCAATTCAAGTTGACTCTGCTTTAGGTTTTGCATTAAGAATGCCCTAGACACTTTTTGACTTCTTTCCCTTGAGTGCAGTACTCCAAACTGATGAGATATGTCTATATATATGCAGGAATCATGCAAGGATATGAGTGTTTTCCTCTGCATCATGTTCAAGCCCAAAACTGATCCATACTTAGACCATTTTCTCTTCTCCTGGACTAATTTTCCTTGACCATATGACTCTTCCTTTGTACAAGTCTGTCTATGCATTTCCATCTGTTATGTTGACATCAATGTATACTATGTTGACATCAATGACAACACATATTGCCAGCATCAACATGGTAGTTCCAACTAGAAGGATCTATACCATCAAATTTGGGGAATAAATTTGTAGACCTCGATGCATTCTACTAGAGGGAAAACTAGAGTTGGTATTATCAGAGTGATCACGGAAGGGTTAATAATTGGTTACTTGACTAAGAGATTATCGTATCTAGGCTTTTCCATGACTAAGTAAGGAGTTGCAAGACTCAAATTCCTCCAATTTAGTAGTTATTGTAGCATTCATTTTCTTTGAGTGGGTGTTCACCATTAAAAGGGGTTGCAAAGTGGCCAAAAATTGTGTTGAATTTATATACCAAAATGATCATCTTGAAGAGAGGATCGTAATGGGACAATTAGTGAGATGACAATTTTCAAAAATACCCACTTTTTTCAACCTAGGGTTTTTTGAAATTTTAGATTGTTGTGGGCTAGAAATGTAACCAATTTCTATAATTTGTAGCTTGATGGAGAGTTCTATGTTGTAAATTGTGTGTTCAGATGGATCATTCCAATGTGGATCTAGTGTAGAGAAATAAACCCCACTGATCATAATACAACTAGAAACTATAACAAACCCTATTAAACACAATCTCACTAATTACAATACAACTGAAAATTGTAACAAACCCCATTGAACACAATATGGCTAGAAAAAGGAAGGTCATTGGTGGTAGTGTTCTCTAAATCCAAATAAGCCAAGGTGGGAAGACAAAATGAAAAAAGAAGGTCTCTAAAGGGAGTGTCTAATCAGTGAGCTCACAAATATACCAATCCAGATGACTCAAGTACTATGTGAGTAACTTCCTGGGGCTAACCACTTACCCATCCAACACAGGTTAAGGATAAGCAATGGCTTCCTAGAGCTAGGTTTTGTAAACATATATGGGGTTTTTTGATATACCCGAGTCTATGTGGAAGCACAAGACCATATGCAAAGGAATATATTTGATGGCACGGTTTTGGAGCGAAATCCCTTCAGCCTTCATTAGTACCTGTATGGGGAATCCAACTCAGCCTAGAACAACTCTTCTATGATACTTGAAAACCCTTGGTACAAGGTTTCACCCTAAATTATGAAAACTACAAGCAAGAGAAAATTGGAATAAAATCTTACTGCCACTACTTCTATAACCACTTTTTAATCACCAAGATCCTAAGAAAGAAAGGTGAAAGAATACAATGGATAGTCGTATAAGACCCTGAATGAAATATGTTGTTAGTGAATAGATTTTGTCGCCACTTGTTTAATAAAGACTCACCCAGTTTTGTAGTAACAAACTCCACCAACAGTTGGACAATTTTCATAAATTGCCCTCTGAATGTTTTAGAAGGTACGTCTCCCTTCGTAAGATGAAAATTTAGGTTTACTGACACACTTTTAACCTAAAAGTAGGAAAGGCAATTTTCCAAAATATGAAATTTAATCAAAACCACAATACGCACTATATTGCAGGCAAGAATCTTACTTATAATAATAATTTATTATGACCTTTTCCCAGACACATGAATGCAAGAAAGTCAATGAATGAATCACTATAATCAAACCACCACCTTTGCATCAGATTCTAACATATGAAAGAAGACACTTCAATGGTGATATAATCATAAAAGAAGCAGGTTATCAATATTTCATATAGAGAAATGCAGATATCATAATCCAATGCACAACACATCCAACATAGGAAGAATAAATGGCTTAATACATAGATAAAATAATGGACCCACTGTCAACCTTCCTCTTGCATTTATGAAATCACTTAGAACAAAAGACTTTGTTCTATCCAAAAATGACAACACATATACTGTATCAAATATCCCCCTTACTTTTTCAATATAATGTCTAATGATCTAGTCATAAAAAAGAAATTTCACCAAAATATCGTGACCCCTCTTTTACTCATTCATTATATAGTAAAAGAGTGGAAACTAATTTTCCCGTATAACTGTCTTATACAACTAACAGAATAAAGTAAAATAAAGTTCTTGAAATATCAAACGAGACATAGTATCATATAATAAAAGAGTCTCAACATAATAGAGTATGAAAATCAATGGAACATTTATGAAGACACTTCTTTGTCTTCCTCGTCCAATGGTTCAGATCCATTGGGTTCATCTATACCAGTTTTCCCTACTTCATCCCATGTTCTCTGAGAAGCATCCAACTTGGCTTGAAGAACTTTGAACTTGTTTAGAATCAAAATGATGCCCTTACCATTAGGAATGCTAGTGATCATCAGTCTTGTTCTCCACATCTGTAACATGCCACTGGCTTCTTCATATTTCCTCTGCATTTCAAGAACATCCTTCTTGAAACCAATCAAATAAGCAACCACATTATTCAACTTTTCGATAGAGTTCCCTATTGAATCTTCTTTGATTTTCAATTCTTCAGTTGTCAGGTCTTTAAAAGCATGTTTGATAATAGCCACATCTAATAAATTTGACTTAGTTTCATCATAAAGATCAACACCCAAAGAAACACAAGCACTCCTGCTCAAGATCAAGTAGATGGGATCTATTACTTTTAGCAAGATTCTTCAAATCACCTAAGTATTGCTTCACCATGCTTAGTTTCCAATCTACAGTAGTTAGCCACTTGATATATTCATTTTCTTAAGGTTTGTCAATAACCTTCTCAGTAACCAAAACACTAGAGTCCAACTAGACCATTGTTGTAAGCCCATTTTTGGCTACATTCAGCATGGCTTCCTCCTTGATTATTTTCAAGTCATTCAAAATCTCAATTTGTTTATTAGAGATCTTGGTGTACAAAAGGAAAGTATCATAGATAAAAATAAGGTCATCAAGTGTCAATTTCTCAACCCATTCCTCTACTGCCTTTCCCAAAAACTTGTATCTATTTATTTGGTCAAAACCCTGAGTGCTTACACCTTTGGGAATGCCATTAGTAGCATCTATAGTCTAGGAAGTAGTGTCAACAATAGATTTGATATACGAAGTTAGAATACTCACCTAATCTTCCAACACTTCATTCTCCTTTTATTTCTCTTCCAACTGAGTGGCCAAAATATCTACAAAAAGATTAGCATTATGAATATCTCCTTGTACAAAGGGTGGCCCCAAATCCACTGTACTGAAATGGAAGTCATCTATAGATACATCCCTCATCTCTTTGTCCACCATAAGCTCAACAATTTCTACATATTGATGCTTAGAAATAGGATCTACCATGAGCCTATACATTCTCTTGGCCTTTTTAGGAGTGGACTCTAGTTTCAACAGCCTGGTCACTGCATCAAATTCTTTATCAATTATTTAAGAGTGTCTTCTTTTATTTCCAACTTCTGTTCTCAGCCAAGTAGGGGTAGTAGTTACTGAGAAATCTCATGTGGTAGTATGGGACACATTATCTATTTTAGGAGCATTATCTACTCCAAGTTGTTGTTGAGGAGAGGGAGGGGTTTGGAATACTCCATCCTAAGAACTGGGAAGAGGGGTTACACTTTGTTAGCTAGGGGGTGTTTTCCCTCCATCCTCTTCATCTTATCATTCATATTTCTATTTTGACATTTTTTTTAGTTTGGGGATTTAGGCACTTTTTAGTTTTCTACTTCTTTTTAGGAGTCTAAACATTCTCTTCAGCAGAATCCTTTGATTTTGTTTTTTGTTGTGGTCCATCTGCCTCACCTTGACCTATAACTAGAGGTTGCAAAATGGTGGCTTGAACATTAGCAGGGGTGCTAGGGCTTGAAGTATCAATAGACATCTATTGTTGTTCCATGACTTGCAACTTGTGAGAAGGAGAATCTACACCACCACTATCCATCTTAGAATTCAACCATAGTTGGCTTCTATGCAATACAAAATAAAACCTAGTCTTAATATATATCATTTCATCAATACTCCAATCAACATCAGATAGGGGTTTAGCATTTTCAGTAGCAAAAGTAGGGTCAACCAAATCAGTGTAATCATCCACTATATTGGGAAGTTTCCAACCAAGCTAATAAATCCTCATTTGATCCAAGGTCAATCTTGACCAATCTCTTCTTCTCACTTCCAATTCATCCACACAATCAGCCCAAAAATCCTCTAAATGAGGTCTATGTTCTCTTAACATGGGAAAGTAAAGATTTTTCCTCACGAAATATTTACTATCAAAGAAGCTCCTAGAGCTAAAAGATGAAAAATGAAATTGGGCCAAGAGTCTATCCACGTTCTTAGCATTTTCTAGTTTTGTGCAAGTGTAATGGGTTAAGTTTAGTGGAAATGGATAACCCCTTTTCTTGGAATCATAATATCTCTTGCCTGCCAAGTATGCCTATCTGCATACTTCCAAAAATATCAAATAGTCAGAAGCATATCTCAGTAATTTCAAAGGAGGGAATTCAAAACCACCTATCCTGATGTAGGTGAGCTTATCGAATTGAATAAAATAACTACCAAAACCCATTATCCAGTTAGCTTCTTTAGTTAAGATTTTAAATTCAGAGTTTTCTAGAATTTTCTTCGCCATTAACATCAGGAAGGCATCATTTACCCTTCTATATACTTTATTGCCATTATCCTCTTGCAGTTGAGGGAAATAATCATACACTTGTGTATCTTGAGTCATAGTGCCAGGTACTTCCAACCTTGGCCAGACTTGTTGTGTAGTAGCTAACAAATAAATCAAATAAGAACGCATATGGAATTTCTTGTTTTTATGGAGATTGACAAATTGGTCATGCAAATGATCACTTATTATCTAGGATCAGTCAATGTACTATTTCCCAATGCAAATAACAAGGATGAATTGACCCATCCAGTTGGAAAAATCATCGCATTCTTCACTGCCCATCACTCTATGTAGCAGGGTGATTATGTCTAAAATTTCATCTCTAAAATGGGATCTGACTAGGTTTTTGGGCAACTGGGAGCCACCCTTCTTTTCTTTCTTCAGCCATGTAGTAGCTATAGAATCTTTACACATTTTCTTCCCATCTACGAAAAAGCTCCAACCAGTTTCGTGTGATAGTTTGGCATACTCTTCATGTATAGGTAAGCCCAACCTATTGCTAATGGAGTTGTCATTTATCTAAAAAAATTCCTTGCCACTCACTGTTTTTATTTCCTGGGCCTTGGCATGATAATTCTAGATGCAAGCCATAATCAGGTCAGTGCATTTTACCGTCAGGAGAAAACCATATGTGTGTGCTAGTCCACTATCCAGGGTCTTCTAGGTGATTGGTGTTCTTGGGTTGGCATTTATTCTAGCCCAAAATTTGTTGAGGTTGACATGCCCCAAGTCGATGTCTTTTACCCCTATCAATTCATTCCCAATGATGAAAGATATATCCAACCCTTGGTGTTTGTATTTCAATTTGATTGATCTGAGTAACCAGTGTGTGAGGCTTTTGACTAGGGTAATAACTGAGAAACTCAAGTCAAACACAAGGGAGCTATGGTTGACGGTGGAGAAGAACAAGGTTTCACAAGTCATGAACAATAGAGACCACCACAAAGTAAACCCTCCCACATAGCTAGCTAACAATGATTTCTTAATTCAAAAGGAGAAATGGGCAAGAAACTTACCTTGGATATGATGCCTTATGGGAAGAAAATAGCTAGACTAACTACATTTTAGCTCCCAAATTTGTGTTCTCAATAGAAATTGTGAAGAAAGTGTAAAGAGAAGCTCTACTTTATAAGGTAACAAAATGGGGTAGGGTTAAGAAATTAAATACTCCCTTACAATAAATGCCACATTGACTTGACACACTGAAACACTTTATAAAGAATCTCATTTCCCTTTATCGGCAAATTTGGCCGTCACAAAACTTGGTTATCGGCAAACTTCTTATTTGGCAAACTGAGCCTCTGACCACTGTGTTCATAAGGGATTTCACAAACCTCATAAATTCCCAGTATAATGTGTTTATTGCTTTATCAGTGAATTCAAGATTTCACGAACCATGCGATAATCTGATAAACTTCATGAGGCTTCAGGAATAACAATGATCTGCAAAATATACCTTTTGCAAACCTTTTGAGCAAGGATGTAATCATAAGACACTTCTTCTTTTATCAGTGGGATACGCTTGACATAAACAAAAGAGAGTTGTTGGCTTATTGGCTTATCAGTGAAACACAAAACTCAAGAACTAAAGACCGATAAGATGATAAAGTTAAGTTCATGAAAAATAGAGAAATCTGATAAAGGGAGACCTTGACAATAAGCTAAGGACTACCATCAGGTTATCAGAGAATTAAGGAAATTCACAACTCAGGAACTAAAACTCAATTCAAGGAAAGCAAAGAAAGTTGACAAACAGAAAAGCAATAGGTAAGTGGCAAGGCACTTTCTAATAAAGAGTTATCAAGAAAGTTGTGAGTTTGCAAACTTAAAGTTTTGCCGATATGGTTCATGGACTTATGATTTTCCCAGCAAAGTTTTTTGATAGAGAACTTTTCTGACAACATAGAGAATGAGTTAAGTTCAAAAAAACTCAAAATTTTTGACAACGAAGGAATTTTAGAAAAGAAGGTCTCAAAGCTTGAGTTCATGGAAAGGGAATTTTTCCAATAGAAGAAAGGAGAGAAGACTTAGACTTGAGAAACAATTTGAAGACGAGGTGAAAGATTGAGAGGAACTAAAAATACATTGTATAAGGACGAGATTAAAATTTGGAGAAATAGCAACAACAAAACATAACCTCGAAAGAGCTTTGATACTAGATGATATGGTCCTTCCTACAAGAGATTATCCAAATAATAGAAATATAAAATATATATGCAACAGATGGAAACACAAGAATAATATTGCATTGAAATGATATATTCACATTACAATATATCACTAGCCTCTTTGAGCAGGAAACCTCTTAGAGTAATGCTCAATACAATATAATTCATGGATGATCTATTCTACTATCAAAGCTTTTATTTATACTAATTTTACGCAAAGGAGCTACTAATTTCCATGCATGTGTAATAAACTAAATCAGTAAAATGGATAACTTACAAGGTATATGTGTTGATTCTTTTCATAATAAATCCTAATACAAAAGTAACTAATTAGGAATAAATACTTAGTTTTGTGATTCCTAACAATTCATTCATTAATAAATCTACAAGGCCAATTTTCCTAGTTACTAAAAAATTAAAAAAGATTATATCGTCTACATGTACCATGATTTTATTTCAAACACCAAAACCATTCCATTCCTTTCTACCTACATTGCACCAAAATTTGAATCACTAATTTACTTAAATGGTTGATGTGATTTATTCTTCTCATTTGCTTAGATGAGAGAAATTGTAAAAATATTTCCATACACAAATAGGATCATGCATAATCAACCAAACAAGGATAACATGCCATATGATAGTGAAAGACTAAAAATTAACAATAACTAGTGTTTTTAACCTAAAAGATAGTTAATATTCTTTTTATTATTTATACTGATAAATATATTAAATTTACAAATGAAATAAAAAATAAAAAATGTTGCAATTTGATTCAAAATAGTAATTATAGGAATTGGGAATGAAAAGTATAAGTAAATCTAATTTATAAAGATACAAAATAGAGTTGATGCACTTAGAATATGAAGAATATGGCGTCAAAATGAGTTCAAGAGGCTAATAAATAGGTCCTAGGTAGATTTTATCTCATTCTAAGTGTAAGGAAGGAAATAGTTGTTTATTTTGTTTTCAACCTATATTTTGTTTGAGGTTTAAATTATTACTTCTTACACTCTAGACAAGATTGAATAAAAGAAATATTTTGTGTTTTATGTTTTAAATGAGCTTACTATATAACTAATAGAAAATGAAATGAATCCTACCTAGAATTAATCCCTTTCCTACTTAAACAATGTTAAGGAAAAGAGAAATAGTTGGGAGAAAGAAAATATAAATTATTGGGATCTGACAATCAGAAATGAAAAACCAAAATCACAACAGAGAAGAAAAAATCAAGATGTACCTATTAAATAACCTAAGAATTCCATTGTCCAAGATGCTAGCATAATGTTTTATTATTCCTTCGATATGTTCTCCTATTTATGCGGTGTCATACAAAATAGTTGTAAAACTCCAATTCTAGTGCAACTTTTAGGATTCTCTACACACAAGAACACAACAGTATAAGGTAGTAAATACTAGGTATCTCTAGAAATAATAAAATATGAGATAAAGATGAATAATAATGATTTAGATTGAATTAAAGTAACAAAATCAAACAATAAAGAGAAGAATAGAGGAAAGCAAACCCTTCATGCATGAAGTCCTTCAAAACCTATATCTAAGACAAAGAGGAAAGGTTGGGGCTATTCAGGAGCTTGCCATGAATGGTGAAGCCCTTTTTTGGTCATTCAACCTCTATGGGTAGCTAATGATATAGAGGTAAATAAATGGTGTGTACACTTAGTCTATGCATGTCTAGGACAGGCTATGGGAGATGGAAATTAGGAAGCATAATGGTATAGGGGGAGAAAACAAAGATCCAAAAGATTTAAAAGCAAAGCTACAAAGGCTCCAATAGCTCCAATATCTATCCAAAGCTCCAAGAAGAAAATGTAAGATAATATCATGGAAGGATAGATTGTAAAAAGGATGGTGAAATTAGAGATAAAGGGATTTATTTATAGATTTTTGGAGGGATTCAAGGTAATGAACTAGGGAAACATAGTACGAAAATCATTAATAAGTTGCCACCAAAATTTGGTGGATATCCTCGGCAAAGGATGGGTGCACCCCCAATGGGTGTCCTAGGGGGAAATGTTCTAAATGATGCATGAGTGGCATTTAATTCTAGGAGATCTCAAATTCATGATGAAGGTGATTTAAGCCAATCCCATGTGATTTCAATTATTTTTAAGTTAATTAGATCTATAAACATGATAAGATAAGTAAGAAAAATAGGGAAAAGAGGGAAATTAAAACATAAATGACACAAAACACAAAAATTAAATATTAGGTGGGTACAATAAACATCACATGGGAAAGGATGAACAAGACCTATGCATGGCTCAAAATCACATTAAAAGCGGGATACATAAGCACATAGGGATAAACAAAAAGCAACAAGACTAGGCTAAGTATAAACAAGGACTAGTCAAAGGGTGCACTAGGCTAGGTAAGGTGTGAACAAGGTTAAAAACACATACAAGTGGGAACACCTCAAATGAGCACAAAACATGATAAAAGAAGTTGTATAGTATGTAATTTCTATTATTACATTTTTTCTCCTAAGTTAGTGAGCTAATAAAACACTAAAGGGGAAGAAGCAAACTAAAGTAAAGAGTATAATAACCATATATAATCATGTTAGGATAGTGTGATATTTAATTTCCTAATGTATTATTTTTTATGTATCTCCAATAATATTGGAATGGGTACTTGGATGCCCATGTTTTTGAGAGATATTATTATTTTATTATTATTCTCCTTGTTGACTTGGAATATTAGTTGTAATGACATTCATGAAGGAGGTGGAGTTGGCAATGGTGGTTATGAAGCTATTTTTAGCATATTTCTTAACTTGGGTATGATAATTGAGTAGTAGACCATCTTGCATGTTATTGGTTGGTTCCATATGAGTTGAGTGATGATTTTAGATGCCTACCTTTGGATATGATCCATTATGGAGTATTTACAAGCTAAAGATGTTGCCTACTATTAGTACAGAGGTTATTTTTGCTATCCACGGCTCATTGGAAGTTAAATTTACTATTTTCAAAAGAGTCTCTTCATTTTGGACGTGGCAATTTTTGCATTTTACCATGGTTTCATGTTACACTATTTTGGGAAACCATTTGTGGTATTCCTCTTCCATTTCTTTATAAATTGGAGGCATAAGTTAGTAGTTTCATTATGTTATTTCACATGTACATAGGTGTTTCCAAAATGATGTTAGATTCAATGGATTTAAAGTGTTGCATAAATAAAAATCATATTTTCATACTTATTTAAAAGTTCTCATTGTAATATTTATTCATCAATTTAATAATATTTGGTATCAAAGCTTGGTTTTGTATAGAGGGGGATGCCTTTCTAGAAGTGTTGAAGGTTTTTTGTTGTAGTAGTAGCTTTTATTTTAAGTGGATTTTTCAAATTTGTGAAGGATTGAAAATCATGGCATCTACCTCTCATTCAAATATTGATAAAGTCAATGGCATTGGGTACAAGATGTGGAAGCTAAAGATGGAAGATCTTTTGGAAGAAATAGATTAGTGGGTGCTAGTTGAAAATAAAAAGAAGCCATCTACAATGTCTGATGAAGATTAGAAAAAATTGGAAAAGAAGACACGAGGAACTATTCAGTTGTACCTTGCAGATTTTGTCATTTTGAATGTCTCTGAGGGGACCACTACATATAAGTTATGGAAGATGATAGGTGATATTTATTACACTAAAATTATAACCAATAAATTGTATCTCAAAAGATTAGTTATATTATTTAAAAATGAAAAATGGTGATTCAATTATAGATCATTTGATGCTTTTAATTTGATTTTAAGCCAACTTATTTCTATAGATGTTAAGTTAGAAGAAGAGGATAAATGCATTTTATTACTTTGTTCTTTACCCAAATCTTATTTAGTTGTTGTCATTAGTGGTGGTGGTGTAGAGATCAAAATGGATAGTCTCATTGCTACTTTTATTTCAGAGGAGATGAGAAGAAAATCCATGAATGATGGATCAAAGGATGCCCTACATGTTCAGAGAAGGCCCAAGGATAAAGGTGGGTTAAAGGGGGATAAAAAGAAAGATAGATCCAAATCAAAAGGATAGTCAAAAATCCCAGGGAAGAGTAGAGTTAAGTGTTGGAACTATGTGAAAAGAGGGCATGTGAAGAATGAATGTAGAAACAAAAAGAAATGATTTGATTCCTCCATAGAAAAATCTTCTAATGATGGTGATACTGATGCTTTATTTATTTCTACTAACACTATTAGTGATAGTGTTTGTCTCATTTATTTAGGTTGCTCCTACCATATGACCCCTCACAAGGAGTTATTTTTATCTTACAAGGCTTATGATGAAGAAGAGGTTTTCCTTGGTGACAACACTACACATCATATCGTTGGTAAAGGAAAGGTATAGTTGTGTTTCAATGATGGGAGGATTAAATTCCTTGATAATTTTTTATGCATTATAGGACTTGTGAGAAACATACTTTTTGTATCTAATTTGAATGATTCTGGGATGCATGTGACATTTGACAAGTCTAGTTGCAAGTTGGTGAGAGGAAGTTTGATGGTATCTAAAGGATCTCAGGTTGGGACATTGTTTAGGTTGAATGCCTCCACATTTTGTAACTCTGCCAATGTAAATGGACAAACTTAAAATGCATGTATGTTGTGAAACCAATGTTTGGGTCACATAAATGAAAATGTCTTAGGACCATTATTAATAAAAATGATTGATGGTTTTACTAATTACTCTATCAATAAAAATGATTTATGTGAACACTGTGTGTTTGGTAAATAGAATAGATCTTCATTTCTTGTTGGAAGTTATAGAGCAACTGGATTATTGGAAATCATTCATTCAAATCTGTTTGGTCCAATGGATGTGAGTTCTATTGGAAAAACTTAGTTTTATGTTTCATTCATTGATGATGCCTCTAGATACACCTAGATTTTTTTTATGCGTGAAAAATCTAAAGTTTTCACTAAGTTTAAGGAATTTAAAGCCTTAGTTTAAAATAAAATAGATTCTAAAATAAAGGTGTTGATATCTAATAATGGTGATGAATATTGCTCCAAGGAATTTGATGAGTTATGTAAGCATGCAGGTATTGTTTAGGAGAAGACTACACCATACACACCTCAACAAAATGGGGTTATAGAGAGAATGAATTGAACTCTAATTTAAAGAGCCAAAATCATGTTGAGTGGTACGCAATTGGATTGGTGCTTTCAGGAAGAAGTTTTAAGTGCTACTTTTTTATTTGATTAATAAATCTCCTTTTTTGGCTCTTGTTGAAAAAACACCTTATGAAGTGTGGACAAGTAAGAAGCCTTCTATGTCACATTTAAGGGTTTTTGATTGTGAGTCTTATGTTCATGTTCCTAAAGAAAAGAAATCTAAACTAGATCAAAAGCTCAGAAATGCATCTTCATGGGATATGGTAAGAAAATAAAAGTTTATAAGAATTGTAATCCTCTAACCTAGAAAATTATATATTCTAGAGATGTGATTTTTACGGGGTTTAGAGATTATTTAGGTCCTCAACAACCAAAGCAAAAAGAAGGAAAGAAAATAGTGCATTTTAAGACTAAGATCAAGAAGAAAGAAGATGCACATGTGGAAGAACAAAAATATGGATTAAGGATGGAGAGGAAGAAGAGGGTTCAAATGAGAGTTCAGATGAGGATGTACATCATGATCATATATAAGAATAGGTAGATCCCCTTGTTCCTACCTTGAGGAGATCCATAAGACAACAGAATCCAATTGACAAGTATAGCCCACCATATTTTTGTTGTGTACATTTGCTTTATCAATTACTGACAATGAACCTAGATCTTTTAGGGAGGCTCTCTCTTTAGAGGATAGTGAGTCTTGCATGCAGGCTATGCAAGAGGAGATTATGGCCTTGAATAGTTGTGTACTTGGGATCTTATTAGTTTGTCCAAGGGAAGAAATCACATCGGTTGCAAGTGGGTGTATAAAAATAAAATTGAAGTAGATGGATGATTAGAGTGGTACAAGGATAGACTAGTGGACAAGGGATAATCCCAAAGAGAGGGTGATGCAGAGGATGGGACTGAAACTTACAAGACAGGGTGAAAACCCATTAAAACCCAAAAAAATTGCTATTTACTGTTTATATCGGTAAGATACCTCTATTGTCTCACCGAACTATGCTTTCACTTTCCTATCAGCAAGATAACATCTATCGGCCGCTGCATAACTTCTTTCACCGATGCGCCAACTCTCTCCGATGAATGGTCAACTTCACTCATCTTTCACCAAGACTTATACTATCGGCAAAACCTTTTACTCGCCTTCCGATAGTCCATCTCTTCTCGATGCTCCTTCAAACTGTCTTCTATCGGCAAGACCCTTTCCATCACTCAGACTTTGGGCTTGTCCTCTGATCCTCCATCTCACACCGATGTTGTTTCGCTTATATTGCCTATCGGCAGGATATCGCCCATCGGCCTCACTAGTCTGACTTGCTCTGACGACCAATGTCACCCCAATATATAAACAAACTTTGACTGGCTGTGTCGGTCACTCCTACCTTTGCTACCAATTGCCAAATGTATCTTCAGACAATGTATATTCACTTGTATATTCGGAATATACATCCGCCATATGCAAACCATAAAAACGCATTCGATGGATACACGGGAATTGCATCAACCATGCAAATGTAGTATACACATGAAATGTATACAAAAGATGTATACACAGAACTTGTATGACCTGATGTACAATTATGATATACATAGAGATTGTATATCGACACTTTACCAAATCCACAACATACGAACCCGATATGCGAATGATGGATACACACAAAATGACCACACATACGACAGTGATATACACATACCCTATCTTCGATATACAAAAGGCAGATATACAGTAGATGCACATTAAATGAAATCCACCTAATTCTTAAGCCGGTAATGAAACAAACAACCCCAGAATCCCAAGACTGGATACACATAAAATATTCACCACATACATTTGGCATATACACATAAATTGCACAATTCCTCCCCTGCAACCATTTTAACCGAACAACACATGGAAAATGCAAAAACCTACAGAACATAAATAAAACTAACACACGGAGGTCATTCCACTGGTTTCAAAGAAATCCACTAGTGGAATGACTCCAAACGATATCCCCGTAGTTAGACCAAAAACACAGAATCCTTCTATTCCTTCTATTTCAGAAAAATACAAATTGATCTCCCCCCTTTTTTCTCTGTCTGTCTACTCCCCTTATAAATATAGACTTTAGCTATTTTAAAGACACCTATCTAGATAGTTACATACGTGGTGGAAGGTGAACCACCAACAACCACTGATTACAATACCAAATGGTTCGGTTACATATCTTTTAATCCTTCTTGACACATATACAGTCTCCCGATATGGCTCGAAGACCTTTACAAACATAACATTTTGGACATAACATAAAATATACAGATTCTTCCAGATTCTTCAAATTTTGAGGTGCTCCTGCACCAGAGGGAGACAATTTTGGTGAAATTTTCATAGTTGTTGCTAAGTTAACTTCTATTAAATTCATATTATCTATTGTTGCAACTTGTGATTTTGAGATTGAGCAAATGGGTCTTAATACTACTTTCTTGCATGGGGATCTTGAGGAGATTTATATGTGACACTCTAATGATTTTCTTGTAAAGGGGAAGTAACATTTGGTTTGTATGTTGAAATAGTTATTGTATGGTATGAAACAATAATCCAGGATGTGGTACCAAAAGTTTGATGCCTTTGCATTGAGCTTGGGTTTTTTAGGAGTGACGAGGATCATTATGTTTATGTTAAAATTATTGATCATCATATTCTAATCATTATCTTGTACGTGGATGACATGCTTATTGGTAATAGCAAGGTGATGATTAGGGAGCTCAAAACTCAACTTTCTAGCACATTTGATATGAAGAAATTGGGGACTATAAAATACATTTTTAGTATGGGGATCAATAGGGATTGGGTACATAGAAAGATTTGGTTAAGTTAGAGAAAGTATGTTGATACCATTTTGCAACAGTTTAGTATGCATGATTGTAAACTAGTGAGTATTCCATTTCCTATTGACACTAATCTTTCTTTAGATGTGTCCGAAATTAGATGATGATTTTGAGGTTATGTCTAATGTACCTTATGTTAGTGTTATTGGTAGACTAATGTATGCAATAGTTTGCACTAGATCAAATCTTACCCAAGAAGTGGGATTTTTTAGTAGGTTTATGTCTAACCCTAGTAAGGAGCATTAGACTTATGTTAAGAGGGTTTTTAGATATTTACGTGTGACTTCTAATTACTATTTATATTATCATGGTACTGATAGTGTGGATAATTCATTGGACATACAAGGCTTTGTGGATGTGAATTGAGCAAGTGTCTTGGATAGTTGAAGGTCCACTAGTGGCCATGTGTTTTCACTATTTGGTAGTGCAATGAGTTGGATGAGTAAGAGGTAGCCCATGGTTGCTTTGTCCACCACAAAAGAAAAGTATATGGCTACTACAAATGTCTCTGCAGTATGGTTACAGAGACTTTGTTCAAGTATTGGTTTTGATTGCAGTGTTGTTAGAATCAGTTGTGACAGTCACAATGTTATTTTTTTGGCCAAAAATACCACATAATGTATGCTCATACAAAGGATGTTGATGTTCAAAATCACTTTGTACATGAGATGGTAGAGAATGGTAAGGTCTTGTTGCTAAAGGTTGACACTCAGGATAATGTTGCAAATTCCCTCATGCAGCCAGTGAACATGGAGAAGTTATCTTGGTGTAGGAAGGCCATGGGCCTTGGATCCTGTACTTGATATATTTTATTGTTTCTTTAGATGTTATTGAAATTTAAATATCAAGTGGGAGAATTTTAGGATAGTATGATATTTAATTGCAATCCTAATGTATTATTTTTTATACATCTCCAACAATATTAGAATGGATACTTGGGCACCCATGTTGTTGAGCAATATTATTATTTTATTATTATTCTCCTTATTGATTTATAATATTAGTTGCAATAATATTCATTGAAGGAGGTGGACTTGGAAGTGGCAATTATGAATCTATTTTTAGTATATTTCTCAACTTGGGCATTAGAATTGAGTAGCAGAGCATCTTGCATGTTATTGATGGGTCCTATACAAATTGGGTGATACTTTTGGATGTCTACCTTGGAATATGAACCATTATAGAGTATTTATAAGGTAAATATGTTGTCTATTATTAGTACAAAGGTTATTTTTGTTATTCATGTCTCATTGGGAGTTACATTTACTATTCTCATAAGAGCCTCTTCATTTTAGATGTGGGCTTTTTTACATTTTACCATGGTTTAATGATACATTGTTTTAGGAAACCATTTGTGGTATTCCTCTCCCATTTCTCTATAAATTAGAGGAATGAGATAGTAATTTTATTATGTTATTACATAGGTACACAAGTTCTACTAGAATTTTATCAAATTCCAGTGAGTTAGAGTGTTTCATATGTATTCTATTCTTGACGATTAATGCATTCTTGCACCTCTCTTTGATGGTGGAGTTTTTTCCCAAAAGGGTTTCTCCAAGTACATCCAATGTTATGTGTTGCAACTTTATGGTTTGTTGATTTTATTATTATTGATTTTAAACATACAAAATATTTATGGGTAATCCATTGTTGCATAAATAAAAATCAGATTTGCATACTTATTTAAAAGTTTTCATTATAATCTTTTTGTACCAGTTTAACAATAAATCATGACATATAGTGAATATATTAGTAGAGGAGAAATGTTAGTCTTCTAATTTATTTATTGTTTATGTGTACATGTTCCTAGTCTTGTAATTGCATCCAAAAAGATAGTCATTATATGCATTCAGAAAAAAAATGCTAAAAAAAGCATATATAGGAAATGAAAACATAACAATACACTAAGCATAGAAATATACATAAGAAAACATACGCATATAAATCATGAAAAGGTGCACAATGAAATTAAACAAACACATAGAAAAAACATTTCCAAAATCAAAACATGCTCATATTTTGGTAAATGATACAAGGCTTAAAATAAGGTAGGCACTTTCTTTAGTAGGGAAGGGATCAAGGGGGATTTGAAGGAAAGAGGCAACAGAGAGGTTGTATCTGCAAACAAGCACCTTGGATGAGGTAAATTAGAAACTAGAAACTAGAAGTTAGAAATTACATAATGGATATTGGATTCTACTCATGACAATAAGGGATGTAAGGTAGCCACTGAAAATAAGGCCAAGCCAGGCCAATGATAAAGTTACTAATGCTTGTGATTAAAAAGGTAAAATGGTAAAATGGTAAAAATAAATTTAAGGTTGTCACCCTTGGCTTTGAGCTTACCACCTTCACATTTAATGTTGCTAACCAAAGTAAAAAGATTAAAAAAGTAACAAGTGATGATCTCATCAATGGTTATATGGTAACCACCCAATTGGATAAATGGCCAAGCCAATCCCAAGTTAGTAAACACTTGGCTTTTGGTATGATGAAAGGAATAAAGTACAAAAAATAAAAGGAAACACTGAAAGAAAGACAAAGAGGGGATTAACAAAACAAGGTGATGTCCAAATAAATGTGAGAAAAGATAAGGTGGAAAGTAGAAACATAAGTTGACAATGAGCTAGAGAAAATAGGTAAAGAAGGATGGAAGCATGATCACAAGCACAAAAGGGGTCACAATATAAATAAGTAGGCTTCACAATGTAGTCCTAAGTTTATGCACCATGATAATAAGGAAGTTTGTTTTCATGACCTTCTATGTGTTTAAATGGAAAAGGAAAATAGAGATAAGAGTGCAAATAATCTAATTGTATAATGTATAAATGGGTAAAAGCTAAGTAATAGACTAGGAGGAGTGAAGGGATTGCCATGAATATTTCAAGGAATTAGTTAGTGTATAATCAAGGACTTAGAGAGGAGGAAAAGGTAATAGTAAAGGGATTTGGGAATAAAGGCATGAATGAATATGCTAAAGTAGTTATTCAATTTTATTCAAGTTGAGTGAAGTGTTTTTTTTTACTTGATTTACTTGCATTTGATTTGTGCATTTTTTTCTTTTTTTCTTATTTTCCTTTTTTATTCTTTTTTATTTTTCCTTTTGATAAGGATGACTCGTCTATAGCCTAACCCCATGTAATTAGGAGGATGTAAGTGCTCATTGCCAAAAGTTAGACTTGGTGAGTATAGACATCATGCATTCTTTTTATTTTTATAAGGGTGTCACCCCATAGTCCCTCCCATTTCCCTAGGAGGATGCAAAGGATTGTCACTAAAGGTTAGACCTAATGAGTACAAACATCATGCATGCAGAATAATAGAGTATAATATGTGGCACTGAATACTTGATAAGAAAATTTAAAATGAGCTCTATAGGTGTTAAGCGGGAAAGTTGGTGTGCTACAACTAGCAAACATGGTGGGGGGCTCCTTCACTTGGGTCCTCCCCTACTTCATGAGGTGGATCTGTCCATAAAAAGATAGGACTAGATGATTCTCAAGACACCATCCCCTGGGAGGAACTTTCAAAAATCCCACCCTAAAAAGTGATGTGGGAAGAGTCTCCATTATCACTTCAGAGGAGGGTGTTTCTCTAAAGATAGAGAATCCTACCATCAACAAGGTTTTATGAAAATGGATAGCATCTTGGTCAAAATATGTTTTAGGATGCCCAATATTAAACTAGTGCACAAGTGGACAAGCTCCAAATGGATGGCTAAAGGTATCATAGAAGTCAGTGCCCTCCATAAGGTTCTTTGTCTTCTCATTCTCCCTTCTAGAAGGCTGCACTTAAATGTTGGTGAAAGGCCCATGGTTTATTGGGAAAATGAGTCTCTCACTATGTAAGTGGAGGTCGAGATTTAATCCAAAAGCTAACCTATCTTCCATGGCCCTACAAGAGTTCGGCTCCCAAGTCTCCGCTTGGAGTACTAGGATGAGGAGATCATTGCAGGGATCACAAACTCCTTTGGTCACTTTGTAATTCTTGACAATGTAACAAGGAACAGGAGGCGACTTGTGTTTGCTAGGTGTTGTGTTAATGTGGAGGTCTGCAAAGTGCTTCCTATCTCCATAGCCCTAAAATCAAAAATGGGATGATGGATGAAAAGCATCTAGTACAAAAATGTTGCCCTCTATTGCTATAACTATTCACAAACTGGACATTTGATAAATGTCTATCCATAAGTGACCAAAGATAAGAGGAATAGTAAATATACGGCAAATAAAAATAAAGGGAAATAGGGAACCTCTACAAATGGTGTTTGGGAATCATCCAAAGTGTCTTGAGGGGTACCCCAGCAAGAATGTATCTTTACACCTAAAGGAGAAATAGCTCATCCCACTAGGACTACAGAAGATCTAGGTCTATAAGGGTTGGGTGAGCTGGAACATATCACTATTGGTTCACCTATTGTTAACATGGAGCAATCCCCACCCATGGAGGTATCTATAATAGGACAAAAAGAACAAGACATAATGGACAATGGGAATCATATAGGGTTCTCCTAGGGATCACCACTAACTATGGTAGATGGAGGATTTGTTCCTCATCATAAGGAAGAGTCTATAGTGATAATTCCTCTTCTCTCAAGTCCTCTAAAATAAAAAGGAATGAGGAAGGAAACTCCAGGGGCCTCTCCCTCAACTCCCCATGTTGGCAAAGGGAAAAGTGGTCAAAAATTTAAAGAATAAAGAAAAATAATAGATGTTGGAGTGGACTCGAATCCTAGGAAAAGATCCAACAAGGATACCAGAGTGAAGAAGACAACAAGGGAGGTAGCCAAAGAAAATAAAAAACCCCTAGAGATGACATACCCTAGGAAGGGGAAAATAAAGTCTCATCATGGAATATAAGATGGCTGAACAACCTTCACAAGAAGAATATCCTTAAGAATCTTCTGAAGGAGCTCAAGCTAGACATCCTGCTTCTTCAAGAAACTAAGATGAATACTAATTAATTTTCTTAGATATCAGCAAGAATATTTAGCCTTTTGTAGATTTTTAGGTAGTTTATGTAGATGGTGCAATGGGAGGTGTCATCATCATGTGGAATGCCTCAATTTTGGAAGGTACTCATACCTCCAAACATAAGTACTTCATGAATGTTTTTTTAAAACTTAAGCTCACTGGTGAAACTTAGATTTTATCCAATTTATATGCACCCAATACTAAACTTAGAAGAAGAATGTGGGAGGATCATATTATTTTCAAGAAAATTTTCCAAAACCATAGATGTATGGTTGAGGGGACTTTAACACTCCTTTGTACCCTTCAGAAAAAATGGGAGGTAACATGGAGTTTTCTAACAACATGGCTAACATGGGTAACTTTCTTTACAAAGGTGGCATATTGGACATTGAGTTAGAAGGTACTTCATTCACATGGTCCAAAAAAGGGTTGGGAAGAACCTCATATAGGTGAAATTAGATAGATTTATTATCTCTTCTGTTGACTTTTTCCCAGACTGGATGCTTATTCCCAGATTTCCCTACAAGGTAGCCATCAGTGATCAACAGGATCTCTGGGCCAGGGGCCAACAGTGTAGGAGATAGACTCTATATTTTATCTCCTCTTCTTCTTCAGGCTCTGCAAAACCTAGGGGGGTATTCCCTACTCAACATCCATGAGGATATGCATACAAAGGCTGGGATGCTGACAGAAAGCAGATAAGTCCTCCTGTAAGTAGACCAAAACTGAAAGATAAGAGCAAAGGGGCTAGCTTTGGGCCTATTTGCAGTTGTAGACAGAGGACTGAGGATCCTAAAACTAATTCTAAGGTCCTAATGGTTGTTTTAGATTTTGATTTGGATTTTAAGTTTGGATGCAAAGCTGGACATGGTTGTAACACAAACACAAAGCAAGATTGGTGCCTATCCAGGGCCTGGAGTCAGTAGACATACACCTGTGAATGATCAACATGGACAGCTAAAACTGGATTTCAGGGGGATATATGTGATACCTGCCTTACAGATATCTCCCAATACAGAGTGTTAAGTTATCTCTACTTATGGCATCCCTACTGCAGTATACCCTTCCCAATGTTCAACCTGAAAACAGTTTAATCTACCCCTTGAGCAGAAGTTAAAAGATCAGACATTCAACATAGGAATTCTATGCTCTAGAATCTAAACATTACCCAAATATCCAGATTCAGAAGAAGAATACATGCAATACTGGAGACAGAATTAACAAAACACATGCTAAGATAGCATTTCTCATATAAGATTAATCATGAAATCAGTGGGTTCGTGCCAAAACATACAACAAGAGATACATAGACTCACAGGTTTAGCTGTACAGAGCAACCAGATCAGCTTGTTTTGAATTACAGAGCCAAAAATCTTCAACTTTTAACAACGAAAAATGAGTAACACTTCCTGCCTATAACAGCCAAGTAGTGTACCACAGCAATTAATTACATGGTTGACCAAAAATCCTGCCAGATACACAGTATCAGAAAAATGGCGCTCAACGCATTACCAGATTGGCGCCCAAACATGAATGCAGCAGGTAGGGGAGGAGACAGGAAGAAACCTCGAGCCCTGCGCCACTGTCCGTTGATGTACACCTTCAATCGGGTACCAGATCCGTCCATACCTCTGCAACCTTCGCCATTAATGGTGCACCAACCCGCGGCCTCGGGAAAACGTCAAACTGTGCATCGCAACCATTTCCCGCCAAGATTCATCATCATGATAGTTCAAATATGCAGGATATCAATTATCCCACATGCACCCCGCGGCGACCTTTTCAACACTTTATATACTAGGCCACGAGCATATATAATGTCGGTGCTTTTGCTCCTGACGACACTAGTATAAGACTTCATCATCATCCTCCAACAGCATGATATCCTGTCGCTTGAAATATCACCCTGACGTCAGCATCATATCGCAATATAACCTGCATGATAATCGCCTTCGTCGGCACAACCTGATCCATCGGAGGAACATCCTCCTGCTTAGCCGATACCAAAAGTCTGGCCGATGAACATCCTGATGACATCATCGTCATATCCTGTTGACGTCATCAGCATATCTGCCTACTGCGCACCTCCTCATATCCGGATGACGTCATCATCATGTTTGCAAATATCGGGGGATCTCCACAAGATGATCAGTGTTAGAAATATGACCCCCCCGGACCTTGATGACGTCATCATCATATCGACATCAGGATGATATTCGGAAGATAACCGGATATTTGGAAATATCATCCTGATGCACAAATATCATGCTGCACTGTAGCTCCACTATAAGATCGGGGTGATAGATGAATATGCCAGATATTTGAAAAGATCACCCCCACTAGATAATGCACGAAGCCGACAGGCGGATATCTCCCTTCAGAAATATCATGATGCAGATAGGCAGAGAAATAGATATCACCCTGACATAAGAATGACGTCAGCATCATCAGGATGATAAAACAACGAACATGAAGTGATACAACAACATCAGGATGATATTGACTAGGATCATCCTGACGTTCAAAATATGATGACCCCAGTGAATATCGGGTCATACTTAGAACTCTTCAACAACATCATCAGGATGATCATAACCAAGATCACCCGATGATAAAAATATCACCCCGGCGAAATATCATGTAGGCAAAAAATATGATGACCCTCGCAGTCAACACGGCGATAACTGGAAATATGATGATGATGATGACGACCCTTAATAAAAAACAAGTCAGGTCGAACAACTCAGAGAATAACCCCTTCAGAAGATCGGGGTGACATCATCATCATAAAAGGGCAAGGTGATAATTGGAAGATCACCGGATACTTGAAAAATCACCCCCGCGAGCAAATCAGGGCACACTGTAGCTCATCAGCAGGATCAGGATGATATCCAAACATCACCCGATATTGAAATATGATGATCCTGATGAAAAACAAGTCGACAGAAAACATGAGATGCTGACCACCATCGAAGCAAACATGATGATGATGACTTCCTCCTCGAAGAAAATATGATGCTGCAGCTGAAAAATGTCGAGGAGGTCCAACACTTAGAACATTTTTTGGATACTTAGGGAAAGTGCCTGCATGAAAATTGCTCAAAAACTGTCAGTCAATTCAGGCACTAACATCTTCCAACTAAAATATCTTGGATAAATGTAGCCTTTCAACTCTCTTGAAAATAGGATCAGATTATTCCCCCTAATTTTGGGTTGGAGAATGGACGTTAAGGGAAGAAACCATACCTTTAGGTTTTAGATAGTGTGGACTAATCACCCTAACATAAAAAATCTAATTGAGAAATGATGGAATATTGAGGTGAGGGGGATAGCACTATTTAAACTTATGATCTGCAAATTTAAGAATGTTAATACAAACATAAAGCAATGGAACAGGTACTCATTTGTAAATATCTTTGAGCAAAAGAAAGAGGTCAAGCAGAAGCTGCAAGAAATTCAATTTGAAATAGGCACCATGGGAGCCATGGAAGAAATCTATCAAAAGGAGAAATAAACCCTCTACATTCTTCATAGTCTAATAGAAAAATATATCTTCTAGAAACAAAAATCTAGAATTTAGTGGCTTAAAACTGGTGACAGGAATACCAAGTTTTTCCATCATCTAATTCTAAAACACTAGAAAAGTAATAGAATTTTTGAACTAATCAAAAATAATGGTACTAGAATTATTGATGAAAAAGATGTTCAATGGGAGGGGGTCAGATTCTTCCAATTTCTACTCAATCTTATCCCACAAAGATCAATAAAAAGAGGATGTTCTTTTGGAGGATATTCCCTCTACCATTACAGTTGAAGAATTGGATGAAATGAGCAAGGTCATTCTAGAAGAAGAAGTAACAGATGTTATTTTTTCCTTAACCCTTACAAAGGACTAGATGGATTCCCCCACCTTATTCAAACCTTTTTGGAAATAGTGGGGCTTGATGTCACCAAAGTTTCCCGAGAGTTATTTGCTTTTGGTAGCTTCTTGAAATAAATCAACAACACCTTCTTGGTCCTCATTCTCAAGAAGACAGGAGCAAACAAGATGACAAAATTTTCCCCTATTAGCCTATGCAATATTGTTTACAAAATCTTGGCCAAGCTTCTTATTCTAAGGATGCAGCCTCACCTAGACAAGATCACCCATACTAATCAAAATAGGTTTGTTCTAAGAAGACAAACTCTTGATCCAATTATCTCAATCCACGAAACCTTGCACTCTATGGAAAAAGTAGAAAAGAGAGCATGGTACTAAAGTTAGACATCTCCAAGGCTTATGATAAAGTCTCATGGGATTTTCTCCTATAGGTCCTTCAAAATTTTGGCTTCAATGGTAAAATAATGAACCTTCTTAAGTGTTATTTCACCACTCTTATGTTCTCTGTCATAATCAATGGTTCCCCCAATGGTCATTTCTCTTCTAAAGGTGGCCTAAGATAAGGTGACCCCCTTGTCCCCCTACTTGTTTATCATGTTGGTTGAGGTTTTAGGAAAAATATTTCCCTTTAACATTAGAAGAGGCTCCATTAAGGGGTTCAGACTTGCTTATAGTTTGTGGATGACAAAATTTTACTTGGGACTCTCACCAATAGTTTGTGGATGACAAAATTTTACTTGGGACTACCACCATTGTTGAAGCTAAAGGGTGGAGGAAGATCCTCTCACATTATGTCACAGTTTTAGGATAGAAAATAAACTTTGATAAAAGTGGGGTTTTCCTTTTTAACACTAAGCAGTCCCTTTATATTCAAATATCTACCACCTTAGGTTGCAAAATTTAACAACTTACGTAGGAATGCAGTTGAGCTCGAGAAGAATTCACAACAACACCTAGAATAGCCTAATTGAAAGAATCCAAAGGAAGTCAGTAGCTTGGAAGGGCAAATTACTCAAGCATGTGTAGGAAAAATGTAATTGATAAAATATTCTCTCTAAAGTAGTCTTGTGTACCTACTCTCATTGTTCAAAATCCCTCACTTCTTGGCCAAAAAAATAGAACAAATCTAGAGAAGATTCATATGGTCATGGATGGAGGAAAAATAAAGGATCTCATTGATGGCTTCAGATAATGTGTGCCTTCTTAAAAAAGATAGAGGCCTAGGAATTCATAAAATCAAAGACATGAACAAGGCTCTAACGGATAAAATCAAATGGAAACTCATGACTTCCAGCAATGAGTGGAGTAGAATAATGAAAGTTAAATAAATGGGGAACCAAGAAGGGTTGTCTCACCCTCCTTCATCTTTCAATTTCAGCAGCTATATGGAATAATCTTAATAAATCCAGGCAACTGTTAAGAAAAGGAATAAAACGAAAGGTGGGGAATGGGGAGAAAGTCTAATTCTATGAGGACCACTAGATCATTGACATGTCCCTTGACATCTCACACCCGTGTGCTAGAATTAAAGAGGAGCTATGCAAAAAATTTGGAAGAAACATTAAGGAATATTGCAATCAAAAAAGGCAAAGTACATCATGGAAGCTATTCCCCTCTTTCTTAGACAAGATGAAATGGTTTGGAATATGGACCCCACGAGCAACTACACTATCAAATCATGATTTAATCTATTGAGAGACCCTTAGATGACTAGTTTTAATTGAAGTGGGATATGGAACCACAACATTATCCCCAAGGTCAACTTCTTCTGGTGAGCTTCTTGCCATGGAAATTTTTAACAAGTTATAATCTAAAAAATAGAGGATTCCTCAAGGAAAATAGATGTGTTTTATGTAAAAAGTAGAGGAAACTATAAACTATCTACTAATAGAATGCCCCTGTTATGGAGTAAAATGTTTACCCTTGTTAATCAAGACCTATTTTAACACCCATTGAAGCAATAAAAAATTAATTCTTGATCCTGATGAATAACCCTGACAAAAAAAAATTAGGACAGGTCTAAGCCCACTTTAATTGACACTCTTTGGAGTTTGTGGGGCTAAAGGACTAGGGCACCTAGCGTCTGGGTCCTAGATGTTAGCCCCGTACCTATTTTGTGGTGTCAACTTAGAACACCTTCTTGGCTTATACATGTTAGTCCCATTTGGTTTTATTCATTGTTGGTGAACGGGAATGCATATATAAGGAAGTTAGTTTATTCATTTGAACATCTAAGCAGTCTAGGTCTTCTCTAACTCTCTCTATGGTGGATTATTGTTGTTGCACTTACTTCTTGCAGGTCTTGTGAAGATTTCTCTACTTCTTTGGGCTACACCAACTTCTTAGGTCAAGTTGTGATGTCGCATCAAGCAAGCTAGGGTTTCCATGCTCATGGTGACTCCTCTCCTTTATGATTTATTATAGTATTCCATTCTACTTCAGATTTGCCTCTACTCTCCTAGGGAATGCACTCTTTGATCTCTCATCATTTCTATTGTGGAGGTGGAAACACCATTCACAAAGCTTGATGTAGGCAAGCTCCTAAATAGCACCAACCCTTTTTCCTCTTGTGTGTGTGCAGGTCACATCTAAAAGAATCTAAAGATATCAAGTGACAGGAAATAGGAATACTAGAAGGCAAAGACATTGGAACCTTGACATTTTGTAAAACCCTAAATTGGGTCTAGGGTGCCTAGTGCCCTGGTACCTCTATTCCTGAACTTAGATCTAGGTTCTCCTCTATCCTCTAATCCCTTCTATGGTGTTAGATTCTCTATATCTATTTTTTACAATCGTATATTCATAGATCTTACTTAACTAGGGTTTCCTAATTTTCCCTAACTTGGTTGGTTAGATTTTCTTGATACTCAACTATACAACATAGGGACAAAACCCCTATAGTTTGTCTCTCCTTTATGGGTAAAATCCAAGCTTGGTTTGTGTCTCAATGTTAATGGAAGAGGGTTTGACCTAGTTTAAGCTTTTAGGCTAAGTCTCTCTTTTCTATCTAAAATTTTGGTGAACCTGACGTATCTTGCACTTTGGCATCCTTCTTGCTTCAGATCTGAGTTATTTTCTTCCCTAGATCTAATTAGGTTATATTTATTCATCATTTTGTATAGCTACATAGATTATTTTAACATTATTTCATTATTAGGGTTTACAAAAACCTTGCATTCCTAGAAAATCTAGCTAGTCTTGAACCTAGGGTTTGTAGATTAGTCAGTTGTTTCAGATCTTAGTAGCATTATTTTCAATTAGATAACTGGGAAGGGCCCAAACCATTAAAAAAAGAAAAATAGGAGAATAAAACAAGTTTCACGGGAGTAAAACAAAACACAGAAACCATACAAAATAGTAGAAAATAGAGAAAGAACCAGTGGAACCAACAGCTACTAGAAAGGCCAGCAACAGACCAGTAGTGAAAACTACTGCTTAGATAGATTTTTAAGGCCACTTATGTCCTGCCATTCCCTATTCAGAAAATCCATCTTGTCTTCAAAGGTGTTTTCATGCATCTTCTTGTCTCGATCAACCTAGGGATCTTTGATGATCTCCTTGCTTTTGTTGTCTTTACTTTTTGCCCTAGTCCTACTGGCTAGACTTGTAGTAGTCTGCAATAAATTGTTACCAAAAGTAGTCCTAGCTTGAGCTTCTCTAGCCACCTTTCTTTTTTCCATTTCTACTTGAAACACATACAGTGTTGTGGCATAATTCTTTCCTGTCTCCTTGTTGAAGGCCACTATCTCCTCCATAAATTTCTTTATGTTTTCCTGGTTAATCTTTATCTTGTTAAGTTCCTCCTCCATGCTTTCCCATTTTTCAAACATCTTTTCCAAGTTCTCAACCTCCTGCCATAGCTCATCCTCATTTTCCCTTGGCCACCCAGAGGTCTCAAGTTGTGTGACTACCTCTAGGTGTTGGATTTTACATTTCACCTGATGCATTTGTGTTAACTGCCACTTGAGCACTTGGCTCTAAAGGTCCATAGCTTGGTATAAAGTTGCCACTTTGTCCACCAGCTGCTGATAGGACTTGCATTCATTCTTCTCAGTGTTGGGATTAGTAACAGAGGGGTTGCAAGTGGAGGGGTGAACTGAACTTCCTTAGGGGGAATGTCCTTAGCCATGTGTTCAGTGCTCTATTTCTCAACAATTTCTAGAAATTTCTTTTTTCCCTTGGCCTGGGGAAACTCAACAACATCTGGGGAATCACCCCTATCAATGCCTTTACCTTTATTCTTCCCTCCCTGGGCAAGGAATCCACTTGTAACTTATGTCTGCTTTTGCTAGGAGTATTGACAGTTTCCTTCTCATGGCTAGACTCAAGGGGTAGGTCACCTTGTTTTTCTTCTTGCTAGTCTAGGCCTAGGAAGTAGTTTCTTTCTAGGGGTCTTAACAGGGGTGCTCTCGGCCTCTCTGGCAAGGGTTTCAACAGAGGTAGTGGGATTAATAGCTTGGGTAAATTCTTTCTCCCTATTTCATTAGGCATTCTCTCAACCAGTGAGGGATTGTAGATTCTAGGCTTAAAAGCAAGGGCAGGGGTAAGAGACAACTCAAACTTTTAAATTACATAGATCAAACCCTGGTGTTGAGGGAGGGGTTTCTCCCCAACTAGGACCTTTTGGACAGAGTCCTCAAGGGATGTAAATAACCAGTAGGGAAAGTTGACTTGAATATTATAACGAAAGTGATTAAGTAAAGGAAATAGGTATGCATAAAATCTTTTGAAGTGACCATCAAGGGTGGCATACCTCATAATCACCTCTGCAACCCTTTTCCACACACCAGGCAAGTTGTCATGGTAGTAACCATTCTACAGTTTATTCACCTTCTCCCCCTCCTGTAGGAACCTTCTCATGTCTTCGTGGTAATTGCCCTTTACCTTCTTGGGGAGGCGAATTCCCTCTATTTTTAACCTTAGTCACATTGTTAGGTTGATTAAAGTGATTTCATTTGTTGTACCTTATCATTCTTGGTGTTTAGAGCAATCTTGCATCTTTGCATTTAAAATTAGAAAATCAAGCATTTGATGTAGGTTTAGAAAAAAACATATTTCTCACATTGTCTATATTTCATAAGTTTACATTATCATAGCATGATATAAATTTATGTTTTTTACATCAGATTTGATTGGTATCACATCATTTAATCATTTCCTAGTGGTATATTTGGCATTTTCACTTATTTATTATTAGGGTTTTCAAAAAAAATACATTTTTGGAAAACCTAGCTAGTCTTGCACCTAGGGTGTGTTAATTAAACTCTTGTTTCAAATTTTGTTGATAATAATTGGTGGTCAAATCTGATTTTTCATTTATGTAGCATTTCATAAATATCATTTGTGTTCAAAAAGAATTCTTGCATCAGAGAATTTTGGTTTAAGGAATGAGCATTTAAGATCTAGGGTTTGATGGTGAAACCCTAGCCAGTCTTGCATTTAGTTGTTATATTAGAAATCTTATTTTCAGATCTTTTTCATGATGAATGATTGTTAAATCTGATTTTAAGTTGCTATAACTCATCATATTTTTCATATTTGTTTAATTTAGAAAGAAAGGACATTCATGCATTCATCTTCTCTTTAAAATTGTAAAGCAATAGCATAAACAAAACTATCTAGTGTCATTTGACACTTATGGATCTTCATTTAAAGAAAAGATTTCTAAATCCCTCTTGTGTTTACTTAGGAAAATCATTTGCAAATACTACACATCTTACATTTGCAAAACTTAGTTGTTGTGATTATCAAAAACACCACATTTTTGGAAAGCCCTACTTATCTTGCACTTGTAGGTCATTGATTGTAATCTTATTTTAGACACTCAAGTCACATCTGAATTCAATTGTACATTGTTGTTCCATATCACACTTACATGTATTATTGGCTTCTTCATATTATTTCTATCAATATTAGAGGACTTTACTAAGTTCATCTCCATGAATGGTCATGATAAAGATGATGGTGATAGTTCTTCTTCTACTACAACTCATGATAATACCATTGACATCATCTCTAAGGCATATGATGGTGACTTAGCTTCGCCTACATCACCCTATGCTTTGGACCCCTCTCCCAAAAGTGAGAACATTTTGGCACAAGAGGATGAGATCATTGATACATTTATTAACATAATTCTGTCCTCTCTTCATTCTAATGCTCTCCCTTCAAAAGATAAAGCATTAGTGGATGAAGACTCTCCTCTTATAATGGATCCCCCATGGGTAGATATTGGGCATTCATCATTTTGTAATCCTCAAAAAGACAACAATGTAAATTCCTTCATCATTAATAGACTTATTCCACTCGCTAAGGAGATAGTGAACAAGTGTATTAATGTTCAAAATATTCCTAAAATCATTACCCATGAGGCACATAATCCACCTCCTTTATCTAAACCTATGATTACAGTTTGAGGTGTTCTTGAACCATCTCGACCTCCCAGTTACTTTCTCAATATTGCAAAGCAAATTACTCAAAGGAATCAAGGTGTTCAAAATGTGTTGCAACAATCTCATTATAATGTGTTTGCTCACACATACAACACCCACAATAACAAGCAAAGTAAGGAAGCACTGAGTGTGCCCACTTCTCTTCCACCTTCTCAACCTTTTCTTCCCCCACCTCCTCATCTTTCTCAACATGTTGGTAGAGAATATGATCTTGTCAACTAGCTCTGTGCTACTCCAACTAAGATCTCTCTATGGGATTTAATACAAACATCACCTACATACCACGGAATGCTCCAAGAGGATCTACAAAAGGTAGTTGTTCCACCTTCTATTAGACCAAATGATGTAGCATCTCTGTTTAGTTGTATGCATGCGACAACATCAAATATCTTATTTCAACAACATGAATTACCTCCCATAGAGGTGCAAAACCAATATGAACCTCTTATGATATCTATCATTATTAATAAAATGAGGATAAGACGCACTATGATTGATGGTGGTCTTAATGTTTGTGGCATAGACTTTTTACATAAACTCAATGTCAATACATCTCTCATCAAACCAGATACACTCAATATTCGTGGCTTTGATAATGTTGGTAGTAAATTACTAGGTATAATCACCTTAAATGTTAAGGCTGGACCTGTGATATTGCCTACCCTTATCCATGTCATGCCTAATTCTCTTTCATACAATCTTCTTCTTAGTAGACCATGGATTCATGCCATAGGGGCAGTCTCGTCTACCCTTCATCATTCAATAAAGTTCATTTTTGAAAACCAACTCCATACAATTGAAGATGATTCGGTGCTGTAAATTTGCTTACAAACGGAAGCAAGATATCAAATTCCTCTAAGAAATTTGATGCCTTCTTTAACAAAATCCAAATCACTACCCTTCGTTGCTAACAATAGTAATGGTCAAGATAGTGTTGGCCCTTCGAATACATTTTTTCGTGATGATTGGGGTTCATTAGATTTTACGTCCATCTTTATGAGTGAGCATAAAATCTCACCATTACACCCAAAAACCTTGAAGGTAAATAAAATTTCTCCAACATAGTCTCTCACTCCTAAAAAACATAAACTCTAGATTAATGGCGATGGAACTTTTGATATAAATGATGATCCGCCTCCTTCTACAGAAATGACAGCCATTTGTGATAAAGTATCATCTTAACCTAATGAATCATCTTCTTCTAATGCATGTCTTGGTAATGACAAGGTCCCTTTAGATTTCAACCCCCATAGGCTTGTTGAAACAAAGGTGGACCCTCCTCACCATGATGAAAGGGATGATCCATCTCCATCTTCTTCAACACATGATGATAGTTCTCATTTCAACAAAGATAGTCATATGACCTCTCCTCTTCCTTCGGATTTGGAGATGTGTTATGGGCATGGATTCAAAATTCTTTCTAAACTTGGATACAATAGAAATGGGTTAGTATGCAAAGAACAAGGAATTAAAGAACCTGTGGAACCAACACCGCACTTGTCTAAAGTAGGTTTAGGTTTCTAGCCTTCTCCTGCATTCTTTCCACCATGTTCACAATAAAAAGGATTGCTTCCTACTCTACCTATATCTTCTCTTCTATCCCAACAAGAGTGTATGTTGCTGAGTATACTCAAAGACCACTTAATCACTCTTCCTCCTCCAACACACAAAATGATTCTACAAAATAATCATTCAACACTTCATTTCTGTGCATTTCATCGAGCACTTGGCCATTCCACTAAGGAATGCTGAGTCTTGGGTGACAAAATTCAACAACTTCAAACACGATATGGCTCTAGCACTATTCACCATGCTTGATGTAGTCCCTAGAGCAGCTTGTCCTCCATCCATATTACAATAAGTAGGTTGGGGGAGGACAATTTGTTATAGGCCAACTCACAAGTATGGTCCCTCCTTCTCATTTATGCTATGCTTGTATGTATTGTTATCCCTATATTGTGATGTTTTATTGATTGTTAGTTCCCCCTTTGTACCCTTGTTAGTACAAGGGTACAAAGAGAAAGAACATGTTGTGGCATTCCTCTATGCGTATCTTCATTCTTCTATATGTCGTAATTTGCAATATTTTTCTTTTGGATGATTTAGCATCATTTCATGTTGGTTCAATTTATATGTACTATTACTTCCATGTGATCTTTCTTCAGTCGTCTTCATATTTATGTGACACCTTTTTTCAATGCTCGGCATCATATCATGACTACATAAGCCATTGTATATCATGACTGCAAGAATCACCTTGGTTTGCTCATCCTGGGGGCAACCCTTTGTTGCGGAGTAGCTATTAAAAACACATATCATTTGGGCATGTAATTTTAGAAAACTCTTGTGCCTATTTTTATAGGTCTTCCTTATTTAGATACCTTAAAGGCAATTGCTCCCTTATGGAGTAATCAATCACTTTAGGGTGGGGGTATATATCGTGTTATGAGCCTTACTCTCATCTTTCTATCAAAACACGTTGAATATTTTTGTTACTCCACTCTCTTGGAAAGGATTGTGGCACACTTAGAAACAAGATCTTGAGTCTATCTTGTTGAGGTTACTTATATGTTTGGGAAAAGGGTTGGAACCACCAACTTGAGTTTGGCTAGTGCAGGACTAAATTCAAGGGTCTTATCATACTACTGAATTAAGCAGCAAATGAGATCAACACAAAGACAACACACACCCACAACAATTTATATTATTTATTTAGCAGCAACAATGAATTACACGAGTACAAATTTAAGTTCTACAATCAAGCTACAACATCAAAATATCTTCTTTACAAAGTGCTATGCAACACCTACATTCAACAGGAGAATCAAACCAAGACCAATATTTTTTCACTGCTACACATCAATTTCCATTTATACATCCCATAAGAAAACTACCCAGTCAATGATTGTAAAACCACTACATAACAATCCCCAAATAGTTAACTATCACCAAATAGTTGAATGGTTGTAGAATGAACCATTGTCTTAAAATCCACAATATGTAAAATAGTTGACAGTGTGTACATCCGACAAATGATACAAACTTCGATGCTAAAAAAGTTATCGATGAAATGCTCCTTCCACGAACCACAGAGTCCTTTATCAGTGTTACCTCAATTTTTGAAACCTAAACTTTTTCTAACATAAAGGTTATCAGCAAAAAAGTTCACTTTACGAACTTAAAATTTGTCGTGACATGCTATCGATGAATGGGCCAAGTTACAAACTAAAAGACTTGCCCATACATATCCTTAAGTCTTCAATTTCCTTTTATCAAAAAAACTCATCTTTCCCGACCCATGTTGGCAAATCGGCAACTTCCAGAAATCACGAACTAGTTGCAAACAAGATAGTTTGCCGATTAAGCGATCCACTTCTTTTATCAACAAAAGTGACTTCTCCCATCCCTTTATCATCTTATCAGCAATTTTTAGAACCTGCAAACTAACCATAGTCTTAAAACTTTCTTCTATCGATAGTTTCTTCTCTTCACAAACCAATGGACTTTGACTTCAACTTAGCAAGGTTTGTCAATGAAAAGAACTCTCAGTGAACCTAAGTTCACAATCATGCAACTTTACCAACAACAAAGAGTGTTCATTCAATTTCATTAAAATGCAATCGGTAAAAAGAACTTATGTTTAGGCTTAGTCAGGGAAATTGCCCATTAGCAAACTAAGTCGTCGGCAAACTGAATAGTTTGTGAACCGAAAAGTTCTTCGATTGGCTTTAACTTAGCCAATTTTAGCCCAATCTTCACCAAATTTGAACTAGAGATACCTAATTGGGTCTTTAACAAGATGATGCCCTCAATTTAGCCCAATAAATCTAAATTTCCTCCTGAAATACAGAAACCAACACTGTAAAGAAAATAAAGCCAAACACTTAGAAAATAAAACATATTTTTGGTGACACAGGTTGCCAGTGAACTCAGATGCTCCTACATCAGACACGCTGAGTAAGAGAAATGTTCCTTGAAGTTGCAATTCAAGAACATTTTGGTAAGTCTAGAATAGAGATCCCATGCTTAATCAATTCAGAAGCTTGCATCCAAGAGGCTTCATCAACAGGTTTTCCTTTCCACCGGACAAGATACTCCATGTATTATTTTCTTCTTGTTCATTTAGCCACACAAGAATCAATCACTTGATTAACCTGTTCAAACTGCTTTTCAAGCAACTGATCTATCCATTCGCATTTATCCTGAACATCTAAACTAAATCCCTCTTTTGTGCTTGACTCCCCTTCATAATATCGATACAAATCTACCACATTGAAAATGGACGAAATATCTATTCCTGGTGGAAGTTCTATTTCATAAGCATTGGATGAAAACTTACATAAGACCATACAAGGTCCAATTTTCTTCCATTTTAATTTATTGTATGTTTCCTGCGGGAACCTCTCCTTCCGCAGTGGGCCAAAACCAAATCTCCAACCTGAAACTCTTGTTCTCTCCTATGAATATTAGCACGCTCCTTGTATTTGGTGGTACTTTTCTCCAAATCTTCTTTCACCTGTTTATGCAAATCATGGATATACTCTGAAAAATCTTCAACTACAGCACTCTTCTGAGTCAAATCAGCACTATCCCTCAATTCATCTACCCCTCTTAGACTATAACCATACACAATGTGAAAATGACTTTTACCTACACTCCTATTAACTGATTTATTATAGGCAAACTTTGCCTGAGCCAAAACCAAGTCCCACTGGTTAGGCTTATTCCCTACCAAACATCTCAATAAACTACCCAAACTTCTATTCACAACTTTAGTTTGACCATCACTCTGAGGATGGTATGTTGAACTAAAACCCAACTATGTACCTGTTTTCTTCCACAAGGTACACCAAAAATGACCCACAAATTTCACATCCCGGTCTGAAACTATGCTCTTAGGCAAACCATGTAATCTAACTACCTGTTTGAAAAATAATGTAGCAATGTGGGAAGCATCATTACTCTTGTGATATGGAATAAAATGAACCATTTTAGGAAATATGTCAATAATAACAAAGATAGAATCATTACCTCTCTATGTACGAGGCAATCCCAAAACAAAATCCATACTTATTTGTTCCCACGGTCTCTCTAGCATAGGCAATGGTTGATATAAACTAGTATTCTGTTGTACTCCCTTAGCATATTGACAAACTCTGCATCCTTGTACCAACTTCTTCACATCTACAACCATACTAGGCCAAAAATATCCTTTGTTCAATAGTGCCAATGTTTTATCAACACCAAAGTGTCCACCTAAACCACCACTATGTTTCTCTCTCATCAAATTATCCCTCATTGACCCTTGAGGTATACACAATCGTTGCCCTTTGAACAACAAACACTCCTGAATAAAATATTCCAACCAGGGCGTTCTATCTTTCTCTATTGGAATCATACAAGCAGCCCATGCTTCCTTGAAATCAACATCATCCTTATACAATTCTCTTGAATAGAATCAAAACCAACCACATTCACTCTCAATTCATTCAACAATAGGCATCTCCTACTCAATGCATTAGCTACCCCATTAGACTTTCCACTCCTATGTTTCAAAACAAAAGAATAACTTTGCAGAAATTCAACCCATTTTATGTGTCTTTGATTCAACTTACCTTTGTTGTTAATGTATTGCAAAGCATGATGATCAGTATACAACACAAATTCCTTTGGTAGAAAATAATGCCTATATAATTGCATAAAATTCTTGATCATACACAGAATATTTCTTCTTTGCTTCCTTCAACTTCTCACTGAAGTATGTAATCGGTTCCCTTCTTGACTAAGGACACCTCCAATTGTTGTCCCACTTGTATCACAATCCACTTGAAAAACTTTCCCAAAATCAAGGAGCACCAAAACTCGTTGTTTAGTCACCTTACTCTTCAAAATTCTAAAACTCTTCTCAGCTATTGTTGTCCACACAAACTCCTTCCTATTACCTTTCATTGTCTCAATAATAGGTTCACAAATCCCACTGAAATTTTGAATGAACTTTCTATAGAAGCTCGCTAAGCCATGAAAACTTCTGGCTTCAAACATACCACGGGGTGACGGCCAATCCACAATCATCTTAACCTTCTTTGGGTCCATTATCAGACCATCACCAGAAGCTACAAATCCCAAATAAACTAATTCCTCCTTCATGAAACTACACTTCTTCAAATTTACTAGCAATTTCTCCTCTCAACCTCTACAATGTTGCCTAACATGCAGTAAATATTCTTCCTTTGTCTTACTGAAAATCAAAATATCATCAAGATATACAATAACAAACTTATCAAGAAATGGCTTCAACACATCATTCATCAACCTCATGAAGGTGCTGGGAACATTCGTCAACCCAAAAGGTGTCACCAACCATTCTACAATCCATCTTTTGTCTTGAAGGTTGTCTTCCACTCGTCCCCTTCTCTGATTCGAATTTGATGGTACCCACTCTTCAAATCAATCTTTGTGAAATATTTTTGCTCCACAGAGGCAATCCATCATGTCATCCATCTATGGCAATGGGAATTGATATTTTATTGTTATTTTTTAATGGCCTTCGAATCTATACACATCCGCCATTCTCCATCCTTCTTTGGCATCAACACTGCTAGTACAGCACATGGACTGAGACTTTCTCTGATCAACCCTTTATCCAAAAATTCTTGAACTTGCCTATTTATCTCTTCATTCTCCATAGGCATCATCCTATATGGTGCCTTGTTTGGTAAACTCACACCAGGAATCAAATCCATACAATGACTAATATTGCTCACAGATGGCAATTACTCCGACAACTCCTTCATTATATCTGAATATTCTTCCAGCATCACTTGAATTTCCATGGGTAGTTCTTCTTATTTTTTTGCTATCATCATCACTTCAGGTTTGGGAATAAAATAAAAACATACCCCTACTTTCTTCAATTCCTTTAGGAATTTCTTCCTAAAAATCAAACAAACTCTATGATTACTTTCTACTTCATCTTCCTTCTCCTTCATAGGATTCAAAGTATACTCTTTCCCATCCTTCTTTATCCTATATGTATTTGTTCTCCCATCATGAACAACTTCTCTATCAAACTGCCATGGTCTACCTAGCAAAATATGACATGCATCCATTAGCATTATATCACACAAAATTTCGTCCTTATAACTACCAATTTGAAAATTAACTAGACATTGCTCACTTACCACCAATTGGTGCTCTTTCTGCAACCAAGAAACTTTATAAGGGTTGGGATGCTTCAACTGATTCAACTTTAGTTTATTAACCATTTCTTCAAACACAATATTATCTGTGCTACCACTGTCTGCTATCACCTTACAACATTTACTACTCGACTTACATTTGGTTCAAAACAAGTTTCTCCTCTGAACAAGTTCAGATTTCTCCCTCGCTGGATTCAACAAAATCCTTCTCAACATCAAGGATTGTCCATCCTCAGGATCTTCTCCACACTTTGGTGAAGCCACACTTCCACATTCATCTTGTGCCACATCCAGTCTTGCATCTTTTCCTTTTCCAGTACTCTGTTGGATCTGAGGGCATTCAAATGCCTATGTCCAATCTCTCCAAACTGAAAACAAGTACCACTGAATCCTCTTCCTCTGCCTCTACCTTTGAAATAATCACCTCTCCCTCTTGAGGAATCTCCTCTACCTTTACTTTCCTAGGTATATGTTTGTGATGAACTGGCCTCGCCTTGTTTTCTCGAGTATCCTCTTCCACCACTAGACTGGCCTCTTCCATGTGAAAATTTACCCCTACCTATAGAATTATTTTGCTTTCTGGCAAGCTTATCTTCAGCCTTCAAGGCATATTGGTAGGCTTCCTCAACACTTGTGATTTGTACCATACTTAATTCATCTTGAATGGAATAGTGCAATCCATTGATATATCTAGAAACCTTCTCAGCATCATCAACAACATGACTGGCCCGAATATTTAGTCTATAGAGCTCCTCAGTATATTCTTGCACATTCTTCTCCTTTTACTTTAAATTCTACAATTTCTTGAACCAACTAATTTGATAGTCTGTAGGTAGAAACTTGGCATTCAACTTAGTTATCATTCTTTCCCAGGTTTGAATTTTATCTTTTCCCTTTCTTTATCTTTCCGTCTGAACATGTTCCCACCATAGGGAAGCATGACCCTTCAACTTCGTGCAGGCAAACTTCACTTTCTTGGGGTCTTCAATCAATTCAAAGTCAAAAATACTTTTCCATTTCTAATATCCAGTCGATTATTTCTTTTGGATTTAAACTACCATTATAACTGGGAGGATCTAAACGAGGCTTACTACTTATTCTGTACATTGCTCTCAAAAATTGCCCTTCTGATTCATCTCCTTCATTTCAATCATCTTCTCTCACTTCAACTTCTTCATCCTCACTCACATCTTGAACATGTACTCCTCTACATTGTGCCATCTCTATAGCATCTAATCATGCGTTTATTCCTCTCAACATTTCCGCAATCACCATATCTCCTCGCAGTCTTCTTCTACCACGTCCTCTCTATGCCATGTCTTCTTCAAATTCTCTGCAGTTGCACGTCTACACTCACTCTCCTTTGCCTAGAACAAAAATATTAGAATCTCTTCTTTGACACGTCCACAACCTCCTCAAGAAACCTTCTCTAATACCACTTGGTGTAGGACTAAATTCAGGGGTCTTATCAAACTACCAAATTAAGCAGCAAATGAGATCAACACACACCCACAACAATTTATATTATTTATTTAGCAGCAACAATGAATTACATGAGTACAAATTTAAGTTCTAAAATCAAGCTACAACATCAAAATATCTTCTTTATAGAGTGCTCTGCAACACCTACATTCAACAAGAGAATCGAACCAGGACCAATCTTTTTTTCCACTATGCACTGATTTCTATTTATACATCCCACAAAAACTAGCCAATCGACGGTTGTAAAACCACTACATAAGAGTCCCCAAATAGTTAACTATCACCAAATAGTTGAACGGTTGTAGAATGAACCATTGTCTTAACCTCCACAATATGTAAAACAGTTGACACTATGTACATCTAACAAATGATACAAACTTCAGCGTTGAAATAGTTATCAGTGAAATGCTCCTTCCACGAACCACAGAGTCCTTTATCGGCGTTACCTCAAGTTTTGAAACCTAAACTTTTTTTCACATAAAGGTTATTGGCAAAAAGTTCACTTTACAAACTTAAAGTTTGTTGTGACATGCTATCGGCAAACAGGCCAAGTTGCAAACTAAAAAACTTGTTGATACATATCCTTAAGACTTCAATTTCCTTTTATCAGCAAAACTCGTCTTTCCTGAACCATGTCGGCAAATCGGTAACTTCCAGAAACCACGAACTAGTTGCGAACAAGAAAGTTTGTTTCTTAAGAGATCCACTTCTTTTATCGGCAAAGGTGACTTCTCCCATCCCTTTATTGGATTATCGGCCTTTTTTTGAACCTACAAACTAACCAGAGTCTTAAACCTTTCTTCTATCGGCAATTTCTCCTCTTCATGAACCAATGGACTTTGACTTCAACTTAGAAAGGTTTGTCGACGAAAAGAACTCTCGGTGAACATAAGTTCATAAAGAGTGTTCATTCAATTTCATTAAAATGCAATCGATAAAAAGAACTTGTGTTTAGGCTTAGTCAGGGAAATAGCCCATTGTTGAACTAAGCCATCAGCAAACTGAACAGTTCTCAAGCTGGAAATTTCTACAATTGGCTTTAACTTAGCCTATTTTAGCCCAATCTTCACCAAATTTGAACTAGAGATACCCAATTGGGTCTTTAACAATATGATGTCCTCAATTTGGCCCAAATTTAAATTTTCTCCTGAAATACAAAAACCAACACTGCAAAGAAAACAAAGCCAAACACTTAGAAAATAAAACATATTTTTGGTGACACGGGATTGCCAATGAACCTAGATTATCATGCATCATTGGCTAGAACACCTTTGGGTATGGTTGCAATGCCTTCTTATTCTGCAAGGCTTGGTGTATTTCGTTGAGTGGAAACACTTCTTTTAAGATAGATTATTTGTATGATGTGTTGTATCCTCTTGGTCTTCTTATGTCTAACTAACCCCTTCTTAGCATTCTTCTTACTGCATCTTCGGGAATGATGCATGGTGATTGAGACAACCTTTTAGATTGAGGTATCTTTTATCATGTTGACTTGGGGTCTTCCATTATGTGTTTCATGTGATTGTCGTATGATGCATGTATTCTCCTTGTATATTCTTATCCTCTACGTATTCTTCATGCCTCATGCGTGTTTCGCGTGTATTCTTTATGTATTCCTTATGAATGCATCTTGTGTGTCTCATGTATATTCCATTAATACTTTGTACCTTGTGTGTATTCTTCATTTCAAGCATGTATACTTTATGTATGGCGTGTATACTTTGTGTATTGCATGTATACTTTGTGTATGGCATCTATGCTTCGTGTATTGCGTGTATACAATGTGATTGCTCAAGTGTATTGCCTTGTGTATGTCTTGTCTTTTCTTATGTTCTCTAAGTGCTTCATGTCTGTAGAAATCATGCCTTGTGTCTTACATGTATGCAACTCCTTTTGCTAATCATCATGGACTCCTAGAATCCTAAACTTGGGGGCTTGATCACCCCTCGACTTTGGCGACATTCTATGGCTTCATATGTTTGTTGTGAGTGAAATTTATCTTCTCCTTACTTTAGTGTGAGTTTGATTGTAAGCTTGTACCCACGCTAAAGTGGGGGCTAAATGTTATGGAGTAAAATGTTTACCCTTGTTAATCAGGACCTATTTTAACACCAATTGAAGCAATAAACAATTAATTCTCAATCCCAATGAATAAACCTGACAAAATAAACTTAGGATAGGTCTAAGCCCTCTTTAATTGACACTCTCCAGAATTTGTGGGTCTAAAAGACCAGGGTGCCTAGCGCCCTGGTCCCAAATGTTAGCCCCAGCCCTATTTTTGTGGTGTTGGCTTAGAACACCTCCTTGGCTTATACATGTCAACCCCATTTGGTTTTATTCATTGTTGGTGAGCAGGAATGCATATATAATCAAGTTAGTTTATTCATTTGAACATCTAAGCAATCTAGGCACACTTGCACTTTCTCTCTCTCTCGTGCTCTCTATGGTGGATTATTGGTGTTGCACTAACTTCTTGCAAGTCTTGTGAAGATCTCTCTACTTCTTTGGGCTACACCAACTTCTTGAGTCAAGTTGTGACGCCACATCAAGAAAGCTAGGGTTTCCATGCTCATGGTAACTCCTCTCCTTTATGCTTTATTACAACATTCCATTCTACTTCATATTTACCTCTGCCCTCCTAGGGCACACACTCTTTGATCTCTCATCATTGCTATTATGGAGGTGGAAACACCATTCATAGAGCTTGACTTAGGAAAGCTTCTAAATAGCACCAACCCTTTTTCCTCTCATGTGTGTGCAGGTCACATCCAAAAGAATATGAAGATATCAAGTGACAGGAAACAGGAATACTGGAAGGCAAAGACACTGGAACCTTGACATTCTGCAAAACCCTAAATTGGGTCTAGGACGCCTAGGTGCCCTAGTACCTCTCTGCTCTTGAACTCAAATCCAGGTTCTCCTCTATCCTCTTATACATGATGTGGTGTTAGATTCTTTGTATATGTTTCCGATAGTCGTATATTCACAGATCTTTCTTAATTAGGGTTTCCTACTTTGCCCTAACTTGGTTGGTTGGATTTGGTTGATACTCCTCTATACAACAAAGGGACAAAACCCTTATAGTTTGGCTCTCCTTCATGGGTAGAAGCCAAGCTTGGTTTGTGCCTCAATTTTAATGGAAGAGGGTTTGACCTAGTTTAACCTTTTAGGTTAAGTCTCTCTTTTCTATCCAACAACCCCTACACCTGAAAAATTAGGCAAGTAGTGCTGAAAAGATTTAATACTCATTGGGTCTAGCCTAATGAGGTAAGATAGATGGTTGCTAGTTGGGTTTCCCCTTTTAATCATCCTGCAATCATTGAGATCTAGTCTCAAGCTCTCCCTCATATTTGTTGGAGCATATGGAAGGAAAGGAACAACAGGATATTATGAAACATTAGTAGACCTTGAAATATTTTACTTGTTAAGATTAGCCGAAATATCCAAGAAAATGTTGGAGTAGCACAAATTAAAAGACCTAAAAAACTCCTTGATGAGTGCCATAATTGTCCTTTATAATCCCTATGTTTCCTATTTTTAAGACATATTTCTACAAACATCCCAATCTTGTAAGCTAAGACTTTAATTAATATTTGGACAAAAGCACTATGTTAGTTGTAGTATGTTTTAATGAATGTTTGTATGTTAAAGTAGTTATTTTCAAATATAATGTGGTATGTTATGTTGTTTATGATAATCTGAGTAGGGATTTTTCTATGGTACTAACTCCTTCCTGTAACAACTAAGAGTAACAACCTACAACCAAAATTGTAGTGTGCCTATAGCCAAAGGACTAGCTTCTTGCAGCCAAATAATATACTTCATGTAGCCAAAGGACTAGCTCATACAACAAAGCTCGTGACTGCCTACAACTGTTCAGCAGTGATTAACTCCTTCTCTATAAATAAGGATGAATTTCATAAATAGCAAGAAATTGGCATTTAACAGATGGAAAATGTCTATCTCTCAGCAAGGAATGTGGATGGATTAAATGAGTCTAGTTATACATTCTCATGTTCCTTAATTAACTTGCTTGTACCACGTACAGATTGGGGAGTCCTATTAAAAGTGTTCCTCTTTGATTGTTTCAAGTTCAATTTCCTAGTTTGATTTCTCTTTCCATAAATAAGAGACCTTCCCTCATATGATTGCAAGTGGCTAACTAGTCATAGTTTTCCAATAAATGTATGAGCTCATGCTGGATGTGTATATATTATTTTGATCCAGCATATCTAGGATATTTAGAATTTCTCCATGCATGTACTAGATTGTTGCAGTCAATAAGAAAACAAATTTTTCCATCTTAATAGTTTTTACTCTTGAATGTGGTGAATTGATGAAGGTACTAATTTTTTATTAGTTGATAGAAGAAATTGGAGGGGCGTAGTGAATCCAAGTAAGGGCCCACTTGAGGTGGACTGCAACCTGTTAACATTAGATTCTTTGCAATCAGAACTAGGTTTGTTTGTTATTATTTTGTTTCAATTAAATAAGTTAATTCAATTAGCCTCAAAGTTTATAAGGTAGATTCCCTATTTTGCCATTACATTCCTTATTTTGTAAAGAACATCATTTCCTACTATACACAACTGCATTGATCCCCAAAAACCTTTAGTTGTACACATAGTACCGACACCATGCCAAGAGATACATCCCTAGATTGATAAAGTAAATGTAGTATGAAAACACTCAATGAGCCACTGGATATGGGATGAGAACATCTGTTGAGTCGTATGCAAGCCTTAGCTACATTACGTTATTGGGAATCAATAGCACTCCACACTCTCCACATCTATTGAGAAGGAAATTGTTGAAAAATAGAACATACATTCCAATTTGGGTAATGTCGACTTTGAAAAAATCCAAAAAATAAGAAATGCTAAATGCCCCCCTTGACGTTGGATGGGGTAAATTGAATTTTGATGATTCCTATAAGTGAAACCCAAGTTACGTAGGTGGGGTGGAGTGATAAGGAACAACAAAGTATAACTTATTGTTGCTTTTTCCAAAAATTTGGGGGTTCAGAAAAATATTTATGCAAAAGCTATTGCTACTTTACAAGGACTAGTTATGGTCAAATACTATGGTATCACCAATATAATGGTGGAGGGAAACTCCAAAAATATCATAGACATGCTCAATTCCAAATTTGTCCCCCACTAATCTTATAGGACCATCATTGAAGAGGCTAAGGAAATAGTCAAGACCTTCAAAAATTCAAACATAGTGCATATCTATAAAAAGGGAAATAAATCTGTTCATCCTCCTGCCAACCTAGGTGTCAACATAAGGGGGTACATTCAATGGGAATTGGAGGGGTCCTTACCCCAAAACATAAAACAAAGCATAGACAATGAAGCAAGGAAAAACAATTGAAACTCTGCCACCATTTCCTAAGCTAGAGAGAGTTGACACGCAAATAATTAATGGGAATTACAATAGGAATTATGACAAAGAACCTTGTCATGATGAATAAATGAAGGGCAATCATGACAAGAATGAACATATTTGGTATCAAACAACATTGTATTGGTTTGATGCAAAGACTCTAGATAGTTGTGCAAAGTTGAACTTACAGCTAACTTGCAAGACTAAGAATAGAGTTAGAACAATGGGGGGTGAAATATTGAGAGTCGAGTCATCTTCTTGCAAAAGGGCCCACAACATTGTTGTTTGGAACATTTTGAGAGGTGGCCTCACTCCCTTCCTTGAAGCCATAAATGGGTATGATCCCATGTTGTCTTGTAAGTTCACCGTGTCATGGAAGAGCGGCATAGCATATGTGAGGTGGATTTGATTTCAAGTGTCTAAAGAGATCATAGCCATGGTGACTAGTCTCAGCATGGATGTCATGAAATTTCAAAAAATAATTAAGAGCCAAGACAACTAGTTTATAGACACATTTCTCAAATGGGTGAGCATGTGTCAAGATTCCAAAATGGGTTTGAGTGTGAGGATTTGTCAAGGCACTAGAAAGATGTGGTAGAGGTTCTAATGAAATATCTCACTTTGGAAGGTGGGTATAAGTGAATTTATTCATATCATTCCCCCATGCTTAACCATCTTCGACACAACATAAAGATGAGATTTTCATTCTTCTTGTTCAATTCATTAGAAAGCTTAGTGTTGAATGTTCTTAGGAAGGTAGAATTGTCTCTCCATCAGGGACTCATTTATTGTATCTACTGTTTTGAACAAGCTAAAACCCTGAATCCCCTATTCCTTCCCAGAATCTACAATCCCTCCAAGGCCCCTCCCAAGGTGTCCAAGGACACACCCTCTATGCAAGGCACCTCCCCTATTCCTAAAGATAGATCCTAAAATAATCAACTAGCCCTACACCCCACTGTAATTATGTTGGATAATCCTACCCACACCCCAGTTGTGAAAATCATGGTGCCTCCTTCCAATCTCCAAATGACTTCTAGCCTGGTGTCTACCCACACAGTCCCCACTACCCATATTTTTTCTACAAAAGGAAAGTCCATTTGGGAAGAGGGCCCTTCTACCCCTAACCACTCACCTATCCCCAAACCCCATGGTAATATCCCCAAATTCAAACACCCATAGACTGAAAAAAGATCAGCTAACTCGCAAACCCTCTCCCAAAGAGGACATTATGTTTGATGTTACCAAGCCCCTACTCTGTCCTCCAATTGATGTATACATGTGGAGGAGTGTCAAAATTGCAAAAGTTTGAGGGAAAGAGTGGAAAAGATCTAGGAAATTCTCCAGCTCCAAAATAATTTAATGAAATGGTTCCTCACTCAACACCATGCCACAAGAAAAAGGATACAAGAAATAGAAATGAAGTTTTTTAATTAAACTAATGATTGGCAGGGTTCCCAAGTGGATGATAAGATTTGGATGGAGGTTGAGAAGTTTTTAGCCACCTTCAAAAAATGGGAGGGCCTTGAGAAGAACCTCACTGATATGCAAAAAAACCAAGAAGAGCTGAAAGAGAAATTAACTCAAGTGGTCTCTTTCAACAAAGAAACGATCAAAAATTCTACCACAAGCCTTAATGTGCTGCAAATTAAACTTCAAAAATGGTAGAGGGAAAAATAAGAAGGGCCAAACAAGAGGGCCAGTGCCAAAACCATGGAGCAAAAAGGTGAAGCCAAATCCAAAGATGAAGACCCAATGGAGGTCACCTTCATAGATCAAGTTATCTTTCTCGCCAAGGAATCGCAAGCATCTAGTAGGGTCCAAAAGATGGTGGACAATAAAGCACAAGAGAGACTTAACATGAAAGAGTAATTCTATTCTATAAAAGGATGCATATATACAATACAATACATGAATTTAATGAGATTACAATGAGAAGCCCTTGGTTATATAGGCCAAGGTGAAACATAGGCCAACATAAAATTATGACTAGTGTCTTAATCTTATGACTTGAGACACAAAAAGATAACTATCTTAAATGTGCCCTAAGTATGCCCCAAGTAAACTTAACTAGACAAGTGTGAATATGACCTAATGTGGAACCAATTAGATAATATACATCATTCACACTAGCAAGAAAGATACAAGCAAATCTTCGTGCTATTGTAGTTTTTCAAATATTTGTAGATAGAACAAGAAAAAGGATTGGGACTACTTGGGAGCTTGCAAGAATGGTCAAGCCCCTATTTTGGTCTTTCAACCTCCATGGACAATCAAATGGAAAATAGAGATTGGAATAGTGTGTACTCTTAGCCTATGTGCATCTAGGAACTAAGAACAACAATGATAAAGTAAATCTATAAGCATTAGTCCTTGGTCTACGAGGAAGAATACCTTAGTGTGCATATTATTGGATTTAACAGGAGAAAGTGATGGTCACCAAGAAATATACCAAGAGAAATATAGAAGTGAATGTAATAAAGAGGTTGCTACAATATTATTCAAACAAGAATAAGAACAATATTACCAACATGATGTAGAAGAGAAGAAGTGAGCACTTTTGAGAAGTCAATAGCAATATCATAGCATCAACCCTTGAGTAAGCTTCAACAATGGAGGTATATTTAGCAACATAGAGCCAAGAGATCCAAGAGAGAGTTGTATGTATTGGAGGCTTGTCTTGAAGAAGCAAATCTAAAAGGAGAGGTTTTTCAATAGGGTTTCTTGGAAGTTGAAGGGTCGATTTCAAATGTTAGAGGTGTTTTTCAAGAAAACGAATGTTACAACAAGCGACAACAAGTAGCTAGGCAAGAAACCAATGTTTTGATTTTTGAAAACTCACGTGAACATCTATGCATCATGTTGGCATCCTAAAGAAATCACTTCAAACTCAACACATGGTCTCAAGTCAACGAATTGGAATGTGATAAAGAAATTTATAAATCTGACGAGAGGAAAGGCCTAGGCTAATGCTAAAATGATCCCTAAAACATGTTAAGGGAATGAACACCAAAATGAGCTCAAACATAACATGACATTGCCAAGGTATGCAATTTCATAAATTACACATGTAATAGATGCATTAGAAATACATATTGTGCATAAATGCACACATACATCAACACCAATGATGTAATATAAACAAGATATGTGTGAAATATTGTGACACAATATGGATTGTTGAGTAACAAAAACAAAATTGTATGAATTGATGATTCCATAAAATTGTTCAAATTGTATTCAAATTTATGACTAGTTTTATTTAAACAATTTTATGTTTTTACATTGTTAAAACAACAATTTTGAACATATCTTGACAATCATATTAGGCTGCAAAAACATACTAAACAACAATTTATAAATTTGGTTATCATAAATAATCTAAACTAAGTGTTGTTTTTAAATTTATTTATTTATTACAAATATCTTGGAAGACAACTCAAGTATTATTATGATAGCACCATGTCAAATGTAGTTCAATGTTTCAAGATTTAACTGTACAAGTTTTTTCCTCAACGTTTCGGATCACACTCCATGATCCATCATCAAGAGAAAGAACAAGAGAAGAGAATAGAATAAGTAATTTGCAAACTAAGAAAGCTAAATAGATGGGAGTGCCGCAGGAACCCAAATACTTTAGAAGACAATTTCAAGATTTTGTTATGATATCACACAAGCAACATCATATGGGTTGCTTTATAGCCTGGCAACACTAGTACTTTGGCTCAAATCATAGTCCAACCTAGGAGACATCATATGACCAACAAAATAACAATTTTAGGGTGTTGGAATAGCAATCCATGCTGGATGCCTAGACCATCCGTGTTTTAAGGTGATAATCATCCTATGTGATATTCACCAATTAACCACCTAAAATCATTCATGAACACTTCAACAAGTTAATTTCCAATACAAGGCATGTCACAAGTTAGATGCCAAATTAGACATATAGCTTATTTCATTTATCCATAGGTTTACATCTCGAGATGTCTCGTCTCAAAGCTTGAGACCTTGTAGTGCTTGGAAAGTAAATCCTTTCGTCTTCCCCACCAATTATTCTTTGCCATTGTTACAAGGGGAACTGTGAAAAATAAACACTTGGTTCAAATTAGTGATGACTTTTTGGCCTGTTACGGATTTCTATGCTTTTTAACTTAGAATAGTTAAGCTACCAAAGTGAGGAAAGCTTGTAAGAGAAATTGCGAAAAAATCCATCAGACACGTTTAGACAGAGTTCGTAATTACTGCTTGAAAGTAAAAGTTGTGGTTGTTGTGCACATATTTCTTCTATAAGTGCTTAAAGTATTGAGTGTTTTTTTAAATTGATGAAAAATGACACATTTTCCGTTTTGTATCTGTTAATGTTTTTGCTTTTATATTGCATTTATGCAGTTTTATCCATTGGGTTGTTGATTGTTGTTCCCTGGACCCTCAACTATGCTACCACCATGCATGGTGTATAATTACTCCGTACATACCCAAATAAATTATATGGTTGCATGTCAATGCAATGAGAAGAGGTGTAAAATGTCAAAGTATGAAAGCAATGATAGGAAGCATAATACCGTTGTGAAACAACAAAGGAATAAGCGAAGGAAGTAGCTTGAAAGTAGATAGCCTTGTACAAAATAAATAGTGGTTACAGTTCTAACACCCATTTGTTATCATATTTTATTGCACAGACAATACCACATGCGTTCCAAGCAAAGGTAATTTACAACCACAGCAAGCCCCCACAGATGTGGTTCCGTGACCTCATGCTAAGGCAATCTCAAAGTAAATGTGAACTGATACAAAAAATAGATGTCCAAGCATCTTCCTATTTTGAATGACAAAACAGATGAAGAATAATTTGGAAATTTTTGTTTTTAAGTGACTTCCCGTAGCGTGTTGCTGTGTACGAGTCTTTTAGAATCAACTGCATAATATTTATATGGAAAATATAATTGTTAAAAAAACAATTTGGACAAGTGTACCACATCTACAAATCCTTTGCTTGGCAGGAGAATAGCAATGTTAAGGAACATCTTGAAGACTGGAACAAGTGTACCACATCTATAAACCATCTGCTTGGCAGGGCCTGAAGCACAAATTCCCTTGTACTCTCAAACATGCAACCTGTGTCTAAATGCGTTATGAACAAATCTTGTGGCCAATTTCTTTTGACGTGTTGAGGCAAAGCTATTCAAAAACTTTTGGAATTCTCTGACAAACACTAGAGAATTTCATTCTAATTCAGCTTCTAATTAACAGAAGTGAGACAGATTCTCACACCTAACGAATTACTAGAATCAAATCGGAACAGAACAAATGGTGCTCACTTTCCTGTAGAATCGAAAAAGGCAAAACTTATAACATATAATGCCAGACTTAGACATTTAGAGACCAATCATAAGGTTGATACGAGACCTTTAGTTGATTACTACCCAATAATCCCAACAATTGCTCTGCCATGGCAGGCTCTAAGTAGTTTGCAACAAACTTCAGAACCTCTCTTTCATCCTTGCCAAAGTCCCCACTATACCTGCCAAAGTCCCGAATTTTAGTTAGGAACTACTGAATAGCATTTACAAGAAGTGGTTATCATTTTTCAATCTAGCAGCAGACCATGAAAAAAATTCCTTTACCATTTCATAATCTTGCTCAGCGAAGCAGTATTGGTGTCCATATCAATCAAGAATCCACCGTCATTGAAAAAAATTCTTGCAGCTAGCCTTAATTCTTCATCAATACTTGCAGGCGAGTAACATATGAAGGGAGGGCTTGATTTTGCACCACATACTAAAGCAAAATGAACCAATGGCTCAGGAATTGACAAGGCAACCTGATTCAGCAAATATCAGATCAACATGAGGAAATGCCATTGAAGCCCTCAATAAGAAGTAAACCAGTTCTGAAGTAAATTAAAGAATTTGCATTTCTTTTCAGGAATTGACAAGGCAACCTGATTCAGCAAATATCAGATCAACATGAGGAAATGCCATTGAAGCACTCAATAAGAAGTAAACCAGTTCTGAAGTAAATTAAAGAATTTGCATTTCTTTCCTAATTAATAGGAGTCGTGACACAAGAACCTACTAACAACAGATAGGTTTCTTTAATGCTCGTGGAATAATATTGTGTCAACAATACTGTGAATATCTAACCCTTGTCAGCTCAACGGTAAGAGAGTTATTGCATGTAAACACACAAACAAACTTGTTTGTTCAAGAAGAATGTAACAGGAGTCGAAGACCAATTGTTGCAGTGCAGTCTCTTTTTTTCTTTTCTTTTATGAAAGAAAGCGGCGACTTTTGATTCATGAAAGAGATTCAAGAAACCCATCTGTAATTGGGAAAATGACCTTTACTGGGCGTTCCCATCCCCAACTACTATAGAATGAATCAGCTTTATCCTTTGATCAAGTATACTGCGCCCATGCCCTCCTCTCACAGCGCTCTACTCTATTTTAACCATGCTAAAAGTTCACAGGAAGCATTTCGGAAAAGCACATCCTTTTTTTCTCTTCGGAGTAAATTCAGAATAATTCAATTGTCAGCTTCGCTCATATGTGCTTTTTTATTGTCTTCTGTTCATTACTGTTCAATCAACTACGCATATAAGTTACTAAGTAGTTTGCCCGGAAGAGAGTGTAGATTTTGGACATCAAATAATCAACGAAATCAATAAAAATTCGGGTAAAGGAAATAAATCAAAACATAATGGTAACCAGTTTGTATACTGTAATCCAAAAGCTGTACATCTACAAGGAAGAGAGTGTGATTACAAGTTGACAAGTGCCAACACTCTTAACCCTAAAAGAGAAGATCTGTGTCATTCATTCAAGCCTGAGGAAGGCAACAAATGTCTATTTTTCCCCCAAGCAAAAACCATAAAAGGCAAATGCTGAAATAGCTGAAAACAAAGTTCTAAAAATCTATTCAGAGATGAACACAAGAAAGGAAATCTCACCTTGGCACGCTTGTCCTTTAACCCAAAAGGCTTGATCAGATTGTAAGGTGGTCTTTGATTACCACGGAGAACTCCATTTTGAATGGCTGAGAGTGAATAGGGATACCCACCAATTACATACTTAAAGTCACCAAAAAATTTTCTTCGCTCAAGGGGTCCATTAGGTTGACCCCACATCACGATTGCATGAATTGCCATCATATTGTACAAATTGATGAAGAATGCAATCTTTTCTTCTCTTGATAAATCATGTAAGTCGATTCGGTGGAGGTCTTCAATCACTTTCAAGTATCTGCAGCAGAATTGAAGGAAAGAGGAACACAAAAATCAAAATTGAGGTGGTCTACCGAAACATTGTAGAGCGGTAGAGTGCACTAAACTATCAAATTACCGATACCAAGAAGCATGCAGTAAACTAAAGCAAATTAATCAATAATCAAAAGTGTGCACCTCAAAAATTCTGCACTAGAACCAACGCTTCTATAATCTACATGCTTGCCATTATCAGAAATGTAAGCTGCGTAGATTGCCAGAGTCAAACTCCTCAGCTTAGCTGCAACTTCAGTTGCCGGCTTTGGCTTCATGTCATTTGTACGTCCACTAAAATTGTAGCACTTGGAAATTACTGGATCGTGTTCAAAAAAGCGATAGAGGTGATTCCCATCATCAAAAGTGTTCTCTCTGGGAATAACCAACAGTGTTAAATGAGTCAAGGTATGCATTTTCGTTAATATTCAGAACAACAAACTTCATATAAAGAAAGCGATCAATTGATATGGCAAAATTAAAATGTTGAAAATGTATGAAAAAGTTCCAATGATGTGAGAAGCGACATACTCTAAAACATGGTGGAAGAAGTGCTTGGCGGCAAGCTTTCTCCCAAAATCAACTGCCTGCAAAGATCTCATATAGTCAGCAAAAACATTTCATTCCTTTATGGCACAGATGTTCAGAGTTTTGGACTTAATACCAAAAAAGAAATAGTTAATTTTATTACTTGCACGCTTCAGGACTTGAAGATTTACAAACTTAGAGAATTTTTTTAGATATGCTTTAGTAATATAGCACATGCAATAAGCATATGTCACAAGAAAAGAATAGTTCGTTAAGTCATAGATTCAAACAATGAAGCAAGGCCAGCAAACAATGTAGTAAAGGGCATCTGGCCTTGCAAAGTCATAATCTGGAGGACACACGTAGCAATCTTGAATGCAGTGTGCAAACAGAAATGGGAAACCAAAACCATTCGAGCAAGACAGCAGAGAATTCCAACTTTACAAGAACATGAGAAATGGTACTTGCTTGTTGCAAGGAAAATAAGCCTCATGAGATCAAAGTACAAATCTACAAAAGGCATTGTTTTGATTCTTAAACAGACCATAAATAATAAATCAATCCTACTTCCTAGACCCCTACAATTTAAAGAATTTGCCGTCCTCTTTGACAATTAGGAGAATGGTGATGCTGGTGCTGATCCAGATGAAGGTGCGGAATGGGTAAGCCAGTGCCAAAATTTATACTTCTCGGACTTCAGTTTCTTTCAGCTTGTTGGTTTACGGGGCGCATTTTAGACTCTTTGTGCTCCAGCATGGAGATGTTATGCATACAGTACAGAGAGTTTTCTATTGTTTTGCCAGTGATTATTTCCACTTCAGTTACCTCTGTTTTGTTTTGGCCCATGCCTATAGGTTGATTCCCAAGTAGTTTATTCGTGGCAATCCTGAGATTTCAATATGGTTCTCTAGCAGATATATAAAACATATGTTAGTTTCTGTATCAACCAAAAACTAGTACTTTTCCTTTAAAAGCTCTACTGTTCTCTGACAGTAAATTTCATTACATGTATGATTCTTCAGCGGCAGTTGAGAATTTTTAGTAAGAATGCCCTCTCAGCAAGGGCAATTCTGGACTCTGAAAATAAGCACTCATGATCTTGAGTCAGATCAGACCCCGTAATAGAAGCTCAGTTTTTACCATTAAAAACTGCACCTATACAATTTGAGTGAACCTTAGAATTGTGAAGGAACAGGAAAAGAAAAAACATTTATAAAACACAAGAAGGAAAAGTGTGCAACAAAACCTCTTCCCTCTCCAGCAACTGGTCCTCTGCCAAGAAATCCACTGCTTCCGATCCAACAAAGCACCTGCTGAACATTCGCATTTTATAAAATCTGTCCTTGATGACCACATGTTCTCTGAGTTTTTTCACAACATTCTCAAGCTCATCAACCATCCCATTGTTCCCAAAATCCTCTTCCTCAGCAGACGGTGGCAATGGAGCCTCTGCAGGAGCCTCAGTTTCAATCAACCCCTTGATCTTCTCATCAAGCTCCCCAGACTTATCCATCGCCGTAATTTCCCTCACTCCTCCCAACAACACTTCATTGAAGAAAATTTGCGGAACAGAAGAAGAGCCTGTTTTTTTCTCCAACTCAACCTTCCTGCCTGGGTAGATATCCGTGTTGATTTCAATAAATCTGAGGCCTTTTTGTCTCAGAAAAGATCTAACTACTCTACAATCAGAGCTTTCAGAACATGAAAACAAAATGATCCTGCCCTTAAATGTAGGCTCTGGAGCCCTTAAATCTTGTAAGCCCATGTCCTGACCTTGGATGCTCTTTGCCTCTGCATTTCCTTCTAAACTGTTCTTGACCAAAGTCAAAGGATTCCAAGCATTCCAGTCCTTGAACAAATTTGCCTTCTTATCTTCTTCATTGTTAGTGGTAACTTTACCTTCTACATCCACATTGTTCTGATCAATTTCCTCTCTCTTACCAGATAAACGCCTAATAACATTCCCAACCACAACGCCACGCTCTACAACATAATTCTTCAGAGCAGCAGCTTTCTCAGGCCAAGCAGTGGTGCCTTGAGCAGCCAGATCAGACTCTGAAGGAGGGTTTTCGGTGCCATCGAAAACAGGTTCATAATCCTTCTCTTCCACAGGGACGTCTAGATTTTGCTCATTGCAAGCTCCATCCTTGTCTGCTATAACATCTTTCACTTCGATTTTTCCATCCTTAACATTTACAGTCTTTTCTTCAACATTAATAACACGATCATGATCTTCATCTGGTTTGTCCAGAATCACTTTATCCTCTGGGATGGGAACACTTTCAGGAAAATGATCCTCCTTTAAATCCTTGCTCTCCATGATAAAATTTTGAAAACTAACAAGTATTTTACCCCAGTTTTATACGATGCTCAATGCACCTCACAACAGAGCTCAACTTAAGGGATTTGCTGCAAAACCCAACAAATTTTTCAAAATCTCTGCAAACATAGGTCCATTTACCTACATAAATTCCCTTTGTAACCATTCCTTTTTTATATATTTGAAAACAAAATTATGCCAACGCACAAGAAACAAAATTTCATAATAGCTTATGGCAGAGCAGTACATATTTTCAGGGGTTGGACATTTTCTTGGGCTTAACAACAATAATTTTCCTGAATTTTATCTCCAAAAATAAAGACATAATAAATTCTAAAAGTTTTATAACATTAAACCAAAGATCCGGGCATTTATCCACATAAATCCTCTTTGAGATCATTTCTATGGCAATCTGAAAAAGAAAAGGAAATGCAATTAAATCGGTCTGCTACTGTCGAAAATAACACATGAAAGTCAACATCTCGCCTACAACTAATGCCAATTGAAGATCTTCTCCAAACTTGACAACTACATTTTTGTTGTAGTTTACTGTTAAAAAAAAATTAAAGGATCCTCTCTAACCTTCACTCTTTATGAAATCAGACATCCGCAACCATTTCAGCGCCTGATCAGGCCGAAAGAAAAAAAGCATAAACCGGGCTTTCCACTACTGGCGAAAAAACGCATGACAAACAGAGCTTCGCCAACATTGAATAGCAGTTGAGAAGTTCATGATGAGGGTTATAAGAGACAGTTTTACCGTACTTTGCCAAAAAAACGCTTAAACTACCCATTTTCAGGTTTCTTTCGTTAAATTTTTCGACATCAAACCGGATTTACTGATCTGACAGAAAAAAACAAATAACGGCCCCAAAAATAGCGCATAAGAAACAAAATTAATTAGCCGCATAGCAAGACATTTTCTCCGGCTTATCACCGACTGTTAATCAAGCATATAATTTGATCCTTCTTTCAACCTTATTTTGTAATAATTTACAACATTAAACCAGATATTTTTGCTACTCATTATTTTCGAGCTTAATGTCATCATTTCACCATGTTTATCCTATAAAATCTCAGTAGATCCTATCGAACCTCCTTTTCTTTAAATGATAAACATCAAACCGGACCTTACCGATCACTTTCAGTGTTCATTACTAATCAAGCAAAAAGAAATTCCTTCGAAAATGAATCAAAAATTCACAGATAATGAATCAAAACTTCGCAGACAAAAAATAATCATTCAGTTCAGTTATTTTCCGGAGCTAAATATTTTCTCAGAATCTTAACCTAGCCTTAAATAAATCTTGATAGATCCTATTTTCTATTAATTTTCGACATGAAACCCTATTTGCCTACGATTTTCATTTGATGATAACACGCACCCAAGAAACTAAAAAGTTCCCAGATCTTGAAAATGAAAGCATGTTTTTGTGTAGCTTATGCTGAGAGCGACTTGCCTGTATTTGACCGTTGTTATTGCAGAAAGATCAAAGAAATCTCCTCTGTAGCATGCGATCCGAATAGAATCAGAACAGGGATATGATTATGCTACTAATATGGAATATGTTCCGTTCAAATCTATAAAGACATAGTCTTATCGATGACTTTGTAAACGAAACTTCTTTCTTTATCCTACGGAAGCCAAGTCCAACGACATCTTCTTAAAGCGGGAAAAATATTTAACAGTCGAATCTGGTGGGATTCGAACCTGGGACCCTGTGAGTATCGCTTACAGGTAATATTATTTTGGATTATAAAACGATTTCAAATCCTACGTGAGCGGAAATAAGGGAATGGGCGTTGGCTGTTTCTTTTATAGAAATGCCGTCCCTAGAAGCGCGTTTAAATAAAAAAATACGTGTAATTTACACATTATCCTGTCGTAGGATACCGCGTATACCTGCATCGTGGGGAGCAAAATCTATTTTTATTTTTATTTTTTAAATATCCAATAGCATCAGGTTGGACGGTAAATTATAGGTCCCCAAATTCTTTATATGCATATATATCCAAACATTGAATGTTGAGTGGAGTAAATAGATACATTTAATTTTAGGCACACTAAATTTGAAGGATAGGGTGACATGGAATCCTATGAACTATCACAACTATTAGTTGTACTTCATTAATCCCAATACCTAGTTTTTAAGTGTTGGAAGCCCTTTCTTTCTTCAAATTAGTCATTTATCCCTATATGCATGGTTTTTCATTATTGTTTGTGGTACAAAGATTAATCAAGGGTTCCTTCTGGAGGCAAGTCCTCAAGCTTGGGGAAGGCTCGTCTCTATATGAAGCCTTGGTTTCCTAAGTCCAATCTCTCTTTTGATACCTTCTTTGCGGCTCTAATTTAGATCAAGTTGCCTAATCTCCCCTTGCAATTCTAGCGCTCACCTAGCTTGATGGCTATTTGTAACTTCTTAGGAAAGCTCATTTCTATCTCTCTTAATACATTCTTGCACTCTCATCCCATCTTGACCTAATTTCTTATCAAATGGACTTCTTAAGGGGTTTATTGGAGAAGATTTGGCTTAAGTTTGGGGATCATATTTGGAAGCAACAATTTAATTATGAGAGGATTGCCTTCAAATATAGATCTTTCTTTGTCCACGATAATTTGGAGAAAGCTTGCCCATGGAGATAACTAGTGTGTTAATGATCTTGGCATTTCAAGCTTTGAAACTTTTGGAGTTGATGTGTGTTTCTTGACTAATCATCGCAGTGCTTGTAGATTTGGAATCCAATGTACCTATAGAGAGAAAATGGGCTCGAAACTATGTATGAGAAAAGAATTTTTTTGGAGTGCTTACGAATCTGTCTCATTCATATCCCTATTTGGTGTATTGCAACCATATGTGTAGTCTAAAAAGATTGGAATATGTGAGTCATTAACCTATTAAAGTCACCAAAAGGACTCATTGGAGCAAGATCACTCTATAACACCAAAAAATCTTCCACACAATAGAGAATCAATGAAAAATGCTATATACAAATAATGGTACAATGCATAGAAAATGAATAATGTACAAGAGAACCCTTGTGTATATAGGCAAGGATGAGACATGGGACAACATAGAATTATGACATTTGTCATAATTATATGACTTGAGAAACAAAAAGGTAAATCCTTTAAGTAAACTTAACTAACTAGGTGTCAATATGACCTAAAAGGAAACTAATTAGGTAACTTTCACACCAACACCCCCTTAAGTGCAACTTAGGGAGAAAAAGGAAAAGAGAAAAAGACTCAAAGATGGGTCCCAAAAACAAGGTCTGATGAGGTACCCATGTACAACAATGTTTATCTAGCATTCTTTAATTGAAATTCAAAATCATGTTATGTTTTAAATTTTAATTAATAAATATATACAATCAAATGTGCATCCAAAATATCGGGTAGACAATACACCCATGTATAATCAAGACAATACAAGGAGGACTCAAGTTGACTAAGAAACCTCCCCAAAAGTTATCCCTAAAAGATGAAGAACATAAAGATAATGAATAAGGCACACACATGAAGGTAGACGAGGTTGTGATTACAAATACAAGGCACACACAACAAACCCCCCGTGACATTTTATAAGTAGTGCAAGTACAACAAGGGCACAATGTGATGTGGGAGATCTCCAAAATATAAGTACAATGTCTGACACTTTATTTTAGTGTCTTTACAAATGAGATAGTGTATTCAATAGATGATTATAGTGTCCAAAAAAGGATCAAATGCTAAAAATATAATTTTGCTACAAGATGGTAGGAAACAAAAGGAACTACTTCAAAGCATGTGAAAAATATGCATTTTGAAAAATTGAACCAATAAAGAGTCCATACACACAAGATATGGCCCTTCAAAGTTCCAAAAATAAGAACTACACAGCAAGATTGCTAAGAAAACTAAAATTTTGGAAAAACTAGGTGTTAAAATTGAAAACCACCGACACCATCATGAAGTGAAAAAAGTCCATTTCAAAAATGCTTCAAAACTAAATACCATATGAATAAGAATGAAGCCTTCAAAGTTGCACTCCAAAACTTAAATGGAAAACAAGTGAGTGGCTACCCCCCTGGTGACACCCCGATGGCTAGTGCCTATGGGTGGCACTGTTAGTGAAGGTGATGGTTGGGCAGTGCTTAACTAGTCAAGTGATGATGGAGGGGTTGGCTAAGTGCTAAATTAGTGGTTGTGTTTTTTTGTTTAAAAAAATAAATGTGGGGGCAGGGCCATGAAAATTTGCCACCCTTTATAGAAAGGGGTTGAAGCCTCCCCAGCCGCCCCACCTTATAAAGGTGAGGATAGGAGGGAGAGCCCCCCCCCAACCCCCCAAAACCCCTCATCTAAGGGTTAGACCCCTATACAGGGCTACATGCCTCACCACCCTATGTGAGGTGGGGTTTGTATGGCCCCCTCCCATGCGGATATAAAAAGATTATTTTTAATAAAGAAAATTTGTCCAAGAAATGCTAGGTGCTTATTTAATTTTCATTTTTTGTAAATAAAAATGCAAATATAAGGTGGGGCTCTATATGACATCCCCAAATATTTATTTTTTTAATTTCTCAAATCTGGGGTGGAAGCCCTATGCCCACCCAGTTGCCCCATTTTTAAAAGAATTTAAACCTAAAAAATAACTGTAAAAAATAGATTACCTCAGGAAATTATTGGTGGGGGTGGGATAAAAAAAAAACCTTTCCAGGCACATATGTAAACCCCAACAAATTTATACTCAATCCTAGCAGGTTTGAGCCTTCTAGATTCAACTGTGAGGATAGAGTTGGACCAGTATGTTCCAAACGAAAAAGCTTGGCAAGATCTCCCAAAAATTGAGAAGGGGCTTGTAGATTCAAAGCTCTAATACCATGTTGAGGTCACCAAAAGGACTCCCTGGAGCAAGATCGCTCTGCAACACCAAAAAACCTTCCACATGAGAGAGAAGCAATGAAACCATTTGTGGCAACTAAACATGCAAACCATTTCATTCGTGACCCTTAGAGATGTGTTTAAAAGGGTAACCCTAGTTCATTTAAAAGCATCTAGAACCTACAATCTTGAATCTTGCACTTGGATTTCATTACAGATCTTGCATTTAGAAGGGTATTTCTAAAGAGCATTATCATAGTACCTACATTACATCATCATAGAGCATCTCTTGCATGCTTGCCTGTTATCTACAATCTTTTTGAAAGTCATTGAATTGACATCCTTACAAGGTTTGACCAAAGGGAGACACATCCCAAGACAATACACCAAACTCCTAACCAAACCAACCAATTTTTATGCGAGGACAAACCTAGATAGTTGAAACAAACTAAAGGAGAGCACTCAAAATTTTATAGAGATCAAATTTATGCAAAGGTTTGGATCTATAATTTTTATAGTTGTGAAATTAATCCACTATAACAAACAAAAAATTGACTAATTATAAAGCATTTACCTAAACTTTAATAAATTTTCTTCACCAAAACGAATCACTTTCTAACATCTATTAAAACCATTTTATATTAAAATCAAACTAAATACTTTATTTATTTATTTCATTTTTCTTAAACATTTATTTTAACACATATATCAATTATTCACTCCATTTTCAACATTTTATTTTCCTAAAGTATTTGTTCGTCATTCCTTAAGTATTTTTATAGTATGAGTTTTATGATTAAGAGTTAATTTTAAAAAAATTAAAAATAAAAGTAAATAGAAAAATGTATATTTTTTTGAAGTAAAGCTATAAGATTATGCGCCCCTTAATTCATGGGCTTTGTTTCTCTAGGGAGGGGAGTAGTGCACATGTAGCTTTAATGGCGTGTTTGGACTTTTATAAATTTTACTTCCTCGTTGAAAATTGTTATTTGTTGTTTTTTTTAATAAAAACAATGCCCTCCCTTTGGATTCACTTAATATGTTCGAGTAGGACCACTTTGAAAGTTGTGTCATTTTAAAATAATTAAATTAAAAAAATTAATGAATAAAAATAATGTTTGGAGAGTTTGCCGGCCCACTACGGACTTTTGGGTTTGAGGATTTGTAGATCGTTTGAAGGTGCTTGGGCCAATTACAACTATTTATATTCATGATAGAAAATATGGCCACTCACATCTAAGAACTTGCAATTGTGTTTTTCTTCTTTTTCAAATTTGGTAGAGTTGTAATGGTGAAATTTGCATACTCATGTCATTTTCGATTTAGCCTAGTATATATTTTGTCATTTTCCATTTAGTCTTTGTATACATTTTGAAGAGAATGTTTTAATATGTTGACATATTGACAAATGACATAATTTTTATGTAAAGATAGGTTCTTTGTATATTATTACCTATCATTTATACTTTTTTTTATGTACTTATCGGTTATCCCATTTTCTAGATTCGCACACACTTATACATTCACCATATCTACTTGTTTATTACTTTTATACTTGCACTTATTTCTATACACACACTATCCACTGCGATTTAGCCCCTTTCTATCTCGAGACTAGTTTGTGGTCGTAGGGTCATCTTTGTAGTCGCAAATTCATCTCACCCTAATTTTAAATTTTAAATTCAAATTCAACTGGCTTCTTTTCTTTACCTTTCCTACCTAGGGTTGACTAAACATTCCTTGTATTTAAAGGCATTCAATGCATTCATTATAATCATCTAGAAATTAGGAGATCAAGGAAGAAAACGAGAAATCGTTCACATCCATCTGATTGAAAAGCCACCCAAGAATGCAAATGAATAAAGGAAAGCAAAATAGAAATTAGATATGAGCCAAATAAACTGTATTTAACTCAAGATAATGCAAAGCATACAATGAAGATGAGATGCTCATATAAGAGTAAGAGGTGGGTATATATTGGATATTCCACCCAAGAGACTAAAAACACAACCAATATGGGATAAAGTGACAAAATCCCTAAGTAAACTTAACCTAGTGTGAAGAGAGCTAAAGCAGAGAACAAGCTAAGAAAGAACTAGATAGCTAAAGAACCCTATTCACACTAGCACCCTCCCTTAAGTGCAACTTAGGGGGAAATGTAAACAAAGATGCAAAGATGGGTCCTGACAACTAGGCCTGATGAGGTACCCATGTACAGAAGATCCCCTCAAACAGAAAAGAAAGGAGAAAACCCAGTGGGGAAAAACTCCCCCATGAGAGGATGAACCAAGAAGGGCTAAGTGACCCCCCAGAAGAGATGTCTCGCACCCCCAAGAGAGACCGAAGATGAACATACTTACTCTCAGTGAAGGGTTTGGTGAAGATATTTGCAACCTGCTCTACTGTAGGACAATACCACAAATCAATGACCTACTTCTGAGTTAGCTCCCTGAGAAAATGTGTGTGGATCTCGATGTGTTTGGTTCGTTGATGATGAATTGGGTTCTTCAAGATCTAGATGGTGCTCTGGTTGTCACAGTAGATGATTGATGGCTTCAGAAAAGTGATGCCAAGTTCAGTCAGGATATTATGAAGCCAAATAGCCTTAATGGCGGCATTGACAGCCCCCGATACTCAACCTCAATTGAGGAAAAAGCAATGGCGTGCTACTTCTTGCTCTACCAACTAATGGGACTGGGACTAAGGTGAAAATTGTAGCCAGATGTGGACTTGTGATCATCAAGATCACCAACCCAATTAGAATCCGTGTATCGAACCAAGTCTAAACCTGTGTCTGTTGTATAACGAATCATGTACCTATGAGTGCCATGTATGTAATGCAAGATGCGTTTGGTAGCCTTCTAATGAAGCTCATGTGGCTCCGTCATGAAGCACAAAACAATGCCAATTGCAAATGAAATGTCAGGGTGAGTATGAGTCAGGTAGATGAGGCTACCAACAAGTTGACGATACAAAGTGGCATCAACTAGTGGTGTGGAACACTTCACCTCAAGCTTGACTCCAAACAGAAAGGAAGTCGGTGTAGGCTTACAATCATCCATGTGAAAAATGAGCCATAAGATCAAGAACATACTTGGGTTGCACAAGAGAGATCCCATAAGAGCTCCGAGTGATCTCAATCCCAAGAAAATAGTGCAAGAGACCCAAGTCAGTCATGGCAAACATGTCGTGCAAAGTAGTCTTGACGCTTGCAATGATGGATGAAGTACTCCCAATGACACTAAAGTCATCAACATAGAGAGCCAACAAAAGAAGAGCATCCTCCTATCTCAAAATGTAGACATTCAGATCTAAGTGGCATCTAGAGAACCCAACTAAGAGAAGAAAGGAGTCCATCTTGGCATACCAAGCCCATGGGGCTTTTTTGAGGCCATAGAAAGACTTCTGCAACCTGTAAACTAGTGAAGAATCCTGAACAAATCCCTTTGGCTACTCCATTGAAATCTCCTCATGTAGATCCCTATGAAGAAATGCACTCTTCGTATCCATATGATGTACATCCCAACCTTGAGTTGCAATAATAACAATTATCATGCAAATGGAGTTCATTTTGGTGATGGGGGCAAAGGTCTCAATGTAGTCAACACCAAGAACCTGAGATAAACCTTTAGCCACAAGCCATGCTTTCAACTTGTCAACTGATCCATCCACTACAAATTTGGTTTGATAGATCCACTTACACCCTTAGGAAGTGGAACAAGATCCCAAGTTTTGTTTTGAATCAAGGAGGTGTACTCTTCGTCCATTGTTGAATCCCACTCAACAATGATGCTTCATGAAATGGCTATGGATCTGAAGCTATGGCAATGTAGGAATGTAGAATATCCTAATGTTGTGATTGAGTCCTCTATGTATCTAAAGGATCCCCAACAAGAGTGCATGTAGACTCAAGTGTCTGATGAACCCAGCGAGGCATGTGAGGAGATGAAGGAGGAGAATTCTCATCCTCAGAATCTAAACTCTACGAAGAGGAGGATGAAACCTCATGATCAACTTTGCGTGTAGAGGCATCTGGAGGAAAATCCTCTAAGTCACTATCCGAATCCGCGGTGGAGGAAGGAAGATGAGAGGATGAGCTAGGAGAGCTTTCCTCAAATTGTACACTTCACTCAATGAAGAGATCATGTGTCTCAAGATCCAAGAGTCGATATCCTTTAACACCATCGAGGTAACCAACAAAGATACAAGGCTGACTCTGAGGTTCAAGGGCCTTGCACTTCTCCAAAGGAATGTGATCCCATGCTGAGGAGCCAAAAACTCTGAAGTGTCGCACAACAAGTTTCCTGCCACACCAGGCTTCAAAGGGAGTGATGCCCTTCAATCCCTTATGTGGAACTCTATTCTAGATGTGAGAAACACAGTGATAGCTTCTGCCCAATATTCAGATGGAAGGGAGCGTGCGTGGATCATGCAACCAACCATCTACTTTAGGGACCTATTTTTCCTCTCTATGCAGCCAACCATCTCTTTTAGGGACCTATTTTTCCTCTCTACCACACCATTCTACTAAGGTGTATAGGCAGCAATATGCTGAAGATCTATCCCTTCAAGAGTACAAAATTGTTCAAAGTGATGATTCACATATTCTCTACCATTGTCAGTGCGGAGAATCTTGACAACCTTCCCATATTGTTTCTCAGCACGAGCCTTGAACTCCTGAAATCTATCAAAAACTTCTCCTTTCTAGCGAATAAAGTAGACCCAGGTGTATCTAGAAAAGTCATCAATAAAGGTAAGCAAGAAGCAAGCCTTGTTGAAAGACAAGGATGGAAATGGACTCACCACATCACTGTGAACCAGCTCAAGGACTTTTGAAGCCCTTCAAGCCTTCCCTTTGTAGAACTTGTCCTCAGGATGTTTTCCCAAGGCACAACCCGAACAAACTCCATCTGAGAAATTGATCTTAGGAAGACCCATGACCATATCCTGCTTGTTGAGCTGCTGGAGATAGCAGAAGTTAAGATAGTCAAGCCACTCATGTCATAGCTTGCTCATAAAATCTGAATGGGTGAGAAAAGCAGTAGATTGTGAATCAGTTACAAAATGTGAGAAAGCATACAAACAAGACTTGTGATCAACCTTACCAACTATAAGAAGTGCATTATCTTCAAGATTCCTGATGGCGACGAAATTGGAAGTGAACTCAACTTTTCTACCATTCTAGGCAATTTGATAGATGGAGAGAAGGTTGGCCAACAGATTAGGCACATAGAGGGCATCCTCAAATGTACCAATGCCAACATCAACAAAACCTTTCCCAATGACCTCTACAAGAGGTCATCCCCAATGAGAATGTGGGGCACCGAATAAGGCTCCAACAAAGAAAATTGTTCTCTGACAGAACCCATGTGATTTGATGCACCCAAGTCAAGAATCCACTATTGAGAAGAATCTACAGTAGCAACAAGTGCATTTGCTTTCCCTTTGCCTGATTTGGAAGGAGGAGAGGATTGTTGTGAAGAAGGCAGATTAATGTTGTTCTTTTCGAGAAGATGCTTTAGCTCATCGATCTGCTTCTTATGACAAGAATGTTCCTCGTGACCAACCTTTTTACAATAACAACAATTTGTCTTATCCTTCTTCTGAGAATTCTTTTTTGAAGAAGAGGAGTTGGAGTCTACTTTTGGGGCAGACAATGACTGTGCCCGATCTTTCTGTGACTTCTTCTTGGACTTCTTTTGTTTCTTGTCAGGTTTCCCTAACTCTTTTTATCCCTTTGACTGACTAGCCAACAAAGCCTGAGACTAAGACGGCTTCAAGAGACCCATGGAAAGAAGATTGCCTTGTTCTTGCATCAACAATTCAGAAAATGAAGCAAAAGAAAGCATTGTATAAGTAGAGCTCATAGTCAATCTATGAGTATGAAAGATGGAAAAAAATTGCATAATCAGGTCCAAGTTTGTTAAGAGTACTCAAGACAAGCCAAATGTCATTTTTTTCTATGCCACATTCTTTACATTGTACTATCAAATCATTAACTTTTGTTACAAAGTCTTGGATGTTGTCAAAAGACTTAGGATCAAGTGCCATTAATTGATTATTAATTTCATATCCCCTTTCTTCATTAGTTGTCCCATAGAGAGTTTTAAGTTTATCCTGGTGATGGCATGCATCACGTGAATGTTTACATCCATCAAGTTGAAACATAATATCAAGAGAAACTAAACTCTAAAGACAACCTAGAGCTTTTGTTTGTTCACTCATCGAGAGTATTTTTTCTTTAGCATATGCAGGTTCAATTATCTTTTCTTCAACATAGGGTGTAAAACTTTGTTGCATAAAGAAGTCCCATGCATTTTATTGCCATGTACATTGTAACTTTGTATGGTGTTAGTAATGGAAACTTAGCATTACCCATTTGTGAAAGGAAAGGAGAGCATGAGCAAAAAAAGATGCACAAGCACAATCACACCAAGAGACCCCCCCAAATTACTCAATAAAAGATCCCCCCGAGCAAAATGATTTGGCACTTTATATTTAGTGCGGTTACAATTGCCACTAGCAAGAGAATGTTGATTGGACTTGACTTCAATGCTTTTACAAATCCTCAAAAGAGAGTGTAGACACTAAAAATTGCCCTAGAATCTTTCTTCTAAATTAAATAAATATTTATATTTATCTAATTATCATTGTTTTTTATTCCTCCAAATTAAATAAATAATTAAATTTATTTAATTATTCTTATCTTTTTTTTTAATTGGTAAAAGCTCGAGGCCATTAATATATAAGTAATAATAAAATACAGCTTTGTTCAGTGCGGGCACCGGTAGGAAAGAACAGAACGAAGAAAACCTCTGGTCTAGCCCGGGACTTTTGTAGTCCAATTCATTTGAATTTATACATCTTATACGGGATCAAGCCCCACAAGGATACATCCTATCTTATACAATTTCTGAAATACAAGTTAAGACATTGCTCATATCCAAGGCTTTTCTTCTGATATCCTCTTGCTGAATGTCTTTTTGGTTCTCCAGCACCTGGGATGTCCTCCATGACATATATCATTAAATCAGCTATCTATAATCCAAGTGAGGGAACTTCTCTTGTCTTGCTCCTACCAGTATACATGTCTTACCTAAAACCACAAGAACAAACTTCCAATTCTTTTCGCATGTTAGCTATACAAAAGAGATACATAGAAATAATTTTTCTGCAAACACCCATTAGTTCTCTAAATCCTTTGCCAGAGAGGGAAGAAAAAAGCTTGCTCTTGCCAAGTTTATCAAAATACTAAAACACACTTGCATCATCGTTAACTTAAATTCGGTTGTAAGGGGATATCCCATACTAATTGACTAATCCACTATATATACCAACGTCTAAATATATATACCTGTATAAATATAAATATATATACCTAAATGTGGGCACAGATAAGTGATCAACCATTTCACTAAGTAATGTTGATAAATCAGAATTTGCAATCCAGATAAATTCTTACCCATCATAGAGAGAGATACTACCTGTCAAATCATAGCAATTAAATCTCTCAAATGAGCTGAAATGATAGCCAAAGCTAGACTTGAGGCCTCATTATTACCTTTCTCATTTCCTACCTTCTCACATGACAATTGTGATTCAAGTTTCCATCACTGCATCAGTTGCTCTAGCCTTTTCATCGAGACAATCTTAGACTCTACTTATTGATCCACTCAATCCTACTAGGTTACTGTGACTTATTGAAAGAATTTTTAATCCCTGCTTGAGGGAACCAATCAACAGAATCACACAATGACAGCTAGTGTGTATTGACAAATGGAATAGATCCTCAATTTGAATAACAAGACAATATCTCGGTGAAAAAATATCTCATGGTAAAAATATTCTTTTTAACTCTTTCGGAAGAATATTTTACTTTTTTGAAAAATATTCAATAATTGTACACTTCTATCTTCTTCCACAAAATATGAGGTTGATATTCTATTTTACTATAATCTTGTCATTTAATTTTTATAAGTGCATCTTGCATCTGAAATCCTATTTTTTCCTCTCATCGGAGCAACTCTTGAAGTCGGAGGGATTTGAGAAACTCAGCCCGATTACATATTTCTCTCCGATAGGGTATCCATCGGCAAGACTCCTGAGATAGCTGTGATTTAATATTTTCATTCTGATTTCCTTTTCTCACCGATGAGTTTTCAACAGTGGAATATTTAGAGTTTTTCATTTTTAGGGTTTCTTGTGTATTTGCACTTTTTGCCCTTTCTGCTTGGCTCGAGCACAACTACGAGGATCCTGGCGAAGGTTATGGATTCTAGTTTTACACCTGCCATATACATTTGTTTGAAAGTTTCCTTTCACTTTCTACAATAATTGACACATCAATATTCAGAAGTTGAACCGGCAAAGGGCGTTGTTGGCATAATTCAATTCATGGCTTCACTCGTTTATTGGAAGGTTAGTAGAAGCTTCCCCCTTAACTTCTGTGATAAACAGCCGTCTTCCTGACATGTTTCATTCACTACTTAATGCATCGGTATGACTATCACCGAAAGCTATTTGGTTTTCATGATCAGTGTAACTCACGTAGTCGGCAGGACCCAAAGCTTCCGCTCTGATCATACAAGTCTTCCCGACATGTCTCCCTTGTCATTCAGTTGGATGGGATAAATCGATGTGACCCTTCAATTCTCTCCTCGACGTTATATTTTATTTGTGACTTCGTATCAGCTAGATATCTTCAAGATCTCCCCGATGTAGGAGTGGGCAAGGTTATCATTGGCGTGACTTTCTTCATCGCTGTGTAAATAACCTTCTTCCCTGATCTCCTAAGTGTCACCGAAAGCTCTTTGGTTTTCATGATCGATGTAACTCACGTAGTCAGCAAGACCCAAAGCTTCTGCTCCGATCATACAAGTCTTCCCGACATGTCTCCCTTGTCATTCAATTGGATGGGATAAATCGGTGTGACCCTTCAATTCTCTCCTTGACATTATATTTTATTTGTGACTTCGTATCGGCCATATATCTTCAAGATCTCCCCGATGTAGGAGTGGGCAAGGTTATCATCGGCGTGACTTTCTTCATCGCTATGTGAATAACCTTCTTCCCCGATCTCCTTTGTGTCACCGATAGGATTATCGGGGAGAGTCTCATCGATGAGTGTAATCCTTATTGCTATCGGAGTAAGATATGTTATTGGAGTAACCTTCTTCAAGTCAACTGGTCATGGTTATCTCCCCGATAGCCCTTTATACTCCTTATCGGAGAGACCTTCACAACATGTCACTGACATCATTGTGAGTATCGCTTCGGTCAAACTTATAAGTTTTATTCTGATTCATTTGCTCTCGCCGATAGTCCCCATCTCTGCTTTGTCCATAATCTGCAATCTTTGCATTTTGTCAACAGTGTTTGCGGCTTGCTAATGCTACCACATTTTGCATACATATCTATCAGTGCACTTCCAACTTTAAAATCTATTAGGAATCATACTTTTTCTTCAATATTTCGGGCCACCGATTTCTGTGCATCCACCTCTCCAAAAAGCCCTTAAAATTTTGATGAATGTTTATCTCAACCTGACACCAATCAGGCAATCAATGGCTTTGACTGTTCTAATCTCCTACAAGGATAAATTAAGTAGATTGCTCTTCTTTAAGACTTTATATGAAGATTAAAATTGTTTTCTCTGAACTAAGATCTGCACAAGATTTCAGTACCTTTGTTAATGTCAATATGGGCAAGTTGTAGGCTAAAACAAGTTTAGTTAAATCTGCCTGTAGAATGTTTGAACAGAAGAGATATTGTTATAGAGGAAATCAAAGATAGACCCTACTAAGTCCCAAAAACTTTCTCTGTTGTCTCAGTTCTGACAAGCTTTTTGTTAAAAATAGCCAAAACTAAAATCTTTGTTTATGAGTTCTTAATATGGTCTACCCCCTATTACAAAGAAGGCTGAAAGTAACTCTAGTTAAATTGATGAATGGACTTCCAATCACTGTCAAGCTTCAAATCTTTAATTTGGAGTTATTTGCAACTAACTTGAAGGGGTCTGAGATCGACCCAGCCGGGAGAGGATCTGTGAAGTGTTCTCGATTGTTCTTTTATACTCCACTGTTGACTTAAGGTTAGAATCTTTAGATGCTCAATGTTAGTTCAAGGTCCAGGGTATGTCATTAGAGCAAGTGAAGAGCTGATTGGCTTTAGAACAACTTTCCTCATTTGTTTCAATTTGATTTTAATAATACTCCATCGGTGTTAGCTTTAGTAGAAAGGTAGAAGCCATTAGCCCCTTTGTTGGCAAGGGAATCTGCTTTGCTATTACCCTCCCTATAGGTATGATTGAATGTGTACCTTCTGAAAGAAGCAATGATGTCAAGGGCATTAGCCAGTAGGGAATTTAGTCTCCAATTAGGCATGTTCCCTTTCCACAGGCCATTAATGACGATCGCGGACTCTCCTTCGACCTCTAATTTTTCAATTTTTAAGTCTTTGCAAATTCTCAGACCTTCAATCAAGGCAGTTAATTTTGTTGTGTTATTAGTTGCTTCACCTAGGGGTTTGGCTAGGGTTGCAATTTCTCTAGTTTTAGAATCATGGATTACGTAGCCTATTCCTGCAACTCCTGGGTTGCCCCTAGAAGCCCCATCGAAATTTAGCTTGAACCAACCTACTTTAGGAGGTTGCCACTTACATTCCTATCTCTTGTTGGAGGTGTTGTTGTTACCTGGTCCCACAAAGGAGGGCATTTTTAGTCCTACCCATCTCCCCCACATTTTTTCATCCCAATGAGTCATTGTGGATTCTTTTTTGGAGTTCTTTAGAATCTTACTATTGACTATCTCTATAATAACGGCCTCCATCTTAATAATTAACTGTCCAAAAGTCAGCTTTCTGTCTTTAAAGATTCTTCTATTTATTTCTTTCCACAGCTCCCAAACCATGATTGAAGGGGTAATTGTCCATAGCATATGGTAGATGCTTTGTTTGTGAGTCTCAGGCCAGCATTGGAAAAGGTTCAAAATGCTATTAGGTAGGGCAGTAATCCATCCCAACTTATTACTTAGCCAATTCCAACATTTATTAGAGAATTGACAGTTAAGAAGAATATGGTCTGTTGTTTCTTGATCCTCTTCACAGAGGGAACATCTGCTAGGCCCCTCATATCCCATCTTGGTGAACCTATCCGCAGTTAGGATTTTTTTCTGCAGGGCCAACCAAGCAAACAACCCGGCCTTTGGGATACAGTTCTTATCCCAGCGTAGTCTCAGTGGTATTTCTGATTTTGGTCTTAGCTGTTGTTTGATTAAAGTTTTGTAACCGTCCTTGGTTTTATAATTTCATGATTTATCCCCATCCCAGACTAATATGTCTGAGTCTCCTTTGAGAGATACCCTCCTTTTGTTAAGGATGTCAATTAGTTTCTTTTTCTCATTATCCGGAATGTTCATATTATCTAGGGGTTTCCATTTACAACCCTTATTCTCCCCTTGATTTGGAAAATCTATATAGTCTTTTACATATTTCCCCCAATGGGATTCTAGGATCCTTTTGGCGTTCTCTAAGTTATCCAAGCTGCTTATCGCCTCAAACCCCCCATGAGTCGTCCCAGAATAGCGCTTGGTTATCGTCTCCCAAACTCCAAGTCAATTTGTAAATGAGCTTCCTGCAATCCATCATAAAATTCTAGAGGCGAGATCCTTTAGGGGGGTTAGCCATCCTGAAGAGGGATAGTTCCTCCTCTCTCAGATATTTGTTTCTAAGGATTTTAACCCATTTTGAATTAGGCTGCTGATACATTTTCCATACAAGTTTAGTGCCTAAATCCTTACTCTGTTCTCTGAAGTTTTTTAAGCCTAGGCCACCTTCCTCCTTTGGTCTAAAAATCTTGTCCCAAGCCACAAGTGCCATTTTCTTTTTAACCTCCGAACCTTGCCATAGGAAAGTTCTTAGAATTTTGTTGATTTCTTCCCATTTTCCTACTGGAAGATTCATACAGGATAATAGGTAAATTGGGATAGCTGAGAGAACTGATTTTAACATTGTCACTTTGCCTGCTAAGGAGAGCCATTTGCCTTTTCAAGATTCTGCTCTATTCCTGATCCTGGAAGTAATATGGTCCCAAAGATCATTGATCGTATTGCTTTTACCCAAAGGTATACCTAGATATTTACAAGGCATTTCCCCTTTTTTAAAAGACAGGATTTAGCATATTTCTTTTTCAGTTTCAAGATTCGTGTTGAAAAAATAAATTGCTGATTTATCAGCGTTTACCTCCTGTCCAGAGGCCCTACAATAAGAGTCCAAGATATCTTTGAACGCCCTAGCTTCTTCTATGCACCCCTTACCGAAGAGCATAGTGTCATCTACAAACTATTGATGTGTTGTAGGATCGACACCGGAAGTGATTTTGATTCCTTAGATCTTTCCTTCTTCCCTAGCCTTGGTGATCATTCTCTCTAATACGTCTGCCATTATAATAAAGAGAAAAGGGGAAATAGGGTCATTATGGGTTCCATTGATTAGGACTGAGATCTTGGGATTAGAAATACATGCATAAATGAGGTTTATCCATTGTTTATTAAAACCAAAAGCCTCTAGGGTTTTGCAGAGGAAACACCATTCTACCTTATCATAGGCTTTACTTATATCTAGTTTAATTAACATGCTAGGTTTTTTGTTTTGCTATATGGTATGAATGGCTTCTTGGGCTGTAATAACTCCATCAAATATAGATCTACCCGGAACAAACCCTGTTTGTTCATCACTAATGATGTCTGGAAGCACTGTCTGAATCCTATTAGTCAGGGTTTTAGTGAGGATTTTATAAATAGTATTACATAGAGATATAGTCTGCAGATCCCCTAGAGTTTCTGGCTTCTCTTTTTTTGGAATAAGTGTAAGGAAAGTATTATTTACCTCTTTGAGAATACTTCTCGAATTTCTTACCCCTTCTAGTTCTTCGACTACTTCATCTCCTATGAATTGCCAACATTTCTGGAAGAAGAAGGCTGGGAAGCCATCGGGATCAAGAGCTTTATCTGGTTGCATTCGAGAGATTGCCAGCTCTATCTCAGTTCTGGTGAATTTACCATTAAGAGCTTTGTTTTGATCCTCTGAAATAATCCTTGGGATATCTTCCAGAATGGCTTGTTGGTACATGCAATTTGATCCCTCCTGATTATTAAGAATATTTTCAAAGTACCTAACTGTTTCACGTGCAATTTGTTGAGGATCTTCGATCCAGTCATTATTCACATTTTTAATTTTGAGGATTTTGTTTACGTTTCTGCATGCTTTGGTGCTGTTATGAAAGAACTTAGTGTTCTTGTCTCCCTCTTCTAGCCAAGTTTCTCTTGACTTTTGACGCCAAAAGATTTCCTCTTTGGCTAGGATATCTTCATATTCAATTTTCAGTTGTTTTTCTTTTGAAAACGTTTCAGTGTCCATTCCTCTGGTAATCACGATTCTGTTTAGGTTTTCCAGTTCTTCTTCTAGCTTAGTTTTGGACTCAAAGATATTACCAAAGTTAGTTTTATTCCATCTTAGAAGCTTACATTTTATAGTTTTCAATTTGGATACTAAACAAAAAAGCTTAGATCCAGATATTCTAGTTTCTTTTCACCATTGCTCAATTAGGATAATAAGGTTGTTATCTTTTATCCACATTTGTTCAAATTTAAAGGGGCAATGTTTGGGTTGGCAATCTTCTGAGATACTCAGCTACACTGGGTAGTGATCAGAGCCCAAGTATGGTAAGATCTCTGCTGTCAGAATATAAGGGAATTGGGCCCAATTACCTCTTAACAAGAATCTATCAAGTTTTTCTGCAATATTGCTAAAACCTTCTCTTCTGTTGTTCCATGTAAAACCTCCCTATGCAGTTTTAATTTCCAATAAATTGTTCTTCTGAACCCAATCTTTAAAGTCTTTCGCTGCTGTAGATAACCTAAAATGACCTCCTAGTTTTTCTTTAGGATCCAATATTGCATTGAAGTCTCCCCCCAGAATACATACTTGATCTTGTAAAGTTCCAAGAATTGTTCTATTTCTGTCCAATCTGCTCTCTTATCCTAGTTCTGAGGAGGACCATAATGTTGAGGAGAAAAAAGTGTAGGTTGCTTCTGATGCTTTTGACGTACCCCACCATCCAGTTCTTCTTGCAGCTTAATATTGTAAATGAAACCACTCTAGGGTCCCAAATTACCCCTATGCCTCCCGAAGCACCCTCAACCGGAACTCCAACTAGCTCCCATATTCCTAACTTCTTGTTTAGAGTGTCAATCTCTTCTTTATTTAGTTTAGTTTCTTGGATCATTAGTATATCTAGTTTTGTGTTGGTTATATAACATTTTATGATACGTTGTTTGTTAGGGGCATTGAGACCCCTAACATTCTAGGTGTGGACTCTCATGGCGTCGGGGGAAGGTATTTCCCCTTCCCTACATAGAATAGTGTGGTGATCTTAGTTTGATCAGTAGCCTCACTTGCCTTCTCTCTTAGATCCAATAGTGATTTCCTACCCCTTTTCTTATTACTTTTGGCACAGTCTGGGGTATCCCTGTTGAAATCGATTATGGCAATTCCTAACCTCAGGTCTGCTTCATCCACTTCTCTATCTCCCTGATCTTTTGGGTCCTCTTCCTTTCTATCCTGCCTTTCCTCTTCTTCTTCAAGTTCTATAATCTTGGTGATGAGTTTTTCCTTCTCTTTGTTAACTTCCTTGATTACCACTTCCTCTAATGCCTTATCGAGGATCTCATTGCAGATCTCTTCTATATTCGAATGGCTGAGCTTGTCTATGGATTTCTTTTGATTCTCGAAGTCTTTATATTTTTCTTCTGTTTCAAAAGTGTTTGGAACCCATTCTAGGGTTTCTAAAACCTCTGGGTTTATACTTCCTTCTGCTGCTGTGGGGTTATTGTCTCTGGCAGCTTCTGAAGGAACTTCCCCCTCCTCCAGTTCCATCCTCTCTTTGCCTATTTGTGGTTCATAATTCTGATTCAGGGGCTTAACCACTATGATTGTTTTTTTCCCCGAGCTAACCTAACCGAGATTCATGTTCTGTGTAGTAACCTCATTATTGTGATTCAGGGTGTTTTCTTTGTTATTTTGGGAAGATTTAGGGCTTCTCTTAGGCTGGGCTATTACCATACTCGAGTTCTGATTTTGCCCAAACAATTCCTTGTTACCACTGAGGTGCTCCTTAAGGGAAGAAGAGTTATTCCTCTGATAGTCCACAATAAATCCACCTTTATTATCATTAAATCTGATGTTAACACCCCCAGGCTGGAAAATGGGGTGCACCTTAGCGGGCATTTTTGGAATTCTATTGTTAGTGTTTCTAAGGGTAGGTCCATGATGGAGAGATGGCTTGATGTAGTAATTGGCCAAGTTAGTATTAATTTCAAGAGGTTCAAGGTCTTTGGTGCTAATATCCAATTTTACTAATAGGAAAACGTCTGAGTAAGATAAGAAATCCTTCTCCATTCCCATGAACTCTCCTAGGTGATTCCCTATCTCCCTCAAGATTTTACTATGGATGAGCTCGACCGGGAGATTCAGTAGCTTGACCCACCTAGCTACTTTAAGTTTCAGTTTACTAGGGTCGAAATTAGGTATCCAATCTAAGTACTCAAAATTATGCCCTTTGTAAAACAAGCCTCTGCTGTTTAAAATTTCTTTTTTAGGTTTGCACTCTTGCAGACAATGAATATGAATTCTTCAAAAGTGATAGTGATACTTACCTAGTCTTTGTAGAGGGTTTGGACCCATTCTGTAATTTCCTTCATAGGCTGCCCTATCCCACACCATCGAATATAGAAACCGTGGGTTCTACAATGAATCTCCAGACCATCTGTGTAGATATTTTTGATATCAATTGATACTTTCTTTTCCATGGCCTCAGAATTTTGATGATATATTAAACTTATTTTTGGTCTCGACCCAGGGGTTCTAGGGATTGCCCGTTCATAGAGTGTTGCCTGGTTTAAGCCCTTCCAAAGAGTGTTAGGAGCCAAGTTGCCGAATTTAGGGTTTTTAAAGATTTTCCATTGGTGGGGTGCCCTAAAATTTGATATGCTGTCTATATGGGAATTTTCCTTTGCATGAATGAGCCTGGGGGCCGGTTTTGAAAAACCCTCTGCGTATCCTTGTCTTAGATAGGAAGGGTAGGAGACAGCAGGGGGTTGTCGAGCACTTCGCCTTCTTTCTCGGCCTAGAGTGGTGCGGTTTGCTCCAGTTACAAATGCTAGGGTTGCTGAGATTATTGGGATAGCCCACATTCCTACCACCCTGACTTGAGTTGTTACTCTTGTTGTTGCCTCTGCCCTAACTCCCCTCTGCTGCCTCCTACTCTTCACAGGTTGCCAGCCATGTTCATCCTAAGGATGCGGAGGGAAAGCCCCACCCCTGTAGAAAACCTTCTTCTTCCCCTGAATAATGCTGCAAGGGTGCTCTGCCCTTGATTCATTTCTTGCATTCTTAATAATATTACTTTGTCGCTGACTGCCTGCTCTTTTTCGCATTTTGTCTTTTTTCCCTTATAAATATGTCATCCATTTAATTATTCTTATCTTAATTTCTTCCTCCAAATTAAATAAATACTTAAATTTATTTAATTATCCTTATCCTAATCTTTCCTCCAAATATAAATAAATCAATTATCTAGCTTTTCATTCTATAATTAAATAAATATTATTATTTATTTAATTATTCATATGCCAAAAAATAATTAAATTCAATTTTGATTAATTAAATAAACTTACCATATCAATCTCCCACTCTTCTCTCTCCTTCTATCGTTTCCATTTTCCACCTCCTCTCCATCTTAGAAACTTTCCCCAACCCACATTAGTTAACTTCAAAATTATCTTCTGTTGCATAATGGCAACTTCCCCACTTCTCTTCCACCAAAATTCTATATAAACCCCTCATTTTGCTTTTCTTCCTCTAACATCTCAGACGATGCAAAGAAACTATACCGAATTTTTATATGATTGTGCTATCGAAAATCTAAGAGCAAGCTTCATTCAAACCATTTCTCCCAAGGTAAAAAAGAGGAGAGCAATGGAGTGCGATTAAGATGAATTTGTTTTATGTTTTAATGATATTTACGATTGTCTTTTGATTTCATCTTTTTTTACTCTATTGTGTGGTTGTTTGATATCTTATGGTTAAATTTTTACAGTTATAGAGAGGTATACTAAAAGTATAATTCTGGAACAATTCCAAGTGAAATAAACAACACCATTGCAAAGTTTAAAAAAATCATGCATTTTCAAAAAAATAATTGCCTCGATCTGAGGTCATATGCAAAAGTTATGCAGTTTTGAAGTTTCCAAAATGAGAACTACATAATGTCACCTGTGAGAATCTATGATTTTTGAGAAATTCGCGCACTAAAATATGAAACCATCTGCACTAGCGCAGAGAGCATGAAAAATTATCCCAAATAAAAAAAGTTTCTTGAAAAATGGAGGTCGGGAGCCTGAGTTATAGCCTTCAAAAGTTGAACTGCAATTTCCAAAATGCCAATGGGGAGGGGTAAAATTTTGAAAAGTCACCTTCCACCAAATTTAGTAGAACTACCACCAAACTTAGAAAAACCTCCAAATGTAGAACCTTCCAACTAAAAGTGGACCTCTACCAGTTTAGCAAACCTTGAGTTATAGTTAGTTGTGTCTAGTTTAGTGGGACTGCCAAAATTGCCACCAAATTTATGACCTATGCTAAAAAAGGCAGAATATTCTAAATATAGGAAAGACCCAAAAAATAGAACCAGGTCCAAATACAAATTGCATGAAGGCCAAGAGCCTGGCACAAGTCCCAAGAAGGAGGCACAGGTGAATGAAAAAGCCAAATGAAAAAATTTTAAACATGCCTAAAGGGCCAAAGGAGGTTCCAAACCCTTTAAAAATGGTGAGCGGACATGTAGGGTTTGTCCCCTATGAAGAGGGGAGAAGCCATTAGGGAGGTCATAAGCCTCTTAAAGGAGGTTGTGGCTTCCTTTAAGGAGTCGCCTCCTTTAGGGAGGTCATACCAGGGTATGGGGGCTTATGCTTGCGCAGGTACCCTGGTACCTATAATATATTTTTTTAAGTTTTTATAACTTTTCAAAAGTATTTTTTTACAATGAATTTTTTTTGTATACAAATATTTTAAAAATCTATTTAATAAAAAATTGCAGGAAATAGATTTTTGAAAAAACATGCCTCACAGGTACTGTTCATGGGGGTCGTACGACTCCCTGGACAAATGTTTTTACCTTTTCGAGAAACTTTGTCCAAAATTGATGAATGAATAGTCAATCTTGGGGTTTTCATGCCTTATAGATGCAATGGCAGGGTCGGATTTGACTTGAGATGCTTTGAAATGGTGGCTACCTGCTGGATCTGGCAACAAACCTCCAACTTCAAACCCTCACAAATCTAGCTTTTGGTGTCCAACTGGGACGAAACAAAAGGCAAATATGACTATCTTAGCTTCTCTTGACTCAATGGTGAGCTCAAAATATCTCCAGCAAGCTCTAAAAAAACCTACAACTGGCAAGTCAAAACAAGAACCCCTAGAAACTAGTATTTTCTCCACACTTTTCTAATTCTCCAAATCATCTGAAGATGCAAGAGAAGATCATACTAATGTGCTTTGAAAAAAGCCCTACAGTCTCATATTTATAAATAAAAATGATAACTCACAATCGCTTTGATACCATGTAAGATTTGGTTGAAAAGCCACCCAATGAAAATGAATGAAGGAAAGCAAAACATAAATTAGATATGAGCTAAATAAAATGTATTCAACTCAAGAGAATGCAAACCATATAATGAAAATGAGATGCTCATATGAGAGCAAGAGGTGAGTATATATAGGATATTCCACCCAAGAGACTAAAAACACAACCAATATGGGATAAAGTGAAAAATTCCCTAAGTTAAACTTAACCCAGTGTGAAGAGAGCAAAAGCAAAGAACAAACTAAGAAAGAACTAGATAGCTAAAGAACCCTATTCACACTAAAACATAATCATTCTAGATGCATTTTCATGACTAAAGAATGTTGTTTTCGATATTGTTAAATTTCAAGGGGTTAATTAAGGCACAATGCTTTCACGACCCTATTGTATGACAACCTAACAAAAGTTTTTATCAATATTGCTAGCCCTTGTAGACATCAAGAAGCATAGAAAAAATCAAGGCATCTCAGGTGAAGAGAAGATGTAATTCCCCAAGTTTTCACTCAAGACATTGATGGACAAAAGAGGACTGAACAATTTTTTTGTGAAACCAAATTGGTAACAAGTACCCACATAACATACTAACATGCTCAATGTGTCATAGGCAACCAATGATGACACTCTTGGCACACATGCCAATGCATAAAGTAAAGTGACACAAGCGCAAGACTTAACTATACCATGGGATGAGGCACCATGGTTGGCATGAAAAATGACAAATGGAGGAGATACAAGGTTTTCAAACCCACCAAAACACCTTCCTAAAAACTCTATTAAACCACCCTCTAGATTTCATGAAGTTACAATAAGAAAAAAAGCCATAACTATCAAAGTTCAAGTTCCCTAAGGAACTTGCAAGCATGTTAGACTTCAGACCCATTGCAACTTGCAACTTACAACTTACACACTAGTTCAGACTCAGGTTTGATATTGCAATCACAATTTGCACACTCATAGACCTCAGGTTTTATCAACATAATGCAACATGTAAATGACATGTCATCCCCTGACTTTGACCTTTGAACCACTTTGGGCTCCAAAAAACTTCTTCAATTTGCATGTTGCAAAGTGCAAATGAACTCTGATTCCTAGTTAAGAAGATGTTTGGACTTTGGAAGCCTCTTGTAGTTTGCACATCTATAAAGTACAATCAAGTTCCATACTCTGAACTAACATCACATCAAACTTTAGGATTCACTAGAAATCTACACATTTGCAAAGTGCAAGTAGACACTGTGACAATTCAGATTTTAGAAGACTTCGACAACTCACACTATATAAAGTGCAGTCAACTTCTGATTCCTAGACTACCTATTGCCTCAAACTCTGGAAGTTGGATGCAACTTGCACTATTTGATGTGAACAAGTTTCCAAGCTTTGGTCTACTACACTTTGGGGTTCAAGATTCGACTATGATTAGAAACTCAAATTGGCAACCTCAATCTACACTACAGTTCAGACTGTAACTTCAAGTTGCAAAATAGAACACAGAAAAGAGCACTCTACGAGGTGTACCTTCCTTGAATTTCTAGTTGTTTAGAAACAGTCTTGAGGGTACATTTGTGGGGTTGTGGGCTTTGACTTGGCCACACGAAGAACCTCTAGAAGTACATGGTTCCCAAGAAAAGGAGAGATAAGTGAATTCCACTTTTTAAGCCATGTATTAGAAAAATAAAATTGAAATGAGATAAAGAAAATACATCAACACTAAGAACTCACCAAGTCATCAAGATGGACAAGCTCTCGACATGCAATCCAAATATCCTAGATATCTCTGAATCCCCAATGGTGGTACAGTGCCACCCAACCATGTGGTACCTGTTGATGGGTGTTTTTGCATGTAACAACTTGGATAAAATACTGAGTATTCTATCTCTCTTGAAAGGAATCAAATCCTGATAAATTAGAAAATGAATACCCCAAGGTCTTTACTGCCAGGTCTTGACTCATGAGATAACTTAGTTGTGTGATGTTCTTTGTTGTTCCAACCAGGAGCCTTACGTTTCTCACAACCTAAGAAGTATTGGGTCTTGAAAGATATTTGTAGAAATTATGGAAACTAGAAAATAATCTCAGATCTGAAGTCTAAAAACTAGTATGATCATCAGATTTGTGATGTATGTGATGCTTATTCCTAATCTAAAATATTTATGCTTTCAAAAAAAGTGAAGAGGAGGTGAGAAAGCAAAGATTTAGAAATACTTATGGACAATTACAGTTATTATTTCTTAACCCAGATAGACAAATCTTATTAATAAATCAGTCCTTGCTTTGTTAGAAATTTTCACTACACAGAGATAGTGCAATCTTCTACAAAAATAAATATTTTTAAATTACAAGAATTCATTAAGTACCCATATGATAGTGCAATCTTCTACGAAAATAAAGATTTTTAAATTACAAGAATTCATTAAGTACCCATATAATGGCATAAATTAATTGAATTCATGCAATCAAACTAAAATAAAATAAATGTTCAAGCTAACCATACACAGTAACTCACAATCAACAAACTACCAATGGTATGAACACAAGATCCATCAAATATCACAAGTTACTAATCACAACTGCAACTAAATCCAATCAAGTGCAAAGGAACCATGAAATCAAACTTCCAAACCAATGTAACACATTATAAGACTCCGGCAAATAACCTGTATTCTTTATTGATTTGAAATTTTGGCAGAGTTTCAATAGATCTTACCTTTTCACTCTTGAATTACAAAGAAAGTGATTGCCTTTATATAGAACTAGGCAAGAGCACTTAATACACAATGAAGGGTGTGGATTCATTTAACACTAAAGGCCCGAGTTTCACATGCATTTAATATTTGTGGCAAAGGGATATTATATTACAAAACTCATTTTCACTCTTTTGTCCTTTTGGAAAAAGACAAAATTTCACTTTTCAAGACAAAAGACAAAATAAGTGACTTTTCTCCTGAGTTGACAAGGAAAAATGGGAATTGCCATGTTTTTTGGAGAATATTCATCAAAAACAAGTCCCCAGGTTGATTTGGCAGCTGCAACAAGTGAAAAATGCTTCTCAAGGGCTTGGAACATCTTCTTCCACAATTATCTTATTAGCCTCTTGCTCTCGTTGTCTATATTTCATCAAAGCCTCAAGAGTTGGATTAATGGCCTTTGGGAGGGGATTTTGTGTGAAATTCAATCTAAATTTGAGAGTGTCAAAAACCCCTACCAGACGATTGAAAGAAACCTTTCTTTTTATGTTTGTTCTTAAAGAAACCCTTGACTTTCTGCTTAAATTGTGAAGTAGCATTTAGACTTGATATATTGAATTCATAGGGACTCTTCTACAAACCTCCCTTTAGTAGTTGGCTCCATCTATCTTTTAATGATTCAACCTCCAACTCGGTATCTTTGTTAATATAGATCCTAGTCAAGTTGCTTATTAAATCGTTGAATTCAAATAAAACATCAGTGACCTAATCCTCTGTGAGCAAAGCCTCTTGCTAGGCCTTTTTGATAGTATCTTTTCTATACTTCATTCCTTCCACCGAGTATAGAGGAAGTTTCACAGTATTAGCTGTCACAATATTTTCCTTTAGCAAAATCTCAAGAGATAGCCTACAGAGCATTTGTACTCTAGGAAACATATGCAGATAGTATTCCTCATTTTCCTAACAATTATCCAAAATATCCTCTACATCACCCTTTAGGGAACAAAACTCGCTATAACCCTAGTAGCCTCTAATATAGCTTCGTATCCTTCATTGTACACTTCATCAAGCCAAGAATGAGTTGTATTTGCAATATGATTCATATTGTCCAGCTCATCAACTTCTTTCTTGGAGAGGATGGTTGGAGGAACTACAGTGCCATCATCCTTTTTGCAGAGGGCCTACCAAATGCTTGACATAAGCTTACAACTCTGCAATTTTATCTTTCAATTGCCTTTTGGTCAACTCATCTTTGTCCATTCTCTATACAATAGTGTTGAAAACACCTTGAAATTCCTCAATTTCTTGAGTCATAATGGTTGGGCCCAAATTGACCATAGATATCTAGAAATCATTAGCTTGAAGCTCTCTGCTATCCTTGTCAACCACTAGGGTTGCAATCTCTACAATCTTTGACCTAATGCATCCCTTGTGATGCGAGAATGAATCTTAGCTTTCTTTTTCTCCTCAGGTTTGTCAAGTCTATTAAGAAATCTTGCAAGGTCTAAGGTAGGAACCTCTATTTCTGATTATTTTTCCTTCAACCTTATTTACAACCACTGGGAGGTTGAAGAATCACTACCAGTATTTATTTGTTGCTATTACTAGGGAGAGGAAATAGGGACTTCATGCTATCCTGCATATTTATTTACCTCATTTCCCTCCTTGGATAGATCCTCAGGATTAATATCCTTATTAAGTTGAGAGTCAAGTGATTTTTGAGAAGATACTTGCTCAATTAATGGTACTTCAACATACACTTCAACCTGAATTTTCTCATGCTTAGTTTCTTCTGAGAGTATGCTCTCAACAGTCACTTTGGGAACTTCTTTAGATATGGTTTCCTCTTTTTGATTAGCTAAAGCATCATTACTAATATCAATTGCATCTTGTGCCCTTGCTTCCTCAGTAGCACCTCAGCTTGTAAGATATGAGCAGCTTCAATATTCTTATTAGGAACCCCCTGGTTCATCAATTCCTCGTATACTTTATCTATGCCTTTCAGGGATGGAAGCTTGGGGGATGGGGGAGCATCTAAACTGATATTAATCTGAGGCATCAAAGTCTTATCCATCTCAGAAAGAACTGAAGTAGCCTCCTCTGGTAGGCACACTTGGGTAAGCTGGTAAAAAGGGGAAGATGGAATGATAATAGGAATGGAAGGGAAGGTGGATAAAATGGGTATGGTGGCAAGAATTGATGTATGCAACTACTGTAGAGAGAAAGATGGCAATGACGTAGCAAGAGATAAAATGAGAGAGTTGGAGGTGAATGCAAGTGTGGATGAAGTGGCTATAGAGATAGAATAAATAGGGGTAGTTGAACAAATGGTAGAATACATTGGTAAGGAAGGTGTAGTTGAAGTGGTGATGGTGGTGGGGATAGATGAAGAGATGGGAAGTGTAGTGGAAACCTGAGGAATAGAAGGGGAAGAACCAGTTGCAATAATGGAAGATGGAGTGGGGATGGTAGAAGAGATTGGGATGGATGAAGTGGAAATAGTGGTAGCGAGAGAAATGGAAGGAGGAGGAGCAGATGTGGTGACAGTGGAGGATTCTTGGGAGGTTTGATCCTTCTTGTTTCTCCTAGTTCTTTTTGGTGATTGGATCTCAGCTTTCTCAATTTCCTTCTATTTGCAGACTCGCCTAGTGGGAGGAGGTTTTTGACTCCCTCTCATCCTTTTCTCTTTTGATTTTCTTTTTTCTTTAGCAAGAGATGCCACAAACTCATCTTTGGTTTCTCTATCCACATCTACTCTTTCCCTTTTGGATTTGATATTCTTCTCCTTCTCCAAAGGTCCCTTCTATAGCAGGATCTTCAACTATTATTCTCCTCTTGGGCTATAGTGGGGTATATGTCAAAGGTACACATTGGGAAACCAATTGAGCCACTTGTGCATCCACCCACCTTTTTCTATACCCTATGTTATCTCTCATTATTTCATCTAATGATCTCACTTTTTCTTTGACCTAGTTTGGAGGAGGAATAGGACAATCAAATACTTCCCTCCATTCAACCTCTTGAACTAATTCTCCATCATCCACCACTTGGTTTGAGACTACAGAAATCTAAAACATCTTAATGAAATCAAGTGGGAGTCTGGAGAATTTCTTCTTTCTGACCTCGTTTTCATCACTACAATTAGCCTAGAAGTCTTCTAGTTGCTCCTCATGAAAATATTTCTTGCTCACATGATTCTCCAATCTGTGAAAAGGATCAAAATTTGGTCTAGCCCTATGAAAAATAAGATGGTATATTTGCAATTCAACATTTGATTCTTCAGTAGCACCGGGAGTAGGACAAGAGACTAAACCTCTTCTCACAATGAGAGGAAATGGTACTGAAGCCCTATGCAACCCCTTTACTAGTTTATGAGATGTGCAAATTTGCCTTGTCAATTCTAGTAGCACCATTTTATCAGTGGAATATTTTGGCAATCTATAAGGCATCCCTGTGAAGCCTTTTATTCTCAAATATGTAAACCTAGGGAATTGGATAAACCAATACCCATATTGCCCAACTAAATTCATGGCTTGGAATGATAACCTTCTACTCAAATCCCCCTACAACATCCTTGTGATGTACATAGTGAATGCATCATTCACTCTCTTGAAATGCACCAAGGATTGATCCTTTTGCAACAGAGGATAGAAATCATAAACCTTGTACTCACTAGCAACATTTCCAAGCCTAGTCAACCTAGGGTAAGGAAAGTTCTAGGCTACCATGTAAACTTTATATGAACTCATGTAGAAGATTCTTATCTCAGGTAAGTCCATGAATTGTACATGAAGGTTCTCACTAATCAACTTAGCCCAATAGATGTTCCTAGTTCCATTTATTACCTCTTCAACAAAGGAGAACATCCATCCTTCAAATGAGGACACCCTTGGAAGTCCCATCACCCTACTCAACAAGGTTACTAAATCATTGATCTTCATTTTGAAGTCACTTTTGAACAAGTTTATAGGTAGTTTAGACAAAGAAAACCTTGGCTTCTTCATCCAACTATCATTAATAACCTTTATGCATTTGTCAAGATCTTGGTCATAAATGACTTGTCCTTGATATTTTGTTAGATCCAACACTTTTGGATAAGGAGGAATGTCAAATGCCTCTTCTATTGCTTCAAGGGTCAAATCAACTATAATTCTTCCATCTTGAGCTATAATTTTTCTAGATTCCACTTGATAGTGCTCTCTGCACTCTATTATTAGCTCTAAACATTGTGCTGAGGTGGGGAAACTGATAGCCTATGTGATACCATTGCTCACTATATTTCTTTCCCATTTAGTGGGGTTAGGCCCATACATTCTATGCTTGAAGTCCTCCAAGTCTATATGTCCCAAGTCAGTCTCTGATACTTCATTCCAAGTGGAGGTAATCTTCAAGGTAGGTAGAACTCCTTTGAATTCATACTTCATCTTGGCAAGTCGATTCATTTATCCTGTAGAGAAAATCATAATGGATATCTCTAATTTTGACAAATTTCACGATAGGGTTAGTGTGCCAAGATTATGCAAATACTGCAATTTTAAAGAGGATCAAATCATGCATTGTACTAAAAGTAAAGATTTGCATAAATCTAATGCATAACTAGATACTAAGATTCAAAATCAATGCTTTTGTAGTATCAATTCTTCTAAAAAGATCTTTGTCCCATACTGAACTTGAATATTAGCAGGAATTTCACACATATTGGGATATTTAGATTTTAAATCAATGCATTTGCAATTCTAGACCTTCAATAATTCACCATCAATGCATTGACAAGATATTATCAATCAAATCATACTTATAAACCTCATGCACAAGCCAAGGTACCATTATTGAACCACTTTAAATGCCTTATTCTCAATTTGTTGGACTTAAGGGCCTATAGGGAGATTGTGGGAGTTTAGGTACCTTATGGATAGAAGTGGGTTGGGAGGATTTGTATGAAATTGTGGGGATTTGAGGGTAGACCAGACTTGTGGGAGTTGTGAGCCTTTAGGGATATGGCAGAGATTTGGGATTGGCAAGACTTTCAATGGCTACAAGATATATCCACAAGTCCTATCGACCTCCATAAAACTAGATCACTTGAGATTGTACAAATGATTATGGGAATCTTGGATGCACATGGATTTACAGGAATTTGTAAATGCTCGAGAAAAGTGAGAGTTCTGGGGTATCTAGGATATTGCAGGAATTCTAAGGTATTCCAGCCACATCGAAAACCCGCAAGGCAACATCACTATAACACAAGCGGAGCTTTGAGGGCAATAGATCTTATAGTCCTAATGGGATATTTCCATGTTATCCCAATATTCCCACAAAGTTGTAAGTTCATAGGCTCTTTAGGGTTTTACAGAGATTGTTGGGCAAATCGGATCTACAGAGCTTCCAAGGTAGTTAACATATTTCCTCTTGTAGCAAAATTTCCTACAAGATTTCTCAATCACTCATTATCATCTCAAAAGTAGGTAGGGAAGGCCCTCATGGTGTTGCGAGGGTTTCAAGTACATGTGGATAAAGTGGGTTTAGAGCCGGTTAGGGATGTTTCTATATCTATCACAAAGTCCCATAAAAAGATTTGTATGATAGCCCAAATCAGGTATTGGGACTCCCTATGGATTTATAGGGGAAGAACATATTTGGGAAAAAATCCCAATCCAAACATAATCCTTGCAATAGCTATTCAAAGTAAAGGTCGTGATTTTTTGGGCACAGTTGAAACTTATTTGACGTGGGTGCTTCATGTTTGATCCGAATACCTATGTTCTATTTTCTAGGTAAAAACCCACAAAAAGAACATGTGCCCTAGGTGTATTCCAACAAATTTGGGGATGTTTTATCATCATTTACAGCGAGCCCTAATTTGGAATTTCCTAGGGTTTTCTGTTGAATGAACAAGACAACTGAGAAGGGGGTGAATCAATTGTAGCTTAAAATTTCAAAACCCTTACACACATTTAGATCCGCATAGATTCAATTAACCCTTAAACTATTATGATGATTAAGCATGAAAAACAAATAACATAAACTGAACCAAATCAACATCAAACACAAGAGAACACCAGATTTACGTGGAAAACCCAAGAAGGGAAAAATCACGGTGAGGATTAGCTCACAATATAAAGTAGTAACAACACCGAATTACAAAAGGCTCACTACCAAAGAGATCATTGCCCAAAGAGAAAGATAAAGAAGAAGTGCCTCACTACCAAGATTTGAACTGTTATAATTGCATCTGACATATTCATGGAGTACAGTTCCAATAAAGCTCAATATTCACCACAACATCAACATCACCTTCACAACATCACTGAAAAATAGTAGACACCTTCTGCTCGATGCATCCAGTAATCTAACACATGAAGGCTTGTACTACTCCACACACTCAACCACACTGTTACTCATATCACATCTATCATGCGCACACCCGATCACGATCCCTTAACACTCATTTATACTGTCATCAACCTTGAGAACATTCTCCAAGGTCGGTAAATCACCTTAACCCAAAAAATTCAAATTATGTATGGACCTAAGCATCCCTACAGTGGAAAGGAATGAAGGCGGACCATAACACACCTTAGCTTGGACCTAAATCCATCCAAGCATGCTACTCCACACTTTCACAATCACCAAATCAACTCTGCAATTAGTGTAAACACCCAAGATTGGGCAAACCTGTGTTAACACAATGTTCTTTTAAGTACACACTTCCTCAAACCCAAAAATGACTTGCGGACCACATACAAGGCTTTACCACAATCTAGAGTATTCCATGAACATCCTAAAATCCAACAAATTCCTTTGCAACAACTTTCACCTATCACACAACCTTATCTTGTTTATCCAGTATGCTCAACTATCTCTGTCATACACTGTATCTCTAGAAATTGACTTCTGGAGCACCAAACCACGAACAACTTCAACAAAAGAAAGATATAAACCTTATAAGCACAATTCCAAAATTGCAAGATCTAAAACTTCTTTGTGGAGAAGTGTGGAGCAAAGACATTTCTCCTTGTTAGGAACCTGTGTTTAACCCTTCTCTTTACTTTGTTAGTATATTACATATGGACGCATATGCTTTGTAAGTCGTCCTGTGAGTATATTGTATTATCCCACATTCATGGGAAGTAATAGTTGTTTAGATTAGACTTAGTATATAAGTATGTGTTGAGGCCAATGAAGGCATCCACAAATTTATTGTATTGAGCTTGCTCAAAGGAGGTTGCCCCCTCGTAGTGGCCTGCGATCAATAAATTCCTTCTGTGTTTTTGCTATTTCTATTATTTCATGCATTTTTTATTATATTGTTGCAGGAGGTTCCTCTCATCTGGTATCAGAGCTCTTTCTTGGACTCACTGGGTGGAATTTCTGCCAAAAAAAATTTTCTGCAGTGGCTCCAGGCGATGTGATTATTGCAGTAGTTCTTTTTTTTTTGCATATGTATTGTTCATTTCAATTGCAGGTTCAGATCAAGGAATAATCCCTATCCGCTTAACTGTGGGAAGTGCCTGGGCATAGCCCTAAAACTCATTGTGAGGAGTACCACAAGAACTTGAAGTAGCTGGCCCATTGAGAGGATCTGCTAGCGAAAAGGGCAATGGCCCCTACCTGATTGACTAGTTCCCATCCGTGATGTAAACCAAGAGCTATCATTTGTGGCAAAGCGGTTATCAGTTTTACCTGAGTCGTGGAGTGAGGTGTACTGCCCCAATATGCAAGCCATTGGATAACATTGGTAGCTAAGTGAATCCCCTAAACCTTTAGGAAGCTAAACATACCTGGGGCCCATATCTATTGACAGCCCGCAAATCACAAATTGAATCCATCTAGAGTAGTTGGCAGATAGTTTCCAGAAAAGAAAAAAAATGTTTTTTGCCATATCTTCCTTGCTTTAGCCCCATTTCCTCTCAAACTTCACTGGAACCCCTGAAATTCCATTCTGCATATTTCCTTCCTTGAGGACCCGATCCCAAATTCCACTTATCAAAGCCAGAAGTCCCACATTTGTCTATTTTTAGGCTTTGCCATAACTTCTTAGATTCTCACCCAATAGACTTCAACTTTTGCCACAGTGTTCATTTCATATTTTTGCTCCTTTGTCCCTCTTGGACAAATTTTCCCATTCTTTCACCCCACTTCTGAAATCCCCATTTTCTTCTCCCCTTTCCCTCAAAAAGTGTCCAAAACCTAGTCAAACCCCATTTATCCATCAGAGTTTTTCCCAAATCCAAATTTTCCTATACTAATTTTTTTTTCTACCCATTCCAAAAAAAAAAAATCTCCTAGTTATGGTTGTCACTCGTGTAAGAGCAAAAAACATGGAGGATGAACTTGCAGCTCTCAAGACTAAACTCCAAGATCTGGATGAAAAAATTCTCGGGCTCAATCTTCAACATTCAGTCATGAACAATAGACGATAGCTGGAGTCTTCTGTAGACACAGGGTTTTTTTCTTCCAGCAATTTTCGTGGGCCGAAGCTTGATTTTCCTCGCTTCAATGGTGATGATCCGACTGGATGGATATACTAGGCAGAACAATATTTCAGTCTACATAATACTTTTGATGTCAACAAAGTACCACTTGCATCCTTTCATTTGGAACATGAAGCCCTTCAATGGTTTCATTGGTACATCAAGGCTCATGACGAGCCAAAATGGACAGATTTTTGCAAACTCATTTTGTAATGATTTGGCCCTAGTGCTTTTGATGACTTCACAGGAGCACTCACAAAACTGCGCCAAACAGGCACTGTGAGAGAATATTAGACAGAATTTGAAAAACTGGCCAATCACACAAAGGGATTATCTAATGAATTCTTCAGGAGTTGTTTTGTCAGTGGTCTAAAGGATGCAATTCACTCTGAGGTTAAAATGTTCTGTCCAAGCATAATGATGGAAGCCTTAGGGTTGGCTAAGTTGGCGGAGGACAAGATCACAACTCAACAGCGCTCCAAATCCAATTTTATTCCATTCAGAAATATGGATTCCCAAAGACCTCAAATAATGCCAGTTCCTAGAACAAATCCTATCAAGCATTTGATTGAAGCAGAGATGCAGGCACGTAGAGAAAAAGGGCTTTGTTATAATTGTGATGAGAAATTCACTTGGGGACATAGATGTGTTCAAGCTCTATCTCTTGGATGTGGATTCTCCGCCTGAAACTAAAGTTTATGCAAATGCTCAGGATACAATAGCTAATCAAGTTGAAACTCAACAGTCACCTGTTGACCCTACTTCTCAGGAAGACCACCCAAAGATCTCTCTCCATGCCTTAGCATGAGTCACCACCCCACAAACCATGTGGGTCAGGGGTTACTTCAAGAAGCTCCATCTTACAATACTCATTGATTCTGGCAGCACTTGTAACTTCATTGACCCTTGAATAGCCAAACAGGCTGATTGTTTTGTTTATCCTTGCTCCAGCTTTGAAGTGATGATTGCCAATGGGGGCACATTACCTTGCAAAGGGAAGTGTCGCAATGTGCGTATCTCTATTGGAGATTATAACCTGTGCTCTGACATGTTTGCCTTTCCCTTAGGCAGATGTGATGTGGTTTTGGGCACCCAATGGTTACGCACACTTGGACCCATCTTATGGGATTTTGCTAAACTTTGGATCTAGTTTTCAAACAATGGGCACAAACACACATTGAAGGGCTTACAATCGAGGTCTCTCAGCATCATAAGTTCACATTGCATGTAAAAGCTTCTTAAGAAGAATTAACATGGTGTCATCGCTCAGCTTCATTCCATTCAGATGAAACCATCTGTGGTCTCCACTACTCCTTCGGATCTACAACGAATGATGGCTATTTTGCATGCAGTACAAAAGTGGCGGCCATACCTACTAGGGAATCATTTTTGCATCAGGACTGCTCACCGGAGTCTGAAGTATTTCCTGGAACAATGGGTCTCCTCCCCAGTACAATAGAAATGGATCATCAAACTCATGGGTTATGACTATGCGATCACTTACAAGAAGGGTAAGGACAATATTGTGGTAGATTCTCTTTCTTGCACATGTGATGACCAATCTTCTCTTTCAGTTATTTCTATGCCTATTCCAAATTGGTTAGAATCTATCCAGCAGGCTGCCTTCTACGAACTCTATGTTTCTCCATTGGTAGGGCACTCTGGGTTCCTCAAAACTTATGAACGGGCACGGCATAACTTCTTTTGGAAGGGAATGAAAAGGGCAATTCAACAAATGGTGGCTGAATGTGATACCTGCCAACGCAACAAGGGTGAAACGACACTCCTTGCATTGCTCGAACCCTTGCCCATCCCTACACGGATTTGGACATATATTTCTATGGATTTCATTGTGGGGCTCCCTTAATCTGGAGGGAAGATAGTGATCTTGGTTGTGGGTGATCACCTCTCCAAATATAGTCATTTTTATGCACTCAGCCATCCCTATACTACCTCCTCAGTCGCACAAATTTTCATGGACCAGATCTTCCATCTTCATGGCATCCCTTCTTCCATTGTCTCATATCGTGATGCAACTTTCATAAGTCATTTTTTGGACAGAACTATTTCACCCCACTAGCACCAAACTGAAGATGAGTTCTGGGTATCACCCACAAACAGATGGTCAGACTAAAATTATCAACAAATGTTTAGAAACTTATCTTTGTTGCTTCACCTCAGAACAACAACATTAGTGGGCAAAGTGGCTCGCTCTCACTGAATGGTGGTACAATACCTCCTACCACACTACATCTAACATGACTCCATATGAAGCAGTCTATGGTTAGGCACCACCAGCGCTCCTTCCATACTCCTCCAGTAGTTCACGAGTTCAGGTAGTTGACACGGTTCTCTGCACCCCGAATCAGATTGGACATCATAAGCTAGCTCCAAAGTTCTATGGGCCATATAAGGTTCTTTAGAAGATTGGAGCACAAACTATTTTACCACAACTAGATAATGAAGGATCCATCCTTTTGGAGCTAGAGGCAATCCTCAATAGGCACACTCGTCATCTTCGCTCCCAATCCATCACAGAGGTATTCATTCAGTGGCATGAAATGCACCTAGAGATTGCTACATGGGAACCACTCCTTCAGATTCAGCAACAATTTCCACATCTTACGCTTTGAGGACAAATCTATTCTAAGAGGGAGGGGATGTTAGGAACCTGTATTACATTTGGACACATATGCTTTGTAAGTCATCCCGTGAGTATATTGTATTATCCCACATTCATGGGAAGTAATAGTTGTTTGGATTAGACTTAGTATATAATTACGTGTTGAGGCCAATGAAGGCATCCACGAATTTATTGTATTGAGCTTGCTCAAAGGAGGTTGCTCCCTCGAATTGGCCTGCAATCTTCTGTGTTTCTGCTATTTCTATTATTTCATGCATTGTTCATTATATTGTTGCAGGAGGTTCCTCTCACTCCCAGACACCTCTACACAACTTAGAAACACAATCCACACATTGGTGAACACAATTTTCTCTGCATAATGAACTGGAGCACCAAATTTGGAATATAACAACTCTTAACACCTATGAACAACATATCCAAACTGCAAAGATAGATCTTCAACATAGAGGAAATGCATAGCAAAAAGAATAACACTACTCTGTAAGCCAAAATGCTACTTCAACACATTGTTTCCTTTATTAATGAAATTTTCTCAAAAGCACTTGGAAGCTAACCAATAGAAACATATTCCTAACAACGTCAACATCTCTTCAAGGCAACCACATCATCTTCAGCAAAGCAACTCGACCAAATAGTTCACACCATTGCAACAACCTCATCTCAGAGACAATATCCACTCAACACTAACTACTCATATTCTTGCACCATAATCAACTCACACAAATGACACAGTTGACACCAATGACAACACAAGCTTGTTGACATCAATGACAAAACTGATTACACATACTTGCAAAATTTTCCATAGCATGAAAATATTGGGATAAAATCATGATGTCGAATTAGGATACAATTTACTGAGGGATTGAAATATATTTTGACATGAAATTCTAACAATAATGTAAAACCCTTTCTAATCGTCATTTTTCTTTTTTCTTTTTACTTCAGTAAATGCAAAATCTTCACATTTAGTGCAAAATTCAAACCTAAGCCAAAATATGAAGATGTTACAGAGTATGATTCACCTACTTGCTCGTGGAGATGAACTTGGAAATGTCTTTTACAGATGTAGGGAAGAGAATCAATCAACATCACACAAGTTTCACTGGATGCTATCAATTGCCTAGTCACAGTAATCTTGTTGAATCATCTTTGAAGCTTAGACAAAGGGCTTGTGAGTATGCAAAGTGACAAATGAATCGAAAACACCATTTAAAATACATCTAATTCCTCCATTAATGCAAATCGTGCAAACAACATGGAGGGCGTTGAATGTACTTTAAGAAGGAAGATAGAAGTAGTGGGACTTTTAAGCCTAAGTGGACATTTTTGCATATGTGACTAGTCTCCACTAAGTTGAATTAAGGTTATAAGAGCAAATGCGGAGATTTAAAACTTACTCTGAAATGTGAAGTTTGAAGCGGGTCTTAGATATGATTAAACTTATGTGAAACTTATAAAGTTTGGTCTTGCGGCTATTAAGGTGTTTCATTAACCTACAAAGCTTTAGGCAAGTCCCAAATCTACGTGATGACCCACTGAAAACCAGAGTCTTCAATTCTCTCGTGGAAGGCCCAAACAATAGAAAGCAGGGAAATGGAAGAGTCCTAGATGGGGTGAAAGTCCCACATCTGAAGCTCGGCAAAAGCTTCTCTTTTGCTTAAACAATCAAATGCAAAGCCCCTTTATGCAAAATGATTGACCTTAAGGATTGTACACTATTTTAGCCCTCCAACCAAGTAAAAATTGAACTCTCACCAAACTCCTTAAGCTACTACATTCTTGATGTAGGAAATCACTTTGTAAGGCATGAGGTAAAAACTGGAGACTTTGACAAGACAAACCAAGCAAATGAAAAAGGGAGGTCCACATTCATGATGAAATGGGGTTGTGTGTGTGCAGCACACAATAGTACCCTCAAGCCCACCCCACTATACTAAGAGATGAACGTAAGGGTAAAAACACACTCATGCAATACAAAGAGTATGACAAACACACATGTCAATCAACATTCATAATATACCGCTACAACACAAAAGTACACTAAATGCAATAATCATACAAGTATCAATAACATGATCACAACCACATCGAATGCAACATTCGACAGAAGATAAGGACGAGGATCTTAGAAGTCAATCAAGGAGTGTCAACCTAGTAGGATGACAACTGTGTAGAATTTGGAGAGTAGTGCTTCCTCAATGAAGATACTGACATTCACCAACCCCCATGAGTTCTGAGATGTCCTACACAACCAATATCGAATTCACTTAAGGCATTTAGTCGTGACACATAAATCTTTAGTTGTTATATTTTAATTTTCCAATGAGGTTGTGTTTTCAATTAATTTAACTCTCCACCATTCTCATCCAGCTGGTCACTTTGGACTATGGCAAATGGTGAGAGCTACTCTTCCCTACTATTTATACCTCAATCCTAGAAATCCCATTGCTCCAATTTCACGAATTCGATGTGGCACAAAATGTGATATCCCCGTCAAACAGATAAGGAAATCTCTGATTTGAAGATTTAAATTATGAGGCCAACTTCCTTAATGAAATATGGCCAACCTCATTTAAGGCCAACCACCTTAAATGTTGGTCAACCATCTTATATTAAGGAGTAGTGAATAGTTTTTATACAGTGCACTAGAAGTCTAGGATACAATTTGTTTATGAAGAGTTTTATTAATTAAAAGACATACCTATTCGTTGGAGACACATCCTTGCATGATATAAGAAGATATAAAAGGGAAATCACCAGAGGGAAAATGATCATCAATGGATCAAAGGAATTAGATTACATTAAGAAATTTATATCTGCACTCAACAGACAAGAGTAGAATTAGCAGTCAATACATTTGCTTCTGAGAATACAACAATCTTATGTTTTAATAAATAGTGCAGTATGCTCTATCATGATTGTTGTGTATAATGATATATTTATTGTTGTATAACCTCTATGATTCTGGATGTATTTAGTGTTTGTAATTCTCATCAAGCAACCATGAGGAGGAGTGGGAAAAATGCTAGTAGGGTAAGCAGATACTAGATTACTCTCTAAGTACACCACTCCATGTGGGCTTTCTGTGTCGCTGCCACTGGGGCCAGGAGGTAGGTGACTGTCCTTGGGCTTAGAAAAGTAAAACTACGAGCCTCATATTGTAGCTTTTCCTTAATCTCTACATGGTTTAGTTGTTGGGATGGATTCAAGGAGTTTAAATCATAAGAGGGATGGATAAGGTAGCATGGATAAGGAAAGCAGATACAATTTTATCCACTAAGTAGGCCACCCCATGTTGGATGCCCTCGTGTTTGCCACTTGGGGCCAAGAGGGATGGTATATCCACTCTTGGGCTTAGCATGGATAGCTTTGGGTAGACTTATCGTGTTTCTCATCCATGGCTGATCTTCTATCATGCACTATAGATATTGAAATAGTTATGTATCTTACATGGTTTAAATAGATAAGGTATTTATTAGATATGTTTTGATCATATGAAAAATTATATTTCCAATATTATCTAACATGATTGTAGGACCTAAACCAGGATTTATCTTGATTAAAGCATTCAATTGGTAAGTTATAACCCTAATTATATTAAACTTGTGATTCTAGGGCAAGATTTAGGGCAATTGTGTGGAAGGGGACATTACAAATTGTACCAAAGCTTTAAACATGTCAGCCTGTAGGGCAAACCTACTTTAACCATCATTTAATTAGAATTAACTATTGAGCCTTCCTCTTAAGTAGGCTAATAATGCATTTATACATGTGTGTGCCTTTCACATGTATGCTTCGTATCTTACATGCTTCATGTATATACTTCATGACTTATGTGTATTCATGTGTATGCTTCATGACTTACGTGTATTCATGTGCATACTCTGTGTATTATGTGTATTTATGCGTATACTTTGTGTATTAGGTGTATTTATGTGTATGCTTCATGTTTCATGACTTAGATGTATACATGTGTATACTTCATGACTTATGGGTATTCATGTGTATGCTTCATGACTTAGTATATTCATACTCTATGTATTACCTATATTTATGCATATACTTCATGTATTGTGTGTATTTATGTGTATTCTTCATGCTTCATGTGTATACTTCATGACTTATCGGTATTCATGTGTATGCTTCATGACTTACATGTATTCATGTGCATAATTCATGTATTACATGTATTTATGCGTATACTTCATGTATTATGTGTATTTGTGTGTATGCTTCATGCTTCGTGTCTTACATGTATTTATGTGTATATTGTTGAATGCACAAGACAACTAAGAGGAGAGTGTGAATCAGTTGTAACTTATAATTTCAAAAACCCTTAAACACATTTAGATCCACATTAATCCAATTAGCCTTTAAACTGTTATGATGATTAAGCGTGAAAAACAAATATCAAAACTGAATCACAACATCAAACACAAGAGAACACCATATTTTATGTGGAAAACCCAAAACAAGGAAAAACTATGGTGAGGATTAGCTCACTATATAATATGATAAAACAATTGATTAAGGTTGGTACAATTGGTGGACTCACTGTCCAGAATGCTCATTGCAAGTGGCTCACTACCAAAGGACTCACTGTCCTGAAAGAAAGAGATAGAAGAAATGAATCACTGCCAAGATTTGAGCTATTATAGTTGCATCTAACATATGCATGGAGTACAGTACCAATGAAGCTCAATATTCACCACAACATCAACATCATCTCCGTAGCACCATTGAAAGATAGTAGACACCTTCTGCTCACTACATCTATTAATCTAACACATGAAGGCCTGTATTGCTCTACTCACTCAACCACTTTATTGCTCACATCATATCCATTACGCACACACTTGATCACAATCCCTTTGATACTCTTTTATACTATCTTCAACCTTGAGAACATTCTCCAAGGTCGGCATCACAACTTAACACATAGAATTCAAATTAGGTCTGGACCTAAACATTCCCGCAGTGGAAAGGAATGAAGGAAAACCACAACACACCTTATCTTGGACCTAAATTCATCCAAGCATGCTACTCCACACTTTCACAATCACCAAAGCAACTCCTCAATTAGTGTAAACACCGAAGGTTAGCCAAACCTATGTTAACATAATGAACTTTTAAGTACACGCTTCCTCAAACCTAAAGATGACTTCCAGATCACATGCAAGGCTTCAACAAAATCTAGAGTATTCCTCAATCATCCTTAAACCTCCTAAAATCCAACAAATTACTCTGCAACAACTTTCACCAGCCACACAACCTTATCCTATTTACCCAGCAAACTCAAATGTATCTGTCATACACTGCAACTCAATAAGTCCTCTTCTGGAGCACCAAATCATGAACAACCTCGACTAGAGAAAGATAGGAACCTTATAAGTACACATCTAGAACCACAAGACCAAAAACCACATTGCGGAGAAATGCGGAGCAGAAGCATTTCTCCCAAACATCTTTGCAACACTCAGAAACATAGTCTTCATAATGGTGAACACAACTTTCTCTTCACAACGAACAAGAGTGCCAAAACTTAGAATATAACATCTTTGAACATCTCTTAACAACATATCCAAACTGCAAGGACATATCTTCAACAAAGAGGGAATTTGGAGCAGAACCAGAACACTACTCTATTAAGATAGAGAGTCTCTTCAACACACTGTTTCCTTTATTAATCAAATTTTCTCAAATGCACTTGGAAACTAACCATCAGAAACATATTCTTCACTTCTTCAACACTTCTTCAAGGCAACCAAATCATCTTCAACAAAGCAACTCAATCAAACAACAACATGCACTCACAACAATCTCATCTTTGCTTATCCAGTTGACACCAATGACAACACAAGCTTGTTGACATCAATGACAAAACCAATAGCACATACTTGCAACATATACTTCGTATATTACATGTATTTATGTGTATGCTTCATGCTTCGTGTCTTACATGTATACTTCGTGTATCACATGTATTTATGTGTATGCTTCATGTATTACATATATCTATGTGTTTGCTTCATGTCTAATGTTTCTTTAACATATTTACTCCATGTGTGTTTAAGATTACTTTATGCTTAAAAAATGTGAAAATGCCAAATCTATCAAAGTTTTATCTGTTGAACGCTTCTTGGGTTGAGCTACACTAACCAATTAACTTATGCAATAATGAAGAGTTGTAATTATTGAAGAGAAAAGGTGTGACTCCCTCAAAATTGAGATATAAAATGGAGAGCATTTCAATTGAGAAAGACATCCATGAAGAATTCAATTGAGAATAGAACTTTAAGTAATTTTGCAAGTAAATTAAATTACATTCTCAAGAATAGTGATGATGTGAGAAAGGATGTAACCCCAAATATGAAAAGTTGTGACCCTTCAAATGTAGGACTTCCTTAACAATAAGATATAAAAGGGGAATAATATCCTTGTGAAGAAACCATCAATAGGAAATAAATCTATCAATCAACTTGAAGGTAAAGCATTATTCTCAAAAAAGGTAGCCAAGAAGGATAGTGACTCCTTCAAGAAATAGATATAAAGGACAAATCAATTCATTGACATCATCACTCATCTATTCTTCAAGAAATCAAGCAATCAAAATATCCAAAAAGATTCCCGAGGAGGGAACAATCATAACAACTCAATAGTTAAGGATAAAGTCTATCGATATAACTTAACTTTCAATTCTCAAATAGAAACTCGCATTGCCATCACTAGTTGTCATGAAAACTTAAGCATACCTAAAGATACAAAGATGGATTAAGATTATCTTACTTTCAAACTTTGAGATAAGTATATTGAGATATCATCTTGACCTAGGGTGGCCAATCTCTTAAAAGCCAAAAATTAACATTAACATTCCAAAACAATCCACAGTGATTTACCCATAACACCCCATTTGGAACCATAGAGTGAATTATTATGAGCATGCCTATTTGGAATTATACAAAGTAATAAAAACCTAAATTCAACCCAACTTTGATCTTCCAAAACAACATTTTGATAAAATGTAATAAAGACCACTCAATTCTTTAGGAACCTACAAGTAACAAATTTTGACTCTTAGAGAGACCTAGGAGAAATTCTGGAAAGAACCATGGACACTATAGATTGAAGTTTGTGTTTTGAGAATTATCAGAGGATATATTCATCAAGCTTCATTTAGATAGGAATGCATTTTTTCTATTCATTTTGGATAAGATCATAATGCTTAATCAAATCCATAACACATATGATCTATCCCACACTCATAGAAACAATGGCTCAACCTTGTAACCTACAAAATTGGTCTAGTAAACTTATATTATGAATCAAATTCACTTCTATATTAGATCATTTCTTCCAGGAGTCTCCTCCTAAGTTCTTTTCTTGATCAAAGTAACTCCACATTCATAAAGATAAAGAACATTAGTATTAGGCATGTAGGTACCTTAGATAAATTTGATACAAATCAACAAAATTGTTACATAAGCCTATGCTAAGTTATATTATGGGCTTATAACCCACAAATCCCAGGATCATTCTCACCTATCAAACCTTGGGATAAATTGATATTGTTTAAATAAATTAGGTACTTTCCTAAGATATGAAAATAAATTTAGTACCAAACATGGAGATATGTCAAAGAGGAGTAATAACCTCCAATTGAATTAGAATATGGAACAAGAATCGGATATTAGGGTAAACCTATAAATTTAAGTCCTATTGCTTTCTAGGAATGCTAAACTATTGTACATTTTTCATTTTATTGATTTGATCAATCCCATAAATTTGTACTTAAATATTAATTACCTATGGGTGTGATAGATGTTTGACTAGGTTAAGTAATACAAAAACCCTATAAAACAAACTCACCACAAACTTTGTTTGAATGTTTACACAAAATGAAACATGCTTTATCTAAGGAAGGTTTTCATTCAACATCTAGGTCCTTTACACAAAAGCAAAAGTGATTTTGCACAAAGGAAGTAGGATCTGGATATTCACAATATTCCCATAATCCATCTTGATTTTAGATTTCAACAAGGGGTAATGAAGAGTTTGTATCATTGCCTAGGATCCTTGGGGTGATGAGATAAGAGAAAACTTGTCTTAAGTTAGGGACCTTACCAGTTACCAACTCTTGGTTTTGTTGTTAAGAGATATTGGGAAATACAAGTACATGAATCAGGAGAATATTGGACAATAAATTGTCCTCATACTTTAGAAAATGTTATCAACCCTATGATGTTAAAGAACTATGTTGGATTAAGGAAAGTATACTAAAAAAAATTCTTCAAGGACAATTAATGTTGATTTAGGATCCTAGTAACTCCAAGAGCATCTTAGTATGTAATTGCTTAAGGACAAGAAATCTTGGGAAGGGCGAGTTCTGTGATATCCCCCATCAGACAAATAAGGAAATCATTGATTTGAAGATTTAAATTATGAGGCCAACTTCCTTAATGAATTATGGTTGATTTCCTTAATGAGATATGGTTGACCTCATTTAAGGCCGACCACCTTAAATGTGGGTCGACCATCTTATATTAAGGAGTAGCGAATAGTTTTTATATAGTGCGCTAGAAGTCAAGGATACGATTTGTTTATGAAGAGTTTTATTTATTAAAAGACATACATATTTGTTGGAGACACATCCTTGCAAGATATAAGAAGATATACAACGGGAATCACTAAAGGGAAAAAAATCATCAATGGATCAGGGGAATTAGATTACATTGAGAAATATATCTGCACCCAGTAGACAAGAGAAAAATTAGTAGTCAATACATTTGCTTCTGAGAATACAACAGTCTTATGTTTTAATAAATAGTGTGGTATGCTCTATCATGATTGTTGTGTATAATAATATATTTATTATTGTATAACCTCTATGATTCTGGATATATTTAGTGTTTGTAATTCTCATCAAGCAACCATGAGTAGTGGGAAAAATGCTAGTAGAGTGAGCAAATACTAGATTACTCTCTAAGTACACCACTCCATGTGGGCTTTTTGTGTGGTTGCCACTAGGGCTAGGGGGTAAGTGACTGCCCTTGGGCTTAGAAAAGTAAATCTATGAGCCTCCTATTGTATCTTTTCCTTAATCTCTACATGGTTTGGTTGTTGGGATGGATTCAAGGAGTTTCAATCATAAGAGGGATGGATAAGGTAGCATGGATAAGGAAAGCAGATACAAGTTTATCCACTAAGTAGGCCACCCCATGTTGGATGCCCATGTGTCTACCACTTGGGGCCAAGAGGGATGGTATATCCATTGTTGGGCTTAGCATGGATAGCTTTGGGTGAACTTATCATGTTTCTCATCCAAGTCCTATTATGATTAAACTTCCACTATGCATTATGGATGATCTTCTATCATGCACTATAGATATTGTGTGTTTATATAGATATTGAAATAGTTATGTATCTTACATGGTTTAAATAGATAAGATATTTATTATATATGTTTTGATCATATGAATTATATTTCCAATATTATCTAACATGATTGTAGGACATAAACTAGGATTTATCTTGCTTAAAGCATTCAATTGGTAAGTTATAACCCTAATTATATTAAACTTGTGATTCTAGGGTAAGATTTAGAGCAATCATAGGAAGGGGTCATTACACAAAATTTAAGGTAGAAACATCACAACATGACGCTAAAAGATGCACAATGCCATTCAACAATTGAGACCATTCATTCCAAATATAATTTACTCAATTAAGTACTAAAATATTTTTTTTATCATTTTCTTTCCAAATATGCAACACCATAAAATTCTCCCATCTCCATTAATGGAACCATATGCAACCTTCAAGAATTTTCTCATTTTTAATTTTGAAATGAAATACTAAAATTGAGACTACCCATTATGCACAATCTACCCAACATCCATAATCTTCAACAAAATTGAGAGGAGGAGAATCCAATAAATTTTTTCTCTAAAGTGGACCTTTTCCAAATTCAAAATTGAAAGCCTAAAAAAATTTAAATTGAAAACAACGTATGTTTAAATCCATTTCATTCCTACAACTAGGCCATATGCTTTGTTGGTGTCTGAATCGGCAGAGGGTTTGCCAGTTCCAATGCATAGGCAGATTCATCCAACAAATACGGGAGGTTGCGTGAGCTACCTCCCCTTCACTTCTGGTTCTATCGCACCAAGGGGGGTGTCCCTATAGCTAAGGTTTAACCTTGACTTGCCCAATGACAAAAGATTTAGCTTTACAATAACAGGCAGAATACTCTCATGTATGGACCAAGATTTGGGTGATAGATCACAAGGTTGGCAAGGTTCTTGGACATATCTAACTGGTTGTGGATGAGAGTATGCAGGGGTCCTATTTCTACTCCTACAACTAACAGGTTGGAATTAAGAAATGATTTATTTTTACATTTTGGATGCAAGACAGGGGGTTTTGGATCATAACTACTACACAGGGAGCAGACTGGTGCCTATCTCAGGGCAAGGAGTCAACTAGACGTATACAAGTGAATGATTTGCATTAGCATTCAAGTTTCAAGGGGTCAGACTGGTGCATGCCTTACAAACACCACCCAAGACTGAGTATCTAGCTGCTTCTACTTACAAACATCCCAGCTGACATACATTCTTCTCCATACATGACCTAAAATAGTTTAATCCACTCCTTGAATGAAAGTTAGAGATCAAGCATGTAATACAGAAACCTGTATCCTAGAATCTAAGAAACCCTTAGCAACCAGATTCAAAAGAAGCTATGCATACAACAAATGGAGACAAACAACCAAACACATGAAAATAAGCATTTTTCATATAAAAATGACATGAAACTGAACATATGTGCAAGGTGCATTCAAATTCAACTCATAAACTCCAAAATGAGATAGAACAGCCAAGAAATGCTCTGTTCTTCGTTATTTTCTCCAAACATTTGCCCAAGTCTTCAACAACCTAAAAATGAGTGACACAGTTATGATATATACCAAGAACGTGTACTCGGCAATTAATTACATGGCATTTCAAAATATCTGCCAAATACAATGCACCAAGAATGGTGCCCAAATCATTGAATGCTCTATGCAGAAAAAGAAGGAAAGGCAGGTGAAATCAGGAGATGTGTCGCTGTTTGAAGATTTCCCTCATCAATTCGGTAGTTAGCATGTCCTCTCGACCCATACCTCTCTGCAATCCTGCCATTAATGGCATACCAACTCGCAGCCTGAAGTAGTTGTGTGCTCTGGAGCTCTTCCCGCCTGGAATGCAACTGCAGACTGTGGAAAGCCCCTACTGTTGAAAATTTGAATCAGGGTCGTCGATCTCTTTTCTTCCCGCCGAGATTTGCAGCTTCAATCATGTTGATTTGTCCTTGACCAATAAAAACATGCCACGCAGGCACCCCTTCTATCACTGACTTTTCCTTCGCAGCATACATTTTGCCTTCTCCGCCTCAGTTGCCTTTTAAATTGTTGTATATGCAGATGCAAATACATACAAATATTTTTGGACATGTGGCGGCCCCTGGTTTGCTCTCCATCGCTACGCATTTATCTCTCCATTGGCTGTCGGAATGAGCATGGATGAAGTCACTGATGGGTGAAGTCTTGTCGATGAGCCGCTACATCTTTCTTTGCATCTACGGTTAAAATGAGCTGCATGTATGTTCAATCACATACATACAATGGCGCAGACCCCAAACATTCATGAAACAATTTGAATTCACCATCGGGTTTCACCTTGTATGATTCCTTTGTATATCACATTGTTTATTGCATACATACAATATGCAATATACAAGCCATGGACCTTAGCCACTTATCAATCAAATTGAAAAAACTTTCGAATCCGGCTTGTATCTCTCTCATTGTATCTCCATCTTGTATGTCGCACATACAAAAGCAAATATACAAGTCACAGATTCCAACTCATTTATCAGTTAGATTGGAAAACCTTTGGAATCCGGCTTGTATCTTATCCAATGTATATTTCCTTTGTATATTGCATATACAAATGCAATATACAACCCGCAAACTTCAAAATCCATCTACTGCAACATACTATCCTTCCGCATCTGGGCTTTGTACATTTTTTCTTTGTATATTTGCTTTGTATCTTTTAACATACAATCTACCTTGTATGTTTTGTTAGTATAATGACTTGCATGTATGTATGCCGATATACATTCTATCTTGCATCTTTTCCTTGTATGTTGCAAATGTATATTCGAACATACAAACAAAACATACATGCAATCCTTTTCACAAAACTACGGACATGACCACCATTTTCAACCAGGTCTGAATCTTCATTGACATTCGTCGCTTGTATCTAACCCGTTGTATGTCAAACATACAACACAATATACATGCAAACTTTTTGATACATCCATGGAATATTCTAGGAATCTTCAATGTATGTTCTACCTTTGTATGTCCAGAATGCATATACAAGCCCGATATGCATACAAAGATGCATACAATCAATTTTGTCCATTTTTGAAGGCGAACTTCTTCTTCAAGCCCGCCAATGTATATTTGCACCTGCACATTTTCAAATGTACATACAAACAACAATATATATACAAGGATACATGCATGAAAATGGAGGCTGATTGACTTAGCAATTTTTTTGGTTTTGTGAAAGGGGCCTGCAGATTTAAATGCCTAAAACCTGAATGTTTATGCAGGCACCAACACTGGCTCTATCTGGGGATGCATGCCTCTTGCAAGCATGGAGAGAACCACAGATCTCTGGGATGCAGACCAGTCCCTTATCCATTGGGCAATAGAGTCAAACATTGCACCAACCTGCATCACAAATACACTTTTTTAAAGATTATTTTGGCGGCCTTGGGCAGCCAAAAATGAAAAACCAGAACCTCCTCCTGTCAAATGCTTGATTCTGATTTGAATAACCCCAACCACAACTAAAAACATCAAAATAATCTGCCCACAAGCTCATCCTGTCAATTAGATACTTCACCATTTCTGAAAGCTTGCCCTTGTCATTGTTACCTCTGTCATCCTGCATCTCACAATCAGACATATAGCCATACATACTAGAATATCTTTCAGCATTAGGTAGCATATGTATGTTATATTCCTCAAACAATATATCCTCATTATCTACCTGGTTGTTGCACATTACCAGGCACTCATCCAGCTGATCAAAAGATTGAAGACATTCAAAACATATGAGACCACCAATATCATCTGTAGTTTGCATATCCATATTATCTTCATAAGAGCTGAAGATCTCTGCCTCTGATTCATATGTCCCCTCTTCACAAATTGATGCAACACCTAGGCTAACTGTTTCCTCATATTCATCATCATTTTCAAAAAGAGGGTTAATTCTGCACTAATGAAAGTCATGACTCACAACATTCAATGCATCTAAAGGCTCATCATAGAGGGGATTTACACTCATTGCAAAGGTCTCTGCTTCTTCTTCATGACAATCCAATTCTTCTTTAGTATTATCAAATTTAGAGTCATAAGAAGAACAAACCTGATCCATGAACTAATCATGGATATCATCTTTATCATCTAATTGCCCCACATACAGGATCTCTGCTACTTCAATGCACTCTGAAGCTGCACTATCCATATCACTTTTCAGCCCTCTAATACTTCTTGATGAAACTAATATTGACTCATGATCCATATGATCACAACCATGCACAAATGGATCATTTAAACATGAATGCTCTTTGCTGAGGACTGGCATGTAAATATCACTTGAAAAATCATTATTATCAACTTCATTTGCTGGGCAAATCTGGGCATCCTCCTCTATAGCAGAGTCATTATTACCTTTACATGATGCATAAATTGGGACAACAGGGGTGTGAGTGCTTTGACATTCATTTTCAACATATAAATTATATCTTTCACTAACATTGGGGACTGTAGGACAACAAAAATTTGTAGAGAAATAGCCCCTTTGTATTCCATATCTCCAGTTGTTCTCAATGTCAATTGCAAACTGATGTGCCTGATGCAATGTAGTTGGCTCCTTATCTCTCAATCTATAACTCATTTTCTTATCAAATGTTCCCAGATAGACCATTAGGCACAATGCATCATTAGGTCTCATGCATTCTGGAATTCTTTTCAATGCCTTCATAAATCTGAGGTTAAAGGCTGGAATTAATTCATCTTCTTCCATATGGATATACATGAAATCACTGATGACTGCATATTCAGATATTCTTTCACCATATTGTTCTAGAAATGCAGATTTAAAATCTTGCCAAGAGCTAATAGAGGATGCCGGAAGGTAGGAGAACCAGTCTCTTGCATCTTCATCCAGAGATTGAACAAATACTCTCATAACCACATCTTCATGGTCAACCTCAAAGTCATCTATTACATTTATAAATTGTTGCAAGTGTCTCTCAGTTGATTCATCCTTTGCACCACTAAATTTGGGCAAATACTTTCTAATCTTAGATGGAAAAGCATTTGGATAACCACAAATGCCATTGAAATTGATGGGCTTATATCTATCAATGTTGAAATTCCTTTTATTACATGGTTGGGGTTGACTATTATACATTATTGCATCTGACACCTCACAAGGGTGCATGGGTTGATAATACATCCTTATGTGTTTTTGCAACCCTCCTCTCAACTCATATTTTCAATCACAATGAACTTAGGCCTTTTAAAATACAAACTGCTATTTCAGCTTGCCTAAAGTCCTCTAAATGAGTCTTTTAACAACATCGCATGCTTCTTTTGAATCACAAAATACATTCTCAACAAACACAAAGCATGCAAGCTTATCACCACTATTTCCCTTTTAACCAGTGCTACTTCACCAAATAGGGAATCCTTTAAAACTTATAAAAATACCTAGCTATGTTGCAGCTGTTGATAGGTTCATTCAATAGAGTCACCACCTCCTTAGTAGAGGAATGAGCTTCAAAGAGGCTGAAGCTAAAAATTCATTTCTTTCTTTCTGGGTTCTCCAATAACAGAGCCACACATACAACTTTTTCTTTTGCTTGCTTCAATAAAGCACTTCCAGGTCTGATTCTTCAATCTTTTAGACTCATACTTTTATGGATATGACATTACCTCCCCAGCAGAGTCACCATTTCTGTTGGTGTCTGAATCGGCAGAGGGTTTGCCAGTTCCAATGCACAAGCAGATTCGGCCAACAAATATGGGAGGTTGCGTGAGCTGCCTCCCCTTCACTTCTGATTCTGCCGCACCAAGGGGGTGTCCCTATAGCTAAAGGTTTAACCTTGACTCGCCCAATGACAAAAGATTTAGCTTTACAATAACAGGCAGAATACTCTCATGTATGGACCAAGATTTGGGTGATAGATCACAATGTTGGCAGTGTTCTTGGACATATCTAACTGGTTGTGGATGAGAGTATGCAAGGGTCCTATTTCTACTCCTACAACTAACAGGTTGGAATTAAGAAATGATTTGTTTTTACGATTTAGATGCAAGACAGGGGGTTTTGGATCATAACTACTACATAGGGAGCAGACTGGTGCCTATCTCAGGGCAAGGAGTCAACTAGCTGTATATAAGTGAATGATTTGCATTGGCATTCAAGTTTCAAGGGGTCAGACTGGTGCATGCCTTACAAACACCACCCAAGACTGAGTATCTAGCTGCTTCTACTTACAAACATCCCAGATGACATACATTCTTCTCCATACATGACCTAAAATAGTTTAATCCACTCCTTGAATGGAAGTTAGAGATCAAGCATGCAATACAGAAACCTATATCCTAGAATCTGAGAAACCCTTAGCAACCAGATTCAAAAGAAGCTATGCATACAACAAATGGAGACAAACAACCAAACACATGCAAATAAACATTTTTTGTATAAAAATGACATGAAACTGAACATATGTGCAAGGTGCATTCAAATGCAACTCATAAACTCCAAAATGAGACAGAACAACCAAGAAATGCTCTGTTCTTCATTATTTTCTCCAAAAAATTGCCCAAGTCTTCAACAACCTGAAAATGAGTGACACAGTTCTAATATATATCAAGAACATGTACTCAACAATTAGTTACATGGCATTTCAAAATATCTGCCAAATACAACGCACCAAGAATGGCGCCCAAATCATTGAATGCTCTATGCAAAAAAAAAGAAGGAAAGGCAGGTGAAATCGGGAGATGTGCCACCGTTTGAAGATTTTCCTCCTCAATTTGGTAGTTAGCATGTCCTCTCGACCCATACCTCTATGCAATCCTGCCATTAATGGCATACCAACTCGCAGCCTGCAGCAGTTGTCTGCTCTGGAGCTCTTCCCACCTAGAATGCAACTGCGGACCGTGGAAAGCCCCTACTGTTGAAAATTTGAATCAAGGCCATCGATCTCTTTTCTTCCCGCCGAGATTTGCGGCTTCAATCACACTGATTTGTCCTTGACCAATAAAACATGCCACGCGGGCACCCCCTTCTATTGCTGACTTTTCCTTCACAGCATACATTTTGCCTTCTCCTCCTCAGTTGCCTTTTAAATTGTTGTATATGTAGATGCAAATACATACAAATATTTTTGGACATGTGGCAGCCCCTGGTTTGCTGTCCATCGCTATGCATTTATCTCTCCGTCGGCCGTCAGAATGAGCATGGATGAAGTCACCAATGGGTGAAGTCTTGCCGATGAGCCGCTGCATCTTTCTTTGCATCTATGATTAAAATGAGACTGCATGTATGTTCAATCACATACATACAATGACGCGGACCCCAAACATTCATGAAACAATTTGAATTCACCATCGAGTTCCACCTTGTATGTTTCCTTTGTATATCACATTGTTTATTGCATAAATACAATACACAATATACAAGCCGCGGACCTCAGCCACTTATCAATCGGATTGAAAAAACTTTCGAATCCAGCTTGTATCTCTCTCATTGTATCTCCATCTTGTATGTCGCACATACAAAAGCAAATATACAAGTCACGGATTCCATCTCATTTATCAGTTAGATTGAAAAACCTTTGGAATCCAGCTTGTATCTTATCCAATGTATATTTCCTTTGTATATTTCCTTTTGTTTTTTTTAAACAAAAGGCAAGAATACCACAAAAGCCCTTTTTTCCTTCCTTTTCTATAATTCCTTAAACCTCTTATCTATTTCCTTCCTTTTCACACTCAACAAGTTATTTGAAAACATGAATTTATAAATTAAACCTTTTGAATTTTAATAGTTCTAAATAACAATATCAATCTTATTTAAACTAAAACCATTTAATTGAAAACCCCATACTATTATATTTCCCTAAGGTATCCTAATCAACATACTCCACATTTATTAAATAATTGTATTTTCTTCATGCAACATATTTTAATTTCCTAAGGCAATAATCTTCATTATATTTTCTCTTTACCCAAGGAATAGTAAAACGCCCTAGGTTTTTCTATGAAAGAAATATCTTTTCCACAAACACATTAAATGTGTAGTTCAAGATAATTCAAATGAAAAATGCTAAAATACAATTAAACCCACGCAAAGGACTTCTACACACTTACTTTACATGTATTCACAACATACAAATCTTAAAATCACCATCAGTTTGGATCCAAGTTTATATAGGGATACACATGATCCATCTCATGCTAAAATCAAGTAAGATAAATGTTACATAAATTTTAACCCAATATGAACATCTCATTTATAACCATCGTTGGGGGATTACCTTGTACTTGCACACTCAAGTCAAACATTAGGCATACCTTCTCATGTATATAATAGCCGAAGCAAAGCATAAACACCCAATGTAGCATCACATTATATATCAACTAAGCATCACATCTAACATGAATAATCACCCATAGTCATAAGGATGCAATAACTATAATAATGCAACATGTTAATCCATGTACAATAAACACACCTGTACAATATATATCTCAAAGTAGTGAAATAGTAACACTGAAAGGTCCATCACATAAACTCATAACATATACATCCATGGCCAACATCTAGATGCCAATACAAAACCCCATGGAAAACACCTTGATGGCATATTAACATATCATCACTAATAACAATAGTGGATCTAAAATAAAAGTCAATAGATAACGAGGCACAAGCACTAGAGGCATTACATCCCCCCTCCCTAAAACTAGGCTTACTCCCAAAAGCCTTCATAAAGGTAAGGATAAATCACTCTCAACTATGTGGCATCTTCCCAAGTCACTATGCAAGCATCCAAAGGGTCCCACTATACCCTTACTTGATCCAGGTCTCAACCCCGAAGTGCTAGCCTCTGATGCTAGAATATATAGACATGCTATAAAGAAATTTACCCACCCTCCTTGACCTGTAAGGCACCCCAAACAAGAAAATGTGTGACATCTAAATTATATAGTCTAAGAACTGAAACATGAACTACATCATGGATGTGAGAGAGACTAGGCGGCAAGGCAAGCTAATAAGAAAATGAACCAATCCTCTCAAGGATCTCAAAAGGCCCAACAAAACATGATGTGAGCTTAGAACCTTTTCCATAATGGATTGGGATCTTATGCAGTCACACTCTCAAGAATACATGCTCACCAACTAAAAAATATTAATCCAATCTCTTAGCATTAGCATACTTCTTTTGTCTATCCAGGGTCGTCAACAATTGTTCTCTAATTCAAACTACCTACTGCTCCATATCCTAAAGCATCTTAGTGACAAGAATAACCTAATCTTCTAGTTTATCCCAACTTAAGGGAGTATGATATGAATACCCATACAAGTCCTGAAATGGTGACATACTAAGTGAGCTATGGTAACCATTATTATAAGAAAACTCGACCAAATACAAATAGTCTTCCCAATGGGACTATTGGTCCATTACATACATGTGAAGCATATCCTCTAACACTTGATTCACCCTTTCTATCTAACCATAAGTTTTAGGGTGATAAGAAGAGATAAAATTAAGTTCGGCACCCAATGCATGTTGTAAGGATGTCCATAACAATGTCGTGAAAAAAGGATCACAATCTAAAATGATCCTACAAGGTACTCCATGCAAGCACACAATTCCCTCCATAAAGGTACATGCCACTGACACAACACTATAGAATGCCTTAATGGGTGAAAAATGAGCAACCTTTGTCAACTTGTCTATTGTCACCATAATGATATCATGATGACGAGAAGAAACAAACAAACCAACAATGAAGTCTACAAAAATCGTGTCCCATTTCCATTCAGGAACATTGTGTGGATGTAGGAAACCGACCAGATACTAATGCTCAACTTTAACTCTTTGACACTCAGGACACCTAGAAATAAAATTAGAAACATCACGCCTCATTCCCACCCAATGGAACAATTGACAAAGATCAAAATGCATCTTCTTCACACTAGATGTGTCACGTAAGGAGCACAATGCACCTCACTCATCACAACTAGATGAAGGCCACTTGAACCTAGGACATAAATACGAGCAAGATGTTGCAATAGTCCATTGAACATCAAGGAATAACTAGAATAATTTTTGCCAAGAGTCCTCTAATTCATATTTAACCCCCTGATACCATGAATCTTCTAGGAGCTTTTCCAAAATATGCCCCCACAGATTTGTACTCAAGGATAGAACCGAGACCTCATGCTATATGTTTCTCAAAGCATCGATGACCACATTCTCCTTTTCCATGATATACTAAACACCAAAGTCATATTCACACAAAAATTCCATCCATTGACATTGTGACTCATTTAAGGTTGGTTTCATGAAGATGTACTGCAAGCTGTGATGGTCAGTATGAAGCTCAAATTGATGGCCCAAAAGGAAATGTCTCCATTACATAAGTGCACGGATGAATTGTACCAACTCTAAATCATGGGTGGGATAATTTAGCTCATGATCCTTGATCTTACTTGACTCATAAGCACTCACTCAACCCCCCAGCATAAGGATCACTTCCAAACCTTCTAATGATATATCCATGCAAACCATAAAATCTACTGCAAGCTCAAGCACTGCAAAGATTGGTGCACTAGTTAGTCATTCCTTAAGACATTAGAAGGATTTCTCACACCGATCTAACCAAGCAAACTTCATTCATTTCCTCTAAAGACAAGTAATCAGATGATCCAATCTAGAAAATTTCAGGATATACCAGTGATAATAACCCGCTAGTCCCATGAAACTATGAACCTTTATAACATTTGTGGTTGTTGGCCAATCCACAATAGCCTAAATCTTTAAGGGATCAAATGAAATATCCTTATCAGAGATAACATGTCCCAAGTACCTCACCTTTGACTGGAAGAATTCACACTTTTCCAAGTTACCAAAAAGTTGGTTATCATGCAAACATTAAAGAACCTAGCACAAGTGGACCTCGAGATCTTCCACTATCCTCAAATATATCAAAATATCAACAAGAAACACAAGGACAAACTATTCAAGATAGGTATGAAACACTCCATTCATCAAACTCATAAGCACGGAAGGAGAATTCACCAACTTGAATGGGACTACTATGAACTCATAGTGCCCATATCAAGTAAAAAATGTAGTCCAATGAATATCTTCCTTGAGGATATGAAGTTTATGGTTGTTATGGAGTAAAATGTGTACCCTTGCCATTTACACCTAGTTTAGCACTCGAGTGGACCTAAAATAATCAGTTCTCAATCCCGATGAATAAACCCGACAAAATAAAGTTAGGATTGGTCTAAGCCCACTTTAATTGACACTTCCTAGAGTTTGTGGGGATAAAGAACTAGGGAACCTAGAACCCTGGTCCTCGATGCTAGCCCCGTCCCTATTTTGTGGTATCATCTTAGAACACCTCCTTGGCTTGTACATGTTGGCCCCATTTGGTTTTATTTGTTGTTGTTGAGCAGGAATGCAAATTTAAGCAAGTTAGTTTATTCATTTGAACATCTAAGCAATCTAGGAACTCTTGCACTCTCTCTCTTTCTCTTTCATGCTCTTTATTCTTCTCTAAGCTTTCTATGGTAGATTATTTTTTTTGTACTAGCTTCTTATAGGTCTTGTGAAGATCTCTATACTTCTTTGGGCTACACCAACTTATTGAGTCAAGTTGTGACACCGCATCAAGCAAGCTAGGGTTCCCATGCTTATGGTAACTCCTCTCCTTTATGCTTTATTACATCATTTCATTCTACTTTAGATTTGCCTCTGCCCTCCTAGGGCACACACTCTTTGATCTCCCATCATTGTTATTATGGAGGTGGAAAACCATGAATGGAGTTTGAATTAGGCAAGATCCTAAATAGCACCAACCCTTTTTCCTTCTTGTTTGTGTGCAGGTCGCATCTGAAGGAATCTGAAGATAACAAGTGATAGGAGATAGGAAGATAGATAGGTGAAGGCACTCAGCTATGAAAATCTTGCAGAACCCTAATTTAGGTCTAGGGCACCCAGCACCCTGGTACCTCTCAACCCCTGAACTCATATCCAAGCTCTCCTCGGTCCTCTAATCCCTTTTGTAGTGTTAGATTCTCTGTATCTGTTTCTGACAGTTGTATATTCACAGATCTTGCTTAATTAGGGTTTCCTACTTTGCCCTAGCTTGATTAGTTGGATTTGGTTGATTTTTCTCTATACAACAAAGGGACAAAACCCTTGTAGTTTGGGTCTCCTTCATGGGTAGAAGCCAAGATTGGTTTGTGTCTCAATGTTAATGGAAGAGGTTTTGACCTAGTTGAACATTTGAGGCTAGGTCTCTCTTTTCCACCAAACAATGGTATCTAAACTTTAGGTCATATTAGAAAATACCCTATCTCCCTTCATCTAATCAAACAAATCATAAATCCTCGGTAAGGGATTTGGGTTCTTCACTATCACCTTATTCAATTGTTGGTAGTCGATATACAACAAAGTAATGCATCCTTTTTCACAAATATAACTAGTTCACCCTGGTGGTGCCTCCATGAATATTCAGGTTTTGAGCATTTTAATATGTAGGCACCTTCCCAAAAGTCCAAAAATTTCTAACACTTTCGGCCTCTGCAGTAGAAAAAATGCAAAAATTAGTTAAGGTGCAAGTGTCTTTGTATATACAAGGGTGTTTGTATATACATGCAGGTCGAATGTACATTGGCGGGTCAAAAATCCCAATTGCCCTTTGAAAAATTGAGTTAGGTGCATTTCTGATTGTATATCGGGCTCTATAAGATACATATACAAAGGGGGAATCTTTCACAGATTCTGGGGAATATTCTCGCTTTGTATATCAGGTCATATACAAAGCAATGTATACAAGGGTGTGCTAATATACAATTGCTACAGTGGCGAGTGGAAGATACATTTTCAAAATATTCTGTTGAAGATACCACATTTCTATATTAGAAGTTTGTATATTTGCGGATGCAAGCGGAACATACAAAGGTGCAAAGATGCATTTGGTACAGTGCAGCGGGGAAGATACATGTGGTAGGGCCCGCGGGTATATACAAACGAGTTTGTATATTCGGCATACAAAGGAAATATACATTTGATGAGATACAAGCCGGATCTGAACCGGTTCTCAAATTATTCTAATAAAGTTTGGGGTCCGACTTGTATATAAGGTGCTTGTATATGCTTTTGCATGTACAGGGCGAAAAGGCAAAATGGTGAAGGCAGAAAGTCAGCGATGGAGGATCAAGGTACCTACGTGGCACGATATTATTGGTTCACGACTTTTCAAAGGTGTTTTGAGCCACAGATCTCAGCAATGGGAAGTAGATCGATGACCATGTTTTGGACCTTTAGCGGTGGTTTTCCCTGAGCATGTGCGGCCATTTTTTGAGCGGGAAAATCTCCAGATGTACCTGCTATTGCATCCCGCGAGTGGATGAGGCATTGATGGCATATTGCGTAGGGAAGTATGGGTGAGGCGACAGGTGAACTACCAGGCTTACGAAGAGAACCTTTAGGCAGCGGCCCAGATCCTGATTCCATCTGCTCCTTTCTCCTTGTCCCTCTGCTGCATTAACTATTTTGAGCACCAATCTGAGGATGCATTGTATCTGCCAAATTTTTGATTAGCCTTGTAATTAATTTTGCTGAGTTCACAGTTTTGCTATAAAAAGTAAACTGTGTTACTCTTTTGTTGTTGTTGAAGACATGGGCAAATTTTTTGTGTGAATAATGAAATACAGAGCATTTCCTATCTGTTTTTATCTCTGTGGAGTTTATGTGTTGCATCTAAGTTGTATCTTGCACATATATTCAGTTTCTTGTCATTGTATATGAAAAATGCATTATTGCATGTGTTTATCTATCTGCCTCCACTTGTTGTATGCATTTTCTTCTTCTGAATCTGGTTGCTAAGGGTTTCTCAGATTCTAGGGTATAGTTTTGCTGTACCACAAGCCTAATCTATAACTTCCATTCAAGGAGTGGATTAAATTGTTTTAGGTTAAGGTATGGAGAAGATTGTATGTCAGCTGGGATATCTGTAAGTATGGACAGTCAAATACTTATCCTTGGGTGATGTTTGTAAGGCAAGCATCAGTCCTAACCCCTTGAAACTTGAATGCTAGTTGCAAGCCATTCTTATGTATATGTCTATTTGACTCCTTGCCCTGAGATAGGCACTAGTCTGATCTTGTGAAGTAGTTATGATCCAAAACCCCTGTCTTGCATCCAAATCATCATATCCACCTTTTCATAACTTCCACCTGTTAGTTGTAGGAGTAGGATTAGGAACCCCTGCATACTCTCATCCTTAACCAGACACATATGTCCAAGAACTTTGCCAACCTTGTGATTTGTCACACAAATCTTGGTCCCAAAATGAGAGTATTTTGCCTGTTGTTGTCAAGCTAAATCTTCTTGTCATTGAGCTAGTCAATGTTACACCTTTAGTTATAGGGATACCCCCCTTGGTGCAGTAGAACCAGAAGTGAAGGGGAGGCAGCTCACGCAACCTCCCGTAATCTGTTGGCCGAATCTGCCCATGCATTGGAACTGGCAAACCCTCTGCCGATTCAGAGAAAATAAACAACAAATTTTGGCGACTCTGCTGGGGAGATCAATGTCATATCCATGAAAGTTTGAGTCTAAAAGATTGAAAAATCAGACCTGGAGGTGCTTTGTTGCAGCAAAGGAAACATTTGTATGTGTGACTCTGCTGTGGGAGAACCCAGAAAGAAAGAAATCAATTTGCAGCTTCAGCTTGTTTGAAGCTCATTCCTCTGCTAAGGAGGTGGTGACTCTGCATATAAAGAACCTGATAAGAGGACACTAGAGGTGTTGAATTTGCAATTGCTACAACATATCTAGGTATTTTCATAAGTTTTAAAAGGTTCCCTATTTGGTGAAATAGCACTAGTCAAAAGGGAAATATTGGTGATTAGATTGCATACTTTTGTGAGGACCTAGTTTGCATTTCAAAAGGAGTATGCAATATTGTTTAAAAGACTCATTTGGAGGACTTTAGAAAAGTCAAAACAACAGTCTAAATTTTAAGGGCCTAAAGTCATTGTTTATAGAAAATCTGAGTTGAAAAGAGGGCTGCAGAAACGCATAATGATGTATAATTATCAACCCCTGCACCCTTGTGAGGTGTCAGATGTAATGATGTATAATAATCAGTCCCAACCATGTAATAGAAAGAGGTTAAGACTTGATAGATATAAGCCCATAAACTTTGATGGCATCTGTGGCTATCCAAATGCCTTTCCATCTAAAATCAGAAAATATTTGCCCAAATTTAATGGTGCAAAGGATGAATCAGCTGAGAATGCAGCAGTTTATAAATGTTATAGATGATTTTGAGATTGACCATGAAGATGTAGTTATAAGATTATTTGTTCAATCTCTAGATGATGATGCAAGGGACTGGTTCTCCTATCTTCCAGCTTACTCTGTCAGCTCTTGGCATGATTTTAAAGCTGCATTTCTAGATCAATATGGTGAAAAAATTTCTGATTATGCAGTTATTAGTTATTTTATGTATATCCATATTGAAGAGGATGAGTTGATTCCAGCCTTTAACCTTAGGTTTATGAGGGCATTGAATAGAATTCCAGAATGTATGAGACATAATGATGCATTGTGCCTAGTTGTCTATTTGGGAGCATTTGATAGGAAAATGAGCTATAGATTGAGGGACAAGGAGCCCACCACATTACATCAGGCACGACAGTTTGCAATAGACATTGAAAATAATTGGAGGTATGGAATTCAAAAGGGTTATTTCTCTAAAAAATTTTGCTGCCCTAGTGCCACCAATGTTGATGAGGGATATAGTTTAATTGTTGGAAATGAATGTCAAAGTACTCACACCCCTGTTGTCCCAGTTTTTGCATCATCCCGAGTTGATGATGTTTCTGTTATAAAGGAGGATGTCCTGATTTTCCTGGCAAATGAAGTTGATAATAATAATTTTTCAAATAATATTTGCATTCTAGTCCTAAACAAAGAGCATTCATGCTTAAATGATCCAGTTGTGCAAAGTAGTGATCATATGGATCAAGAGTTAATATCAGTTTCATCAGGAAGCATTAGAGGACTGGAAAATGATGTAGATTGTTCAACTTCAGACTATATTGAAGCAGCAGAAATCTTATATGTGGGGCAATCAGAGATTAAAGATGATAAAGATGATATCCATGATCAATTCATGGATCAGGTCTGTTCTTCTTATGACTCTAGGTCTGATAATGATGAAAAAGAAATGGATTGTCATGAAGAAGAAATAGAGACCTTTGCAATGAGCATGAATCCCCTTTATGATGAGCCTGTGGATGCATTTGATTTTGTGAGTCATGACTTTCAGTGGTGCAGAACTAACCCTCTGTTTGAAAATGATAATACTAACTTGCAAACTGTGGATAATGTATGCTCAGTATCAGTTGGTTCAGACATGTGCAATGATGGCTATGTGGATCAGGTTTTGGTTTCAATGTCAATAGGTGATATGAATTACATTGGGGGTCTCATATTTTCTGAGTGTCTTCAGTTTTTGGATCAGCTGGATATGTGTTTGGTTATATGCAACAGCCAGGTAGTTAATGAATATTGCCAAATGCAATATGAAGATATGTTGCTTGAGGATCATAACATACATATGTTACCTAATGCTAAAGAATATTATAATGTGTATGGTTAAATCTCTAATTGTAAGATGCAGAGTGACAGAGGCTACACCGATAGGGGCAAGTTTTCAAAAGTGGTGAAGCATGTAATTCATAAGATCAGCATGTGGGCAGACTGTTTCAATTTGTTCAGCCATGGTTGGGATTATTCAGTTGGGAATCAGGCATTTGACAGGATAAAGTTGTGGTTCTTCCTTTTTGGCTGCCCGGGGTCGCGAAAATAATGTTTTAAAAATCTAGTTTGTGATGCAGGTTGGTGCAATGTTTTGACTCTGTTGCCCAATAGACAAGGCCCAATCTGTGAAACCAGAGATTCTAAGGTTCTCACCATGCCTGCAAGAGGCATGCATCCCCAGACAGAGCCACTGGTGGTGCCTGCATGAGTATTCAGGTTTTGAGCATTTTAATATGTAGGCACCTTCCCAAAAGTCCAAAAATTTCTAACACTTTCGGCCTCTGCAGTAGAAAAAATGCAAAAATTAGTTAAGGTGCAAGTGTCTTTGTATATACAAGGGTGTTTGTATATACATGCAGGTCAAATGTACATTGGCGGGTCAAAAATCCCAATCACCCTTTGAAAAATTGAGTTAGGTGCATTTCTGATTGTATATCGGGCTCTAAAAGGTGCATATACAAAGGGGGAATCTTTCACAGATTCTAGGGAATATTCCCGCTTTGTATATCGAGTCATATACAAAGCAATGTATACAAGGGCGTGCTAATATACAATTGCTACAGTGGCGAGCAGAAGATACATTCCTAGAATATTCTGTTGAAGATACCGCAGTTGTATATTAGAGGTTTGTATATTTGCGGATGCAAGCGGAACATACAAAGGTGCAAAGATGCATTTGCTACAGTGCATCGGGGAAGATACATGTGGTAGGGCCCGTGGGTATATACAAACGAGTTTGTATATTCGGCATACAAAGGAAATATACATTTGATGAGATACAAGCCGGATCTGAACCGATTCTCAAATTATTCTAATAAAATTTGGGGTCCGACTTGTATATAAGGTGCTTATATATGCTTTTGCATGTACAGGGTGAAAAGGCAAAATGGTGAAGGCAGAAAGTCAGCGATGGAGGATCAAGGTGCCTATGTGGCACGATATTATTGGTTCGTGACTTTTCAAAGATGTTTTGAGCCACAGATCTCAGCGATGGGAAGTGGATCGACGACCATGTTTTGGACCTTCAGTGGTGGTTTTTCCTGAGCGTGTGCGGCCATTTTTTGAGTGAGAAAATCTCTAGATGTACCTGCTGCTGCATCCCGCGACTGGATGAGGTATTGATGGTAGATTACGCAGGGAAGTATGGGTGAGGCAACAGGTGAACTACTAGGCTTACGAAGAGAACCTTCAGGCGACGGCCCAAATCCTGATTCCATCTGCTCCTTTCTCCTTGTCCCTCTGTTGCATTAACTATTTTGAGCGCCAATCTGAGGATGCATTGTATTTGCCAAATTTTTGATTAGCCTTGTAATTAATTTTGTTGAGTTCACGGTTTTGCTATAAAAAAGCAAACTGTGCTACTCTTTTGTTGTTGTTGAAGACTTGGGCAAATTTTTGGTGTGAATAACGAAATACAGAGCATTTCCTGTCTGTTTTTATCTCTGTGGAGTTTATGTGTTGCATCTAAGTTGTATCTTGCACATATATTCAGTTTCTTGTCATTGTATATGAAAAATGCATTATTGCATGTGTTTATCTGTCTGTCTCCACTTGTTGTATGCATTTTCTTCTTCTGAATCTAGTTGCTAAGGGTTTCTCAGATTCTAGGGTATAGTTTTGTTGTACCACAAGCCTAATCTGTAACTTCCATTCAAGGAGTGGATTAAATTGTTTTAGGTTAAGGTATGGAGAAGATTGTATGTCAGCTGGGATATCTGTAAGTATGGACAGTCAAATACTTATCCTTGGGTGATGTTTGTAAGGCAAGCATCAGTCCTAACCCCTTAAAACTTGAATGCTAGTTGCAAGCCATTCTTATGTATATGTCTATTTGACTCCTTGCCCTGAGATAGGCACTGGTCTAATCTTGTGAAGTAGTTATGATCCAAAACCCCTATCTTGCATCCAAATCATCATATCCACCTTTTCATAACTTCCACCTATTAGTTGTAGGAGTAGGATTAGGAACCCCTGCATACTCTCATCCTTAACTAGACACATATGTCCAAGAATGTTGCCAACCTTGTGATTTGTCACACAAATCTTGGTCCCAAAATGAGAGTATTCTGCCTGTTGTTGTCAACCTAAATCTTCTTGTCATTGAGCTAGTCAATGTTACACCTTTAGTTATAGGGATACCCCCCTTGGTGTGGCAAAACCAGAAGTGAAGGGGAGGCAGCTCATGCAACCTCCCATAATTTATTGGTTGAATTTGCCCGTGCATTGGAACTGGAAAACCCTCTGCCGATTCGGAGAAAATAACCAACACACCCCAAGGGGATACACTAGGATGAATATGCCCTTTCTCTAACAACTCCTCTAATTAGAACCAAAGCTCGTTAAGTTCTTTGTTGGTCATATGGTAAGGAACAAGTGAGATGAGATTTGCTCCTAGAATAAAATCTATGTGAAAGTCCACATCCCACTTAGGTGACATACCCAAAATAGTAGTAGGAAATACATTAGCAAAATCCCTAAGAAGGGGATGATCATCAAGAGATACCTCGTGGTACTCATTCTCAGAAAGAGCACTTATCAAGATAGCAAGCATTTGACATCCCTTTCACATACTCTATTTTAGCTACATAGCATAAATCATGCAAAGAGATATGGGTCTTTGCACCCCTACTACCTCAATTAGATGGCCAAAATCATCAGCACACTCAATGGACTTAGGAAGACAATTGATACTCGCTTGATGTAGTCCAAGAAAATCCATACCAAAGACTATCCTGTAGGACCCCAAAGGTAGGATTCACAAATTGACAATGGTGGTGAAGGCTCCAATATCCAACACACACCCACTCATGAAGGGGTCTACAACCACCTTGACACTTATAGGTAACTCAACCTACCATTTATCATCTTGCCTTACAGCCTCAAGCCTACTACACTTAACTAAGGATGGGGAAATAAAAGAGTCGGAAGCACCATAATCAAATATAATAGAAGTACAAACACTATCCAACAAACTTGATGTGTCAACCATTATACTTTTATGCTCTTAGCAAAAACTCTATGTGACCTACAAACATCTCCCAATGTCAGCTCTGATGTTGTAGCATTCTAACCCCCAACTGTCATTGATCCCTGAGGGTATGTACTTGCTTAATGCCCCTCCTGACCACAAGAATAACATGGTCCTAAAAATTGAGTAGGAATGGGTTGAGGTGCACTAGAATACTAGAAAATCAAGCAACTTGAATTAGGTTGTCCACTCCAGGCTTATTGTTGGGACAAGAAACTCTTATGACACTTAAACATATGTTCCCTATGGGAAAGATTACCAAACCCTTGCTCATTTTGAGGATCTTACTGAGGTTTCTACTTCTATTGCTAGGTATTCCTAGATGATCCTAAATATGTCTTGTAAGGTCCTCTGGTTTGGGGTTGAAATTCCTGCACCACTATACCTGACTGGTAAGGAACCACTACCTAATCTCCTATGTGACCACCATACCCTTTAGCCAAGTTCTCTTCAATTTATCTTTCGATTCCAACTCCTGAAAGCCTCCACTATTACAATATTTTAAGCCTCTTATAAATTTTTGCACCATCATCCCTTCATCCTCCATAATTCCTGCATACTGTCTCAGTTCAAAGAAACTATTCTCATACTAATCTACAATCATGACAAGCTACTAAAGCTCATGGAACTCATCTACATGGCATTGCCTGTAATGCTAAAAAGGCATTAGAAATGAAACCATTCAAGAAAGGTCTCCCATGAGACTAGCAATATCTAGGTGACACTTCCACTCCTCCTAGCACCACCAAGTAGAAGCAAATCCATGCAAGTGCATTATGGCACATAAAGCCTTGGTGTTACTACCATAGGGATGCATCATAAAACATATATCAAGGGCCAAGAGCCAGTTCTTGTCCTTTGTTCCTCTAGCAAATCCTTTGAAAGTGGGTGGGTTGGCTTACAAAAGATCTCTCATGTGAGTTGTGGCCACACTGTCCTCATCCACCAAGTGTCTATCACCTCGTTGGGGCACATCCTAAAAGGGGACTTCCTCCACTCTAGACCATCATGGGTTCTTAGAGCATTCTTTTTCACCATATCCATACAAAACCTCTTCTCTAGACCGAGAGGGGTGAGAACTACCAAAATGCCTTCCCTCTTGATGAGGGGTTAACCTTGCCAAGATCTCCTGAAGAAGAACCATAACCTATGGTGCACCTAAAGGGACTTTTAGTTGATCTTGCCTATACCTTGGGAAATAATCACTTTGAATTTTTGGTTATTCTCAATCAAGGTTAAAATTTCCTCCCTACTAAGTGTGGTAAGCCCTAAGAGGCATTGTTTTTAATCAGCATAAGGAAATATTAGCACATATATGCAAATATACAGCACCATACTAAGGCAAGTAAGGAACAAGAAAACATGGAACCAAAACACTCCAAACAAACACTTATACCATCACAAGGTAAGCACATAGACTAGAGCTCCCAATGTTGCAACATGGGCTCTGATACCAAATGTAATGCCCCAAGCTTTTGCTCAAGACATCAATAGAAAAAATTGACTGATTTTTTTTTTGTGAAATAAAAGTGGTAATGTGTAACCGCATAACATACTAACATGCCCAAGGTTCATAGGCAACCCATGATGAAACTCTTGGCACACACACCCTAATGCATAAAGTAAAGTGACACAAGTAGAATACTTAACTATACCATGAGATGAGGCACCATGGTTGGCATATTAATTAAACAAGGCATAGAGGATAGACAAGATTTTCAAAACCATGAGAAAAATTTCCTAAAAACTCTACGAAACCACCCTCAAAATTTCATAAATTTACAAATAAGTAGAAAAGCCATAACTGTCAATGTTTGGGTTCCCTGAGGGATTTGTAGGTAGGTCAAACTTTGGACCTGTGTTACAACTTGCAACTTTACACACTAGTTCAAAATCAGGTTTCGAGTTGCAATCACACTTTGCACCCTCATAGACCTTGGTTTCTATCAACATAATGCAATGTGCAAATGACATGTCAACCCCAAACTCTAGCCTTCAAACCACTTCAAGTTGTAGAAATTTCTTCAATTTGCATGTTGCAATGTGCAAACTATAATGCTTTTGTGCCGGGGGAACTGATACAACCACATCGAGACTTTTTATTCAAGAATCTCCTCACGAAACTTGATCTGAAAACAACATATGTTGAGCTAGACATCTCACTCTGATTGCTCGAATATGACCTACAGTTGATCTATTATTATTGCTCCCTCGACACATAATTTGAAGGCAATCCTGGACCTAGACCCCTACCTCTATAGTGCTTTTACATTGGTTCCAAGTTAAGAAGATATTCATACTTTGGAAGCCTCTTAAATTTTGCACATCTACAAAGTATAATCAGGTTCCATACTCTGAACCAACATCACTTTAGACTTTGAGAATCACTGGAAATGCACATGTCTACAAAGTGCAAGCAGACATTGTGACTATGAAAAAGATGCATAGACCTACAAGGCAGCCCAAGGATGGGCTATAGTCCTAATCATGTACATGTAAACATGGATATATATATACCTCTTAGCACTATTCCTCTTGGTAACATGTCTTTATTTGTTTTTCATGTAAGGAAAGCTAAGTGCGGAATCGCCTTCCTAATGCCAATTTTTTAAAAGAGAAATGCAGATAGTACTTTCAATTTCCAATTATAGTTCATTAAAGATGCACATTAATCAAAATAATAGAGTAGAAAATTTAAACATCACACAGAATTGAACACCAAATTTACGTGGGAAAACCCTTACAGGAGAAAAACCCACACACCAAAGCACAGATTTCTTGTATTACAGTAATACATAAATTACATACAAGTTACAAAGCTATGCTCTTTTAGGTGTCGATTCCCAAATCAAATCTAGCAGCATTACATTACCATTCACTCTCTCAAATTAATACACCATCGATCCACTCTTCATTATTCAATGCATTACTACATTCTATTATATTGCAAACTTCACAAACGTTCCAGGAAAACCATCGCTCCAACTTCCATACCAGACTAACCGTCATAGGAAGTTCAATCATCTTTACCTTTCACTTTCTGGCCATTACCGCCATACCACAGGACTATTTCTGACTAGCCGCGGGGCTGCGGATCATAACGCATTGTCGTAGGCAATATTTTGAACTATCGCGGGATGGCAGTATGACCTGCACTACCGCTTGCATGTTTATTATCTATCGTGGTGTGGTAGGATCCATACTGCACCATCGCAAGCCATTTAATGGGATGTCGTAGGGTGGCGGTAAGACCTGCAAGCCTCTCCATTCACCGTCCACCGCTACACCGCAATGTCCAACAAAGTCTGTCACGGTATGGTGGTGTATACTGCTCTACCGCATGCTCAGAAGTAGACCGTCGTGGGGTAGCGGTGTGAACCACACCACCTCACACCACATCATGTACTTCCATGGGGTGGCGGTATGAACTGCCAGCCCGCACCTCTATCAAATAAACACGGCGGTATTATGGTAAAGGAATACATGCAACATTTCAAAAAGTCTGAGCTTGCTGGGAGCTGAATTGGGGTTTCATCAATGAGTTTGAGGCATTATTTCTCAACATTCTCCCACTTGATGAAGAACTCATTGAACCCCTTCCAACGCTTGGAGTCACAATAATCATAGGCTCCAAGTCCCATTGAACTGGCACACCATCTGAACTTATATGTTGTAGAGGAAAACTAATGTGTTGTAGACTTAACTAATTCATGGGAAAACCTATCTAAACAGTCCACTCTATCACTATGCATTCCTACATTGAATTATCGACCGAGGAGCATAAGCTTATGATGGTACTTGCAAAGTATATGCCTTCAGGGCTCATATGGTTCCCAAACTATTCTATCTTAACTCTTAAACAAATAAATCTATCTTGCTGGAATTGACAGAATTACAAAACAATGAAAACAACTATAAATCCTAGTTGCTACGGATACCTACAACAAGGTCTGTAGATAACTATTACAACAGGGAAACTGTAGAATTAGCTTAATTGAATTGACAAGAATGAAATGACTAACTGCTGACCTCTGGAGGATTTGTAAACACACTAATATGCAATTGTGCATGAACTATATGTAGTTGATGAAAACATAATACTAACTTGAATTCAAATTATGATTAACAGAAAACTAATAAACCAGCATTAACTGAAATGAAGTAAACAAGGAGAGAATCAGTACCTTGAGTGGCCAGCTCAAGAGACTATCTTCCTTAACTGAAACCAAATCTAATCTAGATTCTACGTATCTTTGTAACACATACCAAAGCTTAACTTATTCCATACACAGAATCAACTCATATCAATTTGTTCAACAATGAAATATTTTATGTCATATCCAGATTGTATTCCATAAATGTAACATGCTTGAATCTTTTCACATAGAAAAGGAAATGATAACTGAATCAAACTGAACTGCTAACAACTTGCCTCTACTACCTTATATATCTCATCTTCTCCTTACTATACAAAATGGAGAGAGAGCCTTATTTATTAATTAACTGACTCTGATCATTCACTGCACATAGATACTAGGTTGTGGAGTCAAGATCACATTCTTATTCTAACTAACTATAAGAAGAAGAATTCAAATCAAATTAGTAGTCTGATGCATGAACAACATCCATAATCATCTTTGAAACAAATCCACTCCTTAATTTATTACTTTCCATGATTCTCCATAATTGTCTTCAGTTGTCTCTGCATTCTTAGCGTTGAAACTCACACTTCTATTAACTCCTTTGTTTGCAACCTGCTACAAATGCTTGATCTCATCATGACACATCCAATTTTGCACATAGAATTAGTTCCCAAAAGCATATACCACAAGCATTCTCCATGACTAACCATAAAAACATCTCATTTATACTTTTATAAATACATATATATATCTAATTCATGCATTAGATAATATGATCATCACATTCCATATTAATATTTTAAGTTCAAGTCTTAGAAGTATAAAGAAGGTCAACATATCATAGTGCAAACATGGATAAATGTCTTAAAGGATGCTATGCAAGAAGTCTTTAAAGTATAAAAAGTAGCTTAAAAGAGACTAATTCATCATTTCCCCCCAACTAACCATTTGCTTTCCCTCAAGCAAAATTAGTCCAACAGATACGTAGGGAAATGAATTATAATGTAAAACTATTTGCCTCAAGTCCATAACTACCCTGACACCCTCACCCTATTTCAAATAGAACCCATTGTAGCATGAAAGCCTTTGTAGTCTGATGGCTTCTGCAATCCTACATTCCTCTCCCTTTTCTCCTATCTGGTGTGGAACTGGATATAAGAGTAGAGGTAGATGGTAGGTAAGAGGCAACCATGCCACACCTTTATTCTCTAAAATTTGGATGTACCTATGTAATCTTTTAGACATGTTCATAAAGTTATGTAAGGAATGAGGTTCTTTCTGTTGAAGAGTAGGTGTCAAACTGATGCATCTGCTTTGTACATATCTAACACAATCTTGTAACATGGATCCCATCATTCCCTGTATCCTTCTGTGATCCCTTATTCTTAAGTCCATAATGATTTTGCCTGGGCCCTTATGAGAGAGAAGTCTGTACCATTTTATGAGGACATCTTCAAGGTTAAATGCCTCTTGTCTGATTGGTAGTGATACCTTCTTCTCATATTCTTCATACTTATCCATCAATTCTCCTCTAAACTTTTCATTATTTAGGTATGATGCTATGACTATCAACTATAAATATCCAACATTTATGGAGGGATTCCATTCTGTATCTTCCTCCACCAGGTAGTTGTACAAACAGAACTCACATAGCTAATCTTGTTGTTCTAGACTGACCTTTTGAAAATAACTAAGGAAATTGTGTCTAGACTACAAAGCTAGTTGGTCATTAACAAATCTATTGAATACAAAACTAAGAAATTTCTCCTTTAAAAATAATGCACAAACCCTTGAAGGTGGTCTGCATTCAATGATTTCCATGGCCCTGTCAATTATACCTGTCATCTTTGCCTCTAATTTCTTAATTTCAAGATTCTAATTCTCAATTATTCCATTAAAATTTGTCCTTTCTTTATCCCAATTCTCTGTGTCTTGTTTTGACCTACTAGTGACTTTCAACAACTCAAAACCCAATGAAACAGTGGTATGGCATGTTAGAGTTCTTACCTCAGGAAATGATGGAGGGGGTTCCTTCTCCTCATTTGAGATGATATTGCTAACAACCAATTGTGCTAACAAATCCAATTTAGACCCTTGATTTTGTGTCTGAATCCTCCCCTCTAATTCATGTATCCTCTTTTCTTTTTCTATCTCCTTCTCTTCATACCTCTTTACCTAATCCTCTAGGGCTTTGATTCTGTTCACTGCCTCTTGAAGTTCTTTCCGGAGGTCTCTTTCTTCTAACAATTCATTTCTTTGCTCAAAATTGACATTACCACTATCATTGTTATTAGAAGCATTAAAAATTTCTTTAACAAGGCTACCAGGGGTTTCTTTTCTCATCTTTTTGGTAATAAATGGGTCTTCTGAGTCAGAGTCAGAAGAAGAAACATACCTCTTCTTCTTTGAAGAAACATTCACATTATCCCTATTTGGAGAGATATCATCTTCAAGAATATCAATAGGAACATTCCTAGGAGCATTTCCCTTTTCCTCAAAATCTTGTCTCTGTTCTTCAATCTTTTCTTTAGCCGTCTGTTTCCTCAATTTGCATGATCTCCTTGGGGTAGTGGTTTCTTGCTCAATAGCCCTTTTCATCTTCTTTTTACCTTTCCTCTTTTGTTTCTCCTTTGCTTCCCTGTATTGACATTTTTCTCTTTCTTTTTCCTTTTTGTCTTTTCCTTGCTGACATCTTTTCCTTCCTTCTTCTTCTTTCCTTTCTTGCTTACAAGTTTTGGGGTCACGTGTTCAGAAGGAGAGAATGAAGGTTCCCCTGTTTCTTCAAGTCTATTTTCAGGGACATTTTCCTCCTTCAGTTTTTTATGAACAAGTTCATCTTCAGGTTCAGCATTGTATGGGGGTTCTTCTTCCTCCTCATGAGTAGGTTCATCTTTAGGTTCAACATTGTATGGGGTTTCCTCTTCTTCCTCATGAGGTTGCTCCAACGAGGTAGAAATATCAACACAATCCTTAAAGGCCTCCCAATCAATTTATGGGTATTGTATCCGCAAACTCCTCTTAACCAGTAGTGCTATTAGACAATGATGAGACACCAAAGTATCTACAGGCTTTCTTTGGTATTTTGAAGCCATTCTCTTTATGAAGTTATAGAGGTAGTTCGGAACATTCACCAATTTCTCATGACGAAGATGGTTCAACAATTTAAACTGCACAGTGTACAGCATATTATACCTCCCATCACAAGTGAAATACCTGATAATGTAGGTAGCACATTTGTACCAGAAAAATGGTAGAGATAGACATTTTGTACCTTGAGCTGTTGAGTCTAAATGCTCACCTCACTCACAGAATTCTTCTCTGGCAGTTGCTGCATCAGCTCGGGCTGGGTATTCTGACCCGGTACGTGGCAGTCCAATCACCTGGGCTATAGCTATCTTAGAGGCATCAACCATTGACCCTTTCACTACTGCTTCGTCACTTTGCAATGTAACTACAAATTATGCAGCCATATCATTGTCATACTCTGTCAATTTTAAGAAGTACTCGAGCCATCCTACTCTGGTGAAGATTGGTAAAACTAGCACATCTTCAAGAATATCCTTGTGCAAAGATGGCTTTCTCCATACTAAGTCACCTCCCATGTCTATAATCCTCTATATAATTCCACTTTGCCACCTTGTGATACTTAACCCCTATTCATATCTTCTCTGAAATTCCTCTTATTGCTTAGGGTTAACTCGATTTGACTTAAGCAAAGATATTAGGAAGGTAACTCTCACTGGTTATTTACATAGGACACAAGGATGAAAACTCATTTGAAAACCAGTCAAAATCAAGAATGACAACCCTTCCCTGCGACTGAATGTGAAATGACTTCACTCACGTGGCAAAGGAAGTGGTAGGAAGTTGTAATTATTAATTGGAATGTTATGAAATATTATCGCATGCATGAAGTAAATAAGGATAATAATAAATGCATAAAAAGAAATTTAATGGCAATCATGAAAAGTTACCTTGGGAACAATGCCTGGAAAAGAAATGTGGGAGCACTCTTCAAAAGAAGATATTGTGTACGATGCAATTAATCCGCAGGAACTGTAAGGTCATGCATGTGGATGAATGGTGAGGTGGCACGTCAACATGTGTGATTTGATTGAATTGCTTGAAATTTGGCACTTGAGGTGTAGGCATGGTGATGAAGTAAGGTGTAGTGTACGGATTGAGTGGATTGGCGGTGCATTGCATGGAATACATCTGCAATTGCTATAGGTGTTTGCAACATTATTCCAAAGTGCAGATTTTGATAGTGATTAGAACAGGTGTAGAAATAATAGGTCCCAGCTGAAATTTGTAAACAGGTCCCAGCTGAATTTTGTAAACATCATGTTAAAGGTGTGGTGTGTGCATGTGTTTGGAAAGCAAAAGAAATTATGCCTCAGCTACAGGGGTTGAGTATTCCAACTCAACCTCTGCATCACTAGTCAGGCTATGTGGATCATCCTCTGACAATGCATCAACTGGTGTCATAGTATCCTTATCAAGAGTGCCAGAAGTACCATATGCAGTAGCTAAGGAAACAATGAAGTCTTCCCTCTGTAATGGCCTCTTATACAACTTTAGCTGATGTCCATTGACCAAGAGTGAAAATCTGACCTCATCTATAGTTTGCAACTGAACTGTTCCATTTGGGAAAACTTGCATGATTTCGTATGGTCCAAGCCACCTAGATTGGAGCTTACCCTTGAAGTCTTTATACCTGGAGTCATATAAAAGTGCCCAATCACCGGTTGTAAATGATTTGTTCTTGATGTGACTATCATTCCATTTGACCCTCTGTTTCTGGATAACTTCAGTATGGTGGAGTGCCTCAAGCCTTATTTCATCCAGAGCATTAAGATGTTGAATCCTATCTTGCTGTGCTACTGTCAAATCCATCCCAAGCTCAACAACTGTCCTTAGTGTTTTATGTTCAAATTCAATTGGGCGGACTAATGTTTTTCCATAAACCAATTCATATGGGTAAACCCTGTGGTGGTTTTCCAGGTGGTTCTATAGGCCCAAACAGCCTCTGGCAACCTAGTAACCTAGTCTCGCCTATGGAGTTGTACTGTTTGGGTCAGGATCTTTTCCAATTCTCTATTGGTTACCTCAACCTATCCATTTTCTTGAGGATGATAAGGGGTAGACTTTTTATGCCTTATTTGACACTCCTCCACTAACTTTGTGATGATATCAGAGGTAAACTGAGGACCTTGATATGTTACTATTTCCCTTGGCACACCATATCTGGTGAAAATGTCCTCATATAATAATTTAGCTACATTACCATCTCTGGAAAACTGTAGTGCTTTTACCTCAACCCATTTTGTAAGGTAATCAGTACATACCAAAATATACTCCTTATTGTTGGAGGTTTGAGAAATAGGACAAACAAAATCCAGTCCCCATTTGTCAAAAGGAGCTAATTAAATTTGAGGTTACAATGGCATTTCATCACTTTTAGTTGGTCTGCCCATTCTTTGACACCTATCACAGCCTCTTGTATATTTGATAGCATCCTTGTGAAGTGTTGGCCAATAATACCTTGTTGTCAAGATTTTGAAGGTCATTCTTTTTGGGGCAAAGTGTCCCCCACATGGTTCATCATGACAAGCCATCATGATATCAAACACTTCATCTTCTCTGATGCATCTTCGTATGATGTTGTTTGGCCTAGTATAGAAGAGAAAACCTAAGATCCAAGAGTAGGGAAAGCATTTGTGAACAAGTTGTCTACGTTCTCTTGGTGAAAAATAACCTAGAATTTGCCCTATAACCAAGTAATTTGCTATGTCTACATACCATGGAGTCTGTATAGTGAGAGAAAATAGATGCTCATCAAGAAATGAATCATCAACCACACCCTCTTAGGATTGAGTGGGCAATCTAGATAAAAAGTCAGCAACTACATTAGCCTTACTGGGCTTGTCAACAATTGTGATATCAAATTCTTGAAATAATAATAACCATCTGACCAGCCTGCCACCCACTATTGGTTTGTTCATCAGATATATGATGGTTATGTGATCAGTATGAATGAGTACTTTGTAGTCAGTTATGTAGTGTCTGAACTTGTTGATGGCATAAAGAACTGCCAACATTTATTTCGCTATTAATGTGTAATTTAGCTAAGCACTGAGCAAGTTTTTACTGATGTAGTAAATTGCATATTCCTTGTTGCCTTATTGATGGCCTAACATTTCCCCAATGGCAAAGTCTGATGCATCAATGTGAATATGAAAGGGCAATTTCCAATTTGGACCTCTCAAGACTAGGGCCTGTGTTAGGGCTGCTTTTAATTTTACAAAAGAATGCTGACATTCAATTGTCCAAGCAAATTCAATATCCTTAGATAGAAGTGCAAACAAGGGAGCAACAATTTTGCTAAAATCTTGAATAAATCTCCTATAATAACCTGCATGCCCAAGGAAACTTCTAACTTCCTACAATTTTTATGGAATTGGCAGTGTAGAGATTATTTCTATCTTTTTTGGGTCAACTTGGATACCGGTAGATGAAATGAAATGTCCCAACACCACTCCTTCAATCATCATCATAAAACACTTTTCATTACTTAAGGACAAATTGTGCTCTATGCATCTTTTCAAAACTTTTTCAAGATTCTGCAAAGCCTCATCAAATGCTTCACCATATGTGGTGAAGTCATCCATATAAATCTCCATGCTATCATGAGCAAAATTAGAAAAAATACTAAGGACTGCTCTTTGAAAAGTAGCTGGAGCATTGCACAATCCAAATGGCAAAATAGAGTATGCATAGGTCCCCCAGGGGCAGGTAAATGTTGTTTTATCCTGATCCTCTGGAGAATTCTTTATTTGATTATATTTGCTAAAACCATCAAGAAATGAGAAGTACTTCTATCCTGCCAAAGAATCTAGGACTTGGTCAATAAAAGGCAATGGAAAGTGATCTTTTATGGTGGCAGTGTTAAGTTCTTTGTAGTCAACACAAACTCTCCACTTGCCACCCTTTTTAGGAACTATTACCAATGGTGAAACCCATTCACTGTCTGAAATGGGGTAAATAAAACCTGTATCCTGAAGTTTTTGAAGTTTAGCCTTGACTATGTCCCTCAGAACAGGGTTCATACGTCTTTGTTGCTACCTGATAGATCTAAAGTCAGAATCAATATAGATCTTGTGCATGCATAAATTTGGGTCAATGCCTTTCATATCACTGTAATCCCACACAAAAGCTGTTGAATTGGGCTATAGGACATTTTGAAGGGATTGTTCCTGTTCTTTAGTCAAGGCATTATTGATAGTCAACATCTTTCTAGGCTGTATCTCTAATGGTTGTCATTGGTTGAATAGAAGACACATCAAGGCTAAGAAAGACTGGTAGATGCTGCTGGGGTAGTAAGGCATGAAACAATTGATAAATTTCTTCTGTGGAGCTGCTAGGTATTATACTGGTTAGTGGATCCTGCAGACAGGACAGGCAGTCTTGTTGTTGTGGGTGCCTCCCACAGTCATTTTGGATAATCTGTGCCAATAACTAATCTTCATCTTGGATATCCAACAAAGGACTACGTTTAGTGGTCATCAGGGTTTGCAAAGAATAATTGTCCTCTTCTTCTAGAGTAGGCCAAATAGTTTGCTCTAGTTCATGGTATGGTTGGGCTGGTTGATACAACACCAATTTATTGGTAATGGTTCCATTAGATATAATCATGTTTCATGACCGGCAACCTATAAATGCATCAGTTGTAGCAAGCCATGGTCTACCTAGGATAAGAGGGTAACCAGCAAGATTGATTTTAGGTTGCAATACAATGAAGTCAGCAGGTTATTCCCAAGAATCTAATGTAATGACTAAGTCTTCAATGATACCTTTAGGTTTTACTGTTGACCTATCAGCCAATTGGAGGACAGTCTGAGTAGGTCTAAGATTGGTTAATTGCAACATTTGCATTATGTCCTTAGTCATGACATTGATTGCTGCACCCAATTCTATTAAGGTATTCTTGATTAGGGCTCCATTGATCATGACATTGACCACTGGATGTCCTGGATCGGTATACTTAGGAATAGTGATATTTCCCAACATGATGTCTGCAAAGTTACCTAAGACATGGACTATTTTTGGGTCTACTCTTTTTCTCCCTCATTTCTTGATACAAAGATCCCTGATTGTTTTAGTGTAGATAGGAATATCTTTGATGGCTTGAATCAAGGGTATCTTTATATTTATATCTTGCAACTATCCTATAAGGTCATTGGTAGGTTGTTCTAGCTATTTTTGGATAACCAAGCACTCAGCGAAAGGAGGCTTAGGGTTTGATATAGATTGAGGTTCCTAAATTGGTTCAGGTTCTGAGGGTGATTCATCTAAGGCTTCCTCCATGGGTTCTCCATCCTCTAGCTCTGTGATTTGGGGAGATGAAGGACCTACAAGGTGTTTCCCTGATCTGAGGTGAACATTACTTACCTCAACTCCATAGGTGGGGTACTGCATCACTTCATTAGAATAAGCATGTTGAACAGGCTTGTTGTTATGGTTAGGTATAGGTTGGGCAAGAATTTGGGTAGGTCTAGGAGGTTGATTTGGAGGTGCTGGTGGAGGCATAATGGCTTGCTATTGTGGCTGTGGTTGAGGTGGAAGCAAGGGTTGCTGATATTGGGAGTTTGGCTACCATGGTTGGCCCTTGTTCCATTGAGGTTTCCATTGATGTTGTTGGGTAGGCCACTGGGGGTTATAGGAAGGGCCTTGGGAAATCTGTTGAGGCCATTATTGTTGTTTGTTCCACCCTGCTTGTGGAGTAGACCATGGTGGTATTTTCCAAGCATTTGGATTAGCAGGCCAAGGTTGATTATTCCAAGCACAAAAATTTTGATTGGCAGCAAGAAAAGATGAATTATAATTAAGTGGATCATGGGGCATACCTTGCCTTTGCTACCAATGTCTTCTTTGAGCAATAAGGAATAGTTGCCCATCATCACCTTCAAATGGTTAAAGTTCTAGCCTTTTAATCTTCTCTTGTTGGATACTGACTACTCTTTTGCATTTACACTTGGCCTTCCTTTGTCTACAACTTGGGCAATATTCAGTGAGCATTGCATCTGCCTCTTCTTGTTTCTTTTTAATGTGGAGGGTATCCAACTATGTAGCCATACGGCTAATGATATCCTCTTTCATATTGGTCAGCAGGTTACTAATTTCCACTCGAGAAACTCCATTAACTGACTTGCCTGCAATAGCTACTCTTTCTCCTTTGGGTGTTCTAGAAAAAGTCCTGGAGTAGTTCCTACAAGTTGTACAAATATCTTCAAAGGGTAATTGGGAGATATCCCCTGTTCCAATGAGATTTAGGGCATCCATGCAATCATCATTGACCCCTCTTAAAAAGACCAGCTTCAATGATTCTTCAGACAACTTATTCTGAGGGTTTTTCTTCAAGGCAAATTGGAATCTTTCCACATAGTCTTCTAATGGCTCCTCCTCCTTTTGTGACATCCTAAAGATGTTATCTCTCCTCCTGTCATGTCCTCTACAATAGTCTTTTTATTTTTTTAGGAACTTTGTCTTCATGGTATCCCAGTATGGGATGACATCTTTCCCTAGTCCCATAAACCACCTTAAAGTAGCATCTTTTAGGGTAGTAGGGAACAACTTGAGTCTGTAAGGATCAGTGGTGTAATCATAACTCCTACATAGAACGTCAAACTCGAACAAGAATGTGTTAGGATCTTCAGTCACCAAACCATAGAAAAGAGGCAAAGCAGATGGTGGTATATTTTTCAAGGTAGCTGCCCGTGCTAGGTTTGGCATAGGGAATTCAAACGTAGCTTGTCCTGGAGGATTCTCTACTGCTTCTACCATTGTTCTGAAAGTTCCCTCTGTGGTAGTAGAGGAAGATGATGGAGATGGAGGGGGTGTTGATGAAGATGTAAAAGGAAACTCTCCTTTAGCACTTCCTATTGTGTAGTTGTTAAAATCAGTCGTACCCTCGTTGTTCTGAGAAGTTGATGGGAGGAATCTAGCTCGAACGTCTCTTTGCCTCCGCATACAGTATATTGAGCATTATGTTTCAGCGGTCCTGCACAATATTAATAGAATGCCTGGTGTTTCCTGAAAGGTGTTTTGATTAACTCTAATGCTAGAAAACATGGAAATATTTAAACTATGAAAACATTTAAAAACAAAATGAGCCTAAGAAGTTAGCACCATCCCCGGCAATGGCACCAAAAATGTAGAGGAAAACTAATGTGTTGTAGACTTAACTAATTCAGGGGAATACCTATCTGAATAGTCCACTCTATCACTATGCATTCTTACATTGAATTATCGACCGAGGAGCATAAGGTTATGATGGTACTTGCAAAGTATATGCCTTTAAGGCTCATATGGTTCCCAAACTATTCTATCTTACCTCTTAAACAAACAAATATATCTTGCTGGAATTGACAGAATTACAAAACAATGAAAACAACTATAAATCCTAGTTGCTACAGATACCTACAACAAGGTCTGTAGATAAATATTACAACAGGGAAAGTGTAGAATTCACTTAATTGAATTGACAAGAATGAAATGACTAACTGCTGACTTCCAAAGGATTTGTAAACACACTAATATGTAATTGTGCATGAACTATATCTAGTTGATCAAAACATAATACTAACTTGAATTCAAATTATGATTATCAGAAAAATAATAAACCAACATTAATTGAAATGAAGTAAACAATGAGAGAATCAGTACCTTCAGTGGCCAGCTCAAGAGACTGTCTTCCTTAACTGAAACCAAATCTAATCCAAATTCTATGTATCGTTGTAACACATACCAAAGCTTAACTTATTCCATACACAGAATCAACTCATATCAATTTGTTCAACAATGAAATCTTTTCTGTCATATCCAGATTGTATTCCATAAATGTAACATGCTTGAGTCTTTTCACAGAGAAAAGGAAATGATAACTGAATTGAACTAAATTGCTAACAACTTGACTCTGCTACCTTATATATATCATCTTCCCCTTACTATACAAAATGGAGAGAGAGCCTTATTTATTAATTAATTGACTCTGATCATTAACCACGCCTAGATACTAGATTGTGGAGTCAAGATCACATTCTTATTCTAACTAACTATAAGAAGAAGAATTCAAATCAAATTAGAAGTCTGATGCATGAACAACATCCATAATCATATTTGAACCAAATCCACTCCTTAATTTATTACTATCCATGATGCTCCATAATTGTCTTCAGTTGTCTCTGCATTCTTAGCATTGAAACTCGTACTTCTATTAACTCCTTTGTCTGTAACCTGCTACAAATGCTCGATCTCATCCTGACACGTCTAATTCTGCACATAGAATTAGTTCCCAAAAGCATATACCACAAGCATTCTCCATGACTAACCATAAAAACATCTCATTTATACTTTTATACATATCTATATCTAATTCATGCATTAGATAATATGATCATCACGTTCCATATTAATATTATAAGTTTAGGTCTTAGAAGTATAAAGAAGGTCAACATATCATAGTGCAAACATGGATAAATGTCTTAAAGGATGCTATGAAAGAAGTCTTTAAAGTATAAAAAGTAGCTTAAAAAAGACTAATTCTGCAACCCATCATTTCCCCCCAACTAAACGTTTTCTTGCCCTCAAGTAAAATTACTCCAACATATACCTAGGGTAATGAATTATAATGTAAAACTATTTGCCTCAAGTCCATAACTACCCTGACACCCTCACCCTATTTCAAATAGAACCCATTGTAGCATGAAAGCCTTTGTAGTCTGATGGCTTCTGCAATCCTACATTCCTTTCCCTTTTCTCCTATCTAGTGTGGAACTGTATATAAGAGTAGAGGTGAATGGTAGGTAAGACATAACCATGCCACACCTTTATTCTCTAAAATTTGGATATACTTGTGTAATCTTTACAGACATGTTCATAAAGCTATGTAAGGAATGAGGTTCTTTCTGTTGAAGCGTAGGTGTCAAACTGATCCATCTACTTTGCACATATCTAACACAACCTTGTAACATGGATCCCATCATTCCCTGTATCCTTCTGTGATCCCTTATTCTTAAGTCCATAATGATTTTGTCTGGGCCCTTATGAGAGAGAAGTCTGTACCATTTTATGAGGACATCTTTAGGGTTAAATGCCTCTTGTCTGATTGGTAGTGATACCTTCTTCTCGTATTCTTCATACCTATCCATCAATTCTCCTCTCAACTTTTCATTATTTAGGTATGATGCTACGGCTCTTAGCTGTAAATCTCCAACATTTATGAAGGGATTCCATTCTATATCTTCCTCCACCAGGTAGTTTTGCAAACAGAACTTGTTGGAAACAAGGTAGATAACTGAGAGGGGGGGGGGTGAATCAGTTATCTTAAATATTTAACTTTCTTTTCTTCTTTTTCAATTAGTGCAGCATCAAAACATATAAGCATACATAATCATGAGACCAGAAAAGTAATCAACACACATAACATAAGGATTTTTACGTGGAAAACCCTGTTAAGGGAAAAACCACGGGGTGACTAACCCAGGATTGTATTCTTTGTTAAAAGAATAAGAAGTACAAAATGGTACTTGCCAATTAGGGCTCACTGCCCGAGCACACTGCTCACAAGAGGCACACTGTCTACAAGAGACTCACTGTCTACCAGGTTATAGAAGGCAACCAGATGTTTGAACTGAAGAGAGGCATCCACAAATGCTGAGGTTTAGTTCCAATTAGGCTCAATACACTGATCTACTGCACTTCATTCTTGCTCTGCTTTAGTGTTGTTGTTCTATCACATACCGGATTTATATTGCTGCTTCCACACTTTTCTCTACCTTGTCTCGCACTCTATACCATACACCACACCCCTTCATACCGAAATCCATCTGGTATATATATCTGCACCAAGGATTTCAACATCTTTCTAGTTGGCAACCGGAATACTCAAGATATTTACTAAATACTGGTCTGTCAGTTGAATCCATGCTTAATATGTGATGCGTATCAAAAATATAGACATAGAAGTCATCAATCATGTCGGCCAACCATGAATGATCCCTCAAGAAGCTTGATCACCATTAATTTCTCATCCGGATTAAAGTCTGATGCTCTGTCGACTAGTTCTTCCTCAGTCTACTCTACCTGTCAGGAACCCAACACTTAGATGCTCATATCTTTTCACTCTTTCTTCACTGGAGTCTCAATCTCTGGAATGTAGCAGTCATGGTACTCCTCTTAACTTCCCCAAGTCTGCACTTTGCTGAGATACATCCTCTAAGAGATTCGGACCTTGCTGCATGCTCTGTTCTTGTTCACCGGACCAAAAAACTCTTTAGTCTGACTCCTAGTATAGACATACTATGTGTTGCGGATGTGTGGGATAAACTTTGTTGCCATCAATGACAACACTCATGAAGCCACACAGTGTCTCTTTCGAACAATCTCCCTCTTTGGCATTGATGGCAACACTTAGTGAAAAATGACTAAGTCTCGTAGCAAACTCCCCCTTGGCTGATGCTCTGTCTTATGTACACTTTTACCAAAGCTCCCCCTTAGCTGATTTCCACATTTTTCACTACTCCTCACTCCCCCTTTGACATCAATGGCAAAGGGTGGAATCTGCACACCAAAATTTTCAACAATCAACCTATACATAGCCGCATAAGTATATATACATGTTATACTTACATATACTTAAGTATATCTGCAAAAGTGGTTTTCAACTGGACAAATTTTGTTGCCCAACTTTGCTTCATCCTATCCAAAATTTAGATGTGACCACTTAACAAAAATGTAAAAGCTTCTACCCTCTTTAAGTCTGCCAGATCACTAGTCCGGGCTGTGGTCTGAGCATCAATTAGGGCCTTATGCATTGCCTCTAACTTAGGGATAATTATCCCTCTTAGCTCACTCATCCTGCTTATTCTATTCTTCTTTTCCTTTTCAAGCCTCTTTATTTCATTTATAGTGGCAATAGTGTGGCACTCTTGATTCATTATGGATGAGGTGAGAGGATCAAAATTCTGAGATAAACTTGACAATTTACCTTCTTGTTCTTCCACCTTCTTTGCAATGTCGCCTGTCACTGTGGACCAAGATAGACAAAATTTGTATAATTCTCTACCATCTTTACGAGCATTTTCTAGGCTCTTTATCCCAATATCTAGATTTCTCCTATCATTTGCTATGAGTCCCTATACTTCGGAGTATCTCTTTCCCAAAAACTCTTTCTGGACTTTCTCTTCTGTCGATTTCTCCAAAGAATCAAAATGTGTGCTAATAGAATTAACAAGAGATTTCAAGTTACCAGATGAAGAGGCTGAAAGATCCTTTTGGAAGGATGGCATGATCTTCTCCAATACACTGGATGCAATCTCTATCAGCTCATAGTCTTCCATGTGAGACTTCAGAAGCTTTTCTTTTTCTTTAGCTTGAGCAAAAGATGCTACCTTCATTGTCTGGACTGAAGAGAGGGAGTCAAAATTAAGTGGTCCTTGAAATAATTTTGGTTCATCTATCTCTAACATTTCTTTGTTCAAGAAGCTCTTTACTGCCTCAACATTGTCTCTTGCCGGAGAGAAAGTCTTCTTTCCTTTTCCCACCTCAGAACTGTCATCTGGGATCTTCTCTGTTTGATCTTCTTCTCTTCCCTTTACCTCTTCTTCTTGACTAATTTTCTCTTATTTCCTTTCTTTTCCTTTAGTTCTGGAGTCTGCTGGGGGATCTGGAAGAGAGATGTTTACTTCTTCATGGACTTCCTCTTCCAGAACAGAGGAATCCAAGTCCTTAGTCCTCTCCTCACCTATCTCCTTTGGCTCTTCTGCATTTTTCTCAGTAGATTCTTCTTTTGATGTACTTAGTCCTTCGTCATCCATGGCAGAAGGTTCATCATCTATGTCCTCTATAACAGGAAGATTGAATCTTTTAAATGCATTCCAGAGGATGTCCTCTGTTTCTTTGGCAACTTGATTTGTCTCTCCAAGCATAAGTTTGTTCATTCTTCCTTTGCTCCGGAACTCATCCTTACAGTCCTTAAAGATCATGTTCATTTGTTTTGGAGTAAAGGAAGGATAGAGTTGAATAGAAATCTGCTCTCAGATCTCTAAGTCCTTAGCTTTAGCATTCTCCTTTCTTAGTTCAAGTTCCTTCTCTAGACTTTTGGGGATTAGAGAGATGATTTCAATGAATGCTTTATTATAGATGTTTAGATACCTAACTGTAGCATCTTCCAAGATCTTCTTGTCATCTTCACTATATTCATCATAAAATTCAGTCATTGGTTGCAGATTCCCATCCACAGTGACTGATTTGATGACATCATCAATGGAGAGAGTAGGCCTTTCAACAAATTCTTCTGCCTCTTCTTCCTTGTTTTGACCGGTAGAGGATTCCCCAGATATTTTCTTCTTCTTCCTCAGTTTCTTAACTTCTTCATCAGATTTTGTTTCTTCATCATCCTTTTGGCTTATGTATGATCTTGTGGCCTTTGTCTTCATTCTCTTCTCTCCCTTTCTGGATGTCTTGGCTTCCGGTTTTGAGGATTTTGAGCTCTTAGAGGTGGCAGGTGCAGAGCTCTTGGAGGATCTGGTCCAGGAGGAGGCTTGTACCGGAACACTTCCTTTTTCTGCTTCTTGTTTCTCTTTCTTAGCTCTTTCTATTTTTTCTCTATTTGCATCAACTGCCTCTTTTGAAATGTCATATCTTTTAGCAACTTCCTCTACTTCCCTTCTCACTTTTCTTTTCATCTCTGGTTGTCTTAGCTCAACATGTATTTTCACACTCAATTCTTGAAAGGTTCCAAACCTTTCTACCTCAGGGTCCTTAGGCTGACTCAGCAGGTGTTGGACATGCAGCTCTAGGATTTTCTCATCTACCTCATAGCCCATTGGCATAATCCAGACTGTTATGGGCTCCACTGCCTCCATTAGGCATTAATCAGTGTCTACCATGAAACACACTATATCCTTGTATTTTTCAAGTATAGATTGGGGAATTCTTTCTTTGGCCTGCATCATACTTTGGAAGTTCTTGAAGTATCCCCAGAGTGTTGTACTTTGAGCCTTGGCATCACCAAGCCCATACATATAATCTCTGATTTGTATGGCAACCAGTCTGTCATTTTGCCATACCCAGCCACTTAATTTGAGTAGCTCATTCATAAAGTAAAAGAATAAACACAGTATTAGCCCACCATACTTGAATGAGTTCTTCTTGTACTTCTTGATCTTTTCCAGGTTTTCTAGCAGTTAGCTCAGGAGAAGCTTGCATAGGTCATAGTCTGCATTTTCCCTTAGCATTTGATATACAGTATATATTGCAGTTCCAGACACTGAATTCTCCCTGCTGGAGTGATAGATTTTATAACCAATTATCATAGAGGCAAATTTGATATCTGGATCTGAGATGTCTTCTATTGTCATTGCTCTCTTGTCAAACTTTGATCCGGTAGCCTCACTTACAGTTTGGTTCTTGACCGATTTGAGAGCAGGCAACCCACCGGATGAGTGTAAACTAGTTACTGCCCTAATGGTATCTTTTGTTATCTTGAATGGCCTCATCAACGACATGAAGTTGTCATGTATTTTGCTAAGAACATACCAGACCCATTCATCTTCAGAAAAATAAGGAAAGTGTATGTAATGTCCGAAATGCTTATCCCGGATGGCCTTGTATTGAGGTTTGAGTTCAAAGGTTTCATCTATTAGTTGTTTATGGTAGATATCCATCAGCTTTGATTCTCCAAATTCCTTAATATTTGCATGGATGTATACCCTAACATCTTCTACGTGTAGAACCCCATGCAGAATGCTAGAGAATGCGCCTAAGGGATCAACTTCTAGGGATTTGTAAGGATGATTCTTGAACTTAGGGCATAACCTATCAATGATCTTAACAACATTTGGAGTAGCCATCTTGCAAAAGATTCAGAGAGAGATGTTCAAGAACGGAAATACCTTTTTATGCTTCTAGGGTTCACGATATGAGCCAGAAAAGATCGTTGTTTGAATCAGATTCTGTGGTTGATCTTCGAGAGGGTTGAAGCAATCTTGTTTGCAAAGCTCTTTCTTTCTTCTTATCAAATGCAAATGTGCAAATGATGAATAAAAGAACCCTTTTATCTATGTGCAAACCCTAATTTCATATTGCAATAAATGCACAACTTAAGTCATTCTGGTTGTCTTGTTATGAGAGAGATCTTTTTGGATCACTGAGATGCACTTAGAATTATTTTTAGTGATAATTGACAATGTATCTCCTTTCCTCGAATCATCCCATTTATCCGTAGATCAAGATATTTCATTTTAGAATCACACCGGATCTAACTGTGAAAATCCTGCTTTTGCCAGATGGCTGTCAAACCGAATCAATCTTTTACCAAGGGTTATTTAGATATATCTCTCAGAACCCTTTAATCCGTAGCATTCCATGTGCCAAATTTAGGCACCAATTGACTAGCTGGGGCAATTTATTTTCCTTTGTGACTCCCCCTGAGCCAAAGCTCATCTAATTTAGTTTTTGGAAGGAATATCAGCACCAGATTCTGGTGCGAATCCATCCCCACCATTTTCTGTATTTCTCCACCCAAATCTTGTTCATCTCCCTTTGAACTTTATCCGCATTCACTTTTTCTTTTCCTTTGTCTTGATTTTGATTATGATGCACCATACCCTTTTTACCCTGATTCTTACTTCTGCAGAATTTGGCAATATGACCGGATCTATTGCAATTGTAGAAAACAACATTTCTTTGCATATTTGACTGATATCTTCTTGATCTGCATTGATTAGCCATATGTCCCATTCTATTGCATGCAAAGCATCTACCATTGAATGAATTGTTTATTTGCATATTTCTACATTCATGAGATTTGTGACCATACCTTTTGCAGTTAAAACATTGTCTAGAGAAGGATGAATTAGTCTGATTCATTCTTCTTCTGCACTGATTTTCTTTATGATCAAAGTTATTGCAATTGTAGCAGTATCCATTGAAGGATGGATATCTTTGAGCACTTGGTTGCCTTACTAGAGGTCTTCTAGGCCTGTTCCTTGGATTTCCTAATCCAGAGTTCTTTTGATTGGATCCAGAGCTTTCACCTTTCTCATACCCCAAGCCATGCTTGTCATCTACCCTCTTTTGGCTTTCATGAAGAACTTCAAGTTGAGCAGAGCTTATCTTGAATTTCTCTTTGTATTCATTTGTTGTTTGAAGATCCCTTTTAAGAGTGTCTATCTAATTCTCAAGTTGTTCTTCATTATCTCTAGCTTCTTCAAGATCAAATTCCAGATGCCTAATTATTCTATCCATTTTGTGGCAGTCTTCTGACTTCTCCTTGAGAGATTGTTTTAGATTATCTTCAATTTTTCTTTTCTCTTCAATTTCTTGGGTGAATTTCATAACCCCTGATTCCATTTCATGTCTCACCATAATGACCTCTTTTGATAGCTTCTCACATAAGTTGTTTTTCTCATTCAGATCTTCATTAGTGTCATTGGCTTCACTTTGACTTGCTAATTGTTGAAGTAGTTCCTTTCTCTTTTTCACAGAGATACTCAATTTTTCCTTGAGTTCATTTATGAAATCATCAGCTTGTTTGAGTCTTTCCCTCAGGTAATTGACTTCAGAGAGAGATTGCTCAAGATCATCTAGAGAAGACTGAAGTTGTTCTCTCATACCATACATATCCATTAAGATTCCCAGATCTTCCTCAAGCTATTAGGCTCTATTTAGAGGAACTTAGCTCTGATACCAAAATTTTCAACAATCAACCTATACATAGCCGCATAAGTATATATACATGTTATACTTACATATACTTAAGTATATCTGCAAAAGCAGTTTGCTACGGCTCTCAACTTTAAATATCCAACATTTATGGAGGGATTCCATTCTGTATCTTCCTCCACCAAGTAGTTGTGCAAACAGAACTCACATAGCTGATCTTGTTGTTCTAGACTAACCTTTTGAAAATAATTGAGGAAATTATGTCTAGACTGCAGAGCTGGTTGGTCATTAACATATCTATTGAATTCAAAACTAAGAAATTTCTCCTTTAAAAATAATGCATAAACCCTTGAAGGTGGTCTACATTCAATGATTTCCATGGCCCTACCAATTATACCTGCCATCTTTGCCTCTAATTTCTTAATTTCAAGATTCTGATTCTCAATTATTTCATTAAAATTTTTCCTTTCTTTATCCCAATTCTCTGTGTCTTGTTTTGACCTACTAGTGACTTTCAGCAACTCAAAACCCAATGAAACAGTGGTATGGCATGTTGGAGTTCTTACCTCAGGAAATGATGGAGGGGGTTCCTTCTCCTCATCTGAGATGATATTGCTAACGACCAATTGTGCTAACAAATCCAATTTAGACCCTTGATTCTCTTTCTAAATCCTCTCCTCTAATTCATGTATCCTCTTTTCTTTTTCTGTCTCCTTCTCTTCATACCTATTTACCTGATCCTCTAGGGTTTTGATTCTGTTTAGTGCCTCCTGAAGTTCTTTCCAGAGGTCTCTTTCGTCTAACAATTCATTTCTTTACTCAAAATTGACATTACCACTATCATTGTTATCAGAAGCATTAAATTTTTTTTAACAGGGCTACCAGGGGTTACTTTTCTCATCTTTTTGGCAATAAATGGGTCTTCTGAGTCAGAGTCAGAAAAAGAAACATACCTCTTCTTCTTTGAATAAACATTCACATTATCCTTATTTGGAGAGATATCATCTTCAAGTATATCAATAGGAACATTCCCAGGAGCATTTCCCTTTTCCTCAGAATCTTGTCTTTGTTCTTCAATCTTTTCTTCAGTCGTTTGTTTCCGCAATCTGCCTGATCTCCTTGGGGTAGTGATTTCTTACTCAACAACCCTTTTCATTTGCTTTTTACCTTTCCTCTTCTGTTTCTCCTTTGCTTCCCCTTTATTCACATTTTTCTTTCTTTTTCCTTGTCTTTTCCTTGCTGACATATTTTCCTTCCTTCTTCTTCTTTCCTTTCTTGCTTACAAGTTTTGGGGTCACATGTTCAAAAGGAGAGAATGAAGGTTCCCCTGTTTCCTCAGGTCTATTTTCAGGGACATTTTCCTCCTTCGGTTCTTCATGATCAGGTTCATCTTCAGGTTCAGCATTGTATGGGGGTTCTTCTTCCTCCTCATGAGTAGGTTCATCTTTAGGTTCAGCATTGTATGGGGGTTCCTCTTCCTCCTCATGAGGTTGCTCCAACAAGGTGGAAATATCAACACAATCCTTAAAGGCCTTCCAATCAATTTGTGGGTATTGTATCAGCAAACTCCTCTTAACCAGTAGTGCAATTAGACAATGATGAGACACTAAAGTATCTGCTGGCTTTCTTTGGTATTCTAAAGCCATTCTCTTTAGGAAGTTATAGAGGTAGTTCAGAACATTCACCAATTTCTCATGACGAAGATGGTTCAGCAATTTAAAATGCAGTGTACAACATATTATACCTCCCATCACAAGTGAAATACCTGATAATGTAGATAGCACATTTAACCCAGAAAAATGGCAGAGATAGACATTTTGTACCTTGAGCTGTTGAGTCTAAATGCTCTTCTCTGGCAGTGGCTGCATCAGCTCGGGCTGGGTATATTGACCCGGTGCATGGCAATCCAATCACCTGGGCTATAGCTACCTCAGAGGCATCAACCATTAACCCTTTCACTACTGCTTCGTCACTTTGCAATGTAACTGCAAATTCTGTGGCCATATCATTGTCATACTCTGTCAATTTTAAGAAGTACTCGAGCCATCCTACTGTGGTGAAGAGCGATAAAACTAGCACATCTTCAAGAACCTCCTTGTGCAAAGATGGCTCTCTCCTTACTAAGTCAAGTCCCATGTCTATAATCCTCTGTATAATTCCACTTTGCCACCTTGTCAGACTTAACCCCTATTCTTATCTTCTCTGTAATTCCTCTTATTGCTTAGGGTTAACTCGATTTGATTTAAGCAAAGATATTAGGAAGTTAACTCTGATTGGTTATTTACACAGTACACAGGGATGAAAACTCATTTGAAAACCCGTCAAAAAATCAAGAATGACAACCCTTCCCCTAGATTGAACATGAAGTGACCTCACTCATGTGAAAAAGGAAGTGGTAGGAAGTTGTAATTATTAATTGGAATGTTATGAAATATTATCGCATGCATGAAGTAAATAAGGATAATAATAAATGCATAAAAAGAAGTTTAATGGCAATCATGAAAAGTTACCTTGGGAATAATGCCTCAAAAAGAAATGTGGGAGCACTCTTCGAAAGAAGATATTGTGTACAATGCAATTAATCTGCCAGAACTATAAGGTCATGCATGTGGATGAATGGTGAGGTGGCACATCAGCATGTGTGATTTGATTGAATTGCTTGAAATTTGGTGCTTGAGATGCAGGCATAGTGATGAAGCAAGGCGTAGTGTACGGATTGAGTGGATTAGCGGTGCATTGCATGGAATACATCTGCAGTTGCTACATGTGCTTCCAGCATTGTTCCAAAGTGTAGATTTTGATAGTGATCAGAACAGGTGTAGAAGTAACACGTCCCAGCTGAAATTTGTAAACATGTCCCAGCTGAAATTTGTAAATAGGTCCCAGCTAAAATTTGTAAATAGGTCCCAACTAAATTTTGTAAACATCATGTTAAAGGTGCAATGTGTGCATGTGGTGCGGTGTGTGCATGTGTTTGGAAGCAAAAGAAATTATGCCTCAACTACAGGGGTTGAGTATTCCAACTCAACCTCTGCATCACTAGTCAAGCTGTGTGGATCATCCTCTGATGCTGCATCAACTGGTGTCATAGTATCCTTATCAAGAGTGCCAAAAGCACCATATGTAGTAGCTAAGGAAACAATGAAGTTTTCCCTCTGTAATGGCCTCTTGTACAACTTTAGCTGATGTCCATTGACCAAGAGTGAAAATATGACTTCATCTATAGTTTGGAACTGAACTGCTCCATTTGAGAAAAGTTGTATGATTTTGTATGGTCCAAGCCACCTGTATTGGAGCTTGCCCTTGAAGTCTTTATACCTAGAGTCATATAAAAGTGCCCAATCACCAGTTGTAAATGATTTGTTCTTAATGTGACTGTCATGCCATTTGACCCTTTGTTTCTGGATAACTTCAGTGTGGTGGAGTGCCTCAAGCCTTATTTCATCCAGAGCATTAAGATGTTGAATCCTATCTTGTTGTGTTGTTGTCAAATCCATCCCAAGCTCAACAGCTGTCCTTAGTGTTTTATGTTCAAATTCAATTGGGAGGGCTGTTGTTTTTCCATAAACCAATTCATATGGGGTAAACCTTGTGGTGGTTTTCTAGGTGGTTCTATAGGCCCAAACAACCTTTGGCAACCTAGTAACTGAGTCTCCCCTATGGAGTTGTACTGTTTTGGTCAGTATCTTTTCCAGTTCTCTGTTGGTTACCTCAACCTGTCCATTTGCTTGAGGATGATAAGGGGTAGACTTTTTATGCCTTATTTGATACTCCTCCACTAACTTTGTGATGATATCAGAGGTAAACTAACGACATTGATCTATTACTATTTCCCTTGGCACACCATATCTGGTGAAAATGTCCTCATATAAGAATTTAGCTACATTACCATCTCTGGCAAAATGCAGTGCTTTTACCTCAACCCATTTTGTAAGGTAATTAGTACATACCAAAATATACTCCTTATTGTTAGAGGTTGGAGAAATAGGACCAACGAAATCTAGTCCCCATTTGTCAAAAGGAGCTAATGAAATTTGTGGTTGCAATAGCACTTCATCACTTTTAGTTGGTCTTCCCATTCTTTAACACCTATCACAGCCTCTTGTATATTTGATAGCATCCTTGAGAAGTGTTGGCCAATAATACCCTGTTGTCAAGATTTTGAAGGTCATTCTTTTTGCTACAAAGTGTCCCCCACATGGTTCATCATGACAAGCCTTCATGATATCAAACACTTCATCTTCTCTGATGCATCTTCACATGATGTTTTTTGCACCAGTAGAGAAGAGAAAACCTGAGATCCAAGAGTAGAGAAAGCATTTGTGAACAAGTTGTCTTCATTCTCTTGGTGAAAAATAACCTGGAATCTACCCTGTAACCAAGTAATTTGCTATGTTTGCATACCATGGAGTCTGTATAGTGAGAGAAAATAGATGCTCATTAGGAAAGGAATTATCAACCACACCATCTGAAGATTTAGTGGGCAATCTAGATAAAAAAGTTAGCAACTACATTAGCCTTACTGGGCTTGTCAACAATTGTGATATCAAATTCTTGAAATAACAATAACCATTTGACCAGCCTGCCACCCACTATTGGTTTGTTCATCAGATATCTGATGGCTGTGTGATCAGTATGAATGAATACTTTGTAGCCGGTTATGTAGTGTCTAAACTTGTTGATGGCATAAACAACTGCCAACATTTCTTTCTCTATTACTGTGTAATTTAGCTCAACCCCTTGCAAGTTTTTACTGATGTAGTAAATTGCATATTCCTTGTTGCCTTCTTGCTGGCCTAACACTGCCCCAATGGCAAAGTCTGATGCATCAGTGTGAATATGAAAGGGCAATTTCCAATTTGGACCTCTCAAGACTGGGGCCTGTGTCAGGGTTGCTTCAATTTTCCAAAAGAATGTTGGCATTCAATTGTCCAAGTAAATTCAATATCCTTAGATAGAAGTGCAAACAAGGGAGCAACAATTTTGTTAAAATCTTGAATAAATCTCCTATAATAACCTGCATGCCCAAGGAAACTTCTAACATCCTTCATTTTTTATGGAATTGGCAGTGTAGAGATTATTTCTATCTTTTTTGTTCAACTTGGATACCGGTAGATGAAATGAAATGTCCCAACACCACTCCTTCAGTCATCATCATAAAACACTTTTCATTACTTAAGGACAAATTGTGCTCTGTGCATCTTTTCAAAACTTTTTCAAGATTTTGTAAAGCCTCATCAAATGATTCACCATATGTGGTGAAGTCATCCATATAAATCTCCATGCTATCATGAGCAAAATTAGAAAAAATACTAAGGACTTCTCTTTGAAAAGTAGCTGGAGCATTGCACAATCCAAATGGCAAAACAGAGTATGTATAGGTCCCCTAGGGGTAGGTAAATGTGGTTTTATATTGATCCTCTGGAGCAATCTTTATTTTATTATATCCCCTAAAACCATGAAGAAATGAGAAATACTTCTTTCTTGCCAAAGAATCTAGGACTTGGTCAATAAAGGGCAATGGAAAGTGATCTTTTCTGGTGGCAGTGTTGAGTTCTTTGTAGTCAACACAAACTCTCCACTTGCCACCTTTTTTAGGGACTATTACCAATGGTGAAACCCATTCACTATTTGAAATGGGGTAAATAAAACCTGCATCCAGAAGTTTTTGAAGTTCAGCCTTGACTATGTCCCTCAGAACAGGGTTCATACGTCTTTGTTGCTGCCTGATAGGTCTAAAGTCAGCATCAATACAAATCTTGTGCATGCATAGATTTGGGTCAATGCCTTTCATATCACTGTAATCCCACGCAAAAGCTGTTGAATTACACTGTAGGACATTTTGAAGGGATTGTTCCTTTTCTTTAGTCAAGGAAATATTGATAGTCAACATCTTCCCAGACTGTATCTCTAATTGTTTAGTCATTGGTTGAATGGAAGACACATCAAGGCTAGGAAAGACTGGTAGATGTTGCTGGGGTAGTAAGGCATGAAACAATTGAGAAATTTCTTCTGTGGAGCTGCTAGGTATTATACTACTTAGTGGATCCTGCAGACAGGACAGGCAGTCTTGCTATTATGGGTGCCTCCCACAGTCATTTTGGATAATGTGTGCCAGTAACTCATCTTCATCTTGGATATCCAATAAAGGACTACGTTTAGTGGTCATCAGGGTTTGCAAAGAATAATTGTCCTCTTCTTCTAGAGTAGGCCAAATGGTTTGCTCTAGTTCATGGTACGGTTGGGCTGGTTGATACAACACCAATTTATTGGTAATGGTTCCATTAGATATAATCATGTTTCCTGACCGGCAACCTATAATGCATCAGCTGTAGCAAGCCATGGTCTGCCTAGGATAAGAGGGTAACCAGCAAGATTGACTTTAGGTTGCAATACAATGAAGTCAGCAGGATATTCCCAGGAATCTAATGCAATGACTAAGTCTTCAATGATACCTTCAGGTTTTACTGTTGACCTATCAGCCAATTGGAGGACAGTCTAAGTAGGTCTAAGATTGGTTAATTGCAACATTTGCATTGTGTCCTTAGTCATGACATTGATTCTTGCACCCAAGTCTATTAAGGTATTCTTGATTAGGGCTCCATTGATCATGACATCGACCACTGGACTTCCTGAATCGGTATACTTAGGAATAGTGATATTTCCCAACATGATGTCTGCAAGGTTACTTAAGACATGGACTATTTTTGGGTCTACTCTTTTTCTCCCTGGTTTCTTGATATAGAGATCCCTGATTGTTTTAGTGTAGATAGGAATATCTTTGGTGGCCTGAATCAAGGGTATATTTATATTTATATCTTGCAACTTTCCTATAAGGTCATTGGTAGGCTGTTTTGGTTGTTTTTGGATAACCAAGCACTCAGGGAAAGGAGGCTTAGGGTTTGATATAGATTGAGATTCTTGAACTGGTTCAAGTTCTGAGGGTGATTCATCTAAGGCTTCCTCCATGGGTTCTCCATCCTCTAGCTCTGTGATTTGGGGAGATGAAGGACTTGCAAGGTATTTCCCTAATCTAAGGTGAACATTAGTTACCTCAACTCCATAGGGGGCTACTGCATCACTTCATTAGTATAATCCTGTTGAACAGGCTTGTTGTTAGGGTTAGGTGCAGGTTGGGCAAGAATTTTGGTAGGTCTAGGAGGTTGATTTGGAGGTGCTGGTGGAGGCATAATGGATCGCTGTTGTGGTTGTGGCTAAGGTGGAAGCAAGGGTTGCTAATATTGGGAGTTTGGCTACCATGGTTGGCCCTTGTTCCATTGAGGTTGCCATTGATGTTGTTGGGTAGGCCACTGGGGGTTATAGGTAGGGCCTTGGGAAGTCTATTGAGGCCATTGTTGCTGTTGGTTCCACACTGCCTGTGGAGTAGACCATGGTGGGCTTTGCCAAACATTTGGATTAGCAGGCCAGGGCTAATTATTCCAAGCAGAAATTTTTTGATTAGCAGCAGGAAAAGATGAATTATAATTAAGTGGATCATTGGACATACCTTGCCTTTATTGCCAAGGTCTTATTTGAGCAATAAAGAATAGTTTCCTATCGTCACCTTCAAATGGTTGAAGTTTTGGCCTTTCAATCTTCTCCTGTTGGATACTGGCTACCCTTTTGCATTTACACTTGGCCTTCCTTTGTCTGCAGCTTAGGCAGTATTCAGTGAGCATTACATCTGCCTCTTCTTGTTTATTTTTAATGTAGAGGGTGTCCAATTGTGTAGCCATATGACTAATGATATCCTCTTTCATATTGGTCAGCAGGTTACTAATTTCCACTCGAGAAACTCCATTAACTGACTTGCTTGCAATAGCTACTCTTTCTCCTCTGGGTTTTCTAGAAAAAGTCCTTGAGTAGTTCCTGCAAGTTGTACAAATATCTTCAAAGGGTAATTGGGAGATATCCCCTATTCCAATGAGATTTAGGGCATCCATGCAATCATCATTGACCCCTCTTAAAAAGACCAACTTCAATGATTCTTCAGACAACTTATTCTAAGGGTTTTTCTTCAAGGCAAATTTAAATCTTTCCACATAGTCTTTTAATGGCTCCTCCTCCTTTTGTGACATCCTAAAGATGTCATCTCTCCTCCTGTCATGTCCTCTACAGTAGTCTTTTTATTTTTTTAGGAACTTTGTCTTCATGGTATCCCAGTCTAGGATGGCATCTTTCCCTAGTCCCATAAACCATCTCAAAGTAGCATCTTTTAGGGTAGCAAGGAACAACTTGAGTCTGTAAGGATCAGTGGTGTAATCATAACTCCTACATAGAATGTCAAACTCAAACAAGAATGCGTCAAGATCTTCAGTCACCAAACCATAGAAAAGAGGCAAAGCAGATGGTGGTATATTTTTCAAGGTAGCTGCCCATGCTAGGTCTGGTATAGGGAATTCAAACGTAGCTTGTCCTGGAGGATTCTCTACTGCTTCTACCATTGTTCTGAAAGTTCCCTCTGTGGTAGTAGAGGAAGCTGATGGAGATGTAGGGGGTGTTGATGAAGATGTAAAAGGAAACTCTCCTTTAGCACTTCCTATTGTGTAGTTGTTAAAATCAGTCGTACCCTCGTTGTTCTGAGAAATTGATGGGAGGAATCTAGCTCGAACGTCTCTTTGCCTCCGCATACAGTATATTGAGCTTTATGTTTCAGCGGTCCTGCACAATATTAATAGAATGCCTGGTGTTTCCTGAAAGGTGTTTTGATTAACTCTAATGCTAGAAAACATGGAAATATTTAAGCTATGAAAACATATAAAAATAAAATGAGCCTAAGAAGTTAGCACCATCCCCGGCAATGGCGCCAAAAATGTAGAGGAAAACTAATGCGTTCTAGACTTAACTAATTCAGGGGAAAACCTATCTGAACAATCCACTCTATCGCTATGCATTCCTACATTGAATTATCGACCAAGGAGCGTAAGCTTATGATGGTACTTGAAAACTATATGCATTCAAGGCTCATATGGTTCCCAAACTATTCTATCTTAACTCTTAAACAAACAAATCTATCTTGCTGGAATTGACATAATTACAAAACAATGAAAACAACTATAAATCCTAGTTGCTACGGATACCTACAGCAAGGTCTATAGATAACTATTACAACAGGGAAAATGTAGAATTAACTTAATTGAATTGACAAGAATGAAATGACTAACTGCTAACCTCTAGAGGATTTGTAAACACACTAATATGCAATTGTGCATGAACTATATCTAGTTGTTCAAAACATAATACTAACTTGAATTCAAATTATGATTAACAAAAAACTAATAAACCAACATTAACTAAAATGAAGTAAACAAGGAGAGAATCAGTACCTTGAGTGGCCAGCTCAAGAGACTGTCTTCCTTAACTGAAACCAAATCTAAGCTAGATTCTACGTATCTTTGTAACACATACCAAAGCTTAACTTATTCCATACACAGAATCAACTCATATCAATTTGTTCAACAACGAAATCATTTCTGTCATATCCAGATTGTATTCCATAAATGTCACATACTTGAGTCTTTTCACATAGAAAAGGAAATGATAACTGAATCGAACTAAATTGCTAACAACTTGACTCTACTACCTTATATATCTCATCTTCCTCTCACTATACAAAATGGAGAGAGAGCCTTATTTATTAATTAACTGACTCTGATCATTCAGCGTGCCTAGATACTAGGTCATGGAGTCAAGATCACATTCTTATTCTAACTGACTATAAGAAGAAGAATTCAAATCAAATTAGAAGTCTAATGCATGAACAACATCCATAATCATATTTGAAACAAATCCACTCCTTAATTTATTACTATCCATGATGCTCCATAATTGTCTTCAGCTGTCTCTGCATTCTTAGCGTCGAAACTCATACTTCTATTAACTCCTTTGTCTGTAACTTGTTACAAATGCTCGATCTCATCATGACACGTCCAATTCTGCACATAGAATTAGTTCCCAAAAACATATACCACAAGCATTCTCCATGACTAACCATAAAAACATCTCATTTATACTTTTATACATATCTATATCTAATTCATGCATTAGATAATATGATCATCACATTCCATATTAATATTATAAGTTTAGGTCTTAGAAGTATAAAGAAGGTCAACATATCATAGTGCAAACATGGATAAATGTCTTAAAGGATGCTATGAAAGAAGTCTTTAAAGTATAAAAAGTAGCTTAAAAAAGACTAATTCTGCAACCCATCATCTGTGCTCACCGATTTTGTCAATGCATCAGCAACATTTTCTAGAGTATCCACTTTTTCTAGATTAACCTTTCCATCCTCTACCATATCATGAACAAAATTATACTGCACATCAATATGTTTTGTCCTGGCATGGAAAATGGGATTTTTCACCAAACAAATAGCACTCTAACTGTCATAGCAAATAGTAATCTATCCTGCATCGAAACCAACATCAAAACACAAATGTCTAACCCAAATAGCTTCCTTACAAGGATATGTTGCTGCCATGTACTCAGGCTCCATAATAGACAAAGCGACTATAGCCTACCGCTTGCTCATCCAGCTAACTGCACCACTAAACAACGTGAATACATATCCACTAGTGGATCTTCTACTGTTAATGTCCCCTGCCTAATTAGAATCCACATATCCACAAATGCTAACTAAACTCTGAGATCAAGTAGAGTAACTATGATAGCACAAGGCGTACTCAATAGTACCCTTAAAATATCTGAAAACTCTTTTCACAACATCCCAATGCGGCCTTCCTGGATTAGCCATAAATCAACTAAGTACTCCCATTGCTTGGGCAATGTCTAGCCTGGTACAGACCATTGCATACTTTAAACTACCAACTACACTTACATAAGGCACTCTGGTCATGTCCTCCATCTCAGTAGGAGATTTTGGACTACCTTCAACAGATAGCTCTGTTCCTTGCAACACTGGAACAACTAGTTGCTTGCAATCTATCATATTAAATCTCTTTAGGACAGTATTAATATACTTGCTCTGGCTGAGCCAACATTTTCTATTTCATCTATCCCTTCTGATTTCCATCCCCAGAATATACCTAGCTGCACCTAAATCTTTCATTTCAAACTATACTAACAATTGAGATTTAAATTCTAAAATCATACCCTTACCATTCCCAATGAACAACATATCATCCACATACAGGGCAATAATAAGAAGATGACCATTTTTAGATTTAAAGTAAACACAATGATCATACTTTGATCTCACAAACCCCAAAGACAACACATAGGTATCAAACTTCTGGTACCACATTCTAGGCGACTGCTTCAAACCATATAGAGATTTCTTTAATTTGTAACCAGGTTTTCCTTACCTTTTTCAACAAAGTGCTCAAGCTAGGACATATAAATTTCTTCTTCCAAATCTCCATGAAGAAACATTGTCTTCACATCCATCTGCTCAATCTCTAAGTCATACTCTACTGCAAGTGACAATAGAAATCTGATAGATGTCAGCTTAGCTACATGAGAAAATATTTCTCCATAATCAATTCCCTCTACCTAGGAATAACCTTTCACGACCAACCTAGCTTTATACTTCTCAACACTGCCATCCAGACCAATCTTCTTTTTAAATACCCATTTACAACCAACAAGCTTTCGACCTTCAGGCAAAGGTACCAAATCCCATGTTTCATTCTTTTTCAATGATGCCATTTCTTCATTCATGGCTTCCAACCAGGAATCTGAATCAGACATATTAATAGTCTCTTTCACAGTCCTAGGCTCATGAATGTTAGCAATCAAAGCATAGGCACAACTAGAATCCAACATAGAATATCCAAACCTTTCAGGTTGCCGCTTCTCACGTGTAGACCTCCTCACAGGATGAGGCTGAGGTTGTGGTTCTTCTTCTTGTTCATAACTTTCAGAACTTCTTGATCTCTCCTCAATATCAAGTACACTTGGAGTTCGTATTTCCTCTTTATCTGGAGTTAGAGGAATTTCAACTACCTCCTTTTCTACTTCTTTTACCTCTGGCTGTAGATCAACAATAGAAGGTTTCAGCTCATGGAAGATTACACTTCTGCTATATAGCACCTTCTCAGTGACAAGATTCCAAAGCTTGTATCCTTTCACACCAATGCCATAACCAATGAAAATACATTTTACAACCTTGTTTTCCAATTTAGATCTTTTCTCATTTGGCACGTAGGCATATGCCTCATAGCCAAAGACTCTAATGTGTCTTAAAGAGGGCTTCTTACCAGACCATGCTTCCAAAGGTGTTTTGTCCATGAGCACCGAAGAGGAAGATTGATTAACCAAGTAACATGTTGTAGCCACGCCCTCAGCCCAAAACTTTTGCTCCAGATCAACAGTACTCAACATACATCTCACCTTTTCCATCAGTGTCATGTTCAACCTTTTAGCAACTCCATTCTACTATGGAGTGTAAGGTGTAGTTTTATGCCTTTTAATCCCATGGTCTTTGCAATACCTTTCAAAATCTGCAGAACAAAATTCATCGCCATTATCCGTCCTCAAGCATTTAATTTTCCTTCCAGTCTGATTTTCTACCAAGGTTTTAAATTCCTTAAACCAACTAAACACTTCTAATTTACTTTTTAGAAAATACATAAACGCTCTTCTCAAATAATCATCTATAAATGAAACATAATATTTAGACTTTGATAACGAAGGAACATTCACTGGACAAAATACATCAGAGTGAACATAATCTAGTATGCCAGAAGATTTATGAGGACTAGAGTAAAAAGTAGCACGGTGTTGCTTTCCATATATGCAATGTTAGCAAAAATCACACTCAAGATTACAATCATCAATCCCTTCAACCAGGTTTTTATTTTGCAAGGATTTTAAGCCTTTTTCACCAATGTGGCTGAGCCTTTGATGCCACAACATTGTCTTATCCGCTAGGAGCTTCATCTCCAAAGAATTTGCACCCACAGTAACAACGTCCTCCTTCTCAACATGATCAACTTTACTTGACTTTATAGAAGCACTATTACAATGAATTGCATGTGCATCTAGCTTGAACAGAGTGCCAATTCGTGCACCCTTAGCTAGCACCATAGAGCCTCTAGTCATTCTACAAACACCATTCGAGAAAGAGACTTGCACATCAGCATCATTAAGCTTACTTACAGAAAGTAAATTTCGAGCCAGACCTGGTATATGCATCACACCATCGATTCCCTTCACTCTTCCATCAAGAAACTGAATTCTAACTCTTCCACAACCAACAATTTCTAGGTGAGAATCATCGCCCAGATACACCCTTCCACCAGCATACATTTCATACTTTGAGAACCAATCTCTATGAGAGGTCATGTGAAAGGACACACCTAAGTCAATTAGCTAAACATCATCTGATGCCTGAGTTTCCAAGGCTACTATGAAGGCATCTGCATCTCTCTGAGAAGAATCATTATCAGAAGAGTTGTTCTTCTTTTTCTTCTCCTTTTTGCATTCTTTCTGGATGTGTCTAGTCTACCCACAATTCTAGCACTTCACCTTGGACTTTTTTCCAGGAGACTTTGATCTCCCCTTTGACTTGGATCTAGACTTCTTATCTTTCTTCTTGCCTTTCTCCTTTGATCTACCTCGAATAGCAAGGGCCTCCTTGGCCATCTCAAAAGATTTCCTCTGTATTTCCTCTGACAGCAGCGAAGCAACCACATCTTCCATCTTGAAATTGGTTTTGTACTCCCAATAGCCATTACTAGGTGATCCCATGTGTCAAGCAATGAACACAATAGGAGCATGCAAGGATCCTCATCTTCAATTTTCACGCCAACAGATGTCAACTGCACAATGGTCATGTTAAATGTATTTAAATGATTTGCAATAGATGCTCCTTCCTCCATCTTCAAAGAGTACATCTTCTTCCTCGAGAATAACTTATTTACCAGAGATTTCGCCTGATAAATGTCACCAAGCTTTTTCCACAAAAGTTTTGTAGTCTTCTCTTCATGGACATTCAAGAGAACTAAATCGGCCAAGCATAGTCTGATTAGACCCTTGGCTTTCTAGTCCATGCATCCCAATCATCTTGCGAGGTTGCTGATGGTTTGTTAGAGGACACTACAGTCCATAACTCTCGATCCATGAGAAAATCTTCCATTTTGAGTTCCACAACTCAAAATTGCCACCGTTGAACTTCTCAATCTCTATCCTTTCAGATGTGCTTGCCATCTTAAATCTACAATCAAATTTCAAGCCAATTTCTCTGCAAAGCTCCCACTCAACAAAATCAACACAAAAAACCTAACTCACCCACAACGATAACACAACTGGCTAGGCTCTGATACCACTTGTAAGGAAAGCTAAGTGTGGAATCGCCTTCCTAATGGCAATTTATTAGAAAACAAATGTAGATAGTACTTTCAATTTCCAATTACAGTTCATTAAAGATGCACATTAATCAGAATAACAGAGTAGACAATTTAAACATCACACAGAATTGAACACCAGATTTACGTGGGAAAAACCTTACGGGAGAAAAACCCACACACCAAAGCAAAGATTTCTTGTATTACAGTAATACATAAATTACATACAAGTTACAGATCTATGCTCTTTTAGGTGTCGATTCCCAAATCAAATCCAACAACATTACATTACCATTCACTCGCTGAGATCAATACACCATCGATTCACTCTTCATTATTCAATGCATTACTGCATTCTATTATATTTTAGACTTCACAAATGTTCCAGGAAAACCATCACTCCAACTTCCATACCATACTAACCATCATAGGAAGTTTAATCGTCCTTACCTGTCACTTTCTGACCATTACTGCCATACCGTAGGACTATTTCTGACTAGCTACGGGGTTGTGGTTCATAACGCATTGCCGTGAGCAATATTTTGAACTATCACAAAATGGCAGTATGTCCCGCACTACCACAAGCATTTTTATTATCCATCGTGGTGTGGTAGGATCCATACCACACCATCGCAAGCCATTTAACGGGTTGTCGTGGGGTGGCAGTAAGACCCGCACACTCGCAAGCCACTCCATTCACCATCCACTGCTACACTGCAATGTCCAACAAAGTCTGTCACAGTATGGCAGTGTCTACCTCTCTACCACATGCTCAGAAGCAGACTGCCATGGGGTAGCGGTGTGAACCGTACCATCACACACCACATCATGTACTTCCATGGGGTGGCAGTATGAATCGCCAGCCCGCACCTCTATCAAATGAACCTGGCGGTATTATGGTAAAGGAATAGATGCAACATTTCAAAAAGTCTGAGCTTGCTGGGAGCTGAACTAGGGTTTTATAAATGAGTTTGAGGAATACTTTCTCAACATTTCACTTCGGTTGTGCTTTTCTAACCTCCAAGCTAACCTTCCAAGGTCCTAAACACTATCTTCCTAGTCACCTAACCCATGTTTAACAAATCACTTATGTCACTTTCTAACCCTCATAACAACATCAATCCACTTCAAAAGAGGGGAAATTAATGTTCCCTAGAGGTATTTTCATCATTTCAACCCTTTATTATCATCTAATTAACCTCCCAATTCCATCCCTAACTTCAATTTTACTATATTTTCTTCCTTTCTAGGTTACCCCTATCACTGTAGGATCTTCTTGGGTGACCATACAACTAAATTAGAATCTCCAAGGGTGACTTTCCCTAGTGTAAGGGGTGACCCAACCACTTAAGTAGGATCTCCAGGGGTGACTTGCCTTACTGAAAGGGGTGACCCACTTCCCGAAAGGGGCAATCGTGTCGTCTTTTAAGATGTGCGATTTCTTCCATTTTTGGCCCAAATTTACTCCAAATTAAGCCCTGATTGCATGAGTCCTCTTCCATAAATTTTTTCCAAGTCCTCCTAACTAATTTAATATTCCAAATCAACCCAATCTAATCTCCAAATCAATTTTATTCATCTTTCAATCAATCACATGCTAACTCCATTTCTTCTTTTGTGATAGGCTATCAAGGTGCGTTCACTCTGCAATCAAGCCTGTTAACTCTTCAATCAAATGAATTAACTCTCCAACCACCTCCACCATTGATGTGCTTATCACACCTATAAATACCCCTCACCTCTTCATTATTTCTCAAGTCTGGGAATGCTCTTCTCATCTTCTGAAGGTTTTCCAAGCTTCTTCACAAGCCTTTGAGGCTCTTAGTTTTGTTTATTTTTGCAAAGCTTCAAAGCTTTCCCTTGGGAGGCAAATTTATTATTGTTCCTCTTACTTTTCTTTTCTTTTCTTTGTCTCCATAGAATTTTATGCTTGTGCAGGACCCCATGAGCCTTTTCAATTTTTGCATTTAGCTTCATATCTCCAAGCCATTGCACTTTGTAGGCATTTTAATTCTCAATTTTTCTCAAAGATTTTAAGCTTCAAGCCATAGTGCTTTGTAGGCATTCTAATGCACCTGTTTGTTATCCAAGCTTCCATAGCTTCCATTTTTATTCATTTTTCTCCCATCTTCACTTTTGTCACCAAGAGGAGGACCCCGCTACTATAGAGGGAGAGAGAGGATTGTCAAAAAGACTTCTCAGGGCTCAAGCCAAACGCTGCTATCTTCGTCATACCAAGTTTTCATGTTTTTGAGTAGTAATTAGTTCACACTCCAGATCTTGGGAAAGAGATCATTGTGTTGTTCTTCCATTGATAGGTTTTGCTTTGATCTTCAATTAGATTAGCTTTATTTCATTCATTAGATTACATTCATTTCAATTCTTGCAATTTCAAATTTCTTAGATTAGATTCAAAATTCTCCACGAAAACCATAAAAACATAGGACTAGATTGCACATATTGGAAAACACATATAGTTGCAAACATATTTCAATTCCTAGTTAATTAGACAACTTCTTTTATTGGAATTTGGAAAAAGGAATCAAAAGTTGCTTTGCATACATTTAGGATGCATTTCATAAGAAATTACAAAAAAAAAAAAGGAAAATTAGAGAACAAAACCCTTAATTCCATCACAAGGTAAACACAAATCAAATCAAACAAGTCAAACAAGGAGAAACCCTCTATTCCATCACAAGTTAAATGTCAATTCAAATATCAAATACATTTAAATTCAACAACAAACAACATGAAACACAAACACTACCCACTATTGCCAAGCATTCAATGTGCCCAGGCATTAGGGAAGATTGGATAAAAAAATTCTTCGATGAGATTGAGGAAAACTTCCCCCATCTGATTCAACAACATAACACATAAAAAGCAAGGGAAGAATAAGAACACAAACAACATATTAGAGATCAACAACCCTTGATTCAATAAGTTTTAAGAGACGAAGAAAGGAGACTAGAATGACAAATACTTATCAACAAGCAAAACAATCTTTGTGCTAGGATAGGGAGACTAGGACTTGTGACCCTTCAGGTCATATAATCATCACAACTACAACAATAATCGAATGTCTCCATAGAAATAACTATCAAAACATACACATAGCACAAAATCCAACCACCATGTACGACATCCTACTCCTTGAAGAAAGAGAAGAATAATTCCTTGACCCCACCTCCATTCGATTAGCTCTTGCCAAGTGAGTAGGAGTGACTGAGAGGCCACATTTAGCAAGGAGGATGGTTCATGTGTCGCGTTGGATTACAAATCACCCATAAAATCATTTGGGTTGAATTCTAAATGATACAAACACCAAACTCTAGACACTATGACAATTCAAACTTCCGAAGACTTCAACAACTCACATTATGCAAAGTGTAGTTAACTTCTAATTCTAATGCAGGAGCATCCTAGGTTGAAGAGCAATCTTGCATCAACCAAAAATATTTGCTTCCTTTTCTTTTCTTGCATTTCAGTTGGAGTTCAGTCATTTGCAGTTTCAACATTTTCTACTACATTTTGCCACATCTTGATTCCAGAGCTCATGGAGTGGAACTTAGATTCTACCCTATGTCAACTACATCATATTCAGATTTCATGAGATTTAAATTCATCTGCAGAGAGTTATCACTATCAGAAGATCATCACCATTCACAGAGAAAAGTATTCATCATTCAGTTGGAGCATACAAGGTTTACAGAGTATTTACCTGCAGAACTAAATGGAACATAACATAAGGAAGTGAAGGACCCGATAAACCTTCATTTAGAATCGCATCATGTTTCATTCATTTGTGGAGAATAACCGTGAGTTGTAGGTCGACCTACACGTTTCATCTTGCATTGGGGTTGGAGACCTCTGGATGCTGACACAGAGCATTCTATAAGCTGGAAGATGATATATATACATTTCTTATATGCATTAGGAGGAGGTAAGGGGTATGTAGCAATAAGATAGAAGGATAGTCCTTTTCTAGAGGCACTTCCATGCCATATCTTTCATGTACGTTGTAATCCAAAAAGCAAGCCTGTAAGGCTAGATTGTAGCCTGCATATTGCTAGCATATAAACATTGTAATTATCTGAGATATTGAGCATATGAATCTTCCATTGCATTTTATTCTTGTGTTGTGTTTGTGTTGTTTCCATTGTGTTTACTCTAGCCGCAGGGTTGGACAATCCATTCTCTAGACCCTCCATCCCTGACTGCACCAAGTGGTATCAAAGAGAAGTTGTGAATCCTTTGGGAGATCGGTGCCAAGTTTGCAAATCCTTTGGGAGAGGAGACATTCCAGAAGATCTTGTGGTGAAATCGCTGACCTGAGGCAGTCTACTTGTGTTTGTCAATATAGTGCAGATTGTGAGGAAGTTGTAGCCATGTAGTTAGATCATCGAATTGAGGAAGTTTCACTGGATCCTAGGAAGAGATTTCTCCAAGGAGGATGCCTGCTATGGCTAATGTTGCTAGAAGAATGGAAGAAATGATTGAGATGATGAGAACAGTGAAAGTTAGATTGGATGTTGTAGAAGCATATATGATGCAGAGCTAACTACACAAAGACCACTAAGGGGTCACAACACTTCTCAGGAGGAAGAGGATACAAGGGATGGCAGGGCAAACAAGTCTCTTAGGCCCTAGTGGACCAAGCTGCAACACTTGACTCTAAAACTGTCCACTCATTCTCCATGGTTTCACAACTACACGATAACCCCATTTTTAGGTTCATATACATGGGAACCTTTCCAAACTTTCTAGGGACCCTATAACTTCTAGGTTTGATTGTCCCAAGCTCACAAAACTACCAAAATTCTCAGGGGGTACCTCCTAATACCACTTCCTTCACAACTATCCTAACTTCCTTGTAGCCCTTAGAAAGGGACTGTCATGCAATAAATTTTGATGCAGACCTTCTAACTAGACTCTCATATGATTTTTGGATACCCATTATCTTGTTCTTTAACATACTCAGCATGCACTATAGGTTGTTTTGGAACACAACACTCTAAACTTGATTGTACTGATTCCCAAAGAGCCCTAATTAGGGCGCTTTTACACACAAAGTACCCACCAACTCAATCCCGAACTTCTCACTCCTATTCCAAAGGGTGAATTAGGATGCACATAGATATATTTCATCAATTTTTAGGGTCTAGGATCATTTCAACTCATTCTATGATCAAATCTTCACTCTACTTAGGCTAGTTTGCCAAACACATAAAACTATTAGGCCACCATGGGTCCAAACTCCATCTTTCATTTGTCCTCTGCTCTTGCATGAAAAACCCATTATAAATCATACCAATCCAACCTCATTCCACCCATTTTGGGGTTCTAACACATCAATATGAGTTGGGGAAAAAAAAACCTCTCTAAAACCCTCAAAATAAGGGTTTGAGAGCAACTTCACAAAAAGCAACCACAAGCTGACTAAACCTCACTGATATTCCTTCCAACTTGGCTCAAATGAAAGGTAAGAACCTTCCCCCCACCATCTTGGTCAATTATTCCCTTGACTATACTGTACGGGCAAGTACAGGATAGAAAAACAACAACAAAATAGTAATAGGGCAGTCACAAGAAAACGTTTGACAAAATCCTTCTATGCAAATGAAAATCCTCCAAAATTGGTTCAAATGACAGGTTAGAGCTTTATTCAATTGATTTCAGACATTTTTCTCCTTGAAGGTACTATACAGCCTCACCCCAAGCATTGGAACAACAGATAATACAGAAAAATCAGAAAAATAGGACAGTCAACAATATTTTCTTTATTTCCTCCATTCCAACTTCACAAATCTACAATACTTCACATGTGAGAGCTCTCTCTCTTATTTCTACCATGAATTTCACTATTACAAACTCCCCAAATTGTGGGAAAAGGCTAAAAATAGCCTCAAACTAATAATTTTTTTTCATAAAAAGATTGTTTTCTAAAGATAGACTGTCACAACTCAAATGACTGCAGACTCACTAAAGGTAATTGCCTATTATAGGCCTCCACACTACATGAGCATGCCTATTGAAGGCTTTATTACATTTTTAAAACTCCATTTTACCTTTAACAACCAAAAATTACAAAAAATTTGACTAAATGATTATTCTAGGTGCACTGCACCAATATAGAAGAAGAGGACTAAACCCTAGACATAAAGATGAAAGTGATGATGATGAATTTCAAGTTGTTGACCAAAATGAAGAAGCCCTAGAAGAAAAGATCATATCAGGTAAAGATGTTGAAATCCATTTCTAAGATTGGTAAGAGACCTAGAATTGATATTGCAAACTATATTAGAAATTTAAACCCTAAGGAATTGATTGATTAGATAAATGAAATGGAGGAATACTTTGAATATGAGGAAATAAAAGATCCAAAGAGAGTAAGATTTTTAAAAACTAAGTTAAAAGGACATGTTGCTATCTAGTGGAAAGAATTTCAATTGGATAGAAACAAGAGAGGAAAAGAGAAAATCATAAAATTGGATAGGATGGTGACAAAATTGAAGAATCAGTTCATAGCTACTGACTATGAGTTGGAATTGTTGAAGAGATTGCAAAACCTAAGGTAAAAGGAGAAATTTGTGAAGGAGTACACTGAAGAATTTCATAATATGATTATAAGGACTGGACATAGTGAAGCAAGTAAGGAGAAGGTTGTATGGTACATAAATGGACTGAGGACAAACATTCAAGAAGAACTGAGTCTGGTGAGGATGACAACAACAAAAGAAGCATACCAATTTGCACCAAAAGTTGAAGATAAGTTGAATAAAAGACATGAGCAAAGGAAGAGAGGTAGAGGAGGAAAATTTTAGAGAAGTAGTACACATTCTGGAGGAGAAAGACCATATGCGGAGAAAAATAAGGAGAATAGCCCATACCCGGAAAGAAGACAAAGACAGTAATTCATACCATAGAGATGATAGAAATTTCTACCGTCGTAGTAGAGGGAATCATAATTCAAACCACAATGAAGGATACCGAAGAGATGAAATAAGATTTGACAAGGGATCATTCAGATGAACTTGTTTTAAGTGTGGAGGCAAAGGACACTGAGCATTTGAATGTCATCAAGGGAGTGCAAGTAAAAGAATAGAGAATAATGCAAGAGCAGCTTATGCGGAGGAAGAACCGGTTGGATCACCTAGTTTAGTGGGAAAGCCGAAGAAAGGAGAATCATTAGTCATGAGGAGAGCTTTATTTCAAGTAGAAACAACTAAGGAACCATCGCAAAGGAAAGGTTTGTTCCAGATAAGATGCAAATAAGGAGGTAAATGCTATAAGGTTATCATTGATAGTGGTAGCATTGATAATTTGCTTTCAGAGGAGATGGTGATAAAGCTGAATCTGGAGAGATTGAAACATCTGAAGACCTACAAGATAGCATGGATTCAAGATGAGGACAAGGTACTAGTGAGTGAACAATGTTTGGTGAAATTTCATATAGGATCTTATGTTGGTATTACATGTGATATTATGCCGATGGATGTATGTCATATATTGTTGGGAAGACCATGGCAGTATGATAGACAGGTAATACATAATGGGAGAAAGAATACCTACACTATAACATATAATGGGAAGAAGCATATTTTGATACCTTTGGAAGAAGGTGGCAATGCTAGAATCTGTTTAGTGGATGGAAGGATTTTTTTGGATGGATTGAGACATGAGAATATGTGTTTTGCATTGATTGCAAAGAAGTATGGAGCCCTAAGTGCAGAGGTCACCACTGCAAAGAAAGAAGAACCACCACTGGAGGAGATAACTAAATCATTGACAGAATACCAAGATATCATATCAGAGAATGTGCCTAAAGAATTGCCACCCGTCCGGAGTATCAGTCATCATATGGACCTTATACATGGAGCTAGTTTACCTAACAAAGTAGCACATAGGATGACATCAACAGAAAATGCAGATCTAAGCAGACAAGTACATGAGCGATTGAGGAAAAGATTAATCAGAGAAAGTTTAAGCCCATGTGTGGTACCTATAGTACTAGCACTGAAGAAAGATGGAGAATGGAGGATGTGTACAAACTCTAGAGCAGTCAATAAGATCACTATCAAATATAGATTTCCATTGCCAGGGATGGATGATATCATGGATTGTTTGAGTGGATCAAAATATTTCACAAAGATTGATCTAAAGAGTGGATACCATCAGATCATGATCAGAGAGGGAGATGAGTAGAAGACTACATTTAAGATGAATGAAGGATTGTATGAGTGGTTAGTGATGCCTTTTGGATTAACTAATGCACCAAGTAGTTTCTTGAGGTTGATGAATGAGGTTTTGAAGAAATTCTTGGATAATTTTGTTATTGTATACTTGGATGATATTCTAATTTTTCAGTAGAAGAAAAGAACATTTGTAGCATATTAGACAATACTTCAGAGGTTGAGAGAAAAGACATTGTTGATAAACATTAATAAAATGTAGTTTCATGAAGGAAAAATTAGTATATTTGGGATTTGTGATTTTTGTGGAAGGATTGCAGATGGACCCTAAGAAAGTTAGAGCAATTATTGAGTGGCCAACACCTGTGAACATTGGAGAGGTAAGATCATTTCATGGACTAGAAAGTTTCTACCGGATGTTTATCAGAAATTTTAGTACTATATGCACACCGATGATAGAGACAATGAGTGGTGATCGGAAGGATTTTAAGTGGACATCTAGAGCACATAAGATTTTTTAATTATTGAAGCAAAAAGTGATAGAGCAAACTGTTAAACTTAGGGCATCCAACTAAGAGGGGGGGTGAATCAGTTGTGCGAAACTTTCTCCTATTTAAACACTTGAATCTTCTTTAGTGATTAGTATAATATCAATCATGAACCATAAAGCATTAAATTTGAAGTAGAAATATAACAACACATATGACACCAAGATTTTGACGTGGAAAACCAGATTAAGGGAAAAACCACAGGGTGATTAACCCAAGAAAGTATTCTCTATTAGAAGAATAGAAAGAACAAAATGGCACATGCCAATTAGGGCTCACTGCCCGAGCACACTGCTCACAAGAGGCTCACTGCCTACAAGAGACACACTGTCTACAAAAGAATAAGTATCACCTTTGTGAACTGGAGAATAGCATCTTCAGCATGCTTGAATCAGTTCCATTTAAGCTCAGTACTTTTGCTCTGCCTTTCGCACTTTTCTTCGCTACCACACTCTCATCACCGCCAGACACACTTCAAAATGAATTCACAATCCCTTATTTATACAAGGCATCGACTTAGGAACAATCATCTAAGGCGGCAAACACCTATAAGATCATTTGCAAGACGTGTAATACATCTGATCGGCCAGTCTCAAGAAGAACACCAATATCTGTGGTTATTCTTCAAATGCAAACTCTAACTTCAATGCGGACCACCATCATTAACTGGACATGATCCAATGATCATCATAACCTTCCCTGAATCACCAAACACATCCGCACTTCATCATCCTACTGGAATTCTTCTCTCCTTCATCCGGAGCTACAAGAACACAGTCTGTCATCACTATCATAAATGAATAGGCACTTCTGGACCTTCAACCCATGAACTAATCTAGTTGATACTTCACAGGGACGTCCTCAACACTACCTCAGATCCGCAGAACGGGATAATGAAATACCGGATCTCACCGGACCTTTCTGTGGCCCTCTGTCAACTCTGAACACCTGCTAGAACCGGTTCTACTTGAGCGACCATAAATTCTTCAAATCATCATGCGGACCTCTAAAATCTTGACTGGAGCATCTCAAGACTTATATCTACAAACCCTTTAAACTGCATCCTCTTATCCTCAATCTATTGAGGACTTTTACCTTCTTGTCATCACTGTTCTTAATTGTTTCTGATTGAGACTTATTTTCTCAAAATTCTTAGCACACAACTCATCTAATCCTTCTCATTAATGCAACATGAGTATGTTGACATCAATAACAACACCAGTTATCCTCATACTTGCTACACAAACAGTGTTAGCACTACCAGATTTTGACAAAGTATTGCAAGTTGATTGTGATGCTAGTGGAAATGCAATAAGAGCAGTCTTAAGTCAGGAAGGGAGACCAATAACATATTTCAGTGAGAAGTTGAATGATGCAAGGAGGATATATTCATTTTATGATCAGGATTTCTATGCCATAATTCAAGCCTTGAAAAAGTGGAGACATTACTTGTTGCCAAAATAATTTGTGTTGTACACCGACCATCAAGCTTTGTAATATTTGAATAGTCAAGGAAATTTGAATCAAAGACACATGAGATGGGTAGAGTTCATGCAGAGTTACACATTTGTATTGAAGCACCAGAGTGGAAATTCAAACAAAGTAGTAGATGCATTAAGCAGAAGAAGGAACCTATTTATAGATATGAGGGTAGAAGTGTTAGGTTTTGAAGAACTTAAGCATATGTATGAAGATGATATTGATTTTGCAGAAGCATGGAAAGCATGTAAGGACCCTATTGTGACAGATAGAAGTAAGTGGTTGGACTATTTCATTTAGGAGGATATGTTGTGTTGGGAAATGTGTCTCAACCTTGCAATTATATAAGGTTTATTGTTGATAGGATATATATATATATATATATATATATATATATATATATATATATTTATATATATTTCCTTGTTACACCGATAGGCGTAATATACAATGGGAGCATGGGGTGGAGTGGGACGCATGTTAACATTTGTCTTGTTAACAAAAACTGTTTAATGACTAACATACATTAAATTAATGATATTGTAAATCTAGACCGTTCATTATTAGGTTTTTGATTTGATGGTAGATATTTTGTTGGCTTGTCTTGCCCTAGAAGGTAATCCTATTTTATGAGGGCATTGTATTATGACTGTGATATCGTGATGTATTCTGAGAGTCTGATAGTGGTCATGTTATCTTTGGATCTCTGGTGGTGATACTCCTATGAGAAGCTTTCTCTACAAGTATATTGTAATCTTTGTGATTTCTGAATAATTTATTGGGTAGCTTTTGGAGTGTGGGGTTTTTTTCTCTCGAAAGGGTTTTCCCCACGTAAATCACCGTGTTGTGGTATGCATGATATTTGTGTTTATTTTTGTTTAAGTTTCTATAACTATTAAAGATCTATAAAGTTTTGCATTATCCTCCTCTCAAGATTAGTGTAGGAAGTTGGTAGATTAGTGTAGGAAGTTGGTCCACTACCTTAGCTTCCTTACAAGTGGTATCAGAGCCTGATCACCTTTGGTTTCAATTGTGGGTTGTTGGATTTTTTGAACTAATCCAGATTTGAGTGGGAGCTTGTGCAGAAGACACTTTGTGATCTTGTTGTAGGAATTTTCAGATGGCAAGTTCATCAAGGAGAATAGAGGTGGATAAATTTTCTGGAAATAATTTTGAAATGTGGAAGCTAAAGATGGAGGATCTTTTGATAGATCGAGATCTGTGGGATGTTGTTGATGAGAAGGTTTCAAGGCATGCAGATCCTACTTTGGCTGCTCAATATGATGTTATGGACTATAAAGCCAAGGGTCTAATCAGATTATGTTTGGCAAACTCTTTTTTAATCAATGTCCATGAAGAGACCTCTACATAGAAACTATGGAAGAAGCTTGGTGAGATGTATCAAGCCAAATCTTTAGTGAACAAGATTTTCTTAAGGTAGAAATCGTATTCCTTGAGAATGGAAGAGGGTGGATGAATTACAGATCACTTGGAAGCATTCAATATGTTGGTGGCTCAATTGGCATTAGTTGGTGTCAAAATGAATGAGGAGGAGAAATGTCAGATATTGCTTTGTTCTTTGCCTGATTCGTGGGATTCTCTTATTATGGCTATTGGGAGTACTTCTATTATATTGAAGACTAAAGATGTGGTGGGTTCTTTGCTTTCTGAAGAGATGAGGAGGAAGGTATCCACCAATGCCAAGGAGGCCCTAAATGTTTGTGGAAGTCCTAAGGGAAAAGGTAAGAAGAATGGGAAGCATGATAAATCCAAGTCCAATGGGAGATCCAAATCTCTTGGAAAGTCCAAAGTTGTTTGCTAGAACAACAGTAAGCCTGGACATATTCTTAAGGATTGCAAAGAAGAAAAGAAGAAGAAAAATAAGAGATTTGATTATGATTTTGAGTCTAAGAAGGAAGATGGTGATGCATTCATTGCAGCTTTGGCAACTTGTGTAGGTAATGGTACATGGTTAATTGACTCAGGTGCATCTTTCCATATGACCTTTAATAGAGATTGGTTTTCTGAATATGAAGAATTTGATGGAGGTAAGGTGTACTTGGGTGATGATTCTTATTTAAATATTGTTGATTGTGGTAAAATTAGAATTAGGTTTCCTGATGGTAGAATAAAAAGGATTAATGGTGTGTTGCATGTCCCTGGATTAGCACGCAATTGGTTATCTGTGAGCAAAATAATAGATGCAGGTGTGCATGTAGTATTTTCTGATGCAGGATGCAAGATGGTTAGAGGTGTTATGGTGATTGCTAGAGGTGTCAGATATGGCACATTATATAAGCTTGATGCATGCACTACTTAGTGCAATAGTACTTTTGTGAAAAGCAAGTCTATGGAAGAGGTGAGGGTTTCATCTTCAATAGATGGTCATGGCTTTTGGGTACCCAAGGGTGATCTTTCTTATGAATCAAAGTCACCTGTATAGAAAACTATGTTATGGCACCAGAGACTTGGCCACATTGGAGAAAAGGGTCTAAGGACCTTGAAAAATAAAAACCTTGTTGAAGGGTTGTCTGATTGCAATCTTGAGTTTGTTTTCTGTGAGCATCGCATTTATGCAAAACAAAACCACGTTCAGATTTACTCGAGTTCTCATAAATCTTGTGGTGTATTAGATCTTATTCATTTTGATGTGTTTGGTTCTATAGATGTACCTTCAATTGGAGAATCCATATGTTATGTTTCATTTATTGATGACTATAGTAGGACATGGGTATACTTTCTAAAGAGTAAATCTAAATTTTTTAGTCGATTTAAAAAATTTAAAGTAATGTTGAGTTGTAGACTGGAAATAAAATAAAATTTTTAAGGACTGATAATGACAGTGAATTTTGTTCTAATGATTTTGATAGATTTTGTTAAGATTGTGGTATTCATAGACAACAGACAACTCTGTATTCTCCACAACATAATGGAGTTGCAAAAAGAATGAACAAGACACTGATGGAGAAGGCTAGGAGTATGTTGAGTGGTGTTTGTCTAGAACAAAGGTTTTGGGTTGAAGTTGTTGCCAATGCTGCCTATTACATAATTAATAGGTCTCCTACATCAACTCTTGTTGATAAGATGCCTATAGAGGCATGGTCGGGTCACAAGCCTTCATTAAGACATCTTAGAGTTTTTAGTTGCGAGGCATATGCACATGTGCCAAAGGAGAAGCAAATAAGGCTATGAAATGTATCTTCATCAGATACAATTATGGTGTGAAAGGATACAAGCTTTGGGATCCTATTGCACAGAAGGTAATATATAGTAGCAGTGTTATTTTTAGAGAAACTAAACCTTCTTCTATTACATTGCAGCCAGAACAAAAAAATAGGATGATTTGATTCAATTTCCTTCTACATCTGAGAAAGTTGAATCGAGGCCCATGGATAGACAAGAATTTGAGGAGAGCACATCTAGCTCTGAATCTTCAGAAGAGGAGGAAGAACCTCTAACTCAGCTTGTTCCTAGGTCTACAAGGCATAGACAACCACCTAAAAGGTATTCACTTGATGATTGAAGATGTATGTTTGCTTTGAATACTAACATGGATGAACCCAGATTTGTAGAAGAGGCATTAGGTATGAATGATGCAGAATCTTGGAAGATTGCTATGGATGAAGAAATGACACCTTTGAAAGAGAATGATACGTGGGATCTTATACCATTGCTTGAAGGACAAAAACCTATTGGTTGCAAATGGGTGTTCAAGAGAAAGATTGGTTCAGATGGAGGTATTGAGATGTACAAAGCAAGGTTGGTTGCGAAAGCTTACTCTCAAGTTGAGGGTGCTGATTATGGTGAGATATTTTCTCCTATTGCAAAAATGACATCCATTAGATTTTTGCTTTCTATTGCCGTTGCTTATGATTTAGAGGTTGAGAAAATGGATGTGAAAACTATTTTCCTTCATGGTGACTTCAAGGAGGATATTTATATGACACAACCAGAGCACTACATGGTGAAAGGTAAAGGTGATTAGGTTTGTAAATTGAAGAAATCTTTGTATGGCCTAAAACAGAGTCCTAGGATGTGGTACCAGAAATTTGATACATATGTGTTGAGTTTGGGATTTGAGCACTCTAAATCAGATCATTGTGTTTATTATAAAATTGATGGTGATTGTTTCATGTTTATTGCATTGTATGTTGATGATATGTTATTTGTTGGTAAAGGGAAAGGTATGATTTTAGAACTGAAATCTCAACTTGCTGCTAAATTTGAAATGAAAGACCTTGGTATAGCTAGATAGATTCTTGGGATGGAAATTGGAAGAGATAGAGTGAACAGAAAGCTATGGCTTGGCCAAATTAAGTATGTCAATTCAATTTTACAAAGGTTTAACATGCAGGACTGTAGACCATTGTGTGTTCCCTTTTCAGTTGGAACAAAGTTATCTATTTCAGATTGTCCAACATCTCCATTAGAGATGGAAGAGATGAGAAAAGTACCTTACCAAAGTGCAGTTGGAAGTTTGATTATGGTTTGTATTAGACCAGACATTGCCCAAACAGTGGGAGTTCTTTCCAAATATATGTCTAATCTTGGTAGAGTTCATTGGGATGTAGTTAAAAGAGTCTTTAGATATTTGTGTGGTACCTTAGAGTATTCCTTGTGTTATCATAGTAATTTGACTGAAGACGATATTTCCCTTGATATTCATGGTTATGTGGATTCAGATTGGGCATGTGATATTTATAGTAGATGATCCACCAATGCTTATGTGTTTACTTTATTTGGTGGTGCAATTAGTTGGATGAGTAAGTGACAGGCTGTGGTTGCTTTGTCCACTACTGAAGCTGAGTCTATGGTAGCTACTCATGCTTGCAAAGAATCCATTTGGCTTAAGAGACCATGTTTAGATATTGAAATAAAACAAGGTGCAGTGACAATTTATTGCGACAATCAGAGTACGATCTGTCTAGCTAAGAACCTGACATTTCATTCTAGGACCAAGCACATTGATGTACAATATCATTTTGTTAGAGATATGGTTGAATATGGTAGGGTGAAGCTGGTTAAGGTAGAGACTTTGATGAATGTTGTTGATTCTCTAACTAAGCTTGTGAGCACAAAAAAGTTTAGATGGTGTTCAGAGACTATGGGCCTTTTGGCCCCTAGCAATTAAGAGACGATGTTTACTCCCTCCCGTTGCTCTTGCAAAGTGTTCGACAAGTGGGAGATTTGTTGGGAAAGTGTGTCTCAACCTTGCAATTATATAAGGTTTATTGTTGATAGGATATGTATATTTATATATATTTCCTAGTTACACCGATAGGTGTAATATACAATGGGAGCATGGGGTGGAGTGGGATGCGTGTTAACATTTTTTGTTAATAAAAACTATTAAATGGCTGACATACATTAAATTAATGATATATTGTAAATATGGACCATTCATTATTAGGTTTTAGATCTAATGGTAGATATTTTGTTGGCTTGTCTTACCCTAAAAGGTAACCATATTTTATGAGGGCATTGTATTATGGCTGCAGTATCGTGATGTATTCTAAGAGTCTGATAGCGGTCGTGTTGTCTCAGGATCTTTGGTGGTGATACTCCTGTGAGAATCTTTCTTTGCAAGTATATTGTAATCTTTGGAATTTCTGAATAATATATTGGGTGACTTTTGGAGTGTGGGGTTTTTCTCCCAAAAGGGTTTTTTCCACGTAAATCACTGTGTTGTGGTATACATGATATCTATGTTTATTTCTATTTAAGTTTTTGTAACTGTTAAAGATCTATAAAGTTTTGCAGTATCCTCCTCTCAAGATTAGTGTAGGAAGTTGTTCCGCTACCTTAGCTTCCTTACATGTTCAAAGGAAATCAATTGTGTATACCTAGAAGTTCAATGAGAGAGAATTTGATCAAAGAGAAGTATAGTGGAGGATTAGCAGAAGACTTTGGAAATGTTAAGACAGTAGCTTTGGTGTGTGAATATTATTTTTAGCCTCAAATATATAAGGATGCAAGGAAATTTGTTCAGAGTTGCAGAATTTGTCAAGTTGCAAAAGGGAGTAGTCAGAATACCAGTTTCTACAAATCTTTGATAGTATCAGAGAGACCTTGGGAAGATATAAGCATGGAATTCATATTAGGATTTCCAAGAACACAGAGAGGACATGATTCTATATTTGTAGCAGTGGATAGATTTTCAAAGATGGCTCATTTCATTCCTTGTAAGAAGACAAATGATGCAGTGCATGTTGTTGACCTATTTTTCAAGGAGATTGTGAGATTGCATGGATTACCAAAGAGTATAGTCTCAGACAGGGATACAAGATTCATAGGATATATTTGGAGGATATTGTGGAAGAAGATGAAGACATATACCTAAAGTTCAGTTCAACATTTCACCCATGGACAAATAGACAAATGAAAGTGGTAAACAGGAGTTTGGGTGACTTGTTGAGATGCTTAGTAGGAGATAAGACATGAAATTGGGATATAATTATACCACAAGAAGAATTTGCATACAATAACTCAGTGAGCAAGAGTACAAGGAAGACACCATTTGATAATGTGACCGGAGTAAAACCTAGAGGAGTTGTAGAGCTGAGAGACATGAGTATGGAGAATAAGAGAAGTGCAAAAAATAGAAGAATTTGTAGGATTCATGAAGACAGTACACAATCAAGTCAGGAAGCATTTGTAGGAAATGAATAACAAGTATAAGGAACAAGAATATGAGAGGAGGAGACATAAGGAATTTTATGTTGGAGATGAAGTTATGGTATATCTCAGGAATGAAAGATTTCCAACGGGGACATACAAAAAGATGAAGATGAGGAAGTTTGAACCATGTAGGATTTTTAGGAAGTTTGATTCAGGAAATGCATATGAAGCAGAGTTACCGGAGACATTTGGCATATCACCTATATTCAACATTGCAAATCTATATCAGTATCATAAGGGAGAATCAAGTGACATCATTGAAGTTGGATTGAAGGATCAGTTACCACAACAACATTTGCAAGTATGGGCCTAACCAGTGTTGTCATTGATGTCAACATACTCCTGTTGCATTGATGATAAGGATTAGATGAGCTGTATGCTGGGGATATTGAGAAAATTAGTCCTATCAGGAACAGAGAAGAACAGTGAAGATAGTGAGGTAAAGATCCTAGCTAAGATGAAGATCAAGAGATACGCATCAAAGGGTTTGTAGATATGTGTCTTAAGATGATCCAATAAAGATTTCAGAGGTCCGCATGAAGATCTGAAGCAGTTATGGCCACTTAAGTAAAACCAATTCTGGCAGATGTTCTGAGGTGACAGATTGACACAGATAGGTCCGGTGAGATCTAGAAATGCAATATCTTGTTCTACGGATTTGGTGGAGTGTTTAGGAAGTCAATGTGAGTTAACAACCCAATTGGTTCATGGTCTGGAGGTCCGTAAGCATCTATTCCAATATAACAGTGATGACAAACTGTGTTCTTGAGGCTCTAGATGAAGGAGAGAATGATTTTAGTAAGAAGAAGTAGTGTGGATGTTCTTGGTGATTAAGGCAAGCTTGTGGAGGTCTTTGGATTGTGTCCAGTTTGTGTTGGTGGTCTGCATTGAAGATTGAGCTCGTAATTGAAGAATTACTTCTGGATGATGATGTTCTTCCTAAGTCTGGATGATCGAATGAGTTACACATCCTGCAGATGTTCTTGAAGATGTTCTGTGAAGAATGGTGTGTTCCTAAGGAAGATTGAAGTCTTAGATCTATGTGGCTGACATTGTGTTGATCCACGTGAAGTCTTTTTGTAATTAGTCATGTTGTATTTGTGTATTTTCTCTGTAATGTATGCCGACTTAGATGATTATTCCTAAGTCGATGTCTTGTATAAATAAGGAGTTGTAAAGTCATTTCAAAAGTATCTTGTGGAGATGAGAGTGTGGTAAAGAGGAGCAGAGCAGAAGTATTGAGCTTAAATGGAACTAACTCAAGCATGGTGAAGATGCTATTCTTCATTTCAAGTATGTAATACTTATTATTCTATAGACAGTGTGTCTCCTATAGGCAGTGGGCCTCTTGTGAGCAGTGTGCTCGAGTAGTGAGCCCTAATTGGCATGTGTTATTTTCTTCTTTCTATTCTTTTAATAGAGAATACAATCTTGGGTTAGTCACCCCATGGTTTTTCCCTTAACCGGGTTTTCCACGTCAAAATCTTGGTGTCATATGTGTTAATGTGTTTATGCTCTTGAATTGTTACATTATGTTTTCATGATTGATTTATTATTATGCTACTAAGTTAAGAAACAGATTTAAGTGATTAATTGGAAGAAAGTTTTGGACAACCGATTCACCCCCCCCTCTCAATTGTTTGTCCTAAATCTAACAATTGGTATCAGAGCCAAGTTCCTCTAAAAGGAGCTTAACCACTTGAGGAGATCCAGGATGTCATCCTACAAGAAGGATAGTCCGAGGTTTGATGGAACCAATTTCACTCTTTGGAAAAGTTGCATGGAATGCCACTTGCAATGTATGGGAATGCAGTATTGGATCATGGCTTCAAAGAAGTATGTTCCTCCACAAAATGGTCCGAGTACTGTAGATGAAATTAGAGATGCTAAAAATAATCTATGGACTAAAGAAGCTCTTCTAAGTGCCTTAACTGATTCAGAGATGATAAATGTTGTTGATCTAAAAACTACATATGAGATTTGGTAAAAACTGGATCTTCTGCATGAAGAAGACAAGTATGTTAAATGTGCCAAGCTATAGAGTCTGAAAGGAAAGTTCAAAAACCTGAAGATGAGAGAAGGTGAAAATATCACCACATTTATGCCAAGAGTAAATGAGCTTGTTTGTGGCATTAGATGTGCTGGTGGAATCTTGGATGAAGATGAGATTGTTGGCAAAGTTCTCAAATCCCTTCCTGAATCTTACAAATACAAGGTTGCTACTATTGAAGAATTCAGATCCTATTCAAGTATCACAAGAGATCAATTGGTTGGTAAATTGGTTGCATTTGAATTGAGCAAGTTTGGAGATGCCCCCCCAAGACTGAATCTGCATTCAAAGCTAGTGCCTCTGTAAAAGGAAAACAAAAGTTTGATCCAGGAGAGAACTCTTCAAAGAAACTATCATGGTATGAAAAAGCAAGAAAAGACCTGGAAGAAGATGAAGCAGAAGCTGTTCAACTTGAAGCCCTTATTGCAAAAAGACTACCAAGAGGATCTGGGTAAGTATGAGGGGAAATTGCCTTTTAAATGTTTTAACTGCAATAAGATTGGTCATTTTGCCTTAAGGTGACCAAATCCTAACAGATCAAGGTTCCAAAAGAAATGTTACTATGTTCATGAAGATGATGATGATGAAGGAGTAACAGATGATGAATCAGAGACAGGAAACAAATCCGGAAGTGACTAGGTGTTTATTGCCATCAAGGAAGAAGATCCAATGCCCTCTGAATCTGTCAATCATAAAATTGTAGAAAGAGCTCTGGCTGCCCAAGTTGAAGAAAGGGATGATTGGGTCATTGACAGTGGATGCTCTCACCATATGACAGGTGACAAAAATAAGTTCATAGATTCGGAAAGGTATGAAGGAGGAGCACTAAAATTTGGTGATAATTCTGCTGGCAGAATCAGAGGTAGAGGAACCATTTCTTTTGATGGAAAGAACAAAACCAGTAATGTACTGTATGTTGAAGGTCTGAAGCACAATCTTCTCAATGTTGGACAGTTGGTGGACAAAGGTTACGATCGCCGATTCAAGAATGGAAAATGTAAGATCTTTGAAAGTTTCAGAACAGAGAGTGCATCCAGTACTCAAACAAAAGGTAACATCTTCCACTTGGTTGGTACTAGTTGTTGGTTCTTAATCCAATTGGATGCTTATTCCCGGTTATCCCTACAAGGTAGCCATCAATGATCAACAGGATCTCTGGGCCAGTGGCCAACAGTATAGGAAATAGACTCTATAAATATCTCCTCTTCTTCTTTAGGCTCTGCAGAACCAAGGGGGGTATTCCCTATTCAACATCCATGAGATGTGCTTATGGATTGACTGGGATGTTGATACAAAGTAGATAAATCCTCCTTTATGTAGACCAAAACTATGAGATAAGTGCAAAGGGGCTAGCTTTGGGCCTATTTTCAGTTGTAGACAGAGGATTTGGGTCCTAAACTACTCCTAAAGTCCTAATGGTTTGATTTTGATGTTTAAGTTTGGTTTCAAGTGGATGCAAAACTAGGACCTTGGGTATAACCTCAATACAAGACTAGATTGGTGCCTATCCAGGGCTCAGAGTTAGTAGATGTACACATGTGAATGGCCTGTATGAACATATACCAAAGACTGGATATCAAGGGGTTTTGTAGTATCTGCCTTACAGATACATCCCAGGATAGGGTATCCTGCTACCTCTACTTACAATATCCTTACTGCAATATGTTGTTCCCAACCCTTGATCTAAAACATTTAATCTACTCGTTGAGCAGAAGTAAGAAATCAAGCATTCAATACAACAAACCTGTATTCTAGAGTCATAAACACCCCTTAGATGCTCAGATTCAGAAGAAGAACATACTCAGTTTGGAGACAGATGACAGAACACATGCAATATAATATTACTCATTTAAATTAACATGATATCAGTGGGTTGATGCAGAAAACATACAACATGAAACTCATAAACTCACAAGACATCCAAAGAAGGACCACCAAAGAAGTTGTATTGTGTCACAACACCAAAATTTTGTCTAGTTTTCAACAACAACAAAATGAGTAACCCCACCTGCTATATACAGTAGGAGGGTCCTCATCATTAATTACATGGCAAAAGTCAAAAGTCCACCAGATACAGTTCCTTCTGAGGAAATGGCGCTCAAATATTGAATGCAGTAGGTGGAAGAGGAGACAGGGAGTCACCTTGAGCCATGCGCCATCACCTGGGGATTCACATCCTCAATCAGGTACTAGATCCATCCATGCCTTTGCCCATACCCTGTAACATCTTCCATTAATGGCGCACCAACCTGTGGCCATCAGGAAACAGAACATACTGTGCATTTCATAACTTTTCCCGCCAAGAGACATCACCCTGACATTTCAAAATCATGTGGAAACTAGTTATCCCACATGCACCCTGTGGCGACCTCCTCAACACTTTATATACTAGGCCGTGAGCATATATAATGTCGATGATTTTGCTCCCGACGGCACCAGTATAAACCTTCATCATCATCCTTTCGCATGATAACCTAATGTGAAATATCGGGGTGATATTTCACATCGTCCTGATGATAGCACCACGTGATAAGAAACATCATCCTGATATTTCACCCTCATCGGCACAACCTGATGCATCGGAGGAAGATCCTCCTGCTTTGCTGATACCGTATGTCTCGTCGACGATCCACCTGATCATGTCCGTAAATATCCTGATGACATCATTGTCATATTGTAAGATCGGGGCGATCCTTGTAAGATGACCGATGTTAAAAATATGACCCCCCATCCTCATTCAAAATATCGGGCCGGATTGAAAAACTTGGAATATGACCCCACCGGACCTTGATGACGTCACCATCATATTGACAAAATAGGGGGATATTCAAAAGATCACCCGATATGTGAAATATCACCCCCTCCGCAAAATATCCAGCTGCACTGTAACTTCATTGTAACATCGAGGTGATGTTTGAATATGACTGATATTTGGAAATATCACCCCCCACTTCGGAATATGATGAAGCTGACAGATAAGAGGATATCACCCTGACATAAGAATGACGTCAGCAACATCAAGGTGATAAAATAACATCGGGGTGATTTTAACTAAGATCACCCGATGTTCAAAATATGATGACCCCGCCATGAAAAGTCGGGTCACACTTAGAACCTTGCAACAATAGCATCAGGATAATCTTAACTAAGATCAACCAATGTTCAAAATATCACCCCCCGTAGAAATATCAGGGTGATAACAGGAAACATGATGATGATGACCTCCTCCGAAGAAAATATGATACTGACACTGAAAAAGTTGAGGAGGCCCAAAGACTTAGAACCTTGACAGTCATAACTTCCTCTCTAGGCCAAATTTCAAGGTGACATAAGAGGCAATCATGCTTGGAATTTTACACTCCTCCACATGGCAGGCTCCTTAAAGCAAGATTCAGACCTTGAGCTTTTCAGATCTCCAACCTCAGGACCACAAATATAGTTGACATGATGCTCATGCATAATGAAAAAATGTAGCATAGACAGAAATCTTGACATGTCATAACATCATGCCACAGAAATTTTAGGATTTGAATGAAAAATATTGCAAACGCTTAAGCTCAAAACCCTATACATAAATGGGTACCAACATAGGCTCTAATTGGGGACGTGTAGGTGCAAGACTGCAGCGAGGACCAGACTACTCTGGGGCAGACCAGACAAAACACAAACGCAAAACAACACTGACTATACAAGGCATGTACAAAATATTTACATCCAGTTTACAGTGTGCACAAAGAAGCCTCATTCATGAGAAATAGGCCTTAAGGAATTTACCGTGCACAGGCAATTCCAGTAGTTGACCATCTAGGGTCTGGAGGAAGTAAGCATCATCCTCATGGGTGTTACTGATTTGATATGGGCCCTCCCATAAGGGCTCAAATTTACCATGCTTGCCCCTATCCTGATTCTTTGCATTCCACATAAGGACCATGTCACCTATCTAAAACCTTCTTTCTGTAGTCCTTTTGTCAAATAGATACTTCACCTTTTGCTATTTCATGATATTTGTCCTGTATGCTTCCCTTCTGATCTCATCAAGTGCAACCAACTGATTTATTCTCTCTGTCATTGAGTCTTCAATTTCCTCATCATTTTCTTGTACAAATTTATAAACTGGTAGGAGGTTATTTATAGGCAACTTAGCTGTTGCACCATATACCAACTCAAAAGGTGACCTTCCAGTTGCTCTTTTCATTATCACCCTGTCAGCCCATAATGCCATCTTCAGCTTTGAATCCCAGGCTCTTTTATTTTTATCTATCACCCTCTTGATGATTTTCACGAGGCTTCTGTTGCTTGACTCTGCCTGACCATTTCCCTGTGGATGATATGGTGATGCATATGACAAGTTAATTCCATATTTGTTACAAAAATCAACAAATTCACCTGATCTGAAGCACATTGCATTGTCTGTGACCAACTTGACTGGTACTCCAAACCTGATAATAATATTTTCCAGTATGAAATCCATCACCACCTTATTTGTAGCTCTCTTAGTTGGAATGGCTTCAATCCATTTAGTAAAATAATCAGTAGCAACTAAAATCCAACTATGTCCTCCACTTGATTTTTCTGGGATTTCCCCTATAAAATCAATTCCCCATTGCTGAAATGGAGATTCTACAATTATAGTCCTAAGGGGTAATGCACCCTCATATCTTAGCTTCCCTGAGAACCTTTGGCAAGAGTCACATCTCCTCACCAACTTCTGTGCATCAGAGAAAAGAGTTGGCCACTAGTATCCTGCTCTATGAATTTTGTGGGCTGTTGTCCTGGCAGTGAATGTCCACCACACATTCCATTGTGCAGATCACTGAGAATATCCTTAGCCTAATCTTCATCCACACATTTGAGTAATACACCATCATGAACTTTCCAATACAACTCTCCTTGGACAATGATGTATTTAATAGCTTGTAGCTTAAGGGTCCTTTTCTGGATATCACTAAGGTGGGGAGGACAATTCAAGTTTTGCAAATAATATACTATGTACTTATACCACTCAGATTCTGATACATTTATAACTTCATTATGTACTTCATTTACTTGGCATGCCTCTAAATTTGACTCCATCATTATCTTGGCTAAGCCTTGTCCTCTTACCAGCTTAGTGATCTGTACCTCTATGTTGAACTCTTGCAATTTGTTTATCCACCTACATCTTCTTCCTGTTACCTCCTGCTGAGTGAAAATATCCTTGACTGCTGCATGAGGCACATATGCATTTACTTGTGAACCTACCAAATATGGCCTGAAACTCTTCACTGCTCTAACTAGTGCATATGCCTATTTCTCCATGATGTCATACTTTAATTCAGCAGCTTGTAATGACTTGCTAAAGAAAGCAATAGGCAGCTCAAAACCCTCTACATTTTTCTGTAGTAAGCAAGCAGCAATAGTATGAAAGGAAGCAAAGGAAAATAGCTGAAATGGCTTAGAAAAATTAGGAGACTTTAACACAAGAGCCATCTTTATAGCTTCTTTGATATTTTGAAATGATTTAGTTGCTTCATCTTCCCACCTGACAGTTGCATCTTTCTTCAACATCTTGGAAATGTTCCTTGTAGTCTCTACAAAATTAGGCACAAATCTTCTAACAAAATTAATTTGCCCAAAGAAGGACTGAACACCTTTCACTGTTTTAGGCATTTGGATTTTGTCAATTGCAGCTACCCTTTCAGGATCAATCCTGATTCCATCCTTGGAAACAATATGCCCCAACAACTTTCCTTCCACTACCCCAAAAGAACACTTCCTTGGGTTAAGTGAGATGCCATACTCTAATGCTCTAATAAAAATATGTTCTAAGTGCATGCAATGTTGCTCTTCCCTCTTTGAATAGGCAGTTAAATCATCCTGATACACAACTAAGATTGAGTCAATCAATCCTACAAAAGCAACATCCATTGCCCTTTGAAATGTAGCACCTGCATTTGTTAGTCCAAATGGCATCCTCACATATACATAGGTTCCCCATGGAGTGGTGAAGGCAGTCTTGAATTGCTCTAATTCCTTTACCTTCACCTGATTGTACCCTAAAAATCCATCCATCATGGATAGGAGTTCACAGCCAGTCACCTTCTGCAACATGGCTTCCATATTTGGCAATGGATAATTATCCTTCAAAGAGGATACATTTAGGTTTCTAAAATCAACACAAAGTCTGATATCACCATTCTTTTTTCTGACTAGGACAAGATTAGACACCCAAGTTGAATGTCTAATAGGCATGATTATTCCAGCCTCCCTAAGCTTCATAAGTTCTTCTTGCATTTTTAGAGCTAAAGTTGGGTTGATAGGTCTCTGTTTTTGTCTAAATGGTTTAGCTCCAGGCTTCAAAGGGATCTCATGCTAGAATAAATCCTCTTTATAAGCTTTTAGATCCTCATATGACCAGGCAAAGACATGTTTATACTTTCTCAGTAATGCAATCAACATAGCTCTGATATGTGGCTTGAGCTATTTGCCAATATATACTTTTTTGGGGGCATGAGATGTCCCCAAGTTTATCTCCTCTAGATCAATCTTATTTGTTGGAGATGACTTTGTAACAAGTTGGTCCCTATTGTCAAAAGCTCTCTCTAAAGCAACTAGGCCTCTAGGGAGTTTGTTTGTCTTGATTTGAATCACCTCCTTCCCTAAGAGAGTTTCTTTTCCATCTACAATCTCTACAAAATTTTGAAAATCAATTTCTTGGTTCTCATACTCATCAATACAGTGTAGAAATCTTAGCAAATCCTTATCATCATCAAACACTTGCTAATTGCACACATTATCTGGCACTGCAGGTCTAAGTTTGACTTCAACATTTGTAACATCTGCTAGAGTGATATCATCTGGCCTAATGGCTACATTGGCTAGAAAATCTGCCATGACATTCTTTGACCTCTCTATCCAATTTATTGAAAATGCATCAAACAATTCTATTGTATCCCAAACAGCATGCTTATATTGTTTTAACTTTTTATTCTTTGATGCATACTTATCTCTAACTTGGGAAACAATAAGCTCTGAATCACCAAATACCTTGAGCATCTTAATTCCATGCTTCAGAGCTACATTCAATCCTAACAGCAGAGCCTCATACTCTGCAATATTATTTGTACAGGAAAACCTCAACAAGGAAGAGAATTTGAGAAGCTTACCAGCTGGAGACAAAAAAACAATCCCAGCTCCTGAGCCTTCTTTTGAACAAGCTCCATCAAAATACATGGTCCATATGTCCTGCTGGTCCAATCCTTGAATGCACGTATCTGCGCTTTTATGTTCTTGATCACTCGAGACAACTCTGAAATTCTCACAATCAGTATCTACAAAATAGATGTGCTCCTCTGTATTCTGATCCTCAACTGTCTCCGATGACCTTTCTTCTCTAATCAGTTTGACATCCCTGCCATTCATAGGGATCATAGCATATGACAAATCTAACTGCATACTCCCACCGATCAATGTTGCCCACCTTCTTGACAGCAACATGCCATACTATGGCTTGATATCAACAACTGTTATGTTCATCTTGTAGGTCTTTTCAGGATATGCTGCCAGTCTGAAATCAACATCTTTCATGATTCCAATGACAGGTACCTCTCTAGCATCCATGGCATAGCATTTCCCACATGCCTTATCTATCTTTAACCCAGCTTGCTACATGATGGCCAAAGGCATGATGTTTGTGGATGCTCCTGAATCAAGCATACAGTTCTTAATTACTTTTCCATTTATGACAAGGGAGACATAAAATGGTTCCACTTGTGAAGGACATTTTGTCATGGTCACCCCCAAATATACCTCAGGAACTTCATCTTCATCAATATGTAGGGCATGTTTCTTACCCTGAGGTTGATCAATCTGCTTGGCTTGACATGGTGTTCCTAAGATTAAGGACACAGCCTTACTTCTGAACTCTTCTACTTTCATCAGCTCCATTAGTGGAACTGAGACTTTTATTTGAGACAAGACCTAAGTGATATCAAATGGAGCATAATTTTGAATAACAGTTGTAGCTTGCTCCACCATTTTACCTCTATCCTGAGCTGATCCAGCTTTAGTTTTTATGGCTCCTTGACTGTCATTCTTGCTCTGAGAATTTCTACTTTGATCCTCAACCTAGGGAATTCTACTTTCTGGTCCTGGAGGATCATGACCTATTTTTTTAAAAGTTTTACTTATTATTGTTCCATTGTTTCTTTTATGGTTCAGCCCCTTTATGATTGTGCACTGGCTGACTTACAGAGGCGCTTTCCTATTGATATGGATTTCCTACCTGAGCCCTACCTCTGAGGTTATAATTGCTTTTAACTTGAGCTACTGCTGTGAGGGTTCTAATTTCTTCATCAGAAGGTCTCCTCAAATTACTCAGGAATTTAGGTGAATCATAAGCATAGGCATAATTGTCCTCTTCATCCTCATCATATGAGAAATGTTGGCAGACCTGAACTTCATTATCTACACTTGCATTATCATCATGAGAAGAGTATCCTCTATTTGTAGATAGCATATTGACATTATCATCTTCCATGCAATGTGGCTCATTACATTCATCACAGGCAACAACATTATTGTATAAAGATTGAGCAATCATGCATTGTGACTGTGAGTGAGGCATCTGACATATGATGCACCATGGGGTGTCATTAACAATATTGACAGCCCTCTTCAAAGGAACAAGTGTCTCTTTGACGTGTTGAGTCCTCTGATTTGAGTTATTATGTGGAAGAATAGGCTTACCATTATGCCAATTGGTATGATATGGCATGTCATGTAATGATGGTCTTCTTTCTTGCCTTTGGTAAACTGGTTTGTCAGGACCTACCCCTTTTCATTTTTAGCTATTCTATAACTCAGGCCCTTAACAACATTTGTCAATTTATCTATTTTATCCTCAAGAGTAGATGTATTACATTAGATACTCTGAGATTTAGTGTTTGGATTTTGCAAAATTTTCACATCATCCCTTCTATTTGTCTTACCAGATGCTTTTCTGTTATTTTCAATATTTGTTGCAATCTTGAAGGCATCCCTGAGGCTGTGAGGTCCCTTATCTCTCAATCCATAAGTTGTCTTAGCATCAAAAGCATTTATGTACAACACTATGCACATAGGTTCATTAGGCCTCAGGTCCTGTGGCAATTTGTTCAATACCTTAGTGAATCTAGCATTGAAATCAACAACTTGTTCATTTGATCCTTTGGCAATGCCAGTGAATTCATTAATGAAGAAACTAGGATCAGTTTTGTCACCATATTGTTCCTTCAATATTCTCTTGAAGTCATCCCATGATGAAATGCTTCTGTCAGATAGACCTTTGTACCATTCCTTGGCTTCATCAACTAAGGATTGCATGAATGATTTCATGAAAACATCCTCATGCTCAACCTCAAAGTTGTCTATGATATTCTGAAAAGCCTTTAGATGATCTTCACCTGACAGTATTATTTCCTGAAAATTTAGGCACTTGCAGCCTCACATGCTTGTCAATAGGATTTGGATAACCAGGAATGCCATAAAAAACTAGTTGTCTGAATCTATCCAACTGCATGGGTTGCCTATCAAATTGGTTGGCATTGACATTTCTATTTGCATTCTGATTTCTTACATTATTTAATGGAGCTCTAGCATTATTTGCATTCTGTCTTTGATCGTTATGCTGATCATGGACCTCAATCCTTTGTTGATTTCTCTGCACATTTGCATTGCCAAGGGTAGGAACTGAATCATTCTGAGCAACTCTCAGAGCTTGCACTTTCTGTCTCATATCATCTCTGATTTTCACTGCCTGCAGATATTCTATTTCTGCCCTTAAACTCTTAATTTCATCAGTTAGTTGTTCTTCTCTGGGCATAGAGGAGGATGGTCCCATTTCATTCTGATCATCATTATCATCATCTCTTGGAGACTCAACCTCTTCAAATCTATCACTGGGATCCAAGAAAGGACGTTCCTGAAAAACTTCTGACCTTATTCTCAGAGCACCATCCTGTTGTTTCTCATATACATTTTAGATTTCAGCTTCTGTGTTTGAAAGACAAGGCATTGTTTGCTCTGAAGATCCTGGATTGTCCTGAATAAATTCATTTTTTTCTGGGGCTAGGAGAACCATCTTGACTGGCTCAAACAGTCCCTTTTTTCCTATACATCATCTTGCTCGGTAACTCTTCAAACAGAATATTACGTAGGGATCTTCTCCCCTGCATACAAATTTTACTTTACCGAATTGTTGTCTTTTGGAAATCAGGGTTCCTTTCACTTCACATCCCCAGTAGAGTCGCCAATTTCTGTTGGTGACTCGGATGGGCACACATATATTTTTTTATTAACTCCCCAGCAGAGTCGCCAATTTCTGGTGGTGACTCGGATGGGCACACAGATACTATATTTTTATATTAATTCCCCAGCGGAGTCGCCAATTTCTGTTGGTTCTCAATCCAACTGGATGCTTATTCCCAGTTATCCCTACAAGGTAGCCATCAATGATCAACATGATCTCTAGGCCAGTGGCCAACAGTATAGGAGATAGACTCTATAAATATCTCCTCTTCTTCTTTAGGCTCTGCAGAACCAAGGGGGGTATTCCCTATTCAACATCCATGAGACGTGCTTATGGATTGACTGGGATGTTGATACAAAGTAGATAAATCCTCCTTTATGTAGACCAAAACTGTGAGATAAGTGCAAAGGGGCTAGCTTTGGGCCTATTTTCAGTTGTAGACAGAGGATTTGGGTCCTAAACTACTCCTAAAGTCCTAATGGTTTGATTTTGATGTTTAAGTTTGGTTTCAAGTGGATGCAAAACTAGGACCTTGGGTATAACCTCAATACAAGACTAGATTGGTGCCTATCCAGGGCTCAGAGTCAGTAGATGTACACATGTGAATGGCCTGCATGAACATATACCAAAGACTGGATATCAAGGGGTTTTGTAGTATCTGCCTTACAGATACATCCCAGGATAGGGTATCCTGCTACCTCTACTTACAATATCCTTACTGCAATATGTTGTTCCCAACCCTTGATCTAAAACATTTAATCTACTTGTTGAGCAGAAGTAAGAAATCAAGCATTCAATATAACGAACCTATATTCTAGAGTCATAAACACCCCTTAGATGCTCAGATTCAGAAGAAGAACATACTCAGTTTGGAGACAGATGACAGAACACATGCAATAAATCATTACTCATTTAAATTAACATGATATCAGTGGGTTGATGTAGAAAACATACAACATGAAACTCATAAACTTACAAGACATCCAGAGAAGGACCACCAAAGAAGTTGTATTGTGTCACAACACCAAAATTTTGTCCAGTTTTCAACAACAACAAAATGAGTAACCCCACCTGCTATATATAGCAGGAGGGTCCTCATCATTAATTACATGGCAAAAGTCAAAAGTCTGCCAAATACAGTTCCTTCTGAGGAAATGGCGCTCAAATATTGAATGCAGTAGGTGGAAGAGGAGACAGGGAGTCGCCTCGAGCCATGCGCTGTCACTTGGGGATTCACATCCTCAATCGGGTACTAGATCCGTCCATGCCTTCGCCCATACCCTGTAACATCTACCATTAATGGCGCACCAACCCGCGGCCATCGGGAAAAGGAACATACTGTGCATTTCGCAGCTTTTCCCACCAAGAGATATCACCCTGACATTTCAAAATTATGTGGAAACTAGTTATCCCACATGCACCCTGCAGTGACCTCCTCAACACTTTATATACTAGGCCATGAGCATATATAATGTTGGTGATTTTGTTCCCGACGACACCAGTATAAACCTTCATCATCATCCTTCCGCATGATAACCTGATGTGAAATATCGGGGTGATATTTCACATCGCCCTGATGACAACACCACGTGATAAGAAACATCATCCTGATATTTCACCCTCATCAGCACAACCTGATGCATTGGAGGAAGATCCTCCTGCTTTGCCGATACCGTATGTCTCGCTGATGATCCACATGATCATGTCTGCAAATATCCTGATGATGTCATCGTCATATTGTAAGATCGAGGCGATCCTTGTAAGATGACCGATGTTAAAAATATGACCCCCATCCTCATTCAAAATATTGGGCCGGATTGAAAAACTTGGAATATGACCCCACCAGACCTTGATGACGTCACCGTCATATTGACAAAATAGGGGGATATTCAGAAGATCACCCGATATGTGAAATATCACCCCCTCCGCTAAATATCCGGCTGCACTGTAACTTCATTGTAACATCGGGGTGATGTTTGAATATGACTGATATTTGGAAATATCACCCCCACTTCGAAATAAGATGAAGCCGGCAGATAAGCGGATATCACCCTAACATAAGAATGACGTCAGCAACATCAAGGTGATAAAATAACATCGAGGTGATTTTAACTAAGATCACCCGATGTTCAAAATATGATGACCCCGCCACGAAAAGTCAGGTCACACTTAGAACCTTACAACAACAACATCAGGATAATCTTAACTAAGATCACCTGATGTTCAAAATATCACCCCCCGCAGAAATATCAGGGTGATAACAGGAAACATGATGATGATGACCTCCTCCAAAGAAAATATGATGCTGATACTGAAAAAGTTGAGGAGGCCCAAAGACTTAGAACCTTGACAGTCATAACTTCTTCTCCAGGCCGAATTTCAAGGTGACATAAGAGGCAATCATGCTTGGAATTTTACACTCCTCCACATGGCAGGCTCCTTAAAGCAAGATTCAGACCTTGAGCTTTTTAGATCTCCAACCTCAGGACCACAAATATACTTGACATGATGCTCATGCATACTAAAAAAATGCAGCATAGACAGAAATCTTGACATGTCATAACATCATGCCACAGAAATTTTAGGATTTGAATGAAAAATATTGCAAATGCTCAAGCTCAAAACCCTAGACATAAATGGGTACCAACACTGGTAAAAATCATTTATTTGTTCAAATTGATCAGAGCTGATTGTGGCATAGAAGAACGTGTCATGTAAATTTTGATAATAACATCAAGATAAGCAACACCTGTGAGAGATCTTCCAAGATTGGTGAAAGCTACTAATAGTTTGTGCAAAGAATGTCACTTGGGTAAGCAGAGCAGAGTCACATTCAAAAGTAAGGAACAGTCTTCTGCCGGATTATTGGACTTAGTTCATACTGATCTATGTGGTTCGGCAAGAATCAGGAGTGTGCAAGGTGATAGATACTTCATGCTATTAATTGATGACTACTCCCGGATGATGTGGGTGACTTTTCTGAAAGAGAAATCAGAGGCTCTTGAGAAATTCAAAATATTCAAGGCTATGGTAGAAAATGAAACTGGATTGAACATAAAATGTCTGAGGTCTGATAGAGGTGGAGTAAAAAGACAGTTGTCTGCTCCAAGGACTCCATAGCAGAATGGAGTAGTAGAGAGAAAGAATTAGACCATCTAGGAAGCATCTAGAACCATGATGATGGAAGCAAATGTTCCTCAGATCTACTGGAGAGAAGTTGTAAGCACTGCAGTCTATACTCTTAATCAAGTACAAATCAGAAGCAATACTGGTAAGACTCCTTATGAATTCTAGTTTGGCATCACTCCCACTGTGAGGTATTTTAGAGTCTTTGGTAGCAAATGTTACATTAAAAGAGATGAAGATCTGGGAAAATTTGATGCTAGAAATGATGAAGGAATATTCTTGGGTTATTCTACTCAAAGCAAAGCATACTAGTGTTATAACAAGAGATTGAGAAAGATTATAGAAAGTACAAATGTGAAGGTTGATGAAGGTATTGAAAAACCCTCAAGGTTTTATGAATATGATGAAGATGATTAGAATGATGTTTTGATCCAAGGAGTCCAAGCTCCTTCTAAAATTTATATTCAGACTGATCTGGTAATTAGGAAGAAGAGACGAGTTTGAATGAACCTGTTCAAGAAATAGAAGTGCAAGAAAGTTCCAAAATTCCTAGGTATGTAAGACTGAATCACTCTGAAGATCAAATCATAGGTGATAAAAGAAAAGGTGTTCAAACAAGAAGAAAGATTGCTCAAGACTCAGAAGAGTATTGTCTGATTTCAAAGATTAAACCAAAGTCAGTAAATGAAGCATGCAATGATGAAATCTGGACCAAAGCAATGGAGGAAGAGCTGATGCAAATTGAGAAAAATCATACTTGGGATCTTGTTCCCAGACCTAGAAACAAGAATGTCATTGGAACTAAAAGGGTATTCCAGAATAAACTGAATCAAGATGGTGAAGTAGTCAGAAACAAAGCCAGATTGGTTTGCAAGGGTTACTCTCAAGTAGAAGGAGTTGATTTTGAAGAAACTTTTGCTCTGGTGGCAAGAATTGAAGCAGTCAGGTTATTAATTACCTTTGCTGCCTTCAAGGACTTCAAAGTATATCAGATGGATGTCAAGTTTGCCTTCCTGAATGGTGATTTGAAAGAAGTTTACATTGAGCAACCAGATGGATTTAAGTTGTCTGATCATGGTGATATGGTCTGCAAGTTGAAGAAAGCACTGTATGGACTCAAGCAAGCCCCAAGAGCATGAAAGATTGGATAAGCATCTTTTGAAGATTGGTTTCAACAAAGGTACTATTGATAGTAATTTGTATTTCAAAATTGATCATGAAAATATCTTGATTGTTGAAGTGTTTGTTGATGATATCATTTTTGGAGGAAGAGACAGTATGTGCAAAACTTTTGCAAATCAAATGAAAAGTGAATTTGAGCTGTCTATGTTTGGGAAAATGAATTTCTTCTTGGGTCTACAAATCATTCAAACAAAGAAAGGAATCTTCATTTCTCAGACCAAATATGTGAAAGAATATTTGAAGAAATTTAGGATGGAAGACTCAAAACCAATGAGTACTCCCATGGCAACTGGATGTAAATTGAGCAAAGATGATGACTCTCCAAAGGCTGATCAGAAAAAGTACAGGTCAATGATTGGAGGATTATTGTATCTCACTCAAACTAGACCTAACATTATGAATGTTGTTGGTCTTGTTGCTAGATTCCAAGCTGATCCTAAAGAATCTCATGTCATGGCAATCAAGAGGATTTTTAGATATCTGAAAGGGACAGTTGAGTATGGTTTGTGGTATCCTAGAGATCATGATTTCTCTTTTCATGCATATACAGATGCGGATTGGGCAGGAGATGTGGATGACCAGAAGAGTACCAGTGGTGGAGCATTCTTTTTAGGAAAGCGATTGGTTTCTTGGCTGAGCAAGAAATAAGAGGCAATATCTCTGTCCATTGCAGAAGTAGAATATATTGCAGTAGCAAGTAGTTGCACTCAAGTATTGTGGATGAAGCAAATGCTAAGAGATATCAGAGTGGAGTATGAAGAACCTATCACAATCTTCTGTGATAATTCAAGTACAATTAACATATCAAAAAATCTGGTGTTGCATTCAAAGACTAAACATATATCCATCAATTTTCACTTTTTGAGAGAGCATGTGAACAAGAATGAAGTCAGATTGGAGTTTGTGCCTTCTAAGGATTAGATTGCAGATATTTTCACTAAACCTCTACCTAAGGACTCTTTTGAGTATCTCAAGGAGAAGTTAGGGGTTATTACCCCTCCGATTTTGAATTAAGGTGCACTGATGTGCATCAGTCCGGTGGATCTCACAGTCATATCTTATGGTCTGAATTGATGATGGGAAACTACTACTGAGGGGGAGTAGCTGGTATGATTATAAAGTGATGCAAGTATGTGCCCTTTTCTATTGATGTCAAAGGGGGAGAGAAGACATGTGAAAAACAAGTAGTTGTTGATCAAAGGGGGAGCAGTAAAGGAAGAGAAGACATGTGAATGGTTGTTGTTGATAGGGGGAGTTATGTCAGTAAGGAGAAGTTCTTGTCTTGATGGTTAAAATGGTTTTTCACATCATATGTTGCCATCAATGACAAAGGGGGAGATTGTTGCAAGTATGGGCCTAACCGGTGTTGTCATTGATGTCAACATACTCCTGTTGCATTGATGATAAGTATTGGATGAGCTATATGCTAAGGATATTGAGAAAATTAGTCCTATCAGGAATAGAGAAGAACAATGAAGATAGTGAGGTAAAGATCCCAGCTAAGATGAAGATCAGGAGATGCACATCAAAGGGTTTGTAGATATGTGTCTTAATATAATCCAGTAAAGATTTCAAAGGTCCACATGAAGATCTGAAGAAGTTACAGCTACTTAACTAAAACTGGTTCTGGCAAATATTATGAGGTGACAGAGTGACACAGATAGGTCCGGTGAGATCCAGAAATGCAATATCTTATTCTGCAGATTTGGTGGAGTGTTTAGGAAGTCAATGTGAGTTGACAACCCAATTGGTTCATTGTCTAGAGGTTTGCAAGCATCTATTCCAATATAACAGTGATGACAGACTGTGTTCTTGAGGCTCCGGATGAAGGAGAGAATGATTTCAGTAAGAAGTAGTGTGGATGTTCCTGGTGATTTAGGCAAGCTTGTGCAGGTCTTTAGATTATGTCCAGTTCATGTTGGTGGTCCGCATTGAAGATTGAGCTCGTAATTGAAGAATTACTTCAAGATGATGATGTTCTTCCTAAGTCTGGTCGACTGGATGAGTTACACATCCTGCGGATGTTCTGTGAAGAATGGCGTGTTCCTAAGGAAGATTGAAGTCTCGGATCTGTGTGGCCAACATTGTGTTGATCCGCGTGAAGTCTTTTTACAATTAGTCATGTTGTATTTATGTATTTGCTCTATAATGTATGCTGACTTGGATGATTATTCCTAAGTCAATGTCTTGTATAAATAAGGAGTTGTAAAGTCATTTCAAAAGTATCTTGTGGAGATGAGAGTGTGGTAGAGAGGAGTAGAGTAGAAGCATTGAGCTTAAATGGAACTGACTCAAGCATGGTGAAGATGCTATTCTTCAGTTCAAGTATGTAATACTTATTATTCTATAGATAGTGTGTCTCCTATAGGCAGTGGGCCTCTTGTGAGCAGTGTGCTTGGGTAGTGAGCCCTAATTGGCATGTGTCATTTTGTTCTTTCTATTCTTTTAACAGAGAATACAATCTTGGGTTAGTCACCCCGTGGTTTTTCCCTTAACCGGGTTTTCCACATCAAATTCTTGGTGTCATATGTGTTAATGTGTTTCTGCTCTTGAATTGTTGCATTATGTTTTCATGATTGATTTATTATTATGCTGCTAAGTTAAGAAATAGATTTAAGTGATTAATTGGAAGAAATTTTTGGACAACTGATTCACCCCCCTCTCAGTTGTTTGTCCTAAATCTAACAACAACAACTGGAGCAAGTAGAGCAAATTTTGGATAGCAGAATTGGATGCATCACTAGAAGCAAGTAGTATAAAGTGTACCTGGTAAAGTGGAAAGGAAGACTAGAAGAAGATTCGTCCTGGATTTCTCAGGCTGAGGTAAACTGCCTTGGTTTTCCTCTAGCCCCAACAAAGCGAGGGACTCACTTTTTAAACAACCCTAGGTGTCTGATGTAGGAGCATCCCAGGTTGAAGAGCAATCTTTCATCAACCAAAAATATTTTCTTCCTTTTCTTTTCTTGCATTTCAGTTGCAGTTCAGTCATTTGCAGTTTCAACATTTTCTACCACATTTTACCGCATCTTCATTCCAGAGCTCTCGGAGCGGGACTTAGCTTCTACACTATGTTAGTTACATCATATTCAGATTTCATGAGATTTGGATTCATCTACGGAGAGTTATAGCTATCAGAAGATCATCACCATTCACATAGCAGAGCATTCATCATTCAGTTGGAGCATACAAGCTTTGTGGAGCATTTTTGTTACTTGCAGAACTAAATGGAACATAACACAAGGTATTTAAGGACCATATAGACCTTCATTGAGAACTGCATCATGTTTCATTCATTTGTAGAGCATAACCATGAGTTGTAGGCCGACCTACACATTTCCTAAACATTTCATCTTGCATTGGAGTTGGAAACCTTTGGATGCTGAGATGGAGCATTCTATGAGCTGGAAGATGATATATTTACATTTCTTAGATGCATTAGGAGGAAGTAAGGGGTATGTAGCAATAAGATAGAAGGATAGCCCTTTTCCGGAGGCACTTCCAAGCCATATCTTTCATGTACATTGTAATATGGAAAGCAAGCCTATAAGGTTAGATTGTAGCCCACATATTTTCAGCATATAAGCATTGTAATTGTCTGAGATATTAAGCATATGAATCTTCCATTGCATTTTGTTCTTGTGTTGTGTTTGTGTTGTTTCTGTTGTGTTTACTCTAGCTGCAAGGTTAGACAATCCATTCTCTGGACCCTCCATCCCTGACTGCACCAAATTCTCAGACTACCTACTACCTCCGAATATAGAAGTTGAAAGAAACTTACACCATGTGATGTGCATCAAGTTTTTGAGCTCCATGTAACATAGAAAATTGCATACCCAAGTTGCAATTTCATGCTACATTTTTTACTCATTTTAGTGTCCACTTCCTTAGCATGTCTTAGGCTCATTTTTAGCTCTACCTTAGCCTTTTCCAACCCATAAAATTTCATGTTTATGTTATGCTTCAACCCTTGTGCTTATTTTTTATGAAATTATGTATAAATGTCATAATCCTTTGCTTGTCATAAGGTATTTTGAGAGTTTGAAAGATAATTTCACTAGGACACTAGCACTTAGCATGGATGTTTGTGTGACATGCAAGCATCTCAAACCTATCTACCACCCACTGACCGTTTATGAGCATTACTTACCACCTTTCATAGCATGCAGGATCTTGTGTAACACTTCCACAACCCTCAAATGACTTCTTTTGACCTACCTTCCATTTTCTCCCTCTAAGTTACTCTTTTTGAATTAACTCTTGCTAATCTTGTGAAACTCTCTCTACAACTCCATTGTTGATTCCAGCATGCTCTTGCATTCTTGAGTGATTTGACCAACATTCTTGGTAATCTTTTGTGGCTCTCTACAACATACTATGAAGTTGTATTGCATTATTCTAATTCTTGTGATCATCTTCCAAGCTTTGTGCATTCTCGTAGGGTTTGTGGAACCACTACTTACTGCTAGGCTCTTCCTCGGGCCTTGTTCTTGGTTGGGTAGATTTTCATCTTTATTTGTGAGGTGATTGTGTTCCACTTTTCCCTTTGCTTTTGTTTGTTTCTTTTGTGCAATCCACTTGTGTGTAGGTAACATTTTATGGGTTCCTTCATTTCCCTTCTCTCCTTCCATAGCACACTAGTTTGCTCTAGCTTGAGTAGATTAACTTGTTTTACATTCTTATTTCTATCATTGTCACTATTGTTATGTTTCTAGATACACTTAGAAATTAAGAACACACACTTATTTTGCAATATTTCCCATTATTGGCTATTCGTGGAGATTGAAAGATCAACATAAGGGCTTGACCCAAAGGCAAGCCTGCAAACAACGCCAACATCTCCTTGTTTCTTTGTAGGTTACAAATTTAAGGGAATAAATTTCAACCACATGCTGGTTTTGTAGATTTTTCCCATTTATTTATATAATTTTATTTATTCCCTTTGATCATATAAGTAATATCTTTTCAATTTTAGCTATTATTTGTCACCTAGAAACTCCTAGGTTTGTTGTTGTCTTTTGTTGTACAGATTGAGTGGACCAGTCAAGAACAAACTCCAAATTTTTGGGTTTTCGTACTGTCTAGACTATAGTGTGATGTATAGATGTCTGTACATGATGCGTCGGTGTCCTAAGAAGTGGCTTCCTCCATTTTGCAACAAGTTCCTTTCATCTTCCTCTTTTCAATTCTATAATAAAAATCTGTAAAACATTTTCTAGTTTTTGGTAATTAGCACTTTATCAACTTTTCTTTCATTTATTCTATAAAAATAAAATTGTTCATTTCCTTTATTCAAAGCATCTTTGGGATTGTAGGATCATTCTATTGAACAATAGAAAAATTAGTGTAGTCCTAATGTGGATTTAACAAAAAATTGTTTGGCTAATACATCTTAGTTAAATCATAATTTTTCCTCTTTTACACTCTAGTCTACTACACTTTAGGCTTTGGGACCTGACTATAATTAGAATCTCAGATTGGCAACCCTAGTTTGCACTACAATTTAGACTGTAACTCTAACTTATAAAATAAAATGCAGAAAATAGTTAAGGTAGGGGAAACAATAATTTTGTTTTTCCCACTTTACGAGGCATATCTTTCTCAATTTTTGAGCTATTTAAAAATGATCTCAATTGAATGTTTGTGTGGTTGTGGGCTCTGCCTTGGCCAAACAAAAACCTCCAAAAGTTTATGGTTCCCAAGAAAAGGAGAGATAAGTGAATTCCACTTTATAAGCCACATGTTAGCAAAGTAAAACTGAAATGAGATAAAGGAAATACAACACTAAGAACTCACCAAGTCATCAATATGGACAAGCTCTTAGAATGCAATCCAAATATCCTAGATATCTTTGAATCCCAATGGTGGTACGGTGTCATCCAACCATGTGGAACCCTTAGGCCCACCCCACTATATTGAGAGATGAGTACAAGGGTACAAACACATGCAATACAAAGAGTATGGCAACACACATGCCAATCAACATGCATAATATAGTGCTACAACACATGAGTACACTAAATACAATAATCATATAAGTATCAACAACATGATCACAACCATGTTAAATGCAACATCCAATGGAAGATATGGATGAGGAGCTTAGAAGTCAGGCGAGGATTGTCAACATAGTAGCATGATGTCCATGCAGGATATGAAGAGTAGTGCTTCCTCAATGAAGACACTTATTGACATTCACCAACCCCTATGAGTTGTGACATGTCCTACATGATCGATTCTGAATCCACTTAAGGCATTTAGTTATGGTGCACAAATCTTTAGTTGTTATATTTTAATTTCCCGGTGAGGTTATGTTTTCACTTAATTTTAAAACTCTCCATCATTCTCATCTAGCTAGTCACTTTGGACTGCAACAAACAGTGAGAGACACTCCTCCCTACTTTCTATACCTCAATCCTAGAAAGCCCATCACTTCAATTTCATGAATTGTACATGGCACAAAATTCAAGGTGGTAACATCACAACATGATACTAAACAATGCACAATGCATTTCGACAATTGAGACCATTCATTCCCAAATATAATTTATTGAATTAAGTCCTAAAATACATTTTTTATCATTTTCTTTCCAAACATGTAAAACCATAAAATTCTCCCATCTCCATTAATGGAGCCACATGCAAACTTCAAGATTTTTCCCATTTTTTATTTTCAAAGGAAATACTAAAATTGAGACTACCCATTATCCACAGTCCACCCAACATCCATAATCGTCAACAAAATTGAGAGGAGGAGAATCCAATAAAATTTTTCCATGGTAATGGCTCTAAAATGGACTTTTTCCAAATTCAAAATTAAAAACCTAAAACAATTTAAAATTAAAAATAACATATCTTTAAATCCATTTCATTCCTACAACTAGACCATATGCTCCACCCATTGTGGGCATGATAATTGAAGAATTCCATTCAATATACAAATTTACAAATTAAAATGCAAAGGGGAAGAATACCTTTCCAATGAAGAACACAAACAAAATGGAAGCAATCTTTTCTAAATCCCAAGCACACCTCCAAGCAAATTTTCCAAAGCAACTTCAATCACCAAGCAATTCAACAATCTAACTTTCTTTTCCAATTCAAGTGTTTTATTTTCCAAGAGGGAGAAGAAATTGAGAGTTTTTTTTAAGAACAAAAGGCAAAAATGCCACAAAAGCCCTTTTTTCCTTCCTTTTCTATAATTCCCTAAACCTTTTTCTATTTCCTTCCTTTTCATGCTCAATAAGTTATTTGAAAACATGACTTTATAAATTAAACCTTTTTGAATCTCAATAGTTTAAATAACAATACCAATCTTGTTTAAACTAAAGCCATGTAATTGAAAACCCCACAATATTTATATTTCCCTAAGGTATCATAATCAACATACTCCACATTTATAAAATAATCCTACTTTCTTCATGTAATATATTTTAATTCCCTAAGGTAATAATTTTCATTATAGTTTCTCTTTACACAAGGAATAGTAAAATGTCATAGGCTTTTCTATAAAAGCATAATTAGATATCTTTTCCACAAACACTATAAACACGCAGTTCACAATAATTTAAATTCAGAAAGTTGAAATACAATTAAACCCACTCAAAGAACTTCTACACACTTTATGTGTTTTCATAACATACGAATCCTGAAATCACCACTGATTTGGATCCAAGTTTACACAATGATACACATGATCCATCTCGTGCTCAAATCGATCAAGATAAAGGTTACACACAAATTTTAACCCAATAAAAACTTTTGAGTTATAACCACTATTGAGGAATTACCCTGTACATGCACACTTAGGTCAAAGATCAAGCATACTTACTCATGTATATAATAGATGAAGCAAAGCATAATCACCCAACTTGGCATCACATCATATATATCAACTAAGCATCACATCTAACATGAATCATCACCCATATAAGGATCCATCATGCTAATCCATGTACAATAAAAAACACCTATACAATATATATACATATATCAAAGTAGTCGAATGGTAATATTGAAAGGTCCAACATATAAAATCAACAACATATACATCCATAGGCAGCATCTAGATGCCAATAAAAACCCCATTAGAAAATACCTCGATGGCATGATAACACATAATTGCTAATAACAATAGCGAATCCAAAACATCAGTCAACAAATGACAAGGCACATGTGCTAGAGGCATTACAGAAGAACAGTCTGCCAATTACACAGGTTAAGTTTGTGATTACAAAACAATTTCATGATCATAGATTTGTCCTTGATAGTTGGATTCATCCCTACACATTCAACAAAAAATTGATCCCTAGGTAATTACTAGATTGATATTAATTATTCCTAACCCCAAGACATATTAGATCCAAATCTTCTTCATTCTTTGTGTCATCTATAGCTATGGAGCTAAATATATTTATTTTCTATTTACATTCCACACATTTTAATGACTCAATATTTCTAATACTCAACTATTGCTCTCTAATTAATTAGTTTAGGTATATTGTGCTTATGTATATACATTTTGTTTAATTAGCCTAAAGGGTGACAAAATAAAGGTGTGTTGGCCAAAGTGGGCCACTCAAATCAAGATTTTTTTAATTTTAATTTTCTATAAAACATAGTAAGTAAACCGTTAAGAATAATGTATTTCCTATTAAGATTCTAAATCTTTTTTATAATTTTAAAAATAATTTGTTTTATTTTTAAATATTTGTTAATAAATTGTTTCTTATAGTTCTCCGTTTATGGGAAGAGAGGGGATAATCCTAACAACACACAAAGTAGGAAAGAAATAAAATGACATCCTCCTCCAGCAGGATGGCACAAGTTGAATTTTGATGCGGCATCAAGGGGTGACCCTAGATTGTTTGGAGATGGATACATAATTTGGGACCAGGAGGGTAAGTTGATTGGTGTTGTGGAAAAGAGACTACCAAAGGGTACAAATGACGAGGTGGAGGCCCAAGTGCTTCTTCTCATATTAGAAACTTGCACACATTATGGATCAGATCAAGTCATAATTGAAGGAGACTCTTAATATCATCAATGCCATAAGAAAAGGCTCTTCACCCAATTGGAAAATAAAAAATATACTAGATAAATGTAGACCTCCATTATATGGACTCCAGTCCTTCTCTATCTCACACATATACTGGGAGGCAAATGTGGATGCAGATGGAATTGCCAATGTGGTAATCAACTCCATAAGAAACTATCATAGGGAGAGCAATGTCGACACATGGAGTCATTGGGCATTGCATTTTGACATACCCAATATCTATGTGGAATAAATGGGTGTTTATATCCATTATGGCTCAAGGAATTTAGGCTTAAGTGAAACAAGTGAGAGAGTAATCAAGGACTCAAGCCATTATGATGAAGGATGGGGGAGTTTGTTAAATGAGGTCAAATCATGTCATTCATTCCCATTATTGGATACAGGAAGCATAGACACCATGATGCAACCAATAGTGAAGAAAAGGCAAATTGTATTCATAGGTGAGATAATAGAACGCAGACTCAAGAGTAGTTTTAAGATTCAAGGTGGTGTGATGTTGTATGCCATCCACATTACATTGGGTGAGTTGTTTATGTCAACTGCACATTGGTATAGAGTTAACACCAACATCTCTTCCACACTGGCAGCGGTATTCCTGAAGGTCAGAGAAAACAAAGAAATAGCCAGAACAATGGGCAAGTCTATTATAAAGCCTATAGGTGCAATCAAGGGCTTGGACACATCTTGGAGGTGGCGGTTGTAGGCTATGATTTCTACCCTGGTGAGGTGGCATGGCCTTTTCCTAGACTCAACATGGGTCAATGGGTTCCCTTTGTGATCCCGACAGCTTTGTATAATGAGGAGGCTCATCGCCACAAAGAAAAATGGGGGATTGATTTCCTAAAATCAACTACAAGGGCAGCGCCAACACATGGAATAAATTGTCTTTCACCTTCGACATAGACAATAGAGATAACAATGAGGAAGAAATGCAAGTCATATGTTTTTTATTTGCAGTAGTATACATAGGAAGAAATAGCTCAGTTGGGGTTTTATTCTTTGATGTAATAGGCCCAACCATTCATTGGTCAATAGTTTGTATGTTGCAGTAGGCAACATAGTATGCTTCCCAAGCTAGGAATTTTGAAAATGTATCAACCCTCCTTCTAAGGAGTGGCTATGTAAAAAAAAATTCAGTTAATGTAAGGGTGTGGTCCCCCAAGTCAAATTAATTGATAAAAAAATATTTCTTATAGTTTATAGTATTTTTAATAAGCAATATTCCCCCTTAAACACATAATTTGAGCTAGCATAAAAAATATTTTCATGATTTCTTAAAATAGATCATTAACACTAATATTTAAGGCAACCATGTTTTTTTGAAAATTTTTGTTGCATATTTTATTTATTATTAATTTTTAATTGAGATTAATTATAATTTAGACACATATTTCCCCATAATGCATAATTTTTTTGTATATACCTAAATTATTATTATTTTGTTAAAAGAAGAATATTAATATGGAGGACAATCACATATTTCTATTTTTTCATTGTTTGTTATTTTTTCATGCGTCAAACAGAGGTCTTTATATTTGGTAATGAAACAATGTTGATTAGAAAATAGAAAACAAATATAACAATTAAATAAAATATATTAAAACCTATACTTTTTGGAAAACTTACTTCAAGGGTTATTTTTGTGTAAAATCTCATCTCACAATGACTTCATTTGATAATGGCCTAAATTAGCAATTCTTATCTGTCAAAAGCCTAACATGTGGATTGGAGGGAGTCAGTTGCCACTTAGACACCTTTATCTAATTGAAGGTCATGTGACATCATACATAAAGCTTCCACTATGTACACTCAAACAATATTTTATTTGGTTACATATTCCAAAAACAAAAGATTGTTTGGCTGCATATTTACAAAACAAAAAAATATTTATTCACATGTTTTAGAAATAAAAGATTATTTGACCAAGGATGTGACCCCACTAACCGAGCATTGTGGGATATTTTCAACATTAATAATCATTCCTTTGGAGTTATTAATGTTTATGCCTTGAATGATATTGTTGATAGATCCGTCCTTCAGAGATGGATTATGAATTCAATGCCTACCACCTCTTGGGTATTGTGTTGTGATTTTAACATGATTGAGATGGCCTATGATAAATATGGGGCTTTGCATATGCATTGGACAACTGGTGAAAGAGAGGCTTGGTATTATATATACACTAAATTAGGGTTTTTATATCACAATCTTGGCCATTGCCATGATCATACGATGTGGTACATGTGAAGTAATCTTAGAGTGGATCCTGATATGATCCTTAAGCATCTTGATAAAGCCATGTCGTTAACACAATCCTTCTTTTCTTTTGTTAGTTATTATTTATTGTCCTTTTAGACCACAACCTGGTATGGTTTTTCATTGAGTGGCAACTTACAATCCCAAGGCCATTAAGACTCAATTTTTCTTAACATGTCATTGCTTTCTCCTAAGGCCATGATAGCTCATATTCAACATGTCTAGAATTTGGAGCCTTGTCCCATGCAAGTGATAGATTGGATAACCTAGTGGAATGACACTATCAAATGTACTTCCCACTTCCTCTAGATTTATGTGTGCCAGCTTGCCCATTTATGTCATCTCTCATACAAGGCCACCACCTCAAAGCTTCACCAAGACACTGCTACTTTAAAAGCACAACCTTTTGATTTGGAGGATCAGCTACACATTTCTAAGCTTCACCGCTAGAATCAAGTTGTAGATGCCCAATATACTTGTGGTGCCCAAATCAATGCTCACATTTATCATCTTAAAATCAAAGATAATGTCTCTAAGGAATTCTTCTAGGCTCTGTGTGCTTGTCATACATCTCAAGCCATCAAGAAAATCAAAGAGGATCAACAAATTTTAGCAAAGCTTCCCAACATTCTCCAAGCTTTTATTCATCATTATGAGCAAGATTTTACTGCTCAAGAATATACTCCTAATTAGATTATTGCTCTGCAATAATGCTTGAATGTGGTTCCTCATAAAGTTTCCACATCTCAATGCATTCTTTGTGATTACCTCCTCACAAAGGAAGATCAATATGAGGTTATTTTTTCCATGTCAAATGATAAAGCCCATGGATTGGATAGATTCCCATGTGAGTTCTATGAAATTTTTTGGGATATTGAGGATGAAGATCTGCATAAGGTCCATCTAGAAGCTTTTCATGGAAAATCCATAGGGATCTTAATTAACAAAGGAAATATTGAATTCAGACCTAAAGTTGGTGACCTAGAGGATATTATTATGATCCTAATATGATATAGTCCTAATTATAATAATTTAAGCACTTGCCTTAAGATAACTTAGTTAGGATGAAGGGGTGTGTCCCTACATAGTTATGAATATAAATAAGGAAGAGAGAGACTCTCCCAAACCATCATATCATCTAATATTGAATTCACATATTATTTTTTATTATTGGAAGTCACCCCTTGAAGTGGTCTACTATTTTACTAATTTTTACATTTATTTCCAAGAAATATCAAACAAGTGGTATCAAAGCTACGATTTGGACAAAGGTTTTTGTTTCCGCCATATTTCAAACCATTGCGAAATTGGACCTAATTTTTTCTGAGTTTTGAGGTAAGTATCAAATAAGGTTCTAAGTAAAAACTTAGATTTCTATCATAAGTTTTGCGCAAATTATTTTAATTTCATGTTTTCTCATTAATTGGCTCTACAGGCTGCAACTTTCAGAATTGTTTAAAAATTCTTACATTTTTGGAAAGCTTATAAAAAATTAGGTTGGGTTAGTTCTTTAAAATTTATTATTAGAAATAAAATATAGTCTGTAATTTAGTGGTCAAAGTTAGGTCAAAATATTTTTATTATTTTGCTCTATAGGCCACAATTTTTGGAAAGATATTGAAAAACTAAAGTTTAAAATACATACACATCAAAAGCCATGTCATCTTTAGGATTTAAAGACTTTTCTAAAAAAAATGTATCCAATGACCTTTATTCTCCACCACCTAAAATTGAGGGTAAAATTCCTCTTGGATGTGAAACAATGGTACATTTTATTAAGGATAATTTGATTGACCCATATGCGTCATCTTTCAATAAAGGTTTAGATAGGTTTAAATAAGAATTATTCTATGAATTGAAGTCCTAACAAAACCACCTAGGTGGGTACAACCCTAGTAGATAAAATCAAGGGGTAAAACAACCTTTTCAAGATCCAAAATTGAACCTACCCAAAATAAATATCCCAAAGTTTGATGGTACTAATGTAACTTCATGGATAAATCTCATGGAACAATACTTGAAGCTTCATAATATAATAGACAATTCAATGGTTGACATAGGCTCACTACATTTAGAATATGAACCTTATCAATGGTACCTATGGATGATGAGTAAAAACCAAGGGCAAATGCTTAGTTGGAAAAAAATTACAAATGACTTAGTAGGCTATTATGAGCAACCGTGGAAGGGAAGCTATTTTACCCAACTAAAAAATTTAAAACAATAGGGTTTGTAGCTAAATATAATGTTGAGCATATGAGATTAGCAATTTGAACTCAAGATGTGACACCTTATATGTCATGTCCCCTTTCCAAAAATAGAATTTTTCTATTTTTAGTAAGTCCCCTGTCCAGAAAAAGCAAGTCAGGACTATGAAACAAGTGCGGGGGAAAATAATAATTATTTAATATTTTATTTGTTCCAGAGCAACTTTCAACATCATGGACAAATAAATATTAAATAAATCACATTTATTGCTGGAAAATCTCTCCTTGGGCGTGAGGATTTGGAGGGAGCTTTAATGATGACAAAAAAAAAGTTTTTTCAAGCTTTTTGTTTTGCATGATGAAGTAGTAGGAGTTATGGCTATTAGTTGTAATCTTATTTTGGAATATTTTTAAGTGCAACTCCAAAATATGGGCATGGGAATCTTGGGTGCCCAAGTTTTCCTTTCCTAAGAATAAAAAGATGCAATATGGTTTTTCAGAGACTAATGCCATTTTTTTTACAATCTTCTTACAGAGCAGAGGCTTTGTAATGCTTCAGTGGACAAGGAAACCATTGGAGATGGAGCTTGTGGCTAGTGGACATGAGTTCCCAACAATATGAGAGCAGTGTTCTTGGGTTGCAACAATAATCTCATCTTAGAGGTTGCATTTGAGCATGGAGGATTCAGTTTGAGTAGAGACTTTGGTGTTTGCAGGGGTTTTCAGTGTATTTTGGGAGTGTTTTAGGTGTTTTTTGTGGTGTTGTTCAAGTTTGATGTTGTATTGGGGTTTGCTTGTTGTGTATACTATTGTACTTCATCATCTATAATGCCTTGTTCCACCCACACCAAGTTTGGACGCCATTCTGGGGGTTTGGGAGGCATTGGGATGAAATACACGTGTATTTCAACATCTAGTGTAGTTGTGTGTAGCTGAAGTAGTAGATTAGTTGTAGCACTTTGCTACTATGATTTTTCTCTATATCAGACATGTGCACATGTGTTTATATTAGAAAATTATAATAAAAATGATTTGGAGTGTTTTTATGCCTTTTGGGTATACTTTCTGTGCAAACTAGTGAGCATATTTTTGGTGTTGTGATGCAAACTAGTGTTAAAGTTGTCGAATTCATTTTTAGATTTAGATTTTGTTAATAAAATTAATGTGGGGAGATATCAGTAGTATCAGAGCATTGTTATTTCCAGCCTATAGGGTTTGAAAGATTCATGTTTTCCAATGAAAGAGAAAAAAGACATTACCTGCGAGATCAAAAGAAAACAGATGAAGGAAAGCCAGTTGAAGAAAGAAGCACATAAGGAAATAAAGGAAAAATGTCAGAGAATGATGGTGAAGTGTTCAAGAAGACCTTGTTGGATATTCAAGAAAACTAAAAGAAAACTATAGATAGCCTCCTTGAAACAAGAGAAGTCATGAAAATGTTAGTGGAAAAATTACAAAGATCTGTCACCACACATGAGAAAGATGTTGCAGGTGAAGGAAGCACTTCTGGAGGGAGGAAGGCAATCTCTGCACCAAGGCCAAAAAAGCCTATATTCTTACCTGAGAATGAAGAAGGAGTTGTATCAGCTGCAAATATAGAGACATCAATCATTGGGGTAACAGTTAAGTGGTTTGAAGAATATACCAAGCAATTTGAAGCTTTCAAATCAACTGTTTTGTTTGAAAGATTTCTAGAAATTCATGATAAGCAGCAAAGGAGAAAGGAGAAATATAAGGGAGGAAGAGAACTCAAAAGCAAACTTAGTAAACTTGTAGCACCTATCTTTGACGGTAGTGACAAAATTTCAGCCAAAGCATGGTTGTAGAAAATACAAACATACCTCACTCTTAATCCTATGATAGAGAAGGATGCTATGCAGTTTACAATTTTACACCTTGAAGACAATGCTTATGAATGGTGGTATCATGTGACTATTACTCAAGATTATGACTAGGTGAACACATTTAAAGACTTTAGCCATAACCTACTAGACCTATTCGAGCTTAGAGATGAAGAGGAGTATTTCAAAGAGTTGTCAAAGATCAAATAGAAGACTACAGTTAGTGAGTATGTAGATGAGTTTTAGAAAATTGTTGTGATGGTACTAGACATATCAGAAAAAAGGATTGTCTATCTTTTCCTGGAAGGACTTAAAGATCCTCTAGGAGGGCTTATCAAAGCTTTTACATCTCCCACTCTCCAAGAAGCAATTAGAAGAATTTTGTAGCTTGAGCCCACTTTTCCCAAGAAGAATTTGGCACATCAATATAAGGGTTTTAATCCATGGTAGCAAAAGAGTGGCTTTCAGAAGAAAAATTTTCCAGCCCCTGTATAGAAAATTACACCTCTTGTACCACCTACATCCCATAAGAAGATAGAACTTAATGACATGAAGGAGCTTAGGAGGAGGAATCTTTGTAAAATGAAAGTGGTATTCAGGTATTCAGTAAACAACTTAGGAAATTTATATTAGTCTTCTTTGATGATATTTTAATATACAACAAAACATGGAAAGAGCATTTGGAGTATCTAGACACAGTTTTTGGAATTTTGGAATGACAATCCTTCTATGCCAAAATGTCCAAATGTGAGTTTGGGTTAACTGGAATATTATATTTGGGATATGTCATAAGTGTTGAAGGAGTTAAAGTAGATCCAAAAAAAAAAAAATACAAGCAATCTTAGATTGGCCACCACCTACCAATATCACATAGCTGAAGGGGTTTTTTAGACTATGTTGCTATTACAAAAAGTTTGTGAAGGGTTTCTCACAGCTTGTTGTTTCGTTAACTAATTTGACAAAGAAGGGAGCCTTTACTTGGACAGAAGAAGCACAAAAAACTTTTGATAAGTTCAAATAGGTAATGAGCTCATGCCCTATACTTGCAATTCCAAAATTTTCTCTACTAATTATAGTGGGATGTGATGCTATAGGGGAAGGTGTAGGGGTTGTCCTCACACATAATAAATAGAAAATTGAGCAAATTATAGAGAGGGTATTCTATTTATGATAAGGAAATGTTGGCAATAATGCATGCACCTAGAAAAATTTAGACAATACCTAGCTTGTGGGAAGTTTATAGTGAAGACTGGTCATAATAGTCTCAAGTTCTTCATGGAACAAAAGAATCTGAATGATTGTCAACAAAAGTGGGTAAGAAAGTTAAAAGCATATGATTTTGAGATTGAATATATGAAAGGCAAGAATAATGTAGTGGCAGATGCACTCTCTAGGAAGCCTACTTTATGCTCCTTGTCAATTGTTTCAGCTGATTGGAAGATTTCTACTATTTTTTAGTATGAAAAATACTCCTTTGCTACTAATATATTGGATGAGTTGGTTGAGCATGATAGGTATGCAGTGATGGATGAGTCGATTTATTACAAAAACAGGATTTATTTGGTACCTGAATCCAAGATCAAAGAGAAGATCTTAATGTAGGAGTACAATTAACACTAAGAGGGGGGGTGAATCAGTGTTAGTATAATCATTCAATTTTCTCACCTTTTACAAATTGTTAATGAACTTTAATATGAACTGAGATCAAATCTTAACTTCATAATCATCAAATTGTTAAACACCAATTATTAATGTAGAGAAACAACACAAGAAGTTTAACTCAAAGATATACCGAGTGGAAAACCTTCCAAGGGTAGAAAAACCACTCAAACTGCCTCACTGGCTTAAATGAAAAGCTTCAAGTTTACAGAGGTCTCACTGACCATAAGCCTCACTAGCATAGGAAGGTCTCACTGACCACAAGCCTCACTGGCATAGGAGGTCTCACTGACCACAAGCCTCACTGGCATATGAAGGTCTCACTGACCACAAGCCTTACTAGCAGAAAGGTCTCACTGACCAATTCAATTGTCCTCATAAAAATAATGTGCAAGACATGATTGCTTCTCAATCTAATTTGCACCATTCATGATATGTCATCTATGAGCACACTCAAACCAATCTGCATACTAGTCTCGTTATCTCTGTTCAATCAATTCACAATTTATTCACCCGATTATCTCTGCATAACAATTCACCTGATACACCATCATTGTCTTCAAGGTTCAATCTGAAAATATGTTGTAACAAGGAGATTATAATTTCTGCATTATGGTTCCCACATCAACTCTCTTTAGCTCAATTTTCACTCTTTAATAAACATCTGATGACCTTGTCATTCTCTATATTTTCCCTTGCAAAACAGGATCTCATACATATAAAATCATCTATATCTTCTCAAAGATGTCTTCAATTCACACACACCTTGTCAATGTACCTGTAAAACCATTATATGCAATTTGAAAAACCTTTCACATTCTCTAAAAACAAAGTTATTTTCTTCAATGATTTTCTTTATCCTTCTACAAAATATCTTCAATCTTCATAAGATCTTTTCATATTCCTCTTCATTCAAAAAAAACTTTTATATTTTTTTTCTTTCTTCTACAAACTCCAATTTGCAAAAACATTTTTATCTTCTTGTGCAAAAATAAAATCAATCTCTTGCAATATAATCTTTTCAACACATCTCTACAAAATCATCTTCTCAACCTGAAATAACTTATTAAAAAATATAAATTATAAATCTCCTCTGAAATCTGATAATCTTCCTCTGAACACAAAACTCTCCATTCACATTAATTCATCTCAAAAAAGAAAAAACTAGAAATTTTCTTTCAAAAAAATATATTTATGACTCACACACCATAAAAATATTTCCATTTTTAAAACACCCCATACACCAACAAAATCATCTTTCTATCTTCCAAAAACTTTCTATCTTCAAAAGCTTTCTATCTTCATAAAAATCTTCTATCTCCAATGACTCTTGGTCTTCGTTGATACTTAGAAAAGGAAATAAATATGATTTTAGCCTTTTTTTAAAAAGACAAAAATCCTTACAAAAAGTTTGCTTTAATATCAACAAAAAAAAATTGGAGATAAAACAATAAAGTTTCTAATATTAAGAATAAGTCATAAGGATCGGCCTATCACCTTTAGAAAAACACGAAGCATATGAGGAGGGGTGGGGACATATAAAATATATGATTTTTTAACACTTTTCAAATGGCCTTTTTAATATTTTTATAAACATGCTCATAGAATAGGCCTTTTTAATATTTTTATAAAAATATGCTCATAGAATATAATTATTCAAAACCAAGGACATATTAATAGGCTCTCAGATGATGACTGATGTCATTGGCTAAACACAGGGAGGGGACCAGAAAAGAAGGTAATTTTTAAGTTGTGAACTTGCAGTAGTAGGTCACCAATGAATTATAACAAAAATGCAAGTATGAAGGCATGTGGGTTTAGACATATGAAAATGGACTTAGTCTTGGAGTTTAGAGATTAGTATCTCAGAAGACAAAAATATTAAAACCTTAAATTTCTCCCAGCAAAGCATTCCTTCTGCAATAAATTCAACCTCTACAACATGAAGTTATAACACCTCTGAAGCCATGATGAAGATATAAGCATGAATACTTTTTCATCTAACATCAAACACCAATAAGATAACCATGAACCTAATTAAAGCATAACCAATAACACTAAACATCCTAAAGTATGAAGCATAACATTCCTCAGCATAATGTTCTCCAATGAAGAATACACAATCTCCACTTAAACAATCCCTGATTCCATCAAAATGATGATGACCCTTTCTCACAAGCATTAGCAACATGCAATGTCATTATCAAACACATTCTCACAAAGTATTAACTTCTAAAGAAGAAGCAAGCACCAATAATCAACGTTGCCAAGCAATCCTAAGAACACACTTTACAAGACAAGATCATACTAATGTTTAAGACATTCTGATCTTACAAGTACTACAAACATATCCTTAAGAGAATGAAGAACCTGATTCAATGATGACATTAATGAAGCACCTCAAAGAAGACAACCTTTGAACACCTTGTTGCTCCTATCCAGATAACATCCTCAACAAATAAACTAGATGAACACTTTGAGCTATGTGATCCAAAACATCAACACATGTTAGCAAGATAATACACTCCATCACCTGTATCAACACACTTATCCTGTCCAAATGAACAACTCCTGATTGATGTTCCTGATAGAGTGAAAGACATGATCTTGAACAACCTATGTCAATAGTGCAAGTCCTGATGATACCTTGTGAAGATGCACACTAATTCAACACCCTCAATACCTTTATGACATCAATGACAAACAACTACCATCACTTAAGAGCCTTTCATGATACACCATTAGCTAGTCATCAAGGGTACTAAAAGACTTACATGCATATTCGTGAGAGATTTTCTTGGAAGGGGCTGAAAGAGGATGTGCAAAAGCATATCAGAGAATGCATGACATGCCAACAAACTAAGGGCACGAGCAAATCTTCCTCGCAGGGCTCTTACAACCACTACCAATACTTGAATAAAAATGGGAAAGCGTTTCAATGGACTTCATTACAAGACTACCCAAGAGTCAAAGTAAGGATTGTATTTATGTGGTGGTAGATAGATTGATGAAATATGCACACTTTTTTCCTATCACGGCTGAATTCAAGGCACCACAAGTAGCAAATTTGTTTTTCAAATAAGTTTTCAGATTGCCTAGAAATATAGTTAGTGATAGAGACAATAGATTTCTTAGCTCTTTTTGGAAGGAGCTTTTCCACTTGATAGGCACAAAAATTACACCAAGCACAAGCTACCATCCACAAATAGATGGGAAAACAGAGATAGTCAATAAGTGGATAGAAGGATATTTAAGGTGCTATGTTTCATATCAGCAACATGTTTTGGGTGAAATGGTTGCATCTTGGGGAGTATTGCTACAATACCTCATTTCACATGTCTATAGGTATGACTCCCTTTCGAGTTCTTTATGGTGAAATTTCCTTTGTTGATCTATTATTTTTAGATAGTCAGGTACCAACAGCAAGTGATTTAATAAATCAGAGTCAGGAGATTTTGAGATCACTTAAAAATAACTTGCAGCATGCACAGAATCAACAAAAAATGTATGCAGACAGAAAAAAGGACAGAGAGAGTTTTGAGTTTGGGGATTTGGTCTTTGTGAGATTACAACCATATAAGCAAAGCACATTGAAGAATAATGGGGCTGAGAAACTCAAGCCCAAGTACTGTGGGCCATACAAAGTCACTCAAAAAATTAGAGAAGTGGCCTATGAATTGGAGCTTCCTTTGGGTAGTAAAATTCATAATGTTTTTTATGTTTCATGTTTGAAGAAAGCTCCAATCCCTAAAAAGGTTTCTTCCATTGGATGATGAAGGGAATCTAATTCTAATCCCTGAAAAGGCTTTGGAAACAAGGGAAAAGAAACTCAGAAACAGGAGCATTACATAATATTTGATTAAGTGGAAAAATCTGCCAATTGAGGATGCATCATGGGAAGGGTCTGAGATACTTGAGCATCCAAATCTCCATTTCTTGAGGACAAGAAAAGTTTGGGAGGGAGGACTTGTCATGCCCCCTTTCCAAAAATAGCATTTTTCTATTTTTAGTAAGACCTCTATCCAGAAAAAAGCAAGTTAGGATTGTGAAACAAGTGGGGGGGGGGGAATAATAATTATTTAATATTTTATTTGTTCCAGAGAAAATTTCATCATGGACAAATAAATATTAAATAAATCACATTTATTGCTGTAAAATCCCTCCTTGTGTGTGGGGTTTTGGAGGAATCTTTAATGATGGCAAAAAAGCAGTTTTTTCAAGCTTTATAGGTTGCATGATGAAGTAGTGAGAGTTATGGCTATTAGTTGTAATCTTATTTTGTAATTTTTTTAGTGTAACTCTAAAATATGGGTGTGGGAATCTTGGGCACCCAAGTTTGCCTTTTCCAAGCATAAAAAGATGCAATGTGGTTTTTCAGAGACTAATGCCATTTTTTTACAATCTTCTTGCAGAGCAGAGGCTTTGTAATGCTTCAGTGGATAGGGAAACCATTGGAGATGGAGCTTGTGGCCAGTGGACATGAGTTCCAAGCAATATGAGGGTGGTGCTCTTGGGTTGTAACAATAATCACATCTCAGAGGTTGCATTTGAGCATGTGGGATTCAGTTTGAGTAGAGATTTTGGTGTTTGCAGGATTTTCAGTGCATTTTGGGAGTGTTTTAGGTGTTGTTTGTGGTGTTGTTCAAGTTTTCTATTGTATTGGGGTTTGGTTGCTATGTATGCTATTGTACTTTGTCATCTACAATGCCTTGCTTCATCCACACCAAGTTTGGACGTCATTCTGGGGGTTTGGGATACATTGGGATGAAATACTGTAATGTCCCCTTCTAGTAAGCCCAAAAATTTTCCAACCTTGCACACAATTTCAACTTGCAAAAAGAGAACATCAATACTCAATCCTTCTCATAATAGTTATATTATTAAATTCACAAGAAATATCAAATTCATATTCTTATTTTCCCATCTAGGATTAGAACCTCATAATCATCATGCATTATATCATGTTCATCATAACTATCATTTCCATCAATCTTTTCATTCATAAGGGATGATGAGTAGGATGTAATAGGCCGATTAGTCACCATGGGTCCAATATTCAACTCCTTCGACTCAAGGGTGAATAACTCACCAACTTAGTCAAAAGGCTTTAATAAACTCCTTGGGTTTTACCCCAAGGCCCTCCTTGGCTTTTACCCCAAGGCCTATTATACTCCTTAGGTTTTACCCTAAGGCCCTCCTTGGCTTTTACACCAAGTCCTATTATAATCCTTAGGTTTTACCCTAAGGCCCTCCTTGGCTTTTACACCAAGGCCTATTATAATCCTTAGGTTTTACCCTAAGGCCCTCCTTGGCTTTTACACCAAGGCCTGTTATAATCCTTAGGTTTTACCCTAAGGCCCTCCTTTGTTTTTACACCAAGGCCTATTGTAATCGTTAGGTTTTACCCTAAGGCCCTCCTTGGTTTTTACACCAAGGTATAATCCTCTTGTTGTGAGACAAGGGACATTTCAATTACCCATGGTTGGCCATTTCATTCTACCTAACAACCTTATGTCTTAGTAACTATTTCTTGCTATTTCATTAATAGCCATGTAATCATCCTATGCTATTTGCTTATGCATTGAATAAGGAAATTTGAGTTATTCATTTATTAACATTCATTCATGATTTGTTGATTAAGATGTTTCTAATTTAATATATCTATCTATCATCAAATGCTACATTAAAGATTCAAATAACTTATTTCATAAACGTACCTGATATAGAGCTCGCTAGTTCTTACCTTGGCTGCCGCAGGCTATTCTTCTTATGATGTGAATTATTCCTTACTACGTTTCCTTGTCCGCTGGCTTTTGGAAGAAGCTTCAATGCTGATCTTTTATTTATTATAATAGATCTGACTCAGCATATGAACTTACTGACTTTTTTAATAATTAATAAATTAGATTGATGCTTGAATAGAGAAGAAGACTTGGTTCGATGCTTCCTTGCTGATTATATATATATTGAGGAGTGTTGTATTGTTATATTTCTCATATATGATTTCCCTTTTGCTTGATCGCTGTTGCTGAAGGTATTTGGAATGTTTTATGGACGATATATTTATAGAGTTCCAATTGGTATTGCTTGCCCCTTTATTATTCCTAGAATGATTCCCTATTTAAGCGTTTGATGGGCTGCATACCCAACGGTCACCACTATTGGTGATAATAATTACCATTAATATATTCACTGACTTATTTTGTTAAACACCATTTACTAAGGAATCGGTGTCTCTTTTAAGAGGCCCGATCCTCACATATATATAAAGTGCCTTTTATAATATGCAATGAAAATATATATTTATTATTTATGTTTATATTTATTATCATATTTATATATTATATAATTTATGTTTTATATTTTGATAATTATAAACATAATATTATTTTATGATAATTATGATTAAATTTCTATTATTTCTTTTTATATTTTAAAATATTCATATAATAATAATAATATTTTAATAATATATATATTATTTCGAATTGATATTTATGAAGGCAATTTTTGTCATTTTCTTTATCAGGATGTTTAAATTTTTAATTTAAACAATGACTTAATATGGGGACATGACAACCGTCCCCACTCAAGATTGCTTGTCCTCAAGCAATCACGAGTTACCTTGCACTTTTAACATTTACCTTTCGATGTGTTGAGATGAAGTCATGGTCTCGTTTTAAATGGATAGAACAATTAAGTTTGATGAATATATCTTATTATAAATTTCCTCATTTCCTTTTAAAATCTTTCTCCCCATTTGTGGATTCCTAAAGAGTTGAATTGTCTGTATTATGTCCTCTCAAAATTGTTGTTGTGTCCTTTAAGAGATTGACCCTCCTAGGTCGATATGATACCTTAGTGGCCCTAAATCTCAATTGAATTCTTTAATGATGTTTTGGATATCTTTCTTAGATGAAATGCTCTTCCTTTTTTCAACTCAAAGTCGAAGGGTGTTGAGTGATTTCCACAGGATGTTAAATATAGAAGTGATTGCACCAATTTGTAGGTTACATGCATTGCCATTTAGTTACACAATAAATTGAAGTAGACAACCAAGTAGCTCAAGAACGTGAGCAACTAGCTCAAGCAAGTAGCTCAAGCAAGTAGGCAAGTAGCTCAAGTAGACAAGCAAGTAGACAAGTAGACAAGCAAGTAGCTCGTGCAAGTAGGCAAGTAGCTCAAGTAGACAAGCAAGTAGCTCAAGCAAGTAGGCAAGTAGCTCAAGCAAGTAACCAAGTAGCTCAAGTAGTCAAGCAAGTAACCAAGTAGCTCAAGCCACAAAACATACATGTAAGTCGTAAAGTATACACTTAAATACATAAGTCGCACAAATACACGTATACACATAAGCCACAAAGTAAACTTTTGAATACACATAAATCACAAAGTATACACAGGATGGCAGGATGACTGCTCTGATACCACTTGTAATGTCCCCTTCTAGCAAGCGCAAAATTTTTCCAATCTTGCACACAATTTCAACTTCCAAAAAGAGAACATTAGTACTCAATTCTTCTCATAATAGTTATATTATTAAATTCATAAGAAATATCAAATTCATATTCTTATTTTCCCATCTAGGATTAGAATCTTATAACCATCATGTATTATATCATGTTCATCATAACTATACCATTTCCATCAATCTTTTCATTCATAAGGGATAATGAGTAGGATGTAATAGGTCGATTAGTCACCATGGGTCCAATATTCAACTCCTTCGACTCAAGGGTGAATAACTCACCAACTTAGTCTAAAGGACTTAATAAACTCCTTGGGTTTTACCCCAAGGCCCTCCTTAGCTTTTACTCCAAGGCCTATTATACTCCTTAGGTTTTACCCTAAGGCCCTCCTTGGATTTTACACTAAGGCCTATTATAATCCTTAGGTTTTACCCTAAGGCCCTCCTTGGCTTTTACACCAAGGCCTATTATAATCCTTAGGTTTTACCCTAAGGCCCTCCTTGGTTTTTACACCAAGGCCTAATCCTCTTGTTGTGAGACAAGGGACATTTCAATTACCCATGGTTGGCCATTTCATTCTACCTAACAACCTTATGTCTTAGTAACTATTTCTTGCTATTTCATTAATACCATGTAATCATCCTATGCTATTTGCTTATGCATTGAATAAGGAAATCCAAGTTATTCATTTATTAACATTCATTCATGATTTGTTGATTAAGATATTTCTAATTTAATATATCTATCTATTATCAAATGCTACATTAAAGATTCAAATAACTTATTTCATAAACGTACCTGATATAGAGCTTGCTAGTTCTTACCTTGGCTGCTGCAGGCTATTCTTCTTATGATGTGAATTATTCCTTACTACGTTTCCTTGTTCGCTGGCTTTTGGAAGATGCTTCAATGCTGATCTTTTATGTATTATAATAGATCTGACTCAGCATATGAACTTACTGACTTTTTAAATAATTAATAAATTAGATTGATGCTTGAATAGAGAAGAAGACTTGGTTCGATGCTTCCTTGCTGATTATATATATATATATATATATATATATATAGAGGAGTGTTTTATTGTTATATTTCTCAGATATGATTTCCCTTTTACCTAATCGCTGTTGTTGAAGGTATTTGGAATGTTTTATGGACGATATACTGATAGAGTTCCAATTGGTATTGCTTGCCCCTTTATTATTCCTAGAATGATTCCCTATTTGAGTGTTTGATGGGCTGCATACCCAACGATCACCACTATTGGTGATAATAATTACCATTAATATATTCGCTGACTTATTTTGTTAAACACCATTTACTAAGGAATCGATGTCTCTTTTAAGAGGCTCGATCCTCACATATATATAAAGTACCTTTTATAATATGCAATGAAAATATATATATTTATTATTTATGTTTATATTTATTATCATATTTATATATTATATGTTATATAATTTATGTTTATATTTTGATAATTATAATCATAATATTATCTTATGATAATTATGATTAAATTGCTATTATTTCTTTTTATATTTTAAAATATTCATATAATAATATTATTATTTTAATATATATATATTATTTTGAATTGATATTTATGAAGGCAATTTCGTCATTTTCTTTATCAGGATGTTTAAATCTTTAATTTAAACAATGTCTTAATATGGGGACATGACAAATACACGTGTATTTTAGCATCTAGTGTAGTTGTGTGTAGTTGAAGTAGTAGATTTGTTGTAGCAGTTTGCTGTTGTGATTTTTCTCTGTATCAGACCTATGCACATGTGTTTATATCAGAAAATTATAATAAAAATTATTTGGAGTGTTCTTGTGCCTTTTGGGTATATTTTCTGTGCAAACTAGTGAGCATATTTTTGGTGTTGTGATGCAAACTTGTGTTAAAGTTGTCAAATTCATTTTCAAATTTAGATTTTATTAATAAAATTAATGTGGGGACATTTCATTATCAGAGGCTACAACTCTACATCAATGGACTTAATGACCAAATTAAACATGATGTTCATTTGTTGGAACCTTGGACAATTAGGAATTTGGAAAATGGAATCAAAAGTTTCTTTTGCATACATTTAGGGTGCACTTGGTTACATTATGCTTCGATGAAATTCTATACATTGTTCCAAATTTTTGCAAGGAAGGTGTTGGCAAATACAATTGTGTTCGGCCTTACACTTGCTAAATGCATTTGGTTACAAACTTTTGAAATTGCTTCGGGAACTATGAACTTCTTTATCTGAAAATGAAATGGAAATAAGAAGTGAATTGAGAAATACTTTAATGCTTCCAATCATAAATGTTGTGAGTGACAATTGAAACCACATCCACAACATGAGCTATTTTCAAGGGACATGCAAAGTTGGTGGTTCTCTATATGCAATAACATATTTAATATTATTAAAGACTTGACATTAATGGACTTAATGGGACTTGACGTCAAATCGATGACTATCGAATCAAAATCCAAACTCTGACCAAAAAGGATGAATACAACTTACCAAATCTCGACAAGGGTTCACTAAATAATATAAGCACAAGACTTAGATGGGAACAACCTATTCCTTCCCATACATCTATTAACTTCTCTTTGATGATGCTCCCCCTCTCTTTCTTAGAGGGCGGACACTTGTTTCTTGATTACAACTTGCATTCATCAATCTGGGATTAGTGCATTGTTAGTCAATCCGTAAACCTTATAAATAAATAAAATTGACATCATATGATCATATATCTAAATTCTCGTGCATATTAACTCAAACTCATAAAATCATTGATTCATCTTGACATTTTCACTAAACATCAAATGATTAATCCATGAAAAATTATCTACTAATTACATACAAGTAAAAAGTAAAACATAGTCAAAATTAGGGATGTGACAAGATGAGGGATCCTAGTCACAAGGCTCTCAGCCTAAAAGATCTAGGGATCATGCTGCTTGTAATTGGTCTAAGCCCTCTCAGTCGCTTTCCACCTCCACTCATGGGTGTGGTGCTCCTAGTTGACCAAATTCTGGAAAGTTTCCTTACCTGGATTTAGCTATCTCTCTTGTTCATGCTCAACATCATGTAGATGATGAGGAAGAAGGTGCTCTCATGGATTGGGAACTGATTGATGATGGCTCTAGCCTTGCTGATGTATAGGGTAAATAGAGTGATCATGACACCCTTGTTAGAAATCTTGAATAAGATGAAAAACTCAGGAACTTTATAAGAGAGATTAAAAGTTACATAAACTGAAATGCAAAATGAAAGAAAATCAGTGATTCTGAGAGATGCAAATTTGAGAAAGCCATCAAAGTTTTGTGCACTGATAATTGTGTTAAATATGTTAACCATCATTTTGAGAGGTTTTGCACTTTAGAGGGGATTGATTTGCAGCATTCAGTTTCATACAATCCTCAACAGAATGGTGTTGCAGAATGGAAGAATAAGACCTTGAAGGAAATGATGAACTACATGATTCACTCCAGATCTCTTACACCACAATATTGGGTAGAGGCCACTAACTATGCTTGTTATATCCCAAATCGTGTTCCTCACCGAGCCTTGAAGGGAGTCACTCCTTTTGAAGCTTGGAGCGGTTGAAAACCATCAGTTAAGCACTTCCAATTTTTTGGTTCTCCTACGTGGGCCCACATTCCTGTAGAGAAACACAAGGCCTTGGATTCATAAAGCAGGCCTTGCATATTTGTAAGCTATCTTGATGGTGTGAAGAGTTATCGGTTGCTCCACCCTACTACACATGAGTTGTTCATCGAGAGTAGTGTTCAGTTTGAGGGCTCTTTGAGCTCAACTCCTATCACTTCTCCACCTCCTCCTCCTTTGGCATTGGAATCACTTGGGCTATATGATAGATCTTTTGATGAGTCAAATTCACTTGAGAAGATTCTCAATGATGAGGAGTCTTCTACCTCCACTTTCAATGTTGAGAGCGATTCAAAGGATTCACCTCCTTCCTCTCATAGTCATCATTAAGAGGGTGATCATTCTCCTCCAGATTCTCTGACTTTCGGTACACTTTGGGCTAGACAGACCTTGCAATCTGTAGGTGATTGGGTTGGGGATCCATTAGACACCAGGTGGACTCATTCACAATTCTAGGATGCTCCACGTCTTCATTGCTACTACCTCTGATCCACAGTCCTTTTAAGAGGCTTCTGGTTTTCTTGAGTGGGATACAACTATGTAGGAGGAGTATGGTTCCTTGATGAGGAACCACACTTGGGATCTTATCCCTCTTCCTAAGGGAAGAAAACTTGTTCGATGTAAGTTGATCTATCAGACAAAGCTTGTCGTGGATGGGTCAGTTGATAAGCATAAGGCTCACCTGGTCACCAAAGGATTCTCCTAGGTTTCTGGGATTGACTACTTTGAGACTTTTGCACTAGTTACTAGAATGAACTCCATCTGACTTGTTCTTGCCATTGCTGCAACCAATCATTGGGAAGTACGCTAGATGGATGTGAAGAGTGATTTTCTTTGCCTATGAGAATCTGCAATTTCTAGAAAATTTGTGCACTAGAATCAAGAATCATCTATACCAGCGCATAGAGCACGAAAAATTAGCCCAAAACAAAATAAAAGCTCAGGAATCAGAGCCAGAATGACCCAGAATGGGGCCTTGAAAGTTTGCCTTCAAAATCAAGATCATCAATGGAAGGAGGTCTGTGAGCAAAAGTTCAACCTCCGCCAAGTTTAGCAAAAATGCCGCTAGAATAGGGGCACCGCCAAGTTTAGAGAATCACCAGTCAATTTAGAATCTCCACTAGTTTTGGTCAAACCTCTAGCTAAATTTAGAACACCTGTCAGATGTGGCAGACTGCCAATTATAGGATTTATTTGCTAAGTTTAGTGGGCGGAATACAAAAAAATGACACGAATTCCAAGTAGGTTTGAACTGGAAGGCCGAATACTGAAATTTTCTTAAAAAAGTGGAAAAGATTTTAGAAGAGGCTGAAGGCCTTAATAGAGGGGGTGGGGGCCAAAGCTGCACCCACTACCCCAAGGGGGGTCTATGAACCCTTATGAAGGGGTCGCACCCTCCAATGGGGCTTGGTTCCCAAAGGGGAGGCCGACGCCTTAAAAGGGTTGAAGCCTCCCTTAAAGTGCTTGGAACAACACTTAAAAGCACTTAGTATGACACTTTCAAAAGTGCTTTTATATTTTTTTTACAAATTTTTAATTTTGACAAATTTATTACACAAATCTATGTGTTGGGGGGTTGAAATGGCTTTTCGGCAAAAAAAATTGCCTCGGATGCTCCCGACACCGAAACTAGGCGTGTAATATATCAAAGTTCATCTGCGAGGCCTCTTAGACGTAATGGAAATGTCTATTTGTCCTGAAAATGCTCCAACTAAAAACTAACTTCCCAATATGAGTAAGAAACCCCTGTTCATAACTTTATCACACAATCTCCAAATATGATGAAATGAAAGCCATTTCTGACTTTTTTGAGCCTCTTGAATGCATTGGAACAACTAGAAATGCTTCCAGTATAACCATACTATTGCAACCCTCTAGATCTCACAAAAAATTTGCATGCAAAATAAAGGGGTTAATGGTTTTTGTTAAATCCTTTCTGATTCTCCAAATCGTTAAAAAAATGAAAGAGAAGAGCATACGTGATTCACAAGAACTCACTTTCTCAATTAGGAATCTATGAACTTAAAAATTCTCAAAATAATGCTCTGATACCATGTTATAAATATTGAACAAGAAGAAAAACTCAAGAACTTTATAAGAGAGATTAAAAGTTACATAAATTGAAATGCAAAATGAAAGCAAACCAGCGATTTCGAGAGATGCAAATGTCGATGTGACAGAATTGCATTAAGAACTTAAAGCAAAAAATGACAAAGTAACTAGACAATGGATTCAAGATAAAAAAAATACAAGCTAGGAGGTGATTATAAACAGACCATGAGAGAGGGGAGAGGTGACAAATATGACCAATGGGAATAGTCCACCACAATAGCCTAAAATAGGCAAGTGTAACTCCCATGGAGGATGTTAACACCTTGCACCCACTCACACTAATACTCACTTAATTAACCCTAAGCAAGCTTAATAACACATGTAGGAAAAACCTAGGAATATAGGAAAATAATAACCCAACTAGGAAAATAAAAACCTGTTGAAGTTTATGATAAACTTGAAACACCAGGATCACCTGCAAAACCTAAGATTTACCTTAGACAAGAGAAAAAAACAAAGAGGAAATATTTGCACAATATTGGATGAATTAATGAAAATAGATTGAGAATTACATGTGACGACTTGCTTTTATATTTGCAAGTTAAATAAAACCCTAATATGACTTAATAATAAACCTAAGACTAAAAATAAGCCCTAAGTAAACTTATTAAAGTGTAATTAAATATTTAATTACACCAACACCCCCCATAAGTGCAACTTAGGGAGAAATGAAAACCATGCAACTAATGCAAGAATGGGTCTCGGCTACAAGGCCATGTTAGGTACCCATGAACAACAAGAATCCCTCATAAAGTGGAGAGAAAGGAGAAAACCCCAGTGGGAGAAAACTCCTTTCCAAAAGAGAGAAAAAACAAGTACATGAACATGTGATGGAAGAAGGACTAATACTAAGACCCCCCTAAGAACTGAATCCATCACAAAAGTACAATCATGAATGCCCCTCATAAGAGAGAGCGAAAAGAGAATATGAATCCCCTCCAAGAAGAAGCCCCAGAACCAATGAAGAGATCTTGAAGACAGAATCCAATCCACTGCCTACAAACATCATTTCTCCCTTTCAGAAGAAACAAATCCACTGGTAAATGTAGAAGCCATTCCCACATCTTGGATGACTAGGGAATCCATATCAAAATGTGTGCCTCTGAATGCAACTCAAGTGACCTCATACTGGGAAAATATGTCTTCTCCAAAATAGAAATTGTCTGTCTAATCATAGAAGAAGAACCAAGAGAGGATATGATATGAACTACATCTAGAAACACAGAAGATGAAGGTGGTGATGCAAAGCCACCTGAGATAGCATCAAACAAGAGAGATAAGCCCTCAAATGTGTCCTCTAAATCAGCAATGTGAGACTCCACAAATAGAGATGATATGTCTGCAAAACAGGAATCCCAATAAGGTGGATCAGGAAGACTAATATTGACCTGCTGCACAGAATCACTAGAAGCCAATGATGATGCAACACTAAACTCTGAAGTAGCAGTAGGTGATGGTGGAGCAATGATCTCATCAGGAGAAGTGATTGAAGCAAGCACTTCAAAAAGATGATGTGAGAAATGAAGACACATCTCTTTCTCATGTTGATTACTTCCACAATATCTACAATTAGATTTATGCTGATGGTAGAATCCCATCTCCCTAGATGATTACAGATCAAAACATGCAAATAGATTTATGTTGATAATAGAAGCTTATCAAAGCAAACAAACCTTTCCAGGAGGTAGCATGTCCAGGATATCCAACAGAAGCCATAAAATTGACAAACTAATTAAAATATACCTGGGGATGAATCTGAAAAAATTATATAGGTGGCTGTGTAGAGCTCACTAATACCTTTCCAACACCTATTCATTTTCAAAAAAATGGAGATTCTGGGCGCAAGAATAGAGCTCGAAAGCCAAAAAAGATGCCTTGAATTCAAATAGAAAAAATATGTGCCAAAAAACAAAATCAGAAAAAATTGATCATACCATCAAAAAGTGTACATAACTAGCTTTCTAACAATATTTTGTTTGCGAAAAACTAACTCTGGATGTGAAAGTTATGACAGTTTTCGTGAAATTGCTCCATTAGGCATGTAGAAGAGGGCAAGATGGAGGATTGTTGGATAAAATGATGCACCTTGCGGAAGCACCCTTCGGAATGCTAGATAAAAGGATGCGGAAACACCCTTCAAACCGCTGGATAAAATGATGCACCTTGCGGAAGCACCCTACAGAAGTACCCTTTGGACCGCTAGATAAAAGGACGTTGAAGCACCCTTCAGACCGCTAGATAAAAAGATGCACCCTCAAAAAATCACATAGATTTTTTTAGTCTCTGATTTTTGTGAATGAACAGGCGATTCTAGGGTTGTCTACCTTTTTGAGCGCGTTGGTGATGACAATTTTGGCCAAAAATGCTCTGAAATTGCTGTTCCCTTCCAGATCTAAAAAAACACTCTTGAAACCTTCACAGATCTAGCTTCCCCAGACCAAATTTAGCTAAACAAAAGATAAATCCACATTTTCCAACTGCTCTGAATCTAATGGAATACTCTGTTTTACACAAAAACACACCCAACGAATGGCTCTTGCTTTTATTTTCCTCCAAATCTAAGAAGGGGCTTGTAGATCCGTTCTGATGCTATGTTAAAGTTTATGATAAACTTGAAACACCAGGATCACTTGCAAAACCTAAGATTTACCTTCCACAAGAGAAAAAAGTAAAGAGGAATAATTTGCACAATATTGGATGAATTAATGAAAATGGATTGAGAATTACATGTGACAACTTGCTTTTATATTTACAAGTTAAATAAAACCCTAATATGACTTAATAATAATCTAAGACTAAAAATAAGCCCTAAGTAAACTTATTAAGTGTAATTAAATATTTAATTACACCAACAAAACCTACACTAACACCCCCTTTAGATGGTGTTTCTCTCACCGCTTAAAGGCTTCGTCATTTATTGATGTTTGAGATTGACCTTGCTTAGACTTTTTCGTCTTTTATTTTTAGACTTTGGTCTTGCATAGACTTTGAGGGTGTGTTCTCTAACACCCACCTTTTTTTGTGAATAGTGTATTATTCTCTTTGTAGTTTTTAAAAAGTAATAAAGTCAAAAAAATGACATTCATAAATAATCACCAACTAATAATATTTTTAGACTTATGTTGGTAAATAGATTTGTCACTGCATATTTCAATGCGACTCGCCCAACAAGTAGTGACAAATGTTCCAATAGTTGGATAAGTTGTTATTGGACTAACAACTTTCCTTTGCGTTTGAGAGGGGCAACTCCTTCGTTTGATGGGGGTTTATGTAGTTTTTGTGTACTTTTAACCTGAAAGTACAAAAATGAAGAAAAACTAAAGGAAAAATAGTTTGCAGAAACCCTAACAGCAAATGTAGGAATACTAGTATGGATTTCCCAAATTTATTAATGGGGGTTTCACCATAAAAGTTAGGAACTACATTCCTAAACTTATATGATGAATTTCACAACAACAATATATGTTTTTCACATGCAACATTGATGGAAGAAGAATGAAAAATATCAACATACGAAGAGATAGGGTGTATCAACACATTCAAATCAAGACACCAAGAAATGATTGTGTTTCTTTACATCAATTGCACTGTGTGTATCAATGCTTCAATGGACGACCAATGATTTCCACGAAGACAAAAGGGATTACCAATTTGACATACGAAAAATTAGTAATAATAACTCAAAAGTACATTAAGAACATACAATCCAAATGCTCTTTTTATTATCTTTGTGAAATTATACAACTTAAAAAAACCCTTATGTACAAAGTGTGAGCCCAAAAGTCATCCAAAAAGTTGCCTAAAAAGTCCTTTTCTCTACAAAGTAGCCTTGTATTTATAGGCTTCTCTTGATAATTGCCTTGTAACTACCTTGTAACTACTTTCTAACCACTTCATAGCTACCTTTTTGAAATATAATAATTTTAAAAAACCTTTATTTTGGTTAGATTTCACTCAACTTTTCTAGAAATAAAGCTTATTTTCTAACTCCTAATTACAATAAGTGACATAAGTCACTTTTACAAAAAGGCAACTTAAAACTTAAAACTTTTGAGAAAAAGACTGAATTATTTGTTTTGCTAAGGTGGTACTATATTTCCCTTACTTAAAACTACAATTTGGATAGCAACACCGTAATAATAACTTCTTTGAGGTTTGATACTCTTACATAGTTCCTTTCCATTGAAGAAACCTTGTCACAACTGTTGTACTTTTGGGATTCGAGTTTATGAATAGTGCTCTTGGTCATCTTAGCATCCCTCAAACACTTCTCGACAAGCTTCACACATTTCTTGAAAAGATCCATAGTAAGCTCCTCAAACATAGCACTTTTGATTGTAGAGTAGAAGCCAATATCTTCATACATGGAATCAATTTCAATATGAAAAGAAGTGGATCTTTCAAGCCCAACACTACAACATGATTTTAGTATATTAAAACTTCAATTGCATGAAATGCTTGGTCTAGAGAATTCTTGTTGTACTTTGGGGGTTGGTATATAGGTGATCTATTCCCTCTTATCTTCTATATCATCATTCAAGATGAAAACATTTATGCTTACTTCTTTCTTCTCTTTCTCTAGCTTGGAATAGTTTTGATCACTATTAGCCATTTCTATTGACCTTGTTAGAGACACAATCACTTCTTCCTAAAACTCTTCTCCAATGTCATCTTAGTAAGCATATCTAGTGGAATTTTGAGATGGAGCCCAAAGTGCACATATGACACAAAATGAAGCAAATGAAAGAACTTGCTTGAAGTTTCTCCAATGTTTTAGACAAGGAAGTGAAAATCTAAATAATGAAGAAAGTATCTAGAATTACAACTGGAAAGACAAGAAACAATCTACCTTTTATTAAACTGTGAAGATATAGCTTTTTGTATCTAACCGAGCCTCTAGAGAACTCAGATTAGACATGGAGTCAAGAGCAGTAGGTAAAGTTTGAGTTATATATATTCTAGTTTTATAGTTTTCATTATGAAACTGGTTTCATTTTTAGTAAACAAGAATGATATTGGATATCATTGGAGCACCTAGTGTGATTATATATATATGTTTACTGCTATTAAAGCGAGTATTTTTCATTATGTGCAAGGATAATGTGCACAGGTTCATAACCTCTCTATATCCAAAGATTAGTGGATGAAAAGAGACCATTAGGTTGAGATTTAATATATACTAATCTCTTTAGACTCATATCCTATTTGGAGAGCAAACTTTGTTAATAGTATTTATTAGATTTCATTTATGAATAGAAAGATATTTATGTTCTTTATTTTTTAAGAAATGTGAAGTTGAATTAAAGTCTTAATAGTCTAGAGAAGACTAGAGGTTATTATAATTGTGTAATATGGCTATTTGTTTTATCCTTGGATAGCAAGAAGCTTTTTGATGTTATTTAGTAAGTTGGGTTAGAGAGAACAAAACCCTAGGATCAACCCAGGTGGGTGTAGAAAACTTAAGTTTCTCAATGCGATTAAGACGTTGATTTAACTTAGAGTATTTATAGTCAACAGTATTAGAATCGAGAAAACCATAGACTAAGAAATTATAAGTTATCTAAGAAGCTTTTGGTAAAGTTATTGATAGCTTGTTAAAGTCAAATATGACTTATAGCACAAGAGTGCTTGATCTTGAATCGATGAGTAGTATGATAGAAAGTCATAGACTTGGATGTTTGCTAAATGCAACAGACTCATTGAAAGATCAAATCTTCTAAACTTATTTATTGTATTTTTATTTTTGAATTCAAGATGAGATTTTAAGTCGGATAAGACTAGAAATGGAATTTAGTCAAGACATCCCATGACTAGTGTTTAGTCAAAATAAATCAACTGTAGGATGAGATAGTTCCCAAGTCGAGTTAGAGGTGTGTGAACACATGACTACATTTAATGCAAACATTTATTTATATAGAAACTTTTGCCAAAGTAATGCATTTGTCTTTGCATGCATTAGTCAGTTTCACAGTGTCTAGATGGCGTAACACGTTAGTAGGACCATACTTTGTTGGAAGATTGTCTAGAGTTGTATGGTCGATTGTGTTACGTACGACACAACACTAGGACTCAGATGGAAAAACCTATTGGTTCCTTATTTCTATACTCTTCATGAAGGGTAGGGACTCTTCATGAAGGGTAGGGCCACTTCTAGGAAGGAAGGTGTGCGGGGGACCGCCAGTTGTGGTTGGAGGTAAAGCACTCAGATGATGCTCTCCCTCTGTAGCAGAAGACTAGCTGAGACTTGAGCGACAAATGCCAAGATTCTAGATGCAGTATTCCTTATGTATTGATGTAAAATTATTCTCATTGCTAAGTGTAAAATTATGTAATATAAAATGTAAAGTGAGGTGTTTATCACAATGAGTTGTCTTTGAATGTAATGAATTTCAAGGTTGAAATTAATTCAGATAAGATATGTATTTATTTCCTTGTAATTATGCAAATAATTAAAAAAAAATTCATGTTTACCTTGCTTATTTACTTTTTGGTAAAATGTTGTGTAATTCCGAGTAATATGAGAAGGCATGTTACACTTTTTCTAACTTCGACTTTCATTTCATTAATAAACAATCACTTGAGTCTTTATTGACAACGAGTTATGATTTAAAAACCAATCTTGATACTTGGAAGTAGAAGTCTCCTTTCTCAACATTTGAAATGGCTAACAATAATATTTTCACGTGAACCATCCTCTTTATCGACGTTCAAATTGTTGCTCACAACCACAACTGGTTAATAACTTGTATTTCGTGCTTTCACAAACTCCTTTCAACTTTATGGCAATTATAACACCTTTCAAAGGACGTGCAACATTGGCGAACTTTTGAAACCATATGAAACTTCTGATGAACCCTTAAAATCCCTTCAAGTTTCATTCTTCTAACTTGGATATGTTTTTGAAGGTACTTTTGAGGTTGATAGAAGCTTTGAAAATTTGTTTAAAATGCCGATGAGGGTAACAGAGGAGGACACCTATCTTAACCAACTTATGAAAGGTTGGTGAGGTGATGTTTAGGGCTAAAGAGGTTCATGTTGGACTTCAATGAAGACTTTGAAACCTAATCGAAACATTACAAACAATTAAATGAGGGTCTTGTCGACTTTCGAAAACATCAACTCGATCAAACTAAAAAGAATTGAATTTTTTTGATGTGGTTTATACTCACAGGAACAACAACGTATTTTAATTTTAATTTATAAAAATAACTGAATTATATAAATATAAACATGTTTATCTTTATATAACACATTATAATATTATTAAAAAACATACATCTAAACTAAAAATTAAAATGATCTTTTGACTAAATTAACACGAGCAAGAAACCCAATGTTTTTCCACAAATAAGCCAAAGTGCATATCTTCTGTGAGAATGTATTTCCCCAGATGTGGCTATTGAATTAAAGTTGATACGGCTATAACCCGTTTCGAATAAAGGTGCGGATATGTAAATATAGTTTATATGCAAGGGTTTAATGAATAAAATATTGGAATTAGGAAAGGGTTTGAGGCTGAGGGTTTTGAGCTCTCATCTGGGAGGGGAGGTTACACATACCAACATGGCGTCCGAGTCTGAGAAGGAAGCTGCTCTCTCTGCTATACCTGACGATAAACCAACCATGTAATTCTCCTGCTTTTATTTCGAGAATTTTCTTAAATCATTTGTTGTCAAATGTTAGAGTGCACCTGAAATTTAGTTGAATTTGGCTTTATCACAGAGACTATAGCTGTAGACGGTTGATTAATCTGTAAATGAGAAAAAAAATGCATATGAAGAAAATCTCATGAGGATTTTTTTTTTCTTGAAGATATAGACTTTTCTTGCTTGGTCATACACATTTTGATTCTTATAGGTACGTTAGGGTTATATCATGTGAAAAGATGAGCTCATGTTTGAATAATTTGAGCAATTGATGATGGAATTGGTAGCAGAAAGTTAGGCATCTGGTGATATATGATTCGTGTAGCTTTTAGTGATGGACAGGGAAGAACACCTTTGCAACTTGTATGAAATTTTGTGGTATACAAGATATGCAGAAGGATTGTTTTTTCTCGTGGTTTTTTTTAATTGTTTCCTGGAGACCGAGTACCTTGACCCCCGGTACTCTCTCGAGAGCACGGCCTTATATTTGAGGCGCAGGCTTAAGCTGATGGATTTTAAAAATCGGGAAACTTCCTATAGAAGATTGTTAAATGCCACATGATATTCGGTTTTCGTTCCTGGTATTAATTACTTGTGGAGAGAAAAAAGCACAATAATAGGCAAGTATTTTGCTTGAGTATGGGCACGTTTTTCTGCAAAGAATTTTATCATCTAAGTTCAAAGTGGTACTAGTAAGAAGAAGAAATAAAAAATGGTGTTAAAATGTTCGAGTATTTAAAAGAAGAAACATAAGTATTAATATGTTTGTGTATTGAAAAGACCAGTATTCTATGTGAGTAGGTTGTGCTCCTAAACCAAAGTGTTTCATGATTTGTATATGTAATTTTTCTCCAGAGAATTTTATCATCCAAGTTCAAAGTCCTACTAGTAAGAAGAGGAAATAAAAAGAGTTGTTAAGATGTTTGTGTATTGAAAAGAGCAGCATTCCATGTTAGAAGGCTGTGCTTCTAAACTAAAGCGTTTCATGATTTGTGTTTGTAATTTTTTATAAATAACAGAGTTCGGGATAAAGGATTTCTATTTTCAAATTATTATCCATCCATTATTAAGGCGTTCAAAATTATCCATCCACTATTGACATTACAGGTTAAATAGGACTGTCTCATACAACAAATTGGGGGAGCAGACTAAATAGTGAGATGACAGCCATCGCCAGTCCTTAAGAAAATTACAAACAATAGGTGTACACATATTCATAGAAAGCTCAACAGGAACCAATGATTGGACAAAGATAAGGAAATGTTTATATTTATTGTCCAAACCAAAACGACTTTTAATAGCATCCCAAGGCACCCAATCCAACACATTGAAATCCCAGATATCTCTAAAGTGATGAATCCCTTTCTTAAATGAAAAATATGCATGCTTGGGAAAGCTCACAGCCAGAGGTTGCCCATGGTAATGAATATGTTTATTCCACCAAATAGAAGATGAAGCAAAGCTGAACCCATGTTGTAGAGATGAATCCCTCCACTCAAGCAGATGACAAACATGTTGCTAGGCCTTCCAAATAGTTTGTAAAGGGGATGAAGCTCGGATCTTAAAAAAAGGAGCAAGAAGAATCTTATCACGTTAATTGACTGTGTAATGTCCCTTACCCGACTTGCCCTAGAATTCGCTTGTGAATTAGGTTTAGGGTTTCTTCTCTTTTAATGGGGTAACCTTGGGTTGAATAGATCACACGTTCTTTTGAATTAGTACCTGTAGCATCATGTATATTCAAGTTCATATTGCTACATGTTAGTTTTAATATCTAGTATTCGTCAGTCCAACATAAACACACTTGCATTTTGAAACACATAGATAAAAGAAAACATTCATCATGCCAGGGGAGGTAAACACATAAGCCCTTAGTAGCCTAAGGCCTACCACAGTCCTATTGCCCAATCCCTTGACTCGGGCCTATGGGGGCTGGTCCTTTTGCCCAATCCTTTGTCTCGGGCCTAAGGGGCATGTTACAATGTGGGACCCCCATCCCTCCATGATCCAATCCCTTGACTCAGGCCTAAGGGGCATCACGCCCAATCCTGGTCTCGGGCCTATGGGGACGGAACCTAGATGGGGTTTATAGGCAATCTACTAAGGTTTATGCATTCTTCCTTCCTGGTTGAATCACAAATGCAATACATGCAGTTTCCACACACATTTCCAAAACATACAATTTGCCATTATTATTATGAATAGTGAGATGAGTGCCATCGCCCGTCCTTAAGAAAATTACAAACAATAGGTGTACACATATTCATAGAAAGCTCAATAGGAACCAATGATTGGACAAAGATAAGGAAATGTTTATATTTATTGTCCAAACCAAAACGACTTTTAATAGCAACCCAAGGCACCCAATCCAACACATTGAAATCCCAGATATCTCTAAAGTGATGAATCCCTTTCTTAAATGAAAAATATGCATGCTTGGGAAAGCTCATAGCCAGAGGTTGCCCATGGTAATGAATATGTTTATTCCACCAAATAGAAGATGAAGCAAAGCTGAACCCATGTTGTAGAGATGAATCCCTCCACTCAAGCAGATGACAAACATGTTGCTAGGCCTTCCAAACAGTTTGTAAAGGGGATGAAGCTCGGATCTTAAAAAAAGGAGCAAGAAGAATCTTATCACGCTAATTGACTGCTTGCCATTTGCCTTTAACAGAAGCAGAGTTAATTCAATGTCGGATCAAATTTTTCCAAGGTTCCTCTCCATGGACCACTCTAATAATCCATTTGGTAGCCAAACAGATTCCTGGGTCAATAAGTTCAAGACCACCTTGATCAAACTAAGAAAGATTGAAATTTTTTGATGTAGTTTGTACTAGAACAGGAATACCAACGTATTTTAATTTATAAAAATAGCTAAATTATATAAATATACACATCTTTATCTTTATATAACAAATTATAATATTATAAAAAAACATTAATCTAAACTAAGAATTATCTTTTGACTAAATTAACACGAGCAAGAAACCCAATGTTTTTCCACAAATAAGCCAGAGTGCATATATTCTGTGAGAATGTATTTCCCCAGATGTGGCTATTGAATTAAAGTTGATACGGCTATACCCCGTTTCTAATAAAGGGGTGTATATGTAAATATAGTTTATATGCAAGGGTTTAATGAATAAAATATTGGAATTAGGAAAGGGTTTGAGGCTGAGGGTTTTGAGCTCTCATCTGGGAGGGGAGGTTACACATACCAACATGGCTTCCGAGTCTGAGAAGGAAGCTGCTCTCTCTGCGATACCTGATGATAAACCGACCATGTAATTCTCCTGCTTTTATTTCGATAATTTTCCTAAATCATTTGTTGTCAAATGTTAGAGTGCACCTGAAATTTAGTTAAATTTGGCTTAATCACAGAGATTATAGCTGTAGACGGTTGATTAATCTGTAAATGAGAAAAAAATGCATATGAAGAAAATCTCATGAGGATTTTTTCTTTCTGGAAGATATAGACTTTTCTTGCTTGGTCATACACATTTTGATTCTTATAGGTACGTTAGAGTTATATCATGTGAAAAGATGAGCTCATGTTTGAATAATTGGAGCAATTGATGATGGAATTAGTAGCAGAAAGTTAGGCATTTCGAGATATATAATGCGTGAAGCTTTTAGTGATGGACAGGGAAGAACACCTTTGCAACTTGTATGAAATTTTGTGGTATACAAGATATGTAGAAGGATTGATTTTTCTTGTGGTTTTTTTTTTATTGATTCCTGGAGACCAAGTACCTTGACCCCTGGTACTCTCTCGAAAGCACGGCCTTATATTTGAGCCGCAGATTTAAGCTGATGGATTTTAAAAATCGGGAAACTTCGTATAGAAAATTCTTAAATGCCACATGATATTCTGTTTTCGTTCCTGGTATTAATTACTTGTGGAGAGAAAAAAGCACAATAATAGGCAAGTATTTTGCTTGAGTATGGGCACGTTTTTCTGCAAAGAATTTTATCATCCAAGTTCAAAGTGGTACTAGTAAGAAGAAGAAATAAAAAATGGTGTTAAAATGTTCGAGTATTTAAAAGAAGAAACATAAGTATTAATATGTTTGTGTATTGAAAAGACCAGTATTCTATGTGAGTAGGTTGTGCTCCTAAATCAAAGTGTTTCATGATTTGTATATGTAATTTTTCTCCAGAGAATTTTATCATCCAAGTTCAAAGTTCTACTAGTAAGAAGAGGAAATAAAAAGAGTTGTTAAGATGTTTGTGTATTGAAAAGAGCAGCATTCCATGTTAGAAGGCTGTGCTCCTAAACTAAAGCGTTTCATGATTTGTGTTTGTAATTTTTTATAAATAACAAAGTTCGGGATAAAGGATTTCTATATTTCAAATTATTAATTTATTATCCATCCATTATTAAGGCGTTCAAAATTATCCATCCACTATTGACATCACAGGTTAAATAGGACTGTCTCATACAACAAATTGGGGGAGCAGACTAAATACTTCTTTTGAACAATCCCAGATGTATTATCTCCAAGACTATGTAGTAGTGTTATGTCTGCGTGAAACTTACGGAGTCTAATGTTTTTCTATTTGATCTTGTTTGAGAGTTGTTAAATGAGCTAGATTTTGTATTCATCTTGACCATTTATATATTGGGAAATTTGTAAATTTTTAATTTTCATGTAATATTTTTATTTCATGAACCTTATATACATTTAAGAGATTTGTATTGTGGCACTTTTTCATATCTGTTGAAATCACCAAAGGGACTCATAGGAGCAAGAATCATCAGCAACACCAAAATAACCTTCCACACAAGAGAGAAGCAATGAAAATGATATGATGCCAATTCTCATACAATAGTATACAATAGAGGATCCTTGTATGTTAGGCGAGGGTGTGACATAGGACAACATGACATGATTTGATACACAAAAAGTAAATGCCTTAGGCAAATTTAACTAACTAGGTGTGAATAGGATCTAAAAGGGAAACTGACTAGAGAATAACCCCGTTCCCACCAACAATATTTGCATATCCTATTTTCTGAAATATGACATCCTGCTTCTAGTATCTATCTCCAGTTGGCTATGCAATTTTTTTGTATGTGATTTTGACATGTTTTCACAAAGATGGGAAATGGGAAAAGATTTGTTAACAGGAAGGCAACTCATGAAGGGTGGAAAGGGTTCTTGACCAGAAAATGTTCAGGGTTAGGTCACAGCCAAGCTAGCAGTTTAGCATGCTCCCTGAGTGTATGGGACTTACCTTGTGGCGAACAAGGGGGCTTTCCACTTCACCTTATATGTATTGTTTAAATTTTGTATTCCAGGGAATTTGATCTCATTACCAAGCTCAAATAAACCGGGCCTTGGTAATCCATGTAGATTAGTAGTGTTTCAAGATTTTCCATAAATTTATTATTTTCAATAGATATGGATAGGTAGAGATGGAACCTATCTATGTTGTGCAGAAATTAATTTAAATAATAATTTAGAATTTGCATGGACAAATATAACTCCAAAATGTACTGTGCATGTAAATTGTTACACTATCAGCGATTGATGATAAATTTCTCTACATAGAACAAAATTAACTAATCATCTGATATCATAATATCACAGTTAAATGATAGTCAATAATATCCAAATCAAGATTGAAAGCACAATTAATATACTAGAAAGTCTATAACAAAAAAGACACAGGAGCTGATTATCTGGAGTTCTAATACTCTATGTCATAGTTGAAAAACTCGCCAAGCCCAAAAAACATGACTCGGCAAAAAACTTGGCAACTTAAAAATTGCTTAAATTTCATTAAAAATGCATTTTTTTTTGCAAAATTCAATGATAAGATGCATCCAATGAGTCAATAAATGAGTACATAAAAGAAACGAGCTGAGTCTAGTTGTATTTGATTGATTTGAAAGCAAAGTGGGTACAAAATGGCATCCCAATGTGGAATGCGCTGATACTGATATTCTGCAACAAAATGAAAATATCAAATTGTTTTTGTAAAATTGAAAGTAAATACTACATTAATATATTTTACAAATTTACATCTTCCTCTTCCTTTACCTTTCTTGTGCGCAGCCGAAGATTATATGGCCAAAACTCGCCAAAACTCGGCGAGTTTTTCCCCCTTGACTTGGCGAGTAATTCCGAAGAGTTCTCGCAGGAAAAACTCGCCAAGCAAAAAACTCATGAGTTTTTTAAAACTCGCCGAATACTTGGAGAGTTTTGCAACTATGCTCTATGTAATCAATATAGTAATAGATATAGAAATTGACCCTTGTTTCACGAGAAACTGCAGTCTGAAAAGAAACAGAAAAAAGGAGTCTGGTGACGTGACGCAGATTCTGAGTTTGTCTGTAAGTAATCCAACTTAAGGTATTAGGTAGTCTTGCTGGACTCCGCATTATGGAGATCTCTTGATAGCAATTGCAATGTGCAGATCCATGTCACCACTTTCTTGTGTTACATCAGGGCCATGAGAATGATGGCATTTAAGTAGTCCTTGATGAGAAATAGTAGAGGAATTTTGTTGACACCTTCTAATTTTTTATAGTGATAGGGTGGTAAGATGTTGGAATGAGAATGTCTATGCTCTTTTACTAATATTTTTGAGAGTAAATATGGTCTGCAAATGGAAAAGTTTTAAAAAAATTTGACCTCTGCAAGTGTACTCTCTTTGATATGCCAGTGTCAAGAATGATAGAAGAAAGCTTGAGAAGTATATTCCCTATTGGGGTTGTCCAGCAGTTCCAAGGCTTTGAAGAATTGCCCTCTTTTCGCTCTCTGGAAAGTTTGGCTCACGTTATTTATAATATATATTAATTCTGATTTGAGATCTTGGGAAAAAGCTGGCTTCTGTTAGACATCAGTAGTTAATGATCTAAAGAAGATCGAACTTGTTATGAATACAAATGCATAATAAGGGCGTCTGTCTTTCCTAATCTTTTAATTATTGAGATATCTGTGACTATGGATGGGTTGATGCTTATTGGTTTCTTTTATATTTCAGATTTGACAAAATACTGCAGAAGGAGATCCCTAGTACTGTGGTTTACGAGGATGATGAGGTATTGATCTCAGCTTCAAATTAATCTAATTTGAGCAATTTTGCATTTAGAGTATGCTACTGTAGTTGTGAAATAGTAAATACAACAAGACTGACTCATCCTTTTGGTTTGGAAACCCGAAAATTGTATTACAATTTTCACAAGGTACTTAGCTTAACAGTCAAAGCATCAAAGTTTGAGTAATTATGCATTTGGAGTAAGTTACTGCTGCTCTTAAATAGTAAATACAGTGAGTCTGGCTCATTCCTGAAAGCCTGATAAATATATTTCAATTTTCACCCATCCTGGGTTAGAATCTCTTAGGATATTCCATTTTGCTAGTAGCATATATGGTTTATACTTGCTTTCATGTGGCATTTTTGGAGCAGTGTGCTTTATAAGTAACTAAACATTTGCAATTTGTATTGACCTTCAAATTCCTTGCTGATAGTAAGAGCATCGGATTGCTAGGTAGTACTTACTAATTGGATTAGCATGCCAGCCTGGGAGAAATTTATCATTCCTATGCCTTTCATTCTTAATATGGTATGATGGATAATTTTCTCAGCAAGAGAAATGCAATGGGAAGGAGATACGTCAAGCGGGAGAATCATTGGACCATGGATCCTATTATGGCTATCTAATAGATTGAAAATTTGAGTCCAATGAGGTTGGTAATGATGAAAAACATTGGGACGAACTGTGAAGACATCAATTATGCTTGTAATGCAAGCACATGACATCGTTTAAGACTTCCAAGCCTGCCTTTGACATGCATGGGTGGGAATGGTTGTTAACTTATGTGAGGTCTAGTCCTTGAGTGATACAGAAAGGCATTGACATGCATGACATCATTGGACTGGCCAGTTGTTAGTTTTTGACATGTAAATAGAATTATATCAATTATGAGTGATGGCCATCCAATTTTTTACAATGTCCATGAGATTTTCAGGATCAATAACCTTTGAGTTTGGCCGATCTAATCTAATTCTTGTTCAGAATATCAAAATGAAATGATTGGATATTCATATAAGCGGTAATACGATACTTCATATATCTTTGTCTTGAGAGAAAACAACCAATAACTAGCAGATTAAACCTTGTCATACAGACATTAGCTGCCTGCTATATTTAGAATATTCCAATTGCAGATGAGCTCCATTTGAAAATGGCCAGTGCTATGCTCCTTAACAGAGGCAGTTTTGAACCCAAGAGGAAAGATACTATTGTTTATAACTTTAATTGTATGCAATATTGACTATTAGACTTGATAATGTATACCTCCAGGGTGAGGCTTTAGCTGGAACTCTTAACATCCGTGTCTTCATCCTTGACCAAGGGTTCAGGAACTTGCTCCCTCTTGTCAGCGGCATCAATATCTGTGGCACACCAAGGGGATGTCCAGCAATTAGTATACGGTACACAACTCGTTATGAATGATATTAAGGTTATCTTAGTTTTTAGAGTAGATTTGTTGCAGTGTAACATAGTAGAAGAGCATTCTGTAACCCACTGTGTCAACAAATTTAATTCGAGTGTTTTGGGTCTCACTAATAGACCCGTCATCAGGGCAAAGCTGAAGGCAATTCCTGTGTTTCTCATTATCTCTTCTTTATATTTTCACCTCCAACATTGGGCATTGAAAGCATTGCTAGTCACTAAGTCAACAAACTGAGGCACCACATTGGTCAGTATCTTGGACTTTGTGAAACAGGAGACAGTGTTTGTCCCCAAGATTAATAGGGTTATCAGGGATTCCATCTCCAGAATTGGCTTCTATCTGTGCATTACCATTTCTTATCGTCCTTTCTGCAAAATCTGTTTTCTTTCAGTTGTTTCGCAAAATTCACTACCTTGGCTACTTTGTTCTTGCCTTCATTTTCTCACTTTTGGCCCCGTCTCCTATAATGTGTTTTATTTCCATGCTTAACAAAAAGAAATCCAAAAGGTACTGAATAAACTCGTAAAAGCTAATATGCAAAGCACGGGTCTAAAAGTAAAAATATTAGAAATACATAAAGACAAAGTAATACTGCTGCAATTAGGGATGATTCATGTCTACTTTGTCTCATTTACTCCTGCTATGTGTGAACGCCTTTGGTGGATTTAAAAGATACACAAAGGAGTTATAGCAAGGATAGATGCACATTAGAATTTCTCATGTCTTGCCACCTCTTTTATAAAGGTCATCAATGATATGCAAACGAGCTCCTGTAAAAGATTGGCAGTTGGTTTTGTTAATTAATACAATCTTAATGTTTGCTAATAGATCTGCAGCCTTGTTCCTATGCTTTGGACATGATAACTAATTTATATTATGAAACGAGCCCTTCTGTAGCTTAATTTGAGGGGCCTTCCTGATTTCCAGCTATGCTAGTGGTCGTGCTTGATATTGTTAAAATAACAATAGAATCCCCAACAATTAGCTTTATAATGTCCATTTTTATGGAAACTTTTGAATCTTTAGTCAAGGCTTCACAAGTCACTTATCATCTCTGAGATTACCCCTTCCACCTTAAGGGCTTGGATTGCCTGAGGCCCCATCAAAATTCAATGATATGAAGTTTAATGGGGGAGGGTTCCGTTTCTCTTTGTTTCTAGTGATCTTTAACATGATTACCCTCTTAACAAGGTTCTTATTATCTCTGAGATCACCCCTTTTCCTATAGGGAAAATTCAATTTTATGAAGTTTAATGAGGGAAGGTTCCATTTGTTCTTTTTTGTTGTAGTCTTTAACCTGCTTACCTTTTGCACAAGCCTCTCATCATCGTTGAGAATACCTGTTTCTACTATAGGGTGTGGGTTGACCGTTGAGTCCTGATCAAAATTCAATGTTATGGTGTTCAATGGGGGGGAGTGTTCCATTTCTTCTTGTTTGTAGGTCTTTAAGCTCCTTACCCTCATAGTAGGGACCAACCAACTGCTTTTAGTTTGAGCCAAACTGTGACGGGTCTGCACTCTCACATAGGTGATGCAAGCAGTTCTCGCAGCTTGATGTTATGTCACATGGCACACATCTCTTTGAGTTTAAGGTGGGTGAGAAGGTCTGGTTGCATCTTTAGAAGATTGCTTTAAGGGTTCAAACTTCATAGTGGAAGATCAAGTCTTCGTGTTATGGTCCTTACACCACTCTGCTTATAGTTGGTGAGAATGATTTTGTTCTTGATCTAGTCCATACTCAGGGTCTTCATCTAGTAAGGTGAAATTCAAGTTGTATTTTTGATCTTTGCTTGAGCTAGCAGCAATTCAGAATCCTTTGGGCTTGGAACCTTAGCATTTGCAAATGACAAAAGGTCAGATCATTTATCGTTTACACTACAACAACGTGCACCTATCAAGGCATACATTAGTTGTTCAAAGTGGTCAAGGCAAGACAATAAGTTGGTTAGGATAAGTGGTCCAACCTTTTGCAACTTTGGGCTCAATGTATGTGCATGAAAGACATGATATGGGCCATAGCTTTTGAAGAAAGGGAAAATGATTTCAGCCAAGTTGTGATAGTTCGCTCAAGTAGTTTCTTGTAGCCTGGGATTATGTCTCATAGCACTAGCATTAAAGAACTTGATGACACATTGCAAGGCATCAACATCACACTACCTAGTACGAAGATAATACTCCATCATCACTACAGATCTCTAAACTTTAAGACATCATCTGAGTTGGCTTCAACTTGATTGGTGCTCCTTGAATTGGCAAACAACACAAGGGGCCTCTACCTAAGTTAGTCTCAATGCTGAGCCTTTATGCCACATGGTGCCACTTTATTTTTCATTCCCAAGACTTGTGCCATGTCAGCAGACTAGTTGACACAGGACGCAATGGAGTAACAAATTGACAAATCATTGGGAAGGCAAATTGATGACCATTACAAAACTTGAACCATTTTGTAACCACTCTTAGTTGTAATTGTCTTTTGTGTAAATTTATATAAGGTTGTACTCAGCCACTAGGGTTGACACCATCTTGGATAGATTCTTAAGCATTCCAGATAGGAAATATTTCCCTAGATTTTGATCATAGGAATTCTCATTCCCAATCTTTTGGGACATTATACATCTATATAACATACTTGTTGAATTCCTTGAATAGAAAAGCATTAGTCTACAATCTCTATCTTCTGAATGTATGGTAGTTTACTGTGTGTCTTTAGTTGCATACTTAGTTCATGATTTAGCAACATGGTTATTGGGTGTCCTTTGCACCACCATCCTGGGTCCCGCGGTGCAAATTAATTGTTACCGTCATACATGTGGTTAATATAATTGGCAATAGAGAATGTCTTGAATTACTAAAAACTTTTCTGGATTATGAATTGATGAACTGTATGGTCATAGATCTTATGTTTTTTTTTGTGTAAGGGTAAAGAATGGGTTTTGAAAGGGGCCTTGTTGATGATAGTTTTTAGACAACTCAACAATAGAGGAAAACACTAAATATCCCACTCTCTCTTGAATAAAGTCTCTCAAAGGCTAAGTAAGCTATGTGATCCAGTGAGACAACTTCAAGGTTCCTTATTTATGATTTGCGATAGATGAACTCAGTGAATACATGTGATCTTGCTGGTAATCACAAAGGGACTTACGTAGACTTCTTACTTTATTCAGCTTATTTCTCCTTTTAGTGTGGATGATGTATATACAATGCTTCAATAATAAAGAAAAGAAAAAAGATAAAGGTTTAGAGAAGTTAATCTTAAGGTCAATGAAGCAATGATGATGCAAGAATAGACAAACTCCTTAATCAACTTAACTCCACTTCGCCAAGGATGCCTACAACTACATGGAGTTGGTGCAATCTCCTAAGGATAGCGAAAGGTTTTCAAATCATGAAAGCTCATATAAGCACCCATCGGACGACGCAACTCAAACAAGCATCCACAATCGAACTTAAGCAAATGAAGCTCAAACTAGCTTTACACAACACTTCACCAATGATGAATGTTAAAAGCATGAGCTAGGAGTTGATCAAATATCCAATACATACATGCATCACATCAATGAGCTACTAATCTATTTTCTAATTTACTTAGAAACATCTCTTCATTTCATCAAGATACAAGAAACCACGTTATTCTACACAACACTTAACACCAAGCGAGCTCCAATGTCATTGCATTAATCTTGAGAAATATTTACAACAACTTCAAGTACTCTCAGAGAATTTCTCGAGTCTCTTCTACTCTACTCTACTACTACTTGCCTGCTTCTAACTATCTCTTACAAATGAGGCAACAAGGCCTTTATATAGAAGTCCAGAATTACAATGAAAGCCTTGAATCAATCCAGATAGCCAAGGGTCCAGATCATGCCATCTCAGTAATTAGTTACAACAACTTGCTATTTTTAGTACATAAGAGAGGCAATGAAGGCACGTTTTCCAAGAAGATAAGGATAAAATGGAATCTTTAGAGCATCTTCCACATGGACGTCCTCTTTGGCTTCTTGCTTATTGAATGATATGGCGAACTGTGATTGGTTTGAATAATATGTATATGCCACGTAGGTGCCACCTCAGCATATTCCCAAATTGTATCATCTGTATGATGTCTTCGAATGTGACTGCTTTGAACTTGAATGCTTGGGATGTATCTTTGCTGATCTTGCCTTGTTCATCTTCTTGTAAACTGGATGTGTATGATGTATGTTGCTCATTTGTCTAACTTTGTTAGTCTTCTTCTCTTGCAGGATATAGGTTGATCTTCTTGGATGCTACTTGATAGAGAGTAGTGTGGATGATGATGCTTCATGGAGTAGGAGACCTCTTTGATACTTTAAGTAATTGATGGATGTCTTCACTTAATGCAGATGATGAAGTGTACTTGAACAATGAACTTGATGTGATCCTTTGGAGTAGCTATCTTCTATCTTCATTCACTTCTTGCACAAAGGTGACTCCAGGTGTCTGGCTCTTTGAATGACTCTTAGCTCCTTCAATCCTTCTGTAACACAGAGAAAACAATAATTAAACCATTGATAAGTATCGAATCTCATAGCAAATAGGAATCATTTTGAACACTTTTAGCCCTTCATACTTATTAAGATCTGATTTTTCAAGAACCTACAGATCAGAACACTAAATCTATAGATCAATTTTCTTCTTGAAATCAATAAGTCTCGCTGGAAAATGAAAAATCAGAACACAAGAACCTGCAGATCAGACTTACAATTGACTGCCTTTTGATGAAAACTTTTCAACACTTAGTCAAAAATCAGATTTAACTTGATAAAATCAGACTGTATTTTGCTTGGAAATCTATTTCTGCTCTTTGAGGTGCACTTAGAAGACTATTTCGCTGCTTGGTAAATGATGAAATGAATTTCAATAATCATCCTTATATACACTTCACACAAAATCTAGAAATTTCCCTCCTAGGTCGACCTGATTTTATCTAATGCAAACCTTTAATTCAACATTTATTGAGCAAGGATTAAATTTAAAAATGGGGCATGCTGGTCTTAATTGAGGCGCATTGGATAAAGATTTCATTCTCCTCTCAAAATGGCACACTAGATCAAGATTTTGTCCTCCGGTTGGAACTTCACTTTAGCCAATTGCAACCAACTCCTTATCTTAGCGCATTGGTTCATGATTTCATCCCTTGCTTAAAAGATGCCCTAAAATTTGAACTAAACAACATTCCAATAGTGACGCAATAGATGGCAATTCTATCCTTCTCCTAAAATTTCATAAAATTTGCACTTTAACAATCAAAATAGACTTCTCCAACTTGGGCGCATTGGATCAGGATTTTGTTCTTCACTTAAAAAACCTTCATAAAACTTCAATTCAACCTCACATGGGAGTGGCGCACTAGATGAGGATTTTGATCTTTGGTTGAAATATGTTATGAAAATCATCATTGTCTTTCCTTGATAAGGGCGCATTAGATCACCATTTCATCCTCCGCTTGAATGATCACATGAAACTTGAACTAGATCTCCCCTAATAGTGGCGCACTAGATCAGAATTTTGCTCTCCGGTAGAATGAACTCATAAAAACTTAAATCAATGCTCACTTCAAAGTTGGCACACTGGATAGCAAATTGGATCCTCGCTTAAAAAGTCTTATAAAATTTGAATTGAACTTCACACCCAAGTGGCGCATTGGATCATCATTTCATCCTTCGGTAGAAATTTCACCTAAAATTTGAATTAAACCACATATCAATGATGGCGCACTAGATGACAATTTTGATCCTTGTTTGAATGCTCTCATAAAACCTCACCAGTAGTGGCGCATTGGATGACAATTTTATTCTCCGGTTAAATGGCCTCTTGAAATCCGCAATTTAACACCCTCACCCCTTGGCGCATTGGATCAGGATTTTGATCTCCCCCTGAAAGTGGCGCACTAGATGGGAAATTCATCCTTCTCCTAAAAGTGGCGCAATAGATGATCATTTGATCACTTCATCTAGGTGCATTGGTTGAGGATTTTGTGCTCTGGTTGAAATCACACCTTAACAAGGGCGCATTGGATGACAATTTTGATCTTCTCTCGAGTACTTAGCCATTTTTTTTTGCAAATTTTGAAGGTGAAGATCCCTGGGTGGAAGTATATTTAAAAAATATATTTAAGCATATACTTCAAATATTTTTGAAATATACTTCCAGGATGTTTGAGATAGGTCCTGGATCCATAGGATTTAACATGCAGATTATAGAATTTGGAGGATCCACCAGATTTCAGACTTAGTCAATTTTCAGGATTTTCAGGATATCAGACTTAGTCATTTTCAGGATCTCAAACATGCATCAGGATTGATCTCGGTGTTCATTTGAACCTTGACGGATGACTTCCTGGTTTCCCATTTGAATGGAATTTGATCAAGACTCTTCATTATTGCAAGTTCATGTTCCAGGTGAGACCTCTAGTTTTAAAGCAAAACCTCCTAGGAGAGACTCATTGTTGGATTGGCAGAGGAAATGAACCTAAGACATCATCCAAATCGCAAGCAAAGCATCAGAGCTAAAAAAAAAGGGGGTCCCCATTTACAATGGGGCGATGTGTGATTAGGTCACAATAGGCCCCACCCCTTTTACAACAAGCAAAACATAGAGAACCAAATCCCCACATGAGGGACAGCCAAATAGGGGAAGAGGCTAGAGAAACAACAAAGCATCAACAATGCTGCAACAAGACAGCATTACAACAACAAAGAAAAAAGCAAAAATAAACAATAGAACTATAGGGAATTCAGACCGACCGCTGCTTCCGATTCTTCTTGAGGAACTCTATCTGTTCATCTACGAATTTTGCTGTGGGCTTCACAATTCCGAAACCATTAGTTGACTTGTGGCTGTGAGTCCTTAAGCTAGGGCCCTTTTGAGAAGGAATGTAATGATTCTTCAAACCAGCCTGAAGCATTTGAATGCTTGTGGCACAGTTACGGATGGTAGTTTTGTTGACCTCAACCACTCTTTTGAGGTTCTTCTTAATGGCTTCCAACTTGCCTAGAGTGACATACCTCATAATCTGAAGGGCCACTTCATCCCAAGGTTTGGGGAGAGACTCCTTGATGTACTTGGCTTGCTGCCTCTTCAATTTCTCCTTGCCTTTGAGGAAAACCTTCACCATTTCCTCTTTGCCTCTCCGGTCCTTAAAAGACTTTGCTCCCTCCATGGACAACCTTGAAACTTGAGCGATGAGATCCTCTGAAATCTCAAGTTCCAAGCCTCTAACCACCATCTTCCTAGAGTTCCAATCCTTGGTGAATTCGTCCAAAAGAACAGGGTCATGACCCTTTATTCTCTCGATGAAATTAGTTAAACCTCCTCTCCTAAGGATATGGCACATTGTGTGATTCCTCTTGACATCCCCACAGGTTTGGTTCTGATCTTGTCCCCTCTCATAGCTGAAATTTTGAGCACCTTGTTCTTCATCAAGACCCCACACTTGTCAAAAATAGTTGTCTTGGAATAGGGGAGACGAAATGAAAAACTGAATTTTCTTGAAACATGGAGAGAGATCTTTTGTGGTACTTAACAGAGATAGCTCCCTGGCCACAGCATGTGAAGCACCAACTTTCGACTCGACAATATTCATTACCCTGGATGAGTAAAGGTAATGATAGAAGGAAAAAATGAAACTAAGGAATTGGAATACGATCATTAATTAGTTTGATTGCTCTTTCAAGTAGATGGTTCATCTCCAACCATTTAGCACCAACTACAGAAACCCCTTTGTTAGCAAAGCAATCTACGACATTGTTCCCTTATCTACAGATGTGTCCAATTTTAACTTTCTTGAAGGATTTAATCAAACTTAGAGCATCCATGATAATATTCTTAATCGTCCAACATAGAGAGAACTCTTCAGAAAGGCACTTGATGATGTTAATAGGGTTTCCCTCAATAACTATTAACTGGCATAGGGATCTCCAACTCTTTGGCTAGGAGGATCCTTCAGTAAGCAGTTGATCCCTAGGCCAAATGATTCATTTGGTAGCAAAGGTTGATGGAGAAAGCTCCAACAAGGAGGCTATTGATGATGTTTTTGTGACACCACAACAATAGAATAAAATACCGAGTATCCTATCCTCTGATTCTATGGAAATTCATGAATATTTATCCAAGGAATGAACGCATTTAAGATAAGCCAGATTGTGTTTGAAAGTTCATCACCTTTTTGCAAATCGGGATCCCTCAAAGGAAACCTAAATCTAAGCAAACTACTAAACTAAGGAAAGCAAACTAACTAAGGAAAGCAAACCTAAACTAAAGCAAACTGAAAAGAAACCTATCTAACTATGAATAAGACCAAAAAGACCTAAATATATACATGAGTTAACATGATTTCTCAAAATGAATAAGAGCAATACTGCGCAAGTGACTGTTCAGAGTCTAGCAAATTCGTTCTTGAATTCAGAGAAAACATCTTGCACACTACTCATATTCAAGCAAAATTCCATGCAGGATTATCAATTGCTGCAATTCAAAAGAACCATGACTAATCCACACACAAGTTCTTCCTAAGTTTCCATAATCAAAATTATAACTTTCACAACTAAAGGCAGGGAAAGAAACAACCTGGGATACTTCGTCTTCCAGTGGAAATTGTTCAATTTCCATCAGCGCATCAAGAGGTCGCAATTGATGATGGATCATTCCTCTTGCAGCAACTCATTCATCTTGGAATAACTTTGGCAAAAGCTCTTCATGCGCTTCCTTCCTTGGATCTTCTAGCGCCCCTTCGAATTGTTCTTCATTCTTGGACTCAATAGCTTGTACTTCTTCATTTAGCATATCCATAAGGTTGTCTTCCTCTCTAAGGACACTTGAAATTTCTTGTGATTCATTCTCAATGACCTCCTCTTGTAGCATGGACGGGTGTTCATCAAGGATTTCCTCCTCTTGCAATGGACTTAAATCACTTCCTTCTTCGCCCGAGGGATGAACATCTTGTTCATCACTTGCATTCCTTTGGACATCTTCTATTACCTTTTCAACTTCTACTTTTGCAGACTCTTTCTTTCTTGGAAGAAGATATGCAAATTGGCTCTCCACAATAGTACTTTGATTATCAAGGTCACTTGTGCTCGCTTCATTATTGGATAAAATGGGAACGTCTCCTCCTTTGGATGGTGAACTGATTTCCTGAAGACATTTGCTCCACAAGATGTCCAATCTTAATCGTGTCTTGGATTCCTCTTCCAACCTCAATTGTTCCTTGACTTGACAAATAGCTTCCTCACAAGACGAATAGGTTTGTTCTGAATGAGCTGTGTTATGAATCTTGCACCAACCACCTGGAATCAAGAAGTCTTCTGCAGGCAAATCCTTCTCAATGCTCAATCTCTTCTTGATCATTTCCTTGAAACTCATGAAGAACTCCCTTTAATCAGATAGGGCGTCGGGCACCACCTTCGTAGGAACAACTGGCTCGTGCACCTGTGAAAAGGGAATTTTCCCTTGCAAGGCTAATTCCATCCTAGACAGAGATGTGAGGCAATATAGCTCCTCGTGTCCATAGGTGTCATGGATTCTACATCCCCTCCGTGATGCAAAGTCATCCAAGCTCCTGGGATGAAGTTGTGCATTCAAATTCCACCAGAGCTGGCGAATGTTAACTTGAGGATGATCCATATTGAATTGCCTCCTAGAGCTTGAGAAATCCATGTCTTTTTTTTTCTTCTATTTTTTACTTTTTTTTTTTGTGTTTTTCCACATATGAGAGATCTAGCAAATCTCAAATTCTTCCTTGAAAGCTCACTTTGGTTCCACATTCACAATTCGGAATTCATTCAACATTCCTTCTCTCTTCTGTTGAACATTCGATGGAGACGTGCAATAATTCTTCCTTCAACCTCGGAATGAATAGAGTAATCCATAGTTCATGCCCAGAGTGAATGGAGTAATTCCTTGAACGACCCTCCTTCTAGCGCCAAAGATGTTGATGATGTTTTTGTGACACCACAACAATAGAATAAAATACCAAGTATCCTATCCTCTCTTGAACAAAGCATCTCATACGCTAAACTTCGTGATCGAGTGAGACTGCTCCAAGGTTCCTTGAATGTTAGGTCTTGACGTGCACAGGGATAGACTTAGTGGAATGATGTGATTTTGCTAGTAATCACAAAGGGACTTACGTGAAATTGCTTCTTCATGGACATGGAATTCACTCCTTACTCGGATTTGTGAATGAATGAAACTCTTGAAAACTAATCCTAATGAAGATCTAAAAACAAAAAGCAAAAGAAAGATAAGGGTTCAGGAATCTAACTGATGCGAAAGACTACTGCTGATTCATGGAAACTAGAACCACGCTCTGCTTCGTCATGAGACAACAACTACACAGAAATGGTGCAATCTTCTGAGGTGTTTGTGACGATTTTCAGATTGCTTGAACATAGAACATGGAAATGAAAAATGCAGAAAGCAATCGAAGTTAAGCTTGAAAGAAATTCAGGCTAACCATGCACTGTGATTTGCAAGCCACAGACCACAAATGGTATGAACTAGAAGTTTCGATCATGCATCAACAGTAATGTTTTCCATCATTCTAACTAAGGAATACTGAAAGAAAATAGAAATGAAACAACTTAGGTCTTGGAGCTTATGATTTGCTTCAAAGAAGTCAGAAAACCATGCCACAATCCAAAAAATATCAAGAACACGAATCTTCAATGTTCATATATTGATTTGGGAATGTCTTACAACAATCTTGTTGATTCTTCAAAGTTCCTTGCTCCAGAAATGGAGTGATATAGGAATGAAAACTAACTAACTACTTGCTCTCAGAGCATGAAAAATGAGAGAGGAAAAAGGACCCCTTGAAATGAGGTGCCCCAGCCTTAATATAGGCAACAAAAGTACATGGAGGGGGGAGGACATCTGATTTCCTCGAAATCTGTGCCCAAGGCAGAAACCTAAAAAAGTGGTAGGTGAAATTGCATCACAGGTCGAATGAAAAGGTGCCACCTGTCCTGGGCGTCCATGCTGACTGGGTCTTCTAGAAGGGGAGGTCTAGTCATCCGCCACCTCATCCTGTTCCTTGGAATTCTGTCTCTATGCTTGTACTGCCTTTCCCCTTGGATTCCTGCACTAGCATATTCCATATTCCTCTGGATTTTTCCAAGTCATCAGTTCTAGGAGGTCGGATTTCACATTTCAGAGGTTGTTCTGGAATTTCATGTGGAGGAATCCCTCCTTGAGCAGGGGCGCATTTTCCCTAGGGTCCTGGATTGGAATTCCTTCCTGAGTTGGAATTCCCTGTCTTGGAATGGAATTCCTTGTCCTGGATTCTTGAGTTGGAATTCCTTATCCTTGGCGTGGATTCTCGTTCTTCCTGATGCCGAACTTGATCCTCATGATGAATGGTGCACTGTACCCTTGTTCTTGGATTTTCAAGGATTGATCCTCTTGTCCGGAACTGGAATCCCTGATATTGGACTTCCTTGATGTAAGCATTCTCCGCGTCATTTGAAATCTTGAAAGGATTTTGATCTTCCTTTATCATTTATGCGAAGTCTCCCTGTCACTGAACTAGAATCCTTGATGTTGCCTTCCTTGTGCCAATCATGTTGAGTGTTAGGGGGAGAAAGGCGGGCACTGGAATGGAGTGATGTCCTGTTCTGGATTTGTGAAGTTTCCTTCTCTGACATTGGAATTCTTTGTATCAACCCCGAACATCTGGATTTTCGTCGAGCATCCTCTTCATGGAACGTAATCCTTGTCCTTGAATCCTGCAAAATAAGAAAGCCCAAGTAGTCATGATGAACGAAATCCTTAAATGCAATGCAATCTCAAGATAAAACATGAAATAAACTTGTATGATTGATCAATTCCATTCCAAATTCCTAAACAAACCAAGGATTTTCTTCACTTTCCGGCATTCTTCACACTTGGTCTAATTTTCCCTTCATTTCAAGACTACCAGATAGGGACTGGGCATTCTCCAGAGCGAACAAGGTAAAATTCCAAGGCAGGGGGCATTTGAGACACTAAGTCGGATTTCTTCCTCCTAGGCATAGATTCCAAGTGGTCCTGAATCTCCTGTGGGAAATTCATTCCCTCCTAAAGAATTCTGCTCCATGAGTGTTGAAATTTGCCTTTTTACTAACTTTTGCTTTGTATTTGCTTTGGATTGGGTTAGAATGAGCTTGGGCGCACCTCCTTATATAGGCGTTCAAGCCCTAGGGACACTTGGCCAACTGGGAATGGCCGACCCAGTGTCCTGATTTTGTCCTTTTCCTCTAACTGCCAAAGCTTGGCTGACTTGGAATTTTGTCTTTTTCTTCCTCAGGCGGTGGTGCATTTTCAGGGTTGTCAGGGATTTCTTGTCATCAGGGAATCCTTGTTCTTGGGCGCAATTTTCTCAGTGTCATGGATTCATATTCCTGAGTGCCTATTCCAGATGGTCCTGAATTTTGCGCCCTAGGAGTTAGGACTTCAAGGTCTTGATGGAATTTCAATCACTTTCACAAAATTTTCAGGTTTTGGCAAGGAATTCTTCATTTGTCTTGGAATTTTATGCTATGGTGTGCATTTTCCTTGTTAAGTATTTTCGCAATTTTGGACCTATTGAGGATGGAATCCGTGAACCGTAACTAGGAGCTTTGGATGAGTCCTTGAGCTAGGCTTTCACTCAGTTACAGACTGTTTCACCTTTGAAGATTTGAGCAAGTCTTTCCTGAGTTGAAGGTCACTCCATGGATTCCATTTTTCCTGAGTGTTGATTTATCCCAGGCGCCATTTTCCACTTCCTATTGGAATCTCTGTCCTGGAGGAATCTTTTCCATACCAAGGGCGCACTTTCCACCTTGTCCAGGAATCCTGTTCCTTGGCGCAGATTTGGCTGGGTCTTGGAATCTTCTCTTTTGGAATTCCTTCCCTGGACTTGGGCGCAAATTCCATCTCCTCAGGGAATTTTCCTCCAGAGCGCAAATTCATGGTCTCAGGGAATTTTCTTGTTGATGGAATTTTCATTACTTTGACAAGGATTCTTGAAATTTGACAAAGGATTGCCTATTTGCTTTGGACTTTCATGTTTCAGAGTCAGGAACTTAGGGATTTTTACACGGAAGGATGAGCTCTTGACAAGGTTTTACCGAGGAACTTCGCCAGGATGGAACCCAAGAACCTAGCCCGGATCTGTACTGGGCTAAGCTTTAGCTATCTTTGGAAGCTTTTGAATAAGACACTCCCTGTGGACTACTACTACTGTCATCTTTTCATGCCCCCAACGAATCCATCATTTGAGTGCATATGCCATTCCTGACTAGAATCTTCTTGTTGAGTGCAAATTCTAGACCATCAAGGAACCTCTGTCTGGGGCACACTTTCCAGCGAGTGCGGGAATGACTTATTCAGAGCGCAAATTTCAGGGTGCTCAGGAATCTTCCTCCAGGTCGCAAATTCCTGATGGTCAGGGAATTTGGACCTCTGGCGCATATTTCATCTTGTCAGGGATTCCTGACCTTAGGTCGCAAATTTCACCCTGAACTGGTATCATCTTTTGGTCGCATTTTCCTGATGGTCAAGGAATCTGGTTCCTGGTTGCACTTTCCAGTCTGAACTGGAATCCACCATGCAGGTCACAAATTCCAGGATGTTAGGGAATGATCATGTAGGTCGCAAATTCCTGCTTGAATTGGAGTTTCCGTCCAGAGCGCAAATTCCACTCTGTCCAGGAATTTGACTCCAGGTCACATTTTCCAGTCTAAATTGGAATCTTGAGTGAGGTCGCAAATTCCTGATGGTCAGGGAAGGAAAAATCCAGTTAGCAAATTCCTCCAAGGTAGAAGTCGTATTTTTCAAGGGGTCAGGGAATTCTCTGCCTAGGTCGCATTTTCCTGAGGGTCAGGGAAGGAATATCCAGTTAGCAAATTCCATCCTGTCAGGGATTCCTGACCTTTGGGCGCAAATTCCATCCTGTCAGGGATTCCTGACCTTTGGGTGCAAATTCCATCCTGAACTGGAATCTTGGCTTGTGGCGCAAATTTCACTCTGTCCAAGAATTCTGACTATCAGGAATTCCTCCAGGACTAAAGTCGCAATTTTCTGGGTGGGTCTTGGAATGGAATGATCCCTAAATTCCTTGTTTGCAAATTTCGCTAAGTCTTGAAACTCTTACTTGTGGAATTCCCTCCTAAACATGGTTTGCACTTCTCCGGGGGTCATGGATTCTTCATCGTAGAATTCCTGATTTCCTGACTCACTGGGATTTCCTGCTTCTCAGTTAGGATTTCAAGGTCTTTGGCAAAAAACACCAAGTTCTGGTGCATTCCAGTCTTTGGATTTAGGGGTTTGGAACCGAAATAGGGGTTTGGAACTTGGAACAGGATTCTTGGATAGGAACTTTGGAACAGGATTCCTGGATTGGAACTTGGAACAGGATTCTTGGATTGGAGTTTTGGAACAGGAACTTCTGGACTGGAGTCTTCGAACAGGATTCCTTATTCATCACGGAGTCTTATGCTGAGAGCGAAGGATTTAGACATTTCCTATGGAATGATAGACTTCTGCCATGGATTGGCCAGATTTGATCAAGGAATGATAATTAGGGTTTCATTCATGCTTAGGAAAATCACTCTTTTCTTCACCACTTCAAGCACTCTTAATATTCCTTGTGAGCTAAGTGCTTGGAATTCTTTCCTAGCTTCATGGATTCGGGCAAGAAACTGCAAGATCAAAGCAAAAATGGAACTGGGCCAAAAAAAAGAGGGGGTCCCCATTTGCAATGGGGCAATGTGTGAAAACGTCACAACAGAGGCCTTTGTGGTCTTTGATAGGACCATTTAACTTACACCACTGGGAGGATGGATAGGACCATTTAACTTTACTTCTGATCAGTTTCTTCTTTTCATGACTATCCTCTGAAGTAATATCTAAGTTCCAGCTTTTGGCGACCTACTCATCAATAAATAAAATGGAGTCCTTCCCCTTGCTAACAAATTACCCTAGCTTAGAAGCCACAAAGTTTGCTTTAATAGCTAAAAGGATTTTGGCCTCCACTCTATAAGGGCTAGCTTTTTTTTCCTTGAAGATCCTATAATTATGCTTTAGCCATAACCTCCAAATGATATGAGGAAGAGTCAATTTCCATAGGGTTTTCAGCTTGGGATTAGAGAAGGGGAGTTTCATTAAAGAGCAAGATCCAAATGGAAGCAGGCTGCACCTGTTTAACATTGGATAAAGAGAGAAAGAAGCACCATATGCTCCAAGCAAAGGGGGAGTCAATGAACAAATGATAGACTAACTCTGAATCCTTCTCACAAAGAGGACACCTGCTGGGAACTAAAAACCCTCTTTTGACCGGATTATCCTGGGTAAAGACGTTATTCTGCACAACCAGCCATAAAAAAATTAATCTTGGGAAGAGAAGGTTGAACCAAACCTGTGACCAAGGGGCTTTCTCCAGCTTGGGATCAATAAGCAGGGAAAAGCCAGATGAGACACTATAGGAGCCCTTTGAAGTGGCAGCACAGACAAGATCATCATCTTTATGTGGCTGGCACACATGAAAGCCTTTTAGAATGTCGAGAAGACTGCCGATTTGTTGCAAGATCTCATCACTGGCAGAGATAGGGAGTGAGTCTCTCCAAGCCTTGACCACCCTTCTCTCTAAATAATCCTCAACCTTCACACCCATGTCCCTTTAAGGATGTCACACAAGGGGTGAAGGTGATCCAAGGAGGCAGAGATAGGGAGTGAGTCTCTCCAAGCCTTGACCACCCTTCTCTCTAAATAATCCTCAACCTTCACACCCATGACCCTTTAAGGATGTCACACAAGGGGTGAAGGTGATCCAAGGAGGGAAGGGGTCGGTTCAAAAGCTAGTTGTCCTCTCAGAAGAGAACCTTCCTGCCATTTCCCAAATTCCATTTAATTGACTTCCAGAGCAGCTTTCTCCCCCTGATCAAACCATTTCAACAATTGGATCCATTGGGGAGGGAGTCAAAAGACATAAATACATAGTCATTGTTGGCCAGGTACTTAGCTGTCATGTCCCCTTTTTCAGGTTAAAAATAATTAATAATATTATTTAAGTTGAGCCCATTAATTTCTAATTTTATGGGCAACTTAATAAATATTATTATAAGTGTTTCTAAACACTAGTACTAAAATAAAAGTATTTTTAATACTTAAAATAAAAATAAAATAAAATAAAATAAAAATTAACAAGTATTTTTGAATACTTTTTATAATAAAAGCATTTTATTAAATGCTTGGGCCAAAATAAAAAGTGTTTTTTAATTCTAGGGCCCAAATTTTAAACAAGGAGGCAACTATAAAAGGAGCGTTCGATTTTTCATTTGTTCATCATTCAAGTTATCCTTTACATCCAATTTTCAGATTTGAGCAGTTTGTTCAATTTAGGGTATCCAAGGATGAAAACCCCTTGTTTGTTCTGGGTTTGAGAGGACTAAAACCCTCTTGGATTCCACATTTGGGATCAAGGACGAAAACTCTTGTTTCCCATTTTGAGTGATTCCATCTGGGGATCACAATTTGTGTTGATTTATTGAGGATTTGAAGACATTTTTTAGCTTCCTACAGTTTCGCTACAGTGATTTAGTTATATGTTGCTGCTACAGTGCCATTATAGTGTTGCCACATCATTTTGGGAGGTTTTTGCAACAATTTCACAATTTTTTTGAGTAGACTTGCATCATCATTCGCTGGATCTGAGGACTTTACACCATTTTGGCAAACCCTGGCTGCTGCTCCATCAATCTTTGGAGGGTTTGGATCATATTTTACATTATTTACAGGTTTCCAGCCTTAGCCACGGAGAATGTGTTGCTGTACCAACATCATAAGTCTAATTTTTAGTTGTACGTGAGCGCCACCTTTGGGAGAGCAAAATCCATCATTTCCATCCTTGTGGCAGTCATATCAGTCGCTGATTTGCATCATTCCAGCCCTAGTACATCACTGACCAGCTGCTCACAGTCACCTACAGCTCTGCCGCTGCCTTTTCCAGCCAACCAGCAATCCATACATCTACTATTCAGGGTCCATTGGCTGTCATAGATCAGATCTGATTATTATTTCTGCATATTGTATGAAGTTTTGACCTTTGGCACACTCATAAATATTGTTTCAGCGTTATCAAATCAGTATTGTACTTGTACCTTGCATTACATTTCAGATTTGGGGGTTTGTATTTGCTGTCATACATTTTCTAACCCTTGTTATCAAGTGTACTGATCAGATCTGACTTCTTTCCGCCACAAGGGTTTCATATTTTTGTGATTTTGTAAATGGGACTTTGAAACAAATATTTCAGTTATTACCAACACTAGTTTCCTTCCTCAGTTTGGTGTTGTATAGATTTTTGTTTACAAATCAGAAAATACCAAAAAAAAATCAGTAAAATTCAAGAACCATAATCTGGGACATTACAGCCTTCAAGATGCTAGTCCATTGAGTCTCTTCCTTGAGAAGTCTCCATCCGACGTTTAGCCAGGAGAGCTAAATTAAACAATCTCAGCCTCCTAAGTCCCAACCCGCCCATCTTCTTGGGTAGGCACACTTCATCCCGAGAAACCAGGGCCACTCTCTTCTTTTCTTCAACTCCAGACCAAAGTAACCTTCTTTGAATTTGTTCTAACTTCTTTTCTCTCTTGAACAACATTTTGAAGATGGACATGAAAAAAATAGGAAGACTTTGCAAAGAAGATTTCAATAATTGAAGCTTTCCAGCCTGACTTAGCAAGCATCCTTTCCAACTGGCCAATTTCCTTTGAAACCTATCCAGGCTAGAGTTCCAAAAGGACTATGGCTAAGGTCATAGGTCCTATGTTGACATGCAAAACTAAACTTATTGATGTAACAAAGAACTAATTGTTGAGTTTACAATGGCATGGCAACAATCAAACATCTTACTCCTACAGAATGTGCTAATGACACTATCATAAATGATCTCCAAAAGCAATGTATAAGTTAGATTTGTTCATTGTGGCAAAGTCTTTTATAATGTACATGACATATGCCCTTTGAAACAGAGGAACATGAGAAAAAAAGAAAATGGAATAAAGAAAAGCAACCTTTAAATCAGGGAAACAACAAATTTGAACATAAGGTTTATATTAGTTGTGTGTTTAAAGAAACTTCACTTAGTATAGGCCTAGCACATATCAACCTCCTTCTAGCAAACAATCATGAATGCTTGAAAAATTTAAAATAGCACTCACAAGCAATAACTTGTCTTTCCAATAGCTAGTAAGTATATGTCATGTCCCCTCCGCTCAAACAGAATGATGTTATTATTTTAATTTAATAAAAGTGTTTTTAAACACTAACTAATACTATAATTAAATAATAATAATATTATATTATTAAGAATAAAAATATAAAAGGTTTTCAAATTTGAATTGGAGCTGGTCGGCACCACTTTAGAACCTTTTGGAAACTTGGCAAACAGGTATAAAGGAAAGGTCACATTTCATTTGAAGATATTTGATTTGGTATTCTCATGAGTGAACATTGCATAGTGTTTTGATATGCATTGAGACGAAAACCTCAAGGCAGCTGCAATAGGTAGGACGAAACCCCTGCTTATTGCTTTGATTCGAGCTGATTCCAACACAGGGAGTTAGCATTGAGCTTATAGAGATTGTATTGTTTCGGTATACTATTGGCGCTAGTGAAGTGATTCATTTCGGCAAGAGGTTGGGCGCGAGTTTGTGAGGTTGATCCGGATTAGGGCGAAAGGGGTGTCTCCGACACCACCCTTACGCCAATACAAAACCCACCATCGCAAAACATTAATCGCCATATCTATTGATGTTTGTTTCTTTGTCATGAGCTTTTGTTGTTTGGTGATGCCATCTAAGATAAGATACCGGGTTTTGCAATATGGGTCCCCGTGCCTGTATGGGTTCTATTCGGGTCTGGGTACGGGGCCGATACGCCTGGGGATTCGCCTAGGGTCTGTCCAGGGCACCCTGAGTCCCCTGTGGGTTTTGAACCCGGGGTGAACGCGGGCCATAAACGGGTGAAAATGACAATCGATGAAAAAATTAAAACGATTAAAACTTAAACATATTCATTATTGTATGATTTAAATCTCATTTTGCCGTCAAAAATCACTGAATACGTCGATAGGAACAACCGACGAGTTTAGAAATTTTTCCAGCGTGAATTCTTTTTATGACGTGAGACAATTCCGAGCACTATAATGCTCACATATAAAAGCCTATCGGCTAATTATTAATATTTTAATTTTTGACATTTATAAACTAGTTAAATGTTTTGTTTATTGACAATTATTAGTATTCCTGTTTTTGTAATTTTTAATTTTTTAATTTATATATATATAAATAATAACATATTTTTTAATATAGTATACCCTGGTTTGGGATCAGGGACCCATCAAAATAAGGGGCCAAACCCAAACATAACATAGCAGTATCTTATATGCAGGGGGGCAAATTATAGTGGCCCCACCCTGAGTAACTATTTTTGTCAAACTAAATATAACAAAAAACTACTAAACACAGAACATTCTGACTTATCTATTTCCCATCCAGAATAACCACTCCCTCCTCGTTGCAAGCACAGGTTTACATGGAATGCTCCCGGGTCGGCACAACTACACCCATTTTGGCAGCCATCTCTTCAACCATCTTCCGCGTGTCCAGAACCCCCTGCAGAATATCATGCATATGTCCCAACTCTGTTTCATGAAACTCTGCTATTTGCCCAGCGTTCTCAATCATATACTCGTGGGTGAGGACTGAAGCCGCAACTACCGAAAGAAGCGTAGCCACCGCCACTGATTGGGCCGCTCCAAATACGTTCCAACACCCTTTGGATGTCCTGGGATCTAAAAGCAGATTGGCCATTGCCTCTCTTACATTTACTCCTTCCTTCCTGTCAACCTCTTTAGCAACCTTCAACAACTGAAATAGCCACTCTTTTAGGATTGGGATTTTAATTTCCTTTTCCAAATCCTTCATAGAACCCGCCATAGCCTCCTCAGTTGGAATTTTTCAACCTCTTTCGTGGAGAATACTTCCGCTTCATTCTTCCTCCAATACTGGAGCTAGCACCTGCTCTGGGAATCTGCCTCCTCCATGGAACGTTTAACGGGCGATTGCCATTGAAATTTTCACCTTCTCCACACTCCATAGCACCTACACTGAAGGAAGATTGCGGAGAGAAAAATAGAGAACTTTTGAGAGAAAGAAGAGGAGAGGCTACATAACGAGGAAACTTGCCTCCCCCAACACACAAGCCGCCTCATCAATACTAATTACATCACTGCCTAACATCGGTCCCTTCTCACACTTGGATCTTAGAAAGCCTTGCTCTATCATGATGAGTCTAGATTAACGTGCCAACCCATTATCGGGGGGATAAATAATAACATATAATTGTATATTATATAATTATATATAAATTAATAATAATTTTATATTATATATATTATAATTTTAAAACATATAACGATATATATTTTAATATTTATATAACTATAATTATAATTTACAATTTTCTATATATAAAATAAATTATATATATATATATATATAATAACATATAACTATATATTATATATTATATAGTTATATATAAATTAACTATTTTATATATATATATATATATATATATATATATATATATATATATATATATATATATGTTGCCATACCGTACCTAGGTCAAAAAATTGCCGTATCCGTGTACTTGAACCCCGTACCTGTATCCGAACCCATACTAGGATCGGCAACTTAGCATCTAAGGATTCCATCACAAACTTCAAACTTGATTTTAACTTGGCACCTCTTCTTGCAAGTCTTCCTTCATTTACTCTGGCCATCTTCTGTCTTAATTCCATCTTGTAGAAGTCAATAATCTGTAAGTGTGGAATTCCACTTTGTTGGACATTGTTAGTGCCTTACAAATCAACACAAACGACTATCCACAATACCCAAAGATTATAGCTGTTCTGATGCTAATATGATTTGTAATCCTCTCACGTTTCTAAGTTCTTGCTGGAATTTAACAGATGAAGTTTTGTCCTACTTGAAATGATCCTCAAATTCATAGAGATGGAATGCAATTTAGCATTGGAATTAGTGTACACAAGTTGCTGAATATACATAAGACAACTTTTCAAACCTATGAGGGCTACTATGAACTTTTGATGACGCATTTTGGTCTCCCAAATGCATCATTTACATTTCAAGGTTTGATGAACTCTCTCTTTAGGCCATTTTGTTTTGGTATTTTTTGGTGACATCTTAATATATAGCAAAACTTGGGAGGAACACTTGCAACATGTGAATCAGGTTTTGGACTTTCTTGAACAACGTCAACTTTATGCTAAACCATCCAAATGTGTTTTTGGAGTCAAAGAGGTGGAGTAACTAGGTCATATTGTTTCACACAAGGGAGTCAAGGTGGACACTCACAAGATCAAGGCCATAGTAGAATGGAAAATGCCTAGAATCCTCAAGAACCCATGGGTTTCTTAGGGCTTACTAGTTACTATTGCTGTTTTGTAAAAAAATAAGGCAGCATAGTAGTGCCACTCACAACTTTATTGAAGGACTCTTTCTAGTGGAATGAGGCAACCACCAAGGCATTTGAGAAGCTCAAGGAAGCCATTTTCACAACTCTAGTTCCCCGGATTTTTCTAAAACCTTCATTGTGGAATATGATGCTTTTGAGACATGCATAGGAGCAATACTCATGCAAGAGGGAAGGCCCCTAGCATTTGAGAGTCTCCAACTCAAATGTAAGAATTTGTTGAAGCCCGTTTATGAGAAGGAAATGATGGCTATCCTACGTGTAGTCAAACAATGGAGACCTTATTTAATGGGAAATCACTTTGAGGTCAAGATAAATCATGATAGTCTCAAATACTTCTTGGAATAGAGTTTGTCATTTGAAGAACAACAAAAATGGGTCATGGAGATGTTGGGATATGACTTTGAGATAATATACAAGAAAGGAAAGGAGAATGTTGTGGCTGATGCTCTATCTAGGAGGGATGAACCCATAAAGCCACTGTTGTTTGTTATTTTGATATTGCAAGTAGATTGGGTGGATGAGGCTCAAAGGGGATGTCTAGAAATGTGTGGCAGAATGCATGGTATGCTAGTAAAATAAAGGGGAGACAATTAAGGTTCTAGGTCTTCTGCAAACCTTAACTATTTCAAGCCAAAGGTGGGAGGAGGTATCCATGGATTTCATCACTGGGCTGCCCAGGTTTGAAAGAAAAAGTGTCATTATGGTTGTTGTGGATTTACTCACGAAATATGCTCTTTTTCGTTGTTTGTCACACCCATTTGTACCAAGTACTATAGGAACAACCTTTATAGATACCATTCAAAAGTTGCATGAGACTCAAAAAGCAGTAAGTGATTGTGATCCTATATTTGCAAGTAATTTTTGGACTAACTTATTCTCATGTTTGGGCATTCAACTTGCTCATAGCTCATCATATCATCTTTAATTAGATGGATAGATTGAGGTGGTCAATAAGTGCGTGGAGGGCTATCTTCGATGACTTGCTTTAGATAAACAAGAGAGATGGGTGCAATGGTTACCAGTAGTAGAATGGTGTTATAACGGTTCTTTCTACACTTCATCCAAAATGTCTCCATTTTTGGTGCTATATGGGTACCATCCACCATCCATCACCTATTCATTGCAGGCACACCTAAAGGTTAGAGCAGTTGAAGAACACATTCAACACTAGCAAGAGGTAACTCTCTAGTCTTAGGGAGGACTTGGCAATGCCATAGAACAAAATGAAGCAACAAGCTGATCAACACCGCAGTGAAAGGAATTTTGAAGTAGAAGATTGGGTCTTTGTGTGATTACAACTATATAAGCAAATGTCACTAAAACAATAGAAGAAGGATACAAGCTTGCACCCAAGTATTATGGCCCTTATAAGGTGTTACAAAAGATTGGTAGTGTAGCATATAGATTGGAGTTATCTAAGTCAACAAAAAAACATTTGGTCTTACATGTTTCTTGCCTAAAGAAGGTCATTAGACAAAGAGTTTCAACCCAGTTAGAGTTACCGGAGCTTGATGAGAAGGAAACAATGATTTTGGAACTTGAGGGAATTCTTCAAACAAACACTAAGAGGTTGTGGATGAGGGCAATTATAGATTATTTGATCAAGTGGAAGAATACTCTTGTCGAATACATGGGAAAATGAAGATTTCACGCAAAAGCATCCACACTTGATCCACATTGGGGGGGGGGGGGGGGGGGCTTCGCCTTAACCCATTGATTGTATTAGGATGTGTGGCTGACTTGTGGCTAGAATAACCCGTAAGTAATATGATCGTTTATATAGTCTTATATAGGTAATTAGGTTGGGCTGGGTGGCATCTTTGGCATAAGTATGGTATATATAGGAGGTAGTGGTTAGTTTCTTATCATCATATTGCGAATATTGTTATTTGAGACTTTTGGAGGATTGCCCCCTCAAAGTGGCTTATTATTATCAAATATTATCAATTATTTGCAGCTTATTTCCTATTATATTCTTATCTTGTGCAAGTATTTTCATTATACATGTCTAGGTGGAACTACTAGAGATATGCACACCACCTTTGATGTCGGTCATTTTGTAGCTTGCCTTGAATCTGCATGAATTGTAGTGGCTTGTGATTTTTGTGGATGATGGTCTTCTTTCCTAGTATAGAATGCTTCCATTGCTTGCAAGCTTGGACAATAGTGTAAAGCACTTTGTTGTATGTTCGATATTTGTGTGTTGTGGTTGACAAGATCTCATTATGGTACACAATAGGATGGCCATGCTGAGTGAGAAACACTCCTAATGTGTATTTTGAGGCATTTGTCTTGATCTCAAAAGGTTGTTGTAGTTTGAGCAAAACAAGAATTGGTGTCGAACATTGCCTCACTTCAATTATGCGAATTCCCATTATTGCACCTCTATCCTAATGAACTTTGCTTTGGCTCCCCCTTTTGTTGCTTTGTTTAGAGGCCATGCAATGTGAGAAGACAAATCTTGGTTAGACCCAAGAAGATGTTGAGTTCTATGAGAGCTTTTGGGACTAGCCAATCTTTGATAACTCAAATCTTCTCTGGGTCGACACGTATATTATTTATATTGACAATTTAGCCAAGGTAAATGATCCTTTCCATTCCAAATGAGTGCTTCTCTACATTGGTGTAGAGCTTATGTTGGCATAGGGTTGAAAAACTTGTTGAATGTATTGTAGGCGCTCTGCCCAAGTCCTATTGAAGATGAGGATGTCATTTAAGTAGACTTACCATAAAATAATCCGTGGAAGGCTTGAGTACATCATTCATCATCCACATGAAAATGGTAGGTGCATTGGTTAGACTATAGGACATAACCAAACACTCAAATGAACCTTTTTTGGACTTGAAGGTAGACTTTTAAACATTGATTGATTTAACAGGGACTTGATAGTACCCTAATTTTTTATTAGTTTTTGTAAAAAAATTGCCCATCTAAGCTAGTCTGACAGGTCATCAATTAGAGGGATTGGGTACTTGTTCTTGACATTGATTTTGTTTAGGGCATGACATTCATTGCAAAGTGCCCATGTTCCCATCTATCTTCTTGGATAGTACAATTGAACTTCCATAAGGTGATGCACTTGGCCAAATGTGGCCGTTTTGAATCAATTCTTTAAGTTGCTACTTGGTCTCATCATTCTCTAGTATTGACTTCCTATACAGTGGCTTGTTTGGTAGTGGTGTGCCAAGGATGAGATAAATCAAATGCTTCACTTGGCAATGCAAAGGTACACTTGCTGGTGAAGTGCACATTTTGTACCTTGACAACATTTGGTCAATTTGCTTCTGTTGTGTTGTCAAAGTTTATGTTGCAGCATGTGGCACCCACAACCATTTCTTTCATTAGATCATATCATGTGGAGGACAAATGACTTGGTTTGGGCAATCACACATCATTGCTTGGCATTGGTTAGAGACACTTTGAGCCACTTGGTATCATGTATTTTTGGTTGTAGAGTTTGACAATGACACTTCGAGGTCTAGCCTCATAGACACCATGACGCTTAGACATGTAAGGTTGTCCTAGTAGAACATCACAAATGTCCAAGGGTGCCAAGTCATGGACTACATCTTGGAAGGGCTTGATATAATAGAAGAGATGTCATTGTTGACTGACATGAATGTCTACCTTGACTCACACATTTGATGGTATATGGATGTGAGTGAGGTGTTGTTTGTAAATTTAGGCTCTTGATAATTTTGGTAGATATTAAACACTTTTGACTTCCACTATCAATGATGAAATGCATTGCCTTGCCATTCACCCACATTTGTGAGTGGAATAGGTGCTCTTCATCCTTTGGTGAAAGGATTTTGCAATTACAATAGTGGCATGTGGTTCTGTATGAATGTTATGATCTCCTTCACTTTGTTCAAATAGATTTGTAGGTAATGATACTAAATGTATTCCTAGCTCTTGTGACTCTATTAGGAGGGCCTTGGTGGCAAGAAAATCCTTTTGGTCATGCCATAGGCTTTTATGGGTCTCGTACCACATGCTTGTATCCTTCTGAGTTTTCTTTTCACTTTTCTTTGGTGGTTGATTTTGTGGTGGAGTATCCTTTGTTGCCTCGCTACAACCTACTTTTGTTGTCTCTCATTGGCTTCACACTTGCAAAAGATTCTTTCTTACCTTTGGGATTGAATTTCGTTTCAATCTTCATGGTGTAACTATAGTTAGTCCCTAGGGTTTTGATATTCAAAAGTGCCATCTTTGTTTGAATATAGCGATGAAGGCCACTACTATACTTGAGGACCCAATACTTCTCAAAGTCTTTGATGTCAAACTTTACAGACAATGCATGGAAAATATTGTACTCATGCATCGACTAGTCCTTTTGCATTAGTTACCATTGGATATACTTTTCTTCAGATGCATCATCAGGAAAAAAATCTCTGATAGGAATCTCCCCATGTGGGGTTCACCTTCATCACCTCATTATAGTGCAGCTCCCTTGATTCCTCCTTGGTCATTAGGCTAGCCTCCACCATTGTTGAGCACGGGGTTCAACTTTTAGAAGAGCAAATGTGATTTTCTTTGAATTTGAGAAATTGTTTATAGAGACAATTTTCCAATTTGGAAATCCAACCATCAACATCGTTTGCATCAATTTTTTCCTCACAGGTAGGGATGTCAAAAATTACTTGAACTTTGAAGGGAGTTTGGCCACCAAATAGTCTTTTTGGTAGGGCTCGTGACATATTTGAGCCATTTTGGAGCATCTGTGCAAATGGATTCATCATCTTCGATCTTTGTTTTTTGAGAGCTACCTCAATCAATACTTAGAAGGGATCCAAGGAGTCAACAAGTTGTTCTTCAATATCCATCTACGATTGTTTACATCTATTAGGAAGATAATTTGACGAATCTCTTGTCTTGAACTCAAGTTTTTGATATCCTAACTACATTCGATGGTACATGCAAGAGCGATTAGGTTTTGAAACCATTGATTTGAATTAAGCTAGTAATTCAGGGGCAATACACTAGTTGAGGAACTTAAAGTATAATAAGGAGCAATTGAACAAAACTCAAACAAAATAAAATTGAAAATTCATGAATAGCTCAACAAAGTAGATTCTTATTCCAATTAAGAGCTTATACAAAATGGGCAAACTCTATAGAAAGGAGTATGACTTCTACTTTGATTACATGCTTCAAATACAACTATAATATAGTTTCACAATAAATGAAATTAGAAAAACTCACTAAAACTAGTAAATTAGGGTTCTTGATGAGAATTGAAGAGTCACCACACTTGGTAGTAACCCATGCACTCTTGGAAGTTGAAATGGACAATGAAATAAGGACAAGCTAAAAAGAAAACTGAAAAATTTACTTAACTATTTATTTTTGGTACCCCTACTTGACAGGGTCAACTCCTAGCTTGTTTCTCGAAATACGTGTTCATATATGCATCTAAAATGTTAAGGCATGAACTAATTAATCTAGGTTGGAGCATAGCTTAAGCAGGGTTCAACTCAACTGTGGCATTGCCAATTTCCACTCCGAAGGGCCTCAAAAAATGCATAGATACAAAAATGTAGAAAAATACAAAAAAAAAAAAAGTTTTGCAGAAATCTGCCCAAAATTCCACTTTGATGGATGGAAATGTTTTCCAGACAATATGAGAAACTAAACTAATGGGCATAAATATAGACATCAATTCAGGTTTTACAAGTGCTGAAAAACAAAAGAACTAGAAAATCGCATTGCAACCTCTTCACATTGTTGGTAAAGCAAACAAATTTACGTTAAAATCTTATCCACCCATCCTGAATTGATTTCAGGAGAAAATTGTGTTCAATGTAGTTGTAGATTAAAATTACTGCTTCTATTTTGAAAATTGTTTAATGTCAAATCAGGTCTCAAAAATTGTGTTTTTTAATTTTTTACATTTTACCTTTATAAAGGCTGCAAGCAAGTTTTCTAATAGAAGTTTGAACTCATTGCATTTTCAGAATTTGTTGATATGGGTGTGTTTCTCCAAAGTAGATGAGTTTCACTGAGTCAATCTTGTGTTGTCCATGGAGAGTAGATTTTACTTGCTTTGGAAGTGTGGCAAGAATAATCTTTAGTACTTGCCAAATTGCGGTGAGTCTTGTAGCTATGATTTTGAAGAGATGTATAAGGCCTATGACTTGTATTAGTGCACAAAACTTAGTCGTCTTGGAATTTCAAAGACCACAACTCTTTAGCATCATCTAGAAAATATAAAAAACATACCTTTCCCTTCAAGAAGTTTCTTCCTCAATAAGAGCAAAATATCATTGCCTCTGCCCAGTAGAAGCAAATAATTTACTTTGCCACAAATAAAATGAGATTTTTGAAGAGACAATTTCAATTCCTATAGATATTCTTGTGCATCACTTCTTAGACCCTGTTTTGGGTTAGTCATTATGATAGGAAATAATCACATGAAGAACATATGTAGTATTTCTATTTTTAGAAACACAAAAGTCACATGGTATTTCTATTTTTAGAAAGTCATTGTAATGTTCCCTTTTCAAGCCTAGTCAGCTGTGGGCCTGATAGCCTATTTCTTGGAATCCTGATAGGCTATGTGGTATGGTAAGGGGTTCCTCTTTGTGAAGATCTTTGGTTCAGTTGTTCTTGTTGGTTTCTGATGTTGGATTTGAGCTCAATGATGTTTCAGGATGACAATGCAACTTTTGAAAGTTTGTTCAGCTTCTTGGATAGCTCTCCAAGATTCTTAGAGGAGCTATCTATTTTTAGAATGTCACCCGGAAGGCGTCGTTATTCATCCCAAACCTTATGGAGTATGTTTATACAATTTATTTGGCATTTTGGTGAAATTTGGGATTTTCCGCAAAAGCTAGTATTTTAATGAGCTAATAGTTAATTATTTTGCACTTAGTCTTAAAGTTGGAAATAATTATAAAGTGCAAGGGTATTATAGCTCATTGGAAAGGGAAAAAATCACTCTTTTGTTTAGGCACATAAAAGTGAGAGCTAAGGTGGTGAAAAAGGTGAAATATTGGAGTTTGAGTGGAAAAGTCTATTTTTCTAATTAATAATTCATTTTATGTGCAAACTCCTAAAAAGTGCTTAAATATAAGGGGGTTGAGAGCTCATTTTGCTCTTTATGCTTGATGAGATATTGTTATGTTGTAGGAATGAACCTGTGAGATCTTCTTCCTTCTTGAGAATGAAAACTCTATTGAAGAAGTTCAGTTTCGGTGGTGAGATATCCACCCTAGCTGAAGGAGGTAACTTCATTGTCAGGAGTTGCACAGAGCCAACATGGAGTATGATGTATTTTGACAAGTTTTGGATTGAGAATGGTTTTGGTTTGCTATGTGGGATTTATAGAGTGGTTTTGGAGTGAAATAGTTTGTTTTCCTTGAAGTTCTTGCTAATCCCTTGCTGGCCGTACAGCTTCAGGTCGTACCTGGGCGTGGACTTTTGAAGTTGCAGAGACTGCTATCCATTGTAATGCTGGTTTGAAGTTTGAATGATTGTTTTGTTGGTAATGGTGAGCCCTTTTAATGGAGAATATAGTGGTTTGCTGTTGTGTGGAGTTCTCTAGACCTGGCCGTACAACTTGCTGGGCCGTATAGTACCTTGTTGGGCATGTGAACATGCTGATCTATTCGTTGTAGATTTAACACTGCCTTTTCTCCCTTTGGTGGCGCCTAACTTGAGATTAGTATGGCTGCGGGTTTGGAGGTGGAATAAGTATGGAGGAAGCTGTTTGAGCATGATATATGACTGTCATAGAGGCTGTTGCAGAGCTGCGCTAGCACCTGTAGCATTCCAGACCAACGATCAACACTTCATTACTTATCTCTCTTGATGGGTATAACAATGGCAACTTAATGGTGTCTTTATGATGTCTATTATATGTCTAATCTCTTCATTTGTTAGAGTTTACTATGCTCCATTTGCTACAACTGAATGCATATTATATCAGAGTTAGTGCTCTAACATTTCAGGTGTTTTCCTTGTAATACTCTTATGCAAACTTAGTAATGGCTTCCCACTGAACAAGTGGATGTGCCAATGAGATTAGTTTCTTATTTGCTTTGTATTGGCTTCCCACTGAATAAGTGGGTGTGCATCTTTCATTTCCTGTACTTCATGACTGAGGTTCCCGCTGAATAAGTGGATTGCACCTAGTTTTTACTTTCTTGTACTCCCACTGAATAAGTGGTTGCCCACTGCATAAGTGGATGTTTACTTTCATGCTTCATTCCCACGATTGAGTGGATGCCCATTGAATAAGTGGAGGATCGTTTCTACTGTTGGTTTATGATTTGAATGCTAACTCTGAAGCATTTGTATGCTCTCACCTTGCCCACATCGAGATTTGGGTGATCAGAAAAGTGTGGAAGATATCTTTGCTCATAACATTCCATTGTTGTCATCTTGTTAAAAAAAAATATCAGGGCAGCATATTATAGTGGTATCAGAGCTAGTCTTCCTGCTAGCCTGTTGGTCATTCTTTATTTGAGCATTCAGTGTTGAAATCAGATTTATCTGCATGTGCCTTTGATGAATCTGGAAGAACTTGATTTCATTACATACAGAAGAAGGTATTAAATTAATCCAGAGACTGAAGAAGAGGACATTATGGGTGACAAACCTCCACAAGACCCTAGTACCAGGGATGTTCTGAATGATCTTGCTAGAGGACAGCAAGAGTTAGTTAGGAGTAATCAACAGATGACTAGATTGTTGGCTCAGTTGGTGAATCAGAGTATGGGTGGTGAAACTCCTCGGAATAGGGGAAACAATGAGAACCATGGAGATGCCAGCAACTCCAACAATGCTAGCAATCAGACCAATAACACAAGTACCTCTAGGGCCTCTACAACTAGGCCTATGATGCCCGTTTTCTTGGGGCAGCGGCAGAACCAAGGTGGAGGACAGCAATTTGTGGCTGAAAGTTTTGCTGATTACCAACAAGAGTGGTTATCTTTGGGTGAAGAGTTCCAAAATGCTATGTCACTTCGTGACGTTTGCCAAATCAAGTATCGGAATAGGCCCAGGATCTAGAATCAGGACCTTCAACGGAAGCTTGGGAAGGTGCCTCTACCAACTTTTGATGGGTCATCAAAATGCACTGCTAGGGCATGGGTTCAAAAGTTAGACAATTACTTGTGTTTGAACCAATGTTGGAAGGAGATTCAATCAAGTTTGCCTCTACACATCTTGATGGTGATGCTCACAACTTGTGGACTCATGGCATGATCACTCTAGGTCATAGCCTCATCACATAATATGAAGACTTCACTCAAAGACTCATCGATCGCTTTGACAAGCATGATCCTGAGAGTCATTTCAGAGCGCTGGCGCAAGTTAGGCAACGAGACACAGTGGATGCCTACATTTCAAATTTCCAAAGAATCGCTGTGATGGTGACTGATTTGTCTAGAGGGAGGCTTACTTACCCCTTTGTTGAGGGGTTGATGGAACCGTTGAGAGGTTGGGTGAAGGCTTTGGAGTCTAAGTCATTGCAAGAAGCCATCAAAAAGGCTAGGAACATGGAATTTACAGCTCCTAAGTAAATTTCAGACCAAGACATTCTTTGATAAGAAAAATGAGAAGAAGGAAGACAAGAAGCACTTGCAGAAAGAACAAATGCAGCCAAAAACCAGTGCTCCAAAGATGGATGATTAGCTCCGGAATGAGCTAAGAAAAAGGAAATTATGTTTCACATGTAAAGAGCCTTGGGTTCTTGGACACAAGTGTTACGAAAGAGGCAATGCTCATTAGTTAGAAGCATATGTGACTGCTGAATCAGAATCAGAAAATTCAGATCAGCACACTGATTTAGAGCCTAGTGATGAAGAAGAAGCTCCAGAAGGGTCTAACAAGAACAAAGTTAATGATGGCATCTTTGGCAGAATATCTTGTCAACTTGAGAATGATGTTTTTAAGGTTCGTGGTGTGTTGTGTGGACAACGAACCATTGCTCTAATTGATACTGGTGCTACACACAATTTCATTGACGAAGGAGTGGTGGCGAGAAGAGGCCTTCAAACTAAGGAATTTGAGGGATTCAATGTTATAGTTGCTAATGGGTTTACTATCCAATGCACAAGAAGAATTCCAGACTTGAGTCTCCAATTGGGAAATTATGAGGTAAAGGATGTTTTCCATGTAGTTAGCATTGGAAATTCGGAGATAGTCTTGGGCATTCAGTGGTTAAAGTCATTGGGAGAGATATCATTGAACCTTCAAACCATGGAATATTTGTGGTAAGACTATGGTTTTGAGGAGAATGACTAATGGTACATCTCGAGCTCCTATTGCAAAGAGAATGGAGAAAGAACCTTGTGCTGATGTGCATACCAGATTTGATGAGCAAAATGATGAATCCCACAATAGTTTGCTTGAAAAGCCTCCAAAAGATGATTTTGAGCTTGCTGGAGTTTGCAGGACAGCAATAAGAAAGTCAAAATCAGAACTTGTATTGCATTCAAATGTGGTAAGTCAAGAATATAATTTTGATTTTCACGCATTTGACAATCCACTCTATGATATAGGAGCTGATTTGATTCATCACAATCCTCTTTTTGAGTGGAATGTGGAGACAATGATTGATAAAAAATCCTTGAACATTGATGATGATATAGTGAAGGTGCAAGAAGATAGAGAGAAAGTTGTTTCAATTTTTCAGGGGAAGAAGGAAAATGATTCGAATAAGGATGCATTATTTCATGTTGATAGCAAAAATCCTAATGCATCGGAGATTCCCTTTGTTGATAGTATCCGAAGTATTGAGGAAAGTGAGCAGCACATGCTGGACAAATCTGCTCCATTACTTCTTAATCAGCAGAGAAGTCACCAACAAAGTATATTGGAAGGTGATGGAGATCAGATGGATGTACCTTGGAGTGAAAAAGATCAAATTTTCAGTTCTAAGTTGGCTGTTTTGTTGCAGACCAGTCACTTCAAACTTGAGTTTGCACTAATTCATGGGGTGTGGCCAAGTATTTCCAACTTGGGAAGGAGGAGTTTTTAATTGGAAGATATGTGGAAGTCATTTCCAACCTTTCCTAGGATGGATTTGAGAATTCCAATGCTCACTTTTCAAAATCAAACATGGAGATTTAATTTGTGCAATTGCTGTCCTCATTCTAAAGCCATGATTTTGATAAAATCAGGTTATGGACTGCTGTTAATTCCCCTGGACAGCCACATGTTGATCATAGTTTGGGTTCCCACACCTTGGTGGATGATGAAGAGAGGTTTCAGATGTGGGAGAATGATATTTCATCCTTCCTAGCATTAAATGGAGTATGGAAATTTCAGTGGGATACCTTGAAACGTCCCAAGTGGTTATCTTCTACTTGGTTAATAAGGAGGTTAACACATGATTGCAATCTAATGAGAAGATGCACTTGGTGGTATTGGATGATGAAATTTGATCATCTTGTCTTGCAATTGCTTGAGGACAAGCAATTTCGGGGAGGGGGGGACTGTAATGTTCCTTTTTCAAGCCTAGTCAGCTGTGGGCCCGATAGCCTATTTCCTAGAATTCCGATAGGCTATGTGGTATGGTAAGGGGTTCCTCTTTGTGAAGATCTTTGGTTCAGTTGTTCTTGTTGGTTTCTGATGTTGGATTTGAGCTTAGTGATGTTTCAGGATGACAATGCAACTTTCAAAAGTTTGTTCGGCTTCTTGGATAGTTCTCCAAGATTCTTGGAGGAGCCGTCTATTTTTAGAATGTCACCCGAAAGGCGTCGTTATTCATCCCAAACCTTATGGAGTATGTTGGTACAATTTATTTGGCATTTTGGTGAAGTTTGGGATTTTCCGCAAAAGCTAGTATTTTAATTAGCTAACAGTTAATTATTTTGCACTTAGTCTTATAAAGTTGGAAATACTTATAAAGTGCAAGGGTATTATAGCTCATTGGAAAGGGAAAAAATCACTCTTTTATATAGGCACATAAAAGTGAGAGCTAATGTGGTGAAAAAGGTGAAATATTGGAGTTTGAGTGGAAAAGTCTATTTTTCTAATTAATAATTCATTTTATGTGCAAACTCCTAAAAAGTGCCTATATAAGGGGGTTGGGAGCTCATTTTGCTCTTTATGCTTGATGAGATATTGTTAAGCTACAGGAATGAACTTGTGAGACCTTCCTTCTTGAGAATAAAAACTCTCTTGAAGAAGTCTAGTTTCGGTGGTGAGAAGGAGGTAACTTCACTGTCAGGAGTTGCACAGAGCCAACATGGAGTATGATGTATTTTGACAAGTTTTGGATTGAGAATGGGTTTGGTTTGCTATGTGGGATTTATAGAGTGGTTTTGGAGTGAAATAGTTTGTTTTCATTGAAGTTCTTGCTAATCCCTTGCTGGCCGTACAGCTTCAGGCCGTACCTAGGCATGGACTTTTGAAGTTGCAGAGACTGTTATCCATTGTAATGCTGGTTTGAAGTTTGAATGATTGTTTTGTTGGTAATGGCGACCCCTTTTAATGTAGAATATAATGGTTTTCTGTTGTGTGGAGTTCTCTAGACCTGGCCGTACAACCTGGTGGGCCGTACCAATACCTTGTTGGGTGTGTGAACATGCTGATCTATTCACTGTAGATTTAACACTGCTTTTTCTCCCTCCGGTGGCGCCTAACTTGAGGTTAGTATGGCTGTGGGTTTGGAGGAGGAATAAGCATTGAGGAAGCTGTTTGAGCATGATATATGACTGTCATAGAGGCTGTTGCAGACTTGTGCCAACACCTGTAGCATTCCAGACCGGCGATCAACACTTCATTACTTATCTCTCTTGATGGGTATAACAATGGCAACTGAATGGTGTCTTTATGATGTCTATTATATGTCTAATCTCTTCATTTGTTAGAGTTTACTATGCTCCATTTGCTACAGCTGAATGCATGTTATATTAGAGTTAGTGCTCTAACATTTCAGGTGTTTTCCTTGTAATACTTTGATGCAAACTTTGTAATGGCTTCCCATTGAACAAGTGGATGTGCCAGTGAGATTAGTTTCCTATTTGCTTTGTATTGGCTTCCCACCGAATAAGTGGATGTGCCTCTTTCATTTCCCGTACTTCATGGCTCAGGTTCCCGCTGAATAAGTGGATGCACCTGGTTTTTATTTTCTTGTACTCCCACTGAATAAGTGGTTGCCCACTACATAAGTGGATGTTTACTTTCATGCTTCATTCCCACGATTGAGTGGATGCCCACTGAATAAGTGGAAGATTGTTTCTACTATTGGTTTATGATTTGAATGCTAACTCTGAAGCACTTGTATGCTCTCACCTTGCCCACATTGGGATCTGGGTGATCAGAAAAGTGTGGAAGATATCTTTGCTCATAACATTCCATTGTTGTCATCTTATTCAAAAAAAAATCAGGGCAGCATATTACAGTCATTAGTCACATTTTGCTTCTGTTTTTAGAGTCAAAAGTCACATGTACTTTCTGTTTATAAAAAGTTGAAAGTCAAATGCAGCGTTTATTTTAGAAACCCAACTTATTTTAAGATGCTTCAAATTCTACGTATATAATACAATGGGTGTACGATAGGCACAATTGCAATTCTTGTTTTTGCTCACTGTTGTTGCACCTGTCTCACTTAGCATATATTAATTAGTGTTGGAGCATGACAATCAGGTGTCTTTCCCTCTCTCCAACCTCTGATATACTTGTATAATTATGGTATATTGTTTATATCTTTCCACTGCTTGACCTTTGCATCTCGTTGGATCCATCTCCATTACAAAATGTTGTTTTTCTTCTGGTTTGACTTTTATCTTTGGCCTTGATGTACACCTCCTTTGAAATCATCTTAGCAGATGCTTATGGAAAACTGATTTATGTAGTATCTGCTGATATTTTTCTGTTGTCTGATAGGCTGCTCCAAAATTCTGTTGCTAAATTTCTGCTGTTTAAATTTTGTTGTCAATTTTCTGCAGGTCAAATTCTGCTGCCAAATTGCTTATTTAACCAATGCTAAAAATTGTTTTCAATTGCGGATTCCATCATGGATTTCAAACTTTCATTTTGTATCCTTCGTCTTTATTTGGTGGATGGGTCAACAAGTCCTCTGAGCCTATAAACCGGATTTGGTCAGATCAAGGACCAACGACAACAACAAAATGCATTTCAAATTTGATCTATGCAGCAGATGACGAGTATGTTTCAACAAGTCATGGTACGATGGTGGATTACCAGTTCCATTCCATTGATTGGCTCAATTTCCAACCTTCTTTCAAGTTGGATACCAAGATACCCATTCACCACTTTGATGGCACAATCGATGGGGACAAGTTTGAGGATTGGAATCGTAGTTTTGAAGCATACTTTAAGAAGCAGTCTAATGTCAATGAGTAATAGAATATCATGATCATTGAGGTCCATATGAACAATTTGCCCTCACTCATTGGGAATCTCATGTACAACTTTTGGAAGCTTCAAATACATCAGAAATTGAGACTTCAAAAAATCTTCAAAACAGTTTTTAGGGTGAGATTTTTTCCTCTTGGGTATGGAGAGTAACTATTGACAGTTTGGCTCCACCTTCACCAAAAATCAGGCCAATTTGTCCAACAATACATTGACGAGCTCAATCAACTATATATTAAGTTGGACTTGATCCTTTGCATCAAGTTAGCTTCAAGGCTGTTTTATCCTCTCAGAGAGGATGTAGAGCTCTACACTGTGAACTCCTTAAAGCATGCTCGCTGACTTGCTCGAAAGGTGGAAGTGAAGCAGAAAAAGGAGGCCAATCTACCAGTCTCATCTCAGAAGAAAAGTACTTCACCAGGGAGCTTCTCAACCATGCCAATTCATCCAAGAATATTGTATCTTTTGAAATTAAAGGCGGCAAAAGCCATTCTAGCTAAGCAGAAATCACAAATTGAAGATTGAGACATTAATGTATTCAATTGCAAAGCTGAAACACATCTAATTCTCAGTAATTGCCATGGTTAGTGACTATTCTGCTAATAATTGGTAGGATTTATTCACTTAACAATTGCCAAATCAAGGGAGAATGGTGTGCTTGATCTTTGATAATGGCACTTGAAAGAATCTAATTTCACAAAAGTTGTTGGACGATCTTCATTTTCTGACTTGAGTGCATCCACACTCATACTGGTTGGGATGGGTCAAGATTGAAGGGCAAACATTACTTGCCAGTTGCGAGTGTTCTGTGTAATTTGCCATTGATCTATTTTAGGGCTCACTTGGATGTCGCAGTTCGATACTAGGAGCTCCATGTCAATATGACTTCAAGGTTGTCCTTGAAGGATTTCACAAGATCTATTGGCTATAAAAAGAATATAAAGTGTATAATTTCACATCTTTAGTTATCGCTGTACTTTCTGGCAGGCTTGTAGTTAAATAGGTCAATTTGTATTAATTTTTTACTGTTTGAAGTTAGTATCATTCGACAAGCCAAGGAAATAATGCCTACAAGCTCCCATCTTTGGTAATCAAATCCTTTACGGATGCTTATTACAATGAAGGGAGTGGTGCAAAACACTGGGCTATGCAAGCAATTGCACATGCTAGACAGACCTTGGGAGGAACTATCCATGGACTTTCCTTGGATTGCCGCACACACAAAACAATGACTATCTTCATAGTGGTGGACCGATTTTTTGAAATGGCACCTTTCATTCCTTGCCTGAAGTCAAATGATGCATCCGGGATAGCGGAGTGTTATGGAGTAAAAAGTGTCCACATGTCTTTTTACCTCCTTGTTTAGCTCCTAGGTCCCCGTGATTACATTATTCATGTTAAATGTTCATCTCGATGCAAAATTGCCCGACACCAATGTAAAATTGGAATAAGGGCCCCTTCACTTATCTTATCCCGGACCCAAAAGGAGCTAAAAGACTTGGGTGCCACCGCCCAAGCCCCTCCTGATTGGTCGGGGCAAAATTAAGTATTGGTCGGGTTAGGACCTTTCAAGAAGTTTCTCCTTGTCAGCTCTTTTAGTTTAATTTCACAATTATGAGCGGGAAAGCATATATAAGTGTGTTTTTGAGTTCATTTGTATCCTAGATGGAGATAGCTAACTTGAGATATTGAAGGAAAGGAAGCAAGAGCATTCATTGCAATTCTAGAGCAGATTTGTGTATTGTTAGTGTGTTTGTTGCAGGCATGGAGCTATCATCTATCTTCCTTAGGGTTTGAAGGATCTTCATCATTCTAAGGGATCATCACATAGGTGATATCATTGTGTGTTTCTTATCATTTGAATCATCATTATTATCATTGTTTTCAGCCTCTGCCCCCATGAGGGTACGCACTCTCTATCAATCAACGGTGTTGGGAAGCTTGAATGTTATCCCGGGATTTGATTGAGGCAAGTCCCTAAACACCATAACCCCCAAACCTCTTCTTATCTTCTTGTGTGTAGGTTATAGGAGCGAGATCCGGAGAATGTGAAGATACAGGAAGACTGAGTGAAGATCAGAGTTTCGAGATCCGACAAGTCACAGAATATTCCTCTTTCCAAGACTTCGGCGGTGGCACCCTAGTCTTTCTGCCCTTTTTGACTTCAGATTTGGCATCAAGGCAGCATCTGCAACATCTTTCCAGTTTACAGTTTCAACAGATTCCTTCAATTAGAACTTCGACACCTCTGCTTTCAGGAGATAGGGTCTATCATCTTCCTGATCATCCCTATGCAATTGGTTTCTGGATAGCTGTTGTACTTTCTCTGTTATAAGTTGATCATTGTAGAACTAGGGTTTGATAAAAAGGCTGAATTAAATTTGATTCCTCTATAACATACCTGAGTACAAGATCAGCAGCTGAGTCCACCTCCATTTGGTAGTGATTTGGCTCGGTCTTGTCCTTGAATGTTATATGGAAAAGGGTTTGATCTAGTGTGCATTCTAGTTATCATCATTCTCCTTTTTGAATTTTCATACTTAACACGAAGTTGTCCTTCAAGGAGATAGTGTGGTTGTATGGGTTGCCACAACAACAAGAAGTTCTTTAGCCATTTCTGGTGCCCGTGGAAGAAATTGGGAACATAGCTCAATTATAGTTTTGCGTATCATTCGCAAATGAATGGACAGACAGAGGTTGTCAATTGGAGTCTTGGCAATCTACTCAGGTGTTTAGTAGGGGAGAAGAATATGCAATGGGATTTTGTGTTGGCACAAGTAGAGTTTGCATACAACTCGGTGAATAAATTGTCAGTGAAGATGCCATGTCAAGTGGTGTATGTGACATCATCATGAGGTGTTAAAGATTTATTGGGACTAGATGGTCGGGGCATAAGTGCAGAAGCAATGGACTTTATGCACCACATGAAAGAAGTCCATGTGCACCACATGAAAGAGGTTCATGCACAATTCAAGGAGCAGTTGACGAGGGTAGTGCAAGATACAAGTTGCACACAAATGAGCTCCAAAGGGAAAAGGCTTACTTGGAGGGTGAGTTAGTCACTTGGAGGGCGAGTTATTCATGGTGCATTTGAGGAAAGAGCAGTTCCCTAGAGGAACATACAACAAGCTAAAGTCCAAGAAGATCAGTCCATGTTGCATTGTGTGCATATTTTTTGAGAACACATATGAGACTGAGTTGCCAAAAGGGTTGGATATCTCGTTGATAATCAATGTATCTGATTTGTACTCCTACCATGTGCTTGAAGGTTCTGAGGATGCACAATTGGTGGAAGTGCCTGATTGGAGAAATAAAATACCAGAAAAGCAGCGGGAGGGAATTGCGCAAATCTTGGACACGTGCATAGGCAAAAAGACTCGGTGGAGCAAGTACAAGGAATATCTTATTTGTTGGAAGGGTAAAGCACTTGAGGAAGACTTGTGAGTTTTTGAAGTGAATGAGATATCAGTTGTCCATGCAGTCCTAATTGTGAGCACCTAGTTCATAATCTTTTTAGCAAGGGTGTTTGATGCAGGAGCATCCTTGGGTTGGCATAGTCTTGCATCAATCAAAAATATGTGTTTGTAGCTTCCTACATGTAGGCTTAATTTGTGTGTGCCTCGTGTTACGGTAGTTTGATTGCACACATGTGTCGTTTTGTTTGTTCAATAAATTTTGAGCGCCCCATGCACCCTATATTTAGTGGTGCAGCTTTGTTCGAGCCTTGCACAACTTTACTGGTCTGGTGCAGTTTTGTTGAAGCACACCTTAGCTTGTGCACAAGTCTTTCTTTGCAGGGAACTTGGTAGTTGTTTGACTTTGCTTTGGCATCCCTCTCATAGTCCACACAACCCGCACATTATTGATGCCAACCCATGCAACCTGTTTCATGTGTGTGCCCTAGAAATGTTAGTGGGTGTTAGGATGTTAGGGTAGTTGGTCATTTCATCTAAACAATTTGCCAAATGATAGCGATTAGATCTACTGATAGTTTGTCAATTTTGGAAGGTCAGAAGAATGTGAGATTTGAATTTATTAAGGAATAAACGATGGATCTATTTGCAAACAACATCCATGCTGTTGAGATTTCCTCTTGGGTGCACATTTATGGCAATGACCTACTTCTATCCTCCTTGACAATTCATATTAGATTTGATGTTGGTGCAATTTGTTGGGATGTCTTTGGTCATTCAAAGGGTTGGTTCATTACTTCAGAGAGTAAAGGGGTCAGCTTGAGAGTTCGATTTCGAGACTAATTTGACATTGGTTGGGTTTTGTGTAGAGCTTTGACTCATTTGATTGTAAGCGCAAAGAGTCTTTCTGTATATTTCTCTAAGGGGTTGAGAAGCATAGTGTTGTTGGGTTTCACATGTAGGCGGCCCATTTGTAATTCTTTCATGCTGTATAATTAAACTTACGTTTTCTTGTTCTATCTCCATTGTTCTTCGTAGTTTAGCATCCATTGTGTGCTCCATGGATCCATTCACCAGTTGTTCATTTGACCTGCAGACTGCTGCTGCACTATGATGATGCACTAATTCTAACGGTGGATCCTAATGAACTTCCCTAGTGTGTCTTTTTCACTTAGATAATCCCTACTAAGTTCAATAAGTTCTGGTTATATCTAGCAGCCTTCATTCCTAGTTTCTTGTCTAGTTTGGAGTGTATTGTGTGTCAACACACTTGCATGTCACATTGTGGTACCTTAGCACCTTGGTGTGCTTCATCTTCAGACCAATTTGCATAGGATTTTCATGAAATTCTTAATTGTTTCTTTGAAATTTCTAAAATCGAAGTACAATACAAAATGGAGAGTAATTATGAAGGATAATTATTGAGATTATCTTTCTATGGTTGTTCTAGACTGTTGATCCTGCCTAGAACTCTAAGTTAAAATAAAATTTAACCCTTCATTCATCCTTCTACTTGGCATAAATACAGGGATAGAAAATGTGAGTTTGATCAAGTAAGAGTGTTTTAGGAGTCTTCTCTTGTTGATTGCTTTTAGAAGCTTGTTGAGTCACTCTAGTTTTTCCTTAAAAAGAGCTTGGCGTTCGTCCCTTGGGAGAGCTGATTGCATGGTCAAAGTGTCAAATTAACAACCATCAACCATTCAGTCATCTCAGAGTGTACAACAAAGTATTGGAAGCATAAAAAGGAATGCACACGATGGAAATACTGACATTCTTTATTAATTTCTCAGAAAACTCAGTAGATCAACTATTTCACAGAAACGTATAACACACTTATAGACTACTTTCAATTTCAAATTACAACACTTGTTTACTGATTAAGTGGTCTAATTGGTTCCAGACAGAGTAACCGGGAAGGATATTTGCATTGTCATAGTGCACTGAAATAAATTACATTGTACGAGAATGATAACCAGAAAGAATAACAACCAGAATTAGTACTTAAAAGATCAACTGCATATATTACTCAGAACCGTAAGTCCAAAATACAATCCAAAAACTCCATGCCCATACAATGGCGTAACAAGAACATATATAGTTTGGCCGACGATTGCCAACCGTCGGCAACCATTGTACCGATCGGGAGTAACTACTCGCCGAAACTAAAACATAAACATACTGCCTGAAACCACTAACAAAACATATTTTGCCAAAAGTAATAAACTATGTAAAGTACGCCTAACATCATCCCCCCCCAAAAAACTTGTCGTCTTCCAGACGACTATAAACAAGAGCTCAAATGAACTATGAAGTAGGAGGGTCAGTGGACGTCCCTGGAGGTGTGGATGCTGTCCGTGCTGATCCAGGAGTCCCCTGCTGAGGTTGAACTAACCGCCGAAGTCTATAAACCTCCTCAGTCCTTTGTTTCAGATGTGTTGAGGCCACGATATGCTTGTCTCTGGTAAGACGTACCATCTGGACAGCCTCGGCCAACTGCTGTTTTGTTTTCTCCTGTGTCGCCTGAGATTCGGCCAACGCCTTCCTTGTGGTTTCTAGTTCGACTCTGAGTGCCTCAGCCTTGTTCCTTTCCGACTGTGTGAGCTCGGCTTCCTGTGCCAACTGCCGTTGGAAGTGCACCTGTTGCTCATCAATTTTTTCCCTTAGTTGCTTACTCATAGTTGCAGCCTCCTCCAGCCGTTTGTTGCACCGTTCTGTCTTTTGAAAATCCTCCTGTCGAGCATAGTACAAAGCTCTGAACTGGTCCTCAATGCTATGAAGGGCTGCCAGTAGCTCACTGTCTGCATCTCCCACTCCCAAGTCTGGTCTCTCTGGTTTCCATGCCCTCCGCATCTCCTCGGTAATGACTTCTGGCCAACCCTTATTCCAAAATACCCGTAAAAACTCCGTCTCAGCATTCTTGACAAATTGTTCAATTCTTTGTATCTCGGCACGTATTACTAGCGAAGAGTATTGGGGATTGACCCTGGCAGCAATATCAGATACCCTCTGAAGGATGGTTCCCATAGACCCCAAATCCTGTGCATACCTGAGAATGGTGCCGAGTGGGTCACTCTCATCTGGTGCACTCATATGTACTGTCAACCCAGCTGGCTCAACCGAGCGAGAAGTATCCTCTGTATCATTAGCACTATCTGTCCTACTCGTGCCTTCCTCCTCTGAGCTGCCTGTGGCTGTGCCTTCCTCCTTGGCTTCCGAGTCACTAATTGTTATGGCAACATCAACTGCTTTCTCCTCCTCTGACTGTACCATCTCGCCTTCAAGTGCAGGTGGCGGTAAAAGAGATCGAGCGGGGCTTAGAGGAGGAATGTCTGCCAACTCTGAAGGCATGCCTAGTAGCTGAAGCCAAGCATCTACCTGTACTGAGCTGTTTGCATGTGCTATGCTCTCTGGAGATCTAGTCTCGAATGGAGTAATCTGCCCTGATGGCAGAGGAACTGGTGCGGTGTTATCTCCCTTCATCCTCATGACCTGCCCCCAAGAGACGTGTGTGGTATTAGGCCGAACTGGAATCTCTGCTTGGGTGCATGTGTCCAAGTGTAAGTGTGCATGCTTCTTTGCCAGTGAAAAATCCCATCTGTTCTCCCCTACTGGTACTATAGGACTGGGGCTGGCAGGGTTGCCAGGAGTGGCTGAGGCTGACGAGGCCTCAATGCAATCCCCCTCGGCACCTTGTGCACTATAGGAAGCTTCCGACGAAGTCTCAGGTAACTCCCGCTGCTTTCTCTTTTTGCTGCTCCGAGACTCTTCTCCCTTCCCACCTTGTGCAGGAGCCTTCAAGTTTGTCCATCTGAAGACGGTCGGCCATGTGGGGTCGTACTGCGCATCTGGCTGAAACGGAGCTCGCGCCAAAGAGGGGACGTGAGTGCAGATGGCGTCCAGGAACAACGCAATGGCCTACTGAGTCATGTAGAATGTCTTGTGAGTCATTTTCATGAACTCGTGAATCTTGTCGAAGAGAACTGCTGCCCAGTTGTACATTGCGCCCTGGCTAAGGCCAATCATATAATCTGACATCCAAAATGGAATGTCTGACGAGCGTGACGCTCCTGTCAGCCGACCCCGGATGACATCCATTATGCACCGCCATTCCTCATTAGCCAAGTGATCTCGGCGAAGTCCTCGATTCCCTGCAGCCTTTATTTGATTCTTTTCTTTTTCAGTCAGGTCTGGTCTGCAAACCTTTGCCATAATGCTGTCCTTGTGTTTTCCGGTCATTTTCTGTTTGCCGACTGTAAATCCTTGGCGCGGTACACCCATTACTCTCTCGAAGTCCTGTGGCGAGAATGTGATTTTGACCGATACATTCATGAACCTGATGATTGTGTGTTTTGCTCGGGGATTGTAATTCGCCACCATGTTCTTCAATATTGCCTCAAACTCTCTGAAATTGAAATAGGGCATTTGTATTACCTTGTCTACTTGTGCCTTCTGCAGTGCCTTCTTGAGAGGATGATCGTCAGCATGGCTGTTCCACCACTGTTTGCACTCGCTCGCCGTAAAACTTTCCCACTGCAAGGAATCCACTGTGATTTTGTCCTTGTCTCTCCCTTTCCCTTTTGACTGCTTCTTCTGAGCTGATGAACCCACGTCAATTTGTGGTGTCTGTGCCGGTTTTTCTTCCACGATTACCTTTGCCGCCATCTTCTGATCTTCTACCTGTTCAGGAATCTGAATTTGTTTTCCTCAGCCTTGAGCTCTGGTGACCCTGTTCGCTGGCAAGAATGACATTTTGATCTTCTTTATACTCTTGCAGGTCAGTTAGTACCGGTATTTTTCTCTCCTTACACCTGAATCGTACGCCAGCAACTTCACCAGATGAATCCGTTCGTGCAAGGGCAAGGTACGGTGAATGTTGTACTTGGTACGGCTAGCTAGGAACCGTACGGTCACAAGGTGTACGGCCCACTCAGGACTCTTCGTACGGTTGAATCCTTTTCTGGTCCGTACGTTTTTAACCCCCTCCGTACGGCGGCTTCTCTTAGTACGGCAGCTTTTCCGTACGGCCTTCTCTGTGCTTGGCATACGGCTCCTTCAAAACTCCGTACGGTCCTTTCTGCAACCTCCCGTACGGTCTCCTCTGTCAAATTCGTACGGCCTGCCTTTTGTCAATTCGTACGGCCTCTTTTCTGTAAATCCGTACGGCCAGTAACTTCGTACGGTCTCTCCTTTGTCAATTCGTACGGCCTGTTTGCATTCCGTACGGTCTCTTCTCTATCAATTTGTACGGCCTTCTTGCAGTTCCGTACGGACTCTCCTCTGTCAAAATGTTCGTACGGTTTCTTCCGTACGGTTTCTTTTGTACTTTTTTTTTAAATTTAATTTTTTTTTATTTTTTTATTTTTTTATTTTTTATTTTTTATTCTATTTTGCTTTTTCCCTTACCTGACTTGTCGATTTCAGATTTCTCGAACTTTTCGTCCTCCCAGTTCTCCAGGATCTCGATTTCTGTCAGCTGCCGAAAGATGCAGTTTATGTAGCCTTTCTGTCTCAGACAATCGTTCGAGCAACATTTATCAATTTCCTCTAACTCCCATATCCGGTCGAAGATCGTTGATTGATCTCTTACCCATGTCAAATTCCACCCCATTGGCTCCTAGATCCACTGGAATGTCTTTCCGTCTTCGTTCATCTTTACATTCACGTTCCTGCACCTATATCTCGCTTTCCAGAGTTGACTCTTCGGAAGCTGTACGTGGGGTAGTCCGACTGGCCAGTTTTTCCTTCTTAATTCCCAGACTTCGTCACAGTAGGGTGATCTTTCCACAATGAACATTGCTTCTGCCAAGTATTTCCTTCTTGGCGGGTCCCGGACCTCCTTTGGTAGTAGGAACTCAAATTTGTCCCGCACTTGATTGCATTCTTTTATCCAGTTGTTCCAATTCTCTTCCTCTTCTTCCTCTTCTTTTGGGTAATTCTTGTTAATCCATTTACCACCATAGTCTTCATCGATTTGGCCCTCACGGGCTACCATCCGGACTGGCTTTGGTGCAAAGAATCCCGTGACTGGTTCAAACTGAGTACTTGCAAATATCATTCCGTCAACTTTGTTTTCTGTCTCCTCACGTTGTTTGCCTCTTTCCTCCTTTACGCCGTGGTTTGTTAATGCGAATCCCAGCATATTGATTTGTATTGTCTCTCTTTTTCTTTCTTTGTAAATCTTCAGTTTCAACCTGTTCACTGCTTCGTTGATTGGACTTCCATCGAGATTATCTAGTTTTATAGCTCCATTGTCCATCAATTCCCGTATTCTGAACGGTCCTAACCACCGAATTTTGAACTTCCCAGGTTTGATTTCGTTACGGCCGTTATATTTCAGGACTAACTGCCCGGGCCGGAACTCCATTTTCCGTAGGTGTTTGTCGTGCCAATACTTCCGGCGTTTCTGCATGATTTCCGTCGACCATTGAGCCAAAATTCTTTTCTCGTCTAATTTAGTCAACTGGAATAGTCTTTCCTCCAGGCTCTCAGTATCTCCTAGTCTGTTTTCCATTGCAATTCTGAGACTTGGGACAAGGTACTCTGCTGGTACTACCGCTTCTTGCCCATACATCAACTGGAAAGGTGTGTGTCCAGTCGTTACCTTATAAGTGGTTCGGTAAGCCCATAACACCGCCGGTAACCTTTCTTCCCAGTCCGATCCTTCGATTCCGCATGACTTGTGGATTACCGAAACGAGCACCTTATTTGTTGACTCTGCCTGCCCATTCGCCCTTGGATAGTACGGACTTGATAGGGTGTGCAGGATTTTGAATTCCGTAGTCATGAGTTGGATGACGTGATTGACGAAATGCCCTCCACGGTCACTCGTCAATTGAATCGGAATTCCATATCTCGTCACAATCTGTTCATATAGGAACTTTGCCGTGCTTAATGCAGTATTATCCTCCAGTGCCTTTGCTTCTGCCCACTTCGTTAAGTACTCTGTAGCCACGATTATGTACCGACATCGGTGTAGTTGGCTGACCTTTAGGGGTCCTACAAAATCCAGCCCCCATCTTTCGAAAAGTTCTTGAGGTTGTGATGGCCAGAGTGGCATATAATCCCTCTTCAATGGTTTTCCTACCCTCTGACAAGTGTCACATTGAATTACCCATTCCCGGGCATCGGTGTGTAACGTCGGCCACCATAGGCCGGCGAGTAGGACTTTTCGTGCCGTGGCGTCGGGACCCATATGCCCTCCTGCCAGTCCCTCATGGGCTTCTGCCAATACACCTCTTATCTCTTCTTCCATCACACATCTCCGGAGGATTTGATCGGGGCCCATTTTGTAGAGCAGCCCGTTTATCAGTTGAAATGTCTTACTCTTCAGTGCAATCTTCCGTCGTTCACTTGTAGACATTTCTGGCGGAAACGTTGAAGTGGATAAGTACTCACCAATTTTCTCGTACCATGGCGGCAAGGCAGCAATGTGGAATAGGTGGGCATCCGGAAAGTCCTCATTGACTCCATCTCCTGGTTCTCCGGATTTGATCCTTGAGAGCTGGTCGGAAATTACATGGCTTTTTCCCGGTCGTACAATAATGGTGAAAGTAAATTCTTGCAGTAGCAACAACCACCTACTGATTCTGCCTTGAATAATCGGTTTGTTGACTAGATACATTAGAGCTTGATGATCCACATAAAAAGTGAATGGTGTTGCCAAGAGGTAATGCCTGAATTTCTGTACAGAGTACACCATTCCCAGAGCCTCCCTTTCTGTAGTACTATAGTTCCGTTCTGCCTTGGAGAGCAACCGACTAGCAAAGTATACTGGATGATCCAACCCATGGGATCCGACCTGTGCAAGAGTGGCACCAATTGCAAAGTTTGATGTGTTTACGTGCACGTGGAATTCCTTGTCCCAGTTTGGATAGGCTAGGATAGGTGCACTGATGAGTCTTGTCTTTAGTTCTTCAAAAGCTTTCTGTTGTTCCTCCAACCAGACAAACTGCACCCCTTTCCTTGTCAACCTGTCGAGCGGTTGTGATACCTGAGCAAAATTTTTGATAAATCTCCGGTAATAACTGACATGGCCGAGAAAGGACTTTACTCCGGTGACATCTTCTGGAGCTTCCATTTCTACAATTACCCGAATCTTGTCCGGGTCTGCTTTTAGTCCTGCTTGGCATACGATATGGCCCAGAAGTTTCCCTTGGGACACCATGAACCGGCACTTCTTCGGGTTTAAGGCCAACCGTGCGGCTCTGCAACGCTCCATGCATTCGGTGAGGGCTTTAAGGTGTGTCTGCTGGTCGCTGTAAATTGACCAGTCATCGAGGAATGCCTTGAAGTTTCCCACCGACATTTTGTCAAATATGTGTAGGATAATCCTCTGAAAGGTGGCTGGTGCATTGCACAGACCGAACGGCATCCGGTTGTATGCATATACTCCATTTTCAATCACAAATGTAGTTTTCAGTTTGTCTTCCTCGGCGATGCTAATCTGGTTATATCCCGAAAATCCATCCATAAAGGAATATATTTCGTGACCGGCCACTTCTTCCAAAATGGAGTCTGTGAATGGGATGGGGAAGGGGTCTTTGATTGTTACCGCATTGAGGCATCTGAAATCTACACAAATCCTGATTTGTCCCCCTTCCTTTTTAAGTGATATCACAATCGGTGACACCCACTCACTCGTTTCCACCTCGAATATTATTCCTGCCTCAAGCATTTTTTCAATTTCCTCTTGTACTTTTGCCGCATAGTTCTTATTCATGCGGTATGGCCTTTTCTGTACTGGACGTGCTCCTGGTATGAGTGGAATTCGGTGGACGCACAGTTCTGGTGGTATCCCCTTCAGGTCCTTGTAGGTCCAGGCAAATACATCTTTGTACTCTAGGAAGATTCTGAATGCTGCTGCCTTGAGTACGGGATTCCAGTCGTCGCCGGCCAGGATTATTTTCGGGTTACTTTCCTCGCCGAGATTAACTTTCTTCGTTATCGGCTCCTCGTACATAATCTTCTTTTCCGGTTCAAACTGATGTGCCGGCGTACTGTCTACTTCTGCATTCCCTTCCTTATATTCCCCGTACGCCGCTGGGAACATATGGGCTACTTCCTTCCCCTTTTCACTTGCTCGTTCCAATGTTTCACCGTCGTCTTTCTGCTCACTCGTTGTTCCCGAGTTTCCACTGATTTCTTTTATTGAGATCATGTTGCACTATGGCGGAAAAAACTCGTAGTCTTCCATCTGCCAGTGAAATAGCCCGCTGAACGAGTTTGTTTCATCTTCTGAGCATTCTTGTAATTTTAGCACCCCTTCATCATTGGGCTCCATCGGCCCTTTCCTACTTCCCGTCGAGTCCCCTCCATCCGAGTCAGAATCTGACGCCAACTCTTCACTGACGGTTTGTGTCTTCAAATCAATGACGAACTTCCTACGTCCATTTTCTATGGACAGAGTGTTTTTCTTCCAGTTGTGGTTGGCCTTGGCGGCTATTAGCCATCCTCGGCCGAGTAATGCATCATATGATGCATTTTGTGCTGTTATGACTACAAAATTTAACAAGAATTGCTGGGTACCGATTCTTACCTTTTGAGCCATTAGCACTCCCAGCGCCTTGATCCCGTGCTGGTCGGCTCCCACTAACTGGAAGTTTTGTGGCCATAGAGTAGGCTTCTCAAGGCTCTTCCAGGTTGCTTCTGGTAGTACGTTTACCCCGGATCCACCGTCGACTATAGTATTTGTCAAGTTCCGTCCAAGGATTTCCATGTGTACTACAGCCGATTTCTTTCCCGTATCAATCGCTAGTAACCTCGGGTCGAGTACTTGTTCTCCCGTTGGCGGTGGTTCTACTATAACATCTTCTGTCATGAGGTTTTGGTCTTCGTGCGAGTTGTCCTCCATTACCTTTGATATTGCTACTTTTAACTGAGGCAAGCTCTGGAGAAGGTCTACCAGTTTAATTGGTACGGTAGTTTGCAGTACTTGACTTGTTATGTTCTTGTCCGATTCCGATTGTACTGCCTTTTTGTCTGGGTTCCTCCGTTCGGTTTTCATGGCAGCTTCCACTTCCTTCCGCGCCTCTCGGAGTCTTTCTTTTTCCGTACGGGGATTTGGATAAGTGGCCTTTTTCCACTGTGCTCGGGTGATAGCCAGGACTTCTTCATCAGTTTCCTTGAGATTGATAAGGTTCACCCCTTTCTGCTTCGGACAGTCTTTTTCCTCGTGATCGCCAGGCCCACACCATTTGCACAGTGCATTTATTATGTTCTGGTTGTTGTTGGGGCACTCTCTTGCAAAGTGTCCCCACTCGTTGCACTGCCGGCATTGTATCATCGGTCGTCCTTTGCTGTCGTATTGCAATCTATTTCTCGGGCTGTTATTGTTAAACCTTCTGTTATTCCTGTATCCTCCCGGAGATGCATTCGGACTGTTTTGAGGTTTCGGTGGTGTGGTCGGCGGAGTTGATGATTCTCCTTGGGTGAACAACACTTGGGTACTTCTTGCCTTAAAGTTGAATGGACATTCCTTGATTGAATGTCCCATTACCTGACAGATGTCACAAAATAGTTTTCTCGGGCAATTTGCCTTTATGTGACCCTCGCCATTGCACTCTGTGCACCATAACTCTCGACCTTCTCTCGTTGTCTCTTTATCTGTTTTCATTTCCTTCATCATGCGAATCATGTCCCTTCTCAGTGCTTGAATGGTTTTCGACTCGTTCTCACTGCTGTCATCCTCCGTACTGTCATCATCTTCAGTTCTTCTTTTACTTTGGGATGATGTTTTGCTTTCGCTTTCTATGTCCATTGCCTGATTGTATGCTTCTGCGTACGACGATGGGGGTACCACTTTCATTTTTTTTCTTAATGACGAGACTAGCCCTTCTATGAACCATCTTTTCTTCAGTCCATCGGCTGGCTGCGTTTCCAGTTTCCCGAGTAATTCTTTGAGCCTTCTATTATATGCCCTTACATTTTCGTTCTTTCCTTGTTTGGTATTGTAGATTTCTGCTACAATCTCATTGTCATCTCTCAGGAGTTTAAATTCGTTCTGGAAGGCTTTTCTCAGTTCGTCCCATGAGGTTTTTTGTGCTGCCCCCAGGTCTGTATACCAGTCAATGGCAATGCCTCTTAGCGTCGCGGGAAACGCTTTTACCCAATAGTCCTCATCCTCTTGTCCGTTTGCCACCCATATGGTTTCACACGTTTTACAGTGTCGGACAGGATCCTCTGACCCGTTCCCCATGAACTTTGGCAGCTTCTGCCTTTCACTTGCCGGTGGGGTCACCATTTTCTTCCCGGGGTACCCTCTCTGTGTCTTTGACCCGACTGGATTGGTTCTACCCTGTCGTTCCAGTGTCTTCCCGACACTGCCGGCCACGTACGGTTCCTTCCCACTTCCGGTTTCGGCGTCCTCTACACTTCGAGTTACCTCTGGCTCTCCTTGGTTTTCCCTCTGTGCAGGGGTCTCGGGTTCAAGTCTTCTAGTCCTCGGCCTTTCGTCAGAAATGGACAATGCCACAATCCGACGTATACTATTCTCTAGTTCTTCTGTCAGATTATTTTCTTTTCCTTTATTGGTTATTGGTGTTCTAAAACTATGTTCATCACCTCCTTGATCTACCTCTTCCTGTTGTTCATTTTCTTTTTCAGCAATCTGTTTCAATCTTTTTCTACGTTCTTCTTGTTCCTTTAGTCTTAATGATTTTCTTACTATTTCTTCTGGTGTTGCGTGCCCTACTGGTAATTTATTCTTGTCCTTATTCAGTTGTATGGGCATTAATTATGCTTACCCTTTCTCAATTGTACGGTGTGCGACGGCGATCACCGTCCCGTTCCTCCTCTTCTTGTTTCAGACGTTCTTCATATCTTCTGAGAATTTGTTGTCGTCGCACTTCCCTCTCTCTTTCTTCTCGAATATCTTGGAAGGCTATCAAGTTCCTTGCCAGAAGTCGAGGAATGCGGTCCAGAAGATTATCCACTTCGCTATTAACACGCAGGTTCTCTGAAATAACCTCCTGTGGAACCTCTCGGCGGATAGACTCGTCTCGCACGTATTGTCCGACTGATAATAACCACAGTTTGACTAATTCCTGAGTTACTTCATCTTCCTGACTTCTGGGTTCATTCTCTTCTCTATCGCTTTCCTCGCGTTCTTCTTGAATTTCTTGTATTATTTCTTCTACGTGCTTTCTGTCTCGTACCTCTTCGTCGGTATCGACCGGTTGCCCCATTATGCTGCCATTCTCCCGTCTGGATGTTCACCGGATTCGCTTAGGCAACGGCGCCAAAATGTTTACTGATTAAGTGGTCTAATTAGTTCCAGACAGAGTAACCGGGAAGGATATTTGCATTGTCATAGTGCACTGAAATAAATTACATTGTACGAGAATGATAACCAGAAAGAATAACAACCAGAATTGGTACTTAAAAGATCAACTGCATATATTACTCAGAACCGTAAGTCCAAAATACAATCCAAAAACTCCATGCCCATACAATGGCGTAACAAGAACATATATAGTTTGGCCGACGATTGCCAACCGTCGGCAACCATTGTACCGATCGGGAGTAACTACTCGCCGAAACTAAAACATAAACATACTGCCCGAAACCACTAACAAAACATATTTTGCCAAAAGTAATAAACTATGTAAAGTACGCCTAACAACACTCACTACTATTAACTTTGGTTTCATGGCCTTCTGGTGCTGCATGCACTCAATTCCTTGCAATCTTCCTCTCTCTTCTCTTGCTTCACTCTGCTGGTCCCCCCAAAAGCCAAGGGCTCAAATGCCTTTCTGTGAATTCAGACTTCCAGGGCTGCAAAAACCATATGTCTAACTCCGACTGAATATTTATAGTTCCTGCTTGTTACTGGAGGAAAGAATAACTGATGAAATGTTCATACTTCCTGAAATACTTTATCATCACCCAGTTATATGTTATGATTACTACTAAAAATTAAGTTTGTATGTCCTCGAATCTCTCACCTCTTTCTACAAACAGAAGCTCAGAAAATAATTGTGATTTATAGAATATATGAGTGAGCTTTCATATTTTAGTGGATTTCAAAATTTCAATTTATGTCATAAGCTCGATGGTGCCATGAGTTTGTTGCTAGCTAGTTTTAATGATCTGCTTATTTTTTAAGGGCTTCAAGCTTCTATTTTAAACCATGCTGCATGTGGGGTTTATATTGATCAATGATAACTATTGACCCATTGAGCTCGTGGATATACTGCTCTTGGCACAGTATGCTCTACGATAAGTTCCATAAGGCTGCTTGACAGGATTCAAATCAATGCTATTTATAATGACTAAGCAACATTCCTGTGGACACTTAAAGTCATTAGTGTCATAATGTTCTTTGGATATGCTGTATAAAATCATGTCAAGTTGTAGGTGAAGAGAGGAAAATTGGATGCACATTTTTTTGCTGGTTATATTATTGTGAAATCTTACAGCTGACACACTGTCTGTGTTAGTTATTAGGGACTTCATCTCTTGATATTGCAGAAATTTTGTGTGTTATTGTAGTTGGTTTTTGGCTCTTAAACACTTTTTGAATGATCTCAGAGATCTTGTATTAGATTAAAAGTGTAGTTTTTCTCTCTTTTTTTTTTTTTAATCTGGAAGAGTTCCTTATGATTAGCATCCTATTCATGCTAAGCATTTAGATGTTAATCGGAATCCCATCTAGAAAAGCAAAAGAAAGATTATTTTGCTTGGTATTTTCTAAAAACCGTTGAACTTTCTTCTAGTGTGTTCATTGAACTCGCCATTCTATGAACTCCTCTTGTTTGTAAAGTGAGATCAGTGTTTGTTTGATTTGATAAAATGATCTTTTCTCAGGTCCTTGCATTCAGGGATATTGCACCTCAGGCACCTACTCACATAATTATCATTCCCAAAGTAAAAGATGGTTTGACTGGCCTATCCCAGGTACCAAAAATGTTCACTTGTTTGGCAATTTCTCACTCCTTTCAACTTGGGAATTTTATGACAGATTTATTCTTGATCGGTTTGTCTATTTAATAGGCAGAAGAGAGGCATGAACATATTCTAGGTCACTTGTTATACACTGCAAAAGTTATCGCAAAGCAGGAAGGGCTATCTGATGGCTTTCGAATTGTCATAAATGATGGTCCTACTGGATGTAAGTTTATTTCTAGGTTGATGTCTTATTTTTGACTTGTTTTTCCTATATATTTAAATTTGATAATTTCATAACTGGAACTTTTTCTTTCCAGGTCAATCTGTGTATCACTTGCATATTCATCTTATTGGTGGAAGGCAAATGAATTGGCCTCCTGGCTAATTTTGAACTGTGGTATTTATGGGTCCATGACAAGCACAATTCTAAAATTCTACCCCTAGTTCAAATGCTGCTAAGCGAGCCTGAACAATTAATTATTGATACTAGGATTTACATACTCTTTTAGCGATAATACAGAAAGTTGCTCCACCTCTGAATGTCTCAATCAATTGGAAGGCTTCTTATATCACTGATAAAGCTGCACATTTAATGAAATGGGGTTTTTCTTATCAAGATAATGACGTGCTGCATAAGTTGTTTAGAGCAGAGCATTTGAAGAAAATATTGTTTGAATCTCATGTAGAAAATTGATAGGCAATCAGAAATAAATGTGTAGGTTGAGTCTCAACAGTTAATACTTGGAGTCTTAGGACATGATGCATTCAATATTGAACATGAACTATAATGGGTTGGAAAATTGTAAAACAAAGTAGCATGGATAAGATTGAAGATGCATAAAAGGTCCATGAGAAAGAAACTCATTAAGACATGCTTATAAGCAAACCTGGATGTAGGATTATTGTGTTTCAGTTAGGCTCTTTTCAATTATGTTTCTAGCAAACTCTTTAGCCTTGCTGTTTAAACATACCTTTGTCTCTTATTCATCATTATTCCTTTGTGATCTTATTTTTCATCAATGTTGCATTATACCTTCTGCCGAACATGATTATCCACTTGTTCTTTCTAGAGCTCATGTGGTTTGTTGGAATAGTCAAACTTATTAGTAGTTGAAACTGAAAGCATAGGATTAAAACTCGCGAGGTTTTTTGGAAAATGAGCAACTCGCACCCAAACTCGCCACTCGGTAGAAACCTGTTTTCTGCAAGTCTGTGGTGCTCGCTCATGACTGTAGAATGCCATTCACAACTGGAAAAAAAAAAACATGCCCTCGAACTGAAAAATGATTTGGATGCTTCCTCTGTAAATTGCAATTGGTACTTCCCATCCAATTCTCCTCCTTAGTGTCTAAATGCAACTGCAAATACCCAAAATTGCTGCCATCGCATGCCATAATATTCATTGTGTTTAAAATGGTGCCCACTGAAAAATGCGAATGCAGACTGATTGAAAACACAATGACTTCCTCTGTATTTAAAAACTTGCTCTCAACTGCAAAAACATGACTGGGATATTTCCTCCTTCACGACTGCATTCAGACCTAAAAGAACCTTTGCTTTGTATGTAAAACAGTGACTGGAAGTCCAGTAAATGGCCCAATGACATATAGTTTAAACAAATCAAAGTGATTATAAAATTTATGTTTTCCAAGGGAATTTAAGTGTTTTTTTTTTTTGTTTGTTTGTTTTTTTTTTTTTTCTGAGTCGTTTAGGTTTGCTGAGTTTTTTACTATGATTGAAAATGTCATTGAATGATCATTGAGATGATATTTATATTTTATATCATCACCACTTGAAACACTTGGGAACTAGATCACATTTTATCAAAAGTAATGCATAGTAACAACAAAATTTCAAGCACTGATGTATTTCTATTACAAATTTGCGTGTAAAATGAGACGGCAAGAATGCATATCCCTCAGTCCTTAGCTCTTAGTCGAAGAGGTATCAGCGTAAATTTGTGCTCCTGAATTGGGTCCAAGAGTATTTTGGTCATAGCATCCCTTGTACCCACACAATGCAGCTCATCCATCTCCTTGGCTGATTTCCAAATCCTTAGAACCCAAGTATGCAGGTCTAGGTTCATTATCTCCTTTTGACGAAATGAAATGAAGTTATTTATTATGGTGTTGTTCAACCATTTCTTTGCCACTCCTTCCCCATTGGAGTTGTCACATTGTAGTCCTAGTAGGACCTCTTTCCACTCCTAGTGGAAGAAGCTGGAGCTATGAAACACCAAAACCAGATGAGAGAAATCTAAAGAGGAATGTTAACTTTAAAAATTGTCTTTGCCGACTTATCAAACGTTGTGAAACCACTTTGAGGAGTGCCTGGTACATCATTAATATGAGTGTAGGAGAAGTTTTAATGATAATCAAACACCCCTACCTCCAATATGCCTAGGTTCTCTCATTTAACACCTCATAACACCTATCCAAGTGTGCCTCAAATCCCATAGAGATGTCCTCAACAAGCACCATACCTATGTATACCCTTGACACCATCACCTTATATCATTATGACCCTAATTGTCCTTTTTATCCCCTTATCAAATATTAGCTCCTTGTATATTTTTGATTATTAGTCTAAGGGCCTCGTTTGGAATCTTTTACTTCCGAGTCCTCTGTCATAGATTATCCTTTGATTTACTCCTTGATTAGCTGCCAATTTGCTATTGAGTTTCTCTTTCTTCTAATATGTTTGAAAGGGACATCTTCAAATCTTTTCACTAGTTCCTTAGCCTTTGAAAGAAGAGTATCCAACATCCACAAGTTGCAACTTTCGTTCTTCATATAATCAATAATGATCTTGGAATCCCCCTCTATTGTGAGATGCTTCCAATTATGTGTCAATGTCATTCTGAGGCCCCATAGCATGGCCCTTGTCTCAACCATATTGTTTGTCTCCACACCAAAATCGAAAGTTGAAATTAATAATGGCTTCCCCTTGTCATCTATGAAGACATAGACCCCCAACTTGACTTGGATTGCCCTTGATGGCACCATTAAAATTAATTTTGATGCACCCAAGAGTAGGTGGAGACTAATGGACTAGCTTGTCAACTGAGAGTCTATCCCTTTCTCCAATTTTGTGAAGCCATTGAAGTCTTGATCAAGCTTTTACCTGGTTTATTTCTCTTGGCTTGGCAATTTGGTCCTCCCTACTCTAGCACTCCCTAAGTTCCTATAGAGACATTTATATTATGTCCCAAATACAAATAGTAAGGGCTTCCTTCTCCTGGAAAATCTTCTTGTTCCTTTCTAGCCATATATTCTAAACTATAAGGGTTGGGGAACAATCCCAAATCATTTTCAAACCTAGGCTTCTAATTGTGAGAACCCAACCAGTGAGTAGATCAATCACGTTGTTCGAGAGGGGCCAAAGAATCCTCCATCTCTCCTCGAACTAGTTCCAAATTTTGGCCTAGTGTAGGAACATGTGATTGGTAGATTCTTCCTTCATTTTACAAATTATGTAGTGCAACGGACCTACTTCCCCCATCTTTATCAATCTATCCCAAGAAAGTTCCCTCCCTTTGGTAGCTATCCAAAGAAAGGCATTAGCCTTTGCAATCCCATGATTGCGCCATATTTTGTTCGCAAGGAAGCTCTTGTCCCCTTCTTTGGGCTTGGAGATAGTTGTGTAAACCTCTTGGATCGAGAGCTCCCTAGCTTTGCTCCTTCCTCACACTAGTCTATCCATCCTTTTAGTGGAATTGGCCACAGTTGAAGGATATCCATTAGTTAAATGTAGGCCCCTTCTAAATTAGGTATGAGGGATGCAACTCTTTCCTTCTCTTTTCTCCACCATCATCTTGAATGTAGTCCTCCACCTAAGTTCCCAAAACCTCTTCGAAGTGAGAAGCCAATAGGCTATAGGAAAGCTTATCTGATATGGCAGAACTCTCAATCCACGAGTCCCTCTAGAAGCTCACATTGTCCCCTCTAACTATCCTCCATCTAGTATCCTTTATAACTAGGGATCTGCATGTATGAAGTTCGTTCCTCACACATGATCCTTTAAGGACAATTGAGGAAAAAACTCCTTCACTCCTTCTCTCTGCATACTTAGATTGTAGAATTCAACTCCATAATCTCACATTCTCATGTACATTCTCTAGAGTAGCTTCATACCAAGAGCCTTATTCATCAACCTACAATCTCTAGAGACCAAACCACCATCCTCTTTCTCCTTGCATATCTTGTCCCGTTTGACTAAGTTGTGTTTTTTATGTTCACCCATTCTACACCAAAGGAAAGTCCCTTGGATGTTTGCGATTGTCTTAGCAATCCTTTCAATAATCTAAAAAAAGGACATGATGTAGTTCAGAATGGCAGGCAATGAAGACTTGATTAATGCAATCCTTCCTGCTAGTGAAAGCCATTTCCCCTTTGAAGAAGAGAGTTTGTTTTGAATCCTCTCCACCAGAATCTTCCACTCAACACCAGTAGCTTTCTTATCCAAAAGAGGCATGCCTAAACATGAGCTTGAGAGTTTGTCTACTACAAACCCAAATATGCACAAAATGTTAAAAGATTCTTCACAATGCTCCTTCAAGGAGAAAATCCTAGACTTATGAGAGCTGATCTTTCATCCTGCCACCTTCTCATAACTATCTAAAATATTTTTGAAGACCTTAGCTTCTCTAGTTGTGGCCTCCCAGAAAAGGAGTGTCATCTACAAATTGGAGATGGGAGAGATTGTCTATTTGACACGAAACTTGCAATCCTTTGAGATTCCTATCAGCTACTTCTACCTTCAATGCCCTCTACAGCACTTAAACAACTATAAGGAACAAGAAAGTTGAGAGATGGTCACCTTGTCTAATGCCCCTTCTAGAATTAAAGAACTCAACGAAGGAGCTATTTACGAGGATATAGTAGGAAGTAGAGGAAATACAATTGGAGGCCCATTTACACTAGTCCTCATTGAAACCAAATTTTCTGAGCACCTAGAGAAGGAAATCCCAAGCCACCTTGTCATATGCTTTGTTCATGTCCAACTTTAGTAGCATCCCTCCCTTTTTCAAAAAATAAAAGAAAACAATTTTGGTTGACTTTTTTTAAAGAGAAAAAATAGCTAGAATTTGCAATATCTTCTTGTTTTTTTAAAAGACAAACTATTAAACATATTGATACTCTTATTAAATTTCATTTATGTATACCGATTACCAATTTTTTTAGTTCACTAAGTGTTAACAATCTACTAATTCCTTATTAGTAAGAATTTCTTTTAATTTAAGTTTTCAAATAATTTTTAATTTAGATATTTACATTTAATTTATTGTAGATGTTTTTTTGCTTTGGTAAACTCATGTTTTTTAGCCTCGTTCGAGCTCAGAGAGACCACTTACGGGGGATCACTTCCTACAACTTTATCGTTGAGACCACTACATGGGGGTCTTAGTCCTCAAGGCATTATCGCCTGTTCAAACCCGTGAGCTCAATCGCCCAGCGAAGGCCCATGGCTTGGGAGCTCAATGGCCCAACAAGGGTTTGAATCTTGGTGGCCATCACAACAACCATGTAAACTAACCATGGGTTCTATTGCAGATATTAAAATAAAAAATAATTTAAAAAAATAGTATTTATTTTATTAAAAATAATTTATTTATAATAAAATCGTTGGCTAACATAAAATTATAACTTTAGAGTACAAGTAACACCCTACTCTCTTGTACTAACATTATTTAGGGTGTTCCGCTATAAATCCAATTAAATAGTTCATTTAGTTTTATAAAAACTAGTTAATCCTACTCTATAGAACCACTATACCTTCAAATAATAAATGGTATGTTGAAGGAGTATCCTTAATTTTAAAGGTGTATACATTTGAATCTTACATGGAATAGAGGAGAGGAGCCAATTGTGGTGCACTCTATATTGACGAGTGTATAGTGCCATACAAGCTTCACATAAACTAGTTAAATTTATCTCCTAAGCAACACAATATCCATATACCATTCAACAATTGTTATTACTGAAGTTGTTCAACCCTCTTGTTATAGTTTAATCTATAATTTCAAAACTTAGAATGTATTAACCTTTTGTAAGCAAACCTAATATGTTCAACAATTGAACATACTTGCTTTTAGTGGCATCTTGGCCCTTAAAATGGGAACTTGTTTTTCAAACCACAAGAATTTTTGTTGTGCAAAATACAATTAGGTATCCATGCATAAGAATATAACTTAGCCAAGTTCTAGTTATTGGGATGGCATGCACTCTCAACTTCATGTATTCCTTAATATTATACTAAGGGTTGGTCCTTTGATTTGTGAAAACTTCAAACGTATTAACATTGTGGTAAATGTCAAAAACATTGTGGTAAATGTCCTAGAGCGATTATTGACTTCAAAAGTTTTTATTTACTACCAAATGAAGTTTGAAACACAGCATAGTCTCCTTGCTAAAAGCTAACAAAAAAATGTCAAATTTTTATTGCACTTTAACATAATCTCCCTACTTGAGTTTAATATTTATTATACTATAAAGTTACCAGGTAAAAATAAGAGAATTCTAGTATATGTGATTGCTTCATTGTAGATGATATGAGTCCAAGATAGATGTTAAATCTAATGACTTGTGTTGCTTTGTAATGAATGTAATTGTTGTGATTTTCTATGGCTATATTGATTGCACTCATATAGTATTGAGTTGTTAACATTGCAAAAGGTGGCTACCATTCCTTTATTGATTATCATGCAAAGGTACTAGGAGTTAAACACTCATATCAATGGAAGAATAAATATTTATTCAAGTTTGGAGTTGTGTATGATTTTGCCAAAACGACTTGTTGAATCATGTGTATTGAATATATTATACATAAACGTGGAACACTCTTGAATGAGTTGTTGAGTCATAATATTTTTTAGTCTCTTCAAGCTAAGTAGTAGAACATTTGAATTTGTGCATTTAATAATATTAAATTATAAATCATGTTAGGTTTCTACTCACACAAACAGTGGATATCAGTACAAATAAGTCCATTTTAATGGAAAATAAAATGAATATTTTCAATGTTTATCTAATAATATTATTATATTTAACCCTTAAGAAAATAGAGGATTAAAGAAGAGATAAATTCGCCGATGATGGCATGGTTCGGTGGTTAAGTCACTCGGTTGTAGTGGCGGCCTCCAGAGTTCAAACCCCCGCTGGGCCAACGAGCTCGCAAGGCTTTACGCCTTCGCTGGGCCAACGAGCTCGCGGGTTTGAAGTGTTCTTGCTAGGGGATGAGGTCCCCCATGTTGTGGCCTCACCGATTCATTGCTCCGGGCAAAAGCATTTGCGTGGAGCCGGAGGGCGTGTCGCACCAGCATCGCCGGTCACATTAAAAAGTTTACCAGCGCATTTTTTTTTTAAAAAAAAGGAGAGATAAATTCATTTAAAAAAGTGTACATTTTAAGCTTAAAAGAAAGGATATTTTAAGGAATAAAAGTGCATACCTCACCCTTTTACCTGTTCATTTTACGCTTGCTTTTAGTATTACTTTAAATATAATGTCATAATGCTCAATTTGTCTTGTTTTGCATACAATGTGACCCTAACCTTGCACATCACTCATGATAGCCTTATCCTCGCCATAGACATGACCGATTTGAATCCCTTAGGATTTCCAACCTCCTAGACTTAGATAGAACCATAATGTGACCTTGACCCTTATTTCAAACTTTAAATTTCCTTCTCTCAAGGTTGACCATTTTAGAATTTGACTAGTACTCGTAAACTTGTGTGCCAAAACACCTTGAGTTGAACATCTAGGATATTATGTTTATAAATAATCCTAGGTCATTAGTTGATCATTGAATTATCAAATCATCTCATCACATAGCATTGGATCACATAATTATAAATCATTTTTTGCACTATTGCATTAATGAATACATTATCACATCCACATCATAGGCATTTGCATTATTTGCATGGCATGTCTTTGATTATTGTTCTTAAAAAAAGGTTTTCCTTGTTAATGAGGAAGTTGCAAGTCTTCCCTTTGAACACAACAAATCACCGAGGTATTTTTCAACACCACCCTTGCTTTAGACACAAGAACAATCAAAGAAAACATATAGCAAAGCTCATAGCAATAAAGGATAGATCAATGTGGAGACACATTTTCTAGTGACTAACCCAAATATGCATCCTGTCTCAGATTAGGATAGAATAATAATGCAATCTTATTATAGTTTGATCAATGTAGGTCCAATTTTAGAATTCCAATACAAATCATCAAGCACAACATACATCATAATATTCACCATTAACTACAATAAATTAGCACGGAGCTAATCCTTTATAACCCTCTTCAATTTATCATTTACATTTACAATCTCAACTCTCAATTAATTTAGGTCTAATTCCAGTTATTGATTTATCACTCATTTAGACTTGCAAAGTAATTGTAGTTTGTTCATTTTACAATTGTGAACGCCACATTTTGGAACCATGCAGTGCTTAGCCCTAGGTTTTCTTTTCCTTATTTTAGTTTTTGGATTTTCAAATTTAATTTTTCTAAATTTGATCATTTCCTATTTCAGATCTAAATCTTATTATGCTTTAATTGCCTTTTCTTTTCATTTGATCAATCATCTTTTAGGGTTATATGCCAAAGCATCATCCAAGGTATGATCTTCTTATAATGTGTAGCTATACACTCAAACCTTCTCTTGTCATGGATCATGTTTTTGATATTGATAAAAGCAAGATTTTGAAAGGGCCCGTGCCCTTTTACAACAAAGTAGCCAATAGGTAGACGGTATGAGTACCATGAGATATGTGACAAACAACACAACAAAAAAACAACAAAAACTCAACACCCAAGGATTAGAAAACTACACGATGCTTGATCTTGATCTAGCAAACCTTACTCCCTTGACATGAGGGTGGGAAACAAATTTTTTTTTGGGAGGCCTTTCTTTCTTCTTTGAAAAATCATCCAAGAAAACATTAAATCCAAACCCTCAGAATGAGGAGAGAGGAGGGAATCCTCAATCGACGCCTCTACTATAGACAACTCGTGCAAAGAGGGGGATGATCTAGATCCGGAAGCTGGAAGAATTGAAGACAAAATTGGAGGTGGGATCTCCGCATCACCCACCATGGGGGGCAACAATCAATAAAGGGGCAATTAGGGTTCGGTTAGAAGAAGAGGACTTGAGAGGACTTGAGGGGCTTGTCAGAGCCTTGCCTACCACAAGGGAAACCCCCTTGGGACCATGTCCCATCGCAAGGGGAACGAGAGGATATGACTCAATATCTTGAGAAGGCTCAGGAAAATCCATCCACCAAAGTCTGAACCATTGATAGTCAAGTGATCATCGAGGGCATTCTTCCACCATGTGGGTGTGCCCTTGTGACAAGAGTGGGGACAATCAGAGTCTAGGTAACCAATAGAAAAAACATCATCTACATTTGAAGAGGAGGCCCTCATAATCTAGTTGTTGCCTCCAAGGCCTTTCCCCCACCATCAGAACTATATCTCCATGAAGAGGTTTGGAGATATCAATATCCACCAGAATACGGGTAAATGTAGAGTGTCCCATGAATGAAGTAGTGGAGTCAACCTTTATGAAGCGACCAATTGCATTGTTGATGACCTTGTTGTAGGAATCTTCCTCGAATTGGAGAGGGAGATTATGAAGCCTAACCCATATTGGTCTGATGTTGAGAGGTTCAGTGACTGGGTTGAAGGAGATAGACCATGGTTTGATCGAGAGGGAGTGCACACCCCACAACCAAACCTTGCCATCCAACACTAAATTCCTCTCCTTAGAGGTTACAAAAGTCACAATGAATAAGCCCCTTGCACGGGGGAAGAGCTCGATCTTGCCCTCCATGAGGGCCTTCCATGAATCTAGGACCCATTTGTGTAGGTCGGGAAGAGAGGGCCACAAACTATTGAACCTACATATCATCCCATGGTGAAGATAAAATTCTTCATTTTTAGTAATGACCTGGCTACACACCACAACTAGGGATGAATGAGCACATGGCAATGGCCGAAATTTCCCACTCAGAGAGGGGTGGGCTTAAGCCCTCAAGCCGGTTACGGTCACGTAGGTTCAAGGGGAACTACCCTTCATGCCACTAGTACCTCCACATCTCAAAGAAGTCGTAGCATGCACCGTCCCCTGCACCACCGTCAGTAGCGTAATAGTCTGTGGGATACCTTCCAAACTAGTACTAGGCTCAACACCTCCAACAACAAGAAAAAAGTGTGCATAGATAAGGTGAAATGTGCCCTCTAGTGTTGTTAGCAATGCCTTCTCCATGAATAGTAGAGGAGACTACAATCGTCGAGTGCAGAGGGTTTCCTTCAACAAGTAGGAGCGACATCTTTCAAAATTACATTGCCACGGATCATGTTGAGGCTCATATTCTTAAAAATTTAATTACATCCATGTTTCTTAATGAGGAAGAGACATTTGATCATGATGCACACCTTGTTGAATTTCAAAAGAAAAATGATATGACCCACAAGTTGCAACTCTTTAAACAACACATTAGTAAACTTGATGAAGACTTTAATCCTTCTACATTAGTTGATGCAATTTGTAATTTACTCATGACCAAATCAATGGAGAATCTAATGGTTCTCATGATGCTCCCCTTCAACTCATTCTAATATATCCTCTACCATTCTCCCATCCCACCCTCAATCCCCTACTTTCCCCATTAACTATACTAGTTCCTCCAATCCTTCTTCTTTAGTGTTCACCACCAAAAGCAACCTCATTCCTCTCATTTCCCTCTCATCAGCTCATCTGCCATTATTCCTACAAGTCCCATGTCTAACATGCCTCTACCATTCCTTCACAACCTCATTCCCAATCTCCACTGATCATAGTTTCCTCTACTAATCCTTCCCAAGCCACACACACTTAACCAATCACCAATTACATTATTATTCACTCCACCATTTCCCAATCTTCTCTCTATAGTAGCATAAAGAAGATCGGTAAAATAAAAACCAACTCAATAATCCCCATTTTAATTCTAAAATGGTTTGATCCATGAATTAACTCACAATCCTTTTATCTTATGGTATATTGGCATATTCTTTCCCTATGTGGTTTGTGGCACCTAGGTTTTAAGTGTATAATGGTTAAAGTGACCCAATGACCCACTTTAGAACTTTCAACGCTACTTGTTTGGAATTTTTATATGATAATCAAGTTTACTTGCAAAACTCTTTCCATGTACATTAAAAGAATATGCCCTTGAATGATTATTTTCTTTGTCTCATGCTTCAACACATTCATTTGTCAAGCTAGCAAATTCTTTCATCCAATGCTTTCAAGTAAATATTGGCCTAAGCATAACATTTTCCAAACTAGTGCAATGTAAGCAAGGTAGTAATAAGAGGGTTAATAATTATGTTTTATGATTATGAGCCTTCCTTGCTAAAATGAATTGTCAACCTCTAGATGATAAATTACAAGGTTTATTCATTGATAGTTTGCTTACTGCAATAAATGATAAGGTCATATTCAATAATTATGCTTCATTTTCTAATTTATGTGCAGGTGTAACAAAGTATGAGCTCAAGTTGTTGGATGCTAATCTTTTGAAGTATATGCCCTTGAATGATTCTTTTCCTTCCATCATGCTTCAACCCATTCATTTGTCAAGCTAGCAAATTCTTTCGTTCAACACTTTCAAGTAAATATTGGTCTAAGCACCAAACTAGTGCAATGTAAGAAAGGTATTAATAAGAGGGTTAATAATTGTTTTATGATTCCAAGCCTTCCTTGCTAAATGACCTGTCAACTTCCAGATGATAAATTACAAGGCTTGTTCATTAATAGTTTACATATTGTAATAAATGATAAGGTCATATTCAATAATTATGCTTCATTTTTTAATTTATGTGAGTGTAAGATAGTATGATGTCAAGCAGTTGGATTCTAATCTTTTGATAGTTGCATAGCTCATCTAGCTCTCCTACATCTTCTTCTTAGCCTAGCAAGTTTTAATCAAATAACAACTTTAATAAAAGTAGTGAAGTCTCTTATCAAAAACAAAAATCAAAGAAATAATAGTCAAGAGGTTTCTGACATAATTACTATTAAACCTCAAATGCAAAAAAAATTACTAGACTTTAGTTTCCCTCATTTTTGTCTAAGTCCTTTTCCAAAATTTTGGGTCATCAATATGCCTCGTGTTAATCATTGTCAAATTTAAGTGTGCTAAAACTTCAAATTTTTTTGAAGTCCCCAAATATTCGAAGTATTTCTTCCTTTGTCGACCATTTTAACTTTTCTTTATCTTGTCAACAGTTTAGTAAGTTTGCAAACCTTTCAAATCCTCGACATCTCTTTTCTTCAACTCTTTGTCAATGTTTCACTTAGTTCTGAAACTTCCTAAACTCTTTGACAAAGTGTTTCTCTTTAATTTGTTGCTTTTTTAAAAGGTTTTAAAACTTCTAAAAGTGCAAACAAATAAAGGCATCAATGTTTTAGGGTTTACGAACCTTTGAAATTATTGACAAGGTCCTTTCAAAGCTCAAATCTCTGATTGAAAAGTTACAATTTTTCAAAGAAAGTGGTTTCAGTAAGTTTGTAGGTTCTCAAAATCATTGAAATAGTGAGAAGTTATTAAAGAAATAAAGGAAACAAAGAAACTCAAAAGTTTGTTGACAATTTTGAAGGTTCGTGAACCTTCTGAAATACCGACAAAGTTTCAAAACTTTCATAAACTCTGATTGAAGAAGGGTTCAGAGATTATATGTCGGTGAGTTCGAAGTTTCTTAAAATTGCCGACAAAGTTAAGAAATGTTCAAAAAGTCTAATGGCTACTTCTTTACAACTTCAAATAAAAGGTGTCAACATTTCTTAAAGTTTCAAAACTTCCTAAAATGTCGACAAGATGTTTATAAGGTAGAATTCTGAGATCAAGATAGGAGCGGCAATACATTTTATAGTTAGCAAACCCTCTAAATTGTTGACAAAGTTCGATGCAACTCAAAAATGTTGATAAGAGAAAAAAAACAAGTTATAACAAGGTTCACATAGGCTCATTTGAAACTACTAAGCATTTAATCAACGAAGGAGCTTTGTTGTTTGACCAAATTCACACCGTTGCTACAAATTGTTCTGCACTTATCAACTGGAGCTCTCCCCACCAAATCTGAATCTGGGTTTTGAGGTAGGTTAAACACATGTTTCCCTACCAATTATTTCAAAATCTACCACGCATTTACTTTATCAATTCAAAATCCTTATTGTTTTACCTGTTGTCAAATTTGAAACATTTCTCAAAGCTTGAACCCATGACTTCATGAACACCTATTGTAGCTATTCCATTTGTCAAAACAAACTCCTTTCTCTTGTGACCCACCAAAATTTGCTTGAAACCCTAGCTCACCTCATCTAGTTAGTCTATGAACCCCACAAAATAAAGTTTGAATATTAAGGATACAAACATGCTGCAATACTAGATAATTCACTAGCAAGAGTCAGAGATAGCAATCTAGGACATATGAGTTTGGAAGAATTATGGAACCAAATGCAACAAAATCTTAGAACTCCAATTGTAGAGGCAATATTTTCAAGTGGTTTAGCCCATGATGGTGGTTTTCCAACCTCTATTCAGTGCATAGACTTCTTGCTTGCATAAAACATTACAAACTAGACACTAAGGAAGTTAGAACTATTGATGATTAGTCCATAGCCAAGCTAGATGGTACCTCTCTCAGTATAACTCTCAAATTACCTTAGAGAGATGAATTCATAGACATGAACTTAGTAGAAATAGGCTAATACTTTCAATAGAAGAAAGATACTTACCTTTTTAACATTGCAAAATATTGGTTAAAAGTACCTAAGAAAGGCATGTCCCAAATTCCTAAGAATTTACAGAGGTCTCATTTCAATGAAGACATCTCGAACATGATCACCTTGCTCAATAGAGTAATGGGAAATAAAGAAACAAATTCCCTCGAGTACTGGATGTTTCAATCTATTACAATAGTTTGTTATCAGTCATATTAATATATCGATTGGGGAAGATTGATAAGTGATAATTTGCATAATTAGTTGGTGAATTTCCAAATGACCCAACATTTCTACATGTCTTCATATCTTTTCTATGCAATTAGCAATATGAAGGCATATTCTAGATTGCAATCACAAGGGGTTTACGATAATACAATGCAAATCCATATTTTTTTTCTTCAACTCCACCTTGAAATTAGCAATAAGAACTTCAATCATGTTAATGATGCCTTTACCATGCTAATAGTGAGAGAGCTGGATGGAAATGTTGGACTCAAGATTTCTCCCGAAGCTGCTAACTTGATCACTCAATTAGGTAGCTATTACATTTAATTTCCAAGATTGACATATATTAGGATTGGTGGTTTTGATGATTATCCTTATAAGCTACCTCGCTATGTAAGTGATCACTTCATTCTCATTGAGGTGTACATGCAAATGGGGTTGGTTAATAAGAGGTGTAAGGAAAGCAAGAAAGTGGGATACCCCTTCCCAGTGGGCCTAAGTTATTACACTTGCTAGTCTTCTTCTGATGCACAAAACATTGAAAGGTCCCTTACCAAATTCTCTACGTATTTTTATGAGATGAGATTCCTCTTTGATATCAAGAACTATGTTAGGGATAACTTGCATCTCAAGCCCAAGTATATTCATTCCCCTCAATTGGAGGACTATTGGGTAGATTGTGAAGATGACTTTGAAGTCAGGAAGAGGGACTGGATGAGAATGACAGTCGAACATATTAAAGTTTTCAATCTTGGGTGAGACACCATGAATATTGTAGATGATGGCAGTGATGGTAGACCAAATTTTCAAGTCTACTCTACAACTACAACCTCTCACACCCATCATTGGGTTGATAAAGAAGTAAATGATATCAAAGAAAGATCTCTTTTTGTCATCTAGAAGACCAACAAGTGGTTGGATGCGAAGATTGTTGAACATATCGCCACGAGGCCACATGGCACTCCAAAAAAGTAGAGGCAAACTAATAAGCATAGTGGAGCATCTAGGACACAACATTTCACTATGGTGTATTCTACAAGGTCCAGGAAAAGTTCCACTGGAGGTGGTGATAGGTATGATCCCAAGAAAGGAGTTGATCTAAAAAGCACTTGTGTTGAAGGAGATGCTGGAAGAAACTTGAGGTAAAAAGACCACAACCCCTACCAAACAAAGTGCCCAAGTTGATTCCCAAGTACTTGTGGACTCTAGTCAGTAGCCACCCATTCTTGATGCCAACCCTTCTTCATCTCAACTTCCTCCTTCACCTCCACACTCTCTTCTTCGTCCACCATCACTACAAATCTCTTCTCCTCCTTTGCCACCACCAAATCTCACAGGAGCCAACAATGTACCAAAGGTCACCCTTCTTCCTATTATTTCCCCTTCTAGTCCCAAGAAAACACCTATCACCTCTCCATTTCCATGGATGAAGGAAATAGTTGTTACGAAGAGAAAACACATGCAAGTTATCGATCCTAGGTTTGATGCACTAGAGAAAATGCTGCAAATGACTCCTCAACCAAAGAAGGTGCACATTACTTCTAGGTTAATGGTGGATTCTTCTTCTAGTGATCAGTATGTGGAGATAGTGGAGCTAATTGTAGATAAAAATGAAGAAGACATAACAAAGGTTGACTACAAAATATCCCAGGTTGATCTTGGCCCAACCACACATGAGAGTGACATTCACAACTTTCAAGTGTCATCTACCGAGTTGGTCAAAAGAACAGAAAAAAAGAGGAGACCAGAGAGTAATTGGAAGAGCAAATATATGTGTTGACTTCCTACATCAAATCTATTGTTGATACATCTACTCAACCTTTGACGATATCATCAACTTCTATTAGATTAGTCGTGGGAGATGTGAGCAAAGAGATTGTTGAGAAGATAAGCAAATATCAAACCTATGGTAGGGTAGCTGAGTCATGGGTAGAGTAGATTACCCTTGATGGCCTCAACTTCATAGAAGATAAAGTGAAATTATATTAGAAGGATGACGAAAAGAAAAAAAAGAATTAGATGTTGAGATTAATGCTACGAAGAAGGAAGATGCCATATGGCAAGGAGTCACAAGGGATATACAAGAAATGGCCAAGGTTAACATTAATTTATTAATCTCTAAAAACATCATCAATAAAGCTGATGAATATGATGTCGTCTCTTGGTAGAAAGGTGTAGAATGTAAATTACTAATTTTGAAACAAACAATAACTGAGTTGACGAAGCTTTACAAACTATGTGATCAGATAAAATCAGATATGAGGGCTTATTGTTTATCTTTTGATATTGATATTCTAGGAGAAGATGAGGTTGAATTAGCAAATATCCACATGATTAATTAAAAAAATTATAGATTCGATTGTCGAAGAGTTGTTCAATAAGGAGACTATGAATACAAATATCATAAGGAGGTTTAGTACTATATATCGTCTTCTTTAATTGGCTGCCAAAAAGATCTAGCTTTCCTCAAACAAATGGAAGAGCTAAACAAAATCATGACGACCTGGAAATTACGGCTACTTAACACCATAATACTAGGCACCAAGTTGTTTGTACCAATTGTAAAATAATTTAGAGTTTTTAGGGCCAAATCATCTTTGGAACAATCACAATCACCGAAGTTGGAAGCTTCAAAAGAACAAAATTCAAATCAAAGGGCTAGAGACTAGTCTCTCATTTTCTTTATTGCTTTATCAAAATTGTAAATTAAGTCATTTTAATATGAATTAATAAAGTGATTTTATGATTATAACTTAAGGTTAGAAAAAATAATGCTACTTTAAAAATGTTGTTAAGTTATAAACTAAAGATTAGTTGGAAATTAGTTTTAGAAGGAGAAGCCTATTTATACAAGGCTTGTTTATAAGGGAAGAACTTTTTGATTCTCACATTTGTACATAAACATAAAGACTTTGTAGAGCTCTTGTAGAGATCATCTTTTTGGAGTTAAATAAAAGAGAACATTGCTAGTCTATGAGCTTGTGTGTTAATCATTTATGTTGTAGATTTTTTTTTATGTTAAATTTGTAGCCATTCTTTAAATATTTTTTGTCATGTGGGGAATGCATTAGTTTCATTTGATATGTATGTTTACTCTATCCAATTTTGGATTTGATATATGGTTGCTTTTTTGATCTATGACCCTGAAAAACCTTAAATAAATGAATCTTTCTTATGTTAGATGACATTCTTTCTTTCAAACCCTAGTTGCATACCTAACTTTTAAATACAATCTTTGAAGGGAATAAATCTTTGTGTTTGTTCCTACCTCCTTCCAAAAATTTCTCTTCCTCATTCCTAGAAAGTCTAGATTCTTGGCCTCATATCAACCATTCCTAGGATTTCCTTTCTTTCTTTAGTTTTAGTTCTTGTGCTTTTTTTGCTTTCTGGTTAAAAGCATACTCTAAAAAATTTAAAACCCATCATACAAGGCAGCTGCCCCTCTCAAATGCAGAGGAAAATCATTAATTCAATAGTGATTTCTCCAACTATTGTAAACTTTGTCACTGCCCATTGGGCGAGTCTAACTGTTTGCAGTGAAATATCCCAGTGACAAATTTGTTTACCAACAACTTCATTATCCCCTAGATGCCATATTGAATTTTTTTAGGCGATAACAGGTTCACATTATTACCAATTAGACTATTGGATACTTTCAACCATGTGACTAAATGAATAATGCAAAGTCTTTTGGTGAAAATCATCAAGTCAATGTCATAACACACAACGATGTTTATCTTTGGGGAATAAGGTACCAAATGATTGATAATAACTTGATTCATATGGAAGAGGTCAAAGATGGGGACGACAAAGTTGTTTCTCCTCCTAACCAAAATATTCAAATTTATATAGACTCCTTTCCATGACATGATTAATCAAATCACATTGAGACTATTGTAGAAGATGAATCAAAAAAATATGAAGTTGATACTCCATTAGAAAAATATAAAGAATTTATTAGTTTTATTGATACAATCTAATGCGTCTTCCTCCCTATCCATTACATTTTCACACGATGATATTTCTAATAATGGATATCATGGGACACTTTACATTACAGGTAAATATCATATATAAGCCCATCTAAGATATCATGGTGGACCCTTGTTCTCATTTCAATGCATGTAAGAAAGACTTCTTATATAGTCATTAGTTGCAACAATCTAATCATATGCACATCTGAGTGTTTCACTTAAGTGTTCCAATAACATAATACAAGAATAGTCAGATGCATCATACTAAACTTGTAAATTTACCGAAGACAAGAATTTGATTCTATTTCACATTATCCCTACATGAAATAAATTTAGTAGGGTTCTTGATAGATTTTGGATCTAATAATACCAAGCCATCCCTTCAATATTACACGAATGTGTCAAATCAATCTCAAGGGTAAGTTGCCAAGGTGCCAAGGGAGACATATCAACCTCTTTTTGAACATGCTAATTTCACTATAGATACATTCATTCATACTCCCAAAGATTCTCCCCATGAAAGAACATATGTCTTGTATAACATTCATAAGATGCATAAATAACACTGCACATAAAACTAGAGAAGATCAAATAATATTGCACAACAAAGTATGGGGAACAAAAGATTAAATAATGTTGTACAATAAAGTATTCAAGAAACATAAGATTAAACAATGTTGTACACTAATGTATGGGAAACGTTGCATTAAATTTGAATATCTCTAAGAATACTATCCCATTAGTACCTAGAAAGAACCAAGGATACACATGCCTAAGTCTAAATCTAATAATGTGAAAATTTAAGCACCATCTACTCAACCCTACAACTTCAATGAAAGATCAAGCAAATACTATAATAATAAAGCACCATCTACTCAACCCTACAACTTCAATGAAAGATCAAGCAAATACTATAATAATAAAGGAAACAAAACAAAAATAAATTTGGATGCTAAAACCTAAATCACAAATCATACCATTAATACACATACTTGTTAAGGGCCCACCTTATGTGAAGATCCGAGGCCTTCCAAAGCACACTCACAGATGGTTAAAATGGAGGACATTATAATTTATGACTGGGAAGATGATGGATACAATTGCTATATGGGTCAATCTTCTTTATACACTATTGCTCATGATTTGATATAATTTAACATGATTTTTATCTACTTCTTGTTTTCACTTTAATTTGCTTCTTCATGCTCATTGCAACTGTGTGGATGACTCAAAACCACCTTTCATGGTGCATGTTAACACAAGTGGCCACATACGTTCCTTTTGTTTCATGACATACTTTACTTTATTTGATATTTTCTTTTTACCTTTGTGTGTTTTTCTCTATGATTTGGGATGTTGCAAAAGTAATGCAAATGTCCTCAACAGACTTCCATCCATGTTGACCCAAAACACATCCTTTTTCTTTTGTTTTATGGTTGGCCTTTTTGATTGAGCCATGATTGTTGTGCTCCTACTTCTCATTAATTTTATATTCTTTACATATCTTGCTTTGGCCTTTCTAATTAAGCCTTGTTTGTTATGCTTCTCCTCTTTTCATCTTCTCACCCTTTACATGACCTTTGCCATCCTCGTTTGTTATATATTGCACTTTCATTAACTTTTCACACTTGCTAGTCTCTCCTTTACACTTACGCCACTCACCATATCACACAATGTATTGCTTGGATTCCCTACTCAGGGGCATCTATGGACACTATCATGCAAGATAAGTAATCCTTCATCTCCCTTTCACAAGACATGTACATATTACTACATCTAACATCATACCTACACTCTTACACGATTACATCTTACATGGTATGCTTCACCATTGTACCTACATGATCATATCAAATTTACATGGAATTTATTTTATGGTACTTACATGCTTACACCATACTCCAACATTTTTATGTCATTTCTACATGATCACATCATACATGTGTTGAACACACCAAGATATTGAGAGGGAGGGGGTGAATCGGTATCTAAACAATCTTCAATTTTAAAAACTTCAACTTATTCAGAGTAGATTAAAACTCAAGCATCACAGTATTAACATATAAGCATGAAAGATTAACACAATGCACATCAACACATAACACCAGATATACATGGAAAACCCAAGAAGGGAAAAACCACGGTGAGGATTAACTCACAATATATGAAGTTGAAATAACAACTTTGTTTTAGGGCTACAACCCAAGGAAGCTACTATTTGATTTAGGGTCACTCCCAAGGAAGCTACTACTCCTTGAAGAATTTGATTTAGGGTCACTCCCAAGGAAGATACTACTCCTTGAATTGAGAACACACTCACAAAAGATTATAGTATGACAGTCCTTCTACTGTCTGAAAACTGACATTGAAATTCACACCTTTGATGATTGCAATTTTGCCTCTTCACACTTTCTTCTGATGATAAGATCAATTAGGCACACTCTACACTTGATTATTGTCACAAATATGTCTTCAAGATGAATCAGGATAATATCTATAACTTCTGCTCTTTCTCCTTTAGTCGCACATAAAAAATGCATTCATTCTGCTCCTTATCTTGCTTGCAAACCTTATCATTCAACTTGCAATCACACTTTGCCTTACTCAATTTGATTTACTATTTATACAAGATATTACATTGATCACATTGCTTGTAGGCCAGATACAACATGAAAAATACATTTACAAGTCGGCTAGACAACACACAACATGAAACATGTAGAAGATAGGTCCTAAACAAAACCACACGTTACACCAGCAACAAACCCATGCCTTGTGAACACCAACACTTGCTTAACCAGGTCCAAACATCCTTCACAACTTCAAACACCAAGGAATTACATCTGCACACTTTGCTCATTTGGAAATAGGACAGCTTTAAGCAAGACATATGAAGACTTGAAGCAGAACAACCACAACAACTTGAAAACCTTGTGCAGTATTGGAAATAAGAAAAATCTTCATGATACTCTTCCAGATGAGTCCACATGACTCATACAACATCTCCAAACACTCCTTTACCTCTACACATCAAATATTTGTGCCCCACAACTTCAACCATGAACTTTGGGAACAATAAGTCATCTGGAACACACTGCAACATGCTGTCATTTGAAAAACTGAGTTGCGGACCACCAAGACACTTGAGACTGCAAGGAAGCATGTATACACATCCATAAACATGTCCTAAAAATTGTAAAGACAACCATTCATTTTTGAAGGGATGCGAAGCATTCCAACATGTCTTCAACACTAGCTTACTTTGCTAGAACATATACCGGTATTCTATCATGCATAACTTTCACAACAGAAGGACAAATGATCTGAAAATTTGGAATTATCACCTTCACTGCACTCTAAATATATTTTCATAACCGCATGGCTATATTTGCAAATGCGGAGCATTCCATTGTCCTACACATAACACCTTCACAAAAACAACATTGTCTTCAAACTGTCAATAACAAAACACTCTTCCAGTAATCCAATCATCATGAAACTTGGAACATGCATGCTTTAGGTCATCAGTAACATCAACACATCTGATCATCTTTGTGCTTCTAATTCCCATATTAATATGTCTTCATACTTAACTCTGCACTGATCAAGGCATGACATCCAAACATGAACTATACCTTTTCTCTTCTCTTATTGGATGAGACATGACATCCAACCATGAACACCATCAGACCACCATGCATGAACACCATCACACCACCATGATAGTGTTGACGTGCCAATGACAACCTAGTGACAGTGTTGACATCAATGACAACCTAGTCACAGTGTTGACATCAATGACAACCCTAGGAACCATATGTGTAACAACATGACACTTTTTGCTTACACAATGACACTTGGCACAAGGACATTTTACACCTATCATTACTTTTCCTCACACTCGAGGTACAATTGGGGGTAATCTTTTATCTCCCATTACATGATCTTTCATGAACATATCATTCAATTTACACATTGGGCCAACACATTGCTAGACATGACCATTACACTCATTCTCCTCTCCTCAAATCAAATTCATAATGATGTATACACTCAATTTGAGGGGAGGGATATTATCCCTATTACATTTTCTTAGTTCTACATGATTTCATGCTTGTATAGATTGTGTAGGCAACACTAGATCCAACTCTTCGACAACCCTATACATCATGATTTCATCCTCATATTTTTCCATGAACTCATGTTTGTATAGATTACGGGGTCCACATAAGTTCCAACTACATGACAACTCTGTACCTTGCTTTTTAGTCCTTTGTTTTACACATTCTTTAGGTATTGTTGTCAATACAATGTGGTAATGATCAAATTTTATCTTTTTTTTTGTATATAAGCTAACCCTAACTTTTCATCTATCACTTTTAATGGCCTTATCGTCACCAAAGACAAGATACATTTGAACCCCTTTAGATTTCCACCCTCTTGGAGTAGACTATGGGTGCTATTTTGTTGCTTGGAAAGAATTGCACTATGTTCTTCTCCCCTAATTTCAAACTCCAAATTGACTACTCTTAAGGATAACCTTTTAGAATTTGATCGTTACTCATTACCTTGCACGCTGAAACACCTCGAATTGGGCATCTAGGATCTTGTATTTATAGATAGACCTAGGTCATTAGTTAATCATCAAATTATTAGATCATCTCATCACATCACATTGGATCACATAATAATAAAACATTTCTACACTCTTTCATCAATAAAAACATCATCACATCAACATCATAGGCGCTTGGCATGTCTTTGATCATTGTTCATTAGTAAAGGGGTTTTATATGTTAACAAGGAAGTTGCAAATCTTTCCTCTTAATATATAAGATCCCCAAGGTGCTTTTCAACACTACCCTTGCTTTAGACACAAGCACAATCGAAGGCAAACATGTACTGAAGATCATAGCAACATAGGATAGATCTACGTAAACACAATGTCTAGAGACTAAACTACAAGTGCAACCTCATCCTAGAGCGGGTCAGAATCACAATACAAGTTTGCAGTTCAAATACAAAATCCTAATTCTAATTATCGAATACAACATACATAAAAGTCAACAAAAAACTAAACTCTTCTATCCCTCTTTAATTTATCATTTACAATCTCAACTTTTTAATTAATTTAAATCTATTTTCAATTATTGATTTATCACTAAATTAAACTTATAAATTAATTGGAGGGTGTGATTATTTCGATGGAGATATATACTTTCTGTAATCTAAAGAAAGTTGCAGGGCTCCCATAGGAGAGAGGACCCAGTGGTTGAGAATGTTCCAATAGTTGTGATAGCATTTGTGGATTTAATGCCCAATATTTTTAAAAGTATAGCAGTAGTAGTTGTGACTTTAAAGTTATTAGTGTTGACCATAAGTACTTATAATTGAATGAAATGTATTTTTTAGATCTAAAAAAACAACAAATCATGTGATGCCACATCAATGCACCAACAAAACATGATTTAATGAACAATTATTATAACTTAGTGCACAACTACTGGTCTACCCTTTTTTTGGGTCTTTTTGGACACCTTGCAAAAAGCATGCTGATGTGACATCATATTTGACAATGGGTCTTGCCAAATAAACTGCTATAAAAATTTCGAATAATTCAAAATTGCCACGTATAATTGTGAAATGCATGAAATTAGTGTGCTCAACCAATGGATCCTTTCCTCTATTGTAAGTCAAGTATCCAATAATAGTTTAGGGGTCGGCCGACGTGAGGCACCTAAATAGGACCTGTTCTTTCCTTAATATTTTTTTTCCAAAAATAACTATGGAGTAGATTGCTTTCCGGGAAGTGGTCCATGCACTTCGACAAATCATTCTCCCATTCTTTTCTACATAGGCCAATTTATCTATTTTTTACATAAAAATTTCTGCCAATTCTACCACTCTCTATCCTTTTCGCTTTTCTTCTACGTTTCAATGGCCAATTTATGTACAATTTTCTCATGGACAACTACCAGCAATGCGAACAGCTCGGCTGGATTTGTAATCTTTTTCTCAACTTCATTCAAATGGTATTTTTGCAATTCTCATTTCTGTTTCGTTTTGTTACTGCTGAAACCTTCATCTTAGTGGCAATTTAAAAAAAATAGTTTTGCCTTAAACCCTATCTTATCTAGCTGTTCATGTCGGAATGGGTTTCATGTCCAAAATGGGTTTTAATTGTTTTGATAGAATATTATGTGCTTTTACGACAAAAATGGGTGCATTTATGATTATTACGTTCATGGTTGATTATATTTATGAGTCTTTATTTCTTTCAAAACTTTAACAGAATACTAATATTGACGATTCCTTTTTAGAGAAAATTTAGGGGGGTATAGTAGCTATCATTAGTTAATACTGTTAAAAGATTTGTTGCAGTATAATCGGAGCGTATTTGTGGTTTTAGTTAGGTTTTTGTCCTTTCTAGTACCTGTGCTTTGAAGTATGTCGACTTCTAATGTTTTTTTAATGCTATTTGTGTCTTAAAATTCTCACAAGGTGATTCCAAACCGCTTACAGTGAAAAAAAAAAAAACCCACCAGATTAGGCCCAAAGATTTAATGGCATTTTAAAGTGCCACATAATTGTTGACCTTTTTGTGTAAATGATTTTATAGCTGTGGTTGATGTTAACTGGCCCAGATGGAGTTTGATTTTGGAGAGAATTAATCTTGGAGGTGTTGGCCTTAGCTGTATCATGGGTGATAAATCTCCTAAGAATGTCATAGACCTCTTTCATTTTGGATGCTATGTGTTATCTGTAGAAATAATTTGTAGTATATGTGCATCGATAATTTGCAGTATCTTGATTCTTGAGTCATTCTTGTAGCTGTGTTTTAGTATTTTTATGCTAGTTTCAATTCAACCTCATGACCCCTGCCAGTGCCCCTCAAGTATTAAATACTTCACGGTGCTGTTGATCCAAAAATACCGTATTCGAGGACTTATTAAATACTTAAGTCTAGCCAGAAATGCAATTATTTATTTTATTTGTGTTTTTATGTACAAACACGCATAGTAATATGCCAATCATGATGAAATATACTGAGAATAAGGAACTTGTCTTTTTTTACTACCACCTGGCACCGATCAATTTACTTTGTTTGCAGACTATATTTTATAGTTTTTACCAAAAGAATAGTCTGCAAATAATATTTATTGGCCAAGAAATTTGAGTAGATGGAAAGACAAAACAAAGTCATTTGCGACCTATACGAAAGTAGCTTAAAAAGCCCAACCCCTTACTTTGTTTGCAAATGATCCCAACATATGAAAGTAGAAGGTGGGGGATGTTTAGTATAAAAGTTACCAGCAGTAGTCTACACAATTAGAGGTGGAACAGTACCTTAAGTATAACATCTCAAAGTAAATTTTATATGAACCATAGGCTATTATTTCCCAACCAAAGGGGAGTTAACTAGCAACGGGCAATCCAGATTTTTTTTTACCTCAACAAATTCAAGTTAAAACTCATTTACAAAATAGGAGAAAAGAATATGGCATGTATTGCACTATCTCAATAGTGAAGGAAAAATCAAAGCTATGTTTCAGGGTGTTTCTAGGATAGGGACAACAAAAACTATGGGGATGTATTTCGGTAACAGTAGTGATGAAAGGCCAATTTTTTGGGGACAGTAGTACATTAAAATTCTGAATATAAATAGGGAAAAAATATAAATAATAAAATTCAAAATCTAGGATTTTTGTTTGATAGAGTAGTTGAGGGTTTCAATGGGCCCTTCTCCTCAATTCTAGGCATAGTTAGAAAACTTGCCAAGAACTCGGCAAACTCGGTTCAACTTGCGAGTCTTTCCGTGGGATGTGCCAAGTTGATGCAACTTGCTTGTTGAGTCTTGGCTAAGTACTCGACACGAACGTGCGAGTTTAGGACGAAAACATGACCGAGTTTTCAAAAAAACTCGCAATTTTTTTGCATGGACTCGCCTAATGTAAAAATAAAAAACTCCCCTTGTGATTTGTTATTTCTGCAGTTCATTTTACTCGCCTAGTGTAAAAATAAAAAAACTCCCCCTGTGATTTGTCATTTTGCAGTTCATTTTTGGTATTTTATGCTCTTATTTCGTGCAACATAAGATATATGCAATGTCCACCCTAGTTTTGCCCACAATTTGTTCCAAACAAACACGACTGTTTGCACCTTTCTATTAAATGATCATTTTTTCAAATACTTTGCATTTTACACAGAAACTGAAACTTATGAAGTGTGCTGATGTGAGAGTGCTTGTTCTAAGAACTTTAGAAGATATTTCATAAACAATTTAATCGCCAGATGCAAAGGTATTAAAGAGGCATTTTGTCATACAGTTTGCAACCTTAACCATTAATGGAAGAATGAATCAATTTTGCTGTCTATAATCAGAAATTGCAACTGAGAATATATTTTCAATGTAAATCATATACATACCACTTACAAGCCATTACACATGTTAAGAATTCCTCCAGCAGGGTATCTCAATAGGATGCTGTCATTACTGCCCACAAGAGTAATAATCTCTAATGGTTTCTGTTGTGACCAAATCACGCATCGCCCCATTGCAAATGGGGACCCCCTTTTTTTAGCTCTGATGCTTTGCATTAGTTCTGGATGATGTCTTAGGTTTGTTTCCTCTGCCAATCTAACAAGAAGTCTCTCTCCTAGAAGGTTTTCGCTTTAAAACTGGAGGTCTCATCTGGAACATGAACTTGCAGTAATGAAGAGCATCCAATTCATGAATACTGAGATCAATCCTGATATATGTTTGAGATCCTGAAATGACTAAGTCTGGTAACCTGAAATCCTGAAACACTGAAAAATTGACTAAGTCTGAAATCTGGTGGATCCTCCAAATTCTATAATCTGCATGTTAAATCCGGTGGATTTGAGACCTATCTCAAACATCCGTCAAGGTATATTGAAAAATATAAATATATTTTTCAATATACCTTGACCCTCAAGGACCCTGAAAAAATGACTAAGTACTGAGAGGGCGCAAAATCTTCATCCAGTGCGACAAAGGACAAAGGTGGCGCAAAATCTTGATAAACTGCGCCGCTTCCAACTAGAGAACAAAATGTGGAACTAATATGCCCATCTCATGTGCTAATTTTGAAGGAAAACTTGAATGTCGATCGAAAAGAGATCAAAATAGACATCTAATGCGCCAAAACCATGAGGAGATCCCAAAACTTTCATCTCATGCGCCATAAGGAAAGATCAAGTTTGAGGAGGGAATTGTAAGTTATAAGATTAGGAATTAAGAGATTTCAACTGGAGATTGAAGTGCTCAACTAAAGCGCCATGATGAAGGAGGTGTGGCTTAAGGTTTTTGACTATTTTACATGAAGACCAGAGATCCTTATCTAATGCGCTGCCCTAAGGTTTAAAATGAGATGAAGATCTAAAAGTCTCAACTGCTGCGCCAAGGGTAGTGTGGAATATTTCAAGTGAAATGGGAGTTCAAAACTATGAAGTAATGCGCTTAGCTGATATAAAGATTCCAAACCTTCTAACTAATGCGCCAAAGGTGGAAAGGCTGATCTAGTTTGCAAGAAAATGAGTTTATTTCAAGGAGGATCCAGAGATCATCATCCAATGCGCCTGATGTGTCTGAGTTTTTATTGAATTTTTTTTGACAAGTTTTAAGATAAAAAATCAGGATCTCAGTCTGCTGCGCCATGTTTACAAGGAGAGAACTTGGATTTTTCAAGAAGAAATCAAATCTTTTATCTAATGCGCCACCCTTAAAAGAGGTTGTAGACATGAATTGATAAGTTTTGGTTTACTCTCAAGGCGGATCCTAAATCACAGCACCCTTTGTAAAAGCCTATCAACAAGAACCTAACATCATCCATTGGCATCATTTCAAGAGGAACCTAACATCATCTAATGCGCTTTAAGTCTTAAGGATTTGAAATCATCAAGTATTGCACCAGAGTCGAGAAGAACTCAAAGTTCTGATCCAATGTGCCCAATGAGGAAAATTTTAAAGTTTTTAATAAGACTTTGATGAGGATCCAAAGAGCATCATCTGCTGCGTTGGCCTTAGAAGACTCCAAAGTTGACTTCTAATGTACTAAATGTTGATCTAAAGTATGAAAATTGCAAACCTTGGGAGCCTTTCAAGAGGAGAGTCTTGGAGGTTGAAAATCAGATTTTAGAACCTTTCAAGGAGGATTCAAACTTGTGAACCATTGCGCCACATATGGGGAAGGTGTTGACTAGCTTTGATATATTTACAAGAAGATCCTAGACATTTATCTAATGCGCCACTATAAAGATGGAGAAGACTGTTTCAAAGGGAACTCAAAATTGTTATCTAGTGCGCCCAAGGTAGGTGATCCTTCTTGATGATCAAAATACAAGATGAAGACTCTAAACACTTGATGTTATGCGCCCAAAGCCCAAGGGTTTATGAGGTAGAGATCAAGATCTTATCTAAGTTACAAGTTTAGACGATTTTCAAGAAGATCCTAAACCTTCATTTGCTGCGCCATTTCATGTAGGATTAGTTCAAAATTTGTGAGGGTTGTTCAACCAGGATCTTAATTCCACATCTAGTGCTCCATCTTGGTGTGAAGTCTAGTTAAAGTTTCGACATCATTTAAGCTAAACATCAAAGTGCTTAGATTAGAAATGTTTGTAATGATTCTTATGTATTATGTGTTATCAAAAGGGATTGATGCTGTTTCTCTGTTTGTGTTGCAACAATAAGGAGGAATCATCTAAAGATCCAGTGATAAGAACCTTTGACAAGCAAGGAATGATAAAAGAATAAGGCATCATGTAGCTGTTCTAAGGAGTCACTTCAAGGATATCCTATTGGATCACTTCAAGATCAACATGCTTCATCAATTGTATCATGTTCGCAAGACAAGGCTTTCATCCACTTTTCTTCAAGTTCTTTCAACCTTCAAGAAAACATCATGTAGCTGCTCCAAAGGATCATCTTTATCAAGACTTCTAAAGGCATCTATAAACCTTCAAGTACTTCTGGTGCATTCAAGTCTCTTTGAGAAGTCAGTTTCTCCATATACAAGGAAGCGTTTCATCATCTACATCAAGTTCAAGTATGCATCATCATCCAAAAAGCATTCATCCATGGGATTACACTTCATCAAATCATTCCAAGGACACTTCATCCATTCAACTTCAAGACTCTTCAAATCTTCAAGTCCAAGAGAGATCCTACTTCTAATCATGAATCAAGTATCATCATCATCTACTCTTACATGATGAAGGAGGAAGCATCATCATATACATTATTCTTCATGAAGATGCATCGAAGAAGATCATCAACCTACCTACAAGAAGAAGGAACATCACAGTGTTAAACAAATAAAGCAACATGTATTCATCCAGTTTACAATTCAATGAACAAGGCAAGATCAACAAGTTACATCCCAAACTCAAGTTCATTCAAAGATATCACAAGAGGATATAATTTGGTAGCATGTTGAAGTGGCACCTAGGTGGCGAGTACACTTCATCCAGTCACAAGTCGCCACATCATTTCCAATGCATTCAATGTATCACTTAATAAAAGAAGCCAAAGGGACGCCTATGTGGAAGATGTTTTAAATGATTTTATCTTACCTTATCACATTGGAAAATGTGCCTTCATTGCCTCTCTCTTTGTACTAAAAATAGCAGTTTGTTGTAACTACTTGTTGAGGTGGCATGATCTAAGCCCTTGGCTACATGAATGGATCCTAGCCTTTCATTGTATTCTAGACCACTATATAAAGGCCTTGTTGCCTCATTTGTAATTTAGTAGACTAGAGATACAGTTTTGTAGGAGTAGAATGGGAGAGACTCTCGAAATTCTCTGAGAGGACTTGAAATTGTTGTAAATATTTCTCAAGATTAATGCAAAGACATTGGAGCATTGTTTGGTGTTAAGTGTTGTCTTGTGGAGTTACATGGTTTCTTGTATCTTGAATTGAATGAAGAGATGTTTCAAATTAGATTAGAAGTAGATTAGAAGCTCTTTGTTGTAATGTATGTTTGTGCTGAATATTTGATCAACTCCTAGCTCATGCTTTTAACATTTATCGCTGATGAAGTGTTGTGTAAAGCTAGTCTGAGCCTCGTTTGCGTAAGTTCGATTGTGGATGCTTGTTTGAGCTGCGCTGTTCAATGGGTGCTTGTATAAGCTTTCATGATTTGAAAACCATTCGCGTAACCTTAGGAGATTGCACCAACTTCATGTAGTTGTAGGCACCTTTGGCGAAGTGAAGTTAGGTTTATCAAGGAGTTTGTCTATTTATACATCATCATTGCCCCATTGACCTTAGATTAGTTCCTTTAACCTTTATCTTTTTCATTTCTTTATCATTGAGACCTTGTATATACATCATCCGCACTGAAAGGAGAAATAAGATGATCGAAAGAAGAAGAGTCTAATGTAAGTCCCTTTGTGATTATCAGCAAGATCACATGTAATCACTGAGTTAACCCATCATGAATCATAAATAAGGAACCTTGGAGTTACTTCACTGGATCACATAGTTCAGCCTTTGAAGAGCTTTATTCAAGAGAGAGTGGGATACTCTAGTGTTTTACTCTATTGTTGACTTGTCTAAAAACAAACATCAACAGTTTCCTCTTAGTATATCAGCAGCACTCACCACAGATCATGAATCAACACCCAACAGCAGCTCCTTAATCTCCTGCACACCTCCACATACTCCCGATCCCTTAGATACCACTTCAAATATACCATAAGGCTGAATGCTCACACTCAGAAAACTAAATCAGAATTAACACAGGCCTGATATAGAATTCAGAATTCTGGAGATGCATGTAGCTCACCCAGAATCACCATATATTCCCCACAACTAACCCCAACATTGAGCAACTCACCAACACACACCAAAGTGCCCATACCAAACTGTAAACACCAAAAAACTATTACCCAGAAGTCAACTCAGATTGTACAGCCCAGCAAGTACGGCCCGACAAAAGGCCCATCGCAAACTTCAAAAAGGTTCCAAACTCCAACTCCAATCCACACCAAAACCCACTCAACAAACAATAAAACACCTACAAATCAAAACTGATCAAAAGACATCAAATTCCATGATGCACAGTGTGAAATTCTGAGTGAATTCACCAATGATCTAGTTGGGGTTGATCTTTCACAACTGGAACTAGATAGAAGATGGAAGCTAAACAGTCCCAATGTTGAAACTTGCTCAACAGCAAAGGTCGCAGAATAGAAGGACATCAAAATCCAAATGCATCCTCTGCAAATGAGCCTCAGAAGCCAATAAATAGTCCTCCAGAAGAAACCCCCAGCGCTCTTAGCCAAAATAGTATATTCTTTGCTATTATTATCTTGAGCGCTCCCCACTCCACAACATGCATAAAAAAAATTAATATCCTACCAACATGCACTCCACTACACAAGGAATATTGCCTAGAATAGGCGACAGCAGGCCCACCAAGCCTAGCGCCCACTAGAGGAGTGGGGAGAATAAAACAAAAATAGAATATAAGTTTCCCAAAATAAATGTTTTGAATAATAAAATATGGGATGACTTATTTAATCCTTTTAAGTTTATCATTTCCTCAACCCACATAAATTAGCCTTTGGAAAATAAAAAGGCTAACCTACATATTCCATCTTTACTGATGGAAAGGGGACATTACAATCCGCCCTTCCCAAAGATTGCTTGTCCTCAAGCAATGCCAGTACAGCCTCCAACCCACAGATTGATCTAAACTAGAGTCAAAAGGGATCCCGGGGTCCCAAGTCAACCTAGGAGATCTATAGTACCATCTATTGAAGACACTGTCCTGCAAGGTACCAATATGAGACCTCCTGAAAGCCTTCAGTGAGAAGAGCAATCACATACTGCATCAACTCAGTCAACTCCTCAAGGAATTGCTCTTCGGACAACCCCAACTGAAACATCGTAAGAATGCGCTCAAGGGAATCGGCATCAACTCTCTCATTCCCAACAACTGCTAGAATGCAAACCCAAGTGATCCCTGGGTTCTAGGTCAATCTCAAGGAAATACCACCACTCAGCCGCTGCACCGCTCTAATCATAACTGTCAAACCATCGTGCCCAAATTGCACTCCCCTATCCTGGAACTCAAAATATGTTCCCCACCAAAAACCATAGTGAGATACCTAAAATCGCTGATATGTATACCATGAAACATCTCCTGCCATAGCATCTTAGTGAGATCCATAACTGCAATCCCTGTCCCTGACATGATCCTGGGAATGCCTCTGCGGTCACCAACTGATAACATATGATTGACAGTTAATCTCCAAGTGTCAAGGAAGCAATTCCGAACGCACCAATACACCCAACCCACTGCAAACAACATAGCCTCATCTGATGATACACATACCCCCATCCTAAAGTGTCTGCAGTAACCATCACTCAACGAAGTGGGAATAAGAAATAACTGAATCGTGGCCTGAAAAACTCACCACCAGTTGCTCAAAAGCCTTCCAAAGCTCAGAAGTCATAACCAATCAACTCAGTTAAAGATGTCATCATACCCAATGTGGAAATTAAAGGACAACGATAATCCATCTGAAATCTCGCAAAAAATGTAGGAGAGATGAGTATGGATGTCGGTGAAGAATCATCTCCTATGATCAAATCATCTCTACCAACCAACCTCAACCATAGAGTACTCAACTGCTGACCTGAAGAGGCCGTCCAATTCACCTGTGGACCAAAAACTGAAGTCATGTATAGGCTGATCGGAAAGTGGACAGCAGCACTAACATTGAAAGTTGTGCCACTACTCCCAACTTGAGACAACACCTCATGGCTGGAAGCCACTCTTGGATCCCATATCCTATAATCAATATCACTCTTCTCACCTAGATCGGTGGGGTCTCTGTCATCCAACTCAAATAAAGGATTGTCATGAATCAAATCAGCATCTAACTCCGACAAAGGAGTATCCACAAACTGTAGATCACTCTCAACTCCAGAATCAGACCAATCATCTAGCTGTTCCAAACCCCTGTGCTCTAACTTTAAGGGACAATGTGCAAGTTCAAATTCCTCTTGAATGCAATCAAGCTCCTCTATTACCTGTTCTATCTCCCTTTCTCTGTTCTCCTGCTCTCCCAGCTGTTTGGCCTCATAGAGCTGTTTTTCTGCTACAAGAAAAGTCATTTGAACATCCTTCAAGGAATCCTTAGTTGCACTAAGCTCAAATGTGAGCTCATCTATCTTCGCCTCAATTTCTCTGTACAAACTCAAAGCCTTATCTGCAATCTTGGTAGCCATGTCTTTGTCATGGAGCATGTGTAGGTATGCTGATTTCACTTCCTCCATAGTGCTCTTAACATTATGCAAATCAGCAAGGGAAACTATCTGCTCACAATGACTCCTTGGTGTGTTTTGAATTAAATTCTCCACATGCCTATGTGTGTCATCAAGTCTAGATAAAACTTGCACTTCATTTTCTGCTGACACTAAGAATTGAGTTTTCCAATTGTGAGCATGTAAGGATGGTGAACTGCTGTTATGTTGCAAGTAAGAGTTAGAACCTTCACCATACCTTCCAGCTGTTACTCCATGGCTGTCCCAAAAATTGTGTGCCTCTCTATCCAATCTTGTTTCATCATCATCTTCTAACCCTCGGTCAATTTCAGCTTCATACATTATATTTTCTGATTTGCACACAAGATTATGCCTTTCAAATTCAGCTTCCTCAATGCTATTCTCTTGGCAAACCTTATGTTCTAAGATAAGAATATCTTCATGATCAGAAGGGAGTTCATCCCAATATGGATCCTCATCAAACTTAGGTGTCAACACACCCAGATCCCAACGATTAGAGGGCTGATTGCTTTGTTCAGAAAAAGTAAGTGCCTCATTATTGATGGATTCTCTGAACAAATCATTCACCAGATCACCAGTACTATAATCATCAGGTACACTCCTCTCCGTAGATTTTGATTGTGAGTCAAACTTATACTCACTAGTGTCATCAAGGCAGCTAATAGTCTCTAAAACTTCATTTGATAGATCTGATTTTGTATCCAGAACTGCTGTTTTGTCATCTTCATTGAGCACATTCTCAGCATTTGTAGATGCGTGCCCTTAGAAGTGGTGTTGTCTTCATATGTTTGATCAATAGTCCTTGATTTGACAAAATCCATATCAGCTTCATTATCATCTTTGAGACACTCACTTGCAGATGCACTAAGTGATTCTTCTTTGTTTCCACAATCTTTCTCTTCTTTCTTCCTTTTTTCTTCTTCCTCCTTCCTTGTACTTTTGATGTAGTGTATAAGACCCTTTTTGTTAGGATCTAATATTGCACTTAATTCCACATACCTATCAAAGGAGTATTCATTTTTTAACTTGTCAGGAAGTGCTTGATATTGATCAAGAGCTTTGGTGGTCTCTTGTTCATAATTCTGAGCTCTCTCCACTATCTCTTGAATAGGTTCTATATCTCTGATACCCTTGTACTGGGAGCTATTGGCTTCTTTACTTTGTATTGGACCCTGAATTAGATTCTGATCCATCTTGCTCATAAGTCTGTTTATCATGTCGGATATCTGATCCAACTTCTTCTCCATTTGGTACCCCAAAACATGAAGTTGCCACTTTCCTTTATCTTCCGCAGCCATGACTGGTTTTTTCTCTAGCACTTTTGTTGCATGCAAGGTTTGGAAACTGCACATAGGCTGGCAGGAAACCGCTCTGATACCACTGCAATGTCCACCCTAGTTTTGCCCACAATTTGTTCCAAACAAACACGACTGTTTGCACCTTTCTATTAAATGATCATTTTTTCAAATACTTTTCATTTTACACAGAAACTGAAACTTATGAAGTGTGCTGATGTGAGAGTGCTTGTTCTAAGAATTTTAGAAGATATTTCATAAACAATTTAATCACCAGATGCAAAGGTATTAAAGAGGCATTTTGTCATACAATTTGCAACCTTAACCATTAATGGAAGAATGAATCAATTTTGCTGCCTATAATCAGAAATTGCAACTGAGAATATATTTTCAATGTAAATCATATACGTACCACTTACAAGCCATTACACATGTTAAGAATTCCACCAACAGGGTATCTCAATAGGATGCTGTCATTACTGCCTGTTGATGGTTGTTTTTCAACAAGTCAACAATTAGAGTAAAATACTGAGTATCTGACTCTCTCTTGAGCAAAGCCTCTCGGATGTTGAACTAGGTGATCAAACGAGATGACTCCAAGGTTCCTTCTGATGTTTTCGGTAAGAGACAACTCAACGATTAAGTATGATTTTGCTGTTAACAAACAAAGGGACTTACACAATTGTTCAAGTAACTTGTTGTTTCAAGGACTATGGAAGTGAATACTAGAGAGCCTAAGTAATGCAATTGATAGCGTATGATTTAGCAATGGACGTACTTTGGTTCTAATCCTAACTTAACGAAAAAAAGGCAAAAGATGTAGGGTTTAGAAACACTAATCTAATCCTAAATGCAAGGACGTTTACTACTTGAAGTGAAATCGAACCAAATCCTGTTTCGCCAAGATAAACAACTACACAAGATAGGTGCAATCTTCAAAGGTGTACAAGATGTTTAAATCAATTATGCTCATGAAAGATTCAACAAGCATAAAGATCAAATTGACGTTCAATTGTTCAGACTAACCATGCACTGCAATCCACAAGCCGTAGACTACAAATGGTATGAACTTATAGACTTCACCACAAAGCAATAAAGCAACCTTTCATTAACTAACTTATACTTAAAGAAAACTTATAACTTAACTTAATGTTCGTTTGAAAATTGAAACCATGCAACACTCAGAAACATAAATAGAATCACCGAAGCAATGAATCTTTTATAATCTCAGAGAGCTCTTACAACAATTTCAGATTTTCCAACCTCTCAAATGAGAGCAATGAGAGCTCTTTTATAGACCTCAAAGGAAAGAAGGGTCAAGATCGATCGGCCGAATCAGCGGACTAGATCAAGCCACATCACAAGTAGTTGTAACAAACTATCCTTTATTAAATGAAGGAGGCTTACTTTATTAAATGAAAGAAGCTATGAAGGAGAGAACAAAGGCACGCTTTCCAAGAAGATAAGGAAGCCACATCATGTGCCCTCTATGTAGTAGTACTATGAGATACAATGAATCTAGACACAATTTGAACAATATCCTCCATTGGTACACTTGTCGCCGCATTAATGGATCCTTCTGCCACTGCTACATCTGACTCATAGACGCCAAGTGTCTTCTCCCAGTCGTTTATCCAAGACTTATTTTCTCCAAGACGAAATGCAAGTGTGAATATACTATCCAGCTGACCTTGTTGTATCGAGATACTGATCATTCTTTCCCTAGTTGGAATGTTGAAAGTTTCTTCAACTGCCTCCTTTTGCAAATAAGCTAATATCGTTCCATCTTTGGCTATAATTTGCCTTGTATCTACATCATATTTCTTGACACATTCAATGATCATCTCTGGACACGGCAAAGCTGGCGGAAAACAAGCAGCTTCAATGGCTCCACTCCTCATGATGGCTCGGGCAAGACTACCTCCGTTAGGTTCCTCAAGGACTGACTTGATATCTTCCAGGTTGCTGTTGCCCATATTCGTGTCTCCTACATTTGTCCACCTTGAGACGAGCTTTGATTCGGGAATTTTCCCCTTAGCATCCATCCGAATCTTCGCTTGTCGTTCCTTGGAAGTCATTGCCATGATCCTGCAAACTTGACGCGAATAAGTAATTGCAAACACAATCTAGACTTCACTTCAGCTACTTTAGTGGATTAAATTTATGAAGTTTTCCTTTACAATTATGAAATATTGCTATCTAGACTCAAGGAATCTATGAAAATCCACTTATCCTTCTTAAATTTTACCAATACTTGAACAATTTTAATGCATCTAAAGAAGGAAAAAGAAGAAAATCAGATTAGAAAATATTCAGATCAGACTTACTTGATAGGCTGCTTTGAATTTGATACCTTGCAATTTGATCCACCACTTGCTTGAATTTGATAAAATCAAATTTGTACTTCTATAATACCTTCTTGTTGCTGCTCCTTGAAGACAAATCTGCTCTTGGAAAACAAATCTGCTCTTTGAAATGATAAAAAAATGAAAAGGAGATGAGGTATATATATATAACTTGCTTTAAAACTTTACCTCCTACCTAGGCCGACCTCCTTTATTATAGTGAAAAACATTTAATTTTGATTGATCTTTATTTAATAAATGCAATTTCCACGTTTTTCAAGGTAAAAATCATTAAATGTTTATAACTTCCTTTGATTGGCGCATTGGATGGGGCCTTGATGATCTCCTTGTAGATTGCAATTACCTTCTCCCTCAAGCGCATTGGATCAAGAATTGAAATCCTCTTGTCTTTCACATTTGATAACGTATTCGAGGTCTTCTTCATATTTTTTGGATTTGTGTTTGATTTTCTCCTTGCATTTTGCATTGGATGGGTATGGTGAAGTCTTCTTCTTTGAAATACCTTGATCTTTCTTCATAACCCTCTAGGCGCATTAGATCAAGGATTGAAATCCTCAAGCATTTCACTTTAGACACCCTCAAAAATCCTCATGTATGGCGCTTTAGATCAAAGTTTGAATTCCTCTTAACATTTCGCATTAGATGAAGTATTGAAGATCCTTTCAATATTGTTTTAGTTTGAACTAGTTTTCACTTGCTTAAGGGAATGGCGCATTGGTTGAAGGATTGAAATCCTCTAGATTTTGGCGCATTAGATAGGCAATTTGGATTCTTCTCATGTGTGGCGCAATGGATAGGTAACTTGAAGTCTTCAAAATCAAACTTTATTCTCCCCTTTTGTGTGGCGCACTAGATAGGTAGTTAGAGATCTTCAAAAATAAACTTCATTATCTTTCATGTATGGCGCACTAGATGCCACTTTTGATTTCTTCTTGTTGAGCACTTTGATAAGGGTCTTGGAAGTGGCGCATCACTTCACTATGTTGAAATCTTCAAACCTTTGGTATATTAGATGGCCTTTACCTTGAAGTGAATCATGCATGATGTTGGCGCATTAGATGGGACATGGAGAATCCTCTAGAAATACATCTCATTCTTCCTTATGTTGCGCATTGGATGACCTTGGAGTAGGCGCATTGGATCATTATGTAGAAATCTTTAAAACTTAGATGTAGTCATGAAGTTGGCGCATGAGATAAGGCTTTAAAATCCTCAAAAACTAGGGCCTTGAAGGCTTGACCTTGGATGTCCTTCTTCCTCCTTGTAGGGCGCATTGGATCAAGCATGGAGAATCCTCTGGATTTCGCTTTAGATAAGGATCTTTCAAACTTCACATTGAAACTACTTTGGCGCACTTGATCAGCTTTTTGGAATCTCTGGAGTTTCCCCTCATGAGGTCGCATTAGATGAGGCATTAAAGATCCTCTAAACTTCGCCTTGGAGACTTGACATTGGATAGGCGCATTAGATCAGGGATTGAAATCCTCAGGTTTTGGCGCATCACTTAAGCTTTTCAAATCCTCTAAAAAAAGATCCTTCTCAAGTCAAAAAACCTCAAGACTTCTTCTTCTTTCTAGGTGGCGCATCAGTTAAGGGATTGAAATCCTCAAGTTTCTCTTCAAAAATTTTAGATTTTGGGATCCATCCTTCTTCCTAGCGCATTGGTTGAGCTTTTCAAATCCTCTGACACTTATCATTTTTAATTCGCTCCAAGATTCGCTCTAAGAGGTGTCTTTTCATTTTCGCACTAGTTCAAGGTATTGAAATCTTCATTTTCTCCTTCAAAATGATACTTTTGGTTTGGGCGCAGTAGATGAGTGATTGAAATCCTCATGCCTTTTCGCATTAGATCAAGGTTTTAGATGGGCGCATTAGATCATCAAGTGGAAATCCTCATCTTCAAGCGCCTTTTTCCTTGTGATTTTGCGCCACTTGGACATCCCGTCGCACTAGATCAGCTTTTTGAATCCTCTGGAATTGTTAGGCATTTTTCAGGATCGCGCGGGTAAAGGTATATTGAAAAATATATTTAAGTATAAGTTGCCTTTCAGGATGTTTGAGATAGGTCCCGAATCCACCGGATTTAAGATGCAAAATATAGAATTTGGAGGATTCACCAGATTTCAGACTTAGCCATTTTTTCAGGATTTTCAGGATTTCAGGCTCCAGACTTAGTCTTTTCAGGGTCTCAAACATTCTTCAGGAGTGATCTCAAAATTCATTATCTAGATGGGATTTGATCACAATTCTTCATCACTGCAAGTTGATCTGCCTCTTAATCATGAACCAATGATCGTAGAAAGGGGATATCACTACCGGATCGGCAAAGGAAGATACCCAGGACATCATTAAAAACTCATTGAAAACTCATTGAAAGCACAGAGCTCAAAAAAAAAAAAGGGGGGTCCCTATTCCTAATGGGGTGATGTGTGATTTGGTCACAACACTGCCCACAAGAGTAATAATCTCTAATGGTTTCCTCTTAGTATATCAGCAGCACTCACCACAGATCATGAATCAACACCCAACAGCAGCTCCTTAATCTCCTACACACCTCCACATACTCCTGATCCCTTAGATACCACTTCAAATATACCATAAGGCTGAATGTTCACACTCAGAAAACTAAATCAGAATTAATACAGGCCTGATATGGAATTCAGAATTCTGGAGATGCACGTAGCTCACCCAGAATCACCATATATTCCCCACAACTAACCCCAACATTGAGCAACTCACCAACACACACCAAAGTGTCCATACCAAACTGTAAACACCAAAAAACTATTACCCAGAAGTCAACTCAGATCGTACAGCCCAGCAAGTACGGCCCAGCAAGAGGCCTATCACAAACTTCAAAAAGGTTCCAAACTCCAATTCCAATCCATACCAAAACCCACTCAACAAACAATAAAACACCTACAAATCAAAACTGATCAAAAGACATCAAATTCCATGATGCACAATGTGAAATTCTGAGTGAATTCAGCAATGATCTAGTTGGGGTTGATTTTTCACAACCGGAACTAGATAGAAGATGGAAGCTAAACAGCCCCAATGTTGAAACCTGCTCAACAACAAAGGTCATAGAATAGAAGGAGATCAAAATCCAAACGCATCCTCTGCAAATGAGCCTCAGAAGCCAATAAATAGTCCTCCAGAAGAAACCCCCAGTGCTTCTAGCCAAAATAGTATATTTTTTGCTATTATTCTCCCCACTCCACAACATGCATAAAAAAAATTAATATCCTACCAACATGCACTCCACTACACAAGGAATATTGCCTAGAATAGGCGACAACAGGAAAAAGGGCCCACCAAGCCCAGCGCCCACTAGAGGAGTGGGAAGAATAAAACAAAAATAGAATATAAATTTCCCAAAATGAATGTTTTGAATAATAAAATATGGGATGACTTATTTAATCCTTTTAAGTTTATCATTTCCCCAACCCACATAAATTAGCCTTTGGAAAATAAAAAGGCTAACCTAATATTCCATCTTTATTGATGGAAAGGGGACATTACAATATATTTAGCATTTAGGTGACAAAATGCCTTGAGAGAAGGATTTGTTTGGATTGGAAGGAGATTTTAAGGCAGCTTCAAAGATTCAAACTAGTATGTACCTATTTTATTTTTATTTTTATTTTTTTTCAAATTTGAAATTACAAAAGTTGAAAACCTAGGGAAAATGCTGCCTGTTTCCACTCGCCCTCTCCCCACCTCCCATTTCCTAATGTTTTTCTATTATATTTTCATTCTATCTTCTCTTATAAATGTTTGTCACTTTGCCATAACATTTATTTCAAAACTGTATTGATTTTTTTCTATGTTAAAATCAGCAATGTCAAGTTTAGCACAAAGTAGTAGCAGGAATGACCCTACATGGAAGTATGGGATGCTGAGTGATGTCAAGGGCGAGGTCCGAAGTAATGCTTGCAAGTTTCTTATGATAGGAAGAATCAATAGATTAAAATAGCACCTTGCTCAAATACTTGGACACGGCGTGAATGGGTGCCTTGAAGTGATTGAAGAGGTTACAAGAGAAATGAATGCCATACTAGTTTTGATATGAAAAAAATGGAACGAAAGAGGACAAAGGAAGCAATGGCAGTGATGATGAATGTCAATCCTAATTCATCTACAGATTCCTTTGTTGCCCCACACATTCTTAATCTGCTTTCCTCTACTAGGGAGACTCTCGGGGGTTCTACTTCTAGCCATCTTCCTTCACCCAATTTCTTTATTCCACGCATTGTTCCAAGAGCACAACTTTCGCTTGAAGGTATGGCTTGGAATAAGGAAAAATACTATGAGGCTAGGATGGCAACAACAAATTTTTGGTTCTACAATAATTTACCCTTCAATGTGACAAACAACTCATATTGGGAAAGGTTGGTAAATGCATTGATAGTTGCCGATAAGGGGTTTACATCTACCTAGTTGTCCTATTCACACTACATCTTAAGCTCACTTAGAGACTTGCTTTTTGGTCTCACCTCATGTGTACTCGACATGTGTCCTCACACTTGTCTCAAGTGTGCCCACGTGTCACACCTATGGAGAGGTAGTCAATTGTTTAGTCTTATCTTATCTCCTCCTTGTCCTACATAAACAAGGGGCTTGTTGTACTTTGTAAGCTTCACATTTTGATTCACTTTGTATGATAGTTTTGGCTTTGTTTGTTGTGCATATTCATTTGTGGAATGGTTTTGATATTGCAAGTTGATCTTGGCGATTTTTCATGTGCAATTTTTCATTCATGACACATTTTTGGTGTGATTTGGTCACTGTTCGAAGGACAATCAAGGGTTTGAATCGATTTAATCCTCTAGTTTGTGGTGTTTTTTGAGTTTCTATAGTGTTTTTTAGTTGGTTGGTTCATGGTTTAATCGACGAAGCTCAGCCTTTGCAACCCACCTTGCCCCTTGTTGGGTGACATTATCCTCGACTTGCTTTGATGTTTGCTTGGTTCTCTGTTTTTTACCAGAATTGGCCGAGCTTTGCATCAGCATCAAGCCATGCTCAACAACATTGGCGTTTTTTCATCCTAGCTTGGCCTCGGCCTTGACCTCCGTACACATTGGCGTCGAGGGTTTCAGAGGCAATCAATTTGTTTTGCAAGGTTTGGAAGATGGACCCTTTGTTGTTCAAGCTTCACCGTTGTTTGGAACCCCTACTCAATATTCTTTTTGTCTAGATTTGTTGCACACCCTCTCGATCGTGTGGAGGAAGTTTGTGGCAACGCTTGGGAGAGCTTGCAAGGTGGAGCCCCTTGTTTTGGGCGTTTTTTAACAAATTTGTTATTTTTTTAACAAAAACTTCCTTGCTGCGTTGGAATATGGTTCAATTTGGATCTTGGGAGGCGTTTGTTCTTTGGTTTTTTGCTGCTCGACCTTGTTTTGGGCATTTGATTTTGTTTGTAATTGAGCTTGAGTGGCTCCGCTCATCACATCGCCACTAGAGCTCTTCACACCAGCAAGCCATTGAGAGCTTAACAATTTTATTGTAAAGCTCTTTTGAAAGATTTTATTGCAAATTGTATACTATCATGGATCTCGATGGTTTGGAGTCCAGTAATGCCACCCACATACCTCCACCATTACACCACCTATTGGGGCCGCTCCACCTAGCAAGAGCCGCTCAAGTAGTCCACAGGCGACGCCACCAACACTCAACCCACCCACCATTGATGTGACATTGGTGTACCACTATGGGTGCCGTTCTGCCCAGTGGGTGGCACTCCGCCCCACCTCCACCCTAGCACCACCAATGGCACCACCGCCGCCCCGCTAGCCACTGGTGGAGCCACCACTGTGGCCACCAAGGTCTAAATTGTATTTTAAAGGGGGGATTTTTTTCTTTTTGCAATATCTTGCATCTGGGGAGTTGGATTTTTGAACTTGAATAGTCGACGGAAAGCTGATTCCATCTACATGCAGTGGTCTAAATTTTTTCTTTCCATTTTACTGTAATTTTTTGGAATTTCCTTTGAAAGTCAGATTTGCACTCTTTTTTCTACGAGGCATAACTTTTGCCTATGTTATCGAAATGTATCAACTTTTTTTCCAAATTTATCAAAAAAACACAAGGAATCTAATGGCACATGTTTTTTGTAGTGGAAAGCCTATTTTAATGGAAATTTGTAAAATCCCTGTGTGTTATAAATGGTCGATTTGGGCTTCCAACTTGCATACTTGTACTCAAAATCTTGTAATTTTTTCTGAGGAGGCATCTTTACAACATTATTTGTTTTGGGGGGCTTTATTTTTGAAATGTCCCTTTCTCAAAATATGTTGTTACTAAAGGGACATTACAAGCAGCATAAATAAATCCAAATGCTAATCAGTCTTGCAAATGGTTGGACCCACTCATAGGGATAATTCTATACTACAGCTGTTTACAAGTTGTCAAAGATCAATGTTATCATCAAACATCAATGACGACCGTTGTCTCAAACACTAAACCTGCACACAGTTATGGAGTGACCGCTTTGAAGACTCCATTTGACCTGTTACCGTCAGTACATAAAACAAGCTGGGTGGAATGATTGGAATGTTTTGTTTATGATTTCGCTTCATATACAACAAACATTTAAATTGCATGACAGGGTACGATCATACCAACGATTAATAAGAAGTGACACTAGGACTTTAAATAAAGCAAAGTCTAAAGGCAGCGGTTGTTTGGGAGTGGTTAAGTTAAATCAAACTTAAATTATAGTTATCCAAAAGGCAGCGGCTGTTAAGGGATATGTCTCCTCCGAAGGGGCGAACATCATGAAAGGGTGTGTCTCCCTCAAAAACAAGATATAAAGGAAGAAGATCATTCACTCTAGCATATCGTCCATCCATGGAAGTGGAAATAAATAAAGAATATGAAATATTCCAAGTAAATATTACAGCAGATGTATATTAAGAGATGTGACCCTTTTATAAAAGCAGCCACCTACGAAAGGTTGTGACTCTTTCCAATAAGAGAGATAAAATAAGGAGGCAAGCAATCTTCATTGGAAGAAAGAAATATAAGAATCCATCAAAAGGAAATATATCAGTAGTAATATATATATATATATATATATCTGCCATACAAACAATCATTAACAACAAAGAAGGATATATTGCAATCCTTGGACTGAACTTGAAATCCATCAAGAGGTGCACTATATCAACCATCTAACAAATTCCCAAACAATCAGTTTTGAATTCAGGGAGATGTTTGCAGGTAGTAAGGATGGCCCTTCCAAGTTCACAAGAGATGAAGAGGATGGCCCTCTCATGCTCTCAGCTAGTCGGCCAAGAGATGAGAAGGATGGCCCTTCCATGCTCTTGAGCTTAATCAAAGAGGATGGCCCTCTTGAGCTCGATCAAGGAGGATGGCCCTCCAAGGTGGACTGGGAGTTGCAAGGCGGATAACCCCCTTACATGCTCTTGGAAATATTAAGGATGATCCTCCTTGATATTACTACTTGCAAGTATTCCTAAGAAATTCACTATGTGATTGGCTTGAGGGATTGTGTTATGATGGATTGAACCAAATATTGTTTATGCTATGATGTCTTGATCTCATTATTAATTATGTTATGATGTATTGATATGAATATTAATGATGCTATGATCTGAATTTTATCATAATTAATTGATCTTTAATATTTCTAATGTCCTTTTCTAGTAGTTATTATTGTTTGCAAGCCAAAAAATCAAGTATATCCCAAAATGGGACATTACAATTTTTCAGTTTTTCACTTTTTGAGGGTTGTAAGGCATGTTTGAACTATATCTTCTTATGGTCACCTCATGACATAAACTAAACAAATCATCCTTTTTCGGACAATTGTAAGAACCCTATAGCAACACATTTGTTTGTAAATGCACTAACATAAAGTGCTAAGTTTGATTTTTTGTTTTGGGGGGGTTCTTGCACATTGTATTGTGCCTTTTTGTACCCGCATTACCTATAAAGTGCCATGGGGGTTTTTGTGTATGCCTTGTTTTGCAAACACAAACTTCATAATCCTTCTATGTGTGTGCCTTGTTCATGGCACACCCTTGTTTGGTAGTTGGTTGCTCGTACATCATATTGGACTTGATGCTGCATCTACATCCCTTTGCACACCTTTGTGCCACATTTCAGTTGATCTACCAATACCTCTCCCTTGTTAGCATTATCGGGGGTATTATCACATGGTTATGCTAATGCTTCCTTGGTTTCACTTTGGAGTAAGCTATGTGTCTAGTTTTTTGTTTCTATATACTAGGTGAATGCAACGCTTGGTTACTGATGCATTTCAGTGAGATGGAACACATTACATATAGACACTCTTGCATTCCTATTTATGGAGGCAATCTTCAACCTTATTCAGTTGATCAGTATTCGTGAGACTCTAGTACCTTAGTAGAGCACCACATGTACACATAGTAGTGTCGATGGGGTCACTTGTGTAGTGTTTTGTGTCTCTTTGATCATAGTACCATCTGTATTTTTGACTACACAGATTGTTTTGCCTTGTTGCCATTTGTGCATATATGATTGAGTAGTGTTGTTGAGGTCCCTTGTGTAGTGTTTTGTGCCTCTCTTATCCTAATCTACATTCATTGGAGGGTTCTTTAATTCCAGTACAAACTAGTTCTTTGGCAAAGTTTACAACTTCTACGTGCTTTAGGAGTCCATATTCCTTATCTTTTAGGGACATTTTTTGAGGAGGTTGTGATACCCCATGACAGATAAGTAAATCACCAATTATGAGGCCGACTTCCTTAGTGAAATATGGCCGACCTCATTTACGACCAATCACCTTTTAAGGAGCAGTGAATAGGATATGATTTGTTATGAAGATTTTTGTTAATTAAAAGACATACCTGTTCGTGAAGACATGTCTTCGCAAGATATAAGAGATATTTAAGGGAAATTGCCAAGGAGGAAGGGATCATGAAGTGATCAAGGAAAAGAAGTGTATAACTGAGATAAATCTGTAGAGAGATAAGCAACGATAAAAACAGAGATTTGTAGTCTCATTATTAAGCAGTGAATAAACTGATCATATTTGGTATGAAGTATAATGCATGGCATTTTAATTGACTAAATTGATATCTATCTATTTGATAGGAAGTAGTATGTTACATAGATAACACATTGCTACTGTTATATATTGTTATTCTTGCTATACATTGGCCAATGCAGAACAAAACCAATATAACGATTTCCTTAAGGTTCTCACCCAATTGGTCAATCCATTGTGAAGGGGAGGTAGTGTATATAAGGAATGCAAGTAGCTAGGACTCCATTCCAGTAAGGACACCTCAATTGGGGCTGGGAGGCCGAATGGCGGGTGTCATTCTGTGCTCCTGGGATGGATGGAACGGCTCAAGGCGCCTTGTATGAGCTACCAAGTGGTGCTCCATAATGATGATGGGCTGTTTGGATAGAACCTTAAAGGGAATCCCATATATACATTCTGAATACTATAATAGTGATTAGAATCCTATCTGTAACATCATTGGATTATATTTTTATTTATCTATTAATAACTAACATGTTTGCAGGACCTAAATCAGGTTTATCTTGCTTCAAGCATTCAATTGGTAAGTTACAACCCTAACTATGTTAAATTGGTGATTTTAGGGCAAGGTTTAGGGCAATCTCAAAAGGGGACATTACAGAGGTTTATTTGTCCTTCTCTTTGTCTCTTTTGAAAAGGAGTTTTCTCTTTTTCTCCATTTATGAGAGATCTTTTGTACATGGGTACTTCATTAGGCCTTGTTGTCGGGACCCATCCTTGCATTTTTGCATTTTTAGTGTTTAACTCTCTCTCTCTCTCTAAGTATCACTTAAGGGGGGTGTTAGTGTGAAAAGTGTTTTTACCTAACTAGTTTACATCTACCTAATTGCCCTATTCACACTACATCTTAAGCTCACTTAGAGACTTTTGCTTTTTGGTCTCACCTCATGTGTACTCTATGTGTCTTCACACTTGTCCCAAGTGTGTCCACATGTGTCACACCTTTGGAGAGGTAGTTAGTCATTCAGTCCTACCTTCTCCCTTCCTTGTCCTACATAAACAAGGAGCCTATTGTACTTTGTAAGCTTCACATTTTGATTCACTTTATATGATAGCTTTGGCTTTGTTGTTGTGCCTATTCATTTGTGGAATGGTTTTGATATTGCAAGTTGATCTTGGCTGTTCCAACATAAAGTAGAAAGTTAATAATTGTTTCAGCAAAAGAGTACTTATAAGAAGTTGAAAGGTTAGAGGTGACTTGTCAAGAAGAGGAGTCTAGAGTTTAGAAAAAAGTTCTAGTGGAATTAGATCCCTAATGTGACTAAGTGTATCCTAGAGCACTACAAATGGATAAAGGTGTTACTAATATTATCCTTATAGTGAAGAGATGTAAAGGACTATTGTAAGATCTAGTTAGAATCAAAGCTATAATTTGTAGTGAAATGTCTAGAGGATCTATGTTGAGAGTGAAGATTGAAGTGTCATCAAAGTGGATTCCAACGAAATCGATAGAGGAAATAAGTGTGGAGGTTGAAGTGCCATTAGAGTGCATGCTAGGGCTGCACGAGTAGGTGAAAGAACAGTTATAGGAGATAGAAGAGGATGTGTTGAGAGCAAATAAAAGGAAAAAAGTGAAGGGATTTACTAATGAAGATTCAAAATTGCTGGGTCTAAAAGAGATGAGTTCATTACTAGGGTTAATAACAAGTTAAAGTATATGAAATTTGACTCTTTTAAAGTTAAAAATTCCAAGGTTGATGGAAGAAGTCTAGGATGTGAGAAGATAGAGGAGATATTGGTTAGAAGACTTGGAAGAAAAACTTGATGATGAGAAAGCTAAGGGGTAAAAGAAATAAATTGGATATCAAATGTTGGAAATGGCCAATAAAGCTGGCAAAGTTTCATTTCCTTACATTCAAAATTTTGAGTGTTATGCTCACAATCAAACTTTCCTTGAGAGTCCAATGCAAAAACCTCTGTAGAAAATTAACTTGATTTGGACGTTGAGACCATTCTGTAGTTTTTGATGCAAAATTGAAGACAATTTTGTTGAAGTGTGAGAAAATGATCATGTTAGAAGACATCTTATAATAAGCCTCTTGGAGATTATTTGATGCTCTCACACTCATGACACCTTGTTTGAGACCCAAAACTTGTAGAGGGCATAACTTTTGCAAACAAAATCCAACTAGAGTGTCGTTTTTTGAAATTGCACGACTTTTTCAGGAGTTGCTCAATGGTGTCATTAATTTATGCATGTGACAACATGTGGAAGCTGATTTCTTTGTCTCTTGCCTATGATACCTTGTGGAGATCATAACTTTATCATATTGACTTGGAATTGAGTACTGTTTTTTTAATTGCATAAATTTTCAAGAGCTACGTAATTGTGCCATTAGTTTCCTCATGATAATGATTTGTGGTTTAGCACATGTGACAATATGCGGAAGACGGTTTGTGGTTTCTTGTTTATGACACCATGTCTATGTTGGTTTTGTGCTACCTCACATATGACACAATATGACTATTTAAGTGAGAGAATATTAGCATGTCACATTCAGATCCTTATACATGTCTCAAGATATCCAAATTGATTTGTAGCTCAATTCATTAGTTCGTAAATCTATAACTTAGGATTTCGCTCAATGCTTGAGATCTTGTAATAGTTAGAAGGCAAATCATTTTATCTTCCCCACTGGTTATTCTTCCCTCTTGTAACAAACAAGAACTGTGAAGATAAATATCAAGCCCAAGTTAGAGATAGGGACTTTTGGAATCGAGAAGAGTGATGCTTGCAAGGAAGTGAGTGAGAGCAGCTTGCAAGAGAGTTTTTTAGAAGCTAGAAGCCAAGATAGATGTAGATTATGTTTTAATTCCATTTTAAGAGGAGTGTATAAGAGTGGCGTGTTTATGTAATTTTATTAAACACTTGATGTATTGATTTTTTTGAGACATAATGATGATTGCCATATTTTCCATTTTGAATGTGTTTATTTGTTTGCCTTCATATCGTGTATGTGCACTACAATTGGCTGAGTGGTTGGTGGTTGTTCATTTGACCCTTGATCATGCCACCTCAAAGAATAAGTGTAAAGACAGAAAATGATTTAACTAGTGGGTAGAAGTGTCGGGTTAATATTGCTAAAAGAGGGGCCATCTGCAGGAAAATGTTGATTGACTTTTTTCACCTAGTTACCCTAACCTTGAAACATAATACTAAATCATAGTAGTGGTAGATCAACTCACAAGGATTGCTAATTTTTCCCCTTCCTGAATGATTCATAAAGCTTTAGACCTTGTACCAACAGAACACAAATTTTTTTTAAATTTAAAGAAAATCAAGGAGTATTTCTAGCAATTAGAACCTTCACATAAAGCTTTTGAGAAGATACATTCCAATCCTCTTAAAACCAGTCAAAATTTAGTAACATATATCACCTACAATCAAATAGCCAATCACAAAGAGTCAACCAAATAATGGAAGATATAAAATAACATTCAAAGGACATGTTACCCTTCATAAAGTTCTAAAAGTAAGCTCAACAAGCATGATGTTTCTTTCAAGGGGATGCTTTATGTTCTTGATCAGGTCCTCACCTCATCAACTGTGTCTGAAACTCATGAAAGGAAGTTTATAGACGTGATTCATTAATACAACAGTATGGAAGCACAAGTTTGAAAGAAAAACCTTTGAATAACTAGAATTAATTAAGAATTTAAGAGTGAACCCTATTCTTTATGAAAGATATATCAAACCTTTCCAATGATATATATCACACAAAATTTAGTCAAAACCATAAAAAATTACAATTTTATATATTAACTACCAAAAATTACAATATTATATATTAACTACCCATGCTGATAAGGTTGATCTAGCAGTAAATTTCATTGTTAAATAATTACTGTTAGGCTGATCTGTCAGCCAAGTGAGCATATGTGGTTAACCTATATATACCGTCACCTAACTTCATTAAATGTACATTAACAGAGTTTCCTCCTGCTTTGATGTGTGCTGACTCTGGAGGCATAATATACTATATAGGGATTGGAGGAAGACTGGATGACTCTGGCATAGGTGCTTGCACCAGGGAAGACAAGGCCATTGACAATATTGTTGACGTTGTTTGATCTTTTGTTGATTACTTCCTGCTTCATTGGCCAATAGGACTGCTGTTTAACTGATTATGTAACATTTACCAAAGATTTCTGCTATGTTGATTTGTTTGATTGATAATTTTGTTGTGTTGACTATTTTGACCCTTGCACCGGCTACATTGATAGGAAAATTTGGTTCTTGAGTGGTTAAATTTGGATTGAGATTTCATTGTTGTTTGGAGTCCCACAATAGTATTGGCTCATGGCGATGATGCCAAGGGGCATCTATATTTGAATTTTGGACACAGTTTAGTGGTGGCTCTTCCTTTGGCCTCAGACCAATTGGTTTTGATTATGTACCTGGATGGTTTGTGTGAAGGTTCTGTTAATGCCAAAGGATTAGTTCTCTTGTATTTTGCATGTATCATGTAACATGGGGATTTTCTAAGTCGATCACAAAAACTATGGAACCAAAAAAGAAATTCGAAAAAATAAAAAAATAAAAAAATAAAAACTATAAAAGAAATTGGAAAAAAATAAAAAATAAAAACCAAAAAAGAAATTGAAAACTGTTGGAAGGAGAAAAAGCTGGAGAAAATTAAAAAATATGGAACCAAAAAAGAAATTGGAAAAATTAAAAAATAAAAACAAAAAAAAAAGTGAGAAAATCAAAGAAACTATGGAAAAAAGATATCCCTCGGCGTACTTTTAGATATATATATATTTTAAATATAAATATACTAGTGCATGTATCATGTAAAATGGGGATTTTCTAAGTCGCTTTACGAAGGAAGTTGCCATAAAGAAGGGATGCTAGATTTCATGTGAACTTCCTTCATTTCTTCTTCCTTGATTAGTCATGTTTTTATACTTTGTATTTTGATCTTACTCCTAACCACAGAAAGGGGCATGTTTGAGTTAATATTTGCTTAAGTCCTGTATTCAACTTGACATTCATTGTTTCAATAATTGGTTAGTGATATTATCTCATTTTTGGCTTTAGCGGGCATTGAGGAATTATGCATTTCCTGTCCACATCCAAAGGCATATTACAACTATTTGGGTTCTTCTTGCATCAAAACAGTTACACTTTAATTGTGGAATTTTGTTTCTCTAATGTGCATATTGTATTGTTTAGAAAGGTTCATGTTCCTAAATTTCTAGTTAATGTATTCTAGCAGAGTTCTAGATCCTTTGTGATGCAGTCATGGATGGAGGATCCAATTAAGGACTGTCCAACCATGCAGCCATTACACCAAACAACACAAATAACAAAGTATTTCACAAGAACAACAACAACTTCATTGATTTCAAACTTGCACGATTACAACCATGATAACAAACTTGCCACAGTGGGCTCCTTACATGCCAGGCCACCGCTGTTTGATTATCACACAAAATGAAACCACTCAAAACAAATCTATTACACTCCTACATGCTATGACATTAGCTTCCTAAAGATTGCACTCCATATCATACTCCTATTCTTCTATATCATATTCCTATTCTTCTGCTCACACTCTTCATCTTAGACATCATTCCATTTCTCCTTGCCTTTGTTGCTGATCTCTCTCTTCTTTGCTTCTTTAATCTACTCACAAACTGTGTATAAATAGCATTCTTGACCTCTAAAATGAAAGGCATATGCCTTATGAAATGAGTTGTTGATCAATATTAACAAACCTCTAAACCCATACAGTGGCAACGATGGAAACTCTTCGTACGGTGCTCAACATACATCCACAACGGTCCAATAAACCTTCTCATATACTCATCCTCTGGTGAAAACTCCAAATAATCCGACACAAACACAACTGTGCAAAACTGTCAACCCGTTACACACTAACAAAACCAACATTGCATTTTGTACATCCAATTCTCCTTAAACGTAGACACAAGTTACAACATCCATTCATCACTATAAAACATAACTCCAAAACCGTGAAACTAGATATCACATCGCGATGAAATGCAATAACTTCTTCTACAATTGATTGATAACCAAAAACTAACCAATAAACAAATAAACTAAACAAACCAAGAAACAACTATTTTTGCGTGATGCAAGATTGCCATTACACCTAGGGATGCTCGTACATCAGATTCTTGGGGTTAATAAAAAATGAGTCCTTCATTTTCTAGGATAACCTGCTGCTTCCGCAACTCGTTCTTTCCACCTTTTCAGGTATGCCTCAAGTGATCCACCTTGTGTATTGCTTTCCCCTACTTTGTTTGCAATCTCATCCAGCGTCCTTTTTGGTTGTGGTACTTTGTTTCGCCAATCATCTTTTGTGCCACTTTCCTTTGGCTTGTACTTACTACTTAGTCATCATCTTCTTGTCTTTCCTATCAACTAGTCCCTCACATTTGTTAGCCTCCTTGGCTGTTGCATACCCTTTTGTTATGTTTTCCACTGCTGCATGTTCCTCGGTACAACTCCTCATCTTCTCATTCATCTGTCCTATCCTTTGGACTTCTCTTTGGGAACCTTTGCTCCCACACTTCCTCTTCTGTGGTATCTCCCTTGCAATTACGATGTTGTTTGATAGTCCAACATTGCCACACATCCTTGGAAACAATCCATATCGTTCCTCCCCAATACAAACTCCAGCGCTATTGTAAAATTGTCGCTTGCTTGCCCTTAGTGGAATCAACTTGTGTTTCTGATCACCCTTTCATATCATGTAGGTGTTAGCTCTTCCATCACACACAACACTTCTATCAAATTTCCAAGGTCTCCCTAACAACAAATGGCAAACATCTATCAACATAATGTCACACATCACCTCATCATAATATGCTCCTATGTTGAATCTCACCAAACATTGTTCTTCCACCAGTATTTTGTCTCCTTGTTGCAACCAACCAATCCTATATGGGCGTGGATGTTTCAATCTCCTCAGCCCCAACTTGTCAACTATTTCCCCAAACACCAAATTGTCTATATTGTGCTATCCACAACAACATTGAAACACTTACCTCCAACCTTGCATCTAGTCCTAAACAAACTCTTTCTTTGTGTTGGTCATCCCTTTTGTCACATCTCAAGGCTCTCATTGAAACCAATGATTCTCCATATTCCGGGTCCCTCTCTGAGTTAGGTAACCTTTCATCCACAAATACGGTCTTTGCGCTATCTTCTCTCCTTCCTCTACACTCAAATGCTCTATGGCCTTCTTCTCCACATTCTTCCTTTTCCTCTCATATCCTCTACCTTGCTGAGAATCTCTACGGTGTCTTTCCTCGCCTTCTTCATCCTTGCAATAATTCTTACCAACATCTCTTCCTCTGTGGTGGGTACTGTTGTCATCTCTTCACTCATTGCAGTAGGAATTATCATCTTCTTTCTCTCCATGGTGGGAATTTCGACTTCCTCCTTCACTATGGTAAGGGCTACCTCTCCCTTGACCCCTTGAGTACGCTCCTTTGTTGCCGCATCTTTCTCTTTTGCAACCACATCTCTCCTCCTTTTCTCTTTGCTAGTTCTATCTCTCTTCTAGCCTCCAATTCAATTTCTTCTCTGCTGTGAGTGCCAACTGCTAGGCCTCTTCTATTGTTTGGATATTCCACATACCCAACTCCTCTTAGATAGATTCCCTTGAACCATTGATGTATTTCGTCACTTTCTCAAATCCTTCCTCATGATGTCTAGACCGAATTGTTAGCATGTAGTCTTCGGTGTATTCCTTCACAGTCATGTTCCTCTGCTACAAATTGTGTAGCTCCTTCAACAACTCCAACTGGCAATTTGTCAGATTGAACTTGGATTTTTGCTTCTCCACCATTTGGTCCACTTTCCAATGCTAGGTTTGCCTTTCCTATTCCTCTCTAGTTGGACTTCTTTCCACCATATAGCACAGCATGACCCTTCAACTTGGTCTTTGCAAATTTACTCTATCTGGATCAACAATATCCTCATACTCAAAATGCTTTTCTAAATCAATTATCCAATCTATCAACTTCTCAGGGTTCAGGTTTCCAGAGTAATTAGGAATGTCTACTCTAGTCTTCTTACCAATGTCGGTTATGGCCCTCAACATTCTCTCTTCCTTATCTTTTTCGCTTCCACTTGGGTCCACAGAATTTGCTTTTTGTTCTTCATCACTTTCTTCGGCCCTAGGGTTAAGGTTTCTTCGACGGTCTTGCTCAAATGCATCCATTTGGTTCTGCATAGCCGTCAATATCTCAGACATCTCTTTCATTCTTCCAGCAACATTGACAATACCACACCTCTTTGGCAGCATCCTGACTTGATGAAGATTGCCATAGGTCAGCTATCTGCCCACAATCACCCTTGCAAACTAGCTCACAATCGACGCTTTGTTTACAAGGTTGTTGTGGATTGCCACAGTTTGCGATTTGCCTACAATTGATAAGCTCATACGAATCTTCTACCCAACACTCTCTTGTCGGAAGATACCTTATTTAATTCCTGCAAAGTACAAAATGTGGTGCGCTCCCTCTACTTGGATACGACTTAATTTACCTAACTAGACCTTTCCCCCCTTTTTTGTCAACTAATTCTTGGAAAACTGTATCGATTAGGCTTGCTCACATCAACATCATCAACATCAACTCTTCAATGCTCATCCCAACGATCTACCTTGCTCTGATACCACTTGATGCAGTCATGGACAGGGGATCCTATTAAGGACTATCCAACTATGCAACCAATACACTAAACAACACAAATAACAAAGTATTTCACAAGAACAACAACGTATTGATTACAAACTTGCCACAGTGGGTTCCTTACATGCTAGGCCACAACCATTTGATTACTAAGATTCATAAATGGATGGTAGCCGCAATGGGCTTCCTACATGCTAGGCCGTAGTTGTTTGATTGTCACACAAAATGAAACCACTCAAACAAATCTATTACACTCCTATATGCTATCCATTAGCTTCCTTAAAATTGCACTCGACATCATATTGCTACTCTCTCTCTCTCTCTCTTTAATCTACTCATAAACCGTGTATAAATAGCATTCCCCAATCTCTAAGATGATTTGTGTCGGCTACAAGGTGGTACAAATTCTATGCTTTATTAAACAAGTCATTGGCTAGTATTAACAAACCTCTAAACCCATATGGTGACAACGGTGGAAACTTTTCGTGTGGTGCTCAACATACGTCCACATCGGTCCAATAAACCTTCTCATATAATCATCTTCTGATGCAAACTCCAAATAATTTGGCACAAACACAACTGTGCAAAACTGCCAACCAGTTACACACTCACATATCCAATATTGCTTTTTTGTACATCTGATTTTCCTCAAATGTGGACACAACACCCATTCATCACTATAAAACATAACTCCAAAACTGCGAAACCAGATATCACACTGTGGTGAAATGCGGTAACTTCTTTTACAATTGATTGATAACAAAAAACCAGTAAACAAACAAATGAACTGAAACAAACCAAGAAACAACTATTTTTGGGTGATGCAAGATTGCCACGACACCCAGGGATGCTCCTGCATCACTTTCCATGATTTTGTTGTAGAAAATTTCGTAGTCCTGTAATATGTCATATTTTTAGATGGATACTGACAGAAGCATCATGGAGCATTCTAACTTTGTTTGGTGAATTGTTTCTCTTTTTGGTCCCATCATAATGTATTCAGGCCCGACAGAAAGTCCTTTAACCTATGGTTGGTTTATGATTCAAAGTAATGAAAAATCGCATGCTAAATTGCTTATCATGTCATGCTTATGCATGTCTCTCTTTTATCCGAGTTATGATTGCTGTTTCTTCTAGAGGAAGATTACTCTACAGACACAAAGCTTCAGCATCTTATATTTAATGTTGCAGTGTGGATGCTTCCTTAAACCATGCCAATGGACATGAATTTACTTCCATAGCAGGGGCTTGAAACTGGTGTGCACATATCTCATCATACATTGAAAGAGGCTGAATATTGGGTGTGTCGGTCTTAGGTAGCTGCTACATGTATTTTCAACACGTGTTCACAGCAAATGGAGTTTATTGAGCAGAAGGTAAACTTATTTTTAGTATATATGTTGTATATTAAATATGTTTTATGAAAGCTTCCCTGATGGTTGTTGGCTTTAAAGTTAGATTCTTCAGACTTATTTGTAAAATGTTTTTAGAAATCTGCCTTTATGCCTGCACACTTTTAGGATCCTAGGTAGATGGTATTATGAGTGACAAAGGAATCAGTTCATTATTTTTTTGGCTGGTTCTGAGATTGGTTTCTTCGATTTTTTGTTTTTGTGACAACCAGTGCAAAGCAGTGGACAAATTTTTAAGTGGTTTCATAACTGTTTTTCAAGGACAAAAGGAAAAGCACTCGAAATGCCCCAGATGTAAAGGATCGGGTCTCATGATTACTGCAGGAGGACACGCATCAAATATACCTTGCTGGTTTTGTGAAGGGTGATTTTTTCAAATTCTAAAATTGATACAAAGGATAAACTTGTTCTTCTATAGGATTCTGTAGAAAAAAATGGTTTAATGCATATAAATATTTCTGTAAATAGAAGATGAGAGTTTTCAGCCAGGATTTGGCTTTCCTTGTCAAAGCCAAGATTTTGAGTTTTTGCAAAGATGTTGAATCAATGAGGCAGAGACTCAGATGTTGGCTTTTCTGACATTTATCCGAATTGTAACCCTATTGTACAACTTATATAATCATCATGTTTCTTGATATAATAGAAGATTCATTTATTCAGAGACAAAGGGCATACAATCTTTTTGCATCCAAACATATACTTCAGATTTATTTGTTCTTTGTGCTACTAAGAATGTTCTGCATGCTCTATTAATTTGATTTAACCTTAAATAAGTGTGTCTAATAACTGAAGAGTTTGGATTATATAGGCTTAAGAATCTAAGATACAAGGCTATACCCCATGCATCTTCAAGAGAACAAGGTTGAGGACAATTGATGTGTCAAGTGACTAGATTCTCTTGCGTATGACATTACCAAGTACTGCACATATACTTTCTCTGTAACCATCCTGATAACTTCCTTTTTCATTCACACATTTTCTCTATTTGACACACTTCATTGTTACTTTATTTTTTACATGACCCTTACAACATTTTACCATGAGGATATTTTCGCCCTCCCCTTGATTCGATCCATCACTCGGGAGCTTGTTTCAATATGGGCTTTCAATTGCATCAATCGTTATACAATCAACCCGTATAACATATAGAAACTTGAATCAACCCGTATAACATTAAATAACATATAGGACTCAACTGAGCTATTACTGAATAAATATGATCCTCTTCACTTAGGAATTATGACCTCCTAAAGGATCATAAAGTGGCCTCCACAAAATAAAAGCTAGCTTTTGACTGTCTCACTCAGAGTGTTCATTGTGGAGTTTCTAATTAGTTCATGTCTTTTTCTGGCTCTGGTTATTATGACTAGGATTTGCTTATAGCTTTGTTTTGACATGCTTCCTTATTGGGTGCAAGCTATGTCACAGGGTTCTCCAAATTTCAAGCAAAAAGTTCGAAATCCGGCGAACTTAAAGAAAACCTGAAAAAATGTTTCAGTTCGCCCTGATATTCATATGAAAAAGGGCTTAGGTATTTTGTAAATTAAAATATATTTTAAAAATGCATATTTGAAAAATCAAGAGCTTCACCATTAGTTCGTGGGCGTCTTTGTCCAACTAGTGCGTTTAGCGTTTCGTTGAAAGCCCGGTGTTAAGTTTCAATGGAATTCAATGCAGGATATTTGTTTGAAAAATTATGGACGAGTTCCCCGAGCATAGGATGTGGCCAAAGAAGATAAAATTCTTCCAGAGGAATTCCAAAAAAAAAATAATCGCAGACAATCCTCCTAAATGGTATACAAGATACAAGGATCAGATCACTCTCCATTCTTCTGCAAGCCTCATGGACTTACTGGCATACTCATATAAATTGCTAATGGATACGTTTCTTTAGGGTTTATTTCTATTTTTATTTTGCTTTTATTTTGTTTTTTATCTTTTAATAAAATTTAATATATTGTTGTTTTATATTTTTTTTAGTGAATTAAAATTTAATATTTTAAAATATTTAGTTTAAATTTTAAATTGTTAATATATTTAATATATAAAATTTTACATATTTAGTATTTATAATATTTGAATTAAATTGTTAACTTATATTTTAATATTTTGGATTTATTTTTTATATTAAAAAAATATGTAAATTTATATTAGTTGAATTTAATCACGGATTTCTTTAGCATTTTTTTTCACCTAACTGGATCCAAATTTTATCCCTGTCAAACACGAACATGAATCTGAACCTTGTGACATAGGGTGCAAGAGAGTTACCAGGAGACCTGGGGTATGAGGACAGCAGTTCAAATCAGGGAAGTTAGTACATGAAAGTATATTCTACCCTTATTTATGTAATCCTGTACCCTGTTTTGAACTGTCATCCCCATACCTTAAGTCTCCTGGTATGTGGATGGGGATATGTCCTTGTCCCTACATATAAAAGTCACCAGAAAATGTGGGTATGGTTACAGAAACAGGGACATGGTCCTTGCCAATGTACACTAGTTTCCACTGCAAGTCTAAAACATGTACTTCAAACGTTCCAACTTCTACAATCCCTCTTATAATGTGCATGGGGTTGTTCCATAAGCTGATAACAGAAGATTTGCCTTTATCTGCAGTTTCAGTTTCTGCAATTTTGACCCGAATAATTTTTTCTCGCTCACCATGGTGGTTTTAATAATTGCATTTTTTTGTACACTTTACAAATTGCTTTTGCTCTATCTATCTTCTAGGCTAACACAACTATCAATCTTGTTATCATAGTCCTTACGGACCTCGAATAACTGTGATTTACTTGATAACCCAGCTACAATACAATCAATCCAAATACAAGAAATATAAATATGCTGAAAAATAATTGAAATGTAACTATGGTGAGTCCTCAAACATCTTTCTGGTTTTAGGCTTCATTATCTTGCACTATTGTGCTATGATTTTGACTGATATTCTATTATGCAGGCCAGGCGTGTTTTCAATACGAGGAATAAGTGTCTTTGTTTAGCAGTAGCCAATGCTTTTCCTGTTCAATATTCTTACCCACAAATTTCTTATTTCTATGATGTTAACTATACATTTTTATTTAAATGATATTTCCACGTTCATTATGATGAGTCAGCAAGCTTGTGGTAAAAAACTCTCTGCAAGTTTTAACTATTTATTTTTTGCTGCAGAGTGGGTATAATGCCAATCATTGGCTTGGAGGGTTTTCTATTGGCCAGGGCATCTTCACAAGTAAAAACATGTGACTTGATGGCGCATTTGCTTTCACCAGTACCGTTGGAACAATCTGTTGTCAATCATAGGGGAACAAGATGTAAAATTACGAGATATAAGCCAGCTGTACAAATATGTAAGTTTTTGCCTCATGTTGCTGAAACCCCATGGTTAACTGATCTTGAAAGGAAAGCTCGGTCAAATTTGCTGTCAAATCATGCATTATGTGGCACAGTGGATGGCTTGTCTAATCAAACACAAGTTAAAAATGAAATAATAAGTTTTCCTACTGAATGTACTCCTGTGATTGATAGTTCCCAGGTATTTAAGTCACATAATGACATTTTGAAGTCTATTAACCCAGAAGCTTTGGATATTTCAAAATCTTTCATAGAAGTTCAACCAAAAGAATGCCCTGCAGATTCAGTAGTTATGTGGTGCAGCCACAACCATAAACAATCTAATGAAAGTAGAAAAGGTTTCAATAATTCAAAGTATCCACACAGCTTTGGTAGTATTTCTTCTCTTAATTTGTTTCTGATTTTATCTGCTTTGAAATTTGCTCTACAAAAAAAGAGGTCTTGTCCATGGATTAGTCCCTTTAATGACTGTATTCTGACTGGATCTGGAACAAGGGCACATCTCCACTTTGGTCTGGCATTACCTACTGTTAGACATACAAAAATAGGTAAAAGATCTAGAAGAGTAAGAAATCACATACGTGAGAAAGCACAAAAAGAGGCCAATGAAAATGCAAGAAGAATTCTGCAGTCATTAACTCCACGGACAAGTAACATGTTTACTGCACCTCCAAATGAACTACTGCCTCCAAATGTAATACCAGGTAAGTAACCTTGGATCATGCACATAAACCTAGTTAATTATCTTGTGTAATATAGAATGTTAGCTTTTCAATTTTCTTGACATGTTTGTTAACCATTTAGTTTGTTAAGAATTTCTTTGTTGCTTGTATGGCCTTTACAGAAGGTGTATTGTCAGACATCTCTACAAAAGTAGATGGAGCTACAGATATTCATGTTAGAAGTGAAATTTCAAAAAAGCTCCCCTTCTTCAAATTTCAGCATGATCGGTCAATGATGGATGGAAGAGATTTAAAAAATCTGTGGATGAAGAATTTTAGTTTTGAACTCTTAAAAGAGAAAGGGTTGTCATTGACAAATCCAGTTAGGGCATTGAAAGTTTAGCTTCCATGAAAACAGTTGCCAGGAACTTGCTTTCATGGATAGGTACCGCATCATTGTATCATTACTCGCATCTCATGGTGACTATTCCAATGCTGATGATTGCATTTGAATGTAATGTAGCTGTACCCTTAATCATATAGTCCTGTTATGATGTCCTCACCCCTGCATTCCACGTCTCTTGGTGACAGGGAAATCTTGCCATCTGATTCACTTCCATTGTCTTGATTGAGTTCTCATTTTCTGTATTCATTTCCTAAGTATCATTTGGAGAAAATCATTTCAACTATATGTCACAGATAATTTATGAAGTGCATTTGAGGGCACGAGCATAGTTGTTATTTTTTGTGGTGTTAGCCACATGTAAAGTCTGCAATTAGTTCTGGGTCCATTCTCCCATCTATTCTAAGTTTATAGCCATCCGTGAGCAAAATCTTGGAAGGGTTTTGCTGCTTAGATATTTTTGGCTAGGAATCCATGCGTGGCATTCGAGTGGCTAATATAATATTTGTTTTTTCCTCACATTGTAATTGTCTAAGATTGTTACATTGGAGGTACATACATTACCAAGTTCAATAAAGTTGTGTTTCATGACATGTCTGACTTGTTATCCAAAATCCAAGAACAACTTGTTCAGAGTGTGTTGCTTAATATCTTCAGTATTTCCCCTTAAATACTTGGAGTGGCAGGCAATAAAAAGGAGGAATTCACAAATTTATCTTCAAAAAAAAAATTGTATAAGTGGATGGGATTCAAACTTGGTACGTTTTTCGTGCCTACACAGAACTCACATCCATTGAGACCGTTACACTAAGCACATTTGACAACTTTATCTTTGTAGGTTTCATTCTCTTCATTTTTGTTAGTGAAGAACTGCTCCAAAGTTTTGACCTAGAATAGTGGTTCTTTCATTACTGCTGTTATTTTACAGGTGGTTTTAACATTAAAAATGATCGACCCCAGTATTGACATTACGGGAATAGTTGCCTGAGGTATTAGCTTGGGTTATGTTCCTTTAGCTATATATTGGTGGTTGTATCAATTTTAACTGTTACAAGCAATACCTTCAAGACAGTTCATATTACTGAGGCTATAAACTAACAACGTTAGTTTGAAGGCTAAGAACGAGCAAGTGAAGTTGACCATGAAATAACCATCTTCGTGATGTTAAAAAATTGCTTTGCTTTTGGACTACTTGCCAAAAATGGCAAAAGATAATCAAACATGCTGAGAGAATAACTTAGTGTCAATGGAAAGAAATAAGAGCAAGAAATCTTAATCAACAATCCCAGGTACCACAATGATGCAGGACCATCCTAGGGGTTGAGCAATCTTGCATCACCCAAAATGTTTTTGCTTGTTGCATGTTTTGTTTTCTTGGTGCATGTTGTTTTATCACATGCACTTGTTTTCTCTCTCATGTGCCTTGTGTTTGTTGCTCGTGTGCATGCTTTTGGCCTGTTTTGTGCTTGTTTTAGGCAGGTGTTGGACATGTGCAACTGCAGATGCCTTGGATTTTTGGTTCCTAAGCAAGCCAATGCAAACTGTCATTCCATTTGCCTTGATTGCAGCTTGTTGGATTTGTTTTGCATAAGTCTCAGTTCATGCTTGTTGCCTGCGCATCCAATGCACTACTGTGCAAGCCTCTGCGCTATCTATGCATCGTGTGGCGTTACCATGCTTGTGGTAGGACTTCAATGGGATGGCACTTGAACTTTTGAGTTGACTTCTATCATTTGCATTTCTTTGTGCCATGTGTTTGGTTTTTGCATGTCTTCTTTGCGCTTGATTCTTTGAACTAAATGAGTTTTAGTTCCTAGTTCTCTAAGGATGACTCGTACACCTAGTAGCTAAACCTTCAAGGTTGATCTAAGATTCCCATATAGATTACACGTAGGTGGTCAACTTTAGGAATTGAAAGGACATTCTCGGAGTTTAGTTTGTTTTTTCTTTGAATGCTAGTTTTCTTTAGCTCATGGACACTTCATCAAATTTCTCCTTGTATGTTCAATTTGTTGTTGCATGTTAAGCATCACCATGATCTTCTATTTAAGAATTTCTTCTTTTTGAAGAAGGAATTGATAGTTCAGGGGCTTAAGGTTGGCAAATTGTGAAAGGGATTTGGTATTAAGATTTGAGGAAGGTGGTTGTTGGGGCACATTGCATGTAGAGAGTCTTTGGTTGTGCATTTCTTTTGGCTGGGTTTATCAGTTGTCATGTTCCATTTTGCAAACTTCTTTCCAACTTCAATAAAAGTTCCATTGCTGTTCTAGATTTCTTTCTTCCATTGCTTCTATTGTGATTCTATGCAAATGTTACCAGTTGTTAATTTGACTCGGTGTGGTGTTGGATCACACAATAGGAATTGAGGAGGTTTTGACTATCTTGTTGCTTAAAATGCTAAAACATTCTAGGTACCAATATGAGAATTGACAAGGACTTTTGCCATCAAGGAGCATCTAATAAGAATGCGACGCCCTTAATCTTATAGTGTGCCTAGGGTTATGAGTAGTTGGTTTGTGGTTACCTTAACTCTTAATGAAGTTATATGATCATTAATATAGTCTTATATAGATAGTTGATATGGCTTGGGTGGTATTCAAGGTATAAGTATGGTATATATAGGAGCTAATGGATCGTTTATGATCATATTGCAAATTGTGTTCTTATTAGAAACTTTTGGAGGTTTGTTCCCTCAAATTGGCTTATTATTCTCAAGTAATATCAGGTATTTGCAACATATTTCTTATTATATTTTTCTCTGGTGCAATTTATTTCATTACAAGTGGTATCAGAGCATGATCTTGTCACCCAGAGGGTAAGAATTAAGGCATTTTTTTTTGACTCGAGAGGTCAAATTGTGAAGCGCATATCTCTCTCAATTTGACAATTTTTTTCTTAATTTTTGGAGGGTTTTTCAAGGTCACATTAAAGTTGCTATAGTCTAGATTTTAGATCATTTGAAGCATATTTGAAAGAGTTATTGCAAAATTAGGGTTTCCACCAAATTCGCTCTCAAGGTTGCAAATCAACAAATTTCTTGGAGTTTTTTTAGAAAAGTGAGATCTAGGCACAAGTATGTTATATTAAAAATATTAGATTATTTTAATTTGTTTTGAGTAATTTATTGTGAAAACTATTGTCAGTGTGAAAGGGATATTTCCTAGTTAGTTTCCCGTTGTTTGTATAATTCATATTATTTAACTTTTTATTAGTTAAATAATATTCACACATATTCACATGTTAAGTTGATTTGGCGAGCCTTTTAGATGTTTCTAATTGTTGATAGTTGTCTTATTCTACACGTGTATCAACTAGTTGGCATCTTGCCCTCTAGTTGTCACATGTAATAGGAATGTCACTTGTCATATGACTATAACTTCTTATCTCTCAACCTCGCTTTTATAAGCAGGGCATGTCTCTTCATTTTGTAAGGTTGGAGTTATAGTTCTCTCTTAATTTTATTATGCTATTTGAACATTTACATTATTCTGTCATAGTAGTGTTATGTTGTTCATTTCTTTTTGCATTATAGTTTATTGAATTACAGTTTATTGATTCTAACTCTTTCAATTTGATTTTGGGTTATTATTCTTTTTCAAGATTTTAACATGGTATCAGAGCATGTTTTGGAAGATTAGATTCATATTTTGGGACCTTGATTGCAAATCATGGTGGATCTTGATTTGAGCATGCTCTTCTCTTGCATCGAATGATGACCTAGAAAATTAGAAAAACTTGATAAAAAATTAGATTTGGAGGAATCTTTTTTTTGTGGACTTGTATTGTAGGTTGCAGCATGCATTTTCTTGACTTAGGTGACTAATTCAACTTCTACATTTTTTTTTTGTTGTTGGAGACATTTTTTGTATTAGATCCACATCTTATGCACATCAAAAAGAAAAATATTTTTATGGGTTTTGTTCGTTGCATCAAAAAATCATTTGGGTATTTATTAGTTTTTGCATGTAGCAAACAAATCATTTGCAAATTTAATTAGAAATTTTTTGCAGGCCCCCTCTTTGTTGGCATTTTGGTTTTGACAGTCCAACTTTGAAGGCTTATATCTTGCTCATTGTTCTTTTTTTTGAGCAATTCTTTTTTGATTTGGGCTAGAATTTTGTAGGCTTCACAGTGGTGTAATTAGATTTTGATTTTAGTACCTGAGTTTTTCAGAAATTGCAGTTTCTCATCACTGGACTTGAGCAGTTCCCATTTTCAAAACTTCAAAGGCTTTGTTCGGGCTCATACGGTGACATTTTTTTGGTGATTTTTTTTGAAAGTGCATAATTTTTCGAGTACTTTTCAAATCTACAATCAGTTTGATCTAATTATTCAAAAATTATACTTTCAATTCTAGCCTAATTTTGGCTTTTGCATTGTACCAAAATTAAATACCACTTAGCGTTTTTTGTTAGTGGCAATTCCACTCACTAAATATAAAATGCCAAATCATATTTTTTGCTTTGGGGGGGTTCTTTGAGTTTTATGGGGTTATTGTAATCATGAATTGAGATAATATTCCATTTTGTAGGGGATTCATCATGGATCTTGGTATTAAATTCCATCCTTCTGCGGTCAAGCACACTTCAGAGAACTATTTGTCTTGGGAACAAGGGATAAAGAATCAATGCCTTATGGAGGATCTATTGGCTTATCTCCTTGGATTCGTTCCTAAAACAAGTGACAATGATAAGAAGAATGCATGGTTCAACAATAATGACATGGTCTATGGACTAATATGACTTATTGTTTTTGAGGATATTCTACATCACATAGAGCACACTGAGTGCCCTTTCACTGCTTGGACCATCATTCGATAGTTGTATGGAGACTTTGGATTTTCATCTGATAGTAATGTTTTATTAGATGACCAGACTCTTGTGGATGATATTGAAACTTCTGTTGCCTCATTTTGTGTGGACACATTCTCATGTGATGATCAGTGTATTTGGTTGACATACATTATTACCCCATCTACAATATCTGTTGTTACTTCTGAGTTGATAGTTGCTTCTTCGAGAGCTTCCAATGATTCTTTGCAGCAGGATCATTTTAGTCTTCCTTATTGGGATTCCTATTTATTAGCCATTGCATCTTTTTTGTGGAGTCTTACATTGCTGATTTGGAGGACACATTTGAGGGGTTATCTTGATGAGCACACGATTATCCTGAGAGGGGGGGGGGGGGTGAATCAGAATCTAACAATCTTTTACTTTTCCAAACTCAATTAATTGCATCAACTACACATGTAAGATCTAGCAATTAAGTACATAATGAGAACACACGATTTACGTGGAAACCCTTTCAAGAGAAAACCACGACACAATATTGTTTTTATATATATATATATATCTTCTTTCTTCTTCTTGTAGGCTCCAACCTACGAGAGACTCCAATTTCCCCTTGACAGAATTATAGGCTCCAACTTATTGGAGGCTTCAATCCCCACACAAACTGAGCTTCAACCCAACAAGAGGCTTCAACCTCTATTTGATAGGCTCCAACTTATTGGAAGCTCCAACCCCCATACAAACTGAGCTTCGACCTAACAAGAGGCTCCAACCATTTAATCCTTCAATGGATGATAGTTTACTTCTCCACAAGATCTTCCTGATCACACCTCATACAATATTCTTCTTCCTCAAATCTGATCACAACTCATACAGTATCCTTCTTTCAAATCTGATCCCAACTTCACACTATATCCTTCTTTCAAATCTGATCCAAACATAAATCTGATCTAATCACAAATCTGATCCAATTAAAAGTCTGATCCAATCACAAGTCACATTCTTCTTTCCAAATCTAATCATTATCATTCACCAATATCTTTTACAAATCTGATCCAAAACATGGCAATATCTTCACATAGATTTCTGCCCTTCTCATTCATGTCCTTAATATAACTCTGGATTTATACTTTATACATGGGCTGCAAATATCATCAATATGAATCTAAAACACACTTCATATTTCTGCCCTTTACTTTCTTTTCAATATGCTCTTATTTTCATAATATTCATTTCACACTTGCTTTCAAATGTTCCTATCATTTACCTCTTCTACATTTTCAATAGATATGTCTCTCGCTGATTTGTCTTTACTCACAATTCGTCCTTTGTGACTTTTGTCTTACATGCTTTTGTCTTTACTCACAATTTGTCCTCTAGCAAATTGTTAATTTCCTCTTAAGGAAATCGCACCATTTACAAGTTACTTATTGTTGTTCCTTTGACAAAGGCATTGCCTTAACTCTGTAGGACATATTCCTTGAAGTTGCTGATCTATCACCACTTAAACTATTGTTCCTTCATGCAGAACATAACACTTAGAAAATCGCTGGTCTTCACAAGGAAATTGTACCATACAAACTTGATCGCTGCACTTAGTATCATACAATAGTATATTCGGAATCAAACAAGTCTTGCTTTTCTACATGTCTTGTCTTGTCTTCAAAGGAGTCAACCTCTTGGAGATATAATTTCAAATCTAAATCTCATGTTTCTTTAGTGCCAAGAGTGTCATATGAGTCGACCCATAAAAACTGTTATCATTTGGAATTGCACCCTGTTTGAAATCTGTTCAAGCATTCCAATGACATAATGGGACCGATCTCAAGGTGTGGGACCTTGCAGATGAGATCAAACCTCCAGAGAAGGCTGATTCCTCTTTTTGAGCTTAAGGCTCAGAGAAAATAGCTAAATCTAATGCTATTGATCACAGGGAAAATGAGAGAGATAAATTGAAATTAAAAGGGAGGTGAAGCACCGGATATAGGGTGTTTAGCTGAAGCTGACCCAGCATAGTAACCCAGCATAGTAATGATCTCAAATGTTGAAGGAGACTCACACAAAATCATGCAGGTTCAAACAAAGGTTAAGGCAGAAAGATAAAGCTATGAAAGAGACCACTTTATCCACAATACACAATTTGTATCTATCAAATAAACAATGTAAGAACAATGAGAGGCAAAAGTATCAGTTTATATTGATCATAGAGGCTAAATAGCCATTACAAAAGAAGACAGACTCATTACAGGGGAAATAAACACAAAATGATATGATCTCCTTCATTGTTGAACTAATACAGAGATGTGAGAGGCTCAAAAGAGAACATAGTCCATCAAATCGACTCAATTCTGGAGAAAATCACAAGGTCTGAACCTGCAAATGAATCCTTTGCCTATGAAAATGGCCTAGAGTAGCTAACCAAACAACAAGAATACATCTTCAACATATGCATATATAGCTTTTTCCATTCACTGTGCAGCTCTGAGCACTAAAACTCAGTCAACACGTATGCCCATGTTGCATTAATTTTGGCCCATGGCCTTGTCAAGAGATCTACAGGTTTTGAGTGTTGATTATGCCCTGATAAGGCTGCAAAACTTGCAGAATAAAAAATGCCCACGCCTGTTGATTTTTGACCTTGAAAGGACCTGCAGAAGTATGGGCCACTGAAACACTTCATCCTCCTCATTAAATTCAGGGACTTGTGCATTGAAGGTTTGCACTGTTTCAGCTACCTGCATGACCTCAGCCTGCAACAGTGGCGTCACTTGTGGAGGCGTAATTTGAGGCACCTAGGAAATCACGCCTAGCAAAAGCTTTTACAACACTTTAAAAGTGTTGACTCTTAATTTTACTTTTGACGCCTTTCCACATTTTTATTCACTTTTCTGCATTGGTGCCCCTTTTATTTCCATTTTATCACCAACTTTATCCATCGACGAACTGCCTCGTTTGCTTTTAGGCTTCTTTGTCAACAAATTACCCTATCGACGAACTTGAAAAATTGTGAACTAATCGGCGAGTTTGCAATTTTGTGAACTCGTTGATCCACTAATTTCTCCTTTTTTCTTTGCTTTCTTCTTTTTGTCTTGACTTAGCCACTTGGCTGTTTGTTGCTCCCTTCCTTGTCGACAACTTATGTTGACAAAATTCTTGGTCGGTAAACCTGGGGGTTTGTGAACTGCCTGTTGTGACCAAATCACACATCACCCCATTTGGAATAGGGACCTCTTCTTTTCTTAAGCTCTGATGTTTTTGCATTTGCTCTTAGATGATGCCATAGGTTTGTTTACTTTGTCAATTCAACAAGAAGTCTATCCTAGAAGTTTTGCTTTATAGCTGGAGGTCTCATTAATAAAGAGTGTTGATCAAATTCCATCCAATTTATGAATGTTGAGATCAATCCTGATGTATGTTTGAGATCCTGAAAAGACTAAGTCTAATAGCCTAAAATCCTGAAAAATTGACTAAGTTTGAAATCTGGTGGATCCTCCAAATTCTAGATTTTGCATGTTAAATCCGGTGGATTCGAGACCTATCTCAAACATCAACTTATACTTAAATATATTTTTCAATATACCTTTACCCTGAGAGACCCTGAAAAATGCCTAACTGTTCCAGAGGATCCAAAATCTTGATCCAGTGCGACAGGATGTAAGATTGGCGCAAAATCTTGACGAAATGTGCTTCCGACTATAAAATAAGATGTGGATCACTTGTGATTCAACCAATGCGCCCAACTAATGTGCTATTTTTGAAGGAAAAGCAAGGTTTTGGAATGACGATTGAAGAGGAAATCAAAAGTGCCAACCAATGCGCCACAGCAAGAGGAAATCGAATTCTTGAACCAATGCGCCACCCCTAGAGGATTCCAAATACTTGAAGTGATGCACCCAAAGCAAAAATGCTTATGTTTCAAGAGGATTTCAAACTCCCTAACCGCCGTGCCAAGTTCAAGGAGGATCCAAACTCTTTAACCAAAGCGCCTAGTAGAAGATCTCAAAATCAGTAACCAATGCGACCAAGGTTAAAATGATCCGTTAAGGTGAAGGTTAGAAGAAGATTTCAGGTCCTTTAAGCAATACGCCACTTCCATAATGAGGCTAAATTTCAGTATCAAGGTAAATTTTAAGAGAAGATCCAATGACCTTGATCTAATGTGCTCAACACCTTTCCAGAGGATTTGAAAGCTTGAAGCAATGCGCCAAGATGGAGAGGCAGGGTCTAAGTGTTAGAATGCAAATTTTCCACTTCGCCAAGGATGCCTACAACTACATGAAGTTGGTGCAATCTCCTAAGGTATGTGAATGGTTTTCAAATCATGAAGGCTTATATGAACACCCATCAGATGGCGTAGCTCAAACAAGCATCCACAATCGAACTTATGCAATTTATAAGGCTCAGACTAGCTTTACACAACACTTCACCAGCGATGAATGCTAAAAGCATGAGCTAGGAGTTGATCAAATATTCAATACAACATACATTACATCAATGAACTTTCTAATCTACTTCTAATTTAATTGAAACATCTCTTCATTCAGTTCAAGATACAGAAAACCATGTTACTCCACAAGACCACTTAAACACCAAGTGAACTCCAATGTCCTTGCATTAATCTTGAGAAATATTTACAACAATTTCAAGTCCTCTCAGAGAATTGCGAGAGTCTCTTCTATTCTAATCCAAAAAAAAACTATCAACTGAACTACTCATGGCACCAAGAGGCTTAATTTTGATCCTTTTCAAGATTGCTGGAAATACAACTGAGAATATACGCAAGTCATGCAGTTGGAAGATCATTGGGCCAGTGTAAAGGATGAAGACGACCTTCAAACACTACAATGTTCAAGACTCACATGGGATTTAGTTAGAGGATCTAAACTATTCAGAATTCCAGATCAGTTCACAGAGGATGATACTATGTTGATAGATGAGTTTGAAAAAATAAAGGATTTACCCTATACAGTTGATTGGTCAAGGAGAGATCTATCTGAAGAAGAATTGATGGAGCCAGTCCTAGCCATGACACAAGCATGTATAACTCAACTACTACAAGAGATGAATGATGAAGGGCGAGTTCTTACCTACAACAAGATGGATGACGGAGAACCAGAACAACCTAGTACACATAGTGGACCCCAACACAGTGGAAATGATCAAGGTGAAAATCCAGCTAGAAAAAGGAAAAGACCTAGTCAAGATCAAGGAGAATCAAGCCAAAGACCTAGAAAGAAGAATAGTCCATCTACTTTATCTAATCTTCAGGAAGATGCCTCAAATGTTCATAATCCAATACAGGAGGTCGAAGTAGTGGAAGAAACTGTGCTAATTCCATCTGAAGAAATTCATTCAAGTCCAACTGTTGTAATAGAGGAAGATGATGTTGCTGATCAAGAAATAGAAGGTCAAGCAAAATCTGATGAAGAAGCAGCACGTGTACAACGTAATCAAGTACAAAGGCAACATGATCTTTCTGCGTTTCCACCTTGGTTGAGGCAGAGAATTAAAGAAAGTACAATCATAGAAATATATCAACCTGCTCCAGTTGAGGAATTGCTTGTAAATGCACAGAAGAATAATCAAAAGAAGAAAGCAACTGTCTTTTCTAAGATTACTCAGGATTCTTCTGGAAATAGAGAGGTATATGTAGCTGTTCCTAGAGTTGAAAAGGATCTAGAAGACATGGCACCCGAAGATTACAATGTGACTACTATTGGCATGGGTCCAATTACAGGGGAACAGATTGAGGAAGAACTTCAGGAATCAGTGAATAGTGTGAGAATCATGTTAAAGCAGGAAAGAGAAGCTAAGCTAAAGGTGGAACAAGATTTCAATACACTGAAGCACTACATTCAGCAAGTCATGCAGCCTATCCAACAGAAGGAAGCCATTCCAATACCTCCGTCCATTCTTCCACAAGAAACAGTGTCTCAAGTTGAAAATATGAGAACTTCATCTCAGATAATGAAGGGGTGGATAGAAAAGACGGAAGAAAAAGCATATACTTATCTTGAAGAAATTGTGCAAGTTTATGATAGAGTCATTAACCTCAAGGATAGAGTTCAAGCTTTGCTAAAGATATGTGTTGAGTTCAAACCTATCAAGGAGCAATACATGCCATAGCTCAAGAATTTAATGGAAACTCCATTGGAAGATCTAGTTCACGATAAGGTGGTTGATCAGAATACTCCATATGACTTCACCACTTGGTATTTTTCCTTTCACAACAAAGGGCAACTGGTTGATAAAATTGAAGTGGATATGTCTAGAATAAGAAGTGTTCTTCTAAGGACAGAGAATCATGTATACACTGCATTGACAACAATATGTAATCCATATGGGGAGATCACCATTGAGAACATGAAGCAACAAGTCAAGGCATTCTATTTTCAGGATGATGGGATTGATGAAGGATAGTTAGATAGCATATTCACACTTGCATATCATCTTGGAGCAAATAAGTCTTGGATAAATGACTGAGAGAAGACACTTGGCGTCTATGAGTCAGATGTGGCAGTGGCAGAAGGATCCATTAATGCAGTGACAAGTATACCAATGGAAGATGTTGCTCAAGTTGTGTCTAGGTTCATTGCATCTCATAATACTACCATGTGAAGGGGATATGATGTGGCATCCTTACCTTCTTGGGAAGCGTGCCTTCATTGCCTCTTTCATTTACTAAAGTTAGCCTCTTTCATTTAATAAAGACATGAGTTTGTTACAACTACTTGTGATGTGGCTTGATTTGGTCCATTGGCTTGGCCGACCGATCCTGACCCTTCATTCATTTTGAGGTCTATAAAATAGCTCTTGTTGCTCTCATTTGTAAGGTTGAAGACTCTAGAATTGTTGCAAAAAGCTCTCTGGAATAATATGACTCATTGTTTTGGTGACTCTATATATGTTTCTAAGTGTTGCATGGTTTGAATTTCTTCAAGCGAATAATCATATTAGATTAAGTTTCCTTTAAGTTTATGTTAGTTGGTGGAAGGCTTTATTATTGCTTGTGGTGAAATCTTTGTGTTCACACCATTTGTAGTTTGTGGCTTGCAAATTGCAGTGTATGGTTAGTCTAAACAAAACTGAATTTTAATTTGATCCCTATGTTTGTTGAATGTTTCATGAGCATAAGTGATTTAAACATCTTGTAAAACCTTAGAAGATTGCATCAATCTTGTGTAGTTGTCTGTCTTGGCGAAGCAAGATTTGATCTGATTTCATCTGAGCAGTAATTATCTTTGCATCTAGGATTAGATTAGCTTTCTAAACCTCTCATCTTTTATTCTTTTTTTTATTAATTTGGTTAAAATTAGGATCAAGTACATCATTGCTACATCATACGCCACAAATAGCAGTCCTTACGTATTCTGAAAACCTTCTTTATCATTGAGTCAACAACTTGTCGAATAATTGTGTAAGTCCCTTTGTGTTACCAGCATAATCATACTCAGTCACTGAGCTATCTCTTACAAAATCATAAGAAAGGAACCTTGGAGTCATCTTGTTTGATCACTTTGTTCAGCATTCGAGAGGCTTTGCTCAAGAGAGTCAGATACTCTGTATTTCACTCTATTGTTGACTTGTCCAAAAACAATCATCAACACTGCCCATTTCGCCAAACTCGCTTAGTTCATTCTCTTCTTTTCTTTTCCCCCTTTCTGTCTTATCGACGATTCTTCTCCTTCGTGAACCATTCCCTTATTTTCTGTGCCTTCTTGTCGGTGAAAATGCTTATCGGCGAACTAGCCAGTTGGCAAACCTGGCAGTTCGCGAACCACTGAGTTCGCTGACAAGCACTTAATCTTTCTTCCTTTTGCTGACATCTTCTCCTTCCTTCATCCATCGGCGACTTCTTCCATCGATGAACTAGCTGGTTGGAGAACTGGTAGGTTTGCGAACCATATATTTCACCGATAGAACACTTGCTTTTCCTTCATTCTTTGCCTTAGAGAATTTCTGCCTTCCTGCTTTATCGATGATTTCACCGATCGACGAACTTGTCGATTGACAAACATGATGGTTCATGAACCGCTAAATTTTCTGATAACATAACTCTTTTCTCTTTGTGCCTTACCTTGTTCTCTCTTTCTTTTTTGGCGAACTGGATTGTCAACGAACTTGCCGATCAACGAACCAACAAATTCGCGAACCTTCAAGTTTGCCAACAACGCAAAATGGACCAAGGCAAAACACTTAGAAGATTTTAGGATTTTTGAAAGGGGGCTTTATTCCATTTAGGCTTTCTCAGATCGGATATTTTGATGGAAGGAATGCAAGATTTAGGGGAATTTAGGCTATTTTGGCCTGGGCTAAAATAGGACAACATTTTGATGACTATGCAGGGGTGTTTGCCTGCTAAACACAGGGATCTAGTGGCTTTATCAATCCATTGGGCACAAAGTCAAAAGAAGGCTGCAACAAAATTGCTACAAGGGTCGGCCAGACCAACTTAAAACTGAACTTGCCTCTAGGAACAAAACAACATAAAACACACAAAAACAAGGCAAACAACCTCTTAATGAGGATGCAGCCTGTGCAAGAACACTTGGAGGAAAGGAAAACTTAAACAAAAACCTATCCTAAACCTAAACTAACTAACCAAAAAATTGAGTTAAACAAAGCCATTAACTGGTTTTTCAAAATAACTGCCCTTTCTCAACAATTTACAATGCTTCACATGTTTGTGGGTAGTTAAAAGGTGGGGAAGGAATGAGAATACAACAAAATAGTGAGTTGCTTCCCTAAGGATAAAGAAAAACTCACCTATCCACTTGCATTGATTGAAAATGTATCTTTCTGAAAGTGGATAAATGGGTTAATCTAGCCCTCCTTGATGGTCAACCTCATGCTTTGAAGTAAGCATGACAGGTGGTGACTCCTCTTTGTCTCTCTAGATGGGCTTGAAAAATCAATGGAGACCTTATTTTTTTGCTTTGATTTTTTCTCCTCTTGCTAGTCTAAAAGCTCTGGCTCTTGTGGCTCAACTGGAAATATGATCGCCTCCACTTTGGGCTCGTGATTTATTAAATTAAGTTTAGAAAATGAGCCTTGCACCTGCTCAATGGTAAAATCTCCTCCACCAAGGAGCTAATATCCCTGCTGGATAATCAAGAACAAATCTTCAATTTGTTCTTGCCCATGCTCAATCTCCACATCGTTATCTTCTATAAAAGATGGGAGCTCCTCAAACATTTCTGCATCATCAGCCTCTGGATTTCCCAATATAGATTTGCCTATATGCTTGTCTTTATGAGTTGGGACCTCATTCCTACACTTGTCTACACATTCCAGTGACTCACCATCATTTTTACTGCCCTCGTGCTGTTGTAATTCCTTTGCTTTAGATCCTTCCTCAAAAATAGGATGCCTTCATGCTCTTACCAATTCAAAAACACAAATTTAGCCTACATTTGTCTTTGTCCTCCCATAACCTGTTGACTAGGTCCAATCTGCTATTTTGGAACTGCTGACGGATTCTCGACTATCGAGGCTTGATTAAATTCTCCATTCCGGCTCATGTTTTGGCTATGAGACTGATTGCATGGATGGTGCCACTCATAATCCTAAGCCACGTTGTTCTGAATTGGAACAAGCACTCCTGTTGTACTTGTAGCAACTGAGTTTATGGAGTTTAGGGGCCTAACATAACTCAGTTGATTTTGTCTTTGAGTGTTCCCTTGACAAGTTTGCCCACTAGGTTGATATGGCTGATTGGAAGCTTGGTATGACACATTAGCTGTAAAAATTGGTGCCATAATTAGCCGAATGATTGGGGCTTCTGGGAATAATGGCATTGGAGGCCTGGGAGCAATCTTTCCAACTAGAATCAAACAATTCTTTGCCCTAATAACTACTTCATAGGCATCAGGTAGCACATCCCCTCCTAGAGACTAGATCATGACAGCGATATCACTATTCAGGGATCTCAAATAATACAAGGTAGCCCTAGGGGAAGGTCTCACCAATGGTGGGATTCTGTACCGTCTTTTGAAACTTAAAATTAAAATCCACCATGAATTCATAATGAGCCCTTTTAATAGTTGCCAATTGCTCTATTAGGGACAAATGATCACTGTTATCTTCAAAACGCTGACAAAGCCTATCTCCTAATACATCTCATTCATGAATAGAGTTTGTAGGTAACCCCCTATACCATTGGAGAGCTTTTCCTTTCACGGAAGAAGCAAGGAGCCTTACCGCGACATTATTTTGGGTAACATTGAGGATATAACATATATTGACAATGTCTTGGATGTGCTCGGCAGTGGTAGTGGAATTTTCACCAGTGAAAAAGGGAATAGCCTTTAGATCTGAAATTGGGATGTCATCATATTGTGCAAGGTTGAGAGGGCTTCCTCCATTGGAGGCCACAAAGGTTCTGTTTCTTGGCAGACCCATGACAATAGTGTGAATGTGATGATGGGTATATGGAAGCCTATTCTTGATGGAGGGAAAATACCATGACTTCCATAATAGCTTGACATACTAGAGCATTGAAAAAGAGAGATTTATCAAAATATTCTTTGAAAATAAGGGTAGCAAGTCTACTTTTGAAGATTGTGAACATACTAGAAGAGAGTTACCATGTGATTTGAGAACCCTGAAGGTTGGAAAAGACCAAGAGCATGATCTTTGATGGATCTTTAAGCACTTGGACTGGCTGCACCAGTAGATTTATTCAGCAGAGTCGCCATGGTGCCTGTTGAATGCTTTCACAGCTGAACATGAACTAAGAACAACACCAAATCTTCTCAGTTTAGCTCTTACTCAGAGAAGAGGGTCCCACTAGGTGTGCCAGAAATTGTTATCATTTGGAATTGCACCCTTCTTGAGGCCTATTCAAACATTCTAATGACACAATGAGACTGATCGCAAGGTGTGGGACCTTGCAGATGAAATTAGACCTCCAAAGAAGGTTGGTTCCTCTTTCTGGGCTTAAGGCTCAAAGAAAATAGCTAAATGTAATGCTACTAATCATAGGGAAAAGAGGAGAGAGAAATTAAAATTAAAAGGGAGGTGATGCACCAGATTTAGGGTGTGTAGCTGAAACTAACCTAGCACAATAATGATCTCAAACACTGAAGAGGACTCACATAGACTCATGCAGGTTCAAACAAATGTTAAGATAGAAAGATAAAGCTATGAAAGGGATCGCTTTATTCACAATAGACAACTTGTATCTATCAAATAAATATAGCGTAAGAACGATGAGAGAGGTAAAAGTATTAGTTTATATTGATCATAGAGGCTAAATAGCCATTACAAAAGAAGACAAACTCATTACAAGAAAATAGACACAAAATGATATGATCTCCTTCATTGTTGAACTGATACAGAGATGTGAAAGGCTCATAAGAGAACACAGTCCATCAAATCCACTCAGTTCTGGAGAAAATCACAAGGTCCGAACCTACAAATCAATCCTTTGCCTATGAAAATGACCCAGAGCAGCTAACCAACCAACATGATTACATCTTCAACATATGCATATGTAGCTTTTTCCATTCAATGTGCAACCTTGAGCGCAGAAACTTAGTCAACACATTTGCCCATGCTGCATTAATTTTGGCCCATGGCCCTGTCAGGAGATCTGCATGTTTTGAGTGTTGATTATGCCATGACAAGTCCACAAAACCTACAAAATAAGAAACACCCACACCCTGTGCGTTGATTTTTGACCTTGAAAGGACTTGCAGATGTATGGGCCACTGAAACATTTCATCCTCATTAAATTTAGGTACTTGTGCATTAAAGGTTTGTATTGTTCCAACTACCTGCATGACCTCAATCTGCAACAATAGTGTCACTTGTGGAGGCATAATTTTAGGCACCTAGGAAATCACGCCCAGTAGAAGCTTTTACAACACTTTAAAAGTGTTGACTCTTAATTTTACTTTTGACACATTTCCACATTTTGATCTTCACTTTTCTACATTGGCGCTCTTTGTATTTCCCTTTTATCGCCAGCTTTAGCCATTGACGAACTACCTCTTTTGCTTTTGGGTTTATTTGTAGGCAAATCGCCCTATCGATGAACTCAAGAAATCACCGATCAATGACTTTGCAATTTCACAAACTTGCCGATCCACCAACTTCTCCTCTTTTCTTTACTTTCTTCTTTCTTTCTTGACTTAGCCACTTGGCTCTTTGTTGCTTCCTTCCTTGTTGGCAACTTCTTCTGTTGGTGAAATTCTTGGTCGATCAACCTAGTGGTTCGCGAACCGCCCATTTCACTGACCTTGCTTAGTTCATTCTCTTCTTTTCTTTTTCCCCTTTTTGTCTTATTGGTGATTCTTCTCCTTCGTGAACCATTCCCTTCTTATCTTCTACGCCTTCTTGTCGGTGAAAATGCCTATCGACGAACTAGCCAGTCGGCAAACCTGGCAGTTCGCGAACCACTAAGTTTGCCATAATCTTTCTTCCTTTTTCTGACACCTTCTACTTCCTTCATCCATCGGCGAACCAGCGGGTCGGCGAATCGGTAGGTTCGTGAACCATATATTTCACTGATATAACACTTGCTTTTCCTTCGTTCTTTGCCTTAGGAATTTTTGCCTTCTCGCTTTATCAGCAAACCTATTGATTGGGGAACCTAGCGGTTCACGAACCACTAAGTTTTCTGATAACTCTTTTCTCTTTGTGCCTTGCCTTGTTCTCTCTTTCTTTGTTAGAAAATTGGCTTGTCAGCGAACTTGCCGAACGACAAACTAACAGGTTTACGAACCTTCAAGTTTGCTGACAATACAAAATGGACCAATGCAAAACACTTAGAAGATATTAGGACTTTTGAAGGGGGACTTTCTTCCATTTAGGCTTTCTCAGATTAGATATTTTGATGGAAGGAATGCAAGATTTAGGGGAATCTGAACTATTTTGGCCTGGGCTAAAATAGGACAACAAAAACTATTTCTCCAATGTATAAATCTTTATTTTTATAACTGTGTACACTAGAGAGTAGACTATGGGGAACAAGATAAATCCCTCAACCTATTCCATCTACAATCAAATGCAACCTCAAGATAAGACTAGAATAACTAAGCACATAAACTACTATAAATTGTACCCTAGAATTGACTATGCCTAGTTCTTGATATGTCCTAATTGCTATGAATTTATGCTAAAATGCTAAAATGTTAGTGCTCAAAGTGACATAGATTCATTACATCCAAATTGCTTGTTGGAAATGGACGGGGAGGGCTCAATTTATAGATTTTTACAGGTGAGGATGGAGGGCTAGGATTGAATTGGAAGATCAAGGGCTCATATTGCTTGAGTATCCTTAAGCAATGAGAATTGGACAAGTGTCACAAGGAGGTTGGATGAGAAGGATACTCCAAGATTCAAGGGAAGAACAATGAATGAAATTGAATGGTTGAATGGATGGATGGCTAGGATGAGGTAGGTGTATGACATGTAATGCCTCATTTATGAAAAAGTATGGCTTGGATTTTGTGAGAATTTTAAATTTAACGTGAAAGGATACATGACATTTAAGATTAGATGAATAGTGGAGAAATATTGCCACATGGAATTTTAAATTTTATGAATAGAAACACTTGGAGCGGGTGAGAAGACAATGGGACAAATGAAACTATTTGGAAGATTTGCCCATACTTCCAAAGTACCACTTGTCATGTACATGCATGTACATTGAATGACAAGTGGACTTCTAGAAACATGGGGAGATGTAATTTTAGGTTAATTTTAATTAACTCATGTGCACATGATAGGAGGAAAATAATGATGATTACTAAAAGTAATCAAAAGTGCACAAAGTAGGGAATTAAATAAAGACATTTATTTAATTTTTGGGAGTACACATGAACTATAGTCTTTTTAATTTTTTGAACTATAGTAGAAGAAACTATTTTTTGGCAATTGGGAAAGGTGAGAAAATATGAATTAAATAATTATAAATTATTTAATTAATGTGTGTCAGGTAGAATAGTGAGAATTATCAGATTTGGAAAGGTTTAGTGTACGAATAATTAATGAAGGTGGTTGTGACAATTTTTAGGTGTCTACATTTTTCCTCTCTTTGATATGTCATCATTACTGTCAGGGATTGATGGGATGTAAAATAATACTTAAGATGATGCGTATGCCCTAGTCGGTTGATGGGAGAAGAAAGGATGGTGAGGTAATGCCCCCTCGAGAGATTGGCAGAAAAAAGAATTTTTTTTCGTTAATGTCTTCAAAGAGGAAGAAGAGGTATATGAGGAGAGAAAAGTGGAAAAAGGATGGATGGGGAAGAGAGGACGAGATTGGGGGGAGAAAAATGGGGAGAGGGGGTGAAAATCGGGGTTTAGTGGAAGATTTTAGGGTTTCAGGGGATACATATAAAGGTAAGGGGGGCCCATTCTTTTCATTTGTCTTATTGCTAAGTGTAAACTTGTGATTAGAGAAGAAAAAACTAAGTGAGAGGATGACATGAATCCCATGAGAGGAGCATTGAGCGGAGTGAGTGCGGGAGTATCTACAACCTGCGGCAGCTGGTGACTTGGTAAGTGCTTTAATGACGCTTCGTGATTTGTGTTTGGTGTAGATGGGCGCAATAAATGCTAAGTTAAAGTGGGTAGAGGAGAGGCACTAAAGTAGATGGTTTAGCACCCAGGCCGACCTTAGCGCTTAGTCTGGTGATTAGCACTGAGGCAAGGTAGTTTAGCACCTAAGGTAGCAAGGAGGGAGGGAATGGTTTAGCACATAAACTAGATGGTTTAGCGCCTAAAATGATAGATTTAGTGTCGAATAGGGTTCAATGTGTGTTTTGATTAGCGCCAAGAGAGAGGATATCGCCTGGAGACCGAGTGCTAAAAGGGGAACTAGCGCTTAGACAAAAGGTTTAGCACTGAAAATGGCGAATTCAACACTTAGGATAGAAAAGCACTTGGTCTGGCGATTAGTGCCTAGACTAGGGGATTAGCATTGAAAATGAGGAGTTCAGCGCCTGGTGTGAATTAGCACCTAGGCGTCAGGGATTAGCACTGAGTCTGAATCAACACTTAGAAAGTAGGGATCAATGCCCAAAAGATAAAGGGGACTAAATGAAGTGCATTGAAATGTGTGTAGGATGATGAGGACATTCTATAGTTGCATGAGTGACGACCACCAACACAAGTGCTATGGGACCAGCTAGATTCCATGGATAGATTCTTCTTACAACTAATGGGACTAAGGTGGATCACAGAGATGCCGGCGATTCGAGCACACATGGCCATGATGACAACCCTAGTTGAGAGGTGGTAGTCAGAGCCATGCGCTTTCTTGCTTCCCATAGGAGAGATGAGAATTACTCTCGAGGATGTATGGAGGATTTTATGGATCCCCATACATGGGGAGAGGGTGGTATATGACCATGGATGAGGAGCTCAGTTCGTTGAGGAGGTATTTGCCCTAGCGGTGGTTCCATTTGACACAGGAAGGACTGAGATGAGATATGCCCAGGTGATGGGCAAGCTGTACACACTACCCTTGTTCATGGTAGGGATTAATGTAGGGACACTAGTACTAGACAGGAGGTCCAGGGGGTTTCTGGTGGTATGGGGGATGGTGCTGCTGAGGATGTTAAGAGATGGGGTGGTATATGCATGGGGGCAGTGCATACTGGCACACTTGTATCAGGACATGGATGTAGTGGTAAATAGATGAGGATCTAGTTTGAGATGTGGGGTGATGTTGCTGCACATCTAGGCTTGGGAGCACATCTCCATCACCAGGCCTGTGATAGTGAGGGACTGACAGGGGAGTTACCCATTTGTTTTTGCCTATGGAAGGACACTACAACATCATAGATTGGGAGACTTGGGCTATTGGAGGAGGGCCATCGACGATATTCAGTCGGTGATCTGGAGGCCTCTACCTCATTAACATGTCTCCTAAATCAGTGCTTGTTGATAAAATGCCTATGGAGGCGTGGTCAGGGCACAAGCCTTCATTGAGACATCTTGGAGTTTTTGGTTGCAAGGCATATGCAAATGTGCCAAAGGAGAAGCAAACAAAGTTGGAGAAAAAGGCTGTGAAATGTATCTTCATCTAGTATAGTTATGGTGTGAAGGGATATAAGCTTTGGGACCATGTTGCACAAAAGGTAATATCTAGTAGAAGTGTTATTTTTAGAGAAACTAAGTCTTCTTCTGTTACATTGTAGCAAGAACAAAGTGAATAGAAAGATGTGATTCAACTCCCTTCTATGCTTGAGAAAGTTGAATCGAAGCCTCTAGACAGACGCAAAGTTGAGGAGAGCCCATCTAGCATTGAATCTTCAGAAGAGGAGGAAGAACCTCCAAATCAACTTGTTTGAAGGTCTACAAGGCATTAGACAACCACCTGAAAAATATTCACATGATGACTGGAGATGTATTTTTTCTTTGAATACTAACATAGATGAACCTATATTTGTAGAAGAGGTATTAGGGATGAATGATGTTGAGTCTTGGAAGATTGCTATGGATGACGAAACGACAACTTTGAAAAAGAACATGATACATGGGACCTAGTGCCATTGCCTGAAGGATGAAAACTTGTTGGTTGCAAATAGGTGTTCAAGAAAAATATTGGTTTAGATGGAGGTATTGAGAAGCACAAGTCATAGTTGGTTGCGAAAAGTTACTCTCAGGTTGAGGGTGTTGATTATGGTGAGATATTTTCTCTTGTTGCAAAAATGAGGTCCATTAGATTCTTGCTTTCTATTGCTATTGTTTATGATCTAGAGGTTGAGAAAATGGATGTGAAAATGACTTTCCTTCATGGTGATTTGGAGGAGGATATTTATATGACACATCTAGAGCACTACATGGTGAAAGGTAAAATTAATTTGGTTTGTAAATTGAAGAAATATTTGTATGGCCTCAAACAAAGTCCTAGGATGTGGTACCATAAATTTGATACATATGTGTTGATTTTGAGATTTGAGCATTCTAAATCTGATCATTGTGTTTATTATAAATCTGATGGTGATTGTTTCCTATTTATTGCATTATATGTTGATAATATGTTATTTATTGGTAAAGGGAAAATAATGATTTCATAACTAAAGTCTCAACTTGCAGCTAAATTTGAATTGAATGATCTTGGTGTAACTAAACACATGCTTGAGATGGAAATAAGAACAGATAGACTGAACAGAAAACTATGGCTTGGCTAGAGTAAGTATGTCAATTCAGTTTTATAGAGGTTTAACATGTAGGATTGTAGACCATCATGTGCTCCTTTTATAGTTGGAATGAAGTTATCTGCTTCACAATGTCCAACAACCCCATCAGAGATGGAAGACATGAGCAGAGTGCCTTACTAGAGTGTAGTCGAAAGTTTGATATATGCTATGGTCTGTACTAGACTAGACATTGCCCAAGCAGTGGGAATTCTTTCCAGATATATGTCTAATCCTGGGAGAGTTCATTGGGATGTAGTTAAAAGAGCCTTCAAATATTTGTGAGGTACTTCAGAGTATTCATTATGTTATCATGGTAGTTTGATAGGAGACATGCATGTTGATAACTGAGAGGGGGGGGTGAATCAGTTATCCTAATTATTTCCCTTATTGAACTTTCTTATTAATTGATGCAGCATTGAATCAAACAAAAAAAATATTACCATGAAATAAGAAACACATGACACAGTATTTTTGACGTGGAAACCCTGTTAAGGGAGAAAACCACGGGGTGATTAACCCAAAAATTATTCTCTGTTAGAAGAATAAGAAATTACAAAATGGCACTTGCCAATTAGGGCTCACTGCCCGAGCACACTGCTCACAAGAGGCCCACTGCCTACAAGAAGACACACTGTCTACAAAGTGATAAGAATCACAGTCTTGAACTGATTGGAAGCATCTGCATATGCTGGAGTTCAGTTCCAGTTAGGCTCAGTACACTGATCTGCTGCACTTCATCTTTTCTCTGTTCTTTATTCTGCTATCCTTTCACATACCGGATCTGTCTTGGTACTTCTGCTCTGTTCTTCACTTATTCACATATATCTTGACATAGTCACCCCCTTCACAACTAAATCCATCCTCTATATATATATCCGCACAAGTAATTTCATCACCTTTCTAGTCGGCATCCGGAACAGTCTAGTTTCTTACAAACTCTGTTCTGTCGGCTGAATCCTTGCTCACCAAGCAATGCGGATCAAGCATATACTTGTAGATATCATTAATCATGTCGGCCAAACATGATTCATGCCTTCACAACCTTTATCATCAACAGTAACACATCCGGAAAGTAGTCTGATACTCTGTCAGTCAGTTCTTCCTCTGTTTTCACTGTCTCTCAGGAATCCGGTACTCAACTATTCATATCTTTTTCCTTGCCCATCACCGGAGGCTAAATCCTTGGAATATACCACTCAAGGTAGTCCTCTTGACTTCCCCAAATCTGCACTGCACCAAGACACTTCCTCTGAGAGATCCGGACCAATCTGTCGGACCTTGCCACATGCTCTGTTCTTGTTCACCGGACCACAACAATCTTTATTCTGACTTCCGGTAGAGACACACCATGACTTGCGGATATGTGAGATGACCTTTGTTGCCATCAATGACAACAACCATGAATCCATATAGTGTCTCTTGCCAACAATCTCCCCCTTTGGCATTGATGGCAACACTTAGTGAAAAATGACTAAGTGTTTACACTATGCTCCCCCTTTGCTGATGCTCTGTCTTTATATACAATTTCTGGAACTCCCCCTTAATTGGATTCCTCATTTTTCACTGCTCCTCACTCCCCCTTTGACATCAATGACAAAGGGTAGGGTCCGCACACCAAAATTTTCAAAAAAATTTTTCTATACATAGCCGCATATTTACATACTCACATATACTGAAGAATGTCTGCAAAGGATGTCTGCAATTGGATCATTTCTGTAGCCCAACTTTGCTTCATTCTATCCAAAATTGAAATGTGACCACTCAACAAAAATGCAAAAGCTCCTGCCCGCTTGAGATCTGTCGGATCATTTGTTTGGGCGGTGGTCTGAGCATCACTGATGGCCTCATGCATAGTTTCCAACTTAGGGATTATAATCCTTCTAAGTTCTCCCATCCGGTTAGTGATATTCTTCCTTTCCTTCTCAAGATTCTTTATTTCATTCAAGACTGCAATAGTCTGACATTCTTGATTTATTATGGAGGAAGAGAGAGGATCAAAACTTTGAGATAAGCTTTGTAGCTTGTCCTGTTCCTCTTTTATTTTCTTATCAATTGCTGCTGTTGCCTTTGACCAGGATATACAAAATTTGTAAATGTCACCGCCATCCTTAAGAGCATTCTCTAAGCTCTTTATTCCAATACTCACAATCTTCCTATCTTTAGAGATTAATTCTAATACTTCTGAAAATCTTTTATCCAAAAATTCCTTCCGGACCTTTTCTTCAGCAGATTTTTCTAGAGATTCAAAATGTGTATTAACACTGCTGACTAAGGTTTTGAGATTACCGGAAGAGGAGGCTGTGGGATCCTTTTGAAAGGATGGCATGATCTTTTCTAGCACTCCAGATGCTACCTCCATAAGCTCACAGTCTTCCATGTGAGATTTCAGCAGCTTCTCTTTGAATTTCTCATTTGCAAATGAGGCTATTTTCATTGTTTGCACCGGTGACAAAGAGTCAAAATCTAATGGTCCTTTTAGCAGGTCCGGTTCATCAATTTCTATAGTGGCTTTGCTCAAAAATTGTTGAACAGTTTGTGCAGTGTCTCTTGCCGGAGACAGATGTTTCTTTTCTTCTGCAGTCTTGGAATTGTCAACCTCTTTATCTTTCACCCCTGCTTCCTTCTCCTGTAATTTCTCTTCTTCTTTGGATCCGGAGACTGTAGGGGAAACCGGAGGAGAGATGTTTGTCTGTTCAGGGCCCACTTCTTCCGGAACAGATGATTCCAAATCCGCAGCTGTTTCTGCACCTAAGTCCTCTACAACAGGAAGATTGAACCTTTTGAAGGCCTTCCGGAGGATCTCTTCTGTCTCTTGGGCCACTTTGTTAGTCTCACCAAGCATGAGTTGATTCATCCTGGCTTTACTTCTGAACTCATCTTTGCAGTCTTTGAAGATTATGTTCATTGTCTTGGGATCAATTTGAGGATATAGCTGAATAGCTATCTGCTCCCGGATCTCAAGATCTTTTGCATGAGCATTATTCTTTCTTATTTCTAATTCCTTTTCTAGGCTTTTAGGAATAAGAGATATGATCTCAATGAAAGCCTTATTGTATATGTTCAGATATTTGACTGTGGCTTCCTGCAGAATCTTTTGGTCAGCCTCATTGTAGTCATCATAAAATTCAGTCATTGGTTGAAGGTTTCCATCTACCGTAACCGACTTGATTACACTCTCTAGAGACAGAGTGGGCTTTTCAACAGATACCTCTGCCATTTCATCCTTGTCTTGGCCTGTGGAGGGTTTACCGGATCCTTTCTTCTTCTGCTTCTTTATTTCTTTTACTCCCTCATCTGACTCTGTTTCCTCTTCATCCTTTTGGCTTTCATAAGCCCTTGTGGCTTTTGTCTTGGATCTTTTACCGGATGCCTGGACTTCCGGTTTTGAACTTTTGGTTGTGGGAGGTGCAGATCTTTTTGATGATCTGGTCCGGGTGGGAGTTTCAACCGGAACACTTTCTTTACTTTTCTCTTCTTCCTCAGCCTTCCTCCTCTTTTCCCGGCTGGCATCAAGTGCCTCTTTTGAGATGCCTAGGCCTTGAGCAATATGCTCAACTTCTTTTCTTACCTTCCTCTTTATCTCCGGTTCCCTGAGTTCTACATGTATCTTTACACTCAGTTCCTCAAAGGTTCCAAACCTTTCTGCCTTAGGATCTTTGGGCTGGCTTAGCATGTGTTGAACATGCAGCTCTACTATCTGTTCATCCACTTCATACCCCATGGGCATGATCCAGACAGTCCTTGGCTCCACTGCCTCCATTAGACACTGATCTGTTTCTACCATGAAGCATACTGTGTCTTTGTACTTTTCAACAAGGGATTGGGGTATTCTTTCTCTTGCATGCATCATGCTTTGGAAGTTCTTGAAGTATCCCCATAGAGCTGTATTTCTTGCTTTAGCATCCCCAAGTCCATGCAAATAGTCTCTGATTTGGATGGCAACCGGTCTGTCATTCTGCCATATCCATCCACTGGATCCGGGAAGCTCATTCATGTAGTAAAAGAAGAGACAAAGGATCAGATTGCCATACTTGAAGGAGTTTTTCTTGTCCTTCTTGATCTTCTGCAGATTTTCAAAGAGTTGGTTCACAAGAAGCTCACACAAGTCATAGTCTGCATTCTCCTTTAACATTTGATAAGCTGTGTAGATTGCAGTTCCCGGTACTGAATTTTCCCTACTGGAGTGATAGATTTTGTAACCAATTATCATAGCTGCAAATTTGACATCCGGTTCAGTGATGTCATCAACTGTCATAGCTCTCTTGTCAAACTTGGATCCGGTTGCATCACTAACTGTCTGATTTTTGACAGACTTGAGAACAGGTAATCCACCGAATGAGTGTAGACCGGTTACAGCCCTAATTGCATCTTTGGTGATCTTGAAGGGCTGGTTCAACCATAGGAAGTTGTCATGTACTCTACTTAGTACATACCGGACCCATTCATCTTCTTCAAAACAGGGGAAATGAATGCACTGTGCAAAGTGTTTGTCCCGGATGGCTTTGTACTGAGGTTTGATCTCAAAGGAGTCATCTATCAATTGTTTGTGATAGATATCCATCAGTTTTGATTCTCCAAAGTCTTCAAGATTCGCATGGATGTAAACCCTAATATCTTCCGTATGCAATACACCATGAGGAACACTAGAGAAGGCTCCTAGTGGATCTACCTCCAATGATTTGTAAGGATGTTTCTTGAATGTGGGGCGAGGTCTATCAGAGATCTTAACTATATTTGGAGTAGCCATTCTTCAAAGATTTGCAGTGAGATAATGAAAGACGGAGAATACCTTATGCGCCTTCGGTTTGCACGGAGTGGTTGGATTGATTTCTTTATGCAATGACTTCGGCAGGAGATCTTTGGTGTGCTTGATGAATCTTGTTGCAGAGCTCCACTTTTTGCTTCTTCTTGAGTGCAGAATGAGCAAATGATTTTTGAGAAATCCCTTATATTGCTCCGCAAACCCTAATATCTGTTTGCAATAAATGCTTCACCTATATTATTCCGGTTTGCCTTGTCCGGATAGCTTGGAGTATCCCGGATCAGTCCTGATTTGTGAACATCATCCGGATCTTTCAATCATGAATAAATCGAGGTGACACATTACAAGAACATCCCAAACACTCTGTCCAATCCGCAGAATAAGATAGTGCACTTCCGGATCTCTCCGGACCTTTTTGTAATCCTCTGTCATACCGGAGCATCTCCCGGAACAGGTCTTACTTGATCGATCACAGCTTCTTCATAACTCCATGTGGACCTCTGAAATCTTATCTGGATCGTCTCAAGACTTATATCTTTAAACCTTTTGCTCCGCATCTTGTGCCACATCAGGCACCACTTGATTGGCTGGGGGAACAGGATTTTCTTTGAGTCTCCCCCTGAGCCAGAGCTAACTTTTTTAATTTCCAGAAGAAATATCAGCACCAGAGTTTGGTGCGGATCCAACCTCTACATTCTCTGAACTTTTCTTCACCCAAATCTTGCTCATCTGATTCCTAACTTCATCCGCATTCATCTTTTGTTTACCCTTGTCTTGATTCTGATTATACACCGGACCTCTTTTGTCCTGATTCTTGCTTTTGCAGACTTTAGCATTATGACCGGACCTATTACAGATTTGGCAAATAACATTTCTTTGCATAATTGACTGATATCCTCTTGATCTGCATCGATTAGCCATATGACCTACTCTATTGCATGTAAAACATCTACCTTTGAATGATTTGTTTACTTGCATATTTCTGCATTCATGGGATTTGTGTCCATACCTTTTGCAGTTGAAGCACTGTCCGGAGAAGGATGAATTAATCTGATTCATTCTCTTTTTGCACTGATTAGCTTTGTGACCAAAGTGGTTGCAGCTGTGGCAGTATCCATTGAAAGATGAATATCTTTGAGCATTGGGCTGTCTTACCGGAGGTCTTCTAGGCCTGTTTCTTGGATTTTCTGATGCAAAATTCTTTTGACCGGATCCGGAGCTTTCTCCTTTCTCATATCCCAAACCATACTTGTCATCTGTCCCTTTTTGACTTCCAAGAAGAACTTCAAGTTGAGCAGAACTTATCTTGAATTTCTCTTTATATTCATTTGCTGTTTGAAGGTCTCTTTTGAGAAAGGCAATTTGATCCTCAAGTTTTTCTTCATTATCTTTGGCATCTTCAAGATCAGATTCAAGATGTCTGATAATCCTGTCCATCTGGTGGCATTCTTCTAATTTTTCTTTAAGAGATTGTTTTAGATTGTCTTCAGCCTTTCTTTTTTCTTCAATCTCTTGAGTAAACTTTATAGTTCCTGATTCCATTTCATGTCTTAACATAATGACTTCTTTTGATAACTTTTCACATAACTTGGTTTGCTCAGTCAATTCTTCATTAGTATTGCTTTCTTCACTTTGTCTTGCCAACTGTTGGAGCAGCTCCTTTCTCTTTTTCATAGAGAGACTTAATTTGTCTTTTAATTCTCTCATGAATTGATCAGCCTGTTTGAGTCTTTCCTTTAATTCATTGACTTCAGAATTTGACTGTTCAAGATCCTCAAGGGCAGTCTTGAGTTGCTCCCTTAAACCATATGCATCCATTTGAACTCCCAGATCTTCCTCAAGCTGTTAGGCTCTATTAGGAGGAACTTAGTTCTGATACCAATTGTTGATAACTGAGAGGGGGGGGTGAATCAGTTATCCTAATTATTTCCCTTATTGAACTTTCTTATTAATTGATGCAGCATTGAATCAAACAAAAAAAACATTACCATGAAATAAGAAACACATGACACAGTATTTTTGACATGGAAACCCTGTTAAGGGAGAAAACCACGGGGTGATTAACCCAAAAATTATTCTCTGTTAGAAGAATAGGAAATTACAAAATGGCACTTGCCAATTAGGGCTCACTGCCCGAGCACACTGCTCACAAGAGGCCCACTGCCTACAAGAAGACACACTGTCTACAAAGTGATAAGAATCACAGTCTTGAACTGATTGGAAGCATCTGCATATGCTGGAGTTTAGTTCCGGTTAGGCTCAGTACACTGATCTGCTGCACTTCATCTTTTCTCTGTTCTTTATTCTGCTATCCTTTCACATACCGGATCTGTCTTGGTACTTCTGCTCTGTTCTTCACTTATTCACATATATCTTGACATAGTCACCCCCTTCACAACTAAATCCATCCTCTATATATATATCCGCACAAGTAATTTCATCACCTTTCTAGTCGGCATCCGGAACAGTCTAGTTTCTTACAAACTCTGTTCTGTCGGCTGAATCCTTGCTCACCAAGCAATGCGGATCAAGCATATACTTGTAGATATCATTAATCATGTCGGCCAAACATGATTCATGCCTTCACAACCTTTATCATCAACAGTAACACATCCGGAAAGTAGTCTGATACTCTGTCAGTCAGTTCTTCCTCTGTTTTCACTGTCTCTCAGGAATCCGGTACTCAACTATTCATATCTTTTTCCTTGTCCATCACCGGAGGCTAAATCCTTGGAATATACCACTCAAGGTAGTCCTCTTGACTTCCCCAAATCCGCACTGCACCAAGACACTTCCTCTGAGAGATCCGGACCAATTTGTCGGACCTTGCCACATGCTCTGTTCTTGTTCACCGGACCACAACAATCTTTATTCTGACTTCCGGTAGAGACACACCATGACTTGCGGATATGTGAGATGACCTTTGTTGCCATCAATGACAACAACCATGAATCCATATAGTGTCTCTTGCCAACAATGCATTCCCTTGATATTTATGGATATGTGGATTCAGACTGGGAAGGTGATGTTGATAGCAAACGATCCACTAGTGCTTATGTATTTACTTTATTTGGTGGTGCAATTAGTTGGATGAGTTAGAGATAGGCTGTGATTGGTTTGTCCACTACTAAAACTGAGTGTATGGCAGCTACTCATGCTTGTAAAGAAGCCATTTGGCTTAAGAGACCGTGTTAAGATATTAGAATAAAACAAGGCGTAGTGACAACTTATTGTGATAGTCAGAGAATGATCTACCTAGCTAAGAACCCAACATTTCATGCCAGGACCAAGCACATTGATGTAAAGTATCATGTTGTTAGAGATATGGTCAAGGATGGCAGGGTGAAGCTAGTTAAGGTAGAGACTTTGATGAATGTTATAGATTCATTAACTAAGTCTATGAGCACAGAGAAGTTCAAATGGTGTTCAGAGTCTATGGGCCTCTTGACCCCTAGCAATTAAATCATGGTGTTGATACTACCTTTGCTCTTGCAAGGTGTTTGACAAGTGGGAGAATGTTAGGAAAGGTGTCTCAACCCTGCAACTACAAAATTTTTCTATTCTTCCCAATTTTAATCTTTTTGAATACCCTTTATTTTGAAGAATGGTTTAGAACTTTCAAAGTTTCCAAAAGGGCTAAAAATTATAGGACTTACTATTTTTAGTAACTCTTCATTTGAGTATAGATGGACCCAAAATATTTCCAAAAGGTGTGAAACTACCAAGTAAACATCTTGGGTGAGTTTCGACTCAAGATCATACTTGGATTGCAAGATATTAAAGTTTCTATTTTTGAAACTCCCGAAAAAAGTTTTGAACTCATATTTGAGACACTTAGAGATCCCTAAATGCCTCAAAAGCTGTCGTAACCAACAAAGTAGGTTATAGCTTGATAGATATTTTCACGAGATTTTTGACGCATCAAACGGTTCGTCAATCAGACACTCGGATCAAAAGTTATGAAGTTGAGCCTTTTGTTTTGGGAAATGTGAAATTGTGTTGGACACTTAAAAGAGCTGTAAAGGGGAGAGTTACACATGTTGGTGTATGAATTGGCATATCACAAGACATATTTGATTGGAGATTATTTGGGTGCCACTTTTGGGCAGTTTTAGCTCATGGTTTTGTAATTACCATTGATGGTTTACAATATTGTATCTCCTATATATCAGAAGCTTGAGATGAAGGTTGTGTTTAAGAGTCTTATAGATGTTGAGTTGCCTTTGGAACTCTAGTTAGTTATACTCTTGTCAAATCTTTCTCTGCAAGTATATTGTAATCTTCTTGATTCATGAATAATATATTGAGCGACTTTGGAGTGTGGGGTTTTTCTCCTGAAAGGTTTTCCCCACATAATTCCTATGTCAAGGTATGATTTCTACTTGTGTTTATTTCTGTAACTGTTGTAAAGATTTGAAAAGTTCTGCATATCCCTCCCCTCAAGATTAGTGTAGGAAGTTATTCCGCGATCTTAGCTTCCTTACAAAAAGATGCACCTGAGTCAATTAACCATGCATCATTACCTACATGAGTTGCCAAAGATGCAATTAATGCATCACCATCTTCCTTCTCAGACTTAGAATCAGAATAAAATTTCTTATTTTTCTTCTTTTTTTCTTTGCACTCCTTATAGAAGTCTCTAGGATTACTGCAATTCCAACAAACAACTTTGGACTTAACAAGAGATTTGGAGCTCCTCTTGGACTTGGATTTGTCACGCTTCTCACTCTTCTTGCCTTTTTCTTTAGGTCTTCCACAAACATTCAGGTTCTCTTTGGCATTGATGGATATATTTCGTCTCATCTCTTTACAAAGAAAAGAACCCACAATATATGCAACTTTCAAGACAACAAAAGTAATCCCAATAGCCATAACAAGAGAATCCCACGAATCAGGTAAAGAACAAGGCAAGATCTGACATCTCTCCTCCTCATCAGTTTTTACAGGAACTGATGCCAATTGAGTCACCAACATATTGAATGCTTCCAAGTGGTCTACAATTCAACCACCCTCTTCCATTCTCAAGGAATACAACTTCCTCAAGAAAATCTTGTTTACTAAAGATTTAACTCGATAATCTCACTAGATTTCTTCTATAATTTCTTTGCATAGGGCTTTCATGGACATTGATTAAAATAGAGTCTATCAAGCACAATCTGATTAGAACCTTGGCTTTATGATCCATAACATTATATTGAGTAGCCAAAGTAGCATTGGCAAGTCTTGAAACAATCTCATCAACAATATCCCACAAATTTAGATCAATTAATAGATCTTCCATCTTCAACTTCCACATCTCAAAATTGTTACTAGAGAAATTCTCTACCTCTAATCTCCCTGATGTGTTTGCCATTTGAAATTGCTACAACAAGATGACAAAATATCTTTGTCAAAAGCTCCCACTTAAAACTAGATTAATTCAAAAAACCCAACAATCCACGACTAAAACCAAAGGTGCTCAAGCTCTGATACCACTTTTAAGGAAGCTAAGGTTGTGAAACAACTTCCTACACTAATCTTGAGAGGAGGATTATGCAAAACTTTTCAAATATTTACAACAATTACATAAATTATATAGAAAAAATATGTAAATATAAATAGTAGTCATACCACAACACAATGATTCACGTAGGGAAAACCCTTTCAAAAGAAAAATGCCACTCCAAAAGTAGCACAATATATTATTCAAAAATCTTAACAAGATTACAATATACTTACAGAGAAAGCTTTTACAAGAGTATCACCAACTAGAGATCTGGAGGGAACTTAACAACATCTATAAGACTCTCATGCATACAATCTGCATCTCAAGCACCTAATATATAGGAGATACAATACATGAAACTGTCAAACGGTAACTAGAAAACAATGAGCCAAAACCACCCAAAAGTGGCATCCAAATTCTTAGGGTCCCATTATCTCGAATCAAAGATGCCTTATGACGTGTCATAACATGCATCATAAGTTGTTTAACATGTGTAACTTCGCATTACATCTATTTTATGTATCAACACATTTTTACATTTCCAATATGGGAGGCCCAACCTCTGCCATAACTTTTGATATGGGAGATCGATTGGGCCATTTTTTTAATTGTGGATATTGAAGAGATCTATGCAGTGGGCACCCCTAGAAGTAGCGGCGAGCAACTTGGAATAATTATTTTAGCCAAAAACCAACTCTATAGCTTAGAAATTAAGTTTATTCAATTTTATAACAAAAAAATCACACCTTTTGTAATTGCAAGGTTGAGACACCTTTCCTAACAACATTCACTATATAACTATGCCTCTAACTATTGCATTCTTTGTTCAAGGTTGAAGGAAATTCTAAGATGTGGAGATTCTTTTACAATTGCAGCTAATGCTCTTGTTTTAAGGCTATTTCCAAGTATTTTATGGTGATTTTGATATTGAGGGTATTTGTATGTTGAAGCTAAGAATTATGTGTTTATGAGATGCTTTTGAAGGGGTTTAGAATTGAAAACCAGTACCTTAAGATTTCAAATGTATGATGTTATTTCCTTATGGATAACCATATTTAAGTGGGCTTAAAGGGTTTAAATAATTTGTGACCTCGAGTAGAAAGTGTAGATAAGATAATTTACATTGTATGGAATTGGTTTTCATTCTTGTAGGCTGTATTGAAGGGACGCCATCATTTTGTAAATTATGAAAGGATGTCTTCTTATGGTAGGGTCTTGGTGTTGAAACCCTAATGCAATCAATATATTCAAATGTGTGATGAAATATTACTAAAGGTACCACTATTTTTGTGGCTTAAGAACTATATGGGTATGGGATGTGCTTAACAGATGCTCAATTACATGAAACCATCAAATGATAATTAGAAAATTAGGAGCCAAAACCACCCAAAAGTGGTGTCCAAATCCTTAGGTTTCCATTATCTCCAATCAAAGATGCCTTATGATGTGTCATAACATGCATCATAAGTTGGTGACTCATGTAACTACCCCTTACAACTCTTTTCTATGTCTAACTCATTTTTACATTTTCCAATACAAGAGGCCTAACTTCTGGAGGCCATAGCTTTTGATTTGGGAGGCCGATTGGGCCCTTTTTAAAAAATTATAGAGCTTGAAGAGATCTACACATTGGGAACTCCTACAAGTAGTGCCAAACAACCTGGTATTTTTATTTTGGCCAAAAACTAAATCTATAGCCTAGAATTGAGTTTATTCAATTTTATAACTGAAAATTCACACTTTTTGTAATTTCAGGGTTGAGACACCTTTCCTAACAATTTCTAATGAAAAGATAGATGATATTTTATGAATATAAATATTGGTGCCATAGGAGAGTTCCTAGAGTTTAAAATAATCATGTAGTGGGAGGATTATCTATGATTTGGAGTTAACCTTCCAATGTGGAGTACAATGATCATTTTACTTTGGAGAGTGATGCTCCTAGAAATTGTGGTGTTGTATTTAGAGTTTTGTTGGCATCAGATGATCAAGTGTGTACTTGTTGTTAGATAGATTAGGGTGAGGGTTGATATCTCTTGGTTGTTGGAGATGCAATGTTGGAATGGGTTGATTTACTCAACATTTTTAAGCATAAAGACTGAAGAGCCTACAATTGGGGTAGAATGTCAGTTCATCAAGTCTTTCCCTTTCCAAGTTTGTTTTCCATGAGGAAAACCATAAGAAATATAATGCCACAGTAAGATTTTTCAGGCCTTGTTCCCTTCAAGAGCTCTAATAATCTATTTAGCACATAGAGGCCAACCCTTGGTAGTGGCTGTCAATGTGACCAAGCCATCCAAAATCATGGGGAAGAGAACAAAAGTCCTAGGGGACTTTGTGGAAGCCTTTTCATTGCTTATAATAAGGCCATACAAAATCCCTTAGTAAATTTTTAAGTTGTTGGTAGGAGGCCTTAAAAGAATTCTAACATGAAGAGTGATAAACATGAGTGACAACAAGAATCTTGGAACAAATCTCACTTTTTTTAGCAAGAGAGAGAGGTTTGGCTTTCCAATAATATAATTTCTTCTCAACATGAGCAAGAACAAATTTATAAAGAGAAGAAGATGAATATTGAAAAGCAAAAGGGATCCTAAGAAATCTAAAAGTCTCACCGTGACCAATCCATTTCTAGGTCATTAAGCTAGGAAGGCTTAGGTGGGAAAGATTGATGATAGCATTAGGGTTTCTGTCATTGAATTCTAGATCTTGAAGCTAAACAAAGGGTATCAAGATATTGTATAGCCTATTTGATATTATCCTCTTCTTCCAAGAGAGTAAGAAAAGAATCATCGATGAAATGCCCATTAACAAGATGTTGGGTGGTATTGGGAAGGAAAATACCTTTGACACATTTATGGGAAACAACATTAGTAATAAAGTAGCTAAAGACTTCCACAACTAGCACATAAAGATTAGGGGAAATAAAATAACCCTATTGAATAGACCTAAATATCCTAAAGGAGGAGGCATGACTATTGACCATTGATGGTAAGATAAGTAGAGGAACCTACAAACAATATTTAGATAGAGTAAAGGAATTTAGGAACAAATCCTAGTGCTAGGAGGATGGAAAGAATTCAAACTACCATTCTATGAAATCACAAGCTTTAATGGAATCATTTTATATGGGAATGGCTTATTGTAAAGAGTAGTGATGCACTTCTATACCTTCCCAAACAAAAGTAATATTGTCCAAGATGTATCTACTCTTTGTTGGTTAGTGAAACTACATAGGGCCAACCTCAAGACTTAGGAGCCAACTCCTCCCTTGAAAGGAGATTGGATAATCTCCCCAAGGTCTTAGGGTCACTAGGTCATGGTTTTGCAAGGCAACTTATTAGAAAATTTATGCTACTTTAATAAGGGGCTTGGTAAAGATAAAATAGAAATGGTTGCAGGGTGATTTTAAGATCAACTTAAGGAATGAAAATCAAGTAAACTAACTAAATCCTATATTGTCCATCATTAAAAAAGAAATAGTTAGGAAAGTGAATAGAAGGAGACATAAATGGGAAGAAAAGATAGAAAGGAGTTGGGAGAGAGCATAATATCAAGCCTGATCATATGAGACATTCACTATTTTAATGAGCTCCACTTGTAGATACAAAGGAACCACTCACAACCCTCTTAGTCCTAGCTGAACAACAAAGATGAGTAGTGCAAGAGTGGAAAACAATTCAACATATTATAATATTTATACATGAAAACAACAAAGGAAATCACCACCAAGTTACTTGCATAGATAATAACCTATAAACTCATGAATAAATATACATTTAAGTTCAAAAATGTGACTACAAGTACAAACTCAATCAAGTTACACTAATTTTTCTTAGATGATCAAAGATAGTAGACTAGATCCACCAAATAACTCACAAAGTCACACATGTTCTTGAAGAGTTGGAGAGGGGTCCTTTTTCTATGCATCATAATAAGAGTCCAAGTATTAGTGGGCTACTTGTTGAATTTTATCAAATCATGTAGCCTCACATCAAAGATGATTTTTATCTTCTTTACCTTGAACCACTTGAAAGGGGATCTTTAGGATCAAATATAAACAAGGGATTAATTAAATTGCTTCCTAAAGGGAAGAATGCAAATACTATTTTGGTTGGCATCCTGTTACTCTATCGAATATAATCCTCCAAAATTATTGCTAAAACACTGACTTTAAGAGTTAAGCTAGTCATTAAGGGTATTGTTGGACTAGAATAAATTAGATCCTTGGAGGCAATTTTATTCTTGATAATTTGATTTTAGCTTGGGAAACCTATGAATGGGCTCAACAATCAAGCCTAAATACTTTGCTAGTTAAATTAGATTTTGAAAAAGCCTTCGACAAAATATGTTGGAGCTTCATCATAAAAATGATGCATTGGTTGGGTTTGAGGCCCCAAATTTGTTCACATATTCAAATGATATTGAAAGATGTCAATGCTCATATTGTGGTTAATAAATCTATTTATGATCCCTTTACTTTGCAACAATCTATCATACAATGTTGTCCACTATCACCCTTTCTTTATGTACTTGTTGATGCCTTGGGATATCTATTACATAAAGTAAAACGACTTCATCTTATTCAAGGCATTTCCATTCCTCAAAGTAATGTGTTTATCAATTCCCACTTTGTTGATAACAATCTTCTTTTCCTATAAAACTTTGAAGAGGAATTGAACAATACTCTTGACATTTTATCTCTCTTTCTGTATGTTTGGATCACAAATGGCACATCATAAGACTGAGTTTTTAATGAATCAAGTTGGTCCCACCCCACAATGGTTACCCAAAGGCTAGAAACAAACAAAACATAGAGGAATCACTCATTATTTGGGTATCCCTTTTGGATTGGGATTATCTCTTGTTGATATATGGAAATAGTATCTTAATTGATTAAAAATTAAGTTATTTAGTTGGGGTTTTAAATTTCTCTCTTTAGCTGGGAAAGTGTGAGTTGCTAATAAAGATTTTGTAGCTACACATGTTTACATTTCCTCATGTTGGATGCCTTTTACAAAAGTGTTGGGTGAATATTTTGTCTTCAACTAACTGAAGACAAAATGGTTATATCAACCACAGTGTAATGAGGTAAATCTCACCTCTCAGCAAGGGGAGGTTCCCTATCAACTATCACAAACTTATTTAAACTAAATACTAACTTAGGGGTGAGACCATATCATCCATTTATCTTTTTTCAAAATGATGTTTACTAAATGAAAGAGCACTTTCTCGATACAAATTTGAATAACCAAGAAACCCACAAGAGCAGAAAGTCTATCGTTGCTCCTTTTACTGATTTATAATTTAGAACTAAGTAGAATAAGGTGTAGCTCAAAGTCTTCACCGAATGCTACAATAAAACATATGATCACAAAAGATAATTGCAACTCAAAGTCTTTCCAATGTCTTTTACTTCAAAACATAAAATCACAAACTAAAGATAATTGTTGTAGCACAAAATCTCCACAATCAGCTTTAGAACATCTCCCAGAATATTCACACTCACACTATGATTTGATCAAGCAGATAAGATAGTATTAGGAAAAGGACATAAGAACAATTTCCAATACGCCACAAGTTATTTCAACACAAAGATTGAACGATCACTTGCTTTTCTATTCACTAGATAAAATTTGATTTACAATTTGAACACAAAGTCTCAAAATGCTCTTCAATTTGGCAAAGTTTTGCTTCAATAACTAAAAGATGATTATTTACAATGGGCGTCCTCTTTATTTATAAGAGGAACCGAGAGCAAAAATAGGAAAAGAAAAACTAACTATGACATATTCAACAAAGGAGTCCTTTTGGATTTGGGACTTCCTATGTTTTTACATGTAATTACATATGAGAAAAGTACACGTAAATATGTCCAGAATTATTTCAAAAGTACATCTGAAAAGTAGAAAATAAACTAAGTAATGAAAAAGTTGCTTCAACTTGCATTGCCTTATTTCTTCATGTGGCAATCATACATGGTGAATGCTGCTTGCATCCCAAGACTGTCCGGACTAACCGTGTTCTTGAAAATCATCTGGGCTCTAACTATTGCATCTCTGACCATGGTAACTGATTTTGCATGACTAGTTAACTTGGCCTTCAGATTATCCAAAGTTAACTGATTGTCAAGAATATTATCGCTAGAGGCCACTGAAAATGTTTTGTCCTCGAACTTTGTCTGAAACATATTTTCAAATTCCTGGATCATCTCTTTTGCAGAAAGAAATTGATTATCCTGTGACACCAGATTGCACGACAGCTCCTCCAACTTATGCAAAAGACTAACATCACTTTGATCACTTGGTTTCCTTGCAGTTACCAGGTCATTGATCAAATCTTTTAGCACACGGCTCCGATATGTCAATGCCTCTTTGGTTTCAGTATATGAATCCCTATTTGGAATGACACCAATTGATATCAGAGCACTTATTTTTAGCTTTCTCATCTCTACCCACTTATCATAATTCTATTCTAGATGCTCAATATCTTGAGAAATAACATCAATCAAGTCATCAAGTTCTACCCTTATTTTCTCCATTTTGTCTGTTTTCTCAGATAGCTCTGTAAGCAGAGAGATTCCTTGTGTGCGCATTCTTTCCAAATATTCTTCAAGTACTATTCCCTTAAGATGAGTCTTTTCAACTTTTTGTATGATAGGATCTTCTCCAGAAACGGCCTCAGGAGTCACTGATTCTGAATTCAAAGTAATTTTCCTCACCACTGCAGTCAACTGTTCAACCATTGTTTTGTAATGATCCTTCATTTCTTTCTCTTTGTCAAACTTCTGAATCAGAATATCCATTGCTGACTGCATGTCAGTCTTTGCACTTTCATGAGTTATTTTGCGTAGCTCAACCCTAGAGATAGAATAATCATTCATACTAAAATTTTCTATGGTTGCATCCTGCGGAGGTCTTGCAATTTCCAGAAATTTGTGTCCTTTGTCTCTGAGCATTCTCAAAAGAATCTTTGGCTTCTTTGCGGTCTTAGCTTTCACAGGCACCAACTTACTAAAATTAAAGTCATCTGGAGAGATGGCTTGTTTCTTCCTTTTTGGTGTATATGCTGAAAACCATGGAGGAAGCACAAAAGTACTCACATTAGGATCTATTTCCATTGTTGGTGTCATTGGAACTGCACTTGCACTAGAAGTAGAAACAATAGATGAAGTATTAGTAAAAACTGTACCTAACACATTCACATTAGAAACCTGTTCAGAATTCATTACAAAGTGATCAAATATAGAAGTATCCCCAATATCAAAAGATGAGGAGGACAAGCTAGGAATAGACTCTGAGGAACGAAGAACATCTTCAAAAGCATTTTGAGGATTGTCAAAAATTGTTTTTGAAGGTGATGGAGATTTAGAAGAGGGGATGTCAATGGGTGAAACAGACAGAGGAACTAAAACAGGTGTGTTAGACAAAGGAGAAGAGACTCCCGTTTCTTGTTGTACATTCTCTTGTGGAGACAAAACTTCCTCTCCTTGTCCTTCTGTAGGTTTGTCTTCAACCTCCATTTCCTCGGTAGCTGGTTCTTCAGTATTCTATTTCTTAATTTCCATATCTTCTATCTCAGATTCTTTCTCCACAGCCTTTGACTTCTTCATCACAAATTTGATCCTGGGCTTATGTGGCTTTGAAGAAGAGGGAATGTCACTCTTTTTCTTCGTCCTATTCTCCACCTTACCTGTTTGTTCTTGAATTTTAGTCTCTGATCCGGTAAGTAATTCTTTCAAAGCAATTCCCTTATCTGCTAACCACTTATAGGTGTTAGCCAATATAGGCTCAAACCTTTTCCTCAGAGAAGTCAATTCTTTCTGAGACCATTGAATAGGAGGAAGAGGAGAACCAACAACCTGTTCAGTGTTATATCTATCATCAATCAAATCTTCATCATTCACCAGGTCTTCAGGAATATCAACCAATCCCAGATATTCAATTTGTTCCAGAGATAACCTACTATAGTCCAGTTTTCTGATCTCTTCTTCTGTCCTCAAGTCTACCCAGACGTCCTCAACCATAGGTTCATGAAACTGGGTCTTCCTCTTGATCTTGTCTTTCACACCCCTGTAATCAAACCTTGGCCTTCGTTTGAATTGTTTCATGGTTACTAGCTGTATTTCAGTTTCCATGGCTCTAGCCTTTGTAGCAGTTGATACTGAAAACCTACCAATTTCAATTGGAAACCTGAATCATGGTTTCTTGAGCTCCATTTGCTTATTATGAACGATAATCATTTGTCTACATAATTCCATTAGAACAAGTTTGTCTAAAGGAAACCTCAGAAACATATAAGGATGACCTTGGAAAAAGCCAACCCTTAAATATGAGAAAGAAGGAAATTGTAAGAACATGCATCCATAATCATTCACCACTGACCAAGCTTCATCTAAAACTCTTCTTTGCTCCAACTGAGGGTCAAAAAGACATAAGAACATTGCAAAGAAAGCATCGTTTACCCTCCTGAAGTGGTGAATAGAACCTTTCAATGTCAGTTGAGAATAGTACTGATATACAGGAACTACTCTCCTATCTCCTTCTGATGTCAAACCTGGAAAGATTCTCATGGAGGCTGCAATATACACAAGGTAAGAAGTCATGTAGAATTTGAAGGTAGTGGATACCTTAGTCAATTTCTCATGTAGAGCATTGCTGATTTGCTCACCCTAGAAGATGGCTTGTTTACCTTGAAGTATTACCTTGATAAAAGGGTACATCCACTCATGAAAAAGTGAGGAAGAGGCCAATCCCCTTATCCTGCTAAGAAGAGTTATAAGATCACCAACTTCTTCCACAAAATCACTTCTGGGAAAACTCCTTAGCTACCTAGACAAGTTTGACCTTGAAGTCTTAAGCCATTTAGTATTGATTATCTTCTTAGCCTTCTCAGAATTTTTGTCATACTCTTTTTGGGCTTCAGCAAAATCTAGTTTTATAACTTCTGTAATAGCAGGACACATGAAAACTTTATCAATGAATTCTAGATCTAATCTAATTATCACATTGCCATTTGCATCCACCACTGCCCTAGTATCTATGTTGTAGAATTGAGCACACTGAAGAACAAACTCTGTATTATGGGCTGCCACCGGGAAGGATGACACCAAATGAATGTTACTATCAATAATCTTCTTCATTGCAAAACTAGGATTATTAGACTTGGTTCTTTCCACAAACTCAACCATGTCCACATGGCCAATCTCTGTATCTCGAATGTCATCGACGTTGGAAGTAACCGAGGTGATTGGAAAAACAACCTGATACTTATACTTCATCAGTTTCAACTTCTTTGGAGACAACTTAGTCATATGAGAAAGCTATCACCAGAAGGATGTTGGTGAAGAGAGAAAATCCGCAAAAGAAACTGCAACAAAAAGCCATGATCATGCAATTAGGGGAAATACTGGTAATCTGGGAAAATTGCATGTCGACGATCACAACTATGGAGATACGCTTGAAAGGGCTAGAGTGCAAGCGGGTAAAAAAACGGAGGAAAGCAGGTTTGGGGAAGCAAAATTGAAAATCTCTCAAAGTTAGGAAATATTGAGAGTGAATGCACTGGCGGCAAAATTTTCCGCCCTTGAATTAGAGGGATGTATTGCAAGTTAGGGCGGCCAATTTTGTAACACCCAAGTTCTAAAAACATAGTAAAAATTGGAAATTTACCATAAAGTAATTTAATAAGGTAAAAATGAGACAGAATTTTTTTTCTTTTATTTAATATATAATCAAGTAACAACAATTACAAGATTTCTCATTACAAAATACAATAAACCATATTGTCTTTCTCAAGTACAATGTTTACAAAAGTAAATCAATTACAAATATCTACTTTAAATAATGCTTTACATAGTCTTAATAAACACAAGTCTCGAAGATATACTGCATCCAGAAATCTGACATCTTTACCACAAGCCTCGGCATGTCTTCTGCTAGAGAGAGAGTATCTTTCTAGTGATTTACCTCCAACCACAGACCTGCGGTCTCCCACACATCTTCCACATAGGAAGTGGCCCTACCCTTCATGAGGAATATAGACCAAAGGTGACCAGTGGTAATTTGCCTTTCCGAGTACATAGTGTTGTATCCTACACAACTCTATCAATCATACAACCCTAGATACCCTCTAGCTAAGTATGATTCCTGATAGGATGTGCAATCTAGGTACAGTGAATTGACAATGCATGCAGAGACATATGCATTACTATGGCCATAGTTTCAATATAAATTGACGTTCGCAATGAACGTTGTCATAATGTTCACCCACTCCAACTCGACTTGGATACTATCATATTCCTACAGTTTGACTTGGTCAACTTTGTTTAACTTATGAAGTCATGACGATTTCAACAATATGGTTTTCCCGACCCTTACATGTTTTCTTTCACTGTCTATAATCCACAGACCTATTCGTCTTTCTTTCTTTACGAGGACTCTCATTGCATCATTGCAGTACCTGAGGTCCATGACTTATTGTCTCATAATAAATATAGATAGATTAATTACGACTAAGATGATAACCTTACCTAGGTTAAGCATTATAGTCTAGGAATCTAATTCCCTTCTTGCAAGTAAGAATAATTACACATAGTCAGGGCACTTGACCCTTCAATCACGATCTAAATAATGATCTCAATGCCTTAATATAATAATTACCATACCTAGGTTAAGTTAAGGTTTAACTAAAGAGTTTTGACTAACTCAAACCTAGTCTTTATGATTTAGGTGGATTCACACGAGACTGTCGTCACTCCATAATCCTTATGAAATGATTATCCATTCTTAGGTATCCCTTGCATCTTTGCAATCATTTGAGATTCCTTACTTTCAATAAGTAATAACTAAGAGAAATCGTGACCAAAAGGTATAATAAACTTTATGTTTGATTATCCATTTAATAGTACCTCTTGCATGCTTGCAAAACTTGAAGCTTATGACTTATGTTTCAAGTCAAATTGTAGCCCAATAAATAGTTTTCCCTACCTAAGGTAAAACATTGTTGACTAATATCAAATCTCTTTTCAATAAGATAGATATGAACATTTACTAAATTAGGGTTCGCGACACTTTAATGTCTACTCATGAAATAAGTTCACCCACTCGACTCGAATTAATTGCAATTCCAACAGTCACCTATTTATATGCTCTATATAACAACCTCGATAACCTCAAGGTATTTGAAATTCATCATGCATTAACACATGGCATTGAGGCTTACTCTTCTCTCTACAAGCAAATGGAAACATCTCCATCTACATGATAAATGAACGGTTTCCTAGCATATCAATTTTTTGAATAACGCTATACATTGTTATAACAATATCAAAATTATCCCATTGTTTATTTCATCCATTCTTGAGTGGGCACTAAACCCAACTTTGCTGTTTTCGGAAAGAGGTTACTATAAACCAATTTATAGAACAAAAGCATTCGAGTCCCTAAGTTTAAAAATTTAACATTCTAAGGAATCTTCTTTGACTGTCGATTCTTTGACATAACTTTGTCTTCATCGTTTTGGAAGGGCTTCTCTAAAAGACAATTCAAGAATACAATGTTTGAAAACCCTACGTTAGAATTTAACACTCACAATGTACTACTTCGACGTGTTGAAATATTTGACATAACTTAATCTTGTCGATTTATACATTGGAAAACCTTGTCATAACGTTTTCTTCTAATACATTAGATTGCATGCATGTCTAAACTTGACTAAAGACTCATTATATTTCTCTAAATCTTCATTCTATTAACTTGTTTGATTGTAAGTCTCCTCTTGGAAAAACAATGGTTTAAATACTTCAAAAACAAAAGAATTATTTGCTAAAACAAATGATCTAAAGCTGGTTAATATTCTCACCACGGTCGACCCATTTTAAACTCAACAAAAATAAGAACGACTAAGAAGTCTTGTAGGATTTGGTATACACATCGCACCCTTGTTTCTCATATGTCGATGGATATCAAATAAAGTTCTTTCACGTTTTAACTAGCTGACTGCTATACTTTGACAGAACCATACAATGGTTTTTCGACTGTCAAAAAGAACACTTAAAACCAAGTCATCAAAGGCTTTACCACCGCGGACTAATGATAACAATGAGCTAATTCTCGACCAATTTCACTCGGTCTTCCATGCACTAAACATTTATTTTAATATCTCATAAGATAAACATACAATAGTACAGTGACATTCGGCCTTCGAGGATGCATCTAAACACGTCAAATTATCATTGCAAGCTTTTCAACTACAATACTGTGCAGGAGACAAACATCCTTTCTAGTTGAAGGGTGATGGAAGCAAACAGGGTTTCAATGGGTATCATTACATACTTCACATCTTTGAAACAGATAATGAGTCCCAACGTACTATAAGCAGAAACATTACTACTATAATCATATCAAAAAATCATGTTCACACAGAGAAAGGATGAAGGAAACCTGATGGTATTCTCATCTCTTTAAAACTGATCAATGAAATTGCTCTCCCCTGGCCGCTCTCCTTCACTCCAAACTTGGTGTCTTTCCCCGAAAACTAACTCCAACTCCCTTCTCCCATCTATCTTACTGTGAAGGTTAACCAACTCCCCCACTCACAAAAGAAAAACCATGCCTAAACATAAGGATCACTGCCCACATGCATAACATCCTCCTCCTAATACGACCACTACAGAAATACGGTTTTGTCTCCAATCAGTCCGCAATTATTCTCCATAATGGAGTTCTAAACTTGGTGAGGTGGTGTCTACCAGATATAACCATTCGACCCACTACTCATAACCGTTTATCAGAATAAACAAATGCAAACATTAAAAGAAATGGATAAGCCGACAACCAACTCATAAGGGTTAAAGCTTAAAAAGGAAATAAGTTGTTTCAAAAATTCAAGACATCAAAAATAAAGACTTGAATGAACTCCAACTATTGCTCGATTACTAACATCGTAAAGGAATAAATAAGTACCTCAACGACTACTTAAATATAACTTAAATAATTTAGTATATTCCTTTATAATACGACCAAAGTTATAACACACCATGGTCTCTAATTCAACATTTGTCGAATTTCGCAAAGAGGAGTTTACAACATACGCTCGAAGTGTTTTACGATGATAACGACGAATTGGGTGCAAACGCAGAACAAGACTCAAGATTTCATTTAGTTATCACATAGCTATGAAAAACCTCTACCCGAAGTTGTTAGAAACTCCTCTATTTGTCCCACTTTGATCACTATCTAAAAAGTTTAAAAGCCTACGTCCTCATCACAGACTTCTCCTAAAGGATAGACATGAATGGTTAAAATGACAATGAGGTAGTAATTTCCTCATAAATGTATAAAAGATTCCCTCTTCAATACATCACAAGTAAAGAATAGATAGACATGATAATAGAGAAAGCGATTAGTAGTAACTTGACGATCCACTCAGTTTGACCACTAAGGATTACAGATGATGTGATTGGGTCAAGTTTACCTCCCCATCACAATCCGTCGACAATATTCACACCATCTAACTTGATGAAAACATCTTGACGTTAAGAAGCGACAATAAAACCTCAAGTGACTCAAGAAGAATAACACAACCGGTTTACGTCAATGACGTTGTTTACTTCATAAATGACTATGTCGACTCACCATCAACTTGACTAGATGATAATCAAGATATCGACTACCTGTCGATTAGTTTCAAAAGAAAACTAGTAAAACAAGACTTACCTCCTACGACTCATTGGTTCACATTATCGTTTAACACTATACTCGTTTGGCAAATAGACCACTCATAATCCAAGGTCTATATCTCTCTTCTCGAAAGATACTCTCTCTCTCTCTTCTCTGAGAGTCATTTGATAACTTGTAATCCTGTTTCACTTGTCATCAAACAATATGTGATCAGTGCATCATTATTTAATTAATAAATAAATCAAATCTCATCATACAAATATTAAATCGATAATAACATAATCATTTCCATGATTTCATAAATGATATTCAATATAATTCTATGTCATATCTTGTCATAAATCTATAACATCACAATGAATTTACTTATGTCCAAGTAAAAAGTAAAAGTATAGCAAGTCTGAAATTAGGGATGTAACAAATTTTGCCGACCCTGCAGGTAGGCTAAAATGCAAATGTATTGGCGGTAAAATTTACCGCTTTTGCATGTTGGAACAATCTATGTTCGAGCGGAAAATTTCACCGACATTCCATGAGAGGTATATTTCAAGTGTTTGAGCAGTGATTTTTACCACTTTCACAGGTTGGATGTTCAAAGTTTTCCTTGTGTAAGGGAGGCAAAATTCGCTGCCCATACACCTTGGGGGTATAGCTTTCAAATGCATAAGAGACAATTTTTGCTGACTTAGCACTTATAAAAAAATTCATATGGAAGGACTTTGATCGTCAAATTTTACCGACATTTACACAAGACCAAACATAACTTAATATGTTTGAGTGGCAATTATCGCCGACTCAACACCTGTAATGGCTATGCAAGTTCATGCTTTAAGCGGTGGTTAATTCTTCTTGTAAGACATGTATCGACGAACTCTTCTGATAAAACATCGGCCAGAGAAGGATCAAGCAAAGACTAGGGTTTTTTTAAAATGACTCGAAAAGAAAGAGAAAACAAAATGAAGGATGATTTGCTTTAAAAACTTGAAAAATACAATTTCAAGAAGACACAAACAATCACTTTATTAAACAAGAAAAAACCCTAGAAAGGAAACAACAACAAAAACAAAAGTTAAAAGACTTACTTGTCAAAATGACTGAAACCCTAAACACGACCTGAAATCTGTCTGAATCTGGAATCAATGCGATCGAGCAGTCTAAGGAAGCTTTCAAGAGTCGATTGGAAGGTTTAGAGAAAAAGAAATAACAAAATAAAACAAGTTTACACATTTAAAAAGGTTTAAAAGGTAAGCTCCTAATGTTAACACGAGTGGCCATAAATGCCACTGAAGTTCGCGATCCTCAAGATTTTACTCGGGCGGTGAAAATTGTTGACCCAACATGTGCTATCCATAATGCAACAGCGGGAAAAATTACTGCCTATACATATTTCTCTCAATGAAGAACATGTAACGGCAGCGAAAATTGCCGCTCAAACATGTTTAAATAAAAAGACTATGTAAAAGTGACATTTTTAACCGACTCAACACAATTAAAAAAAAAAGGTATGCAAGAGCGGCGGATTTTGCCGACATTGCACATAAAGTTTCAAAATTTTACTAACACCTCGAAAGGATCAAAATTGATATTTTGATCAGTTTGCAACCTAATCGATTCGCACAAATTTTGAGGAATCAATTTGAAGGAATGTTGCAAACTAGTTTAGGATGTCATATGACTTCGCACGAGGCCAAGAGAACCTGTCTCGATTTGCAAACTTAGAGTGTAGACTACGAAACAGACAAGTTTCGTATCGGTTGTCTACAAAAACGAGTGTAGCTGATTTTGAGAACAACAAAAAGGATATGAGGATTTATGTAAGCTTATCAGGAAATTTCTTTGGTCTAAATGGGATCACAATTCTATTTGCAACTCCATTTCTTGGCTTTAATGCATTTAGCCTATTATAGAGCCTGAAATGCAAGGAACATGTTTGGTTGCTAAATGAATCATTAGAGCTACTAAAGGTGACGAAACATGGAAAATATTTCTTAGACATAGATTTATCACTATAGTTAAATAGAAATGGTAGGATCTTAATTGGTTGGATAAATTCTCTTTGCCTCTAACTTTCAAATTAAAGCCTTTTTCCCTATTCAATCCATTTGGTAAGCATGGAAACAAGTTTGTCAAACTCTTTCTTGGACAAACTCTTTAAAACATGGTTTCAATTTTTCGTCTTCCTCCATTTGGTGGAATAAGCATGTTCAATTTCAAGGGAAACCTCTTTCTATCATGTTTCCTAGGCCAGTTGTTGTCTTTTCAAGAAGAATATTAAGCATTTTAGGGATTTATGGAAATTTGAGTCTAAGCAATAGTTTTCATGGAAAAGCATAAAAGGAAAATGTGGGTTGAGTAATAAGTACAAACAATTTATCTTTTTTGTGCAATCATTGGCATCTCCTAATCTTGCTATTAAACTATGCACTCCAATAGCTTGTAATTTCTTTAAAGATTGGTGCTAGTTATTGGTTCATCACTTCTCTTTCTTCCCTTTGAAACAGGTGTATCTCAATCTTCTCCCAAATTTAAACTTAACCCATCGGCCGAACACTAAATGGAGATGTAGATTAAGTCTTAATCATTGGAAAAGATTGAGCTTCCAAATTTAGAAATCTAAGTCTGATGTCAACGCTCAAATGCTTTTCTAGAAGTTATTACACTATAAGTTGCCAGTTGGTGAAAGAATTAGGTTCATATATGTCCAATTAGTTAAATGTCCCAATTTTCATGCTAATGAAACAATTAGACATCTATTTTAGGTAGCATTGCTAAAACTCATTAGTGTGCAGTTTTTAGAGACTTATTTGCACTATTTGGCCATCACTTGAATTAGGAGGCATTGTTTGGCTTGGGGCTGAAGAACAATGTTGTTGTTGATTCTATAAGACATATTATTTTGCACGTCTGTAAAATCTGCTAATATTGTTGCTCACCTTGCAATTGAAATTATAAAATATTAATATATTTTTCCATATTGCTTCGTTATGTTCTCAAAAATAGGTGTTGACAAAAAAATAAAATGTAGCTCCCTAGTTCTAGATCTAATCATCTAACAAATCAATGATCTACAAAGCAATTACTCAAAAGCAGGAAAACATGAGTTTTTTTAGAATTTATATTCTTCTATCTCTACTCGTATTTTTGACATGTGGTTATGTTAGATATGATCAATGATCTACAAAGTAGTCACTCAATAGCAAGATATTACGGTTTTCTTTTTCAGAATCTCACTATATTTTTATAGGGTTTATTTACTTGTGATTTTAGCATTTGGTGTCTCCATGATATGAGCTTGAGATGATTGTGGTAATTGAAAAACAACTTTAAAGGAACAATTGAGCCTTTTTAAATAAAATTATAGGATTCCCAACAATGTCTAGAGGTAACTTTCAACAAACATTGAGGATAATGATTACTCTTTGCAAGAAGCATAATAAATAGTAGAAGATGTGAATGGTAATATTCTTAGGGTGTGTGTACATTGTATTACTTCAAAAACACTATTGAAATGAGGTGGTCCTCTGTACCCAAAGTTGTTTATGTGAAATTTGTGCCTTAGTTTCCTTCCATAATGATTGCATTATTTATTCTGTACACAAAATATTATCAATCTTATGGCCAGAGAAAATATATTCAATTATATTGCTATCAGAAAGAATGTGAGTCTAAACATAAATAATAGATGAATAAGGTTGGATAAAAATGCTCAGAATCCCCCATGTTCCTTCATGGAGAACCAACATTCCCAATTCAAGCCCAAGAGGATTTGGCATATTTGTTATGTGAAATGTTGGAGCTTGGCTCCAAGAAGACTCAAAACTTGAAAAATCCTTAGTCTTGTGCCCCATTTGTTGTCTTAGAGGTGTTGACCCATCATTGATATATCCAATTTGAGAGACCTTCCATAGCCTATGCCTTGGGTCAAATTTCATGTTGAAATGGTCTTTTACTTTCCCCATGCCTTTGTCATGCATTAGAGTTGCTAAAATTTCCAAAAAATTCTAAGTGTGGATCATTTTCTGGTGTTTTGTGGGTTTTGCTTCTACTACTAGATGTAGAGTTTTAGAAAGATACTGTATTGTGTAGTTCCCCTTCCCTCCCCCACATTTAGTTCCATCTTCCCATTCCATGGAATTCCCATCAAATCCTTCACTTCCTTAGCATTTTCCTCTGCCTTTGTCTTTTACAGAATCTTGACCTCATCCTGTAGTATCCTCATTCTTTGTGTCCAGTTCCTCCTATTTTCACATCTTGTCCGCTAGACTTTCCCCACATTCACTTTACTTTCTTCATTCCATCCTAGCCATTCATGTGCTGCCACATGGCAAATCTTGTTTCCCTTTCTCAACCTGCAAAAATTCTTGTATTGATTTATGACGTGTTACATGATGTTGCAAATTTACTGCATCATGTCCTAATGCATCTCCCCACATTTCTCACAAGTGGCTAAAATACTCTTTTTTCCTTTTTTTCAGGAAGCCAATTTGTATGCACATTTGCCTTGCAAGCTTGCTTCCTACTTCCACATATGATCCTGCATCACTTTCTCACATTTCTTCCAAGCATACTAATCACTCATTTCCTTCATTTTGTGGGAATCTGATTGCCTACAGGATGTTAAGTTTTCACTATGCTTTGTATCCACTTCCACCATCCACTTCCACAACGAATCCTTGTAATTCTTCCACCAAGTCCACATATAGTTCATGTCTCTATCCCCGCATACTATTCTAGTCCTCATTCCCATGAAGCTTCACATCTCGTACCTTGTTATATTTCTGCAATTTCTCAAGGAAGCCCTACCTACCTCTACCACTCCCCTGCAACTCCCAAGTTTGCCATTAATGATCTTTTTGAGGCATGATAACAAGGAAGATGAACTCCATAGGCTTAGGACTCCTATGGACCCCACATGGACAATATTTGTGTACTCAGGCATGGGTGAATCATTTGATTTGGCATGGCTCCACCTACAAATGCATGCGAAGGTGATGCAATGGGTAGGAGTGACCTCCAAATGCATTTTGCACTCCATGTCTACATCTAAGCAACAAGATGAAATTGTAATGTTATATATAGATGAAAAAAGATGTAAAAATGGTTGGTTGACAAACCAATTCATGAGTTTAAGTGCTTCAAGTAGTGTTCTAGGGCATCAAACAATGCAGTCTGGTCTGTAAGGGGATGTAATGCATTTTGCAAAGCATAGGAAGGGTATTTAATGAACATAATGTATGTAAATGACATGTCTTCAAGATGAGTAGTTTGTAATATATAGGGAAACCCTCGAATTGATTATGTGTTTCCTTTGCCACATTTGCTGGTATGAGTGCAATGAGAGTTTGATTAATGTCGTAGCATTACAATGTATTATAAGTTTTCTTGTAATGGTCTTGCTCTTATTTTCCATAAGTTATATAAATGTGAGACATCGTTTTAATTCATTACAAAGATTTTTTGGTGGTCTTCCTTATGTTGCACATGGGTAGTTGTAGTTATGCTCTAGATTATTAAATATGTTTGTTTACATGAAATGTCATCTGTGATTTGTATGAGAATGTACATTTAGTTCCAATTATGTTTTGTGGATGCATTTCCCTTCCTCCTTGCAGTTCATGACTTTGTTGCCCAATTGAGTAGGCACTCAGTCTGATTGGTGAGATGCCAAACATCCTTTCATTTCAAATATTTCTCTTGTTAGTTGTAGGAGTAGGTTTAGGTTCCACCATACCTGCATGATTCAACAAATTACAAAATTTGTTATATTCTATGCAATATTGAAACTGGAACATCATTAGAGAATCATTTTGGTGTGTTAATCCCTCTTACCCATGTATATGCAATGTTAAATGGATTCATCTACTAGGGAAAATTCAATGTAGTTGTCATCCTTTGGTATAGGGTAAGAGTGGATTGTCATCTATTAATTAGAGCTCTTATAGGTCTATTTGTAGCTAGTGCTGACATGAACGTAGTGACAAACCTTCATAGTACATTGGGTATAGTTGCAAGGACCTAGTGTTTAAACTATTATTTATGTTGTTGAGACCTCAAGGAATACCCTCTTGGCTTAACAAAACCTAAAATTGAAGGTGAGTTTACCCACTCACAACAATTGGTCCATTCATACCACTATCTGGGCATAAGTCAAGATACTCATTACCTCTGATGACCTATCCTTGGCCTTAGGCTTTGGTGCAAGTCTTTAGGATTTGTGGAGATGTATATTTGAGCACCAACATGAAAGATGGATGATAATGTCATGGATGGGATGAAAGCATTGTTGGATTAAGTCCAAATGGAAGCTAACCTCGAACAGGTTGTCAGTTGCAAGTGGGATGAAACTTCATGAAAGTATTGTTAGATTAAGTCCAAAAGGGTGCTAACCTTCAACAGTTTGTCATAATAGCTTCTATCACTTGTTTGTTGTTAAGAGTTTTTACCTAGTTGCTCAGTCTGTGTTCTTCTCAGTTGAGGTGCACTTCAGTAGCAATGTACTTCAGCAGCAATGCACTTCAGCAGATCTAAAGTAGTAGCGTAGTAATGTAAGGAGGGCACAATTGTGTGGGAAGCAATAGTGTGGGCCGACACAAGAACAATAGACATATAGGTTGATGTTTAGTCCCCTTCCAATGTTTTAGTTATATTTATATCAATGCTCTATTTAGTAATTGTCCTTACACCAAAATGGTTGAAAAGCAAAAGGCATTTATGTTGTTATTGTCTAGGATGCTCGGACTTCTTGTAAGACTATGTCTGATGATAGTATGACACATTGATTGTATGTTCCCTGATTTTTCTTTCTTCGCAGACCCTCTCTCAAAAGTTGCTTATTCTTTTATAAATTTGTTTTGATCAATACAAAAAAAAATTGTCAATAATAATAATAATTATTGACTATTTTTGTTTAAAAAATTTGCATGTTTAGTTTAGAATTTATTTATTTTACTTTGAGTAAAAAAAATATAACATATAATCCATTAATAAATAGATATGATAATCGGTGAAATAGTATTGGTTACAATAATATTGCCAAAGATAGGTACTAATATTTGTACTTTCAAAATTTTAAAAACATTAAAAATGAAAGAGAAAATGTAAAATTACTATTAATTATTTGACTTTAGACCTAAATAAAACAATATATAGGATAAATATATTAATTAAGAAACCAGAAAAAATTACATAAAGACTTCCACACAGCAACAACTGTCACAAGAACCTACGGAATAAAAATCCAAGGAGGTTTTCTACAATCCCACCACCTCTTGGAACCAAAAGAAACTAGTAGACAATCAAACTACAAAATACCAATAAAAAACAGACCAGAACTATCAAGCCAAATAATTATTAAGGAGCTTCAGAAACTGTAAAGGGGAAGAAATAGACCCCATTATGTGACATTCCAGTTACAATCAACATGAAAGACCCATTTAACCAAACAATCAACCACAACAGAGAACAGTCAGTCATACAAAGAAATTAGCTCCTCAGAAAAGTCCTGGCCTAAACTATTTAGCCGACAATTCCTGTACGAAGCTTTTTTAAGCGTGTTGTAAATGGGAAGAAAAGTCTGTACGAAGGAACTATGCACGCCATTGATCTGGAAAATAGAACAATCAACACTAAGTACCACTAATAGTTTTCTTTTTGAATTTTGACAAAAGCGCTGCATCTTCTTCAAATCTGATATATGCTTCACAATTCATCTGATCAAGGGTGCAAATGGTCTGTCGGATTTTTTTTAAGCGCTTGATTCAAGTGAGTAAGTGTAGGTAGCGAAAATCAATAACAGAAGTTGATATGTGGTGGAGACATCAACGTCTTTGATAACTTTCAGGTACGTTAATCACGTGGGCGAAAGAGGAAAGTCTGGACTTTGCACTCTGAAATAGGGAAAATAGTTTTCCTGTCTTGATTTGGACGTCAAAATGAATGGTCTAGATTGCTCTTTTGCTAATAATTTAGGTCCGTGAGGATCAGTCCGCTTGGATCGGTCGTCCACTTTAAGTGTTGGTCTGTGTTTTTGTGTCGAGCAACTTTAGTTCGAAAATTGATTTAGATATTGTGTCGGTAATGGTATGTAGGGTTTTTAGGTGTGGCAACTTGGCATGGAGTTTATAGGTGCTCATTGCTTTTCGAGTGACATTAGCAATCACATTATGTCGATAGACATTTTCATTCAGTGCAGAAAATTCTAAAGAAATTTAAATATTTAATCTCTTTTTAATGTAATGTACTATATCAAAGGTATAAAATAAGGAATCAAAGTATATTGTTGACATTACGATCCTGCATATTGGTTCAAAGGACCAATGAAAATCAATCTAAAGTGTCACGTGTTTGATTCCAACTACTTTGGACCTCTAGACTCGGGCTTCCCATTGAATGTGAGGCCTCTCACTAAATTCCATCAAAATAAAATTCTCATTATGTGGGCACCTCTAAACATTAAACAAACTTGCCACCACAGACACTTGTCTTGTTTCTTATGGACATGAGCAACCCTACATAATCAAGTTGAGCAGATGTTTAAAGTTTGAAATATCAATTTGAAATCCATCAACCCACATCTGTTAGCCTTTAGAGTTTCATTAATCAGATTCTAGAGGGGGCCTTGTATTCGAAGTTCACTTTACTTCATACCTGTGTTCCAAGAAGGCCCGAAAAACCTTATACAATAGAGATCAGTGAGTGACCTTACATCTAAGGTATTTATACTCTCAACTCCATGATTGTTGTTGAGAATAGGGAAAAACAATCAGTGAAAAATGGTGTTCTTTTAGTGCATTCAAATTACTTAACCATGATAGATCATAATATGAAATGAAAATTAGCAATGAAATCAAATGCAAACTATAACACAATGTTTACATAAACAAACCCTTGCGGGAAAAACTCCACACCCAAAGAGACTCAAGCTTGTACTAATCCTAAAAATAGTTACATCAATACAATATGCTAATATCTCTAAACTTTGACAACATAATGGTGCTCAAATGACCTACAAAATAATCTCATAATACTACCATCTCAAGGCACCAATATAGAGGAGATATGGATACAAAATACGATGAATGGTATTCCAAAACTAGTGGCTAATACCATTCACCCAAATCTAGGTGTCCACCTATCATGAAGAATGTCACAACTCACCAAAACTATTCAACTACCCTAAATAGTAAATCCTCTTACACATCTTACACCCACCTCACGTGTCATAAATGTCATAGATTCTGGACCATAACAGTCAAATTGGGCAAGATCCCAATCCTAGGTGCTCCATGGGAAGAGTGTTCAAATCTGTCATAAGATCCATTTGTAGGAGATCCTTGATGCAGAGGCATCCACACTAAAACCTTGACATACAGCATGTATGTCTACAACCCATCATCATCATCATCATATTTAACTTAACACTGTCAGCATCATCATATTTTCTCTGCCGACCGATATCCTCCTGCAGACAAACCTTCGACCCTTCGCCTGTCAGCATCATCATCATATTCGGTTATCGGCAGCATCATCACATTCGGCAAGCGCAATCATCCTCCTGACGATCATTGTTCATCTTACCGCCAACCACTATCTGCAGCATCATGATGTTCAACATCATGTTCATCAGCAGGATATAAAATATCCTGTTCCCTCCATATATCCTGATGACGACAAACTCTTGCACCTTTCCTTCGATGCTTACGTCACCCCGATATCCTGATGACGATTATCCTGATGACGATGACGTCACATGCAGCTCCTCCAATATCCTGCTGTCGGCCAAACTTAACATTATCGGCCCGCGATGGTTTTATCAACCCGATCTTCTACCTTATGCCGATACGCTTCTCCTCGGCAACACCTGATGATGATCACCCCAATGCACATTCACTTTATGCAAACTACTGCATCATGCTCACCTTCATCTACTCGGATGACACCCGAAGTAACTGCAGGATATACACAGAAATATCTTGATGATGCCGTTGCGTTGGATTTTCCAACCTTAGCGAATTTCGATCCGCCGAACCTCCTGAGGTGACCCGATCTACTTTCAGGGCGATCTTCCAGACTCTAACTACCAGCACGACCTAGCACATACCCATGCTAGGGTTCTCAACACCTCTCGACTGCGATCCTGTACACCTGCATGCAAACAAACAGAAAATGCAACCTAAACCCTAAGCTATTATACATGGCCATTCCATCGATTCGACGAATCAACCGGTGGAATGGATCAGCGAATCCATGAAACCACTAGAACAGCCACACGATTAAACAATGGAATTCAACAGAGAATGAATACAAACAGGATCTCTTTATTGATTTCAAAAGATGCAAATACAGTATTCTGTCTCACTCTCTGCAATCTAGCTTCTCAACATCTATATCTCAATCTGTCCTAAGACCAACCGATCCTCATGCATAAATAGGATCTCTTGCGAGTACTACTGACCCGACTCCAAGCGGCTGGGAAATCTCTCCAGGTGGCTGGGAGATCCAACCGGACATACAGCATAACAGCTGTCATAACAAACTACCTAAAAATAGTAAAGTATGGTCAACATGACCTTATTACATGCATTGGTCTTATCAGACCTTCTTGGAAACATTAACCAGACCTAAAACAAACTAACTGCCTCATGGAGGCCAGCTGTCAGGTAGGTGCTCCTGCACCATACTCCCCAACAGAAAAGAACTCATGTCCCATGAGTTTGGTTGTGGAAGTCCTCCACCTTTACACTTTGCCTTTGCAATATTCTGACCTGTTCCAGCTTTATCCTCCGCTGGCTCTTGGCTGCTCCAAGACTTCTGAACTGTAACTTGCCTTCTTGCAAGTAAATCCTCATGCCTGTCAATGTAGGCCCTTCTCTCACATACCTTGTGTTTGTCAGGTTGTCTGACCAGAACCTCTGTCTAAACTGCCTCTTGAACTTCTGCAATGTTCAACTCTGTCTTCCTTTCAACCTTTATAGGACAAACAATAGTCCCAACTATGACAACATCCTTGTCATTCCTCTCAACTGGTTGCTGTTTGTAAACCTGTTTCTGCACCTGCTGCTGACCTCTGTCAGTCACAACTGAAACTTTCTTCAACCTGTTGTCCTTAACAACTTCTTTCCCTGCAGTGTCCGCAACTGCCTTTATGCCTGCTGCTATAGGCATCTGCACAAATTCCTTCTTTCCCACTAAAATGATTTGGGCTGCCCCCTGTGCTGTAGCATTTTCCTGCAATGGCATCAACATAATAGTCTTCCCATCTTTCTTGATGGTGTAGGTATTAGCATACCCATCATACAGTACCCTCCTATCAAATTGCCATGGTCTACCCAACAGTAGGTGACAACATTCCATGGGCAAAATGTCACACAAAACTCTATCATGATATGCTCCAATCTGAAAATCCACATATGCTTGTTCATAGACAAAAAGTGATTGACTATCACTCACCCAAGATGCCTTGTAAGGGTGATGGTGTGGAATCCTTTCCAAATTCAGTTTATCCACCATTTCCTGAGATACCATGTTGTCTGTTGAACCAGTATCAATGACAACCTTACATACCTTACCTTTGCTCTTGCATGTGGTCTTGAAAAGAGCTCTCCTTTGCATCATATCCTTGGATGCCTGCAAACTAATTCTCCTCAGCATCAATGCTTCTCCCTCCTCAGGATATCCATAACCGTCAGGATCCCTATCTCCTTGATAAGTGTTTGAACTCTGCACACTTTGCTCTACTTTCTCTTCTTGCACAAGTTGTACTCTCTTGTCATTCGTTCTATCATTTCTGGATGATGAACCTTTGCTTTCTGGACATTTGAAAAATGGATGACCAAACTCACCACAGGTGTAACACTTGCCTGAAAATGTAGTAGAACCTCTACCACTTCCAAATCTACCTTTATTACCTTTCCATCCACCTCTGAAATCAGACTGTCCCTGTCCTTTACCAGTGTCTTCTTGACCCTCATTGGTTTGCCTTGTTGTAGGGGCTAATCCTCTTCCCCTCATATTGCTGCCTCTTCCTCTCATGGACTTATCTTGTCCCCTATTCATCTTTGCTTCAATCCTGATTGCCATTTGGTAACAATCCTCCACACTCTTAGGGTTAGCTAAAACTAACTCATCCTGTATGTTCAATCTCAAACCAGCCAAGTACCTAGCCACCTTTTCTACCTCATTCTCATGATGACCAGATCTCATACTCAACTTATAAAACTCCTCAGTATATGCCTTCACATCCATTTCCTTCTGCCTTAAAAATTGTAGCTTCTTAAACATCTAAATCTCATAATCCCTGGGCAAGAATTTACCTTTTATCCTTGCTACCATTTTATCCCATGAAGTGATCTTTGACTTCCCTTGTTTCCTTCTCTCGGATTGTACATAATCCCACCATACCAAAGCATGACCTCCTAACTTGGTCTTTGCAATCTTTACCTTCTGATCCTCAGCAACATCTTCACATTCAAAGTGATTATCAAGTGCAGCAATCCAATCCAGTAACTCATCTTCATTCAAACTTCCATTATACTTGGAAACATCAACCTTTACCTTAGGTTTATCACTCTGTACTACCTTTAACAGTTTTGCAAATCTCTGGTCTTCAGCATCCAGATCTTCAGCTACCTCTTCATACTCTTCAACAGCATCTTCATCTTCTTCAGACTCACTGTTGTCCACTTCCCTCTTTTTGTTCTTCTCCAAGGCTACAAGCCTGGTTTGAAGTGCTTCAGCAAGCTCCTTCATCTTCCTCATCTCTCTGGCATGTTTTTCCTTCATCTCCTGCAATTCCCTTGCAGTACCACTACCTTTTGGAGGCATTTTGTCAACCTCTCACTCCTCTACCTCTGTCCTTTCAGTGACAGAATCAACTCTACCTCTGCCCTTTCAGTGACAGAATCAACACACAACAGCCCAGACCTTTTGCTGAGCTCTGATACCACTATGATGCAGAGGCATCCACACTAAAACCTTGACATACAGCATGTATGTCTACAACCCATCATCATCATTATCATACTTAACTTAACACTGTCAGCATCATCATATTTTCTCTGCCGACCGATATCCTCCTGCAGACAAACCTTCGACCCTTTGCCTGTCAGCAACATCATCATATTCGGTTATCGGCAGCATCATCACATTCGGCAAGCGCAATCATCCTCCTGACGATCACTGTTCATCTTACCGCCAACCACTATCTACAGCATCATGATGTTCAACATCATGTTCATCAGCAGGATATAAAATATCCTGTTCCCTCCATATATCCTGATGACGACAAACTCTTGCACCTTTCCTTCGATGCTTACGTCACCCCGATATCCTGATGACGATTATCCTGATGACGATGATGTCACATGCAGCTCCTCCAATATCCTGCTGTCGGCCAAACTTAACATTATCGGCCTGCGATGGTTTTATCAACCCGATCTTCTACCTTATGCCGATACGCTTCTCCTCGGCAACACCTGATGATGATCACCCCAATGCACATTCACTTTATGCAAACTACTGCATCATGCTCACCTTCATCTACTCAGATGACACCCGAAGTAACTGCAGGATATACACAGAAATATCCTGATGATGCCGTTGCATTGGATTTTCCAACCTTAGCGAATTTCGATCCGCCAAACCTCCTGAGGTGACCTGATCTACTTTCAGGGCGATCTTCCAGACTCTAACTACCAGCACGACCTAGCACATACCCATGCTAGGGTTCTCAACACCTCTCGACTGCGATCCTGCACACCTGCATGCAAACAAACAGAAAATGCAACCTAAACCCTAAGCTATTATACATGGCCATTCCACCGATTCGACGAATCAACCGGTGAAATGGATCAGCGAATCCATGAAACCACTAGAACAGCCACACGATTAAACAATGGAATTCAACAGAGAATGAATACAAACAGGATCTCTTTATTGATTTCAAAAGATGCAAATACAGTATTCTGTCTCACTCTCTGCAATCTAGCTTCTCAACATCTATATCTCAATCTGTCCTAAGACCAACCGATCCTCATGCATAAATAGGATCTCTTGCGAGTACTACCGACCCGACTCCAAGCGGCTGGGAAATCTCTCCAGGCGGCTGGGAGATCCAACTGGACATACAGCATAACAGCTGTCATAACAAACTACCTAAAAATAGTAAAGTATGGTCAACATGACCTTATTACATGCATTGGTCTTATCAGACCTTCTTGGAAACATTAACCAGACCTAAAACAAACTAACTGCCTCATGGAGGCCAGCTGTCAGGTAGGTGCTCCTGCACCAATCCTCTTACACCTCTCGAATTTTACCTGATTTCCAATAACTTCCCAAAAGTACAACTCTTGACTTAAATGCCACTACAATTACATGTGAGAGAATAAATAATAGTAATAATTTTACCTACCACCTAGGAGGGGCATCCAAGTTTACCCTCTCCATGATCCTTGGAGATAAAATATTATTTATCGACATCAATAATTAAATACAATTAAAACATGTCTAGGGATTTGCAAGGTGAATGGTACCTAATCCCAACAATTGTAAGGTGGTGCTCAGGTGATTTAGGGTTTCACATGTGGCTTGATATTGACATGTTATATGGCCCAAGGGAATTAAGAGTAGACATGTAGAAAGTTGTACCAAGTTTTATTAGTTGGAGCCATCACAAGATGCCACAGAGTATTCTTGACGGACAAAGCCTTAAGTGTCAACAAAAGGGTGCTCCTCAACGACACAAAACCAAGTATATCTCTTCTATATTTTTATATATATGTAATATTTAGATAGTTAACTGTGCACCATAGAGGCAAGGAAATCACATGTAAGAGCTATAGATTGAGAAGCTCTAGTTAAGGCAAGAATTTCAAGCCAAAACTCAAGTCATGCCTACATCGTGCACGATGGAGAGTTCCCACAAAAAATAATGATTAAAAAGTCATTTTCCACCTCTATCATACCATTCCTATGTGTCACTTGAAGCAATGCAATCACCTTTTGCATGTCATAACAATATGTCTTTAAAAGATCCATTTCACGCCATAGTATTTTAACCTCTTGATGTTGCAAATCAAATGAGACTGAGTATACCTATTTTCCATGCACCATGTTTTGTCCCTTCCTTCCTCCTGACTTCTCTTATCTCTTTGTCCAACTTGGCATTGACCATACCACCAAATTGTTTAGGAAGGAACATCTTAAGAAGGCAAACCCTTAGCTCTAGGTTATGTACAAAAAGTGGCAAGTTTGTAAGAAAATCTCCCCCTAATAGTAGATGTCCATCAATTTCCCACCCCAGATCCTTTGTTGTCCAAAATATTACAAATAAACCCTAGATCTATCAAATTATTACAATGGAAGACTCAATTGACTCGATGGGATGAGACATCACCCCCACTTCAAGCTCTCTTATCCCTCTCCACACTTCATTTACTTGCCATGACCACATGCTATAGAATTTAGCCACCAACAAGACAAATTTCCAAGAAAAAAAAAAGTAAAAAATGTTAATACTTATGTATATATACATATTATATATAAACAGTTTACCATTAATGGATAAACACTATTTAATAATAGACACATGTATAATAACATCTAACATGTCAACTTCTAACTCTAATTTCTTTAATGTACTGAGCTCTTTGTTAACCCAAAATAGCAATGTTTCATTTTTTAAGATCAGAAGTAAGATTGAACAAGTATAAAATAAATTCTTATATCAAAACAATTTTTAAAAAGCAAAAAACATTTCTTTAATCTTCAATCAAGTAAAAGAAAAAATAAATATATGTGTTTCTTTATTCTTCAACTAAATAAGAGAAGCCATCAAATATTAGAATTCATACAAAGTAATTAGATTGATTGAATTGATTAAGTCATCAAATAATGTTATCTAAATATATTTATAACAATTACCAACATAAACAAATAAATACATTTCAAAATATTAAGTATTGATAAGATCATTCAATGCACTTTCACATACATAACCATCAAATTTGTTTTGAAACTTTAATTCATCACATAATATAATATATAAACATGTTTAGAAGACATAATATATTTTTAAAAAATGGTTATTCACAAGAAACAATCATTTCTTGTCGTTAATGGCATAAGGTGATGGTTAAATTGTGGTGTTGTTATCCTTGCCACCAAGGTTCAAACCCCCATTGGGCTATCATTCTCACGGACCTTGTGCCCTCGCTAGGTTGTTGTGCTGATGGATTTGAATTGTTCACATTGAAGTAGTCAGCATTCAAGCTATTGACTTCATGTTACAAACCCTCGCTGGGTTGTTGAGCTTGCAAGCTTTGTGCCCCTACTGGGTTGGTGAGCTCGCGGGTTTGGATGATTTGCGTTAATACAGTGCATTCATGTTGGGGATGAGGTCCCCCATTTGTGGCCTCACCTAGGTCAGTGCCAAGCTAAAAATTCCCCCATTCACTGACCAAAAAAAAAAAAGAAACAATCACTTCTTGACAAATACTACAAAATTTTAACCTTTCTTTAATTTCATTTATAGTTTTCCTTTAAAAAAATTATTTAATGATTAAATACAACATCAATCCTCATATAAATTAGTTAAAACACGGTAATATCTAATAACTTGTAACACATACAAGAGTGTAACATGCCTTCTCATATTACGAGGAATTACACACACAATTTACCAAGAAAGTAAATGAATATAATAGACATGAGTGAAATTTTTCTTTTTATATCATTGCATAATTACAAAGAAATAAAAACATATCTTTTCTGAATATTTTTCAGCCTTGAAATTACAATATATTCAAAGATAGAAGCATGGTAAAATCATTTCACTTTACATTTACAAATATTTTTCATTTAGCAATATGAATAAGTTTATATAAGTTTGACAATCATAAGTCAATCATGAAGTACATTGCATCTGAAATCTTGATATCAGTCACTCAAGTCTTAGCGAATCTTCTGCTACAGAGGGAGAGCATCATCCGAGTGCTGTACCTCCAACCCTAGACTGGTGGTCCCTCCACACCTTCATTCCTACAAGTGGCCCTACCCTTCATGAAGAGTATAGACATAAAGAACCAATAGGTTTCCATCTAAGTTCTATGGTTGTGTCCTACATAACTCAATCGACCATACAACTCTAGAGAAACTTCTAGCTAAGTATGATCACTTTGACAGGTCACGCCATCTAGACACTGTGAACCGACTAATGCATGTAGAGACACATGTATCACTTTGGCCAAAGTTTCTATATAAATAGACATTTGCAATAAATGTAGTCTTGCATTCACACACCTCTAACTCAACTTAGAACTATCTCATCCTATAGTTTGATTTGTCCGACTAGTTTAATTCTAGACATAAATTGTCTTGGTTAAACTTAATTCATATTCAATCTGATTTAGAATTCAGTCCTGAATCTAGGATATATATATATATATATATATATATATATAAACAATGTATAGGATTAGAAGATTTAACTCTTCAAAGAGTCTATAGTTGCATTCTTGCAACCATCAGAGTCTATGACTTCTTGTAATTCTTCTCAATGACTCGAGAATTAAGCATTCTTTGTACTATAAGTCATGTTTCGACTCTAGCATGAAATCATTAAACTTTATCAAAAAGCTTCTTAGAATCTGTCTAATTATAATATCTTAATCTTTAGTTTCTCGACCCTTTTTTGTCGACCATATTATACAACAGACTAAAACAATGTCATAATCCATCTTAAGAGATTTTAAGTTTTCTAAACCCATCTGGGTTGATTCTAGGGTTTAAATTTCTCTAACCCAATCATTGAAATATCAAAGAAAAACTCTTGTTTTCCAAAAGTAAATACTTATAATAATATAACATAAAAAATAATGGCCTCTAGTCTTTTCTTGACAATTAGGGCATCACATTTCTCATAACATGATTAAACATAGCACATGAGGTATATCCTCTGCATATAAAATCTTTAATGAATACCAAAATTTTCATAACTTTTTTCTCGATTAAGTTTATCTTTCAACCTAGCTATATTGGAGTCTTCAATAATAAAATCATCGACCTCTTGGTCTTCTCAAATCCACAGACTTTCTACATAGAATATGTTTACGAACTCATGACAAACATCCTTAAATATAATGATATTTTTGTTGTGGTTGTATATGTGATAATAGGCCACTATCCTCAGATGTTTCTAGTGATAATAATATCTATTTAAAATATTCTTCAATAAGAGAATAAATATCACAAAATCTTATGAATGAATCAATAAGACTTTTATATAAAAGAAAACATTGAAATATAAAACCATCTTTATCTAAACTCATTGGTCTCATCCTTAAGTCTAAAACAGAGTTTTTAGAGAAGTTTAGTTTCTGCATTTTACAAGGTAGATACTACAAAGTTTTTATGGCTTTACAACAACAACTGCATCCTATGTGTGCTTGAATATAAATAGGGGTAAAGGACAACCATCTATAGATAGTGTTATGGGAAATATGAATAATAGTTTTAAACAACTAAATATCCAATAACTCAATGAAATTGATGCAAATGCGAGTAAAAAAAGATAATACCTTCATAGACTGATTTACCTTGTAGCTTCCATTGTTGCCTATCTTGTATTGATCTTGCGTGTGATTTGAGCTCTCAGAAGTGTGTACTTCCTTACTATTGAAGATGACAATAGGAGAATGGCCGTGATTGTTGTGATTATGATGATAAATGGGATAATGCAAATGCAATGAGGATACTTTGCCAAAGGTACGCTGGTAGGATTTCTACAGAGTAAGATTACAAATGATTGAGTGATGCAAAATGTGTGTGAGAACCTTGTTTATATAGGCTGAGGAGAGGCCAAATCCAAGTGTCTTGATAGATCCATGACTAGAGGAATTACCTGTGATGTGTACGGTTGAGAGAGCTTGAGAGAATGTGCATGAATCAGAAGAGGACAAGTGTCCAGGCCTCTTGCATGAGTTATGGGAGTTAACAAAGCTGATTGGAGAGTTAACTAGATAGATTGATTAGATGTCCGGGTTGATTGGAGAGTTGACTAAATTGATTGACCAGTGAACTCAATTGACTAATTAGTTTGTTGGGAATTAAGGTGTCTCAACCTTTGCAAATTCCTAATGTTGTATTTATTTATCCCATGTTGAGTTGGCATAGTCAACACCTTGTGTATATGCAGCAGGGTAAATTTTGATGAATTTGGCAGCCGCGGTTTCCCCCTTGAATAATTAACGAGGGTTTGGGGGCAGCGCCCCTGGCGCGCTCCTTGTCATGGTACAAGGTGAGGTCGAGGGGCAGCGCCCTCATGGGGGCTCGGGGGAAACGCCCCTGAAACCTCAAACAATTTTTAATTAATGACAAGTGTCGGTGAGTATCTCTGCATGAGAGAAAGGCATCTTTGGGTGGTCAAGAGAGGTTATGACATGTAAGAGGAATATGATATTTTTAGTCAGTGTATGACAGATTCTATGACAGCGGTAAGATGCGTAAGAGCATCTGTCGTAACCTATCTTGGGACCAGGCGCCCACTTCAAGATGGGATGTTGGACAAGTATCCTTAGGCGTAGGTTTTGGGGCATAAGTCCAAGATGGACACTCATCTCTAGAAGGTTCCATATTTGCCTTGTAAACTCTATATAAACAGGTGCTTGGATGGGAGATAGATAACTTTGGTACAAGTACTGTTGTGTTACCGAAATATCTCCAGATTCGACATTTGAAGACTCCTAAAAGAGCATTGGCTCTGAAACTGTATTGTAATCTGTTATTGTTTACTGTAATACATTTGAGCTATGTTTTGGAGTGTGGGGTTTTTCACTCGTAAGGGTTTTCCCCACATATATCTTGTCTCTCTCTCTCTCTTCTATCTTCTTTCTGGTTCTTGTGTTTTGTTGCAATATCTCATGTTAATGTTTTAACATTGCTGTAATAGTTAGGATAAAGTTGAATTTTGCATAGCCCTCTCCTCATTAGATTAGTGTAGGAAGCATTTTCCGCACACCTAGCTTCCTTTCATAGTTAACTGATTTGATTGGAGGAGAAATAGGACATGTGGGTGAGGGGATATTAGCTAATTAAATATTAAAATATTTAATTGTGTGCAACATGGTGAGGTGGAAAGGTGAGGTAGAAAGGTGATGTGGATTTATGAAATCAGGACTTTGGGTTAGAGGAATTTAGAATTAATTAAATAATTTAGGATTATTTAATTATATGAGACTTTAGAAGAAATAGGGCATTTAATTTAATAAATTGATTTTTATTTAATTTTGGGATAATGAACCAATCAAATAAATTAGAATATTTATTTAATTGATAGAAGAATGAGAATAAAATAAATATTAAAATATTTATTTAATTTGACTTAGCCATTTTTTAGGTGTATACATTTTGCCCCTCTTTGATGCAATGTGTTTTATCATGTTGTTTCAAAGAATAGAAATTTTCTGACATAGATACATGCCTCAGTTTGTCCTTGGTATAGGTTTTATGATGATAAGATGAAATAGAAATGGTTGCATGGTGATTTTAAGATCAACTTAAGGAATGAAAATCAAGTAAACTAACTAAATCCTATATTGTCCATCATAAAAAAAATAAATAGTTAGGAAAGAGAATAGAAGGAGACATAAATGGCAAGAAATATAGAAAGGAGGTGGGAGAGAAAATAATACCAAGCCTGATCATATGAGACATTCACTATTTTAATGAGCTCCACTTGCAGATACAAAGGAACCACTCACAACCCTCTCAGTCCGAGCTCAACAACAAAGATGAGTAGTGCAAGAGTGGAAAACAATTCAACATATTATAATATTTGTACATGAAAACAACAAAGGAAACCACCACAAAGTTACTTGCATAGATAATAACCTATAAACTCATGAATAAATATACATTTAAGTTAAAAAATGTGACTACAAGTACAAACTCAATCAAGTTACACTAATTTTTCTTAGATGATCAAAGATAATAGACTAGATCCACCAAATAACTCACAAAGTTACACATGTTCTTGAAGAGTTGGAGAGGGGTCCTTTTTTATGCATCATAATAAGAGTCCAAGTATCAGTGGGCTACTTGTTGAATTTTATCAAATCATGTGGCTTCACATCAAAGATGATTTTTATCTTGTTTACCTTGAAGCACTTGAAAGGGGATATTTAGGATCAAATATAAACAAGGGATTAATTAAATTGCTTCCTAAAGGGAAGAATGCAGATACTTTTTTTGGTTGGCATCCTATTACTCTATTGAATACAATCCTTCAAAATTATTGCTAAAACACTAGCTTTAAGAATTAAGCTAGTCATTAAGGGTATTGTTGGACTAGAATAAATTAGATTCCTTGGAGGCAAGTTTATTCTTGATAATTTGATTTTAGCTTGGGAAACCTATGAATGGGCTCAACAATCAAGCCTAAATACTTTGCTAGTTAAATTAGATTTAAAAAAAGCCTTCAACAGAATACGTTGGAGCTTCATCATAAAAATGATGCATTGGTTGGGTTTGAGGCCCCAAATTCGTTCACATATTCAAATGATCTTGAAAGATGTCAATGCTCATATTGTGGTTAATAAATCTATTTCTGATCCCTTTACTTTGCACAACAATCCATCAGACAAGGTTGTCCCCTATCACCCTTTCTTTATGTACTTACTGTTGATGCCTTGGGATACCTATTACATAAAGAAAAACTTCATCTTATTCAAGGCATTTCCATTCCTCAAAGTAATGTGGTTATCAATTCCACTCTGCTGATGACAATCTTCTTTTCCTATAAAAATTTGAAGAGGAATTGAACAATAGTCTTGACATTTTGAATCTCTATTTCTCTATGTTTCGAACATAAATGGCACATCATAAGACCGAGTTTTTAATGAATCCTGTTGGTCCCACCCCACAATGGATACCCAAAGACTAGAAACAAATAAAACATAAAGGAATCACTCATTATTTGGGTATCCCTTTTGGATTGGGATTATCTCTTGTTGATATATGGAAATGGTATCTTAATCTTTTAAAAATTAAGTTATCTAGTTTGGGTAATAAATTTCTCTTTAGTTAGGAAAGTGCAGGTTGCTAACAAAGATTTTCTAGCTACACATGTTTACATTTCATCATGTTGTATGCCTTTCAGAAAAGGATATGAGGATTTATATAAGCTTATCAGGACACTTCTCTAGTCTAAATGGGATCACAATGCTAGTTGCAACTCCATTTCTTGGATTCAATGCATTTAGCCTATTATAGACCCTAAAATGCAAGGAACATGTTTGGTTGCTAAATGAATCATTAGAGATACTAAAGGCGACGAAATGTGGAAAACATTGCTTAGACATAGATTTATCACTATAATAGAAATGGTAGGATCTTAATTGGTTGGATAAAATTCTCTTTGCCTTTAACTTTCAAATTAAAGCCTTTTTCCCTATTCAATCCATTTGGTAAGCATGGAAAAAAGTTTGTCAATATCTTTCTTGGATAAACTCTTTACAACATGGTTTCAATTTTTTGTCTTACTCCATTTGGTGGAATAAGCATGTTCAATTTCAAAGGAAACCTCTTGCTATCATGTTTCCTAGGCCATATGTTTATCTTTCAAAGAAGAATATTAAGCATTTTAGGGATTTATGGAACTTTGAGTCTATGCAATAGTTTTCATGGAAAAACATAATAGGAAAATGTGGGTTGAGTAATAAGTACAAACAATTTATCTTTTTTGTGCAATCACTGGCATCTCCTAATCCTGCTATTAAACTATGCACTCTAATAGATTGTAATTTCTTTAAAGATTGGTGCTAGTTATAGATTCATCACTTCTCTTTCTTCCCTTTGAAATAGGTGTATCTCAATCTTCTCCCAACTACAAAATTAACTCCTTAACCCAACACTAAATGGAGATGTAGATTAAGTCTTAATCATTGGAAAAGATTGAGCTTCCAAATCTAGAAATCTAAGTCTAATGTCAATGCTCAAATGATTTTCTAGAAGTTATTACACTATAAGTTTCCATTTGGTGAAAGAATTAGGTTCATATATGTCTAATTAGTTAAATGTCCCAATTTTCATGCTAATGAAACAATTAGACATCTATTTTAGGTAGCATTTCTAAAACTCATTAGTGTACAATTTTTAGAGACTTATTTGCACTATTTGTCCATCACTTGAATTAGAAGGAGGCATTGTTTGGATTGGGACTGAAGAACAATATTGTTGTTGATTTTATAAGACCTGTTATTATTTTGCACGTCTGTAAATTTTTTGATAATGTTGTTTCTCACCTTGCAATTAAAATTGTAAAACATTAATATATTTTTCCATATTGCTTTGTTATGTTCTCAAATATAGGTGTTGACAAAAAAAATGTAGAAAAAAATGTAGCTCCCTAATCATCTAACAAATCAATGATCTACAAAGCAATTACTCAAAAGAAGCAAAACATGGGGTTTTTAGAATTTATATTCTTCTATCTCTACTTGTATTTTTGACATGTGGTTATGTTAGATATGATCAATGATCTACAAAGCAGTCACTCAATAGCAAGAAAATAAGGATGTAATAGGATTTTGTTTTTCAGAATCTTACCGCTTCATTTTTTATAGGGTTTATTTACTTGTGATTTTGACATTTGGTGTCTCCATGATATGAGCTTGAGATGATTGTGGTCATTGAAAAACAACTTTAAAGGAAGAACTGAGCCTTTTTAAATAAAATTGTAGGATTCCCAACAACGTCTAGAGGTAACTTTCAACAAACACTGAGGATAATGATTACTCTTTGCAAGAAGCATAATAAATAGTAGATGTGAATGGTAATATTCTTAGGGTGTGTGTACATTGTATTACTTCAAAAACACTATTGTAATGAGGTGGTCCTTTGTAACCAAAGCTATTTATGTGAAATTTGTGCCTTAGTTTCCTTCCATAATGATTGCATTATTTATTCTACACAAGATTATTTGTCTTATGGTTAGAGAAAATATATTCAATTATATTGCTATCAGAAATAATGTGAGTCTAAACATAAATAATAGATGAACAAGGTTGGATAAAAATGCTTAGAAGCTCCCATGTTCCTTCATGGAGGACCAACATTCCCAATTCAAGACCAAGAGGGTTTGGCATATTTGCTATGTGAAATGTTGGAGCTTGGCTCCAATAAGACTCAAAACTTGAAAAATCCTAAGTCTTGTGCCCCCTTTGTTGCCTTGGAGGTGTTGACCCATCATTGATATATCCAATTTGAGAGACCTTCCATGGGCTATGCCTTGGGTCAAATTTCATGTTGAAATGGTATTTTACTTTCCCCATGCCTTTGTCATGCATTAGAGTTTCCAAAAAGTCCAAAAAATTTGAAGTGTGGATCATTTTCTAGTAGTTAGTGGGTTTTGCCTCTACTACTAGATGTAGATTTTTAACAAGATACTGCATTATGTAGTTCCCCTGCCTACCTCACATCTAGTTCCATCTTCCCATTCCATGGAATTCCCATCAAATCCTTCACTTCCTTAGCATTTTCCTCTACCTTTGTCTTTTATAGAATCTTGACCTCGTCCTGTAGTATCCTCATTCTTTGTGTTTGGTTCCTCCTATTTTCACATCTTGTCCTCTAGACTTTCCCCACATTCACTTTACTTTATTCGTTCTATCCCAGGCAATCATGTGTTTCCACATGGCATATCTTGTTTCCCTTTCTCGACCTACAAAAATTCTTTTATTGATTTATGATGTGTTGCAAGATATTGCAAATTTACCGCATCATGTCCTGATGCATCTCCCCACATTTCTCCCAAATGGCTAAAATGCTCTTTTTTTCTTTTTTGTGGGAAGCCAATTGGTATGCAAATTTTCCTTGCAAGCCTGCTTCCTACTTCCACATATGATCTTGCATCACTTTATCACATTTCTTCCAAGCATACTAATCACTCAGTTCCTTCATTTTGTGGGAATTTGATTGCCTATAGGATGTTAAGTTTTCACTATGCTTTGTATCCACTTCCACAACGAATCCTTGCAATTCTTCCACCAAGTCCACATATAGTTCATGTCTCTATCCTTGCATACTATTCAAGTCCTCATTCCCATGAAGCTTCACATCCCGTACCTTGTTATATTTATGCAATTTCTCAAGGAAGCCCTAGCTACCTCTACCACTCCACTGCAACTCCCAAGTTTGCCATTAACGATCTTTTTGAAACATGATAACAAGGAAGATGAACTCCATAGCCTTAGGACTCTTGTGGACCCCACATGGACAAGATTTGTGTACTCAGGCATGGGTGAATCATTTGATTTGGAATGGCTCCACCTGCAAACACATGTGAAGGTGATGCAATGGGTATGAGTGACCTCCAAATGCATTTTACACTCCAAGTATGCATCCAGGAAACAAGATGAAATTGTAATGTTATATATACATGAAAAAAGATGTAAAAATGGTTGGTTGATGAACCAATTCATGAGTTAAGTGCTTCAAGCAGTGTTCTATGGTGTCAAATGATGTAGTCTGGTCCATAAGGGGATGGAATGCATTTTACGAAGGATAGGAAGGGTATTTAATGAACATCATGTATGTAAATGGTATGTCTTCAAGATGAATAGTTTGTAATTATTTAGGGAAACCCTCGAATTGATTATGTGTTTCCTTTTGCCACATTTGCTAGTATGAGTGCAATGAGAGTTTGATTAATGTTGTAGCATTATAATGCATTGTAAGTTTTAGATTGTAATGGTCTTTTTCTTATTTTCCATAAGTTATATCAATGCGAGACATCATTTTAATTCATTACAAAGCTTTTTTGGTGGTCTCCCTTATGTTGCACATGGGTAGTTGTAGTTTTGCTCTAGATTATTAAATATGTTTGTTTACATGAAATGTCATCTGTGATTTGTATGAGAATGTACATCTAGTTCCAATTATGTTTTGTGGATGCATTTCCCTTCCTGCTTGCAGTTCATGACTTTGTTGCCTAATTGAGTAGGCACCTGATTTGATTGGTGAGATGCCAAACATCCTTTCATTTCAAATCTTTCTCTCTTATTAGTTGTAGGAGTAGGGTTAGGTTCCACTGTACCTACATGATTCAACAAATTACAAAATTTGTTATATTCTATGCAATATTGAAATTGGAACATCATTAGAGAGTCATGTTGTGTTAGGATTAAGGTGCCATCAACCTTGTAAATCCTATGTAATTAATTACTCATAATATTGTTTGTAAATCACCCATAAGGGATGAAAGGTTTCACTAGTAACGATCTTGTTTTAGCCGTATGTTTATATCCGGTACACGATGCTCATTCATCCGTGACGGGGGGTCGCAAGGGGGTTTCCCCCTGTGAGGGGTCTGAGAGGATCATCCCCCCGGTGGGGTGTCCGGGGGTCGTGCACCCTGATGGGGGTTCGGGAGCAGCGCCCCTGAAACCTCATTTTATTTATATTTTATCATTGTGAATTTAGATCGTTCATCATTAGGTCACAAATCTGACGGTCGATATTTTGTCAGTTATCTTACCATAGAAGGCAACCCCCTTTTATAAGGATATTTGTACTATATTTTTATCAGATTGGAGAGTAACAGGCATCGCTGGATTGAAGACTAAATAAATAGAGGAAGTGTATGTATTGTAATCTCATATTGGGTAAGTGCAAGAAGATGGGGGGCCAAAAAGGGGTCTTAAGTGGCCACTTTTTTTTTGAAATCAGGAAATACTGGCCTTGGATGAGAAATTGAGCATAGTTACACTCAAAATTTGGAGATGCAACCAAAACAATGTTCGTAGTGCTCCGAGTCTACTTTCTAAACTACTATTTTGTTTTGAAAATGGCATAGATTAAGGGGTTCAAAAGAGGGAGCCACAGAAATTGGTGTTGTTTCTGTCAAAAAAACATAACATAGCATGTTTTGTGGCTCCCTTAAAAGGTCAACTTTTTTTTGGTATTTTTAAAATCACTTCAGTGAGAAATTAGCTAATAGCATGTAGTTTATGCCCGATTTTTCTAATAATTTTTTGATGAATATTTGATTTTTTACTAATTTTTAAAGTGGACACATCCTAAAAAATAGAATTTTGGCCGTGCTACCCCTATAAATTTTGAAAACTAATTGAAAATCATTTTTTTATTTTTTTAATATTTGTAGAATGGAGTCTAGTTTCTAAATATGTAATTTTTTTGAAATTTGAATGAATAGTTATTTTACAATGAAAAAAAGACCAAACAGTGGTTTTTGCCTAAAAACGGACACACAAACAAAAGAAATTAAAGATGAAAGGCTTAACATTGTTAAAATGTGAAAAAAATCACATCGTCAAATAGCTAAGAGAAAGCCTAACATTACCCATGTGTTCGATTTGTTCAACCTTGAAACACGTGCAAATCTGAGGGTTAGCACGAACGAAATTATGTGAAATTTTGAAGAATATAGAAAAACACGTCTGTGACTGTTCATAAGGCACTCCAAGCCTTTGGGTTAGAAATCCAAAGCAAATCCCAAGCCCAAGGCTTGGGATTCCCAAAGCAAGAAATAACGCTAGCGCGTTATAACGTGCTCGCTTATGTTTTGCGCTTATGTTTTGCCTTGCATTTTTCTTTCCCGCATGTCTGTCTTTTGTCATGTTTGACATAACGCGAGCGCGTTATAACACGCTCGCGTTATGTCCCACTCAAATTTTTTTACGTTCAAGGCTATTAATCATGAGGGTTAAGGGATGAGGGATAGAGTTGGAGGGTTTAGGGATAAGGGATTAGCGTTTAAGGTATAGTATCGAACCCGTTGAGGGTCTAGGAATAGGGATAGCATTTAAGGTTTAGGGATGAGGGATGATAGATTACAGTTTAGGGTTTAGGGATAGGGTTGAGGGTCGAGGGATCAAAGTTAAGGGTTGAGGGATTAGGGTTTGACATTGAGGGTTGAGGGTTGAGGTTCAAGGGTCAAGGGTTTAGGGTCAAGGGATTAGGGTTAAAGTAGAGTGTGGAGGGTGTAAGGATTAGGGATAGGGTTGGAGGGTTTAGGGATAAGGGATTAGGGTTTAAGGTATAGTATCGAGTCTGTTGAGGGTTTAGGAATAGGGATAGCATTTAGGGATTAGGGATGAGGGATTATAGTTAAGGGATGATGGATTAGGGTTGAGGGATTAGGGTTTAGGGATAAGGTTTAGGGTTGAGGGTTGAGGGATTAAGGTTTAGGGTATAGTGTTGAGGGTTGAGGGTTGAGGGTTTAGGATTAGGGTTTAGGGTTGACGGATTAGCATTTAATGTCGAGGTTAGGGTTAGAGTGTCGAGGGTAGAGGGATTAGGGATAGGGTTTAGGGTTGAAGGTTTAAGGATTGAGGGTTGAGGCTTTAGGGATGAGGGTTTAAGGCTTAAGATATAGTGTCAAGTGTTGAGGGTGTAGGGATAGGGTTTAAGTTTTAAGGGTTAAGGGTTGACGGATAGGGATTAGGGTTTAAGGTATAGTGTTGAGGGTCGAGGGATCAGAGTTAAGGGTTGAGGGATTAGGGTTTGACGTTGAGGGTTGAGGGTTGAGGTTCGAGGGTCAAGGGTTTAGGGATAGGGTTGAGGGTCGAGGAATTAGGGTTAAAGTAGAGTGTGGAGGGTATAAGGATTAGGGATAGGGTTTGAGGGTTTAGGGATAAGAGATTAGGGTTTAAGGTATAGTATCGATTTTGTTGAGGGTGTAGGAATAGGGATAGCATTTAGGGTTTAGGGATGAGGGATTAGAGTTGAGGGATGACGGATTAGGGTTGAGGGTTGAGGGATTAGGGTTTAGGGATAAGGTTTAGGGTTGAGGGCTGAGGGATTAGGGTTTAAGGTATAGTGTTGAGGGTTTAGGGATAGGGTTTAGGGTTGAGGGATTAGGATTTGACGTTGAGGGTTGAGGGTTTAGGGTTTAGGGTTTAGGGTTAGGGTTGAGAGATGAGGGATCATAGTTAAGGGTTGAGGGAATAGGGTTTGACGTCGAGGGTTGAGGGTTGAGGTTTGAGGGTCAAGGGTTTAGGGATAGGGTTGAGGTTGAAGGGATTAGGGTTAAAGTAGAGTGTGGAGGGTGTAAGGATTAGGGATAGGGTTGGAGGGTTTAGGGATAAGGGATTAGAGTTTAAGGTATAGTATTGAGTTTGTTGAGGGTTTAGGAATAGGGATAGCATTTAGGGTTTAGGGATGAGGGATTAGAGTTGAGGGATGAGGGATTAGGGTTGAGGGTTGAGGGATTAGGGTTTAGGGATAAGGTTTAGGGTTGAGGGTTGAGGGATTAGGGTTTAAGGTATAGTGTTGAGGGTTGATGGTTTAGGGATAGGGTTTAGGTTTGAGGGATTAGGGTTTAGGGTTGATGAATTAGGGTTTAATGTTGAGAGTTGAGGGTTAAGGGTTGAGGGTTGAGGTTGAGGGATAGGGTTAATGGTCAAGGGATTAGGGTTAAATAAGAGTGTCGAGGGTAGAGGGATTAGGGTTTAAGGTATAGTATCGAGCCTGTTGAGGGTCTAGGAATAGGGATAGTGTTTAGGATTTAGGAATGAGGGATTAGAGTTGAGGGATGATGGATGACAGATTAGGGTTGAGGGTTGAGGCATTAGGGTTTAGGGACAAGGTTTAGGGTTAGGGTTGAGGGATTAGGGTTTAAGGTATAGTGTTAAGGGTTTAGGGATAGGGTTTAGGGTTGAGGGATTAGAGTGAAGGGTTGAGGGATTAGAATTTAACGTTGAGGGTTTAGGGTTTAGGGTTAGGGTTGAAGGTCGAGGGATCAGAGTTAAGGGTTGAGGGATTAGGGTTTGATGTTGAGGGTTGAGGGTTGAGGTTTGAGGGTTAAGGGTTTAGGGATGAGGGTCGAGGAATTAGGGTTAAAGTTGAGTGTGGAGGGTATAAGGATTAGGGATAGGGTTGGAGGGTTTATAGGATCGAGTCTGTTGAGGGTTTAGGAATAGGGATAGCATTTAGGGTTTAGGGATAAGGGATTAGAGTTGAGGGATGATGGATTAGGGTTGAGGGTTGAGGGATTAGGGTTTAGGGTTGAGGGTTGAGGGATTAGGGTTTAAGATATAGTGTTGAGGGTTGATGGTTTAGGGATAGGGTTTAGGTTTGAGGGATTAGGGTTTAGGGTTGATGAATTAGGGTTTAACGTTGAGAGTTGAGGGTTGAGGGTTGAGGTTGAGGGATAGGGTTAATGGTCAAGGGATTAGGGTTAAATAAGAGTGTCGAGGGTAGAGGGATTAGGGTTTAAGGTATAGTATCGAGCCTGTTGAGGGTCTAGGAATAGGGATAGCATTTAGGGCTTAGGAATGAGGGATTAGAGTTGAGGGATGACAGATGACAGATTAGAGTTGAGGGTTGAGGGATTAGGGTTTAGGGACAAGGTTTAGGGTTAGGGTTGAGGGATTAGGGTTTAAGGTATAGTGTTGAGGGTTTAGAGATAGGGTTTAGGGTTGAGGGATTAGAGTGAAGGGTTGAGGGATTAGAATTTGACGTTGAGGGTTTAGGGTTTAGGATTAGGGTTGAAGGTCGAGGGATCAGAGTTAAGGGTTGAGGGATTAGGATTTAAGGTATAGTATCGATTCTGTTGAGGGTGTAGGAATAGGGATAGCATTTAGGGTTTAGGGATGAGGGATTAGAGTTGAGGGATGACAGATTAGGGTTGAGGGTTGAGGGATTAGGGTTTAGGGATAAGGTTTAGGGTTGAGGGCTGAGGGATTAGGGTTTAAGGTATAGTGTTGAGGGTTTAGGGATAGGATTTAGGGTTGAGGGATTAGAGTGAAGGGTTGAGGGATTAGGATTTGATGTTAAGGGTTGAGGGTTTAGGGTTAGGGTTGAGAGATGAGGGATCAGAGTTAAGGGTTGAGGGATTAGGGTTTGACGTTGAGGGTTGAGGGTTGAGGTTCGAGGGTCAAGGGTTTAGGGATAGGGTTGAGGTTGAAGGGATTAGGGTTTAAGGTATAGTGTTGAGGGTTGATGGATCAGAGTTAAGGGTTGAGGGATTAGGGTTGAGGGTTGTAAGGATTAGGGATAGGGTTGGAGGGTTTAGGGATAAGGGATTAGAGTTTAAGGTATAGTATCGAGTCTGTTGAGGGTGTAGGATTAGGGATAGCATTTAGGGTTTAGGGATGAGGAATTAGAGTTGAGGGATGATGGATTAGGGTTGAGGGATTAGGATTTGACGTTGAGGGATGACGGATTAGGGTTGAGGGATTAGGATTTGACATTGAGGGTTGAGGGTTTAGGGATAGGGTTGAGGGTTGAGGGATTAGGATTTGACGTTGAGAGTTGAGGGTTTAGGGATAGGGTTGAGGGATTAGGATTTGACATTGAGGGTTGAGGGTCGAGGGATCAGAGTTGAGGGTTTAGGGATTAGGGTTTGACGTTGAGGGTTGAGGGCATTTTCTATCACGAACTTGATTATGAGGGCTTGCCCCTTCATTGTTATGCCTATCATATGGCGGAGCATCTGGTAAGCCCTTGCAAGAAAAAGATGTGATCAATGCAAAGGATGTGATGAATCTATAGTAGGATAAAATGTGCTCGAGTTATAATGTGCTCGCATTTTATATTTCTATTGAAACGGTAAAAAAGTGGTTACCCCCGTGATCCAGGCCCACATGCTCTATTTTCTTACTGATTCTGCATGTGCTCCGACAAAAAAGAAGTGCTTTCATGCTATTGGGAAGTTCACATGCACATTTGACACATTGTACCACCTTTGCATGATCTTTCCACCACCTTTTCTGCTTTGCCAACTTGAGAAGGAGGAAATAACATAGTTTTCACACCAAGTTTGATATATATCTATTCAAGTTTCAATTTTTGTAGTGTTGCAATGTTAATTGTGATTCAATTTTAAGAATTTAACATTGAAAAGGAAGCAAGTGGTGAAAAACTCAAATTGTTGAGGAGTTTGATGCAAGAAGATAAAAACACTACATAATTGGGTACTCTCTCCATTCAAATCTTTATTTTTTAGGTATGTCAATTCTTTACATGCATGTTCTTTACATTTTCCTTATTTCAGATTGAATTACTTTATCATGCTTTATCATACATGTTTAAAATAGACACATTCCCAATCAAGAAAGCAACCTACAATCTCACATGATGCCATGTATATTTTCTACACTTGGGCTCTTTAATAATTATGTGTAATAAACAAACCTTAGTTCATACCATGATGTCAAACTATACAAGAATAAATCCTTACAACATAAAAAAATACAATCCCACTATTATCATGTATTCATTTCTTAGGAACTAATATTGGTCTCTTTATCATGCTACAAATAAATTCTCCGTCATGCCGAGGAAACGATCAAGAATTAAACCAACACAGGAAGAGATAGAAGCTAAGAATGCAAAGAAAGCAATGGCTATGAGGGAACTTCGTGAGAAGAGGAAATTGGACACGATAAATGAAGACATACCAATTGAAGAGGAACCACAACCATCACAAAGAGATATGGTATTGGTGGCACAAAGAGAACGAATGCAAAAACTTTGTGGTACAAGAGATTTGAATACCATAGTTGGAGACACGTCCTTTACCGCAGGTCAACATGTAGAGACACCATCTACCACATCTCAAGTTGAGTGTACATCATCACTCACATGTGATGAAGGAGGTACGCCATCATTCCCACCTCAACCTCAAAGTATGTCATCTATTCCATCTTCGATCGAAGGTATGCCATCTAACCCATCTCATTTAAATATTGATGAAATTCCTAATGTTGAGATGAATTTACCTAACTTGACACCACCTAGAATTTTGCATAGAAAGCCAAAGTATTTGATTGATATTGATGAGAATATTTTGCAGCCAATGGAAGGTAAGATTCCAAAATGCACTTGTAGAAGATATGCTAATAAGATATGGAGATTGTTCTTTGAAAAGTTAAATGAGACTGCAAGATGTCAACTATTCGTTGAAATGATGCGAAGTATAAAGTATAGGTCTATCATGAAGATTCTTGGGTTGAGAACATCAGAGGCTTCAAGTGAAAAATCTATTGTCAAGAATCTAATGAGTGCGTATGAGAGTGTGGGTAACACCTCACGCACAAAAGATAGTAATGCAACACGGCGTGTGATTACATCGACTATAGTAAGTAGTCAAACGAAGAAAGCTCATCTCATTAGAAAGACAAGTCAAGAATTGAGAATTAATAGGAAAACTTTATCAAGAGCCATTGGAAGATGCCAAAGAATTGAGGACACTAATGCCAATTAATTATGGGCGTTCTCGGGGAGACTACCACGAAAAGATAAACCAATTGTTGAAGCATTGAGATCACTAATTGAAGACTTTTGGAAGAATTACACAAGGGTATCTCCGAATCAAAGGGATGTGGTAAGAAGGATAATCGGTAGTCAGAACCGCGAGCCACATCCAAAGCATTTTTTGGATGAGACTCAAACACAGTTTTATGGTAAATTTCTAGAGAAGTATCCTCAAATTAAAATTTGTCAAAGATATTTTGAAATGCTAAAACCTTTCTATGTTAAGATAAATCACATGCACTACTTGTTGTTGTAGATTACATATTGAATTTTCTAACCATTTTGATGCTTATAGGTCTATATGTTTAGATATGCATACTAACAATGATTTGCAGGGTTGTGCCATATGTGCCCCACCAACATCTTCAAGAGACTTCATATCAAGAATTTTATGTGAAAGAGAGGAAGGTCAAATATTCTACAAGAAATTATGCTTGGATGGCACATGTCATCGTTGCGGTGGCTTGCAACATTTGCCAATATGTGAACATATGGAAATAACACATGCGGTTGGAAATGAACTAGTAGAGTTTGGCAAGTATAAAACAGTGGCATACAATACAAAAGATGGTAAAGAAGCAAAGAGGTGTGAATTAGTTATTGAAAATATTCCAGTGTATAAGTTTATGCCTATATTTCGTGACAACATAGTGTATGAGTATGCAAGACATGCCCATAGAGCTCGATGGTTGGACTTGCAATTCAAGTTATGCAAGGACACATATCCGGTTGGTAGCATTGTTTCAGTCGTCGACTTTGCAGAGAACTACAGTCTACAGCCACAGCGTGAGGTGCAATCATAATATTACAACTCCACATAGGTTTCTATATTTGTGCACATCGCATTCATTCATGCGAATGATAGTATAGAGGATGACAGAAAGATCATAAGGGAGTATAATTTCTATATTAGTGATGATCGCACGCATTCTACGGAGTTCGTGCAAGGTTGCTTTCAGGTGTTCTACAATGATTTGGCTAGAAGGGGCATATTGTTCAGTCAGCATATCATATGGTCGGATAATTGTGCATCACAATTCAAGAACTCGCAAAATTTCTATTGGCTGAGTAGGAGGCATAATTTTACAGGTATTCAACATATGTGGAACTTTTGTGAGGCCGGGCATGGAAAGGGGGAGCATGATGGTGCAGGAGCATGTATTAAAAGAGCCATAGCACGAGAAGAGTTAAAATATAAAGACAATGCAAAGTTGACAGATGCAAAATCGATTGTTGAGTGGTGTAATGCTTCCATGGGCCCAGGTAATGAAGGTAAGTCTTTAGTTCGTAGATTTTTTTGGTTGATAGATGATACTAACATTGCACCATATGAGGATTGTTGTACACTGACAGGATCAAATGAGATGCACTCTTTCAGAAGCTCAATTGCAGGTTCATGGAGTATCCATACACGAAAGATGTCATGCTTTTGTTCTTCCTGTACAATTCAAGTCTGGGATGAGTGCGAGTCAAAGGAGTGGGTTGACGAATGGCAGTTAAGTTATCTTAGCCCACTTGACACGTATCGACCCCCGACGGCACTGGAACTAACACAGATGGAATCGTCAGTTGACTTTGACCACATATCAGATTTAGTTCAACCAGGTAATATAGGGCACGTATATGCATCTAATTTCATCTAGTTCAACCAGGTAATGTCATCTTACTTTGTAGTGTTTTTGTAATGTTGACTAATTTCATCTAATTTGCTACACATATCAATGTAGGGCACGTATATGCAGTTATTGCAGATGAAGATAATGAAGAGGGAATAGATTATTACTTATGTCGTTGTGTTGAGGCCAAAAAGAAATTGGAGGCCCCTGTTACAGATGAGAAAACATCGAATACCCTACAAGATCAGTGGTTATTACTGGAACATGGCTTAGAAGGTACCCACATAAGAGTGTTAATATTTGGCTATTTCAAGACTTTGACATGCATCAGAAGATTCTTCATTACTCGAACCTTGTCGTGGCATCCAATGTTCATTTGATAAAGTATCGGGGTAGACCTTTGAACAAAATATTGTGGAAGGTGTGTGAGTCTGACCATGAAGCAATACTTGACACAATAAAGAGTAGAACAGACCCGGATGGTTCATTGGATTAATTTGTAAGTATTCACATTGATTTTGTAAAGTTATGTTACATTGGGTTGTAAGTATGCACATTAATTTGTAAGGTTTGTCTTTTTTTATTTCCTCCTACATTTTTACACATATGTACACATTTTTACATCATCATGTTATGCATTTTTGGTGTCCTACTCCTGATGCGACCAAACTCATAACTCACCCTACTAGACACCATTTGATGATCTCTCCAACACTCTGGATCCAGGGCGCCCAATCATGATGATGACCTATATACCATTCTCCCAAGGCGCTCATAATGAATGAAAAGAAGACCAAGGGTGCCCAAGCTTAATAGACTTATTTCTTTCAATTTTGATGATCCAAACTCTTGCAATATGACATCCACTTTCATGCCTTTAGATCTTCCTTCACATAGAGGGCGCCAAATCAAGTTGAAAAATCCACTTTCATGCCTTTAGATCTTCTTGCTCCTAATGTGACCAAACTGACTATTCCAACGCGTCTGAATGGGTACATTTATGCTAGGCATGGTCCTATTTTTCACCCAAACATGTCGAAACAGTCAGAGCTACATTGTACCGACGATATCCCTGAAGAGTCCAAAGTGCAAAAACGCTGCAATCTTTGATGAGATGTTGCTCGAAAACCGTGTCACTTAGAAACATTTCGTCTAAGGCAACACTATCACGTAGAGTGCCTCTACAATAACCTCTCTCAGTTTTTTATAGCTCTGAGGCATTTGCCCGTGGTGAAAGGTTTTCTGCTGCCCCAAAAATCATCAGAAGGAGGCAGTGTAAAGTTGCAAAGGGGTGTAACTTTCGTCTTGCTCTTGATGTGACCAAGCTTACTATTCCAACGCGTCCAAATGGGTACATTTACGCTAGGCATGGTCCTATTTTTCACCCAAACATGTCGAAACAGTCGGAGCTACATTGTACCGACGATATCCCTGAAGAGTCCAAAGTGCAAAAAGGTAGCAATCTTTGACGAGATGTTGCTCGAAAACCATGTCACTTAGAAACATTCCATCTAAGGCAACGCGATCATGTGGAGTACCTCTACAATAACCTCTCTCGGTTTTTTATAGCTCTGAGGCATTTGCCCGCGGTGAAAGGTTTTCTGCTGTCCCAAAAATCGTCAGAAGGAGGCAGTGTAAAGTTGCAAAGGGGTGTAACTTTCACCCTGCTTCTGATGTGACCAAATTGACTATTCCAATGCATCTGAATGGGTACATTTACACTAGGCATGGTCCTATTTTTCACCCAAACATGTCGAAACAGTCGGAGCTACATTGTACCGACGATATCCCTGAAGAGTCCAAAGTGCAAAAAGGCAGCAATCTTTGACGAGATGTTGCTCAAAAACTGTGTCACTTAGAAACATTCCGTCTAAGGCAACGCAATCATGTAGAGTGCCTCTACAATAACCTCTCTCAATTTTTATACCTCTGAGGCATTTGCCCGTGGTGAAAGGTTTTCTGCTGTCCCAAAAATCATTAGAAGGAGGCAGTGTAAAGTTGCAAAGGGGTGTAACTTTCGTCCTGCTCCTGATGCGACCAAACTGACTGTTCCAATGCATCCGAATGGATACATTTACGCTAGGCATGGTCCTATTTTCACCCAAACATGTCGAAATAGTCGAAGCTACATTGTACCGACAATATCCCTGAAGAGTCCAAAGTGCAAAAAGGTAGCAATCTTTGATGAGATGTTGCTCGAAAACTGTGTCACTTAGAAACATTCTGTCTGAGGCAACGCGATCATGTAGAGTGCCTCTACAATAACCTCTCTCTGTTTTTTATAGCTCTGAGGCATTTGCCTGTGGTGAAAGGTTATCTGCTGCCCCAAAAATCGTCAGAAGGAGGCAGTGTAAAGTTGCAAAGGGGTGTAACTTTCGTCCTGCTCCTGATGCGACCAAACTGACTGTTCCAACGCGTCCAAAGGGGTACATTTACACTAGGCATGGTCCTATTTTTCACCCAAACATGTCGAAACGGTTGGAGCTACATTGTACCGACGATATCCCTGAAGAGTCCAAAGTGCAAAAAGGCAGCAATCTTTGACGAGATGTTACTCGAAAACTGTGTCACTTAAAAACATTCTGTCTGAGGCAACGCGATCACGTAGAGTGCCTCTACAATAACCTCTCTCAATTTTTTATAACTCTGAGGCATTTGCCCGTGGTGAAAGGTTTTCTGCTGCTCCAAAAATCGTCAAAAGGAGGCAGTGTAAAGTTGCAAAGGGGTGTAACTTTCGTCCTGCTCTTGATGCGACCAAACTGACTATTCCAACGCGTCTGAATGGGTACATTTACACTAGGCATGGTCCTATTTTTCACCCAAATGTGTCGAAACAGTCGGAGCTACATTGTACCGACGATATCCCTAAAGAGTCCAAAGTGCAAAAAGGTAGCAATCTTTGATGAGATGTTACTCAAAAACCGTGTCACTTAGAAACATTCTGTCTGAGGCAACGCGATCACATAGAGTGCCTCTACAATAACCTCTCTCAATTTTTTATAGCTCTGAGGCATTTGCTCGTGGTGAAAGGTTTTCTGCTGCCCCAAAAATCGTCAGAAGGAGGCAGTGTATTAAGTCAGGATGAAAGCCTATTCACTCTAGGTGCCTGTTTTTGACCAAATCACACATGTGCCTTGAACAAGTGATGCTACAAGTGGTGAACAAAATGGGTGCCTTGAAGAATTGAGCCCTCCAAGACATCTTGCAATTGCGTAAAAGTCTAAAATTTACATAAGTGAGTTAAGGCGCCATTTTCCATCTCCAGAGCCTCCTTTGAGCGCCTTAACATGGAGTGAATGTTTTAGTCTATGAAAGATTGCACCTAAAGAATATAACAACCCCTTTAGTCACTAGGATGAACTAAGTTAACAAAAGGAACTTCATTGAGGGAGGCGCACTTGTGCATCTAGACAACTCCAGTTTAGTGCCTAAGAAAAAACATGTTTAGAGACACCCCTTGAATGAACCCTCTAGAACCAATAAGAATCTTCTCTAGGTCCATAATTAACTCACGCCCATATCCAAGTGAAAGTCTCCTTGGTCTTCTTGCTAAAACCTCTAAAGGGTAACCATCTCAACAAGTGTCTCTAATCCCAAGAGAACTCTAGCCTCACCCAAGTCTCGAAGTATGTATGAGAACCTACAACCAATCAATCCATGTTAAGCTCCAAATGCAACACCACATTATCATGAAGCTCCCAAGCACATGACCAATGTACTCGATACCAAGAGAACCAACAAGACCACTGTCAAAAATCCAACTACAAAATTAGGTATCCAAACATGACATCATGATCTAACATCTCCTCCTAGAAGATCACGTGCACCAATACAGACATCCTAGTCTCAAGAGAACTTGTCCGAGGCTCATGCAAAACCCAAAATGATTAGCCTAGTACCATATGTCATGTCCCCGTTCCCGGCTTGATCATCAAGTGTATAATGGATTAGCCTATTCCTCATTCTCAGAGGCTAATTCCAAATGATGAGGGAATGAATTGGTTTCAGATTAACTCTATTTGTTTGTTTTGCAGGAACAAGGTCAGAACCCTAAAATTTGACTAAGTATGGAAGCTTGGGAGCCTAGGTGCCCATTTCACTCCAGTTTTCCTTACTAAGTGCCTAGCACAAGGATCATCCAAATTAAGCGCCTAAGAACCTCAAGGCACCTATACATGTTTCTAGGGATCCTCCAATTGAGAGCCTAGCATAGATGGATGAAGATTGAAAGTTTTCAAGTTAAAGATGTCCTTTGGGTGAACTCACAGCACTAGGCGCATGTGTTGGTTGGAACTCCTTGGATCTGGCGCCTAGGATTGAAAGCCTTTGATGAGGAGAGAAGTCTCAAGGCCTGGTTTGGCACCCTCACTTGCCTACCCCACCCTCAGAATGTGCCTAACCTTCATAAGGTGTTAACACTCTATTTTGAGCACCTAGCAGGGGGTAATGGATAGATTGAAGGCTTGGGAGCTAAGGAAAGTCACTTAGATGAATAATCAAGATTGAAATGAGAAATTCCTAGCCAAGGCACAAAATTCCTCAATTCTGGCATCCAGAAATCAAATCTAAGTAAGGCGCTCTTTCCAGTTGCCAAAGGCTCTATTAGCGCCCTTGGTTGATGATCTCTCCAGACACCTGAAATGGCGCCTAGTGGATCTTTCAACTTGTATCAGGAAGAAGGGAAGCATTCTCAGTGTTGTTCAAATAATCTAAGTTGTAAGGTTAACAAGGAATAGAGCCAGAGGACAAGGCACACTTATTGGTCTCCATCACCTCAGAAATGCGCCTAATGCAGTTGGTGTCAACTTCCCTCTTTCTAGCCTCCAAGTGGCGCCTAGAGTCAAAAAAGGATTTCACTGAATAATGTTAATGTTTTGAGTATCAAACTCTACTTGGCACATACCTATGCTCTTGCAACCTCAAATTGGCGCCTAGGGTTCAATCATCCTCCTAAGGTGTGGTTCTGCTCCTCCATAACCTTGTTTTGGTGCCTAAACTTGGAAGTACCTTGAAGACTTGGATTAAGATGGAATTAACCTCCAGAATGTTAGGCGCTTGATAGAAGATAAAGGCGCTAAGGTAAAAGAGCTTCAAAAGTTTGATGTCAAGTGTGAATTAAGATAATAGGCGTTGATACCAGTTGACATTACTCCAAACATGCGCGTAAGAGAGATGCAAGTCCCCAAGACCATTTTTGGAACAAGGCACTCCATCAGAGGGTAAGATGATAATCCTTGGAAGTCAAGTGTTTCAAAGATTCTTTGAGAAATTGACAAGTTGTAACCTAGGCGCAAAGCCCCTGAGAATCCTCCTATCTGGCACCTAGTTAGAAGAACACTAATATTGCACCTAAGTGAATTTGAGTGTCAATATAGAGTCATCAAACCCCACCAGACGTTCATCCATGTCTCTACCATCTCAAGGAAGCGCCCAGCTTAGGATGGCGCCTAGTCTGGTCTCTACTACCTTCACTGAATAATGTTAATGTTTTGAGTATCAAACTCTACTTGGCACATACCTATGCTCTTGCAACCTCAAATTGGCGCCTAGGGTTCAATCATCCTCCTAAGGCGTGGTTCTACTCCTCCATAACCCTGTTTTGGTGCCTAAACTTGGAAGTACCTTGAAGACTTGGATTAAGATGGAATTAACCTCCAGAATGTTAGGCGCTTGATAGAAGATAAAGGCGCTAAGGTAAAAGAGCTTCAAAAGTTTGATGTCAAGTGTGAATTAAGATAATAGGCGTTGATACCAGTTGACATTACTCCAAACATGCGCGTAAGAGAGATGCAAGTCCCCAAGACCATTTTTGGAACAAGGCACTCCATCAGAGGGTAAGATGATAATCCTTGGAAGTCAAGTGTTTCAAAGATTCTTTGAGAAATTGACAAGTTGTAACCTAGGCGCAAAGCCCCTGAGAATCCTCCTATCTGGCGCCTAGTTAGAAGAACACTAATATTGCACCTAAGTGAATTTGAGTGTCAATATAGAGTCATCAAACCCCACCAGACGTTCATCCATGTCTCTACCACCTCAAGGAAGCGCCCAGCTTAGGATGGCGCCTAGTCTGGTCTCTACTACCTTCAGTTGGCGCCTAACCCTAAGAGTCTTGCAACTATGATGTTCATCCATGAAACAAGCAAGGTGATGCTCCCTTGTGATATTGTGAGGTGTTGACATTCAGTTGACATCATTGAGTTTGATTGAGTTGATCAAGTGTAGACACCATTGTAAACATCAAGGCTTCAAGGCCTTTCTTTTGTATCTCCATTGAATAAGTTGTAACTTCATGCTATTGAAAGCATTATCCATGTAATAAGACATTGCAAGTTGATTGAGTCAAATAACTAGACAAGTACCCAACTCTAAGGTTGATTCATTCAAGTAGTTATCTTTGATGTATATCTTTGTGTTGTTGAAGTAGTTGATGAATTGATAGCAAGTAAAATTGTTTAAGTAAGGAAAAATTTTCGTAGAACTAGTTGGGTATCTTACTGTCATGTCCCTATTTCTGGCCTGATCGTTAAATGAAGAATGAGTTAGCCTATTCCTCATTCCTGGAGGCTAATTCGAAATAATGAGGGAATGAATTAGTTTTTGACTAACTTAACTTTTGTTTTTTGCAGGAACAAAGTCAAAAACTTGAAATTAGTTAAGTCTAGATGCTAAACTTGACTAAGGCAGGACTCCTAGAGGCAGGGCGCACTTTCTTGCTTGCTCAATGTCAAATGTGTGCCTAACCAAGAATCATGGAGCTTTGAAGCACTTTAATCACATCAACTAGGGCGCCTAAGTGCATAGAGGTAAAATGAATCTTTCGGAGAACATGGATAGACAACTAAGTCTCCAACTTGAGTCTTCTAAGTGAATTGGATGATGAAGAGAGTCTAGTCGTTTTGGGCGCTAGTATCAGGATGAATCATCCAAAATGGGTGCCTAGAACTAGAAGGCGCCAATGCATGAGTTCAAGGATCCTCCATTGGAGCGCCTAGCCCAGATGGCTATAGATTGAAAGTTTTAAAGCTAAGTGATGTCTCTTAGGTGAATTCCTAGCCCAGGTGCATGTGTTGGGAAAAACTCTTTGGCTCTGGCGCCTAGAATTGGGAGCTTTGTAAGATGCACCAATTGATGAAACATTTCCATTTTGCACCTAGAATAGAACTCTCTCACATAGTTGAAATTGACTTGATAGAAGGAGATAAGTCTTAGGACTAGTTTGGCGCCTCACTTGCCTATCTCACCTTTGAAATGCGCTTTGGTTGATGATCATCATTGATGGCGCCTAGTGAAATGAAAAGCTATTTGCATCTCCAGAGGATCAAAATTGGATTAGGAGATCATCCTTGCAGTTGAGATTGACAGAGAAGTGTTAAAGGAATCACTTCAAATGGGCGCCTAAGCTAGTTGAGGCGCATATCAATTCCACTGTAACTCCAGACTGACGCTTAGGATCCAGTCATCTCCTAAGGCGCAGTTCCATTCACCCATGACCTCGCTTGGCGTCTAAAACTTGGAAACTCCTTTGGAAAGCTCCTGTTGCGCCTAGAAGCATGAGTTTGGGATATCAACTTGCAAAAGGCTTATAAACTCTTCAAAGATGTTAGGCACAATCCCATGGCACTGGAGCTCAGTTTTGGTGCCTTCAAGGAATAGCACATGAAGGAACATGGGAGGTCAGGTGCTTGTAAAAGGGAACACCTTGGAACATCTTCCAGGGGTTGAAGTAGTAAGAAAACATCAAGTGAGTCTAGGCGCACTCCCTTGTGTGAACAGTTTAGCTCTGGCGCCTAGCCACAGATTGAGCCAGAAGAAGTAGTTTGGACATTAGAAGATAGGTGCTCATTCTACAATGAAGCATTCCACCTTCCTAATCAACAAAGACTTGAAAGAATTGACAAAGGAAGCCAAGGCGCACCTTCTACTTGTTTCCACCTCCAGAATGCGCCTAACCTTGAAAGGGGGTTCAAAGATGTTTGTTAGACCTTTTCACTCAAGGCGCTCACCTTAGGCGCACTTTCTAAGTCCTTGTCACCTCAAGGAAACACCTAGTTTGGAAGGCACTTGCCCTGTTCTCCACTCCTTTCAATTGGCACCTAGAACACAGAATGCATGAAAGGAGCGCCTAGACTCCAGAGGGCTCATTTGGGCGCCTAGCATTTAAAACACTTTCTTAATGATGATGTTTTGGCGCCTACTCTTGGAAACAATCCAGAGCATCCATAAACTCTAATTGGCGCCTAATGTTGACAAGGCGCAACTTCAGGAGGAGGTCACCTCAACTTGGCGCCCAAGTCAGAAAAACCTGTAAATCCTTCAAATATGTGCCTACCTTGTGAGGTGATGAGTTGAACATTCCAAATCTTCAAATGTTTAAGTATGGATCCAGAGGAGTTCACTTCCAAAGACAATATCTTCCAAGGATGAGAATTTAGGCGCACTTCCTGGTGAGATCCTCCACAGCTGGTGCCACAGTTAGAAGTACCCTAAAACTGCACCTAAAGTGTTTCAAGAAGTGGTTAAGGTTGTTACAACTGTCTAAATGCCCATTGGTCCTCAGAATGTCTTCGGGATCCGTGTCGAGGTCTCTGGATAAGCTTGCCAACTCAGAATGAGTCATCAAGATGGGATAGTCCCTTGGATATGCTTCTTGGGAAACGTGCCTTGGTTCCTCTTTATGCATTGAAAAATGTGCCTTCATTTCCTTTAGAAGGCCTATAAAAGGAGGAGCTCTCTCATTCATTTGGTATCTGTTTATTTGACAAAATTCTCTCTGCAAAGCTATTGAGCTTGTAATCTTGAGGCCTGTGAGTTTCAAGTGTTGGGGTGATGCTCCCTCAACAAGCAAGGTGATGCTCCCTTGTGATACTGTGAGGTGTTGACATTCAGTTGACATCATTGAGTTCAATTGAGTTGCTCAAGTAAGGAAGACATTGTAACATCAAGGCTTCAAGGCCTGTCCTTGTATTTCCATTGAATGAGTTGCACTTCATGCTATTGAAAGCATTTTCCATGTAATAAGACATTGCAAGTTGATTGAATCAAGTAACAAGACAAGTACCCAACTCTAATGTTGTTTCATTCAAATAGTTATCTTGATGTATATCTTTATGTTATTGAAGTAGTTGATGAATTGTTAGTAAGTAAAAGTGTTTAAGTAAGGAAAAATTTTCATAGAACTAGTTGGGTATCTTACACTTACACCATGCTTATCCATCAAACATCACAATGCAATCAAAATCCTAACAACATGCCCATGATCCAAGATCAAGTGCAATCATGCAAAGATATTATCAATCACAAGCCTATTAAGAATGAACTAGAGTCTTCTAGTACCATACTTTTCCATCAAACACCATCATGTAATCCATGGCCTATCAAGCCTATCAAAGAAAATGCAAACATCCTATGTAATACAATCGGACTTTAAATATTTGAAGTAGCCATCTACAAATATCCATTCAAAAGTGGATTTATAATGCAAGTATGGACACCATCAATAAAAAAGATTTGTATTAACCAAATATCCATATAGGCATACATCAATATCTGTCGATATAAGTATAACATATATACAAAATAGCCATATAGGCTTACAAGAATGCCATATAGGCATACAATGTCAACTATGTATAATACAAAATATATGTCCACAAATGCCATATAGGCATACAACAGAGGAACACAATAAAAAGTCATTCCCCTCTGGCTGGTGAAGAGAATAAATCACGAGCAGCCTTTGATCTTCTAGGGGATGGAGACATGCATGTGGGTGGTCTACTACGAACCTGAGGGCTACTCCTCCTATTTAGTTCTTCCTGCACCTTTACCTGTTACAAAAAAAAGTATAGACATTAATATATAGAAATTACATGTTATAAAAAAATGAAACATTTAACAAAATAATCACTTACCGCTAACATATAATCTGTCTCCTCGCTTGCCTCAGTAGCAGGAATAGGCCCTGGTGATGTCATGTCCTATAGAAACCATCCAGATAGAAATTAAACTTCAAATCAATAATCTTTTAATTTTTCAAAAATAGACAACTATAACAATGAATGTAAATTAAAATTTACTAATCTGCCTCATACCCTTGTCAATGCCATAGAGCTATGAATCACAGAGGCCACACCCTGCTCCATTGCCCTATGAACATGGGGAGGTGTATCCGCAGCCTGCATCATCTGGAAATAAAACAATATTATTCAATTATGAAAACTATAATAGTGATGCAAATCATGGCTCCTAACATACACACACGTTCATCTAAACATGGAAGTACACACAATAAAACACACAAATCACATACAAAAATTTAGTAAGTACAATTCATTCATTAAACTATTTATTTTATTACCTCCGTAAAGCTTTGAAGTCCACCACCACTGGTAGGTGTTGCCATGAAATCTACAGTGTTAACCTATTCAACATCCAAAATCAGAAATTAGAATACCATTCATATAACGATGCTATTCACATGTAATATTTATAATTGTTTACTAGTTACATACCTCGACAGTAGATGATCTAGTGAAAAATGTAGGTGGAGAACCACTGAAAACTGCATCGACGCTATGACCCTGAAATTTCATTAAAATCATCAATTTAAATTAGTTAATCTCCTATTTCAAAAATGAAATTTAATAAATTAAATTCAATAAACTTGCTAATATTTACCTGAGTATCAAGGCTGAAAGTCTCACTCAGGAGGGTATTTGTCATCACCATCTGCTCAGCTGTAGATGTAGCCTGTGCACCTGCGTCCTGACTGTCCATGGGGTCATAACCACAGGCTGAACCGCAAGCCTGGCAAGTATGTGGTGGGACCCTACTCCTCGCACTATCTCCCAACCCACTATGTGTTGCAGGATCGGCATGCTCTATGATGCTCCGGGTCAAGGCACTAATCGACCTCAGTGTATCGACCTCAACACTCTCCTTCACAATGGAAGGGATAGAAACATGCTCGTGGGCTAGTCTACTGATTACTCGTCACACTACCCGCTGTGGGTCAAGACGTGCCCCTGGTCTATCCTGTACTGAGCCCCCACCTCTACCCTGGAAGTCCCGCATATCAAAATAGTTTGGCACTTTATTGAGGACAAACTCGCAGTAGAGTTTCCTCAAAAAGTATTGCGGGACCTCATTATTATTGCATGGAGGATGGTCAAAAACCATCCACCACCTCTGCCCGAAATTGTCCCTTATTGCTTGGTTGTTGCACCAATGGATAGGGAACCTCTTGCATGTAATGGGTGGAGGTTGATTTGTTTGTGGATTTGTGAAAATTGAACACAAGTCTAATTTTGTAATTTGTAATTTTTTGACATTTTGGTATGACAATTTATCTGCATAGTAATCTCTAAACTCTCTCTTTTTATCGGTCCAACTAGTTATTTGCTTGCTAATTGAATTTACATTTGCTAACATAGACTCAAGAGATTCGGCAAGCGTGGACCTATGCAAGGTTGAAGTGGAAGGATCTTTCAACCTTGCAATTATATCTTCAATTTATTTTTTGTTGTTTTCAATTTCCCCCATTATATTATCTTGTGTTCCAGGGGCATGCCAAGGAATGAATGGAGGAGGTTTTTGTTCTGCAGGTATTTTCTCCTCAGGATTTTGTGGATTTTGAGGAGGAGGAGGAGGAGGAGGTGCATTAACATTTCCTACAATTAACGAAATATACATCAAAAATCAACAAAAACCTACCTATTTAGGAAAAAATTCAAACAAAAAAATAAAGACAACTCACCCCTTTGGCGTGCTCGACGTCGCGGCGGTATTTTGGCCATGAATTGACAAGCTTTTTGTGTTGATTGGTGTTTTGTAGAACACGAGCGCGTTTTTGAGGGTTTTGAAGCCACGGGCAGAGGAGAAAATCATAATGAAATGAAATGGCATTGCTTTTTTTTTAATTTATAATAAGTTATAACGCGAGCGCATTATAACGCGCTCGCGTTATGACTTAAATTTTTTTAAAAATTTTTTGGCCACTTTTTGGCCCCCCATCTTCTTGCACTTACGCTATTTGAAGATAATACAATTTGGAGCCTCTTTTCTTGGTGGAGGTTTTTACCTGAAAGGGTTTTCTCCATGTTACATACTGTGTTATATGTTCAGTTCTTTGTGCATGTTATTTCTGTGTAACGGGTTTTAATTTCTTTTGCAATCTCCATTGATTTTACATTGTTTAGAGGATAATAAGGTTTGAATTAGATTTTCGTTGTGTGGTTTACACCTTCATTTCTAACATGTTGGTGTGCTTATCCCTCTTACCCATGTATATGCAATGTTAAATGGATTCATCTGCTAGCGAAAATTCAATGTAGCTGTCATCCTTTGGTATAGGGTAAGAGTGGATTGTCATCTATTAATTAGAGGTCTTATAGATCTATATGTAGCTAATGTTGACATGAACTTAGTGACTAACCTTCATAGCACATTGGGTATAGTTGCTTAAGGACCTAGTGTTTAAACTATTATTTATGTTATTGAGACCTCGCGGAATACCCTCTTGGCTTAGCATAACCTAAAGTTGAAGGTGAGTTTACCCACTCACAACAATTGGTCCATTCATGCCACTATCTGAGCATAAGTCAGGATACCCATTACCTCTGATGACCTATCCTTAGCCTTAGGTTTTGGTGCAAGTCTTCAGGATTTGTGGAGATGTATGTTTGAGCACCAACATGAAAGATGGATGATAATGTCATGGATGGGATGAAAGCATTGTTGGATTAAGTCAAAATGGAAGCTAATCTTGAATAGGTTGTTAGTTGTAGGTGGGACAAAAGACTTCAGCAAATCTAAAGTAGGAGCACAGTAATGTAAGGAGGGCACAACTGTGTGGGAAGCAACAATGTGAGCTGACACAATAATAGTCTACATATATGTTGACGTTTAGTCCCCTTCTAGTCTTTTAGTTATATTTATATCAACACTCTATTTAGTAATTGTCCTTACACCAAAATGGTTGAAAAGAAAAATGCATTTATGCTCTTATTTTCTAGGATGCTTGGACTTGTTGTAAGGCTATGTCTGATGATAGTTTGGCACATTGATTGTATGTTGTCTGATTTTTCCTTCTTCACAACCCCTCTCTCAAAAGTTGCTCATTCTCTTGTAAATATGCTTTGATCAATACCAAAAACAATTGTCAATAATTATTATTTTTGACCATTTTTGTTTAAAAAGTTTGCATCTTTAGTTTAGAATTTATTTATTTTACTTTGAGTAAAAAAAATTGTAACATATAATTGATTAATAAATAGAGATGATAATCCGTGAAATAGTATTGGTTACAATAATATTGCCAAAGATAGGTACTAAATTTGCACCCTCAAAATTTTAAAAACATTAAAAGTGAAAGAGAAAATGTTTTGCTGAAGTGTATAATTATCATTAATTATTTGACTTTAAACCTTTTATATTTAAATAAAACAATATATAGGATAAATATATTAATTAAGAAACCAGAAAAAATTACATAAAGACTTCCACATAGCAACAACTGTCACAAGAGCCTACAGAATAAAAATCCAAGGAAGTTTTCTACAATCCCACCACTCCTCCGAACAAAAAGAAGCCAGTAGACCATCAAACCACAAAATACCAATAAAAAACAGACCAGAACTATAAGCCAAATAATTATAAAGGAGCTTCAGAAACTGTGAAGAAGGAAGATATGGAACCCCATTATGTGACATTCTATTTACAATCAACATGAAAGACCCATTTAGCCAAACAATCAGCAAACAGTTATAAAAAGAAATTGGCTACTCAGAAAAGTCCTTTTAGCCGACAATTCCTGTACGAAGCTTTTCTAAGCCTGTTGTAAATGGGAAGAAAAGTCTGTACGAAGGAACTATGCACGCCATTGATCTGGAAAATAGATCAATCACCAGTAAGTACCACTAATAGTTTTCTTTTTGAATTTTGATAGAAGCGCTGCATCTTCTTCAAATCTGATATATGATCCACAATTCATCTGATCAAGGGTGCAAATGGTCTGTCAGATTTTTTTAAGCGCTTGATTCAAATGAGTAAGTGTCGGTAGCGAAAATCAATAACAGAAGTTGATATGTGGTGGAGACATCAACGTCTTTGATAAATTTCAGGTACGTTAATCACGTGGGCGAAAGAGGAAAGTCTGGACTTTGCACTCTGAAATAGGGAAAATAGTTTTCCTGTCTTGATTTGGACGTCAAAATGAATGGTCTAGATTGCTCTTTTGCTAATAATTTAGGTCCGTGAGGAATCGAGGATCAGTCTGGTTGGATAGGTCGTCACTTTAAGTGTTGGTCTGTGTTTTTGTGTCGAGCAACTTTAGTTCGAAAATTGATTTAGATATTGTGTCGGTAATGGTATGTAGGGTTTTTAGGTGTGGCAACTTGGCAAGGAGTTTATAGGGGCTCATTGCTTTTCGAGTGAAATTAGCAATCACATTTGATGTGCAATGTGTATGTTGATAGACATTTTCATTTAGTGTAGTGTCATAAGCAACTAGAAAATTTTAAAGAAATGTAAATATTTAATCTCTTTTAATGTAATGCACTATATCAAAGGTATAGAATAAGGAGTCAAAGCACACTATTGATGTTATGATTTTGCAGATTGGTTCAAATGACCAATGAAAATCGGTCTAAAGTGCCACGTGTCTGATGCCAACTCCTTTGGACCTCTAGACTCAGGCTTCCCATTGAATGTGAGGCCTCTCACTAAACTCCATCAAAATAAAATTCTCGTCCTGTGGGCACCTCTGAACATTAAACAAACTTGTCACCATAGACACTTGTCTTGTTTCATACGGACATGAGAAACACTACATAATTGAGTTGAGCAGATGTTTAAAGTTTGAAATATCAATTTGAAGTCCATCGGCCCACATCTGCTAGTCTTGAGAGTTTCATTAATCAGATTCTAGAGGAGGCCTTGTATTCAAAGTTCACTTTACTTCATATTCATGTTCTAGGAAGGCCCAAAAAACCTTATGCAATAGAGATCAGTGAGTGGCCTTACATCTGAGGTATTTATACTCTCAAGTCCATGATTGTTGTTGAAAATAGGGCGAAACAATCAATGAAAAATGTTGTTCTTTCAGTGCATTCAAATTACTTAACCATGATAGATCATAAGATAAAATGAAAATTAGCAATGAAAGCAAATGCAAACTATAACACAATGTTTACATGGAGAAACCCTTGCGGGAAAATCTCCACACCCAAAGAGACTCAAGATTATACTAATCCTAAAAATAGTTACATCAATACAATATGCTAATCTCTCTAAACTTCGACAACATAATGGTGCCCGAATGATCTGCAAAACAATCTCATAATACTACCATCTCAAGGCACCAATATATATGAGATATGGATACAAAATACCATGAATGGCATTCCAAAACTAGTGGCTAATACCATTCACCCAAATCTAGGTGTCCACCCATCATGGAGAATGTCACAACTCACCCAAACTGCTCAACTACCCTAAATAGTAACACCTCTTACGCACCTTACACCCACCTCACGTGTCATAAATGTCATAGATTCTGTCATAATGGTCAAATTGGGCAAGATCCCAATCCTAGGCACTCCATGGGAAGATTGTCGAAATCTGTCATAAGATCCATTTGTAGGAGATCCTCTTACACCTCCCGACTTTTACCTGATTTCCAATATCTTCCCAAATGTGACTCTCGACTTAAATGCCACTACAATTACATGTGAGAGAATAAATAATAGTAAATAATTTTACCTACAACCTAGGAGGGGCATCCAAGTTTATCCTCTCCATTATCCTTGGAGATAAAATATTATTTACCGACATCAATAATTAAATACAATTAAAACATGTCTAGGGATTTGCAAGGTGAATAGTACCTAATCCCAACAATTGTAAGGTGGTGCTCAGGTGGTTCAGGGTTTGACATGTGGCTTGATAGGGACATGTTATATGGCCCAAGGGAATTAAGAGTAGACTGTGTGGCAAGCTCTACCATGTTTTATTGGTGGGAACCATCACAAGATGCCAACAAAGAATTTTTTATGAGCAAAGACTTAAGTGTCAACAAAAGGGTTCTCCTCAACGACCCAAAAACAATTGGTATATCTCTTCTATATTTGTATATATATGTAATATTTAGATAGTTAATTACGCACCATAGAGGCAAGGAAATCGCATGCAAGAGATATAGATTGAGAAGCTCTAGTTAAAGGTCATAATTGCAAGTCAAAACTCGAGCCATGCCTACACTGTGCATGATGGAGAGTTCCCACAAAAAATAGTGATTAAGAAGTCACTCTCCACCTCTGCCACAACATTCCTATGTGTCACTTGAAGCAATGCAATCACCTTCCTCATGCCATAAAAATAAGCCTTCAAAACATCCATATCATGCCATAGTATTTTAACCTCTTGATGCTGCAAATCAAATGAGACTGAGTATACCTATTTTCCATGCACCATGCTTTGTCCTTTCCTTCCTCCTCGCTTCTCTTATCTCTTTGTCCAAATTGGCATTGACCATATCGCCAAATTGTTTAGGGAGGAACATCTTAAGAAGGCAAACCCTTAGCTCTAGGTTATAGACAAAAAGTGCCAAGTTTTTAAGAAAATCTCCCCTAATAGTAAATGTCCATTGATTTCCACCCCCAAATCCTTTATTGCCCAAAATTTTACAAATAAACCCTAGATCTGTCAAATTCCAATGGAAGACTCAATTGATTCGATGGGATGAGACATCACCCCACTTCAAGCTCTCTTATACTTCTTTGGACTTCATTTGATTTCCATGACCACATGTGAATTTAGCCACCTACAAGATAGATTTCCAAGAAAAAAAAGTAAAAAAATGTTAATATATACGTATATATATACATATTATATATAAACAATTTACAATTAACGAATAATGTTACTATTTAATGATAGACACTTTATAATAACATCTAACATGTCAATTTCTAACTTTAATTTCTTTAATGTATTGAGCTCTTTGTTAACCCAAAATAGTAATGTTTCATTTTTAAGATCATTACCAAGATTGAACAAGTATAAAATAAATGATGAGCACACACTTATACTGAGAGGGGGGGTGAATCAGTATAAGATAATCTTTTGCTTATTTATATTTAACAACCACAATAATAGCAAGCACACAAGATCTAACAATTAAGAAACACAACATTTATGTGGAAACCCTTTTGGGAGAAAACCACAAGGAAAGATTGCTTGGATCTAATATCCAAATCTAGCCATGAAAAATAAAATTCTCTTACAAAGACTTGTAGGCACCAACCCACTGGAGACACCAATCCCCACTAATAAACAATTTGTAGGCACCAACCTACTGGAGACACCAATCCCCACTGCTAAGTACCAACTTAGCAAGAGACACTTATCTCTTCTATTAGGAGGCACCAACCTCCAAATGAACAAAGTTTTCACCTTCTTGAATATTGCTTCTTCAATGGATGACGATCATTTGAATCTCCTTCATAAAATATGCTTGTAAATGATGCAATATTTTTCATACATGTACTCCCCTTCAAAACTATGCGTGTATTAGAATGATATCACAATTTTCACACATCCACTCTTCTTCAGAAATCTACTTGTATTGGAATGATATTACATTGTTTTCTTGCTTCTTTACCCTCATCTCATTTTCCTTTTATTCCACTTGGGGTGATTTCTCCAAGGGAGACGACTTGTCCAAAGGGAGGCGATTTATCCAATGAGACACCACCTCTCAAGGGTGCCCCAACATAAGACAAATTGGGTCAGCCAATTTTTGCATATAAATTAAATTATAATTAAAGAAAAATATCTTCATGGGTTGGCCCATTTAAAAATAATAATTCCAGTGTTGCCATAAATGAGGGTCGACCATCTTTTGATCTTAATGATTGCATTGGAATGGTGCGATTAGTGGCCTTTGGTCTTCACACTTCTAAACCCCCATTGCTACATGTTAAGGCATGCGATTTACTTCTTTAACAACAATTATGCTCTTCTCTCCTTTGACATCAATGACAACAATATTTCCAACAATCTCCCCCTTTGTCATTGATGGCAACCTTGCAATCAAAGAGACCATCTGTAAATATAAAAAGAATATAATTCTCCCCCTTTTTGTAATTCCCCCTTTGACATCAATGGAAAAGAGTTCACAAAGCTGAAAGATATTGCAGTGATTTGTTCCCCCTAAATTTGTGCTTCTCCTCAAGAATTTAGTGATTAGATGAGAAAGATATCACTCCCAATTTCTGCCTGAGATACTCAAAAGTCTCTTTTGGAAGGGGCTTCGTGAAAATATCTGTGATCTATTCTTTTGTGGTAGTGTATTCCAACTTGAAATGTTGTCTTGCTACTTATTCTCTTAAGAAATGATACTTTATGGAAATATGCTTTGTTTTAGAGTGCATAACAGGATTCTTTGAAATATTTATTGCACTAGTGTTGTCACAAAGGATTGAAATTGGGTGATCATATTCTACCTTACTAGCTTTCAATGTCTGCTTCATCCAAAAAACTTTTGTGCAACATGACACTATTGCTATGTATTCTTCCTCTGTTGTGGATAAATAAATATAATCTTGTTTCTTTCTTAACCAAGACACTAAATTGTTTCCAAGAAAGAATGCTCCTCCACTTCCTATCATCAATACTACTAGTCCAATATGCATATGTATATGTTGCTAGAGTGAAATCTTCACCTCTCAGATACCACAAACCAAAGTTTAAAGTGCCCTTTAGATATCTAAATATTCTTTTGACTGCTTGCACATGAGTTTGTTTTGGTGTTGCTTGAAAATGTGCCACCATGCCTATTTCTTGCATAATGTTTGGTCTCGATGTTGTCACATATAGTAGGTTGCCAATCATTGACCTATACAGTGTCTGATTTACTTTAGGAGATTGATCATCTTTGCTTAATTTACAGCCTGTGACCATGGGTGTGCTAATTGGTGCACAATCTTCCATTTTTATTTTTTTCAACATTTCCTTGATGTACTTGGTTTGTGAGATAAATATGCCTTTATCAGATTGAGAGATTTGTAAACCAAGAAAGAATGACAACTCACCGAGCATAGACATCTCAAATTCTTTTTGCATATCCTTTGCAAACTCTTTTCACATTAATTGCATTTCATAATTCAATTTCTAGCTAAATTAGATAACTTTTATATTCAAATTGGAAAAGGAACCAAAAGTGTTTTGAATTCATATTAGTTGCATTATGAATACAAAAACATAAAAATATTAAGAAACTTAGAAAAAAACCCTTGATGCCATCACGAGGTACACGTCAAGTCAAATAAGGTCAAACCCTTGATTCCATCACAAGGTACATTTCACATTTCATAAAAGCATAACAAACCTTTGACTTGAAGTCAAAGTAAAAAAAAGTCAAATTAGGTCAACACTTAGTCAACAAACTCTTTCCCAAGCATTGGATGTGCCCATGGATTAGAGGACATTAGATCAAGGCTATTCTTGAAGAGATAGACAAAATTCACCCAAGACCACAACATGTACAACAAACCATAGAAGAGCAAGAACACACTCTTAAGGTCTTCCAACAAAGAGACATCATACAACAATGCATCCAAATGAATGAGGATAGGTTACAACACTAGAGTCTTATCAACGAGCAAAACAATCTACCCATTAGACATTAGAACTTGAAAAATCCTAACATAAGACATAGAATTAGTGACCCTTCAGGTCTTATAATTATCTCCACTACAACAGTCCTAGAATGAGCTCATCAAATATCAATCCATACTAGGCCCACAGACTGACCAACCACCCTTCACAAAGTTCTATTTCCATGCGAATAGAAACACCTCAAGTCTTGCCTCCCCTCAACTGGATTTTTCCACAAGAGCGAGAGTGACTTGGAGGTCGCCCGTAGCAAGGAGATGGGTTCATGTGTGATATTAAGGTTGACTCATTTTTGTTGTGCTTGAGTCACATTTCGGAGCATACAAGATCAAGGGTAAGTTGTTAACTACCATGTTCTAATTTCCATTGAAGAGATTTTTTCTTTCTTTTATGTTGCCATGGTATTTTTTTTCCAAAAGAGCAATGAAATTTAGTACATTTGGAGAGAGCATTGCATTGCTAATGTATCCAAGATTCATTATTTTGTAGTTTAGGAATGGAGTTCCATATACCCATGAGAGTAGCCACACAACCAAGATTCTTAAGATGTGAAATATTCAATTTGAATGGAAGTTGAGATTATAAGGTGTTGGATTGAGAAAGAGAAATTGAGAAAAAAATAAGAAAGTGATCGGAAAGGGTGGTAGATTAGTCAACATGTAGAAAATAACTAGATGGGAAGGGAGAAACAAGAATGTTGTGAGAGATGTAAAATTTTCTAACCTGCTAAATTTCCTATCCAAACCAGATCTATAGTTAGTCCATGTGTACCAGTTGTCAATATGATTTATATATTTGTCATGCAAGGGGTCAACCACACCCAAGGAGTTGCAACAATAAATCCAACTCTCAAATTCTTCACTATTGAGTTTAGTGAAATTAAACCAACTACAGTCATTATGATGTTCCACCATGTTAAAATCACCACCTAGGATCCAATCTGCAATAGGGAGATTTATAGACATCCAGTCCCAAAGGGAAGCCCCTTCTTTAGCATTACTAGATGCATAAATAGAGAAAAGTTTGGCATTTTATCCATTGATAAAAATAAGGTCCCAAATACAACTGTGTGAGGGGTCCTCACTCTTGTCAATGGCATATTTAGACAACCATGTTTACAAACCCAAAATAGTTCCTCCATTTCTATCTCTATGAGAGGTATGCAAGAAGACATCTTTCCATATGTTATGAAGTAAAACTTAGAGATGAGCTCTATTTAATTTGACTTCTTGAAGAAAAACAACATCAAGCCTCCATTTCTCAATAGCCTCTTTGACTTTAATCATTTTATGAGGGAGCGATAACCTTCTAACATTATATGAGAATAGGTTGTAGATCATGGAAATCAAGAAAGAGTATTTTCATCTAAATATTGATGGCAATATTGACAAGTGATTCTTAAATATAATATCTTGTTTGTTACTATTATGGTCAATAGAAGAGGATGGGTGTCACACCCCATTTTTAAACAAACATACTTATCATTTTATTTCAAGCAGACAGATAGTTAGTCAGTGAAATTAATATGAGGAAAGTAATATGTTAGAATAGAAAATGTATTTGATTTATATTATTTTATATGTAAATAATAATTGTCTATGACGTTATTAATATGCACGTGGTTAAATAATGTGATGGACTAACTACCGTTGTGCAACTAAGGTGGATGCAGGAATAGTGTTTTCCCCCTCCAAGATGAGGAGAGAGAGTCTCACCTTGGAGAGGGTGCTAGATCACGTGAATACAATGATCCTTATGCTATCTGGGAATACCTACACACACTCACATTAGAGGTTAAGTCAATATCGGATTAAGTCTTAATTTATATGTTGTTGGTTGCCTTAGTAATATTTTCAACATTGTGATCATTTCATAGTTTAATATTGTTGTCATCATGCCGATGGCTTAGACTTTGACATCGACAATCAGCAATATTGTGGACAATTGTGAATGTCAAGTCAATGTGAGTAATCGACCAAATAAGTCTAATCTTATCGTAGAGGTCTATGTCGACTTTTCTAGACTTCATCGCTAATGGTTGTGCTTGTAAATAGCATAATAGAAGCATTCAAAAGAATGCATTAGTGACATCTAAGAAATAGGTGTACTATTGTTAATATTTTAATTATTTTATACTTAGTTATGGCTAAATTAAAATATTTATCTTGTGGTAAAAAGAAGTAGAGTCTTTGGAAGACTCTCATCGTATTCTTCCCTAGATTCTTGGAAGAGTGAAAGGAGCAAAAGCTCCATATTTCCTATTTCTAAGCTCTCTAATATGTGGATGGTTGAGAGAAATGGCGGGGGGTGGGGGGAATAACTATGCATGAACTGCTTTATAACTGGCAGGGAGTGGATGTTAGAGCATTAAGTGATCTCGGTTGAGGGAGAGAGAAGGATATATCTCTTGGATCAAAAGATTAGAATAGACAGAGGTTCAGATCGATAGGGGAGTGTCGACTACAATATTCAGGTATGCCAAGAACTAGTAGAAAACTATTGACATTATAGCATTAAACTATATGTATGAAGTCATTATTACTAGAAAGCCTTAATAGGCCGCATGCTTAAATGTTTTAAATGTTTTTTTAGCAAATAAATCTTCCATGTATATAAATGTATGCTTTGATAAAGGTTTATATATGCTGCTACTCATAAGAATGACATTCTATATCAATGTATTATTGAGTTATATGCCTTTAGAAAACTGTGGTTACTGTTCTAGGTAGATTATAGTGATAATAAATATCACTCATATCATATAGAATACAGTGATAATAGATATCACTCATATCAAATAGAACTCGGTCTGTAGTATGATTGAGATGACAGTGCTATGAACCTGATAGGTTATCATATTAATGTATATTTTTTTTTAAAAGAAGGTTTAAATGAAATCTAGACCTATGTAAAGGTTGAATGTTATATAGTAGCTAGTCTATAAACCTATGATAAGATTGTATTCTTATAGGAACGTACCATGTATGAGGATTTACCTCAAGAGTATCTGTAGAGAATACCTTGAATATAAACCCAGTAAAGGCCAAATGTTCTGTGGTCATCGACTGTGAGAGGTCGATTTAAGAATGTTAACATATATCTAGCTATCTATGATATAAACTTAATAGTTAAGTTAATAGAAAACAAAGAATACACTCATTGCTTTATGTTGAGTAAAGACCAAAGTATAATAGAGTTATATTATCATAGTATTATCCTAAAGGAGCTGTAACAGATCGAAGTAGAGAGGAATCATCACTCTTATCAATTATAAAATCTCATAGGTTATGAAAGATCAATGACTTGAATAAAAGACTATAGATGAATAGACTTCTTGTTTGGATAATCATGTAAAATAATCTATTTAACTTATGTCGTAGAGGTAGATAATATTAGAATTATAATTTTGGTTATTTTGAGCAACCAAGAGATCTCATATGCTACCTATATTTTGGTTAAAGAGGAAACCAATCTTTTATTTTTGCCAAGATGGGTCAATAGTTATTGTAAATTGTTTTTACCTCACAATGACAATATTATAGTCATTTTTATATAGAAAACTGTTATATCGACATGAAGTTAGTTGAATATATATTCATAGACTAAGGTAGACATATCTTAGTGGAAAGAGTCTTAGAAGTCTATAGACGTCAAAAGCAATAACTTTATGATGGAATTGAGTATATCTTGAGAATGTATACCGTATTAATTATGAGCACAAAATCAGGTTGACAAGCCTTTGAGTAGATTGACAGGTCATCATAGACCTGAGATTGCAAGGATGCAAAGAGGGGGCTCATTGCATGCTTTTAAGTCACCTATGCTCTCACCTTATACTTGTCTCATAGTAAAACCTCGTATATTTTAAGCCTTATAGAATAAGAAAATCAAAGTCTGTTGATTTATTAATTAAAAGAATGTTGTTTCCAAGTCAAGAAAAGAGTGTGTGAACATACAACTTATTATAAGAAACTTTGACCAAAGTAATGCAAAAGTCATTGCTTGCATTGTCGGTTCACTGTGTACCAGATAGTTGAACAGTCAGAGTGGGTAATACATAGCTAGAGCTAGACTAGAGTTGTAAACCCGATTATTATTAGCTAGGACACTTCACTAATTCTTAGATGGCATAAAGAATCAGTTGATTCTCATTAGCTACACCCTTACAAAGGGAAGGGCTACTTTCAAAAGGAAGGTGTGTGGGGGACTGCTAGTCTATGGTTGGAGGAAAAGCACTAGGGTGATGCTCTCTCTCTCTCCTGCAGTTGACTGCTGAAGACTTGTGAACAATAAACATTACTTATTATGTAAATGAAATTGATAAATATTGTAAGTCGCAAGGAATGCAACCATCCATTATATGTTCATGATAAAAATGTGAAATTTTCTAGTCACATGTGAAATGACCATCTTTTTAAAATTATGTATTGTACTTGGAAATCACAAATGTAATATTATTGGATTTTGTTATGTTAAAAAAAAAAGAGAGATGATATTTTTTGCATTATTTGTGTTTAATGTTATTTAATATTCTAGTTGGGATGTTACACATGGTATCAGAGCTACTGGGTTCAACGCTTGGACCTTGGAGCTCATTACAAGGTTTCACAAGATTGGCAAGATATGATAATGTTAAAATGATTGTTCTTGTGCTAGAATGGTAGGAAAGAGAAGGACAAGAAATCAAGCCAATAAAATAAAACCTAGTGATATGCCTAAGATCGCCATTAAGAAAGAGCCATCTCCTGAGCCAAAAATGAAGGAACCAGTGAGCTATGTAGAAGGAGCTTGGCTCACTGATTTTGGGACATTCATTGATTTACTCAAACGTATTCGCCTAGAAAGGAGGAAACAGATTGCGGTGGCAAAAATATTGCCAATCCCTACTATTGTTAAGATTAGTAAACCATCTGCCCATCGTGATATGCCTTTCAGGTGTGGTCAGGATGCACCTGTAATAGGAAAATAGATGTTGATTGAGTACTCACAAGTACACCCACCCACAAAGTTGGTGTTACTCGATTTTGACGTGGAGGAGGAACCCGAAGAAATCCCTTTGTTAGAAAGTGATATGTAGACACTTCTTATACATGAAAACAAAAAAGTTTTGTATTTGAATAAGGACGTAAAAATATAAAGAGTGAATGAAGTAAACTTTTGGCTTTTAGTATAAACAAATGTTTATGTGATGCATCTCTGAGTTTTTGTATTTATGAATTTGTAATTTTATGATAGCATGTAAAAAATTCAATGTTTTGATAAATTTATATGCAAATGTTAGGTGTGGATAAGTATTGTTATTGAACAAACTAAAAATCAACTAGGAGGGAGCTTTGGTGGCTCAGATCCTGAAAATAATCCTATGAAAAAATTAGGTCAAATTTTGTCATTTTTAAAGGAAACAAAAGAAAGATTGGAAACTCTAGAAAAGGAAGTTAGAGGGGGAGAAAACAATCAAGAACAACATTTTGAGGAAAGAGAAGAATTCAGTTTTCTTGGTGAACCAAGAGTAAGTAAACATGACTCTCTGATTCACAAAGAGGCAAAAAATCATCTTACCAATGATTTAGCCTGAGATACGAAGAAAGTTATACCTCCTAAGTTTGATGGAACTGTGAGTGGAGACGTAGTTGAGGGTTGGCTGATAGAGATGGAAAAATATTTTGAGATAAGGAATTACTCTGAGATCACTAAGGCTGTGTGGGGAGCCTACCAGTTAGTAGGAGAAGCATCCACATGGTGGATGAATAAGAAAATGGAATTAGGTTTGAGTTCCTTAAGTCTAACTTGGGATCAGTTTGTGGCCATTTTCTGGAAAAGATGGTTACCCCAATTGTATTTTGATTAGAAACTAACAGATTTCCAAAATTTGCGTCAAGGAGATATGATTATCACTAAATACTAGGAAATGTTTACCAGATTTTTGAAGTATGTGCCACAATATCAGAAGGATGAGAGATTTAGAATAAGAAAGTTTATTATGCGCTTGAATTCTCAGATTGGTGGAGAAGTGGACGTTCATGGACATGTGACCATGGATCAAGTCTTTGAGAAAGCCATCAAGCAAGAGCAAAAGCTCAAATCTATCTCTACTTATTGAGAAAGATCTTGAAATAAATCTAACTGGAGTCATCCTTCGACATCCTTCAAAAAGAGAAGCAAGAATCAAGAAAACTAAAGAGAGAAACTATGGTAAAAGCTCCAGAGATAAAAAGAATGGATCCAGGGATGAAAGTACGGATTTTAATCCTAAAAAGAATGACATTAATTCCAACCAATCTTTAGGAAAGAGAGGTCCTCCTGGAAGGTGTTTTACATGTGGAGGTGATCACTATGCTAACAAGTGCCCCTCAAAGAGTCAAGGGAATTCTTATCGAGGCAATCCTTTACCTTCATAGAAAACAAATTTTTAGCAAAGGATTCATGTTTCTTTAGATAGTCATCAAGCTGAGTATCAAGTTACTCCTATTGAAACCACATGTACTCTATTTGAAACCCCAATTTCTATTCTTATAGATATAGGAGCAACTAAAAATTTTGTGAATCCTAGAATACTTGATAAGATGTCTAGGAAAGTTGGTTTCATGGCTAATTCATGGACAGTAGAGTTTTCAAACCAATGAAGAGCTCAGGTAAAGAAATGCTTGTTTGGAGCCAAATTAACCTACCTACTTTTTCCTCGGAGGTCAATTTATATGTAGCACCTCTAGGGTCTTATGATGTCATTTTAGGGATGAAATGGTTACCACAACATAAGGCAAAAATTGATTGTCTTTCCAAAACAATAGATTGCCTAGATGATGATGGAAATGTTGTCCCTATCCAAGGTTTTTAGTGAGAAATGAAAATCATGCAAATTTCTGCGATGCAATTGAAAAGAGAAAAATAGAAAGGTTTCTAGATGTTTGTAGTTAAGATGGATGTGGTGAAAGATGAAGAGGAGAAGGAAATTAAGGAAAATTCTTTTGAAGCATATCCTTATCTCCATGATTTTCGGGATGTGTTTATTGAAGACCTTCTAGGTCTGCCCCTGAAAAGGGTTTTTGATTTTGCAATAGATATTATTCCTGGTTTGGAACCAGTGTCCAAAGCACCTTATCAGATGACTACTACTGAGTTGATGGAGCTGAAGGTTCATCTCTAGGAACTGTTGTCAAAAGGATTGATTAGACCTAGTGTGTCACCTTGGGGAGCGCCAGTGATCTTTGTTAAAAAGAAAGATGGCACTCTATATCTTTGTATAGATTATCGTATGCTTAACAAAGCAACGATTAAGAACAAGTATTCTTTACCATGCATAGATGATAGCTTTGACCAAATGCGTGACACAACTGTATTTTCAAAGATTAACCTAAGGTCAGGTTATCATTAGTTGAGACTGAAAGAAGAAGACATTCACAAGACAACCTTTCAAACAAGGTATGTGCATTATGAGTTCATAGTCTTACCTTTTGGTTTGACCAATGCCCCAACAACATTCATGTATTTGATGAACAATGTTTTTAGAGACTGTCTAGATAAATTTGTTCTGGTGTTTTTAGATGATATTTTAATTTACTCTTGCAATGAAGAGGAACACCATCAACACTTGCGGATAGTTCTACAACAACTCAGGGAGCACAAACTTTATGAAAATCTATCCAAATGTGCCTTCTTCTGAAAAGAGGTGTAGTACTTGGGCCATATCATATTAGCTAAAGGAATTTTTGTAGATCTTTTAAAGATAAAGGCTATTTTGGAATGGCCTACACCTAAAAATGTGCATGAAGTGCGTAGTTTTATGGGATTAGCAGGGCATTATTTGTTGGGAAAACAATTTAAACTAAAATCTGACAATCAAGTTTTGAAGTATATCTTCACGCAACCTAACCTTAATGTCCGGTAGAGAAGATGGTTAGAGCTCATTTCTGATTCTAATTTTGAGATTAATTATATTAAGGGTAAAAAATGATGAAGGGGTAAATCTCAAAACACACAACAACAGGAATTGCATAGAGAAAATAGAGATGTTCTTTTATTGATTTGGACAACTCATTCCATTACAGAAGCTCAAATACAATCAGAAGAATCAATCCTCCATAGGCTGCAACACATTACAATTACCTATCACCAAGTTCTAGAATCTTTTGCCTTATGTAACCCCAAATCAGCTAGGGTTTATATTTTTCCGCCTATTCTCGACTCTACACTTTCCCCCTTAACTCTACTACTGCCCAGGGTTTTCAAAAATAGTCATAAATAGCCCTTTTTGGTGGCCAACAACTAAATTTCAAAATTTGCATCTCTCTCCAAAATTAGGTCAACTTCTGGGAAGCATAACGTTTGATCTGGGTGTCCAATTGATGAACCGTTTGAAGCACCAAAAAGATCGTGAAGTGAACTATTGCACCAAAAATCCATAAATGGATTTATGTCAACTTTTTGGGACATCATGGGATGTTTTAGTGCCTCATATATAATTTCAAAAATTTTCAGGGGTTTTTCAGAAAATAGAAACTTTAATATCTTTACGCTCACAAATGATCTTTTCCTGATTCCTTTGCCAAAGGTTTTATATTTCATTTACAAAGCTTCCTATAATTTTTCACTTCAATCCATGCCCAAATGCAAACTTTCCAAAAATTGCAGTTATTAAACTTTCCAAGAATAGTAGTTTGGAAAAACTGAAAGTCCTACATCAATATTCAAGTGATTATGGAACCACAAATACTAATTATGGAAAGAAATGAAAACAACTTCAATGAGTTTGAATCAACATCTTTTTGGGTGATGCAAGATTGCACTTACACCATTGGATGCTCCTACATCAGACACCTAGGGTAATTTGAGAAGTGACCCTATCATGTCTCAGGTGTTTATTTGAGGAAAACCCAAACGATCAACCTCTGCCTTAGACAACCAATAAGAATATTCAAAAGGCCTTCCTTTTCATTTCACCAGATATTCTTCATATTGCCTGTTCCGAGTACTTCTTCCCACATGGCTATCCAAGATCTCTTCTATCTCCTCATTTTCTGAAGTAGGTGCCAGAATACTCCACTGTTCTTCTGTTGGTCCATCCTCTGTTCCACCTTCATGATATTATGTTAAATTAGCAATGTTGAACATAGGGGAAATTTTGATTCCACTCAGAAACTCTACCTCATATGCATTTCTTGAATCATGCTTTTTCAAAATCCTGCATGGTCCAAATTTCTTCATTTTCAACTTATTATATGTTCCAACTAGAAACCTCTCTTTTCTCAGGTGAACCATGACTTCATCTCCTACCTGAAACTCCTTATATATCCTCTTCTGATCTTCCTTAGCCTTATACTAAGTATTCATTTTATTAATATGCTTTCTCACCTCTTCATGCAAGTTCTTCAGGTGTTTTGCAAAGTCTTCAGCTTCGGCACTTGTCTTCTCTCTCTTGTCCAGTTTCCTTAACTCTGAAGTATTTCTTGGACTACTCCCATATACAATCTGGAATGGTGATTTACCTGTACTCCTATTGACAAAATTATTGTAAGCAAATTCTACCTGTGGTAAAATCAAATCCCATCCCTTGGGCTTATCTCCTACTAAACATCGTAGTAGGTTACCCAAAGTCCTATTCACCACTTCTGTCTGTCCATCAGTTTGTGGATGGTGTGCAGAACTGAAATTCAAATCTATCTTCAACTTCTTCCACAAAGTCCTCCAGAAATAACCAACAAACTTGGTATCTCGATCTGAAACTATGCTCTTAGGTAGACCATGTAATCTCACCACCTCCCTGAAAAATAACTCTGCAATATGAACAACATCATTACTCTTCTTACAAGAAATAAAATGTGCCATCTTTGAGAATCTGTCCACCACCACAAAAATGGAATCGTGTCCTCTTTGTGTCCTTGGTAAACCAAGAACAAAATCCATACTAATATCAACCCATGGCTTCTTTGATATAGGTAATGGCTGATATAGCGCTATATTATGACTTGTTCCTTTTTCCATCTGACATACTCTGCAACTCTGCACAAATTTCCTCACATCCTACTACAACTGTGGCCAATAATAATGCTCACCAACAATAGCAATGGTCTTATCTCGACCAAAGTGTCCAGCTAATCCCCCACTATGCTTCTCCTTAATCAGGTTCTCTCTCATGGAACTCCTTAGAATAAACAATTGGCTTCCTTTAAACAACACGCCATCTTGGATTATGAAATCCAATCATTTTGTCCTATCCAAAGTAATAGGTTCCAAACAAGCTTTCCAAGCCTCTACAAAATCTAGATCTTCAAGATATAAAATTTTGAGCTCATCGAACCCAGCGACCTCTATCTTCATTTTTGTCAACAAATTTTGCCTTCTGCTTAAGGCATCTACAACTCTATTGGACTTCCCACTCCTATGCTTCAAAACAAAAGTATAACTCTGCAAAAACTCAACCCATTTTAAGTGCCTTTGGTTCAACTTTCCTTGACTATTAAGATACTGCAAAGCCTGGTGATCAGTATATAAAACAAACTCTTTTGGCAACAAATAATGTCTCCATTTCTTCAAAGCCTAAACTATTGCATAGAACTCCTGACCATAAACAAAATACTTTTTCTTAGCATCATTAAGCTTCTCACTAAAATAGGCAATGAGTTTACCTTCTTGGCTCAAAATAGCTCCTATAGCACTGCCACTAGCATCACAATCTACATGAAATACCTTATTGAAATTTGGAAGTGCCAATACAGGTTGCTTTGTGAGTTTCTTCTTCAATTTATCAAAACTCTTGTCTGCTCTTATAGTCCATCTAAACCCTTTTCTATCCCCTCTCATTGTCTCAGTTAGGGGTGCACAAATGCTACTAAAATTCCTGGTAAATTTTCTATAAAAACTTACCAAGCCATGAAAAGATCTTACCTCTGTAGCACTCCTTGGCCTAGGCCATTCAATGATAGCCCTTACCTTCTCTGGGTCCTGTTGATGACTGTTTTGATGCAATCATAACAATAAGTTAAAATTCACATAAAATGAACTGAAACTATACTTGAAAGATAAGAAGGAATCATTTGAGATTCAACTAATCCCAAGTCTACAATGGTTCGGTTGGTCAAGTTCAGTTGGTCAATGTGAAGCTGTAATGTTCAAGGGGCCTTACGTAGTTTAGGTTTGTTTGATGGCTTACTGGCCTAAGAATATGCAAAAAGGTCATAGATTTCAACAAGTATTCTGTTCATTTGCATACAAGTGTTACCGGGCTGCAAGTTTTAGATGGTTTTCTTGGATTTTTGCAGCTTTCTTCTTTATCTATTTATGAAAAATGTCTACTTATAGCTCTGTTATACATGCTTCTTCAAAGTTGAGACAATTTCCTTTAGATTTCTACGTTTTCAGCTAAATATTTCAGATGGGTTGGGAAAAGTTAGAAAGATCTAATCTATACCTCATTTAATCTACCGAAGGATCTAATTGTTTCTGTTATGCACTATGTAAATACCACAGTAATTTGATCAAATCCACAGTAAAAACCTTAAATGTAAGTTCTGAGCATTTTCACAAACATACATTTAAAATTGCAAGCTCTCAAAGAAGATATTTCAAAACACAAAGAAGAGCAGGAGAACACTCAGAAGATAGATGCAGAACTCCAGATTCTATTGTATTAGAAACGAATAGTCATACATGATTTACAATGTAGGAATGACTCTTAGTTTCATTGATCATACTACAGAGAACTTACAAGCTTTACAGATACAGTAAGGCAGCCAGACATTCCACACGCACCTTACTGCAGACAAACAGGCGACCTCCTTCTTCTACTTCTAAACTATGCCCAGAAAGGCTCTACAATTCTGGCAAAATCCTAAAATCCCTGTGTAAAGTATTACAGTGTAGAGAGGCACAATATAAAGACATTCTGATTGTCCTCACTACAGCAAAAACCTAACTGAACCCCTGGTTCAAACCCCTGGTTACAGCAATAAATACAGGTGAACCAGCCCTCAAAAAATATCTCTGAGCAATGTCAAATCTGGGCGAAATATTGCCCCTTCTGAGAAGTTCCGGCAGCTGGGTAATAACTTCTGTTTGTCTGTTGTAGTAATACCTTCAGCTGCAACTCTATTTTTTACTTGAATGGCCTTGACTTTTCGCACTTCATCCTTATCTTCCTGCTCCTGAGATCAGATTTCCCTCCTCTATGAGGTTACTGTGTTGACTTTCCAGCTGCTTCCTCAACTGCAAGCCTGCAAGACAAGACAAGCAATAAGTATTTCATTTATCACATAAACAGCATGAAATTAAAATAACCATTTAAACCCAGGTGACTGCGCAAGATTGTGGAAATCGAATCCAGAATACACCTCAAACGCGCCCAAAATGCGTTCAGACTGCTCAAAATTCATCGGGTCAACTATCGCTGACCGGGAAAATGCCACAGGCGCCAAAAAAAAACTTTAAAATTCCACCGCCTCATTTCCCGCCCATCGGCATGACTATTGCTATCGACGCGTCAAAAAAACATGTTGGTCGATATTCACTTCATCATCATGATATTTTGGAAATATGATGCTCTCCCTTCTGAAGGTCCAGATGACGTCATCAGGATGTTTCGCTTCTGTGTATTGGGGAAAAGAACAACATCATCATCATCATCATCATGTTGAAGAAGAATAGGAGGATATGGAATATAATGCTGCTGCTGAGGAAAGGAAGATGATGGTGACGTCATCGTCATATTCGGGCTTCATAAAAATGCAAAAGATGACGTCATCGTCATATTCGTTAAGATCAGGGGATAAATGCAATATTGGGTCACCTAAGGAGCATGATCAGGATGATGTTTGTAATATGACCCCTTTGCGGCCAAGGCAACCCTCTCGAAAGATCAGGATGATGATGATCATCAGGATATTTGCTTCTTCATTTATTAGATCGGTATGACGTCATCATGATATCCGGAGCCTTTGTTAAACTTAGAACATGACGTCATCATGATATTTCGCTAACCGGATCATGTTTTGGGAAATATCCTGCCGAAGGGAAATGTGATGATGATGATCATCAGGATATTTTCAAAAGGTCTTACTTCATCGGCAGGAGGACTTTGCGAAATATCAGGTGGACAAACAAGATCATGATGATCTTGACAATATGACAGGATAAAAAAATATGATGATGATCCCCCTCATCGAATTATCATGATGACGTCATCATCATATTTCGCCTTCGGAGCACAAGGATGAGTTGAGGTCATCATGATATATGCGCTAGGGTGATATTGTAAAATATGATCATGCTGTTGAGGAATGGAATATCACCTTCTTAAAAGACAGGGTGATCATCATGATATTCTGGAAATATGATGATGATCTCTCCATCACTTAGCGAATTTCAGCGAATGACCCTCTTGTGAAAGATCAGGATGATGATCATGATCATGCAAAAGGAGATCAGGAGGATATGAAGACGTCATCATCATATTCGTGAAGTTCAGCAAATATCATGATGATGACCCTCCTATAGGATTTGAACATGCGCATGCAAATATGCCGAAGGTGGATTTTCTAAGTCTGGGTGATCTTATAATATCATCATGATATTCGAGATCAGGCAATGCAAAAATATCATGATGATGCTCGCGATACAAAGACCGCTCGACGGGGGAAACTTACCGTGACTTAAAGTTGACGTCATCATGATATTTGAACCTCAGGATATTATCGGGGGGGGGGCGTTTCAAATATGATGATGATGTCTTCATACAGCAAAACCGAGTTTATAAAATATGACCCTCCTAAAAATCATGATGCTCACGATGCGCATAAGGCCTTTTGACGGGTAAAGGGCACTATCACCTAAGATTGACGTCCGGATATTGCGACTGCATGATTTTTATCGGGTGATAGACCAAGATCATGATGACCTTGTCAACATGAAAAAATATGATGATCACTTGCGATTATCAGGTTTGACCAAAACTTTGACTGTGCATAACTTCCACATATGGACGAATTTTCAAGTGAAGTAAAAGGCAAACCTGCATGGAATTTCAAGCTCTTTCTAAATATGAGGTCACAGAAACAAAATATGAACTTTGACAAACTGACCTCATGATGATGACCAACCTCATCCAATATCATGATGATGATGCACCTGACTCATTTTTACCAAACCGCCAGAAAGCAGACAAACACAAGCAGAAGCAAAAAGCAAAACATCAGCAGGGGTCCCCATTTTGCTAAGGAGCATAATGGGGCGTGTTGTGAACATCACAACAACTAGCAACCAAAACAAAACAATTAAATTCAGAGTGTTCAAGGAAACTAGATGAAATGAACTCATAACTCCCAACTATCTTTCCTGCAAATTACTATTCAGCTTGAGACTCAAAGTATTCAATAAAGATGCATGAATTTCTATTTTCAGTTTAGTTGTGTGCACGTGATTAATTATCCTCATCTTGAAGATCGGTTGAACAAACCAGTGACTGACATTAGCCTACGTAGGTGAGGATATTCCCTCATAGCCGACCGGATAGAGCCTTGCTGCCAGCGAGCGTCTATAGCCCCGGCAAGGTTATCGTTACAATTCTCCTAAGTAGAGCCCCACTGCCAGCGAGCGTCCATAGCCCCGGTAGAGTTACTTAGATGGCTTAATCTGGATTTTCAGTATAATTCGCTTTATTTATTTATTTATTTATTTTTTTGTTTTCTAATTTTGAAATATTTCATAAGATATAGCAATTTGTAACTTCATGATGCAAGGAGTGGACACTTGCTAAAATTAAGCTGAGAATTGTAATGGTAGCAAGGGTGACCTCTGATTTTTCACCTAATATCTACACTGGTATGTTCAACAAACCCAAGGATTTTAGGTGTGTCATCGTGAGAAACCTGCTTCGAATTCTCAATCACATTTATTGAATACAAAACCTCAGAAGATGAACAACTCTCTACATTCATGACAGTGACAGGTTATGTGTAAATTGCAAATGGTTAACCTGAATATCCTAAATTATATACTGTTTTGAATGGTTGCTAGTTTTGCTCCTTAATACTCTAAAGTAAAATAAAGATCCCTGCTGAGGAGACAACAAACAAACCAAACAAACAGGCTGTACAAACAACACAACAAAAGAAAAAACTGTACAAACAGAAAGAAACAAAAAGCAAAAACAAACAGAGGACAAGCTATACAAACAGCTAACCTAAAAAGAAAACAGCAAAAGAAGAACACAAAAACAAAAATAACTACCCTACCAGACTATATACAAGCCTCCACAAGGCAAATAGAAACCCAGGAAAAAGACCCAAAAACACCCCTACTTGCATATTTCTTTAGGTTGTGCAGGAGTAACAGGGTACTAGTTATGGTCCTCATCATAGCAGATTTATCTTTGAATTCTGAAAAAAAATCTGGTATTCTAGATTCATTGTGTTTATCAGAATAGCTCTTAATGACTAGTAACTGAGGCAGCTCATCAGGGTTATGATTAATCCATATGCATGTCCTATCTCTTGAGTTTCCATAATCAAAATAGCCTTTATCATTGTTTACTAAGGAAAGGAAAGAGACAACCTGATGTGCCTTTAGCTCTGTGGAACACACTTGTTTATTAATAGCTGGCTTTTCATTTAGCTCTGCATTTTCATTGCCCAGCTCTATATCTAGTCCTTCTTCAAGTTGAAAGATGAATGACTCTAGATGTATCATTTCTTCATCTTCATCCAGCCTTGTTCCTTCATTCTGGATGTTCAGTTTATCCCCAAATTTAGCAAACCTCTCAATGTTCTCATTAGTTTCCTGCACATCAGCACTTAAGTAAGTATCTTCATCATCATAATCTGGCATACAGAAATTAATTATTTCTAAATCACTTGAGAGTAAAGGTGGGACAACATCTTTTGATTGACAGGAGTACTCCCCTGTTTTATTTTCAACATGGCATGGGAGTGATGTCTGATTGTGTACAGCAGCTACATGATCCTCTGTATCCTCTTTTTTCAAGAATTGTTCATCAGATGACTCATATTTGTCATTTAGTGAAGAGTCTAATCTTATTGACCTGCAACAATCTTGATTTTGATCATTTAATTTAAAGAAGTCAGGTGTAACACTAGGATTTACTTTCTTTTCTATGACTTCATTAGCTTCTATAGTAGGGATCTCATCAATTTTAGTGCATTTTAATTCTGCCAATGCTTGTTTACATTTCTTTGCCAAATCATGTTCGTTAAAACTTTTCAGGTCAGATCCAGAGGTTTCTTCTTGACAAATATTCCTTAGTAGTTCTATATATTTATCAAATGTATCAAGACGAACCTCACTTTCCTTTTCTTTTTCATTAAATCCTTTTTGCTTATTTTCTAGAAAAGGGATATGAGCTGTGATTTCTTCTCTGCATTTTTTAGGATATTTATACTTTTCACTAACTTTAATCACAGCCGGATTCTGATAAAAAGACAGATTTTTTTTCTTACCATCACATGATTCCTGGAGAGAGATCTTACTATCCTTTATTCCTAGCATTGGTTCCATCTTTGCATCCTCTGCACATTTAATGACCGTTGATGCTGCATCCTTCTGTCGCTCAATAATCTCCTCATTTCCCTGCCAACTTTTAGCCTTATACACATCTGAGAGAGAGATTAGTCCTTTCAAATATAAATCTAATCTTGTAAGGAAAGCTATATAATTAAGCTCACCATGCTCTGCGGACTTATGTATCCTACACCTTCCAAATAAACCATAGCTATATAAATTTTTAGGATAAAGTTGGTTATTCAAAGCTTTCTGAAATGAAGGAATGTCAACTTGAAAACTATCCCCATATGAATCCATTAAAAAATGGGACCTTCTTTCAACTTTTTAGGCCTTTGAAATTTTATGAGATCTAACATATCTCAGAATATAACATTTAAAACTCAAAATTTTAACCCTAAACCAAATCAGGCCCTCCTTCTAGTGCCAGAAAACTGTTGATGACTGTTTTGATGCAATCATAACAATAAGTTAAAATTCACATAAAATGAACTGAAACTATACTTGAAAGATAAGAAGGAATCATTTGAGATTCAACTAATCCCAAGTCTACAATGGTTCGGTTGGTCAAGTTCAGTTGGTCAATGTGAAGCTGTAATGTTCAAGGGGCCTTACGTAGTTTAGGTTTGTTTGATGGCTTACTGGCCTAAGAATATGCAAAAAGGTCATAGATTTCAACAAGTATTCTGTTCATTTGCATACAAGTGTTACCGGGCTGCAAGTTTTAGATGGTTTTCTTGGATTTTTGCAGCTTTCTTCTTTATCTATTTATGAAAACTGTCTACTTATAGCTCTGTTATACATGCTTCTTCAAAGTTGAGACAATTTCCTTTAGATTTCTACGTTTTCAGCTAAATATTTCAGATGGGTTGGGAAAAGTTAGAAAGATCTAATCTATACCTCATTTAATCTACCGAAGGATCTAATTGTTTCTGTTATGCACTATGTAAATACCACAGTAATTTGATCAAATCCACAGTAAAAACCTTAAATGTAAGTTCTGAGCATTTTCACAAACATACATTTAAAATTGCAAGCTCTCAAAGAAGATATTTCAAAACACAAAGAAGAGCAGGAGAACACTCAGAAGATAGATGCAGAACTCCAGATTCTATTGTATTAGAAAGGAATAGTCATACATGATTTACAATGTAGGAATGACTCTTAGTTTCATTAATCATACTACAGAGAACTTACAAGCTTTACAGATACAGTAAGGCAGCCAGACATTCCACACGCACCTTACTGCAGACAAACAGGCGACCTCCTTCTTCTACTTCTAAACTATGCCCAGAAAGGCTCTACAATTCTGGCAAAATCCTAAAATCCCTGTGTAAAGTATTACAGTGTAGAGAGGCACAATATAAAGACATTCTGATTGTCCTCACTACAGCAAAAACCTAACTGAACCCCTGGTTCAAACCCCTGGTTACAGCAATAAATACAGGTGAACCAGCCCTCAAAAAATATCTCTGAGCAATGTCAAATCTGGGCAAAATATTGCCCCTTCTGAGAAGTTCCGGCAGCTGCGTAATAACTTCTGTTTGTCTGTTGTAGTAATACCTTCAGCTGCAACTCTGTTTTTTACTTGAATGGCCTTGACTTTTCACACTTCATCCTTATCTTCCTGCTCCTGAGATCAGATTTCCCTCCTCTATGAGGTTACTGTGTTGACTTTCCAGCTGCTTCCTCAACTGCAAGCCTGCAAAACAAGACAAGCAATAAGTATTTCATTTATCACATAAACAGCATGAAATTAAAATAACCGTTTAAACCCAGGTGACTGCGCAAGATTGTGGAAATCGAATCCAGAATACACCTCAAACGCGCCCAAAATGCGTTCAGACTGCTCAAAATTCATCGGGTCAACTATCGCTGACCGGGAAAATGCCACAGGCACCAAAAAAACACTTTAAAATTCCACCGCCTCATTTCCCGCCCATCGGCATGACTATTGCTATCGGCGCGTCAAAAAAACATGTTGGTCGATATTCACTTCATCATCATGATATTCTGGAAATATGATGCTCTCCCTTCTGAAGGTCTAGATGACGTCATCAGGATGTTTCACTTCTGTGTATTGGGGAAAAGAACAACATCATCATCATCATCATCATGTTGAAGAAGAATAGGAGGATATGGAATATAATGCTGCTGCTGAGGAAAGGAAGATGATGGTGACATCATCGTCATATTCGGGCTTCATAAAAATGCAAAAGATGACGTCATCGTCATATTCGTTAAGATCAGGGGATAAATGCAATATCGGGTCACCTAAGGAGCATGATCAGGATGATGTTTGTAATATGACCCCTTTGCGGCCAAGGCAACCCTCTCGAAAGATCAGGATGATGATGATCATCAGGATATTTGCTTCTTCGTTTATTAGATCAGGATGACGTCATCATGATATCTGGAGCCTTTGTTAAACTTAGAACATGACGTCATCATGATATTTCGCTAACCGGATCATGTTTTGGGAAATATCCTGCCGAAGGGAAATGTGATGATGATGATCATCATGATATTTTCAAAAGGTCTTACTTCATCGGCAGGAGGACTTTGCGAAATATCAGGTGGACAAACAAGATCATGATGATCTTGACAATATGACAGGATAAAAAAATATGATGATGATCCCCCTCATCGAATTATCATGATGACGTCATCATCATATTTCGCCTTCGGAGCACAAGGATGAGTTGAGGTCATCATGATATTTGCGCTAGGGTGATATTGTAAAATATGATCATGCTGTTGAGGAATGGAATATCACCTTCTTAAAAGACAGGGTGATCATCATGATATTCTGGAAATATGATGATGATGTCTCCATCACTTAGCAAATTTCAGCGAATGACCCTCTTGTGAAAGATCAGGATGATGATCATGATCATGCAAAAGGAGATCAGGAGGATATGAAGACGTCATCATCATATTCGTGAAGTTCAGCAAATATCATGATGATGACCCTCCTATAGGATTTGAACATGTGCATGCAAATATGCTGAAGGTGGATTTTCTAAGTCTAGGTGATCTTATAATATCATCATGATATTCGAGATCAGGCAATGCAAAAATATCATGATGATGCTCGCGATACAAAGACCGCTCGACGGGGGAAACTTACCGTGACTTAAAGTTGACGTCATCATGATATTTGAACCTCAGGATATTATCAGGGGGGGGGGTTCAAATATGATGATGATGTCTTCATACAGCAAAACCGAGTTTATAAAATATGACCCTCCTAAAAATCATGATGCTCACGATGCGCATAAGGCCTTTTGATGGGTAAAGGGCACTATCACCTAAGATTGACGTCCGGATATTGCGACTGCATGATTTTTATCGGGTGATAGACCAAGATCATGATGACCTTGTCAACATGAAAAAATATGATGATCACTTGCGATTATCAGGTTTGACCAAAACTTTGACTGTGCATAACTTCCACATATGGACGAATTTTCAAGTGAAGTAAAAGGCAAACCTGCATGGAATTTCAAGCTCTTTCTAAATATGAGGTCACAGAAACAAAATATGAACTTTGACAAACTGACCTCATGATGATGACCAACCTCATCCAATATCATGATGATGATGCACCTGACTCATTTTTACCAAACCGCCAGAAAGCAGACAAACACAAGCAGAAGCAAAAAGCAAAACATCAGCAAGGGTCCCCATTTTGCTAAGGAGCATAATGGGGTGTGTTGTGAACATCACAACAGGTCCATCTTAAGACCTTCCTCTGAGACAACAAATCCCAGGTATACTAACTCCTTTGCAAAACTATATTTCTTCAGATTAATCAACAACTTCTCCTCCATTAGCTTCTCTAAAACTCTTCTGATATGCATCAGATGCTCATCCCAAGTCTTAATGAAAATCAAAATGTCATCTAAATATAAAATAACAAAACTTCCCAAAAATTCTTCTAATACCTCGTTCATGAGCCGCATGAATGTGCTCAGTGCATTGGTTAGCCAAAATGGCATGAATAACCATTCATTCAAACCTTCCTTTATCTTGAAGGCTATCTTCCATTCATCTCCTTCTTTGATTCAAATCTGGTGATACCCACTCTTTAGGTCAATCTTCATGAAGTACTTGGCTCCACTCAAACAATCCATTATGTCATCCATTCTGGGCAACAAAAATATGTACTTGATTGTGATCTTGTTGATGGCTCAGGAATCTGTACACATTCTCCACTCTCCATCTTTCTTCGGTGCTAGTACTGTAGGTACTGCACATGGACTTAGGCTCTCCCTTATCAGTCCCTTCCTTAACAACTCGTGAACTTGTCTGTTCATCTCTTCATTCTCTGAGGGGTCATTCTATGGGCTACCTTATTCGACAAGCTGGCTCCTGGTATCAAATCCATTTTGTTGGTTTTTTCCCAGACTGGATGCTTATTCCCAGATTTCCCTACAAGGTAGCCATCAATGATCAACAGGATCTCTGGGCTAGGGGCCAACAGTATAGGAGATAGACTCTATTTTTATCTCCTCTTCTTCTTCAAGCTCTACAAAACCTAGGGGGGTATTCCCTATTCAACATCCATGAGAATATGCATACAAAGGATGGGATGCTGACATGAAGCAGATAAATCCTCCTGTAAGTAGACCAAAACTGCAAGATAAGAGCAAAGGGCCTAGCTTTGGGCCTATTTTCAGTTGTAGACAGAGGACTTGGGATCCTAAAACTAATTCTACTATCCTAATGGCTGTTTTGGAGTTTGATTTTGATTTTATGTGTTTGGATGCAAAGCTGGACCTGGTGTATAACCTCAACATAGAGCTAGATTGGTGCCTATCCAGGGCTTGGAGTCATAGACATACACATGCAAATGTTTAGCATAAACATAACAAGACTGGATTCAAGGGGATTTCATCATATTTGCCTTACAAATATATCCCAGAACAGAGTGTTTATACATCTCTACTTATGATATCCTTACTACAATATACTTTCCTCAATACTTAACCTGAAAATAGTTTAATCTATCCCTTGAACAGAAGTTAAGAGATCAAGCATTCAATATAGTAAACCTATATCCTAGAACCCAAGACACCCCTTAGATATCCAGATTCAAAAGGAAAGCATATTCAATACAGGAGACAAACAACAAAACACATGCAATATAGCATTACTCATCTAAATCAACATGAAACCAATGAATTTATGCAGAAAACATAAGGCATGAGACTCATAAACTCACAAAATCCACTGCACAGAGCAACCAAAACCAGATGTATTTCATTACAGAGCCAAAATGTCAAGTTTTCAACAACCTTTTTCAGTGATACAATCTGCCTTTTTTATATCAAAACTGTGTACTGAACAAATTAATTACAAGGGAGGCCCAAAAATCCTGCCAGATACACAGTATCAGAAAAATGGAGCTCAAAATCATAAATGCAATAGGGGACAAATCATGGAGAAGCCAGAGAAGGACGAGAAGCAGGTGAGAATCAGGATCTGCATTGCCGCCCAGGGACATGAATCATAAAAATGGTGGTTGATTTGTCCATCATCAACCCACACCTCTGTGCAATCGCCATTAATGTTTTAGCTACTCACAGCCTCTGGAAACGTAGCCACAGCAAGCCTTTGAAGTTTTTCCCACCCAAACACGACCATAGACACAAAGAAAAAACCTGTCGCTGCAAGCTTAAAACGTGGCCGTCGATCAAAACTCATTGCTCTAAATCAACAGCCCCAAAAGTGTCAAAAAGTTGCCACCAACAAAAACGTGCCACGCAGACACTTCAAATTTCTAACGCTGGGCCCTTTTTGCTTTATCTTCTTCGCTGAGAGTTAACAGCCAGAACCCCACGCGGAAGCCACCATGTGGCAAGCTCCGCGGCACCCTTGGAACGTTAGAGACCCTTCCGAGACATGCCTGCGGAAGCTGCCACATGATGCCCCCCGCGCTCCTCTTGGGAAAAACTTTGAAACAATATTGGGACCCTTCAGAATCTTGGCAGAGACAGACACATGGCGGGCTCTGTGCTATCTTGAAACATTAAATAGTCTTCTTTGAAACACCCGCGGAAGCAGCCACGTGGCGCCTTCCGCGGCCACTTCTTGAAACTCAAAGAAACTTCCTCGAAACACTCAGAAACTTTAAGGCCCCTCCTGAGACTTATGCAGAAGGTGACATTTGTCATCACCCGCAACACTTGAGACACTCACTGGGACCCGCCTCTGTCAATATTTGGCGTCGAAGGAAAAAGAGAGAGACACGCAGAAGCAGACACATGGTAGGTTCTGCGGCCCTTATAAGATACACATGGCGCCTTCCGCGCTCACAATGAAACAAGTTGACCCTGCCTTCGCAAGTGACACGTTGTGCTATCTGCAGCAACTTAGAAACTTTCAAAAACATCAACAGAGAGTGACACGTGGCGCCTTCCGCAAAAATCTTGAGAAACGTAAAGGATCCTTCGAAAGCTTGGTGGCAAATGATACTTGGCACTGTCCGCGGGGCCACTGAGCTGCTTCACTGGGACCCACCACCACTTTGCTAAACTCAGAAACAAAATAGAAACAATCTCAGAAGTCGACACTTGTCGGCGTCCGCAGCAATAACAAGGGACATGTGGCACCTCTTGCCCCTGCTTAGAAACTTCTTGGGAGTGTCTTGGCTGATGACACGTGGAGTCCTCCGTGGGGAGGAACTTGAAACATAATAGAAACATTTAAAGAGTCTTGAAACTTGGCAGAAACTATGAAACCTTTAGGGTCACTCGGGTGCCTCCACGTGGTGCCTCCCGCGCACACATAGAAACTTAAAAGAAACTTCATTGAAACTTTGGTGGAACTCTATTGGAAGCTGACACGTGGTGCCATCTGCAGCAAGTAACTTAGAAACAAAACAGAAATAGCCTCTGCAACGTGGCATACTCCGTGTTAGAGCTACATTCAAAAATAAAAGCATGGCAATAAATTGGGGCTCGACACTTGGCAGACCCGCGGCACTGGCAATATAAGACCCTCTCGGCTACTAATAGAAATATTTAAAAACTGGAAATAGTGACCTGATATGCATTCAAAAATGCATCTGACCCATTTTTATCAATTTCGAGGGACCGAGGGGAGATTTCACAAGTTTGCCAACACACATTTCACCTTTGCATACATAGAATTTAACAATTTTCTCAAATGCGACAGGAAAAACAATTAAACAGTGCATGCGGGCTGGGGAACAATTTAAACCAAGGCACTAAGGGTCAGAAGGAAAACACACAGGAACCTACAAATTGGAAGTCAAAACCCTAACCCTAGGTGAACACCACTAGTGGCTCCGATTGGGGACGTGTAGACGCAAGATTGCAGCGAGAACCAGACCTCCAGGCAGACCAGACAAAACACAAAAAAGCACCAACCGTACAAGATATTTACAATATATACATATTCTTACAAATGTGCATAGAGGAAAACCACCTATGCAAAATAAAATTTGAGGAATTGACCATGCACAGGCAATTCTAGCATCTCACCATCTAGGGCCTGGAGGATATAAGAATCCTCCCCATGAGTATTGCAAACCTGGTATGGGCCCATCCATAAGGGCTCAAATTTACCATGCTTGCCCTTATCCTAGTTTCTTGTATTCCATACAAGGACCAAATCATCTTTCTGAAACTTTCTTTCTGTAGCTCTCTTATCAAATAGATATTTCACCTTTTGCTGTCTCTTGATGTTTGTCTTCTATGCTTCCCTTCTCATCTCATCTAGTGCAACTAGCTGATTGATCCTTTCAGTCATTGAATCATTAACCTCCCCATCATTCTCTTGAATGAACTTGTAAACTGGCAGGAAATTGTTCACAGGCAACTTAGCTGCTGCACCATACACCAATTCATAAGGTGACCTTCCAGTGGCTTTTTTCATTGTCACCCTATCAGCCCATAATGCTAACTTCAGTTTTGAATCCCAAGATTTCTTATTTTTATCCATTATCCTCTTGATGATTTTCATTAGGCTTTTGTTGCTTGACTCTGCTTGACCATTTCCTTGTGGGTGGTATGGTGATGTGTGAGACAAGTCAATTCCATATTTATTGCAAAAATCAACAAATTCACTTGATCTAAAGCACATTACATTATCTGTGATTAACTTGACTGGTACCCCAAACATGATAATAATATTCTCCAAGATAAAATCCATCACCACCTTACTTGTAGCCTTTTTAGTAGGGATAGCCTCAATCCATTTAGTGAAGTAATCAGTGGCAACCAGAATCCAACTATGTCCTCCACTAGATTTCTCTGAAATCTCCCCTATAAAATCAATTCCCCATTGCTGAAATGGAGCATCCATAGTTACAGTTCTAAGGGGCAATGCTCCTTCATATCTTAACTTTCCTGAGAATCTTTGGCAAGGGTCACATTTCCTTACCAGCTTTTGTGCATCTGAAAAGACAGTGGGCCACCAATATCTTGCCCTAAGGATCTTCTGAGCTGTTGTTTGGGCAATATAATGTCCACCACACAATCCTTTATGCATATCATTCAAAACATTGTTAGCTTCATCTTCATCCACACATCTCAGCAACACACCATCAGGGTTCTTCCAGTACAGCTCATCTTGAACAATAACATACTTGATTGCATATAGTTTTAAGGTCCTCTTTTGACTGTCACTGAAATGGGAAGGACAATTCAAATTTTGCAAGTAATATATGATGTCCTTATACCATTCAGATTTTGATACATTGACATTCTCATTCTGGACTGCATTGACTTGGCATGCCTCTAGATTTGACTATCATTAGCTTTGCTAACCCTTGTCCTCTTACCAATTTTGTGATCTGTATCTCTATGTTGAACTCCTGCAACTTATTTATCCATCTACATCTTCTTCCAGTTACTTCCTGCTGAGTGAAGATATCTTTTATTGCTGTATGAGGTACATATGCAATTACTTGTGAGCCTACCAAATATGGCCTAAAGCTCTTGACTGCTCTAACCAGTGCATATGCCTATTTCTCCATAATGTCATATTTTAATTCAGCAGCCTGCAATGACCTACTAAAGAAAGCAATGGGCTACTCAAAACCATCCTCATTTATCTAAAGTAAACATGCAGCAATAGTATGGAAAGAAGCAAATGAAAACAATTGAAATGGCTTAGAAAAATTAAGAGATTTCAGCACAGGAGCCATTTTGATTGCTTCCTTGATGTTCTGAAATGATTCAATTGCTTCATTCTCCCAATTAACAGTTGCACCTTTCTTCAACATCTTGGAAATTTCTTTCGTGGTCTCTACAAAGTTAGGAACAAATCTCCTAACAAAGTTTATTTGTCCAAAGAAAGACTGCACACCTTTTATTGTTTTAGGGATCTGAATTTTGTCAATTGCAGCCACCCTTTCAGGATCAATCCTAACTCCATCCTTGGAAACAATGTGTCCAAGCAATTTTCCTTCCACAACCCCAAAAGCACATTTCTTTGGGTTGAGAGAAATGCCATACTCTAGTGCTCTAATAAAAATCTGTTCCAAATGCATACAATGCTGCTCTTCTTTCTTTGAAAAGATAGTCAAGTCATCTTGATAAATAGCCAAGATTGAGTCAATCAATCCTGCAAAAGCAACATCCATTGCTCTTTGAAATGTAGCACCTGCATTTGTCAGTCCAAATGGCATCCTAACATACACATAGGTTCACCATGGAGTTGTGAAAGTAGTTTTAAATTGTTCTGATTCTTTTACTTTCACTTGATTGTACCCTGAAAAACCATCCATCATAGATAAAAGTTCACAACCAGTCACTCTTTGCAACATGGCCTCCATATTTGGCAATGGATAGTTATCCTTCAAAGAAGATACATTTAAGTTTCTAAAGTCCACACATAACCTTATATCACCATTCTTTTTTCTGACTGGGACAAGGTTAGACACCCAAGTTGAATGTCTGATAGGCATGATTATTCCAGCCTCCCTAAGTTTTATAAGTTCTTCTTGCATTTTTGGAGCTAAGGTTGGGTTAATAGGCCTCTGTTTTTGTCTAAATGGTTTATCTCCAGGCTTCAAAGGGATTTCATGCTGAAATAAATCTTCTCTATAGGCTTTCAAGTCCTCATATGACCAAGCAAAAACATGCTTATACCTTTTCAGCAATGCAATCAGCATGCTCTTGATGTGTGGTTTGAGCTGTTTGCCAATGTATACCTTTTTGGGAGCATGAGATGTTCCCAAGTTTATCTCCTCCAAGTCATTCTTGTTTGTTGGAGATGCTTTTGTAACAAATTGGTCCCTATTGTCAAAAGCTCTTTCTAAAGCTACCAACCCTCTAGGGATTTTGTTTGTCTTGAGTTGAATTAGTTCCTTCCCTAAAAGAGTTTTTTTTCCATCTACAACTTCCACAAAGTTCTAAAAATCCATTTCTTGGTTCTCATATTCATCAATACAATGCAGAAATCTCAGTAAATCCTTATCATCATCAAACACTTGCCAGCTGCATATATTATCTGGCACTGCAGGCCTAAACTTGATTTCAACATTTGTAACATCTGACAAAGTTATATCATCTGGCCTTATGGCTACATTGGCTAGAAAATCTGCTCTGACATTTTTTGATCTTTCTATCCAATTTATTAAAAAAGCATCAAACAATTCAATTGTATCCCAAACAACATGCTTATATTGTTTCAACCTTTTATTTTTTGATGCATACTCATCTCTAATTTGGGACACAATAAGATTTGAATCACCAAATACTTTGAGCATCTTAATTCCATGCTTCAAAGCAACATTTAACCCTAATAATAGAGCCTCATACTCTGCAATATTATTTGTACAGGCAAACCTCAACAAGAAAGAAAATTGGAGAAGCTTACCAGTTGGAGACAAAAAAATAATTCCAGCACTAGAGCCTTCTTTTAAACAAGCTCCATCAAAATACATGGTCCAAAGACCTTGCTGGTCCAACTCTTGAATACAATTTTTTCTCTTTTATCTTCCTTATCATCTGAGACAACTCTGAAATTTTCACAGTCAGTGTTCATAAAACATATATGCTCTTTTGATTCTTGATCCTCCACTGTCTCTGATGATCTTTCTTCTTTGATCAGCTTGACATCCCTGCCATTCATTGAGATCATGGCATATGACAGATCCAGTTGCATACTTCCACCAATCAGTGCTGCCCATCTTCTTGACAACAACATGCCATACTGTGGCTTGATATCAACAACTGTTATGTTTATTTTGTAGATCTTTTCAGGATATGCTGCCAATCTAAAATCAACATCCTTCATGATTCCAATGACAGGTACCTCTCTAGCATCCATTGCATAGCATTTTCCACATGTCTTGTCTATTTTTAATCCTGCTTGTTGCATAATGGCTAGAGGCATGATGTTTGTTGATGCTCCTGAGTCAAGCATACAATTTCTAATTACTTTTCCATTTATAACCAAGGATACATAAAATGGCTCCACTTGTGATGGGCATTTTGTCATGGTCATCCCTAGATATACCTCAGGAATCTCATCCTCTTCAATACACATAGCTTGTTTCTTATCCTGAGTCTCAATATTCTGCTTGGCTTGACATGGTACACCTGAAATCAAGGATACAGTCTTATTTCTAAATTCTTCAACTTTCATCAGCTCCATTAGTGGAACAGAGACTTTTATTTGAGACAAGACCTAAGTGATGTCAAATGAAGTATAATTTTGAATAATAGTTGTAGCCTGATCCACAATTTTACCTCTGTCCTGAGATGATCTAGCTTTAGTTTTTATGGCTCTCTAACTGTCATCCTTGTTCTAAAAATTCTTATTTTGATCCTCACCCTGGGGAACTCTATTTTCTGGTCCTTGGGGATCATAACCTATTTTTTGCTTAAAATTTTGCCTATTATTGTTCCATTGCTTCTTTTGTGTCTCAATTCTTTTATGACTGTGTACAGGCTGATTTGCAGAAATGCCTTCTGGCTGATGTGGGCTGCTTACTTGAGCTTTACCTCTTAGGTTGTAGTTGCTTTTGACTTGAGCAACTACTGCAGCTGTGAAGGCCCTTATTTCTTCATCAGAAGGCCTCCTCAAGTTATTCAGAAAACTATGTGAATCCTGAGCATAGGCATAGTTGTCTTCATCATCTTCATCATATGGGAACTGTTGGTAGCCTTGAGTTTCATCATTTGCATTTGCATCATCATCATAAAAAAAGTATTCTCTATTTGTAGACAACATGTTGACATTATCATCTTCCATGCAATGAGGCTCATTGCACTCATCACAGGCCATGGCATTGTTATATAAAGACTGAGCAATCATACATTGTGACTGTGAATGAGGCATCTGGCATATTATACACCATGGAGTATCATTAACAATATTAACAGCCTTCTTCAAAGGATCAGGAGTTTCCTTGGTATGTTGAGCTCTTTGATTTGTGTTGTTATGTGGCAATACAGGCCTACCATTATGCCAATTGGTATTATATGGCATATCATGCAATGATGGTCTCTTTTCCTGTCTTTGGTAAGCTTGCCTATTAGGACCTATTCCTTTTTCACTTCTAGCCAGTCTATAGCTTAGGTCCTTAACAACATTTGCCAATTTATCTATTTTATCTTCAGGGGCAGATGTATTACCTTGAATAGTTTGAGACTTAATATTTGGATTTTGCAGGATTTTCACATCATCCCTTCTGTTTGTTTTACCAGATGCCTTTCTATTATTTTCAATATTTATTGCTATCTTGAAACAATCCCTGAGAGTAGCAAGACCCTTATCTCTTAACCCATATGCTGTTTTGGCATCAAAAGCATTAATATATAATATTATGCACATTAGTTCATTTGGCCTCATGTGATGTGGCAATTTGTTCAACACCTTAGTAAATCTTGCATTAAAATCTACAACCTGTTCATTTGACCCTTTAGTGATACTAGTGAACTCATTTACAAAAAAGCTAGGGTTAGTTTTGTCACCATATTGCTCCTTAAACATCCTTTTGAAATCATCCCATGATGAAATGCTTCTGTCAGGTAGACCTTTATACCATTCCTTGGCTTCATCAACTAAGGATTGCATAAATGATTTCATGAAAACATCCTCATGCTCAACCTAAAAGTTGTCCATGGTATTCTGAAAAGCTTTTAAATGGTCTTCTCCTGAGACAGTATTGTTTCCTGAAAATTTAGGCACTTGCAGCCTCACATGTTTGTCAACAGGGTTTGGATAACCAGGAATGCCATCAAAAACAAGTTGTCTGAATCTGTGCAACTGCATTGGGTGCCTTTCAAACTGATTAGCATTTGCATTTCTATTTACATTTTGATATCTCACATTATTTAATGGAGCTCTGATGTTATTTGCATTGTGTCTTTGATCATTTTGCTGATAATACTGTACCTCATTTCTTTGTTGATTCCTCTGCATATTTGCATTTTGGAGGGTAGGAATTGAATCATTTTGAGCAACTCTCAAAGCCTGCACTTTCTGTCTCATATCATCTCTAATTTTTACTGCTTGCAGATATTCTAACTCAGCTCTTAAGCTCTTAATTTCATCAGCTAGTTCTTCCTCTCTAGGCATAGAAGAAGATGGTTTTATCATATTCTGATCATCATTATCATCATCCCTTAGGGATTCAGCCTCTTCAAATCTGTCAGGAGAAACATGAAAAGGGTGTTCCTGAAACACCTCTGACCTTATTCTCAAACCATTACCTTGCTGTCTTTCATACACACTCTGGATTTCAGCCTCAGTGTTTGAAAAATAAGGTACTATCTTCTCTGAGGATCTTGGATTATCTTGAATAAAATCATTTTCCTTGGGGCTAGGAGAACCATCTTGATTGGCTTGAACAGTACCCTTTTTTCTATACATCATTTTTATGGGTAACTCTTAAAATAGAGTATTATGCTGGGATTTTCTCCCTTGCATACAAATTTTTACTTTACCGGTTGGGAGATTGGTTTGGAGTCGCCACCTATTGCTAGGAACTGTTTTCTTTTAAAAATCAAGGTTCTTTCACAAGTTCCCCAGTGGAGTCGCCAATTTCTGTTGGTTTTTTCCCAGACTGGATGCTTATTCCTAGATTTCCCTATAAGGTAGCCATCAATGATCAACAGGATCTCTGGGCCAGGGGCCAATAGTATAGGAGATAGACTCTATTTTTATCTCCTCTTCTTCTTCAGGCTCTGCAAAACCTAGGGGGGTATTCCTTATTCAACATCCATGAGAATATGCATACAAAGGTTGGGATGCTGACATGAAGCAGATAAATCCTCCTATAAGTAGACCAAAACTGCAAGATAAGAGCAAAGGGCCTAGCTTGGGGCCTATTTTCAGTTGTAGACAGAGGAGTTGGGATCCTAAAACTAATTCTACTATCCTAATGGCTGTTTTGGAGTTTGATTTTGATTTTATGTGTTTGGATGCAAAGCTGGACCTGGTGTATAACCTCAACACAGAGCTAGATTGGTGCCTATCCAGGGCTTGGAGTCATAGACATACACATGCAAATATTTAGCATAAATATAACAAGACTGGATTCAAGGGGATTTCATCATATTTGCCTTGCAAATATATCCCAGAACAGAGTGTTTATACATCTCTACTTATGATATCCTTACTGCAATATACTTTCCTCAATACTAACCTGAAAATAGTTTAATATATCCCTTGAACAGAAGTTAAGAGATCAAGCATTCAATATAGTAAACCTATATCCTAGAACCCAAGACACCCCTTAGATATCTAGATTCAAAAGGAAAGCATATTCAATATAGGAGACAGACAACAAAACATGTATGCAATATAGCATTACTCATCTAAATCAGCATGAAACCAATGAATTTATGCAGAAAACATAAGGCATGAGACTCATAAACTCACAAAATCCACTGCACAGAGCAACCAAAACCAGATGTATTTCATTACAGAGCCAAAATGTCCAGTTTTCAACAACCTTTTTGAGTGACACAGTCTACCTTTTTTATATCAAAACTATGTACCGAACAAATTAATTACAAGGGAGGCCCAAAAATCCTGCCAGATACACAGTATCAGAAAAATGGCGCTCAAAATCATAAATGCAACAGGGGACAAATCATGGAGAAGCCAGAGAAGGACGAGGAGCAGGTGAGAATCGGGATCTGCACCGCCGCCCAGGGACATGCATCATAAAAATGGTGGTTGATCTGTCCATCATCGACCCACACCTCTGTGCAATCGCCATTAATGTTTCAGCTACTCACAGCCTCTAGAAACGCAGCCACAGCAAGCCTCTGAAGTTTTTCCCACCCAAACATGAGCACAGACACAAAGAAAAAACCTGTCGCTGCAAGCTTAAAACGTAGCCGTTGATCAAAATTCATCACTTGAAATCAACGGCCCCAAAAGTGTCAAAAAGTCGCCACCAACAAAAACGTGCCATGTAGACACTTCAATTTTCTAACGTTGGGTCCTTTTTCCTTTATCTTCTCCGCTGAGAGTTAACAGCCAAAACCCCACGCGGAAGCCACCATGTGGCAAGCTCCGTGGCACCCTTGGAGCGTTAGAGACCCTTCTGAGACACACCCATGGAAGCTGCCACGTGGTGCCCCCCGCGCTCCTCTTGAGAAACACTTTGAAACAATATTGGGACCCTTCGGAAGCTTGGCGGAGACAGACACATGGCGGGCTCCGTGCTCTCTTGAAACATTAAATAGTCTTCTTTGAAACACCCGCGGAAGTATCCACGTGGCGCCTTCCACGGCTACTTCTTGAAACTCAAAGAAACTTCCTTGAAACACTCAGAAACTTTAAGGCCCCTCCTGAGACTTATGCAGAAGGTGACATTTGTCATCACCCGCAACACTTGAGACACTCACTGGGACCCACCTCTGTCAATATTTGGCACCAAAGGAAAATGAGAGACACGCGGAAGCAGACACATGGTAGGTTCCGCGGCCATTATAAGATACACATGGCACCTTCCGCACTCACAATGAAACAAACTGACCCTACCTTTGCAAGTGACACATGGCGCTATTCGCAGCAACTTAGAAACTTTTAGAAACATCAACGGAGAGTGACATGTGGTGCCTTCTGTGAAAATCTTGAGAAACGTAAAGGGTCCTTCGGAAGCTTGTCGGCGAATGACACTTGGTACCATCTGCGGGGCCACTGAGCTACTTTACTGGGACCCACCATCACTTTGCTACACTCAGAAACAAAATAGAAATAATCTCGGAAGCTGACACTTGTCGGCTTCCATAGCAACAAGGGACATGTGGCACCTCTTGCCCCTGCTTAGAAACTTCTTGGGAGTCTCTCGACTGACGACACGTGGAGTCCTACATGGGGAGGAACTTGAAACATAAAAGAAACATTTAAAGAGTCTTGAAACTTGGCAGAAACTATGAAACCTTTAGGGTCATTCGGGTGCCTCCACGTGGTGCCTCCTGCGCACACATAGAAACTTAAAAGAAACTTCATTGAAACTTTGGCGAAACTCTGTCAGAAGCTGACACGTGGTGCCATCCACAGCAAGTAACTTAGAAACAAAAGAGAAACAGCCTCTGCAACGTGGCATACTTCGCATTAGAGCTACATTCAAAAATAAAAGCACGGCAATAAACTGGGGCTCGACACTTGGCAGACCCGCGGCACTGGCAATATGAGACCCTCTCGGCTACTGATAGAAACATTTAGAAGCTGGAAACAGTGACCTGATATGCATTCGAAAATGCATCTGACCCATTTTTATCAATTTTGAGGGACCGAGGGGAGATTTCACAAGTTTGCCAACACACATTTCACCTTTGCATACACAGAATTTAACAATTTTCTCAAATGCGACAGGAAAAACAATTAAATAGTGCATGTGGGCCGGGGAACAATTTAAACCAAGGCACTAAGGGTCAGAAGGAAAACACACAGGAACCTGCAAATTGGAAGTCAAAACCCTAACCCTAGGTGAACACCACCACATTTGATGACTTATCTTCCTCACTGGTGGTAAACCTTTTGGTACATTATCAAAGACAATATCCTAAAATTATTCCAATAGATCTGAGACTTCTACGAGTACATCTTCACATTTCTCTTGACTAATGTTAGGAATCAATGAAAAGCAATGACACTCATGCTTCATACTCTTAAAAAATTTCCTACCATCTACCAAGCAAATTCTGGTAGTACTACATACCTTTTCTTCCACCTCCTTCAATGGATTCAACTTATGACGAACTCCATCCTTTTTTAGGGAATATGTATTTGCATGGCCATCATGGACATCGCACCTATCATACTGCCATGGCCTTCCCAATAACATATGACATGCATCCATCGGTATGATGTCACACAACACCTCATCATGGTGTCCCCAATCTTGAACTTGACTAAACACTGTTTATTGACCAAAGCTCTATGGTCCTTTTGCAACCATGCAATCTGATATGGGTGTGGATGCCTTCTCCTTGTCAACTTCAACTTGTTAACCATCTCCTCTGAAACAAGATTATCAGTGCTTCCACTGTCAATACTAATATCACAACACTTATCTTCACACTTGCACCTTGTGTGGAATAAACTCTTCCTCTAATCTAGTTCTTTCTCCTCATTCAACAAGGTTCTTCTAAAAACTAGGGTTTCTCCCCTTTCAACATCTTTAGAATGCTTAGACTGTGCATCCTCATCTACATGTGCAACTCGTGTATTACCTTCAGGTCTTTTATTCATCCTTCCTTGATGTTGTGGACATGCATATGCTCGATGCCCTTCTTCTTCACATTGGAAACAAGTTCCTCTGAAACCTTCTCTTTCAGGTCCTTGTCCAGCTTGGCCTCTTCCTCTTCCTCTTTGTTCACCATTGTTTTGGTCACGAGGGTGGTAGGTATTGTCTCCTCTCTGATTTTGACTGGTGCTAGCTTCTTCACTTTTCTTTTGATCTTCATTTCGGCCTCCATAGGATCTTCCACTAGTCCTTCTGCCTTGACCTCTTCCTCTTTGCTTGCTTTCAAATCTTTTGTTTAGCTTCTCTTCCACCTTCAGGGAAAATTGATATGCATCTTCTATGGTGGTCATTCTGACCAGGCTCAGCTCCTCTTGAATACTTGGCCTTAACCCATTAATGTAATGGGCTACCTTCTCCTTGTTGGCCTCTGCATGGCCTGTTCTAATAGTAATCTTGTAAAACTCTTCTGTATACTCCTTGACAGACTTGTTACCTTGCTTCAATCCTTGTAGCTTCTTTAGCAACTCGATCTCATAGTCCACATGAATGAACTGCTTCTTTAGTTTTTCCACCATCCAATCCCATATGGTAATCTTTCCTTTTCCTCTTCTATTCCTCTCTAACTGGACCTCCTTCCACCAAATATTGGCATGGCCCTTCAACTTTGTTTTTGTAAACTTGACCCGATCTGGGTCCTCCACATCTTCATACTCAAAATATTCCTCCATATCATTGATCCAATCAACAAGCTGTTTTGGATTCAAATCTCTAGAATAGGTAGAAACTTTGATCCTAGGCCTCTTTTCGATCTTCGAAATGGCCCTCAACAACCTAACTTCTATAGGATCTCCTGCAACTTCTTGTTCTTCCTCAGATAGATCTTCTTCAGCTTCATCTTTTCTTTCTTCTCTTGTCCTTGGCTCAAAACCTCTTCGCAACTCTTCTTGCAATGCATCGATTTGCCTTTGCAGGGCTCTAAACCCCTCTTCCATCAAAGCATTTCTCCCAACATGATTTATTTGTGGAGGTATTTTTATCTCTGCAGCAAACCCACAACCTCAAGTTCTGGTGCAAACTGTCTCACGGTCAATAATTTGTCTACACACTCAGGAACCCTTGCTCTGATACCACTTGATGAAGGGGTAAATCTCAAAACACACAACATCAAGAATTGCATATAGAAAATAGAGACATTCTTTTATTGATTTGGACAACTCATTACATTATAGAAGCTCAAATATAATCAGAAGAATCAATCCTCCACATGCTACAACACATTACAGTTACTTATCACCAGGCTCTGGAATCTTCTGCCTTCTATAACCCCAAATCAGCTAGGGTTTCTATTTTCCCACCTATTCTTGACTCTACACTTTCTCCCTTAACTCTATTATTGCCTAGGGTTCCTAAAAATAGTCATAAATAGCCCTTTTTAGCGGCCAACAACCAAATTTCAAAATTTGCATCTCCCTCCAAAAATAGGTCAACTTCTCAGAAGCATAACTTTTGATCCGAGTGTCCGATTGATGAACCGTTTAAAGAGCCAAAAAGCTTGCAAAGTGAACTATCACACTGGGAATTCATAAACGTACTTCCATCAACTTTTTAGGATGTTATGGGACATTTTAGTGCCTTATATCTGATTTCAAAAATTTTTAGGGGTTTTTTCAGGAAATATAAACTTAATATCTTTCAGCTCACAAATGTTCTTTGCTTGATTCCTTCACCAAATGTCTTATATTTCATTTACAAAGCTTCCTGTAAATTTTCACTTCAATCCGTGCCCAAATGTAAACTTTCCAAAAATAGCAGTTAAACTTTCCAAGAATAGCAGTTTACTATTTTTAGCAGTTTGGAAAAACTAAAAGTCCTACATCATTATTCAAGCAATTATGGAACCACAAATACTAATTATGGAAAGAAATGAAAATAACTTCAATGATTTTGAATCAACATCTTTTGGGTGATGCAAGATTGCCCTTACACTACTGGATGCTCCTGCATCAAAGAAAGTCGAGTGGCTAATGCCTTGAGTTGTAGAAGGCACATTAAGACAATAGTGTTAGTGCACTCTGATTTTTGAGCTCAGGTATTGAAGAATTTGGCCAGAGATGAATATTATGTGCAAATTCTGAAAGCTCTAACTGAAAATCCTTAGGATACAAGGTATGATGGATTTTATTTTGAACCTGATTGGTTATTGAGATTCAATAACCAAATTTATGTACCAAATTAGGGAGATTTAAGAAGAATAGTGTCGAAAGAAGCGCATTCTGTGCCATATTCAGGACATCCTAGAGTGACAAAGTTGTTAGCTAATGTGAAACCCTTATATTTTTGGAAGGGAATGAAGAATTATGCTGTGAGATTTGTGGCAAGATGTCTAGAGTATCAACAAGTTAAGGCTGAACACCAACACCTGGCAGGACTTTTGTATCCTCATGATATTCCTGAATGGAAATGGCAAGTGATCAATATGGAATTCGTCTAGGGATTGTCTATGTCACGCTATAAGCATGATGCTATTCTTGTAGTGGTGGATCAAATTTCTATGGTAGCTCATTTTATACCTGGTAACCTTACAGATGGAGCACCTATTTTAGTGAAGAAATTCATGAAATAAGTTTTTGGATTGCATGGAATTCCTGAAAAGATAATATTGGATAGAGATGCTTGGATAACTTCAAGGTTTTGGTAGACCTTGTTTTCATCTTTGGGAACATAATTGAATATAAGCTCAACCTATCATCCAGAGACAGATGGTCAAACTAAGAGAGTTAATCAAATACTGGAGGGTTTGTTGAGGATGTATTGCATGGATCAACAGTATAAGTGGGAAGAGTATCTTCCACTAGTTGAATTTGCATATAATAACTCTTATCACTCTGCAATTAAGATAGCTCCCTTCAAAGCATTGTACGGAAGGAAGTACCAAAATCCTATAAGCTGGGATAAGCTAGAAGATAGGATTTGCCTTGGGTCAGAAATGCTTTCAGAGATGGAAGAGCAAGTAAATCTGATCAGGAAAAGATTGGCAAAAAAAACATTTGATAGACAAAAAGGCTATGTTGATGCCAAGCGAACACCCTGACAATTTTTAGCAGGAGATAAAGTTCTCTTAAGAGTCGAATCACATAAGTGCCCAATTAAGTTTGGAAAGTTTTCTAGATTAGCACCTAGATATCTTGGACCTTTTGAAGTCCTAGAAGTGGTTAATCTGGTTGCTTACAAGATAGCTCTACCACCAAATCTTGCTAGAATGCACGATGTTTTCCATGTATCACACTTAAAGAAATATATATCAGGATCTAATCATATACTTGATTGGAATACTCTCTAGGTACAAGACCCAGGGGTGGTCATGATCGAGCCTCTCAAAGTGCTCAAGGTATGCAAGCTCCTCCTGCGTAACAGAGAGGTTACTCAGTGCAAGGTCCAGTGGGACCAATATTTAGAGGAAAATGTTACCTGGGATGATTACAATTATTTTTATCAAGAGTTTCCACATCTTTTTATGCAAACATGATGTAATAGAACATATTTGTTATATTTATTTTGTTATGGACACAATCATCGAGGATGATGATCTCTAAGGGGGAAGATATGTCACACCCCATTTTTAAACAAACATACTTATTTTATTTCAAGAAAATAGATAGTTAGTTAGTGAAATTAATATGAGGAAAGCAATGTTATGTTAGAATAGAGAATGCATTTGATTTATATTATTTTATATGCAAAGAATAATTGTCTATGATGTTATTAATATGCACATGGTTAAATAATGTGATGGACTAACTACCGTTGTGTGACTGAGGTGGATGTAGGAATAATTTTCCCCCCTCCAAGATGAGGAGAGAGAGTATCATTGTGGAGAGGGTGCTAGATTGCATGAATACAATGATCCTTAAGCTATCTAGGAATACCTACATACACTGACATTAGAGGTTAAGTCAATATTAGATTAAGTCTTAATTTATATGTTGTTGGTCGCCTTAGTAATATTTTCAACGTTGTGATCATTTCATATTTTTTTAATATTGTTATCGTCATGCCAATGACTTTGACTTTTACATCGACAATCAGTAAGGTTGTGTACAGATTGTGAGCTTCTGGAAAATTTTGTGTTGCTTTTTTTGCATCGACGTTTCAGATCACACTCTGTGATCCATCATCAGGAAGAAAAGAGGAGAATGAAAATGAGTTAAATTGTACAGAGAGATCCTTAAAAAGAGAGAGAGGGGTTGGGCATGGAGTACTAGATTAACAAGAGGTAAAGAAACAAAAGAGAGAAAAGAAAAAGGAAAGAAAAATGAAGAGTATATAAACATTATGCTTTGATTTTTATTTTTCTTTCCTTTTTATTTTCCCTCTTTTGTTTCTTTACCTCTCATTAATCTAGTACTACGTGCCCAACCCCTCTCTCTTTTAAGGATCTCTCTCTGCAATTTAACTCATTTTCATTCTCCTCTTTTCTTCCTGATGATGGATCATAGAGTGTGATCCGAAACATCAATGCAAAAAAAGCAACACACAATTTTTCTAGAAGCTCACAATCTGATATCATGGACTATGGAAATATCATGTCTACAAGGTTGTGTACAGTTCTATGAATGTCAATTCGACGTGAGTAATCGGCCAAATAAGTCTAATTTATCGTAGAGGTCTATGTCGACTTTGCTAGACTTCATTGTTGATAGTTGTGCTCATAAATAACATAATAGAAACATTCAAAAGAATGCATTAGTGACATCTAAGAAATAGGTGTACTATTATTAATATTTTTAATTATTTGATAACTTAGTTATGGCTAAATTTAAATATTTAGCTTGTGGTAAAATGAAGTAGAGTCTTTGGAAGACTCTCACGTATTCTTCCCTAGATGCTTGGAAGAGTGGAAGCAACAAACACTCCATATTTCCTATTTCTAAGCTCTCTAAACCACGGATGGTTGAGAGAAATGGGGGAAAATAACTATGAATGAACTTTATAACCGGCAGGGAGTGGATATTAGAGCATTAATTGATCTCGGTCAAGGGAGAGAGAAGGATATATCTCTTAGATCGAAGGATTAGAACAAACAAAGGAATATCGATAGGGGAGTGTCGACTGCAATATTCAAGTATGCCAAGAACCAGTAGAAAACTGTTGACATATTATTAACAAGCCTTAAGAGGCCGCATGATTAAATGTTTTAAATGTTTTCTATAGCAAATAAAGCTTCCATGTATATAAATGTATGCTTTGACAAAGGTTTATATACACGGCTACTCATAAGAATGACATTCTATATCAATGTAGTATTGAGTTATATGCCTTTAGAAAACCATGGTTATTGTTCTAGGCATATTACAATGATAATAGATACAATCATATCATATAGAATACAGTGATAATAGATATCACTCATATCAAATAGAACTTGGTTTGTAGTATGATCGAGATGACAGTGCTATGAAGCTGATAGGCTATCATATTAACATATATTCTTTTTTAAAAAAAAGGTTTAAATGAAATCTAGACCTATGTAAACGCTGAATGTTATATTGTTTCGTGGAAAAGGGAGGGGTTTCAATTTCAAGGTTAAATCCTCCTTTCACACCTTACATCCAAGGACATAAATAGAGTGAAGCAACAATCTCTTGCAAGAGGGCTCTGCTACAGATTTAGTGTCCCTTAGAACGAAGAGGAAAATTGGAATTTGCTAACTAATTGATTAATTGAAGTCCGATTATGCTTAAAACCCTAATTTCGTAAAATTGTAAACAAATAGATGAATCTCGACAAATGCTTACACACAGAGATATCAAATGACAATTAGATAATACCAGATTTATAGATTTTGTATCCAAAAAAGTCGAGGACTAATGAGCGGGCACCCGAGTCCAAGGTACTAGTTTTTGTTAGGATCTCTGAAGGTTGTCTGTAACTTATTTCTGCTGTTCCGGGGATTTTTGTGTTTTAGGATCCAGGGGACTAATAACTGGGTGCCCTAGTCCAGGTCCTACTTTTCTGCTTTGCTTTGCAATTCTGACACTTGTTATGCTTCTTTGCAATTCCACTCCTCTCGCTTCTGCAACCTGTAACCTGCAATCACAGAAAAAAGGGGTTGGGGGTTTTGGTGTTTAGAGGCTTGCCTCGGTCAAGCCCCGGAGAGACATTCAAGTCTTATGAACATTGTTGTCAGATAAAGAGTGCATATCCTTGTGGGATAGATGTTAAAACTAAATGATAAATGATTGAAATCACAAATAAATGTCACCTCAGAGGTGTAGCTCTCATGGAAGGAAGAAGCTCTTTCATGCCATGAGGAGATGTATTGATGAAGCCAAATCTACAACAAACAAAAATAATAACAACACAATACTGCTCTGCAACACAATGAAAGCCTTGAATCACTTTAGCATAAGATCACAAGTTCGCAATATCCATCTAGTTTACAAATGAATCCCTAAACATGCTTATATATGCAACTAAACACATTCCCGCTAAGAATTTTGTAATTCAAACTTAAGGTGTCGGCATAGGACCTAATTAACGATCACATAACCGACACTCAAGAATTTAGGTCCTGCCTAAAATAGGGTAGGACTAGGGCGCGGGTACCCAAGTCCTCCCTCCCTATTTCAGTCAGAACTTGTCTTAATAGCGTCCCCTAGGTCCTATTTGTTATAAAACTTTGGGGTTTTCTCATCGGGAGTCAACATGAATATGCAAGATGATTAAAATGCTTTCTATAGGACCCGAGAACTAAACATATGAGGGAAAAAGTCCTAGGGAGACATTTTTCAACATAACATTTAGCCCCCACTTTAATGTATGCATGAACGCAAGGCCCATACATGCATTAAAGTATGGTCAACAAACACAGAAAACATGCCAAGCAAGTTAGAGCTAATGCATACACAAAGATTGAGAACTATTTCTAGCCCCCAAGTCTCAGGTAAACATTAGAGAAAACACGTCGTAGACATGCCAAACATAATGAAGACAATAACAAGCACACAAAACATGGAGAAGATAGTAACAGTCACACAAAACACAGAGAAGATGACATTGAAGACATGCAAAACACAGTGAATGCAGTGATTATTTCTTTTTCATTTTCTTGAATACAAGTGCAAGTACATGGAAAGTAAACAAAGTGCAAGTACATGGAAAGTAAACAAACCACCCAAAATGTAGGAGGGACTCATCGCCACACATCTTTAGACTACATATGGGGAAACAAACATGCAATATAAATCTCAGAGTGTAGGAGGGACTCATCGCCACACGTCTTTAGACTACACTTGAGAACAAACACACCATACAAATCCCAAAGCATAGAAGGGACTCATCGCCACACGTCTTTAGACTATGCTTGGGAACAAACACACCATACAAAACCTGAGTGTAGGAGGGACTCATCGCCACATGTCTTTAGACTACACAAGGGGGAAGACACATGGAAGACACGAGCACTGTATAGCATGCCAAAGACATACTATACGTCTAAAACATGACAAACAAGCGATGGAAGGAGCCTATTGCTAGGTTCACCACCATCTCAGGCACATTACAGGCACACCTGATGGTTGGGATTATGCCACAACAACTGCCAAAGACACGCTTAAGGGAGGATACACCAACCCCGCCTACTCAGAGGACTTTTAGAATAAAAAGGATGAGCACTAGCTCAAGAGATACACTATCCCTACCTTCGCAGACGGCTTAGAAATAAAAGGATATGCATGATACCCCACCTCCGTAGAGGGCTTAAAATAAAAGGATATGCACAATATCTTGCCTCTACAGAGGGCTTAATGATAGCAATATAGAATAAAGATGTGCACTTGCGTGGAGATACAACATCCTGCCTTTGCAGATGGCTTACAAACACGCTTCGTTATTACCAAAATCATTAGATAACTTACCTTATATATGCCCCCATCTTAAGGTGGTTGATATCGTGTACTGATATCAAGCATATTAAGGTAGAGAGAAAACACACAAGGGAAAAAGAGCTTTTGCAAAGCCCATGCCCCCAAGGTGACATGTTCTTTACAATCGCCGAATGTTCCCACAAACACATAATTTCATGCAAGAAGAGAGGTTAGAAATCTTTGCATAAGATAATAAACACATCACATGAGCAATGCATAAATATAATTAGATCAAGATCCAAGGTTATACTATGGATTTGGAGACCGAGTATAACTGTGGGGCTATACTATAGAAATCTCAAAACTGAGTGTAACCAAGGCGAGATTCAAAGATAAACATAGTGCATAGAGCAAATGTATTTTTATAGTTTGTTAGTACAATAGGACAATATCAAAATATCACACAGAGTGATTCTACTAGCCAAGCATCAGATAATATATCAACCCCATCATCATGTATGGACTAGGTCCATTTTTTTCTTACTCGCTAAAGGGACACGTGGTCCGTATCAATCTTATTTGTTTTTCATCATCTGCCAGCTAGAAAGAACCACTAGAAGAAGGTAAATAATAAATCAAGAGGAGAGAAACAAGTGCCTTAGGGTGGTCACATAGGAAGGTACCCCCAGGTCACCAACCGCAACGCTATGCCCCTAGGACACACACACAACAATGAAAATACAGGAGAAGCAATGTAGAAGAATGATGATATAAATATAAGAAGGGTCACAATAGAGGCAGTCTCCCAGTATCCTTGACCTTACAAGAGTATAAAGGGTCATCCAAGGAGGCCTAAACAACACATAACACATCATGGGGGAAACACAACACAGAGGTAAAGGGTTAGAAATACTTACTTGTAGAGACAATTGAACTAGCAGTCATCATCATCTTCCCAATCTCGAATATTAGAGGAAAGAGGTACATAAGGTACCATAGCCCAACTTTTGTTCTTGTTTTCAGGTTGTTTATTTTTAAGCTCTTCTTGGTTTGATTCAATGCTAGGTGGAATGTTTTCTTGTTGATGTGCATTTCATTGGGCAAAAGCTTGTCTTTTTCTTCTTCTTTCTCTTTCTTGTTTGTTTCTTCTTGTCCTATTGCTTATATCATCAAAAGTATTGTCATGTTGTTCTATTGGTTTTCAAATTTTAGAGGAGGAAGCACCATATTCAAATCTCATTTGTCTTGATGAAGTGTTTTGTTCTCAACGACTCAATCTCGATCCTTGTAAGGATGGTGGGGGAGGAACCTCAACATAGGGTCCTTTTCCTTTCTCTCTAGGAAGTTCTTCTAATGCGGGTTGTTCATCTCTTAGTGTTTCTTGAATAGAAGGACCGACCATTTGATGTAATAGTTTTGCTTTATATTTTTTATATCCCAAGAAGTTAAAATACATTTGTGGCTCTGATTCCTCAGCAGATCATGGCCAAAAGTAATCAAGGTTGAAGTGTTGTCTTGTAACCAAAGGTTTATATCTATTGCGAGGAATAGTATGCACTTGTCCGTTCAAAGGAAATTTTACACAATTATGAATTGTCGAAGGGACAACTTTCATAGCTTTTAACCATGGGTGTCCTAATTTTATACGGAAAAGGTTAGATAGAGGGACAAAATCAAACAATTGTTCTACGGATTTGTTAAATACTGTGACCAATAAAGATACCCTCCCATAAGTGTTTATAAAGGTTCCATTATGTGTCTTAATCATCATGTCAGAAGGATCACATAAGTCTTGTACCAAACCATGTGAATAAAGGAATTCCTCTGTTGCCACATTAGTCATGCAATTAGGATCTACAAGTGTTCCATCCATCGGATTTCCATTATCTTCATAGTGATATAAAGAGGTCCTCCAGTTTCTCCAATTGTTTTATCACGAGGTGTAAACATAATTTCGGGTTTAGGGACCTTTCTTTTCATATAAGGCCTAGGAGGGAACCTAATGTTATTGTTGAGATTAGAAGCTATGTGTATATGTTTTTAAATCAATGTAAAATCAGATTTTAAAATATTTTCAAAACTTATGCAAGGAACAAGTGCAAAATTGTGTAAGTTTATGACCTAAAATGCTTGATTTTTCACCCTTTTCACAAATTTTCAATGCAAATCACTAAAAGAAGAGGTGTTGTGAAGAAATTAAAGAGGGGCATAAAATAATAAGCTCAATATAAACCCAATAATGCAACAATATCCTTCACGCCTATAATGCAATTCTAGAGAGATTACAAGTCAAAATCTAGTGAAAATGCAAGGTTTTCAAACCCTATACGTGAAATTTTGCAAGAAAGACGCTATGATGAAGCACTATAGTTAGAAATAAATCTTAAATGAGTGTTTAAAATAGTAGTAAAATCTGAAACAAGATTTTAACCATAAACCCTAGCTAATGCAAAAACTAGGTTATATGAAAAATGCACAATTTTAAGCAATTTTTAACAAATTAGGCATGAAAATGTAATGCAAATGAACAATAAATGATGAATTTCTATAATTTAAATAAGATCTAATGAGAATTATAGAAATTAAATGCAAATTAATTCAAATTATTTGAAAATGCAAGACTAAAATGCCAATGTTTTCAAAATTTTCAATTTTTTTTGTAAATTTTCAAATGTAATAAGATGAAAATTAAATGAATGAATGAAATGAATTTCAAATCTAATGCAAAAATCATAAATTGGTGAAAATTAATTAAAATTTATTCAAATTATATAAAAATGCAAGCTAAAATGCCAATTTTTAAAAATTTTAAATTTTTTTGTAAATTTTCAAATGCAATAAGAAAATGATGAATGAAATGAATGCAAATCTGAAGTACAACACTCAGCAAGGTGCAAAATTCAAATAAACATGGGTTCACCAAAATGTTTCGTGGAAAAAGGAGGGGTTTTAATTTCAATGTTAAATCCTCCTTTCACACCTTACATTCAAGGACATAAATTGAGTGAAGCCACAATCTCTTGCAAGAGGGATTTGCTACAGATTTAGTGTCCCTTAGAATGGAGAAGAAACTTGGAATTTTCTAACTAATTGATTAATTAAATTCTGATTATGCTTAAAACCCTAATTTCGTAAAATCGTAAACAAACAGACGAATCTTGATGGGTCATCCCACAATAATGGGTTACACTTTTTGACCAAACTTGACATTGAAATCAACATTTTGAACTAAATCTTCATTTTCTGACACCTATAGCCACTAAACCATTAAGAATTTGAAGATGATGCGAACTAGTGATTTGTGAGATTTTGTTTGTAGATTCTAAATATATATATTTTAAAAAAATTGGAGTTAAATTGTAAAATTTTTTGTGTCTCCTTTGATAACTAGTTTTTAATAGTAAACAATATTTTTTTAAAGTGATGTGTATTATGTAGCACATAACTTTTTCTTACAAAGGATAAAATTTTTATTCTTTTGAATTCAGATTGGTAACACTGATATATAGGGCATGCATTTGGTTTCATAATGTTTTGTTGAATATTTTTTTAATTAAGTTTTGAAGTCAAACCAATTATAATTTAGACATAGGTGTATTCTGTAAAACATAACTTTTTCTGTATGTATTGAAATTCAATTTTTTTCTGTGTTAAAATAAGGACATCAATACCTAGGGCATAGATATTTTAAAGAATTTTTTTTCACTAATTTACTAATTTTCCATGTGTGTAGAACAGAGAACTAGATGCTCGGTGAAAAACCTACATTCACAAGAAATAAAAAATAAATATAATAATCAAATTAAATATATTTAAAATTATACTTTTTAGGAAACTTATAATAAGGACTACATACTTATAAAACAAAAATTTTAAATGAATTCATTTGATCCACCAAAAGGTAAATCAAAAGTAGTTTTTTATTAGCATTTTGATAGGTGTAGAGGAGACTCTATTATAGGTATGGTTTAAAACTAGCAGGGTTCTATCCAAGGGGGTTTGATCAAGCCCTCTTCAATTAAAATCCTTTAAATGGAACCCTTCAAGGCTTAAATCATTATATTTTCTAAAAATATGTGATTTCAGCAAAAATTAGGATGTCCCATAAAGTGTAACCCATTATTGTGGCAGCACTCTGACAAATGCTCGCACATGACAATTAGATACATACTAGATTTTGAGATTCCATATCTAAAAAAGTCAGGGACTAATGAGCAGGCACCCAAGTCCAAGGTACCAATTTCTATTGGGATCTTTGAAGGTTGTCTGTAACTTATTTCTGTTGTTTTGGAGATTTTTGTGTTTCGGCATCCAGGGGACTAATGAGCAGGTGCCCTAGTCTAGATCCTGCTTTTCTACTTTGTTCTACAATTCTGACACTTTGTTATGCTTCCGTGAAACTCCACTCCTACTTTTGCAACCTGTAACCTGCAATCATAGAAAAAGGGGTTCGGGGTTGTGGTGTTTAGAGGCTTGCCTTGATCAAGCCCCGGAGTGTAACATCCAAGTTCTATAACATAGTAAAAACTAGAAATTTACCATAAAGTAATTTAACAAGGTAAAAATGAGAGAAATTTTTTCTTTTATTCGACATATAATCAAGTAACTACAATTACAAGATTTCTCATTACAAAATACAATAAACCATATTGTCTTTCTCCAATACAATGTTTACAAAAGTAAATCAATTACAAATATCTACTTAGATAATGTTTTACAGTCTCAATAAACACAAGTCTCAAAGATATACTGCATCTGGAAATTTGACATCTTTATTGCAAGCCTCAACATGTCTTCTGCTAGAGAGAGAGAGTATCTTTCTAGTGATTTACCTCCAACCACAGACCGGCGATCTCCCACACATCTCCTACATAGGAAGTGGCCCTACCCTTCACGAGGAATATAGACCAATGGTGGCCAGTGGTAATTTGCCTTTTCGAGTACATAATGTTGTATCCTACAAACTTCTATCAACCATACAACCCTAGATACCCTCTAGCTAGAAGTATGATTTCCGATAGGTTGTGCAATCTAGATACAGTGAACTGACAATGCATGTAGAGACATGCATTACTATGGCCATAGTTTCAATATAAATTGATGTTCGCAATGAATGTTGTCATTATGTTCACCCACTACAACTCGACTTGGATACTATTATATTCCTACAGTTCGACTTGGTCAACTATGTTTAACTTAAAAAGTCTTGACAATTTCAATATTTTAGTCTACCCGACCTAGACAAGTTTACATTCACTGTCTATAATCCATAGACCTTTTTGACTACCTTTCTTTACGAGGATTCTCATTGCATCATTGCAATTCCTGAGATCCTAGACTTATCAACTCATAAGGATTTTAAATCAAATTATAACGACTAAGATGGTTACCTTACCTAGGATAAGCATAATAGTCTAGGAAACTATTTCCTTTCTTACAAGTAAGAATAAATAACGTAGTTAGGGTACTTGTCCCTTCAATCTTAATCTATATAATGATCACAACAATTTAATATAAATAAATACCATATCTAGGTCAAGTTAAATTTTAACTAAAGAGTTTTGTCTAACTCAACCTAGTCTTTCTGTCTTAGGTGGATTCACAAGTCACTGTCATCACTTCATAGACCTTATGGAATGACTAACCATTCTTAGATATCTCTTTACATTTTGCAACATTTGAGATCCAACACTTATCAACAAGTAATAGTTAAGATAAGATGTGACTATAAAGGTATAATAAACTTTATGTTTGACTAACCATTTTAATAGTACCTCTTGCATGCTTGCAAACCCGAGGCTTATGACTTATATCTCAAGTCAACTTGTATCCAAACAAATAGGTTCCTCTACCTATGGTTAAACATTATCGACTAATAACAAATCTCTTTTCAATAAGATAAAAGAAACATTACCATTTAGGGTTCTCGACCCTCTATTGTCTACCCTCATAAAATAGCTAAAAAGGGTTATAACCATGAAGGTGTCATCAAATAATCTTTAACCCTTCTAGGTTAAACTAGGGTTTTATTTAACCCTTGAATAATCCCTTATATCAAAATAACCCTATCTTAAACTTATAAGACTAAGGTTTAAAAACAACCCTTGGGTTAACTCAACCAGAGTTAAGAATAATATGGTTTTTCTAATAGTTAATATCTCCTATACAAAGGAGTATGAATACCTTCTTCTTACCTTTATGTGATGTCATTAACCATCAAGTTACTTATATACTCATATATAATTCCATAGAAGGTCATTACCAACTTAGACCTAGTCTAATTCCATTATAATAAAATAACATATTAACATGGCCATATGGATAAAATAAAATAATATTAGAAGAGAGAGATTGACCTTGAGTATTCATCCGAATACATGGTTGTATAATTCTCTCAGACCAAGACTACAAGCAAGTATATCTTTGTTATGGTAAGTCAAAGGATCAAATGTAAATATAAACTTTTTCTAAGTTTAGCTTAGCTCCAAAAGATGGTGGACTTATTTCATTGTTATCCATTAGAATCCTACGTCTAGATTTCTCTCATTTAGACATATTTGAGCTAAGATGAAAACTAAACATTCAAGTGTTATTACCTGATTAGATACAAAGAGATCATTACACTCACATTGCCTTTAAAAGAATAGAAAACTAAACAAGACAATGTTTACTGTCAAGAACCCGTCGGTTCTTCATAATGACAGGAATACTAATATCCTAGTTTACTCATTTCATTATAAGTTTACCTTACCTCAACATATATGCATTGTATAATACTATATCATGTGGTGAGGAAGTGGCTTAAAGACATAAGATACTAGCGCTCTTAGCAAACTCATAAATTGTTTCGCTATGGAAACTAAGACAAATCTGGGTATGGAGATAAAAGGATTTAAACTAATAGTCTTAAGACAATATGAATAGGGTCGGCCTTGTGAGATAAAGAAATAGATCTCTTTTTTAAAGCTTGCATCAGCCTTTGCAGGCTAAATCGATGCTCTGTGGTTTTTTATTAATTCAACTAAACAGTGATACAATGACTCCATATCCTATTCGACTCAGTCGACTCTCTTTGTTTTAAACAATTACAATGAGCTTAAGGAATATACTATACAGGCATAAATGTTTTCCCTTGACCAGTCAATGGAATGGACATAATAAACCTGCGATTCTTCATTGCCCTTTTAATGCTTACAAACACAGGAACATTACTTGGTAGCGACGCCCTTGGTTGAGAAAGAGTTACAGACAATGATGTTTCCCATTGTCGCCCAATCCAACCACATTTTCTTATTCCTCTCACTCGATTTCTCCCTGCTCACTACGAACTTCTTGTCCTAAGCTTATCCTCCAATGATAATGTTTTTGCCAGTAACATAACACTTTCCCCGCGATCCCTTCTTGACTCAACTGGGGTCGTGACTAAAAAGATCCCCCCTAAGACTCATAATTAGTTGCCTCTCTAGACTCCTTTTCACTCTCACAGTTGGAAGAAAAATTAAGAATCGATGCAGCCCACTACCCATTTGGTTTCAATTGAATCCAATCTATTAGAAATGACTAACACCTATTTTAGAAAGGCACCAAAAATGTGGGGAAGTCGCCAAGTACAAAATTAATACCTCGTTCCCTCTTTGAAAGAGGTTGACACAAGCATTTAAGTCGTCGTTGATCATTAATGATCTCCAATAAGTGGTTCGATCCACCACTAACAATTATAAAGGCTTTACTATTTTTAGCTTATGGTTTCCCTCCATACCATCGACTCATTAAGAGGTATTATCCTCCTATGATGCAAAGGCATCTATATATATATTGATTACATCAATTATAAACCTCATATCTTCACCTATTTCATTAGGTAGATACAATTTATTCATTAATAAGATATTATTAAACCATGGGATACTTATATCATGATTGGGTTGAGCTTGTCTCCCCATCATAATTCGTTAACAATTATCACATATTAATCATTTCGACGAAAACGTCTTAATGTTTACGAATCGTTATAACATGTCAAATATCTTAATAATAGTATTAAGATAATCATTTTACGACAATAACATTGTAATATTCACGTTGATCGTAAATAGTTATAAATCAAACTCAAACGATGTCGTTAACGTTATTAATGACTAAGACGACTTAATATGACTTACAAAGATTTGTAAGGTATCGACTACCTGTCAATTGGGTTTAAGTAAACTGACAAGTTAAGGCTTACCTCTCACAACAGATTGGTTCATACTTTTGTTACACTTCATATTCGTCTTGGCAAATAGATCGCTCGTAACCCGAGGTCTATATCTCTCTCCTGGAAAGATACTCTCTCTCTTCTTTTCTTCGAGAGTCATCTCACAACCTGCAATCCTATATCAAACTTGTAACCAACAAATTATGATTAGTGCATCGTTATTCAAATGATAAACCAAATCTCATAGTGCAATATTAAAATGATAATAACACAATCATTGTCATAACTTTGTAAATGAAATTCAATATATCTCCATGTCTTTCCTTGACATTAATCTAAACATCAAAATACATTTACTTATGTCCCAGTGAAAGTAAAAATATAGCAAGTCAAAAATTAGGGATGTAACATATCCTTCCCCTAAAGATTCATCGTCCTCGATGATATAAAGTATCAAAATGTAACTTAAAAAGTAAATTCATTGTTTAACTACTATAAGCATAAAATATATGAGGAAATTTCTACTAGAATTCATGGTAATTTCTCCCCCCCCCATGTAATACTATTCTATGCATTCTGGTCCCACTAGACCTTGCACTGCAAGACCTCTATGTTACACAAGCATTGCTTGCAAACTTCAAGCATCTAAGAAGCTATAACCATTCCTAGGTTTTTTACTTGTAAATCAATATAATATTCTTATATTACATAAATATATATTTTCATGTATGAATCACAAAAAGCATTATGCCTCCTGGCAATAACTGGTAATAGATTGATTCTTGAAATCAATAGAATTTATAACCTTGACTATTTAGAAGAGTGCTTTATACTTAGGAACTAGTTTGGAATACATTCCACACTTTAAGAAACTTTTTCTGGGGTTTAACCCTTAAAAGAATTTTCCTTCTCTAACCAAGAATTGTCTTGGTGTACGCTTAACATCAACGTAACTTTTTTATTTGTTACCAATTTCCACTAATATTTTTTGATCAGCTAAATCTTTTCCTCCATTTCTTATAACATTTCCGGACTAATGCTAATCCTATCTTCTAGCTTACCCAACTTATAGGAGTTTGGCATCTTTCTATCCAATGTTTCAATTCAAGACATCTTAATAGCAAAAGTTAGGTATTGCTAAAAATTTCACATGATAAGTAGTCTCCCTATGTATATTGCTAATCCATGCAATATATTTGAAACAAATCTTCCAAAACCCTGGTTAACTCTTTTAACCATCTGTTCTCAGGATGATAAATTGTACTCTTATTAAGTTTAGTCCTTAGCATAGAGAACAAAGTTTGCCAAAACCTTGACATTACACACACAATACTGTCCGAGATAACCTTCTCAGGAAGCCATGCAATCTAAACACCTCTTGCACAAATTTGTGAGTTAACACTGATGCTCCATTAGTCCCATTCCCTGGTATATAATGTGCTACCTACGAGAGTTTATCAACCACAAAATGGCATTGTGTCTATTCCTAGGCATAGGAAGACTTTGTACAAAATCCATACTAATAACTTGCCATTTCCATTCTGGCTCGTCATGTGGGTACAACAATCCTACAAGTGTTGATATTCTACTTTTTCCCTCTGGTACTCTAGACAATATGCTATAAATCTCGCAGCATCATTCTTCATTCCTTTCTAGAATTAAAGAGGTTTTACAGTTGTTAGTAATTGGTTACCCTTGGATGTCCTGGGTATGGTGCGATATGAACTTCTTTCCACACCAGTTTTCTTAATTCATAAGAATTAGAAACATATATTCTTTCTCTGAAACTCAATAGTCCGTAAGACTCATAATGAAAACCTATCATACCTTTAATATTTAGGAATTACCATAAGATCTTGCTTAAATTGCTCATCAAGTATAGGTACACCCCTTAATCCTTCTCCTAAGGCATCAGTTTTTCCCTCAAACTGTCCTTCGGGTAGGAATTCATAGAATTGGTGTTGTAAATTCTCTTTTAATGGATCGATTTCCTCTTGCCATCAATCTGTCCACTGAAATCATTTCTCTTAACCATTGCAAAACCACTTGCACATGTTGGTAATGTTCTCCTTCATTCTTACAATAAATAATTTATATCTTCCAGAAGACTAGAACAAACATGTCTTAAACAATCTCTAAACACACTGTTCATGAGATTCATGAATGTGAAAAGGCATTTGTAAGTCCAAAAGACAACACTGCAAAATCATAGTGCCCATTCTTGTCCTATAAGTTATTTTATGGGTATCCTCATCCTTCAATCTTGACTGATGATATGTTGATCGCCAATCAATCTTTAAAACACTACAACTCCACACATCTAATCAAAGAGATCATCAATACGTGGTGAAGATATTTGTTCTTTATCATTACTTTATTGAGCATATGATAATAAATACACAGTTGCAGAGTTAGGTCCTTTCTCTTGACAAAGATATCTAGTGCTACCCATGGTAAAATATTGGATCTAATTCAAACCTTTAGCCAATAATTCTTATAAAGGGGGCTTTTGATTCCATTAATCCTATAGCTGTCATAAGGTAAGTTACTTTTCTAGGTAACCTATCCCAAACTCTAGGAGGAATAAAATTTTCAGTTGCTTCAATCACTTGTTCCATCAACTTTGGTGAAAAGACTTTCTTCATATCTAGAACAGTTCTAAGGAAAGCCTATCCTTTGCTTCCTTTTAGGTTCTATAGTTTCAGGATTTTCATTACTCACACTATATTCTTAGTGATTTTCCTTTCTCATCCCATGAGAAATCTCATTTTCCCCCTTCAGGGTTTCCTTGATCTCATACTTTCTTTTCCAAAATACCAGGTATCTCCTTGGTTTTTTACAAACATGGTTAGGATTGTCCTTTTTTTTGTCTAAGAGATTAACTAATAGTTTATTCTCTTCTAGACTCTCTCGCTTGTTTGATTCTTGAATGATACATGTTGTCATTTTTCTCACCCAGATAAATAAGTTATTTCATAGTGACTAAAAACATCAAACATATTTAACTCATAACAATCAAAAGATTGATACAAAACATTGTCATCTTTATTATAATTTATTTAGGAGTAACCACATCCTTATTTATATAGTTGATACGACAAGACTATATGTCATTGTCGATTTACAATCTTCCAATTAAACAAACATAGAGGGTGAATGTACTCACAAGTACTCCTCCAACACCTTTTTCCTAAAATAGAAGCATCACATCAACCTTCAAATGACATGTTGTAATTGGCTATAGTTTACTAGGTTTTACTATAGCAGAATTAGTAGGATTCTTGGCCAGTTCAAAACATTATTTTCTTTCTAGCTGAATACGCTTAAGCACATCAGCAAAAGTCTCTGAATCCTCCAGCCATGCACCTTCAGAATAAATAATATGCTCTTTAAGTTCAACCTCCTCAATAGGTTTCTTCTTAACCACTAATTCAGGCAAAGGCTGGGGAACAAACTTCCTAGCAGTTTTCTTGGTTCTTCTCCACGCCATTCTGGCACAAAAAAATTTGAACATTAGCTAACCACATACTGTTGACTACAGGTTAGCACAATGGACTCATAATCCCTAGTGTTAAACCCGGTAGCTCTGATACCATATGTAACATCCAAGTTCTATAACATAGTAAAAACCAGAAATTTATCATAAAGTAATTTAACAAGGTAAAAATGAGATAGAGAAATTTTTTCTTTTATTCGACATATAATCAAGTAACTACAATTACAAGATTTCTCATTACAAAATACAATAAACCATATTGTCTTTCTCCAATACAATGTTTACAAAAGTAAATCAATTACAAATATCTGCTTAGATAATGTTTTACATAGTCTCAATAAACACAAGTCTCAAAGATATACTACATCTGGAAATCTGACATCTTTATCACAGGCCTCAACATGTCTTCTGCTAGAGAGAGAGTATCTTTCCAGTGATTTACCTCGAACCACAGACTGACGGTCTCCCACACATCTTCCACATAGGAAGTGGCCCTACCCTTCACGAGGAATATAGACCAATGGTGATCAGTGGTAATTTGCCTTTCTGAGTACATAGTGTTGTATCCTACACAACTCTATCAACCATACAACCCTAGATACCCTCTAGCTAAGTATGATTTCTGATAGGTTTTGCAATCTAGATATAGTGAACCGATAATGCATGCAGAGACATATGCATTACTATGGCCATAGTTTCAATATAAATTGATGTTTGCAATGAACATTGTCATTATGTTCACCCACCCCAACTCGATTTGTATACTATCATATTCCTACAGTTCGACTTGGTCAACTATGTTTAACTTAAGAAGTCCTGACAATTTCAATATTTTAGTCTTCCTGACCTAGACAAGTTTACATTCACTGTCTATAATCCATAGACCTTTTTCAACTACCTTTCTTTACGAGGATTCTCATTACATCATTGCAATTCCTGAGATCCTAGACTTATCAACTCATAAGGATTTTAAATTAAATTATAACAGCTAGGATGGTTACCTTACCCAGGATAAGCATCATAGTCTAGGAATCTATTTCCTTTCTTACAAGTAAGAAGAAATAACGTAGTTAGGGTACTTGTCCCTTCAATCCCAATCTATATAATGATCACAACAATTTAATATAAATAAATACCATATCTAGGTCAAGTTAAAGTTTAACTAAAGAGTTTTGTCTAACTCAACCTAGTCTTTCTGTCTTAGGTGGATTCACAAGTCACTATCATTGCTTCATAGACCTTATGGAATGACTAACCATTCTTAGATATCTCTTTGCATTTTGCAACATTTGAGATCCAACACTTATCAACAAGTAATAGTTAAGATAAGATGTGACTATAAAGGTATAATAAACTTTATGTTTGACTAACCATTTTAATAGTACCTCTTGCATGCTTGCAAACCCGAGGCTTATGACTTATATCCCAAGTTGACTTGTATCCAAACAAATAGGTTCCTCTACCTGTGGTTAAACATTATCGACTTATAACAAATCTCTTTTCAATAAGATAAAAGAAACATTACTATTTAGGGTTCTTGACCCTCTATTGTATACCCTCATAAAATAGCTAAAACGGGTTATAACCATGAAGGTGTCATCAAATAATCTTTAACCCTTCTAGGTTAAACTAGGGTTTTATTTAACCCTTGAATAATCCCTTATATCAAAATAACCCTATCTTAAACTTATAAGACTAAGGTTTAAAAACAACCCTTGGGTTAACTCAACCAGAGTTAAGAATAGTATGGTTTTTCTAATAGTTAATATCTCCTATACAAAGGAGTATGAATACCTTCTTCTTACCTTTATGTGATGTCATTAACCATCAAGTTACTTATATACTCATATATAATTCCATAGAAGGTCATTACCAACTTAGACCTAGTCTAATTCCATTATAATAAAATAACATATTAACATGGCCATATGGATAAAATAAAATAATATTAGAAGAGAGAGATTGACCTTGAGTATTCATCCGAATACATGGTTGTATAATTCTCTCAGACCAAGACTACAAGCAAGTATATCTTTGTTATGGTAAGTCAAAGGATCAAATGTAAATATAAACTTTTTCTAAGTTTAGCTTAGCTCCAAAAGATGGTGGACTTATTTCATTGTTATCCATTAGAATCCTACGTCTAGATTTCTCTCATTTAGACATATTTGAGCTAAGATGAAAACTAAACATTCAAGTGTTATTACCTGATTAGATACAAAGAGATCATTACACTCGTAGTACCTTTCAAAGAATAGAAAACTAAACAAGACAATGTTTATTGTCAAGAACCTGTTAGTTCTTCATAATGACAGGAATACTAATATCCTAGTTTACTCATTTCATTATAAGTTTACCTTACCTCAACATATATGCATTGTACAATACTATATCATGTGGTGAGGAAGTGGCTTAAAGACATAAGATACTAGTGCTCTTAGCAAACTCATAAATTATTTCTCTATGGAAACTAAGACAAATCTGGGTATGGAGATAAAAGGATTTGGACTAACAGTCTTAAAACAATTTGAATAGGGTTGGCCTTGTGAGATAAAGAAATAGATCTCTTTGTTAAAGCTTGCATCAGCCTTTGCAGGCTAAATCGATGCTCTGTGGTTTTTTATTAATTCAACTAAACAGTGATACAATGACTCCATATCCTATTCGACTCAGTCGACTCTCTTTGTTTTAAACAATTACAGTGAGCTTAAGGAATATACTATACAGGCATAAACATTTTCCCTTGACCAATCAATGCAATGGACATAATAAACCTGCGATTTTTCATTGCCTTTTTAATGCTTATAAACACAAGAACATTACCTGGTAGTGACGCCCTTGGCTGAGAAAGAATTGCAGACAATGATATTTCCCGTTGTTGCCCAATCCAACCATGTTTTCTTATTCCTCTCACTTGATTTATCTCTTCGCACTGCGAACTTCTTACCCTAAGCATATCTTGCAATGATAATGTTTTTGCTAGTAACATAACACTTTCCCTGCGATCCCTTCTCGACTCAGCTGGGGTCGTGACTAAAAAGACCCCCCTCCCCCCCAAGACTCATAATGAGTCACCTCTCTAAACTCCTTTTCACTCTCACAGTTAGAAGCAAAATTAAGAGTCGATGTAGCACATTAACCATTCGGTTTCAACCAAATCCAATCTATTAGCAATGACTAACACCTATTTTAGAAAGGCACCAAAAATGTGGGGAAGTCACCAAGTACAAAATTAATACCTCGTTCCCTCTTTGAAAGAGGTCGACACAAGGATTTAAGTCATCGTTGATCATTAATGATCTCCAATAAGTGGTTCGATCCACCACTAACAATTATAAAGGCTCTACCATTTTTAGATTACGGCTTCCCTTCATTCTGTTGACTCATTAAGAGGTATTATCCTCTTACAATGCAAAGGCATCTATATATATTGATTACATCAATTATAAACCTCATATCTTCGCCTATTTCATTAGGTAGATACAGTTTATTCATTAATAAGATATTATTAAACCATGGGATATGGATATCATGATTAGGTTGAGCTTGTCTCCCCATCATAATCCGTCAACAAACATCACATATTAATCATTTCGACGAAAACGTCTTAACATTTACGAATCATTATAACATGTCAAATATCTTAATAATAGTATTAAGATAATCATTTTACGACAATAACATCATAATATTCACGTTGATTGTAAATAGTTATAAATCAAACTCAAACGATGTCGTTAACATTATTAACGACGAAGATGACTTAATACGACTTACAAAGATTCATAAGGTATCGACTACCTGTCGATTGGGTTTAAGTAAACTAACAAGTTAAGGCTTACCTCTCACAACACATTGGTTCATACTTTTGTTACACTTCATATTTTTCTTGGCAAATAGACCGCTTGTAACCCGAGGTCTATATCTCTCTCCTGGAAAGATACTCTCTCTCTTCTTTTCTCTGAGAGTCATCTCAAAACTTGCAATCCTATATCAAACTTGTAACCAACAAATTATGATCAGTGCATCGTTATTCAAATGATAAACCAAATCTCATAATGCAATATTAAAATGATAATAACACAATCATTTTGATAACTTTGTAAATGAAATTCAATATATCTCCATGTCTTTCCTCGACATTAATCTAAACATCAAAATACATTTACTTATTTCCCAATAAAAGTAAAAATATTGTAAGTCAAAAATGAGGGATGTAACAAGGAGAGACATTCAAGTCTTCCGAACACCGTTGTCAGATAAAGAGTGCGTATCCTTGTGGGATAGAGGCAAAAACCAAATGATAAATGATTGAAATCACAAATAAATGTCACCTCAGAGGTGTATCTCTCATGGAAGGAAGAAGCTCTTTCATGCCATGAGGAGATGGATTGATGAAGCCAAATCTGCAACAAACAAACACAATAACAACACAATACTGCTCTGCAACACAATGAAAGCCTTGAATCACTTTAGCATAAGATCACAAGTTTGCAATATCCATCTAGTTTACAAATGAATCCCTAAACATGCTTATATATGCAACTAAACACATTCTCGCTAAGAATTTTGTAATTCAAACTTAAGGTGTCGGCATAGGACCTAGTTAACGGTCACATAACCGACACTTGAATTTAGGTCTTGTCTAAAATATGGAAGGACTAGGGCATGAGTACCCAAGTGCTCCCTCCCTATTTCAGTTAGGACTTGTCTTAATAGCACCCCCTAGGTCCTATTTGTCTTAAAATTTTGGGGTTTTCTCATCGGGAGTCAACATGAATATGCAAGATGATTAAAATGCTTTCTAAAGGACCCAGAAGCTAACATAGGATGGAAAAAGTCCTAGGGAGACATTTTCCGACATAACATATATATTGGTCGGTCTATAAATCTATGATAAGATTGTATTCTTATAGGAACGTACCATGTATGAGGATTTATCTCAATAATATATGTAGAGAATACCTTGAATAGAAAGCCAGTAAAGGCCAAATGTTCGGTGGTCATTGATTGTGAGAGGTCAATTTAAGAATGTTAACATATATCTAATTGTCTATGATATAAACTTACCAATTAAGTTGATAACAAACTGAGAATACACTCATTGCTTTATGTCTAGTAAATACTAAAGTATAATAGAGTTATATTATCATAGTATTATCTTAAAGGATCTGTAACAGATCGAAGTAGAGAGGAATCATCACTCTTATCAATTATAAAAGCTCATAGCTTATGAAAGATCAATGACTTGAATAAAAGACTATAGATGAATAGACTTCTTGTTCGGATAATCATGTAAAATAATCTATTTAACTTATGTCGTAGAAGTAGATAATATTAGAATTATCATTTTGGTTATTTCAAATGAGAAGCCGAGAGTTCTCATATGCTGCCTATATTTTGGTTTAAAAGGAAACCAATCTTTTATTTTGGCCAAGATGGGTCAATAGTTATTGTAAATTATTTTTACCTCAAAATAGAAATATTATAGTCATTTTTATATAGAAAAATGTTATATCGATAGGAAGTTAGTCAAATATATATTCATAGACTAAGACAAACATATCTTAGTGGAAAGAGTCTTATAAGTCTAGAGACGTCAAAAGTAATGACTTTATGATGGAATTGAGTATATCTTGAGAATGTATACCATATTAAATATGAGCATGAAATCGGGTTGAGAAGCCTTTGAGTAGATTGACAAGTCGTCATAGACCCAAGATTGCAAGGATGCAAAGAGGGGCTCATTGCATGATTTTAAGTTACCTATCCTCTCTCCTTATACTTGTCTCATAGTAAAAGGGTATATTTTAAGCCTTATAGAATGATATAGAATAAGCAAATCAAAGTGTGTTGATTTATTAATTAAAAGAATGTTGTCTCCAAGTCGAGAAAAGAGTTTTTGAACATATGACTTATTATAAGAAACTTTGGCCAAAGTAATGCATAAGTCACAACTTGCATTGTCGGTTCACTGTGTACCAAATAGCTGAACAGTCAGAGTGGGTAATACATAGCTAGAGCTAGAATGGAGTTGTAAACCCAATTGTTATTAGCAAGGACACTTCACTAGTTCTCAAATGGCATAAAGAATCAATTGATTCTCATTATCTACACCCTCGCACCAGGGGACCATTGGTCTGTGGGTGGAGGAAAAGCACCAGGGCGATGCTCTCTCTCTCTCTCTCTCTCCTAAAATTGACTGTCGAAGACTTGTGAAGATGAAATATTACTTATTATGTAAATGAAATTGATAAATATTGTGAGTCGCAAGGAATGCGACCATCTGTTATATGTTCATGATAAAAATGTGAAATTTTCTAGTCGCATGTGAAGCGACCATCTTTTTGAAATTATGTATTGTACTTGGAAATTGCAAAAGTAATATTATTGGATTTTGTTAAGAGAAATGAGATTTTTTGCATTATTTGTGTTTAAAGTTATTTAATATTCCATTTGGGATGTTACAATGGGGATCTTGACCTTTGAAATGCACTAGGAGTAGAGGATGAAGAAGCATGAGGAGGAGGGTTTGAGGGAAAGTGTGGAGGGGAAGGTGATCGGGTCTGAGAGGGAGAATGGTGAGAAGAAAGAAGGGAAGAACTAGAAGGTTCCTTCATTTTCCTAACCATTCTCCAACTTTTAGACATAACTGTATCATCATAAGGTGAAGGAGTAACAAGAGGGGAATGAACTAATGCTTGGGGAGAAGTGGGAGAAGGAATGGGTTGAGTATGCATAAGTGGAGAGGGAGAGATATTATGAGAAGGAGAAGGTTGAGAGGAAGGAATTGGAGGGGATCAAGGAGTGAGAGGATGAGTAGATCTGTTCTTCCTAATAGGTAAGTCACGAATCAAATGTCCTTTTCCATAATAAAAGCATGCATTAATATTTGGCTTGTTTAAATATACTATTGGTTGTTCCATTTCAAACCCTGGACCGATCAATTTAATACTCTTTGGTAAAGGCTTGTTTAAATCAATTTCCACACAAACCTTGGGATTAACCCTTAGGCTAGAAAATTTTTCTAAGTTATGTTTGCACCAAATGATTCTACCAAGCTGAGCAACAACGCCTTTCACGAAGGGATAGAATGCTAGATTTATATATGGAAGTTTTATCCACATAGGGTATTGTGAACGAGAAGGACCTTCAGGATGGAACTTGAAGTTCCAAGCTTGAAGATAGAAAATTTGTTTGCAAATGACCCATGTGCCATACTGCAACATCATCTGGGCATGATCTGTTGATTTAAACATGCATGAAACATAGCCTTTCCCAAGACCTCTTATATTTTCTATTTCCCATCCATTGTTTTCTCGATTAATTTTGGCTCATTTATAGAAGTCTATTTCTGTAGGAATTTCCCTTAAGTAAAATAGAATAACTATACATTCTTGGCATTCAACTATAAAATCCATACCATCATCTAGTAATTGAAATTCCAAAACTTTACCTTGTTCTTGATGCTCATCTGCAACTTCTTTGTTTCGAATGATTGATCCACTCTCTTCTTGACCCTGATCAACTGCTTTGACTGTGTCATCCTCCATTGTAGGATCCCCTTCCATATTCTTGTTTAGCGAACTAAGCCTATTGTTGTTGACTGTTATCAAATCTTTTGGGCTGCCCATAATGACTGAATTTGTTCCCACCTGTCTATCTGCTTCCTTGAGCCACATTAGGACTCAACAAAGCAACTTCATAAATAAAAGGTTTTTTCTATTTTTATGGTTTCAACAAAAAACAATAAAATTTGTGGGAAAACCCTAGCTTTGTATACCTTGTTTTGTCTAGAACTTTCCTCTCACAACACACAACCAACTAACCCAATTTTTTTGCAATTACATAGCTTATTTCTCCAATGTTTATATTAGAAGGGCATTTCATACTACTCTCCTAAAATTCAAACAATTTAATGGTCAAATAGCCAATGATAGTTTTGCACCTCACCCAGCCCCAAAAGTAATAAATAATTAGTAAGCATGAGTTTTCCACAGTCCATGACAATATTACACAAGAGCTTGTGGATTCAACTGTGTGTGTTTTTGCATCAAAAAAAGACGTTTCGGATCATACACAATGATCCATCATTAGAAAGAGGAGTTATGGCTTAGATGGCAGACAAAACCTTTTTAAAGGGATAAGAGGAGAAGAAATGAAAGGAACAAAATACTAGAGGCAGGAGGAGAGGAGAGAAAATAGAATAAAACAAAAACAAGAAAAATAACAAAAAAAATATTGGAAATTTATATCCAGAAGCTCTTATATAATAATAAATAATTGTTCTATTTATATTGGAATTTTTTTACTTTTGATTGTTGAACTGTTTGATATTTAAGAATAATCATTTTACACTATGTGATGAGCCTATTTTTTAGCACAATTTGTAGGAAGAATTAACAAATTAAGTTTTATTATTTTTAAATAAAAAAAGTTTGAACTTTCATTGTTAAGAGACTTGACACTTCCAAACAACCCTCTCTCAAAATAACACATCCCACCCAATCAGAAGAGGTTAAATAGTTGGTGCATTGGAGTCAATGCACTTTATAATGGGAATGGACTCCACACGTAAACAACCAATACATTGACCCCAATACACCACAATCTAATACTGATCCTAACAAAACAAGGCAAGTTCTTCTTTCAAGAATGAAATGGTCTGAACTTCTCTACCTGGTGCTGCCACCTCTAATATTGAATCATGAACAAGGCCAACTTTTGCTTCCGTAAACCATTCCTCAAAACTCTCACGAAGAAAAACATTCTATTTGCTTGACAGAATCCTACTTAAAACTTGTTCTTAATCTTTACATCTAGCGTCCTGGCATCCAACTTGTTTATGAATTCTTCTCTAATCGAAGCTTTGATCTGAAGAGTAGCAGTATTACCTATGTTGTCTGCACTCAGAATCACCTTAACAAGCTTCATAGTTTCAATGTCATCAATGATGAAGATTAAACCCTACTATATGGCAAGCCCTTAGCTGAAAAACTGCGCTGCATCCTCTGAAAATTTCCTTCAGTCGAAAGAGAGAAACCAGATAATTCTACAACACAACACAACACAACACAACACAGAAAGAGGCAAGGCAAGTCGCTTTAACTGACCGGTCACATTCTTCACTCCAAAACTGCCACTATTCACGCAGAATGTCGATGAAGGGAAATAAGTGTAACATGTAGGCAAAGCACTCATAATCCTTCATTCAACATAGAAGGCAACCAAACATGCCCAAAAAAACACCTTTATTGATCTTCAAACAATAAGTGGAAGAAAAAGTAACGTGACACAAAAATTGGGAGAGAGATATTTACAAGGGTAGAAGATTCAATTCAAGAAGAGAAAAAAGAGGTTCCACCATTCACTTAGATGACCACTGACTCTAGTAGAGAAGGGTAATTCATCCATTCCAACATTTTCTAAAGAATCAACAATTTTATTACACTCTTTGTAATTACCTAAAAAAAAGATTTAAATCTCTTACTCACAAGACATATTTCTAAAAGAATGTTGTTAAGATTCCAATCTTTTTTAGATCTCTTAGACAAATCAGAGATAATGACCTAAGAATCTCTTTCAACAACCAACTTAATACGTCCTAAGGAAGAAGCCAAATTCAACAACCAACTTATTACATCCTAAGGAAGAAGCCAAACTTAAGGCTCTCTAGCACAACCTCCATCTCAACTTCATTGTTGGACCTAAAACCCAAAAAGAAAGATCTTCCTCAAAGGCATAACACACCACAAACTTGCACTAGACAAACCTGTGTTATCTCTTTGTTTCATTAGAATCCAACTTCAAGAAACCTTTGGGAGGAGGATTACAAGAACCAACTAAACACTTGATACAATTATGGATTGGTCCATTAACAAGGTATATAGACATATTTTATTATTGTTAGGACAACTTCTTCTTTGTAGGAAGCTTTTTAATTTAATTATAAAATTATATATATTTCTAAATATAGATTTATATATAAATATTAAAATAATCTCTTTGTTTAATGAAAGATATAAAACTTTTGAGATGGTTAAATTAAGTTGCAATTAAGACGAACTTAAAAATGTACCAGTTTAATAATAATTTTAAAATGGAGTTTAGAATCTTATGAGTTGGACTATTTAATAAGTGAGATGCTAATAAGTTTGGAGTTCTCATAAAAATAGAAATAGAAACTTTCATTTGGTTTAAAGATATTCACAAGTTAAAACAATAAAAAATTGAACAATCTAATAAATTTGGATAAATAAATCTAAATGAAAATAATGAGTCAAAATTTAATTGAATAGACAAAAAAAATTATTTGAGAATTAAAATTTAATATATGAACATCTAGGATAAGATATTAACATTTTAATAGAGGTGAGAATCATATTTAACATCATTTATTTTTAAGAACAAAAAACAATTTAAAAGTTAATAGTCAAATAAGAGTAGGCCCCTGCATGTTCCTGTTTGATGTGGTGTAAAATTATTATTTTTATATCTAAATAAAATAGACAAAATTGAAACAGCAGGGGAATTCTTGACATGGAAATCAACTCAAAACTTTCCCATCATTATTTTTATATCTGAACAAAATAGACTAAATTGAAACAGTAGGGGAATTTTTGACATGGAAATCAACTCAGAACTTTCCCCTTTTACTTAAATATCATCTACTTCAATGGTTAAATAATCAATAGCAATTTTACACCTCATTCACAACAAAAAATGGTAAATATTTGTCAATAATTGACCTTTGACTATTGAAGTAGATGATATTTAAGAATAGAGTCTTCCATTGTGATCAGTAGAAGTTATCTCAAATTGGGTAAACTGCCATATTTTTCTTAGGAGCCAATTTTTTTCTGGCCTAAACTTAGGCTGGGCAGCCGACAATTCCTTTACGAAACTTTTTAAAGCATGTTGTAAATAGGAAGAAAAGACTGTACGAAGAGACTATGCCAGCCATTGATCTGGAAAACAGATCAATCATCAGTACCATTAATACTTTTTTTCTTCGTTTTGACAGAAGCGCTTCCTCTTTTTCAAATCTGGAATATGTTTCATGATCATCTGATCAAGGCCTGCAAATGGTTTCTGGGAGTTTTTTGAAACACGTGATTCAAGTGAGCAAGTTTAGGGAGCAAAAATCAATAACAAGCGGTAATATGGGGGAGACAACTGACAAGCAATGTCTGTGATAAATTTTAGGTACGTTCTTCACGTGGGAGAAAAAGGGAAGTCTGGACTTTGGACTCTCAAGTAGGAAAAATAGTTTTCCTGCCTTGATTTGGACGTCAAAATTAATGGTCTTTGTGGCCTTTTTTGCCAATAATTTAGGCTTTCTGAATCAGCTTGGTTGGATAGGCCGTCCATTGTATGTCTCGTGTGTGCTGAGTAACTAGGGTTTAAAATTTGATTTAGATGTTGTGTTAAGGTGTGGGGTCTCCTTAGGTGTGGTTAGGAGTTCATAGGGGCTTGCTTCGCCTTTCAAATTTTTTAGGTGGATGTTGGTAGCTAGGCTATCCATTCCTCTTCTAAGTAAAAACTAAAAATAATAATTTGGATAATAGAAGTTTGTTTGAATGGTAATATTTTTTTTAAAAAATATGGTAATCAAAGGCATTTCACATTGCTCTACTTAAATATCAAGCAATTTAACAACCAAATAGTCAATGGTAATTTTGCATGCCATTCACCTTTAAAAGTGGTAAATAATTATTCTATTTTTATTGGCAAAAATTTACTTTTGATTGTTGAAACATTTAATATTTAAGAATAGTCATTTTACACGAGGTGCAACCATTGTTAAGAGTATTCTATAGGAGGATGTAGGAAAGGGTCCCCCCCCCTTTTTTAATTACCAAGTAATTCAAACTATTCAGCAAGGTTTAGAAATATTCTAGGTTTGATTGTATGATTGTACAGCAAGAAAGCCACACCCATATGCCTTCGTGTTACTACAACAACATCACAATACCTCAAAATACATACCAACGAAACTACAAAATCAAACTCTAAACACAAACTAAGAAACAACAATACAAAGAATCTGAAAATAAAAACCTCTTTTTGGTTGCTACAAGATTGGCTATTGACCTAATATGCCCTTGCATCACATTACAAAAGTAGTCTAAGAGCATTCATACTAGAGCAACCCTGCATTAGTAATAGTGATGCAGGAGCATCCGTTTTCTCAGGAATTTTGGTTTGCATGTTTTGTTTTGGTTTGCTTCTGGGTCTTCATGCCCAAATTTTGTTGTTTGGTATTGTTGGGGTCTTTCCTTGTACCTCTTTAGCCTTTGAGGCTTTCAACTCAGCTTCTCTACCAAATCCATTTTGAAACACTTGAATGGTGTATTGTATGAGAGTTTGCATATGACTTTAATGGGCATATCATATGACTCCCATCAGGTGTAAACAAGAGGCAGTTAGGTTTTGTTTTTGGGTTGGTGTGAGTTAGTTTTCCTCCACGGTTTTGGAAGTAGTTCCACAGGGGTCGGGAGAAATACTAAGACAACAATCTTGGGGAGAAACACATCAGGTAGTCACAGAAGAAAAAACATACAAGCACCGAGGCCAAGAGAGGATAGATTGATAGGGAGTGGATTTCTAGTGTGTATGAGACGGTATGGTCTCGTTTCAGAAGTGTGGAAACCTTTCTCAAGCGACAGTAATAAAGTATAGAAAGAATGCTGACTGAGTACAATAATAATTTCTTTTTGGATTGTGTAAAGAACCCTCCATGAAAGTATAAAGAAAACAAACTACCCTTCGTGATTCTTGTGTAGTCAACTATCCTTATTTTTTCCATTCTGGGAGTGCAGAATGGTCTTATCGCTTGAAGAGGCGGGTAGTGATTTATTTCCTTTGTGTTGATGCTAGCGACGAACGTATAAGGAGAAAATCTGTCATTGTTTCTTTTACCATTCTTGAATATTATAGAACGTGGAATTGGCAATGAAGATACAAATGTTTTTATGGTGTTATCTCAGTGCAAGGTAATCAAAACAAATTGTTCATATTGGTTTTGAAGTCATATTCTCTATCTCATCTTTGATGCAATTATTCCACCCTTGCATTAGTCTTAATATCAGTCTTTTCCAGCACCCAGTTGTTAAGACTTAGGAAGACAGTAGGCATGTATCATAACTTCACTACAATTTTACAAACAATACTCATGTTGTCCTATTTTATTCATGAGGAAAGACTGTTTGAAGAACCCTGTGTCTAATTTTTGCTCATGTGAATGCTCAATTGGGTTAATGCATTCGGATTCAAATAATCACACTATTCCTGGGTTAAGGTTTACCTTGTGCTGTCAAATTCTAAAACAACAGTGATTTGATTTGGCTTCTTTCTAAACCTCTGCCACCAATTTTTGGTATCAGAGTAGTAAGAAATTGGGCAAGGTAATATTGGGCAAGATGTCACCCAGAACAATGTTGAGAGGAGGAGGTCGAGGAGGTGCCAAAAGAGGCATTAATAAAAGGGTTATGGAGTTGCTACATAACCTCATAGAAAGGATGGATGCCATGGAACAGGCATAGAGAAGAGGAATACCTACGGGAGATATAAGTGAGAATGAAGATGAGGATCAACAAGACAGGGAAGAGGTGGCTCAAGAAGAAGAACCTAATGGAGTTGAAATGAGATTGTTGAGAGCAATCATGGGGGTTGGAGCCAAGCCAAAGATAGAGGTTCCTACCTACTCAGAAAGCCTGAATGGAGAGGAACTCATTGATTGGATCAATTAACTTGACAAGTACTTTGAGTACGAAGAAGTGGCAAAGGAGAAGATAGTCAAGTTTTCCTGTACAAGATTCAAAGGCCACGTTGCTATGTGGTGGGATTATGTTCAGTCATAGAGAAGAAAGAAAAACAAGGAAAAAATAACTTCTTGGGACAGCATGGTTGCCAAACTAAACACCAAATTTCTTCCAGGAGACTATCAAACAAACCTATTCAAAAGGTTACAAATCTCAAGTAGAAGGAGATGAGTGTGAAGGAATATACAGAGGAGTTCTACAAATTGGTAATCCGATCAGGGCATAGTGAAGATGATTTGGAGAAGATTGCTAGGTACTTGAATGGATTAAGATATAGTTTGCAAGATGAATTGAGTCTTTTGTCCCCTAGGACTATTGAAGAAGCCTATTAGTTTTCCATTAAGGCAGAGGAGAAGCTTATGAGAAGGCAAAACTAGCAAGGAAGAGGATCTAGAGGAAGATGACAGAATAGTGATAGAGGACAGCAACACCATCAAGTTGGAGAAGCAAGCACTTCCAGTGGGCAAACCAATCTGGAAAGAGGAGGTTTCCAAAACAGAGGAGGGAGACCATTTGAAAGAGGAGGTTACCAAGGAAGAGGGAGAGGTTTCTCTGGTAAATGTTTTAGATGTAACAAGTTTGTAGGCCACAAAGGTTGGGAGTGTCCTGAGTTCGAACAAGAAGGTTACACAAGGCCTGAAAGAAGTAATTAGATTGTGCAAGAAGACCAAGAGAGTGTGGGATCACCTCCTCATGACTTAGAATAACCTGAGACAGGAGAGTCTTTATTGTTCAAGAGAGTACTGTTGAAGCCATCGAAGGAGAGTCAAGAACCTATGCAAAGGAGAGCCTTATTCAAAACCAATTGCAAGGCTAAAGGTAAGTGTTGCAAACTCATTATAGCCAATGGTAGTATGGATAATCGAGTGGCTATTGAAATGGTAGACAAACTAGGCCTTAATAGGATTAAACATCCTAACCCCTATCAAGTTTCTTGGTTGCAAAAGGGGCATCAGTTGTTGGTAGATGAGTAGGCTTAGTAGAGTTTCAAATAGGTAGTTATAAGGACACTGTTATGTGTGATATTATGCCTATCGATGTTGGCCATGTGCTTCTTGGTAGACCTTGGCAATTTGACAGGAAATCCATACACGATGGAAGAAACAATACTTACACTCTATGGAAAGATCATCAGAAACATACATTGTTACCTTTGAAAGGAGAAATTGATAGTAAGAGCAGTAGTAGCAGCAAGATATTGTTAATGAGTGGCAAATAATTTCTACATGATATGAAGAAGGAAGAAGAGGGAAAGAGTGAAGTTACAGCAATAGCTAAGAAGGGGAAAGTTGTAGTAGAGGATGGCAAGGAAAATAGTGAAGTTGTAGGAATGGTTGAGCACGTCCTTTGGAGGACCTAAAGGCATTAATTGTAGGTGAAATCGAGGAAGTGGAAAAAGTGGACAGCTAAGATGAAGGAAGAAAGAATATGGAAGAGGTAGCTAAAATTGCAGTGAATGGTGAAAACAAGGATGATTTAATGTTGCAGCTTTTAGTAGTAGAAGTTGAGTGGTTAGAGAAACTTGCGGGTGGAGGTATAAAGGCGAATGGTGTAGTGAATAGAGAAGAAGAAGATATTGGAATAGTGAAGGAAAATGAGGTATATTATGACACTTTTGCTTTTGGTTTACCTTTATTTGCAAGGATGAATGTAGAAGATGTGGTTTCTGATATGTATGTGGATGTGACATGTTTGTGTGGGGAGGTTATAGAAGATAATTGTTGATGATTGTTTTGATGCAATCATAACAATAAGTTAAAATTCACATATAATGAACTGAAACTATACTTGAAAGATAAGAAGGAATCATTTGAGATTCAACTAATCCCAAGTCTACAATGGTTCGGTTGGTCAAGTTCAGTTGGTCAATGTGAAGCTGTAATATTCAAGGGGCCTTACGTAGTTTAGGTTTGTTTGGTGGTTTACTGGACTAAGAATATGCAAAAAGGTCATAAATTTCAACAAGTATTCTGTTCATTTGCATACAAGTGTTACTGGGCTGCAAGTTTTAGATGGTTTTCTTGAATTTTTGCAGCTTTCTTCTTTATCTATTTATGAAAACTGTCTACTTATGGCTCTGTTATACATGCTTCTTCAAATTTGAGACAATTTCCTTTAGATTTCTACGTTTTCAGCTAAATATTTCAGATGGGTTGGGAAAAGTTAGAAAGGTCTACTCTATACCTCATTTAATCTACTGAAGGATCTAATTGTTTCTGTTATGCACTATGTAAATACCACAGTAATTTGATCAAATCCACAGTAAAAACCTTAAATGTAAGTTCTGAGCATTTTCACAAACATACATTTAAAATTGCAAGCTCTCAAAGAAGATATTTCAAAACACAAAGAAGAGCAGGAGAACACTCAGAAGATAGATGCAGAACTCCAGATTCTATTGTATTAGAAACGAATAGTCATACACGATTTACAATGTAGGAATGACTCTTAGTTTCATTGATCATACTACAGAGAACTTACAAGCTTTACAGATACAGTAAGGCAGCCAGACATTCCACGCGCACCTTACTGCAGACAAACAGGCGACCTCCTTCTTCTACCTCTAAACTATGCTAACTTGCTGTATGCTTCTAAAAGAAAAAAATCCTGTGTAGCCACTGTTGTTTTCCTAAAATCCCTGTTGTAAAGTATTACAGTGTAGAGAGGCACAATATAAAGACATTCTGATTGTCCTCACTACAGCAAAAACCTAACTGAACCCCTGGTTCAAACCCCTGGTTACAGCAATAAATACAGGTGAACCAGCCCTCAAAAATATCTCTGAGCAGTGTCAAATCTGGGCGAAATATTGCCCCTTCTGAGAAGTTCCGGCAGCTGGGTAATAACTTCTGTTTGTCTGTTGCAGTAATACCTTCAGCTGCAACCTTGTTCTTTACTTGAATGGCCTTGACTTTTCGCATTTCATCCTTATCTTCCTGCTCCTGAGATCAGATTTCCTTCCTCCATGAGGTCACTGTGTTGACTTTCCAGCTGCTTCCTCAACTGTAAGCCTGCAAGACAAGACAAGCAATAAGTATTTCATTTATCACATAAACAGCATGAAATTAAAATAACCGTTTAAACCCAGGTGACTGCGCAAGATTGTGGAAATCAGATCCAGAATACTCTCAAAATGCGTCTAAAATGCGTTCAGACTGCTCAAAATTCATCGGGTCAACTATCGCTGACCGGGAAAATGCCACAGGTGCCAAAAAAACACTTTAAAATTCCACCGCTTCATTTCCCGCCCATCGGCATGACTATCGCTATCGGTGTGTCAAAAAACATGTTAGCCGACATTCTCTTCATCATCATGATATTCTGGAAATATGATGCTCTCCCTCCTGAAGGTCCAGATGACGTCATCATGATATTTCGCTTCTGCATATTGGAGAAAAGAACAACATCATCATCATCATCATCATGTTGAAGGAGAAAAGGAGGATATGAAGTATGATCCTGCTGCTGAAGAAAGGAAAATGATGGTGACGTCATCGTCATATTCGGGCTTCATTAAAATGCAAAAGATGACGTCATCATCATGTTCAGTTAAGATCAGGGGGATAATTGTGATATCGGGTCACCTAAGGAGCATGATCAGGATGATGAATGTAATACGACCCCTTTGCGGCCAAGGCAACCCTCTCGAAAGATCAGGATGATGATGATCATCAGGATATTTGGGGCTTCTGTCGAACTTAGAATAAGACGTCATCATCATATTCGGGAACCGGATCGTGCTTGGAAAATATCCTGCCGAAGGAAAAATGTGATGATGATGATCATCAGGATACTTGCTTCTTCGTTTATCAGATCGGGATGACGTCATCATGATATCCGGAGCCTTTGTTAAACTTAGAACATGACGTCATCATGATATTCCGCTAACCGGATCATGTTTTGGAAAATATCCTGCCGAAGGAAAAATGTGATGATGATGATCATCAGGATATTTGCAAAAGGTCGTTCTTCTCGGCAGGAGGACTTCACGAAATGTCGGGTGAACAAACAAGATCATGATGATCTTGGCAATATGATAGGATAAAAATATGAGGATCCTCCTCATCGAATTATCATGATGATGTCATCATCATATTTCGTCTTCGGAGCACAAGGATGAGTTGAGGTCATCATGATATTTGCGCTAGGGTGATATTGTAAAATATGATCATGCTGTTGAGGAATGCAATATCGCCTTCTTCTTAAAAGACAGGGTGATCATCATGATATTGCAAAAGGAGATTAGGAGGATATGAATATGATGATCCTCTTTATCGAATATCATGATGATGTCTCCATCACTTAGCGAATTTCAGCGAATGACCCCCTTGTGAAAGATCAGGATGATGATCATGATTATGCAAAAGGAGATCAGGAGGATATGAAGTTGTCATCATCATCTTAGCGAACTTCAGCAAATATCAGGATGATGACCTCCCGATAGGATTTGAACATGCGCATGCAAATATGCCAAAGGCGGATTTTCTAAGTCAGGGTGATCTTATAATATCATCATGATATTATAAGATCAGGCGATGCAAAAATATCATGATGATGCTCGCGATACAAAGACCGCTCGACGGGGGAAACTTACCGTGACTTAAAGTTGACGTCATCATGATATCCGGACCTCAGGATATTATTGGGGGGGCGTTTCAAATATGATGATGATGTCTTCATACAGCAAAACCAAGTTTATAATATGACCCTCCTAAAATCATGATGCTGACGACGCGCCTAAGGCCATTTGACGGGTAAAGGGCACTACCACCTAAGATTGACGTCCAGATATTGTGACTGCATGATTTTTATCGGGGGATAGACCAAGATCATGATGACCTTGACAACATGAAAAAATATGATGATCACTTGCGATTATCAGGTTTGACCAAAACTTTGACTGTGCATAACTTCCACATATGGACGAATTTTCGAGTGAAGTAAAAGGCAAACCTGCATGGAATTTCAAGCTCTTTTTAAATATGAGGTCACAGCAACAAAATATGAACTTTGACAAACTAACCTCATGATGATGACCTACCTCATTCGAATATCATGATGATGATGCACCTGACCTTCATTTTTACCAAACCGCCAGAAAGCAGACAAACACAAGCAGAGGCAAAAAAAGCAAAACATCAGCAGGGGTCCTCGTTTTGCTAAGGAGCAAAATGGGGCGTGTTGTGAACATCACAACAACTAGCAACCAAAACAAAACAATTAAATTCAAAGTGTTCAAGGAAACTAGATGAAATGAACTCATAACTCCCAACTATCTTTCCTGTAAATTACTATTCAGCTTGAGACTCAAAGTATTCAATAAAGATGCATGAATTTCCATTTTCAGTTTAGTTGTGTGCATGTGATTAATTATCCTCATCTTGAAGATCGGTTGAACAAACCAGTGACTGACATTAGCCTACGTAGGTGAGGATATTCCCTCATAGCCGACCGGATAGAGCCTTGCTGCCAGCGAGCGTTTATAGCCCCGACAAAGTTATCGTTACAATTCTCCTAAGTAGAGCCCCACTGCCAGCGAGCGTCCATAGCCCCGGTAGAGTTACTTAGATGGCTTAATCTGGATTTTCAGTATAATCCGCTTTATTCATTCATTTATTTATTTTTTTGTTTTCTAATTTTGAAAGATTTCATAAGGTATAGCAATTTGTAACTTCATGATGCAAGGAGTGGACACTTGCTGAAATTAAGCTGAGAATTGTAATGGTAGCAAGGGTGACCTCTGATTTTTCACCTAATATCTACACTGGTATGTTCAACAAACCCAAGGATTTTAGGTGTGTCATCATGAGAAACCTACTTCGAATTCTCAATCACATTTATTGAATACAAAACTTCAGAAGATGAACAACTCTCTACATTCATGACAGTGACAAATTATGTGTAAATTGCAAATGGTTAACCTGAATATCCTAAATTTTATACTGTTTTGAATGGTTGCTAGTTTTTCTCCTTAATACTCTACAGTAAAATAAAGATCCCTGCTGAGGAGACAACAAACAAACCAAACAAACAGGCTGTACAAACAACACAACAAAAGAAAAAACTGTACAAACAGAAAGAAACAAAAGCAAAAACAAACAGAAGACAAACTATACAAACAGCCAACCCAAAAGAAAACAGCAAAAGAAGAACTGTACATTATCTACAGCACTTTACATTAAGAAAAAGGGACTGCCCCCCTTTTACCTCAAGCCTGGAAGTAGTGTTTCAAATGTTGGCCATTAACTGGTAATGGCACATCTTCTCCAGTCAAGGTCTTAAGTCTAAAGGTGTTATCTCCTATTATTTCTGAGACTTGTAATGGACCCAGCCATAATTTATCGAATTTTCCATGGCTTCCTTTCTTTTCATGTGCTTTGTCCCAGCACAACACTAAGTCTGATATCCTAAATGTCTTGACTCTTGCCCTTTTGTCAAACCACCTCTTAACAACTGCTTGGTGTTTGGCAAACTTCTCGAGGGCTTGACCTCTTTTCTCCTCTAGTTGTAACATTTGCACTATTCTGGCTTCCCTATGGTTATCAAAGCCTAGATATTCATTGGCAAACTTCTAGGTTGGTATTCTCAGATTAACCGGAAGTATGGGATCAGTCCCATAAACTAAGTGATAAGGTGTGCTACCTAAAGCTGTTTTAAACTTGGTCCTGTCTACCCATAATGCATATCTTAACAGAGTATTCCACTCTCTAGGACTTTTGGCAATTAACCTCTTGATGATGTCTAATAAAATTTTGTTTGTTGATTCAGCCAGTCCATTACCTTGAGGGTAATAATTCGAAGAAAACCTTAGAATAATCCCATATTCAAATGCCCATTTAGAAAATTTTAAAGAAGAGAAAGCAGGACCGTTATCACATACCAATGAATAGGGCGTTCCAAACCTGGTGATAATGTTTTCTTCAAGGAACTTGATAACTACCTCAGTCATGGAAAACTTGCAGCAGGTGGCCTCAGTCCACCTTGTACAATAGTCTGTTACCGTCAATATAAATTTGTGTCCTGCAGAAGATGGGGGATTGATGACTCCGATAAAATCCAAGCCCCATTGTGCAAACGGTCTGGATTCGATCACAGGTTGCAGTGGATTGGCCAGATTTCTCCCTTTGTCTGCTGCAGTCTGACAGGTGTGGCAACTTCTGATGTGACTCTTAGTATCTTTGAACATAGTGGGCCAGTAATAGCCCGCTCTCAGTATTTTGTGTGTTGTAGCTAAATGGGAACCATGACCGGTTCCGTATTTGTCATGTAGTTCTGTCAACACTCTATCAGCTTCAGTTCTGTTTATGCATCTCAGATAAATTCCATCATGGTTCTTCCTGAATAGAAGACCTCCTTGCACCATATAATGCTGTGCCTTAATCTTCAAAGCTCTCCTCTGAGAAGCCTTCATCTTGCTTGGGTACTTTCCAGCTATCAGGAAGGTGCTTAAATCATCGTACCAGCCTGATGCGTCTTGGGAATTCAATACATATTGCTGTTTTATCAGATTTGGATCCATGTTTGCTATTGTCTGCACCAGCGCCTGCCCTCTGACCAGCTTTGCGGGAATGATCTCCATGTCGAATTCTTGCAGTGTGGTGATCCATTTGGCTCTTTTTTCTCCAGGCTCGTTTTGCATCAGCAACATCTTTACTGCTGCGTCTGGTACTATGGCTTTAATCTGGCTGCGCAGAATATAGTGTCTAAATTTTTTCACAGCCTTTATTAATGCGAATGCCTGTCTTTCGATATCTAGATATCTCAGCTGTGCATCCTTCAGAGGTGCACTCATAAATGCTATGGGCCTCTCTTCATTATTTTCACCTTTCTGTGTCAAGGTAGCCGCGACAGAATGAGAAGATGCAAAGGAGTAGATGTAAAACAGGCTTGTGTAGTCTGGACTTGCCAATACAGGGGCATTAGAAATTACCTCCTTGATATCTTCAAATGCAGCTTTGGCCACTGGCGTCCATTCCATCTGTGCATCTTTCTTTAACATGGCATTCAACGGCTGCACAATCTCTGCAAAACCTGTTATAAACTTCCGAACAAAGTTAATTTTACCAAAAAATGATTTCAATTCTTTCCTACTGTTTGGTATTTGCAAATTTTTTATGGATTCTATTCTATCCGGATCAATTGAAATTCCATTTTCAGAAATGACATGGCCTAATAATTTACCTTCAGTTACGCCAAATATACATTTCTTAGGATTAAGGGAAATCCCATACCTTTCACATCGCTGGAGTACTTTTCTGAGGTCCTCAGCGTGGGTGGATGCATCCTTGGAATACACAGTTAAATCGTCCATATATACAACAATGCATTTACCTGATAATCCACGGAATGCAACGTCCATGGCCCTTTGAAAAGTGGCACCTGCATTAATCAGACCAAAAGGCATTCTTCTATACGCATAATTTCCCCATTTGCAAGTGAAGGTGGTTTTTAGTCTATCTTCTCTATCGATTAAGACCTGGTTATAACCTGAAAAACCATCTAAAAAAGACATCATCTTTGCGCCATTTACTGCTTGCGGTACTTCGTCTATTGGGGGCAAAGGATAATTATCCTTTTCAGAAGCCTTGTTCAAATTTCTAAAATCTACGCACAACCTGATGTCTCCGTTTTTCTTCCTCACTGGTACTAAGTTAGCTACCCAGACAGAATGTCTGACTGGGAAAATTATTCTAGCGGACAGTAATTTTTTAACTTCCTCAAAGATTAAAGGCTCTAGAATGGCGTTTACAGGCCTCTGTTTCTGCCTAAATGGTTTGACTTCTTTTCTTAAAGGTATTATGTGAGTTATGATAGACTCATCAAATGTTTTCAAGTCTTCATAAGTCCATGCTATGACATGTTTATATTCTTTCAGAACGTCCAGAACCTCTTTTCTGATTTTCTCAGAGCAAGCTTTCCCAATTAGTACATTTTGCGGATTTAGCTCAGTCCCTAAGTTATGTAAATCACACTTACCCCCTTCTGTTTTGGGTAAGTCTTTCTGTCTTATTATTCCGTCGAAGTCAAAGATGTGTTCTAATTCAATTACTCCTTTTGGCAAGAAGTTGCTCTTTAAGTTGATCATATCTTCTTCGTCCCATGTTACTTCAGGCCTTTCTTGTTCATCAATGATTTGGGCCTCAAATGCCTCATTACAAGTTAGAAAATTAATAATTTGCTGATCCTCTCCAAATACCTGAAAGTGTGTAACGTTGTCTGGTATACTGGGCACGTTAACTAGCTCAACAACAAATCGTCTTAATCCTGACAGTGCCAATGGTTCTAAAGTACTAGCAGCAACTGCTAACGCATCTGGCCTGTGGTTCAGCTCTCTAGGAATGTGCTCTATGTTAAAAGCATCAAATGAATCCATTAAACTCCATACTCTGTCTGTAACTAATTATTTTCTTATAATTGCAGGCATATAGTTTCCTCACTTGTCTGACTACTAATTCAGAGTCTGAAAATACTCTAATGGTTTTTACCCCTTTCCTGATGGCCATGATAAGTCCTAAAATTAGGGCCTCATATTCAGCAATATTATTAGTGCAGGAAAATTATAATCTATATGCTGCCAAATGTGATTTACCTTGAGGATTTATGAGTTCAATACCCGCACCTGCGCCCTGTTTTGATTTGGACCCATCACATTTTAACGTCCACATGCCATCTTTACTTTTCTGATCTTTTACCTTGGCATACTTTGTCCCTTTTATTGCCTGTGGGGTGTTGTCTTGTTTATCCATGGGTTTTTCTGTTTGGTTATCTTGCATATGTGTGTTTGTAGTTTGCAACTCAGAAAGATAACTACCCTCGTCCTCTATTTCTTTTCCTAAATCTGGAATCAAAGCATCTATATTATCCTGAACATATCTCTGTGTCGGATCAGGATTCTTATTTTCCTCTTGTGATTCTACCCTCCCTATGCACTTTTTGTATTCATATTCAATGATGTCTTTGCATATTTCGCAATTCTCCTCAGAATGTTGCCTATCATGGACTCTACACCTGTTTTTATATAACTTACATTGGACTGGGAGATTGTGCGTAACGCACTCTTCCACCTCTCGTCTAATGGCACGACCAAATTTGTCTATTGCATTGTTTTCTTCATCTGAAGAATTTCCGTCAGACTCAATGAATAGTGCCGTTCTATTGCTGACACACTTCTTTCTAATGTTTAACATCATAATCTCTTCAATCTGCATCCCATTGTTGGTAATTCTATAGACACCTGGTTCAACAGCAGCATATAATATTTCATTAGTTCGATTATACTCTGTTATCATATGTTTCATTCTGGGCTCTGCCCCTATTCTAATCTGGTTTGGGATGCCTCTCCATGGTAACCACATGTGTGAGAAGTCAGTAGCCATATATCCGTTTAATGTCTTGGACCAATCCCTACTTAGCAACATTCCATAATTTACGGGTATATCCACTACTTGAATGTCAATGATTTGGCTTACCCTAGGGTCTGAAGCCAATTGCACTTGAATGTTCATGAGTTCTCCTATCACGCTAACCTCGGTCTTATCTAATTGCGTGACAACCTTGGCAGATTTGGTGGGAGTTAGCTCGAGAGTTTTACATATTCCTAAGGGCATTACGTTAGCTGAAGCACCAGAATCTACCATGCAATTGTGTATATTCTTCCCACACAACCTAACAGTTAACAAGAAAGGTTGAGTATCCCTCTTATCTGCATGTATTACCACATTTGTATTGGAAGGCTGCTCAACTTTCTTACCCTTCTCCTTAGGTGGTGAATCACTATTAGGAACAGTTATATCAGCAGACACCTTGTTTGTTATGGATGTATCCAGGGATTTTAAAAAAGCATTTCTGATCCCTGGGGTCTTCAATAATTCATTTAGAGGTATACTGACCTTAATTTTCTTTATTTCCTCTGATAAGTAATTCATTAGTCTTGTTGTCTCCATTGCTTCTGTCTTACTTGTTTGATCCTTTTGCACTGTTGTTCCATTATTTGTGTGCTGACTAGCTTTAAGTATGGCAGGATTGTTGCTAGCATTTTGATCTGGGGGTGTATTGATGTTATTCGGGGGAGTGGAAGTGGTGAAAGGTCCTCCCGGCCTAGGGTTGTTCCTCAAATTGTAGGTGTGGCTTTTATTTGTTTGTTGAAAGGCCTGCACCTCTTCTGTTTCATTTAATATCTCATTTTCAGATTCAAAAGGAAACTGAAAAGCATTTAACACAAAGGCTAATTCAGGATAAAGACTTTCACAACAGTATGGTTCATCCTCTAGCAATTCATCCTCTTTCTCTTCTGCAGTTGCAAAGGTAAACGTTTCTAAGACTAATGCTATGTCATATTCTGAGGGTACTACCTCATTACCCTTAGGAATGAGAAATTCAGAGGTAGGAGGCTGTACATCTATGTTGAAAATACTAGCTGCCAAGTGGAACTGTGGACAGTCGTGCTCAGCATGGGCATTGGTATTGTGAGATCTGCACCAATTTTTGGGTGCTGTACTGGCCATTTGTATGCTAGTTATTTGTTTTGCACCATGATTATCTGTATTCTCAAAAGGAGAAGCCAGAGTACCGTTGTTGGGCCCAGTGTTCCATGTCTTGGGTGGCCTAGGTTGATTCTAGTTTTTGTTATTATTGCCCCAGGTCCTATTATCTATCACTGGCCCCCTATTTTGCATTGGTTGCCCCTGACTGGGGCCTTGATGCTGATTGTAGCTTTGGTTCTGATTGTACTGCTGATTTTGGTTGAGACTATAATTCTGATTTTGGCCTTGGTTGTGATTTTGATGTGGATTGTAGTTTTGGTTGCTTCTTCCATAGAGGTTCTCATTTCTTAGTTGTGTCACTTCGGTTGTTAATCTTTTCAAATGTGCAGTAATCTCTTTGATTTCTTCCCTATCCTCTTGTGCTTTAGCCACAGTTACATCTCTAGGAAGTTGGAAGAAAGGCTGACCATTATTTTGACTGTTATTGGAAGTACTAGCCGTGTAAGGAGTTATAGCTTGGATTGGAGTAGGATTATACACAGGTGTGTAAGAAGGAACCGGATTTATTAGTGGAGCATGCTGCACAGGGACTCCATTCCATGGGTGTGCCTGATTCTGCACCCCAAAATTTCCTCCATTGACAAATGGACTATAAGTTGTATGTCTCATTTCTTGGTTCACTGAGGCTGCCTCTTTATAGGCTTTGGATATTGAATCTATGTCAGGTTTTCTTTTGACAAACATGGCAATTAAAGGATCCAAGGCAGCATAGTACATAGCCAACAAGGGAGCATCATCTATGGTGTAAGGGCTACTAGCCTAGAATAGGCCTTTTGAAATCTGTCATTGAAATTATCAATTAGTTCTCCCTCACCTCGTTTTATAGCAGCCAATTTATGATAAAAAGCGCAAGGGTCAATGGGTCCTCTAAATCTTGACAAAAATGCTTCTTCCATAAGTGCCCAGGAAGAAATGTAACCATTGGGTAAGTTTACGTACCAGCTAGAGGCCTGCTCATTAAAGGTGTAAGGGAACAATCTACACACAACATCCTCGTGCTCTAACATAGCCCTAAAACATGCTTCCTTAAATATTCTAATATGATCTTCTGGGTCCTGATGCAACTGGTATTTGGGACATATCTTTTCCAGATTTTTTGGCATGTCATGATAATCATTGAAGAATATGGGAGAATTGACATCGAAATAAGCCATTGCAGGTGTTTGAGCTTGACTTGAACTTGCAGAAATACCTGGATTGATTGGTGGATTAGGATTTAGAGGAGGATTGAGACCTCCAGGAGTGCCTGAACCAAGATTTAAAGATCTGAACAGTGATCTATCAGGACTTACAATACTACGGATGTTAAAAGGTGACCCAGGAGGTGTTCCAGATGAACTTCCTGCTTGCGATATCTTTGGATTCCAAATTAAAGGGCTTTTACTTCGCCTTGTATCAGGTAGTTGCACAAATATATCTCCTGAACTGGACCTAGACCTAGTCACTCTATTACTGTCATTAGCCAGTTTGAAATGAAACCTAACTCAGGAAGGCCCTCCTTCTAGCGCCAGAAAACTGTTGATGATTGTTTTGATGCAATCATAACAATAAGTTAAAATTCACATATAATGAACTGAAACTATACTTGAAAGATAAGAAGGAATCATTTGAGATTCAACTAATCCCAAGTCTACAATGGTTCGGTTGGTCAAGTTCAGTTGGTCAATGTGAAGCTGTAATATTCAAGGGGCCTTACGTAGTTTAGGTTTGTTTGGTGGTTTACTGGACTAAGAATATGCAAAAAGGTCATAAATTTCAACAAGTATTCTGTTCATTTGCATACAAGTGTTACTGGGCTGCAAGTTTTAGATGGTTTTCTTGAATTTTTGTAGCTTTCTTCTTTATCTATTTATGAAAACTGTCTACTTATGGCTCTGTTATACATGCTTCTTCAAATTTGAGACAATTTCCTTTAGATTTCTATGTTTTCAGCTAAATATTTCAGATGGGTTGGGAAAAGTTAGAAAGGTCTACTCTATACCTCATTTAATCTACCGAAGGATCTAATTGTTTCTGTTATGCACTATGTAAATACCACAGTAATTTGATCAAATCCACAGTAAAAACCTTAAATGTAAGTTCTCAGCATTTTCACAAACATACATTTAAAATTGCAAGCTCTCAAAGAAGATATTTCAAAACACAAAGAAGAGCAGGAGAACACTCAGAAGATAGATGCAGAACTCCAGATTCTATTGTATTAGAAACGAATAGTCATACACGATTTACAATGTAGGAATGACTCTTAGTTTCATTGATCATACTACAGAGAACTTACAAGCTTTACAGATACAGTAAGGCAGCCAGACATTCCATGCGCACCTTACTGCAGACAAACAGGCGACCTCCTTCTTCTACCTCTAAACTATGCTAACTTGCTATATGCTTCTAAAAGAAAAAAATCCTGTGTAGCCACTGTTGTTTTCCTAAAATCCCTGTTGTAAAGTATTACAGTGTAGAGAGGCACAATATAAAGACATTCTGATTGTCCTCACTACAGCAAAAACCTAACTGAACCCCTGGTTCAAACCCCTGGTTACAGCAATAAATACAGGTGAACCAGCCCTCAAAAATATCTCTGAGCAGTGTCAAATCTGGGCGAAATATTGCCCCTTCTGAGAAGTTCCGGCAGCTGGGTAATAACTTCTGTTTGTCTGTTGCAGTAATACCTTCAGCTGCAACCTTGTTCTTTACTTGAATGGCCTTGACTTTTCGCATTTCATCCTTATCTTCCTGCTCCTGAGATCAGATTTCCTTCCTCCATGAGGTCACTGTGTTGACTTTCCAGCTGCTTCCTCAACTGCAAGCCTGCAAGACAAGACAAGCAATAAGTATTTCATTTATCACATAAACAACATGAAATTAAAATAACCGTTTAAACCCAGGTGACTGCGCAAGATTGTGGAAATCGGATCCAGAATTCTCTCAAAATGCGTCTAAAATGCGTTCAGACTGCTCAAAATTCATCGGGTCAACTATCGCTGACCGGGAAAATGCCACAGGCGCCAAAAAAACACTTTAAAATTCCACCGCTTCATTTCCCACCCATCGGCATGACTATCGCTATCGGTGTGTCAAAAAACATGTTAGCCGACATTCTCTTCATCATCATGATATTCTGGAAATATGATGCTCTCCCTCCTGAAGGTCCAGATGACGTCATCATGATATTTCGCTTCTGCATATTGGAGAAAAGAACAACATCATCATCATCATCATGTTGAAGGAGAAAAGGAGGATATGAAGTATGATCCTACTGCTGAGGAAAGGAAAATGATGGTGATGTCATCGTCATATTCGGGCTTCATTAAAATGCAAAAGATGACGTCATCATCATGTTCAGTTAAGATCAGGGGGATAATTGTGATATCGGGTCACCTAAGGAGCATGATCAGGATGATGAATGTAATACGACCCCTTTGCGGCCAAGGCAACCCTCTCGAAAGATCAGGATGATGATGATCATCAGGATATTTGGGGCTTCTGTCGAACTTAGAATAAGACGTCATCATCATATTCGGGAACCGGATCGTGCTTGGAAAATATCCTGCCGAAGGAAAAATGTGATGATGATGATCATCAGGATACTTGCTTCTTCGTTTATCAGATCGGGATGATGTCATCATGATATCCGGAGCCTTTGTTAAACTTAGAACATGACGTCATCATGATATTCCGCTAACCGAATCATGTTTTGGAAAATATCCTGCCGAAGAAAAAATGTGATGATGATGATCATCAGGATATTTGCAAAAGGTCGTTCTTCTCGGCAGGAGGACTTCATGAAATGTCGGGTGAACAAACAAGATCATGATGATCTTGGCAATATGACAGGATAAAAATATGAGGATCCTCCTCATCGAATTATCATGATGATGTCATCATCATATTTCGTCTTCGGAGCACAAGGATGAGTTGAGGTCATCATGATATTTGCGCTAGGGTGATATTGTAAAATATGATCATGCTGTTGAGGAATGCAATATCGCCTTCTTCTTAAAAGACAGGGTGATCATCATGATATTGCAAAAGGAGATCAGGAGGATATGAATATGATGATCCTCTTTATCGAATATCATGATGATGTCTCCATCACTTAGCGAATTTCAGCAAATGACCCCCTTGTGAAAGATCAGGATGATGATCATGATTATGCAAAAGGAGATCAGGAGGATATGAAGTCGTCATCATCATCTTAGCGAACTTCAGCAAATATCAGGATGATGACCTCCCGATAGGATTTGAACATGCGCATGCAAATATGCCGAAGGCAGATTTTCTAAGTCAGGGTGATCTTATAATATCATCATGATATTATAAGATCAGGTGATGCAAAAATATCATGATGATGCTCGCGATACAAAGACCGCTCGACGGGGGAAACTTACCGTGACTTAAAGTTGACGTCATCATGATATCCGGACCTCAGGATATTATCGGGGGGGCGTTTCAAATATGATGATGATGTCTTCATATAGCAAAACCAAGTTTATAATATGACCCTCCTAAAATCATGATGCTGACGACGCGCCTAAGGCCATTTGACGGGTAAAGGGCACTACCACCTAAGATTGACGTCCGGATATTGTGACTGCATGATTTTTATCGGGTGATAGACCAAGATCATGATGACCTTGACAACATGAAAAAATATGATGATCACTTGCGATTATCAGGTTTGACCAAAACTTTGACTGTGCATAACTTCCACATATGGACGAATTTTCGAGTGAAGTAAAAGGCAAACCTGCATGGAATTTCAAGCTCTTTTTAAATATGAGGCCACAACAACAAAATATGAACTTTGACAAACTGACCTCATGATGATGACCTACCTCATTTGAATATCATGATGATGATGCACCTGACCTTCATTTTTACCAAACCGCCAGAAAGCAGACAAACACAAGCAGAGGCAAAAAAAGCAAAACATCAGCAGGGGTCCTCGTTTTGCTAAGGAGCAAAATGGGGCGTGTTGTGAACATCACAACAATAATGTAGAGGAAGCTTGGTGGAGGTGGTCGGTTCATAGTGGGTCACATCCCATGATACACGGTGGACAAGGGTCTACACGTGACAAAGAAAGTGTAGAAATCAGTTTGACATGAAATGAAAGCTCCATTCCTACCAAATGCTAGAAGAACATAAAGAAATGAATTGATGCAGGTTACCTATTCATAGCATTGGAGTATGTTGTATTTTGTTTACAACTGAAAGGGTAGTCCTACTACCCAACTCCATTTGTAAGCTATGCTCACAAATCTCTCTCCAGGGGAGCCTAGTGCAGGAGCATCCATTTTCTCAGGAATTTTGGTTTGCGTGTTTTGTTTTGGTTTGCTTTTGAGTCTTCATGCCTAAATTTTATTGTTTGGTGTTGTTGGCGTCTTTCCTTGTACCTCTTTAGCCTTTGAGGCTTTCAACTCAGCTTCTCTACCAAATCCATTTTGAAACACTTGAATGTTGTATTGTATGAGAGTTTGCATATGACTTTAATGTACATATCATATAACTCCCATCGGGTGAAAACAAGAGGCAGTTAGGTTTTGTTTTTGGGTTGGTGTGAGTTAGTTTTCCTCCACAGTTTTGGAAGTAGTTTCATAGGGGTCGGGAGAAATGCTGAGACAACAATCTTGGGGAGAAACACATCAGGTAGTCACAGAAGAAAAAAAAAACATACAAGCACCAGCCAAGAGAGGACAGATTGACAGGGAGTGGATTTCTGGTGTGTATGAGACGGTATGGTCTCGTTTCAGAAGTGTGGAAACCTTTCTCAAGTGACAGTAATAAAGTATAGAAAGAACATTGACTGAGTACAGTAATAATTTCTTTTTGGATTGTGTAAAGAACCCTCTATGAAAGTATAAAGAAAACAAACTGCCCTTCGTGATTCTTGTGTAGTCAACTATCCTTATTTTTTTTCGATTCTGGGAGTGTAGACTGGTCTTATCACTTGAAGAGGCGGTCAGTGATTTATTTCCTCTATGTTGATGCTAGCAACGAACCTGTATAAGGAGAAAATCTGTCATTGTTTCTTTTACTATTCTTGAATATTATAGAACATGGAATTGGCAATGAAGACACAGATGTTTTTTTGGTGTTATCTCTATGCAGGGTAATCAAAACAAATTGTTCATAAGGGTTTCAAAGTCATATTCTCTATCTAATCTCTGATGCAACTATTCTAGTCTTGCATTAGTCTTAATATCATTCTTTTCTAGTACCCAGCTATTAAGACTTAGGAAGACAACAGGTATATATCATAGTTACTACAATTTTACAAACAATACTCATGTTGTCATGTTTTTATTCATGAGGAAATACTGTTTGAAGAACCTTGTGTCTAAGTTTTGCTCATGTGAATGACTCCATTGGGTTAATACATTTGGATTCAAATAATTACACTATTATTAGGTTAAGGTTTACCCTTTGTTGCCAAATTCTAAAACAACAGTGATTTGATTTGGCTTCTTTTTAAACCTTTGCCACCAAATAGCATTCACTACATCACACATCTTGATGCAATCACGAAAGGAGGGTCCAATGAAGGACTGTGAAGCTATGTAGACAACGTAACAACACACATGCAAAACTACAAACAACAGAGATCTCATAGAAATAATAACAACATTCTCATTTATTAAGCTTGCATAATTATCACCATATTGACAACTCCACAATTTCCCACAATGGGCCCTCTTACATGCCAGGCTACAACCATTTGATTATAATTAAGATTCACAAATGGATAGTTTCCACAATGGGGTCCTTACATGCACAACAACTAAACTATGAAAGCACTACTTCAAGAACCTGTCGCATGGGCTACACAATGATAATTCAAGTACAATATAACTTTAAAATTTAAACATTATTCTACCACAATGACACCCACTATCTTCCTACATGCCACATTTCCATCTTCTTCAGATTACACTCCACATCATACTCTTATTTCCTCACTTTGTTGCTTAGACCTCACTCCACTCCTACCCTCACTACTAAAACTTACTTTCTAATAATCTACTTTACCATGTCTTCTTCCTTCTTTCAAACACTCACAACCAAGTATATATAGCATCCTCTGGTTCCCCCAATGATATGTGTCAGCCACAAGATCACTCAAACCCCAAAACCACATGAAATGTGTCACTAACCAAAAATAACAAACTTACAAATTCAAATGGTAAAGCAACGGAGAACCTCCACTTGATACACCACATATATTACCAACGGTTAATTAAAACCATAGTAATATTCTTTTGTTGTCACAAACTATGGGACAAATAACCCTCCACAAATGGAAACAATCATAATTATGCAGAACTGTCAACCCATGGACACTCACAAACCAATTTATAATTTTCTGCTCATCCAAATCTTCTAAAACTTTAACATTAGATACATCAACCACAAACTAGCAAACAACTAAGCTAAACCAGAAAATCTATTTTTCTAGACATAATGCAAGATTACCACAATGCCCAGGGATGCTCCTACATCACATCTTGCATTTCATCACTTAAATTCCTCTCATACAAATTGTGAACAATAAAAATAAGAGGCTTGATGATGCAGGAGCATCCTTGGTTCAAGAGCAATCTTGTATCAACCAAAAAAATATTTACATTTCAGTTTGTTTCTTTTCATTTTCTAGTTTAGTACAGTCAGTTCAGTCAGTAGCAGTTTCAGTATTTTGGTTTGCATTCTACCACAATTGCATTTCATACCTTGCAGAGCTTGAATTAACATCTAGACACATTCATGCACATCATATCCAAATATCAGAGCATTTGGATTAGGTAACGGAAAGTTATCGTTATCAGAAGATCGATTGTTTTGTCAGAACATAGCATCCTGATAGCCTAAGACAATCAACTAAAGGAGAAGACTTGCGGAGCTAAATGACACATCATTCAATGTTGTTTGGATCATGGCCGACCTTCCCTAGGATCAGCACACCATTCTATTCATTTGCAGAGGAGTTCTACTTGATTAGGTCTAACCTATCCATGTACACACGTTACAGCTCTTCATTGGAGTTTGTGATCTTCCTTAGCCGACGCAGAGGAATCTCATGTTCTGGAGATGATATATATTGATCTAATAGATGGCTAGGAAAGTAGTGATTGATAGTTCTAAGTTTGATAGTTTGAATTCTTTATGAAGGAGCTTCAAAGCTATATCTTGTGCATTTTCTGTAACTGTGAACACAGGCCTGTGATCCCTAATTGTAAGCCCGCATGTTGCCAACCAATTTGTATTTGAATTCTATGATATATTGAATGACTGAACCTACATTTGCTTTATATCTTTGAGTTGTTTCTGTTGTGTTTATTCTAGTTGCACGACCTGGATAGTTCACTTTGTGGACCCTCCTAACCATGACTGCACCGAGTGGTAGTAGAGTGAAAGGTCAAATCTTTGGGAGCAAATTGAATGAAGTTGGTGAAGGAATTTTGTAAGATCTTGCTGTGAATAGATTGCCGAATCTGAGGTAGGTTACTGATGTTGTCAATTGATCACTAATTGTGACCAGTTGTCACCTTGTAGCCCGATTGCCGAATTTGAGGCAGTTACACTTGATTCGAGGAAGAGATGTCGCTGGGGAGAATATCTGTTGTTGGTACAATGGTTGGAAGAATGGATGAGATGATGAAAACCATGCGAGTTTGCTTGGATTCTATTGAAGAAGATAGGCAAAGAGGACTTATGTTGGGATAAGGTGCCATTAACCTTGTAAATCCCAATATTGTATTTATTCCATTTATTATTTGTAATTACCCATAAGGGATGTACAAGTTTCATCGGTAGAAGAAAAAAATTATTTACTGTCCATGGTAATTATGGAGTTACTGCACAGTAAGTCTCAGAGTTACCGGCGGTAGTTACGGGATGTCATTTACTATGGTAAATGGTAATTGGTCAAAGTGGGGTGCACATGTGGAGGAATAATATATTTTTAGTGTTATGATGCACGTCATATATGCTATAAGAAGGTGTAAGAGATTTTATGACAACTGTAAGTTGTCATAAGAATCTATGACAATAATAATAGCATATGACGCGTCATAAGATGCTGTAAGTGGCTATTTTTAGCCCCAAGGCGTTCAAGCTTGCATGGGCACTTTTTTCACAAGTGTAGGATGCATGTATGACAACATTTATGACCCCGTAAGAGCCTATTCTTGGCCATGGACGCCCGAGGCTGTGTTGTTGACTCTTGACAAGTGTTATAGGCTTGTAAGAAGTCATTTAATGTCTTGAGGTTGTGTAAATTCTATATAAACCATATCATAGGAGATGAGAGGAATATAACAGTTTACAAGTACCCAAGTTCTGCAGGAGTGAAGGTTGAAGGACAGAGGAAGTGAATGTATTTGTAATCTCCTTTTGCGAAGATAATACAACTTGGCCTCTTTTCTTGGTGGATTTTTTAACCTAAAAGGGTTTTCTCCACATTAAACACTTGTGTTATGTGCTTCATTCTGCTTTTGGTATATTTATGTATTGTGGGTTTATGTTTTGTTACAATCTCCATTATTAATGCACACTTAAAAGATTGCTGAAATTTATTCGAATCAAATTTCCATTGAAGTAGTGTTACTTTCATTTCTAACATATGGTATCAGAGCCTAGCCAGCTTTGACTCTTGGGTGGTAGTGTGGAAGCTGTGGCTATAGTGGGAGATTTGGTTGTGTTTGTTTTGCAGATCTTGTGTTGTTATTATGGCTGCATCCACCATTGCATCAACCTCTTGATTGGACATTGAGAAGTTCAACGGAATGGGGTATGAGTTGTGGAAGCTAAAAATGGAAGATTTGTTGGAAGAAAGAAACCAATGGTTGGCTGTCCAAAAGAGAAGAACCCTGACAATGTCTCTCAAGATGAGTGGGATAGATTAGATAAGAAGGCATAGGGAACCATCCGGTTGTGTCTTTCAGACTCTGTCCTATTGAATGTCGCAAAGGAAGAGATTGCATACAAGTTGTGGAAATGGTTGGGTGAGATCTATCAAGACAAAGTATGGTAAATAAACTTTATTTAAAAAGACAATTGTTTTCCATGAAAATGCGAGAGGGTGAATCAGTTGTAGAGCATTTAAATTCTTTTAATTTTTTAGTGAGTCAACTTGATTCAGTAGATGTTGAGGTTAGTGAGGAAGATAAATGTATCTTACTTCTATGTTCTTTACCTGAGTCTTGGGAGAATGTTATCCTTGCTATCACTGCTAACCTTGCGGATCCGAAGTTGGATGCTCTTGTTTCAATGCTACTGTCACAAGAATTGAGGAAGAAGAGTTCAGATAGTTCAGGGGATGCTCTCAGTGTCAGGGGAAGGTCTAAGGAAAGGGTACCTAAAGGAGATCAGAAAGGGGCTAAGGACAAGTCCAAGGGCTGGTCTAAGACTCCTAGTAAAAATAATAGAGTTAAGTGTTGGAACTACGGTAAAAGGGGACATGTGAAGAAGGAGTGCAAAAACCCCAAGAAACAGTGGGAGAGTGCTTCGAATAAGTACTCGAATGCAAGTGAAGAAGTTTTACTTTCTACATGTAATCTTGTTTGTAATGATCACTGGTTGATTGACTCGGGATGCTCATTTCATATGACCTTGCATAAGGAATGGTTCTCCACATATGAAGAATATGATGGAGGTAATATCTACCTTGGTGACAACTCTACATATCTGATTGTCAGGAAAGGAAAGGTATTGTTGTGTTTCAGTGATGGGAGGATTAAAACCCTCCCTGGTGTTTTGCATGTTCCTGGATTAGCTAGAAATCTAATTTTAGTTTTGAAGTTGAATGGTTTGGGAATGCATGTGACATTTGACAAGCATGGCTGCAGATTGGTGAGAGGGAACTTGGTGGTAGCAAAAAGGAAGAGATTCAAGAACTTGTTTAAGCTTGAAGCCACTACAGTTTATAATGCCTCCTATATATCTGAGGCCACTACTGAAAATACATGCACCGTAGATTGGGCCACACAAGCAATAATGTATTGAAAACTATTAAGAATAAAAATTTGTTGGACAGTTTCTCTTATTCTGATGAGCACTTTGATTTCTGTGAGCATTGTGTGTTTGGTAAACAAAACAAAAAATTATTTTCCTTCAAGAAGCAATAGAGTAAAAGAGAAGTTAGAAATTATTCATACGGATGTGTTTGGATCTGTGGATAATGAATCTATTAGAAAATCTCATTATTTTGTAACCTTCATTGATAATGTATCTAGATTTACATGGATTTATTTTATGAATCATAAATCTAAAGTTTTCACTAAGTTTAAGGAATTCAAAGTCTTAGTAGAGAACCAATTAGATTTAAAGATAAAAATATTAAGATCTGATAATGGAGGGGAATATTGCTCTAAGGAATTTGATGAGTTTTGCAAGCATGGAGGTATAATCGGACAAAAGACAACTCCATATACACCACAACAGAATGGTGTTGCAGAAAGGATGAACCAAACAATTATGGAAAGGGCTAGAAGTATGCTTAGTCATGCACAGTTGGAGAAATACTTTTGGGCAGAGGCTGTGTGTACTGCTTGCTACTTGATAAATAGATCTCCTTGTAAGGCTCTTGATTCGACACCATATGAAGTGTGGACAGGTAAGAAACCTTTTGTTTCACATTTAAGGGTTTTTGGTTGTGAGGCTTTTGTTCATGTGCCTAAGGAAAAGCAATCTAAGTTGGATCCAAAGGCTGAAAAGTGTACATTCATTGGATATGGTGATAATGTGAAAGGTTATAAGCTTTGGAATCCACTAACCTGCAAGATTATCTTTTCTAGATATGTAATTTTCAGGGAACTTAGAGCTATTTCTGAACCCGAGAAGCCAAAAGAAAAAGATGAAAAGGTAAAGAGAGTGCACTTTGACTTAGAGTAGCAAGATGCACCTCAGGAAGAACAGAATGATGGATTAGGGGGTGAAGAAGAAGAAGAAGATTCAAGTATTTCTGATGAAGATGAATCTGTTGTGACAGAAGAAGTTGGTACAGATGATCATGCAGAAGAATGAGTAGAGTCTCTTACTCCACCCTTGAGGAGATCCACAAGACAATAGAATCTAGTTGACAGGTATAGCCCACCAGATTTCCGTTGTGTATATGCTTTATTAAGTACTAACGATGAACTTAGATCCTACAAGGAAGCTATTTCTGCAGATGATAGTGAGTCTTGGCAGCTAGCCATGCAGGAGGAGATGATGGCTTTAGACTCTAATAACACCTGGGATCTTGTTTGTTTTCCCAAAGGAAGAAAAGGCATAGATTGTAAGTGGGTCTTCAAGAAAAAATTTGGAGCAGATGGGTCATTGGAGAAGTACAAGGCTAGATTGGTAGCCAAGGGCTACTCCCAGAGAGAGGGAGTTGATTTTGGTAAGATATTCTCTCCTGTTGCTAAATTGACTTCTATTAGATTTCTCTTATCCATTGTTGCAGCTTATGATTGGGAGATTGAGCAAATGGATGTTAAGACTGCATTCTCGTATGGAGATCTTGAAGAAGAAATTTATATGCAACAACCTACAGGTTTTGAGGTAAAAGGAAAAGAACATTGGGTTTACAAGTTAAAGAGGTCTCTTTATGGTCTAAAATAGTCCCCCAGAATGTGGTATCAAAAGTTTGATTCATTTGTTTTTAAATTGGGGTTTGTTAGAAGTGAGGAGGATTGTTGTGTTTACATTCATTGTGTTGATGATTCTATACTGGTTATTGCTTCATATGTTGACATGTTTTTTTTGCAATACTAAGGGTATGGTCAATGAGCTTAAAGCCCAACTTTCAGGTGCATTTGAGATGAAGGATCTTGGTGCTTTAAGGTATATTTTGGGAATGGAGATCAAGAGGGATAGAGTTAAAAGAAATCTTTGGTTGTCACAAAGTATGTGAATACTATTGTGCAGAGGTTTAGTTTGTAGGACTGTAACCCAGTTAGAGTTCCTTTATCCATTGGTACTAAGCTTTTATTAGATATGTGTCCAAAGACTGAGGATGATCTTGAGGATATGTCTAATGTGCCATATGCTAGTGTTGAAGGGAGTTTGATGTATGCAATGGTTTGCACTAGACCAGATATTGCCCAAGCAGTGGGAGTTTTGAGTAGATTTATGTCTAACCCTGGTAGACAACATTGGAACTATGTAAAGAGGGTGTTTAAATATCTTGTAGATACTCCTGATCATTGTTTGATTTATTCTGGTACTGATAGTGCTGATAAATTATTGGATATATAGGGTTTTGTTGATGCAGATTGGGTAGGTGACTTGGATAGTCAAAGGTCCACTAGTGGCTATGTGTATACTCTGTTTGGAGGTGCAGTGAGTTGGATGAGTATGAGGCAGCCCACAGTTGCTTTGTCCACCACAGAAGTAGAGTATATGGCTAAAACTTATGTCTCTAAGGAGGCAATTTGGTTGAGAAGACTGTGTACAGGTATTGGTTTTGATTGCAAGAATATTCAGATTGGTTGTGATAGCCAGAGTACTATCTATTTGGCTAAGAATCCCATGTATCATGCTCAAACTAAGCATGTTGATGTTCAGTATCACTTTGTTCGAGAGTTGGTTGCAAATGGAGAGATTAAGTTGAAGAAGATAGACAGTCAGGAGAATATTACAGATTCATTGACCAAGCTTGTGAGCACAGAGAAGTTCGTGTGGTGCAGAGAGGCCATGGGCCTTGTTTCTACTGCCTGATTAATTTTCATTTGATTTCCTATGGGTTAATTTACAATGTATAATGTTAAGTGGGACAATGTTGGGATAAGGTGCCATTAACCTTGTAAATCCCAATATTGTATTTATTCCATTTATTATTTGTAATTACCCATAAGGGATGTATAAGTTTCATCGGTAGAAGAAAAAAATTTATTAACTGTCCACAGTAATTATGGAATTACTGCACGGTAAGTCCCGGTGTTATCGACGGTAGTTATGAGATGTCATTTACTATGGTAAATGGTAATTGGTCAAAGTGGGGTGCACATGTGAAGGAATAATATATTTTTAGTGTTATGGCGCATGTCATAGATGCTATAAGAAGGTGTAAAAGATTCTATAACAACTGTAAGTTGTCATAAGAATCGATGACACTAATAATAGAATATGACATGTCATAATATGCTGTAAGTGTCTATTTTTATCCCCAAGGCATTCAATCTTGCATGGGCATTTTTTTCCCAAGTGTAGATGCATGTATGACAGCATTTATGACCCCATAAGAGCCTATTCTTGGCCATGGATGCCCAAGGTTGTGTTGTTGATGCTTGACAAGTGTTATGGGCTTGTAAGAAGTCATTTAATGTCTTGAGGTTGTGTAAATTCTATATAAACCATAGCATAGTAGATGAGAGGAATATAACAGTTTACAAGTACCTAGGTTTTGCCGGAGTGAAGGTTGAAGGACAGAGGAAGTGAATGTATTTGTAATCTCCTTTTGCGAAGATAACACAACTTGGCTTCTTTTCTTGGTGGAGTTTTTTACCCAAAAGGGTTTTCTCCATGTTAAACACTTGTGTAATGTGCTTCATTCTACTTCTGGTATATTTATGTATTGTGGGTTTATGTTTTGTTACAATCTCCATTATTAATGCACACTTAAAAGATTGCTGAAATTTATTCAAATCAGATTTCCATTGAAGTAGTGTTGCTTTCATTTCTAACAACTTACACCTCGACCTAATGTTGAAAGTGATGATGATAAAGAATTTCAATCTGTTGATCAAAATGTCAAAACCCTAGGAGAAGAAGAAGAAGAAGAATTTGATCAAGTTAAGATATTGTGAGCAATTTCAAAGATTGGGAAAAGACCTAGAGTTGATGTACCAAACTATACTAGCAATTTGAATCCTAAAGAGTTGATTGACTAGATAAATGACATGGAAGAATACTTTGAGTATGAAGAAATTGAAGATCCAGAGAAGGTGAATTTTGCAAAGACAAAGTTGAAAGGACATGCTGCTATATGGTGGAAAGAAGTTAAGGTGGATAAAAATAGAAGAGGAAAAGAGAAGATTACAAAGTGGGATAGAATGGTGACAAAATTGAAGAATCAATTTATACCTACTGACTATGAGTTGGAACTGTTGAAGATATTGCAAAACCTGAGACAAAAGGAGAAATTTATGAAGGAGTACACTGAAGAATTTCATAAGATGATCATAAGGATAGGACATACTGAAGCAAGCAAAAAGAAAATATCTAGGTATATCAATGGACTGAGATTGAACATTCAAGAAGAACTGAGTTTGATGAGGATGACAACATTGAAAGAAGCATATTAGTTTTCCCTGAAAGTTGAAGAAAAGTTGAACAAGAGGCATGATCAGAGATAGAGAGGTAGAGGAGGTAAATTTCAAAGAGGTAGAACATTTTCCAGAGGAGAGAGATTATATGCAGAGTAGAACAGATAAGAGAACACATTCAAGAGGGAGGACAGAGATAACAATGCATACCAGAGAGATGACAAAACTTTCTACCACAGAGGAAACCCTAGTCCATACTAGAGTGAAGGATACATAAGAGAAGGAAGAGGACTTGATAGGAGAACATTCAAAGGAACCTGCTTTAAATGTGGAGGTGAAGGACATAGAGCATTTGAATGTAATCAAGGGAGTACAAGCAAGAGAACAAAGAACAATCGAAGAGTATCCTATGTGGAAGAAGAACTTGTTGGATCACCTAGTTCAGTTGGTAAACCTGAGAAAGGAGAATCACTTGTCATGAGGAGAGCACTATTTCAAGTAGAGACAAATGAGGAACCACCACAGAGGAAAAGTTGGTTCAGAACTAGATGCAAATTAGGAGGTAAATGTTGTAAAGTTGTAATTGATAGTGGTAGTTCAGATAATTTGGTTTCGAAGGAGATGGTGACTAAGCTAAAGTTGGAAAGATTGAAACACCCTAAGCCATATCAGATAGCATGGATTCAAGATGATCATAAGGTACTGGTGAGTGAACAATGTTTTGTGAAATTTCATATTGGATCTTGTCATGATGAAGTACTGTGTGATATTATGCCTATGGATGTATGTCATATTTTGTTGGGTAGACCATGGCAGTATGATAGGAAAGCTATACATGATGGAAGAAAGAATACATATACTATAACATCAAATGGAAAGAAAATTACTTTGATCCCTTTGGAAGATGATCCTAAGAAGTATGTGGGAATGCTAGAATCTGTTTGGTAGATGGAAGTAAATTTCTGGACATGGTTTGAGACATGAGAATATGTGTTATGCTTTGATCCTTGAGAGACCTGAAAACTTGAAGACATATAGTAAAGAATCACAACCAGAGGAGATAAATGAGTTGCTGACAGGGTATGAAGACATCATATCAGATAATGTACTTGAAGGATTGCCACCAATCAAGCGTATCAGTCATCGCATGGATCTTATACCTGGAGCTAGTTTGCCTAGCAAAGCAGCACACCAAATGACACCGACAGAGAATGAAGAACTAACTAGACAGATACATGAGTTGTTGAGGAAAGGTTTGATCAGAGAAAGCTTGAACCCTTGTGTAGTACCTACAGTGTTAGTACCAAAGAAGGATGGAGAATGGAGAATGTGTATAGACTCTAGAGCAATAAACAAGATCACAGTTAAATATAGATTTCCTTTACCTAGGATGGATGACATTATGGATTGTTTGAGTGGAACAAAATATTTCACAAAGATAGACTTGAAGAGTGGATACCATCATATCAGAATTAGAGAAGAAGATGAATGAAAGACTACTTTTAAGACCAAAACATAATTGTATGAGTGGTTAGTGATGCCTTTTGGACTTTCATGAGATTGATGAGTGAAGTCTTGAAGAAATTATTGGGTAAGTTTGTTATTGTATATTTGGATGATATTCTAATTTTTAGTAAGACAAGGGAAGAACATTTGTGGCACTTGAGATAAGTATTACAAAGACTGAGAGAAGAGAAATTGCTGATAAACATCAAGAAGTGTAGTTTCATGAAGGAATATTTGGTATACTTGGGATTTGTGATTTCTGCGGAAGGATTGAAGATGGACCCTATGAAAGTGAGAGCAATTGTTGAATGGCCTACACCTGAGAGCATTGGATAAGTCAGATCATTTCATGGATTGGCTAGTTTCTACTGGAAGTTCATCAGAAATTTTAGTTTAGTCTGTAACCCTATGACAGAGACAATGAGAGGTGACGGAAAAGACTTTAAGTGGACATCAAGAGTAGATAAAAGTTTTGAGTTGTTGAAGCAAAAAGTGACAGAGCAACCTGTGCTGGAATTACTAGATTTCAATAAGGTATTTCAAGTAGATTGTGATGCAAGTGGAAATGCAATAGGAGCAGTGTTAAGTCAAGAAGGTATACCTATAACATATTTCAATGAGAAGTTGAATGATGCAAGGAGAAGATGTTTAGTTTATGATTAAGAATTCTATGCCATAATTCAAGCCTTGAAGAAGTGGAGACATTACTTGTTGCCTAAGTAGTTTATGTTGTATACAGATCATCAAGCTTTGCAATATTTGAATAGTCAAGGAAAGTTGAATCAGAGACATATGAGATGGGTAGAGTTCATGTAGAATTATACATTTGTGTTGAAGCATAGGAGTAGAAAATCAAACAAAGTTGCAGATGCATTGAGGAGGAGAAGGAACTTGCTGATAAAGATGAGAGTTGAAGTGTTAGGATTTGAAGAATTGAAGAACACATATGAAGAAGATCTTGATTTTGTAGAACTTTGGAAAGCATGTAAGGAACCTGTTGTGACAAATCAGAGTAAGTGGTTGGACAATTTCATTCAGGAAGATATGTTGTTCAAAGGAAACTAGTTGTGCATACCTAGGAGTTCAATGAGAGACAATATGATCAAGGAGAAGCACAATGGTGGATTGGCAGGACATTTTGGCATTGATAAGACAGTGGCTTTGGTAAGTGAAAATTGAAAGGAAGCAAGGTATGTGGAAAGGCTTCCTACACTGACCTACTAAGGAAAGACTTATGCAAATTTTTTACTTTTACAGTTACAGATTAAGATGCACATTAACAGAAAGATAATAGCAACTTTCAAATGCAAACACAAAACTCACAACACATGATATACATGGGGAAAACCCTTTCAAGTAAAAAAACCCCACTCCAAAGCCGCCCAATATATTATTCAGGAATTACAAAGATTACAATATACTTGTAGAGCAAGATTTTACATTAGTATATCGAACCAGAGATCTAGGAGGTAACTCGACATCTATAAGATTCTTACACACAACCTCCATCTCAAGTTCCTAATATATAGGAGATACAATACAGTACACCGCCAACAGTAATTACAAAACCATGAGCCAAAACCACCCATAAAGTGGCACCCAAATTATCTCCAATCAAAGATGCCTTGTGATGTACCAAAACACACACCAACACGTGTAACTCTCCCCTTTACATCTCTTTTATGTGTCCAACACGTTTTTACATTTCCCAAAAATAGAAGGTCCAACTTTTGGAGGCCATGACTTTTGATCCGGGTGTCCGATTGATGAACTGTTTAATACGTCGAAAAGCTCGTGAAGAGATCTATCACCCTATAACCTACCATGCTAGTTATGACAATTTTTGAGATGTTTAGAGAAGTTTTGATTCTGGTAATTGAGTTCAAAGACTTTTTTCAGTAGTTTCAAAAAATAAAAACTTTAATATCTCATGATCCAGATATGATCTTGAGACAAAACTCACCTGAGATGTTCACTTAGCTGTTCCATACCTTCTAGGAAAAAATTTAGGTCAATCCAAGCTCAATTGAAGGACTTACTAAAAATAATAAGTCTCACTATTTTTAGTTCTTTTGGAAACTTTGAAAGTTCCAGACCATTCTCCAAGATAAAGGGTATTCAAAAAGACCAAAACTAGGAAGAATAGTAACCTTTCAAGGTTGCAAGGTTGAGACACTTTTCCTAACATTCTCCCACTTGTCGAACACCTTGCAAGAGCAAAGGGAGTATCAACAACATGATTTAATTGCTAGGGGTTGTGAGGCCCATAGACTCTGAACACCATCTGAACTTCTCTGTGCTCACAGGTTTTTTCAAGGAATCTGCAACATTCATCAAAGTTTCAACTTTTTCCAAGTTTACCTTCCCATCCTCTACCATGTCATGAACAAAATGGTATTGGACATCAATATGTTTAGTCCTTGCATGGAAAGTAGGATTCATCACCAAACATATGGCACTCTAACCATCACAACAAATAGTAATCTTCCCTGCATCAAACCCAACATTAGAACACAATCTCTTAAGCCAAATAGCTTCTTTACAAGCATGAGTTTCTGCCATGTACTCAACTTTAGTAATGGACAAAGCGACAACAGGTTGCCGCTTACTCATCCAACTAATAGCGCCACCAAACATAGTGAACAAATAAGCACTGGTGGATCATCTGTTATCAATGTCACCTGTCCAATCTGAATCCACAGATCCATGAATACAAAGTGAATGCCAAGATTCTGTAGGATAACCATGATAACATAAGGAATACTCATAAGTACCCCACAAATATCTGAACACTCTCTTCACTGCATCCCAATGTACCTGTATAGGATTAGCCATAAATTGACTAAGGACTCCCACTGCTTGGGCAATGTCTGGTCTTGTACACACCATCACATACATCAAACTGCCAACCACACTAGCATAAGGAACTCTGCTCATATCCTCTATCTCAGAAGGAGACTTTGGACAAACTTCAACATATAACTTCATCCCCATTGTAACAGGAACAGTTAAAGGTCTGCAATCCATCATGCTAAATCTCTCCAACACAGTGTTAACATACTTACTTTGGCCTAACCAAACTTTTCTGTTTGCTCTATCTCTTCTGATTTCCATTCCCAGAATGTACCGAGCTACCCCTAGATTTTTCATCTCAAATTATGCTGACAACTGAGACTTCAAATAAAAAATCAAACTTTTACCATTTCCAATGAGTAACATATCATCAACATATAATGCAATAATGAGAATGCGATCATTGTCAAACTTGTAGTAAACACAATGATCTGATTTCAATCTCTAAAATTCAATACTCAACACAAAGGCATCAAACTTCTGGTACCACATCCTAGGAGACTGTTTCAAACCATACAAAGACTTTTTTAACTTGCAAACTAGATTTTCTTTACCTTTCACCATGAAGGAATGTTGTCTTCACATCCATCTGTTCCACTTCTAGATCATACGTTGCTGCAAGAGATAACAGGAACCGAATAGATGTCAGCTTTACAACATGAGATAAAATCTCACCATAGTCAATTCCCTCCACCTGAGAATACCCCTTCGCAACCAATCTAGCCTTATATTTCTCAACACTTCCATCTACACCGAATTTCTTTTTGAACACCCATTTGCATCCAACAGGTTTTTGCCCTTCAGGCAAAGGCACCAAGTCCCAAGTATTATTCTTTTCCAAAGAAGCCATCTCCTCTTCCATGGCCTCCTTCCAAGAACCTGCATCTTTCATACCCATAGCCTCTTTCACAATTCTAGGCTCATTAGTGTTTGAAATGAAAGTAAAAATACAACTGGAATCATGCAATGAATAACCAAACCTATCAGGTTGCTGCCTTATCCGTGTGGACCTCCTCAAAGGTTGAGGTTGAGGTTCTTTATCTTCTTCTAAACTTTCAGGGCTACTAGAGCTCTCCTCATTATCAGGTCTAATAGATGTTTTTGGTTCAACTTTCTCAGGGGTGGAAGGAAGCTAAACCACATCATATTTCTTCTCTTCTTTCTCTGTCTGCAAGACAATAGAAGAAGGATTGAGCTCTCTGAAGATCATGCTTCTACTATACAGAACTCTCTCAGCTATTGGATCCCAAAGCTTGTACCCTTTCACACCGATGCCATAACTAATGAAGGTACACTTGACATCCTTGTTCTCTAACTTAGATCTCTTCTCCTTAGGCACATATGCATATGCCTCACAACCAAATACTTGAATGTGTCTTAATGAAAGCTTTTTACCAGACCATACCTCCATAGGTGTCTTATGAACAAGCACTGATGTAGGAAACCTATTAACCAGGTAACAAGCGGTAACAAAAACTTCAGCCCAAAATTTTTGTTCAAGACCAGCTCCACTTAGCATACTCCTTGCCCTCTCCATCAACGTTCTATTCATCCTCTCTGCAATGCCATTCTGCTGAGGGGTATACGGAGTTGTCTTGTGCCTTTCAATCCCCTGTTCTTTACAGAACTTGTCGAAATCTTCTGAACAGAACTCACCACCACTGTAAGTCCTTGAACACTTAATATTTCTATCCTTTTGATTCTTTACAAGAGCTATGAACTCTTTGAATCTATTAGACTTTAGATTTACTTCTAAGGAAATACACCCATGTCCTACTGTAATTGTCAATGAATGAAACAAAGTAAATAGATTTTGAAATCAAAGGAACATTAACAGGACCAAACACATCATAATGAATCAAGTCCAGCGCCTCAGAAGATTTGTGAGAACTGGAATAAAACTAAACATGGTTTTGTTTTCCATAAATGCAATGTTCACAGAAATTAAACTCAAGGTTACAATCATTCATACCCTCAACAAGATTTTTATTCTTCAGGGTCCTCAAACCCTTTTCACCAATGTGACCAAGCCTTTTGTGCCATAACATTGTCTTCTTAGCTGGAAGTTTCATCTCCATAGAATGAGCACCCTTAGGTACCCAGAAAGCATGACCATCAGAAGTAGATGAAACAGTCTTCTTCACTATTGGTTCCAATGGTAAGGATGAAGACTGAAGCTCTCTTCTTCGAAACAGAGGCACTATTACACAGAACTGTACATGCATCAAGCTGAAACAGAGTGCCAATCTAAACACCTTTAGCTACCATAGATTCTCTAGTTATCTTGCATCCTCCATTCGAGAAAACAACCTATACACCCACAACATTCAATTTACTTACAGAAAAAGGTTCTTTGTCAAACCAGGGATATGGAGAACACCATTGATTCCCTTTACTTGTCCATTAGGGAATCAAATTAAGACTCTTCCACGGCCAACAATATCCAGGTGAGAATCATCACCCAAGTACACCTTTCCACCATCATATTCTTCATACTTCGAAAACTAGCCCTGATGCGAGGTCATACGAAAAGATGCACTAGAGTCAATAAGCCACATGTCCTCAGATGCATGTGTTGCCAAGGCAGTGACAAATGCTTCTCCTTCATCCCGAGAGGACTTGTCAAAATCTTAATCATAATTCTTCTTCTTTTTCTTTTTCTCCTCCTTGCACTCCTTGCGAAAGTGACCAGGTTTGCCACAGTTCCAACACAGGGCCTTGGAATTTTTGGGAGACTTAGATTTCCCATGGGATTTGGATCTTCCTTTTTCTTCCTTCTTCTTATCCTTTTTCTTTCCCTTCTCTTTAGATCTACCATGAACTGTAAGAGCCTCCTTAGCTGATTTGGAAAACTTTCTTCGCATCTCTTCAGACAATAGCGAATAAACCACTTCATCCATCTTGAAAGTGGTAGTGGTACTCCCAATGGCCATAACAAGGTGGTCCCACAAATCTGGTAAGGAACATAGTAATGTCATACATCGATCCTCCTCCTCCATCTTCACACCAACAGAAGTCAACTGGGCAACAAGCATATTGAATGTATTTAGGTGATCAGCGACAGATCCTCCATCTTCCATCCTTAGAGAATACAATTTATTTTGTAGGAATAACTTGTTCACCATGGATTTAGCCTGATAAATATCTCCAAGCTTCTTGCAAAGTTCCTTTCACAGTCTTCTCTTCATGGATATTTAGGAGCATTGAATCAGTCAAACAAAGTCTTATCAAACCCTTGCTTTTCAATCTTCGAGATCCCAGTCTTCTTGATACATTAATGTCATCAGTTTTGTACCAGATATGGCTTCCCATAAATCCTGATCTACAAGCATGTCCTCCATTTTGAGTTTCCACAACTTGAAATTACTGCCATTAAACTTCTCTATCTTAAACCTCCCAGATGTGCTCATCATCTCTTACTTGCAACAAAGATTTCAAAATCCTATGTACAAGCTCCCACTCAAACAAAGATTAGCTCAAAAAACCCTCTACCCAACAACTAGAACCAAAGGTGATTAGGCTCTGATACCAACTAAAAGGAAGTAAGGTATGTGGAAACACTTCCTACACTGATCTACGGAGGAAAGACTTATGAAATTTTTTACTTTTACAGTTACAAATTAAGATGCACATTAACAGAAAGATAATAACTTTCAAATGCAAACACAAAACTCACAACACAAGATATACATGGGGAAAACCCTTTCAGGTAAAAAACCCCACACTCCAAAGCTGCCCAATATATTATTCAGGAATCACAAAGATTACAATATACTTGCAGAGAAAGATTTTACAGGAGTATATCCAACCAGAGATCCAGGAGGTAACTCGACATCTATAAGATTCTTACACACAACCTCCATCTCAAGTTCTTGATATATAGGAGATACAATACAGTACACCGCCAACGGTAATTACAAAACCATGAGCCAAAACCACCCATAAAGTGGCACCCAAATTATCTCCAATCAAAGATGCCTTGTGATGTGCCAAACCACACACACCAACATGTGTAACTCTCCCCTTTACATCTCTTTTATGTGTCCAACACGTTTTTACATTTCCCAAAAATAAAAGGTCCAACTTTCGGAGGCCATAACTTTTGATCTCGATGTCCAATTGACGAACCATTTAATGTGTTGGAAATATTGTGAAGAGATCTGTCACCCTATAACCTGCTACACCGATTATGACAATTTTTGAGACATTTAGAGAAGTTTTGATTCAGGTAAAATTGAGTTCAAAGACTTTTTCCAGCAGTTTCAAAAAATAGAAACTTTAATATCTCGCGATCCATATATGATCTTGAGACGAAACTCACCCGAGATGTTCACTTAGTTGTTCTGCACCTTCTGGGAAAAATTTTAGGTCAATCTGAGCTCAATCAAAGGACTTACTAAAAATAGTAGGTCTTTCTATTTTTAGCTCTTTTGGAAACTTTGAAAGTTCCAGACCATTCTCAAAGATAAAGGGTATTCAAAAAGAACAAAATTGGGAAGAATAGTAACCTTTTGAGGTTGCAAGGTTGAGACACTTTTCCTAGCATTCTCCCACTTGTTGAACACCTTGCAAGAGCAAAGGGAGTATCAACAACATGATTTAATTGCTAGGGGCCGTAAGGCCCATTGACTCTGAACACCATCTGAACTTCTCTATGCTCACAGGTTTTGTCAAGGAATCTGCAACATTCATCAAAGTTTCAACTTTTTTCAAGTTTACCTTCCCATCCTCTACCATGTCATGAACAAAATGGTACTGGACATCAATATGCTTAGTCCTTGCATGGAAAATAGGATTCTTCTCCAAACATATGGCACTCTGACTGTCACAACAAATAGTAATCTTCCCTGCATCAAACCCAACATCAGAACACAATCTCTTAAGCCAAATGACTTCTTTACAAGCATGCATTTCTACCATGTACTCAACTTCAGTAGTGGACAAAGTGACCACAGGTTGCCACTTACACATCCAACTAATAGCACCACCAAACATAGTGAACACATAAGCACTAGTGGATCTTCTGATGTCAATGTCACCTGCCCAATCTGAATCCACAAATCCACAAATACAAAGTGAATGCTAAGGTTCTGTAGGATAACCATGATAACATAAGGAATACTCATAAGTACCCCACAAATATTTGAGCACTCTCTTCACTGCATCCCAATGTACTCGTCCAAGACTAGCCATAAATCGACTAAGGACTCCCATTGCTTGGGCAATGTCTGGTCTTGTACAGACCATCGTATACATCAAACTGCCAACCACAGTAGCATAAGGAACTTTGCTCATGTCCTCTATCTTAGAAGGAGACTTTGGACAATCTTCAACATATAACTTTGTCCCCATTCTAACAGGAAGAACCAAAGGTTTGCAATCCATCATGCTGAATCTCTCCAACACAGTGTTAACATACTTACTCTGGTCTAACCAAAGTTTTCTGTTTGCTCTGTCTCTTCTGATTTTCATTCCTAGAATGTACCAAGTTGCCCCTAGATTTTTCATCTCAAATTGTGCTGACAACTGAGACTTTAAATCAGAAATCAAACTTTTACCATTTCTAATGAGTAACATATTATCGACATATAATGCGATAATGAGAATGCATTCATTGTCAAACTTTTAGTAAACACAATGATCTGATTTTGATCTCTGGAATCCAATACTCAACACAAAGGCATCAAAACTTCTGGTACCACATCCTAGAAGACTATTTCAAACCATACAAAGACTTTTTCAACTTGCAAACTAGATTTTCTTTACCTTTCACCACGTAGTGCTCTCGCTGTGACATATAGATTTCCTCCTCCATGTCACCATGAAGGAATGTTGTCTTCACATCCATCTGTTCCACTTCTAGATCATACACTGCTGCAAGAGATAACAGGAACTGAATAGATGTCATCTCTACAATGGGAGAGAAAATCTCACCATAGTCAATTCCCTCCACCTGAGAATACCCCTTCGCAACCAATCTAGCCTTATATTTCTCAACACTGCCATCTACACCGAATTTCTTTTTGAACACCCATTTGCATCCAACAGGTTTTTGTCCTTTAGGAAAAGACACCAAGTCCCAAGTATTATTCTTTTCCAAAGAAGCCATCTCCTCTTCTATGGCCTCCTTTTAGGATCCTGCCGCTTTCATACCCATAGCCTCTTTCACAGTTCTAGGCTCATCAGTGTTATAAATCAAAGCAAAAATACAACTAGAATCATGTAATCAATAACTAAACCTATCAGGTCACTGCCTTATCCACATGGACCTCCTCAAAGGTTGAGGTTGAGGTTCTTCATCTTCTTTTGAACTTTCAGAGCTACTAGAGCTCTCCTCATTATTAGGTCTAATAAATGTTTTTGGTTCAACTTTCTCAGGGGTGGAAGGAAGTTGAACCACATCATCTTTCTTCTGTTCTTTCTCTGGCTACAAGACAACAGAAGAAGGATTGAGCTCTTTGAAGATCACGCTTCTTCTATAAAAAACTCTCTCTGCTATTAGATACCAAAGCTTGTACCCTTTCACACTGATTCCATAACCGATGAAGATACACTTTACAGCCTTGTTCTCCAACTTAGTCCTCTTCTCCTTAGGCACATGTGCATATGCCTCACAACCAAATACTGGAATGTGTCTTAATGAAGGATTTTTACCAGACCATACCTCTATAGGTATCTTATAAATGAGCATTGATGTAGGAGACACGTTAACCAGGGAACAAGAGGTAGCAACAACTTCAGCCTAGAATTTTTGGTCAAGACTAGCTCCACTTAGCATACTCCTTACCCTCACCATCAATGTTCTATTCATCTGCTCTACAACTTCATTCTGCAGAAGGGTATACGGATTTGTCTTGTGCCTCTCAATTCCCCGTTCTTTACAGAACTTGTCAAAATCTGCTAAACAAAACTCACCACCGTTGTCAATCCTCAAACACTTAATCTTTTTATCATTTTGATTCTCTACAAGAGCTTTGAACTCTTTGAATCTATTAAAGACTTTAGATTTACTTCTAAGGAAATACACCCATGTTCTTCTATTGTAATCATCAATGAATGAAACAAAGTAAACAGATTTTGAAATTGAAGGAACATTAACAAGACCAAACACATCAGAATGAATCAAGTCCAACACCTCAAAAGATTTGTGAGAACTGGAATAAAACTAAACACAGTTTTGTTTTCCATAAATGCAATGTTCACAGAAATCAAACTCAAGGTTACAATCATTCATACCCTCAACAAGATTTTTATTCTTCAAGGTTCTCAAACCCTTTTCAACAATGTGGCCAAGCCTTTTGTGCCGTAACATTGTCTTCTTAGCTAGAAGTTTCATCTCCATAGAATGAGCACCCTTAGGTACCCAGAAAGCACGACCATAGGAAGTAGATGCAACGGTCTTCTTTGATGCTAGTTCTAATGGTGAGGATGAAGAATCTTAAGCTCTCTTCTTTGAAATAGAGGCACTATTGCACTGAACTGCACATGCATCAAGATGAAATAGAGTGCCAATCTGAACACCCTTAGCCAACACCATAGATCCTCTAGTCATCTTGCATCCTCCATTCAAGAAAACAACCTGCACACCCACATCATTCAATTTACTTAAATAAAGAAGGTTCTGTGTCAAACTAGGGATATGTAGAACACCATTGATTCCCTTTACTTGTCCATCAGGGAATCGAATCAAGACTCTTCCACGGCCAACAATATCCATGTGAGAATCATCACCCAAGTACACCTTTCCACCATCGTATTCTTCATACTTCAAAAACTAGCCCTGATGCAAGGTCATGTGAAAAGATGCACCAGAGTCAATAAGCCACACATCCTCAGATGCATGCATTGTCAAGGTAGAAATAAATGCTTCTCCTTCATCCTGAGAGGACTTGTTAGAATCTAAATCATAATTCTTCTTCTTTTTCATTTTCTTTTTCTCCTCCTTGCAGTCCTTGCGGAAGTGACCAGGTTTGTCGCAGTTCCAACATAGGGCCTTGGACATTCCAAGAGACTTAGATCTCCCACGGGATTTGGATCTTCCTTTTTCTTCCTTCTTATCCTTTTTCTTTTCCTTCTCTTTAGATCTACCATGAACCACAAGAGCCTCCTTAGCTGATTCAGAAAACTTTCTCTGCATCTCTTTAGACAACAGTGAAGAAACCACTTCATCCATCTTGAAAGTGGTAGTGGTACTCCCAATGGCCATAACAAGGTGGTCCCACAAATCTAGTAAGGAACATAGTAATGTCATACATCGATCCTCCTCATCCATCTTCACACCAACAGAAGTCAACTGGGCAACAAGCATATTGAATGTATTCAGGTGATCAGTGACAGATCCTCCATCTTCCATCCTTAGAGAATACAATTTCTTTTGCAGGAATAACTTGTTCACCAAGGATTTAGCCTGATAAACATCTCCAAGCTTCTTCCAATGTTCCTTTGCAGTCTTCTCTTCATGGATATTCAGGAGCACTAAATCAGCCAAATAGAGTCTTATCAAACCCTAAACTTTTCGATCTTTGAGATCCTCGTCTTCTTGACACATTGCCGTTGGTTTTGTACCAGATACAACTTCCCATAAATCGTGATCTACAAGCATGTCCTCTATTTTGAGTTTCCACAACTCGAAATTACTGCCATTAAATTTGTCTATGTCAAACCTCCTAGATGTGCTCGCCATCTCTTACTTGCAACAAAGATTTCAAAATCCTCTGCACAAGCTCCCACTCAAATGAAGATTAGCTCAAAAAATCCTCTACCCAACAACTAGAACCAAAGGTGATCAGGCTCTGATACCAACTAAAAGGAAGCAAGGTATGCTGAAACACTTCCTACATTGATCTACTGAGGAAAGACTTATGCAATTTATTTACATTTATAGTTATAGATTAAGATGCACATTAAGAGAAAGATAATAATGTCATGCCCACATTTTCCTTGTGGTCACAACACACATCGCACGTGTCATAGCCACATCTGTCATGTGGTTATGACACGAGATATGAAAAACTTTTCTCACACTGTCCTAAAAACCCCCTTCGCATGCGTACGCATGCTCAACGGTGTTCTCTCATGGTGAAACACTACACTCTTCGGCGGAATACAAGTACAATTGCGTGCAACCAGAAGCATATAGATCAACAAGAGGGTCTATACAACGCTGCTAACGTCATTGCAAGAGTGAGATTACCAAAGTTCTTAAATCAAACCCTCGGCAATTTTCGGTAGCATAATGCCTTACGGCGTTAGTGGGAATTACGCTGCACTCATTTACGCACGTGGTTCGCTGATAGAGTAACAACTTCCCATGACGCCTTGTTCCGACTAAACCGGCTAGTGATCTCCCTATTTAGTCATTTTTCAGCCAGGCACGGTTGTCTGTCTCCTCTCTTGTTTCCTGAAACATACTCCTATGACTTAGCATTTTCAACAAGGCGGTTTGGTTGCTCTCTCTTCCCTTTTCACAAGTCCTTAATTTTGGTTGTATCGTTATCGCCCTTACCTTAACTATTTCTCTGTTAATTTCGTGTGTTTATATTTCGGTCTCTCTCTCTTTCGTTTTCTATGCTTTCTTTATGTGCATCCTGACCTTTCTTCATGATTTACGTCAATCAGGGTTATCACTGCAGCTATTGTTGATATTAAACCTAATTTCAGGATGATCTAGGTCACAAAGGCTGGTTTACTATTTCGCTGGACTCGGTCTCCTAATCTTCCCCGATCTAGGTTCCTCCTCTTCGTATATACTTAGTCAACTTGTTCCTAAGCAGATTTGGCAGAAGGGTCCGTCAACTTAGTTCTCTTATCCCATGTGAGAAATATCGCGCATTTTCTCCTCTGTGTTTTCCAATGTTAGTTTTTCTTCTTCGGACCCTCTTACAGGTTTACTTATGAGGTCGTTTGCTACAGTTGAGATTAAAATGGCCACATGGATTGTCAGTGGTGGCTTCTTAAGTTTATTTCCAGTGTTCTTTTGAGTAAGGTGATCTGCAATTTTCCTCTTCATTTTCCAGGTGATTACGTTGATAGTTGAAACTTCCGAGAAACTCTTTCCAGAGTATCACAGAATATTCCTGAACTCTCTTTTACATTATAATTTTATTTTCTCTTGTTTATAATTACTGTTGTTACTATTAATGACTATTAATCCACTGATTGTGACTCGTTTAACGTTGTGAATAGATGTAGGAGGCTCTCCACTTTATAAAACCCTGTTCATGGTAATATATCTTCTTTGGTTGTTGTGTTCAACACTTAATAACATCTACTGTGTGAATAGAATTTGTTATATATATATATATATATATATATATATATTTTGTTTTCTCTATGTCCATGAGACAAAGTTGATAACGATTTAAAACGAGGGCCCAATAACATGGTTCATAGATGTACTCCTATGGATATTATATATATATATATATATATATATATATATATATATATATATCTATATAGATAATATATATCTAAATATATATTTTAATGTCTATGTATAGGACGAACTTGGTTTACCACTATATATGTATATATCTCTATGTATATATATATATATATACATAGAAATATATAGATAGATATATAATCTTTTTATTATATATAGCTATATACATAGACATAATATATATATATATATATATATATATATATATATATATATATATATATATATATATATATATATATATATATGCCTATATATAGAGCTATAGAAAAATGTATTTATTTTCCAAAGATACCAATCATATGTTAGGGCCAAAGCCCTAACATTTTTTTTTTTTGTTGCTTTAAATTTCACAACCGACGGCGGCCATGGGCGGCAGTGGCCGCAGTGACAGAGCGGCGGACAGGGTCGGCGGTGGCCGCAGAGCGGCGGGCCTGTGCAGGCCGCGGGAGGCATAAGGGATTGGGGGGATGTGGAGTGGGGCGGAGCCCCACCCACATTCCCACGACGTGGGGTGTGGGTGGGGCTCCGCCCCACTCCACACCTCCAAATATATAAAAAGGGCCTGCGGTGGGGTTTTCTCCCCACCGCCCATTGTAAACCGCGACTGTGTTTTTTTTTCTCCGCGGCTTAAACTTTGACAGTCATTCTTATGTGCTATTCGTTGATTTCTATCAACAATAAAATATATTTATATATATATATATATATTCATGTATATATATATATCAATGATTTTATATTTATAGATATATATATATATATATATATATATATATATATATATATATATTTCATATATATATATACATATATATCTATTTTTATATTGATATTTATCAGTCAATCTCATAAAAATGATAATTACTTTCAATTTCTCTATTATTCTAGAAAATGATAATTACTCAAAATGTGAAATATATATATATATATATCTATATATATATATATATAAATTTATTTATATAAAAATATTCTTATATGTATTTATATAATTCCTAAATTTCTCAAATTCACTCCTTTAGGCATTTTCTCCAAATCAACCTGTTATAAAGATAATGTCATAACAATTAGATATATATATATCTATATATATATATATATATATATATATATATATATATATATATATATATATATATATATATCCCAATTTCACTTAATCGGTAGAAATGGTAAATAGCTATCCCTTTATTATAAGTATGTATTTCCATTTCATAAACATTTAAGAATGCTTAAATGTACAAACAGAATATATATACATGCTAGAAATTAACAGAATCCACTAAATATGGAGAATAACTCAAACATTTAAAACTGTCTTTTCCATTTTAACATTGAACTATAAAAACTCACATTTCAACTAGTTAAGCAATTCCAAACTTTCAAATGTAAACAACTCATATTAGATTGCAATAATGAACTTTTCCTTTCAGTAATACTTGAAACACAAAAATTGCTATTGAACAAAGTTTGCAAACATCAACTTAAAATTTAAGCACATTCATATTACAGCTTCTCAATCATGAATACCACCACTTAACTTCCCAGATATGAACTTTCTCCTCCCAAACAGTATACAACTGAGAACTTATGACAACCAAATAAAAGTCCAATAATAACAAGATCAGGGAGGTGATTTTCTTCACCCCCAGAATATCATTAATTTACAACAATAACAAGAGAGGTGTTCTCTCTTCACCTCTATGAAATGAACCAGGCCTAATTCTCATGACAAGAAGATGAACTGTTTCTTCATAAATAGCCAACCAGAAGCTCCAAGAGAAAAACCTGCGTATCAAAGACAAACAAAGAAGAAAATACCACTCATCTAGCTCTCCTCCCTACCGTAGACCCGCAAGTGGGTCACCCCCGAGCTAGGGAGACCATACTCACACCTGGGTACTCAAACACTCCACTTCACAACAGAAACAACAACAATCCCAAAGCACACATACACCCGTGGGTATTTTACACAATACGGAAACTCAACTACAGTGAATTTCATAAGGGGCAGGAGAGTGGACACACTCGACTCCAGAGTGTCACCCTGACAGATAAATGAACTAATATAAATTTCTCTTGGTCTCAACCAAGTGTGATCACAATTTTTAAGAAAACTGTATATGACTCTCAAGTCAAAATTACAGTCACAGATACATGCCCTCAAGGCTTTCAACATCCCAAAAGATGGAAACAGGTATGCACCCGAGGAGGATCTCTCCTCCCCTACCCCAAACTTGATGAGCATTTCTCCCAAGTGGGAGACGCTATGTCAAACAACCCGACAAGAACCCCACAGAAAACAAATCTAAACACATATTTCACACACATTTCATACACATATCAGTTCTACAAAAACAAAGGTAAAATTCAGACCAACCTTGCAAAGCCCTCCTGGAATGAAGCTGTTGCAGAGTCCACGGAGTTCACTTCCAACCTTAGCCACCAACTCCCTCTCCCTTCTCTATCTTCCAAACTAACTTCTCTATTTTGGTAAGGCAAAAATGAAAGTTTCCCAAAATTCAACTAACTCCCTCTCATCCCAAAATTTTTAAAATAAATAACCCAAATTCTCTTTCTTTTAATTTTGAGAAATGGGGAAGTGACACTTGTCACCTCCTCACCCTTCCCAAAAACCACTATTCTGTCCAGGTGGCTTATGTCACTCTCCATTCCCAAGGGTACTCCTTATTCCTCTCATGTGACTCCACTTTCTCATGGGAGAAATAAAAAAAAGAGTTAAATGGGAACAAGACAGGTGACCCATGCCTCTTTCTCCTTTCTTCACATGGGTGTCCCCATAGTACATGGGGGAATCTCACTAAAGAAGAGGTGACTTTCACTAATGGATGGCATCTCTTATCTAGGGAAAAGTAGAGGGGATGGGTTGAGTGTTGGTACAACCCATCATGTCCCCTCCTACCTCCAATTTTCGCCACTTAACTTCAGGGAAAGGTTAAGTTGACTAGATGGAGGTTACTCAAGGGTTACCCATGCCAAATGGGCCCCTGGACCCATGGGGTCTAACCCAGGGTCAACTTTAACCCATACAAGACACCCCTGGTCAAGGTAAAGCACAAGAAAAGGGCCTCATAATTTAAATAAATAAGGAAATTTCAAATTCAATCTCTTTACAACACAAATTATAAAAAAAATAATGTTACTTGAGGGTAACCTAACCCACTCGACCATACGAAAGACCACATTACATCATGACATCAATCACAAAGAGATCTTGGTTCCTCGTGGAACCAGATCGGCTTAACAGGGAATAACAAATAACAAGGTGTGGAATGATCTCCGAAATCTGTGGTTCGATTAGTAATCCCTGCACACTCAATTACAAGATCAATAACCACATAAATTCATCATAGCCGAAGCAACTTAAATAAAACATGCATTCTCATGCCCTAGTACAATTTAACATAATTAAAAATCATATTACAATTTTCCATCATCACCTAATTCATTTTTCTGAAAAGTAAACTTATCCAAACATCACCCAATTAGTTTTTCTGAAAACATAATAAATTAACAGAGTCTGACAAATTCCGAGAACTGCTAACCCACAAATATGAAAGTAACAATAACAGTACTGTAAATAGTCATAACAACAGTAGTAAAAAGGGCGGTCCTCACAAATAACAACTTTCAAATGCAAACACAAAACTCACAACACAAGATATACGTGGGGAAAACCCTTTCAGGTAAAAAACCCCACACTCCAAAGCTGCCCAATATATTATTCAGGAATCACAAAGATTACAATATACTTGCAGAGCAAGATTTTATAGGAGTATATCCAACCAGAGATCTAGGAGGTAACTCAACATCTATAAGATTCTTACACACAACCTCTATCTCAAGTTCCTGATATATAGGAGATACAATACAGTACACCGCCAACAGTAATTACAAAACCATGAGCCAAAACCACCCATAAAGTGGTGCCCAAATTATCTCCAATCAAAGATGCCTTGTGATGTGCCAAACCAAACACCAACACATGTAACTCTCCCCTTTACAGCTCTTTTATGTGTCCAGTATTTTTTTACATTTCCCAAAAATAAAAGGTCCAACTTCTGGAGGCCATAACTTTTGATCCGGGTGTCTGATTGATGAACTGTTTAATGCGTCGGAAAGCTCATGAAGAGATCTATCACCCTATAACCTGCCATGCTGGTTATGACAATTTTTGGGATATTTAGATAAGTTTTGATTCTGGTAATTGAGTTCAAAGACTTTTTTCAGCAGTTTCAAAAAACATAATCTTTAATATCTCACGATCCAGATATGATCTTGAGATGAAACTCACTTGAGATGTTCACTTAGCTGTTCTGCACCTTCTGGGAAAACTTTCAAGTCAATCTAAACTTAATCGAAGGACTTACTAAAAATAGTAAGTCTCGTTATTTTTAGCTCTTTTGGAAACTTTGAAAGTTCTAGACCATTCTCCAAGATAAAGGGTATTCAAAAAGACCAAAACTGGGAAGAATAGTAATCTTTTGAGGTTGCAAGGTCGAGACACTTTTCCTAACAAAAATTACTTTTGGCCTCAGATACATAAGGATGTTAGAAAATTTGTGCAGAATTGTAGAGTATTCCAAGTTGCAAAAGGAAGTAGTCAGAATACTAGTTTGTACAAATCTTTGATAGTACCAGAGAGACCTTGGGAAGACATAAGTATGGATTTCATAATGGGATTGTTGAAGACATAGAGAGGACATGATTCAATATTTGTAGTGGTGGACAAATTTTCAAAGATGGCACATTTCATACCTTGTAAGAAGAGAATTGATGTAGTTCATGTAGCTAACCTATTTTTCAAGGAGATTGTGATATTGCATGGATTACCTAAGAGCATAATTTCAGATAGAGATACAAGATTTCTTGGATACTTTTGGAAGACACTTTGGAAGAAGATGAAAATAGATTTGAAGTTCAGTTCAACATTTCAACCATAGATAGATGGACAGATAGAGGTAGTAAATAGGAGTTTGGGAAACTTATTGAGATGTTTGGTTGGAGAAAAGGCAAGAAATTGAAATTTGATTCTTTCACAAGTAGAGTTTACATATAATAATTCAGTAAATAGGAGTACCAGAAGAACACCATTTGAGATTGTGATAGGAACTAACCCTAGAGGAGTTGTAGAGTTTAGAGACATCAATATAGAAGACAAGAGGAGTGCAAAAGTAGAAGAATTTGCACGACACATGGAGATAGTACATAATCAAGTGAAGAAGCATTTGGAAGAGATGAATAGTAAGTATAAGGAGAAAGCAGATGAGAAGAGAAGACACAAAGAATTTGTAGTTGGAGATGAAGTGATGGTGTATTTGAGAAAAGAAAGATTTCTAGTTGGAAAATATAACAAGTTGAAGATGAAGAAGTTTGGACCATGTAGGATACTTAAAAATTTTGATTCAGGAAATGCATATGAAGTAGAGTTACCAGATACATTGGGTATATCACCTATTTTCAACATTGCAGACCTATATCAGTATCATGAAGCAGAGTTCAATGACAGAATGGAAGAAGACTTGAAGAAGCAGTTACCCAAATGAGTACTGGAAAAGATTGAAGACATCTTGGACAACAGAATTGGACGCAGCACCAGAGGAAGACAATACAAAGAATATCTTGTGAAGTGGAAAGATAGACCAAAAGAAGATTCATCATGGATTTCTCTGGCTGAGGTGGACCGTCTTGGTGTTCCCTTAGCCCCAGCAAAGTGAGGGGCTCACTTTTTCAATAACCTCGGATGTTTGATGTAGGAGCATCCCTGGTTCAAGAGCAATCTTGCATCAACCAAAAAAATATTTACATTTTAGTTTGTTTCTTTCATTTTCCAGTTCAACAATCAGTTCAGTCAATAGTAGTTCAGTATTTTGGTCCGCATTCTACCACTCAGACCTTGTAGAGCTAGACTTAACATCTAGACACATTCATGCACATCATATCCAAATCTTAGAACATATGGATCAGGTACCAGAAAGTTATTGCTATCAGAAGATCGACTATTTTCTCATAATAGAGCATCCTGACAACCTCAGACAATCAGCTAAAGGAGAAGACTTGTGGAGCTAAATGACACATCATTCAATGTTGTTTGGATCATGGCCAACCTTCCCTAGGATCTGTACACCATTCCATTCATTTACAGATGATTTCTACTTGATTAGGTCTGACCTATCCGTGTACACACGTCACAACTCTTCATTGGAGTTTGTGATCTTCCTTGGCCGACTTGGAAGAATCTCATGTTCTGAAGATGATATATATTGATGTAATAGATGCCTAGGAAAATAGTGATTGATAGTTATAAGTTCAATAGTTTGAATTCTTTGTGAAGGAGCTTCAAAGATATATATTGTGCATTTTCTATAACTGTGAAGTTAGGCCTGTGAGCCTTAATTGTAAGCCCACATGTTGTCAGCCAATTTATATTTGAATTCTATGATATACTAAATGACTGAACCTGCATTTTCTTTATATCTTTGAGTTGTTTCCATTGTGTTTACTCTAGCTACATGGCCTGGACAATTCACTTTGTGGACCCTCCTAACCATCACTGCACCACTTGACTCAAGATTAAAGAAGTATAACACTCCAATACTTGCATAACAAGCCCTCAAAGGTGTACTTTAACACTATGTTGACCTTAATTTTATTGTTGCATAAGAGGTGAAGAATTAGGGAGCCTGTGACTAATAGAGATAGGATCACATAGGGAGGACAAAATCTTGGGAGGGAAGTCAGAACTATACTAGTAGTTGCATCTAGGTGTGAAAGCACATCAACAATCTAATTCCATCACATCCACATATTGACATTGTCAAAAAAAAAACATTCTCTAAATTTTTATTTAATTCAACAATTTACTTATTATATAATAACTTAATACATTTATATATTAATCAATCTCTTACACCTTATTGTGGGAGACTTAAACATGGTTTGAACATGCCTCCTATCATAGTTGGGATAGTCCCTCTTGCCCACCCTAATATAAAATTGATGCTTGGACTTTGGCTTGAAACTATCTTGGCATTCAAGACCCCATATTGGGTAAAGCTGATTTCCAAAACCCACATTGGTATACTTGGAACAATTGTCGAGAAAGTTTCTTGAGGAAGACGAGTCATTTGGATCACTTCTACTTGTCCTGTAACTATCATATTATTCCCTCCACTTCTTGTCATCTTGTTCATCTTGACCATTCAACCACTCTCTCTAACAATCACACCCCATTTTTAAACAAACATATTTATTATTTTATTTCAAGCAGACAGATAGTCAGTGAAATTAATATGAGGAAAGTAATGTTGTGTTAGAATAGAGAATGCGTTTGATTTATATTATTTTATATGCAAAGAATAATTGTCTATTATGTTTTTAATATGCACGTGATTAAATAATGTGATGGACTAACTATCGTTGTACGAATGAGGTGGATGCAGGAACAATGTTTTCCCCTTCCAAGATGAGGAGATAGAGTATCATCATGGAGAGGTTGCTAGATCGCGTGAATATAATGATCCTATGCTATCTGGGAATACCTACACACACTCACATTAGAGGTTAAGTCAATGTAGGATTAAGTCTTAATTTATATGTTGTTGGTTGCCTCAATAATATTTTCAACGTTGTGATCATTTCATATTTGTTGAATATTGTTGTCATCATGCTGATGGCTTAGACTTTTATGTCGACAATCAGTAAAGTTGTGTGCAACTATGAATGTCAAGTCGACGTGAGTAATCGACCAAATAAGTCTAATCTTATCGTAGAGGTCTATGTCAACTTTGCTAGACTTCATCGTCGATAGTTGTGCTCATAAATAGCATAATAGAAGCATTCAAAAGAATACATTAGTGACATCTAAGAAATAGGTGTACTATTGATAATATTTTTAAATATTTTATAACTTAGTTATGGCTAAATTAAAATATCTAGCTTATGGTAAAAAGAAGTAGTCTTTGGAAGACTCTCATCGTATTCTTCCTTAGATGCTTGGAAGAGTGGAAGGAGCAAAAGCTCCATATTTCTTATTTCTAAGCTCTCTAAACTGTGGATGGTTGAGAAAAATGGGGGGAAATAACTATGCATGAACTTCTTTATAACTGGTAGGGAGTGGATGTTAGAGCATTAAGTGATCTTTCTCGAGGGAGAGAGAAGGATATATCTCTTGGATTGAAAGATTAGAATAGACAGAGGAAGATTGATAGGGGAGTGTCGACTGTAATATTTAGGTATGCCAAGAGCCAATAGAAAATTGTTGACATTACAGCATTAAACTATATGTATGAAGTCCTTGTTATTACTGGCAAGCTTCAAGAGGCCGCAAGTTTAAATGTTTTAAATGTTTTTTCTAGCAAATAAAGCTTCCATGTATATAAATGTATGCTTTGACAGAGGTTTGTATATGTGGATACTCATAATAATGACATTCTATATCAATGTAGTATTGAGTTATATACCTTAAGAAAACCATGGTTACTGATCTAGGTAGATTACAATGATAATAGATATCACTCATATCAAATAGAACTTGGTCTATAGTATGATCGAGATGATAGTACTATGAAGTTGATAGGTTTTCATATTAACATATATACTTTTTTAAAAGAAGGTTTAAATGAAATCTAGACTTGTGTAAAGGCCGAATGTTATATATTGGCTGGTCTATAAACCTATGTTAAGATTGTATTCTTATAGGAATGTACCATGTATGAGGATTTACCTCAAGAATATTTGAAGAGAATACCTTGAATAGAAGGCCAGTAAAGGCTGAATGTTCGAGGGTCATCGACTGTGAGAGGTCGATTTAAGAATGTTAACATATATCTAACTATCTATGATATAAACCTACAAGTTAAGTTGATAGCAGACCAAGAATACATTCATTTCTTTATGTCTAGTAAAGACCAAACTATAATAGAGTTATATTATCATAGTATTATCCTAAAGGAGTTGTAATAGATTGAAGTAGAGAGGAATCATCACTCTTATCATATATAAAATCTCATAGCTTATGAAAGATCAATGACTTGAATAAAAGACTATAGATGAATAATCATGTAAAATAATCTATTTAACTTATGTCGTAGAGGTAGATAATATTAGCATTGTCATTTTGGTTATTTTGAGCAATTGAGAAAATGATCTATTTAACTTATGTCGAAGAGGTAGATAATATTAGAATTATCATTTTGGTTATATTGAGAAACCGAGAGTTCTCATATACTACCTATATTTTGGTTAAAGAGGAAACCAATCTTTTATTTTGGCCAAGATGGGTCAATAGTTATCATAAATTGTTTTACCTGACAATGGCAATATTATAGTCATTTTTATATAGAAAAATGTTATATCGACAGGACGTTATTCGAATATATATTCATAGACTAAGGCAGACATATCTTAATGGAAAGAGTCTTAGAAGTCTATAGACGTCAAAAGCAATGACTTTATGACGCAATGACTTTATGACGGAATCAAGTATTTCTTGAGAATGTATACCATATTAATTATGAACACGGAATCAGTTTGACAAGCCTTTGAGTAGATTGGCATGTCGTCATAGACCCGAGATTTCAAGGATGCAAAGAGGGGCTCATTGTATGCTTTTAAGTCACCTATGCTCTCACCTTATACTTGTCTCATAGTAAAGGGTATATTTTACGCCTTATATAGTGATATAGAATAAGTAAATCAAAGTGTGTCGATTTATTAATTAAAAGAATGTTGTCTCCAAGTCGAGAAAAGAGTGTGTGAACATACGACTTATTATAAGAAACTTTGGCCAAAGTAATGCAAAAGTCACTAGTTGCATTGTTGGTTCATTGTGTACTAGATAGTTGAACAATCAGAGTGGGTAATACATAGCTAGAGCGAGACTAGAGTTGTAAACCCAGTTATTATTAGCTAGGATACTTCACTAATTCTCAGATGGCATAAAGAATCAGTTGATTCTCATTATCTACACCCTTGTGAAGGGAAAGGCGACTTCCAGAAGGAAGGTGTGCAGGGGATCACTGGTCTGTGGTTGGAGGAAAAGTACTAGGGTGATGCTCTCTTTCTCTCTCTCTCCTATAGTTGATTGCCAAAGACTTGTGAACATGAAACATTACTTATTATGTAAATGAAATTGATAAATATTGTAAGTTGCAAGGAATGTGACCATCTGTTAAATGTTCATGATAAAAATGTGAAATTTGCTAGTCGCATGTGAAGCGACCATCTTTTTGAAATTATGTATTGTACTTGGAAATTGCAAAAGTAATATTATTTGATTTTGTTATATATAAAAAAAAGAGAACTGAGATTTTTTTTGCATTATTTGTGTTTAATGTTATTTAATATTCTAGTTGGGATGTTACACATGGTATTAGAGCTACTGGGTTTAACACTTGGACCTTGGAGCTCATTGCGAGGTTTCATAAAATTGACAAGATGTGCTAATAATAAAATGTTTGTTCTTGTGCTAGAATGGAAGGAAAGAGAAGGACAAGAAAGCGAGCCAAGAAAATAAGACCTGGTGATATGCCTAAGATCACCATTAAGAAAGAGCCATCTCCTAAGCCAAAAATGAAGGAACCAGTGAGCTATGCAGAAGGAGCTTGGCTCACTGATTTTGAGACACTAGTTAATGCACTCAAACGTATTCACCTAGAAAGGAGGAAACGGATTGAGGTGGTAAAAATATTTCCAACCCCTACTATTGTTAAGATTAGTAAACCATCCGCCCATTATGATATGCCTTTCGGGTGTGGTCGGGATGTGCATGTAATAGGTAAAGAGGTGTTGATTGAGTACTCATGAGTACACCCACCCACAAAGTTTGTGTTACTCGATTCTAACGGGAAGGAGAAACGCGAGGAAATCCCTTTGTCAGAAAGTGATATGTAGACACTTCTTATACACAAAAATAGAAAAGTGTTGTATTTGAATAAGGATGTAAAAATCCAAAGAGTGAATGAAGTAAAATTTTGGCTTTTAGTATAAACAAATGTTTATGTGATGCATCTCTGAGTTTCTATATTTCTAAATTTGTAATTTTATTATAGCATGTCAAAATTTCAACATTTTGATAAATTTCTATGCAAATGTTAGGTGTGGATAAATATTGTTATGGAACAAACTAGAAATCAACCAGAAGGGAGCATTGGCAGCCCTGATCATAAAACTAATCATATGGCTAAATTAGATCAAATTTTGTCAGTTTTAAATGAAACAAAAGAAAGATTGGAAATTCTAGAATAACAAGTTAGAGGGGGAGAAAACAATCAAGAACACCATTATGAGGAAAGAGAAGAATTTAGTTTTCTTGGTGAACTGAGAGTAAGTAAACAAGACTCTCTGATTCACAAATAGGCAAAAACTTGTCTTACCAATGAGTTACCTGAGATATAAAGAAAGTTATACCTCTTAAGTTTGATGGAACTGTGAGTGGAGACGCAGTTGAAGCTTGGCTGATAGAGATGGAAAAATATTTTGAGATAAGGAATTACTCTAAGATCACTAAGGCTATGTGAGGAGCCTACCAGTTAGCAAAAAAAGCATCCACATGGTGGATAAATAAGAAAATGGAATTAGGGTTGAGTTCCTTAAGTCTAACTTGGGAGATTAGTTTGTGACCATTTTCTGGAAAGGATGGTTGCCCCAATTGTATTTTGATAAAAAACTAATAGGTTTCTAAAATATGTGTCAAGGAGATATGACTATCATTGAATACTGGGAAACATTTATGTAAGGTGCAGAAATTTACCAACTAAACATAGTACTCGAAAAGAAAAGCATATTCCATAAGTAAGATAATCAATCATTAACAGTTTCCAATTATCTATAATTAAATATAGAATGCCAAGAATCCATGAATAAGTATCAATATCCATATACTAGAATGAATTACAAACCGGTTACATACACCCAACTTGGTGTTACAATACATCTGTTTCAATGTTACAAAAGGAAGTACAACATCAAGATATCCGTGAATTATGTTACATTTACAACTTGGCAATGAAAGCCATACAAAGAAATATATAAAGCAAATATCCATGTCAATAATAATATCTAAACTTGGCTACCTTGATCTTCCGATCATCTGCAAACCAAGACCAAGAGAGTGATTGAGGCACTTTTTCCACCCAACCATGAAGTACTGGACTTCCTCGGGTTTCTTCCTAACTTGAAGAAAGCACCGACCCTGCACAAAGAGCCTAGCAACCTGGAATGGTGTAATCAGGAAGGAATCACTCGATGTGTACCTGTTGCCTGTATGCATCCTAATCCTAGAATGACATAAACTCTTGCAAGCAGGATGTGGCAGAGACAAATATAACATAGTTCTAGGCTTTTTAACAATCCATCTGTTTCAATGGTACAGTAGCTTGGCCAAGCAAATAAATAAAATGATTGTTTTAGAAAAAGTAAAACTATCATCTCTGGGAGTCCACATTCGGCATCCTGTCTCAAAAGTTCATACTTTACCAAAAACACACATAGCACAGTTTCCTAAGTTTGGTTTTCCATAGTCATAAGTATCTATTTCGTATTCAAACACTATTTCCATTATTCAGTTGATTTGACTAGTTTACTTGTTGGCAAGTTTACTATTTTCCCTTATTTTATATCAATTTTTCCTAACAAGTTAATTTTAGATGTGATGGATCTGTCAGTTAAATATAATGCATTTCTTTCATAAATCGATGGGTTTGATATATTACTAGTTTTATCAAGTGAAATCTCAAAATAACATTTATCAAGAAACTCAATAATCCAAAAGTTCATACAAGTCATTTTCAGCAGTGTAAATATAAAATAGAATGAATATTTCTTCGTTGCAGTACAATAATAACTATTTTCAGATATATATATAAATCAATTTGACAAATTAAACTCCACTCAGCACTGTAGTGCTATCACAATATACATTTTTTTTCCAGCAACATAGATAAAGATGTGAATATATATATTTATATATATATTCATTTGTAGACACCCAAAAATGACCAAGTCATCACATCACTTGCATTTCGTCTAATCTGTCTAATCACCTGCATTTCAACGTTAATTAAATAATCTAATTATTTAATTAATTTCATCTATTTCTTCTAAATCACATAATTTTGACATTAATTGAATAAATTCTCTTTATTTAATTAATTTAATTAAATTCAACTTTATTCTTCCAAAATTAAATAATTTTAATTATTTAATTAAATCATTATCCTCTTTCAAATTTCAAGTCTTCATTAATTAAATAAATCCAATTATTTAATTAATTCATCACAATTCTATCTTATCTACAATTAAATAATTTACATTATTTAATTAAAATCACTTGTTCTTCTAAATTTAAATAAATCATGCAAATTTATTTAAATTATCTCAATCTTCTAAAAATAAATAAAATCAAGTATTTTATTTATAATCTTCATATTCCTCTAATCTTGCACAAACAATTAAATAAAGTTATCACATCACTTGCATTTCGTCTAATCTGTCTAATCACATGCATTTCAACGTTAATTAAATAATCTAATTATTTAATTAATTTCATCTATTTCTTCTAAATCACATAATTTCGACATTAATTGAATAAATTCTCTTTATTTAATTAATATAATTAAATTCAATTTTATTCTTCCAAAATTAAATAATTTTAATTATTTAATTAAATCATTATCCTCTTTCAAATTTCAAGTCTCCATTAATTAAATAAATCTAATTATTCAATTAATTCATCACAATTCTATCTTATCTACAATTAAATAATTTACATTATTTAATTAAAATCACTTGTTCTTCTAAATTTAAATAAATCATGTAAATTTATTTAAATTATCTCAATCCTATAAAAATAAATAAAATCAAGTATTTTATTTATAATCTTCATATTCCTCTAATCTTGCACAAACAATTAAATAAAGTTATTTATTTAATTTGCTTTTTCCTCTAAAAATAAATCTCTAAAAATAAAATATAATCACATATTTTATTTATCCTTTATCATGCAAAATAAATTAAATAAATTTATTTGTTTAATTTATTTAAATCTTCATATCTTATCTATTCCTCTATCATGCACAAACAATTAAATAAATTTATTTATTTAATTTCAATTATCTTCCAATTCCTCTTAAAATATCTTGTTAACTCGTGCACAATCAGTGTTATTTTTAGAACTCTAAAAAAGGCAAAATTACAAGTTGAGTTATCTATTCAATCAATCTTGTTTTCATCATATCTTAATTAAAATATCCTTATGGATTGACATGTGTCGTGTGCACATTCATCATGGTTATTTGATTTATCTCTTTCATTGATTCTTCTAAATTATCTGGACCGTTGATCGATCCTCCTGGAAACCTATATAAACACCCCTCATCTCCTTCACAAACCCTCTTCGATCACTTATTCTCAGGTATCCTTTACAGCGCTTTGAGCATACATCGCATCGTTGAGCACTTTACAATCTTTTGACATTGATCTTCTTGAGCACTTTGAGCACCTATACTTGCTTGTTGCAAACATAGTTTCGCAACATATTTGAGCAATCCACATTCAACAAAAGAGAACAACACAATCTGGGTAAAAGCTTTCTTATTTCATTTGATTTATTGATTGATCATGGCTTTTTATTTAGATAGGTCTCTTTATGTTATGGGTTATTGATTTGGTTATTATCATAGTTTTGATTTTATCATTTAAACATAATCAATTTTCCTCATACACATCACTGATATATATATATATATATTGCCAAATAAAATACCAATTGAAAGACTGTCGGTGCAAAGTGTAGGAAAGAACAGTGAAATAAATTCATACCATTTATATTCAATGGTTTCAAGTTTAAGATTTAAGACATTGCAAACAAAAAAATCAAATGAAACATATTCAAATTCAGACAATAGTAAATGGAAAGACGGGTTGACGTCCCAAATGGGGTCATAGTCCCCAAAGGGATTGCGGCACCATTTGGTGATGCCACACCACATACTACCTATAGTGGTCTTAGTGCCATATGTTGCTTAAAATTATTTTGATATTCAAAGGTCTTCGCTGATAATTAAAATGCAGTTATTCCCTTTTGTTTAACAGTCATTCCAATATATATATATATATCAAAACAAAACATATCTTTTTACATATCTAAGATTAAATAAGAACCTGAAATTTGCCCACTACTCCAATCGAATGCTTGAATCACACAAATTCCCAGAAGCTCCCCGATCTGAACCTTTCCCCTTTGTGCCCCCAAGATTTCTTCAACAATTCACTTGTTTTGTATGCAGTTTCAGAGATGAAGAGGCTAAATTTCTTTTGAGAATTCAAGATGAAAAATATGAGTTTCTGTGTGCAAGAATGAATTGTAACTCTTCTTTTATTGTTTTCTCTCCTCATGCATTTTTGCTTTCTTTTTCTTTCCTAAATTAAGTTTTGTTTTTGTAATTTTTCTATTATTTTTCTTGTTTTCTTGATTTCTTTCTTTTTTTGTTTTTGTTTCCAAAATCATGTTTTATTCTATTTCTATGTCCAATTTATCTATAAATATTATTAAAATAATCAACATATTTATCTCAATGCATCTATAAAAACTAATAATTAAATAGAAAATAAATTAAATAACTAATTCATCTATTCTATTTTCTCAGCACTCAAAATATTTAAATAACAATGAATTAAATAATCTAATTAAATCACCATTAACTAACTATGCAATAAAATCATCTAATTTAAATAATAAAAAATGCAATTTAAACTAAACTGTTAAATCATTCAATATGCAAACATATGCAACTAAATGTCATTACGTGAAGTGTGAAAGATATCCCTCCATCTTAACCCTGCCAGGCTACTAAACACCTTTACCTCAACCACTCCCTTGTCTTCGACAACCTGCAACTCATAGTAAACTCCAATTTCTCGTTAATAGATTAGTAACCAAATAGCCGAAGCATAGCTGAAGCATTACTAACATGAGTATAACATTCATAAATAATCATTCATCTTTCAAAATAATAAATTATCTATCTAACACATATAATTGTCCATAGATTAATTCCACATAAAGTAACCATAGATAGTATTAAGATTTGAGACGTGACATCCTTCCCCACTTGGAAGAGACATTGTCTCGATGTCTTATAACAAAACATCTACATAAAGAGTCTTATACATCATGTTTTAATATTAAAATAAATGTCATCGTATGCATAATGAAAATAAACTAAAGTCTCAAATGAGGAAATGATCTATCAATATCCTTTGCATTTTCCCAGGTGGCACTGTCCACCGAATATTGGTCCCACTAGACCCTATACTACACAATATTACGGTTCCGCAACTTAATGTTGCGCATCTCCAAAATCTTGGTGGGATCCACTAGCACCACCCATGGATCCTGAACCTACAATGCACACCAGTCAAGAATATGAGATGCATCCGGATGATATGGCTTAAGTACAGAAACATGGAAAACATTATGTATCCGAGAAAGAGACGGTGGTAGAGCAAGCATGTAAGCAACTAGATTAATAACCTCCAATACATCAAATGGTCCAACATATCTAGGGGCGAGCTTTGACCCCTTCCCAAAAGATATTGAGCTCTTCTATGGATGAACCATCAAAAAAACCTTGTCTCCTGCTGAGAACTATCTAAAGGTCCTATCTCTATCTGTAAAGCTCTTCTGTCGATCTGAAGCTTGCTTCAACTTTTCCTTAATGAGCTTCATCTGATCTTCCATTTCCCTTAACATCTCTGGTCCTACAACAATCCTATCTTCCACTCTATCCCAACTGATAGGTGTCTGACACTTGCGACCATACAAAGCCTCGAAAGGTGCCATACACAAAGAGGCGTGAAAAGAGTTATTATAAGCAAATTCAACTAGAGGCAAGTACTCCCACTTATGCTACTGATCCGTACAGTACATCCTGAGGAGATCCTCTACTACTTGGTTCACCCTCTCAGTCTGACCGTTGGTCTGAGGGTGATATGTTGAACTAAAGTTTAGTTTTGTTCCCAATGAAGCATACAAAGTAGTCCAAAATATTGAGGTCATCTAATTATCACGATCAGAGATGATCGTTTCAGGCACTTCGTGCAAACAGAAAATCTCATGTATAAACTTCCTCGCTAAAACCAAAGAGCCATCCTTAAGGTTCCCAAGAATGAAATGGGCAACCTTCATCAATTTATCAACCACAACCAAGATGCCATCATGTCGAGTCTTGGTCATAGGCAACCCCTAAATGAAATCCATAGTAATTACCTGCCATTTGTATTTTGGCACCCTATACGGGTAAAGAAGTCTTGCTGGACGTACATGTTCAACCTTAACTCATTGGCATTCTAAGCATCAGGCTACAAAATAAGTAACATCTCTCCTAAGTCCAGGCTAGAAATACAATGGTTTGAGTCCCTCAATCATCTTTGTTATGCCAGGGTGCCCTGAATAAGGAGCATTATGGAATTCCTCAAGCACAAGTTCTCTCAATCCTACAACATTTGGAACATACATTCGTCCCTGATATCTCAAGAGTCCATTAGACTCGAATACATATCCATCATATTTGTGATCTGAAGGATCCTTCTCTAGGGCTTGCTTTGCCCTATCATAAAGCTCATCACCAGGCAAGGCCTGCATCACCCTCTATCTGAAATTTGACCTTATTGTCACCATGGCTACGAGATGTCTCCTTCTACTTAGGGCATATACTACTTTGTTTTCTTTTCCTTTTATATATTCTATGCCAAAATCATATTCGCTCAAGAACTCCAACCATCTTCTATGTTGAGCATTCAAGTTGGGCTGAGTAAATATGTAATGTAATCCTAAGTGGTCTGTGTTTAGGTCGAAAGGCTTCCCCAAAAAATAGTGCCTCCACATCTAAAGTGTGTGCACTATGGCAGCCAACTCCAAGTTGTGTGGCACATAATTCAGTTCATGCTGCTTCAATTTTTGAGACTCATAAGCCACTACTTGACCTTCCTGCATAAGAACTACTCCTACACCTTCACCTGAAGCATCTGTAATAACTGTAAAGTGCCCATTTAGATCTGGCACAATCAAGATACGTGTAGAAGTAAGTTTTTCTTTCAATAGCTGAAATGCATGCTCACATCCATTCATATTTCTTTCCTTTCCTCTGGAGCGCAGTAATGGGTGCTGCAATTGTTGAGAACCCCTTCACAAACTTTCTATAGTAGCCGACAAGCCCCATAAAGCTCCATACTTTTGACACATTCTATGGTGCTGGCCACTCCATGATTGCCTTAATCTTATCTGGGTCCACTGCTATCCCCTCAGCTGAAATAACATGGCCCAAATAGTGTACCTTAGTTTGGTAGAAAGCACACTTTGACATCTTCCCAAAAAGTTTATGATCATGCAATCGCTGCAATACTATCCTCAAATGTTTGTCATGATCTTCCTCTGATTTGGAGTATATCAATATATCATCTAGAAAAACAAGTACAAAATCATCCAAGTAGTTTCAAAAGACACTGTTCATTAAATTCATAAAGGTTGTTGGGGTGTTAGTTAACCCAAACGGTAACACTATGAACTCATAGTGTTCGTATCTAGTCCCGAAGGCAGTCTTTGAAATATCTTCATCCTTTATTCTAAGCTGATGGTATCCCAATCTCAAATCAATTTTAAAGACTACCTTCACTCCTTTCATCTAGTCAAATAACTCATCAATCCTAGGGAGTGGATACTTATTTTTGATGGTGGCCTTGTTCAACATTCTATAATCAATACATAATCTCAAGGTGTCATCCTTCTTCTTTACAAATATGTTAGGTGCTCCCCATGGAGACACACTTGGTCTTATAAAACTTTGGTTAAGAAATTCTTCTAACTATGCCTTAAGCTCATACAATTTAGTTGTGTTCATTCTGTACGATGCTTTTGAGAAAGGCTCAGTACCAGGTAACAATTCAATAGAGAAATCAAATTCTCGTTTCGGAGGTAGTTTAGTCAGCTCATTAGGAAAGACATCTTGGAACTCCTTCAAAATAGGATGATCTTTAGTTGATGACTCTAAACTATCAAGATCCCTGACCTTTACTGCATAAATAGCACATCTTGTTCTATTGGCCTTCTTCAGTTGCATGGCCGAAATCTACCTGAGCTCTAAGGGTCTTTTGAATCCATGTATCTCAACCCGATTGCCATGATCATCTAAACATTTTACTATTTTCTCTTCACAATCAACCATAGTCTTATGCTCTGAAAGCCAGTTTATTCCCAGAATTACATCATATGATCCTAAAGGTGCAACATACAAATTGACCCAAGTCTCAAAACTTGGAAGTTTAAGTTCACTGCATGCTAGACATTGCTCCACCATTTTCTCTACCTAGTTTCTATATTGTACTTTCCATGAATTAGCCATGAACCCAGGTCTAACTGACAACTTAGATAAAACACTAAGATCTACAAAGCAATCGGTAGCACCGGTATCTATCACTATTGAAATAGGGCATCCATAAAGCTTACCCGAGAACTGAATAGGAGTCACCTAGAAATCTGCTTGTCGGTTATCTACTGCTGCATGGATGTGGTACTGATTTCTATTCTTTTAATTACTTCCCCTTTGAGGACATACACTAGCATAATGTTTCCCGCCGCAAGAGTAGCAACCGCCACGGGGTGCTCTAGGTCTATCAGATCCATCTCTTCTATTGTTATTATTGTTATTGTAATTTTTTCTCTTATTGTTGTTTTGATTTCCCTCATTACGGTCCTGAGAATTATTCCCTCTCTTCAAGTTCCCGATCTGCCTGTTGTTGTTTCCTTGATTGTTCTGATTCTGGTTGTTTTGATTATTTCCTTGAGGCTTCTTATTGCCATATTTTGCATCTCTTCTTTTCCTGTAATTAGCCACCTGCTGCAATTTTTGTTATTGTTTAATGGCTTTCTCAAAAACTTCATCCATCATGGAAGGATTATGTATATCCACATCAGATCCAATTTGAGGCCTAAAGCCCCATGATAAACTTACGGATCTGAAACCTTTCATCTTGTTGATACTGATGTACATATTTTAGAAAATGAGAGAGTTTATCCCAATATTGTGTGATCGTCATACCACCCTGAGAGAGATTTTGAAATTTTGACATTTTCTTATCAATGTATAACTGCGGTAGCCATCTCTTCTAGAACAGCTGCAAAAATCACTTCCAGGTTACCTCACCTGGTAACAGCTGCTTCTCAGCCTTCTCATTGTCCCACTAGGTGGTAGCCTCACCAGTGAGTTGGTATCCCCATACAGCCTTAGTCTCATCAGACAAATTTTGAAGAGCAAAGTACTTCTCCATCTCTATTATCCAGGCTTTTGCCCCGTCGCCAATTGTTTTTCCATCAAATTTTGGCAGGGTGACCTTCTTGAGGTCCTTACCCAATTCTTCAACCACTTTCTCTTGCTTGCTTGGGTTTCTTTCTGTCTCAGGGTTTCTTCACGAGCCTCATCCCTATTCTCCCCATTTAATCCTATAATCAACCTCAGTTGGCCCGTTCGCATTTCCTGTCCTATTCCATCCATCCTAGTTTCTTGTTGACTCAACATGGCAACAATCTGATCTAGTCTCTCATTTGGGCACCATGAGATCCACCTCCATGCTGGTAAGTGAGTCTGGCATCCATCTGGATTACTTTGGAAACATTTCATTAAAGCGTAATTAGGCATAGGTCCTAGAGTTGAACCTAGCACTCTGATACCAAATGTAAGGTGCATAAATTTACCAACTAAACATAGTACTCAAAAAGAAAAGCATATTTGATAAGTAAGACAATCAATCATTAACAATTTTCAATTATCCATAATTAAACATAGAATGGCAAGAATCCATGAATAAGTATCAATATCCATATACTAGAAAGAATTACAAACTAGTTACATACACCCAACTTGGTGTTACAATACATCTATTTCAATGTTACGAAAGGAAGTCCAACATCAAGATATCCATGAATTATGTTACAATTACAACTTGGCAATGAAAGCCATACAAAGAAATATATAAAGAAAATGTTCATGTCACTAATAATATCTGAACTCAGCTGCCTTGATCCTCTGATCATCTGCAAACCAAGACCAAGAGAGTGGTTGAGGCACTTTTTCCACCCAACCATGAAGTACTAGACTTCCCTGGGTTTCTTCCTAACTTGAAGAAAGCACCGACCCTGCACAAGGAGCCTAGCAACCTGGAACGGTGTAAGCAGGAGGGAATCACTCGATGCATGCCTGTTGCCTATATGCATCCTAATCCTAGAATGACATAAACTCTTGCAAGCAGGATGTGGCAGAGACAAATATAACATAGTTCTAGGTTTTTAAACAATCCATTTGTCTCAATGGTACAGTAGCTTGGCCAAGCAAATAAATAAAATGATAGTTTTAGAAAAAGTAAAACTATTGTCTCTGGGAGTCCACATTTGGCATCCTATCTCGAAAGTTCATACTTTACCAAAAGCACACAAAGCATAGTTTCCTAAGTTTGGTTTTCCATAGTCATAAGTATCTATTTCATATTCAAACACTATTTCCATTATTCAGTTGATTTCACTAGTTTACTTGTTGGCATGTTTACTATTTTCCCTTATTTTATATCAATTTTTCCTGACAAGTTAATTTTAGAGGTGATGGGCATTTCTTTCATAAATCGATGGGTTTGATATATTGCTAGTTTTGTCAAGTGAAATCTCAAAATAACATTTATCAAGAAACTCAATAATCTAAAAGTTCATACAAGTCATTTTCAGCAGTGTAAGTATAAAATAGAATGAATATTTCTTTTGCTACAGTACAATAATAACTGTTTTCATATATATATATATATGTATGTATATATACGTATTTATATAAATCAATTTGACAAATTAAACTCCACTCGGCACTGTAGTGCTGTCACGGCATATACATTTTTTTCCAACAACACAAATAAAGATGCGAATATATATTCATATATATTCGTTGATATATATATATATATATATATATATATATATATATATATATATATATATATAACTTATAATATCAATTGATATATTCAAAAACATATAGCCAACATTTATAATTCATTTTATTCCCAAAAGATAAAAATTACAGTCGATACATATTCACAAAGGGAGATGAAACCATATATATATATTGCCAAATAAAATACCAATTGAAAGACTGTTGCCGCAAAGCACAGGAAAGAACAGTGAAATAAATTCATACCATTTATATTCAATGGTTTCAAGTTTAAGATTTAAGACATTGCAAAGAAAAAATTAAACGAAACATATTCGAATTCAAACAACAGTAAATGGAAAGAGGGGCTGACGCCCCAAATGGGGTGTCCCCAAAGGGGTTGTGACACCATTTGGTGACGCCACACCACATACTACCTACAACAACCTTAGTGCCATATGTTGCTTAAAATTATTTTGATATTCAAAGGTCTTCGCTGATAATTAAAATGCAGTCGTTCCCTTTTGTTTAACAATCGTTCCTATATATATATACAGTAATTTATATAAACACACACACACACACACACATATATATCAAAACAAAACATATCTTTTTACAATTCCACAGCCAGTTGTATATATATTTCAGATTGAAAGATCATGGTTTTTGCACATATGAAAACACATTCACAGTGAAATCTAAGATTAGATAAGAACCTGGAATTCGCCCACTACTCCAATCGAATGCTTGAATCTCACAGTTTCCTAGAAGCTCCCCGATCTGAACTGTTCCCCTTTGTGCCCCAAAGATTTCTTCAATAATTCACTTGTTTTGTATGTAGTTTTAGAGATGAAGATGCTAAATTTCTTTTGAGAATGCAATATGAAAAATATGAGTTTCTATGTGCAAGAATGAATTGTAACTCTTCTTTTATTGTTTTCTCTCCTCATGCGTTTTTGTTTTGTTTTTCTTTCCTAAATTAAGTTTTGTTTTTCTATTTTTTCTATTGTTTTTCTTGATTTCTTTCTTTCTTTTTTGTTTTTGTTTCCAAAATCATGTTTTATTCTATTTCTATGTCTAATTTATCTATAAATATTATTAAAATAATCAACATATTTATCTCAATGCATCTATAAAAACTAATAATTAAATATAAAATAAATTAAATAACTAATTCATCTATTCTATTTTCTAAGCACTCATAATATTTAAATAACAATGAATTAAATAATCTAATTAAATCACCATTAACTAACTATGCAATAAAATCATCTAATTTAAATAAAAAAATTACAATTTAAACTAAACTATTAAATCATTCAATATGCAAACATATGCAACTACATGTCACTACGTGAAGTGTGTGAAAGATATCCATCCATCTTAACCTTGTCAGGCTGCTAAACACCTTTACCTCTACCACTCCCTTGTCTTCAACAACCTACAACTCATAGTAAACTCCAATTTCGCATTAATAGATTAGTAACCAAATAGCCGAAACATAGCTGAAGCATTACTAACATGAGTATAATATTCATAAATAATCATTCATCTTTCAAAACAATAAATTATCTATCTAACACATATAATTGTCCATAGATTAATTCCACATAAATTAACCACAGACAGTATCAAGATTTAAGATGTGACAATTTAATAGATTGTTGAAGTATGTGCTACAATATCAGAAGGATGAGAGATTTAGAATAAGGAAGTTTATTATGGGCTTGAATGCTTAGATTGGTGGAGAAGTGGACATTCATGGACCTACGACCATGGATCAAGTCTTTGAGAAAGCCATCAAGCAAGAACAAAAGCTCAAATCTATCTATGTGTATCAAGAAAGATCTTGAAAGAAATCCAACTGGAGTCATCCTTCGACATCCTTCAAAAAGAGAAGCAAGAATTAGAAAAATAGAGAGAAACTATGGTAAAAGCTACAAATATAAACAGAATGGATCTAAGGATGAAAATAGAGATTTTAATCCTAAAAAGAATGATGAAGTTATTCGAGAGAAAAAAGTTTTACCTGACAATGGCAATATTATAGTCATTTTTATATGGAAAAATGTTATATCGATAGGAAGTTATTCGAATATATATTCATAGACTAAGGCAGACATATCTTAGTGGAAAGAGTCTTAGAAGTCTATAGACGTCAAAAGCAATGACTTTATGATGGAATCAAGTATTTCTTGAGAATGTATACCATATTAATTATGAGCACGAAACTGAGTTGACAAGCCTTTGAGTAGATTAGCACGTCGTCATAGACCTGAGATTGCAAGGATACAACGAGGGGCTCATTGCTTGCTTTTAAGTCACCTATGTTCTCACCTTATACTTGTCTCATATTAAAGGGTATATTTTAAGCCTTATAGACTGATATAGAATAAGCAAATCAAAGTGTGTCTATTTATTAATTAAAAGAATTTTGTCTCCAAGTTGAGAAAAGAGTGTGTGAACATACAACTTATTATAAGAAACTTTGGCCAAAGTAATGCAAAAGTCACTAGTTGCATTGTTGGTTCACTATGTACCAGATAGTTGAATAGTCAGAGTGGGTAATACATATCTAAAGCTAGACTAGAGTTGTAAACCTGATTGTTATTAGCTAAGACACTTCACTGGTTCTCAGATGGCATAAAGAATCAGTTGATTCTCATTATCTACACCCTCGCAAAGAGAAGGGCCACTTCTAGAAGGAAGGTGTGCGGGGGACCACTGGTCTATGGTTGGAGGAAAAGCACCAGGGTGATGCTCTCTCTCTCTCTCTCTCCTATAGTTGACTGCCAAAGACTTGTGAACAAGAAACATTACTTATTATGTAAATGAAATTGATAAATATTGTAAGTCGCAAGGAATGCGACCATCTATTATATGTTCATGATAAAAATGTGAAATTTTCTAGTTGCATGTTAAGCAACCAGCTTTTTGAAATTATGTATTGTACTTGGAAATTGCAAAAGTAATATTATTTGATTTTGTTATATAAAAAAAAAGAGAAATGAGATTTTTTTTGCATTATTTGTGTTTAATGTTATTTAATATTCTAGTTGGGATGTTACACATGGTATCAGAGCTACCGAGTTCAACACTTGGACCTTGGAGCTCATTGTGAGGTTTCACAAGATTGGCAAGATATGCTAATAATAAAATGTTTGCTCTTGTACCAGAATGGAAGGAAAGAGAAGGACAAGAAAGTGAGCCAAGAAAACAAAACCTAGTGATATGGCTAAGATCACCATTAAGAAAGAGTCAACTCCTAAGCCAAAAAAAAGGAACCAGTGAGCTATGCAGGAGCTTGGCTCACTAATTTTGAGACACTAGTTGATGCACTCAAACATATTCACCTAGAAAGGAGGAAACAGATTGAGGTGGCAAAAGATTGCCAACCCCTACTATTGTTAAGATTAGTAAACCATCTGCCCATCGTGATATGCCTTTTGGGTGTGGTCGGGATGTGTATGTAATAGGTAAAGAGGTGTTGATTGAGTACTCATGAGTACACCCACCCACAAAGTTTGTGTTACTTGATTCTGACGGGAAGGAGGAATGCGAGGAAATCCCTTTGTCAGAAAGTGATATGTAGAGACTTCTTATACACAAAAACAAAAATTTTTGTATTTGAATAAGGATGTAAAAATCCAAAGAGTGAATAAAGTAAAATTTTGGCTTTTAGTATAAACAAATGTTTATGTGATGCATCTCTTAGTTTCTATATTTATGAATTTGTAATTTTATGATAACATGTCAAAAGTTCAATGTTTTGATAAATTTCTATGCAAATGTTAAGTGTGGATAAGTATTGTTATGGAACAAACTGGAAATCAACTAGGAGGGAACCTTGGCGGCCCTGATCCTAAAACTAATCATATGGCAAAATTAGATCAAATTTTGTCAGTTTTAAATGAAACAAAAGAAAGATAATTAGAAATTATAGAATAGGAAGTTAGAGGAGGAGAAAACAATCAAGAACACCATTCTGAGGAAAGAGAAGAATTCAGTTTTCTTGGTGAACTAAGAGTAAGTAAACAAGACTCTCTGATTCACAAACAAGCAAAAAACTTGTCTTACCAATGAGTTAGCTTGAGATATGAAGAAAATTATACCTCTTAAGTCCGATGGAACCGTGAATGGAGATGCAACTGATGCTTGGATGATAGAGATGGAAAAATATTTTGAGATAAGGAATTACTCTGAGATCACTAAGGCTATGTGGGGAGCCTACCAGTTAGCAGGAGAAGCATCCACATGGTGGATGAAGAAGAAAATGGAATTAGGGTTGAGTTCCTTAAGTCTAACTTGGGATCAGTATTTTCTAGAAAAGACAGTTGCCCAATTGTATTTTGATCAGAAACTAATAGGTTTCCAAAATTTGCCTCAAGGAGATATGACTGTCATTGAATACTGGGAAATATTTACCAGATTGTTGAAGTATGTGCCACAATATCAAAAGGATAAAAGATTTAGAATAAGGAAATTTATTATGGGCTTGAATGCTTAGTTTGGTAGAGAAGTGGACATTCATAGACCTATGACCATGGATCAAGTCTTTGAGAAAGCCATCAAGCAAGAGCAAAAGCTCAAATCTATCTATGTGTATTGAGAAAGATCTCGAAAGAAATCCAATTGGAGTCATCCTTTGACATCCTTCAAAAAGAGAAGCAAGAATTAGGAAACCAGAGAGATAAACTATGGTAAAACCTCTAGAGATAAAAATAATGGATCCAAGGATGAAAATAGGAATTTAAATCCTAAAAAGAATGATGATAATTCCAACTGATCTTTAGGAAAGAGAGGTCCTACCAGAGGGTGTTTTACATGTGGAGGTGATCACTATGCTAACAAGTGCCCCACAAAGAGTCAAGGAAATTCTTATCGAGGCAATCCTTTACCTTCAAAGCAAACAACTTTTTAGCAAATGATTCATGTTGCTTTAGATAGTCGTCAAGCTGAGTATTAAGTTACTCCTAGGGTAAGTGCATGGAAATGGTATACAAAAAGGGGGTCAAAAGTGGCCACTTTTTTCTTGAAATTAGCTAAACCTAAACTTGGATGAGTAATTTGAGATGCATGCACTCAAAATTTTAAGATATGGAAAGAACAAGAATTGTAGTGCTCTGAATCTAGTTTCTAAATTACTAAAGTTTTAAAAAGATAGTTAAGATTAAGAGGGTAAAATGTTCCATGCACACAAAAGTGTTCTTTTTTTCTCACTAAAATATAACATAGTGTCTAGTGTGCGCCCCCCCTATTTTTTTGTTGCATTTAGTATTTTTAAAAACTGGTTTGCAGAAATGTAGTTAAGAGTGAGTACTAGAAGTTGTGTATTTTTTTGTAATTTTTTATTGATTTTTTTTTTGTGATTTTTCAAAGTGGATGCATCCTAAAAACTGCATCACTGAGTGTGCACGTCACATAACTTGCACAAAAATAATTGAAATGTAATTTTTTTTTAATATATAAAGAATGAAGCATAGAACAATACTATATATTTTGTTTTTAAATTTTGATAAGCAGATCAAAAGTTATAAAGAAAAATCAATACATATATGATTGAAGAATATGAAGACACTATTCAAAGAAAATAAAAATAAGTATCTAACTTATTCAACATTATATATATATATATATATATATGTATATATATATATATATATGTATATATATATATGTATATATATATATGGTTGGAAAGCTAAGAACTAGCACATCAGTTTGGTGTTGGTTTCATCAAATTTCATGATAAAATGAGTAAATCTGATAACGTTGAACTTCAAAAATGTTCATGACAATGAAAAACATGTATGTAGGAGGTATCATAGAGGTCCAATCCTTAGGTTTAGTTGCCCAAGCCAATACCAAGCCTAAAAAGACAGGCTAGAACTTTGAAAAAAACTAAAATGCGCTCGTGTTTTAGGTTCCACAAAACATGAGCGCATTTTGTGGAACCTAAAATGTGCTCTTGTTTTAGGTTCCACAAAACATGAGCACATTTTGTGGAACCTAAAATGCACTTGTGTTTTAGGTTCTACAAAACACACTTGTGTTTTAGGTTCTACAAAACACGAGCACATTTTGTCAAACATAAAATGTGATCACATTTGTGTTCATGTAAAATATGCTTTTTGTTTAGGATTGAAAGAGGACTAAGTATCATATTTAAGGTTGAGCATGAGGAGACCTCATCTTAATTGATATTTACCCATACCCAACCATAGCAGATCTAGTAGAGCTAATTATTGATCCCAACTTCTCCACCACTTCCAATGAGTCAAGATTTGGATAAAGACCCAGAATGAACTAGAGTAGAGACACTAACTAGGAGGTGCAAGGATGTCATCAGTGTAAGGATAGGAGGTGGTCAAGTACCTATAGTTTTCTATGAGGAGGTGGTCGAGCATCTATGGTTTTTGATCGTGGCCCTATGTTTTCCAAAAGGACCTAAACTTATCTTAGAAGGGAACAAGCAATAGTGGAATTGAAATCATAATAGGGAGGAGATCTCCCTCAACCAGAGAAGCCCTAATAACTATAAGGGTGTATATACCCCCTCTTTATAATAAGAGAAGTTCACAAAGGGGTAAAAACCTTTAAGAAAGCAATAGAAAGCTTGACCCATAGAAAAGAATGCTAGAGAGAGGAATGTGAATCAAGAATGTGTTGAACACACCAGGATACTAAGAGGGGGGTGAATCAGTATCTAAACAAACTTCAAGTCCTCCGGAGTAGATTAAAACTTAAGCATTACAACATCAACATAAACATAAAAGATTAACACAAAGCACATCAACACATAACACCATATATACGTGGAAAACCCAAGAAGGGATAAACCATGATGAGGATTAACTCACAATATATGAAGATCAAAATAACAAGTTTGTTTTAGGGCTACAACCCAAGGAAGCTACTACTCCCTAAAAATTTTGATTTAGGGTCATTCTCAAGGAAGCTACAACTCCCTGAAGACTTTGTTTTAGGGTCACACCCAAGGAAGTGACTGCTCCCTAAATTGAGAACAAACTTAGAATAGATTGCAGTATGATAGTCTCTCTATTGCCTGAAAAATTGACAATGAAGCTCACACCTTTGATGATTACAATTCTACCTCTTCACACTTCCTTCTGATGAACAGATTAGTTATGCACACTCTACACTTGATCACTATCACAGATATGTCTTCAAGATGAATTAGGACAGCATCTACAACTTCTTCTCTTTCTCCTTTAGTTACACATCATAATGCATTTATTATGCTCCTTTTTCTTGCGAACCTTATCAATCACATTGCAATCATGCTTCACCTAACTCAATTTGATTTACAATTTATACATGATATTGCATTGATTACATTGCTTGTTGGCCAGAGACAACATGAAAAATATATTTACAAGTCATCCAGAGAACACACAACATGAAATGTGTAGAGGACAAGTCATAAACAAGACTACATGCTACACCAGCAGAAGACCCATACCTTGCGGACATCAACACTTGCTTAACTAGGTCCAAAACATCCTTTACATTATTAAACATCAAGGAATTACATCTGGACACTCTGCTCATTTGAAAATAGGACAACCTTAAGCAAAGACATATGAAACTTGAAGCATAACGGCCACAACAACTTGAAAACCTTGTGTGGTACTGGAAACAAGAAAGATCTTCATGAAACTCTTCTAGATGAGTCTATAGGACTCATGTAGAATCTTCAAATAGTCCTTTATCTTTGCACATCAAATATTTTGTGCCACACATCTTCAACCATGAACTCTGAGAAAATCAAGTCATCTAGAACACACTGCAACATATTGTCATTGAAAAACTGAGCTTGCGGACCACCAAGAAACTTGAAACTACAAGAAAGAATGTAATGCACATCCATAATCATGTCCACAAAACTACAAAGGCAAACATTCACATCCAGAGGAATACGGAACATTCCAACATGCAATCAACACCACCTTACTCTACCAAAACACATGCCGGTACTCTATCATGCATAACTTTCACAGTGAAAGGATAGATGATTTGAAACTTTGGAATTATCACCTTTAGAGTACCCTAAACATAGTTCAAGAATTGCATATGCATAACTACAAATGCAGAGGAATGCAGAGCATTCCATTACTGTATAGAAAATTTCTTCTTTAGAACCAACACTGTCTTCAAATTGTCAACTGCAAAACACCCTTCTGGTAATCTAATCATCTTACTACTTCTAATTCCCATATTAATATGTATTCATACTCAACTCTGCATTCATCAAGGCATGACATCCAAGCATGAACTGTATCTTCTCTATTGGATAGGACATGACATCCAATCATGAACACCATCACACATCCATGATAGTGTTGACATCAATGACAACCTTGTGATAGTGTTGACATAAATTACAACCTTAGGAACCATATTTGTAACAATCTCCCCCTTTGGTATTGATGGCAACACATACCTGCACATTCTCCCCCTTTGACATCAAGGACAAAGGGCAACTTCTTCATCCTTAGGGCATAACTTCTTATTTCAACAAATAGACTCCCCTATTATCAGTAACCACTACTGCTCCCCTTGAGAGGTAGCCACCATCAGTCCAGGAAAAAGACTTAACATGAACTCCCCCTAGACGGATGTACCACTATGCATCTAGCAAGGAGGGGCAATTACCCCTAACCTCTATCAGAGATCCTCAAAAGTGTCCTTTGCAAGAGCCTTTGTGAAAATATCTACAATTTGATCCTTTGTTGGAACATATTCCAACTTTACTTCCTTATCTACAACCTTCTCTCTCAAAACATGATACCTAATTGCTATATGCTTGGTTCTAGAATGCATCATTGGATTCTTGGAAATATTGATAGCACTTGTATTGTCACACAAAATAGGAATAGGCTCATCATACAATACCTTGATATCCTTTAGGGTTTGCTTCATCTACAACACTTGTGTACACTAGGATGTTGCTGCAATATACTCTACCTCTACAGTTGATAAGGACACTAAAACTTGCTTCTTGCTTTGACATGAGACCAATCTGCTTCCTAAGAAGAAAGCACCACCACTTGTACTTCTTCTATCATCAACATATCCATCCCAATCATCCTCAGTCTAGGCACTCAAATCAAATTCATTACGTCTTGGATACCATATTCCATAATCCAAAGTTCCTTTCAAGTATCTGAATATCATTTTTATTGCCTTCTCATGTGTTTTCTTGGGATTGGCTTGATATCTGGCAACCACGCATACTGCATGCATAATATCAAGTCTAGAAGCAGTTAGGTACAACAATCCTCCAATCATAGATCTATAGGAAGTCTAATCCACCTCCGAAGACCATCATCCTTGCTCAAGTGACATCCAGTGAACATGGGAGTACTCATTGGTTTTGAATCCTCCATACCAAACTTCTTCAACAACTCTTTGATATACTTATCTTGAGAATTAAAGATACCACCATCTAGCTAAGTAATTTGAAGTCCAAGGAAGAAAGACATCTCACCAATCATAGACATCTCAAATTATTTTTGCATCTCCTCTACAAACCTCTTACACATCATCATTTCCACCAAAGATGATGTCATCAACATAAACTACAACTATCAATATCATGTCTCCTTCCTTGATGTAAAGATTGCTATTTGTAGTACCTTTCTTGAATCCCTGCTAAAGTAAGTACTTGTCCAACCTAGCATACAAAGCCCTAGGTGCTTGCTTGAGACCATACAAAGCTTTCTTGAGTTTAGAAAAATACTCCCCAAATCATGCAAAAACCTCCTAGGTGGCCTAGATAACTCAACTAATCAATTTGCATGATTTTGCTTTAGCAAAATTGATTGTGAGTAAATAATAAAGTAATTAGAATAATTACTCTATTATTGGTTACAACCTGTACCTTATTTGACTTTACAATTTGTGAAAAATAATAAAGTAATTTAGAAAATATTACTTTATTATTTATTTACATTGGTTTATTTTGTAAAATCATGCATGATGAGAAGAAAAATAAAACTCCTTATCTCTCCAACTACAATTGCCTAATTTGGATGATTTGAGCAAAAAATGGGACTTAGAAGAAAATAAAAACCCCTTATATCTCCCTGTGAGAAAAAATCACCTAGTTGCATGCCATATGCATTAAAGGAAAAAATATATCCTTATAACTCCATTGCAATGTAAACATGCCTTACAAGATACTTAGGCTTAGAAAATACTCCTTATCTCTCCAACTAAAATAAGGAGAAAATAATACTTCCTTCTTCCTTATTACTCCACTTACAATATTAAAATTGGCCTCACTACGATATATCCTTTATGCAAAAATAAATGACACCCTAAACAAAGCTCTATGCCACCTTGCATTATTTGTCTTATTTGCATTCTCATGCAAATATACCTTCTTCTCCTAAGAATCTTTATCATGCAATGATAAAATCATAATGTGAAAGCATCCCACCATGTAATCTCATTTGTCTTTACACATTTTCTATCTTTGACTTTGAATGATGATTTTACAAGGCAAAAATATCACAAACCTTGACCATATTCGGTCATTGCATGCATCAGTTATTATGAGAAATCTTTGATAAGACATATATTTGCAAGAGAATAGGGTATATTCGACCATTTGTGGCATTGAGGATCTTTGATCATATGATAGTTGACTCCATGGTAAAAGGCTTGTTTCAATTTGTTTAAGACATTTGAACATTACCTTTTAGTGATGACGACTTCCATTTGACTTTGGGAATAATATGCAAGAAATACACTAGTCGGTCATTTCTAATAGTGATCACTAGGGATCATATCTTCTGAAGTTTTGACCCCATTAGCATTTGGATAAGGAAATGATTTCTTTTTGTTAAGTCAAAAATAAAAAAGGAAATGAAGGGAAGTTTCGAGCAAAAGGGAATGAGTAAACCCTAAACTCAACTTATTTTCATTTTGCTTTTTTCTTTGACTTTCTCTACAACTCTTCATGGCCGACAAGGGTTTCATCCTTCCTCTGGTCTTTTCCTCCATATTATGGCTATCTGTGCTCGATTCTTTACATTTTCTGAGTTAAAAGAAGTGGCAGAGACTGGTGAGTATGGTATCTAGAACTTATCTAGCATTTTCATAATTCTTTTGTAGTTTCTTATCTTGAATAGCCACGTCCATACATGCTCTTTCCTTCCTCTCAACATTCTTTGATATTGTTCTTTGTTTCTCTGTGTTGAACTCTTTCAAATGTGGCAAAAATTGGTAAAAAACCTCAAAAATAAGGGTCGCAACCATAACTGTCTTCTTCTCCTTTGTAACTTCAAAGGTAAGCTTCTTTACTTCTCTTTTCTGTACTGTAAGCTCTTTTTCATCATTGTATATGCAAAAGAAAAATAGGGTTTCAAGTTTTGCTATTTGGGTATCATCTTATACTGTCCTTTATGACATGGCCGCGGCCATACTTGTATTCTGTAGCATTTTCTTAATTCTCTGATATAAAACTCTTAAGGGTTGTAACTTTATCATGAGGGTTTCAATTAAATCTTGCACAGGAAATCGTCTCTATTCCACGGCCATACTTGTAGACACTTTGGCATATTCTCTGCTTGACTGTATCTGTAAAATGAAGAAGGGTTTCAAAAACTTGACAAGGGTTTCTTCCAGAATGTATACAATTGCCATTTTATGGCATGGCCTTGGTAGAGACACACTATATCACCTTCCTTCCTTCACTGTGTGAAATAAATGACAAGGGTTTCAATTCTGAAATAAGGGTTTTTATCTTGACTGCACAAAAATACTCTTCTAGGTCACGACTTTGCCAGAAAAAATAATGTATTTCTCTCTTCTTCCTGTAAACACAAAATGGCATTGGGGTTTCTAGAATATCAATGTACTTTTCCCCAAGAAGCTTCATTCACAATAACAACATTTATCATCACTTTTGTGCATGAAATAAGACATTGTTTTTTTGAAAAACTAAAACTAGGGTTTCAAATTTTAAAACACAGAAATTACTTTTTGTTCTCTGGAAACTTGTTCCTCTAATTTTGCAAACTTCTTCAAATGTATTTGGACATTTGTGAGCAATAATAAATGCTTTTCTGTAGCATACTATGCATTCTTTCCTTTATTCAAAAAGTTATGTAGCTATATATTATTTTCTTTCCTGAGCATAGAATTTGGTTTCACATTTATTCTTCTCTGGCACAACCCAGGCATTTGTAAGATGTTCTTATCATTTCTCATGGATAATGATACACCTGTGCTTGATATAATCTGAACCTGTAGCATTCATTTGATCTTTTACATGATATATCACCTTCACTCATAATTGTCAAAGTGAATGATGCATATATCTGATTCTGTCCTTCAACTGTAACATCATATGTTTGAATATATTAAACTCTTGTGGCATGTCTTTACATTGTAGCTGTACTTTGACACATGGCATTATAATTGCATTTGTCTACACTATATTTCTTTAGCAATCAATAATTTATGGCATTTTGATTATATCTTGCACATTCATCATAAGGAATATTTCTAGAATTTAAAAGATCATTTGGATATCATCCACCCCAATGGTGAAAACACTTCATGAGCAGCTTTACATTTATTCACAACAAAGAGTGGCAAATATTTGTCCTATTTTTATTGGCCTAGACTAGGATCTCAACTGTTGAAGTGGATGATGTCCAGAGTTTATTGATGTTCCTTTACTTGGATAGATTATGACTGTTGCCTCATGTGTGACCGTCCTATTTGTATCTATCCATTCTTAAACATGCATTTTGTTGTTCATTGCAATATGACTATCCTTAATATGATACAATGTTGTTCCACCCTGGCAGGCTGTCCTACTGGTTTTGATCTCTATCATGGCACTTGTTATTGTATTTGTTGCTTTACAACCTACCCTAGCTCCTAAACTTTGAGATATCTTTGGTCATTATTCTTCCTGTACTTCATGGTGGCAGCTTCATAGGATGTATCTTGGTCTTTTAGACCTGATTACTTTACTCTATGGTATAGCTGTTCATTGTCATCATTTATGACTATACCTTGTGTGTCTATTGATGGCATAGGACTGTTATGAAAAATCACACTTCATTAATGATAAAGAAAGTGGAACAGTACCTTGTGTTTCTTGCATGTCATTTTGGAATTTGATCATTGATGAGCTATTGGTTATAGCATAACATGTAATGGTATCACTTTGGACATGCTGGGCTCGACCCTTGTGGGAGCCACATTTTCTCCACATGCTTTAAATGTCTTCAAATCAGCAACATTACTTTTCCTATACTTGTATAGTGAATAAACAAGTTAGCATAAAAAACATACCTGATGGTATTGATTGATCCACTTTCATGATATTCTGATTTATGGTACATGTTTGATCTGATATTTCATATGAAATGCATGATGTGATAAGTAGATATATCTGCTTGATAAAAGCATATGATAACTTTAAAAATCTGAAGCGCTAATAGGGTTGTCCTTAAATTTTTTGCAGGTTCAACTGATGATGGGAGCTGAAGATAAAGACTGAAGACTGAAAACTAGCATCAACAAAACAACCTTCTTTCTCAGGCAATGATGGATGTTTCATTTTATCATGTGTTTATTTCATCATCCATATGTATAGCTTGCATGTCTACAATTGCTCAATCTAGTTACTCCCACAGCTTGTGTGGGACACATTTGAACACTTCCTTTAAACATAATCAGTTAATTTATCATATGCACTTGATAAATGTGTATTTCTTTTTTAATGAATGCATAGGATAAAGTAACAGATATTTGAATGTATGTTCAAAACATGATATGAAATAATAGTTCAAAACAAATATCTTTCTTTCTTTATTTCAAAACTGATTAAATGAATAATCAATTTAACTTATAACTCCTGAAAGATAACACACTGTTAAAACAACTGTACCTTTGAATGATTGATACCTTGACCATCTGATTCTCTTGTCATGATGACTCATCAGTCTTGATTAGACTGATGGGTTATCCTGTCATTTGAAGTCTATTTCTGTTCTGTCAAGATATCAATTGTTCATTGAATGCATAACTTCAAATATTTCTTTTATCCCTTCTAAACAATTCCACTTAGGTCAAACTAATTTTAGTGTGAACAAAAAATTAGTAATAATAGCATTTTCTACCAAAGATCCTAAAGTATCTAACAGTGGGAGGTCTTACATACCATAGCTCTTAAGGGGTCTTAGTGTTATTGACCCTCAATTGCACCCTTTTAATTAGATAGACAGTAGTGTGAATTGCTTCCTTCCAGTACATATCAGGCAAATCTACATCTTTCAACGTTGCCCTTGACATCTCTTGCAGAGTCCTATTATTCCTTTCAACCACCCTATTTTTTTGAGGGGTCTTATGAGTTGATAGATGTGTTGGATTTTTTCCCAACTGGATGCTTCCCAGTTATCCCTACAAAGTAACCATCATTGATCAATAGGATTCCCAGGCCAGGGGCCAACAGTATAGGAGATAGACTCTATAAATATCTCCTCTTCTTCTTTAGGCTCTGCAGAACCAAGGGGGGTATTCCCTATTCAACATCCATAAGATATGCCTATGAACTTACTGGGATATTGATACAAAGCAGATAGATCCTCTCTTATGTAGACCAAAACTGTGGAATAAGTGCAAAGGGGCTAGCTTTGGGCCTATGTTTAGTTGTGAGACAGAGGATCTTGGTCCTAAACTACTTCTAATGTCCTAAAGGTTTGTATTTGAAGTTTGAGTTTGTATTTGTATTTGGATACAAGACTGGGACTTTGGGTTGTAACATCAATACAAGATCAGACTAGTGCTTATCCAGGGCTCAGAGTTAATATATATATGTGTGTGTGTGTGTGTGTGTGTGTGTGTGTGTGTGTGTGTGTGTGTGTGTGTGTGTGTGTGTGTGTGTGTGTGTGTGAATGTTTACCATAGACTTAAAACAATAATCAGATTTCAAGGGGATTTTGTAATGTCTGCCTTACAGATACCACCCAAAACTAAGTATTCAATTATTTCTTCTTACAAACATCCTCATTGCAATATATTCTTCCCAACACTTAACCCAAAACATTTAATCTACTCCTTGAGCAGAAGTAAAATATCAAGCATTCAATATAGAAAACCCATATCCTAAAATCTCAAACACCCTTTAGTTATTTAGATTCAGAAAAAGAACACATTCAACTTGGAGACAAATAAAAGAATACATGCAATGAAGCATTACTCATTTAAATCAACATGAAACTGATGAATTCTATGTATAAAACATTCAACATACAACTCATAAACTCACAAGGCACCAAAACAAAAGCCACTAGCAGAATTGTATCTTATTACAACACCAAAATTTGTCCAGTGTTCAACAACCCCAGAATTGAGTAACACAGTCTGCTTATAAAGTAAGAACCTGTACTCAGCAATTAATTACATGGCAATCCCCAAGATTTTGGCAGATACAATGCGTTATCAGAATGGCACCCAAAACATTCAATGCAGTCGCGAAGAGAAAAGGAAAAGATAGGCGGGTTCGGGATGTGAGCCGCTGACTGAAAATTTTCACCTTAAAAATGGCAATTGACCTATCTTCTCAACCCATGCCTCTGTAAACTTTGCCATTAATGCCAGCTTTCCTGCTTTGGGATGCAACAACAGTTCACGTACCCCTGAAGTTTCTGTCCGCCGAGATTGCAGTCACAGATATGAAGAAATCCTTCTCTTTGAAAATTTGAATCAAGACTGTTGATTTCCTCCCTTCCCTCCTAGATCTGCGGCGTTGATTATGCTAATTTGTCCTTAGCCACTCAAATCGCGCCACGTAGGCGCTTCATTTCCCATCGCTGACCCTTTAAAACCTTTGTATAGGTGGAATGCATATACATTCAAATGCTCACTATGTATTCAAACTTTTGCATATATGGTTGTATATGTGATTGTATATACATACAATCACCAACATACAAAGCAGACCCCAAATTTCCTGTAAAACAAGCTTGAAGGCACCATCGGGTCCGTCTTGTACTTACCCTTTTGTATATTGCATTGTATGTTTCAAAATACAAACATTTTAACATACAAGCCGCAGACAACAAATTTTATAAAACATTTTGAAATTTGATTGAGTTTCACCTTGTATCTTTCTCTTGTATCTCCACCTTGTATGTCGCACATACAAAAGCAAATATACAAGTCACGGATTCCAACTCATTTATCAGCTAGATTGGAGAACCTTTAGAATCTGGCTTGTATCTTATCCAATGCATATCTCCTTTGTATATCGCATATACAAACGCGATATACAACTCGCAGACTTCAAAATCCATCTACTGCAACATACTATCCTTCCGCCTCCAGGCCTTGTACATTTTTTCTTTGTATATTTGCTTGCACATTCGATTGTACATTTGGAATATACAATTCCAAACATACAATGGCGGATTTCAAAATATTTCACATATACTATTAACTCTTTGGCCATGTCCACCTTGTACCTATCAGCTTGCATAATCCTCTTGTATATGCAAATGTCTATCACACATACAAACAACCTACATATTGGAGATACAATCACCTTTGTATGTGCACCGGGCCCCACCTCTTATATCTTTTTTCAATGTATATGCATCAGCCGTCTGGCAAACTTTGGAGTTGATTGCCGATGCATCCTATCTTGTCAATGACCCTCTGTCACTATAGCAAATGCATGTCGGGTTTCTTTGTATATTTTTCATTGTATAAACCCAATGTATCTAGTCGTTGTATGTCTAAACATACAACAAAAATGTACATGCAAACCCTCTCATACAGGCAGGGAATATTCCCAGAATCTACAATGGAATATGCGACATACAACAGTAGAATATTCCTGAAATGTATCTAAAAAAATACATACAAACCCGATATGCATTTAAAAGATGCATACAATCAGATTTTTCACCTTTTTGAAGGCCAATTTAACATTTTTGGGCCCGCCACTGTACATCTACACTTGTTCATACATGAACACAAACATGCGACAAATTTCACCACGGCATAGAGTAATCTTGGACTTAGCATCTTTTTCTCAAGCACGACAAGAAAAGGCGGTAGAGCAATGCATAGGGGCTGGTCAACTAATGAATGCTAAGGCATGAAGATGTAACTTAAACAACTAGGAACCTGCTACAGGAGGTCAACTACAGAATAGAAAATACAATGCAGAAAGCTGAGGAAAAATAAACCTAAGGCACCAAGGGTTTGAAAGAATAAAAATATAGGCTTGTAAAATCGATTCAAAACCCTAACCCTAGGTGAGCACCACCATTGGCTTTGATTGGGGACGTGCAGGCGCAAGGCTGCAGCGAGAACCAGACCACTCTGGGGCAGACCAGGCAAAAGACAAAACTCAAAACACAACCGACTATACAAGGCATGTACAAACTATTTACACCTAATTTACAATGTGCACACAAGATATCCATTTATAAAAAGTAAGGTTTTAGGAACTGACCATGCATAGGCAATTCCAGTAGTTCACCATTTAGGGCCTAGAGAAAGTATGAATCTTCTCCATGAGTATTTTTGATTTGATATGGGCCCATCCACAAGGGCTCAAATTTACCATGTTTGCCCTTATCCTAGTTCTTTGCATTCCAAATAAGGACCAAATCATTTATCTAGAACTTCCTTTCTGTAGCCCTTTTATCAAACAAATATTTCACCTTTTGTTGTTTCTTAATGTTTGCCTTTTGTGCCTCCCTTCTGATTTCATCCAGTGCAACTAGTTGATTTATCCTTTCATTCATTGAATGTTCAATCTCTTCATCATTTTCTTATATAAATCTATAAACTGCAAGAGATTATTCACAGGTAATTTAGCTGTTGCACCATACACTAGTTCAAAAGGTGACTTTCCGATTGCTTTCTTCATTGTCACTCTGGTAGCCCATAATGCCATCTTCAACTTTGAATCCCAAGCCCTTTTGTTTTTATCTACCACCCTTTTGATGATTTTCATGAGGCTTTTGTTACTTGACTCTGCTTGACCATTTCCTTGTGGATGATATGGTGATGCATATGACAAATCAATTCCATAACTATTGCAAAAATCAACAAACTCAGCAGATCTGAAGCACATAGCATTATCTGTGACCACTTTGACTGGCACTCCAAATCTAATAATAATGTGTTCTAAAATGAAATCTATCACCACCTTGCTTGTAGCTTTCTTAGTTGGAATGGCTTCAATCCATTTAGTAAAGTAATCAGTAGCACCCAAATCCAACTATGTCCTCCACTTGATTTTTCTGAGATTTCCCCTATAAAATCAATTCCCCATTGCTGAAATGGAGCCTCCACAGTTATAGTTCTAAGGGGTAATGCACCTTCATACTTTAGTTTTCCTGAGAACCTTTGACAGGGATCACATTTTCTTACCATCCTTTGTGTGTCTGAGAAAAGAGTTGGCCACCAATAGCCTGCTCTAAGAATTTTGTGAGCTATTGTCTGGGCAGTATAGTGTCCACCACACTCTCCTTTGTGCATGTCCCTTAAAATATCCTTAGCTTGATTTTCATTCACACACCTAAGTAGTACACCATCAAAATTTTTCCAATACAACTTTCCTTGAACAATGATGTATTTGATAGCATGTAATTTTAAAGTCCTTTTTTGACTATCACTGAAATGGGAAGGACAATTTAAATTTTGCAAATAATACACAATGTCCTTGTACCATTCAGATTCTAACATGTTTACAACCTCATTCTGCACTACATTTACTTGGCATGCCTCTAGATTTGATTGTGTCATCATCTTAGCCAAACCTTGTCCCCTTAACAATTTTGTGATTTGTATCACAATGTTGAACTCCTGCAACTTGTTTATCCACCTACATCTTCTTCCAGTCACTTCTTGTTGAGTGAAAATATCTTTAACTGCTACATGGGGTAGATATGCAACTATTTGAGAGCCTACTAAGTATGGCCTGAAGCTTTTGACTGCTCTAACCAATGCATATGCCTACTTTTCCATGATATCATATTTCAGTTCAGCAGCCTGCAATGACCTGCCAAAGAAAGCAATAGGTTTCTCAAAACCTTCCTCATTTTTCTGCAATAAACATGCAGTGATAGTGTAAAAAGAAGCAAATGAGAACAACTGAAGTGGCTTAGAGAAATTAGGAGATCTCAACACAGGAGCCATTTTTATAGCCTCTTTGATGTTCTGAAATGATTTAGTTACTTCTCCTTCCCACTTGACAGTTGCACCCTTCTTCAACATTTTTATAATATCCTTTGTGGTCTCTGCAAAGTTGGGAATGAACCTTCTAACAAAATTAATTTGTCCAAAAAAGGACTAAATGCCTTTCACTATTTTAGGAATTTGAATTTTATCAATTGCAGCAACCCTTTCAGGATCAATCCTAACTCCATCCTTGGAAACAATGTGTCCCAATAGTTTACCTTCCACTACCCCAAAAGTACACTTCTTTGGGTTAAGTGACATGCCATATTCCAATGCTCTAATAAAAATCTATTCTAAGTGCATACAATGTTGCTCCTCCTTTTTTGAATAGACAGTTAAATCATCTTGATATACAGCCAAGATTGAGTCAATCAATCTTCCAAAAGCAACATCCATAGCCCTCTAAAATGTAGCACCTGCATTTGTTAGTCCAAATGGCATTCTCACATATACATAGGTCCCCCATGGAGTGGTGAGGGTAGTCTTGAATTGTTTAGATTCTTTTACCTTCACCTGATTATATCTTGAAAATCCATCCATCATGGATAAAAGCTCACAACCAGTTACCTTCTGCAACATAGCCTCCATGTTAGGCAATGGATAATTATCTTTTAAAGAAGATACATTTAGATTTCTAAAGTCCACACAAAGTCTTATATCACCATTATTTTTTCTAACTAGGACAAGATTGGACACCCAAGTTGAGTGCCTGATAGGCACAATTATTCCAGCCTCCCTAAGTTTCATAAGCTCTTCTTGCATTTTTGGAGCCAAAGTTGGGTTAATAGGTCTTTGTTTCTGTCTGAATGGCTTAGCTCCAGGCTTCAAAGGAATCTCATGCTGGAATAAATCCTCTCTATAAGCTTTTAGGTCCTCATATGACCATGCAATGACATGCTTATGCTTTTTTAATAATGCTATCAACATACTCCCAATGTGTGGCTTGAGCTGTTTGCCAATGTATACCTTTTTGGGGGAATGAGATGTCCCCAAGTTTATTTCCTCCAAATCATTCTTATTTGTAGGAGATGCCTTTGTAACAAACTGGTCTTTATTGTCAAATACTCTTTCTAAAGCAACCAGCCCTCTGGGGATTTTATTTGTTTTGAGTTGAATTACCTATTTCCCCAAAAGAGTTTCTTTTCCATCCACAACCTCTACAAAATTCTGGAAATCCATTTCCTGGTTCTCATATTCATCTATGCAGTGCAAAAATCTTAACAAATCTTTATCATCATCAAACACCTGCCAACTACACACATTATCTAGTACTGAAGGTCTAAGTTTAACTTCAACATTTGTGACATTAGACAGAGTGACATCATCTAGCCTTATGGCTACATTAGCTAAAAAATCTGCCATGACATTTTTTGATCTCTTTATTAGTTTATTGAAAAAGCATCAAACAATTCAATTGTATCCTAGACAACATGTTTATACTGTTTTAACCTCTTATTTTTTGAAGCATACTTATCTCTAACCTGGGAAACAATTAACTCTGAATCCCCAAATACTTTGAGCATCTTGATCCCATGCTTCAAAGCAACATTCAATCCTAGTAACAAAGCTTCATACTCTGCAATATTATTTGTACAGGCAAACTTCAAAAAGAAAGAGAACTTTAGAATCTTACTAGTTGGAGACAAAAACACAACTCCAACACCAGAGCCTTCCTTTGAACAAGCTCCATCAAAGTACATAGTCCATAGACCCTGTTGGTCAAGCTCTTGAATGCAAATATCTTTCCCTTTACCTCCTTGATCATCTGAGACAACTTTGAAATTATCACAGTCAGTATCCACAAAACATACATGCTCTTCTGACTCTTGATCCTTAATTGTTTCTAGTGACCTTTCTTCTCTGACCAGTTTGACATCTTTTCCATTCATTGGGATCATGGCATATGATAGATCTAGTTGCATACTTCCACCAATCAATGCTGCCCATCTTCTTGACAACAGCATACCATACTGTGGCTTTATGTCAACAACTATTATGTTTATTTTGTAGGTCTTTTCTGGTTATGCTACCAGTCTAAAATCCACATCTTTCATGATTCCAATGACTAGAACTTCCTTAGCATCCATTGCATAGCATTTTCCACATGCCCTATCTATCTTTAACCCAGCTTGCTGCATGATAGCTAGAGGCATGATATTTGTTGATGCTCTTGAGTCAAGCATACAATTCTTAATCACTTTTCCATTGATAACAAGGGAGACATAAAATGGTTCAACCTGTGAAGGGCATTTTGTCATGGTCACCCCCAGATACACTTTAGGAACCTCATCCTCATCAATACACATGGCTTGTTTCTTACCCTGAGTCTCAACAATCTGCTTGGCTCGACAAGGTACTCCTGAAATCATGGACAATGCTTTATTCCTGAACTCTTCAACTTTCATCAACTCCATCAATGGAACAGAGACCTTTATCTGGGACAGGACTTGAGTTATGTCAAAAGGAGCATAATTTTGTATAACAATTGTAGCCTGATCCATGGTTTTATTTTTATTTTGAGATGATCCAGCTTTAATTTTCATGGCCCCTTGAATGTCATCCATGACCTAAGAATTCTTGCTTTGATCCTCATTCTGGGGAACTCCATTTTCTGGTCTTTAAGAATCATGACCTATTTTTTGCTTAAAACCTTGCTTATTATTGTTCCATTGTTTCTTTTGTGGCTCAGCCTCTTTATGATTATGCACTAGTTGGCTCACAAAAGTGTTCTCTAATTGGCGTGAGTTGCTTACCTGAGCCTTGCCCCTAAGGTTATAATTGCTTTTGACCTGAGCTACTGTTGCAGCTATGAGGGCTCTAATCTCTTCATCAGAAGGCCTTCTCAAGTTATTCAGAAAGATGTGTGAGTCTTGAGCATAAGCGTAATTATCTTCATCATCTTCATCATAGGAAAACTGCTGGCAAACCTGAGTCCCATAACTCGTACATTCATTAGCATCACAAGAAGAGTATTCACCATTTGTGGACATCATATTGACATTATCATCCTCCACATAATGTGGCTCATTGTATTCATCACAGGCAACAGCATTATTATACAAAGATTGAGCAATCATGCATTGTGACTATGAGTGAGGCATCTGACAGATTATGCACCATGGGGTGTCATCAACAATGTTAACATCCTTCCTCAAAGGATTAGGAGTCTCCTTCAAATTTTGAGCCCTTTGATTAGTGTTGTTATGTGGAAGAATGGGTTTACCATTACGCCAATTAGTGTTATACGGCATATCATGCAATGATGGTCTCTTTTCTTGTCTTTGGTAAACCTGCCTGTTAGGACCCATTCCCTTTTCATTTTTAGCAAGTCTATACCTTAAGTCCTTAACAACAGTTGTCAACTTATCCAATTTATCCTTAGAAGTAGATACATTTCCTTGTGTACTTTGAGACTTATTATTTGGATTCTATAGAATTTTTACAACATCCCTTCTGTTTGTCTTACCAGAGGCTTTCCTATTATTCTCAATGTTAGTTGCAATTCTAAAAGCATCCCTGAGACTAGCAAGACCCTTATCTCTTAACCCATATGTTGTTTTAGCATCAAAAGCATTTATATATAATACTATGCACATTTGTTCATTAGGCCTCATATGAAATGGCAATTTGTTCAACACTTTAGTGAACCTAGCATTAAAATCTGCAACTTGCTCATTTGACCCCTTAGTAATACTAGTGAATTCATTTACAAAAAAGCTTGGATCAATCTTATCACCATATTGTTCTTTAAAAATCCTCCTGAAGTCTTCTCATGATAAAACACTTCGGTCAGGCAGACCTTTATACCATTCTCTAGCTTCATCAACTAAGGATTGCATAAACAATTTCATAAAAACATCTTCATGCTCAACCTCAAAGTTGTCCATGACGTTCTGAAAGGCCTTTAAATGATCTTCCCCTGACACAGTATTGTTTCCTAAAAATTTTGGTACCTACGGCCTCACATGTTTGTCAATGGGGTAAGGGTAACTAGGAATATCATCAAAAACAAGCTACCTGAATCTGTCCAGCTGTATAGGCTGTCTACCAAACTGATTTACATTTGCATTCCTATTAGCATTCTGATTTCTCACATTATTTAATGGTATCCTAACATTGTTTATATTCTGTCTCTGATCATTTTTTTGATTCTGGACTTCATTTCTTTGTTGGTTTCTCAGCACATGAGCATTATCAAGGGTGGGAACAAAATCATGTTGGGCAATTTTCAGAACTTGCACCTTTTGTCTCATATCATCTCTAATCTTCACTGCCTATAGATATTATAATTCAGCCCTCAAGCTCTTGATTTCTTCAGCTAATTCTTCATCTCTTGGCATAGAAGAGGATGGTCCCATTCCATTCTGGTCATCATCATCATCATCCCTTGGAGACTCAGCCTCTTCAAATCTGTCACTGGGATCCAAGAAAGGGCATTCCTGAAACACCTCTGACCTCATTCTCAAACTATCACCTTGTTGTCTTTCATAGACATCTTGAATTTGAGCCTCTGTGTTTGAAAAATAAGGTGCCTGTGGCTCTGAAGATCTAGTATTATCTTGGATATCATTTTTTCTGGGGCTGGGGGAACTATCCTGACCGGCTTGAATGGTCCCCTTTTTCCTATACATCATTTTGCTGGGTAATTCTTCAAACAAAGGATTACGCAGGGATCTTCTCCCTTGCATACAAATTTTTAATTTACCAGTTGGGAGATTTGTTTAGAGTTGCCACCTATAACTAGGAATTAATTTCTTTTAAAACTAGAGTTCCTTTACAAAGCATTCCCCAACAGGGTCACCAAATCTATTGGATTTTTTCCCAACTGGATGCTTCCCCGTTATCCCTACAAAGTAGCCATCATTGATCAATAGGATTCCCGGGCCAGGGGCCAACAGTACAGGAGATAGACTCTATAAATATCTCCTCTTCTTCTTTAGGCTCTATAGAACCAAGGGGGTATTCCCTATTCAACATCCATAAGATATGCCTGTGAACTTACTGGGATCAAATAGATCCTCTCTTATGCAGACCAAAACTGTGGAATAAGTGCAAAGGGGCTAGCTTTGGGCCTATGTTCAGTTGTGAGACAAAGAATCTTGCTCCTAAACTACTTCTAATGTCCTAAAGGTTTGTATTTGAAGTTTGAGTTTGTATTTGTATTTGGATGCAAGACTGGGACTTTGGGTTGTAACATCAATACAAGACCAGATTGGTGCCTATCCAGGGCTCGGAGTCAATAGATATATATATGTGAATGCTTACCATAGACTTAAAACAATAATCAAATTTTAAGGGGATTTTGTAATGTCTACCTTGCAGATACCACTCAAAACTAAGTATTCAGTTATTTCTGCTTACAAACATCCTCATTGCGATATATTCTTCCCAACACTTAACCCAAAACATTTAATCTACTCCTTGAGCAGAAGTAAAAGATCAAGCATTCAATATAGCGAACCCATATCCTAGACTCTCAAACACCCTTTAGCTATTTTGATTCAGAAAAAGAACACATTCAACTTGGAGACAAATAACATAATACATGCAATGAAGCATTACTCATTTAAATCAACATGAAACTAATGAATTCTATGTATAAAACATTCAACATACAACTCATAAACTAACAAGGCACCAAAACAAAGCCACCAACAGAATTGTATCTTATTATAGCACCAAAATTTGTCCAGTGTTCAACAACCCCAGAATTGAGTAACATAGTCTGCTTATAAAGCAAGAACCTGTACTCAGGAATTAATTACATGGCAATTCCCAAGATTTTGCCAGATACAATGCATTATCAGAATGGCACCCAAAACATTCAATGCAGCTATGAAGAGAAAAGGAAAGGATAGGCAGGTTTGGGATGTGAGCCGCTGACTGAAGATTTTCACCTTAAAAATGGCAATTGACCTATCCTCTCGACCCATGCCTCTGTAAACTTTGCCATTAATGCCAGCTTTCCTACTTTGGGACGCAATAACAGTTCGTGTGCCCCTGAAGTTTCTTCCCATTGAGATTGCAATCATAGATATGAAGAAATCCTTCTCTCTAAAAATTTGAATCAGGACCACTGATTTCCTTCCTTCCCTCCTAGATCTGCAACGCTGAATATGCTGATTTGTCCTCAGCTACTCAAATCGTACCACGTAGGCTCTTCATTTCCCATTGCTGACCCTTTAAAACCTTTGTATAGGCAGAATGCATATACATTCAAATGCTCACTATGTATTCAAACTTTTGCATATATGGTTGTATATGTGATTGTATATACATACAATTGCCAACATACAAAGCAGACCCCAAATTTCCTATAAAACAAGCTTGAAGGCACCATCGGGTCCAGCTTGTACTTACCCTTTTGTATATTGCATTGTATGTTTCAAAATACAAACATTTTAACATACAAGCCACGGACAACAAATTTTATAAAACATTTTGAAATTTGATTGAGTTCCACCTTGTATCTTTCTCTTGTATCTCCACCTTGTATGTCACACATACAAAAGCAAATATACAAGTCACAGATTCCAACTCATTTATCAGCTAGATTGGAGAACCTTTGGAATCTAGCTTGTATCTTATCCAATGCATATCTCCTTTGTATATCGCATATACAAATGCAATATACAACTCGCAGACTTCATAATCCATCTACTGCAACATACTATCCTTCCCTCCGAGCCTTGTACATTTTTTCTTTGTATATTTGCTTGCACATTCGATTGTATATTCGGATTATACAATCCCAAACATACAATGGTAGATTTCAAAATATTTCACATATACTGTTAACTCTTTGGCCGCGTCCACCTTGTACCTATCAGCTTGCATAATCCTCTTGTATATGCAAATGTATATCACACATACAAACAACCTGCATATTTGAGATACAATCACCTTTGTATGTGCACCGGGCCCCACCTCTTGTATCTTTTTTCAATGTATATGCATCAGCCATTGGGCAAACTTTGGAGTTGACTGCCGATGCATCCTGTCTTGCCGATGACCCTCTGTCACTATAGCAAATGCATGTTGGATTTCTTTGTATATTTTTCATTGTATAAACCCAATGTATCTGGCCGTTGTATGTCTAAACATACAACACAAATGTACATGCAAACCCTCTTATACAAGTAGGGAATATTCCTAGAATCTGCAATGGAATAGGTGACATACAACAGCAGAATATTCCTGGAATGTATCTAAAAAATACATACAAACTTGATATGCATTTAAAAGATGCATACAATTAGATTTTTCACCTTTTTGAAGGCCAATTTAATATTTTTGGGCCCACCACTGTACATCTACACTTGTTCATACAAGAACACAAACATGTGACAAATTTCACCACGGCATAGTGTAATCTTGGACTTAGCATCTTTTTCTCAAGCATGACAGGAAAAGGCGGTAGAGCAATGCATAGGGGCCGGTCAACCAATGAATGCTAAGACATGAAGATGTAACTTAAACAACCGGGAACCCACTACAGGAGGTCAACTACAGAATAGAAAATACAATGCAGAAGGCCGAGGAAAAATAAACCTAAGGCACCAAGGGTTTGAAAGAATAAAAATATAGGCTTGTAAAATTGATTCAAAACCCTAACCCTAGGTGAGCACCACCAAGATGTATCCTAATACCATTATCTTCACAAAATTTATCAAATTCATTTGAAGTGAACTCACCTCCTCTATCAAACCTTAGACACTTGATCTTGGTATCCATTTCATTTTCAACCATAGCTTTCAACACCTTAAATTTATCAAGGGCATCTGATTTTTTCCTTAAGAAAGTAACCCAAGTCATTCTAGAATAATCATCGATGATCAAGATAAAATACCTCTCCCTTTGTTGACTTTTTACTCTTGTAGGGCCACATAGATCAGTGTGAATCAGCTCCAATGGCACTGAAGAAGAATACTCCTTTCTTTTGAAACTTGTCTTTGTCTATTTTCCCATTTGACATTCCCTGCATACTGTGTTTTCAGGCTTGATTATCTTGGCATGCCTATCACTGCATGAGTAGAGCTGATCCTTACCATATTATCAAAATTGTTGTGTCCCATTCTTTTGTGCCATAGCCAATACTCACTGGATTGAGCCAACAAACATGTTCTTCCATTTACCTCCTTCAGATGATAGATATCACCATATGACTTGATACCTTCTACAACTAGTTTTTCGGACCATGCCTTCCTTATTTCACAACCTTTATCATGAAAGGTGAGATTGTAACCTTTGTTGCACATGTGGCTAACACTAAGAAGCTTGTGCTTTAGCCCCTTGACATATAGGACATCCTCAATCATGTTCTTCCCATCAATAGTTATGGCACCCTTTCCACATATTTGAGCTGAATCATCACCACCAAACTTGACAGCTCCACCATCCCACTTCTCAAGGTTGATAAACTTCTCCTTTTCACCAGTCATATAATTTGAGCAACCACTGTCAATTACCCAATCTTGGCTTCTTCTCTTGCATGAAAGGAAGTCCATACAACCATTGATCTATTATTATTTTGGTCTATTTTTAAGGCATCAATCTTCTCACATTTTCCAACATCATCCTTTTTGTCACCAACACTCAAGGCCATGAAAAGAGTTTCATCATTTGAATCATCATGATCCTCATCTTCTGAAGAACAACTACTCTCTATGGAATACAGACTTCTTTTGAACTTGTCTCTCTAGTTACTACCCCTTGATTCTTTAAAAGGACATTTATAAGCAAAATGACTAACCTTTCCACAAATGAAACATTTGAAGGGTAACTTACCTTTGTATTTGCCAATGCCTTTCTTCAGTCTTCTCACAAAATTTTCTTCAACTTCATCATAGCTCTCATATTCATCAGCAATTTCATCCTTTGTCTTCATACTGACTTTGAAAGAAGCTTCGTTCTTTGGAGCATCACTGCCAAACTCTCTCATTTCAAAAGTAGTAAGGGTACCAAACAATTTTTCTACAATGTATATATCCAAGTCTACATTCTCCTCAATAGTAGATACCTTATGGCTGTAAGATTTGGGGAGAGATCTCAAAACCTTCTTCACAACTTCATTCTCTTCCAATTTACCACCAAAACCTATGATGTCATTGACCACTTCATTCAACTAGAGCATATATCTAGCAATTTCTTCATCCTCTGTCATTTTTAGGGTCTCAAATTTGCTTTTGAAGATTTGTATCTTTGCTTGATTTACATTCTTATCTCCTTCATAAATGGTTTCCATTTTAACCCAAACTTCTTTAGCAGAACTGCAACTCATTACGTTTGAAAGTTGTGAATCAGCTAACCCACTCATGCTATCAAATTTTTCCTTGGCATTGTTATCATACTTCCTAACTTCATCTGAGTCTATGGGAGTAGTAGTAGGAATAGTGTAACTCGTCTTGATAGATTCCCAAACACTGCACCCTAGAGAATTGATACAGGCTTCCATCCTTAGCTTCCAAAAAGTATAATTTGTTCCATCAAACCTAGGTATCTTGCTGGATCCAATAAGTGCCATCCTGGACCTTCCTCAAGTGGTTATGATTCCTTCAGAGGAACTTGTCTCTGATACTAATTGTTGAACACACCAGGATACTGAGAGGGGGGGTGAACCACTATCTAAACAAGCTTCAAGTCCTTCGGAGCAGATTAAAAGTTAAGAATTACAACATCAACATAACCATGAAAGATTAGGACAATGCACATCAACACATAACACCAGATATATGTGGAAAACCTAAGAAGGGAAAAACCACGGTGAGGATTAACTCACAATATATGAAGCTCAAAATAACAACTTTGTTTTAGGGCTACAACCTAAAGAAGCTACTACTCCCTAAAAACTTTGATTTAGGGTCACTCCCAAGGAAGATACAACTCCTTGAAGACTTTTTTTTAGGGTCACTCCCAAGGAAGCAACTACTCCCTGAATTGAGAACAAACTTAGAATAGATTACAGTATGACAGTCTCTCTACTGCCTAAAAAACTGACAATGAACCTCACACCTTTGATGATTGCAATTCTAGCTCTTCACACTTCCTCCTAATGATTGGATTAGTTAGGTACACTCTACACTTGATCACTATCATAGATATGTCTTCAAGATGAATCAATACGGCATCTACAACTTCTTCTCTTTCTCCTTCAATCGCACATCATAATGCATTTATTCTGCCCCTTCTTTTGCTTGCGAACCTTATCAATCACATTACAATCATGCTTCACCTAACTCAATTTGATTTACAATTTATACATGATATTAGATTGATTACATTGCTTTTTGGCTAGAGACAACATGAAAAATACATTTATGTAAGTCAGCCAGACAACACACAACATGAAATGTGTAGAGGACAAGTCCTAAACAAGACTACACGCTACACCAACAAAAGACCCATGCCTTGTGGACATCAACACTTACTTAACCATGTCCAAAAAATCCTTCATAGCATCAAATGTTAAGGAATTACATACACACACTTCACTCATTTGAAAATAGGACAACCTTAAGCAAAGACATATGAAACTTGAAGCATAACAACCACAGCAACTTGAAAACCTTGTGCAGTACTGGAAACAAGAAAGATCTTCATGAAACTCTTCCAGATGAGTCTACAAGACTCATAGAACATCTCCAAACACTCCTTTACCTCTGCACATCAAAGATTTTGTGCCGCACATCTTCAACCATGAACTCTGAGAACAAGTCATCCGAAACACACTACAACATATTGTCATTGAAAAACTGAGCTTGTGGACCACCAAGAAACTTGAAACTGCAAGAAAGCATGTAATGCACATCCATAATCATGTCCACAAAACTACAAAGGTAAACATTCACATCCATAGGAATGGAGAACATTCCAATAGGCCATCAACACCACCTTACTTTGCTAGAACATATGTCGGTAATCTATCATGCATAACTTTCACAGTGGAAGGATAGATGATCTGAAACTTTGGAATTATCACCTTCACAGCACCCTAAACATAGTTCTAGAACCACATATCCATAACTACAAATGTGGAGCATTCCATTACTGTATAGAAAATGTCTTCTTTAGAACTAACACTATCTTCAAACTATCAACTACAAAACACCCTTTCAATAATTTGATCATCTTAGTGCTTCTAATTCCCATATTAATCTATCTTCTTGATGCGTCTAATTCCCATCTTAATATGTCTTCATACTCAACTCTGCATTGATCAAGGCATGACATCCAACCATGAACTTTAGTAACCTCATTATATTCAACATAACATCCAACTGTGAACTTTATCTTCTCTGTTGGATATGACATGACATCTAATCATGAACACCATCACACATCCATGATAGTGTTAACATCAATGACAACCTTAGGAACCATATGTGTAATAGAATGTTGTGTTCCCTCAGCTACTATAGATGGAGTAATGCTCAATTTAGAGTTAAAGATGCCTAAAGGGGATAGAGATTCCAAAGAACATAGGGAGAGTAAAGAATCCACCTATTTATAGTGGGAGGCAATATAGAGGTAGGGACATTGATTACACCTTGGTAAAAAACTTAACTAAAATGATAAAGCCATTCTCTCAAATGTCAAGTAGGATATCCAAAGTGTCAAAGTTACTAGCCTCACCATCTTCTCATTCACACAGACATCACCAATGAGATAGGAGACCAAGATGAGTACAACAATGGACAAAAGGAGAAATGTTCCAAATACTTTGTAGTACACAAATTTTATGGAAGTATACTCATGGTGTACTCCTTTTATCCAAGCTCATGACCCTTCTCATTGTCCTAAAGGGGTCCAATTCCTTGATGAAGTAGATGAGAGTGGCAATTATATTTAGGAAGATGATGAAAAAGGTGACCTATCCAAACTATGGTATAATCATTGGGATGATGACACTTAGGTTTCTACTATGGATGAAAAAGAAGAACTTCCCCTATATTTATAGAGTTAGTTGAATTGATCTAGCCTA